>LR999957.1:105872337-108372337 GCA_905220385.1 Xylota sylvarum | reverse complement strand
GAAATTCATTTATGCATGCACATACATACATATGTACATGCTGACTTTACAAAGATTTAATTGAAAATTTAAAAAAAGGACACTATGTGTGTGTATGATAGGCGTCAGTGTAATTGCAGCTAGACAAAGTAATAACATAACCAGAGTACAAAGGAGCTTTGTAATCTTTTCATCTAATAATGGGGCATTGAAAATAATACCCCTATCGGGGCAGAACTTAGCACGTCTAGAGAAACCCTTTCCATTTCACTGTATACCCGGAGTCGGTATGTCGAAATTGAAGTCAATTCGTAAATAATACGGTTGCCAAGCGCTCGACTGGTGGTTAGAGCGCAGTATAGCGTGTTTTAAAAGGGTTGATTTGAGTCGCAACCTGGTGATTGCTTAAATTATCTAAAAGAACTGTGATTACTACTTTGCAGTGTTTTCTTCTAAGTAGGTTTTCTAAAGAGATTTGTTATTGCAAAAACTTTCGAATGAGGTCAATGTAATTTCGTCCTTCTACGTAGAGTAGAGAACTCATGTTCTAAAGAAATATTAACTTACGCGTACTTGGATTGTACTTATCTCGTGCTGTTGGGTGGTAATTTGCAAAATTCTTGTCGCACTATGTGGGGCTAAGATATTGAGGTGTTTATGTGTGGGGTTTAGGTTGGAATGGGAAATAGCAATGAATGTTTGCTTATTTGTATGTAATAAGTGCTTGTCCTAGAGTGGGTAGGATAGGAAGATACATAGGTTGTTTTTTTGTTTTTGAAGATCCTTCCTCATATGGCTAACAGTGCGAGCCAGAAGATTTATTTTATCATTAAGGTAAATTTAGTCTAAGAGACATACCACCTCCCTAATGAAGGATAGTATGTCCTCAGCAGCAAATTTTTTCAATTCCGCTGAAGAACCAGTATAAAGGTGGTCATTCAGAAACGGACCATTCAGAATAGTACCTATATTACGTATCTGAGGATAGATTAAGTTTGTTAAGGTGACACCTCAGGTCACAGTGACCTGGGAGAAAGCTCGCTCACTATCCTTGTTTAAATTAATGCTTTCCTTATAGAAATAAGAGATGATTAATCGTTTGGATTGTCTCAGCTCTGGGACATTTTCGCAGTGGCCCAAAGATAGTTTGTGTTCCAGCTGTGACAGCAGCCTAGTTGGCATCACAGTTCTTATCCAGCCATAGCTAGTTCATCTGCTGACTGGTTGCCTACATTTCCTTGATGACCAGGGACCCATCCGAGTTAGGTAGATATGTATGTAGGTAGGTAGAGTGGCGGTTCTTTGGAGGAAGAGCTCAATTAGCGCTAGGGTGCGCGTTTTTGTTACCTCAAAACTCGTACACAACTTAATTTACGTACTTACTTACTTAACGGGCTCCCGACCCGTGAAGAGTCTCTACCTGAGACACGGCAGCCTTCCACTCTCTTCGATCCCAGGCACGCTGCTGTCTAGACCAAGCGTTCTGGCATCCGCGAAAGCTGGATCCTTAAAACGGAGGTTCGACCTTCCTTGTCGTCTCGAACCTGTTGGCTGTGATTCGAAGATCCTCTTTACTGGAGCATTATTGACCATTCGCTCGATGTGGCCGAGCCAGTGTAGTGGACGTGTTTTGGCTTTTTGGACTACATTCACATCTTGGTATAGCTTATAGAGTTCGCGGTTGTATCTTCTTCTCCATTCGCCTTCCTCGCATACGGGACCGAATATCCGACAAAGAATTTTTCTTTCGAAAGTGTTGAGTATCTGCTTTGCTTTCCTGCTTATCGTCCAACACTCGGCTCCATACAACAGAACTAGTAGGATCAAAGTTTTGTAGAGCATACATTTCGTATTCCGACTTATCTAGGAGCCAAACCAAAGTAGCAGCGGTTCCCTATGGTAAGTTTTCGTCGAATCTCCACTAAATTGTCATTTGTTGAGTTGATATTTACTCCGAGGTAGGTAAACTCCTCAACTACTTCGAAGTTACTGTTGCCAACAGTGAAGTTTTGTCCTAGGCAGTGGACAGATGCTTCTTTGTTTGTTGACAACATGTACTTGGTTTTGTCCTCATTCACTTCAAGGCCAACTCGTTTTGCTTGTTCTTCAATTGCAGTAAAAGCTTATATAACGGCGCGCTGGGATGGAAGCGATTGATGATATTGATGTCGTCTGTGTATCCCAGCAGCTGGAGAGATTTGTTAAAGATAGTACCTTCCTTATTCTCACCTGCCCTGTGTTCCAGTACACGATTGAAGAAGTCACATGATAACGCATCACCTTGCCGAAATCCGATGAATGTTTGGAATAGCTCGGAGGAACTTTTTCCGAATTTCACATTGCACCGCGTGTTTTTCAGAGTCACGCGGCACAGATGGATCAGTTTAGCCGGGATCCCGAATTCGGCGATCGCCTTGTAGAGCTGAAGACGATGAATGCTATCATATGCGGCTTGGAAGTCGATGAATAGATGGTGAGTCTCGACTTGAAATTCGTTTGTCTTTTGCAGGATCAGCCTTGAAAATTTGGTCGATCGTCGATCTGCCGAGCCGGAAGCCAGATTGGTACGTGCCGATTAGTGTGCTGCAGAAAGGCTGACAGTGTGTCATCTTGTCTAAGTCCTTTTCTGACTTCATAGGTATCGCTGAGATCGTTACCGACCTTGTTGAATTAGAATTAGCGAGCGGATGCCATGACTATGTAAAGCTCAACTCTTTAGATGCTGTCATATGCGTCCTTAAAATCGATGAAAAGATGGTAAGTATCGATCTGGACTTTTTAGGTTTTCTCCAATATCTGCTGCAGTCTATTTGATCGGTTGTGAACTTACTTAAGCCGCACTAATAGGGGCCAATCAGCTAGACGTCAAATAGTTTCAGTCGTACACAACGATAACGAGACTGATGTCTCTATAGTTGAGGCAGTTTATTGGTTCTCCTTTCGTGTGGATCGGGCAAACGATGTTGAGGTTTCATTCATCAGGTATACATTTCTCCGACAAAATCTTAGAAATTAATCGGTGTTCCGGTGCAGCTACTTTGTTGGACATGAGTTTGGTTTTGCTATCATCATTTCATTCTGGTCGGGTGGAAGAAAGTCTTGAAAAAGACACATAATCTCCGTTCTAGATCATAGAATATCTTCTTGCACTTCCAACAGATTCTGGAAGTGTCACGATAGCCTTCGTACCCATCATCTCACTCCTCAACTATCTATCGTAGAGTTTTTACGCAATTTTGTGCAGATGTAGTTAGAGGGACCTTCTATAAACTGAAAAGTGCAGAGAGCAGTGTTTTAGATTCTAGCGCATTTTAAACCGAAAATACGCCTTACCGGCGTGGTTCTATCCTCTAGATTTGCCTGTACTTATTGGAGACCTCTCTCTTGTGCCGATGTCGACGCGTTATACATAAGGTCCTTTCTCGAATACAATTCTTTGCTAAGTGCCTGTTTCTGACGTAAATAAATCTCAAAATTTACATTCGTATTTCTAAATACTACTCTATGGCCTTTGTCGAATTTATGCGCTTGAAAGAATCCTAATTTCTTGAAGGACAATGCAGATCTAAATTCTAAAAAACAATAATTTCATTCGAACTTATACAAAACCAATATCCTTTCAATTTTACTTCAGAAACTGAACTGATTCAATTTAGTATTTATTAGAAACTAAATTTTACAATCTGTAAAAGCAAATAATTTTAAATGTAAGTCGATGTCCTTGGAAACCCTTTCTTTCATATCTTATCCTGACACCTAATAAAATGCTTTCCACCAAAATTATTCGCATCCTGAAATATTCTTTTGTAATTCAACAATGTTCATTGAATTTCGTGTCAATCCGTGGATATAAAAATAAGAATCCTTTTTGCCTTACTTAAATCTAGGGATTCACGCCATGTCCGAGTACAATGGCAAAATCCACCCTGAATGATGCCATTATGCAAAAAATTTCCCACAAAAGCAAGGCGATTGAGATGAATTCAAAGAAATTCAGCGAAACATCTCCTTTTGTCCCTTTTCGCAATGACATGAAAAAAAAAAGCTCAGAAGGCGTACGTTTTGTCCCGTCCTCCTTTTTGACCATGATGAACGAGGAGAGCAATTCACCAAATGGTGAAGCTAGGCCAGACCAGGATGGTACAATAAAGAATCATAAAATAACTGACAAAAAAGACAGGATACTGCGCCAGGCATTATGAGACAAGAAAAAAGGCGGCAAAAAAAAAACAATTTCTGCGGATGCGTGTGAAATGAGGACATTAAGGAGTTCCTAGTGATAAAATTTACTGCAGCATCAGATGGGTGGCAATAAAATTGCAAACCATTTCGGAAGACAAGATAAAATTGTAAAATTTTTGGTGGAACAAAAAAAAAAAAAAAAATAAGGGAATTGGAAGGATGCCTACTGAGGAGGTAATAATGAAGGTAGTAGGGAGTAAGCATCAGGCATGGAAAAGTAAAATATATAAAGAGCGATCGGATCGGGAAGCGATCATTCAAGAAGCTTGTGAATGATGTCGGTGGGACTCCTATGAGGATAGATAGGGATTTCCTTTCTTAGATGTCATACTTTTGTCGTTGTAACACATCTACTTGTTATTTGCTTTCATTACAGCTTTATTTTTCATTTCGCGCCTAAGTGTGCAAGGCGGGATGTTCGCCATGCGTTCGGCTTGCTGTGCCTCTCTTGGCCAGTTCATCAGTCCTTTTATTCTTTGGCATACCCTCATGACCAGTGATACGGCAGAGTCTTATCTTATGCTGAACTTTGAGCTCTTTTCCACAGTACTTCACAAGCGTTCAGTTTAGTTCTGTAGAAGATATCGCTTTTATCGCTACATAGCCGTCGATGAAAAGGTGATATCCTCACATGATATTGCCTTTATCGAAGTCTCATGGGCAGCTATTGTCACTGCTAGGACTTCTGCTTAAAATCTCTACTGTAGTTAGGGAGTTTGACTGATTTAGATATATGTACTTGATCCTACACCAATGTCCATTTCGAAACCGTCAGTATAAACTTCTGTAACTTGTGGGCTTGGTATTTTTCTGCTTTTCCATTCCTCTATACTGGGATAGAGGCTTGCAAAAGTTCTTAAACAGTCAAGATGGGGTGTTGTGTAGTCTATCGTTGTTACATTCCCTAGTTACTCCTAGGATCTTAGTGTGGCGTGATGTGTTCGATCTCCAACTGTCCAATTGACTTCTCCTTAGAGCGCTTGTGGCTGACGATTCTTGTAGGAAAAGGTCTAGCGGGTGCAGATTGAGGAAGAACTCGAGTCCTGTCATTGGTTTTGTTCTCATTACACTGGTAGTACCAATGCACGCTAGGTTGGCGGTCCTACTGTTGGCCTGCTACCACACAAGGCTGACATAGAAAAGCATTAGCCTTACAATAGCTGTATAGATCCACCGAATGATTTTGGGACATGGCCCTCACGTTTTGCCGAAAATTCTACTACACTAGTAGAAGGCTATTGTGGTTTTCTTAATTCTTTCTTTCTTTCCTCGATATTCATTCTTCAATTGCTCGTGGGTGCTCGTAGGAGTAAAGCCGTTTATCCCATCAAAGGCAAAAAAAGAGAATCCAAAATTACCGTTTTCCCTGGTTCAACTATCACCCAACAGCAAGCTGGATAGTTTAAGAGGCATTAAAGTCCTCAGCTGCTAGGTTGTGAGATGTGAGAAACTAGGAAGGAGCGAGATCATCTTCCAATGCGTTCGCTATCAAAGGTTCGAGCACGCCGCGTCGAAATGTGATGCATAAAGTGTGGAAAGGACCACAAGACTGAGGAATATCCGCTAGAAAAAGACAGGGCTACAGATAGGGGACAACTTTCGTAGGCATTGCAGGGACACGGGGCACACCGCTAACTATCGGTGTGAGCTATCTTGCTCTTAATTCAATGCAGATGGGCCGCTAACAGATACAAGAGGAGGCGACGCGGATGGACCAGATCTACGCGCTTCTGATTGGCCTAGCACACCTCGTAATGGGTATCACGGCGGAGACTTCTTTAAAGATCCTTGCGGTGAATGTAAATTCACTGATAATGACAGAATGTAGAAACTCACTTTTTAAGTTGCTAGATGACGAGAATCATGATGTCCGTTTGATTAGCGAAAATAAAGGAACTCAGAGACATGAAATAAGGAACAATGAATGTCATATAATAAGGATAGACCGACATAACTCCCCAAGGAGGCGGTGTTGCGATCTTCATTCGTAAAGAGCTCCGATATAAGACAGTGCGGATTGGTGAAGTGCGAATGTTCCAGGTGCAAGCTTGTATACACAATACACGCCTCCCTCTCCATAATAGAGAGAAGATGTACGTGGTCGAAGTCTATGCACCTGAAGCTACTCAACAGATAGTACTCCAAGTCCTAGAGATAGCCTGCTACTCATTTGGTGGGGTCAGCGCAATATCAAGTTCGAAATCGATGTGATCGGCTTCTATCTACATAGATCTAATGCTGTTCGACGTACGGCTACAACTGAATGACACGAACCGACAAACAATGAACTGTTTACATAATTCTGTGTACGACTGCTACAATTACAGTAGGATACGCTGACTAGAACTCGGTCTACCACCGTTCAATAGGAATCCGTGAAACGAGACGATTGAGAGATCAAGTGAACGATGGATAGTACGATACCTCGGTATCGATATACTATCAATGCAGATATATGTACTCCTCAACGTAACTTGTGGCTGACGAAAAAGGGAGAAAGACACTTCCAATCCGGAAAATCTCTAGTCAATAAGTCCCCTTCCGAACATCAACAAGCTATTCGAAGAAGTGATTGATAGATCCCTGAATAAGTGGCTTGAGGACAAACATATAATTCCGGATAAACAATTTGGTTTCAAGGCGGGACATGATATCCTACATGCCTCGTCGAAACTGATGTCGGATATCCAATAGAATAGAAGCAAGAACCAATGCACAGGTGCTTGTCTGGTTGATTTGGAGAAGGTCTTCGATGCCGTTAGAGGATCTCTTTTACAAGTACAGTTGTACATCCTTTACAATATGTTCGCCAGTAGACAGTTTGTTAATGGCAATGTGACTTCTGTTGGTATGTTTGAAATTAAAAATGGTCCACAACAGGGTGCGGTTAATTCGTTCATCCTTTTCAACATTTATACTAGCGATTCCAGAAAAGCTGTTGATAGGCGACTTAACTATGACTGCCGCCATAGTGGTTAATGCGTTGGTCTACGGAGCGAGGGGTTCGAGATTCAATTCCCAGACAACACCTAAAATTTCTTTCATGGCCCCACCTCTAGCGAGCGTCTGACAAATATTCGAGAGTAGAACTCATCATGAAAAAGCTTCTCAAATTGACATTCGAAAATGGAATTAAACAGTAGGTAGATCCTTTCTTTTCGTGTAAAGAATATAACACGTACAGCATGAATAGTTGTGATTGTAGGCCCTGGGTCCATATATTTGTACATATTTGTAAATGAATGAATTAATAAAAATACAATAAACATGAAAAAAAAGAAATCTTCAACTTTATTTCGGCCAAGCGGAATCTCTTAGACAATTTCTTTCAAAAGTTGAATTTCTGGTCCAGTTTGCTTATCCTGATTACCTCCCTTACGATTTCAAAATTTATTTAGTTTCTCATTAGTAACGAGTAGGAAGGAACTAGCTACTTTATGCAAATACATGCATCCCTTTCTTGTTTGTTTCTAAATTTGGTTAATGCCATTGAGAAACTATTAGTTAACTCCACTACCGAATCCAAAAGTTCACCCTTAATGATGATGACGTCTTCGTTAATGTCCTAAGCGAACACGAACAGTGTGTGGTTAAGTTAGTTTGTTGTTTAGTTTCCCTAAACAACTATCGAATGTTTATGCTTCATTTAACCACATTTTAGCGGTACTTAGTGACAATGGAAACAATGTTGCCTTGAAGGAATATAGTTCAAGGAGTTAATTAAGGTCTTAAGGAAAGGATAATAGGGAAATTTGGTGAAAGCATTATATAAATACTGGGTATAATCTAATTATAGTCTTTAATCGAATTTGACTAGACGTTTTGTATATTCTATAAGGAAGTCTAATAAAGTATATACGTACATATGTTCATAAGGAAATAGTGCCTTAACATAAAAATCTCACGCCATCTGGGTTATGAGCTAGCTGCTGCCAGTTTTATACACAAAATTTATTATTGTCCTTTAGAACGGTGCATACTATCAAAAGTTGGCCATTTTGCGCTACTACGCTGTCAAAAAGGGATGATATTTTGTAGACCTCCACACTAATGACACTAAAGATCACTTAAAATCTTATTCTTTCAAAGTGACCAAGGATATTCTCAAGCTATTCGCAATAGATCAGCGAAGGCTTTGAGTCATTTTGCAGAGTTACTTTGTCTGTTCAAGAGAGTGCATAATTATTCAACTGTAATCTTCAAAAATAAAAACGAAAGCATACCGAAAACGAGACACGTCAACTCAGAACTGGCAGACTGCCAAGTACATGCACTAGCCTCTAGAGGCACTCCGCCAGAAGGAGTACGACCCTATACAATGGATACTCGTCGCGAACTAAATTAGAAACAAAGTGGGGTCAAAGTTGTCGCATATGCGGACGATGTTGTAATAATGGCTACAGGAAGATTCGTACCTACCATCACCGAACAACTTCAATCACCCCACAATATTCTACAAGAATGGAATGTGGATTAAACGTTAACCCCCTGAAAACAGAGGTGGTTCACTTTACTAACAAATTAACAATCCCACAGATCAGACACTTGAGACTCAACAGTACTCATCTCCGAATCTCAGATAAGGCGAGATACTCGGGCTATATATTTAATATACAGAAAAGTGTCCACAAGACTTATAACGCTCTCTTCATTTGAAAGAGAAGAGCTGGAAAAGTCGGGCCTGAACCCAGCCTGCCTAAATATTAGAATAGTTAGATCCATCCTTACATATGGGCCTCTTGTATGGTGGATACATGATACACTGGCCAAAGTACAAAGAACAGCCTGCATTGCCACAAGCTGGGAGGGGTCGTTACCAATTCGCCTCGTCATCGCAGGAGATGTCTTGCAAGTCTGCGTAAAAGCAAGGACCAAAATGCGCCGGGTGGCGATGGAATCCCAAATATTGTCTTAAAAATAGAAATGAATTGGCGTCCACATATCTTCGCCGATATATTCAACACTTGTCTCAAAGAAGGAGTATTCCCCGGTCAGTGGACGAAACAAAGGCTGTGCATGTTGTTGTATGAGCGCATCATAAGTGAAGTATTGGAGAGTGCAATCGATGAAGGTGGTGGCCTGCAGATTTCCAGTATGGTTTCCGTAAGGGTCGTTCTACAATCGATGCCATCGAGGAAGTTGTGAATATCGCGAAATAGCCATTGAAGGAAAGCGATGAAAGTCCGGAAGAAAACAGTACTGCGGAATTGCTACGCTAGATGTGAAGAACTCCTTCAACAACGCAAACTGGACAAACATCCATAATGGACTAGTTTAGAAATAGGGTACTGCTCTACAACACCGGCGATCGAACAAGGCAGTATAACGTCATAGGCATCGTTCCTCCATCGTTCTGTACTAGGTCCGCTACTGTGGAATCTAATATACGATGACGTTTTCAGACTTGGAATTCTGAGATCTTCCAAAGTAATTGGCTTGAAGTGACCAAACTCCTTGAGGAGTTGGAGCATGACTGCTATGAAGCTATCGGGATGGTCAGGACTGCATGGGTCTATAACTTGCAAAAGAAAACACAGAAGGAGTGCTCATCAGCAACAGGCGAATCATAGAGACTCGAATACAGCTGAAAAGGCAGCAAAGCAACGGCTGCCAAAGGATCATGCAAACTATCGGCGGACCAGATCACAGGCAAAGATTACTCTTAGCGAGAGTTGCGGTATTGATAATGCTCTACGGCTCCCAAATAAGGGCTGGTGCCATGAAGACGAATTTATACAGAAAGAAGACTGAGGAAGCTTAAAGAATTGACGCGGTAAGAGTATGCAGTGCCTCCCAAACAACATTCTACGACGCGGCATGGTACCAATAGACCTTTTTTGCTGGCAGGACAACGGCTAGATACTAAGGTACTACCAAGGACTATTCTGGAAGGGTGACAGCAGAGATGGTGTAAAGGCAGGTGGATGCTAAGATTGATACCTAATTCAGAGGCCTGGATTAATAGGAAGTATGGGGAACTGAATTTTTACCTGACCCAGATGCTTACTAGCCATGGATGCTTCAAAGCCTACCTGCATAGGTTTGGACACGCCCAAAGCGCACAGAAGCAGTGTTAGATGCGGAACGCATTATCTTCTATTGTCCGCGATATCATGATGAACTGCACCTGCTGGTGAATAAACTGGCTGAGAACATAACCCCAGATAACATCACCAGACAGATGATGAACAGGCAAGAGGCTTGGGAAGCAGTTAGCGACACTGTGACAAACATTATGAAGAAGCAGCGAAGACAGGAGCAACCACAAAATGTCGTGCATCAGGCAGCCAACACGAATGAGTCGAGTACCTACGGCTGAAGTCCGGTCGAACCTAAAAGGATCTTTGGTGTCAAAGGCCTTGTGGAACGTGTTAGATCGGAACAAATTTGGGGAAATAATAGACTTAAGTTAGCCAAGTGTTAGACGATAAGCAGGAAAGCAGAGCAGATATTGAATACTTTCGAATGAAAAATTCTTCGTCGGATATTCGGTCCCGTATGCGAGGAAGGCGAATGGAGTAGAAGATACAACCGCGAACTCTATGAGCTGTACCAAGATGTGGATGTAGTCCAAAAAGCCAAAACACGTCGAGTACACTGGCTCGGCCACATCGAGCGAATGGACAATAATGCTCCAGCAAAGAGGATCTTCGAATCACAGCCAACAGGTTGGAGATGACAAGGAAGGTCGAACCTCCGTTTTGAGAATCAAGCTATCGCGGATGCCAGAGCGCTTGGTCTAGACAACTGGCAGCAGCGTGCCCATGATCGAAGAGCCGTGTCTCAGGCAGAGACTCTTCACGGGTCGGGAGCCCGTTAAGTAAGTACTTAAGTAATAGACTTAAGTAGGAATGATTTAAGAAAAGCGATAGGGATTCTCTAAGATCATTGCCTTCTGTGCACTCTAAGAGATTAGAATTATCAAATTCGGATATGACCTACACGTTCTCGTAGAATTTATTGAATCTCGAATCGGCTCTCAGCGGTGCCATTAACTTGTAAGCAGCTCAGAGGTAGCTGGGTCTTCGACCTAAATCAGTGAGATATAAAAATTGTGTAGGGATATCCATTAATGTTTTTATAAATCAAAAGCATTGAATAAAAGGTGTTGGCCCACTATAGTGCCTGGTGTCTTATAATGCACTCATAACCCTACACTACCTACCATCTCGACGACTTTTGAGTCCGTTTCACACTCTCCGCACCGGTACTGGTCATCTGACTCCCTGCAGCATAATTCCGTTTATTCTTGCTTTCATATTAGAGTATCAACCTTCTGCCAGTTTGTTGGTCTGCGCGTAGTATTTGCTTTTTCCACCAACCCTACGAATGTGAATTCTCCAGAACCCATGCTACGATCTATCTGTTCTTGATGAGAATGTAATGTTCGTATTTACAGCTCGTAGTGATAGTTTTATTCCATGTGATGATGTTCATAACTAATCTGACGGAATACACAAGTTTCTCTTAGATAAAGCGCTTTTCTTAATCGCTTTTAAACCTGTCCTCCATTTCGTTGGTCTAGCATTAAATCAAGCATTAAATCAAAACTCCCTATTATTTGCACCATTTGTAGTATTCATTCTACTGAAATATTTCTCCTTCATCGAGGATTAATAATCACAGTAACAGCCGATAGCAAATGTCACACTGTGAACCGCCTTGAGCTGCAATGAAAACCAAATTTAAAGTGTTTAAACTAGACTTACCTACATACATACATTATGTATATGGGTGGGTCCTTGAGACGACAAAAATACGTCCCTATTTACGTAAATACAAATAGTGCTAAACGAAAATAACAACTCACGTCATGTTGAATAATTCACGTCAAAAAAAAAATGCAAAAATATCTCCAATTTGTTGTAATCGATCAATTTAGTGGCTACAACTCTTCCCTGCCAATCCGAATGCCAAAGCATTGAATTATTCGGAGACTTCCTTCCTATGACATGAATGAAATCACAAATCACCCAGAATACTAGCTCATGTTCTATCCACCCGGAGCTTTGTCTCAAAAGGGTGTCCAACCTGTTAAGGTGTATGCATATCCACAGAGATGTGGAAGCTCATGTTCCGTGTGCATGTCAATGGCATATTACGAATGATTATCCCCCAAACCAGGAAAGCACCGATTTACTTGAATCAAACATGCACACGGTTCAGTCTGCCATGTCCCTTAAGGCAATTTGAAAGGGTGTAATAGCGTACATAATCACATGCACATGTCCAAAGAGAGCTGGTCTTACATTTTTAATGTGTGGTAATCTCTTACCTTAACAGAATTTTTTGTTTTGTGTTTTTGTCCGTTTCCACCCTAAAGGAGATGAAATCAGACTTGAGTATTCAACTTCAACTGAAGAATTGTATGCTTTCCAATTCAACCTAGCTGAATTCCCCACTCAATGTATGGATTTAACACAAAATCCTTTAGGAATTCAAAGATTTCTCGAAATTTCAAAACCAACAAGGCCTTGCACAAACATTGTCCTCCATCCAACCCATGTAAGTGTGTATCTTTTTATCAAAACTAAGAGTAGATTTCCCACATGTTTGCGAAGCCTTTAGTGCTGTTCACTTAAATGCAATTTTACATAACTCAAATATGGTTAGATGATCCCGAGCGCCTCTGCAGTGCAGGCACTCTCAAAGCACAAGTATTCTCTAATTTTCATCATGAAAGGAGGTCCTCAGATAACGCATGTACCCAACAGAGTTTGTGCAATTAACTCCCTCGATTATACAGTTTCCTTTTTTTTGTTTGCCAGACCAATGTGTCCTCGTATGAGTACCAAGTGGGTGAGGAACTAGTGAATAATTGCAAGTAAAAATTCTAGGATCCACATCGTAAATTCTACTGGAGAAGAAAAACTCCTTGCGAAGTTGTCTGTTGTAAATCTGGCACTTGGATCTCTTTCTACCCACACATACACTTGCAGATAGATTAGGAGTTAATGTTGAAGAAGGATGTCTTTCGCTGCTGGCAATGCATCTTGTGAGAATCGTAAATTTTCTTGTATTTCTTGTGCCAAAAAAGTTTCAAGGCATTCAATTTTAAGGCTTTTTTCTTTTACTTTAGGTACTCTTTTATGTACTTATGTGTATGTGTGCTATGTTATATTCTTTAACTATAAAGTAACCCTGCGACTGTGTCAGAACTAGTGCAATTAAAGCAAAGCAGGACCATATAAGCAATTGATTCGACAGTGCTTTCCTTCGGCAATGACCCTTTATGTTGAAGAAATCGCATGACAGCGCGTTGCCTTGTCTAAACCTTTCTTGACATCGAAGGTTTAGATGAGGTCTTTCTCTACGATGATGGACTAAAGTCCATTCTCTATCATCATCCTGCAAAATTGGATGACCTCGGCGGGGATACCCAAGCTGCATTATTCTTGTAATTATTGGAATTTCGGAACCGTATCCCACAACCCTGGCTGAGTCCGGAGGTATCTCTGACATGACTATGGCTATTAATTTTTTCGTGGATTCCCCAATGGATGTGGTAATCACCCAAAGATACTAATAGCTCGGGCTATCAGCATGCATGGCTCGTAAACTCATTTACTCGATGTCGATGGTACTCTTACGTACTAGTTCACACTCTACACACTTCTACCACTTTCCCCAAGGAACTGTAGTTAGATATTACTTCGCAGGGTTGGTTAGCACTTTATCTTATGTGCTCTGTATCTACCGCCAGCTCTTCTTAATCTTTTGAGTTTTCTTAACTAGTTCTGGATGCTCATTATAAAAGGGCAGTTCTCCAACCTGACCTTGTCATATGGCTTACTATAAGCCATATATAGGTCCATTATTGTCTCTTCGAAGCGTCTACAGTAAAACATTGGGTGCTCCGCGTTTTCCTTTTCCTTCTGACATTCTGGTCAAAAAGGCGAGCTATCGCTTCCCAATCTGTATAGATACTTATTATCGATATCCCCTTGATCGGACAGGAATGGTGTAAAGTATTAGTTGCAGTCAATAGGTTCCATAGGCGCTATAGCACAGACTTTATGCAAGCGAAAGCTTCTTTTATCTCGTTCATTGTAAGTGTTCCCACTCAGACCGAAGCACCATATAAAAGTATCGGGCTAACCATTTTGGGAAGTAGAATCCTTCTCGCGTATCCAGTTCCATCGATGTTTGGTAGCATCCGATCTGTCTGCATCTGTGACGCCTTTGTGCTGCAGTACTTAACGTGGGCTTTGAAGTTCAGTAGGTTGACTAGCATTACACCCAAATATTTTAACGTAGCCTGATTGATTGGCTACCATCCCGGAAGTTTGCGTATGTCACAGTCTTTCGGCTGGTTATTAAGACAGACTCCGTCTTGTAGTCAGCTAGTTCTAGCTAGGTTGAGACACTCCAGCCAAGTTTTGATCCTAGCGATCGTTTCATCCTTGGAGTACTCTACCTCATGGATGTGTTTGGGTAGGGTAACTACAGCGGTATAGTCAGCAAAGCGAATAATCTTATCTCAATCTGAGAAAGTTAATCGCAGAACTCTATCACACATTACGTTCCACAGGAGAGGTCCAGTGATTGACCCCTGGGGGACTCCCGCGGAAACATTCTAGTATTTAAAGCCATCGTCCGTCTGGTTCACTTCCTGTTAGTGAACTAGTTAAGGATTATCTTCACGAGGTAATGTGGTGCATCCATTCTGGTCAGAGATCTCCTAATGCAGAACCAGTTCGCAGAACTAAAGGCAGTATTTCTTTGTGCCCCCTCGCCATCTTCTGCTGTATTTACTATTTCTTTTATGGCATCGACGCTAGAAAGCCATTTTTAAAAGCCACACGGTGGTCAGACAAAGCACCACTATCTTCTGCCACGGCCATTAGTCTGCCGTTCGTTGATTCGTTCTAGAATCTTTCCGGTTGTATCTAGCAGACATGTTGGCCGATACGCCGAAGATTCTCCAGGTGGCTTGTTTCCCTTGGGTGGCAACACCAGATGCTGGAGTTCCAATTGTTCAAGGAAGAAACCCTCCTCGAGGGACGTATGCACGCTGGGATCTGCGTCCGACCTTATGTCATTTTACCCTGAGCGCCTTGATTTCATCGTTCCATTAGTACCAAGGTTTAACCGCCTACTAGCTGATATCCTGGGCATAGCACGCTGTAGTAACTTTTTGGGTCAGTTGGTGCGATAGGTTGTCCGCAGGTTGGTTACGGGTTGAAAAGTCAGGATTCAACATTTCCTTGAACGCCTTTTGTCGAAGGATGCGTCTTTCTATTTCGGCCGTGACCATGGAGTGCTTTAGAGTCGCTCATTTTCAGAACTAAATTTCTTTAGTTTCACCATCTTTCTACTTGAGATTAATATGAGACGTTCATTTATATGCCGGAAACTCAAGATTTCTTGTCTAAGTCTGCCTCCAAATCGCTGAACAAGTACTGCCTTTGTTGTTGGATTACAATTTCGATCCGTTCTATTGCCTTTCTTGAACATCGATGTCTCCTTTTTGTTGCTCAGATTCCATAAATGCTTTTCTTCTTTATATGTGACTGACAAAGGATATTTTTCTTATTCTACGTTCAATGTAGCTTACTGTTTAGCCATCTTACCAATGCTTTATCCAGATGAGAACCAGGTCTTATAGAATTCCTCAAATCTCAAACGCTTTGTCCGCAGAGTGCACACACAGATGAAAGGACTATCTACCCTCTGATGTTGTGGTTTATATCAGAGCTCATAGTTTCCACAAAGGACACATGCTACTCACATGCATTCGTTGCACATTACTTACATATTACAAAAGTCCTTCTACTATAGGACTTTTGTAATATGTACCCTGTTGACCAAACCACTTTGCCCACGTGTCCTTTTAAAATCAGAAATTCTTTAGAAAAAAGAAATTTGAATTTTTATTCTATCATCATTTCAACTTAGCTGACAAGTTGATTACAATTTCATAGGAATTTCTTTTCAAAGGATAGACAAAAAAAATCCCTCCTTCAAGGTGTCCGTTGAACTGACATTTACGTTAGATGTACCTATAGACAGTAAAAGTTGAAACAGAAAAAGAATTCCTACACTTAACCTATTCCTCAACCACATCAGACAGAAAAACCAAAAAAAAAAAAGAAAACCTAAAACTGCACCTAGATACAGCTACAGCACAGGTATCCCAGAATCACAGGACTTAAAAAGAGGATTCGAAAGAAAAACAACCATTTGTTCGTTATCCTACCAGGGATTCCAAGGAAATAGAAAATTTCTTTGGCCTTGTGCCAATTGTCTCACAATCTGTGAAGACTTTTCTATTCTGTTCAGTCATTTATTTCCTTGGTAACTATTTTCTTTATCCGGTTTCCTTTTTGGAGTTTTACCCTTGGAGTGTTGTTTCTATTTTATTTTATTTTTTTTTTTGGCGCAAGACTAACAATCAGTGCAGTGAAATACATATTTTCATATTTCTTCATTCGAATTTTTGGATTGCAGTAATGGCAAAAAGGAAGTCTTGCTACATGTATTTGGATGGGATTTTGTACAAACAGGAAGGATAATCTGAAAGTGTTTGAGATCAAAAGGAACTGAATGGGATCATTATTGTTGTCTTGAGACTATTATCTTTTCCTTAAGAATTTCTTACCATCGGGTACTCACATTAGTTTAAGTAATGATGCTAAATGCTGAATCAAAACGGATTTAGTGATAAAATCCTTAAAGGGTATGCGCACAAACCTTAACTTACTGATTGGCTTTACACAATTGCTGGGGATACATATGTATATAAAGGAAAATGAATGGAAAAGAGATCAGGTAGTAAGTAAATGAAATAGTAGATACTTTTGCCACTACAGTTACGTCGTGCTCAGAATATCCTTATGGCAATCGGAATGCACATTAATTTTTTTACACACCATTCCACACTTTTGCACGTGACAGCGACGTAAATAGCCTCCGCAGTTGTTCGCGAGCTTTTGTAAAATATTCGACTGAAGATAATGACTATGAACAGGCACGATTTTCTCTGTAATTTCCTTTGAAGGATAAAATTTTACATTGAATCGAGGCGAAATTTTGTACGAGGTCTCTTTGTTCCAAAAGGCTTTTAAATTATTATGTGCTACTGACAACTCCAATCCATACAGGCGTTCTTTTGTCTGACATTTGTGTCCGTGTTTATGTTGGTGTGTTCAAAAATGCTTTTGTTGGTATCCTTACTGAGCAATATAAAATTAAATAGTCGTTATGGTTTACTTTAGGCTCTGTATTCTAATTTGATGCAAATAACTAGAAAGAAAATGCTCAAGACTGATTCTAGTCCTTAAAGCATATGAAATGCTGACAAAACTCTTCCTAGCAAACCGAGTACAGTTTTGGCGTGGGTCAGAGAAGGCCGCCAGGTGTAAGAATCAAAGAATGTCCTCTAGTGTGAAATCCTTTAAATCCTGTAAAGATAAAGGCTTGACAAGCGCCTTGCACCCACTTGCACCCGCTATTTTAATAAGATACCGTCTGCAGTACGTACTAAGGATAGCTCCTTCTGTTAGTGACTTATAATTGGCATCTTTACATCACAATCCTAATAATTCAGAGCATGTAAACACATTGACTTCAATTTATGTTATTAGGGATGTAAATATGTTTGCTTTGCCTACAGCAAGACTTGTAAACGCTTCATGAATAAAAGTCATCACAAAATGATTAATTACTATCTACAATGCTGCAGCAACAACTGGAGGATATACATAGATCATTTGATAACACTTCGGTTTGTATACCTACATATCCTCTGTCCAAGATTAGGCTTTCGCCTGAGAGGCAGAGATGTTCTCATACTTGCCATAAGATTCAGGCAACATACATTAAGGACACGCAAATATGTATACGTTGACCGCATGGTTAATACTCGAAAACTTATCCTTAAGTTTATCGGGCGGTTAGAAATTGCTAATGGATGGATTAGAACGCATGACATGTACTTAATTGCAACGTTTGCTCTACAGTTTGCCTGTTCCTTATATTTGTGTGTTATTATCCTTTGGGATTCCCTATAATCTTTCTCGTCTAACAATGGTCAGTGTGACATTGGGAAGTTAATTAAATTTCAATATATGTACATAATTGGATTTTGGCAGGACGAAGGAGTTTCATATACATATATTATATGTTATGCTTAGCCTAACGTTGCGAATAGGTATAATGTTTCGGCGACTATGGCTAATCAATCTCACAATTATGTAGGTTCAAGCTATAATGTACGAAATTCCATTTGTCTTTATTGTCAGTATGTCCTCGTTCTCGTCATTTTTTCTCATCTACATACGTATGTATCTTTCGTTTGTCGATTTCTAATTAATTTCAACACGTATACAAATTCAATTTGTAAGCATCGTCATCTATCATGACCGCGATCCTTCAAATGAAACCACATCTTCATTATTCATCAGCTACACCAGTGATACATATTCCTCGGTATCGACATTATTTACGACGAGTATCTCACTCCTGATTCGAGTCGAACAATCAAGGTGATGGCCAACTTGAAACGTAATAACTCATCGATATCGATATATGTAGGTATTTATCCCCCCAGGGACTACTTCGGGACGAATGGTGGTAGTTGTTGATGGATAGAAAAGAGTCCTCTTTTTAGTTCCGACACGATGGAGAACGATGTACAATAGCTTTCGCTATTATATATTCTAATACAGAGTGCATTAGGAATTGATACCGAAATGTGTACATATCGAGGACCAAAAGGGGCAAACAAAACAAGAAAGAAAAAAACATAAAACATCGAACAACTCGAATTCTGAAATTCATTAGTTCGAGTTGTCTGGTACGATACCGCGTTGTTGATTGAAATATCATAGCTATCAGGATACACAGGATACACGTACGGGGAATTTATGTGTGGGAATAGAAATCATCATTCGATATTTCTCTTTCGATTGTAATCTATTGTGTCTGCTAATACTCGGAGGTGTTGGGTTATTCTCACTTTAATATTTTAGATGTACATACATACCCATAGCTGTGTACATTTGGATATGTTATTTGGAGCCTTAATGCACAGCGGTGTGGTATGGTATCGATAGATATAAGTGGCATTAATATTTCGATAGATGAATAGTATTTCCCTGGTGGTTATGTGAGAAAGCGGTCCGATGATGGAAAATGTGGTGGTAATTGAGGATAGCTTTCAGATTTACTGAAAGTAGATGGACATACATATCTGATAGCTAATTACTATGCTTGTTGAGATACTCATCGGTTTGGAGCATTGAGTTTTGAAAAGTGATGTTGTGTCGAAGTTCATAGATTGAGGTTGAGGAATACATCACTCACATTGACTTGCATATGCTCTGGGGATAGAAAATATTCGTAGTTCGTAGAAATATTCCTAGTTTAGTTTCCGATTTTAGTTTACGGAAAATTACATACATATCTCCTGATGGTCAAACTGAAAACCAAATTGATCATATCATGATACAGCAACGATGAAGGACGTGGTGTCGGCAGTGCAAGAAATACCACTTGGTTCTTGGCAGCTATCCAAAAGCAATCACAGGATACAGCAAGGAGTACAAAATTCAATACAACAGCTTTAAATAATCCTAGCATTTGTCGTAATTTTATTACCACCTGTGGTGAAATAAAAAGTGTTTTTATTGGAAGTTGGACCCGAAACTGTGCTCAGTCGGTAGAGAATTAGAGACTTCTGGATATCCTAAGACACCTGGGATAAAATTGTGCTTCAAAAATTGTTGGGCGATCTCGATAAAAATATAGAATAGGTTACAAGAAGGGAAAATACCAGAGAATTGTATGTATGTCGACCATATCAACAACTTGCGTATCATTCTCAACCAGTCTGCTGAGTTTCAGTCACCGGTTTACCTCATGTTTGGGGATTTTTAGGACATCTTTGATCGGATTAACCGCCGAGAATACATATTGATATCACTTTTTGGGAAAGGAATTCCCTTAAAAATAGTTACTATAATGAAGGAGTCCTACAACAACGCAAGGTGTTAAGTTTTTCACAATGGACATCTCTCCGAGTCTTTCGAATTGCGACAGGGAGTATTCTATCGCCAATTCCCTCTCTACTGATGATAGATGATGTACTGACTGAAATCGTTGGTACAGGGGAAAGCTAAGACTTTAAGTGGAGACCGTTTGAAAAGACAAAAATAATCCCCACATGCCGCTCCAGACATCAGCTTAATACTTAACAGGAGACGCCAATTGAAAATGTTGACCAGATTGGTTAGAAAACCAAGAACAGCATGGAAATTAAAGGTTTTAGTAGACGCATACGTAGCCACAATTGATAAGTATATCTTGTTGCAGATCGTGAAGGATGGAGAAGATTTGTTGACTATGCGCCCTTATGTTGGTTGGCCCTATAGCCTAAATGAGGTTACAGGATGAGGATCAGTCTGTCTTCTTGACAAGGAGCACCTTTTATAAGACTTATCTAAGCTTAAAGTGCATCTTCTTCTAGAGTATGGCTCTTAGGTTAGGCGGATGGAGGAATCCACAGCGCCACACTCAGGTCAATACAAATCCATTGTGAAACCCAGAAATTGCTTTTATTACTGCCTGGCTGTCGATGAAAAAGGTGATACCTTCTGGTGGTATTGCCTTCATATAGGCGTTATAGCTGCCGAAGCTTGAACGAAGATATCTAGCGGAAGCAGGTTTAGGATAGCCTCCAGTCCAGCAGTTGGAGTGGTTCTCATGGCGCTCGTTGTGCCAATACGAGCAAATCTCTGTACCTTCGTAAGAGCCGCTAAGTTAGTGTTCTTGCTGACGGACTGCCACCATACAAGATATGTAAGTCAGAATAGGCCTTATAATAGCCGTATACATCCACAGTATAGTTTTGGGTTTTGGTCCCAGTTTTTCCCAAACAATCTGCTTCATCAATAGAATGCAATAGTGGATTTCTTGACTGTTTCATTAATATTGGGTCTCCAGTTCAATTTCTTGTCAAGTATAAGGCCTAGATATCTGGAGCTGTAGGAGATACTAAGGGGAGTGCCCCCTATGGCAGGTACGATAAACTCAGGAATTTTCCTTTTGTTAGTAAGAGTATGGCTCTTAATTCCAGGAATTCATTCTGGACCTATTAAGGATTCTGCTCAATGCGGATCTCCGTGCAAGTCGACGTTTCATTTCCCGCAACTCTGGGGTCCAAATATAAATTCCTCAAACAAAAAAAAAAAAAGACTACAAATAAAAAAAACAGAGGACGGCCCTCTTAAAACACCGTCTTCCAGCATTCTGGGAAGAACAAAGGAAAGGACTACTAATTCAACTAACCCAATGGTTTCGAAACCTGATACTAGCATTACGAGCAATTGCAATTCCCTTGTCAATAGGGTTGCTGAATGCGTGTTTGGAAAGCCAGCAGCAAGAACATTGGTGTAATTACCTGGTCCGAACCGAAATCCAGAAAGTGAGACACTAGAGGGTAACCCCTAACCTAAAGCTACATCTTTAGATGCATATAGTCGTTTGGCTTCGAACTCGCAGCAAGTTATTCTCTCCTCTCTGAAGGCTCCTAATCACCTTCCACCTTCTCAATTCCCTCTCCGTGCCAGAGCGAACGACTTTGAGCTCAGGGAACGTCCCCCCTCCAAGACCGCATATTAGGACAGACGGCTAACTTTTTAGCTAATGCGCTGTATCCAAGCGATCCCGGAGCAAGAGAACCCAGCAGTACAAGACCTTCTTAAGCCGAGCGTATAAGCGTGTTCAGCTCCCTCCCGAACTCATCCGTCAAGGATTTTACGGCTTGGGACAGCCTTGATGGTTGGAGGTCGTGGAAAAGGATTTTTATTTTCTATTCGACCAAAGACCCGTGCCATGATTCCAGCTGACACTCCTCACAGTGGTCTAGCTCTCATAAGAGCTACTTCTCAATTATTACAAATACAAAAAAAAACATACAGAAAAGCTACAATCCGTCTGGAACGGATCGTATGATACCCTATCCTCCTCTCTACAAAATGGGCGTGGCCAAATTGCATTTTGTACTCAAATATAGCTATAATGTCGAACGTTTGAGGATGTTACATGTAAAATTTTATCAAAATAGGTTTTTTGATGATAACGCCCCCAGAAAGTGGGCGTGGCCAAAACTGTTCTATGGGTGAATTGTAGGGAATCTAAATACCCAAATATTTGGTCTTAACAAAATTTTTCGGTTTCATATAATTTAGTGAAGTTATAAAAAAGTAGGCGTGGCAGTGGGCGGATGTAAAAAAATTTTACACTTGTACTGTGTCTTTTTCTTGGAAGCCCACATATGAAATTTCAGCGTCCTAGTTAAAAATTTAAGGCCCAAAATTCGGTTTTGTGATGAAAACGCCCCCAAAAAGTGGGCGTGGCCAAAACTTTTGTATGGGTGGATTGTAGGGAATCTGAATGCCTAAATATTTGGTCTTAACAAAATTTTTCGGTTTCATATAATTTAGTGAAGTTATGAAAAAGTGGGCGTGGCAGTGGGCGGATTTCAAAAATTTTTACACTTGTACTGTATCTTTTTCTCAGAAGCCCAGATATGAAATTTCAGCATCCTAGCTCAAAATTTAAGGCCCAAAAAGCGGTGACATACGGACGGACGGACGGACGGACGGACGGACGGACGGACGGACGGTCATCGCTCAATCGATTTCGCTATTGATGCTGATCACGAATATATATACTTTATAGGGTCTATCTCGATTATTTCTCTATGTTACAAACTATGTGTCAAACTTAATATACCCTTAGGATAGGGTATAAAAACAAGTATTTGGCATTAAAGGTCCATGGGACCCAATGCATAGTTTCATGCCGTATCCGAAGGGCAATTTTTTTTTTGTTTTTGAGAAGCTTTTTCATGATAGTTTTACTTTCGAATGCTTGTCAGACGCTCGCGAGAGGTGGGGTTGTGAAATAATTTTTAGGTGTTGTCTGGGAATCGAACCTTGAAACCCCGTTCAAGGAAGCTTTGTCCTGGCAATGTAATTCCTGGAATCGTGCTCCTTTACTTCAAAAGCCACTGGAAACTGCCGTTTGTCTCTTCCGGAGATGACTCACTAGTTCAAAATTCACCTTTGTTGAGTGCCAGGCCACAGAGTCATTGCAGTGAGTGGCGGATAATGGGCATGCCCTTCGCTTAACCTAACCTAACTAACCTCTAGTTAACCTTTTTCTTACGCTGGACGCTTTTACCAAAATCAACTGTAGATGCGAAAGTTTCTTTGAAACAGAGCTGGTTCAGGCTTGATCTGAAGCGTAATGCTGAGTTGGTCATGTTGAAGCGATCACAGATCAGCCACGTTATTGTTGTTCTTACTGGACACTGTAAACATCCAACATCCTAAAAGACATGACTTTTGCCGAATCTGTAGGGACGACGAGGAGGAAGAAACCATTCTCCACCTCATATGTACATGCTCAGCTACGTCCCAACAAAGAGCATCACAATGGACCTTTATTGATCTAAGTGTGCCTACACACTTGTGCAGTTAGTTTGGAAAGTATCCTGAAGCCGGACTTTGGGTTCGAGCAGGGTCTACCATATACTTGTGAGAGCTTAATGTTCACTTTATTATATCTTTGAAACAGATTGTTCCTGATATTATCCAGTCGTCTTGTCATAATCTTAATATATTGAGTGTGCTACATTTGTACGTACTGGGTAATATTCTACGGAGGTGTGCTCCAGGTATATGGCGTGCTTCTTAAAGCTTTACTATGTTAAACAGTTTGTGACTTTTTTATTTCAGTCATGCAAAGTTAATACTCGCCTTCTTCACCATTATTTGTACTTAAATGGAAACTTGTTTCATGTCTTTTCTAGATTCCTTTGCTAAATTGTGGTTTTACGGTCAAAGTATTACACATCAGACATGTACATACCTCTCCGTACCCGTTTTCCTTGAATTCTTCGATCCACTTTCTAATATTTACAAACAATGTCCACACAATATTATCCCTGTTTCCAATTTACTGGAAAATCTTTTTTAGTTGATAATCTATTCCTATCCCAATATCGTTTATTTTTTACTCGAAAACGGTCTCTCGAACTTCCGTCTAATATTTCCTGTTTACCAATTAACTTCAAAGATACTCTTAACAGCGTTAACATTTTTTCCTGGCACTTATCCTTACATAGACCTTTTCCGCATTTATATTTAGGAGCTAGACTGACCGGAAGATACAAGAATAATTACTAATTGTGGGGATTGCCCCAAAAAGGATTTTTTTTTTTAAACTGTCCCCTTTATTGGGATTAGGGTTTGAAATTCTGATGAAGAAAGTTATACTTTTTAGAAGCTCATGTACGCTGTTTGTTCTTAGAACTAATTAAATCGAATAAGGATGAAACAAGGAAACAGCGATTGGTAAGAGTTATTCTTCGTTTTATTTCTGCTGAGGTGTTGTTTTCAGAATTGATAGCAGAGCCGAGGAGGACAAAGTCCTTAACTACCTCAAAGTTATAGCTGTCTATTGCGACGTTCTGTCCAATTCGTCGAGCGTGATTGGAGGTGGTTATGAATGAGTAGATGATCTTAGATGAATGTTGTAACCTCTGTCTATCACAGTATGATCATACCACATGGTTTCTTTGTTTGATAGTAAAAGTAAAAATATTGTAGTATGTATTTCGTCTGCAGCAAAGCTTACCACAATCAATAACTACAAGTAGAGATGTTCTTTAAAATATTCCATTTAATTTAGACTTTATCCTTGCTCTTATACATTGTGTATGTAACTATCATTCCACAGAGTGGCAGCCAGTAAAGCTAACCAACCCTTTCAAAACATTAGGCACGCTTCGCTGTCATTTCCTTAAACTAATGTCTCCATTTCTGATGAGAGCCTATATTCCATGATATTATATTTAATCATCATTTGAATTCATGTCACGTTTCCTAATATCCTACATACAATTTCGTCACGTGACTTTTATAACAAAGGAAGAAAATATTCAGAGTAGAAAAAAAAAAGTAGAAGAAAAGTATAATTTTTCGAGATTATTTTCCATCTACGGTTACCGCAAAGTTTTTAAGGGAAACCCAAGAGTAGGATAAAAAGGACAATAAATGGAAGTAGGAGCGTTTCCTACACACAATATTCCATTTCTCAAATTATAGATATAATGCTGTGCGTCCAAGGAGTCGATTTGCTCCTTTTTTTTGTGTGGAATCTCCTTCAACACGTTGCATAATCACTTGTGAAAGTTGGGTAACGAATTTTGCGATGTTCGTACCTTCAGTGGTCTGCTTTGCATAGTTTTCTCGTTAAATATGAGTAGACACAACTACTTGTGGGGAGAAGAATAAGGACATCCGAACGTCCTGTTGAAGGGTATTTTTCGGATATGAAAAAAAAAAAAAAAAAAAAATGCATAATTCCAATGTCATCCTCTGCCAAGGTTGAGAAAGGGTAATGGACTGAAGCATGTTATTATTATCATAATCGTTTTCAGAGTCATTGTTACGGTTACAGGATTCTTTGGAGCTTATAGATAAATATCTAAGTTACTTGTGTAAAAGAGAAAATGCTCTAAAATTAGAGTACTGTGCATTGTTATTAACCGATGCAGCTGGACTTCTACCCTCTTCCTTTTGTGTTGATTTTACATTCGCCCATTTTGCGTGTCGCCTGTCGCGGGCAATCCTTCGTCGGTAGCTTCGCTAACTGCAGTATTGCTGTATACCCATAGCTTCATGTAATCAGCAGATGTAATGTTTGGCGTTTCACTTTGATCACTTCGTACGGTGCTGAGAACTATGGGTGCAGCTTAAGCTCGGTTACAAATTGTTAGATTGTAATCAACATATACACCTCGTCCTTTTTCGAAACTTTTGCGGTCATGGATTTTTTCATTTTCCTCTTATCCAAGACAATCTAATCCTTGGTGTTAAGTTTCATTTTGTAATGTTCATCAATAAACTCGTTTGTCACAGCTTCTTGCATCAACTTTCCCAGGTTGCAGTCCACTTGGTAAGTAAGAGACTTTCTCTACCTTAGGTCTACTACCGATTCTCACAATAAAAACTCAATCGCTGTATCTTTGGATTGATTTCTATATAAGATCACCTAAGTCGCACTTTATGGCGCTGAATTATGAGCCGATAAAAATATCAGTCGTTTCGAGAGAAAAATTCTTCGTAAAACTGCGTTTGAGTTGACTAAGACATGTAGAACGAATAGACAGCAGCGTTCCGGCCTGCAGCGTCTTCAAATATAACTCTGAGGAATAACCCAGTAAAATAAGACTAAAGTTGCATTCAGAAGAAATAGGAAACTCAACCGTGGTTGCAACTGCAAGCTGTTAGCCAAAGACTGGGCTTACTGAAGAGGCTAGTTAGTACTTACTTATGTAAATAAGTTTACCCTCCTGCAAGTTCGTCTGCTCTTTTACTTTATGTTCTGATACCTAGCATGTCACGGTCACGTTATTAGATCTTGATACTTCTTACCACACCTTCCGTCTGATCTGTTGAATCCGGATCCTTAACCACTTGTTGGCTGTCACTGAATATTGACTGTGCTTTCGATCTATTCGTTCTTGTATCGACATACTATAATGACGTTCTCGCCTATTCTGCAAAAAATTGCGAATGTTCTGTCCTGTAGATAAGATTCAGATTCAAATACCACATTCTGTTAAATCTATACATAAGTATGCATGTATGGATAGGTATAGGCTTTTTTCGGATAGTGTAGAGCTGTGACTATAGGGTGCAACCTCAGTGTAGATTTACATAGTTTGAAACCTCATTCTGAGAATAGGCTAGACAAACTTCTATAATGCAAACTTTGATGTTTTTCTTCGATTTTAGGTCTGTATCGCTTTGAAAGTTTCACTTCTACTTCTGCTATCCTTTCGGGATTAATTTGCGTTATTAGGAAAGGAAAAGCTTAACTCGTCCATAGGTAGGTAGGTAGGTTTGGTTTAGGGATGACTGCACTAATAATGTGGAGTCTGACTCGGATCTCAATGGATCCATTGTGTTCCTGAAATAAAAACAATGACTTTTATACCCAAAACTTAATCCATGCAAGAAGCGGCCCTCCTAAATCATCCGGTTTTCGTAATGAATTTTAGGGTGATTCTAGGTGGCGTGTTAGCTACTTGAGGTCGTTGAAAGATACACATCCCAGCGTCGAGTATCTTGTTCTGTTGAGGATTAGGCATTCACAGAGGAAATGTGTCGTGTTTTTCTCTACTTCTTGGTCGCCACAGCCTCTGCATAGGTCTGTGGCCGCCATTGAATTGTGGCCTGTGAGAATACCTTTGGTCTATTCAGCGATAGAAGTTCTCTAGTCCTACTTCTGTTGTATTGGAGGTGACTTTGGACAAAAGGAGACTAATGGGCGTTAGAACTAATTGATCTGCTGTTAGATCTTTTGATTCTGATCCTTTTCTTGACAGCTTTTCGGCCAATTTAGCAGAGCGTGATGCTGTGCCTTGAGCTGAGGGATTTGAGTTCTTCTTTACATCTCTTGACCAATTTCGAGTTGTTTGAGATGGAGGTGAGGACTTTTATGGCTGCTTGGCTGTCTATATAGATTACGATGTGTTCGTTGTTATTCAGAGTGGATAGGCCTCGGTTATACCATATATTTCCGCTTGAAACACAGTTGCGTGGTTCGAGAGTTTCATGGACTGGGCAATTGGTGGTGCCTTTGAGAAAATTCCTAGCCCGTACCTTCTTCCATTTTTGACCCATCCATGAAGATGGATATGGCATCGGGGATAAATGACGTTCCCATTTGTCCAGCTCTCTCTAGAGGGAAATTTGCAGTCGAGGTTGTGGCTGAAGTCCTTGTTGAGAAGAATGTAATCCGAAAGTAAGTTGACATATGACCACTTGGTGATGGTGCTGTGTTCGAATTGATTGTCTTTCCACAGCCAGGTTTATCGGAGGCGTAGGGCGCTTTTAGCTCTATTTCCTTGGTGAAGAGATCCAAGTAAACTGTTTAGATTTGTGACTTTTGGGGCTGCGGGCCACCAGACCAAACAGTCGTCAGTAAGGATAAGTCGAATGACGGCAGTGTACATCCAGTGGATTGTTGCTTAGCTGAAAGTTGTTCAAAGTCTTGGAAGAAATGTCTTTCCAGAATATTGTTTCTAATATGACAGAGTGCTGTAATAGAGGTAGTGTGGAGTATCCTAATGCATATCTTCGTCGCCACAACCTCTGCATAGGTCGTCCGTGTTAAATTTCATCTTCTTTGTATGATATTTCAGCATAGTTTGGTCCATAATTACATCCTTAAGAGATAGCAATGATTTGTTAATTTATATGATTCTCTCGGTTTTTTATTTATTGTAAAGTGGTTATATTTACCTGTTTGTGACACATGAGTCGGGCCCGATCCATCTCACATTTGCATTTGTTAGTATTTTGTTCCCAATCGTTTGTCTAAGATTACAAGGTGGGATTTATACTATAGTGTCTACCTCGTTTAATTCAGGTGATAATCATTTCTTGCTAATTGATCAGCTATTTCATTTTCCGGCACACCTTGTGCTGTGCGCCAAAAACCTGTCTTGAGGTCATCTGAAGTGACTTACAAACTTCAATTTTATTTCAATACCGCTTAGCTGTAATACCATCCTTGTAGCCAATTTATCAGCTGGTTGTCACTGCTGTCACAGGGCTTAAGCTTGGAGAACGCTGCTGTAGTCAGGTAGTCTGAGCGAACTGGATATTCTGAGAACTTCGAAAAAAAAAAAATATTAAATCTTAGTCATAGTCACCCAGATATGCCTGATGTCCTACATGTAGGTCGGTCAGAACATGAGGAAACTTGAATAAACCGTCTTCCACGTACTGCTTGCACATTGGGTTTTTGCATCCAAATTTAGTCATTTTAGGCATATCTGCTGTATGGGTTGTGTGCGTTCTGTGTAGGTCCTCTTCCACTTTTCAGATTTGGTTCATTATGCAGTCATTGACGACCTTAATGAAAATATTTAAATGTTGACAAATCTGTAATACGAACTCCATCTGCATCTGAATATGAAGACGGAAAAACGGATACATGCATATGTACATATATGATTTCTGTAGGCTTCACATGAGTAGACCAAGTTTTAAAACTGATACCACCATTATTCATATACAAACAATCGTCAACGTTCTGAATACAAGTCAAAGATACATTACTCACAAAAAAAAAAAAAATGTTACGTATTCGCCACCGTGCGGCGAAAAATTCTTTTTCTCCCACCATGGAATGAAAGGTCATTCTTCAACGTCTCTATTTGAAGTCGTCCTGCCAAAAAAAGAAAAAAAAATCTCCAAGACCTGAAAGTCTTGAAATATTTCTAAGTGATAAATTTTGAATTTTATGAATGCAGCAGCAGTACTAGTTTAGTTGTAGCTATACTCGTATCTGCAGTGCTGTACTGTCAAAAGGTCTGCGACTATTCCCTTTCAAAGGAATTCCATTTGAGAATTGCGCTGTTCTTACGGAAAATTATGTTAGACATTCAACTGTCTCGTGCTACAGAAATCCTTTCCCTCTGCGCAAAACCCTAAACAAAGTTTCTTTTTTTTTTCAGTTTCAGTAGGTAGGTGTCTGCCAGATGGGTTCTGCTCATGCCAATGAATTTTTTCTCGAGAAAGGACGAAAGAATAACAAATAAACCAACAGCTCTCACCACGATGGAGACGAATTGGATATTTTTTTGTTTGTTGTTTTTTTTTTTACTCACGGCTGACTACCTTAACGTGAAACCTACGGAAATTCTGTATCCTCAAGGCTTTCTAAAAACAAAAACAAAAAAAGTACCAACAATTCTTCTGTATAGAGATGAAGAACTGCGGCAGATAGTCATCACAGACTGGAATGTATCTGAAAGTTTTCTTTTTACGAGAAAAAAAAAATTGTGTACCATGTTTTTCTATTTCGAACCGTATATATGTGTGTTTGGAAAAATGCAACAACAAGAATGGATAAATTGAAATAATAACAACCAGGCATGGAAGAGAGCAACAAAAAAGAAAAAGAAAAAGAAAATACTGAGGGAAATAAAGAAGAATATTGAATGAGAATTGAGTTATGATTGCTTCTGAGCGGTGGAAGAGTAGAGGAATTTTTTGATCTCTACCTTTGGGAACAGGATAAAGCGGTATACAACAAACATATCTGTTCACTTTATGAATCATAAATTCTTGATGGTTTTTGTGAAAGATTTTGAAGGTAAAGTAAATGTTGAGTAATTGATATCTTGTTTGGTGCTACGTAGAGGGATTTGTCCTTAGGTCTAAATGCTGATAGGAAAAGAAAATCAATAATATTTTTGAAAACAACTGAGTGGGCAGATGTTATTGGTTATCTTGAATCATCACTATTTTTATTAGAACTATAACGGCAAAGGAACTTAGTGAACTTAGTGGATGGCGGGCGTTTCTAGCAACGCAGTTAAGCTCTTCTGATTTCTCAAACTCTTCTACGCCATGTATTTCTTGGGAAATATATGTATGAAACTTTTACCAACAGGTAAAAAGAACAAGTCAAGCCAATAAGACCCGTACAGAAGCTTGTAGAAGCTCGGTATTCCAAGCCTGAGGACGTCATAATACATTAGATTCCACAGTAGCAGACCTAATACGGAGCCTTGAGGAACGCCGCCGCTGAAGTTATACTGCCTCGTTTCATCCTCGGTGTCGTAGAGCAGTATCCTGTTTCTAAAATAGTCCGTCACTATCGTTCTGCAGTTACTCTGGCACTCTCTTGGCGGTAAGTGCTTCTAGGATGAGTCTCCAGTTTGCGGTGCTTAAGTTGTTCTTGACATCCAATATGATGATTGTGCAGTACTGTTTACTACACCCTTTCCATCGTCGCCCTTCTATAGCTTGTTGCGCTGTTTTTTACGACTTTATCGATAGCGTCGATCGTAGACCATGCCTTGCCGCAATCGTACTGGTGATCTGCAAGGCCTCCTGCCTCATAGTTTGCACTTTCCAATCTGTCACCTATGATGCGCTTTAGTATTTTCCCTATGGTGTCCAACATACATAGAGACCTATACGATGAGGGATCCTGCAGTAGATTACTACCTTTTGGTAGGAGGACCATTCCACTGGTCGGGGAATACTCTTTCTTTGAGGTAAGTGTGAAATATATCTGTATATATATATATATATTGCTGCTTTAAAGGCAATGTTGGGCATTATATCTACACCAGGCGCCTTTGGGTCTTTGATTTTTGCGCAGACTTCCAGAACATCTTCTGCAGTGATGAGGGGTATTGAATACGCCCCCGTCGTATTTACCCTCTTCATTTCTTCCTCTCTTTCTTGTTGTTGTGGGAAGAGCACAGTCACCATGTATTCAAAAAAACACTATGGAGTTTCGCGAGGGTTTTCGCCCACCCTTCAACTTCGTCATCACTACTTGGTAGGCTTTTCACCAAGGATTTTGGTCGGCTTCGTTGCACAGTTCGATAAAGCTTCTCTTTTTACTATTTTTAGGTTTCTCCGGGCGGTCGTGAATGTGTCCTGGAGTTTCCCATAGCTGCTGCGTTCTCTGGAGCGCTGGTATAATCGCAATAGTCAGGAACCCTCATATTGTTAAGCGACTCGTCTCTTTCTTTGCGACTATTCCTACTATAGCTTTGCTTTCGTTACATTCACTGTCTTTGTCAGGACTGAAGTTACTAATAAATAGGGACATGCAAGTTGAATGAATTTTTACAAAGTAGAAAGCAGAAACAGGTCATCAGTCAATATGAGGAGTTTTTGTGGCCAGTAAAATGCAGACGATGCCTCAGTTCACACCGATGACAACCTATAGTCAGCCAAGATTAAAATGTATAGCTTTGACTCACCTAGCAATAAACAAGGACGAAAAACAAACTTAGTCTACTTAAATGCTATTCACCGCATGTTCTAAAAAGATCTGGTCTCGAAGCACTTCTCCTGGAGGGATGAATACAAAATCAATTTAAAACAAACATTCCTTTCTATGTCCATCCAGTAATACATTTGTAGATACACACATTTTCAAAAAGTTCTTATTCATGTTCACCACCAATTCATCAAATTCCCTCGAGCTATTCTAATGCCCATATCCTTTTCCGCTTTTTTTTTTGAAAATTTAATTTCCATTACATTCACCTCGGACCAGTTGGCATAAGATGATTTCCAATTTCATCACTGTTCAATGGATTCATGCTATGTGGGTATCTGGAATCTACGTACGAGTATAATGTCTTGTTCACCAGATGCAATACTTGCATCGCAATGTGTTGTAATAGCATATGTACAGAGCAAATCTATTTCCTAAAGAAATACCCTAAGGAATTTATTATAGAATCCTTTTAACATTTTCCTTCCAACTCTAGCCAAACAAGTAAAATAAAAATAAAATCTATTTTCTATTTGGGCTGGCAACAGTAAGAATTCATTGGACTTTTATTTTTGACCTTAGTTCCGCTGGGAGGCTTTGCCTTCAGCTAAAACGTTGAGTACTCGTAGCATTTGCTGGTAACATGTACACACAGTCATGAGTATATAAGTGGTATCGAGTATTTTTCGATAGAAAAACTTTTTTATTTGAAATTTGTGCACTGGTCGACCATGAATCCTTGCAGGCACTTTTTCTGAGAACTCATGGGTTCTGACTCAGAGGCATATTAAAAGATAAAGTATAAAGTATAATCGCAAACTATCACTTTACTTTCCTTGTTTCCAAATTACATCCTGTGGGATATGTTTAAAAGAAAAGGATACAAGCGAGAGAAAAACTGTTTGTTTTCAATCTTGGATTCGTCTTGGGTTCAGTCAGTATCCATCAAGCTACCTTCCTACTAATGACGTGTAAATTACCAGTCGCCCTTCGCGAGCGTCTGGCAAACATCCGAGAGTATGTCATGAAAAAGCCTCTCTCTAGCCGTGAAAAAAAATATAACACGCACAACATGAATGGTTGTGAGAAACTAGGCCCTGGGTCCCATATTTGTCTTTTTTTTTAGCTTGAGCTAACAATATTTCTATCTAAAACCCATCGGAATGCTATTAAAAAATATCCTATATTCAATACGAATATAGTTCGTAAAGAAAAGAAATTTAACAGATCAAACAAAGGCCTCAATTATGGTGGTTATCCCCTCCTTTCTCTTCCACCACCCTGCCTTAAATTGCTTATCTGCCACCCAACCTTTCTCCTTTCATCTGAGATAAGTGGAAGTATGACATAGCTAACCCTATTATTTATATTCGACCTATCCACATTCAATATTCATCGAACTACTATCTAAATGAGAAAAACCGTGACAATATTTGTGTGAAAATACTTTCCTCTATCGTTTCCACTTCCAACATTTGCATAGATAACAAATGAAAGGACTCTCGAAGATATTTACATGGCACTTCGTGTAGAATTCTTCTTCTTTGCTTGCTTGCTGTCAGCAAGCATATTCTCCTTTTGTGTTCCCCTTTCAATTTTCAATTTGATGATCCTTTCATATATTATCATAATCAAAAGAAACTCTATCCCTATTCTAGTGAACGATGGTAAAGAATCAATACGCTATGCTATTCCATCCCGAGTATCCCTCCATATAAGAATTCCCCCAGTCAGCAAGTTATTTCTTTGCCTTTGTCCATCAACATGTTTCATTTTCTTTATGGCATTCGCCCCTATCTTCATGGATTTTGTGTTTTATTGCATAAAAATAGACCACTAAAGCATTTAAGGAGCTCGAAAGGGGGGATACACTTTCATTTTATTACCTGCTTGTGTACTTATACTTAGTTGGACAATCTTATCAACGAGGGTCCTTTTGACGTCATTGAAGGTGTGGTTTGACTCATCGTCTTTGTCACTATTTTGAAATGAGTAGATGCACACTCAGAAAGGATATTCAATTTCAATCAATGTACAAAAGTATGCAAACGACATCAGTACATAAAATTTTAAACCTTCCCAAATAGAAGGACCACTGCAACCTTATTCTTGCAAGAATGTCACGTTAAGCACTTACAAAACACAAAAAAAAAAGGAACAAAAACCCAGCCCTCCTGCCGTTCCATCAAAGCAATAGAAAGTAGTTGCAAAAACTAAATGAAAACTACGATGAGGAAAACTTCGTGTGAATCCTTCCTGCCCGGGATTGTAAGGATGAGAGTAACGAAAAACGGAAATATCCTTGGACATTTGCCAATTTACACAATTCGTGACAAACTCTCTCTCTCTCTCTCCCTGTCACTCTTACTTCCTCTTTCTCCCCTTCTATTTGTCTTTTTTGCACACACCCATCCTAAGGGAAATTCTTATCCTTCTTTCGTATGATTGTGCATTTGAAAATCATGTTGAAAGCAGTTACAACACTCTCGGTAAGGAAGTTATAGTTTGACTTGCAGACTCTAACAAACAAACTGGAAGGTAAACTATCGTTTACATTACTTCCATTTAAATGCCAGACAGGAAGGGTGTCCTTTTCATCGACCGTCCTTTCTTAGATGGGGTTCTTTGCAGAGAAGTACATGTTCCCTCTTTTTTTTTTGACAAAAAAAAAATCAGGTAAATGGGACTCGATAGAGCAAGGACTATGTGGGAAACCACATCACGTGTCACTTGCAATTCATGTCAACCGGTGGACAAGTTTGACAATTCTTTTGAAAAGTAAAAATATTTTGTTACTTAAAGCGTTAAGTGAAGGACATTCGAAATACTTATGTAGTAGACCAGACCTTTCACATAAGCTCAAATTGGGTCAAGTCCTAGATCATTATAGCAAGGCAGTCGCATACATCAAGGCTCTGTAGAAACTGATGAGAGCTTGTTGTGAAATGAAAACCATGAAGCGATCGCAGTCGATGCTGAGTATTTGTAGGGATCATTTTTGTAAACAGCTAAGAGGTGAGATGAATTACTGATGAATAACCGGGCAAAAGAAGGATGAAAAACTGTGGCATATACCATGATGATTGCTACAGAGAACAGAAGTAGCGTCTACTTGGGTGTGGATTTGTTGTAAGCGATAGATTTCGGCATGAAATTTAGAGCTTTAGACACTTCAGTGAACGCCTTATAACAATCCGCATCAAGGCTAAATTCGCCAAAACATTAGCCTGATATGCGTTCCCGCTTCCACAAGAGTGGAAAGAGATGGTGCTACCAAACAGTGTTTCTACGAGCGTTCTAGGTGATTTTAACGCCGACATAGGAAACGAGGACATCATTGGTAGCACCATTGGAAAACATAGACTACACGACACCACGTCTGGAAATAGTCTTAGGGTAATTGCTGCGGACGTAGTGTTACTATAACTAGCACAAGATTTCCTCACCACAACATTCATAAGGGAACCTGGCGGTCAGATCATCAAACAGATCACTTCCTAGTTGTAGCCAAGGTACGTTTACGGATATTTCAGACCCCACAACAACGAAAAATACTGTCAGGAGAGGAGATATAAAGTTGAACGGCTGCAATTGTATCCCTCAACCTCTCGAGAAGTCCTAGCAGCCAGCATCAAGTGCTGAAAACCAGTGGCATCGTATGCAAGTTGCAAGAAGCCAAGGTTTAACCCAACCACCGCCACGAAATCCTTGGTTAGATGAAAAATGCCGGCAAGTACATGCAGCGAAACAATTCGCCTGCGAAGCGGAGCTGCATAGGAGGACGAGAGCCCGCGATCGAAGAATTAGACAGGTTCTACTCCATGAACAATGTTCGAAAGTTTTACCAAAAGGTAAAAAGATAGTGTCAAGGCAACATGACCCAAATAGAGACATGTAGACATGAACCAGGAAACCTTGTAGTTGAGCCACAGTCGATGTTATGTTGATGTACATGAAGAAACCACTTCTGCAACCTATTAAACAACGACGGTGACTTATATTCCGGTGTCAGGCATAACGAACCATTCAACCTGGACGATGAAAACCAAGACTTCCGTCCACCCGACCAGAATGAAGTGAGGACAGCAATATCCAAACTCAAATCCAACAAGACTACTAGACAGGCCCCTATTAGTGCGGTTTTAGGCCCAGTAAGTCCACAACTGAAAAAATATTCACAGTACGGCAGATCCTGGAGAAAACCCAAGAATGTCAGATCGCTACCCACCACCTTTTTATCGATTTTAAGGCCGCATATGACAGCATTTATAGGGACGAGCTATATAGAGCCACCTGCACACCTGCATGCCTGCCAAACTCATCAGATTGTGCAAAATGACGATGGAGAACGCTCGCTGCTCCATTAAGATTGGTAACGATCTCACCGAGACCTTTGATGCCGAAAAAGGATTGATTGAAAGTGATTTCTTCAACACCATGCTTGAAAGGATTCTGCGAAACTCATAACTCAATACAGGATGCACAAATTTTCAAAAATCTGTGCAACTAGTAGCGCATGCTGACTGTCACTGGTGCGTTCGCTGGAATGGCAACGGAGGCTGCCAAAATGGATTTAGCGGTATTTAGCCAAGTATATGCTATCAACGAGAAGGGAGGCACAATATCGATGAATTGTTCTCTAAGAAGGCAATTGAGTAGTTAGGCTCTGTCCCGAACAAATTTCTCTCTTCGAGACAAAGATTCTTCGTAGTCAAAAAACTTCACATCAGTCGTTTTAGATGGCTGCGACATGTGGAGCGGCCGGACGCATATGCTCCAGCCAATAGATTCTCGATTCTAACCAGGAGCGATAATGTAGTAGAGGAAAACCTCGCCTTAGGTGGAAGAGGGCCTCAACCAACTTGGAGTGCGGAACTGGAGGCAACTAGCTTTGGACCGGGCTAACTGGAGAGGCTTGTTAGTGGAGGCCCAGGTTCACCCCGAACTGTATTGCCACCTAAGTTAGTAAGTACATACATAAGTAAGTAGATTGACATTTGGCGATGTTGAGACCTGTTTTTTTTTGGATTTTTGAGGCAATAGACCGCAAAACTATCGAGGTCTTGTTGAAGGAGATTAAAGTCCTGTGGTTTGAAAAATTTGGTGTCATCAGCATAGAGGGCGAAGTGGAAGTGCTTAATAACTCTTTTCAAATCGTTTATAGCTAGAATGAAAAGAAGGGGTCCTCGATGCTCGCCTTGTGGGACATCCGAAGTGGCCAAAGGACTGAGAGGAAGGGTCGAGTGGAGAAGTTATGCACAAATGATAAGATAGCTGAACTAGGATGGGTCGGGTACGATGGGGTTGTCGGCAAAATATTATGTTAAAAGGTGGCAACAAAGTTGGCAGTGGTATTTGGATCGACTGATGAATTATTTTGGAAAGACAGGGAGGAGAAGTAATAGTCGGATTTTCTTTCATAGTTCACATATTAGAAGAAAAACTTAGGGTCGATTATAAGCCTGGCTTTGGTAGCGCTGGTAGAGAGAATTATAAAGCTGGGTGAAATAAAGATAGATGGCTAGATACGTAGTTTAGTTGGAATGGCCAGAGAACGGTAATACATATTAGGACAAGTATAAGAACAGAATTTGAATTTTAATCTTTAAAATGTTTGTAAACTTATTGCAGGAATGTACGATGCAGTCGCTCACATTATTTGTGAAAGGGTAGATTATTGATGTGTCAAACCTGTAACAGTTGGTGTTGGAAGGATCCGGTTAAAATTCAATATACAAACATAAGTACCCAGACGAATTCTGTAGTGCAGTCTTTATAAAATTTAAAATAGCCATATCATGTATTTCGAATTGGGTTAGCCTTTCTAGTAATGTCTGTAAGATCTTCGATGCCTCGCTGGGTTCATTCTTCCGAGTTCTTCATTCAATTTATGCTGGTATACAGTTCGGTTTTTGTCATCCTAGGTCAGTTTCGGTAAAGGACTTAATGGTATTAAATTTCTTTAACCGTAATTTCTGCTACTTTATATACAATCTCGACAGGCATGTGGTCAAACAAATATCTGCAGCTATCCGCAAATCGCAATGTGGGTGCCGTGGCTCAAGTGGTTAGTGCGTTGGACTACGGAGCAAGGGGTTCCAGGTTCAATCCCCAGACAACACCTAAAATTTCTTTCACGGCCCCACCTCTCGCGAGCGTCTGACAAACATCCGAGAGTAAAACTGTCATGAAAAAGCTTCTCAAAATTGCCGGTCGGATCCGGCATTAAACAGTAGGCCCCTTCCATTCATGTGAAGAATATAACACGCACAACACGAATGGTTGTGAGAAGCTAGGCCCTGGGTCCCATGGACCTGTTGCGCCAAAAATTTGTATTTTTTTTTGTATCCGCAAATCAATAAGCAGATAGTAGTAAATTATAGAACAAGTTTTATCACGAATGAAGGTATACTCCTCATGAGAATCGACTTTACAACTTCCATTGAAAATGCAAATAGGAAATTCCAGGAACATACACATGTACCTATGTAAATGCCATTTAAAGAATTTTGTTTTTGGAATTTCGGATTAGCTCTTCTTAAAGTTGTTTTAGGAAGTTATTTTCTTCCATTGAAATCACTGATAATAATCATTAAATCCTTTGTATTCAGAATTTATTTTTCATAAAGTTCAGTATTACACTTTACTCCGCATATGTTCATCCTTTACTATGAACGTTTCATTTAAGGAATCAACCACATTGGGAATGAGTTGGAGGAACTGATACACAGGATTTCGATGTTGACGCCCTATGCCCCATGAATGGTAACCGGATCTAATTATCCGTGCAGACCTTGTGACCTGCAGAACCTGGTGGACTCCATGAAATGAACTTTTTTCTACAATTCTTCTGAATTTAGAGGCAACTCTATATATCTTGGAGGCGTTTTTTAAAAACGTGAATTTAACTTTTCTCAACCAGACCATCTCTTTAAGAAATGGCTACTTCGTACCAAGGTCTTAAAATAAGGTCGTAACAACAATTTCGTAAAATAAATAAACGCTTTCAAATGTTAACCAATTGATCTTTTATGTTCAACACAGCCACAATTGGTTGAATTTTATGGCACCGGCAATATTGTACAATAATTTGTTGCGCAATTAAAAATCTCGCTTTAATTGTTTTCATTTAATTTTCATATAAAAGAATATAATACCATAATGGAACAAAATTTACATCGCACAGAATTGGACTTTAGAGCTTTCACAAACAAAGTCATAAAACCAACAGATAAACCGGGCTACAGTCACAGGATAAATGATGTTTTTGCTATCGTTGCGCATATGTAAAGTGCATACAGAAAAATAATCCCTTTTTTGTGCTGACTTCATTAATTCAATGTCCAGTACAGCTTCAATGCCACAATAATTACACGGTCATTTGCCGAAAGGTCGTTTGGGTACAATCCATTTAAACGTGTGGTTAGTGCATGGACTTTTATTTTTTTTAAACTCATATTTTGTATGCTAATAGAGTGATTTAACTTTAAGATAGAACATGGAAGATACATGTTGAAAGGGGTGCATTCATGTATGTAGTTAGCTGACAACTTTAAGGACTTTTTCGCGTGCAATCAAAGGCATTCAAGGATGTAGCGCACTGAGTGAGGTTAGGTCAGGTAAGGTGGATGCAACATACTACAGACCACTGATGGGTAAATTTTAATACCACATGTAATTAGGTAACCTCAAATGTAAACTTTATGTTATTGTGGTTCAATTTTTGCTACTTACATACGTATACGAGTATATAACAAAATTTCATAGTGAGTATCCTATAGTTGAAAGAAGCCAGGTACTGCAGATTAGGTTCAAAATCATTTTTTGCTTCTCACAGTTCCGACAAAAATCGTGTGCGGTATTTGGTTTGGAATCTGCACCACTGTGAACTTTTTTTGACCGTTGAATTCCTTTTTATGGAGTAGCTTCGCTTTCAAGGAACCCAGTCCGAACTTAATGCTACACCCGGTTTTCTTTAAAACGTTGAAACCGTCAAGAGACCTTTTGGTCAAGAGTGACCAGAACATGCTTTACAGTACCTCTTTTACTTGTGGCCGAAGATATGATTCTCCAGCTTTGAGTGTTCAATTCCTTGTTTTGTTCTGTCTGCCTTTTAGTTTCAGAATGGGCCCATCATCCGGAACCGGGGAAGGAGTCCATAGTGAAATCAATTGATGAAGAGGCAGACACGATCGAGGTATTAACATCAACTTAGCACCTGGCCAAACCTCGCCAAGGCTACATATTGACTACACGCATCAGGAAATCTAGAGATTTCCTGTTACTGCAGCCTATCACCTTGACACCGTTTTGTCATTTAGCCCCGTCAAAGACGACCTCATCATTTCCAACCTCCAGTCACCTATCAGTTGCTATCTTACCGTTTGGGTTGAAACGGTCGATAATGGCTGCCTGCAGGTGCGACTGGGAATTGAAGCTAACTGAACGCTTTCTTCGGTTCCCTTTGGATTTCCTCTTCAGACCTTATCCTCTTAACGGTCTACTTACTAACGGAAGCTGGTTGTTTAAGTGATAGTGCTAAATTGGATCCTGCTGTTATTGCCAAGGCTGGAAGGGATGTCGTGCTGTCAGTCGATTTTGACTGACGTGGTTCAGAGCAGGTGACTCTACTTGAACGCGATTGCACCTTTGTCTGCCCTTTCGATATTCAATTGGCAGTGGTTGTGGTGGATAACGGTTGCTTTAAAACGTGTGGTAGTGAGCATGTGGCCTTATTAATAGGTAGTTGCTGACCTCCATTGCCGAGATTAATATTCCGATCGAATTTGGCTGTAGATTTCCGATGCCTGTTCATGAGCATCTTCTCTTCTTATTGTCAGAGTTAAGGGGACTTTTGTTTTTATTGCAAAGAACTTTGGTAGCCATTCTTTTATTTTGCCTTCTGGGTCCCTTCACTGTTCTCTTTCCTCTTGGCATTCTGGATACCGGTAGCTTCTGGATATCTATCTTCTTCTAACAATCGAGTCTCATTCATGTGATCTGTGATGAAGCGAGAGATTCATCGTCGGTAGTGCCGCAAATCTGTAGACCACAAAGTGGGGTTCCGATGTCATCCAAATACAAAGATCTTTCCACTGTGGTATCCTGAGCTAATTGTCTTCCGAGAATATTCGTGGTAGGCTTTCCGTCTATTGGAGAGAGTCCGGGAATGTCTTGAGGCAAAAGTATTTTGTCCTTGTTTTTATTTTCATTTTTGTTTATATTGTTTGTTTATTTTAAGTCCCACGAGCAGCTAGGGGCTATTTTTACTGGTCCCTCAGCCTGGTATATTCTCGGCACGGTTCGGTTGACACCATTAATAAAGTTCAGGGGAAAAACAATTGGAGGCGTTGAAACAGGAGGGTGCCACACCCAGGATAGGGAAACAGTGGGTAGGAGTCTGGATTGGATTTCTCTATGCTTTGTACGGCAGACAACAGGATGGTCACAAACACTCGGAAAACGGTCCAGAAAACAATTTTCAGTTGTTTGCACCGCCAATGGGGCTATTGTACAATCTAAGCATCCCCGCCAATGCTAAAGTCGCAATCCAAGGGAGGAAAGATCATTAATGTACATGTAAAAGAGAAAAGGACCTAAGATAGACCTCTGAGGAACTCCCGTGAATATATGTATTTCTTAACTCTGAGATCCTTCTATTAAAAACAACCTGTTGCGTTCTACTTGTTAGGTAATTTTCAATTATGTACTTATGATTGACTCTGCCAAAAGCCTTGGAAAAGTCGAGAAGGCAAAGAGTTGCCACTTAATCTCTGTGAAATTGAAGTCTTATATCTTTGTCAGTTTTCAAAACATTTAAACTTCCTTTAAAGCAGCTTGACTTTCATGAATGTTTATTTGTAAAATTCACAGAAATTTAAGTATCTACAAGTATCTACCAACTTAGAGTCAGCTTAGTGGTAGATGACCAGATCCACTGGACAAGGCTTGCATTTTTTTTTCAGTCCTTTCTAAGAGAGATTAATGGTTCCGTAATTGGGAAGCATTCATTAAGTATCCTAATTTAACGCTTAGTGACAAGGACTTGAGAATGCTCAATACAGAAACTTGCGATCAAGGTTTTGCGGCCACCGAACCTGGTAGATCCGATTTAGGATTTGCACTTATGTGATGTTGTACAGGAAGTATACCTATAATTGTTTGTAGAGAGTCAGTAGGTGCGAGATATGGGTAGCCTGTCATAAATTTCAAAACCCTGAGCCGTTCTTTAGAACGTATTTAACAAGTAAGCTATAGATCCCAAGTATTACTTTTTGACCAAACTGTTCCTGCCTTATGTGTGACAGCATATCTAGAGGACATACACATCGTGTGAACTACTACGTACACTTCAACATTGAAAACTATAATTATGCTCTTTATTGGTATGTGAATGTGACCAGGTGCTATGATAATAGGTATCCGATATGTGCGATGACACAATAATTAATTATTCGTGAAGAAGGTGTCGAAAAGTACATTGCTGTACATGACTAGGACAGGGATTTAATTTTGAAATTGACTAACACTTAAATTAAATTTATTTTTTTTCATTTGTCTTTTCAGAGCATATAAAATTACTATTTACATAAACTCTTACACCAACAGCCAAAACCCATAGCCACCAACTGCATTCTCGTATCCTTAGGTACATAGTTTTGGTTTTGCACAAATGTCCCTAAGCGAAGTGTCCTCGTTTTTCTGGTTTGTAAATTAACACACACTCTAAATACTCCTCGCAGGAAAGTTGTAACCACTGGACTAATCTCTCTCTGGCAGCGCACTTAAAACGCATTACAGCCCAGTCGTAGTCATCGTCCTACATAACATTGAATACAACACCTAGCCATGTTCGTTTGAATGAGCTATTGCTCACGCTCAAAATTATGTTATAAATGGACATGGCCACAATGACATCCCTGAAGCTCACGTTAAATCGCCGCAATCCCAGAGCCAGAAGCTACGGCTGGAATCTTTCTTTTTCATTAACAAAACCCAAAAACCGGAAGGGGGAACATTTCACTATAACCATAGTGTCGGAGTAATACTGCGGGCGTTAGTAAATGAAAGTTTCTGGAACATTTGGCCTTTTGTTTCAGACTGGTGGTGGGTTGTTCCGCTCCATAGCTCAGCACACACAGCTATCTTCTGCACTTACACCGTGCGTTGACTATTTGAATTATTATTAAAGTTTAATTTAAAAGTTATTCTCTCCAGAATGTAATTAAGGGATTTTCTAATGCCTTCAAGGGAAGGTGTTAGTAAATTACCCAGCGCGCATTTGGAATGAGCATTTGCGGAGGGAGGGATTGGTGATTTAGTTTTATTTGGGGATTTCAGATTGAAAGTTTTTTTTTTAACATACCTACTATATATAAAGGCGTAGGTGGGTGCAAATGAGAGAGGTGTGTGTGTGAAATTAGTTCAGTGATTGTGCTTGGTTGCAGTGAAAGTTGCCAATGATGGAATGCTACTGGTGCAGAATTCACGAACGGGTTCTGTTTTAAGTATATCTCTTAGGATATGTACCTACTACATGGTTTACATATTCCAAGCGAATCATACAGTACAAAATCTATTAGGACATTTTTTGTTACATGCTGTATTCACTCTGTTGAAGATGTATACATAATGACACCGTGATTTAATAAATTTAAACGTTTATTTTCGCAATATTTACTTACGTAGTTATTAAGCTGCTAACTCTTGAGGAGTTCCCGACTGGTACTCATTCTACTACCCGACTAAGATAAACCAAACAACCCTTCTGGCAGACGAGATCATTTAGTCTTTATACTGCAGGATAGGTTTCTTTGCCGTCTCTAGGTTGAGCACAGGAATTCACACACCTATTAAGCCGAAGTTCTGTCATCCATTCACTTAATCTGACCGAGTGAATGAAGTTCATCTGTCTTATTGGATAGCATCTATATCTTTGTATTCAACGTATTTGATTTCAATGTTCGAGGCTCTCAACTATGTTCAGCCAACGAGTTGGAGATCGGTGCTCAATGGTTGGGAATCGGTTGCTCAGCAAGTGTACGAGTTGCTCGTTGGATATCGTTGAGCAACTGCTTTATTAACTAAACTCGGACTCTTCTTGTCCCACTACGTGGTTGGCATTAAGGAACTGCAGAAAGCGCCTACACACATCTTTAATTTATTACATTTCGGTTACCTCAAGTTGAAATAAAAGTGTTCCTTGATAGGGTCCTCAGCCCACTTCTTTTGGTAGAGCGTTGTCCACAAATTATAATGTAGAATGTGACCTTGAAGTCGATCACAGCCAAGCAATCGGTTTTCAGCTTCCCTTTAACTGGAATCGGGGTATCCTTAAATGATTTCTTTTAGCACTCGCTATAGATACTATTCTCCTAGATCGAAAGAGTATCCGTATAAAAGAGAAATAGTTTTGAGTAGCATGCGGAAGATAAACGAGGATTTAATTTGCATATATGTATCCGTCGATGGTCCGGTTCGCGATTTCGTTTAAGGGATTCATTTCTCAACTGAACTCCGAATAATTCCGAGTATGCATGCAAGGTATTCGGTGGTCTGACTGTAGACACTGTTGATCGTGGTAGGTACCTTCACCGTTCCAAGATGAAGTTTAATTAGCACTTTAATGTCATTTTAACACCACAACTCACATGATGTGAAACTGATTAGTTCGCTGATCATTTTCCCGAGATTTCGTAAAGATTGTCAAAGAAGGTTTTGCCCGATATGCGATGTCTGGCCCTGCCTAGACCAGGACATCCGCAGAGGAGATAAAACACTGTTTTTTTCTCTCTCTCATTGTTACAGCTGCGACCATGTACATTGAATGGGATGCCTAATCTGGACATGTGTGTTTATATTGGCTAGTGACCTATACTAATTCTTGCTATATCTGTGCGAGTACTGTTTTATACATCTTGTGTTCCGAACCCGTTGTAAGTGGACCAGATCTGCCTTGATATGACATAGTTCTGCGATCCGTGCCACCTAGTGGTGGTCTCTGATAGAAAGTGCGAGAGAATTCTTCCCTAAACTGCTCCAAACGGGATGTGGACCCACTGCTGAGGGCTGAACTGCGCCTCACCAACTAATAAACCAGTTTATTCCCCTCTACTGTGTTCTGGCACCCAGAGGAGACTAATCTTAAAGCGATGGAAGATGTAGTATTCGATTGGGCCAAGTTACAATGTCTGTCAATAAGGATGGTTATATTATATATATAGATGCAGGGTTGTCTTTCAAAAGGCGGTAATCTTTACGAATTGCCAGCATTTTAGCCTGTAAGATCCTGAATGAATCTGTGAGTCGGTATGACTCAGATATATGGACCGAGAAATTTGCAACAGATTTGCACTATCTGTATAAATTGTTGTTTCATACTCCTTTAATGCCTCACATCTTTCCCAGTCCAGAACCTGGCTGGGAAGCCCTGTAATCGTGAACACTAATAAGGACCCTCAAGTTCAAAGAAGAAAAGGTTTTTATAAATATGCTGAAAATCCCCTGGGTCAATGTGCTACCCTAATTAATGTCCCATCACGTTATTTACCTTACACATTCAAGTCCCCGACAATTACATGAACCCAACCCGTTCCTTAGCAAGACGCTACTAAGTACGTACTACAAGTGTGAAACACGTTGAAGGGTAAACATAATACCTTTATGCTTTCGTTTCATTATATCCCTCTGGTGTGGTATCTACATAATTTTAAAGCTCAGAAAAAAGTATCTGCAACTTGAAGGCCCCTTTAAACAAAACCATGAACATTTTCACACGAATACCTCCCCTCCGCACCATTGAGTCCATTAAGCTTCTATTAAATGTCTTCCTATTCATTTCTTGTGTTTTTTTTTTGTACGTCACCTGGTGTATAGAAAAGTTCATGGATGTAATGTTCATACCCGGCTATACCCGGCGTCTGTTACATTAACCCGGCAAAAGTGAGAGAAGGAGAGAGTAATTGCAATTATTACCTGTTCATGTAAGCAATCATCACCATGTCGTGACTCAATCCAACCCTCCTGTGCAAGTAAGTCCTCCAGACGCTGCTGCTGTTACAGAGGATACAGAGTTTCACTCCATACAGCCGAAGACTGCCATTACTAGATCACTTTCCTCTGCACTGACGACGTTTCTTAGTGGGGTCCAATGGCCTTCTTCTACTGATTCGTCTCCATCTTGCTCTTTTCCTTCTCGTCTCATTCTTCTGGTGATACCACTACTAACCCTGTTATTTCTTCTTTTTTTTCCCCCTGGAGCTTATTTATAAGAAGGAATGGAAGGCTTTAGGTTATACTTATCGTAGCACATGCAAAGAGAGTGAGAGAGAGGACGATTCAAGGTATACATATAGTTGGGTTTTTTTTCATTTATTCCAAGTGGATTGGCTTTGACGAAACCGTACAAGTGGAAAATTTCCGAACAAGAAACATACGCGACGATGACGACGACAGCCCGGATGGTTTAGTGAAGTATCTGAGACGTAATGCTGCTGCCGGGGTATATTTAGTTCTTTCAACAGTTCTTTCAACCCATCTACCAGCTACCACCCACTGTTCGGTGGTTGGTTCAGATGGGGAAAAAGGGAAAGTAGGAGATGCTTGCCAGGTTAAATAAATTGTTTCTGTTCCATGCACATGTGGAGGATAAAAGTAAGAGTATCTAGTTTGACATTTTATATACATATGTATGTGTATGTGTGTCTTTTTCGTTTTTCCGTTTTTGTTCATTCATTCAATTTCCTTCGAATTCAGCTTCCGCTTCACTTAACTTATCCACTGTTGTTGGTAGGTTAAGGGTGCGGAGACTGTGTGGGCTAAAGTCAATGAGCCGTGGAGTTTATATAAAAGCGACATTTTGAGCCAGAAATTGTTTGTTGTGAAAATTTTATGTACTCTCTGGAAATAGTTATGAAGAATGGAAATTTTTTTTGTTTTTTATCGATAGCAAGGGTTCTCACGTGAGGATTTCGTTATTTCATCCTTCAAGTGTCCTTAAGATGCGTAACGAATGAGGTTTTTGAAGTTGGTCATACATAGAATGAAGCGAAATAGAAAATTAGGATATTTATAAGGAGAGCCTAGCCTAACTTATTCTACCTATATAAGGATTAGAGTCCTAGACTAGAGAATGATTTTTCTTAGGATATATAGGGTTTTTACGACTAGTGTCTCAAATTCCATGCCTCTGTACCATACAACAGGATGGGGATGGGTTTTGTATAGCGTCTCCCTGATACTTCTCGATAGGGCCTTGTTGGATAGTTGTCGTCTAAGGTCATGGTAATAGCCATTGGCGAGTGGTATTCTACGTTGGATCTCCGCGCTGATACGAGTATCGTTGGCAGAGTTGATAGCAGAGCCTAAGTAGAAGAATTCCTTCATAGTGGAGTTATCGATCGTAACTTTCTGGGTGAGATTTTGGTCTTGTGCCTTGAGTTCCATTGATTTGTGAAAATTAGTGGTAGTTGTGTTCATCTGGGAGTTTCACATTATTTTCTCCAGTCCCAGGTTGAAGAAACTGTATGACAGTGCGTCGCCCTGTCGAAAGTCTCTAGTGATACTGCAGGTCTCGGTGGTGCCTTTCCGATTTTGACGGAGCATTCGACAACGTCATCTTACACAAGCGAAAAATACAATAGCCCATTTCCATTTGCGCAATCATAGCATTCTAAGATACTCATTCCTCTACAATTATCGCAGGTGAGGAGGTCTCCAATCATCGGGCATGCTTTGTACGTGCAAGTCATCACCTAGAGCCTTAAAGAGCGCAGCTGGTAAGCCATCCAGGAAGATATCAATACATTACTGGTATTGGAATATGTTCAGAAGCTCAAGGAGTACTCATCTCGAAATGAGATGACGTGGGCAACGAAAAGGCGGACTCTCTAGCAAAACAAGGGTCAACCTCGGAGCTCTCTGGTCCAAAACCATATGCTGCGTTTGGAAGAGGGATAGTAAATCATCTAATTAGAAACTGAGCCGCAGCGGAACGCCAGACAAGGTGGTTAATTGTGGAAGGTTGCAGGTAGGAGAAAAAGGCTGTTAAAATGCCGATTGGCACCAGTTATAGAGAAATTCTAGGCTTCCATCTCCAAAAGAAGATGGGTATTTAAGAAGATGACACCTGTGAACTATGCCTGCAAGAAATCGGGACGTCAGCACATATATGTATTGTGCCAATGTCCTGCACTAGCTACCAGAAGACCCAGATTTTCTGTGTCGTTGTAATGAGGTTCACGATCTCTCTTTAATCCGTCTTTCTTTTGAAAGAAGACGTCAAAGCTCGGAAAAGCAATTGAATCAATGTCTATTCCAACGTCTTGATATGTACGTGGTGGTATTTTTGGTTGGATTTCGTGTACATCACTTTAGAGACTGTTCTTGACTGACCCATTGCTCGTACATATGTGCGAAGGTCTTTGTGAGTGGGCTGGTTTCCTCTACCAGCACTTTGCAAACATAAAGTAAAGCCTGGTTGCTTGTGTACCCTTTCGTTCGTTTCCACCGCAATTAATTTTGAAGGAAATGATTGTCCTACGATAGTTTCAATATTCTGTGGATGATATGGAAAACTTATTACGCGGGATATGTTTTATACTTGCAAGTATTTTTCAGGGCGCCCCATATGTAGGTAAGTACAAGTATTGGCAAGTATGTTTCCAAAAAATTTCAAACTCGATATATTAATCACTTGACATTATTAAGATGGAAACGGTCAAAAAGGTGGGTCCGCCAATTCTATCTCCCTGTCTGCCTCTGTCTGTGACTGGGACTGTGGCCTAAACGACTGGACAGATTTACTACAAACTCCTTTTCTACTTTAACTATTTTACTTGAACTTCAATCGTGAATAATTTATAAACTAGTCGTACTCTTTATATATTTTTTACACTCTTCAAATAATTCCTAATCGAAGGGAGTTTTATTTTTCAAAGTAACGCTCTAGCATATTTTCCTTTGTGAGAATGGAAAATTAAAATTCAAATTATTTTTGCAGGAAATTCTTAAGTAAATGTTTGTTTTAACTGTTTCCCTTGTCAACATTTATAAGTTCTTGAGTAAACAGTTTACAAAAAAATTGACCGACAGATGGGTACAATAAATCATTATACTTATGCAAGGAAGTTTGTCCTGTGTATTTTGAGTTTTAAAAGTACCTTCGTACGTGGTGCCTTTTAATGAGAAAAAAGGATATTTAAATTACATTACCACTGGTGGTGTAATTATTGGAAAGAGAACTTTAATTTTCGGGATACATTTGCTCAGTTGTTATATAAAAATATGGAAATTAATAGACTGATTCAAACAGTTTATTTAGAATTCTCTTTCCGAAGAAACTTGTGGGTTCAGGATAAACCTGGTGTACACCTGTATACTTCACATTGTCTCTTTTGACATGAATCGATGTAATCTCAGATCTACGCCCCTCTTTCGAATCCCCACTACAGCACTACGACCTCCTGAAGATCTTTTCTGCTATCCTCAAAGACATTGAGTGGATTTACCTAGGATCGTTTGAGTGATGGAGAAGGTGACAATAGAAGCCGAGGTAAAGCCTTCATCTATGTATTTGAGCCTAGTCCGAGCAATGGCGGGACATTCACATAGAATATGTTCGGCAGTTTCAGTGTCCACAAGTTGTATGTAGTTGGCACATGACCGATTGTCTAATACCAATTTCTTAAGGTGGTGTTTGAGAGAGCAATGACCAGTTAAGAAGTTGAACAGGATCTTAGCTTATATTTAGTCATTGTTAGAATCCCTTTCGTTCTTTTTTTCGAGAAATTGATAATGGGCATGTCTTAAGGCAGTTTGTGAATTCCAAAACGAGAGCTTCTCGTTTTTTCCCCATTAAATTAGCTCTAACTTTATCTGGCTAACAGGTAGACCAGTTTAGGCGCAATAAATGGAGACTGGGCACCGGGTTTGGTAAGTTCATCAGCAGCTCAGTCAGTATCTGATTTTATTGTTTACAGCTAGGTGTAATAGGGTTTGAAGTCAGTTCGAAACCATCTAGACTCAAAGTCATAGGACATAAGAATTTTTAGAGCTTCTTGGCTATCTGATAAAATATTTACTTGTGATCTTTGGACGATTCTTCTGATACATAATCTGACACAGAGTTAAAACCTTTGCTTGGAAAATGGAAGAAGAGTGTCCTAATGACGCAGACAATTTTTGGTTGGGGCCAAAAAATTTAAACTCTTATCCCATTTGACATTTTTGAACCAGCAGATTGGGGTATCAATTAAGGGATTTAAGAATTATTCCAATAACTGCGATTTGGAATGGCAGCTTTGAAGAGACGATAGAGATTGATTCTTTTCGACATAAAGTCCGAAGTACATACATATTGCCGATGAGGATAGCAGCGGAACTCTTTCAAGAATCTTCATACTCGTATGTCCAACTAGGTTGTTAGTTTTATTTTTGCATAAGACGTGAAACATTAGGGCACCTGCCGCCGCAGTCTTTATAACACTTGTACATATTTAGGGAAGAACTTCGAGTGCACCAGTCGGGTAGGAGCGCATTGCACCCGTAATACCTACATAGACCAGCACCTTTGATTACCTTGTTCCACCATACGACCGATGCGTAGGTTATTATTGGGGTGATGATGGTGAGGTAAGTCCAGTGAATTATCTTTGGTTTTAATCCCCATTTCTCCCAAAAAGTCTAAAGCATGCCAAGAAGACCTAAGTCGCCTTTTCAATGGTTCTGTTCAGATGAGGTTTCTAATTAGCGTAATTGCATTGGTTGAACTGATGCTGTCGATGATTAGTAACTGACCGCGTTGGCGTTGGTATAAGGTATTTAGCATGAGACGGTGGCGCCTCGATGTCAGTGGCAGTTATACCATGTATTTAAATCAAAGAGCCTCATCTAGCCAGTTCATCAGCCTCACAATTCTATAGTACGTTACAGTGACCTGTCGAACTACCTCGTTAAGAGATACGCGTTAGTCTGCCACTGTCTTGGATCTTGTTGGGCTGCATGCAAGGGATTTGATGGCTGCCTGACTGTCGATGTATATGACAATACCCGATGCTGATACTGCATTAATCGCCAGCCAGCCAGCTGCTTGAAGAATGACAGTGACTTCGGCTCGAAAAGTGCTGCAATAATTTGAAGTTAAAGAAGAGATGAATATCCAGGTCTTCTGAGAAGACTCCAGCACCAACTACGTCCCCGGTTTTGGATCCATCCGTAAAAATTGACAGCGATTCTTGGTGTCCAGTCAATTCTGTTTGGTATTGACAATTCCTAGCCCATATCGAAGTTATGTTCAGTAGGCAGGTGATCGGTGACATGTGGAAAATGACGATGCATCGATAGTATTCTGGCATGTCCAGTCTATTGGTCCTTCCATTGTTTGGAGCATCTCAGTCTTATTGCTGATCAGGCAGCCAGTTGGTTGCTGATTATGTCAATTGGAACTACGTGGAGCATGATGTATAGCGCTACAGTGGGAGATGTTCTCAGTACACCAGTAATACCTAGACAAGCGAATCGGTGAGTTTTATCGATTGTAGTTAGGTTGGTATTCTTCTTCAAGGCGGGCCACAAGATCAGTACTCCATACATGAATTTTGGTTTTATTACCGAGGTGAAAAGGTGCCACAGTATATAATGTTTAGTTGCAGGTGCCAAGTGGAACCTAGTGCCTTTTTGCATGTACATATGTATAAATATACATAAGTATATTTAAATATACAAATATACATAAGTATATATATAAATATACATAAGTATATTTATACATATATCCAGGGATTTCTTGGAACGCTCGACTATGTTTTTTCTCCAATGAAGGTTGGGGTCAAGCTTTAGGCTTTTAGCTTTGGGAGATTAAAGTCAGGGAATTTGTGTTTTCTTTTAAACTGGACCAGCTCAGTCTTTGTCGGATTAATAGAGGGGCCACAGATTCATTAGTTTAAAAATTTTCAAACTTGAAGAAATCTACCTGAATACTGACACCATCACCATTAATAGGTAGTCACATTAAAACATTTTTTTCGTTAAGGGTATGTAATGTAGGATGAAAACCGAACGCGATATAAACCATATAACCAACAAGGATACGAGTATCTTGCACACAATACGTATTACATAACTTTAAAAAATTAATATCCTTTATAAACAACGTCCTTCTGTCGCCCTTGGTGTTGAATGTGGAACTACAAATCTCCATTCTCCCCAATTACAGCAACAATGTATTGCCCTAGTGCCACTAAACATGATAAATCTGCAAACAATCATCAAGTTTAATCCCTTCATAAACTGTTCGTAAATGGTTACACAGTACACATCCACGTGTGGGCAATATCCTTTCATCAAAATGTTATCAAGTAGCAGCTAAAAGCTACAGTGTAGCTAAACCGGTACCACGTCATTGTTACATACATAGTTGGGTATTATTATTGTCATTATTCATAAAATGCACTCATATGAGGTTCAAATACATACGTGAAAGTTAAAAGAATAATATGAGTAGGTGTATGTATACAAGGATATCATACATCTTTGTGGAGAGATAAGCACACGTATGTTGTCAACTTGTAATTTGTATACTTTGCAATACAGCATCTACATACCTTCCTTTTGTAGCATATGGACAAAGGATTAAGAAACAAGAGAAATGTTAAAACATTCCTGGATGTTTTAAAGTTCTATAGAGATAGCAGTTTATGTAGTATCTTTCTCGTTGGCGACACATCTTTATCCTCGCAACAATCATTCGTAGGTACTTTCAACTTCCACTGGGACTTGTAACCATCGTTTCTTAGCTAGAAACGGCATCTTTGCATTCAAACTTCACTCAATAGAGATAGACAGCACAAAAATGGTGATGCAGATCACTGGGGTGTAAAAGATATCCCTGCAAAAAAAAAAAAGAAAAAACCGGGTCGTGTCGTCGTCATGTTGGCAGCAGATGGCAGTAAATGGTGGCACATTTTGTGGAGGAATTCCCCATTGCCATTCCGCGTGTTCTGCGCGCCGCGCATGAATGAAAAATCTGTTACAAGGACAATCATGGAAGGAAATTGAATTTAATTGTACACACAGGTTGTGCTCCATTCGGTGGAATAAATTGCTCAAGGGTTTGACATTAACGCTGCTACTAGTTTTTATCCTTTGAAAGAAGTTTTTTTTTTATCCTAGCGATAGGTACTAATTGATGTTCCACGAATTCGCATCAGCCTGTGTCTCCTTTCCAAGGTAAACATTGGTCCATGTTAAATATACTGCACACAAACCAAATGTCCTTGTAAAAGGACTAACTGAATGCGCTCTGAAAAGGCTTCCGCAGAGTGTTAAACATCCCTTTGGGGAGCGTACAAACGCAATAGGGTACCCAGTGGTCAAGTTAATTTTAAACTGTTCTCCGAATGAGCGGTTATAATGGTTAGTAAGGTCAGCTTCTGTGTGGTACTGCCCTCGAGTTCATGGTAAATATTTCTTTTCAACTCGGAACCTAAAATAGTTTCATGATTAGATAGTGTGACAAATGCTGCTGGCTGTGTGCAAGCTGTTTGCATTCTTGAACCCTTTTTGGTTTGAGTTGGATAGCGCAACCAGAGTAACTATGTACATATATGAACAGTGACAGAATTTCATGTGGTTTGCATTTAAAAGTATTTTTTTCTCGCCCAAGAAAAGTGGGTGTGGTAAAATTAATGAGTTATACATACGCGCCAGGGAGGGCAATGCACATGAACTTTAATATTCGCCTAGGAGGTGCTGCTTTTGAAGAATGCCGGATAGAAAAATTGCAGTTGGACAAGAGTCATTCGTTTACATTTATTCATTTAGAAGGACTCTAAGCAAGGCATCCGCTTTAGGATTTTGTAACTTCCTAGTGTTCCTAACAAGAAGGAAAAGAGTTATACATAATATGATCCGATAGCCATGCTGATGTAAAGCACTGTTCTCTAGAATCGTTCAGAGATATTATTTAGGTGAACCTCTAGCCTGGGTTCCTCCATGTTCAGGGTAATGAAAGAGTTCACGCTCTTACTAGAGACAGCAAAGGAGACACCTTTATTGGTTCACAACCTTCTATAGGCTGTTGCCTTTTTTTTGAGATCATACGCCTCCCCATCCGAAATTGTGCGATTAGTCTATGTCTATAGACTCTTTACCCGCAGTTCATTTTGTTTAAGGTTTAGTGCCTCCAACCATACTAGGGATGCGTAGAGCTATGAAGGCCTTTTTTTACATCAACAGTATTCACTTTGGAATCCTCTATTGATTGCATCTATTGTTGATGTAACTTTACGGAATCCACATTGTTGGTCCGGAAGTCTTCCTCAACTTCAGTGACCAGGAGTAATCTACTGAATATTAAACATTCAAGTATCTTTCCCACTTTCAGAAGCAAGCAGACTGTACGATAAGACGCTGGCTCGCCTGTATTTTTTTTCTTGCTTTGATAATGGAACTAGCCTCTACTTTATCGAAACGAGGAATCTAGGTATGGCTGCGTTGTTTATTTCAGGGTTACATGTTACGGCTGCTTTAAGGTCTTTTGTTGGGTACCACGTCTGGCCTGGACATTTTCTGTCACCGATCTTTTGGTAAGTATTTCATTCACTGTGACTGCGGATATCGTCCATATTTCATAATTACGATACAATCCCCTTAGTGTGGCTTTCGAGAACAGTGCTATGACGATTTTCATCAGCAGCTCAGAGCATTTCTCTTGTGCTGCCGTGTGACCGTTGCTTTTTGCCTTGGATATGGATGGATTATGGGAATAATTAATTCAACCGGAGCTTCTACTATGTATAACCGGACTCTTATTGTGTACTGCGACCTATAAGATATTTTGTACTAGAGAGTCATACGTAGTATGAGTTTTGTAATCTTTTTATTGGCCTACCGTAGGATGCCCTTCGGTGAGATCGTGGAAGAGAAGATCCAGTAGATGGAGCAGTCTTCTTTGGGATAGGGCCTGACTCATCTTCATATCCGAAGCTGATACAGAAATTATATGAAAAGAGACACCTTTAAGCATGTTGGCCTATCAGGCAGTGCTGTAATAATAAGTGAGACGGATAGATATGCTTAGTTTGAGCTTATCACAAAAGACAGGAGAACCCACCCCACTTTCGATCTGGGAGCAGTCTGTATAGAAATGAATGGAACTAATATTTAAAGTAACATATTTCACTTACTACGAGCAGGGATGTTTGTCTGGAAGTTACAGTCATATTTCAATTTTGTGGAGTTGTCGTCGATATTTTCATGAGCAAAGGGTGATAGCTACACCATTGCAAGGGGGCTTTTAATTGGATTAGATTAAAATGGCACTGACAGCCATCTGCTTGTCGGATATATCTAATGACATCAGGTGAAACATAATGCCTAATGTTGCAGCAGGAGTAGATATTAGTGCAACGCTTATACACATAAGTACATACATATGTACATGGAGATTGAGGTGTACAGCCCTTAATGTACACACATTCGAGGTTGTATACCTTTTCTTCTCCCTACAACCTTTTTATGGCTAAAAGAGCCAAAATATGACCGAAGTCTTACGGATTTCCTGTGAAAAAGAAACTGTTGTCGTTTACTAAAAAAGGGCCTACACATGTACATATATCCTCGTGAAGAGAACAAAGAGAGTCCGGATTTTGAGATTTTGAGGCCCATCTGGTAAACAGAAGAGAGCAGATTAAAGGTTTTCCCTGAGAGTATCCAGGTGTCCCGATGGATGCCGGAGGCTGCTTTAGCGATGCCATCTGTATGGACTATTACTTTGCGTTCTGTTCTGATTCCGTTCTAGAATCCAGAAAAGATGCCATCTTGGTATTCTAGTATTGATGTACAGCCCAGCGGTGTGTTAATAATTCTGCCTATAGACAATTGATTGGTCAACAACAATTGATATACATATCAGTAATCACACCTCTCATTTGATATTTTGTTTAAAATTCCCTCAATGCTCAGAGATCTTTCAATGATGCACACAAGTGAATGTAAGGCTATCTCCACTGCTTTGCCTTTACAATACTCATATTTTGACGCAGCGATCATAGGTGGGTTGATGCTCTGGTGCGGATGAATATCAATTACCCTTTCGAGCATTTTGAACAGAAAGATAAACTTATAGATTTGAGATTCTTTGGGCTCACATGTGAGCCTTTTCCTGCTTACAATCCATAGTTTCGGAATGCAGACCAGATTTAGACTACCCAACATAATGCTACCCATAATATCGTCAGGTCGTGGTGGCTTAAAGTGTTTGAGGCTGCGAATGACCTAGATGATCATTTCCGTGGGTGCGCTCACTTAATTTCAAGTTGGTTATATCTTGATTCCTGTAATTGGACTTATCTTTGGTTTCTTTTAGAGAATCTTTGACCCTAAACCACAACGCGGTTGGCAGTCATCTGACGAAATTATGGCCATCTCCCTATTGTTTTCATGTTGGTAGATCTTTGCCGTGTGTAAGTCTCTGCTGTTCTTGTGCTCAGGAACTCTTATATAGATACTTTCTCACTTACTTAGGTGACGCTGAAGTTCGGGGTGAACCTGGGCCTCCACCAACTAGCCTCTCCAGTTAGCCCGGTCCTTAGCTAACTGCTTCCAGTTGACGCACGCCAAGTTTGTTGAGGTCCCCTTCTACTAAGAGTTATCAAATGATTCCGCGATATCCAAGAATGCACAGAGTACCATCTCTTTTATTTTCGGCAACTGACATGAATTAGTCTCAGTGGATGTGGGTAGGAGTATGCCTGTTGATTGTAGAGAAAAGGGAATAAGTTAAGTATAATACTTCCTCGCTGATGTAGTTACCTTCAGCGATATTTGGTCTTTTGTATTGATAACACACTAGCCTAAAAAAATGGCTAGCAATCCTTGCCTGCATAAGTAAGGAGTTATATATGTAGGTATTTGTATATATTTCCCTGGGGACTTTTACGAGCTTGACTTTTGCTTGTTGCTCTACTCCTTACTCAAGTAAAAATAAAAACTGTCCTCTCAATAAAATTAGTCGCCCTCGCCTGTCGCTTGGCTTACCTTGAAACATTTTCCATCTCGTCACGCGACCCGTCGCAAGAAACATTCATAAATAAAACATAAAATGAAAATATTGTACATTCTGTTTCAATTTGTAGCGCATATTTTAAAAGCAACAGCAAATGGTTGCCTTAAGTAATCTTTCTGTAATCAAAAGAGGATGAGTTTAGCGCACATATATATGTATGTATGAGGATAATGTATACATATATCAGTAGAAGGTTCCCTTATTACTCCTCGGGGGGCATGTCATCCACCAAATGAACATCAATCAAGATGGGGTTGTTATAACATGTAATCCAGGACCTCCTTTCAGGCTCTTCTTTACATTCCAACGACTTCTCGCAAAAGCAGAATATTACATTAAAGCCTGGATGTCGCCGCTTAAACAAAGTAACGTTGCTTTTCTACAATAAATGTTCGCAATCCCCCTACTACAGGTCCTTTCAGTGCCTTCTGTCTCTCTTTCTGTCTGTGTATATAATTTAATATATTTTACCATGGACGTCCTTGTAACATTTTTTCATTCAACCGAATGAGTTGTCGCAGAGCTTTTTGAAAACGAAAATAAAATAAAAAGCCAAAAATTCACAAGGAAACAACTTATCCTCATTTATTTTGAGTGACAATGGGAATGTAATGAGAAAAGGTGACTTTTTTTTTTTTTTTGATTCTGTTGAGAGAAAATGTGCCAAGGTGAGATGAATACAACCAACTCAGTATGAATTAAAGTTGTTTTAGAAGATTAAGTTGAACAAAGTCGTGTATCTTAAAGTGAGAAACTATCTTTAATGGGTGTCAAGCAAAATCCCGCTCAACCAGCACCACATCAAGTTCTCGTCCAAAAGCTGTAACCTCATTTCGGCACCTTTACCAAACAAAAACACTGATAAAGAAGTAATCACATTTATTTTCCAATCACTTAGGCAATCCCAGCAGTCTGCAGTGGTTGTGGATACCGACCCTTCAAAGCTCCCCATATGAGTATCAAATCTCCCATAGTTACCGTAATAGCAGAAGTAAATCCTAATAGTGGGTAGATACACATTTTCCCCCTCGAATCTACCACTTACGAGGAAGAATATACTTGGCAACTTGCTCATTATGTGGAGGGAGGTATTACGTGTTCGGTGCTATGTATTATTAGATCACTTCTATACTGTGGAGTCGCTTGATTATTCTTCGTCTGGTTCTTATTGTCGGTGCTATGTTACCGCATCAGCTCTTTCTATGAACTTAATTGCATGTATGTAAGAGGTAACGTTCGAGGAGAAGTGGATTAGCTTATAGTGGTGGTGATGGTGGTGGGTTGTGGAATTTTCAATTTAATTCCAAGTGGATTGGCTTCATTTTTGGTGGGTAATACAATACGGCGAATGGCGGCGTCGACAGTCAAAATGTGTCTTAGTTTTGATGCATCCTTCTATCATGGGTGAGGCTAATGGAGTATGGAATAGATTACGGCAGGTGGAAGGTTTTCGTTTGAAATCGACTGACTTGTACTATAAGCCCTTACGGAGTACTTTGATGAAAACTAAGATTAAATTTCAATTTAACCTGAATCTCAATTTGCAGACATAAAACTAATATTAAACTAATAAAATACTCGAACACAAAACAACGTGGTTTCGAGTAGTGTTCCAACAGAAGTCATACAAGCAGTACAATGATATGGAAATAATGTACGAAAGTATGTATTTAGTAAAAACGAATATTTCAACTAAATTTTCTTAAAAGATGAAATGGAATGAAATGAAAAAGAGAGAGGTTTAGACACCATATTCAGCATAGCAATTAAATCTACTAAAGCTTATTGAGTGCTTGGTACAAGCAACTTAAGTAAGTAACTTTTTTTAAACTTTCTGTGCCAAAGAACTCACTTTTTTATTCAACTTTATCCCAGACCTGAAAAAACTTAAACTATTCATTCAACATATGTATATTATGGAAGGGATGGAAGAGATGTGGTGGTAGTATAATAAAAATGGGTAATAAACGTAAATCTGCTAAAGCTGCAAACTGTTAGTCTTGGGTAGATAACTAGGTATTGTAGGTATATGAGTTTATCTTAAGGCTATCCTAAACCAATCCGACAATACACCTAATTTGCTAATAAAACGTATATATGACCTCAATTTCGTTCAAGAAAACAACCTCACTGCAGTATCTAAATATATTGATATATGATAGGCCTGGTCTTACAACCAGACCAGAGAAAATCCCTACCATTGTTCTTAACCTATTTAGCTTTATAGTTTCTTCAAATGTTTTCCGATCAATCACTGGCGACTAGGTCACTCCTAAGTTAACCATCTTAGGTCAGTCATGTTGATGATCCTATCGAGAATAATCCTCTTAATCACGCAGTTTGGCAGTGGAAGCTTTAATCTTGACCATTAAATCCGACATGGTTCTGCGTATATAATATCCTTGAGCATTGTGGGACAATTCCTAACTATTTCAGATTTTATGATATTGGAGTCTAGCGCTTTAAGGTCAGCATGAGCTGCTATAAGGCAGATATTACCGCCATCCAGGTACGGTGGGGGTATGGCCAGTCAAAAGAAGGGTAAAAAATTGTGTCATGCATATACTATGGTGATTGCTACAGAGAACAGAAGCAGCGTCTATTTAGGTGTGGATTTGTTTTAAGCGACAGACTTCGGCATGAAGTCTTGAGCTTTAGCTACGTCAGTCAATTCCTTATTACGAGCTCCTCGATAAGACATATGAGCAATCATCCTAGGTGACTTTAATGCCAAAATAAGAAAGAACGACATCTTTGGTAGCACCCATGGAAAGCATTGCCTACACGGATTCACGTCTGAAAACTGACTTAGGCTAATTGACTTTTCTGTGAGACGTAATGTTACTATAGCTAGCACATGGTTTCTTCACCCCAACATTCATCAAACCGTCAACTAAATTGATCATGTTGCGATCGACGTAAAGCACTCATCCAGTATTCTAGATGTCCTAACATTTCGAGCGGCCAACATAGATTCGGACCACTGTCTAATTGCAGCCAAGGTACATCTACGGATATCTCAACAACGGAAAACTACTGTAAGGAGATTCAACGGTGAATCGCTGCAATCGCAACAAACCGCCAGAATCTGTGCCGATCGCATTATCCCTCAAACTCCCGAGGAGTCCAGTGATGTATTGGGTTTCACCCGACCACCTCCACGAAACCCCTGGTTTGATGAAGAGTGCACTGCAAGCATATGCAGCAAAACAACTCGCTTACGAAGCGGTGCTGCATAGGAAGACGAGAGCCGCTCGTGTGCTCTACGAACAAAAGAGGAGGGGAAACTCCTGAGGAAAAAGAAAGATCATGAGAAGCGCACGATTGAGAAATTAGAGAGATTCTACTTCAGGAACAATGTTCGAAAGTTTTATCAAAAGGATAAAAAGAATGTGTCAAGACCTAAACAGAGAATTTTTGATCAAGCCAAAGATCAAACCAGAGGTGGAATTAGGATTTAAAAGGTACTTATCATGCTAATACCCTTTAACTGCCAAATTTCTTATATTCATTCGTTAATGTTAACTTTGTCCTTTGATACTGCCTGGATGAAGCGTAAGGTGCCCAACCGTTCTTCCTTAGAAAAATGCCGATTTCCAGGCAGCTACTGCTGGTGCATTTAACGGCAGTTCTCTTGAGATATATCCCCCAGATCCATTTCCCCAGATGGTTTTTACGCTGTTCTCCAGAGTGGCATACTTCAAAAGTGCCTAAAGAAGAATTGCAATCGTTTCTTTTTCTATTTGTTTCAATTTGTCAAATAGAGAGTGGAGTGATTGCTGACCTCTCGGACACCAAACGTACGAGAACCTTATCAGTGGTCCTCGAAAATGACGTCGCCCGTCAAACTTCATGTACAAGCGCCTATAGTCCAACGAGGCAATCAGAGGAAACAAAGGGATGTCAAACTGTCAATCTGGAAAGAAGTCAACTATAGCTCAATCCCTCCATCACACAATTGGGTGAAAACGTCAAACGAGTATGTACAAACAGCAAATTGAGTACCACTCCTAGCATGTCAGTACAAGGTGTGTATGCTTCTCGTCATTTTTTGTAATACAAGTTGTAAAGTTCTTAGTTTAAGGTAGGTGGATGGCATGAAAATGATTAGAGGGATGATTTTTAACATTTTCGATTTGAAAATCACTTTACCGACTAAAGAATATTTGAAGAACGAAGGAATACTAAGAACAAATACGACAAATGGCTCAAGTATATTATTGGCCTATGGTTTCTGCACTATCCCACCGATTGGATTCGCTAAAAGGTCTAAAAACTACCGAGGAAAGCAGCTTACGACAGAAAAGATACTGGGCGTCCCATTGATTAAGATATGATTCGACAAAAATTCAATAAATATCGGATCGATCTACTAAGTTCTAAAGTGGTCAATTCAAACAATCTCGTCGCCAAACGAATATTGGGTTCCAACAGAACACAGCTTTTATTCAAGCTCGAACTGTTGGCAACAAACACCAGCAAACCGTGAAATGCTTATTCTTTCATTGTTAAGCAACATGAATCTTTGAAACCCTCTGCAATATTAAGAAAGCATTTTTCGATTACATTACATCAACATTATAAGTGGATACTCGTTATTTTTCCCAAACTTACCATAAGATAGGTAATCCTATCTTCTCCAAATAGTGCGAATTAACGTGAATACAGTAAGATTCACTCTTTAGCCTCATCCTCATAAATGGATGCAATCCAGAGGGATAGATCCGGGTGACTGCCTTAGCTCTGTAGTACTGAGCAAATGAGCAACTATACCTAAACATTTTACCCAGGACGAGTCGGGCTACCACATCTTATGAATAGAGCCTCGTCTGTCACATGGTGCATTTTATATCGTAACGTACGTAACTTCAAATCTATAATTTACCACCCCTCTCGCCTATAAATCTATCAATATCACGTTAATCAAAAAAAAAAAAAAAATTTCCAATCACTCCCATAAAGTTTACAAAATTAAAACATTATCCACCACAATATTGTCAATAACCCATATTATCCCCGGCCATCAAAAATTCATCCTTCGAGACTATTAAATGAATTTTGATTCACTTATAGTCCACCGCCAACTACGTTTGTATAGGTATATTCGTTAACCTAAACCGTAGAGTGCGCAGTCATGCCCTAAGCCGCACATCTGTTTGAGCTATTAGACAGCGCCATCATTTTTGGCTACACACCTCCACATTGAATCTTAATGAATATTAAACCGTTTCTCTGACATTCACTGGCTTCACTTTTCCCCCCTGTCCGAACTCGTAAACCCTTATCAAATCTAGGCGCTATATTGTCGTTCGACAGGTGGTGCTGTTAGGGGGTGGTGGTAAGGGTGGTGTTGGCCACGTCGACGACGGCACACTGTTATTATGACCTACTAGCAGGGCTGCGATAAATTGGTGATAATAGGTCACAGAGTCAGGTGGTACCTACTAGAAATTTATTGGTGCCATAAAAGTGGCGTTTATCCGTGGATGAAAGTGTCCAGAATGTTGATGTAGGTTAGTGATAACTGAATACGGGTATAGATGTATTGAAGGTGCAAACTTGATGATTTAAAGAAGAGGGTAGGAAGCAATGGTTGATGACAAATGTAGAGTAGAGGGGGAAATAAATTCACTGCCTCAGATATTTACATTTGTACTAACGCAATGATAATTAAAATATAAGTACACAACACACACATATAACTGCCGTCGACTATTTTACTAAAGGGCGTCGTCACCGACCATTTGGTCACAATATTTTCCACAGACGAGACACTTCAATTTCAAGACGCGAAATCGTATCGCCACTTCCTCATAATACCCTTGGATTAACCGTAAGGTGAACCAAAGGCGAAAGTTGGGCTCCTGTGGCCCACTAATTACCTGATCTATCTCCTCAGGGTGTAGGGGACTAAGCAAAGGGCGCCCGCTAAGACCCTACTTATTAGAAAACCGTGGCACCCTAGTTAGCTACTCAGGGAACAAAGAGCGTCCATGAAGAACCGGTTAAAGATCCAAATCACGTCGGTGATCCCTAAACATGTCAGACGTTGGACACTATCTAACTGCTTCTTTACAGTTTTCTGGGTGGCTTTTTGCCACTGCCACGGTCTAACATCCAGTATGCTGACTTCGGCGAGATTTTCCACATTAGTACATATACCCGTCTGCACTGATGAAGCATCCTTTTCGTCTTTCAGATCTTCTCTTCCACATGGAAGTTCTAAGTTATACACCCAGATACTTAACCTTCCTGGTTTCCTGTCAAAGGCTGAAATTCCAGGTCCCTTCTCTTCCTTGTGAAGATGATTAGATCTGGATGGCAGTAACTTCGGCTTGTAAAACGTTCTAATAGTTTGGAAGGTTAAAGGAGAGGTGCAAATCTTAGTCTTATGAGAAGACTCCAGCACCGACTCCGTCCTCGGCTTTGGACGTATAAATTGACAGTGATTCGTGGTATAAAACATCCTGTCTCCATTCAGTTCTGTTTAGTATTGAGAATTTGTAGACCATATTCAAGTTACGTTCAGTGGCCAGGTAGCCGGTGACCTGTGGAAGATAACGATGGATCAGTAGTATTCTTTCATATCCAGTATGTTGCTCCTTCCATTGTTTGGAGTTTCACAGTCTTATTGCTGAGCAGGCAGCCAGTTTTTTTACTGACGATATCAATTGGCATTAAGTGGAGCATGGTTTGTAGCGATTTCAGTGCACTACTAATACTGAGACCAGCAACTCATTGAGTTATTTTTTTCATTGTAGTTGGGCTGGAATTATTCCCCAGAGCGGGCCACTTTGGAGGGATCCTACTTTAGTTTGTTATTTTCACATCTTTCCGCCAATTTATAAACCTGTTGATTGCAACGTACCGACAGTTGATTTGTCAGCCAGCGCTTTTCATACACACTTCACTAGCCTCCTGTACATAAGTATAAAAAAAATATAGTTACATAATGCAGATACAATTCCAAAACGATTCCATGAGTTTGTTGCAAGGATTTGCTTGTTCAGCCGTCATCAGGTTCTGTAAGATGTCAACGGTGGAGCATAGTTGACAGACTCATTAAAGTCTTTGAGTTTTGTACATAACTGAAGTATAATATGTCATTTCATAGAATTCAACAGGATAACCTCTATCGAGTAATTTACACATTCTCTTGTGTGAAATGATTTTATAACCGTCTAAGCGGGCGTTGCCCAAATGTCAACCCACTGCCTGCATCATTCGAAAACTCCCCAGATCACAAAAATGCCCTTCGGTAGAATATTTCTTCCACTTAAACCCACATTTAATGGAGTAACCATCAACTTTTTCCCACATGAGTGCAAATCGATTTTCACTCAATAGCTTGTCTTCTGCAAAAAAAAAAACCAAAAAACCCACATTTAACGTATAGAAACCAAAGGAAAAGTTCCTTCGCTAGATAAACCCTCAGCCCACACTATGTCTTTCAACGAAACGAACAAAAAAATAAAAAAAAAAAAAACCTGCAGAGTATTAGAAGGATTAGTACGTGTGTAAATTATCCCAAGTGGCAGTTGACGTTAATGAAATAGTGTAGGTATTCTTTAGGGTTCGTTGACATTTTTGCGTCTTGTCGAACATGGATTTAGGTCAGATTAAGTCAATGGAGAAAGAGATGTATAGGGAGAACGTTTAGTGGACATTGATGATGATTCTTTATTGGCCTGTGTTTTTTTGCACTCGCATGACAAAGGGCAAATAAATAAAGAAGGTTTGTCAAGAGCTTTTGATCGGATAGCTGGATTGTAATTGACGGTTTTCTTTTTTCTTTTCTTTCTTTTATTTTTTTTTTATTTTTTTTGCTTGTCAACGTAGCACTTAACCTAGTTATTATTAATGCATGCTAATCGCACTCTAGCATTTGACCTAATTAAAGAAGGACTTATTATAGAATTCTAAAGATATCCTCAACGACATTATGTAGGTACATAACGAAAGCATTTGCAGGGGGTCACATACATAAATACAAGTACATATAATAATTGATCAAAGTAGTGACACAATAACCGCAAAATATTTAGCAAGCAGTTCATCTACAGCCAATTAACATTGATTAAACTAATTGGATGTGCCCGGCAAAGGGCTAGGCCATAGCAAACTATGCATTTAATTTCACATTTGACATGACCTGCAAGATGAATCATTTGTGTGGTAGTAATTGATATTTCGAATTCATATGCAAATTGCAAAAGCCTCAAAATGGCATTCATCGTTCGTGTATGTATGCATCTTAAGGGTGGTTAATTAGGGGAATTTATTGCAATTTAACTGGACCACTGATTTATTGAAAGTCTTCTGATTTCGATCATTGCTTACAAACGCTAATCGCTTTTGGATGAATTTAATCAGAGTTAATTAGTCCACTGAGAGGTTTTTTCTTGGAAACCTTCTTTGACGAACTGATTGCTTTCAATCTCGACTGTTCCCAGTCGACCAGATCTTATTAGAAACCCGAATTTTCACTACGTGACTAGAGATTTCTAATGTTCGATATGAGGTCACAATTTTACTTATGTAACTGGTGAAAACCCTTGAGGGTTCTAAAGCCCCTGATTCCTTAGGAGTCATTTCGTATATTTACTGTAAGTACGTGTCAACTTTCTAAATCGAACCGTCTAATTTTTGAAGTAATTGACGAGTCTATTGACACATTCGTGGTTCCTCCTTTAATCAGATGTAGGGGATTGTGTTGGGAGGGGATGTACTATAGGTGTTCGGATCATGAAAGTGTGATGTGCACTATGTCGGGAAGCACTATGTACTATGATGTGTAGTGATCAGGAAGGGGTTTTGTTCACCTGGCAAATTCTAATATGTCACTGAATTCTAATATGTGGTAGATTTAGTATCGCTGAGGGCTCCAGTATCTTGACCTCGCTGTTGCAGTGGCATAGAAAGTATTCTACATCTTCCTCCTTCTCCTCACAGTTGACGCAGATTGTTGTTTCAGAGAGTCCGAGTCTGAACGAGTGTTTGTTGAGATTGATGTGGCCTGTTATGAGTCCCATCATCACTCTCACCTTTGTTCTACTTGAGTTTAGAGCTCGTTTTGTTCTGTTGTTACTCGGTTCCTTTAGTACAGATCTGGCCACTTTACACGTGTCTAGATTCGCCTAGTAGTTGTTGAACTCCTGTTGTATCTGCGTATTGATTATAGTATTAATAGTTGTAAGGGAGACACTTATTGTCTTTTCAGGATTCAATTCATGCTCCTTGCCTTGCCAATTCATCTGCCTATTCATTGCCCGGTACACCTTCATGCTCCGGTACCCTCAATAGACGGATTTTGTTATGGCTGGCAAGTGAATTCAGTTTAATTTTGCACTCCCTTACTAGTCGCGATTTTGATATGGGGTTTGTAATTGCTGCTTAGCAATCCAAGGAGATGTCCATTTGCCTATCTATGTTGCAGTCTTGCAAATACCTCTGCTTGGAACATCGTTACGTATGGGTTTAGATGAACAGCAAGTTCAATCGGCGGGTTAGCACAGAAGAAGCCAGCCCCTGATATATTAGAGCCGTCTATGTACGTACACTGTTACCCTATTAGAGTTGCTTGTCGTTCTTTCGTTCGTCCAAGATTCTCTTGTAGAGAAAATTGTTTCAAGATTGTTGGCGAAGATGTAAGATTTTTCAACGATGTCACTAGGACAGTTGATAAGTGGTGTCAAATCCCTTATTGTTTTTATTGTTTTACGATGTCCTGTGTGTGCACCCTTTTCGAAGTGCCCGAGGGTTCTGAGCCTTGCGGTTGAGATGCCGGCAATTCTTTTCGAATCTAGGTGCACTGGTAATATGTTTAGAATTGTTTCCATGGCTGCGGTTAGACTTGAGGACTGTGCTCCTATAATTTCCAAGGAGGCTAAGCGTTACACGTTTGTAAGCAAATTTTTTGCATACTTTTGTCTAAAACTGGCCACCATACCACCATACCATAAAAAATGATGGGTTTTATGACTCATACGTGTATCCAGTGGACCTGTTTCGGTGTCAAACCCTATGACTTCCCTATGGCCAGTTCAGTTTTGTTTGGATTTACTTCGTGTCCACTTTTCTCCGCCCATATGGTTAGCACAGGTTCCCTCTAGTGGTTTTAGAAGGTCATCCATTACGAGCACCCACATCAGAGGAGATAATGTTCGCCCTTGTGGGGTACCTGTGCGGACTGTTTCCCTTCTTGTTTCGTCTCCCAGTGAGGTTGTGATAATACGGCTTAGTAGCATGTGTTCCAGCCAATTATTTATTATTTCGTTTTTTCAGTATATCGAGAGTGCTTCAATAATTTTATGAGTTTTTATGTTATTGAATGCTCCTTCGATGTCTAGAAACACGCCTGCGATGGATTCCTTGTATTCAAACACATCCTCTATTGTAGATACCACCTATTGCAGTGCCGTGTCAACAGATTTTTCATTTAGATACATATGCGTGTTAATTAGGGCTCAGTCACGGTTTTGTGATCCTTTCCAATGATTTCTGTAAGAATGATGTTAGGCTAATAGGTCTATAACCCTTTGCCGTTAATAAATCTTTCCCAGGTTTTGGTCGGAATACTACTCTTACCTCCTGCCATTGTGATGGCGTATATCCGAGATACAGACAACCCCTAAAGATGTTAACCAGGGTTTCCTTTAGGGTGTCTACTTCTATCCCTTTTTGCAGAAAGATGGGCAGTATTCCGTCCATGCCCGCTGATTTGTATGGTGCAAAGAAATGAATAGCCCATGCCACTTTATTTGCATCAAATAAGTTTTTGGTGTCCACCCATTTTGTTTCGACACGAGTCAGTCCGCTTCTGGAGGATGTGGCGGCCTCGATGAAGCAATTTGGGAAGTGTGCGTTCATTAGAGCCTCCCAGGTATCGCTTGCAGTTGCCAGATTTCTGCCCGACTGTAGAAGCTGTATGGTTCCTTGAACAGAATTTTCTTGATTTGCACTGCTCCGTTATTATCGCATACGTTGATGCAGAAAGTTTTCCACGATTCCTTTTTTGGTTGTTCTGATGACCTTCTTGAAGCTTCTTTTACTCTATACGATTCGCAAGTCTAAGATTCCCAGCCTCCTTCCTTGCTTTTTGAAGGTCGCCATTCCACCAGACGGTTTTAGGGGACAGACAGCCTCAAAGGATTCTATGATATACTTTCGTGCTTTTAGGACTTCTTTGTTCAGTAGATTAATATTGGTTACTACTCTGACTTGATGTAAGTTTTGCCTAAATATCTCTTACAAAGATAGACCAGTTCGTTTTCTTTGGATTACTAATCATTAGTTTGGATTTGGGGTCTATTTCCAATATCAAATCTCAGCCATCTGTGGTCCGAAAAAGAGATTTCGTTACTGATCTTCCAGTTGGACACCAGATGTATAGACCTGCTATCACATAGGGTTATATCTAATACCCTTTGATTTCCCTTTGATTTTATTTACAAAGGTTGGCCTACAGCTCACGTTTAAAGTTATTAGTTAGTATAAACATAAGCGAATAGCATTGCTTCCCTATATCTTGGGAGGCAATATAATGTCTTCACTTCAAAGGCCGCTTTAAACTACTATCTGTCTATAATGGAGATGGAGTTCCAGTCCACCTATGCTAGAGCTGGCTTGAAAGGGTTAGGTTAGGTTAGGTTAGGTACGTTGGTAAGCGAGTGGAAGAAGTCCATAATGCCACACTCAGGTCCATACGGACCCATTGTGATACCCATCAGGGTGAGGTGTACATATGTACCTTTCCCATTGGTTAACCCTAGTTCTGCAGATATGGGTCCTGTCCTGATTTGATATAGTTCAAGATGTCATTGACTGGTCTGCTGGATAATTCTTCTAGGTCACTGAAGTAGTGTCGCCCGAGAAATTTAAATCTAAGATAAGAACTGGACAGTGACAGAGAAAGTGGGTTGTTTGTTGCCTTCCTCATCTCTACATCCACGACATAAGTCCTCTGCCATTAGGCTTAGTTTTTTCAACTGCAGGTCTGGTTCTCATGTCACTTGCGGTGCAAATACAAGGAAATCCTTTGGGATAGGGCCGCAGTAGGTGGAGGATGGTTTCACACTCCTCTTCGTCTCCACAGCTCCACAGAAGTCTGAAGTATGAAAAAGAGCATACTCAAAGGAATTTGGCCTATCGGACAGGGCTATAATAACCTGGGAGGTAGAAACGGATGTTCAGATTGAGCTCATCGCAAAGAAAAGACAACCCACCCTGTTTTTGCTTTTAGAGCCATCTGTGTAGAAATGACTTGATAGTGACAGCATTATTTTACTTACTACGGGCAGGGATGTTCGTCCCGGAAGTTACTGTTAAATCTCAGCTTCGGAGGAGTCTAGTCGATGTTTTCATGACTAAAGTTTAGTTAATCGAAGATCAAGAGGTGGGCAAGCGTGATATGTAACTAGACCACTACAAGGAAGCTTTAAAATGACAGGCATCTGCTTGTCGGATACACTTAGCTAATGGAATCAGATGAAACATAATGTCTTATGCTGCATAAGAAGAAGATATTAGTGCAACGCTTATACACATGCGTATGTAAATGCAGATACTATCTATACTTTTGCTAAGAGACTGTGGTGTACGGTCCTTATTAGAGCCGATCATAGTTGTATAATTCCGGCATACGCCAGCCTTTTATTGGAGTATGATAGAAAGCTACATTTTGTTTTTAGTACATGTTCTAGTAGTTAGCTTAGCTTTCCATTTAAGTTTCCTATCTAAAATATGACTAAAGTATTTTGCATTTCCGGTGAAAGAGAGACTGTTGCCATTTACCTCAAAAGGGTTTATTTCCTCGTGAAGCTTACAAGTTCAATTTGGTCAGGATTATCTCCTTTGCGCATTTGGAGGCCCATTTAGTAAGTAGAAGAGAGCACATTAGAGGAGATCCTATTACCTCATTGACTACGAGATTCCAGAGAAGACGGCACAAGACACCATGTAGGGGTATCTCGCCACTGGTAAGTCTTCTAATTAGTTGATGTACCGTCCAGCTGAGTGTGAGTTTCTCTTTTCCATTTGGCGAGAGTATCGTGATACATTAAAGCAGATACATACAAATACAATCCTGTGCAGCTAAACTTCGATTTGAAATAGTTCTTTTAATTAAATTCTATTCCTATTCACTACAACATAAAATTACTGCTGAAACGATGAAATGAAAGTGCGGAGCAGCCCCGCAAGTGACAATCACTTTCTGTATCACAATAACGCTTCAAAAGTCACATAAAATCCACAACTTCTATAGTCAAAAACTCCAAACTAATACAATATAACAAAAAAGAAAGAAAAAATAATAATATTTCTTCAGCTGCTACTAGCAGAACTCTGGTACAAATTTAGTAACATCCTCTGCTTGCCTCAGATTTATTGAATACAAACTTCATGTCTTCTAAAAATATGTAGGTTGACATTTCTCGAGGGTTACTGTTGACAACAACAATGACGACGATGAACGGCATTCGCTTCAATAAATTGGCAAGTGTCTTCTTATATGAGAATTTCTGGCTATAGAAGCAAAAGGATATCCAGGGATCCCATTTTAATCTGGCTCCTCCAGCTAAGAGGTTTATATACGACAACGACCCATTATATTCGATCGTATTCAAGCCATCCGTTGCACACACACAGCCACAAATAAAAGGACTAAAGTTTGGGAAAACGTCACAATGCAACTCTCTGTGCATTCCTTTCGCAGTGTACAGATGAACACGGTTTGGCTATACATCCTTTTGAAGCAATTTAGGCATTTAACTGGAAAGCATAAGGGAGGGGTAGATTCATCTCATGCTGTGCAGTTATTTTCTCATTGTGCTTCCGGAGATGCTTATGCGCTCCAAACAATGTTTGTGACTATCTGCCTCTGTCGCTGGTGTACACATGTGACGGAGGCGAAAACATCCTTCGGAATAACAGCAAAGCCTCAAATGTCATTCTAGAAACTTCTCGAATGTTTTCAGTTTTCTTTTATGGGAGCGCACAAGTTGTCACAGATATATGAGGCACCTATCTGCGACGACTGTGGTGCTCCTTTGTGTGAGACACTATGTTGCCCATCCAACTGCTGCAAAGTGGATTATTTGTTTCCGGTTTAAAAGTTCGTAGCAAGTTTGTCGGAGGGATATGCTCAAATAGTGTGGTGGTTGTCGTACGTAGCTTGGGGCCATTCGTTTGATTGTTGAATATTAAATGAGAGATCTTTCTCTGACTTTTCCCAAGTTGCGAATGTTCTCGGTGATTAACATTTAAGATGTGTTTCGGGTTCAGCTTTATAGAAGTATAAACTAAAGTTTGCTGAATTGGGGTAAGGCAAAAGAAAAAGGATCGAGTTGTGAATGGCAAAAAATGGAAAAAAATTTGTTAGACACCAAAAGTGTTTTGATAGGGGTCATGGTAAATTTTCAACTTAGAAAGAGATTCATTCATCATCATAGACTAAGCTTCTTCTACTTACACCTGCTTAAGTTTTGAATTAGAAATTTCGAAACAAGTTACTTCAGACGGGCTACTCGATACAAACGTTTTCCATATTCCATTTCGGTTTCGAAACTTGAGCAGTGGAACTTCAGACTAACTAACGTATTCTACGATATCTGTACAGTGTTGAAAATCAGTAGGAATCGTCGCACTAACTTGAGTAGAGGTATGATCAGAAACAGTCCCGTTCCGGTATAGTTACTTATGCTATACAGAACTCTAGTTCACTCATGTCTACATCTTGTCCACCCTCGATAATGAGTACAAAAGTTTAAACTAGAAGCTCAACCTACTTAGTGGAACACACGCTTCTTTAGTGCGAGATAATTAAAGAAACTTTTTTAAAGCATTTACCGAATTATGAGATTACAACATTGTGCTTGCGTATGTTTGGTCGTGTATGTTGGTCAGTAACTTTGCTAAAGCGGCCAACCTGTATCAACTAAAGATGGTTAGTGGTGGCTTTTTTCACAGGTCGTCCAGATCTTCGAAGTGATATTCACCGAAGACTGTCTTCATAGTTCTGCACTAGAAATTGGCATTGTCATGTTTTGTCCAGAGTTTTCTGGAGACACGTTGCCGTGGCTTGGAAGTCTCAGAGAGTGAGCAATTGCGGATTCAGATGAGTGTATAGTAGGCCAGAACCTACTCCCTACTCGGCATATTTTGACGTGAAAATCGAGATATTATTCGTTTTGATGGCCATACGGTAAATCCAATCCTCTCCTGATGGGAAGATTATCTTAACGATTAGGCTGAAGTCTGGTAATATATTATCTGTCCCGGCACCCAAGTGTGCCCATCTTGCGATAGTGATGTGGCCAGTGTCGCCTCTTTCCAAAGGTTGGATTGCTTCAAGCAATATCGTGCAACGGTAATGGGAGAGGACCACCACTCTTTTCAAAAGATGAACGTTGAATCCACACTTTTCCGCCCATTTGTGCAAGGTATGGAGGGCGGATTAAAATATTTACCTGTCGCCATTATGACGACATCATCCGCATAAGCGACAACTTTGACCCCATTTCATTATAATTTCTTTAAGACTCCACTCACGAGTGAATAAGTAGAGTGAATAAGATCCCTCCTTGTGGGGTGCCTCTAGAGGCCAGTGTATGTACTTGACAGTAACCCAGTTCTGAGTTGATGTGTCTCGTATTGAGCATGCATTCAACCCGGTCTGAGTTTATAGGGTCTATATTTTGTTGATCTAGTGGTAGTTCCCTAGACGTAGATCCCTAGTGGTAGATCCCTAGGACTTAGTTTAGAGCGAATGTGTAAATCTATTAGCCTTTCAATAGCCTTGAGTAACCTAATCGGCCTAAAGTCTTCTGGACTAGTACATATGTGATGATTTACCGGTTTTGTGCATGAAAATGACTTTGACTTCTCTCCAGGCTCGAGAAATATATGAACAAAGACACCCGTGAAAAATAATCGCTAACCGCGGTCTAATATACTCCTTGAGGCTTTGTAGCATCATGGGGAAAATATCGTCAGGGTTGGCTGCTTTGAAGGGGGTTAAAGTGTCAATTGCCCAGTTTACATCTACAATCTGGTTGCACAGGATGTGGTTTGTGTTGCCTGTTCAGTTATAAGTGGTGCCTGTTCTGTACAGTGGTAGATGATAGGATCTTGCACCCTGGAAAATGCAAGATCCTAAAGAGGAGTTCTAGGATCTCAGAGCATGATTCTGTCCAGGATCCGTATAGTTTTCTGATGAAGCCTGTGAATGTGGGTTCCTTTTTCGTAGTCTAGCTGCGTCTTTAGTAGACTCTATTTCACTGCAGAACTTGCTCCAGGAGGTTGCCTTTTTTCTTTGAAAACACCTTTGCTTTCCTTGCAGCTGTCCCAATCAGCGGGATCTTTTTTGCGCTTGGCCACCTTGTATAACTTCCGTGCATTTTTTTGCTAAGTCGAAAGCTCGGGCTTAGGCTTCTTCTTGCCCCTAACAATGGAACAGGACCTAACAAATTCTGAATTGAGAGCTGAGGTAAGTGTTTTGACTTTGACTTGACTGACTCGGTCAATCTCAGAGTGGGAGTGTGAGATTGAAAACACCATCTAGAAGGCTCCTAAATCATCCCAGTTAGTTTTTCTGGGATTGCGATAAGGTTTTTGAACTTTAGGGTTTTGGGATACGGTAAAACAAATCATTCTATGGTCAGAGAATGTAACAAGGCGAATTGATGTTTGATTTGCGTTGCAATGTGTGGATAGGGATGAGAAGTGGCAAGTGTCAGTTAGTTTCGAATACCTAATGATGATGATCGATTTTAGAAGCATCATTGGTCACAAGACTGAGTGGTTTACCTTTGATTGGTTCAGTTCCGAGTATTTTCTCAAAGTACAGTCTCTTTAGGTATCCATATAAATTTTCCCGTCTTCCTTACTAAATTCAAGTAATTTCTTAAGCCTAATTTTGTTTAGCTTGTCTTAGGACCTAAAGTTCGGTGTTCACGTCGATTTTTTACTGCTTTATATAAGGTAGAAAAAGCCTTGTGGTTTAGGACTACATATCGCGCGAGACAGTCAGCTTTTGTTCCTTTGAAAACATTACATGTTTGTGAATCCTTGATCCCTACTATGTTAGATATAGAAGTGCTACTTGCCTATTTAAAATTACCATTTTCCAATTTCGAAATATGACTAGCAAATTTGAGTGTTTGGCAAGGTTACAATACCTTCATTTCTCCATTTGTGGTAATTACATATGTATAGGTATAACACCCTCGATCTTCCATGGAGTAACCTCTTGGTCATGGTACCTATAATCTTCATGATTTGGTTGTTCTGAATGTCACCGGTTTTAAGGACCTGAGCCAAACTGAGTGCACTCAGCCTGTAGCTGGCTTTGGTCAACTTTGGGCAACAGAGTAAATCCGTTGACTTTTTTGAACACTTTTTATTAGTAAATAATAAAAAAGGTCTAGTAGAGATGAAATAAAAACAAGGTCCAAGTAGCTCTACATGGTATATATGTACCATACCAGGTATGCTCGAAATACACCAAATGACATTGAATGCCATACCGTTCCTTCAATTATAAATCGAACAATTCGTTTCGAAGGAGTGGTTTAAATGAAAATATATTATTCACATCAACTCTTCTGATGTTTAAGTTTTAAGAAAAAAATATTTTAGAACTGTTAAGATCATCATCATCTGTTCAAAATTCCATTACGCCAATATATTCAATTACTTGCACATGCCCTAAATTTCATCGTCCGTCTAAGACTCTAAAACATCAAATAAGAATCCTAGTTGTCTGCAAAGCAACAAAATAATACTTAGCTTCTTAGTTCAAAATAAAATACTTAATACATTCCATCATCTTATTGAGGTCAACGCAAGAAGATGGAGCAAGCTGCAAACATTTCCTCTAAGGAAGGAAATAACTTGAAAAGAAATGCATCCAAAGACACTTCCACTACGAGTGATCCAAGCAAGCGAATTCACCTACAAACGTAAAGGATGAAGCAAAGGAGCCTCGCAGAAGTTCACCTGATAAAGTTGCATTATACACTACTATATAGCTCTATAAACATTTCAACCTTATCGCTTTAGAATCTAGGTATGTATGTATTTCATTGGTCCTTATGCCATTCCTTACCCCCGATTACTTACTAGAGCATCTCAGTTTCGAATTGTATCAATATCCTTCTGGTTCCTATTTCAATGAAACATGGATGATGTTTTTTTTTTATTTCGTTGGTTGGTTTACCTCTTCCTACTAATCTTCCTTTGGAGAAAATTCTTGGCAAATGTATGTGTGTGTGGTTTTTCTTTTTCAATCGACCAGTATCCTTTGTTTTCACTATCGACTTGTATTTATTCTAGAACTTCCCTCTCGCCTTCTTAGGATGCGCCACTAAAATCTCCGCTTTGACGATGTTGAAAAAAAGCACTTGTGCGTGAGTTTGTTTTTACATCATGCCTCCTGTTGGTGGCGTTTCCTTGAAACTAGGTCAATGTATTCTTTTTGTGAAAGAAAACAAATTAAAAATAAGAAATAAAAAAAAAAGACCAACGCAATTAGCAGTTAAAGAGAAGAGGATAATGGAAACTTAATTTCTGTGGGGGATAAAAGACTGCAGCAAGGACACTTTCAGAGCGTAACATAATCTCTTTAAAGTTTTTTTTTTTTTTTCTTCGCCTGTTATCGCCTGCTAATCCAATGTGATTTCGCTTATTTTCTTAAGCCTTGAAACTTAATTTGTTTATTGTACACAGTGTGGAGGGATTTGTAAAATTCTGCGAAGACTTAAGTGTATCCTAGAGAGACTTTAGATCAAGACTGATGAGCACAAGTGGAAAACGACCGAAAAAGATTTGATAGTTCTAATCTATACATTGAGTTGGGTTAGCAGACTTCTATTAACCATATCATCACCAGACATGTATATAGTAAGTTAAAATAGGTTAATAGTGTCTAAAAGTATCTGGTTGACATCCTTTCGAGGTCCTGCATCGTTTCACTGGTAAAGGTCGTTGCAGATTATATTTCCATGAAATTCAGGATTTTTTCAAAGCCCAATTCAAGAAGTTTCGGTGCTTCAAATGACCAAGAGACTTCAGTTGTGGAATAGATGGTACTCCCTTTCAAATGAAATAAAACCAGCAATCAAATCACCCACTTAGCATGGTAGATGCGTTGGATAACTTTGTTGAGTAAAACATTTGTATCACGAAAGTGCAAGCTGAGAAGTTCCACATGGCTCCGTGCTTCGGCCACTATGTTTTTTAGTACCAAAGGAAGAGAATACAAAAAAAAAATTGCCGCAGTGGTTAATAGAGCCGGTTAATAAGCATTTCAGGGGTCTATAACACAATATGACAAGATCCTGTTAAACAAGTGAAATTCAGCAAAAAGTTATTGTTTAGAAATCTTTCAACAAGTGGAAAATTTGACAATTGTTGGAAGGATTAGATTAGATTAGATTAACATATGAGACGGGATCTAGTCACCATATCACTGCGGACACAGATGGGCCTATTGTGATTTCCTCCAATTAGAGCTCACTCATGATATCCGAGTTAGTAATGAATCCTAGTATATCTTTCAGTGAGCTAGCAGATATGTCCTCTGCTTCTAGATAGAATTTCCCTAAGTAACGACAACGTGTTCTGATTAGACAGTTACAGTGACACAAAATGTGTTCTGCTGATTCTTCGTCCTCGTTGAACATTCTGCAAGTGTTGTCTTGAGTTATTCCCATAGTCATAAGGTGTTTTTTGACTTGACTTGTTTTTTGATGTGACTTCTAGTTAGACCTAGATGTTGTTTCGTTCTTGTAAGGGAAATGTTTGGCATGAAAATTTTGGTTTGTCTGTTACCTTCGTCCAGTAATGGTTAACTTTATTTTTCAGCCAATTTTTAATGCAGTGTTTCGCAGTGTTTACGGGTAGTCCACAGAATGGTTTTGGCATCATGAAGGTTGATGCCGATCCTTTTCTGGCTAGTATATCTGCCTGTATATCCACTGTGTCCTGGCACCCAAATGAGATGAACTCTGTTTGTGCTGGCTAATGACATAAGTAGCTGTAGGCAGTCACATACTAGTTTTGATTTTATTTCATATGCCTTAATGGCTAGATGCGCAGCTTTGCTGTCAGAGAGTATAAAAATGTTGTTATTTGTTACAGATCTGTTGATATTTTCTTTGAGACATAGTTCTATAGCAAAAATTTCCGCTTGAAATACGGAGTTACATTTGTCCATGCTTGTGTAGATGAATGTTTTTGTATGGACACCGTATACTCCAGCCCCAACTCCTTCATCTGTTTTTGATCCATCTGTGTACCATACAAGGGCATCGCTAGGAAATGTGGGTTTGTTCTGTTCCCAGTTATGGCAGTCTGGGAATGTAACCTTAAAGTTATGGCTAAAGTTAAATTTTGGTAGACAGTTATCCGTTAGGGTAATGCCAAGTAGTTCATCTTTGCTTAATTCTGCAGCAATGTCTGGATGGACAAGCTTGGATCTGTTGTCATTTTGAGATATGAGCATAAAGGCGTTTGTCAGAGCTTCTCTCTGTATCTGAAGATGTAAGGGTGGGAGATTAATGATAACTTCCAGCGCTGTAGTAGAGGTTGTTCTTATAGCGCCCGTAGTGCATACACAAGCTAGTCTTTGAAGTTTATTGAGCCTGTCTTGTGTAGACCTCTGCTTCATTTTTTGCCACCATACCGGTGTTGCATAAGTGACGATTGGTCTAGTTATGGCTGTGTAAAGCCACAACATAATTTTGGGGTTTATACCCCAGCTCTTACCTATTAGACTTCTGCTGGTCCATAAGGAGATCCTGGCTTTGTCTATGGTTTTCGTGAGGTGAGAGTTCCATGTGAGTTTTTCATATACAGTTAGGCCCAGGTATTTGACTTCTTTTGAAAACTCTATTGCTTCACCAAACAGAGTGGGGTTTTGTAGTTTGGATTTATTTTTTCTTTTTGTGAAAGCAACTAGGGTGCTTTTTTCGGCATTGACGTTTATTCCAACTTTTTTACACCTAGTTTGAGTGCCCTCTGGAGGAGTTCCGAGATTGTTTCTTTGAATTTGCCTCTGATTAGGATCGCAATGTCATCTGCGTATCCTTGGACATAGAAACCGTCATTGCTGAGTATGTTTAGCAGTTCATTTACTACGATGGACCATAATAGGGGGGAGAGAACACCACCCTGGGGGCAACCTTTCGCAGCTTTGACTCTAATTCTGTCACTACCTAGCGTAGCATTAATAATTCTGTCGCTTAGCATGTGCTTTATCCATTTACATGTGGTATTATCTGCTCCTGTGTTTTGGATGCATCTGGGCATGTTCAGTGTTGTCGAAAGCTCCTTCGATGTCAAGGAAGCAGCCCACAGCAATTTCTTTGTCTCTGAGAGATTTCTCATTCTTCGTGGTGAGTTCCTGAAGAGCATGCGATGTTGATTGACCTGGTTGATTGGCATATTGGTTTTTGTGAATTGGATCCATACCTAATTTGTCTATCAAGTATTTTTTCCATTGTTTTTTGGAAAAATGAGGTGAGGCTGATAGGTCGGTATGATATTGTTGGAAGGATAGAGACTGTAGGTACTTGTTGAAAAGTTAATAAATGCTGAGAAACAGTGGCCGATTTGTTAAAAGTCAAGAAGCTAGAACTAAATTCTTTGATTATTTGAAGGAAGAGGGGTATCCTTCCCATCAGCCCCAAAAAAGAGGGCGTGACATACTACCACGGGTCTATGTATCTATATTATTTCTTAATGTTACAAACTATGTATCAAACTTAATATACCGTTGGATAGGATATAAAAAATACAGAAAAACAAAAATCAAAAATATTTATAAACTTATTTGTTAGCAAACACATTTAATTTGCAAACCCCTTACGGGTAACAAATCCGATTCGAAGCCCTTCCGGCACCTTTTCGAGGACCACACCCAAATCCAAACGATCCTCAAATAAGCCTAATTTCTCTGCCAAGCATTTATTACCCCTAAATATTTAACCAGCATCCAACCAATATCGTTCAACAGCCAACATCATCTATAAAACGCTAAGTTGGAAATTTGCACAACCAACAAATCATCAAATTAATTTCCGCCAAACCCGCCCATCTAGGAATTCCGCGATAAGCAAACTCGAACACTGCCAACAGTGAGACACAACACACAACACACAGCTGAATGACGCAAAAATCATTCAGGATGTTTTCGCCTGAATTTTCGCAAAACAGCTACAGTACAATCAAAATAATATGTATTTACCTTTGGCTTTGAGTTTTATTAAATTAAAATACACGTTCCATGGCCCACTCCGATTCTCACCATCCAGGACATCAACACCCGTTTTATATGGTAAACATTTCAATACAGCTATACACACCACACCGCCTGGCTGCTGCTGGAGTGGATCTTACGGACGGTAGGTAGGAGGAATTGCTTTACTTTCATAAATTTTTCCTGTAAAGTCTTGTACAAGAGATTTCTTTGAACTTTTCATCTCCATTGCGCTCGACGAGCGCTTCGATGTGATAGAGGACCAGTAGAAGAAGAAAATGTCGCTGAGTGTTTTGTTCCTGTGCGTCGTCCTGTGTGTAGCCTTGGGAGGAGAAAATAATTTGAAGCGAAAATCCTTAACAAAATAAATCTGAAAATCTCGGATTACCACCTTGGGCTTAGGCGGTGGGCGTCGTTGAATGTAAAACTTTTCCAGGCAGCGATAAGAGCATGCCACGCTAGTGTTTAAGAAAAATGAAAACAAATAACTCAATCGGGGTACGGGGTTTTCAGAGTAATGAATATTATTGTTCGCAGTAAAGATACGAGATTTATGAAATGTACAGTTTTTTTTTCTAATCCTGATTTTTGGCACTGTGTCGCTGGGATTTCCTTTTTGGATTGGAATCGATTGGGATGATGTCTTGATGCGCTTCCGGCCCGAGTAAAATCATTTGGGTACCCTAATCTCGGTTACTTTGCTGCTAGTTCAAACAGTCTAGTCTAGGTTTGCAGTGTGGTTTTCGATCGATACAGGCTATAAAGTTTGTATTTGTATCTTCAGCTCCAAGCAACCTCCTTACAAATGAAAATTGAACCGTTTGTATGGCATCTGCTTTATTCATCGCGTTAGGAGTGTTCAACCAAACTGACGATACTAATGTATTGTCCTAGGATCCTAGCACATTGAGGTCTTTATTTGTCGATGTTACTGGTACCCTCGTTTGTACCCTCTGTGAGAAATGTGAGCTCTAGTACACCTCTGCTGGGCAAGACTAAGACTGTAAGAGATTGATGAACTGTAGCTCCCGATGCACTGCTATACAGGGATCGACAAGGTGTTTATGTCCTTTTTGTAAAAGAAAACGCTACGAAACCACACGTATTCCAAATTAATAGTTAACAATTAAATCTCTGCGTAAGCATGAAGAATTTTAACAAAGCCAAATCAACAAGGCGACCCACGGACTGGGAAATTTATAAAGAAAACCTGGAAAACTTCAAAGTAGAAGTTCGAAGGGCAGAGCATTGACAATACGTCTCAATCCTCTAGACTACGCAAAGTCCTTTCCAAAGCACCAACCGTGCTGATGAAGCATCGCTTAACCTATTTATGGATACTCACCTCCCCGGCTTTACACCTATCCCTAGCGACGGCGCTGCTCTCGTAAGCATTGCACGCCCACCGCCTCCTTCCTTCAAGCAGCCTTTAACAAAATAGTGTCCTGTATTTTTGAATATCAAGCCGGCCGCCTGGACCGAGGTAAGAGGAGTCTGTATACCCAAAGCAGACAAAACTTCGCACACCCTCCCGAATTACCTTAAACCAATCAGCCTAACGTCTTTTCTTTTGAACATTCTGAACCCAATACTAGATCTCCACATTAAGCCAACTATTGATAGCAACCCAAGATTAGCTCCTTTATACAAAGGAGTAAATAGTTCCCAGAGTAAGAGGCAGTACAATAGAGCTTCTTCGAACCAACCAACCATGTCAGAGTTTCCCCATTTGCAGCTCCAATATTAATTTGAGATCAAGTTATCCAATGTACAAATCAACAAAAGGAGCAACCATGAAGTTAGTTTTCCTTTTAGTAAAGTCCGCAACATGCTTTTTCTCTGCGGAAATAGGATGCAGTGTACTATCAATTCAAATTCTACTTGCATCGATGTCAGTAGAAAAGCAATAAATGGTAACAAGGTGGATTGTATAGTGTGTTACGTAGTAATGCCAAAACGAAGGACAATTAGGTTTCACTTAGGTAGGTGGGAATACAAACCATCCGGCAGATTTAATGTATCTGCTTATGTCATTCATCGATTTGTCTAACAGTTCTTGATGTCTTGGAAGGAGGAATTTGTTAAATCGTCTTTTAATCGATATAAAAGTGAGATGAACCAGCATGCAGAACTCATAGATATGTAGTTCAAACATCCTTGAACACTCCTAATTACGAATTTATCTACTGAGGAAAGGAAGCTAAAACGAATCTTTTATTCTCTAATTATAGGAATTAATATATAGTCTTTTCTAACCTGGAATTAAGGGCAGTTTGCCTTTTGAAGGGGTTCATTATCCGAGGCCTCTGGCATCTCTCTCATAACTATTTTGTTTTATGTGGACGGGTACACATGCTTCAACCAGTATGCCGTGTCCTTTTGCGTGCGGTGTGGACAGAAGAAGCCGACATAAGTATTCAAACTTCAAATATGTTGAAGAAGCTCGTGTAAGATGTTTACCAAGTAGTTCGACCTGACTGGATCTGTGAACACCATCATTGACTCCATCGTGAAAGGTTCTTCCACCTCATTCCGCCTTCGCTCTCGTTTGTTGCCGCCAAACATTCCAAGAAGGTTAGAACCCAATCTCCAGCTGAGGTAATATGTGCCCAAACTTCACCAATTGGAGGGTAGGAGTTCCTAGACAGCAGTGGGCGTGTCGAAGCTTGTGCCTTCGTAGAAATCATCGCGCTTGAAATCTCATTATTACCCGATATTAACGTTACTCGGTAACATGTTCTATCCGTTACCCCGAGGATAAAGGATAGACATACATAGGTCAGAGATACCTTACAGAGAACTAAAAGTCTGAATTTATCATACTGAACGCATACAAAAGGAACTAATGGATACACCCATCTTAAAGTAGTTATGGACACTATTTGGTAAAATTATGGTATCTGTCACAAACTGGGTAAACTGACAAGAATCATGGTGGTTCATTTTAATGTCTCTCTGCTTACTGCCACAGTTGGTGACGGCACCAAACTACCCACTCTTTCCTTTTAACATTTGTTCTTATTCCAAAAAAGACACATAACATCGCATGGCAAAGTAAAAGGAAGTAGAGAACGACGAGATGAACAATCATTTGTGGAATTATATCCGTTAGACTGCGTTTCTGCACTATGTACTCGTGGTAGTATATCCTTGTGTAACGAGTGAGTATTCTTGTTAAATTGTGATCCCTTTTCATTTCCCTTGACAATAGACCACCAACGAGATACGTTTTACTATATTTTTTTTTTTTACTCACTGGTGATAAACAAAGAGTACTTTAGCAATGTGTAATGTAACAACTGCATTTCTTTCCTGTGATGGAGCAAGTGCTGCTTTTTTGTGTATAACTTCCTGTAAAAAAGATAAAACGAATTTTTGTGAATACCAAGAGAAATGTTTAATTTTTTTCCCCGTTTCCATCGTTTCTTGAGATAAAAATATTTTTACATGTTTAGGCGAACGTATAGGTTTCTTGAGAATTTGAGTGCTTGGGATTTCTTTATTTTAATTTACGTAGTTGTGCGAGCAAGGTAAAACTTATGCCGAGTTTGTATTTTTGTCTGCAAATTCAAGTGTGGCTGCCTTAGTAAAAAGGAACATAAAACACATCTGAACAAGTACTTGCGACCGAGTGGTGGCCTTTATTAATTTTATGAGTTTGCCTGTACCTACATACTACGACTTGTCCCATCAGGGCCGCAGTTTTATATTTTTAAAACTTTTTTTTTTTAATTGTAAGTGTGTGCTATTACTCAGGACTGAGCTTTTAAATGTGCGCCCATTTAAAATGTTAATTAGTATATAAGTGGGCTTTATTAATCCAAAGTAGTTTGTCCACTTTTATGTATGTACATGTAAATACATGACCATGCAATGTGGATACAGCATATGCTGTGTATAAGATGTGCATTAATTCTTACTAATATTTAGACTACTTTTGATAGATCACTTATGGAACAAGACTTGCCTCTAGTAATTCGTTGGCTAAGTAGATAGCTATAAGTAGAAAGGGTGGCTGCAGGAGCAGCCAGCACTCGGATCACCAATGGATCTGTTGTGAACCCCTATCGTGGATAACCTAAAAACGAATACTAAAGTTGGTCTGTAGCTTTGGGATAGCTAAGCAGCCTCCCTGAACCAACCCGATATTGTTATAAATTTGAGGACGGTTAATGGTGGCTTTCCTGACAGGTGGCCGAGGGCCATTTTCCTAGTTCTGCTTGGGCAGTCGCATAGGAAGTGAGATGTGCTCTCCTCTGCGTCCATGCCGCCACAGTCTTGGTCGAGGCCATCAGTGTCTAATCGCATTCTTTTTCAGTAGGCTGCCTGGAGGTTATGGCCAGCAATAATGCCCGTGAAGAGTGCTAAGTTGGATCTATTAAGCGCTAAAATTTGCTTGGTCTTCGCATTGTCATGTTTTGTGCAGAGTTTTTGGTCACAAGACAAGATGAGAGTACGCTCTATCTCTCATTAGCTAGTCTCGCGAATGCTTGCTCTATATTGGATTTAACAAGAGTTAGGGGGCGGTAGAACAGAGGTAACGACCATTGTCAAATCCTGTTTGGACTCTTTTCTTGCTAAATCGTCCACCCAGTGTACAGGGTGGAGTATTATCAATCAATATTGTGGCTCATGGTAGTGAATGAGATACTCCTAATCTTGGGTAATGAGGGGTTCAGTGTCATGTCCTATGCGGACGACATCTGTATAGCGATATCAGGGAAGTTCCGTCTTACATTTACAGACCTCCATTGTTTGCTCTAAATAAACCCGCAAAGTGGACGGATAGTGTCGGTCTCGTAGTTAATTCGTTATTCTCAATAAGAAACTCAGTTGGAAACTGAATATTCAATACCGTGGTAGGAAGGCCTCGATTGCCCTCTATTCATGTGAAAAGGCCTTAGGCCCATACTGGGGTCTCCAACCCCGAATTGTTTATTGAATATACACGGTAGTCGTCAGACCCATCCTTATGTACGGACTACTAGTGTTGTGGACGGCACTGGAGAAGAAAAGCAACATTGCAATACTTGAGAAGGTTCAAAGATTATCCTGCGCCTGTATAATGGGCGCCCTTCGAACCACTCCTACAGCCATTGGAATTATGCTCTATCTCCTTTCCGTTAATATCTTTGGAAGCTGATGGCATCTAAAGCAACATTACAGGTTAGGAAATCTTTGCAACTGGCTAGTGGGCCACGCAAGCATCCTAAGTGGCCATAATACATTGTCCTCTATCTGGACTTTAACGACGAGTATAAAACCATGATTTCTAGCAGAAGTGCTTGGAAATCGGGAGAAATTTCAAACGAATCTGCGACATAGATTTACACAAACGGTTCCAAGATAGTGTCAGGAACAGGTGCGGCAATTTACTCCAGTGCACTGGATCGTATCACCACTTGACTACCGAACCACTGCAGTGTATTTCAAGCAGAAGTCACAGTATTGCGTGAAACCGCGACTTGGTTTTCGATTAACTGGATAGAGTGCAGCGCTATTGTTTTCTAGATACTCAGATAGTCAAGCTGCGATAAAAGCCTTATAATCACCAACAATTCGATCCAAATTGGTAAAGCAATGCAGCGAATCTCTTATTAAGGTCACTGTCAGGTGCGTCGTATCCCTGTGCTGGGTTCCAGGCAATTGCAAAGCAGACGAGCTAGCTAAGTAGGGTGCAGATCGGAATAGGGGGAACCGTCAGAACTTATTAAATCGATAGTAGGTAGAAATGCCAGAAGGCTTCGTGCTCCCTTCAACGATTTCTGTAGAAACTGTAGAGACTAGGAAGAGGAAGAAACCATGAGACATCTTCTGTGTACCTGTCCTGCTCTATCCGTCTTAAGCAGGAAATCCCTAACCGAGTTCTTCTTCGAAGATCTAAATGATCTAGCCTGCCTAGGCTTAGGCAATATAAAAAGTTTTGTTATCGAGTCAAACTGGTTTAATGACTAAACAGTGAATCATATATCTTCGGCATGAGTTTACACCGAAACTGGTTGCCCTGGCTCCTGTCCCATCTGGGAAGTCTCTATGTAGGTCTCCGTTACTGGTAATCCAGTTTTTCCAAAGTGGTATCACAATGGACGTTCTTTTCGATCTAAGTGTGTCCCTGTTGAGCGGGGACAACCACCAATCTAACCTCTTATGTAGTTCGACAGGTATGTAGCCATCTGGTCCTGCAGATTTGAATGGTTTGAAGCTGTGCAGCGCCCAAAGAAGTTTATCCTGCGTAATCAGACTAAAGGAGTTTTTTGTAAGGAAATCCAAATCCCAGACTCCATTGTACTTTAAGGACTAAAGTACAATGTACAGTGCGGGTCACAAGCAAACACACTATCAATTTGACTACTCTGTGTAGGTGATCTATTAAGTTTAGTGTGTGTCAAGTAGCACGTTTAGCGATTCTTCGCTATAAGTCGTCCAAGAGCCAAGAGCGTTTTTAGTTAATTCAATCATTTTTGGATTTGTCGAGAGAATGTTTTAAGCCTTGAAACTTCAGATAATTCTCCTAATGTACCACACAAAAGGTTTCAAGATTGTTGTTTCTCTCGAACGTTTTGAATTATTGAAATGGTTCTTACAATGGAGCTAGTTCTGCAAACCACCAATGAGGCTTTTTTTTTGCCCTTAGGTTGAATTAGAAGGCGGAAAATAGACATGGCTTTATTAAGGTCTGATGTGAGATTTTCAATACTTCAATCCAGCAGCTGAGTGCTGCAAGAGGATCTAAGAAGATAGGGGGTAATTAGGTATTTAAAAGTTTCCCTATATTTCAGCCAGTCGGTTTTACGAAAATTTTGAAAAGCCATTGGGGTTTCATCATCATCAGGAATAAAGTAAAGGTATCGATGATCAAATTTAACGCTGGACACACTTTGTCCAGATAAGTAAAGCTTTTAAAACTTTTATCAAGTCTGAATGAATGAATACCAATTAAATGAAAACCTAAGTAGGTACTACATTTTCCTGCTATTGAGTAACAATTCCAGAAATAATTTGAGTGCTATTGGGTGTTTGTCACAGTGGCAAGGGTTGCTCTTCTCTTTTATTTTTGTAACAAAATATTTATTTTTCAAGTTTTAAACTTGTGGCTTAAGCACTTTCCCACCTGGACTTCCGATACTGAGCGTTGAATGTAAATTCATTTTGGATGTAGCACATAAATCTGCATATTTTATGAAAAAAAAAAAAAAAAATATGGTGTCGACTTTTCATTTAGTTTATCTTTACACACACACACCGTTTCTGTATCTGAATCGCTATAAACCCAGAAGCTACCACCTCCACCTCCACCTCTACCCATTTTTGTCAGCAAATATTCAAATTTATAAAAATTCAGGCCGCTTTTTGTACCACTTTACTCCCCTAAAGCTACCCAGGAATCAAGTGGGGGTGCAAAAAATTGTGAAATAATTTTTTCATATCTATGTATGTATGCTCTGCGCGATAGTTTTTTTGTTTTTTACTTGAAATTATTTCAATCTATATGAAAACGTCAAAAATAAAAAAAAAATACTTGTAAAAGAATGAAGCTAAATTGGAAAATTGCCTCCCTGCGGGTAGTAACGTTAAATTTATTGTTTTTTTTTTAAACGTAAGCCACGACTAGGTTGTGATTTTGTGTTAATTTTCCTTTTTTCGTTGAATTTAAATTAATTTTAAATGTACACTGCGGATAAATTAATTTTTCATTCACGTTCATTGACATTTAAAACATGGAAAATACATTTTAGAAAAATTATTTTCTTTTCAAATTAGCAGACTAGGTTAAGAGGCTTTGAAACCCTGTCAATATTTTGGGGACTTGTGTTTAAAAAAAATTGGCTTATACATAAGTTTTTCATGTTGTTAGCATAACAATGAATGTACCTATTCGTCGATGACACGATAGTGCAATATTACTCTGCGTGTTTTTTGTTAATAAACAAGACATTCCTCCGCGCTTGTATGTAATAAACATATGTAAAATTATAACGAGGATATTGCCAAAACTTATTACTGTAATTATTGTTAACTATGAAATAATTTGCATGCTCGTGTTTTGCATAAAAATATATTACTTTTTATTGTTCCCAAGCCAGAAAGAATTATACGAATTTACATTAATTTTATTCAAAATGTCAACCAAGCATGTCAGTTAATGTCAGTAAGTCAAGGTGAGTGCGGACTTCAAGGGTGAGAGGACGTATCACTATAACATGTATTTGGTTTTTTTTTTATATACGGTGATGCAATTAAAGGTTACAATTTAAATCTGGTAAGGATAAGAACACAGCTAATATTTATTTTCTGTTAATACGTACACAGCTTTAACCTTTGTAATTATGTATACGAAAGCAGCGCATTTTACAATTGCAATGGGGTAGGACTGAAGATGGGAACAATTGAACCAAAATGTAAAGAGTTTTTCGATAGGGACATAGCAATTTTCAATTCAATTATTCACTATTGAATGTTCCTGTGAAGGCGATACAATGCACCTGCTGAAGTACCGAAAATATTGCAGCAGTATCAGTATCATTTCAGGCACCGAAACTGCGCCAATTGGGCTCTGCAAAAGTTTGAAGAAAATCCTGGAATATCATCGAAATATCATCTTTAGCGATGAAGCTCATTTTTGCTTTAAGAATAAGCTTTGCTTTTGAGAATAAGCAGAATATACGTTATTGAATAGCAACAAATGCATGATGCGCGAGGATATGCGAGGACCAGTTCAAACAGCAGCTCCTATAGAATTGAGACCAGCGGAGCTGGTCAAGTTGATTACGATTTTTCTAACAAAATAGTTTTCTGCAACGAGACTCACTTTTAAAAGCGAATGGCTACGTGAATAAATAAAATTGTCGCATTTCGGGCCAAGCAAAATCACTGTTTAGTGCTAATTGTTTTTTACTAATTCGAAAATTATCATGGTCTTGGAGACGTGTCAAAGTTGTTTTCATACCGAAGGTGGGCCGGCGAGGGCATGAATCCGTGAAGGATTTCAGGCCTATTAGCCTATCTTCCTTTGTACTGAAAACTCTAGAACGAATCTTAGACCCCAGCATGCCTACTATAAAGAATATACTCTTGCTACCTTTCTGGATATAGAAGGAGCCTTTAACAACATTCATACTGAAGCTATTCAAGAGGCTCTCACCGAGTTAAGTGTAGAAGGCTATCTTAGACAATGGATTGTATCCATGCTAAGAACCAGAATAATTCAGGGAACCTTCACAGCATTGCAACTAAGACGGTCAGTAGAGGCACCCCACAGGGAGCTGTCATTTCCCCTTTGCTATTGCTCATGGCAATAGGGAGGGATTTAAGGTGGTTGCGTACGCAGATGACGTGGTTATACTAGTGCCAGGAAAGTTTTTCCCATGATAAGTCAACTCATGGAGAATGTTCTGGATAAGGTATAGGATACATGATCACTTCCTCCACCTTGCCAGCCAAGGGTGGAACAGCCTGACTAGTTGTGTAATATCAAGAAAGACATGGCCTGATTTCAACAAACCTAAGTCAAACGAGCTACTTGGCAAATCGAGACCAGAGATTGCCAGAATCATAGCCATCATTACAGGCCACTGGCCAGTAGGGGACCATGCGGCCAAGCTTGGTATCCCTTACAAAACCTTTTGTATAAGCTGCAAAGACACTGACGAGAAAGAATCTTTGCACCACTTCCTTTGCAGCAGTCCGGCCCTAGCGAGGACCAGGCTAGATATCCTAGAAAAACCCCTTCTCGTGGACCTCGGCGAGATAGCCGAAAAAAGGATTGGAGAACTAATCCGTTATTTGAACTCCACTGGTTGGGTATAATTCTTCGCACTACTTTAGACTTTTTCCGCACGGGTTTTGCGTGTGGTTACAAAACGGCGCACTCTAGCGCTAATTGGATTCTTCCAAGAACCACCAATCTACCTACCGAAGATGGATCGTGAAAGAGAGACGAGAAGCGATTCAAATCCAACATTGTGATCTGATTCAAAATTTCTCTAATAATATATAGGTATAGGCATGCTACATATATATGAAGTCTTGTACCCTCTTCAGTTTTCAATGAATACTTTGTTCACAACATAGTTTGTTAAACGCTGATTCCTTCAGGCCTTTTTTATTTAATGTGAAACTTTCCTTAAATAGCTTTCACAGTATCTTCATTATAGACTACGATTGAGTACATAAGTAGGCTCGAGATGGATACTTACCACTTAGATTCAAAGTAATGATAAAATCAGTTTTCGCTTGGATGTATCCTTGTTCACTGAGCTTAGACTAGTTCAGCTTGCTCAATCTAATAACAAATTCATTTGACAACCTTCACATTTCAGAATGCAGCCTTTGAAGCTTCTGTTTTGGTATTATTGAAGAAAAGGTATAAGGCGGCATCGTTTTAAATGCATTCAAGCTTGCAAGACTGTAATATTCTGTTGTAGAATGTTAACTCAAGTAGGGTAACTCATACAAGAGTAAGCTATTGAGTTTTTGGACAACCCCTCTTAATACTTTTAAGAACGAATATAGTATCCAGCAATCAGTACTTATAGTAAGTACACTTGCTTTCCCACCCAGACCAGAAGGCCTACTCTGATGGAAGGCTTTCAGAAAAGTCGAAATCAACTGTTTTATAAGAATAAATAAATCCACGAGAAAATCGGGCTAAAAACCGTCACCTAAGCTGTCATACCACAGTGGTCACATATTGGTCAAGTATTGTTCGAAACTAGTAAAAAAAATTTTATTAAAGGTCATACATTTCTGAAAGGCGTTGAAAATTTCTGGATCTCACTGTACTCGTACATTGACATTTATTATTATAATTGTTTTCCACTACATCGTCAGACTGAATAATAATGTTCAGACTAGTTTTTGTCGAGTACTAGGTGGTGGGTTACTAACCCAAACTATGTATTTTCTGAACAGCCAACAGTTTGTCTCGTCCAACCACGAACCATAAGTACATATCTACCAGTTGGTTGAAATAATTGACATTTTATGTTAAAACTGAAAATTTTAAAAATTAATTTGAAAGTTGAAACCATGTTTTATTAAAAATGCCTCAAATTTCTGAAATAACCCCCAAGAGGAGGAGAGAACCACCCCTCACGATTTCGATTACTTTCGGCATTAATAAAGAATTTTTAAATGAGTATTTCGAATGTTGATGGTGTCATCCACCACCTAGTGAAGCCAAACAAACATGATTTCTGACGCATGCCACAAGCAACCCCTGTGCCAGGCAGCAGCAGCAGTTACTTTGGCTCTCCGAATATGGCTACGTTGTTTATTGTCACCCCTATTAAAAATGCAGCAAGCATTATTTTTTTTTTTATTTTTACACTCTCACCAGTCATGACAGCACTGTAGTCATTGTATATTCCGCCCATGAAGTTTGAAGTTTGGGCACGGTTTAAGGGTGTACGAGTGGGTATTTTTATTTTTTATTTTTTTAATGGATTACGCACAGATTTACAAGTGTAAACAAGAGTAACCAATTAGGTTTTGAAATGGGGTGTGTCAGACACCCCTTTTGTATATAAACAGAACACATGCCTATCATTGGAATTGAGAAGAGTGACCTTAAATGCGACAGCTGGTTTTATTGTACCGCAAACTGTTTTGGTGGGCTGGGGGTGTGAGATTTTCTAATTTAAATTCTGACATAATATTGCCACTTGTGATGGGACCAACCCTCTTTTTCACTTTGACAAACTGGAGCAGCGGTCAATTAAGAAATGCATGTCACATGAGTTTATGTGTACGTCCTTGTGACCAAGTTTTGTTGTTGTTTTTTTGTTGTGTTTTACGGGGAATTAAATGGCGAGAACAAATTCATAAAACTCCCCATCCGTCAGAAAAATTTAATTGTTAGGGCAATTTTCAAAAGTACTATGCACGCAATCAAATTAGAAACACCACACGATACAGGCGAATCACGGTCTTGTTAAAGAGCTGTTGAAGGAAGAGTGAAATGGAGCGAAGGGAGTTGGTCATGTGTGCTTTAATGAATGAATTCATCAAAGGCTCTGCATATAGCCATGGGAAATTGTCATGTCGAGAGTGTTGTTAGCTTACTTCACTTACGATGACGTTACAGTTCAGGGTGAACCTGGGACACAAAGAACTAGCCTCTTCAACTCGTGCATGTAGTTGATTGAAAACCGTGTCTATTTTGCTGGCCTACGCGATGTCGAACTTGGATTGCAAATTCCTCGAAGAATTGTTCTTTGGAAACAATCAAGGGTATTTTTTCTTTCAGAGCTTTAGAGAATCCATATCGAATTACTTTTGGAAGTGTTGCCATTAGTCTTTAATATTTTTTTTTTGCAGGATTAAACCTCTTAGTAGGCACTAAACCCGAAAAGGCTCTGACGATCTACATATAACGATTGTATCAGTCCGACGTCAAGTTTTTTTTAACAGTATGATGGAGATATCATTGCCATGATTTAGAAATCCACAATCGTGCCTTGGCTACAAGAAGGTAGCAGTTCAAGTCAATTGTGGCCCATCGGATGGTTGAACATGCGTCATGCTAAAGGGGTTTCTTGTATCGATCGAAATGTGGTCAATGCACCCGGAAGTCTATTAGCCTGTTGTTGTATTTTCTAATACACACGCGCTCAAGTGTTTATTTCTACCCTTATAACATTAAGCCACATCGCAGGCGATAGAGTAATTAGGGAGAGAAGATAGGAGATACCTATGAACGTTGGTTTTAAATATTTGCGGTTTATAATGCGAGGGAAAAATATTGCGTGGTAGAGCGTTTCACATTCTTGTTGTACGGTTTAGGAAAGAATGTCTATACTTCACGATACCTCCCGAGATAGGCTTAAGGATATACTGATGAGCACACAACTGGAAAGTCGTTAAGCAGGACGAGCCTAAGGGACTTTATAGATACACTTATTGTCATATCAATAAGGAAGCTTTGGTGAAGGCTGGAGGTGTTGATTTTACGGCATACAAGAAGGACGAATAATTCGGACCCCACTTCTACTCCAATGAACCCGAGCTGTCCATCTCTTTTCCATTTTTGGAGAGCGATAACTCCCAAGTGTCATTGCTTGTGCAGAGTCCGTCTCTAGTCGTTGAAGACAAATTGTAGGACATGTAGACGGAAAAGAGGACCAACTTTTGCAATCGTCCTCAGGCTCGGGAGCTCTAAATTTCACTATGGTAGAGGTTTCCCTGACTATTCGTGGCTTTAATGCTGCACCTGTTGGCTCAAACGATACCTATGGTATCGGAGTATCTCCGCCATGATAGTATGGACTCTATTTTTGGGGATAATCTAGAAAAATTGATCGCAGATGCAGGGATAAAAAAATTGGCCTTATTGTAGGCTATGATGCTAATGCTCACCATATTGTATGAGGAAGCTCTGATATCAACAAAGGAGTTGAACTACTTTTTTACTTCATTCTAAGTACAAACCTTATTCTGTGCAACATAGGTAACGAGCCTACATTCGTCACCAAAAATAGATAAGAAGTGCTGCACATCACCCTTACCTCCAGTAACATCACTCAACACATTAAGAATTGGAAGGTATATATAGAATCCTCTTTCTCGGATCTCAGATATCTCCGGTATTTCTTTGTAGATTCTATTAGCCTGACAGTTTTCAGAAATTATCGTAAAACAGATTGGCTCAATTATAGGGCTTTAAGCAATTTAACCACCTTCGATTACATGCAACCCCCAAGAACTTGATCGCTTAGTTGAGGATCTAACCTCAGCCCTCAATAAAGAGATGGCTTCCTCCTGTCCTTTTATTCAATTCCGAGGCAAGAAAAAGCTGCACAAGATTCGCGCTAGAATTAAAGAAACCCAAACGTAATTCTTGGAGACTCTTTTCTGACAAAATAGAAGAACCCTCTGACTTCTACGCTAAGCAAAATTATCTCTTAAACCTAGTAACACCCAGCTTCCTCAAGAAAGTTCGGGGTGAACCTGGGGCTCCACTAACAAGCCTCTCCAGTTAGACGGGTACTCAGCTAACTGCGCCCAATTGCGCACTCCAAATTTGTTGAGGTCCTCTTATAGTAGTGCGCTCCACCTAAGGCGAGATCTTCCTCTATTGCGTTGTTCCTCCGGGTTTGATTCATAGACTCTACGGGCCAGAGCATTTAAGTCCATCCGCTCTACATGTCCTAGCCATCTTAAATAACTGATGCGCAATTTTTTGACTAGGTCGATGTCGCTCTTCCTCCAAAGCTCGTCAACGCAAACGGGACCGAAAATTTTACGAAGAATCTTTCTCTCGAAGCGACCGAGAACATCTTCACCCGCTTTAGATAGAGTTCAAGTTTCAGCGCCATAAAGGAGGACTGAGATGATACAGAGTCTCCTTACCCATTTTGGCAGCCTCCGATGCAATACTAGCGAACGCACCGGTGATAGCCCGCTGTGTTCTACCAATTATGTCAATATCGTCGTCCTAAGTTAGTAGTTGCACAGACTTTTGAAAGATTGTGCCTCGACTTTCAGCTATGATTCGAAAAATTTATTAATGATTGGTATTCATTTGCCAGGTAGTTCCCAAATGGTTAGCAACATGGTTTGTGGTAGTCTATCTGTTAACCATCCCCTCAATCCTAATTACACAGAACAAACTGCATTGGGCAATTCATAGTTACCTTTAAACCATAAAAATCAGCAGGACCTGACGGCATAATTTTAAAAAGTTAGATCTGGTGTATATCCCAAAGATGGAGAGAAGTTAAAGTTCACCCCCAAAGCGGGCAAATTTTTTAACCAAATCAAAAAGATTTCGAACCAATTAGTCTATCATTATTTCTCTTAAAAATCTTATAACCATTGATTGATATCCATTTACGCAACAGTATTGATGATAAACTGCTGTCAGCGGCCTAACATGACTACTGTCTAGTGCCTAATCAGTGGAAACTGCATTACACTCACTAGTGCGTAATATCGAATATTCCCTGTTTCATAAGGAGTACACGATGGTTTCCTTCCTGTATATAGAAGGTACCTTCAACAATGTTAATACATCAGCGATAGCAGAATCGATCGCTATTTATTCTTTAGTAGCTCTAGACTGCCGATCGTCTCTAACGGAGATGGCTGAGCAGTTCAATATTCACTTCTGTTGGGTGCCAGAGCATAGTGATATTCCAGGGAACTGATAGTCGATAGACTCGTCAGAAGACGACCAACTTTACTTAACAGCTTTACCCATTACCCAGTGGATACCATGCTCAGTCGCATTCCGCTGGATTTGTACTGTAGCAGTCTGGTGGCGAAAACTGCTGTAAGACTGAAGGCACTAAGGCAGTACGATCTTGGTCATCGAACCCTCATGGCCACGCATCCATACTTTCTCGGTGGGAGGCTCCAATATGGCTTGTAACATTTCGCATGCACATCCGAGGTTCTTATTCCGTTTCGCGGATTCACCTAAAACCCAATCTATATACTGCACTTGTGCTTGTTTCCCACCTAGTGGTTTTTTACCGATCATTTCAACCTAAACTCTCAGCACAACAGCTCAAAGAAATATATAGACACAAATATCCATTAAGGACTCATCCCTTAGAGAACTCTATTCTAGTTTCCAAAGCCCTAGTAGCCTTGAATTTCAAATGTCTTTTCAAAAGTCATTTAAAGCTATCGATGATTCTATCCATAAAACTTGTTTGCTGTTAAAGAAGGAGTGGCATATCTTGTTTTCTACAACCAACGACCTTCTAAAGGGATTTTTAGTTAAGGTAATAGGCAACCGGTTCATCACATGTAAGTGAAAAGTTGATAGACAGTGTATAATGTGTCGATGCCTGTTTTACAATAGATTGCGAATGTCTACCCTTTAAAAACCCAACAGCACTGGGGTATAAGCTATAATCTCTATTACTCTGAAATGATGTAACAACCCAAAGACGGCTTATAAATCAATCATCTTCTGCCGATTTTCACAAACAAACATACACATCATAATTTGACCATAAATCTTTTATCACCGACCCTATTCGATTAATAAGAGTAGATATCTTTTTCATACCCCAAACAAAATCAACCTCTGCCAATACATAAACACTTAATCTTCTAATGAATTTTGCCCATTACGTGTAATTCATTTATTTTTGTAAACGTTTTCTGGCGAATAATAATTTCCTCTTGGAGCCATAATTCACTTTATCCGTCTAGACACTTTGACTAGACGGGGGGCAATCTAATAGATTCAAGATGTGCATTAGATACTCGTACACTATAAAAGTTGAGCCAACAAAACCGTTTGAGATAATAACATTTAAATGTAAGCATTTCTATGTGCTGCTCTCTTTTACCCCTTTTATGCGATGTTGGTCATCGGCAATCCACTTCGTGAAGACCGGAAATCCATTACTGAAATTAATATTTATTCAAAAACTTCAAGTGGAAACGCCATATTGCATTTTGCGAGAGACAGATATAAGAAATTGCAAATGTTCAAATGAATAAATCATGTTTTATAAATGAATGATGCTTGTCTCATTATTTGATGGGTTGATGAGGGTATTAGGTATCCTGACGAGTCATAGAGATTCATGTAGAGGTACATAGGTAGCTTTCACAGTAGGATTCTAGTATATAACCGACGTTTTAGGTAATTGTTTGCCTTTGTCGATGTACTCGTATTATGTTCAAGCTATTGTCCGTGTTTTAGGAAATTGGGCAATAATTGCGAATTTATGGCAATGCTCTTCTAGCATTGATAGCTTTCTTTCCCACTTTGCTTTTTTTTCTAATCCTAATCAACGCCATGTCCTCCTCATAGAAAAAAGGCTATGTTTTTATTGTCTAGGTCCTCACCGTTTAATAGTTTGTAGATCTGCAAAACGATGCCAACTTTGTACACTACAACATAACACAACCATTCATGGGGCGATCTCCACTACTCGTTCAGCCCAGTTTTCTCGTTCATCATCGATAAAAACCAATGCTGACAATAGCAACCAGAGGCTCAACAAAGCAATTTAGCTGCCAACGGGGCCCTTTTTCATCAAGCAATATCCTTGCCTATTACCAAGCGTATTCGAACGTTATTGACGACGCCTTTTGTTCGGCTATGCTCCCCATAAGGCATAGAACTACAAGTTCGTGCCCTCATCGACCATGGTTCTCAGATTGCTATCATTAGTGAATCGTCTAAAACGCCATCGAGCAAGTATTCCCTACATGAAGTGGGAGCTCAACCATTAAGTACAACGGAAGGGGTTGTTACTTTTATCCTCAAGCCTCACTACGTTTAAAAATTGGAATTGGATGTGGTACCTTTCATCATTGCAAAACCTACTGCGAAAGTGACGTCGTTGGAATCAAATGAAGTTAGCAGGCGTCATCTTCATGGTTTAGAGTTTGCTGACCCGTACTATCACAACCCAGGAAAGATCGATCTCGTTATAGGCATTGATCTACATGCACAACGTACTTGGACTCTATCTAAGGTTATAGGTTATAGGTTACATAGGGTTATAAGTTCATCGTAAAAAAAACTAGGCACTTTAGTGGGCCCATCGAGATCCCTAGGGAACCTTCACGGTAGGACACCTTAAACCAATCCTCTCATACATTTATTTTCCCTACAGAATCTAATTATGTCCTCAATTTTGGTCAGTGAACCAAACCCATTCAGATTGTTGAAGAAGTATCTTCCGAGGTTGTTTATTCTACTGCTAGCAATGGCTTGACTGCACATTATGTATGAGTAATATCCTCTGCGACATGTAGATCATCACAAAACTTGCATGTGCATACATATGTCCGTGTTTGTTAAACCTAATCTCATGGCGTGCTACCTCAGAAGGCAATGGCCAGAGAGTATCCCTATCGTTGTTCTTAGTTTTGATTTGATTATTTTTATCAAATCTCCAGATTTTTTCCAATTCAACTAAGGCCATACAGACGAATCGTACTGTTACCTGCATATAATCTTATCTGTAGATCTAGTGGTAAAAGATACATACAGCCGTGGGCGTAGTGCGTAAAGCGTCAGTAATGGCAATGCAGGCTGTGCTTTGTACCTTGGTCAACATATCCCGTGTATTCTTTTTAATAGTGGCTTCCACCAAACCAGTGCCCCATATGTTAGAATGGATCTGACTACCATAATGTATAGCCAGTGCATCATTGTCGGTTTCAGGCCCCACTTTTTTTCCGCTGTCCTCTTGCAGGTGAAGAGAGCATTCTGAGCCTTACGGACTCTTTCCTGAACATTAAGTTTCCAATTTACCTTTCCATCTAGTACCGTAGCAAGATACTTTGCGCGATGCGAGACGGAAAGCTCCACTGCAAGCCTAGGTTGTTTGAAGAGTGGAATTTTATATTTCCTGCTAAACAGTACTAGTTCTGTTTTTTCCGGATTGACATGTAGTCCACACTGTTCAGCCCATCTTCCAAGCCTGTTAAGGGCTGAGTCCATCATATCACTCAATGTATTTAAGAATTTACTTTGAACTGAGATCACCATATCATGTTAAACCCTACATTGCATAGATCCTTAAGTATATCGTCTATAACTAGAACCCAGAGGAGGGGAGACATAACACCCCCACGCTTTCGCTGAAGTGTGGCTTGATTTATCTGCCTTGAGTATAAATACCACCCGCACTCTAACCTTAGACAATTTATGAAAACTTCCCTGATCCTGCTTATAACCTTCGCTGGAGCCTTCTGCAGCATAGCCGGCAGAATGCCGTCAGGGTCCGGCGCTTTAAAAGCGAAAGACATTATAACCCAACGTAGCTTCTTCCATGTGATGAGTTGATTTAACTCTTCCTCTATTGACAACCTGACGTATCAGAATGTACATTATGTATGGAAGCAGTTGGTGTGCCACTTCCTGGGAAGTGAGCTTCAACTAATGTTTCTAAAACCTCCTCACTACTTTCTGCTCACGCTTCGTCCGATTTTCTAATGAAGCTGGAATTGTGGCGTCTTTTGCCAGCATTTTGCGGAGTCTAGAAGTTTCAGTAGGGTCTGCGATGGATTCACAGAATATCTTCCAGGATTTCCTTTTCGATTGCCTAATCAGGTATTTGAGTTCTTTCTTGCACTCTTTATATTCCTCCCAAGTGATTGCATCTTCTACCACTTTAGCCATGTTGTAAAAATGCCCGACCTGGTTTCTCTTGGAATTTATCTTTTTGTTCCACCCATGAGGTTAAGATCTTTTTGCCGTCATCCTAACTGGACAAACTTTTTCGTAAGCCGTGTTCATTATTTTTCGTAGACTACCAATCTGCCTTGTCTATACCTGCGGGGCCTACAATGCGAAATGGCCTATCCTCCAGATGTTGCCTAACTATTAGTTTAAACCTACCCCAGTCCGCTCTCTTGGGGTTTCTGTAGGTGTTGCTATTCCTAGATTGGAAGCTTAGTTAAAAGCGAATCCACGTGTGATCCGAAAGGGATTCCTCTTCTAGAACCCTCTATTTCTACTGTTAAGGAGTCAGTAGATGAAGCTAGAGTGATGTTTAATACTTCCTGTCTGTTCCTCATCACGAAAGTTGGTGAACTGTATTGAAGTCCCTATCAAAATTATGTATAGGTTATCACAACACAACATTATCTCCTGCAGTTTCCCAGAAATCCCTTTGCCAATAATTGCAGTTTATATACAGAGATTTCAGCTTAAAACTTTTAATGTTGGACTTAGTGCTACCAACGTGGCAGAGGGCATTACAATTAAAATCTCTACCGATCCACTGCAGGAGCAGTTTGAAAAGCGCTGCTGCGAACACCGATTGCAGTTCCACCATAACCTGGTCCTTCTGTCAACGTCCGCAGTGAGTTGTCAACGACTATCTTTTGTTAATATTGACTTTCCGCTAGCGTTTACTTCTTTACACCGCAACTGGTTTTCAGTCTAATAATGGTTACGGACTAGCAGGGTTACAGTGCTTCTTGGAGCCTCCTTTGCAGGCTTCTGCCTAAAACAAGTATTTTGAAAACAAAAATTTATCCATGCGATCCACAGTCGATAGAAAATGGCTTATAACATTCAATTTTTTATGTCACCTTCGGGGCAATGACCTACCTCTTTACTTTAGACAGATCACACGAGCAATCTCTCATATTGTAGCTTTATTGGCTGCCTATTCAATCTTCACACAATGATTAGAAGTCATTTACTGTGTCCTTGTAGATTGCTTCAATAGAGGTTCATTATAACCAGTTCCTCATTGTGTCCTTGCCTCGCTTTATTGCTTGCTTTGCCAAAAAAAAAAAAAAAAAAACCTTATCTATTAGATTACTTCCTTTTGCAGGTTCGTCTCCAATTTCGTTCGACTTTATTACCCACCAGAACCCTAGTGGACTTGATTCTCGGATTCACATTATCCCTCTTTAGAGTTGGTTTTGACATAATTTCAAATCCTCCCCCTTCCGGTCAATTCGAAGGCAGCAGCAACACGTTATCGATCACAGTGCTGAGCCGAAATTTGATATAATTTTCAAGGACACACGTTGAAGTTGTGTCCATGTTTATGGGGTACTTTCCTCATAGATTGTCACGAAACCAATTTGTCAAATTTTTGATTGAGGACATCACTGGGTGGTAGCGCGCGCCAGGTTTTTCTCAGTCTCAGTGGTAGAGTAGTGGAGGGCTGGAGGTGGTGAGTATTAAATCAGTTTTTCCCCTTTTTTTTGAGTTGGTTTCTGGATTTTATTACATTACAAGAATGAGTGCCATGCGAAGCATGAAATCACTTTCGGGACTTTTGTAACAGATTTTACGATCCCGCCCGCACTCTTGGAGAAACCACTAAATCATGCTCATTCCTAGTGCAGCGTGGATTTCAAAACAACCCTTTCATCACAAAGTGGGCACACCACCGAGAGAAACCGAACAGAGGAAATGTTTAAATTTAAAGCTGAAAGGGTTTTTTTTTTTTACGAGAGTATTTAATTTCTTGTGGGGTGGGGGAGTTGTTTTGATTTTAGGTAGCCGGGGGTACGTTTGTGCTTGTAGTGCGAAATAAAAGGTTGAGAATGGATTTTCATTTTATGACTGCTTAAGTGAAGTGAATAATTTTGGGGTTCTCATCCAGAAAAAAAGAGCTCTTCAAGCGGTCGGCTGAATAGTGATATAAAAATGATGCGGGTTTTCTTACTTTATATTAATGAATCTAATTTAATTTCGGTTCTTAAGTTTGTGTGTTTTAAGAAGGGTCTGTTGATTGGCATTCGATTTGGAGTTTGTGATTTAAGGGTGACTTTGTGTGGTTGTGAATGAGAAATGGTGCCCAATTGTATGGTTTGTTGCAATAAGTAAGTGAACTAGATTACAGTCTTTAAGATATAATGCTTGCAAATAGGGACAGATATCCAAAACGTGTTGTCTTCATGGTGTATGCTCCCCAAAGTGACACTAATCAGCAAGCTATGATAATAAAAATATAGAATAGTTGTATCATAGTATTTGGCAGATGTACATAGTTTCGGCGATTGCTGCACAATCAAGGAGACTCACATGCACTCAGGGCTTTTAGATACGTACAGACATCCTATCTATGTATATCCTAACGATTTTGGTTTTATTTTGACTGAATAAACTTCGGCACTTGATGCCGGTGGCATAGGAGTCGTAGCGGGATTTAGGGATAAGCGTTCGGCGAATATTCTGAGGATCTCTTGCGATTGTAACTTTTCGACGTCAAATCTTCTCATAGTAGTTCTTCTTAGTTGTGGCGTTTGGGATATCCGCATTCGTACCTTGGCTACAACAAGGTAGTGATCCGAGTCGATGTTGGCTGTTTGGAAGGTTCGGCCATCCAGAATACTGGAGGCATGCATTGAGTGGATCGCATTAATTTGGTTTCGTGATTAATTTGGTTGACCGTTTCTTGATCAGGGAACCACCATGTTCCCTTGTGATTATTGAGATGAGGCAACCGTGTGCTTGCTATAGTAATGCCGCAAAGGCAATAAGCCTAAGTACGTTGCCAGACATGGTGTCATGTAGGCTATGGTTGCCAACTGTCCTCCTTTCCTATCTTGGTTTTAAGATCACACGAATTTAACGTCATACTTAGGACATTGCTCATATGTTTTGTCAAGGAGCTCGTAGAAACAATCCTGAACCTCTGTTTGGGCATAACCGCACATAAGGCTTATGTTCGCGAATTCTTGTGCCTTGTGCCTTCCTTGACATTGAGGGCGCATTCGATAACATTGGCTTTGACCTTGCTGGAAAATCGAATTATTACTTCCTCCTCTGGAGGAGTGTCAGTGTCTGTGACCGCAGTTAAGGGCTGTCCCCAGGGAGGAGTCTTTGCTTCCCTTCTATGGTCACTAGTCATCGACAATCTCCTAGACGATCTTTAGAGATTAGACTACATCGCCATTGGTTATGCAGATGACTTGGCCATGTTTATCAGTGATAAACACAGTACGAGCATTTGTAGTGTCATGCAAAGTGCTTTACTATACGTGTTAGAATGGTGCAGCAGAGAACGACTATCCATTAATTCTTGCAAAACCGTTCTAGTGCCTTTTACAAAAAGAAGACTGGTCAATCTAGGACATATCACGATCAAATCCACCAATTTAGTCTATTCCAGTGAGGTTAAATATCTCGGTGTCATTCTTAATAAACGGCTTAGCTGGAATTCTCATATCAAGTCCGCCATTGAGCGCGCCACTAGGGCCATGTGGGCCAGTAGACGTCTATATGACAGAACTTGGGGTCTAAGTCCAAAAATGATACATTGGTTGTATACAATGATGGTGAGGCCCATTATAACGTACGCAGCCATTGTTTGGTGGTCGAAAGTTCTTGAGCGGACAACGGCAACGAAGCTTCAGAAGCTTCAAAGAATTGCATGTTTTGGCAATACGAGTGCTATGCGCACCTGCCCCACGGAACCTTTAAAAGCGGTTGTTGGGCTCTGTCCCCTACAAATCTTCATTAGAAAGACGGCCGCTAGATACGCTATTAAGCTGCAACTAGAATACGAGTATAAATCAGGCGACCATGTGGGACACGTGAAAATTCTTGACTCAATTCTAGTACTGTTTCGGTAGGTTATTTGAGGTAGAAATATTGGACTGTGCAAACTGATCTAATGGTGTTCCGACACTTGACCCTAGAGGTCTGATCTGGTACACAGACGGATCAAAGTTGGACACTGGAGTTGGAACTGGCGTCTTTGGACCCAACACCAAAGTCTCAATACCTATAGGAATGTGTCCCACGATTTTCCAGGCTGAACTCCATACCATTGAGATCTGCTCTAAGATAAACCTTGATAAAGGTATTAAGGGCGCTAGGATATATATCTTTTCAGAAAGCCAGGCAACACTTAAAGCGCTGACGTTCAATTTAATGGACTCTATATCAGTCAAATGCTGCTACGATGCACTACAATCTCTTGCCAGACACAATAGGGTCAAACGTGATTAGGTCCCTGGTCATCAAGGAATTTTAGGAAACGAATTTGCAGATAAACTAGCTAGGGTTGGATCTGCGTTCATAGAACCTGAACCTTCCTGTGGTGTCAACTGGGCTACCCCCACAGCGCCGATTAATACCTGCGAAGACAAACTTCGTCCAACCCACTGGAAAAATGTCTTGGGACTAAGACAATCCAAGCGATTAATCAGGCCTTTTTCCTACAAGGAAGTCCTTAATCTAGATACAGAAAGCATCAGAAAGCTGGTGAGCTTTTTCACAGGTCACTGTGGCCTGCTATATCACCTTAACAAACTCAATCTGTGCCCAGAAACGAAATGTAGGTTCTGCTTAGAAGATTACGGAAACTCTGAACACATTCTCTGTCAATGCCCAGCATTACATTGGTTAAGTAGGCGTATGTTCCACAAAGAAATATGTTTATCATAAGGAACTCTGCTGCTAAGAACGTACTGTCCTTCATAAGGGAGGTGGAACGTCTTTTAGCTTTGTAATACCCTCTGATACAATAGATTTTCTCAGGTCGCAGTGTTATCCGAGTCTCGTTGTTGCATCGTCACTATTTTGTTTTTCCATGGTAGGGAAGTTACACCAACGCACAATCCTCAACCTATATAACAGAAGATACATACAAGTACATAAATTACACCTTTAATCACTCCACGAAAACGGTTAAACTACATTTCTTATACGTGGAAGCACAAAACTATTTCAAATAGTAACAACTTTTGTATACCTTTTAAGCGATTGTTAGGAAGAAAACTGAAATACAAAACCCGCGGGACCTGCCCACATATACCTCTTCAGGTTTACCAATTCTTCTGTATACCTTAAATACAAGACAATATAGCTGCTGACAATACCCCTAAACAATTTACTAGACGCACCGAAAGTGTATTTCCATGTAAACTTTCTCCTCTCTTCGAAATTCATAAAGGGAAAGGTACAAAAAGACAAAAACAGCCTGACATGTTTCCTAATTGCTATGCTATCCCTCTGGTACTGAAGCATAAGTTTTAAGGAAATACACAACTGTTTATTTTTATTTTTCCTTGATTTTGTTTCATATAGCTCGTGCTGAGTGCTCGGTTGAACAGACGGTCTCATTCCTACCACCACAACGTCAGCAGGAGCACTGAGTCGAAAGTCATTGTATAGGTGGGCGGGGTGGTTTGTACTTACACCACCCACCCCCACAACCTAATGAAATCGAGAACTTAATTATCCCTTAAGAAAAAGGTGATGACAAAATGAAAACAAAACGAACGTAACCGGTGTGTTGCAATGAGTCTCTCGTCGGTCTCTGGGACTTCTTAAAGCACAGAAGTTGTTGCGCTGTAATGAGTGCAAAAAAAGGCCACTTTAGATAATTGCTTCCTCATTTTTATGGGTTTTTAGTGTTTTGTTTTTAGTGTTTTGTTTCGAAATGCTTTAGGAAAACCTGTCACCAAGTGCTGGTGGGATAACTTCCACGCAAGAAATCTCACGCTGTATTGTTCTGGGCTTCGGAGGCACAGGAAGGAGCCTGTGAATTACAAAGTTTTTATTTCAGTTTTATTGTTTGTTGCTAAAGTACATATTACATGGAATGAGTCTTTTGGGAAGGCGAGCTCGGATATGTGGATTGAAAATTTAACTCCGCCATATGGAAGATGTGCTTTAAGTTAGAAATCTCTAATAAGTAAGTATAGTAGGTAGAGTTTTCGAATAATAAAAAAAATATATTGGAGTTTCTTTTCAGCACTCATTATATTCAATCAAAATATAGTCCTACTTCAACATTCTAAATGAACTCCAATAAACCATTGCTACACTTCTGGCAATTCATCAAGAACTTCCTTAAGAACAACTATGATAGAATATGTTTCCTAAATTCCCTGCCAGACTGTCAATCATAACCAAAACAGCAATCTAACCCCCAGAACTATAGAAGAAAATTATGATCCATGAGGAACATTTGTTCGCATCGTACGTCTAACAAATTGATATCATTTCTTTTTGGTGAATCAGACTTTTCCTCTAATCTCATGGGAAGAAGATGAACGCTTTCGTCTTAAGTTTTTGGATGAAATTCCATGATGATGAAACGCAACATCTCGCTCAATGTCAGATTTACCATGGCAAACATAAGGAATTAAACACTTGAACAGAACACTGACGTTTGGTAGCAAGCAAGCAGCATCAGGAGGAGGATGGAAAAATAAATTGAAAACAAATTCCATTCTTAGTTCGAGATAAATTTCTGACAAGGTGGTGAAGAAACGACGAGGGGGTGTCTGCATTGAGTTAGGTACATACATATATGAGAAGATTTTTATAGAATACATGGAGATAGGATGTGGAAGCTATTTGATATGATACTAAGGATGCCTCTAGTTTCGCAGATCAAGTTAGTTCATGTGCTTATATCAACCTCCTTGACTACCACAAAGTTTGCAAAAAAAAAGTAAAAAAAATTGTTGTGGAAGAGACGTCTCTTGGCTTACTTAAGTAGCGCTACAGTTCGGCATGAACCTGAGTCTCAACCAGCAAAATTCTCCAGTTAACCTGGTCCTTTACTCACTGCCTCCAGTTGGAGTTTACCCAAGTCAGTTCGCACAATTTGGCTGATAAGATCTTGAATGCGATGTTGAGGAGATTTCTAACTCTGAAATTGGCCCAATAAAGGAGGTTTCCTTTCTTGTTGATCGTGCAAATGCTTCTGAGATTCCATTCATCAGGTATACAGGCTCTTAGAAATGAGTTGCTATATGATTTTTACAAAGTCATTTCTAACTGCCTTACAGAGTTCTGCTGACAACGCGTCAGGTCCAACAGCTTTAAGCTCGGATATTGCTATATCCATATGTTAAAGTCGTTTTGGCTATGATCATCTTGGTGGAATGATCCATAGTACCTGACAGCGGGATGTTGGTCTTATCGCCTTTACACAGTCACCAGGAGAAGAATTTCCATATTCTCAAGGTCTTGTTGCCTTAACACGTACTTTTTACGTTTTGGTCAAGCTTCGGTACACCGATCCTGGAGCACTTCTCGTTCTCTTGTTTCTTCTTTAAGAGAAACCGATGTCATGCTCGTATCTTCTGCCTTGTCCTTTTTTGGAGCGCCGCCTTGTGTACCTACTTCTTGTTTAACTGTGTACATGCACCTATTTGTCCGGATTGTTCATCAAACCAGGGGTTTCTTAGTGTTGGTTGGGTGATAGCCAGTACATTAGTTGCAGCAGTTTTGATGGCATGCGACAGAGATACGCGTCTGACGTTGAATCTTTGCACGGGATTTTATATTCCTTGTGCTTGATCGTTTTATGATCAGAAGGCCGCCATATCCCCTTGTGCATACTGAGATAAGCAAACTATGTGTTTGCTACTACGCCTCAAAGTCAAAGTCAAACCTTATTGACCTGAGCTCCGAATAGGGTTGCAAAAATTTAATGTTTATTAGAATTATAATGAAGGAAAGGTTAGAATTTGTATTGTTAACTGCCAATCGTATATTAATGCTTTCTAAACATCCAATTAGAGCTCAGCTGATCCGACGAAGGTAGAGGTGAAAGAAGAGAGGAAGGACATTTACATTGGTATAAAGTAAACAGTAACCAGGTCTTTAAGCGGCATTAGCATTGTTGGCTAAAGCATTGTTTCACTAATTATAGTTTCATTAAAAATCTGCAGACTACGTTGTCCCTTCGGGTTGGATTCGAAAACTCTTCGGGCCGGAGACTTGACGTCCATTCGCTCTACATATCCCAGCCATCTTAGACGACTGATGTGTACTTTTCTAATCAGGTCAATGTCGCTTTACAGCTCGTAGAGTTCGCTGTTAAATCTCGTTCTTCAAATCACGTCAACGCAAATGGGACCGAAAATCATTCGAAGAACTTTGTATTCAAAACGACTAAGAGTACCTTTATCGTCACATGACGGAACACGGTGATATTGTTTCCGATCTTTATGGAGCAGGAACCGTTCCCCATCGTCATTCTGTACAATCTGACGAATTTGGCAGGGATGCGGCAACTAGACATGGCTCTATATAGCTCGTCTCTATAAATGCTGTCATATGCGGCATTAAAATGGATAAAGAGATGGTGAATATCGATCTGGACGTCTTGGATTTTCTCCAGGATCGGCCTTAGTGTGAGTATTTTGTTAGTTGTGGACTTTCCGGGCCTAAAACCGCACTGATAGGAGCCAATCAGCTCGTTGACAAATGGTTTCAGGTGCTTACACACTGCGACAGGCTTTTAGAATGCAATGTTAAAGAGAGTTGGCGCAGTTTAGAGGTTGTCCTTTTTTATGGATGGGGCAAACAATGCGGAGGTTGTATTCATCAGGAATACTTTCCTCCAACCAAATCCTAAAAATAAGATGGTGATTGCTCTCCACCAAGTCATCTCCCGCTGTGTTATATAGCAGCAGACGAATACATTGGAAGGAGTCCGAACTTTAAAGAATACCTGGTTGGGTGCAATGACACAAATACATACATAAAGCTTGGACTTGAGTTTGGATATTGCTCACTACAGCCCTGAAATTCAAATATTCCGAAGCAGCCCATATAGGGATAACACTAATAGTTCAGCACTCCTCCCTCCTCTCTCGTGTGCTGAGACCAACGACCTTCCAAATGGGTTGGTTACCCAATATCCAGTAGAGGTACTAGGCACTCAGCAGCCACCAATGCGGATGTGTAAAGTAAGAGTTGATAGTGAGGAGCTAACGTGAGAAAGCTTTTTTTGTTATATATTCGCATCACTACCCTTTGGTCACTAGACCTATATGCTTCTTTTCAAACGACTTCTGCAAGAGATGTAGATACGAAAAGGAGGAGTAAATCACTCTCCCACTTACTTTTCCCAAAAATGCCTGCTCTAACTAGGGACTCGTCTCTTCGATGTCATGAGCACCTTTCGTTTCATAAAAAAAAAACTCCAGTTGGTCGCTGGGTAACCAAAAATTTAAATCCACGACCCTGTGGTATCACAATGGACCTTTTATGATCTGTATTCTTATCCTGTATTCTAATCTAAAAACCAAAAACTATCACTTCAAATCCTCATTCCTCGTTAGTATCTGTGACCCTTCGGGGGCATAGGGCGTCACGCTGTGCGCTATTTTGTTCCGTTTTCTGCAATCTGCTTTAGCTCTCTCCAACTTTTTCCAAGTCCACTGCCGGTACGCATATTCCCCGCCAATTTCCGCAATCAATCCGATTGTCCTTTTACGGTATTATAAGCTCCTTGGTAACACTATAAACGTCTACCTTTTCTCCCGACAGACCTCTGCTGTCCGGTTTTATTCTATTTCTCCATATCCAGATCTCCAGCTTTTAAATCGCCAGCGAACACCGATGTTGTCCATCTGGTTTGATGTTCTTTCCATTGCAGATGAGACCCAGCAGATCTTATGACAGTTCCGGTAGTCAAACCAAGTGTCCCCAATTACTAGGTGGTTGGCGTTGCAAAAATCGAAATCTTTTCGGTCTATAATGCCATGAACATCCATTAAGTGTCTGAGCGCAATGTTGGCAATCTACCTAGTCCGAGAAAATCTATGTGCTTCAAGATTATATCACTGAAGTCCTTTCGACATCCAGGAATGAACTGGTAAATCGTTTCTTAAATGTAGTTGGAAGTCTCCTTTAGAAATCCTTCAGGTTTTCTTTTGCTGTTGTGTGATATCTCATTGCCCTAAGATGTGAGAACAACATATTCTTGTATCTAAGGGGTAAGACATCTTCTGTCGATTTGTTCGAACCGTTTGACGACATGCGGCTTGATACTTTGCAACTCCAACCCCAACTAAGTTCTGGGTTTAGTTTAGCTTAGTTAGGTATAAATAGGACAGTTCGCGTATCTTTTCCCAACTTTCTCCAAGTCCTTGTCTACTACCTCTTCTTTCGTATCCCTTTTTTCCATCCAAAGTCTAAGTAGGGTTTAGCTTACTTTTCTACTAGGTTTACCTTATACAAAATGGCATGATTTAATGTTATTTGACTGGGTGGTGTATGGTGTGGTTGGCAGGAACCGCCACGTCAGACGGTGCTTAGCCGCGCAACCACAATCATACCGCCGCTCTCCTCACTTGTATCGAAGATGCCACCGTGGGTCTTAACCTGACTCATAACAGATATTGATGCCAAAAGCAAAAAGTATATGTCATGTGGTAACTCAATGAACTACGACAGATAGTCCCTTGATCGCTTGGAATAGAATGATCTTGACATAGGTTTAGATACTACAACCCAATCAAAGTGCAAAATGTCAATCCAAGTATATCAATGGAATAATTACAACAACGTTCGAAATCTTATACCGCGACCAACGTCCTTATTACCGTTTGCTAGTCCTAGACAAACCGCAGCGAATAGATGTAATTTACTCTACTGTGTCTAAGATTTCTGTACATACTACATGCACATACATACATATGTATGTTTGTATGCATATCGAATTCTTCATTTATCGTATCGCAAAGTTTATCGTATCGTGTCTTCATGTAATCGGTATAATAAAATGCAAGGATTTCAGCTCTTGTGCGAATTGTTGTCACTTCCTTTTCTCCTTTTACGGTGAGTATACGAACTCTCATATACGTTTGGTGGCGTTTTATCGCTGCGGAGCACCTTTGAATCCCATTAAAAAGCACTTTAATGTCCTGATTGTAGTATATATCGCTCCAGGGGATGTTATGCAAAAACGAATGATGAAGGGTAGCAGAGGGCGCGTATGTTGTTTTCAAATCAACCAACTTGCACACAAACACATGATTATAATACAAATCATGCTCCGGATGGAATTTTGTAGGCGGTAATATTGTGATATGTGTGCCCCGTTAAAAATGGGAATTAAATTGTTACTGTGTGGTGGAGGCTCCTTAGTTGAATTATAGTACTCATTTATGAGAAGTACTGGCAGTGAAATTTAGGATATGACCTGTTTATAATGAATTCAAACACAGTGATGTCTTGCGGGTGGTGTGTGTTTATGTAAATGTATTTAAGTTTGATTGAATAGATTTTCAGGGCGGTTTCAATGTGTGTAGGAAGTAGGTACATGTGTTTGAGATTTTATGAGGATTGCTTATCATTATTTGTAGGTGCGGGTGTATGTATTGTATTTTGCACTTGAATATGCTTAGCTGCGAGTGCTTTGGCACATTACATACTACATTTCTGTCAGAGAGTTGACTAATGCCTTTGGGCGCACTTTTGTGAATTAAGGTTTAGCATAAGGAGATGATGGGTCTATTTAGTCACTCCTTCTAGACTGTTTAGCCGCTATGGGATCTGAAGTTCAACTTTTTTGTTTTCTGTTTAGTTCCTGTAATCTCTCGGGGGCATAGTGCGTCGACAAGGCCAGCGCCCCAACGTGTGCGGGTTGCTGCAACAACACTGTCAAATTAAAAAAAAACTTGCAGAATGTACAACGAGGACGAAGAATTAGTAGAACACATCCTGTGTCACTGTAAGTGATTAATCAGAACACGTCAACGTCACTTAGGCAAATTCTACTTTGAGGGAGAGGATATATTTTCTAGCTTACTTAAAGATCTACTTGGATTCATCACTAACTCACTCATAGGTATAATTTGAGGTAATCACAATAGGCTTATCTGTGGCAGCAGTGGTATGGTGACATTCTCATACTTTTAATCTTTAAACTACGTCAGAAGACCCCCGGAGTGCCACAGTTTTGGAGTTCGTATAGCCGTGATGGCTTTCAGAGTAAGTTCATCGCCGACCACACTCCGATCAGATGACTGTCTACGAAGCAGAGATAGAGTCGACGTATCACGTAAAACCTTTCTGCCACTGACTAATCTAATGAAGATTTTTGGAGGTAAGTAGAATCACCTCATAAAGTTGGTTTAGGAAAATCTGGTTCTTTTGAGTGACACATTGTTGAATGTATTTCTCACTGCAGCATCCGTGGATTCCCTACAAGTATGTGCCTAATTCATTTTATTCAAGTCACAAGTCGGATTTGTGGACAAGAATTTATAATGACTCGAAGTCTACAAAGACAGAGAATGTAAATTTTGCGTTGGGATCTTCGGAATGTAGTTCAAAGTGTTCTCCTCGAGAAAAGTTTTTATTAATCCATACCAATCGAGTTCTGTCAATCATGTCAATACCGTCAGCGTACGCTAGTAGTTGGACAGGCATTTGAAAGATTGTGCGTCCGGTGATGGCTTCTTAAAGAAGTGCGTCACCTTGTCTCAATCCTTTTTTGATAATAAAAGTCCCGATGAGATCGTTACCGACCTTGATGGAGAAGCGAGAATTCTCCATCGTGGCAAAAGTAGACATGGTTCTGTATAGTTCTCAATGCTATCATATGCTGCCATAAAATTGATGGCGGGTATCGATCTAAACTTCTTGAGCTTTCTCCGGAATCTACCGAAGCGTGAAAATTTGATCGATTTTCGACTTTTCTACCCTGAAACCAAACCGATATGAGTCAATCAAGTTATTGACGAAGGATTTCATACGTTCATACAGTATGGCAGATCGGACAACCGATGCTAAAGAGATGTTCGTCTTATGATATTAGCAAAGCTCATTTCACCGAAAACGTAACCCAACTAATAAACGATTGATCCAATTCGCAGTCAATTTCTATTACTCCCTCATTGTTTCGATTGAAAGCCTAAAAATAATGAAACGCAACTTACTTCTTATTTGCCAAATGGAGCAAATGGAAATTTCAAACACAATAACAGGAAATTGAAGAAAAACAATATCCGATCCCAGAAAGGGAGTTCCAGATTAGTATCATGATGAATGATGTCGACGTAGTGTGGTAATAGTCTTTTGGTTTCACCATACAGTCGCGTCGCCTACGAATTGAAATATGCTCGAAGCCAAAGACTGATAAATCAGACATGAAAGGAATTTGGCATAGTTGCGTCGGTGGGTTTGAATCGTAGCTGTTGTGCTTTATTGATTAAAAATGACGCTTGAGGAGTCTTAATATGCGGCGCAATGTTTTTTTATATTTCACACAATCGGATGAAATAAAACATGGACAACTTTGTTGCAAGATATGTGGCATTTATGGAACAATGTATAAAACGTAGATGAAAGAGCGACTCGTTGCTGGAAAAAAGCTATCCAGCAAAATTTTCGATTTTTTCCAGGTCCCGAAATTCAGGGAAAAATCACATATTACGGCTTTCCCTTGATTATTTGGGTAAAATAGGCGAGAAAGAATAAAAGGGTTGAAACAAAAGACCTACAATCGGATGATCTAAAACATGGGCAACTTTGTTGCAAGATATGTGGCATTTATGGAACAATGTATAAAACGTAGATGAAAGAGCGACTTGGAAAAACCCTATCCAGCAAAATTTTCGATTTTTTCCAGGTCCCGAAAATCAGGGAAAAATCACATATTACGGCCTTCCCTTGATTATTTGGGTAAAATAGGCGAGAAAGAATAAAAGGGTTGAACCAAAAGACCTACAATCGGATGCTCTAAAACATGGGCAACTTTGTTGCAAGATATGTGGCATTGGAACAATGTATAAAACGTAGATGAAAGAGCGACTTGGAAAAACCCTATCCAGCAAAATTTTCGATTTTTTCCAGGTCCTGAAACTCAGGGAAAAATCACATATTACGGCTTTCCCTTGATTATTTGGGTGAAATAGGCGAGAAAGATTAAAAGGGTTGAAACAAAAGACCTACAATCGGATGCTCTAAAACATGGGCAACTTTGTTGCAAGATATGTGGCATTGGACCAATGTATAAAACGTAGATGAAAGAGCGACTTGGAAAAACCCTATCCAGCAAAATTTTCGATTTTTTCCAGGTCCTGAAATTCAGGGAAAAATCACATATTACGGCTTTCCCTTGATTATTTGGGTGAAATAGGCGAGAAAGATTAAAAGGGTTGAAACAAAAGACCTACAATCGGATGCTCTAAAACATGGGCAACTTTGTTGCAAGATATGTGGCATTTATGGAACAATGTATAAAACGTAGATGAAAGAGCACCTCGTTGGTGGAAAAACCTTATCCAGCCACATTTTCGATTTTTTCCAGGTCCCGAAATTCAGGGAAAAATCACATATTACGGCTTTCCCTTGATTATTTGGGTAAAATAGGCGAGAAAGAATAAAAGGGTTGAACCAGAAGACCTACAATCGGATGCTCTAAAACATGGGCAACTTTGTTGCAAGATATGTGGCATTTATGGAACAATGTATAAAACGTAGATGAAAAACCCTATCCAGCAAAATTTTCGATTTTTTCCAGGTCCCGAAATTCAGGGAAAAATCACATATTACGGCTTTCCCTTGATTATTTGGGTAAAATAGGCGAGAAAGAATAAAAGGGTTGAACCAAAAGACCTACAATCGGATGCTCTAAAACATGGGCAACTTTGTTGCAAGATATGTGGCATTTATGGAACAATGTATAAAACGTAGATGAAAGAGCGACTCGTTGGTGGAAAAACCTTATCCAGCAACATTTTCGATTTTTTCCAGGTCCCGAAATTCAGGGAAAAATCACATATTACGGCTTTCCCTTGATTATTTGGGTAAAATAGGCGAGAAAGAATAAAAGGGTTGAACCAAAAGACCTACAATCGGATGCTCTAAAACATGGGCAACTTTGTTGCAAGATATGTGGCATTTATGGAACAATGTATAAAACGTAGATGAAAGAGCGACTCGTTGGTGGAAAAACCTTATCCAGCAACATTTTCGATTTTTTCCAGGTCCCGAAATTCAGGGAAAAATCACATATTACGGCTTTCCCTTGATTATTTGGGTAAAATAGGCGAGAAAGAATAAAAGGGTTGAACCAAAAGACCTACAATCGGATGCTCTAAAACATGGGCAACTTTGTTGCAAGATATGTGGCATTTATGGAACAATGTATAAAACGTAGATGAAAGAGCGACTCGTTGGTGGAAAAACCTTATCCAGAAACATTTTCGATTTTTTCCAGGTCCCGAAATTCAGGGAAAAATCACATATTACGGCTTTCCCTTGATTATTTGGGTGAAATAGGTGAGAAAGAATAAAAGGGTTGAAGCAAAAGACATACAATCGGATGATCTAAAACATGGGCAACTTTGTTGCAAGATATGTGGCATTTATGGAACAATGTATAAAACGTAGATGAAAGAGCGACTCGTTGGTGGAAAAACCTTATCCAGCAACATTTTCGATTTTTTCCAGGTCCCGAAATTCAGGGAAAAATCACATATTACGGCTTTCCCTTGATTATTTGGGTAAAATAGGCGAGAAAGAATAAAAGGGTTGAAACAAAAGACCTACAATCGGATGATCTAAAACATGGGCAACTTTGTTGCAAGATATGTGGCATTTATGGAACAATGTATAAAACGTAGATGAAAGAGCGACTTGGAAAAACCCTATCCAGCAAAATTTTCGATTTTTTCCAGGTCCCGAAATTCAGGGAAAAATCACATATTACGGCCTTCCCTTGATTATTTGGGTAAAATAGGCGAGAAAGAATAAAAGGGTTGAACCAAAAGACCTACAATCGGATGCTCTAAAACATGGGCAACTTTGTTGCAAGATATGTGGCATTGGAACAATGTATAAAACGTAGATGAAAGAGCGACTTGGAAAAACCCTATCCAGCAAAATTTTCGATTTTTTCCAGGTCCTGAAATTCAGGGAAAAATCACATATTACGGCTTTCCCTTGATTATTTGGGTGAAATAGGCGAGAAAGATTAAAAGGGTTGAAACAAAAGACCTACAATCGGATGCTCTAAAACATGGGCAACTTTGTTGCAAGATATGTGGCATTGGACCAATGTATAAAACGTAGATGAAAGAGCGACTTGGAAAAACCCTATCCAGCAAAATTTTCGATTTTTTCCAGGTCCCGAAATTCAGGGAAAAATCACATATTACGGCTTTCCCTTGATTATTTGGGTGAAATAGGCGAGAAAGATTAAAAGGGTTGAAACAAAAGACCTACAATCGGATGCTCTAAAACATGGGCAACTTTGTTGCAAGATATGTGGCATTTATGGAACAATGTATAAAACGTAGATGAAAGAGCACCTCGTTGGTGGAAAAACCTTATGTAGCCACAATTTCGATTTTTTCCAGGTCCCGAAATTCAGGGAAAAATCACATATTACGGCTTTCCCTTGATTATTTGGGTAAAATAGGCGAGAAAGAATAAAAGGGTTGAACCAGAAGACCTACAATCGGATGCTCTAAAACATGGGCAACTTTGTTGCAAGATATGTGGCATTTATGGAACAATGTATAAAACGTAGATGAAAAACCCTATCCAGCAAAATTTTCGATTTTTTCCAGGTCCCGAAATTCAGGGAAAAATCACATATTACGGCTTTCCCTTGATTATTTGGGTAAAATAGGCGAGAAAGAATAAAAGGGTTGAACCAAAAGACCTACAATCGGATGCTCTAAAACATGGGCAACTTTGTTGCAAGATATGTGGCATTTATGGAACAATGTATAAAACGTAGATGAAAGAGCGACTCGTTGCTGGAAAAACCCTATCCAGCAAAATTTTCGATTTTTTCCAGGTCCCGAAATTCAGGGAAAAATCACATATTACGGCTTTCCCTTGATTATTTGGGTAAAATAGGCGAGAAAGAATAAAAGGGTTGAACCAAAAGACCTACAATCGGATGCTCTAAAACATGGGCAACTTTGTTGCAAGATATGTGGCATTTATGGAACAATGTATAAAACGTAGATGAAAAACCCTATCCAGCAAAATTTTCGATTTTTTCCAGGTCCCGAAATTCAGGGAAAAATCACATATTACGGCTTTCCCTTGATTATTTGGGTAAAATAGGCGAGAAAGAATAAAAGGGTTGAACCAAAAGACCTACAATCGGATGCTCTAAAACATGGGCAACTTTGTTGCAAGATATGTGGCATTTATGGAACAATGTATAAAACGTAGATGAAAGAGCGACTCGTTGGTGGAAAAACCTTATCCAGCAACATTTTCGATTTTTTCCAGGTCCCGAAATTCAGGGAAAAATCACATATTACGGCTTTCCCTTGATTATTTGGGTAAAATAGGCGAGAAAGAATAAAAGGGTTGAACCAAAAGACCTACAATCGGATGCTCTAAAACATGGGCAACTTTGTTGCAAGATATGTGGCATTTATGGAACAATGTATAAAACGTAGATGAAAGAGCGACTCGTTGCTGGAAAAACCCTATCCAGCAAAATTTTCGATTTTTTCCAGGTCCCGAAATTCAGGGAAAAATCACATATTACGGCTTTCCCTTGATTATTTGGGTGAAATAGGCGAGAAAGAATAAAAGGGTTGAAGCAAAAGACCTACAATCGGATGATCTAAAACATGGGCAACTTTGTTGCAAGATATGTGGCATTTATGGAACAATGTATAAAACGTAGATGAAAGAGCGACTCGTTGCTGGAAAAAAGCTATCCAGCAAAATTTTCGATTTTTTCCAGGTCCCGAAATTCAGGGAAAAATCACATATTACGGCTTTCCCTTGATTATTTGGGTGAAATAGGCGAGAAAGAATAAAAGGGTTGAAGCAAAAGACCTACAATCGGATGATCTAAAACATGGGCAACTTTGTTGCAAGATATGTGGCATTTATGGAACAATGTATAAAACGTAGATGAAAGAGCGACTCGTTGCTGGAAAAACCCTATCCAGCAAAATTTTCGATTTTTTCCAGGTCCCGAAATTCAGGGAAAAATCACATATTACGGCTTTCCCTTGATTATTTGGGTGAAATAGGCGAGAAAGAATAAAAGGGTTGAAGCAAAAGACCTACAATCGGATGATCTAAAACATGGGCAACTTTGTTGCAAGATATGTGGCATTTATGGAACAATGTATAAAACGTAGATGAAAGAGCGACTCGTTGCTGGAAAAAAGCTATCCAGCAAAATTTTCGATTTTTTCCAGGTCCCGAAATTCAGGGAAAAATCACATATTACGGCTTTCCCTTGATTATTTGGGTGAAATAGGCGAGAAAGAATAAAAGGGTTGAAGCAAAAGACCTACAATCGGATGATCTAAAACATGGGCAACTTTGTTGCAAGATATGTGGCATTTATGGAACAATGTATAAAACGTAGATGAAAGAGCGACTCGTTGCTGGAAAAACCCTATCCAGCAAAATTTTCGATTTTTTCCAGGTCCCGAAATTCAGGGAAAAATCACATATTACGGCTTTCCCTTGATTATTTGGGTGAAATAGGCGAGAAAGAATAAAAGGGTTGAAGCAAAAGACCTACAATCGGATGATCTAAAACATGGGCAACTTTGTTGCAAGATATGTGGCATTTATGGAACAATGTATAAAACGTAGATGAAAGAGCGACTCGTTGCTGGAAAAACCCTATCCAGCAAAATTTTCGATTTTTTCCAGGTCCCGAAATTCAGGGAAAAATCACATATTACGGCTTTCCCTTGATTATTTGGGTGAAATAGGCGAGAAAGAATAAAAAGGTTGAAGCAAAAGACCTACAATCGGATGATCTAAAACATGGGCAACTTTGTTGCAAGATATGTGGCATTTATGGAACAATGTATAAAACGTAGATGAAAGAGCGACTCGTTGCTGGAAAAACCCTATCCAGCAAAATTTTCGATTTTTTCCAGGTCCCGAAATTCAGGGAAAAATCACATATTACGGCTTTCCCTTGATTATTTGGGTGAAATAGGCGAGAAAGAATAAAAGGGTTGAAGCAAAAGACCTACAATCGGATGATCTAAAACATGGGCAACTTTGTTGCAAGATATGTGGCATTTATGGAACAATGTATAAAACGTAGATGAAAGAGCGACTCGTTGCTGGAAAAAAGCTATCCAGCAAAATTTTCGATTTTTTCCAGGTCCCGAAATTCAGGGAAAAATCACATATTACGGCTTTCCCTTGATTATTTGGGTGAAATAGGCGAGAAAGAATAAAAGGGTTGAAGCAAAAGACCTACAATCGGATGATCTAAAACATGGGCAACTTTGTTGCAAGATATGTGGCATTTATGGAACAATGTATAAAACGTAGATGAAAGAGCGACTCGTTGCTGGAAAAAAGCTATCCAGCAAAATTTTCGATTTTTTCCAGGTCCCGAAATTCAGGGAAAAATCACATATTACGGCTTTCCCTTGATTATTTGGGTGAAATAGGCGAGAAAGAATAAAAGGGTTGAAGCAAAAGACCTACAATCGGATGATCTAAAACATGGGCAACTTTGTTGCAAGATATGTGGCATTTATGGAACAATGTATAAAACGTAGATGAAAGAGCGACTCGTTGCTGGAAAAACCCTATCCAGCAAAATTTTCGATTTTTTCCAGGTCCCGAAATTCAGGGAAAAATCACATATTACGGCTTTCCCTTGATTATTTGGGTGAAATAGGCGAGAAAGAATAAAAGGGTTGAAGCAAAAGACCTACAATCGGATGATCTAAAACATGGGCAACTTTGTTGCAAGATATGTGGCATTTATGGAACAATGTATAAAACGTAGATGAAAGAGCGACTCGTTGCTGGAAAAACCCTATCCAGCAAAATTTTCGATTTTTTCCAGGTCCCGAAATTCAGGGAAAAATCACATATTACGGCTTTCCCTTGATTATTTGGGTGAAATAGGCGAGAAAGAATAAAAGGGTTGAAGCAAAAGACCTACAATCGGATGATCTAAAACATGGGCAACTTTGTTGCAAGATATGTGGCATTTATGGAACAATGTATAAAACGTAGATGAAAGAGCGACTCGTTGCTGGAAAAAAGCTATCCAGCAAAATTTTCGATTTTTTCCAGGTCCCGAAATTCAGGGAAAAATCACATATTACGGCTTTCCCTTGATTATTTGGGTGAAATAGGCGAGAAAGAATAAAAGGGTTGAAGCAAAAGACCTACAATCGGATGATCTAAAACATGGGCAACTTTGTTGCAAGATATGTGGCATTTATGGAACAATGTATAAAACGTAGATGAAAGAGCGACTCGTTGCTGGAAAAACCCTATCCAGCAAAATTTTCGATTTTTTCCAGGTCCCGAAATTCAGGGAAAAATCACATATTACGGCTTTCCCTTGATTATTTGGGTGAAATAGGCGAGAAAGAATAAAAAGGTAGAAGCAAAAGACCTACAATCGGATGATCTAAAACATGGGCAACTTTGTTGCAAGATATGTGGCATTTATGGAACAATGTATAAAACGTAGATGAAAGAGCGACTCGTTGCTGGAAAAAAGCTATCCAGCAAAATTTTCGATTTTTTCCAGGTCCCGAAATTCAGGGAAAAATCACATATTACGGCTTTCCCTTGATTATTTGGGTGAAATAGGCGAGAAAGAATAAAAGGGTTGAAGCAAAAGACCTACAATCGGATGATCTAAAACATGGGCAACTTTGTTGCAAGATATGTGGCATTTATGGAACAATGTATAAAACGTAGATGAAAGAGCGACTCGTTGCTGGAAAAACCCTATCCAGCAAAATTTTCGATTTTTTCCAGGTCCCGAAATTCAGGGAAAAATCACATATTACGGCTTTCCCTTGATTATTTGGGTGAAATAGGCGAGAAAGAATAAAAGGGTTGAAGCAAAAGACCTACAATCGGATGATCTAAAACATGGGCAACTTTGTTGCAAGATATGTGGCATTTATGGAACAATGTATAAAACGTAGATGAAAGAGCGACTCGTTGCTGGAAAAACCCTATCCAGCAAAATTTTCGATTTTTTCCAGGTCCCGAAATTCAGGGAAAAATCACATATTACGGCTTTCCCTTGATTATTTGGGTGAAATAGGCGAGAAAGAATAAAAGGGTTGAAGCAAAAGACCTACAATCGGATGATCTAAAACATGGGCAACTTTGTTGCAAGATATGTGGCATTTATGGAACAATGTATAAAACGTAGATGAAAGAGCGACTCGTTGCTGGAAAAAAGCTATCCAGCAAAATTTTCGATTTTTTCCAGGTCCCGAAATTCAGGGAAAAATCACATATTACGGCTTTCCCTTGATTATTTGGGTGAAATAGGCGAGAAAGAATAAAAGGGTTGAAGCAAAAGACCTACAATCGGATGATCTAAAACATGGGCAACTTTGTTGCAAGATATGTGGCATTTATGGAACAATGTATAAAACGTAGATGAAAGAGCGACTCGTTGCTGGAAAAACCCTATCCAGCAAAATTTTCGATTTTTTCCAGGTCCCGAAATTCAGGGAAAAATCACATATTACGGCTTTCCCTTGATTATTTGGGTGAAATAGGCGAGAAAGAATAAAAGGGTTGAAGCAAAAGACCTACAATCGGATGATCTAAAACATGGGCAACTTTGTTGCAAGATATGTGGCATTTATGGAACAATGTATAAAACGTAGATGAAAGAGCGACTCGTTGCTGGAAAAAAGCTATCCAGCAAAATTTTCGATTTTTTCCAGGTCCCGAAATTCAGGGAAAAATCACATATTACGGCTTTCCCTTGATTATTTGGGTGAAATAGGCGAGAAAGAATAAAAGGGTTGAAGCAAAAGACCTACAATCGGATGATCTAAAACATGGGCAACTTTGTTGCAAGATATGTGGCATTTATGGAACAATGTATAAAACGTAGATGAAAGAGCGACTCGTTGCTGGAAAAACCCTATCCAGCAAAATTTTCGATTTTTTCCAGGTCCCGAAATTCAGGGAAAAATCACATATTACGGCTTTCCCTTGATTATTTGGGTGAAATAGGCGAGAAAGAATAAAAGGGTTGAAGCAAAAGACCTACAATCGGATGATCTAAAACATGGGCAACTTTGTTGCAAGATATGTGGCATTTATGGAACAATGTATAAAACGTAGATGAAAGAGCGACTCGTTGCTGGAAAAACCCTATCCAGCAAAATTTTCGATTTTTTCCAGGTCCCGAAATTCAGGGAAAAATCACATATTACGGCTTTCCCTTGATTATTTGGGTGAAATAGGCGAGAAAGAATAAAAGGGTTGAAGCAAAAGACCTACAATCGGATGATCTAAAACATGGGCAACTTTGTTGCAAGATATGTGGCATTTATGGAACAATGTATAAAGCGTAGATGAAAGAGCGACTCGTTGCTGGAAAAACCCTATCCAGCAAAATTTTCGATTTTTTCCAGGTCCCGAAATTCAGGGAAAAATCACATATTACGGCTTTCCCTTGATTATTTGGGTGAAATAGGCGAGAAAGAATAAAAGGGTTGAAGCAAAAGACCTACAATCGGATGATCTAAAACATGGGCAACTTTGTTGCAAGATATGTGGCATTTATGGAACAATGTATAAAACGTAGATGAAAGAGCGACTCGTTGCTGGAAAAACCCTATCCAGCAAAATTTTCGATTTTTTCCAGGTCCCGAAATTCAGGGAAAAATCACATATTACGGCTTTCCCTTGATTATTTGGGTGAAATAGGCGAGAAAGAATAAAAGGGTTGAAGCAAAAGACCTACAATCGGATGATCTAAAACATGGGCAACTTTGTTGCAAGATATGTGGCATTTATGGAACAATGTATAAAACGTAGATGAAAGAGCGACTCGTTGCTGGAAAAACCCTATCCAGCAAAATTTTCGATTTTTTCCAGGTCCCGAAATTCAGGGAAAAATCACATATTACGGCTTTCCCTTGATTATTTGGGTGAAATAGGCGAGAAAGAATAAAAGGGTTGAAGCAAAAGACCTACAATCGGATGATCTAAAACATGGGCAACTTTGTTGCAAGATATGTGGCATTTATGGAACAATGTATAAAACGTAGATGAAAGAGCGACTCGTTGCTGGAAAAAAGCTATCCAGCAAAATTTTCGATTTTTTCCAGGTCCCGAAATTCAGGGAAAAATCACATATTACGGCTTTCCCTTGATTATTTGGGTGAAATAGGCGAGAAAGAATAAAAGGGTTGAAGCAAAAGACCTACAATCGGATGATCTAAAACATGGGCAACTTTGTTGCAAGATATGTGGCATTTATGGAACAATGTATAAAACGTAGATGAAAGAGCGACTCGTTGCTGGAAAAACCCTATCCAGCAAAATTTTCGATTTTTTCCAGGTCCCGAAATTCAGGGAAAAATCACATATTACGGCTTTCCCTTGATTATTTGGGTGAAATAGGCGAGAAAGAATAAAAGGGTTGAAGCAAAAGACCTACAATCGGATGATCTAAAACATGGGCAACTTTGTTGCAAGATATGTGGCATTTATGGAACAATGTATAAAGCGTAGATGAAAGAGCGACTCGTTGCTGGAAAAACCCTATCCAGCAAAATTTTCGATTTTTTCCAGGTCCCGAAATTCAGGGAAAAATCACATATTACGGCTTTCCCCTTGATTATTTGGGTGAAATAGGCGAGAAAGAATAAAAGGGTTGAAGCAAAAGACCTACAATCGGATGATCTAAAACATGGGCAACTTTGTTGCAAGATATGTGGCATTTATGGAACAATGTATAAAACGTAGATGAAAGAGCGACTCGTTGCTGGAAAAAAGCTATCCAGCAAAATTTTCGATTTTTTCCAGGTCCCGAAATTCAGGGAAAAATCACATATTACGGCTTTCCCTTGATTATTTGGGTGAAATAGGCGAGAAAGAATAAAAGGGTTGAAGCAAAAGACCTACAATCGGATGATCTAAAACATGGGCAACTTTGTTGCAAGATATGTGGCATTTATGGAACAATGTATAAAACGTAGATGAAAGAGCGACTCGTTGCTGGAAAAACCCTATCCAGCAAAATTTTCGATTTTTTCCAGGTCCCGAAATTCAGGGAAAAATCACATATTACGGCTTTCCCTTGATTATTTGGGTGAAATAGGCGAGAAAGAATAAAAGGGTTGAAGCAAAAGACCTACAATCGGATGATCTAAAACATGGGCAACTTTGTTGCAAGATATGTGGCATTTATGGAACAATGTATAAAACGTAGATGAAAGAGCGACTCGTTGCTGGAAAAACCCTATCCAGCAAAATTTTCGATTTTTTCCAGGTCCCGAAATTCAGGGAAAAATCACATATTACGGCTTTCCCTTGATTATTTGGGTGAAATAGGCGAGAAAGAATAAAAAGGGTTGAAGCAAAAGACCTACAATCGGATGATCTAAAACATGGGCAACTTTGTTGCAAGATATGTGGCATTTATGGAACAATGTATAAAACGTAGATGAAAGAGCGACTCGTTGCTGGAAAAACCCTATCCAGCAAAATTTTCGATTTTTTCCAGGTCCCGAAATTCAGGGAAAAATCACATATTACGGCTTTCCCTTGATTATTTGGGTGAAATAGGCGAGAAAGAATAAAAGGGTTGAAGCAAAAGACCTACAATCGGATGATCTAAAACATGGGCAACTTTGTTGCAAGATATGTGGCATTTATGGAACAATGTATAAAACGTAGATGAAAGAGCGACTCGTTGCTGGAAAAACCCTATCCAGCAAAATTTTCGATTTTTTCCAGGTCCCGAAATTCAGGGAAAAATCACATATTACGGCTTTCCCTTGATTATTTGGGTGAAATAGGCGAGAAAGAATAAAAGGGTTGAAGCAAAAGACCTACAATCGGATGATCTAAAACATGGGCAACTTTGTTGCAAGATATGTGGCATTTATGGAACAATGTATAAAACGTAGATGAAAGAGCGACTCGTTGCTGGAAAAACCCTATCCAGCAAAATTTTCGATTTTTTCCAGGTCCCGAAATTCAGGGAAAAATCACATATTACGGCTTTCCCTTGATTATTTGGGTGAAATAGGCGAGAAAGAATAAAAGGGTTGAAGCAAAAGACCTACAATCGGATGATCTAAAACATGGGCAACTTTGTTGCAAGATATGTGGCATTTATGGAACAATGTATAAAACGTAGATGAAAGAGCGACTCGTTGCTGGAAAAAAGCTATCCAGCAAAATTTTCGATTTTTTCCAGGTCCCGAAATTCAGGGAAAAATCACATATTACGGCTTTCCCTTGATTATTTGGGTGAAATAGGCGAGAAAGAATAAAAGGGTTGAAGCAAAAGACCTACAATCGGATGATCTAAAACATGGGCAACTTTGTTGCAAGATATGTGGCATTTATGGAACAATGTATAAAACGTAGATGAAAGAGCGACTCGTTGCTGGAAAAACCCTATCCAGCAAAATTTTCGATTTTTTCCAGGTCCCGAAATTCAGGGAAAAAATCACATATTACGGCTTTCCCTTGATTATTTGGGTGAAATAGGCGAGAAAGAATAAAAAGGTAGAAGCAAAAGACCTACAATCGGATGATCTAAAACATGGGCAACTTTGTTGCAAGATATGTGGCATTTATGGAACAATGTATAAAACGTAGATGAAAGAGCGACTCGTTGCTGGAAAAAAGCTATCCAGCAAAATTTTCGATTTTTTCCAGGTCCCGAAATTCAGGGAAAAATCACATATTACGGCTTTCCCTTGATTATTTGGGTGAAATAGGCGAGAAAGAATAAAAGGGTTGAAGCAAAAGACCTACAATCGGATGATCTAAAACATGGGCAACTTTGTTGCAAGATATGTGGCATTTATGGAACAATGTATAAAACGTAGATGAAAGAGCGACTCGTTGCTGGAAAAACCCTATCCAGCAAAATTTTCGATTTTTTCCAGGTCCCGAAATTCAGGGAAAAATCACATATTACGGCTTTCCCTTGATTATTTGGGTGAAATAGGCGAGAAAGAATAAAAGGGTTGAAGCAAAAGACCTACAATCGGATGATCTAAAACATGGGCAACTTTGTTGCAAGATATGTGGCATTTATGGAACAATGTATAAAACGTAGATGAAAGAGCGACTCGTTGCTGGAAAAACCCTATCCAGCAAAATTTTCGATTTTTTCCAGGTCCCGAAATTAAGGGAAAAATCACATATTACGGCTTTCCCTTGATTATTTGGGTGAAATAGGCGAGAAAGAATAAAAGGGTTGAAGCAAAAGACCTACAATCGGATGATCTAAAACATGGGCAACTTTGTTGCAAGATATGTGGCATTTATGGAACAATGTATAAAACGTAGATGAAAGAGCGACTCGTTGCTGGAAAAAAGCTATCCAGCAAAATTTTCGATTTTTTCCAGGTCCCGAAATTCAGGGAAAAATCACATATTACGGCTTTCCCTTGATTATTTGGGTGAAATAGGCGAGAAAGAATAAAAGGGTTGAAGCAAAAGACCTACAATCGGATGATCTAAAACATGGGCAACTTTGTTGCAAGATATGTGGCATTTATGGAACAATGTATAAAACGTAGATGAAAGAGCGACTCGTTGCTGGAAAAACCCTATCCGGCAAAATTTTCGATTTTTTCCAGGTCCCGAAATTCAGGGAAAAATCACATATTACGGCTTTCCCTTGATTATTTGGGTGAAATAGGCGAGAAAGAATAAAAGGGTTGAAGCAAAAGACCTACAATCGGATGATCTAAAACATGGGCAACTTTGTTGCAAGATATGTGGCATTTATGGAACAATGTATAAAACGTAGATGAAAGAGCGACTCGTTGCTGGAAAAAAGCTATCCAGCAAAATTTTCGATTTTTTCCAGGTCCCGAAATTCAGGGAAAAATCACATATTACGGCTTTCCCTTGATTATTTGGGTGAAATAGGCGAGAAAGAATAAAAGGGTTGAAGCAAAAGACCTACAATCGGATGATCTAAAACATGGGCAACTTTGTTGCAAGATATGTGGCATTTATGGAACAATGTATAAAACGTAGATGAAAGAGCGACTCGTTGCTGGAAAAACCCTATCCAGCAAAATTTTCGATTTTTTCCAGGTCCCGAAATTCAGGGAAAAATCACATATTACGGCTTTCCCTTGATTATTTGGGTGAAATAGGCGAGAAAGAATAAAAGGGTTGAAGCAAAAGACCTACAATCGGATGATCTAAAACATGGGCAACTTTGTTGCAAGATATGTGGCATTTATGGAACAATGTATAAAACGTAGATGAAAGAGCGACTCGTTGCTGGAAAAACCCTATCCAGCAAAATTTTCGATTTTTTCCAGGTCCCGAAATTCAGGGAAAAATCACATATTACGGCTTTCCCTTGATTATTTGGGTGAAATAGGCGAGAAAGAATAAAAGGGTTGAAGCAAAAGACCTACAATCGGATGATCTAAAACATGGGCAACTTTGTTGCAAGATATGTGGCATTTATGGAACAATGTATAAAACGTAGATGAAAGAGCGACTCGTTGCTGGAAAAACCCTATCCAGCAAAATTTTCGATTTTTTCCAGGTCCCGAAATTCAGGGAAAAATCACATATTACGGCTTTCCCTTGATTATTTGGGTGAAATAGGCGAGAAAGAATAAAAGGGTTGAAGCAAAAGACCTACAATCGGATGATCTAAAACATGGGCAACTTTGTTGCAAGATATGTGGCATTTATGGAACAATGTATAAAACGTAGATGAAAGAGCGACTCGTTGCTGGAAAAACCCTATCCAGCAAAATTTTCGATTTTTTCCAGGTCCCGAAATTCAGGGAAAAATCACATATTACGGCTTTCCCTTGATTATTTGGGTGAAATAGGCGAGAAAGAATAAAAGGGTTGAAGCAAAAGACCTACAATCGGATGATCTAAAACATGGGCAACTTTGTTGCAAGATATGTGGCATTTATGGAACAATGTATAAAACGTAGATGAAAGAGCGACTCGTTGCTGGAAAAACCCTATCCAGCAAAATTTTCGATTTTTTCCAGGTCCCGAAATTCAGGGAAAAATCACATATTACGGCTTTCCCTTGATTATTTGGGTGAAATAGGCGAGAAAGAATAAAAGGGTTGAAGCAAAAGACCTACAATCGGATGATCTAAAACATGGGCAACTTTGTTGCAAGATATGTGGCATTTATGGAACAATGTATAAAACGTAGATGAAAGAGCGACTCGTTGCTGGAAAAAAGCTATCCAGCAAAATTTTCGATTTTTTCCAGGTCCCGAAATTCAGGGAAAAATCACATATTACGGCTTTCCCTTGATTATTTGGGTGAAATAGGCGAGAAAGAATAAAAGGGTTGAAGCAAAAGACCTACAATCGGATGATCTAAAACATGGGCAACTTTGTTGCAAGATATGTGGCATTTATGGAACAATGTATAAAACGTAGATGAAAGAGCGACTCGTTGCTGGAAAAACCCTATCCAGCAAAATTTTCGATTTTTTCCAGGTCCCGAAATTCAGGGAAAAATCACATATTACGGCTTTCCCTTGATTATTTGGGTGAAATAGGCGAGAAAGAATAAAAGGGTTGAAGCAAAAGACCTACAATCGGATGATCTAAAACATGGGCAACTTTGTTGCAAGATATGTGGCATTTATGGAACAATGTATAAAACGTAGATGAAAGAGCGACTCGTTGCTGGAAAAACCCTATCCAGCAAAATTTTTGATTTTTTCCAGGTCCCGAAATTCAGGGAAAAATCACATATTACGGCTTTCCCTTGATTATTTGGGTGAAATAGGCGAGAAAGAATAAAAGGGTTGAAGCAAAAGACCTACAATCGGATGATCTAAAACATGGGCAACTTTGTTGCAAGATATGTGGCATTTATGGAACAATGTATAAAACGTAGATGAAAGAGCGATTCGTTGCTGGAAAAAAGCTATCCAGCAAAATTTTCGATTTTTTCCAGGTCCCGAAATTCAGGGAAAAATCACATATTACGGCTTTCCCTTGATTATTTGGGTGAAATAGGCGAGAAAGAATAAAAGGGTTGAAGCAAAAGACCTACAATCGGATGATCTAAAACATGGGCAACTTTGTTGCAAGATATGTGGCATTTATGGAACAATGTATAAAACGTAGATGAAAGAGCGACTCGTTGCTGGAAAAAAGCTATCCAGCAAAATTTTCGATTTTTTCCAGGTCCCGAAATTCAGGGAAAAATCACATATTACGGCTTTCCCTTGATTATTTGGGTGAAATAGGCGAGAAAGAATAAAAGGGTTGAAGCAAAAGACCTACAATCGGATGATCTAAAACATGGGCAACTTTGTTGCAAGATATGTGGCATTTATGGAACAATGTATAAAACGTAGATGAAAGAGCGACTCGTTGCTGGAAAAACCCTATCCAGCAAAATTTTCGATTTTTTCCAGGTCCCGAAATTCAGGGAAAAATCACATATTACGGCTTTCCCTTGTTTATTTGGGTGAAATAGGCGAGAAAGAAGAAAAGGGTTGAAGCAAAAGACCTACAATCGGATGATCTAAAACATGGGCAACTTTGTTGCAAGATATGTGGCATTTATGGAACAATGTATAAAACGTAGATGAAAGAGCGACTCGTTGCTGGAAAAAAGCTATCCAGCAAAATTTTCGATTTTTTCCAGGTCCCGAAATTCAGGGAAAAATCACATATTACGGCTTTCCCTTGATTATTTCGGTGAAATAGGCGAGAAAGAATAAAAGGGTTGAACCGAAAGACCTACAATCGGATGATCTAAAACATGGGCAACTTTGTTGCAAGATATGTGGCATTTATGGAACAATGTATAAAACGTAGATGAAAGAGCGACTCGTTGCTGGAAAAAAGCTATCCAGCAAAATTTTCGATTTTTTCCAGGTCCCGAAATTCAGGGAAAAATCACATATTACGGCTTTCCCTTGATTATTTGGGTGAAATAGGCGAGAAAGAATAAAAGGGTTGAAGCAAAAGACCTACAATCGGATGATCTAAAACATGGGCAACTTTGTTGCAAGATATGTGGCATTTATGGAACAATGTATAAAACGTAGATGAAAGAGCGACTCGTTGCTGGAAAAAAGCTATCCAGCAAAATTTTCGATTTTTTCCAGGTCCCGAAATTCAGGGAAAAATCACATATTACGGCTTTCCCTTGATTATTTGGGTGAAATAGGCGAGAAAGAATAAAAGGGTTGAAGCAAAAGACCTACAATCGGATGATCTAAAACATGGGCAACTTTGTTGCAAGATATGTGGCATTTATGGAACAATGTATAAAACGTAGATGAAAGAGCGACTCGTTGCTGGAAAAACCCTATCCAGCAAAATTTTCGATTTTTTCCAGGTCCCGAAATTCAGGGAAAAATCACATATTACGGCTTTCCCTTGTTTATTTGGGTGAAATAGGCGAGAAAGAAGAAAAGGGTTGAAGCAAAAGACCTACAATCGGATGATCTAAAACATGGGCAACTTTGTTGCAAGATATGTGGCATTTATGGAACAATGTATAAAACGTAGATGAAAGAGCGACTCGTTGCTGGAAAAAAGCTATCCAGCAAAATTTTCGATTTTTTCCAGGTCCCGAAATTCAGGGAAAAATCACATATTACGGCTTTCCCTTGATTATTTCGGTGAAATAGGCGAGAAAGAATAAAAGGGTTGAACCGAAAGACCTACAATCGGATGATCTAAAACATGGGCAACTTTGTTGCAAGATATGTGGCATTTATGGAACAATGTATAAAACGTAGATGAAAGAGCGATTCGTTGCTGGAAAAAAGCTATCCAGCAAAATTTTCGATTTTTTCCAGGTCCCGAAATTAAGGGAAAAATCACATATTACGGCTTTCCCTTGATTATTTGGGTGAAATAGGCGAGAAAGAATAAAAGGGTTGAAGCAAAAGACCTACAATCGGATGATCTAAAACATGGGCAACTTTGTTGCAAGATATGTGGCATTTATGGAACAATGTATAAAACGTAGATGAAAGAGCGACTCGTTGCTGGAAAAAAGCTATCCAGCAAAATTTTCGATTTTTTCCAGGTCCCGAAATTCAGGGAAAAATCACATATTACGGCTTTCCCTTGATTATTTGGGTGAAATAGGCGAGAAAGAATAAAAGGGTTGAAGCAAAAGACCTACAATCGGATGATCTAAAACATGGGCAACTTTGTTGCAAGATATGTGGCATTTATGGAACAATGTATAAAACGTAGATGAAAGAGCGACTCGTTGCTGGAAAAACCCTATCCAGCAAAATTTTCGATTTCTCCAGGTCCCGAAATTCAGGGAAAAATCACATATTACGGCTTTCCCTTGATTATTTGGGTGAAATAGGCGAGAAAGAATAAAAGGGTTGAGGCAAAAGACCTACAATCGGATGATCTAAAACATGGGCAACTTTGTTGCAAGATATGTGGCATTTATGGAACAATGTATAAAACGTAGATGAAAGAGCGACTCGTTGCTGGAAAAAAGCTATCCAGCAAAATTTTTGATTTTTTCCAGGTCCCGAAATTCAGGGAAAAATCACATATTACGGCTTTCCCTTGATTATTTGGGTGAAATAGGCGAGAAAGAATAAAAGGGTTGAAGCAAAAGACCTACAATCGGATGATCTAAAACATGGGCAACTTTGTTGCAAGATATGTGGCATTTATGGAACAATGTATAAAACGTAGATGAAAGAGCGATTCGTTGCTGGAAAAAAGCTATCCAGCAAAATTTTCGATTTTTTCCAGGTCCCGAAATTCAGGGAAAAATCACATATTACGGCTTTCCCTTGATTATTTGGGTGAAATAGGCGAGAAAGAATAAAAGGGTTGAAGCAAAAGACCTACAATCGGATGATCTAAAACATGGGCAACTTTGTTGCAAGATATGTGGCATTTATGGAACAATGTATAAAACGTAGATGAAAGAGCGACTCGTTGCTGGAAAAACCCTATCCAGCAAAATTTTCGATTTTTTCCAGGTCCCGAAATTCAGGGAAAAATCACATATTACGGCTTTCCCTTGTTTATTTGGGTGAAATAGGCGAGAAAGAAGAAAAGGGTTGAAGCAAAAGACCTACAATCGGATGATCTAAAACATGGGCAACTTTGTTGCAAGATATGTGGCATTTATGGAACAATGTATAAAACGTAGATGAAAGAGCGACTCGTTGCTGGAAAAAAGCTATCCAGCAAAATTTTCGATTTTTTCCAGGTCCCGAAATTCAGGGAAAAATCACATATTACGGCTTTCCCTTGATTATTTCGGTGAAATAGGCGAGAAAGAATAAAAGGGTTGAACCGAAAGACCTACAATCGGATGATCTAAACCATGGGCAACTTTGTTGCAAGATATGTGGCATTTATGGAACAATGTATAAAACGTAGATGAAAGAGCGACTCGTTGCTGGAAAAAAGCTATCCAGCAAAATTTTCGATTTTTTCCAGGTCCCGAAATTCAGGGAAAAATCACATATTACGGCTTTCCCTTGATTATTTGGGTGAAATAGGCGAGAAAGAATAAAAGGGTTGAAGCAAAAGACCTACAATCGGATGATCTAAAACATGGGCAACTTTGTTGCAAGATATGTGGCATTTATGGAACAATGTATAAAACGTAGATGAAAGAGCGACTCGTTGCTGGAAAAAAGCTATCCAGCAAAATTTTCGATTTTTTCCAGGTCCCGAAATTCAGGGAAAAATCACATATTACGGCTTTCCCTTGATTATTTGGGTGAAATAGGCGAGAAAGAATAAAAGGGTTGAAGCAAAAGACCTACAATCGGATGATCTAAAACATGGGCAACTTTGTTGCAAGATATGTGGCATTTATGGAACAATGTATAAAACGTAGATGAAAGAGCGACTCGTTGCTGGAAAAACCCTATCCAGCAAAATTTTCGATTTTTTCCAGGTCCCGAAATTCAGGGAAAAATCACATATTACGGCTTTCCCTTGTTTATTTGGGTGAAATAGGCGAGAAAGAAGAAAAGGGTTGAAGCAAAAGACCTACAATCGGATGATCTAAAACATGGGCAACTTTGTTGCAAGATATGTGGCATTTATGGAACAATGTATAAAACGTAGATGAAAGAGCGACTCGTTGCTGGAAAAAAGCTATCCAGCAAAATTTTCGATTTTTTCCAGGTCCCGAAATTCAGGGAAAAATCACATATTACGGCTTTCCCTTGATTATTTCGGTGAAATAGGCGAGAAAGAATAAAAGGGTTGAACCGAAAGACCTACAATCGGATGATCTAAAACATGGGCAACTTTGTTGCAAGATATGTGGCATTTATGGAACAATGTATAAAACGTAGATGAAAGAGCGATTCGTTGCTGGAAAAAAGCTATCCAGCAAAATTTTCGATTTTTTCCAGGTCCCGAAATTAAGGGAAAAATCACATATTACGGCTTTCCCTTGATTATTTGGGTGAAATAGGCGAGAAAGAATAAAAGGGTTGAAGCAAAAGACCTACAATCGGATGATCTAAAACATGGGCAACTTTGTTGCAAGATATGTGGCATTTATGGAACAATGTATAAAACGTAGATGAAAGAGCGACTCGTTGCTGGAAAAAAGCTATCCAGCAAAATTTTCGATTTTTTCCAGGTCCCGAAATTCAGGGAAAAATCACATATTACGGCTTTCCCTTGATTATTTGGGTGAAATAGGCGAGAAAGAATAAAAGGGTTGAAGCAAAAGACCTACAATCGGATGATCTAAAACATGGGCAACTTTGTTGCAAGATATGTGGCATTTATGGAACAATGTATAAAACGTAGATGAAAGAGCGACTCGTTGCTGGAAAAACCCTATCCAGCAAAATTTTCGATTTCTCCAGGTCCCGAAATTCAGGGAAAAATCACATATTACGGCTTTCCCTTGATTATTTGGGTGAAATAGGCGAGAAAGAATAAAAGGGTTGAGGCAAAAGACCTACAATCGGATGATCTAAAACATGGGCAACTTTGTTGCAAGATATGTGGCATTTATGGAACAATGTATAAAACGTAGATGAAAGAGCGACTCGTTGCTGGAAAAACCCTATCCAGCAAAATTTTCGATTTTTTCCAGGTCCCGAAATTCAGGGAAAAATCACATATTACGGCTTTCCCTTGATTATTTGGGTGAAATAGGCGAGAAAGAATAAAAGGGTTGAAGCAAAAGACCTACAATCGGATGATCTAAAACATGGGCAACTTTGTTGCAAGATATGTGGCATTTATGGAACAATGTATAAAACGTAGATGAAAGAGCGACTCGTTGCTGGAAAAACCCTATCCAGCAAAATTTTCGATTTTTTCCAGGTCCCGAAATTCAGGGAAAAATCACATATTACGGCTTTCCCTTGTTTATTTGGGTGAAATAGGCGAGAAAGAAGAAAAGGGTTGAAGCAAAAGACCTACAATCGGATGATCTAAAACATGGGCAACTTTGTTGCAAGATATGTGGCATTTATGGAACAATGTATAAAACGTAGATGAAAGAGCGACTCGTTGCTGGAAAAAAGCTATCCAGCAAAATTTTCGATTTTTTCCAGGTCCCGAAATTCAGGGAAAAATCACATATTACGGCTTTCCCTTGATTATTTCGGTGAAATAGGCGAGAAAGAATAAAAGGGTTGAACCGAAAGACCTACAATCGAATGATCTAAAACATGGGCAACTTTGTTGCAAGATATGTGGCATTTATGGAACAATGTATAAAACGTAGATGAAAGAGCCACTCGTTGCTGGAAAAACCCTATCCAGCAAAATTTTCGATTTTTTCCAGGTCCCGAAATTCAGGGAAAAATCACATATTACGGCTTTCCCTTGATTATTTGGGTGAAATAGGCGAGAAAGAAGAAAAGGGTTGAAGCAAAAGACCTACAATCGGATGATCTAAAACATGGGCAACTTTGTTGCAAGATATGTGGCATTTATGGAACAATGTATAAAACGTAGATGAAAGAGCGATTCGTTGCTGGAAAAAAGCTTTCCAGCAAAATTTTCGATTTTTTCCAGGTCCCGAAATTCAGGGAAAAATCACATATTACGGCTTTCCCTTGATTATTTGGGTGAAATAGGCGAGAAAGAATAAAAGGGTTGAAGCAAAAGACCTACAATCGGATGATCTAAAACATGGGCAACTTTGTTGCAAGATATGTGGCATTTATGGAACAATGTATAAAACGTAGATGAAAGAGCGACTCGTTGCTGGAAAAAAGCTATCCAGCAAAATTTTCGATTTTTTCCAGGTCCCGAAATTCAGGGAAAAATCACATATTACGGCTTTCCCTTGATTATTTGGGTGAAATAGGCGAGAAAGAATAAAAGGGTTGAAGCAAAAGACCTACAATCGGATGATCTAAAACATGGGCAACTTTGTTGCAAGATATGTGGCATTTATGGAACAATGTATAAAACGTAGATGAAAGAGCGACTCGTTGCTGGAAAAACCCTATCCAGCAAAATTTTCGATTTCTCCAGGTCCCGAAATTCAGGGAAAAATCACATATTACGGCTTTCCCTTGATTATTTGGGTGAAATAGGCGAGAAAGAATAAAAGGGTTGAGGCAAAAGACATACAATCGGATGATCTAAAACATGGGCAACTTTGTTGCAAGATATGTGGCATTTATGGAACAATGTATAAAACGTAGATGAAAGAGCGACTCGTTGCTGGAAAAACCCTATCCAGCAAAATTTTCGATTTTTTCCAGGTCCCGAAATTCAGGGAAAAATCACATATTACGGCTTTCCCTTGATTATTTGGGTGAAATAGGCGAGAAAGAATAAAAGGGTTGAAGCAAAAGACCTACAATCGGATGATCTAAAACATGGGCAACTTTGTTGCAAGATATGTGGCATTTATGGAACAATGTATAAAACGTAGATGAAAGAGCGACTCGTTGCTGGAAAAACCCTATCCAGCAAAATTTTCGATTTTTTCCAGGTCCCGAAATTCAGGGAAAAATCACATATTACGGCTTTCCCTTGATTATTTGGGTGAAATAGGCGAGAAAGAATAAAAGGGTTGAACCAAAAGACCTACAATCGGATGATCTAAAACATGGGCAACTTTGTTGCAAGATATGTGGCATTTATGGAACAATGTATAAAACGTAGATGAAAGAGCGACTCGTTGCTGGAAAAAAGCTATCCAGCAAAATTTTCGATTTTTTCCAGGTCCCGAAATTCAGGGAAAAATCACATATTACGGCTTTCCCTTGATTATTTGGATGAAATAGGCGAGAAAGAATAAAAGGGTTGAGGCAAAAGACATACAATCGGATGATCTAAAACATGGGCAACTTTGTTGCAAGATATGTGGCATTTATGGAACAATGTATAAAACGTAGATGAAAGAGCGACTCGTTGCTGGAAAAAAGCTATCCAGCAAAATTTTCGATTTTTTCCAGGTCCCGAAATTCAGGGAAAAATCACATATTACGGCTTTCCCTTGATTATTTGGGTGAAATAGGCGAGAAAGAATAAAAGGGTTGAAGCAAAAGACCTACAATCGGATGATCTAAAACATGGGCAACTTTGTTGCAAGATATGTGGCATTTATGGAACAATGTATAAAACGTAGATGAAAGAGCGACTCGTTGCTGGAAAAAAGCTATCCAGCAAAATTTTCGATTTTTTCCAGGTCCCGAAATTCAGGGAAAAATCACATATTACGGCTTTCCCTTGATTATTTGGGTGAAATAGGCGAGAAAGAATAAAAGGGTTGAAGCAAAAGACCTACAATCGGATGATCTAAAACATGGGCAACTTTGTTGCAAGATATGTGGCATTTATGGAACAATGTATAAAACGTAGATGAAAGAGCGACTCGTTGCTGGAAAAAAGCTATCCAGCAAAATTTTCGATTTTTTCCAGGTCCCGAAATTCAGGGAAAAATCACATATTACGGCTTTCCCTTGATTATTTGGGTGAAATAGGCGAGAAAGAATAAAAGGGTTGAACCAAAAGACCTACAATCGGATGATCTAAAACATGGGCAACTTTGTTGCAAGATATGTGGCATTTATGGAACAATGTATAAAACGTAGATGAAAGAGCGACTCGTTGCTGGAAAAAAGCTATCCAGCAAAATTTTCGATTTTTTCCAGGTCCCGAAATTCAGGGAAAAATCACATATTACGGCTTTCCCTTGATTATTTGGATGAAATAGGCGAGAAAGAATAAAAGGGTTGAGGCAAAAGACATACAATCGGATGATCTAAAACATGGGCAACTTTGTTGCAAGATATGTGGCATTTATGGAACAATGTATAAAACGTAGATGAAAGAGCGACTCGTTGCTGGAAAAACCCTATCCAGCAAAATTTTCGATTTCTCCAGGTCCCGAAATTCATTGAAAAATCACATATTACGGCTTTCCCTTGATTATTTGGGTGAAATAGGCGAGAAAGAATAAAAGGGTTGAAGCAAAAGACCTACAATCGGATGATCTAAAACATGGGCAACTTTGTTGCAAGATATGTGGCATTTATGGAACAATGTATAAAACGTAGATGAAAGAGCGACTCGTTGCTTTAAAAACACTATTAAGCAACATTTTCGATTTTTTCCAGGTCCCGAAATTCAGGGAAAAATCACATATTACGGCTTTCCCTTGATTATTTGGGTGAAATAGGCGAGAAAGAATAAAAGGGTTGAACCAAAAGACCTACAATCGGATGATCTAAAACATGGACGCTAGATGTTGATTTACGGAAGATATATAATAAACTTGCTCCCAATGTATTGCAGCAACGGCTTAGATTTACCATTTGAATATTTTGAAAATCCCTGTCGCTTATGACAGATTCTACTGCATCAGTTTGAATGCTGTAGGTCAAGTATATCAGGTCGTGTTTCGAGAACCCCACCGCTGTAAGTTGGCTATAATGAAGAGCTTTATCAGCATCGCCAACAAAGAAGACATCGAGAAGGGAAGGGGATTAATTTTTTGGAAAGTGTGTTGCTGTCGACACGTTAACAGGTGTATGGTCCATACTCCTAAAATTTTCAATTAATTGTGCGGAACAGAGAGTATTTAGCAATCTGCAGTTTGTATCTCCGCAGACAACAGTGTTAGGCTCATTGCAAGAAATCGTCTCTAAAGTGCTCATGACAGGTGATAGGTCTATTATGGGGCTCCACAAAGAACACAAATATGCGAACTATGCAGACATTCCCAAAGAAAGTCCTTCGTGGAATAATAAATGCCCCTAGGTTAAGTTAACGAAGGACTCATAAATGCTGGTCTGGTTTATCGACGATACGGCAATGGAGTTCAAATTTGAAGGTGGCCAGTTTGAACTTTAAAGTCTCGAAACTAATGAGAATGTGCACTTGTATATTTCAGACTGAAGTTGATGCCATTTAGTAACGCCACTATGCTACGATAAATTTTGAGGGAGGTATTAAGGGCGCTAGTCTACACTTGCACTAGCATCCGACTCAGCACTAGCACTAGCATCCCACTCAAGTCATTCAAGTGATTAGCAACCGGGTTCTTAGGTGCCTGGGGACCAAGAAATTAAACGCAAGGACTCTATAAAAGTGTTGTAAATTAACATTAATAGAGTACCGCCCGATACTGCAGCACAGGTGACGTTATACCGAAATCCAATAGTATCGTTTCTGCACTTGTTATAAAGTTACAATTAAGTCTATTACTCAACAGATATTATGTGTACTTGTTAACAAACGATGGGATTTAAGGAGATTTATTTGTTTGTAAATACAAATCCTTTCACAGGAAACTGTCAAACTAATTGAGTACCAGTCTTAGCACATGGATTCACTTCTCCGAATAAGTGGAACCTTAAGCTCTCTGTACTCTAATAGTCTGCATGCATTGAACCAATTTCTAATTACATGCATTCAAGAACTCTTTACTCTAAGTCTATCCTGGTGAATCCGATTTCACCGCCTATAACTAGACAACTAAGTCGCATGTACATAGGCATTTATTTCCATATCAATCGAGTTATTATTTTCTATTATCTATGGATAGTAGATAATGTACATAGATACATACAAAGTTGTGCCTTAATATTGCGGAGGTGGAAGATCGCTGGTTATTACAAATCCATTAGTGGAGATGAGAGGTGGTACGCCATTTTAAGTAGTTATATTAATGCTAAGTGCTACAAACATTCCCAAGGTTATCAGAAGGAATAGTGAATTATTGTTCGGTTTTTCCTTGAATCTGGCATAAAGCCTACAACAACTACACTTGATTCCCGCCCCAATATCAAACAAATACAATTCATACCATCTCCCCTTAAACTACCCTCATCTGTCCCTATTAAGATTCAAGTCATAAGCCATTCAATAAATTCAAATTCAACGCTTCGACTGGGTGGATATTTTCAGTATCGTCCAACTTTGTTATAACCATTTTTGGGCGGATTCACCTCCATTAACACCTGTTTAGGCTATTAGGCAAAGTTTGACAGAAGTCATGTTTTTCCGGTGTAAAATTTTCAAGATGCTGGGTGAAATTAACACCCCTAGTCGTTGACTTCGAAGGACGATAATAAAAGTGAGGAAAACCTCCCTAGACCCTTATCATAGCAAGTGATGTTGTTTGACAGGTGGTGCGCTTCACCATGATTCCGCTTATTATACACAATTTCAATTCAAAACAAACTGCGACGAAATGGTAATAATGAAATTACCGGGTCGGATAGATATCCGCTCGTGTAGGAAATGGCGAAACGGAAGAATGTAAATGAGTGTATATGATGGAAGTGTTATGGAAACGCAAAATACAAAAGAGTGAGGTAAAAATTACAGCTGGAATAACACTGACAAGACCTACCATAGTGGTTGCTAGACAAGACATGTCGCCAGGATCTCAAGGCTCTGCGAAATGAGATGACTCTGCATAGAATATTACTAATTGGTAGAAAGTCAAACTGTTGCTCTACTTTGAAGTTGTTGATACGTGAAACTATGTATTGCCAAAAGTTCTTATATCGAAGAAGATTTTAACGACTAACGACATTAACTTTATTATTACGCCCACATGGCATTCGAGAACAGTAAAAGGATACAAATAAATGGTACCTATACTTACCTATACTAGCTAACCGAATCAACACATTTAACTTCTTGATTCTCCAGCACCAAACTAATCTGATAAACTTTTAGAATGTTTTGGGCGCTTTAGTTCGGGCTTCAATTGAATTTCTATCATTATTGTAGAGGATGCCATTTCAGTATTTTGTATTCAGTCGTTTTTAGCCCAAAGAAATCGTTGCGAGTTTTTGCATTTACTTTACTTCATTTGGTTTCCAAGTCACCAAGTCACTGCCATCGATCCCGGGGTAAATCCACAACTTGTTGCACTAGACCCTCTGGAGTCCTTAATCGCCTGTTTCTTGATCCGTAAACTCGGCCTTCTTTAAAGACGTAAGAGAGCGCTGGGACTCAAATATTATTCTCGCAGTAGCGAAAGGTTATCCCCATCAGAAGTAAGGATTTGCCCTTCCCGAACTGCTTTTAACAGTCCGGATCGTGGGAACTAGCTTGTGGGTCTATCTGTTTTTGCCGTGTTATCCCACTTGACTTGCCACAACAGTGCTTGCTCGATAATGGTAGTCTCTAGTCGGTTCGCTGTTCGCCTAAGGTACACTGCATCTCGTTGGCGAAAATCTCGATGGGGACCATACCCTATGTAACACATGCTTCTTCGTTCGTTTTTTGAGAATCTGCTTGTTGTTCTTATTGTGCAGAGCATGTAAGCATGTATATATTGTATACAGATCTATCGATGTTTGGCAACATCCCGGAAAGAGCTGACTGCATTTGTGCAGTCTTTTGACTCCAGTACTCAACGTGGAGTTTAAAGTTCAGTGGGTTGTCGATCATTACACCCAAGTATTTAACAGCCTTTTAAACCTGATTGATTGGCTTTTAATCCGGAAGTTTGCGTATTCCACAGCTTTGGACTGGTTTTTAAGACAACCTCGGTTTTGTGGTCAGCTAGTTCTAGGTCGACAAACTCTAACCAAGTTTTGAACGTGGGGATCGGTTGATTCGTGGCCGACTCTATATCGTGGATGTGTTTGGTCACGGTTCCTACGGAGAAACTGTAAGGAAAGTCGATAAACTTAACTCTTTATTGCAGGGTTAATCGTAGAACACCGTCAAACCTTATGTTTCACAGGAGGGGTTCAAGACCTAACCCCTCGCGGATACCCGCGGGACAATGGAGTATTTAAATCCATCGTCCGTCTGATACCTCAACTTTCTGTTAGTAAAGTATCATATTTAATGATTATCTTCACGAGGTAATGTGATGCATGCATTCTGGTGTGAGATCTTCTGATGCAGGACCAGTTTGCAGAATTAAAGCCTTTTTTAACGTCGAGTGTTACTATTGTGCAGTATTTCTTTGTGAACCGCCGCCATCTTTCTCCCATTATTACTTCAGTTGCTGTATGTACTATATTCACTATAGTATCGACACGGTAGAACTCGATTTTCTGAAACTAAACTGCTGGTCAGACAAAGCTATCCTCTGCCACGGGGATTAGTAAGTGAACCCTGCAGTATATGATACGTTCTATGATCTTTCCGATTGTATCTACCAGACATGTTGGCCGATACGCCTTGTCTTGTTTCCTTTATGTAGCAACACCAGAGACTGGAGTTTCCATGGTTTAGGGAAGATCCCCTCCCCAAGGCACCTTGCATCGTTGCTAGTAAAAGATCTGGTCTGTATAATTGGAATCCGTCGGGTCCAGGAGGTTTGTTGTAGCCTATACTCTCGCATGCTTCGTGCAGTTCATCCGGCGTGTTATACTATTGTTCTCAGGATTGTTGGGTAGGATATTTCTGGGGACTTAATGCCAGCTAGCTTCTTTATCACCATCTTATATGTATGTATGCTGTCCCCAGGGGCCTAGGTCCGCTTTGTTACAGAGACGTTTGAAGCATCTTGCCTTCCTCTCTTTGATTGGCTTTTTAAAGTCACGTCTAGCTGGTATTTACCACAATTTTATTTTATTTTATGTTTGACCACTTGATGATGGTTACTCTTCCACATCCAGGTTTGTCGGAGGAAAAAATGAAAATGAGGTTAAGTGGGCAAAGATTGAGTAGACGTTGAATATATGTATGTATCATCATCACTAACATGATGCAACTAGCACACGTTCCGATAGGGAATTTTTTTTTTTTGTTACGCTGGAAGGATGAAATCCTTTACGGATACTCTAAAGCCCATGCTACGTCAGTTATGTCAGACTCCTATGCTTCTGCATGTTTACGTGGCTAAATAACCCCCCTTACTCTGTCCTGTTCCCCCTATGGTACCACCGGCCAAGGTATTCCTTCATAGGGGCAGGTTTTGACATCATATCTTCTCGTTCTTATGATCCAGGAGCCTCCCTCTTGGTGATTGGTTTTCCAGCCTTAGTTCCTGCATGATGATTGCAAGGATTCTGTTGGCAGTGTCTCTTAATTCCTTCGTTGATAGAATGAACGATATCAAAACTCCTTGGAGTTAACACATTCCTTATCACTATTGCACTTATTGTATCCCCGATACCGTTCTATATGCTCAGCATACTTTATCCACACAGTTTGTCCTTATCATGTACGAATTTATTGTCGTTGCCGATGCCCATATAGGGACTGCGTACATGAGGATCGACGTTTCTTAGTGGCTGCCTGTGCCATCCAATATTTGGCATTAGCATGAGCGGCAACCGCCCGATTGTCCTTCCCGCTTATATGGGTTAGGTACTCTCTTAAGCTGAGCCTATGATCAAACAATAGCTTGAGGTGCTTTATGAAGGACATCGAATCGATATTGTGTTCTCCTACCTGTATGGTAAGGCATTTGACTTTCTTGCGACTGTTAATGATTACAGCATGGGTTTTTGGATCCTCTTATTCCAGACCTGATGAGTGCAGCCATATCTTCTTGTATTTGATGGTGTTGTTGAAGTTTTGTGTCACCTCCTCTAGCATTTAAGTCACTACAACCACCGCGATATTATCGACGTATCCGATAATGTCCAATCCTCTTTGTTTCAGCATATGCAGTACTCCATCGCACATAATGTTCCACAGTGCAGGACCTAGGGGGCTTGTCGGCTTTTGGGATTAATACCAGCCACTGTCGTTTCCATAGAGAAGAGAAGAGAGAACTTTCCTTCTGTCAAATAGTGATCCTTTATCCTTTAAGAGGACAAAATGATAATTCCAGTACATACGTGAAAATCTGTGTAATCGTACACCTCATAAGGGGTAAATGTTAACATAACTTTTTGCCCACTACCCTCGCACACACTCTACTTCTTCTGCGAATCATTTTTTAAAGAGAACATCTGCACATAAGTAAATCCACTGCCATAAGCATTGCTAATGAATAATTTTCCGCGAAAATTGCAAAACAAAATTTCCCCAACCTTCATCCTTGTTACGCCAATCTTTTCTGGGTGAAGTATTAATGTAGGTGGGTTGGAAATATGCAAACCAGAAAACACTGTTCCATCTCTTGTTTCAGAGAAACTTTTTGGTTAGTTTTGCAATTTTTCAAGGAAATTGCAAAATAATTCCAGCAAACTATGCATTTAATTGGTTTTATCCTTCTGTTCTCGGAATTGCCCATTACTACTAAGTGGTTAAGATGGTGATTGCTAAAGTAAATGCAATATTAAATTCAGAGAAAGGACACCTCCAATACGCATAGAAATTCATAGCTCTTTCAGATGTTGTGTTGCAACCTATACCTCGACATTCAAGTATTTCTACATTCCAAGTCCAGTTAGCACATAATCCTCTTATTATGCAAGATGTCCTCATCGCCATTTCCTATGGCTTAAATGAAAAGTCACACCTCCATTACAAAAGTTCATTCAAAACAAAGAGTAGGTACATACCTACCAACTCCCACTTAACCTTCATAACACTAACAATTCCCGAAACTGTTATTTTAGGTAATAATTGTAAAACTCTGTTACTCATATAACCATTGAATAAAAAATAAAAGAGAAAAAAGTAAAAGGATACGTTTTACTTTTCTCTTCCCTTAACACGAACCAATTTTGAATGATTTTCCTTTTCCGTGAGAGCAAAAAAACAAAAACCGAAAGAAAAAAAATGAATTTCATCTCAAATTATTTCAGCAGGATACCAGCTCAAAACTTTAACCAGTACAAAGTTGCGAATACCACCCAAGGTAAAGGGATCATTTTCTTCGCAGTGAATAATACCCACCTACACACACAGACACAATGATACTTCCAGTATAGCAGAGAACGAAATAGGAAAAGAAATAGAAAAAGGAAAATAAAAAAAACTTGTGAATAATATTTTGAGTTTCCTCTCGAAAATTTCTTAAGAATTTTCATTTCCTTTTGTTACTCCTTTAGATGTACATATATTTATAACATATAAAGCTTAAGTTTCATATAGAAACAGAAAAAGAGAGGACAGAGAGTCCTTGGAAGTACACATAGTTTCACTTCGTAATGAAGATAGTTTTCCTTGACAACTAAGATGTTGATGAGAACGATTATATGTGGATATATCTACATAGGTATAGTCTCTCGCAGCTGATGGGGAATGACAAAAACATGAATTTGGTTTTTCTTTAACCAGTTTGTGGGTGTCGTCCTTTTTGTTGGGCGCCCTTTCACCGTGACAGGGACTAATTTGTCCTTTTTGACACTCGTTAGGGGTTTTTAAGGGATCGGAACTGTGCGAAACTTAATGATTCTTTTGACTTGCAAACGACGTGGTTGCGGTCTGGGCCAAGTATGCTGCACAATCAAGGAATCTATGGATGAAAATTAATGTTGTTATGATGTGGGGAAAAGTCAAGTACGGCGCAGGGCTTTGTAAGACTTTGATTTACTTTAAGGATGTACGTATGCAGGTATTGTTTCACAAGGAATTCGATTAATTTAATGAGATAGTGCAGCGCGAAGTATAATTTGTTCGGCTGTACCTTCTTAATGTAATGTAATGATTTACATGTTTGTTTATACGGCTTAAGCTCGGTCACTATAACTGCTGATATGTCAACTCTTCCAGCTTATAGAATTAGTCCCTGGGATGGCTGCAACTGGTCCCCGGTGTCTGAAATATTTGGACGTATCTCTGTTTGAATTTCCTAGACAAAGTCTCTAACTACCTCAAAGTAATAGCTGCTGATTGTGACGTTCTATTCGATTCATTTATATTGTGCGCCCCTTCTTGTTGACACTATATATTTGGTTTAGCCCTCATACAGCTAAACCCATTTTTTGTTCCAATACTTGCAAAGGCGCCAGTGACAGCTCGTTCTGCCGATGATGTCAATGTCATCAGCGTATGTACAGACTTTTGGAAAATTGTGCCTCAGGTGATGGCATGCGAGTTTAACACAATTTTCTCAAATACTCCTATGATGTTGAAAAATTCACATGACAGCACATCACCTTGTCTGAATCCTTTATTGACATTAAAGCTTTCGGTGGGATTGTTTCCGACCTTTGTGGAGTAGCGAGCGTTCTCCATCGTCATTCATCACATTGTGACTAGTTTGACAGAGATGCCAAAACTAGCCATTTCTCTGTATAGCTCGTCTCTATAAATGCTGTCATATTCGGGCTTAAAATCGATAATAAAATGGTAAGTACCCATTTGGACTTCTTGGGTTTTCTACAGGATCTGCGGTAGTGTGAAATTCGTTGACAAATGGTTGTTTTATGCAATGTTAAGGAAATTGATGCCTTTCTTATGGATCGGGCAAACGATGCTGAGGTTCTATTCATCAGGTATACTTTCCTCCGACCAGATCCTGGAAATGAGTTCTCCTCTAAGTCATCCATATTGCCTTATTTAGCTCAGCTGGTAAGCCGTCCGTTCCTGCAGTCTTATTGGGCTTGCTATTGCTATCCTCACTTCATTCCCGTCGGGTGGACGGAAGTCTTGGTTCTTATCGTCGAGGTTGAATGGCTCGTTCTGCCTGACAGCAGAATTTTGGATCATCGTCGCCGTTTAGCAGTCTGCAGAATTGGTTCTTCTATATCCTCAGAACCGACTGCGACTCAACTACAAGGTTTCCTTGTTCATCTCTACAGGTCTCTGTTCGGGTCTTTTACCCTAACACGTTCTTTCTACCTTTTGGTAACACTTCATAATATTGCGCACTAAATCTCGAACTCCTCGCTCCGTTGTCCAACGCACTAACCAACCACTTGAGGCATGGCGCCTACTATACACATATGTATATGGAAGCACTCTAGTTAGTAATTTACCTAATTTACTATCAAAAACAGTTTTCTTTGATCTAAGTGTGATTGCACTGAGTTACAGACAGCCATCCTTACCTACTACTGCCTCAAATGACCTAATTGTTACTCTGATTGCACCAATTATATGACACTCTACCCACCTTCAATATAAATAAAGGCATAATCATTTACACCCAAGTCAGAGAAGGAGCATTCTCACAATGAACCTGTTTATAGGTTCCCAAGGACACGGTATCCGTCGTAATCCTTATAAAACATTGTTCTCATGAATATAATATTGCCGAATCCAAAAAAAAAAAAAGTCTCCTTTGTCGCGTCTAATTGCCTCGAGCGTCCCGTAATAGGCCACAATATTTGCTTAGCTAAGTGCTATTATCCCTCCAGCACCGTTACCGTCTTCTTCTTTACTATTAATTTATTTTCCTATTAATATTCCATCAATTGACTACAGACAAGTAACTAGAGAATACGATTTCCTTTGCAGTTTTATAAAAACATACACACAGGCATTACGTTAAATCCTGCGAAGCTCATAACTTCCACGCGATTATCCTTTGCTCGAGTCCTTGGCGTATGTTTTTCTTTTTCAAACATAAAAACTGTGGTTGTGGGTAAACCCCACTAACCAGCCACCACCACCCATCAACCGACCTCGCTATTGTGCAAAACATCAATTCAGCGATATTATTCTTTCATTTTTATTACAGATCGAATTGATTAGACAACATGCTGTGTTTGTAGTGAGTGAGGGAAGTCATTGTGATTTTATGTCCTTGGTGGTTATAGCATATTTTTTTTCCAGATTTTTATTTATTTATTATGGTATATTTTGTTTGTTGATGGTGTTGTCATGGAAAAAGGACTTTAATTGGGAAAAGCAATCAGAATTGATACAAAAGGGGCCATTTAAGTGTTTGTGTTTGTTGGATGAGATATACCGATGAAAGGGTTCGAGATTCATGTACAACATATATTTTATTTGTATTTTGTCTAACTTTTCTTAAATATTAACCGTCGTAAGTACCTTCATCTTGTGAAATTATGTCAATTGCACGATGACATGAGTGGTTTGAGACTTCGGTTAACATGGTTGGTGTTGGCACTAAATGGGAAGAATTTGTGTCGAATTTTTGCATTCAACTTAAAATTAAACTATACCTTTCTTTACTTTAGGTAGAGTGTGGGAGTCTCAGTAAATGTTGCAGAATTCATAATGGTTTTAAAGCCAGGAAATATGGTATAGACCAATTTAGCTTCATCTAGACAGTTCCAAAATTTTCGCCAGGATACTAAGGCATTTACAACCGGTTATAAAAGATAATAATCTTATCCCTGACCACAATTTGGATTCAGAAGTAAGCATTCGACAATTGACCAGGTGCATGGAAGTCACTTGAAAATATATGCTCAAGTGTATTTCTTGACGTCTAGCAAGCCTTTAATAAGGTGCGGCATTACGGCTTATAATGCAAATTAAGACAAATTCTCCATCCGTATTGCACTATTATTGCTACGTTTGCCGATGACACCACTATCCTAGCAGTAGGTAAAACAATCCAAGAAATGACTGCAAGACAGACTGAATAAAGTCTGAGATGGACGAGTAAATAAAGTAAATGCCTTAACCATTTTTCTAAACCTGGCCCGAATATCTTTTGCAAACGAAGCCAAATACCTGGGAATGAGTTTTGTTTCTTATCCATTTCCGGGGCCAATTATTTCCGCTTTGAAACTGGAATTTTTTTTTCAAAAATTTTAGTACCTATACTTTAATGTCCCAAATGTAACTCAATTACGAAATCATACTAGACTTTTTATTTTTGACTAATTTTATTAATTAATTTATTTATTTTATGCATCTCCTCTTTTGCGCCTTCATCCGCGTCCACATCCGAGTTTTCGTCGTCTTCAGGAAGGGGAATAAAGCACCCCAAAAATTTTTTTCCACGTCTTCAAGGTTATCGAAATTCCAAATAAAATTTCAAAATAAAATTTAATTTTCAAGTAAAACGTCAGTTATATATACATCAGAAGCAATTTTAAAGGTTACGTGTGGGCCACGAGAATTATACTTCCCACTTCCCAAAACTCTTTTGAGCCGTGGGAAACATACTTCCCACCTACATATATCTTACGGATATTTTTTTTAATTTCAATGAGTGTTTTCAACTTTACAAATACCCGGCAATAATATTATAAAGGCAATTTGCTTATTACTTACGATATTTAACTCAAATCGTCAAATTTTGAATATTTTTCCGCCAGTTTTTGTCGCTTTTACGATAGAAATTTCTTAAGAAGAGATGTCAGCGCAAACGGATTGAAGAAATTTAAGTCAGGACACCCCCAAGGTGGGAAGTAGGCTTTCCAATATCCATGAAAGGGTTATACAACCAAGTGCTGAAACCGGTATGGACCTACGGTACACACCTTTGGGGTTTTACCAAGAAAACAAATGCAAAAATTATACAAAATTTTCAAAAAACATACAGAAAAGCTACAATCCGTCTGGAACGGATCGTATGATACCCTATCCTCCTCTCTATAAAGTGGTCATGGCCAAATTGCATATTGTACTCAAATATAGCTATAATGTCGAACGTTTGAGGATGTTACATGTAAAATTTTATCAAAATAGGTTTTTTGATGATAACGCCCCCAAAAAGTGGGCGTGGCCAAAACTTTTGTATGGGTGGATTGTGGGGAATCTGAATGCCTAAATATCTGGTTTTAACAAAATTTTTCGGTTTCATATAATTTAGTGAAGTTATAAAAAAGTAGGCGTGGCAGTGGGCGGATGTAAAAAAACTTTACACTTGTACTGTATCTTTTTCTTGGAAGCCCAGATATGAAATTTCAGCGTCCTAGTTAAAAATTTAAGGCCCCCAAATCGGTTTTGTGATGAAAACGCCCCCAAAAAGTGGGCGTGGCCAAAACTATTGTATGGGTGGATTATAGGGAATCTGAATGCCTAAATATTTGGTCTTAACAAAATTTTTCGGTTTCATATAATTTAGTGAAGTTATAAAAAAGTAGGCGTGGCAGTGGGCGGATTTCAAAAATTTTTACACTTGTACTGTATCTTTTTCTCAGAAGCCCAGATATCAAATTTCATCGTCCTAGCTCAAAATTTAAGGCCCAAAAAGCGGTGACATACGGACGGACGGACGGACGGACGGACGGACGGACGGACGGACGGACGGACGGACGGACGGACGGACGGACGGACGGTCATCGCTCAATCGATTTCGCTATTGATGCTGATCACGAATATATATACTTTATAGGGTCTATCTCGATTATTTCTCTATGTTACAAACTATGTGTCAAACTTAATATACCCTTAGGATAGGGTATAAAAAGTACTTAGAGAAATTGTCCAAGCTCCGTGGTATACTAGAAAAAACGACGATATCCATAGGGATCTCGAAATTCCTATAATCGAAGCTGAAAGTAGAAGCTTCGCGCGAAAGCATAAAAGCAGAATTTTGGATGGGAGTAATTTACTGCGCCAAATACAAAGAACGAAAGCTTTCGTCTTGGCGAGATAAGGATTAACCGCATCTAAATTGCGGAACATGCAGGAACATTTATTCGAAATTAATCTGCGAAAAGTTTTTACATCGTGATAAAAAATTGTCTGATAAACTGTATCTTAGTTGCAGTATCTAACAATTTATATCGAAGGGTGTTTTTAGTCAGCAAAAATATGACACTATCATGAATACGCGGTTGCTATTCTCATTATGTTATTTCTGATGACTCATATCAGGGTAGAAAGTGATTTCATATTTTTATACCCTATCCTAAGGGTATATTAAGTTTGACACATAGTTTGTAACATAGAAAAATAATCGAGATAGATCCTATAAAGTATATATATTCGTGATCAGCATCAGTAGCGAAATCGAGTAAGCGATGACAGTCCGTCCGTCCGTCCGTCCGTATGTCACCGCTTTTTAGGCCTTAAATTTTGAGCTAGGACGATGAAAATTCATATCTGGGCTTCTGAGAAAAAGATACAGTTTAAGTGTAAAAATTTTTGAAATCCGCCCACTGCAACGCCCACTTTTTCATAACTTCACTAAATTATATGAAACCGAAAAATTTTGTTAAGACCAAATATTTGGGCATTTAGATTTCCTACAATTCACCCATTGAATAGTGTTGGCCACGCCCACTTTTTGGGGGCGTTTTCATCAAAAAACCGATTTTGATAAAATTTTACATGTAACATCCTCAAACGTTCGAGGTTATAGCCATATTTGAGTACGAAATGCAATTTGGCCACGCCCACTTTATAGAGAGGAGGATAGGGTATCATACGATCCGTTCCAGACGAATTGTAGCTTTTCTGTATGTTTATAAATAAACCTGTCGATCCTTGTTTTGTTGAAGCACGGCCATATATTTACTTGCACTTACCTACTATGATGGAGAAGTCAAAAAAACAGTGGGGCCACCAATTCCATCTGTCTGTTTGCCTGTCTGTCTGTCGGTCTGTTTGTATAGTCGAGTGCAGCCTAAACGGCTGGACGAATTTGCTTTAAACTTCATATCTGGGATGATCCCTAGAAGCGAAATTGAATTGAGAAATTTTCATTCTAAACTCAAAACTAAGTGTACTTCACTAATTTCACTAAAATTGGATTTTCTCGAAAACAGCTATAACGATTTTGATAAAAATTTATATATGAGTTAGTTTGGGTATATGCTATTAGATGGCATACTACGTTTTGCGCGAAATAGGCATTGTGTTTCAAATAAAGTGGCTATCGATGTTAATTTTAGAATCAATTGTACAATTTTTTCAATTTGTACGGATGGGTTCGAAATCAACAGAAAAGATGCCGAAGTATATATTATTTTCCAAGGGATTACGTTACAGCTAGTCATCAAATTTCTTACTTCAAGTATTACCTATTAGATTTACTCCAGGACTGCAGCATATCCCTACAGCTGGACAGTATAATCTCACCCTTTCTAAACGTCTACACAGCTTAGATAAACTAGGAGCTAATGGTTCCAAACGAGGTGGTCCAGCCGCATATATTTAGTGGCTGGATAATGGGGCTCTTTTTGATCTACCCTTCCATATTTGTTTTCCAACGCAAAGCATTTGAAAAATTGGAGCAAGTAGCGACATAGAATCGAGAATAAGTAAAATTTGAGGACGAGAAATGCAAGCACTATTGCATGGTGTCAACTTCACCTCGAAGTAGCTGTGTTGATTGAGCGATGAGGGAGTCGGCATGGTTTTCCAACTACAAAGTATGAAGTCCAAGTTTGACTAAATCAGGCACTCTAAGAACAAACCCTTTGAATGCCTTCATAAGCTTTCTAATATTGCTCTGCCTGACCCCGAAGAAACTATGCCCTTCTCAGTGAGTTTCTTATCATCAAAAGGAATGTAAGAGCCCTATTCCGTGCTTGAAGTATCGCCCTCTTTAGACTAGACCCGGATTATCATCATAAGCTTTTTTCATCGGACAAAGTACAGGCTAGGGACTTACTTATACTGGCGGATTTAGTGGCATCTTAGCTAGATCTCTTCGCACCTAAGGGTAGAAGATATTCTTAATCGCACAAGAGGTAAAAGAAGAAAAGCTTGCTGGGGATATTCTCCACACTTTGGTAGTTAAATGAACGAAATCCATCAAAATGCTATAAAATGTCGTTACATCAACTTTTTGAGCCTGTACTTCTAGCAGTTATCGCATCGAAATTCGTTGGATTCCGAGATGTCTTAAGAGAAGTCCTCTAGAACTATAAAAGTCTACCAACAAAACATTCTGGTTCATTCTGAACTCAAACTATTTTGATAACTGATCATCTTCAAAGAAGCTGGCACCAGAGCTTAAGTGGTGAGAGTGTATCTATTGAGCTGCAAGGTCCTCAAAGCTGAAATTAAAAAATATTCACGTTATGTCATCATGATTCTGAATACTTTTGAAATAAAAAGATATATCTTTCAACGACATCCAATGCGTTTGGTCTTCTTAGTGTTGATCATCAGTCCGTTATGGTGACACCATTTCACTGCGCTATTTTACTGCGTTTTGTGTTTTGCGTAGAAATATTCAAAAATCTATGATGAACGACTGTGGCTGTATCATCTGCAGAGGAATATGGAATGTTGTTCTTGAATACACGAAGCATTTCATTCGCAAACATTATAAAAAGTATTAGGTCGAGATCCCTGTGGAGTCCTTTACACATCCCAAGTTGTCCATCACATCAGACATCGATTAATGAATCGTGATACCGACTATCGTCTCTTAAAAAATGTGTGATTAGTATCGGTGTATAGTGTTGCAAATTGTTAGAGTCAACGAAATTAGTTTCCAATACCGGGCACCCAACCCAAATTTCCGGGAAGAGTCTCCTGCCCATTTGTTTGCCTTTACCGCCTTGCATGATTTTCTATGGGTAGCAACATCCAGACTGATATTGATCTTCCTTCTTTCTATGCAGTCTTAATACTATCCTTCTTTACAATATCTAAAGGACTTTCTCTCCATTAGTTTAAGCCAACATAAAATGTTATCATAAAAGTTTCCACCGTTCTTTGAGAATACTCCAAGATTACCCCACCAACAACGTTAATTGGTTAATTGCCTTCTGAAGGACTTTTTGTCAATTACCTTCAAAGACATCCTTAAAAGGCTTATAAAAAATTAAACAGGACTTCTAATAATAACTTTTCTTTGCATACCTGCTTTCTATTTTCGTAATTACAGCAAAGAGCCAAGAGTACATAAGGGCAATTGTTAAATAAGTAAAATGATTATTCAAAAGAGATAACTTAAATGGAAACAGCTGTTCGTTTTGCCAAGGATTAAGGTCACTTCTGAATGAATGATACTTCATAGGGAAACTCACTCTATCTGCACTTTACTCTAATTCAGAAATTAATTAACAGAAATTAGGATAAAGCAATTAGCTGGTTTAGCGATAAGCTTAGCATAGATTTATCTCTTCGGCTTAATGTCACCATTGCTATAGAGTGCCGCGTATAATTGATTTTCTCCTGAATGAAATGGGATATAAGGATTGAGTAGTGTGGATTGAAATACTGCGAAAAACTTGTACACTTTATTCTATAAAGGTGTGAGAAAGTCCTTTTTTTTGTTGAAACCAATGAGCCACTTAAAATAAAAAACAAACCACGAACAAAACGAGGGCAAGCAAGAAGGATGACTTAACTATTGTAGAGGCTGCTGAGATCCACTTCTAAGTGATTGGATATATTTACTTAATACGTTGTACGCATTTGCAATCACCAGAAGCTTGTCATTTTAATTTCGAAAACATAATTCTAAGACGGTTTAGTATATGATCACTCCTTAACGATAAGATCATGAGTCGGCAGTTAATGACGCTAGGTGGTATGACTATAAAGTCAAAGAGGTCTCCAAGGTAGAATCTTCGAGGGCATTTTGTAACGATGTGCCTTATTTTCCGTCCATCGGCCGCTTGATAATCTTAAAACAAGTCCCTTATGCAATGTGTCACCACAGACACTCGCAGTTGGAACGTATGCGGGTAACTAGTTCTTCAAAGCACGTTGAATCCAGCGACAGGCATCGTGGGGTTTTCGATTGGAATCAGACCAGTACTATGGCATTCTTATGGCTTAGAGTGGCGATATCATAGTAAATTAGCAGTAGGAAGTTACCAGATACTTTTCATGCTCTCGGAGGTGCTATATGGCTGGGTATAGGGATCGAATGTATGCTATGGCAATGTCGTCGTCGTATGAGAACTTTCTCGACGCTGTCGACGGTAGATATATCGTAGATATACAGGTTGAATAGCGTTCGTGTGAGTACTGACCCTTGTGGTAGTCCGATATTAAGCTTCTTCTTGTTACTCTTAGCAGGGTTGAGGAAAATTTGGTATATCCAGTTAGACATCATGTTAACTAGATGAGCTCTCTTGTGACAGAGTATTTTCTTCAGACAGTGTCATATGCTGCTGGCAAGTCTAGGAACGGCACAGATGTTTTGTGTATTTCTTCATACCCTGCTTACAGTTCCGTCCAGTTCGATACCCCTTTATGCTTGAGTTGAATCTATTGAAAATAACACGTTCCAATAATTTGTAGTAGGAGCTGAGAAGAGCGATGGGACGATAGCTTTCCGGTTTCTAAGTTGATTGAACGGTTTTAGGGGGACAATGGTTTTTTATTTTTTTAAGTACTGTGGCAGTCTTCCGGTCTCTATTATTTTTGTTAAGAACGACGCCATATTGTCTAAACCTGATAGTTCACCCATTTTCATAGAGGACAAGGCAATAGCTGTCTCTTCTGATGGAACGAGCCTTGAACACACTGATGTTTTAAGATCCCGCTCGATTGCTATGATGTGCCGCTTGTCTGGTAGTGCATCCAGAATGCAACTGTCAAACTTGTTAGAAAACTGTTCTTACGCAGCTTTGTTGAAGTTCCAGAGTGGTCGAGGTACGGAGTTAACAAGTGGAACTCGTATGCCGATTGTAATTATGGTAGGGCGGTGTTGGCTGTGGGGATGCTAGGTTTGGTTAGTTTTCTATATCACACGTTACGAAGAATAGATCAGAATTATAATCGCAAAGCCATCTTATCCATCGGTCTTTAGCATCGAATATTAGGTGGATGTTGTTTGAATCGACCCATTCGGCTAGTGCTACTCCATTTCTGTCATCTGCTGCATACTTCCATAAACTATGATGACTATTCAAGTCGCTATTATACAAACTTTGCTTACAATGCACACGAAGGACATCCTTAGCTCGTCAGTGTGTGCTTGATCGTTCGCATACGTTCACAATATTTAGTCCAGCAGTGTTGACCACGCAGATAAAGTCCCTAACTTTGAAGTAGTAAAACACTTTGTCTAACTCGGCTCTTCTGATAATGATATATCAGCAAAAATTAAACGAAGAATAATTCTTGCCAATCGTTGTTTCTTTGGGCTGAAAAGGCAATTGAGTAGTAGAGCCCTATCACGAACAACTAAAGAGACTCTGTATAAGACCTTGATATTCCCAGTCCTGCTTTACGGCGCTGAAGCTTGGACTCTATCAAAAAGGTTGAAGATATCCTCGGTTGCTTTGAGAGAAAGATTCTTCGGTCCCATTCGCGTTGACGGGCTTTGGATCAACGACGAGCTGTACAGCGACATCGCATTAATCGTCTACGATGGCTAGGATATGTAGAGCGGATCGATACAAATGCTCCGGTCTGTAGAGCCTTGATCTGGAGGGACAACGTAGTAGAGGAAGACCTCGCCTTAGGTGACGCGTGCAAGTAGAAGGGGACGTCAACCGACTTGGAGTTCGCAACTGGAGGCAGTTAGCTAAGAACCGGACTAACTTGAGAGGCTTTTTGGTTGAGGCCCAGGTTCACCTCGAACTGTAGCGCCACCTTAGTAAGTAAGTAAGTGTTGACAAGGCAGACATTAAATAATTTCGAATAAATGAAACTATTTCATATGCGTAATGGTTGATTGCACCCATTAGTAAGGTTAGGTTTCCTGTTATAGTATGCGTCTCTTGAATATTTAATTGGCATATGCGGCTTGATGGTCCGATATGCCTTGTGAATTGGTACATAGAACTGCCGATTGATTATGTGGTTTGCCATTTCTTTTTTGTTTTGCATGATTGGATCTATCTTTTCTCTTGCTTGTTCCTAGTTGCCAAGGGAAACGGTTTATGTTGTTACATCTCTTTGTGTGCCTGGCATCCGGTAGCTTGCACTACTTAGCATTATCCAGAGGCAGTATACTTTGCAATCCAAATTCTAATTCTAAAATTCTGAAACACATAACCACGATTCAACAAGAAATCCGGCAAATAAAATACCCTTGAAGACTTGGCAGTTTGAATCGATTCGAAATATATAGCCTATTCTAAGGCATCAAAGAAATGAAATGGATTTTTAAAAGCTTTTTGTTTTAATTATTATCTTCAATATTTCAACAGTTTTAAATACACTTTATCAGCCACCCTGAGATCTCCTCATAAATTCAATTCATAAATAGTTTTCTAACCCCTCGCAATGTCCCAGCTTAGTCTAAGTCTTTTTTTTTTTTGTTTTTGTATGCCTCACATGAATTCGAAAACTTTCCCAAGCCACAAGAGCCACATTCAAGTGAGGAAAACTTAGCCATGACATCACAACATTTACACTCCAATGAAGCATGGAATCCATTTCTACCCCCCAAGAACCTTATTTACCCAATGCATGGTTGGACTCATGGAGGAGTAGCTGATTTATTTTCTCTCCACTGGTCCATTCCTTTTTCGTCCCGGCAACTATATCATTTCAACCCCTAAAACCCAATTATGGTCTTTTATTTGCTGACTTGGTATTCTCTGAAAATTTCTAAGCAAAAATGCAATCCTTCGTCGTCGTCGTCGTCGTCGTTGTCGTAGTCGGCGTGTAGTCTTTCTGTTCTCTGCAGTAGTTATCGTCTTCGGCATAGCCTTCACCCAGTCTTAATAGTGTTGGGCAGATGGAGACAATTTTCCACTGCATACAGGAGAGACTGGCGATGGTGGGGGTAGATGGATGGATGGATGGGATAGAAATGATCTCATGAATTATTTATGAAAAATTAAAATAAAGTTTTGAAAGTTTTTGATTTGCCACCATAAAGCCCCTGCACTCGTAGCTCGCCCGTCGCCGCCCTCTTCCACCTTCAACCACCATCAACGGCGACAAAGTATTTGTCATTTTGGACGGTTTTGCCTAAGTTTCAAATTTATTTATGCATTTTTATGCCTTCAGACGTTTCGTCTTTCGGTGAAAGATGATGATGAAATGAGGTCACAAACGGAGTTTCGTTGAAAATGCGCGAGCAGTACAATTGCACGCTGAGTTAAAATCCTGGATTAGGGCGGATTAAAAATTTAAAGTTTCTTTTTTTGGTAGGTCGTGTTGGATCTGTTGCCCCGGAAGGAAATCTGAAGAGGATTTGTTCTGTGTGCATGTTGAGTGTACGTAATCCTTTTTGAATATAATAAGTGGCGCGAGAGTGACGTAAGTTTTGTAATCTCTTCTTATGATTGCCATCATAAGAAAAGAATATGTACATTCTTACATATGTGCCACACATGCAATTTGACTTTTAAGTCCTCGACTGGAAAGAAAACTTATTTCATTTGTAAGTACTATTTCGCTTCTTCGAATCCTTGGGGACTGATCTAAAAGGTATGTAGTAATAGGTTGACATGTTTCAGAAAACTTTCACTTAAGTATTGGCCCTATTTGGTCATGCGGCATTGCGTCAAAGATGATATTCCGTATCATATTGTCCAACAATCGACTAGGAATCGTCGGACTACTGAGTTGCAGGCTTTATTGCTGAACAACACCAAATTTTTGTTTTTAATTTTTCAAGATCCCACCTTATATAAAGGTTTGAACTTTGTCAACAAGTGATGCATGTTGTCAACAAACAAAGAAGCATTTGTCCACCGCCTAGGACAGTGGTCACGGAGATTACCTACATTGGAGAAAGTTAAGAATTCCACGCATGTTACTTTAGTGGAGATTCGACGAAGACTAACGACAAGAGCGACAACGAAGCGAAGTGGAACGGGTTAATACGATTGACCCTACATCGCGATGGAATGCTTAAGACCAGTCGTCCGGGGCAAAGGATTATGCCTGTGCAGGCTAAGCTTGATCTATGCCGCGAAATTCGGCATAGCTGATATACTCCATCGACCGCGGTAACGCCGATGAGGCTATCGAATATGTTGTAACATCTTTTGATAGCCTCTAATCGTCTGGTACCGATAGAGTGTACACAACCTTGCTGCAATAGGGTATAAACTAGTTACTGCAAACACTGAAGAGTATCTTGGCATATATGTATTCCTATACCTCGGCGTACAATTCGAGTGGTTTGTATATCAAAAATGGATTGGTTTAAAACGTACAAGTCTGTCTTCCTTCTTGCTGAAAAGCTTGGAGAGACTAGTCAAGATTCACGTGCGCAGGTCTGTACTGAGGATCCACCTTCTATCTGAGATGCAACATGCATATCAGCGTGGAAAATCTTTCTCCATTTCTATGATGTATGGTAGTTGACTCTCTGTTGCATACTCTCTTCAAACGTTTACGCTCAGACAAATGCGGATGATCATCATTATAGGCTAACGCGCAGATAGACTTAAAGATGGTCGATGAATAGTGCACTACGAATGGGCCTTCGGTCAATCCTTTGAAAACTGAGGTTGTCCTCTTGACGAGAAGGAGGGTTGGGACCGGTCTGATTCAGCTAGTGATAAAAGGCGTCACTATCTAGATTTCTGATGAGCGAAATATCTGAGAGTGATTCTGGATATGAAACATCTTTGGGGAAAGAATGTCAAGTCGAAGTTCAGTTTTCTGGCAGTGTAAGGGTGCTTTTGGCAAGACATGGGGCTTATCACCGCAAAAGGCCGTCTGGATCTATACGGATATGATAAGACCTTTTCTAACTTATGTATGCGTCGGCTGTTTGGTGGAAGGTGCTTTAGCGCTAATATGTGACTGCCTTCTGCACGAAACTCCAAAGAAGGCCCTGTCTCGGCTGTACGGCAGCTTTACCGAGTACGCCTGGTTCTGCTCTAGATGATCTCGTTGATACTTTCACCATGGGTTTTACTATCAAAGCAATCTACCATCGTAGACGGGGTAGCTTTTGGTATCATCCACACTGGAGTTTCGATGTCCTTGTGTGATACTTATCCTACGAGTCTGGGTCCATGGATATGTCATCTGACGCAAGACACCAGAACTTCGGCTGCTGTGGAGATTGAACTCTTTGACTCTTGTTTGGGGGAAATGAGTTCTTCGATGACATTGCCAATCGAAGCTTAAAGGATGATTTATTTTTTCGTCCTCGGTCAGGGCCGCCATTCGTGATTGGGTTTCCTACGAGCACAATTGTGTGTGGCATGGCTCTCCAGGATGCAGGCAGGCTAAACGTATGCTTCCAAATGTCTGTAAGAAACCAGCGACATTCTTGTTGTTTCCCAGCAGAATAGTCTGCAGACAACTTATTGGTGTTCTTACGAAACAGTGTTCTTTTGCCAAGTATTTTAGTGTGCTCAACTTAAGAGAAACCACCGTCTGCGACGCTTGTTGAGTAGGCGACGGATACTTCGGATCATTTCCTTTATTATTGCCCTGCCTTTGCTCGGATCAACTGGCAGATCTTCGGTGCTGATGTGGTTAGTGCTGATACTGTAAGAAACTTATCTTCGAAAGTCGAAGAAATTTCACTAAAATGGATAATACTTCATTTTTTTTCATAGTAGTACGATAGACCAGTTGCCTCTGAGTGCCACAGGTAAATATTTCCTAACCCGACGAAACCCGTCCTTGATTTTAAAGTCTTTTGACACCTTACCATTCTTCAACACATGAGACAAACCACTCTCGTATGTCCATAATTCGTATAAAGGGTTTATAAAATGGGACGTCCCATTTTTCCTTGGCTATGGGTGATGCTAGCTGGGTCTCCTTCTATTCTTATTGCCTTCGATTCTCATTTCAGAGATCGAAAACCTTGTTACCGATACGATTTGCACTTTGGCTATTGGGTATACGAGTATATCCGACATTTATGATGAGAAAATCGAACCAGAGTCGTACACATGCTGAAAGCGCAGAAATGTTCAACATGCTAAGTCAAGTTGCTTCTGAAGCGACAATCTAATCATCTGATGTGTACGTCGGCAATGCTCTGAAAAGGATCATTGGAAAACTTGGTTGAAATTGACAGAGTCTAGAATAGAAAAAGCTTTTCGGGTACCATATCGGCGTTCTGAGTCGATATAATGACAGACAATGGGGCAAATAGTATCAATACATCAGCTTGTCGCGTATATGAAATAGATTCTCCCTAGTGAAGAAGAATCCAACAATGTTTTTGAATGTGAGACAAGAATTTCCACTAATGGACAACTCCGACAGGTTGTACTTAACACATTAGCATGCATGTCAATGAAGCCTTATTGAACAACATCAAGCACCATACATATATACATATTCTTATGAACCTTTACCTAACAGGACTCTAAGGTTCATGGTTGAAAAAATGGGTTCATCCAGGACACCCTTATACTTATAGGATCAGCATTTCTTAGATTTCCTAATATTGATGTCTTCCCACAGATGGAGTTGACACTTACCTACCTTCGCTTAGATAAATTCATCATTATCCCCCATCAATATCTACAATTAGAAAAGAAAGAAAATATATAGATCCAGCTTCATTAAAATCCACTTTATCCCTCGTTATCCAATGGTCATCAATCAAACTTCTCCCGACGCCAAAGCCAAGAATATTAATTTCCTTTCAAGTCCGCAATATTGAATACGCGCAGTTTCTCCGCTATCATCTGTCCAGTTAATTATAATCCTTACAGATGGGAATTAATAGTGACGAGTGAAACTCTTATATATAATCTTTTTCTCATTGTTGCTGAGTGACCTTAATCTTGTGCTAAATGAACAGCTGTTTCCATTTAAGTTATCCTTCCTAAGCGCGCGTCGTCAGTAAGGCATTTAATAATGTTGAAGATTCTTTTTATTTTCATTTTTTTTTTCTGCATTGTCCTCGTTTTCTTCCATCGGCCGTCATTCAGACAGATTGTTTTAACTTAAGTATGAGGGTATGCAAAAAAATAAAAAAAAGGAGGCAAAATTAAAAAGCACATTATTCAGAGAAAAGAAATGAGACAGGAAATGAGAATTTAATTGAATTTAGCTGTCTTCCTTCCAAGGATTGAGTTACTCTTCCTCTTCCTTTTTTAAGTAATTTTCTTCTCAAATGAGATAAATTAGACCAACAATTTCTTCTTTTTATTTTTTTGGTTTTTTATATTTTTACAGAAAAGTACTTAGCGAGGTTTTTAAGTCAGCCTACATGGAATTAGACACACGCCGAGAACTTGTTTTGTTCGTTTGCGTTTTATAAAAATACTTCTCGAGAATTTGAGGAATTTTATTATTAGTGTAGGATTGTAAGTGTTTAGCTAGGGGGATGTAATTAAAGTACCCAATAAGAGTTTGAAAAAATACATAAGATCTTATGGTCGAAGGTTTATTGAAAAACCTTGGTTTTAAAAGGATTGTTTTAAATAGGAATTATATGATAGTAATCCCGGCCTATTGTATATAGTCTTTAGAAAAACTGCTTGTTTAATTTTTTGTTTGCCAACATATCTTGCAAGGTAGTGAAGTAATCGGAATTACATTTCAGAACCGGTGCTACTAGAACATAAAAATCATTACGCAACTTCCTGAGATCAAATATGCCGGAGGTAAACTTCTCTTGCATTTGGTCTAACTGGGATGTAAAGGATTTTCATATTTGACTTATGTACCATGTACCGCTTCAAAGCCGTCAAAGCAAACGGGACTAAATATCTTACGAAAAAAATTTTCTCTCAAAACGACCCAGTATATCTTCGTCCGCTTTCCATAGAGATCATGCTTCGGCACCATAAAGTGGGACTGGGATGACCAAGGTTTTATATAGAATTTCCTTAGTTGGTTGAGGCCCAGGTTCACACCGAACTGTAGTGCTACCTAAGTAAGTAAGTAAGTAGTTGGGCCACTTTTCTGTGAAAGTATAAAAAAGACTAGAGATTAGGAAGATTTTTTCCAAATCTCCAACTATTCCTAGTTACATTAAAAAAACAGATGGTAACTGGACTATGAAGGAAACCTTAGAGCTTCGTACGGGCACGCATTTTCCTGGTAGTAAAACAGAGATACATAGTACATTCTGCAGAAAGCCATCAGACAGCCCAATTTACAGTGCTAAAGGACGTTGTCACCCCCAAGAACATGTAGTGGGCAGTGAACAGCTTCCTCCGGTACAAGTCCTCTGATCTCGTGGTATCTTCCCAGTCGAATTACAGCAAGGTTTTGATAATTTAAGTCCTTGGCTCCAGAATATCTTTAGGAATTGTTTAAACATCGGCTACACACCTAGATCCTGGAGGAGGACCAAAGTAGTCTTTATACCGAAAACCAATAAGACCTTCCACGCATCCCCTAAAGACTTCCGTCCGATCAGTCCATCCTTTTTTCTACTAAAGACTTTGGAAAGGCTCATCGACCACTGCTGTCCGCATTAGAACAAAACTAGATAGTTTTCTCCTATCGGTATCCCAACGTGCATATCGTAAGAGCATATCAGTAGACTGCCATGCACTCGTTCGAAGAAATTATTGAGAAAACTTTTGAAAACTAGTGAAAACTATGGTGCCCTTGCTGCACTGCTTGACTTGAAGGTTGTCAATGATCTTTGCCAGTTCGAGCAAATGCTTAAAAGAAGGCTTATCCATGCTGAGCTAGGGTACTGCCTAAGCAGAACGTCGGTGTGCAGGAGTATCCCCCAGGGCGGAGTATTTTCACCACTATTATGGCTGATAGATATCCTAATCATGGGTAAAGAGCGGTTCAGTGTCATAGCCTTCAAAATCAAGGGAATTGGAAAAATCTCAGTTGGAAACTGAATATTTAAGACTGTGCTAGGAACGTCTCGATTGCCCTCCATTCATGTAGGAAGGGCTCAGGCTAGGGTCTCCAGCCTCGGATTGTTCACTGAATATACACGGCACTTGTCAGACCCATCCTTATGTATGGTTTTACTCTCAGGTGTTTGTCAACAGCTCGCGAGAGGTGGGACCGTGAAAGAAATTTAAGGTGTTGTCTGGGGGTCGAACTTCGAATCCCTCGCTCCTTAATCCAACGCACTTACCACTTCAGCCACGGTGCCCACTATATGCACTTAAACATCGAGTACAAAACCAGGACTCCTAGCTAAAGTCCTTGGGAATTGGGAGAAATTTTAAACGAATCTGCGACAGAGATTTACACGGACGGATCTAAGACAGTACGTTTAGTACAGGTGCGGGAGCTTCACCACTCTACTGCCGAACCACTGTAGCGTATTTCCAGAAGAAGTTACAGCAGAGGTCACAGCAGTCCGTGAAGCCGCGACCTGTCTTTCAATTAACTCGATAGAGTGCAAAACTATTTTTTTTCTACGCAGATAGTCAAGCCGCGATAAAAGTCTTGGAATCACCAATAATTCGATTCAAGTTGGTATAGCAATGCCGAGGATCTCTTAACGAGATCGGTGTTAGGTACAACGTATCCCTGTGTTGGGTTCCATGCCACAGGGATATACCAAGCAATTCCAAAGCAGATGAGCTAGCCAACGAGAGTGCAAACTGGAACCTCCCTGGCAAAGGGGAGCGTCAGCACCTATTAAATCGATAAAATTCGAATTAGGTACCACAGCCATGAGAATGGCAAACAGTTGGTGGAACAATATCAGCACATGTCTCCCTTCTAAACAAATCTGGCCAGAGCTGGATTGTAGGAAAACCAGAGTTATTTCCGTCATTAGGATAAATCTGAAAAAATATAGTTGGCGCCCTCACAGGGAACTGTCGGGTAGGCAGACATGCCAGAAGGCTTAGTGCTTCCTTCAACGATTTCTGTAGAAGATGTGAAGATAAGGAAGAGGAGGAAACCATGACACATCTTCTGTTTACCTGTCCTACTCTATCGGTCTCGAGAAGTAAAACCCTAGACGAGTACTTCTTCGAGGATCTTAACGATCTAGCTAGGCTTGACTTAGGAAAAATAAAAAGCTTTGGCACCGGTTGAAACTGGTTTTAATGTCTTCGGCATTGGTTTACACCGAACCTGGTTGCCTTGCCTCCTGTTACCATTGGGAAGTTTCCATGTAGGTATCCGGTGCTGGTAATCCGGTTTTACCATAGTGGTATCACAATGAACTTTCTTTTTGGTCTAAGTGTGTCGGAGACAACCAACCAACCCAACGCCAACCCCTATTTATTCGGAATTTGCCCTCGTTTAGTGCTAAACTCATTTGGCAGCTTCTATTAGAATATCGTCGGGGTGCGGTAGTAGTTCCACAGACTTTCTTCGATTTTGGCTTGTGACTTTGCAGTATGATGTCTAAATCCTTTTTTACATCAAAGGTCTCTGTGGGTTCGTTACCGAACTTAATGGAGCAACGAGCGTTCTCCATCATCATTCTGCACAAAAGGACGAGTTTGGCAGGGATGGCGAAACGAGACATAGCTCTGTAGCTCGTTTCTATAGATGTTGTTAGGTATTCGAATTATACATAATCATTTACAATTTACCAATACATACATTTTTATTATGACAGTTTATCTTTGATGTTTGTTAGACGCGCAAGGTACGACCATGAACAAAATTTGAACGTATAACCTCGCCATTTGCACATCACTCTAAACATCGTGCTCACAAGCAACATATAGGCTATTAACTTTTACATTGAAATTATCATTTTATTGACTACCTTTATTGCTACCTAAATATGTATGTATGTAAGTGTATCACTTTCAATTTCGAACAATTTGTATAAGTAGTCTTAAAAGCCACAAACCTCTTTTGAAATGAGTTTCGAATCAATACCGTAATGGTATCTGACATCTATAGATCCTTGAACCATGTTTACTTACTCGTCGACAGCAACAGATCGAAGCAAATTAAAAATTTAAAAACATAAATCCTCAATCACAACACATAAAATGGTTGACTTAAAAAAAAACACAAAAAATTCTCAGGTCCCGTCGTCGCTGGTTGCCACCACTATTCGAGACTTTTTTTTATTTCGAGAATAAAATATAAAAGCAAACCCAACAACAGTCTTCTCTGCCAGCTGTTATCCTTAAACAAAAGCCAGATAAAAGGACATAAACAACAATTTATTTTAATGAGCATAAATCTTTTCTTTTCGACGAAAAGTATCGCAGAGCGTAAGCATTTTGGAAAACGCTCATGAACAGAACAGAACGGAAAACACGTGCGTAAATAAGAAAACACAAAAACCCACCACTTTAGAGACGCCAACAAGAATTATGTTTATCGTTAGTAGCGACATTGTGACGGTATAGCAAACATACATACACAGCAAGGAAGAAGGACTATGAATTAACATTCACATTGTTACGGTATTACATAGAATATTTATGCTACGCTATCCCAGGGGGTATATTAACTTTAAACCATAAAAACGTGTACATATGTAAGTGATCAGGATAGAGCGTAAGCGCGTAGGATGCGAAATTAGTTTATCTTCCTGTGAACCGATACGAAAGTCTATGTACATATGTACCAACATACTTGTATGTGGGTTTGTATAGGTACATATATTGTGAGGCTACTTATGTTTTTCAACTTTTTTCTTTATTTGGAAAAGAAGTTCTTTAAGAATCTTTAGTTCAGGTTGAAGGTTTGCCTAAAGGTTGGTCCTAAATTGTTCGAGCACAGTGGGATACCAAACTCTGTCGAAATTGTAACTGGGAAAGCGAAACGAGTTCGCGGAATTGTTTCGCATGGATGTAGTACCAAGGCGTACTACATCAGATGTTAGTCACGTAGCTCCATCGCCAAGTGTTCAATCTGGTTGGATGTTCGGTAACTATCAGTTGGAACCCAGGTGATCTTTTGGCAGACATTGTGCACAAACACTGTGCCTTCCATAACAAGACGATTCTTGACGAAACATTCGCCGTTGTTATTCCACTCTGCGAGGCCGTGTTTGCCCATAACATTTTTGAATGCTGTGTTATCGTTGCTAACCTTGGCCTTTAAGTCTTTCATTGCAAAGCCGATGTCCTTATTTGGTGTTAGACTGTGAACACCGGTTAGTCTGTAAAAAAAAAATGTTGTAAGGTACTCTAAAATATAGCCCCATCGTCTTATCGCCTAAAAACCTGCAAAAGCTGCTTTGATCGCACAGGAATACGTTAGGCTAACACTGAGAAAACCATGCTCACGAACTTTCGTCACAAACTTTCGTACACCTGCCGCAGTTGGTGCATTATTTTGATTGAAATTTCTTTTCAAAATTCGCACTCTTTCGGCAACACAGCATTCACTTTGGAAGTCTGCCATATTTTCAATATTTTCCAACGTTGTTCGAGCGTAAATCGATCCATTTCGTACCGCGAAAATATAATACTGGGTTTCTGTCAAGTTCTTGACGGCATAAGAGCTGTCAGTGGCAAAATAATATATGATTCAAAAAGAATCCAACAGATGTCCAACTCTTTAAACAATGCTTTGTAGGCGAGTGGATTTCTGCACAAGTAACAAGACACAGTTGTTTACTTAACGACAAATTATTAAAACATGATTCTTAACCGCAATCGAAAGCTGTATTTAACATGAAGCAAAATACGGGATGTCAGACTACTAGCGACAGGATCAGACGATCATGAGGCCACTATTACAAAAAATAGTTTCTTTTATGTCAAAGAAAAGTTCTCTGTGTTGTACAAAAACGAGGACACTGTTCTTTTAATTATAATTTATTGCCTACAGCTTTATACTATATACATATGTATATGTACGTGTGGAAGAGTGCTGATTTTTTCCAGTTTTTAGTTACAAAATGGATCTTAAATAGCTTGGTGTTACAGCTACATCCGCATATAATTAGGTACTTTCAGTCGTACTTTTGAATACATGACCAAGGATATACATACATGTGTGACAATATCCATACATGACGTATTTATGTCATAAATTCCAAATGGTACTACTTTTCCTTTTTCCTGCGGAACAAGTTTTCCTCTGTGGCAAACTTCTACAGCTTCATTACCACTCAAGAGCTCTATTAATATCCAAGGCTTTATAATTCTTGCCTTTTATCATGCTGTGTACACACATCTATTCTCTGATTCAAATTTTCATTCAAGGATACTCAAATTTAAACACCATACACACTTCGTTCAAGTCTGATGTTAGTGACAATTGCACAACGGGGGCATCACCGTAACAGTCACCCGACAATGCACAACCTATCTTTATCGTCTTTCATTTGTTCCATATAGTTGACAAGTTTAGTACACTCATAGCCCTGGGACAATGGTCCCATTTGCAAAATTGGCAGTTTCCTTCTAGGAAATCCATTTCTACCTCAAAACAAGCGCGTATCCCTTTCGGTACACACATTCAAACGCGAAGCTTTGTTATATGTGTACCTACCGTATGAGGGGCGCCACAGACTAATGTCTTTTTTGAGGTTAAGTTTATGCTCTAGAAACTCTATTGAAACAATCTACGTACACACCTACCACCACCATACATGACGGTAAAAGGTGCTGAAATAATAGCCAAGTTCATTTAAATGAGCTCAGTTGATGACGATGGTCAGAAGCGTATATTCCTCGTCCTGTTGTTTTCCGATGAGAATGAGAATTGAGAGCAAGGACATTGGGTGAAGCTTCCTTTCAACACCAGCAGTAGAGTAAAAGAATTTTATTACTAGAAAGTGTCAGGAATACCTCGAGCGTTTGTATATTAATGAAACTTTCGAGAAGATTTTCCAACTTTTGTTGGTAGCACTTTTGTAGATTGTCGGTAGGCAATGGTAAATAGAACAGGTCTTTTACGACCGAGTCTTTGAAACGACACGGAAACTGAGTCAGTGAGTCGCAATCAAAATTTAATATAGATACTTAGGAGGGGTTATGAAGGGTAATTTCTGGAATCCTTTCATGGTTTGTTAGTGAAGAGGGATACAATTAAAGGTGTTACAGTTATAAATAAAAATACGTACAATGTACTATGCCTATGATTGCACCTGGATAGGAACTCTAACTAGACACTTTTCGCGACTTTTTGTTGAATTCATTGTCATCTAGTTCAATCTGGATCACACCTCTTACTCTGGAGGAGCTAATCTTAGGCGTGCAGGCGTTGCTGAAACTGTTTACGTCATTAAAGAGGTATTCACTTAATGTAGTCTTCCTGATGTTGGCGAATTTAGTGAGAGGCCTCAGTGGTCAGCGAGACAACTACCGATCGGCCGGTTTTCTTCGTCTTTTCCGGTTTCTTAGAGATCGGTGTCTCTTCGATAAACCTCCAGTCTTTGATTGGAAGGTCCAGATTCTGGTAAGCTCACGGGGTTCAGTTGGAACCCAAATATTTGCCTTCGGCCTGTGGGGAAGGATTTTACGATGGTGCACTGCCTTAAGCTTGGCGCCTAGCCAGATTTCACCTATATTACTGATGAGAGTGGTAATGAAATCGACCAAATTTTGGCCTTCGCAGGCTTTTAGCGTTACATACAGCATCTTTAAAGGTAGGTAGAGCATTTGGATGGGTGGTAATTCGCTCGTAAAAGCATTTCATCACTCTGCCTTCAATGAGCTCCATTTCCCGTAGGAAATCCTTCCTTCATCGTCAGATAGATCCACTATCGCGACGACGAGGCTATCCTTAACCATCTTCGAGGCATTGGATTTCTCGTCAGCGAATCTATAGCTTTCGGACGGAGTTCCTGTCGCAACGGCGGCAAAGAATTTGCAAATGCTCCTCCACACGTGAAGGGTTTTGGAGGTGCTGGCGATGTTAGCTGTATGCGGACTGTGTTGAGCTCCTACGTCTGAAATAGTTTTATTTTTTGTTTTGTATTTTCTTTGTTTCTTGGTATTGTGGCACTTACACCTTCCAACGGAAGGACCCGGAAAAACAACGAAAGGGAATTCACTTCTTTAGTTGTCTTGTCCCGCCGAGCACGACTATGAATGCCTTGTAAGATTAAAGTCCCACACTCAGGTCTTCGATGTGTGTTACCTTCTTACGAGTCATCATCCATTCATAATTTAACCATGTCGTTGCTAGTTTTAATTGGGGTAATTGCAAACGTCATTGTGTCCTTCTGAATGCTTGAATTCATGTAATTAGTTCACTACACATCATAACCGGAATGGCATTACCCCGATGGGAACAAGATCACTATAATTTCGTTATTGCATTCGTATATCCATCAATTTGGGCAGATAAAACACTGCCCAAGCGGGCTAGGTATAACCAATAATTTTCGTTTCTTTTTCCAAATGTATTTCCGGCAATAAATTGCACGGGGAAATTCTTTTAATGGAACCATGGCTCACTAATTCAATACCCAGTTCGGTGGCAATACCACAATTATTGGTCATTTGCTTGAGGTCATTCGGATAAAATCCACTGATGTGTGATGCTAATAAATGTTAACATTCGCAAACGCGTATACATGCGAGTATGAAATCGATATGACGATTATGGTCATCAAAACTACGAAGTCGTTCTATTTTGACAGTCTGACCAACAAAAGAAGGGATTTGCATGTCCTTACATACATTGGGTGGGTTGTTCTACAAGGTACATACTGAGGCGGCTAATGTGTAGCTCTTTTACTAGATCGATGTCGTTTGCTCGTATAGTTCGTCGTTAAATCTCCTCCTTCAAAGCTCCGTCAACGCAAATATGTATATCTAGGGCATCTTTATCCTTCCATGCTTTCGACAGACTACATGATTCAGCGCCATAGATTTGGACCAAAGTCTCTATTAATGTTGCCATATGGGGCCTAAGATTTCTTGCCGAGTGGTTTCAGTCGTTCAAACAGTATGGCAGTTAGGATCTTGTATGCGATGTTGAGGAGACTGATACCTCTGTGATTGGCGCAATTGAGGGGATCCCATTTCTTGTGGATCGGACGAACGGTGCTGTGATTCCATTCATCTGACCGAATCTTAGAAATGATTTGGTGTATGCTCTTTCTGCCAGATCATTTGAACAGCTAGTTTGGTAGGCCGTCAGGTCCTGCAGCCTTGTATGTTGCTATCCTCACTTCGTTTTGGTCATGGAACTCTACTACGAGTATTCTTTTTTCATCTTTACAGGCTTGACACGTTCTGTTTACCTTTTGATAAAACTTCCGTACATTGTTCCTGTGGTATAGTGTTTCAGTATCTTCGATCGCATGCTTCTCATGCTCATTTTTCTTATTTTGGAAAAATGGATGCTCTTTCCATCTTTTCTGCTGATACAGCTCACGAGCAGCCCTCGTCCTTCTTTGCAGCGCCGCTTTGTGTACCGCTTGTTTAGTTGCATGTGGTTGCCGGTTCACTTTGTCAAACCAGGCGTTGCTTGGTGGTGGTCAGGCGAAACCCATTACATTTTTTGCGGCATTTCTAATGGCATCTTGGCAGATTTCGGGATCCACGTTCGGGATAGTGATCCAAGTCAATGTTGTCTGCTTGGGAGGGTTCAGCCATCCAGGACTCTAGAGGCATGCCTTACATCGATCGCAATATGATCAATTTTTCTGGCCGTTTGAGAGATGAGAAAACCGTATGCTTGCTATAGTGATGTTTCGGCCCGCAACTAATAAACCTAAGTCCATTCATAGATGTGGTGTCGTGAAGGCTGTCATTACATATAATAGCATGGCGACCGCAGTCCGCGTCTACAATAAAAGCTCTATTCATCAGCCTTGTCCTGATCCACAATGCCAATGTTTTTTCTTAACGCATTTTATTCAGAAATTTATGAATGCTTAAAGCTAGAAAAAGTGCTAAAGGCTAGCGTAAATAACTTAGCAATGTTATGACTAGCTTACCGTCTTCTAAATCAATGACAATGCCCAAAACGTATTCTTTCAACTATGTAGATTTTGAAGTGCAGTCTCACAGGACTTTCCACGCTGGTGTGCATGTTGTATCTCAGATAGAGGGTATGTCCTCATTGCAGAGCTGCTCAGTATCAGACATGCAATTAAGGTTCTCTTCAGAGTTGACAGCAATCGGTACCAAGCGATTTGAAACTATCAAAGGATGCTTGAGCATCCAACTTGATATGCATACATATATATGTATGTACCAGCTATATATATGTACAAGCTATGCGGAGGTTTGAGATTTAAATCAAATTCAACCTGGACATGCGGACCAAGCTGTGACGCAATCGATATGACTTTTGAGTAGAAGATTGAAAGCATCCTCTTTCGTCTCAATGCAGGTGCCGTCAGATTTTCAAAAGCGCACACGCTTTCATCAAGAGCACAGCACGAATATTGTTTCTTTCGTTGGATCCAAGGAGGCATGCAGTGTTCGCTAGTAGACAAACCTGGGAATCAAAAGCTATTTGTCAAATGTATCCGAACGGATAAGTGAGTATGAAGTGAGAGTAAGAAGAGACCCTACACAATTTGAGAAATCTTTTCAAGTGCCGCTATCGCCATGGCAGCAGGTTTTGAATAGTATTTGGATAGTATTTCCCATCCATCTGTGTATTTCACAGCTCCATCTGTCTTAAAGCGCTCCGGTAGTACAGCATCGCACACAGCAAGTTTGAGTTAGATTGTATTTTGCCATGCCAGCCCAATCTTAAAATTTTACAGGAATTGCACTCCATTACCGACGGCTTTGTTGCCTAACTAATTTCCCTATACATAGTTCCCAATTTACATACCTAATCTATAGACATCTTAAGACAGCATGTTTGGTTTCTCCATCTCTTGGGTGGATTAAAATCCAATGAACCAAATAGATGTATAATTCGTTTTAAGAACTCTTCTTGTATCCAACACTGTAATTTCAAATGAGAAAGGATATACTTTTATTATCTGGAATCACTGTGAGGCATTTATTTCTTTTTCTCGTTCATTGGGTGATCATCATCATCATCACGGATGCTGGGGTCGCCATTATGAGGCTGACTCTATTAGAATGACGCTCTCTTCCAATTTGAGTCGGACACAGAGGATGAATATAATTTAATGGTAATCCCAGTCAATTAGGCATATTAGCAATCATGATTTCCCCTTATGGAATTTTAATCTGCCACAAGCAGTTTGAAATTGTTCCAAAGGGAATGCACTACAAGCTTCACTGCATTTTAAGTAATAGCTGGCCGCTACCATTACTGCGCGTGATGAATATCGTAATGATAGCGTTTACTAGTCTTTTATTAAAAGTTATAATTGCTTTTATGTTACGAGAATTAATTTGCACGAATTCACGAATGAAAAGTGAGGAAGTTCATGGAATTAATTTGTTCGAAGTGGGATTGCCGTTAATTCCTATGAGATCGACAGTAGCTTAATGGTTCTTAAGCGATTCATTTTTAATTATTTTCAGTTTTTGTATTAAATTTTGATATGTTTTTGAAAGGCAATTTTGATAAGTCCTTCCCAAACCAATTTACCGCCGACGGGCAAATCAACATAATCTGTAACAACATAATCTGCATATCCTTATAGTCTTTAATCAGATTTGACTAAAGTCCAATGCAGAGTGTGAGAAACGAAACTCACTGTTTTGTAAGAAAAAAGCTTTCTAAGATTAAACATACCACCTTTCTTATGAAGATGAATATGCTCTTTATAAAGCAGCTTTCGAACTGCCAATTTGACGCCACAGAGTGGTCCGACAGATTCCTTACCGCTACCGATAACGAGCTAATGACTTCGTGTACTAGGAAACTTTTTAGGGCCAGTACTGCGGAATATAGGAGAAGTACATAGGTCTGCTATCCACAACCTGAAACGACTTTAGGAAAAGATAAGAGTAAGTGGGACGACAAGGAGTCTAGAACCTTTGAGTGGGCGTCCAAGGTAATTGAGGAGTGGAAGAGTTAACCCGAAAGAGGATCTTCTGCAAGTATAGAGGCGAAAAAAGGAAATCGCTTCTAAGACGTCACGATCTCAAGATGATCCTTCGGCCACTTCAGAGAAGATTACGAGCACCATTTCCATCTGATCATGGTGATCATCGATGGTGTCCACGAAGAAGGCATAATAAGCTGGGAGCATTGGAGAGTTCTGGAATGTAAGCTGAATTTCAGCCTCCTCTCTCTTTGCAAAACGGACCCTTCCAAGCCAATTCCATGTTTTAGAGAAAAGGGCTGACACCATGGAGGCTCCAAACTAATCCCTTGCGACGATGACAGTGCAGTTGACTTTATCAAGTTCGCCATTGCCGATGCAGATGAGCTGTGGGTGCGTTCTAATGCGTGATATGGGATGATATCCTACTCCGACCAAGGGGCCGCGCCTGTGTCCCCATGGAGCCTGGCAACGATATTCTGTTTCTTCAAAGACAGAACCCTGAAATTCCAACCAGTAACTGGAAAGTAGTCAAGTCGGGGGTTGTATTGTACCCGGAGTCCCACTTTACTCTAAAAAGAGTAAAGGTAACCTAGTCAGACTATTGACAGGTCATTGCCCATTAGGTAGGCATCTCTTTAGGCTTGGAATCCTGCCCAACGACTTCTGCCGTAGCTGTATGGATGAAGAAGAGGTTGAATCACCGTTTCACCTTTTGTGCAGCTGTATTGCGTTAGAACATCATCAAGAGAGCAGATTCTGGGAGAATACTTCTTCGAGGAGCTTGAAGTTATTTTCGATTCGGATATCAATAAAATTCGGAAGCTCATCCAAAAATCAAAATGATTCCAAGAGTAACGGAAGTGATCGGCTCAAGTTGTAACACCTCTGTCCAAGATTTTGGAATATGGACCAAATCCAGGCAAGTCATGAAGAATACTACCAGTCAAGGAAGGATAAGATCTATAGTGTGCTGGTTTCAGTGGGTATAAGACCATCTGCCCCTGCCAATTTACTAATTTATTTAATTTTAAACTTGAATCAGTGTATTCATCAAAGAATTTTGCTCTTAGTACTAAGATTGATTGGAGCTGCATGGCACGATGTTACAGGTATTTCCATGAGAGTAGCGAAGTGGGAATCCATTAACAGCTCAAGGAATTCGCTACTAAAAGTAGTTCATACATTCTTAATAGATCACAAGGGGACTTGGGTAAGGAAACTAGGACTTTTCTGATCAGAGATCTCTTCTATTTCGCCGCTAAAGAGACTCCAAGACTTACGTTGGGCTATTCTTAGTTTGGTTTTGTAAGTTCTGATGGTCTGCGAAGAACAGATATTCCTACTCTGTCCCTATACTTGGACATCGATCTTCCTAGGATTCATAAAGACTGAATGATTGGAAAGGAAGTCAATTAAACGAAACTAACTATATCTATGACCAAAGAAGTAGTGTTCGCGTGATACCTTTCAGTCCCTGTACCTACATATGTAATATATAATCTGAGACTAGAGTCATATGTAGAACTTCCTCTCAAGGGGATCGCATGCAAAATATTGATTTTAATTTTTTAAATAGATTCTCAAACAATCAATAGACCAAGATTTTCTTAGCCATATATAAAAACCATTAATATCTCACGTAAAACCATTCTATCATCTAACACACGCATAGTTATCTTTTAACCAAAACACCTCCTCTAAAAGGTTCGCATTATGTTTTACGCATGTTAAGCAAATGCAAATGAAACGAGAATGAAAACTAGGATATACTCGTACACAACAGTTTCAGGATACCACTCCGAGTGGAGTTTGAACAGAAATCTAACCTTATATACTTGAATCTATAGTCATCGTATCATGTTCCTCCTCCATTCCTATAACCGTGCCGGTCTTTTAAGCAGAATTACATAGAAATGAAATTATTTTTGAATATCATTCCAGCAAATTGCAATTTCAGTGTGGATAACGTAGCACCGGTGATTCTATTCGGTATTTTCAGACTCATTTTGTATGCAAATTTTTCGGAAATACTTAATCTCTCTTATGCAACGTTTAGATAGAAGTTGATCATGATGAGTTGGCTTGAATGTTTTCGGTTCGCTATTCGTATGAAGAATAGCTTTTAATCTGAGCATTTAATACCAATCCTTTTAGTGGATCGATAGTAGAATAAAAGTTCCTCATTTTAATTTCATCTTAAGGGACTTAGTGAAATCAATTTCCCAAGTCGAATGAGTCTAAAGACATTTTTTTTTTTTCATTTCTTTCCAATTAACTTCAATCAACAATTGAGGAAATAACGCAAACGTAAATCCTGCATCATCACTCATTCGAAGAAGGAGAGAGGTACATCCTTGCCATTGTTGTTATAAGTGAATTCAATTGCATCCTTCTGTAAGTAATCCAACAATAAAAGTACTACCGCTCCACTATCTACATCCACAACCGGATGGATGTTCTATTCATTCGTTGTAATATTATCGCATTTTCTTCGTGTATCTATTACATACATCATCGATGAATGTGAGTGCGATGTACACCCACTCGGATGCCCCACATTTCCTTTTGCAATTTTTATAAAATGCAGCTTAAATGAGATACTTTTTCGTCCCTGCAGACTGTGATCAATAATTAGTTATTGATGAGAATCCTGATCTCTCAGATTCGTGCACAATGAATTATTGTTGTAACGATGAAAAGAAAAATGATTTACTTAGGATTAAAGGTTGAATCTACGTCCTAATGGACATGCTTTTAAGATTTGACCTTTAATCCATTAATGTACCCATGACCAATTTGGTGTGGCTAATTACTCCAGATCATACATATTTGAATCCGTCCATAGTTCATATTTCTAAGCAATTTGCAAATGCGTGCATTACCGCGTTGTGTACTCGTAAAGCTACATAGCTTCCCCAAAAAGGACCCTCAGTATGGTGTGGTGCCCATATACTCGTACAAGCGTGTAGAACGGATGTGCAATGGCTGGGTAAATTACCAACAGTTTTCCGCATTTGTGGAGGCAACATTTTGCTGTGCTCTTCGGTTACAATAATCCCAGTATGTGTAACATTCTGGTTTTCGTTGTCCTTAGCCATTGGAAAATACATTACTCACATACGCTCTGCCGTAGTGTAAAATTATGTCTTTCCTCATATACCGGAAAGACTTTTCCATGAGTTATTGCACCCTGTGAGTGCGAGGGTGCGCCTGTTTCTCTAGTCAGATGTTTGTGTTTGTGTTTGTGTTTGTGTTTAGTCAACTAGAAGGTATAACAATAATGGTGCGGTCGCAATTCTATAGAATTACATAATTTTTAACGGAAAGTGTACCGGAAGGACATACTGCTGGTATGATTTATTATGTGTTTACTTTTGGGTTACATTCGAAGAAAGGAACCAAGACCCAATTTGAACTTTCACGAGCAGGGCTTTATGATAATGCGGGTGTGCATCACGACAACTTTTTTTGCTGACTTAGGCCTTGTATCCACTTGATTGTTTTAAACATTTTCCATGTCTTCGACCCAGCATGTTCGTTTCTTATACATATATCAGTATGTTCCGTCAACCTTTTGAGGACTTTTGAGGCTCTTCTTCAACATCAACATTCCTTCACTATTCAACAAAACTATTTGAAATTCAAGATCTTGTCCATACAACCTATAGTAGTGTTCGACAATACATATCATGACAGATTTTCGTTGTTTCTGTGAACATGCTTTATATCATAGCCTTGGTGAATTAGTGCACTATCTTATCTTAAGATAGTGACGAACAAGGTTTTGTTTATTACACTTATTGTAATACTTACTCTAGTGAGCGTTGTATGCTCTTTGCCTAGTACCATAAGTCCAACCACGTTGTTATCATTGTTAAATATCCAACATGCGGAATGTTATAGTTCCCTTGCTCAGCTTTTTTTTTCATTTTCCTAAAATATCTCCTGCTGTGGTATACAAGGAACTTCTAATTCGAAACTATCGGCACCAGTTTTTCTAAATTACTTGTTTTATTTCATCCAATCAACCTACAAATCACTAGTCAGTAAATCAGGATTTTTAACCTCTATAAGTGCAATGTCGTTCATGTGAGCACCCAATGCATAGTTTGGCGTTTTGTTAAATGCTTCTCTATTGGGGGAGCCTGAATCCCTAAAGAGATCGTCCACATGTGGCGGATAGGAGAATCCTTTCCAGATATGGGCGGTAGGAGGGAAATGAAATACCTCTCGAGTACCAAACAGACTGAAGATAAAACTTCATTAAAAAAATAAAAGAATGAAATATGCAATGAACAAAAGTGATGATAGTTATACTCGGTGGTAAGCTAGGTAATCTGGTAAATCCATTCTCATCGGAGGCCGCTCCCGTGGATTCTGGGGGACCATTTATTGCTTAATGATTAATTCAGAAGGAGTAAAAAATTAGAAACAACTCCACCAACTTACTCAGCAAAAGAAGGCGATCGATTCTTAGGGCCCATTTTCCACCACTCTTCCAAATCGGCCGGAACGTTGGCAATTTTGTGTTCGATATTGCTCCCGAGCTCCACTAACGTTGTTGGCCTGTATAAACCAAAGACTTAGCGTACGTTAAGCCGTAAAACTCATCAGAGAGGTGGTCATTCGACCGGACCATTTACCGAACTTCCCCGTCAATGGATCAATTGTTTGACCAGCTGTGTGGCATGTGGCACCATCTTGTTGGAACCACATATCACTGACGTCAAGTACACCCAATTCTGTCCCAAAATAGACTTCCAACATGGCACGATAGCGATCCCTATTGACCTAACCATGGTGATCATTTTCATCGACGAAAAAATACGGTCCAATCGCACCTCCGGCTTTACATCCGCACCACACGGTTCACATGTGGAATCGACTGATTTGGCTGATTTTCAACTGAAACACTCACGATATTTTCGATACTTTGACAAGTGAGTTGTTTTATAGGTACATGAACATTCAATACTGACTCGAATTTGTCCAGTATAGCAGGAACAGCCTGTCTGGAACGCTCTTAAAGTTGTGACCACCGACCCAATAATTTTTAATAATTTCCAAAACGTTGCTCGTAGAAAGTAGCTAAGGATGGTAGCCTCGCTTTCTAGAGTAATCCTGCCTTCTAAAATGATTCAAATATCGGTTCTATATTTTTTGTTTTTCTTTTTCGTCGGGGCACTGCCATTGTACGTTAGGTCCAGTCTTTCTTGATATGACATGAAGATATTCCTTCCTTATTGTAGTGACTGCTCCTTGGTTGAGCATATTGAATTCAGTGTGGCTTAACTTTCTGACATGAGCTAGGTTGCCAAATTTATGGTAGGTAGGTAGAAGGCGTGGCTGGACCTGCAATCGGATCACCAATGTGAACCCCTGTCGTGGATAATCGAAAACTGAAGACAAAAGCTGGTCTGTAGCTTTGGGATAGCTAAGCAGCCTCCCTGAACCAAGCCGATATTGTTATAAATTTCAGGATGGTTAACCGTGGCTTTCCTGACAAGTCGCCCAGGTCTTCGAAGTGGTATTCGTCGAGAGCCATTTTCCTAGTTTTGCGCAAGTTTGGGCATTTGCATAGGAAGTAAGATCTCCACAGTAACATTCTTCTTCGGTGGGCCGCCAAGAGGTTGTGGTCAGTAATAATCCGAATGTGTAGGTCTATTAATCCTCCAAATGGCTTGAGTAAGACCGAGGTAAGGCTAATCGGCTTAACGCACCGAACTGATATAATTCTTATGGCTTTGTAGTATCATGGAGAAAATATCGTCAGGGCCGGGTGCTTTGAAGGGGGCGAAGGAGTCAATTACTTTTTTTCGTCTATAATCTGGTTGTCCAGGAGATGGCTTATGTTAGCTGTTCTTTCGTAAGGGATAACTGCAATGTCAGATGTTAGAATGTTGCACCATGGAAAATGTGTCCTAAAGAGGAGTTCTAGGGTCTCAGAACATAATTCTGTCCAGGCTCCGTCTGCTCTTTTGATGACACCTGGGACTGTGGGTATCTTTAAAAGGATTTTCCGGAATCTAACTGCTGTTTAGTGGATTCTTATTTACCGCAAAACTTGCTCCAGAAGGCCTTATGGGAGTAGATCTTTTTTTCTGAAAAAAAAAACGTTGTATTGCTTCCTTTTTTTTTGTACACGGGATTGAGCTTCTTCTTGCACTGACAATGTGGTAGTACCTAACAAAGGTTGAATGGAGAATTGAGGTAATTGTTTTTACTTTGCGGTCAATCTCAGAAGCCCCTCGAACAGTCTAGAATGCTCATGAAAGCATCCCAGTCTGTTCTTTTGGAGTTGCGATAAGATCTATGATCTTTGGGTTTTCCGATACGGTGAAACATACATATCATTCTATGGTCAGAGGATATAACAGTATTTCCAGTCTTGGACTACCATAGAGTCAGAGTTTAGAGTCAAAGTTACATCTAAGACGTCTTGTCTATTTCTTGTAATGAATGACCCAATATTTTCAATTTGTAAATTACTTCACCTCTTGCGTTAATATCGCTACTTCCCCATAAGATGTGATGTGAGTTGGCATCTCAGCCGACCACGAGATCCCATCTGAACTTGACCGCACCTTTGAATAGGTCCATAAACGCCTCAGTAGGTGGGGGGTTCGAGTCAATATAAGACAAGTAGGTCGATGGAAAGACTTAGGGCTTCAAGGGCCCGTTCAAGTCGAGCTGATCTTTGATCTGCCTTGCTCTAAGGGGGTAGGAGAAAGAAATGAATGTGCCATTTGGCTAAAATGCAGGTGGGATGCTTGCAGTCATGTAGTTTGGCCCTTCCAAAGAATAAGTTATAATCTTTGCAGATTAGTCCGCAGAACTTGCCACCACTACTCCAGAATTGCTGAACTAGGGCTATGTTGTACCAAGGAAATTACAAAATACCCAAGTAGTGATCGGAGTAATAAGTTTCACATACTGAAACTGTCATCATCTTCGATAATCCTATGGAATTGGATTGTTTATTTGTTTATTCTTTCTTTATCAGAGGGCTAGTTTCGAAATCATTTGTTGTTGTTTGTCTTTTGTTTAGATCGTTCATTGTGACAGGTGGGCTGAAATTAAAACATAGGTAGCTGTGCAACTGATTTCATTAACCGTGAGAGACTTGTAGACTTGTATTAAGCCTATAATCTTTTTATCGAAGAAATAAATTGGTCTCAGTTTGCAGAACAAGTAATCGTTTTAATGTACTATACTCTCTTCAGAAGCGTACTATTTCCGAGTAAAATAAGTACCGGTAAACATTTTGGGTCACTGTATCACCACTATATGTCTGCCTTATCCTATATTATAAAAAAAGAAAAAGTCATTTGAAACGCCTTCAAAACCTCTGACCTTCCGATAACATTCCCGCCCAATATCTATTACAACTAAAGTATATAGTGCTGTATCAACCCTAGTGGAAGTTATGAAATACTTTCTACCGCCATTGTGTTGCACTTTGATGATGAACGCAAGCAATAAATTATGACTGCAACACTTAATTGATGAGTCCACACAGATCTTCTCGTGTTTCTCGGAATTGGAAAAAAAAAAACAAAATCCTTGAACTTTTGCCCGTTCCACAGATAGTGCATGCAGCTTCCGACAAATTCATGCACCATTTTCATTATCCTCCTCAGGCGGTAAAACTTAGAAAACCATATACATGTGTATTTACAGACAAAAACCGCCACAATACTTTTAAGCTTTCCTGCTAACACGAAAACGAGTGCCAAAAGCGCTTGAAGCGCTCCTCTGAGAACAAACAATCGCTTTTATGTGTCCTTTTTGTTGTTGTTGTTGTTGGCCAAAAGAATAACCTTCGTCCTCTCTTGTTGGATATATTTACGTACCATGTACATATGTATGTATCTTCCTCGTGGAAACTTTGAAAGTGAAAATGCTGAAGACATCATACCCATCCTATTGTTTACGTTGTTGCTTTTATTATGAGAAATTTAAGTTTAGATGCAGTGGATCCTTACTCAACACATCGCCCCTATACATATGGCACCAAGTGCGGGAGTGTAAGTACTTATGTATACCGCATGTGCGTTCCATGAGACTGTGGAAATATACTTTTACACAAAATTTTCCATTTTGTTCCCTTAATTGCGGTAGTAATTACCTTCGACTACACACACACACTCAAAACATGCAGAAGGATAACCCAGGACCTGGGGATCTTCAATAGAATCTAATGTCAAAGTTGTTTGTTCGTGCAAAGTTAATTCTTCGGGGTTTTTGCATAGAAAGACAGACAACAGCACAGAAGAACACGCGCAGCCCGCGTCAAAGAGGTCCTTAATGACATTTGTACTCAGTAAATATTAATTAACTAGACATACGTGACAGCGCAATGAAATTACGTTGTGTTTGCAATTAGTTTCGATTAGTGTCGCATGGCTTTGAATTTAGCTTTCTGTATACGTACATAAATATGTCAATTTCATTCATTTTTTAATTCATTGAATTCGATTTTGTGAAGTGAATGGTTTTGGCACTTCATGCCATTGTTCGATTTGTTTTCGTTTCGAAGGCAAATATTTGTATTTATAAAGACAGCCATATCCCATGGATGTTCTTTAAACAAATTTCCGTATCAATGCGGCCATCAATCATATATAAATCCAATAAGCTCAAGTCACGAAAATAAATAAAGGTATTACGACCTCGTGCATGCAATACCTCTGTCTCACACGTTTAAATGCAGTTCCGCATAGGCGGTGGCACATACATAAATCCTTGGAGTGATGGTAACATTGAAGTTACTTGCACCATGCATGCTAGTATCGATGAAGTGTTTGATAAGACTATGAATCCGGGGGGTTGCTTCTCAGTTTGATTTGCTTAGCTGACCCCAATTATGCCGAGGAATATATTTGTTTTGAACGACACCTTTGGTGTGAAGCATACGATGACGGTGTGTGCTAATGATAGAGGTTGGAAGTCAGTTGGCTCCGGTATACCCGACTTAATATATAAGCTGACAGTGAAGTGTAATATATGCGAATTGATGGTTTCTTGATTTTCTAAGGTTTCACTCGGGCACCTAGTCATTATGCCGTCTTTTACTTCGAACTGATGGTTGTATCATTAGGGTGATGGTGTAGTGTGATTATTGTTGAAAGAGTTGCGCAATAATACATGGACATGATACAACGTTTGCAAATACTCCTGTGACTATATTTGCGGAACCGTTTAATGCTCTTTAGATGTTCTACTTCCCTGATTATATTCATATGATGTGTCTTTTGTCTGTTTCAATATGAAATTAAACTTGAAGGAGGTACAAAAATTTACCAGATTGTTTGGGTCGTCAACAGTAGTGTCATCTATGTATATCCGAAACTATTGGTTGCCTCGTAACCCCGACGCACAGCCCCCAACCTAGGATTAGTTTTGGTCATCAACAGTAGCGTCATCTATATATGAAACTATTGATTGCCTCGTAACCCCGACCGAGACGCACAGCACCCAACCTAGGATTAGGGACAGCAGATCTTCCAGAGTCAGTAACCCACTTTGGAGATATAAGCGCTGCCCATGTCCCATTAAGAGGCAGTCGAGGTACTAGGCACCCAGCAGCCACCAACGTGAAAGTGTAGAGTAGGAGTTGTTACGAACCCAGATATTTCCATCCAGTCTTCCGGCTTGGAAGATTGATTATCCATACCGTGAAGCGTCTGCAAGGGAATGCAGAGTGCTCTGTATCTTCCTCTTGGTCTGGGCAGTCCGGCCATTAAAGATTAGCTTGATACGATCTCTCCTGCCATTCGGCCCAGACTTATTCTTGGTGGTACTTCAGTATTACTTCGACTCATCACTGTTGCGCTTCAAGAAGGTCATACTATCTCAGTCTTTTTTCTGTATAATTTCGTCTTCATGGGACCAGCCCTTATTTGGGAGCCGTAGAGCATATATGTGGCCACTCTGGCTAAGAGTAGTCTCTTCGTGTGTTTCGGTCATCCGATATTTAGCATAAGCTCTACCAGTACAGCCCTTGCATTTGCTGCCTTTTCAGTTGCATGCTACAGGTGCTGCTTATAATTTAGCCTTGCACTCATGGCAATGCCAAATAAACTTTTGGGGCCTATTTCATAAAACTACAAGTGTTGTACTTGTAAACTTGTAACTACAAGCACAAATAAAGTATGGAGTTGTAATTTTGTGTTCCATAAACATTTTTCAGCACTTGTAACAAGGCAAATTCAAATTATAAGTGTAGCGATCAAAATGCTACAAGTCTACAAGTCTGTAATAACAAATTAAAAATTATTTGCGAAGAACTACGAGTCTGCGGCTATACTTTACAGTTAAGCGATCACAGTACGTGATTTTATTAGTCTCTCTACTCTTGTAAGAAATTCACTTGTAGTTACAAGTCCGTCGCTAATAATTTTTTGCGCAAATACTTTTATGAACCAGAAAAGCTTGCCGCAGTTGTAAATTCACTTGTAGTTACAGGCCTGGCATACTTGTAGTTATTAGTGAATTGGCATTCTTTATGAAACAAAAATTTGCACACAATTTACAAATTACAAGTGAATTCACGAATAATTATAAGCGTTGTAGTTTTATGAAATAGGCCCCTGCTCTGGGTTGAATGCTACGACGTGATCGCCAGCGGTTACTCTTATAATCTCTATGACTCGCCTGTTGCTGATGAGCACTATGTCGGTCTTTTCCTTTGCAAGTTGTAGGCCCATATGTAGTTGCCAGTTCTGGACCTCTTTTCTGGTATGTACATATGTATGTGTACTAGTATTGAATTAACCAATTAAGGACACTTACTTTTTTTTCGCTTTTATAAAGTCAACAATCAGAACTTCCTTTCGTCGAACGACATTTACTTTTTTCAGAAGTCTTCTAGGCAATCTTCAGAAGGCTATTTCAGCTTCCATGTTGGCAATGGCTACAACATGTGAACAGTTTTGTTTTCTTCTACCTTTTCCCTACTCACTATCTCAGTCAATCAGTGTTTCTATACACAAGCAAATGACCAGTTACCAGATTTTTGGCCATATTAAAGCACACAGCATTTCCTTATTCAAATATTACACTTGGCGTGTGTACCCCCCTCTCTGATGATTCGCAATTTAATCAGCTTTCAGATGCTAGTCACGTTTACTAATATCTATGCCTAATTCCATAGCGTGACCGAAGAAGAAAAACCAGAATGTCATTGCTTGAAGATTACTACTTGTCGTCCATGTGCTTGCCACACAAAGTTTCTGCTTTAAGGCCTTTAGGAACGGAAATTGGCTACTCATAATATTTTATTTTTCAAATGGTTTTCAGTGTGCAGGACTTTGAATGGGAATGGGAAAAAGGTCTTTTCGCCCCCAAACTCATCGCATAATCATTAATAAAGACAGAATAAAGGTTTCTCCTTCTTATGGTCATTTTTCCTTGCTACCTTTGCATAATTTTCTCGTAAAAATTATGTCATCCAACCTTTAAAATCGTAAAAGATTCAGAATATCTCATCCTAAGGCATCCGTCTGGAGTGTAAAAATGGCCGGCATAATAAAAAAAATTACAATGATGCATAATTTACTGAAGGCGACCATTGTTGTGGAAATTATCTTTTGGAAAGCAACTTTTCCAGGAATATTATTACCGGCGGGCAGAGTGGGGGCGACTTTTTTTTTTTTTTACTATACGTTTCCTTTACTGTGCAGTCAATGTTGTATGAGTACTCTTTTAGCTTTGAGACGTGCAAAAGATTTATGATTCACTGGTTGGATTTGTTGTGTGATTTCATTAGCCCTAAAACGTCGCCAGCATTTTCTATATTTTTAAAAGTGTAGGGGTCTGTTAGATAGGGCATTGCAGATTTGTGGATCTATTTGACCCATCCTTAATACATGCTACGGTTATGTGATAGAAAGATAATATGTGATATGTAAGCCCTCATATAAAGAATAGAAAAGACTATCAAAGCTATCTTCAGTTTAAAAAAGTATCTTTTGGTACAGTATGCCAAGTTGTTCAACATATTTTCAACGGATTAATTCAAAACTAACCAAGGTTCTGGTTCTCAGGTCAAAATTCGACTTTACGGCGACGGCTATTGCGAAAACAAAGCGTTTGTATCTGTAAAAAACGGAGGTTGATTCAATCTACATAGAATGAACTAGTTTATATTCGTCTGGAAGAGTGAATTTACTATTGGAAGAAACACAGATCACAGAATAAATTCTTGATTGACACTTTTTTTCTGGTTAATGCTACTGTGCCCTGATTCTTCAGGGTGCGACCGAACTGAACAAGTACATTATTTTGGTGTACTGACCATCATGCTTTCGTTAACAGTAGTCTTAATAGACACAACTGTCTGCAATGCTAGATAGATAAAGCAATTGTATTACACTATGTTTCGTGTAAAACTACTTTAAAATAGAGAGACAAATGTCACAAATCACAAATGTTTGTATCTGGATCGGCACGGACCTTAACATCACGTAAAATTATGTACTTATTTAGGTCTCTGTCTCCAGGAAATGTGACAGATCGCAGCAGGAGCGAAAGGGTGTTCGAATTTTTATATTCGACACTTCTCTAATCACTTTGCGTGTTGAACACCATGACATGCGCTGAAGTCAATTTTCTGTGACCATGGACTTTAGATAATCGCAAAAAGAGTCCAGAGTCGTCAAATCACACGAACGAGGCGGCCAATTGACGTGTCGAGACATTATTGAATTTCAGCTTGAATAACTCGATTATTTGGCCAGTTATATTGCATCTTGTTGAAACTACATACAATGTACCAAGTTGTTTTTTTCCAATTCAAGAAGATATATGGGCAAATGACTTCTCCAGCATGAAATCTGTCACAAATAGTCAGTTGTTGACGGTGTAAAGCATTTCGTCAATAGCTTCCAGTTGCTGGCTTTAGAAAACTGCTCCGATTGGGCTCTGCAAACTTTTGAAGAAAATCCTGAATTTCATCATCATTTTTGGCTTAAGGGCTTTGTCAATAAGCAAAATATGCATTATTGGAGAGCAACAAATCCACATGTGTTTTATGAGACTTCATTGCTGGAGATGTGATTTTTCTGCTTCTTAGGTGGCGCTACAGTTCGGGGTGAACCTGGGCTTCCAATATTAAGCCTCTCCAGTTAGCCCGGTCTTTAGCTAACTGCCTCCAATTGCGCTCCAAGTCGGTTGAGGTCCCCTTCTACTTGCGCAAGCCACATTAGCCGAGGTCTTCCTCTACTGCGTTGTCCCTCCGGGTTAGATTTGAAGACTCTACGAGCCCCAGCATTGTGTTCATCCGCTCTACAGGTCCTAGCCATCGTAAACGACTGATGTTCAATTTTTTGACTAGGTCGATGTCTCTGTATAGCTCGTATAGTTCGTCGTTGAATCTTCTCCTCCATAGCCCGTCAACGCAAAAGGGAACGATAATTTTACAAAGAATTTTTCTCTCAAACCGATCGAAGATATCTTCATACAATTTAGAGAGAGTACAAGCTTCAGCGCCATAAAGTAGAACTGGGATGATCGAGGTTTTATACAGGGTCTCCTTAGTTGTTCGGGATATTGCCTTCTGAGTCCAAAGAAACAGCGACTGGAAAGAGTTATTTTTCATTTAATTTCTGCTGAGGTGTGATTAGATCGTATTTGTTCGTCGATGAAAATGATCGCCATGTTGAGGTCAATGGAGCTCGCTATCGTGACAAGTTGGAAAATTATTTTTGGCCAGAATTGCATGGACTTGACATCAGTATGACATGTAGTTCCAATAAGATCATGCCACATGCCACACAGCTGGTCAAACAATTGATCTCTTGAAGGGGAAGTTCGGTAATCGTCTAATTTCGTGAAATGGTCCGGTAGAACGGCCACTTTGCTCATTCGATTTAACGCTGTTGGATGGGGTTACGTTGAGTAGTTGGTTTATGCCAACAAACTAGCCACAATAGATGAGCTCAGGAACAACATCGAACTTGAAATTGCTAGCTGGTCCGGTCGATAAGTGTGGAAGAGTGGTGGAAAATTGGCTCCAAAAATCGATCGCTACAAATGTGCTCGGTGTGCTCATGTGAACGGAATCGAATTTCATACCTAAATTTAGCATGTGTACTACACCTGGAATACATTTCAGCCCGATATCTTAATTATTTTGTTTTCTATCAAAAGACACTTAAAAAACTAACTTAAGACTAGGTGCTGAAGGCACTTTGTTTATCATTTTCTTATTTTAAACCTTAAACTAAAATTACTGAACTATGGGGAGGAGAAGGATAAATTCAGGGAATTCCTCAATGCCAATCTGCTGCAATGTAAATCAGAACATTGTAGTCTGTCTGCTATGCGTAGCATTCTTGACAAGTTAAGGAGGAAGAAAGGTACAGATCTACGGTTGCGTGGTTTCGTGTTAAGGGAAATCATTTGAAGCAGCGTGGAACAGTCAATGTTTCCGTATAGTAGCTAATGGATGAAGCGTATGTCAGCTACTTCTCGACGTTTTTCGAGTGATTGTTTATTGATCAGTTTCGAACGATCCTCGTTAAACAGATTCAATCCGGAGAGAGTGGATGTGATGATAGGGAGACCACACTTGACTAGCATGCTCTGAATACGGCTGATAAAAGTGACGTAGAGGGATTTCGTAACATAGGGGTTAGAAAATTCTTTAGACCAGCGTTTTACGAAACCGAGCATTGAGTTGGCCCTGCTAATAATTTGGTCGAATATATTTGGCGAAAATTGAGTATTTTGTCACAGATAACGCCCAAATCGTGTAGAAGGCAGACTGGGGGTACAGGCTCGTTCCGATGAAATATATACGAGGGGCTGGAGGAAGACGTTTACAAGAATATGTGATAGCCTGGCATTTATTAACATTGAGTTGAAGGAAGTTTTTTGGCACCATGTTGAAAAATTATTCAGGTGAGCTGGGAGAGGTTAGGAGTCCGTTTGAACTGATATTAGTCTGAAGATATTCATGTCATCAGCGTAGATGGAAATATTTGAGTTTTTAATGATGCAGTCAACATCATTAATTGCCAATATGAAAATCAGCGGACGTAGGTGGTTACCTTGAGGAACTCCGCAGGTGACAGTAATGGAGTCAGATACAGAGGATCTAAATAGCAATTTGTATTGTCGTGCTTTGAGGTACGATTTAATCCAGTGCACACAGAGTACTCGAAACGAATTTAATTAGATTTGTGGTTGTTGACCTACCCTTAAGAAAGCCGTGCTGATAAGGAGAAAAGATGGATTTTTAGTGGAAAAACATTTGTTTTGTAAATTATACTTTTGAAATTAAACTTTGGGTATGCAGGAGAGTTTAGCGATCAGTCAGTAGTGTGAGATTTATTTTTTGTAGCCTTTTTTGTGAAAAGGGATTATACAAGAGCTCTTCCAGAGCATTGAACAGATGCCCTATACTATAGAGAGTTGGAAGAGTTTGGAAAGGGGTTGGGCCAAATGTTCCATGCATTTCAGAACAATGCCGGCTAGACCGTCAGGTCCGGCTGAGTATTCGCATTTAAGTTTTTTAATCTTATCTTCTTATCTTCTATCTTATCTTATCAACAAGTGGAACGCTTATATCAACTGATGTTAGAGAAGTTTGGAAACAGTTTCTCATATAGGAGAAGTAATTATAATCGGGTTCAAGGACATGGTTGGTGAAGGATTGACTGAAGTATTAAGCAAACACGTTAGCGATAATTTTAGGTTCACTTGATGATGAGTTAGATTGCATTCGAGCTAGATATTCTGTTATAAAGAGAGTCGCATAGTACGGAGAAGTTGATATATGCGTGCTGGTAGTTGGTAAAGTCTAAGTCAGAGAGAGACGTAAAATACGTTCGCTATAGTTTATTTTATGGAATGTCGTTTTACAACCTTTCTCGTTACCAGCAACTATGTTATGTCTTCCATTAACATATTTGAAAAACGGGTTGAAACCTGATCTCATTGTGACTATAACAATTCACATTTGCAAGTACTCTATCACCAGTTTCTTTCGGTTAAATGCACATTACGAATAAATTCCCAGTTTTTTTTTTATTATTATTAATTTTAGGTCATGTTCAATTATTATTCAACTATACGATATGCTATATTCCAAATCTCTGTATATATCTTGTATTTAGTCCACACATGCAACTGTGGGTGTAGTGTATGTATGAAACTTTTCACAAGCAAATGCGAATACTCAAAAAAAATCAATTTTTCAAGGCTATTTGCAGATATTATATTTTTGTTTCACCCCTTTAACCGATCCCACCGCACATACATACATATATATATAAAGTGTAAGTGTGTACGTGTTATAGTACCTTTTTTCCATGCATTATTTCAATATGCATGACGATGACAGGACCACAGAAAAAGCAAATTGGAAAATTGTCACCCTGCGGGTTGTTACTTTGATTATATGGGTTATGCATGCAAATTGATTTTTCGTGTTCATTGGGTTAAATTGAATTTTTGCTGCCTCCGAAACTTTGCATGTATGTGTGTGATTTTTGAATAACCAAATGCAATCTAAAAGTTATGAGAATATTGAAGAGGTTTTGTCGAATGTTAGAAAGGAAGGGTTAGCTATTCATGGTGTACCTACTTTGAAGGTGACATTTGTATAAAAGAGTAGGACTTGACGTTAACTTTAAAGCGGTTTTGCTTCGTAATTTGGATGTTTGAATGTGCAGAAGGACTTGTGAGATCTGGAATGGAAATTAAAACAGTACTTGGTTTTTGTTTGCAGTCGAATGTTTCGACGAATTCAATTCGTGAAACTGAAGACCTTTCTTTCTTTTAATGACGACTTTTGCCTTTACTTCCACATTCCAAAAGTGTCACCAAAGAGGCTGACTAAACAACGTAAAATTGTTGGCTTGTTGGCATAAAACAACAACTTATCGTAACCCGAGCGAGGTGGCCTTTGGACCGGACCACGATTACTGAACTTCCCTGCAAACTTCAAATGCACCAATTTTGCTTATTAATGAAATCTTTTGAACCAGAAATGGGCTTCATCGAGAATGATTTCGTGATGAAAATCGGGATCCTTTTCATGAATGTTAAAGACTCGATCATTGAAGTTACGTCACAGCTGATGGTGTGACTAGGGCCGAGCGAATTTATAGGGATAGTCGTAATAGAAAAACTTTTATCTTCTGAGCGGTATTTTAGAGTTAGAGAGTTTCTAGTGATTGGAAACAGTTTATTCGATTTGTCATTTGATTGTTGATTATAAATATCCAACAATAGCTTAGGTCAAATATGACTTGCGATACCATTCGCTCTGACCTTCATGTTCCTTCAACGATGTACAACGATGTACATTTTCATCAACACATCCTGCTACAGTTACAGGGGGTACGTGCAAAGCATGGTATACTTTCTGTTCCATAACCATAATTGCACACAATCTCCTAGGTAAACTAGTTTAAGTCCCACCACCCAACCAAACCTCAGCATCCTTTTTATTCCATTTTCAATACTTCACTTAAAATGAAACCAATAAAAGATATTGTGTATGCTTTCACAGTGTGTATACACTCAAATGAGGAGAAAGAGGAAGGCAAATTAAATCAAAGACCCTTTGAAAGCCTCTGATTTGCTTCATGCGTTTGCGGTGTTGGTGATTGGGTTGCGTGCTACGCACATTTAAAATTACCCAAGTCATTAAATATGCGGCAACACATAGGCAGAGGAGTGTAGGTCCTTTATTTGCTTCCACAAGAACGTGTACACAAAGCCGATCAAATAAACGTAAGTCTTATACAATGCAACCCCCATGTTCTCGGAGCAGAGAGATGTTCTCAAGGGTACCACGATACTTTTAAAAGATGAAATATATATTTTGGCTTGAGTATGTACGCACAATAATAACATATGACACACAGGCATGAATGTCCTTACAAATTTGAAAAAAGGAAAAACAAATATGTATTTTTTCTGGTATTTTTTTTTTTTTCCTCAGTGAAAGGCTTTGTGTTCCGGCTCACAAAAGTGCTATTCAGCCAGGAGCAGAGTACTGACATTGTGTGAAAAGATATTTGCACTTAAGATGAAATAAGAAAATACGTCTGGTACAAGAAGAGGTATGTGATTTTGCGGCATAATAAAACCGGCTGTCATATTTTGGCTTGAAGTTCAATTTGCCTAATAAGTCCAGCCCCCCCTTCAGCTTTAGGTGCTGGGGGGGGCTTTAGGAAAGTCATTGTAAACACCAGTAAAAGTGCCTTTTAGACGGGAAATGCAAACATTGATAGATTTGTTTTTTTTTTTTTTTTAAGCTGTAATTAAAAATTGTGTTGTAAGCAGTAGCAATCTAAAAACCTAATCTCTTTCTCTCTTTCGCCTTCAAAGTGCCAAAACAGTCACATAATCCACATGGTAAGCAGCAGTTAAGGGCATGTACAAGTCAGATTAGACCCTTCTTGTTTTTTATTACGCTTGGAGTTAGCCAACAGTGACTTTTTCCCCTAGGTGGTGGATAGATGCTACTTTGTTTGTTGGCAACAACATGTACTTGATTTTGTCCTCATTCACTTTAAAGCCAACTCGCTTCGCCTGTTCTTCAATTGCCGTAAAAGCCTCTAAGACGACGCACTGGGAGCGGCCGTTCCGCGGCTTTTCCAGCACAAGATTGAAGCAGTAACATGATAGCGCATCTTCTCGCCGAAATTCGGTACGTGTTTGGAATAGTTCGGATGAACTGTTTTCGAATAGCACGTGCACCTCGTGTTTTCCAGCGTCACGCGACACAGTTGGATCAGTTTAGTCGTGATCCCGAATGTACTAGTCAAACTATTATCTTCATAGTTCGCCTTCCCTTTGAGTCCATAGTTTTCACCCAAACACTCAATCTGCAATTTTTTAAGGACGAGTTTTTTCTACAGATTTTACACCCCATCACCTTTTTTACACTATACATCCTTTAAATCCAATATTTACTTCCTGCGTGCACCTTTAGTTATATTTAGAATATGAAAAACTTTAACATCACCTATGGTCATCGTAGAACCTAAAATTTTCTATTTATAATCAAAACCCACGTGCAATTACTCAGAAAACATCAAAGCTAACGAAAAGCTCTGACATTTACGGAAATTCGTTGGTAACATCCTGACACATTCAATTTGTTCGAAATGTGTGCACAATATTTCTGTCGTAGGCGAAATGATGGACAAAATATCTACAGTATGTATGTAACCACCTTTTTCATTTGGTTAATTTTATTTGAAGTATCTATGAATACTTTAATTTAAAAAGGTGTCTTAGATGTACCTTGAGTGGAATTAATCAATAAAAAGAAGAAAACAATGTATAAAATGAAAAGATTTATATTTAAGTGTTCTAACTCAAGATAGCATTCAAAACACACTTACTTTCTAACTAAAAGCCAAAAATAAAAAAAAAATTCTTCCAAACATTAATCTTAAGAACAACACTTTAATCAACCACCCTTAATCGCTTTTGCTAATTAAGTGCCTGCAAAGCTGTTGCAACACCATCGTCTGGAAAGGTTTTTCCCTGTTACAATACAATGGGTCCTGCAACGTCAGCAGTCTCAGTCTTTTCATTTTCATTTAATGCTCTGCATGGAGCACCTTTAAAATGCTGTTTTTCTCCATAGAACTCAATGTATCTCTACGTAAAAAGACACAAAACCAAGAAACTCCAGAAGCGGTAGGTAGGTACTCGTACATTGGGTACGCAGTTCATAAAAGCTCTACAGTGCGCTGTTTTTGTGTGAATCGAGTACCTTCCAAAAAACCAACTTCATGGTCGGTGGTGCTTGTGTTGATTTGTAAATTGTATAATTTGGTACAAGTTCGGAATTAACGAGTTCCGAACAATGCAACTGAAATAAAATGTACTGTAATGGCAACAGTTGCAGAGAACTTTTCAGGTGGTAATTTGTAAACCAATTAGTTGGGAAAGAGTTATCTAAGTGAGTTTTTATATATGTATCTACTACCAATTAGAATGATGTTTTTCACTTTTTTTTTTAAGCGAATTTGTTGATTGCGAGTTTTATTTTTTGGCAAATGAATGCTAATAAGGGAAGGGTCCATGGATTGCGATACGAAAGGAGTGAATAGTTTTTAGTAAACTTGCTTGGAAACTGCCGACTTAGATACCGCATTTAGTGTGGCACAATTGTCCTTGTTGTAATCCAAAAATCAGATCAGAATTAGCTGAGTACCAAGTCATTGTAACATTGTGTATCGGGAAACATTTCGCGCAAAGGTCTTTCGGTACAATCCTCAGAAGTGGCAGTGAATTCGCCTCATTCTTGTTTTCCATAACATGACAGAATCAGATATGAAAGAGATAATAGAACAGTGTTAAGACAAACTAGTAAACATGAAAAAAAAAAACAAGGGATTTTAACCAAGACATAATTTCAACAACTATTTAGGTTATATTAGATTTGGTAGTGTAGGGCTATGGAGTCATTATAAGACAATAGGCGTAATATTGGGTCCATCGCCATTCCAAGGGAACCTACGTTAAATCGCATGAGCGAGGTGCGAACTTCCCCTTCGATAGATCAATTGTTTGACCAGCTGTGTGGCATATGGCACGATATTGTTGAAACCGCATATCACTGATGTCAAGACCATAAAATTCTGTCCAAAAATAGTCATCCAACATGGCATGATAGTGTAGTGTCTTGAAGCACAAATGGGTCTGTCTAATAACGCATATTTTGCTTATTGACAAAGCTAAGACCAAAATAAGCTTCATTGCTAAAGATGATTTTTCGATGAAATTCAGGATTTTCTTTAAACTATTGCAGAGTTCAATTGGAAAAATGTTGCTGCAAGACAACACGGGGTAGATGAGACATTGGTATCATCCACAAGGATTAGGGCAATGCTGATAGAACTTTGGTTGTTCTTGAGGCTGCCCTCAAGGTGGCGTTCTGTCTCCACTGCTTTGGTGCATGGTAATTGACTCTCTGTTGCATATTCTCAATACTTCAAACGTCTACGCTCAGGAAAAAGCGGATGATGTTGCCATACTTTCTGTCGGGTCATGCCTATAGACTATCTGTTCTAATGCGCGGATAGCCTTAGGATAGGATAGCCAGGAATGGGCTTTCGGTCAATACTTTCAAAACTGAGGTTGTTCTCTTTACTAGAAGGAGGATTGTGACCGGTCTGACTCATCCAGTGATAAAAGGCGTCACCATCCAGATCTCCGATGAAGCGAAATATCTGGGAGTGATCCTGGATAAGAAACTTCTTTGTGCAAAGCATGTCAAGTTGAAGACATCCAAGGCGCTCTCAGTTTTGTAGCAGTGTAAGAATGCTTTTGGCAAGACATGGGGCTTATCTCCGAAAATGGTAAGACCTTTTCTAACTTAAGCGTCGGTTGTTTGGTGGAGAGGGCTTTCGCGTAAGTATGTGACTGCCTTCTGCACCAAACTCCACAGAACGGTCTGTCTCGGCTGCACGGGAGCTTTCCCGAGTACGCCTGGCTCTGCTCTAGATGCTCTGCTTGATTTACCTCCCCTTGATACTTTTATCATGGGCTGTACTATCAAAGCAATTTATCGTCTTAGACGGGGTGGTTTTTGGTATCATCCGCACTGGAGTTTCGATGACCTTGCGCGACACTTATCCTACGACCCTAGTCCCATGGATATGCTGTCTGATGCAATGACACCGGAACTTCGGCTGTTGTGTAAATTTCGAGTCGACTTTCCTTGCGTTCAGGACTGGCTTCGGCCAGAGTCCGAGCCTGAGTCGAATCTTCACGGGGTGGCGGGGTCAGAATATCTGCGTCTGTAGTGACAGTCAGGCTGCGCTTAAGGCCTTGCTCAACGCTGTAACCCGTTCCAAAATAGTTCGAGAATGCAAGAGTTCTTTGCATTCGGTCGCAAGGCTGAACTCATTGACTCTTGTCTGGGTCCCAGGTCACACTGGGATTGCGTGAAATGAGATCTCCGATGAGATTGCTAGGATAGGCTCAGAGGATGATTTCTCAGGACCTGAACCTGTGTTGGGTCTTCCCGCGTCCTCGGTCAGGGCCTCCATTGACGATTCGGTCTCCTACGAGCACAATTGTGTGTGGCACAGCTCTCCAGGATGCAGGCAAACTAAACATATGCTCCTGAACGTCTGTAAGAAATCAGCGGCATTCTTGCTGGCTCTCAGCAGAAAAGAGTGCAAACAAGTTATTGGAGACTTAAGAGACACCTCTGTCTGCGACGCTTGTGGAGAAGGCGACAATATTTCGGATCATTTCCTTTGTTATTGCCCTGCCTTTGCTCGGGTCAGATGGCAGACCTTCGGTGCTGAAGTGTTGAGTGTTGATACTGTAAGCTCCTCATTACTGAAGTGCATTATCGGTTTTCTCCGAAAGTCGACAAAATTCCAGTAAAATGGGTAATACTAGATATCTAGATATTGCTTCCTGGTAGTACAATGGACCAGTTGTGTCTGAGTGCTCCAGTGGAGTGTTTCCTAACCCGACAAAAAAAGAAAATGTTGGCGCTTCAAATAATTAAGAGGCTTTAGTTCTTGAGTTAATTTGATCTTGTAAGGATGTACGCCAAGAGCTTTACGCAAAATTTGCCACGATGATGTGGACTAAGAGATTGCCAATCCTGTGGACGACGTGGAATCGACTGATTTGGATATCTTCGGTACTTCGTCCTGTGTGTTGTCTCACTGGCACAGGAATATTCAATAGTGAATATGTTGACTCGAATTTTTCTATTATAGCACGCACAGCCTGTGTCTGGTGGGACGATTATTACCAACGAAAATTGGAGTTAGTGCTCGTTAAGTTGCGGCCACCGACCCAGAATTCTGTAATAATGTTTAATAATTTCCAAATGTTGCTCGTTCTTGAACTTCACCATTAAGGGTGTGTTTGTTTGTAAAATACAAAATTGTTATGTCCCTATTGAAAAACCCTTTAAATTTCAAGGTGTTTTAGTTTGCTTCAATTAATGTCTTGATATTTACAAAGTAGATGTCGGATATTGATCCCAACGCAAGTAATTCCCCGGTTTTGAGTACAGCTAGAACCTCTGGCTGGAGCACACTGCATGTGTCTGGAGGTTTATCTAACAATCATTTTCTATTAAGATTGTTCTTTTAAGTATCCTACCTAAAGTCATTATGTTACTGTTTATTTTTTGCGAATAGGAGAAAGTACAAAATGCTGTTTTATTGTTCCATACTAATGTTTCAGTATCTACAGCAACAAAATGGAACTCTGGCTTGGGTTGGGTTGGGTGGTTGTCCCCACTCAGCAGGGACACTCTTCAGCCAAAAAGAAGATTAATTGTGATACCACTATGGAAAATTAGATTATTAGCACCGGACACCAACATGGAGGCCTTCAAATGGGACAGGAGGCAGGACAACAAGATTTAGTGTAAACCCATGCTGAAGAAGTATTGTTCGCCATTTAGACGTTACACTAGTTTGACCAGGTGACAAAAATTTTTATATTACTTACGTCTAGTCTAGCAAGATCGTTAAGATCCTCGAAGAAGTACTCGCCTAGAATTTTCTTTCTCAACACCAATAGAGCAGAACAGGTACACGGAAGATTTGTTATGCTTTCCTCCTCTTCCTCGTCTCTACAGGAGAAAGAAATCGTTGAAGGCAGCTAAAAGTCTTCTGGCATCTCTGCCTACCAGATAGTGCCTTGTGAGCGCGCCAACTATCTTTTTCAGATTTGTTCTATTGACAGCAATATGTCTGCTGGTTTTCCTACAATCCATTTCTGGCCAGATTTGTTTAGAAAGAGACATGTGTTGATATTGTTCCACCAACTGTTTGCCATTCTTATGGCTGCGGTATCAAATTGGAATTTTATCGATTTAACAGGCGTTGACGGTTCCCCCTTTTGTCAGGGAGGTTCCGGTCTGAACCTTCTTGAGCTAACTCGACCGCTTTCCAATTGCCTGGAATATTTCTGTTTCCTGAAACTCAGGATAAATGCTCTGTTGCATGCGTTGGATCACCTAAAAGAGGGTCAGGTTGAGGGTAGAAACGTAATCATAGGTCAATTGTATTCTGTTTTATTGTCTCTTTTGTTTATTAAAAAGTTTTTGTTTTTATTCAATTCTAAATAAGATAAGTCGAAATAAAACTTGGCAAAAATCTTGGATTCGAACAAAAGAATTATTCTAACCGAGGAATTGCAAAAAAAAAATTGGTCAAGATCCTTGGACGGTCAAAAATTTTTCAAAAAATGCCGAAAATTGTGGAAAAAAAACCAAAGAGACCACACGGCAAGAACGTCAATAGAACGAGAAGGTGGGTCCAATTTCTGCTGCGTCTGCTCGGAAAATAAGGGCAAAAGAGTCCTTGTCAGAAAGTGTCCGGACAGTTCGTAGAATGATTGAACATCTCCGACTGAAAAAATGAGGAAAAAACTACATACATACATTTACTTTGGCGGCATAAAAATCGGAGATTAGCATTTAAGCTGTGAGGAAGAAGATTAAGCCGTAATTTTTCCGACGAGAAAATTTTTGCATTTGGTGCAAATTATTTAACGTTAAACAGACATTAAAAAACGCGCAATACTTATGTTACATCGTGATATTACTTTCACTATTTGAGGAAATCGTAGTTACACTGCCTTTGGTTCCATCATGGCATGGACTGCAATTCATGGCGCAATAGATCTGGTTGTCTTAGAAGGTCGACAGGACTCAGGGGATTACGTTGAGCTCCTTGAAAAGCAGACAATCAATTTCCATAAAATATTCGAGTGCCAACGATGGATTTTCCACCAGGATAACGCAGCCACCCACACAGCAGCATGTGTAAAACAATGGTTTATAGTGACAATGTGGATGTGTTGAATTGGCCACCTCTATATCCCGATATAAATCTTGTCGAAAATATTTTGGGATGGCTTTCGCGAAAAGTCTTATTAAAGCAATTTAAGGCTCTTTTGATGAGATTCCTTTAAATTATCCTTAATAATCCTTAAGAAATAGACTACTTGAAGTTTTACGCGATAACAGTGTACGTACAAAATATTAACAATAACCTTTCTTATACATATCTGGGTCTAAAAAAATAGATAATAGTTCCGTTGTCCCAATATTTTAGTTAAGCGAGTGAACTATTTTTTCGGCAGGGCTATACTTACTTTAGGTCTGTCCCTTGCCTAAAAATTCGTACGATTTTTCCAGAATTCCACTCGAAATCCATTCCCTTACTCAAAAAATATCATTAAAGAGTGAAAATATGAGAGAATAAAATGTTTACCATCAGTGGTAAAATGTAGGCACGAGTTTTTACCCAAACAATTTTTGTAGGTAATTGGTGTGTGTTCTGTCAAAAGTACTGTGCAATCAACTGACACTTAACTTCAGACATTTCTATTCTTCTAACAGTCAAATGCACTCAGCGTTTCATTTTTATTTGGTTTGGAATCATATATTTTTTAACGTTTTTGAAGGTTTTTATAGTATTTCACGTGTTTTCTTCTTCTTCATACACAATATTTGAAGTCATTCTCGGTTATTGTTGTTTGATGCATTCCCTAACTTCCTTGAAATTTTCATTTCTCTGAGAGTATTATCCCCCACTCGTAAGATTTTACAAATTTTAGTGCAAAAAATAAAAGAACAGACCTTTTGTGACCAGTCGTTATTTAAAAAATGCGCGATTTTTGAACGTCAGTTAATTCAAAGCAAACTGTATATGCATGCAGTATGTATGTGTTGTCAATATTATGTTAGATGTAAACACGACTGTACACTTCGTCTGTTTATGTATATGAACGCAGTAATCGGTTGTTCTGTAGTGAAGATAGTTATAATACTTTTACGCGGGAAAACTGTCATTAATAAATGTCAAGTATAGATTTTGTCGTATATTTAAATATCTCTGTTAATACCTACATGAACGTTTTTTTTTTGTTTTTTTTTAAATGTTCTGCATCACTTAGGATTAAAGTCCTTTCATGTTAAAAACCCAGTGATGGAGTGAAAGGAAAAGGTATAGGAAAGTTAAAAGTTGGTAGGAAAAGGAAAGAGAGTTAGGTGACTATGCGCGTTGACTTGAAATCTTTGTAAATCATAATTTGTTGGAAATATTGAGGACAGCAAGTCATTCCACAAACGTGTTGAATGGCTAAAGAACGTGCTTCTAAATTTAACTGTGCGACTAAAAATAGGTTTTAAAAGATAAGCGTGTGCGGAAAAGGCCGCTCGTGTAGTACGATTAAACTGACGGACAGGCGTGACATAATTATAAATTTCGTCCGAACAACTATGATGGAAATATCGGTACAGGACCGATAAGCATCCAACATTCCGACGATGCTCTAGCGGAAGGATTTGGTTGCAAATTGATAGGTCACCGATCAATCCACATGTCTGACGCTGGACACGATCTAATAAGCTCAGACATGTTACGGGAGCTCCCGCCTAAACATGTGAGTTGTATTCAAGTTTTGCTTTATAAATAGTTGCTAGGTCTGCAGGACTGAAAAAACGTTTACACCTCTTGAGGAAACCGAGGCATCTAGCGCCACTTTTCGCAGATTCGGAAATCTGATGATTCCAGCGAAGGTCTGGGGTAACTTAACTTGCATGCCAAGCCATTAGATTCCTCAATATCAGCGCCATTCATTTTTAGTTTGACTACATTGATATTCCAGTTCAGAGACAGGAAACATCACTGGGTTTTTGACGAATTGAACTCAACTCGTTTTTTCGCACCCCAGTTGATGATTGCATCAATATCCGAGTTGAGCTCGGTTGACATTTGCTGCCGGTGAGACTCTACAGCTTGGGGTCTCAGCCGTGAAGTCGACGAAGAATAAGTGAGTCAAGAGTACTGTCATCCGCAAAGGAATGGATTGGATTGCGAGTAAGAGAGAGAAGGTCATTAATAAAGGGAGGTTTTATCGCCCTTTTTTGGGATCGGATGGACGTGTGCGAGTTTCCACCTATCCGGAAAGATGCCTGTAGAATATGACAAGTAGAAGAGCTTACGTAAAGGTTTAGCCAGGGAAGAAGAACACCTCTTCAAAATAAGGGGAGGGATCCCATCTGAACCTGAAAATTTTTTAATTCTAAGATCTTTGAGGAATCGAGCTACTGAGCGGAGTTTACATCTCTATTGAGGAAGCATAGAGACCAGTTAATAGCCCTGAAGAACGAATTTAGGCCGCTCCAATCGGCATTCTCGTATTGCCAAATTGTTCTTCTAGGGTATCTACTGTTAACTGAGTGCTGATGGGAGTACGAGAATTTAGCTGACACCAGACAATGATCCGATCTCCCAATGGGAGCAGAAAGTGTAAAGTACATAAATGTATAGCAAAGCATAGCATAGAGTGATCAAAGACTACACGTGTTTGTAATGTGAGTCCTGCGGAAAAGAGTATCGCAAAAAACACTGGTGGTAACAAAAAAGCTGTTGTAAGAAAACCAAAAAACGATTTTGGGGGACACTTTGTCAGATGCTTCCGTTTTTATGTGACGGGGGTCCCCAATATTCTGTGGACACAACATTGAATTAATGATAATAAACGCTCTTGTTATACTATCGAAACTAAGCACCTTGTTTTAGATATTGATTATTAGATACTGCATATGGATGTTAGGTGATGTGGACATTTTTAATCCGACATAATCTTTGAATCGGAAGACTTTCCTTATGAGTTTATGCACTCTGATAATATATTAAAGACAACTCCATTTTGTAAACTTATAACTGCTAACTAAGCACTTCACTAATTATTCGATTCAATACTTACTCACAGAGTTGATACCCTTCAGCAATTTTAGAATATTCTTGTGCATACAAGATAGTATACTAGAAGGAAATTCTTTATACTTCTCATACTTACTTTATACTTACTTAAATTGCATGGACCTCCAATTGACGTTAATGCATCTGACTATCCCTTTAAGTGTATTGTGCTAATGCATAATCGAAAATAAAAGTCAATTTTATTTTTTATTAAATAAAATATTTACATTTATTTTTCAACGTTTGATTTTCTGTTTTTTTCTGGTTTTTTGCGCATAAATGTCCAGTTTAGGGCGCATCCGTACAATCAATTTATTTCTATCTGTGGCTTAGGTAGTTAATTTTGGTTTCATTTACTTTTCTTCTTTTTCAAAATTTAATTTATTTTACATTGTAATTCTCGTAAATACTTTAATTGAACTATTTTTTTTTTTTATTTTCTGTTTTTTTTTATAATCTTATTCGGTAAATTCTTAATTTTAACGGTAAAATAGAAAAAGAACCTATTTATATATATATAATGTTTTTCTTTTATGTATATATATATATATTTTATTTTAAATTCTTTAAATTCCATTAAAAATAATTTTTTTTAACGAATAATAATTAAATGAGTTTGTTTAGACATACAGATACATATATACAATTTCAATTATTTCTTAAACTTAATATGTTCCTGTGTTTTTTTTAGTAAATGAAATATTTTTTCTAGATTTGTTTTTTTTTCTTTAACACTTTCTTTTATTTAACAAATTATTTTCGTTTTATGAATAAAAATTTTTTGCAGGTATAGTAATATTATCATGTAAAATTTATTATTTCCTTTTTTATTTTTTTTTATAGGTACTTAAGGTGTAATGTATGTATGTGTTTACAAGAGGACTGTGAGTGACGGTCAGGGTATTTTTAAAATCAGAAATCGCAATTGAAATTAAATTTGTTAAGTCCAGAAGATCATCAAAGGTATCAGCTGGGACTGGAAATAAGAAGTTATCGGTCGGATAATATCTTTACCAATACACACAACTAAGTAGGTAAATAAAATTTAACAAAAATAGACTACTATTGAGGTGACAACTTAGTTTCCAAATTTCATACATGCATAGACAATTTCATACTAAAAATATAGTATATTGAATGAAAAGCCTATCTGTGGTGGAATAATTAATACTTAAAATAATAAGGCCAAATATCAAGTACTTAAAAAAAACCCTTTTCATCCTTATAGATGTATATATAAATATTCAATCAAGTACGCTTTCCGTCATTCCTACAGTCATCCCGTAAACACAATTAGAATTTATAATAAATATTTTGGTTTTGCTTTAAATATATACATAACGAAATATAGTTGTTTTTATAATACTTTACCCTACTATTTTACAAGTTTTTTTTTTATATATTTTCTTATTAAATCGAAAAGGTTATAAATTTACGGGTTTTTTGTATATTTATATCTATGCGTTAATAGTAAAACAGGAGTTAATTGGTATTTATTATTAGTAACAAAAGTCGATATAAAAATAAATATTTATTTGTTTTATATTTAATTGAATTATTTTCAATACTTTTTTTTAATTTTTTAATTACTTAGCTTAAGATAAAATTTTTTTTTTTTAGTATACATTGGTTAGAAAGTTTACAAGAAATGAAGAAAATTATAAATGATGAGGGTTTAATATTTTTTTACAAAAAAAAAAAAAAAACAAACTGATATATTAAAATAAAATAGTTTATACGAACCCGTAGAGTTTTTGCAGGTTGGAAGAAAGTAAATTCAATTTCAAGATATTCAGAAAGGTTTTCCGTAAAATATTCTTGGCAGTTTAATATGATTGTATAGATTTAATAACATATTGGTTTTGTTATCAAATCAGGCTCTGTGGCTTATTCCTTACCATAAGTATGTTGAATACATATGCGTCCGATATCGCAGCAATAAACTATGTTTTGGTTCGAAATCAGGACATAAAACTACTGGTTGGTTATACTTGCTTCCAAAAAATGCTGCCGAAAACTGTACAGCTGATATGACTAATGCCGTCAAGGATTTTATTGCGTACATTGGTTATTTCAATAGTTTGGTGAAAAATAAAAATGGTAAAGGATCTTGTGTTTGGAAAGAATATTTAATTTTCAATACATACATCCTTCTTTCAGGAATACATGTTACATCCAACGATTTTTCTTGTTTCATTTTACCAAAATAGTTATTGCTTAAAGGGATGACGTCCAACTGAGCCATATTTTTTGTTTAGACTTTAGTGGATCGAAGTTTCGGCTACAGATACAATTCGCTACAAAAAGTCCTGCATATAAAGCTTAAACGTTGCTAAACACTTCATTGTGTCTTTTCGGGTGCATCTTGACTTCAGAGTCAATAGAAGAGGCAAAGGTTATTGCTTCCTCGTACTTATTTTTTTGAAAGAGCAATCAGCAGCAATCTGTCCTAGATGATCTCTGCGATAGTTCACTACTATACTCGTGAAACATATTTATTTAAAAAAAAAACTTAGTTTTTCAAATCCAACTCGTGCAGTTAAGGAAGAGGATTAGTTCCCCAATTCGAGAATATGGATCCTATTGTACGTTGTCGGACCTTTTTTAGGGCCGTATTGTGATGAAAATCTATTTTGGTCTTCTATTAGCCAATGGTCTATGTTGATAGTACAGTCTATATCTAGTCTTTATCTTCTTTGTAGTTCATTTGAATACGGTTTATGATTGTTGGGTGTTGTCTTCCGTAGTACAGAGCAGCTAATATGTTTATTTTACCCAAGGGTCGGTAAAATATTGCCCTTTACAACCAGTGACTCATTACGCTATTGACTCATTACGGACTGACATTCGACTGACCAACTTGTCAGTTCGTTCATTTCCCCTTGATGTTACTGTGACTCTAGTAAGAGTGGCTCTTGTTTAGGCGCCTAATTGGTAGTATTGATTGCGCCATAGTTCTACTTGGTCCTGAGGATGTAGCAGCGAAATAATGGCTTAGTTAGCAGATTGGCTATCGATATAATTTTCGGCTGGCAAAATTGTTAATTAATTAAATTAACACTGACAAAGTCCTATAAGCGAACATACTTCAATATAGTCAGCTTGTCTGAGAAAATGTCTTCGTCAACTTCGCAGTTCATTTTCGTTCATTACTTGCTTTACTGATCCGTAGTTCAATGTTTAATTTCCAGCTGAGTTTTGTATCAAAAACTGGTCCTAGATGCGAGTATTTAGCTTAAGGAGAGTGAAGTCCTTTGTCCTACTTTAAGGGTGAAAAATATCAGAAGAGGAAAATTAGTCTTCAGACTTTTTTACTGATATGATACTGAGTTTTACAGATATGAATGTCTAAGATCATATTTTCTTATGGACAGTATGCTATCAAACCAAAGGATTTATATGGAGCGAATCTATTTATACATAGCCCTAGAGACTTTTTATTAACTGATAATAATTGTAATAGAGAGTGGAAGGCTGCTGTGTCTCAGGCAGAGACTCTTCACGGGTCGGGAGCCCGTTAAGTAAGTAAGTAATAATTGTAATACCGGGTCATGATGTTTCAAACTTCCGTCATTGAAGCCCGCAACTGAGTGCTCATTAGGAGTTTAAGGAATCCCACTACAGTATTTGTCTAGCCTCTATTTATCCTCTTCCAAAAGAACCAGACGTCCCTTGGACAGAATTGTAGTGAGCCTTGCGGATTCCTTGAGAGTTTTAATAGTTTCAAACAAGCAAGTTTCAAATTTGCTTCTAGCATTTTCGATAGAGTCGATATTAAATTTTAGACAATCTTTATAAAACTGCCAGAATTTCCGATTGTAGCAGATAGTAAAAATCTCTCTGATCATCTTTTTGAGTGTTGATAGATTTTTTCACCATGTTGGGAATTCTTTTTTGTACACAAATCTCTGAGTACAGTATTTATTGTTCCAGTTCGGTTATCGTATTGGTCTGTAATTTAGATTTGACTTATCTTGACTAAATTGAAGACTCTGTCAGGCTCGATCCTGAGATTCACATCTATCCAATTCTTGTCCGAGAAGGATTGCAAGTTGGAGACCCTATAATTTTGAACCCTTGTGCTCTCATTATGTAGTTTCTTTTTGAAGTTTTGACATGTACTTTATTCCTGTTGCTTTCTGTCTATGTAAGTTCATAGTCAACATAAATTTCTTTTCCCAATGCGTATGCCCTTCAGGTAAAGTTTATCTTCTTTTACCATACCTCGCTACGTACTAAACCGAACATCATCTCCAACATTTTGCATTTAGGACTGAGTATTTTGTAGAAGTTGTTTGTTGTTCAAAATATCTTTGTCAAACCTTTAAGCATCTTGCCCTTGAGACTCTAAAATTCTTAATACAAGTTTGGTTTAAAAAATTTTTATTGTACCAGTTTCTACAAGAATATTTTGTTATTATAAATCATCAATCTGCTACGAGTGCCTACATATCTCAGGGAGACTTAAGGTCGATGATCCAATTAAACTTATGTCTCATCACATAAGATCCATCATATTTCGAAAATTCTGACTGCCTGTCACACTGTTTATGGAGCATAATACCTTCCTCTATCACGTGGTAATTTACACTGAATTTTGAAAACTTAAACATGTGTGAGATCTCAATTTAGTTTTACTCACTTGTAAGCAATTTATGTGATTAAAAACAAATTCATATAATGTATTTTAGAAATGCAGTATTCACTTTTTTTCATCATGCAAAAACTCCACGGTCGTTCCAAAGTATAATAAATTTGGAAGTAAACATTTTCTCAAATTATACCAACTCAATCAGCAATTCAAAATCCTTCAATATTTACAGCAGCCATTTAAATGCACAATATTTTTCTTCAATCAAGTGTTCTTAGGCATAGCTATAATATGATCGCTTTTCTTTTTTTTAAATTAATTACAAATATGAATTATAACCAAATCTTCATTATAACCTAACCTAATTCCCAATGCTCTTAAAAGCTACAATTTGTTTTCAAGTCTTAAATGTGTATTCCTTAAAAAAAAGAAAAGAAAAATGAAATAAAAATACTTCTTGTTACCCTTCCTTATTCAATTGTTATCATTATCATTATTTATGTATTTTTTATATTTTTTTTTTATTTACTTTGCTCAAATCCTTAGACGATATAACAATCTGCGGGCATTGGAGAAATTTCATCTATCGATGCTATGTAGGGTGCCCATTAAGTTTAGCATCGTCGTTAGAAGCCACGCCAATGATCCTTTCCGATGGCATAAGAACTCAACCATTGCACTCAATCGGAAAATGCGATTGAGCAGGGGATGACTATTGGCTTTGCTGGTACTTGCTCCAGCAGCTACACTTATACTGCTACTACTGCTACTCACGCCACTGTTACTGATGCCCTCACCATCGACCATGCTACGGTTGGCATGCTGCATAGCAGCGGGTTTTTCGCCTGAAAAGATACGGAAGGAGTGGAACATAATTTTCAGTTAAAAGCAAATAATCGAGGGTAAAAGAGGGAAAATAGAGACGACTTGTTTCAAATTATCGGGGGTCTCCTGACAAACGAAGGTTTCTGTATTTTTTTTTTTTTTGTACCAAATCAGGCAAAGGAAGCCAAAGGACAAACCGATGAACGGAATGCTTCGGATCACTGTGACAGTTTATGAAGTTCAATTGTTTGTGTCAAATTAAAGAGTTCATTGCGTTTTTAAAGAGAACTTACAAATTGAAGGAGGCAATTGAGAATCTGTATTTAATGTTGCAGTTATCCGAAGTAGAATCAGACAATAGGGTTGATCTATAGAAGTAAATAATAATGTAAGTTTATGGTTCTACGTTCATTTTGACGCAACTGGTCCACTATAAAGGCTCATCCCAACAGATGTATCATTTCAAAATACGCGCCTTGTTGAGCTGCCAACATTCAACTCTCATTGCCATGACTTTTGATAAGTAAAAAACTAGGAGATCATATAATATGGATCGAAAAACACTCAGACAATGTGTTGAAATAGTGAAAATTTAATACCGCAGCTTAAAATATTTTCCCCGGTTCTAAGAGTTTAGATGAAAAAAAAAATCACCTGCGTGTCTATTTCGAAACGATCACAGAAATTGTGCCTATCTGCAACCACTTCGCACTGCAGTTTGGATCAAGATTGGTTAAAACTTATAAACATGCATATAAGGTCCAGTTGCTACAAGAATTGAAGCCAGGAGACCATAGAGAATACTGTACTTTAGTTGATTGGGTGCTGAATCAAAGGAATAAACAAAATTATGATTTTTTACGCAAAACTATTCTGAGTGATGAGGCTCATTTCCGTATGGCTGGGTACGTAAAGAAACAGAACTGTCGCATCCAGAGCTACGAACATCCAAAAGAAACAGTGAAACAACCTCTTAATCCAGTTTGGAGCGGTTTTCGAACTGGCGCGGCGGGATCATTGTGCCAATTTTATTCGAAAATGATGCTAGTGTGACCGTTTCAGTGAATGGATTGCGTTACCCAACGATATTGACTTTTTTGCCTGATATTGATGCTATGGAAGTTTTCACTCACACAGCTGGTGAAATAATGGCTCTATTGTGTGACAAATTTCCTGTACGTGTAATTTCTCAAAATGGAGACTGCGAGATCGTGCGATTTAACAACATTCATTTGGGGCTATGTCAAAGATAGAGCCTACGCCAATGCTCCGCAAACTTCATGCATTCATGCACTTAACGAGCCGAGAAGCCCTTCCCGAACAAAAAAAGTAGAGTCTCTGGTGAATGTCTGCAGGGATAGGAGCGATGATCCAATGTTTGGTTGCGATGCTAATGCACCCAGTACAGTGTGGGGAAGCACTACAGAGGAGAAACTTTATTCGAATTTGTAGTTAGCAAAAAGCTAACTCTTGTCAACAGAGGAACATAACCGACCTTTCTGGATGCAAGACGAAGGGAAGTTATTGACGTGATTCTGTGTAGTAATAGAATGCTTGATTGAATATCAAATTGGAAGGTAATGGATCAGACAATGATGTCGGATCACAGAGCCATCTCATTTGATGTTCGGAAATACATCAAGATTCCCAGGAATATGGACAAAATATAACAACAGGAAGTGCTACGGGATAAACTGAATGGGAGGGTAAGTAAAATACCGAAAACCGCTTGAAATGTAGAGTCTCAGCACTTCAAGGAGAGAAAGGACTTTGACCATGCCATGAGAAGGGATGATCCCGAATGAAAGAAAACAGAGCTAAAAGCAACTCTGCGACGACGTAAAAGGGAGTCGTGGAGGGAATTTAGCTCGAAGATAAGGAACACATCTGACGTCAATAGACTTCAGAAAATTGTCTCCAGCGATCTAGTTTCGAAAGCCGGACTCATTCGTGATAGAATGTGGGAGATTGTTGAGACATTGGATGGTACAAATGAGGTCCTAATGGAAACACACTTTCCGGAAAGCCTTAAGTCAGATTAGCCCTGGGATCTGAAGAAACAAGGAGCATACAAGACGGATAGTAATGCCAGAAGCGATCAGTGGGTCGATAGAAAGGTTTTCCCCTTACAAGACCGCAGGGCCGGATAGTATTTTCCCAGCTTTACTGCAAAGCGGTGCAGACCTTATTATACCAAAGCTTAGAGCTATATACATACATGACATGTCCAGCAATAGGCTACATACCGGTAACATGGAAAGAAACAAATGTGATGTTTCTTCCAAAACCGGTAAAAAAAGACTACACTGAAGCGAAGTGCTTTAAACTGGTCAGCCAAAAATCGTTTCTGCTAAAAACAATGGAAAGAATTCTGGTGGACCATATGATGACCACGGCACTAAAAGCGTGTTCTTTGAATTGAATTGTAGACAAAATTGGCAGGTGTATTGATACCGCGCTACACCATGCGTAAGCGATGCGAAAGATGAGATATATACCCATGTCTTTGCAATAAGCATAATAATGGACATTGAAGGTGCCTCAGATAAAATATGCTTCGAAAGTCTGAGAGTAGCCTTAAAAGAACGCAGGGTTAACGCCATTGGTGGTGAGATGGGTGGGCAATATGCTGAAAAATGGTAAATAAAATGGATAAATATTCAGACGGGAACATCAAGACTTAGAGGAAGGGTTAGCAGAGGTTACTCGCAGGGATGAGTTTTATCACCTACTCTGTGGAATATTTATAACTATGGATCTATCCTGTGAAAACTTGAAGAGACTGGCATCCACACTGTGGGATGTTCCTGACACCACCGCTCCACCACTCTCTTGGTATCTGCTGTGACGTTCATGAATTATATACATCGGCATACATAGCAATAATGGCAAGAGGCAAATTTATGAACGTCACAGCACATACCAAGAGAGTGGTGGAGCGGTGGTGTCAGGAACAAGGGCTCTCCATTAATGCGGAAAAGACAGATCTGATCATCTTTACAAGGAAGAGAAGAGATCTATAATCTCAGCCTTTGACACTTTTCGGATCGGAGCTACAGGTGACCAGGAAGGTTAATATATTGTGTCAATGTCCGGCGCTAGCTAGCAGAAGAAGGGAGATCCTGTGGAGCCAGTGGGTAGATACTCAGAGGATGAACCAGATTTCTGTTAAATAGATGCTAGCGTTGAGACTCTAAAAAAAAATATAAATTCTTGGCGCAATAGGTCCATGAACCCAGGGTCTAGCTTCTCACAACCATTCGTGTTGTGCGTGTTATATTCTTTACACAAATGGAGTAGAACAGTAGGCCTTTTTAATGCCGCATCCGAAGGACAATTTTTATTTAAGAAGCTTTTTCATGACAGTTATATTCCCAGGTGTTTGTCAGACGCTCGCGAGAGTTGGGGCAGTGAAATAACTTCTAGGTGTTGTCTGGTGTTCGAACCTCAAATCCCTCGCTCGGTAGTCCAACTCACTAATCTAATTAATAACCACCTGAGCCACGACATTCACACGACTATTTAAACCAGTTATCATAAAATCATCATGGTTTCATTCGAGATTTATTCGCAGCCAACGACACCAGTTATAAAGATTTGTAGCCAAGACAGCAGATTTTGTTCACGGACAATGCCACCTTTTTAAAATCCATGTGTGTTCATGTTATTCCTGGCAATGTTTATAGTAGATTTTTCACCACTAGATTCTATAAAAGAAAGAATATGGCTCAACCTTGCAATATGCTCTCTATTTGACACAATTCTCACGTTACGGCAAGGAGCCTAACTTATACCAAATATCATTTCGTAGAAGCTCTAATTAAAACTTCGTAGCTGCAGCCAAAGTTGGATCTAAACGATCTATCGCCTCGAAACCAAACTCAAGCTATTAAAAAAAAAAACCTTATATAGTAGCTAGCTTGTTTAACAATGATAGATCAAAATCATCACATGACATGACTCATAATGGGCCTCTTCCTTAATTTTCGATTCCTCAACATTTGTTGTACAGTGTTGCATTGTCATTTCATTGTATCCAATCTGAACCCATTTACCCTGAAATAACTCAAAACTATTGAAAGTTTCTTATTTCTTCTTTGTAGTCTAAAACTTGGAAGTGCCATCCTATCTCATTTCTCAAAATTATTTATACTTCCCTCTTTTTACGATTCAAAAATTCGATTACAAGATTCCGATTTTTAATTTCACCCAATCGCTCAAATGAAAATCTACATTTTATTGAAAACGTAAACCATCCTCTGGCGATATAAAACCATTGAAATGTGAAAATCCTTGCCAACCAGTTCACTGGAAATAAATAAATTATATAGATATCTGATTCGAATGCCATTTTGTTGTTGGCACAACCCTCTCTGGTTCGTTGTTCTTCCATTAATAAAACAGATACAACATAAACTCTATTCTGCCCACCATTTCAAGAGAAAAAAAAAATTGGATATTTTCAAAAAAACAAAAACCAGGTCACCGTTAGATAATCCCCAAAAGGCAACTATTTATCTTTCAAGAATCACCTGAAGGACGAGCAAAATATATATTTCGACACCTTTACTATAGTGGAAGAAGATAGCCACCCAAAAAGCAAGTACATACATACATAAGTCCTAAGGCCATTCCGATATCAAATTCTATTGAGAAAACATAGAAAAAAGGAAACATATTGAATCTTTTACGTTGATCCTTCGTTATCTGGTCGAGTTCAAAAATCGTTTTTTTTTTTCCTTTTTCTCTCGTATGATGCAGGCATTTTCTTTCACATACACACATAAGGAGGCTCACTGATTAGATGATGATAAAAAATGTATATATTGAGGAAGTTTACAAAGAACAAATAAAAAGGAGGACATAAAGGATGACGTAAAGCCTTCCGGACACGTTTTACGCCTTTATTTCGACCTTCTGCCAATTGATGCGGGTTGGCATTTCATGAGAATATAAAACAAAAGAAATTTAATTCGATACATAAAGTTTGATTTGCTGCTTTGAAGTGATCAAAAAAGTAATGCCTCTCTAATGAGGGGTTGGTATAGTTAGTAATTTCGATTTAAAAGCGAAATTGTTCGAGAGATATTGGTAAGTTTAGTATTATAATAGTGTCGAGCCTGGCTATTTAAGTCAGGAGAATAGGATATGGACTAGGAAACAGAGCCAACTCGTGTGTTTATTTAGCTTCTGAAGAATGGTTCGAACAAAAGGATATTGGTGCGTTGTCATCAGTAAAACTAAAAATCTTATTAATTTCATTTTATTTTTGGGTGGGGCATAAGCTTCCATTTACTTCGGCTTAATACAAGCTAAAATTAAGACTTTACAACTAGCTTACATACTATGGCTTAAAACTTATACAGGGTAAGGTGCATGGTGAAGGAGATTGAGTTTAAAGCGGGAAGTGCTGCGGTTGAAATTGAAAACTGAACATATGGGTTATTAGTTCATTTGAGCCATAAGAGGTATAGTGGGTCGGTAGATAGAAAAAACGAGGGCATCGTAAAGTACGAGGGTTATCGATGGAACCTAAGAGAAGCCGATGGATGAGGAGAATGTCAACTTCGTTTCGGTTTTGATAGGGAAGCAGCACAAAAGGGTCATTCCAGGATAGACCTTGAAGGCCAAGTCGAAGAAAACGATGTTGAATATTCTCAAGTCTGGGGCCTATTTCATAAAACTACAAGTGTTGTACTTGTAAACTTGTAACTACAAGCACAAATAAAGAATGGAGTTGTAACTTTGTGTTCCATGAACATTTTTCAGCACTTGTAACAAGGCAAATTCAAATTATAAGTGTAGTGATCAAAATGCTACAAGTCTACAAGTCTGTAACTACAAGTTAAAAATTATTTGCGAAGAACTACGAGTCTGCGGCAATACTTCACAGTTAAGCAATCTAAGCATTTCCCGTTATTCTTCTTTCTTTCTTTCTTTGTGACATTGTGATTTTATTAGTCTCTCTACTCTTGCAAGAAATTCACTTGTGGTTACAAGTCCGTCGCTAATAATTTTTTGCTCAAATACTTTTATGAAATAGAAAAGCTCGCCGCAGTTGTAAATTCACTTGTAGTTACAGGCCTGGCATACTTGCAGTTATTAGTGAATTGGCATTCTTTATGAAACAAAAATTTGCACATAATTTACAAGTAACAAGTGAATTCACAAATAATTATTAGTGTTGTAGTTTCATGAAATAGGCCCCAGACTCATAAACTGAAAGGGGGGCCAAGCTTGACTGGCGTACTCAAGGAGACGGCGAATGAAGGCAATGTAGAGGGATTTCGTAACATAGTTACGTAAAGAATAAAATCAAGTGAGAAATATAAAAAAAAAGGGGGGGGGGGGAGGTGTCTGATTCTTCTTCTTACGTGAAAAAGTAATAGATAAGTATTTGGCGATGTTGAATTGTAAGTAATTTTTGAGGCACCAGATCGAAAAACTATCGAGGGGCTACAGTCTTATGGTAGAGAAATGAGTTTAAAAAATTTGGTGACATCAGCGTAGAGGGAGATGTGGGAGTGTTTGATGACTCTCTCAAAATCTTCTATATCTAGAATGAAAAGAAAGGAGCCTAGATGGCTGGTCCTAGATACAGGTCACCGGAGTGTAGGTGGTAGATTAAAGTACATGAAGTAGAAATAGAAACGGTAAAAGTATGTATTTATAAGTTCTTGGATTTTTACAGCAATCTTTCAAATCTCTTTTGCAACACTCCACAGAATACCAGCTGATTTAACCAGTAGATACCCAATTTAATAAGAACAAATTCTATCAAAGGAAGAACAATTTAACCGAAGTGGATTAACCGGCACTGGATACTTCTCACTCTCATAGTATACATTTCGTGATGAAACACCCTAAATCGGATTGAAAATATCGACTATTGTTGGTACTAAGTGAATGAATGTTAAATTATTTAGTTCTATGCATAATACTTTTCATATGGTATCTATAATCGAGTTCTATTATTGATAATAATTAAATTCATGCTTCTGGCTCCGCTCGTTGCTCAGTGTAGTTCTTGCCAACCATACATACTCAAACAACGTAAAATCATACCATTTTGTAACTTAGTAGAAAAGTAAGGTTAACCCCTTCTTAGAGCTCGGACTAACAAAAAAGATAGGAAAGCATAGTAGTGACCAAGGACTTATTGCTTGACCCTGGAGAAAGTGAGGAAATGAAAGTAGCCTAACTAAGTCTAACTAACCTAAACTTGGGCTAGAATTTTAGGTAAATTCTAAACTATCCCTAAATTAACTTAAAACTAACCTCCCTTACCCTAAATGCATGTCCCCATTTCCTTGGTCTCTTCAACATTAATGTTGGTGAAGAAACCGAGATATGCCTAATCTTATCAGTGAAGGTTATCCAGCTCACCCTTAATGTCTTGCGACATGTCGTTGATGGCGCGGACGCTTTCTTGGAACGTAGACATTATCTCCTTCATGCTTTCGGCGAACACCGACGTGATCTCAACTTCACTCTTTTGCACATCGTGAGGCACCACCTCTTGAACATGTACGTCATATGCCTTGTCATATGTCTTATCTCATGTGCCTTGACATGTCATTCGTATTGCATTAGCATTTGGTATGCTTAGCTGGACAGGATTTCTAGTATAACCCCATACACGGACAAAGTGTAAAGGCCTTTCACTCACGCTTCACAAGGAATCTGACTATAACCCTTGTTTTTCTGGCAACAGCCAGCTTAAGGTATCTCTACTTAGTCCCGTTCTTTGCTTCTTCATAGAGATCCGACTACCTTAAGAGAGCCACTAGCTTTAAGCTAATGGTTTGGAAAAGAAAGTTCCTTTATGATAAAATATGGAGCTTAAACAGTCCTTGAGCTCTATCAAAGTTAAAAGAGATATTAAAAAAAAAATGCGAAGATTGAAAAAAAAACCTACTTTGATTGAAGATGTTGCAAGTCCAAGATGGCAGCGAACTTGCAGTGTGCGTCGAGCCGTAATTTAGTTTCGACTCTATTATTCTAACAGCCATCTTGTAAAGGGAGCTAAGGCAGAAGACGAGCTCTGTTCTCTTCATGATCATGTATGTAAATAGGTCAGAAACCTTATACAATCGACAGATCATAGGTTCGAGAAGATTATTCTTGAGCGCCTTAGTGATATCTTGCTTTAAACGGTGTCTAGCTTCTAGACTCTCGAGGAGGTTACTCAGACTTTCGCAAAAGCTGGAATCTTGAATAATCCACTAAACCACTAAATCTTAATAAAATTAAAATTTAGTAGTAGTACAATACGCAGACTACTTACCATTGATAGCGACAGGGAAACTCCTATCCACTACTAGAGAGGAAATACAAAGTGCCTTATTCATGGTAAATACATGGATCAAGCATTGTGGACTTGCAGTTAATCCGCAAAAAACTGAACTGATCCTTTTTACAAATGAAAGAATAATACCAAAATTTAATATGCCTTCAACTGAGGTATTTTAAAATTTCTGACAACGCCAAGGTAGAAAGCAAGCATCTGCTGCTGACACTAGCTCCCATAGATGACTTTTGCATTATTCGCGCTCCGCATTGGTCGTCTTGTGATCATCGCCAGCTTTCTCTATGCATATCGTCAGGGCAGAAACAGCAGCTTCTTTAAAGGAAGCCTTTTCTTTTCTTCCCTCGGATACGAGTAATTTCTTACCAGTAGTTTTATCTGCTTCAGCCAAATTCCGACCACTGGTGCTGGGACCTTTAGGGGGTTCTGCAACTGTGTTAACCGGCAATTAGGCGCTGATAGTGCTACTAGTAGCAGTTTTGTCAGCGGCCTGGTCTGCATCAGACAATCTCTGTCCACTGGTGCCAGAAGGCACTGGCGCCTCTAGACGTACCTGTCAAGGAGGACTAATGTCATTGTTCGTGAGGTAGAAGAAGTATCCAGCAGACTAGTCAATGACTTCTTCAACTATAAGTATGTACATATATCAGATCAACTGTATGGTTTCTTAGTTTACAAGAGTAGGGACAATATCTGTAGACTAAGGGTTAACCATTGGGCAAGTGATATGGTACCCCTATGGGTACGAAAATTGATCCGTATTGGCCTGAGTGTGGTGTTATGAATCCTAACCTAAGCTAATCTACTATTCAATTACAAACAGAAAGGAGGCGTATACGTAACATTACATTAAGAACTGTCTGATTCTTTTCATCTCAACAATGAAAAGTCATGAAAGTCTTGTTTAAGACGGCTTTTTATTTTATTTCAAAATATCACTTACCTCGCAATACATGCACTGTTATGCTCGCCGGTCTTGCATTCGACGGTGCACAGGTATAATTGCCCGCATGATGAAAATGCACTTCCTGTATTGTTAGTACGCTAGTTGAAGGTGTTAGTAAGTACGAAGATTGATGTTGTGATGCTAACGACGCCATATGTCCAGCGTTCCCATGGCCATGACTACTATTACTGCTTAAACTATTACTACTACTGCTGCTGCTGGTACTGCTACTACTACTGCTACTGCTGCTGGTACTCGTATGACTTCGATCTCTATGATTGTTGCCACCCTCAGATGCTGGCATATTCACAGTAGTCGAAGTCACAGAGAAACCATCCTGTGAATCGTAGTTCACCATTTTATTGTCATGGTACCTAAAAGAAAGTAAACGATAGACAAATTAGACCCTAACGCGTGGAAGAAGCAAACTGCCGTCTAACTCTTACCAAAATACAAACGATGGGTTTTCTGTGGCACGTTTTAATTTGCATTCCAAGCGTAACGCTGAACCCTCGTCTATGTGTAGATCTGGTGCTCCAGTGATTTCAGCAACGGCCTCTGTTTGTAGACAAAAAAAAATAAAAAAAATAAAGAAAAGAATACTGCGATAAGACAAAGGTAAAAATGAGAAATGTAAAGGTTGTTTTTTTTTGTTCCTTCCTGGAACCCTCATTCTTTGGGCTAGACATGTAGCAATTTAAATAACGAATAATGTGTGGAACAGGAGGATAGGCGGAATTCGTAGAATCCCCATTTTACGTAATGTATGCGCTCGTAAAATGAATATAGGGATGATGTTATTGGAGGGAGGATGATTGCAGGTGAATGGAATATGTGCGACAGCAACGACACTGATGGTGAACGACACTTGCCTACAGCTTTCCATTTACATGAAATCCCAAAATTAAGGCTGAAAATTTGCTCTTAAGCCTTAAAGGTATTTGTTAACCTAAATGATGTAAAGAAAATATTCATGGTAGCAAAGTGCATCTATTCTCTGGCGCAGTGATGCGGAAAGCCTTTTAGGCAATAAGAGTATGGGAGGTGGAAAATGTGTTTCCTCATATTTGTCCTTGGTGACTTTGTTAGAAAATGAAAAAACTATGTATATCCTCCTTCGAAGCGAAGGCGTGTTTGGTCTTCTGTCACATGCACAATACACTTATTCGATCAAACCTATGGATTTATGTTCGGAGCTTCTGTGTGTTTCCTTTAGGCTTATAATGTATTTTGGATTGAAAACTATTAACGAACCCTTTGCAGCTTTTTCCTTATAGTAGTAGTTAGTCTCCAAATATCAGATCTATATAGCAACACGGACTCAACGTTGGAACGGAACAGTTGTAACTAATGTAACTAAATAACATCCCAAACGCGAACTTTAGTTTGACCATTCGACTGGCTATATCTACTTCGGTTCCAGTATCGGTTGAGACAATACAGCGAAGGTATTGAAAGCTCTCTACTCTCGCAAGTGTTTGTTCACCAATGCATATATGGTCTATAAAATGCCTTCCGAAGGGTGTTGATGTGGTCGACACAGGAGGATCCAGAACGGAAACCTGCTTGTTCGGCATCTAGTGTATCTTCGAGGTGTTCTTTGATTCGCTCAAGAATAAGTATATTATATAAGCCACAGCAGTCAGCACACAGATACTTCATTAAGTTGCCTTATTTAGGGAGCTTGATTATCCCTTTTTCCCGTCACTCGAAAAGCACTCGGACTCTCAGGCTTCCCTAACAATTGGATACAGTAGATCGGCAGATGCAGCTGGCGCTGATCGAAATAGCTCCGTGTGTGTACTGTCAAATTCTAATCGGTGTTGGGTAGAGCTACGACCAGCTATCAGCATTTTGGGATTTTGTAAACGGTTCTGCTGTCTGTCAGTTGACACCCAACTAATTTTATGGCAAACATGGTGCCGCCTATGACAAGGCAATTTGTGTTGCAAAAATCAACGAATCTTAGTGAGAAAAAACTTCAGAAGGAGAAGAATCTTGAGTGGTTATACACGACGTTTGCAGCACGAAGATCTGGTTTGGAAAACATATGGTAAGTGGACTCGGTAGCATCTATTCACATGACGATACGAAAAGATATTTTGCAGAATCCAAAGTCCAACACGTCTAAGGATATTTTCGTTGCTGACAACTCAAAGTGAGCGTGAGCGGCCTACATTCTTAACCGAATTCTATGCCGAGATTGAAATAACACAGGAGGAGGTAGAGGAGTTCGTTATAATTGAAAAATTTCTGTGAAGTAGTATACTCTGGAAGTGAAGATCAAGACCCAAATAGTCCCATTGTTGCTGTAAATGAAATTCGTCGATCTAAACATATAGCACACAAACGAATTAAACAGGGTTTGAGTGTAGAGCGTTTCATTGATCCACAATCATTTGGTGAAGCTTTGTGTAGAAACTTCAACACCGAATGGAAGGAAGCTATGCAATTGGAATTCTTTCCGCTACAATGAAGCAGTACATGGGATTAAGTAACGTTGGCAGAAGGATTTGGTAACGTTTTTTACTCGCTGCACAAATAAGTAGACCTGGCATATGTTTTACTGTTAAATTACTTAGTAGATATTCCCGGAATCCAGAAGTGGCTCACTAGACAGCATTAAAAAGAGTACTCCGCTATCTCAAGGACACTGTCAATAAGAAACTAATATTTACTCCTCATGATGACGATTTGATGGGTTTCTGCTGCGCCGACTAGACTGGCGATGAGGACAGTGAAAAATCAACATCAGGATACATACATACATACGTTCATGATGCAAGGAGCTCGAGGTCTTCCAAACGACAGTCCACAATTGTACTATCATCAACGGAGTCAGAGTTTTTATCAATCGTAACGACAATGCAAGAGTCCATGTGGCTCAAAAACTTGAAGATGGAGTTGGTCTCTAAAGGATCTAAAGGAATGATCATCTATTGCAATAACCAGTCGTTAAGGAAAAAAATCAGAAAAGATTAATTGACCCTCAATAACTAGATACAGTAAGGAAAATTTGTAGATGTCCTACATCTTCACTACATCTTTACGACCCAGAATCACTTTTGAAGTAAGACGCACTTTTTTTTCGATCAGAAGATATTGAGGAAGAATTACATCTTACGGTGCAGGTGAATCCCTATTTAGGTTCTATTGAGGAATAATGGAATTCTCTATTATCACATTTTTACTTAGGTATCTATGTATGTATATTTCTCATTGTAGGTTCCTTAGTCTCTTCTCCGTCTATCCATGTAGTCCACCAGTTCGCCTTTTAGATTTTAGTGAACTAGCCACCTTACCTTACTCAGCTTAACCTATCGAACCATAGCTAACCTGATGTTGGCACTTCTTCTTCTTCACAGTTAGGGGTGAACCTGGGCCAAGTTGGTGCTTAGTCTCTTTTATTTTTATTCTTTAAATTAATATCTACGATAAACACATAACACATAACATAGTACCTATGTAATATACTGTCCGACTCATTTCTGTGCTCTTTCCCGGATCGATGATTTTGGATTTTCAAATGGATTTGTATGCGTTAAACTTGAAATACATATTTCATGTGCATTTAAAAAATGCATGCAAACAAATAGACAATAAAATCCAAGAATCCAATCACCCTGTCAAGTACTACCAGCATTCAGTTAGAACTCAGAAAATAAATTTTAATTCCTAAAACTACGATAATCCTTGGAAAGACGATAAAAACGGTCCCGCACTAGTACACATATCCCCACTTAATCCATGTTGGTGTGGCCTCCAGTTGACATCCATTTCAAGTGACGCCCTACAATTCCATTTAACTATCGGTTTCTGCACCATATCCATATCAGTTATTAACACTCAGGGACCTATATCACTTTCGCATTCTCCTCCCATTAAACTCTCAATAAAATCGCCGAGTGAGATCGAATAAAAAAAAATCCAGATTTCATCCACTAAAATTTGCATATAGCACGACATACATTACTTTCAATGACCATCCTCCTGCACCCATCCTCACAGATATGTGCACACACATACTAATCCCAACCCGAAAAAGTGAACGAGAAAAACGCAGCACAGCATCAGAAACAGCATCAGCCGAGATATGTTCAATACAATTGTCATCGATACTCACCCACAACTTTCAGTTCGATGAATATCGATTGTGTTGGATATATAGATAATTGGCACTCGTAGAATCCTCGGTCCTCCTCACGGACCGATTTGATGCGTAACGACCAGTGGCCCATATGGCGTGTGTGTTCAACTAAAAAACGTTTATCACTGCTATGGGTCGACAGGCCAACCGTGAGCAATTGAAAATCCTTTCGACGTATCCAGGATACCTGCAAATACACAAAAAATTGATATCGTTGAATGAATCCTTGTTTTTTTTTTTTTTTATGTTGGTTGTTTGTCGATTGAAAGACGAATGGGATCGTGATAGTTTTATGTATAAGGTGGCTGTGCATGCAGTGAAATGGTTTAGGTGTATCCTTCATAGAAGGCCTAAAAATCTGTGACTGTGAATTTTGGTAGGTCATGGCTTTTTTGTGTCGTTCTTGTAATGATGCCTATTTACATTGGTAAGTTCGGTCGCGACGAATGTAATTTCATTTCGACAAAATTATACTCATTTGCTTAATTTGCTTGTTACGCAGTCACGAGGAAGAGAGCTGCCTTTGTCCGCAGTTTACTTGTGTATTTCTCATTCCAATGGTTCCTGTAACATAACATAAATTCCAGCAGATGCCTTTATGACTTTATGAAAATCCAGCAACGTACATCTATAATACATATGTACGTATACAGGGCGGACAATTAAAATGAAAATGAAAAATATCCTAAAGGCATGCACCTTTGTGTTAAATTTTCAGGCTATAGCTACGTGTCAGGATGTATGTAAAAGAAAGGATATACTTACAGTTGCTGGTGAATTCAATTTGACCACACATGGTAGTATTGCTAGGCCACCTTTTTGTGCTATGACTCTTGTGTTATTTTTTGTTGTAAAATGTGATTGTGTTGAAGTGCTGAAGTGATTTTGTATACTCGCTGAGGACATTTTACCCATATCTGGAAGAGAAAATTTAATTTAATTAAATATCAGGACCTATGTATATGAATAGTTTTATTTTTCAATTAATATTTGTTTGCTTGGCTCTGGTTTTTATTGGCAAGCCAGTAATTAAACATATTTATTTATTTTGTGGCATGAATATACTGCAATATTTGTTTAACGAAAGACTAAGTGGACCAGTGTCCTTTTGGTAATATTTTCGTCCATTATTCGGCATTCCACAGTACAAGTACATGTACATTTTTAATCAAATATTATATATGTATGTATGTATATGCCCTTCTGGAAAAGCTGCATTAATTCAGATTTGCAAGCAACCACTCACATGAAATCAGTCAATATGATACAATGTAGAATTCATATTAGAGCCGATTAAACCAAAGAGGTTTCGAAAATCAGTTTGAATAGTTCTTGAGTATATATACATATATTGAATAGTTCTTTCCGCATTAAGGATTTAGAACTTTTGAGATTTGTTGATTAAAAGGTCACAAGTGTTCAAATCCATTAAAAGAGACGCTATAAATCAATTGGTACCAAACTACCCTTACTTCCCTTCTTTTATCTTCCGAGTCACAAAAGTAAATGTATGCACATCAAGCTGTTAACTATCTTTTCCCTTAATTTAGTATCACGAACTGATATCATCAAATCTTTGTATTCAACACCTTTGAAATTGAGAGGTTGCCACTGGTCTCAAAAAGTATTGAAAAAGTCCGAAGCCATGTGACTACCTTTGGAACAACCAACTGCTTTATGTAAAGCGTTGAAGGCTATTGATCTTCAGGTTAGCCAGTTCACCTAAATTTTCGAAGAAGTAGGCACCTTAGTGCAATCTTCTGCAAGCGGTGCGGATATCTAAAGGTGTATCTACCTATAATGCAATATAGAACCCACTACCCGTTTAACTGCTTTATTAAAGTAGTCCAATCTTCCAATCTTTAAAAGTTTTTCAGACAAGCAGATATGGTTGACAGTATCAACGTATCAACTCTTTTGAAAAATCTAGAAGTGTTAGGAGTGAGATTTTCTTGGCGTTCATTGAAACTCTGATCACCTTGAGCAAAGCAGTAGTATAGCTACGACATATCATATTATTTTGCTTTGGAAATATGTACACTGATCTGCCGGAATGCTTCACTTTGGAATACTTTCGAAAGATATAGAAGGATCGCTACAGGTCTATATTCCATTACAGTAGAGAGTGATGAACTTTTTTTTTCAATCGGTATGACATTCGCATATTTCCACTTACTTACTTACTTAGGTGGCGCTACAGTTCATCGTGAACCTGGGCCTCAACCAACAAGCCGCTGTAGTTAACCTGGTCCTTAGCTAGTGCCAGTTGCGCACTCCAAATTGGTTGAGGTCCCCTTCTATTTGTGCTTGCCACCTAAGGTCCTCTACTGGGTTGTCCCTCCGGGTTTGATTCGAAGAATATTTCAACAGAGTACGAAAATTCGAAGTCAGGAAAATCGTATTATACATATGAACACATGTGTTAAGAAAGGAAGAATAATTTTTATAAATAAAAGATGTACTTAATCATAATGCATTTTATGTTAAGAATTGCCTTAACCGCATCTGGAGAAATATAAAGGAGTATGTCGAGTTAGATGCTGTAATGGTTTTATTTAAAACTGCAGATGCAGATACTGATGATATGTCAGCAAAAAGTTTATTTATTCAATTGTATTGAAAGATACTTTGAACTTCATTCAAGATTCTGAAACATGGGCCAAATCCAGACCGCTCCTGAAGATTACTAGCATCCAGGGAAGGATGAGATTTGGGACTGATGATTTAAATGGCTTGAAGGCGCATATTGGCCAAACAATTTTGCTCTTAGTAATAAGATTCATAGAGTTGCATGGCGTAGATGTTACGAACATTTCTGATGCCTCAGAGACCCCTTCTATTTCACCACAAAAAAAATATCTCCAAGATTTACGTTTGGTCCTTTCTTAGGTTGGTTTTGTTAACTAACTTTGAAGGACTCTTTAAACAGGGTCTAAAATTGAGAGTCGCGGACCTCTCCCTTCCTCTGATTTCTTGTCATTGACGATATACTTAAGGATTTATGCAACGCAGGGTTTAACGTCACTGCCCAAGCGAATGATGTGGTGATCTTAGTTCAGGGTAATTTCTTAAATATATTGAGTGATATGATGGAATCAGCCCTTAACAGGCTTGGAAGATGGGCTGAAAAGTGCGGACTCCATGTCCATCCGGAAAAAACAGAACTAGTACTGTATAGCAGGAAATATAAAATTCCACTCTTCAAACTACCTAGGCTTACTGGAGTGGAACTTTACCTCTTAGATCGCGCAAAGTATCTTGGTACGGGACAATAGAAAGCTAACATTCAGGAAAAAGTCCGTAAGGCTTAGAATGCTCTCTTCATTTGCAAGAGGACAGCGGGAAAAAAGTGGGCTTGAAATCGACAATGATGCACTGGCTATACATTATGGTAGTCAAACCCATTCTAACATATGGAGAACTTGTTTGGTTGAAGCCACGATAAAAAAGAATACACGGGATATGTTGACCAAGGTACAAAGCACAGCCTGCATTTCCATCACTAGCGCTTTACGCACCACGCCCACGGCTGTACTCGAGGTTTTTATGTATCGTCTGCCATTGGATCTACAGATAAAATTACAAGCAGGTAACAGTGCGATTCGTTTCACTAACGCAGGGTTCTTCAAATCTACCTACATATATCGTCTTGGTGCACTCGACTTCGATACACCCTACGAAGTAATGTACCTTGATAGGGAGGATTGGCAAACGAAAAAAGTTTCGATCGAAAACAAAATCTCAATTTATATGGATGGTCCTAAAACTATTCGAGAGATATAGACCTACGTGTGACTCTGAAATTTCCGGACACATGCAGTATGTTCCAGGCAGAGGTTCTGGCTGTACTCAAAGCTGCGGAATTATTTGAGATGGGATCAATATCCAACAAGAACATCGCCATCTACATTGATAGTCAGGCTGCGCTAAAAGCGCTAGAGTCCTACATCATAAAATCTGAACTAGCCAGGAGTTGCTGCACAATGCTTAGGGCATTATGCTCGCAGAACCGAGTCAGATTATGTTGGGTTCCTGGACACTGTGATATAGAGGGTAACGAAAATGCCGATGTACTGGCCAAAAAAGGAGCAAAGCTCCCGGTAAGTGATATACTTAATGGCCGTAGCTAAGAGAATTATTCTCGAAAAAATCATCAATATGGCCGACTTAAGATGGTCAAACATAGAAGGACACATGGTCTCTGAGGCTTTATGGCCTAAGTTAAATCGGAAAAAGTCTGGAGAATTGATAGAACTAAGCAGATTCAAGCTTCAAACAGCGATAGGGATACTCTCTGGCCATGGCCTTCTGAGGAAGCACGCTAGGTTTAACAAAAAAGGACATATGCAGGTATTGTGATGACCTATATGTCGCAGAGGATATTACTCATATATTAAGTGAATGTCAAGCCATTGCTAGGAGTAGAGTAAAGTACCTCGGAAGATACTTTTTCAACAATCTGGATGAGGTTGATTCACTGACCAAAATTGAAGACATAATTAGATTCCGTAGGAAAATTAAATGTATGGAAGTGTTAAGGTTCCCTAGAGATCGCGATGTGCCGCCGACTATGGTTCCTAGCGTTTTATGATGATCTCATAACCTTATACAACCAACCTGTGTATGACATAGGTAGGGTAGGGTATAAACATAATTCTAAAGCACGCGATTGTACAGTTTCTTAGGAACTTAAACTGTACACTTACAATTGAGACTTAACAAGAAAAAAACGTCTCTTTTGTATAATAGTTAACGACACTCGTCGTTGAATTGAAGTTTCTACGAAACCTTTTTGCTTCAATAAATTGTTATTCAGGTTCCCGGATTGGAAAATGTCAGAACAATAATAAACCGGCTAGAATAGCATGGAACAAAGAAATAACTCTAAAGAATCGTCATCATGTGGAAACAAACTCAGGTGTCATTCATTATTGAACACGTTGAATGCAATCCTACAATTGCTATCCGAATTGAAATTGTAACAATACCCTTTGTATGAAGTTGGTACACAACAATTTTCTATCATGTGTTACCAGCAGCAGTGCTAGTAGGAAATACGTATGTATGTATATACGAGTAGTAACCTTGGAATAACCGCGTTGAATCCACAACCGCATTCCCTAAGCTCTGGACCACTTTACTTAGAAATTCCCAACAAACTTGAAACAATGTGGTGGCTTACAACTTTTTAATTAAAATCTCGAGTAACCTTTTAATGAGAAATATTGTCCGCACGTTCCACCCCTCATCAAAAGCAATCAATAAGGGATAGTAAAAATAAAATTAAAACTCCAACTATTTCCGAAAAAGAAAACCCTCCACTTGCTATTAATTTCTCATTCTCATTGCCCGGGGGGATGTGGACAATTTACGCTTACCAGACAGCCAAACCGATATTCGTTTAATTTTCCTTTTTCAATAAACTATTAAACGATACAAATTAACAAAACAACAAAAGAAAACTATTAAACTCCTATAACCTATGTGATGAAACAACAAACACAACTTCAACCCTTAGAATTGCCAAGGCAATGGGGATGATTAAGTGTTTGTATGCGTGCCGGGTATATAGCGTTTTTTTTTCGCCCCTTTGGCTTGTCAAACTGCTTTCTAACTGCCATTTCGGTTATGGAGAATTGGGAAAAAGGGAAACATCTTTTCCGCATTTGTTGCGTACGAAACGTTTATGGTCTAGTGACATTCAACAAAACAAATAATGAAATGTTTATTGAATTTCTTGAAGGCATACCAAAAGGGAGTTTTTGGGAAGCACTATAGATGCGATGGCTCTATGCAGATACGACTAGAAGTATGATGTGTGAAGTGTAAGGTTTCAGATGTACCCTCCATATACAATAAAGTGACGCTTAGGGTAATTAAAAATAAATAGTTTTGCTGTATAGACGCGATGGGGATAAAGGCGAGAATTAATGCTTGAAGGCAATACTGGAAGTGTATGTGGTAGATGTTTTGAATAACTCATTAAATAAGGCTTCCAGCTTTAGGGTGATATAAACATATGACGCATTTATACCCATCTGTTTTGACTTTAATTACGATAGTGTCATAGAAAACAATTGAATAGAGTTTGTAGAGATACATAATTGGTTCAGAGATTTTTCTTATCGCAATCTGTTTGGCTGCACCCTCAGTAAAGACTTAGCTTCCCCAAGACTCTCTATTGCTTTGATCAATTATCTTAGTTAGCAAGGGAACCAAGTCTGCTGGAGCACATACAGGATGTTGGAGACATTGTCATTGATTTTCGATGGCATACCAATCATTGAGAGATTTTGAAAAAGCTTTCGGAATAGAGTCTGATGGTATTTTGCTATTGCAGACTTTCGACGTTGTATTATGTATGTATATATTGGTAATTGGAAAATTCGAATCTATGCAATGGCTGTAACAAGGTGGTGATTCGATTTTCGCCCATCAGGAGGGTTGAACATCCAGGATACATATGTACATATTGATTAGTGGCGAACAACTTATTTTCTATATTCAGGGGCCTTCCAGACCCACCTTTTACCTAACAGCTAACTACTAACTGTGCAACTAGTACTCTGGCAGTGAAATTTTTTTTTTTAAATTGCAGGTTTAAGAAAGTGTATGGCATTTAATATAGATTTTTTGATTATTTACAAGTTCACAAAATTTTGACCCACTCCCACTCATTGAAAACTAACTAAATCCTTTAAATCCGAACCCTCTTAAAATACAAAGTCTTAGTTTCAACAGAACTCACCTGAAAATGTTCCATTGCACATAAACGAAATAATCAGTAGAACGCTCCATAAACATTTCGATTGTATCGCAACTGAATCCATTATATTGATCCTTATTCTCCTCCTCTGGCTGCAGGGCGGTATTGATATCGATATCTGAATTGAATTGTATGTAGGTCTTCTTCTATTCCTATCTGAATGGGACATCGATGATGTTGACTTTTGGCTTGCGTGAGTGTGTTTAAGGAAAAAACAAAAAAATCAATCGCACGATATCCTTTTTATCCTTCCACTTCTCTCGTATTTGTTTTAGAATTTCCAAAGTTGTCACAAAAAGTGGTGCTTCAGGTTTTCTATATTGAGCAACGCAGGCACTTGTGCGTCAATTGCAATACTAGGGATGTCCTTTTTATTTGTGGTTTTGTGGAATTAGGATACAAAACAAAAAACACAAATCAAACGCGCAACGCAATTAGTAATTAAACGAAAAGGGTGGAGATGACTGCAAACTTAGTAGAGGAAAAAGCAATTAAACCTACTACAGTGTCGATTGCAAGTATGCGTACACGGAATCCTATCATAGTCCCTATGGAATTCACTCTCTCTCTCTATCTTGCTCCGTTTAAAGCAACTTCTTGATTCTCTTTGCTAAATTGTTTGCAGCAATTTTCCTTATTCTTGGTCTATCGAGTGTCATGTCATCCTTACACTTGAGTATCATGATTTTTTTTCGCTTTTTTTCTGAGTATTTACACGAGAAAAATCCTTGTTGCTGTATTTCAATGGACTCCCGCAGACGTTTTGTGTGCGATAAAGTCTGTTAAGGATGAGGCGTATTGGGAAATCATAACCAAATGAATTTTACATAATTTCCGTTCCGAGTGCAGGCAGATTAAGCCAGTTAATATGAATTCTTTGGCCCACAGGAACAATAGCGAGTGTGTGTTCCGGTCTGGCTGAGAGTGTAGTATCTGTGCATATGTGATGACGCAATGCGGATGAAATTAATGTGAATGTTCCTGGTTTTATTGAATCTCTGCCAGGATGTTCCGCTTTTGCTCGTTTGGGGATCTAGATTTTTCGTCTGCCTGCAAAAAAAAAAAGACGAGAGAGAATATACAATTTAATCATAAATATTTCAATTTTCTTTTTTTTTGTGTGGTTGCCTTTGATGGCTGGGGGTGGAAAAAAGTTTCTTTGATTTGACATGTGATTGAAGTGAAGCTTATGGCAGACGCATAAGTGATTATACGCCTTTGACGGCACGGATAAATATTTTATTTTCATTTATGAATATGGCGACGAATAGGATACGATTTTTCTTCTCGGTAATTGCTAATGGATATAGGCGTATACATCAGGATAGCACATATGAATGAATGAATTATTATGTCAATTAATTTAGAAAAAATCTCTTCAAAAATTAGCTTTTAATTTCCACCCTAAGGCAGGTAGTACCTTTTTTTTCTTTCCATTTTTTACGATTTATTATACAAAAAAATCATAAGGTTTGAGGAGTGGGTGAAAGGTAGGTTGCATATGCGGAAGTATCAACTCTAGATACTACATATATTACATATGCTCTGTAGTAAATGAAAGGCATTAAGGGGAACTTAGGGAACTGTTTCGCAAAATATTATGAGGGACAATCAAGAATTCAATTATTTGCGTATTTGCACATTATTTAGAGACGGAAATTATGCTAAAACTTAATTTTACTTTTATGAAGATTTTCTCCAGTAACTCGGACTATCATAGTGTCCCCAGTGCACTGTGCATCATCGTACCAATTCTTTTTTGAAAGTGACAGCATGAGATACATATTGAAGTGAATGAATGGAGTGTTACTAAAAATTACTATATAGCGCGGGACAGTTGCATAAAAGTCGGGTCATGGTCTCTCTTCTTCATTTCTAATCATCTTATTCATATTATTCTTTATACTATCTCTAAAAAAAAATGTCTGTTGTGAAGCTGATGCTTTTCCTACTAATTATTTGTCACGAATGACAGGCACTGATATTACTTTACATAACATTGACCTCTTTGATTGATTCAGTATTGAGGTAGTATTAGGTCACTGAAATATGGAGAAGGGACAGACTCGCTTTATTCAGCGAGGATTCGATTAGTAGCGTTGTTTTCTAGCTCATCCCCTTAGCAATTGCCTGAAATCTCCCTATGAGCCTCCGTGATGGAATTATCAAATAAGCAAGCTTCGATGGAAAGGCAGGAGGAGGGCCAAAGTAGTCTTCATACCGAAAGCCGGTAAGACCTCCCACGCATCCCCTAAAGACTTCTTTCCGATCATTTAAAGACCTTGGAAAGGCTGATCGACGTCCACATTAGAACAAATTTGGATAGTAATCTCCTATCGGCATCCCAGCACGGTATCCCCAAGGGAAAATCGGTAGAGACTGCCCTGCACTCGTTGGTAGAAATCTTTGAGAAATCTTTTGAGTACAAAGATTTCACTATAGTGTCCTTCCTTGATATTGAAGGAGCTTTTAGCAATGTCAAAAGAAAAGATATGTATATCTGCTGCTCAATAAAATCTGCTAAACGCAAGGGTGTTGAATTGCAATTCTTGATGAAAAGCTCAGCTGCAAACTGAATATCCAAAATGCCAAAGTGCAAGACAGGTACGGAGTACTAGTCTTGTGAACTGCACAGGAGAAGAAAAACAATATTACATTATTTTAGAAGGTTCAAGGGCTAACCTGCGTCTGCATAACGAGTGCCCTTAGAACCACTCCTACAGCTGCGCTAGAAACTTTTTCTTGTTGATATCTTAGGAAAGTTGATGACGGCTAAAACACCATTACTAGGGAATGCTTGCCAATGGCTCACAGAAATAAGGGCCATGCAAGCGTCCTAAATGGCCATAACACTTTTCCCAGTAATTTGGTCTATATGGACTGTAACGTGAAGTATAAAAAACAGGATTACTAGCAGAAGAGCTTGGGAATCAGAAGAAATTTTAAACGAATTTGCAACAGAAATTTACACTGACAAATTCAAGACAGCATCTGGAACAGGTGCGGGAGTCTGCTCCTGTGTATTTGTGTATCAAATGTTTTTCGAGCAGAAGTCACAGCATTTCGAAAAGCCTAGCTTTGGTCTGGCTTTCAAATAAATTGCCAATAATTCGATACAAGTTGGTAAAGGAATATCGGGGGTCTCTTAATATGATCGGTCTCAGGTGCGACGTATGCCTGTGCTTGGTTCTAGGCTACAGGGATATTCCAGGCAATTGCAAAGCGAATGAGCTTGCTAAACAGGGTACAGACTGTAACCTCTCTGACAAAAGCAGAAATCATCAGCACCTATTAAATTGATAAAGATTCCAATAAGATACTGCAGCCATCAGAATGACAAACAGTGTAAATGCCGGCACATGTCTCTCTTCTAAATGAATCTAGTCAGGGTTGGATTGTAGGAAAACCAGTAGAGTTATTTCCTTCAACGATTTATGTAGAAGCTGTAGAGACGAGAAAGACGAGAAAATCTTGACACACCTTTTGTGTCCGGTCCTATCGCCTTTGAGAAGGAAATTCCTAGGCTAATATTTCTTGATCCTTAAAACGGAGGTTCGCTGTTCCTTGTCGTCTTGAACCTGGGGGCTGTGATTCGAAGATCCTTTTTGCTGGAGCATTATTGTCCATTCACTTTTTGAACTACATCCACTACTTGGTACAGATCATAGAGTTCGCGGTTGTATCTTTTCCCCCATTCGCTTTTCTCTCATACGGGACCAAATATCCGACGGAGAACTTTTCTCTCGAAAGTGTTCAATATCTGCTCTGGTTTCCTGCTTATCTTCTAGCACTCGACTCCATATAGCACAACTAGCGGGATAAATGTTTTGTTTTTCGAGTTATGTGCTTTGAACCCATTTGCTTTGCCAAATCGAATTAGCGGGGGTTTCTTAGGTAAATCTTCGCCGAATCTCCACTAAGGTGTTATTCGTGGAGTTGGTTTTTACTCCGATATAGCCAAACTTCTTAACCACTTCCTAGGCTAATATTTCTTCTTTCTTAACGATCTAGAAAGACTGGACTTAAGCAAGTTTAGTTCACATTGGTTCACAACGAAATTTGTTGCCCTGCCTCTTGTGCCATTTGGGAATGGGAATGGGTCCCATGTAGGTTCTGGTAATTCAGTTTTTTGTTTGTGGTATCACTATGGATCTTCTTGAGGTCTAAGTGTGTCTATGCTGAGCGAGGACAGCCACCCATATGACCCGAAGCCCAGTATATCTCATCATTTATGATATGTGATGATAATAAGACTTACTTTTATACTTAGAAAGCCAAGCTCTTGCTTATTCACTTAAAATATACTCCAGTGATTCGGAAGTTTCTGATATGATTTATATCTGGTGAACTGAAAAAAACTCCTATTCTGCGGAAAAGTTAAGAATTCCATGAAATTTATTATTCCAACCTTAAACTATGGTCACACATCGCTATTTCTATAGCGCTACACAGTCAAAAGTTTTATCAGAGAGTTATAATAAAATGTGTGATCAGAAATGCAACCATGAAAATTGTGCCTGTAGACAGACAATTCCTTCAACCTACAATATCATAAGTAGCGATAAGTGAATAGTTAAAAAATGCGTTGCGAACGCACAATGTTACATATGTATGTATATTAGTTGAATATTTTGAGTTTATGTTTTTGCTTATATCAATTAATATCTTATATCAATAAATACAAGGTCACGCTACAAGAGGTGTCATTGTAAATTAATCTAAAATTGCATCATTTTTATAAAAAAAAGTGGTGATATTTTTATTTTACTCTAAAGCAAAAACTTCTGAGGTAAGTAATGGAATACAATGGTTGCCAAATGTCTTCCTCGTCTCTGCCTACAGATAGTCATTCTTTTGATGACCGTTTCTGCAGTGAATTTTCACAATGATAGTTGAATCTTGACAGTTCAACAATGACACGAAATTTAAAATGACTCCTTTTGTTGCATGACCATTTCACACCTTCTATTGTTTTTGTTTTATTGCCCGAAAGTTTTTTTTTAATATACGAAGCTATTTCCCGACAATATGTTCATATGACAGACTGTCACTAGTAAAAAAAAAACAAAATAGTGTCATTTTCTCTGGAAACATGCGGGACAGCGCACTGATTCACTGAGGAGATGCATTCAAAGTTTAAGTGCTAACTTCACATTCATAACAATAAAAGCCAATGAATGTCGAAAGTTAACGCATAATCATACAATTTCATTTAATTTAAATTTGGATTATATCTGGCAGAAAATATAACTAATATCATTACAATTTGTAGATACCTAGAATATTATAACTTTGTCACATTTCCTTCTAGGTCAGTTATTTCAAATCTGTTAAATCAGTCCTATTCCAGATTTCTAACTTAAGGTACTCCCAAAATTAAAGTAAAATACCAATGCCTAACCTCACCCAAAATTCTTTCGCTTCACACAGAAATGAACTCAGAAAAAAATTCCCATTTAAATTAAAATACATGAAATGAAATGAGGTGACCCAGATACAAATTTATTGCACCCTCGTCAATTATAATTTTCCCCCCAGCTGCTAAAAACCTATTCAGTTATGACCCACAAGTCTATTGTTCATTTCGGAATTGATTAATCATACCCGTTCGTGAAAATATTTCAACTTATAATCAACTCCATACGTGGCAACCTCAACTAGCAATTTTAAAACCCCACCGCCCGCCACGGACTTCATGAAATTCTCCTCAATTCAAATAAACTGAAAAAAAAAAATCGCCTTTGTTTCCGATACGGAGGTGGGGGTTGCTTATTTCGAGTGCCATTGAAATGAGGTTTTGAGGTTTTGCTATTTAGCGAAGCTTTTTGTGCCTGCTTGATTCAATGCAATTCGACGATAGGTCGGTCAGTGATATTATTGAATGCGAACTCAACATTCCATTAAGCGAGGTCGAAGAAATTTGAGAAATGTGATGTGATATGTGGGGTTTGTGGGTTGGTATTCTTTGCCACCATTTGAAGTATTTCCTCTACGAGTTGACACAAATCTAGTTGTACCGGAATGCCTTTGAAATTCCGCCTTCATGTAGGGAGTTAGAAAGTGACTTTGGATGAGCCGCTGCATGTAATCCTCCATGGAACACGATTAGGAAGAATTAAGGCAGCTAATCTCCATAGTATTGCATGAGCTTTATTCACAATGGTTTTCAAACGCATACCAGTGGGATTAAATTAAAAAAAAAAAAACAAAACACGCACGTTCTAACGTTCTATGACGTGTTTTAGTGTCTCAGGGCTTTAATCATTACGAAAGCCATTTTGCCTGGATTACCGGTTATGTGGAGTGAATGATACGCTTAAGAATACATAAACAAACCCCTTTACGGAACATGAATTTAAATCAGACCTACAGCAACCATTTCTACTTAGGCATACACCAACCGTACAAACTTCATTCCATACCAAAATAAATTAAAAGCCCGTAAAATGTTTTCTTCTTCCACCAGTTTGCCAAAAAAAAAAAAAGAAAATATCTTCTCCACCGGAAAAGGGTTGAAATCTATGCGCCACCACTTGATTTAGTGGTTCGCCACGAAATGATACTACTGGGTAGTCGTAAAATGTGTTACAAAAGTCCCTAAAGTAGAATTATACATGGTACGGATGGTGGTTCATGCCTCTTACTATAGAACAAACTCTAAAAAAAAAAACGAGAAAGAACCTTCATTTATAGAATACATATCCTCAATCAGAAATTGACAAATAGGTTTTGTGACAGGCGGTGCGAGGGGTTGCACACAACGAGTCTCCCCAACATAAACATGAATATGACTTGAATGTCCTTGAAAATTATATTGAATATCTCTGTTCCTTGTGTATACTCATACACATTGATGGAATATCAATAACATGTTGCTGGTGCTGTTGTTGTTTTGTCAAGCGTAACATACCCAAGTGTGGCCAGAGTGGCCATAAAATGTAGTGAAAAACACATCCATAAAGGATAATGGCTTTCGTAATGAAACCAAAAAGTGTTGGCCATAAAAAACCAAAGGAAATCAAAGGCAACTCCATAAAGATGCGTGTTTTTGGGTGTGCGCAATGGGTGTGTCTTTAATTTACTAGGTTTCTTCTGGTTGTGTGTGGAACAGTTTTAAGCGGATAAACGACAGTTTTAAAATGAATGCAATGCAGTTGATGATTTTATTGGTCTATACGAATTACAAATGGGCTTAAAGTTGTAGAGATCTCCATCACTAAACACATTGGTTCCGAACTGCAAGGTTGTCAGTAGAGACTAATTGCATTTCTGTACAAATTGAACTTAGCTTAGAAAAACCAATTGCCATCTAATTCGATTTTTATGAGTATAGGGAAGGTTAAAGGCTACGTTTTCCTGTCATGTAACACGCGACTGTAATTTATCGAACTGTTTCATAAAGACATACATACCTAAAACTTACTCCGTTTAAGTACTTCATTTCAATGGAATAAGGATGTCTTTGTGATCGCCGAAACCTAATAAAATTGAAATTGCCTCTTTGCTACTGTTTTATGGACTTTCGAGCTATACTCTGCTAATTAAGTACAGTAGACCGTCTGTCTTGAGAGGGTATCACGGAAACAGTGAAAAGATTGGTCAATCTATGACCTATCACCATCAACGCATCACTTTAGTTAACTCCAGTGAGGTTAAATATCACGGCGTCATCCTTAAAAAACGGCTTAGCTGGAATTCTGATATCAAGTCCGGCATCGAGCGTGCCAATAGGGCCATATGAGCCAGTAGACTCCTTTACGGCAAAACTTGGGGTTCAAATCCAAAAATGATACATTGGATGTATACAATGGGCCTTATCACGTACGTGGCCATCGTTTGCTGACCGAAAGTTCTTGAACGGACAACGGCAACGTAGCCTCAGAAGCTCCAGAAAATTGCCTGTCTCGGTATTACGAGTGCCATGTATACCTGCTCTACGGCAGCATTAGAAGCTGATGCTGGACTTTTCTTCCTAAAAATCTTCATTAGGAAGACGGCCGCTAGATGCGCTAGTAAACTGCAGCTAGAATACAAGTATAAACCAGGTGACCATGTGGGACACCTGAAAATGTTTGCCTCTATTCCCAAAAAGGATGTGTTGCTCAGGGAGTACTGTTTCGGGAGGTTATTTGAGGTAGAAATATTGGACCGTGCAAACTAGTCTAATGGTGTTCCCACACTGGATCCCAGAGGTATGGTCTAGTTTTACTGACGGATCGAAGATGGACACCAAAGTCTTGATACGTATGGGAATGTGTCCAACGGTTTTCAATGCTGACCTCCATGTCATTGAGATCTGTACTAGGATAAACCTTAGTAAAGCACTTAAAGCGCTGTCGTCCAATTTAATGGACTCTATATCAATTAAATGCTACTTGGATGCACTACAATCTCTTGCCAGACATAACAGGGTGAAATTCGTTTGTAGATGAACTGGGGCTGGCTCAGAATCTGCGTTCATAGGACCTGTACCTGGTGTCAACTGGTCTCCGTAAATTGCGCTGATTAAAGATTGGGAACACTTCCTCATTAGGAAGGTGGTACGACAATTGGTTTAATCATACTCTTTCTGATACAATAGATCTTTTAGGTCGCAGTGTCAGCCATGTGGGCAAGGGTCTACAAAAAAAACAAGATGGCATAAGATTCTGAACTTCAAAGCTGGTGACCTTATTTGTCATCTGAAGATGTCAAATCACCTATGTACATATTTCTTAACAACCAGGCTTAAAAGACTCCGTTTCTAAAAATGTTAGAATTCTCAACTGACAGCTAAGCGTTGAAAATTAAAACTTCCTGGTGTCACCTAGTGCTAATGCTAAGGTCGGATACTCAGAGTGCTTTGGTTCTAAAGGGAAGCTTGGAAGTTAGGTATTTATTAATGCTACCTTCCATTCTTTAAGGTGAAGTCCACACTCTTTATTAATTAAGTTAAAGAGAGTGCCTAGGAAGAAAACTATGGCACGAAAACTAAGTCTGCGTTTTTATCTTTTCATATATATATTCAAGCAGTACTCAGCGCTCTGAATTTTTACGCGGTTTGTTTGGGATTGTAGCGACAGCCTGTCATACAGATATGGCCTAGACGTTGCATACGTTTCACCTTTTTCAACTTTGTGACTTTGCTGGATTTTGTCTACCATATAACTGCCTTTAATGCTAGAATGTGTCCAATAACCAAGGTATGTATACATTTGAAGCATTTTGGACGTAGTTCCCAATTTTTGCCACTTGTGTGGCAGTATACTGCTATCTATCGACTCCCAGACAACTTACTATCCCTAAGTTATTTACTGTGCTTCTCACACGAAATGAATGGTATGGATAGGTGAATTAGAAAATGTTTTTAATAAAAGGCATGACCATAGTTCAATCCCTAAATATACTGTTAGTAGACTTTCAGAAGAAAAATGTCATCAGAAAACAAAGTAGTTTTTTTCCTGGGTGCGAAAGATTTTCCAATGATCGGTTTCACATGGATTACAAAGAGCACACAATGGTGCCTTTATAGATACAGAGGGTGCTCTAATGTCAACACATCAGCAATCATAAATGCACTGTCAGGACTGTGTGTCAATTTACGAATTGATTAATCTACTGCTTAATAGTCGGATTATAATCTTAAGGCTGGATTAGTTATCTGCCAAAAAATCTGTTAGTAGAGGCACCCCACAATGTGGTGTCCTATCACTTCTTCTTTGCAATTTGGGGAAATACTAGGAAATATAAAATTCTGATCCCCCCTTTCTAAATGGTATTAATTTGACTTTCTCTAACGAAACTAAATATATTGGTCTTATCTTGAATAGGAAGTTAAACTGGAAATCCAACATTCGCAAAAGTGAAGTTACAAAAGACAATTGGTAACAAATGTAGTTTGGAAACTCGTATAACTCACCGGCTCTCCATCTTGGTCATAATGCCGATACTTATGTACGTATGGTGTGATTGTCTGGTGGACTCCCTCACATAAACTCATAAACCGTTATTGTCTAAGCAAATTTCGAAGTCGCTTCCGAAAACATAAACTAAATTTTGATTAAACTTCCAGGAGACCATCCCTTCCAGGTCATTCTGAGAATACGAGGTTTTTTCAGAAGACAATTCAATTCACGGATCAAACACTAACGACAGCGTAGGTGGAGGTGTTTTCTCTGATACACATAATCTCAGTCGCTCCTTCTTTTAAATTAATAGCGATTAAAGAAGTCTTATCTTGGATCAAGAAACACGACGTGGTCTCCACTACAGATATCCACATCTTTTCGGATAATAAAGCAGTAGCTATCAATTCGTGGAGTCTTTCTCAAATAATTCGATAGTAGCTCTAGAATGTCATTCGTCTCTCTTAGAGATGGCAGAGCAGTTTAATATTCACCCTTGTTTGGTGCTCATAGGGATATTCCAGGGAATTGTAGGTCCACAGAACTCGCCTAACATGGAACAACTAAATATTTCGATTTTACTAGGTAAAGTTACTTTAAGTATACCAATCACTAAATGCAAACTTAAAATAAAGCTGGATGCTTTGGAAAGAACAAATCTCTGGTGGACAAGTGGCATAACTTGTCTAGAGACAAAACAGATTTCAGATCAAAAACTGGATCTGAAACGCTCTAGGATATTGATTGCTCTTAATATGTTGCAAATTAGCACTACAGTAGGTGCTATCACTGGACCGGACACTGAACGTCTAATAGGAAAGCACGCAACTAGGTTTGGCACGCATTCATACGGTTTTTGCAGAAGCTTCATGCATGAAGAGGAGGAGGAGGAAACTTCACCTTCTCTGCACCTGGTCTGCTCTCTCTCAGAAAAGTAAACTTCTTCTAGGAACTTTCTACTTTAATGATCTTGGTGATCTTATGAATACCGACATTATGAGTGTGGTACGCTTCATTAGAAGTTGAAATTATTTTCACGAGTAAGTATGGAGTAGTACGAGTAAGTACTGGCAGCCTAAGTGTAGGCACAGCTGATGACTTTAATAATAAGTTATGACACCGCCTAGCTGGCTGGCGCCAATAAAGTGGGTCATGTATTCATATCGCACATAAATAAATCAGTATCGATAAAGAATGCATTCACTTATACTTTACATTAAAAATAGGTTTCTAAAAATATCCACATGTTCATATGTATGTACATACTTCAAACGATGTGCAAACGATTGTCGATCAAATCAAATCCCTTCCACCCACAACTCCTGTAGTGTTCGGGGGCCAAAAACAAATGCACATGTTCTCGAGTTTTTTGTCTAATTTATCAATTTTTCCGCCCACTCCCTCCCCATTCCACACTGAGTCTGTCAGCAAATCATTCAGCAAAACTAAAAATGGAATCTGGTTTCGATTTGATGTCCGTACGTTATAGAACGAGTATCTCTTACTTTGTGTGGGTGCACGTTGGCCGTTGCCATATACATACATAGTTGCCAGTTGCCGGTTGCCGCTGTCAGTGTTGATTTGTTCCATTCAAGTGTTTAATTTTTCATCTTTGCCCCTGGCAGTTCTGACAGTGAGCGAGATGTTGCGTTCATCATCATCTCATGGAGGAAATTTAATCCAACATCTTAAGATGAAAACGTTCATCTCTTGTTGAAATTGGATTTCGTGTTGTGCTATGCTTTGTGTGTGCCTGGGTCTGATTTGGACAAAAAGTACAAAAAAAGCACAAAAAAAAAAAAACAGCAACACGAAATGATATCAATTTGTTAGAGAAACGATGCGCACAAATGTTACTCTTGACTCATAATTCTGTGCTGGGTTGCTTGTGAGATGTGATTGACGCCAAGCGAAAGAGTTAGACTGCAAGGATTTATGTGCTCTGCTGTGTGTGTGTAGTACATGTGGTGGAAAATGGAAAATGTCTGATGTGGATTTTTCAGATCTGGAGAAAAATCGCTGTGCGTGATGAATTGGCAACAAGTCGGCGAACCTTAGGTTGGTTATTTCAAGAAATTCGTTTCGAGAACGTGCAGTGATTTTGCCAGATTCGATAGGTACGTGCTTAATGGGATTTAAACAGATCGAATCGAGAACTAAAAGCAGACCCTTCCGTCCAATGAATCAATCTAAACTGCACCATTGTCTATGAAAGCGTCCTTACACCTTCTCGCTCCATCAGGACATGTAACATTACCCGTACACACTCCCTGGAACTTATAATAATGCGATTACCAAATCGGATTTAGCCCAACATGAACACAAAACCACTCACAAAAGCTTCATAAAGTGAAACTTCTTCGATGCAGACAATGAGTCCAGGCCAGTGCATGATTAACCCACAATAACCACTTGGGTTTCGTATGGTGTTGGTTGGCATACCTAAATAGACTACCAGACTACTAGTTTATTCATTCCTTCTCTCATGTTCTATTCCGCTATGATACACTAGAAGACTGAATGAATAGAATGTTTGCTTTCCTCTTTTTTTTTTTTTTTTTTGTTTTACGTTGATGGCTATATATGTATGTAGAATAGCCAACAAAGGTGGTAGAGTTTTGTATTGCAATTTGGGTGTGGTTAGTAGAATGGATCGTTGGCTAAATGCCATAGAGCCTCAAAACCTCATTTCAATGCCACTCAACATTTCTTGTCGCTGTTGTCGTCGCTGATGTGTTTATTGTTGCATGTGAACCCATTTCATTGGTTGAACAAAAGCGTAATTTTCCAGTTCATTTGAAGGTAAGGTCGGTGTTTACCATTACGGTTTGGTCACATTGCTCGCAATGTGATTAATCATTACCGCAATCATTAATAATTGACTTTGAGATGAGCAGACGCACACGTTGTGGTTTTATTGGAATGAATAAGTAAGTTTTATATTTCGCCCCATTGCTGATGTCGGATTCATTCTGCAGTTATTAATTATAACGCATTTTACTGACACTTGTGTATATTAATACCAGTGAACGTTTTGTGGTTCGATTGATAGATTTTTGCTTTTATTTATAAAATAGAGAGGATGTATGTATGTAGCTCGATATTGGCATTTAAATGACTGATAATTAAAGCTGGTAAATTATCCAATATGTAGCCTACAGTAGGGCTTAAAAAACTTCTTACTTTTACTACACTTCGGTTTAAGATGGTTCTGTGTCTCAACTAGGAGGCCTTTTTAGCCAAAATAAACTTTTGCATACCGCTTTCAATTGGTTCTTCTGCCACTACTGTTCTAAACAGCCTAGTTATCTTAAACATTGAATGCGCATTTCTGTACTAAAGCCTATTTTTGTCTTAATAACCTCCTCCATAAATCAAAAAAAGAATTTTGCAACCTAAATGAATTTAGAACTTTTTTCAGATCACTTCAAAATCTGGTCGGTATCCTTTCTGACACTGACTTTGGTGAAGTATCACAGGATCCTATTTTTTCGCCAAATCTCCTTATTGACCAAATAAGCTTAAAATCCCTTTAGTTTTTTTAGTGGATTATGTATATCGGGATTCCGAAAGGAAACGAAGTAAATCATCGCACTATCAAACTGTTGTCGGAAAATGGCTATCCGAATTCCACATCACATGAGCCACAATAACTGGACCGACAGTAAATTTCTACAAAACTGACTTAGTTTTCCAAAGGGTGTTTTTTAATCCAGTACTAATTTCAGAAAGTTATATCTGTCAAACCAATTAACAGATTGCAAACTGTGAGTGGAATTTTTATTCGATAGTCTTTGCAATTTTATCGTGAAGACATACACACTTCAACAACGTTACCAAATTTTAGAAATTCGGTTCCAAAATGACGGTTTTGTGCGCCAAATTTATTGAGCACTTGCACCATATTACACCTGACGTTATCGACCATCTCATTTTTGCAAGAAGAGTGCATACTGAAAAGAATATTGTATCCGTTCAGGAGAGTTGTGAAGAAGATCCAACATCGATCCGACGTCGTTCACAACAGCTTGGTCTTTGACCATCCACTTTATCGAAAATTTGCATTGCAGAATTTATTCTGCCGATTGAACATAAAGAAATGGTTATTTAATGAAAATTTATGTGTTTTCTTTAAAATCAAAATTAGTACTGTCTTAAACAACATCCTTTAAGTGCCGAAACACAAAGTTCAACTTATTGGCCCTCCTATTATTTCAAGATATTTGTATGCCAAAAAGACAACTCTTCCAAAGACTTCTGCCGGAGCTGCAATGATGAAGTGAAAAACGATAATTCATTTCCTTTCCACCTGTCTGGTCTTGAATTAAAGAAGTAACTATAGATCCATCGTATCACACATTCTTGGCCTGTATCCTCGTACAAACACCCACCCTAAACTAATCTTCTTTAATGGAGTGTTCTATTTTTTTCAACATCTAAGCCAAACCTATACTGATATGAAAACTTTCATAAAAAGCAAATCATTTATAATATCTTAGTCAAATACCTAATAATGAAAACTCTACTGTTGACAGCGTGTGCAATTTCCTATTAGCTCCATCAGAACTCAATTATGTTAATATAATACTCGTAAATTCTGAGTGCCTTCCTAAATCCTTTCTTTTCCCAAACTTCAAACAAACCCATTTTTCTGCCAACCATATCGCATCTATTCGCCCACTTTCTAGATGCATCCTTAAAACATTTCCTGGTTTTTTCCCATTTCCCTCTGAAAGCAGAGATATGTTCACTATTACAAAAATCCTCCATAATTCCCTAAAGGGATGCTACAGCACAAACTGGCAAAGTAACAACATTTCGTTGCGAAAATAAATCACTAAATCCCGATTAAAGAATTAGGTCTTACAAAATATATGTATGTATGTATGTCTATACCGTTGCGGAGTCGTAAGAAACGCGAATTGTACGGACCACGCTCTCGTTTGGCAGGATAAAAATATCCTTCTGTGGGGATATAAAAAAAACATTTTTTTTTTTGTACATTTTAGAGACTACGAATATTTGCTTTGCGGGATGTAAATTTCTTAGAAAGCAGCTTTTATTTTCACTTCGATGCTTGACAAGGATCCATTACTGGAGTTTTATTAAAATAACAAAAGAAAATATAGCATTTGCGTATGGCCACTTAATGAGTTTGGAATACCCTGGCGTATCCTTTTCACGGTTCTTTTTTTTTTCGAAAAAAAAAACACTCCTTAACGTTTCACATTGAAATTTTTATTTCTTCGTTTTATATTGCGCGTGACAACTTTGAAATTACATTTCCCGTTCATCTTAGGGAAGTCAATTGTCAATTGTCTTGCCGTTATGACCTTAAATTGACAAAAATACAATAAAGTTGTTGGTTTCACTTTTGTTTTGATGAAATGGACAAAAAGTACATTTGTTAGATAGAATGACATTGTTTTTCTTTTCTTTTTCTTTTTTTTATAGGAACGGCAGTTATAAAAGTATGGTTGTGCTTTTATGGTTTAAGTATATTTGGAACTTTAGTGTGGGCAATTTTAATTATTTTTAAGTCAATTTATGAAGTCCCTTCAGGGCTGGGTTGGTTTTGCAATTTAATTATAATTGAAATTTTTCTCTAGGCAGTATAATGTACTTATGTTGATAGATACACATAAAGGGATTCCTACATAACCTCGATGTAGAAAAACCTCTTTCTTTGAATGGGATCAAAGCAGTTTTAAGATTTAATGTCAATTTATGAGAAAGTACTAAACAATTTCAGGATACAGAATGCAAGAGGTGGGCACCCACACATATTTGCTCTAGAGAGAAATTGTAAGTCAATAAGGATCTTCTTTGGCAAGAAAGACAAGATAATAATCTTTTACACTGCCAAGATGATGAGGTAGTTTTGTCCCTTTGAAACGATACGGTATCAACATAACTGTTATTTAAAAATAAAATAAAAAAGTAACGAATCGCCAGAAAAATATCTGGAAAGAAATATATATGTACTTATATAGATACCCATTAAAAGTATCAATGGATCTAGCTATATATAATGATTCAAAGCTATATTTGTGTGTCTGTGTGGCAAAGAGCTAGAATAATAAAAGCAGAGTTTTAAAACTTCAAAACAGTACTTAGAATGTCCTTTTTTTTCCTTATCTGGTAATGCATATTTCTATGGTTGAAAGATACCAGAAAATTCCAGATCTTCTAGATTCCATCAGATTCCTCTACGTTCTTTATAGTCGACACTTCCAATCCAAAATCAGAAATAGAATGGGTGATAATAGATAGTCTTGTTGGACTGAAGGAGCTTTTAGAACTCAGTGATAAGTTTAAGTTAGGTCTAGAAAAATATTTCATTTGGTTAGGTTATGAAGCTAGACCGTCACGAAAACACCAGGCTCCTTTTTGGTAACATCGCGATTCCTAGATAACCTTCAAAACGTACCTAATTTATAAAGTCCTCTTTTGTCGTCATTTCCCTTTTTATACCCTATCCTAAAAGGGTATATTAAGTTTGATGCATGGTTTGTAACATAAAGAAATAATTGAGATGGACCTTATAAAGTATATATACATACAGGGTGGGCCATCTAGTAGTTTCTTTTTAAATCATAGGTTATTTTGACACTGACAGCTGTTTCCCGCTCGAAATCTTGACCGAAAGTCAATATCATACCTCCGCGGAACGAAATGAGTCTCTTTACGCTTGAACAACGTTGGGAAATATTAAAAACTTATTTCCAAAGTGAGTGCTGTGTAGCCCAAACAGTGCGTTATTTGGCCGAAATGAAGCACCCACCGCGCCTGCTGTAAGTTTGTGCAAAAAGTTCGTGAGACTGGTATCCTAGTGGACAACACTCATGGTCGCCGTCGTCGTACGGTGCGCCACAGACAGTGACAGTTTGATGCGGATTGTGGAGTGGTGGCATCATTGGACCATTTTTCTTTGAAAATGAGGCTTGGAACAACGTTTCTGTCATCGGTGTGCGTTACAGAGCCATGTTAACGGACTTTTTTTTTTACTGAAAATAAAGACATGAATTTGGACGACCTCTGGTTCATGCAGGATGTCACGCCATGCCACAATCGATCTTTTGCACACCAAATTAACAAATCGTGTTATCAGCCGTCTTTTCGATGTCAATTGGCCGCCTCGGAGCTGCGATTTGAAATTTCATATCGTGACTTTTGAGAAAAAGATAGACTACTTCACTATTTTACATGAAATCGAAAAATGTTGTTAAGGCCAAATATTTAGGTATTTAAATTGTCTACAATTCATCCATACATTATCTTTAGCCACGACCACTTTTTGCGGTGTTTTTATAACAAAACAAACCGATTGAGCATCCGCAAACGTTCAAAGTTATCGTTGTAGTACAATTTTTAAATCCAACTAGTACAGCTATTTGTCTGTCGTCTCGCCCTCAGCAAATGGTTCTATTAGGTTACAAAATAATACATTTTACGTGAGTCTAAACCTAAGTTTTCAATTAAAATCTTAAAATCGAATATACATGTAGATATTTTCAAAGACGATTAAAGTTTGTTTATTAAATCTAATCCTAAGGCTTAATGGCTATAGACACTTCCCACACTGTCTGTCTCAAAAGTTTCTATTTCTCACTCCTAATACGAACTATATATGGTACATATGTATGTATATGTGCATAGGTGAAAAGATGTCCTCCAGCGGCGAGACATCTACTCAGTGTTTCCTTTGGTAAGTTACATTATTATTCCACTCTTAAAATATGTTAAGAAGTCTTAACGAAACCTCCGTCTCAATCCATTGGGAATAATCAAATCCTCCGGTGTATTGACATAAGTGAATTTCAAAGCATTAGCATTTTCAATCAAATCACAAAAAAATATATACGCGAACCACCTCCGGCGCAGCAGTTAGTATTATTTAGCATAAATTTGCGTAAGAGAAATTTTTCGCCGCTCACAAAGTTTACCTACAAATTATGAATAAAGCATATTTCAAGGCGTGACACAATAACGTCGTTCCATTAAGTAAGCAAGGCAATATACTTGTACGGGAAATAGCATAAACAACAGCCCACCAATATCCTTTCAATGTCATTTCATTAAGAATATGAGAGCAAACTTAAAGCCACACAACCACCGCACACACATTAAATATAATATCACCGCACTCATGCAACGAGCAAAGGAGAACGTATTCATAACTCAGAAATTCCTTATGCAAAGCCACACGCATGTAAGCACGCAGAGATTTCTTCGATTAACGCAGTCCAGGCATACATACATACATATGTATGTATAAATGTACGTGTATCCTTCTGCGAAATATATCCAAACAAGAAATAATATAAATTCATGACGCATAATTCATAAACAATTTCTTTTTACCACCACCAAACCACCCCGTCTGTCTCCGACATGGTAGAGTAGAAAAGGAAATACAAAAGAAATAAAATAAAAATGCGCTGATGAAAATGAGCAAGGAAATGGAAATGATATCCTGTCACATGCACATACACACACATCAGCTATAACATCAGTTGGCATCCCACGAAGCAAATGAAAGGAGAGCAAAGTAAAGTAGAGAAAAAAAAACAAGAACATCTGAACGAGCTTTGAAACGAAATTCAGATCATTACCTGCCAACGTCCACATCACCTCGGGATAGGAGTCTGAGGAATGAACAGAATGTTAAACAAGCAAGTGGAGCAAGAGAAGTGAGAAGTGACAGATGTCAGATAATCACATTGAGTTCCTTTCTTCGCCTCGAGTCATGTTTCTCCAAAAGTGGGCTACGACCGGCAATATGGCTTTAACTCGCCATGTCGGTCGGTCAGCGGCGTTAAGGACGATAAAGTTTTTAACATAAAAAAATTCATAAGTCATGACAAATTTATACAAAATTAGCTTCGAGTTCTTGGAATTGTTGTAATTGAGAAGAGAAAACGTCGGTCTTGGTCTTGTGTGGCATAATGAGGTCTAATATGCTATGCTATAAACAGCTATCAAATGAGCAATAGAATATGTCATGCATGGATACTAGGAAAGGAACTAACTTAAAAACCTGATAGGAAATTAATATATTCAGGAAAAATAAGGTGAATTGTGATGGAACTCCATTTATAATAATATTGTACCTATGTAAGTACATTAGATACTAATAAGCCTCTCCGGTTAGCCTGGTCCTTAGCTAACTGTACCATTTGCGCTTCAAGTGGTTGAAGTTCCTTTCTACTTGTGCGCGCTACCTAAAGCGAGGTCTTCCTCTTCAGCGTTGTCCCTATAGATTGGATTCGAAGACTCTACCGGTCGGAGCATTTGTGTCCATCCACTCTTCATGTCCTAGCCATTTTCGACGTCTAATGTGCAGTTTTTTTTATCTAGGTCCATATCGCTATATACTGTATAGGTATAGCTCGTACAGTTCGCCATTAAATCTTTTCTTTCAAAGCCTTTTAAAATGAAAATGAAACCGTTTATCTTAAGGTTTGTCCAAACCAAACAAATATTGTTGTCAAAATTATTAGCAGGGCCAAGGTAGACAAAGTCCCTTACTACCTTAGAGCTATAGCTCTCTGTCAAATTTGTCGATGCTGCGTGTTCCTTTTTGTTCATAGCTTATACTTGGTTTGGCCCAAACTGGTGTCTCCAGTCTCGGGTTGTTCACTGGATATACACGGCAATCGTCAGAACCATCCTTATATACGGAATACTAGTCTGGTGGACGACACTGGACAAGAAAAGCAACATTAGAATACAGGACAAAGTTCAAAGGTTATCCTGCGTTTGCATAACGAGCGCCCTTAGAACTACTCCTACAGCTGCACTAGAAACTATGCTCCATCTTTTTCCTGTTGATATCTTTGGGAGGTTGATGGTGGCTAAAGCAGCACTACGGCTTAGGGAATCCTTGCAACTGGCAAGCATCCTAAACGGCCATAATTCCCGGTAATTCGGACAACATTGTCCTCTATCTGGACTTTAATTTCAAATATATAACCTGGATTCCTAGCAGAAGTGCTTGGAAATCGGGAGAAATTTTAAACAAATCTGCGACAGAGATTTACACAGACGGATCCAAGATAGCGTCTGGCACAGGGAGTATACTCCAGTGTATTGGACATTCGCATCGCCACTCGACTGTCGGAACACTGCAGTGTTTTTCAAGCAGAAGTCTCAGTAGTCCATGAAGCCGCGACCTGGCTTTCGATTAACTCACTCGATAAAGTGCAGCGCTATTGTTTTCTATTTATGTAGATAGTCAAGCTGCGATAAACGCCTTGGAATCGTCAACAACTCGATCCAAGTTGGTAAAGCAATTCCGCGGATCTCTTAACGAGATCGCTGTCAAGTGCGATGTATCCCTATGCTGGGTTCCAGGCTATAGGAATATTCCAAGCGATTGCAGAACGGACAAGCTAGCTAAGGAGGGTGCAGACCGGGAACTCACTGACAATAGGGAGGTACCGTCAGCACCTATAAAATCGATAAAATACCAATTAGATACCGCAGCCATGAATATGACAAACAGTAGGTGGAACAATATCAGTACATATCTCACTTCTAGACAAATCTGGCCAGAGCTGGATTGTAGGAAAACCAATAGACTTATTTTCAGCAATAGGATAAATCTTAGAAAGATAGTTGGCGTCCTCACAGGACACTGTCTGGTAGGCAGACGTGCTTGAACAATTGGTGCCCCCTTCAAAGATATCTGTAGAAACTGTAGAGACGAGGAAGAGGAGGAAACCATAACATATCTTCTGTGCACCTGTCCTGCTCTATCGGTCTTGAGAAGAAAAACCTTAGACGAATACTTCTTCAACTAGAAGTTGACTTAGGAAAGATTAGGAGATTTGTCACCGGGTCAAACTGGTTTAATGACTAAAAACGAACAACACATCTTCGGCATGGGTCTACACCGAAAATGGTTGTCCTGCCTTTTGTCCCATCTGGGAAGTTTCAATGTAGGTATCCAGCGCTGGTGTCTCTACTAAGCGGGGGCAACCACCCAAGTCAAGCCAACCTGTACTTGCCAGAGACAGCCCGCTGTGTCTGCCGATAATGTCAATATCGGCAGCATACACTAGTAGTTGCTCAGACTTTTGAAAAGGTGTTGGCTTGTGGAACAATCTTTTCAAGTATGATGTTGAAAAAATCACATGACAGCGCGTCTCCTTGTCTAAATCCTTTTTTTTTAAATCAAAGGTCTCCATGAGATTGTAACCGACCTTGATAGAGCAGCGAGCATTCTCCACCGCCATCCTGCACAGGCATGGAAGTGGCTTATTTAATGACGTTAACGAAGAACAATATTTTGTTTTGAGAAGCTGACAATTTTATTCTCATAGGTTCAGACGCTCGCTTTGTGGAGCCTTGAAAAAACTTGTTGGTGTCGTCAAGGTTTCGTACACCTTGAACTCCTAGCTTAATAGTCCGACTCACTTAACCACGGCGCCCACCACGTGAATAGTAAAAAACAATACCATCCTCTTCCAACCAGCCCACCTCTCAACCACTCGACTCTTTGCTGATCTTCACTTTTAGCGATCATCACCACTTTAACAAAAAAAAAAATTCCTCAAATTCCCTTTACACATTTACTGTAAAACCCACACCAGTAAAAATGCCTGAATTTTTTCTTCTAAAACCCACTGACATCCCCTTAAAATAAAAGATAGTCGAAAAACCGGAAATGGTTTATTACAGCCACCTGCTCTAATAAATCACAGCATCATTTCGCTCCTTTCAACGATTTTCCCATCCGTTCTCTGGCAATCCGGACTACTGGCTGGAAGTTAGCTTGTGGTACTCGTATATCCATCTGTGGTATGCAAGAATGACTGCCTTATCTATCAAATCAAAACGCGACGGGGAGGATATTTCAATGAATCTTCTTTCGTGCTTTTCCTCTTTTCCCTCATAAAACCATTTACACGAATCCACATTTCATGACATGAATAACGAAGTAAAAAAAAATAAAAAAGAAAAAAAAACGAACAAATCAAGTGATAAATGAAAATCTGTTTTCATATTTTTAGTCTTGCTCTGCGCGCGAAGTATGCACATACGTGTGTAAACAGTAGCAACGCAAACGAACGAAATACATGCATATGCATGTACATACGAATTTTGTTGAAAATCCCAGGAAAGTTAATTTTCATTACACCGAAAGCCAGGAGTCGAAGCAAGCGAAGCTAGAATTTATGAAACATTAATTTTGATACGTTTGCTTAATTTGTATCTCGATATGGATGAACGCATGCATCATGTGTGCCCCGGGTGCGGTTGATGTCATCCCTGGGGCTGGGCAGACAGACCCAACTTTCGATACACTCATTTGCGGTTTATGCATGTGGATTTCAGATTTTGAAATTGGTATCCTAATCAAGATGAGAGGTCTGCTGGTAATCTGGTGCTTGTTGATTTCTTTTTGAAAATTGTCATAGGGGATTTGTACTGCACAGGTTATCTGTGCAATAGATTCAAAGGAACTTCGATCATGTGGCTGCCATAGGGGAAATATGCTTCATTGCGTATCTTGCTCTGGGATTTCAGCTGAAGCATGGTTGAAGGTACTTTGATCATCAATGATAATTCTTTTGAAGTATAGACTTTTGAGTGTAGGAGTTTCTATTTGATATCCCCCTGGTGTGTCGTTTATGAAACGACCCAGTTTTTTAGTAATCAAACAACACCTAGTTAGGGGGTGTTGAACTGGGTTAATTGTTTCAGCTACCTCATCAGGTAGAAACTTAACTTTTCATGCGACTATCATTTTAGTTGACAAAAGAATTCTGTATCAGATAGTTTGAACTGCGGTTGCCAGTAGAAAATATTCGCAAATTGTTAACAGTGTTAGAAATTGTGAGGTAAATTTCTAACGTACTGCGGCTCGGCACCCAAATGAGGTGAATGTTCAAATGTTAAGCCATCTCGTTAAGAAACAGGTGACAATTTTTGAATTGAATGTGAACGATTTCAGAACTTTGATCACTGCTTAAATATCCGTAAAAGTTGTGATATCTCAGTAACGCATCACATTGTACTTCAGCCACGACAAGGCTTGAAGACGCTACTGTCGGTCGTTGGAGAAGCGGAAAGGAATACTTGTGTTTAAATCGTTGGAGGGGACACATCCTCCTACTAACGATCGTGTTTTAGATCCGTCCGCATAGAAACATATGGATTCCATGTTTTGTAGCCACAGATCCTCCTCGCAATCAACTCTTGAAGGGATACGTACGTTCAAAGTTTTTATCGAACAGAAGTTGTGGAAATACGTATTCAGTGTCTTTCGAAGGGAATTCAAGATTGTTCAGAATAGAGGGGTATCCAGTATTTAAACTAGACCACTGAGACTACGCCTTATAATGAGTAGCTGCACAAGTAGCCACTTATTTGCTACAGATATCCTGATAGATGCTATACCCCGCGTCGGAGGTAAGTCTGTCCAAAAAAGAGCTCAAAGTCTTCGACAGAGATGCTCGGGTGGGATATATATATATATGTACGGGAATATGGCAACAGCAATGGAATGTTTCAAATAGGGACGGTGGACATATTACCATATCCTGCTCATCAACGCATGGATCGACGCAAGGAAGGAGGAGTGGACTTCTACACAGCACAATTGCTAAATTGCTAAGTGTGCATGGATGTTTCTGCCCTTACCATCATAGATTTATGCGCAACAACTCACCTACTATGTAATGCCAAGACTGTGGTTCAGTGGGGAATAAGGGACAAGGAAGGAGAGGTGGGTTAAGTGGATGGAAATTCCACATTGTTGCTGAGTATGGGCTTAGCTTTATCTTTAAAATAGCCTCACCTTCCAGCAAATAAAATTAAGAAAAGACCCATTGTATTAGCCATAGTGGAAAGATAGCTCTTAGCCATTGGTTAACCCTTGTTCTATAGATATGGTTCCTACTGTTATGAACTAGCAAACCATCCAATTGATTTGATGTAGTTCAATATGTCATTGAGTGGTCTACTGGATACTTCTTTTAGGTTCATTTGAATTTAAATCTATGGTGGATAAGACCTAGACAGCGACAGAGGAAGTGGATTGTATCCTCACAAGTCAATGAGGATACAATCCACATGCACGATAAAAGTCATCTTCCGTTAGTCTTACTTTTTTTGATGTGGTACCGCAGAGTGTTATTCCCTGTGATGGCTCCCATAACGGTAGAAATAAATTTCCTAACATATTGCATAATCCTGTTGGTCATACTCTTTTCGAAACAAGTCCACATACGTCTTATGGTCACGCAAGTGTCTAAGGAGGAGCTGTGTATGATGTGGATTCTGAACCACTTCTGGCCAATTCGTCAGTCTTCTTATTACTTGGTATATCTTTATGCCTAGGGACCCAGCATTTCATAACCTTGTACCTTGTTCCAAGAACCTTAAGCTCTTTACGACAGCACTTTACAAGCTTGAAATTAACTTCATTGTATATGTAAATTCACTTAGTCTTAATCTCAGTTTCACAGCACATCCGTCAACAAAATATACTGCAGACAACTCAGTAAGCAAGATTAGCGTCAATTTCCCTTCGCTAAGCTTCTAAATGAGTTAAAGTTCAAACAGCTCGACTATGTACGTGCGATGGTAAGGTTGTCGCTAAGAAATTTCAGAAATTCGTGCTCTTGTTTCTATTAGGTAAGGCACAAGCACAACGGGTTTCGTCTTTGTAGTATAACTGACTATGATTTAGTCTGTCCTGGGTGTACCTGGGCCTCAAACAACAAGTCTCTCCAGTAAACGCGATCTTTGGTTAACTGCCTCCAGTTGTGCACTCCAAGTTGGTTGAGGTTTTCTTCCACCTGTAAGCTCCACCTAAGTCGAGGTCTTCCTTTACTGCGTTGTCCCTCCGGGTTGGATTCGAAGAATCTTCGGGCCGGGGCGTTGACATGTCCTAGCCATTTTGGACGACTTATGCGTACTTTTCTGACCAGGTCTATATCGCTGTATAGCTCGTAAAGTTCGCTGTTAAATCTCCTCCTCCAAATCCCGTCAACGCAAACTGGACCGAAAATCGTCCGAAGAATTTTGCGTTTAAAACGACCAAGGATATTATAATCCGCGATTTTTAACGTCCATGCCCCTACGCCATACCGCAGGACTGTGATGATAAGGGTCTTATATAGTTAGAGTTTCCTTAGTGTTTTTTGACAAGGCCTTCTCAATTGCCTTCTTAGACCAAAGAAACAGCGATTGGCAAGTGTAACTCTTCGTAAGATTTCTGATCTGATGTTGTTGTCAGAGTTTATAGCAGAGCCGAAGTAAACAAAGTCCCTAACTATCACAAAGTTATAGCTATCTATTGTGACGTTCTGTCCAAATCGTCGATGTTGTGTGTCCCTTCTTGTTGACAGCATATACTTGGTTTTTACCCACATTTACAACTAAAACCGTTTTTGCAGCTTATGTTCCAATACTTGTAAATGCACCAGTGTCAGCTCGCTGTGTTCTACGATGTCAATGTCATCAGCGTATACAAGTTGCACAGACTTTTGGAAAATTGCGTCTCTGGTGTTGGCTTATGAGTTTCGCAGAATTTTCTCAAGTATAATGTTGAAAAAGTCATATAACAGCGCATCACAGTTTCTGAATCCTTAGACATCAAAGGTTTCGGTGAGATTGTTACCGACCTTTATGGAGCAGCGAGCGTTCTCCATCGTCATTTTGCACAATCTGATGAGTTGCCGAAACTAGACATGGTCTATATAGCTCATCTCTATAAATGCTGTCATATGTGGCCTTAAAATCGATGAAAAGATGGTGGGTATCGATTTGGATTTCTTGGGTTTTGTTCAGGATCTGTTGTAGTGTGAATATTTGGTCGGTTGTGGACCTACCGGGTCTAACACTGCACTGATAGGGGCCAATCAGCTCGTTCACAAATGGTTTCAGGCGCTCAGACAGTACGGCCGACAGGATCTTGTATGCAATGTTAAGGAGACTGATGCCTCTATAGTCGACGCAGTTTAGGGGGTATCCTTTTTTGTGGATCGGGCAAACGATGCTGAGGTTCCATTCACCCAACTCTTACTTTTCATACAAAAAAACATCTGTATGGGGTATGCTTGTTGACTCGATGACTACAAAGGGGTTAAAACATGTGCCCTAACAAAACTGAAGCTATACACATTTATGTAAGTTTATGGTCATTATTTCTAAACCTTATTTAATACAGATATACATGTATTTCTCGGAGTTAAGTAATCTTAATTATGAATTTATGCAAAATAATACAACCTTTGTGACACATGTCACGCACAATCTAGGTCTTCCACTAAACGAAATTAGAAAAATAAAAATATTCCTATTAATATTCTCCACAATGTTGTATAACAAATGGATCATCAACTTCGTTTAGATATGTATGTACATATAAAAATAATTTCATGTAAATAATTTAGCATCAGCATACATATGTGAGTAGGTATGCCGTTTAGGAGCCCCCTATTTTGAAAAGTATATAAATAGCATCGGTGTTAATCGAATGTGACCTTCATCGCCTACCCCCCTTTTTTTTGTAAACTTTACTCGTCACGTGTTTTGCAAATGCCATGTGCGTAGACATTTTTGTTTCAAGAGCTAAGAGATTCCTCAAAATTATGTAATCTTTCAACTTCCCTTCCTTAATAGCTTGAACTACGACCCTTAAGACTTATTTCAAAACGTTCCTATTTAGATCTGTACCTTACCTTCAGGAAAAAGTTTTTAAATGAAATGTACTTAAATGCATATGTACATATGTATGTATATAAAAAAAATTGTCTGCTACTGAAAAGCTCTCGCAGATAAAACAGGTCATCATTACTAAAAACAGTCAAGTAATAACCACTTGCCAAAAAAAAGCCTCAAGTAAGCAAAAATAGAAAAAAAAAACCTTCATTTAGCTAACCCTCTGTAGATATCACTTCTCCCTAAAAATGTGGCTCTTCTTTCTTTCTTAAGCTTTAGTTGAAAATCAGCACAAAACGAGTAAGTACGAGTACATGTGCATTTATCCTTCAGCTAAATTCCATTCCTGGTATCTTCTCATATGTAGGGTACCTACACGTTCAAGTAGAGTGCCCTTTGCTGTTCTCCACAAGCTATTCACCTGCCTGTCGTCATTATCCAAAAAAAAAAGTAAAAAAAAGAACACACTCCTCCGTTTGTGTATTCCCTTTCGGTAGCGTTGAACAAGAGGAAGAAAAAAGGATCTCTCGCTCTTTGACACGAATATTTTTCCGCTCAGTTTTTATCACTTTCCTCTTTTTTCGACATATAATAGGTAAGGTGTTCTTAAAAATGTTTTTATCTCCTTTTTTTGTTTTTGTTTGTTTTTTGTTTTTGTACACAGAAAGCACATTGCAACGCAAAAACGAACAGGATGTGAAGTGGCCACAAAAGTGGTTCGTAAAAAAGAAGCATTAAAAGTGATATCCTCTTTTGCAGATGAAAACAAAGAAAAAACAAAAAAAACACCAACGAATCTATAGATTTTGTCAAACACTCAGCAGAGGGTAAAGTATAAAAATAATTTTATTTTTTCTCAGAGAAAGCAAGAAACAAAGATGAGATTATATTTAGGAAGCTAATCTCTATTTTACGTAAGTGGATTAATTACCTTTTAGTTGAACTTTACAAACAGGCTTCCATGCAATAACTCCGAAATTAGCAGGAATTCTCTGGAAATAGAAAACGAGAAATATTGGATTTTATAAAGAAACCGAAATTTGGAAGGATTATGCAAAAATTTTCTTTAATGAGATGGAAAAGTTTGAATAAAATTTTAATAGGTGGCCAGTTTAAATAATCGGATTTAGTTGGACGGAATTTAAAGCTGATGTAGTTAATTGCTATCAAAAGAAATGTAGAAACAAGAACAATAATTATTAACTGGGATTACAACTTAAATCTTAAAAATAAAGTACAGAAGTGTGTCACAACTCTTGACATATCGTCACCTGAGTCCAAGAACTAATTTTTGGGGTTCTTGGCTACCCACATTCGATAAAAATGGGTTTTAATGACTGGACAACTCATTTTTCCTACTTGATGCCATCTCTTGGGAATATATGTATCTTTTAACCTGGTGACTATTATTTGAAGATGGGGTATGTTGCACTGCGACCTGTTGGTCTATACACCTTGGGGAGGTGCATGCCCTCATTAGAGTTCCCTTACATTTGGATTCCTTTCGGAATCATTCTGACGAAGGTTATTCTTGCTCATGGTGATACATGCGTCAAATCTTTTTCGGTTGCCCTAGAACCTTATTTCAGGTTCTTGCCCTGTTTTCCCTCTCTTGATTCCTGAATTCTTCTTCTTCTATTCCGCAGAAAGGTTTAGGTCTTATGAAGGATTCTGATGCTTCTTTCTTGCTAGGAAGTCGGCTATTTCATAATAATCTATTCCCACATGACCAGGTATCCAACGGAGAGTCACCTTGTTTCTACTACCTACATAGTTCATTAAGTTTTTGAAGGCATTCCCACACAAGTTTGGACTTAATGATATTGGAGTCAAGTGCCATGATAGCAGCTTGGCTGTCTGACATTATAGTTATATCACAATTGACATGGTTTCTATCAGGATTGATTTGGACACATCTATCTATGGCATAGATTTCAGCCTGAAAGATACTGGTGCTTCTGCCCATGGATTCAGAGTATTTGGTTCTGGGCTCGAATACCCCTGCTCCAGTTTCTTCATCAGTTCTTGATCCATCTGTGTACCACTTTGTTGTGTGATTGCTCAGTTTGTTGATAGTGGATACATTGCTCCAACTTTTTTTTATTGCTGAGCTTGGCAGCAAAGTTCTTTTGGAAGTTAAACCTTCTAATGATATCATGTCTAGGAAAGGCTAGGAGTGGTAGTTTTTTAAGCTGTGCATCGAATTGCCTCGATGTAATGCACTTATCTCTTCCTATTTCTTCCTTGGCCATTCTTAGGATCGTTTTACTTGCACATGGCATGGCAGTCTTTGTATCTTAATGAGTGTCTTCCTCGTGGTGACCTAATTGGTTCTTTTTGCTCATGCAATCGCATCATTGGTCTCACAATAGCAATATACATCCACCTAAGAATGGTTTTGCCCGCTAGGCTTCGATAGATCATTAGAGCCCGCGTGGCTTTTCTGGTTATCTCTTCTGTGTGCTTTATCCAGATGAGTTTACTGTCTACGCTTAGTCCCAAATATTTAACTACTTCGACTGGTGGCAGTATTGTATCCGACAGCCTTATTGGCTTCAGTCTTTCCAGTTTTATTTTCCTCGTGAAAGGTACTGTTGTAGTTTTTGTCGGATTAAGGCAGCCCAGCTATCAAACACCATTCTCGAGTTATATCAAGTCTCCTTAGTATAGTACCACGTAGGTTTTTTCAAATTTACCTCTGGCAATAATAACTAAGTATGTCATCAGCATATGCCTGACAGTTGATACCATAGTTTGTTAGATTCTCAAGTACTTTGGAATAAACACTACCTTCGCCCGTCTCCAATGGTTCGGTATATAGCCCAGTGCCAGACTACTTTTTAATATCCTTGCCAGATGTGGAAGTCATTTACCTTAACCCTTTTGTAATAGAATTGGTCTAATTCCATTCATCCCTGGTGACTTGAAAGACTGAAAGGAGCCAATTGCCCATTCTAAGCGCACTCTGGAAAAGATTTTTGTTGCTATTTTCCAGTCCTCTTTCCGAGGTCTTGGTATGTTGGTAATGCTCCTATCATGTTCCACCATGAGACCTTATTCCCTATTACGTTTCTGCCCACTGGGCAGCTAGTTTCAAATGCAGATGTGATGGCTCAAGTTCAAGTTCTAGATAGCGAGCTGGAGCTCTCTTAATATCCATATGCTCCAGATGGGATGATAAGTTCAGTCATCGGTGAGCCGCGATGACAGACACATTTGTCACATTTTCTTGCTGACTAAACCATACCTATCGCAGCAATTTTTGGAGTAAATATTCAATCTCCTACTTATTCTTCTTATGCTTATGCAAATGACAAGTCCTTCGCAAAGTTCGATGACTTTTTATCGGGCAAACAAGAATATATACATGTGGTTGTATATGCTTCGCTAATCCTGTAATCGGATTTATTATTCAATCCTCCATATCAATTTGCGCAAACACAAACAATCATCCGCATCCATCATTGCGATTCCAGCAACAAATCAAAAACCAATCCATCTACAAATGCATAAGAGTAGGAAAAACCGCTTCTCCATTTCTCGTTTCCTTACATCAACAGCAAACGGATGAAGATTTGCATAAAAATGAGCAGGAGCACATCTATTTGTACACCATGCCACCCCTGTGTGCCTGCAGTCGTCAATCAAATTAAAAGTACACAGAGGACCTGCAAAAGAACATTTCTACAAAAAGCAAAAAACAAAAAAAAAAAAACGAACGGGAAGCGAAATAAAAACGAATCTCTGTCCGCAACTTTCGAGGACATCGCAATCACTGAGAGAATAGAAAACAATTTTCATTTTCCATGAATTGAGCTATAAAGCCTAATTTCCTCCTCGCCCATTCTGTTTCTCATGCTGATGCAGCGGAACTATGACTAGCCCAGACCCAGAATCAGAAGAGCTTCGTAACCAATTGCACGAAGGGGGTTAGGGTCGGCATCGGATGGGTTTGGATGGCTCGCACACAACTGGAACATGTTTGGATGCGAAAAAAAGGATTTAACTTTCACCAAATGGCCATCGAGTTTTAGAGACACAGAAAGACCGGAGCAAATCCGAAGGAAAAAATGGAAATGAGAACACTGGGGCACACACCGATAGTGGAACTGAGTCCAATTATTCTGCTCATAACTCAACCCCTCTGCCTGGCTGGTATATGCCCCGAGTGCCCATTTGGAAGGATTTCTCGTCGTGTCGTCTGTGAGCGGCTGTGTGTGAGTGTGTGTGTGTGTGCAATTGGCAAACATCAGGAAGATCACGCTTCCGATGAGGGTTGTGAATACTTGTCTGCCTTGGTCTTGTTTTTTTTTTTTTTTTCGTTGTGTTTTTATGCCTTTGTTACTAGGTACTCACGGATAGAAATGTTGGCAGGATTGCATACTGGAACCGTGGCCCATTATTATCATCGCAGTCGTTGTCCTCGTCATCATCATCGTTAGATGACGTTTCGTGCTTAATCATTCTCGTTATCCACTGTAAAGTACAAACACTGGAATGGCGCATATAAAATGAACGAGTGTAACAGTTATTTTTATCGTCTACGCCCGCGAGTGTGCACAAGGACGTGGCGAGGATATTTGCACAATTATAGCCGTAAAATGTGCACTAAAGAGGGGGAAAAAAAAACGTTTCACTTCTAACACGAGTGTATGTACTATTAGATTGGTGGATCTGTAATTTTCTATCTGCGTAGCTTTAAATACCTTTAGTGCTGCACTATCTAGAACCGTTTAAACGCCATTTGAGCTTTTTGCTACTGCTGCTTTGCTTGCATGTTACACACCCCCTTGAGTGAGATAGATTTTGTGTGTGCAGATGCTTCAGATATCTGTGCCACTGGGAATATCTATGTGCACGACCCACATATGTATGTATATTTAAATGAGAACAAGTGCGAAGTAGAAATCACAAGTGGGATTAATTGTAAGTGAATAATTACGTAGCTGCGGAGATACAGCACAAATGAAGGCGTGCAAAACAAAAATATTCCCAGCGAGAGTAAAAGAAAAATTTGCACGCGCAGCGATATACTCGTACAAGTGGATATAGCGCACGCCCTAGGGAAATATCACGTATCCTTGATACTGGATGTGGGAATTAAAGTAATCAGAACGCAACTCGGTCGCGATGCAGCATTGATTAAGAGATCTAGAGAAGTGTGTTGATTAATGCCGACGTTTAAATCAATATTGTGGTGAAGGACCGTTGACGTATAGTCAAGGATACCTTGATATGGAAAAATTTAAAAGTATTTTGAAGTTGTGGCTTTATATAGCTATATATACTGTGGTTGGTGGATGTATTTTATACAAAAGTTTGTTGAGGTGTAGACAATTCATACCTTATCAGGGAGGTTGTGCTTTGTTTTTTTTTTTTTTTCTTAAGCATAGCGACTCCTACTCATTAAATCACTAGCTCATACCCCGCATCCTGTGGGACTGTTGCTCTGTTTATTTCACCGAATTAAACACCTCTGCCCTTGCCTGTGTTTGTTGCAGTCTCCACTGCCTTCTGTGCGGGTTAATAGAGCCCTTATCGCACTCATCGATTTCAGCATCTCTGCGAGTATGCTTTACGGGTTATGTGTACAAACCACCCATTTCACCCTTCATTCTTCGCTTTTCTTTGAGGGAGTTAAATACTAGATCAATCCTGTCTTAGTCGGATGTAGATATCGGTGATAATGAGTGAGTTCTCCGTGATATCTATTTCGATATCAGTTTAGGTCTCCATCAATTGTGTGATGTATTACATTTCTTACGTTCTTAGTTCTGTGGCAGCAATATTTGTTTAACCGATTCAATAATCTCGTTCGCAGTCCATTCTAATGTCGTCAGTGCCTATGGTATGTCGTGGTTTCTTAGCATCAGAATACTGACGTGTATAATATAGAAGAGTTCTCCTTTGAATGTCCCTATTATCCTAGTTCTTTTGCTATGACTGGAACCATCTATCGCTTCCTTGGCAATTAAATCGTCCGTAGATAAAGCTTGTCGGAATTTTTATTATTGCTTCTAGAAATTTTCTCATTCAGTAGTATTAACATATAAAGCAGACAGATTGTTTCTTTACTTTTTCACTTTGATAGTAAAGTCACGTGATTAAAGTTAGCAAGTGTGGTTTGCTGATTGAGAGCCCAACATATAGCCGTGTTCGTCCTGAGCTCTAAATGGATTATATTGCAGCTTTGAAGATTTTTAGGGTGTGTCGAAATCGAGTTTACCAAGACTTTCATTCGCAGGGATGTTGGGAGATGATTCCTTAAGAATGTACCTATGCCCCATATAGCTAGGTTTGAAAGATCTGCGCTAGTGACCTGCTTGTAATTTTATTTCTAAATCCAGTGGTAAAAGATAAAGATACATAAATGCCTAGAATTGAACCGTGAACGTAGTGCTTAGACCACCATTGTAGGTTGTTCTTTGCACCCTGTCAACATATCCCGTGTATTCTTCTTATTCGTAGCTTTCCACTAAACAAGGGCCCTATTAGTAAGAATGAGTTTACCTACCATAATGTATTTCAAGACCCACTTTTTCCCGCTGTCCCCTTGAAGAGAGTATTGTGAGCCTTACGAACTCTTTCCTGTAAGTTAAGTTTCCAATTTAGATCTCTATCTAGCAGGTATCATACTAAGATATCTTGCGCTATCCGGGGGGAAAGCTCCACTCCAGCAAGCCTAGGCAATTTGAAGGATGGCATTTTGTATTTCCTGCTAAAGAATACTAGTTCTGTTTTTCCAGATTGACATAAAGTTCACACTTTTCAGCCCACTTTCCGAGTCTGTTAAGGACTGATTCCATCATTTCTCTCAATGCAACTAATAATTTTTCCTGAACTAAAATCACCACATCATCCGTATAAGCAGTGACGCTAATCTTTAAGTATATTGTCTGTGACAAGAACCCAGAGAAAGGGGAAAAATAACCCCTCCCTGGAGAGTGCCTCTAGCAACCGATTTCCTTATTGAACTATATTCGAGAGTGTAATTGATATTTTTCGTGACGAGCATCTTGCAAAGCCAATTTGTATTGCTATGCTCGACATTTGTCCTTTCCAGGGCATGCTTAATGCTCTTACGTTATTAAAAAACCCTTCAATAACTAAAAGGCAGCTAGTCTGATTTCCTTTTGGTGAAGGCTGCTTTCTAATTTCCCTACTACTTCATGTAGAACTGTTTCTACCGATTTGCGCTTTAAATATGCGTGCTGAGCGTTGCAACACTGTGTTCTTGCATGAGGGTCATATGTGATTCTGTTTTGAACAATCGCAATTTGTTCTTTTGTTGCAAAACACCTCTATAATGCTGACCAATGCTTGGTTGCATATAACTGCTAATTGCATTGACTTTTCAACTGCGATAGATACTTGGATCACTATCATCTTTGGCGGCCAATATAACAATAGTTTTATCTTGAAAGTTTCATATGAAGCACCTTTTGGTTCTAAGTGAAGGTACTCGTTCTTCGTCGAAGAACACTCCACACAAATCGACCAAGCTCCAACCTCTCAAAATCTTAAGGTATGCCTTGAACACCACTTGTTCTTTTTAAATCCCTGTGTCCTCACCTGTTACAGTGATGCATTTAGAACCAATATAAAGGACCCTAAAATATACACATGTTATTTTCTCACTTAACTTATTTTTCACCGCTTAACTATTCCCTAAACTCTTATATGTATGCCTATTTCGACCACCTATTCCAAGTATTACACAGCATTATTCCACAATACATGCCTATGTATATAAGCTCACCTAAAATTACTCAAAGAGAATTTATTTTGTAATCTGTTAAAGAAAATTTGCCTACGTAAAATTAAAAAAGAAAATACCAACCATCCACCACAAAGGCAAACCAAGGCACACTCAAATGCCTAAGAGACCTTCACAAGGGATTAAATTGTCTCTGAAGTGAAGGTCATCACCGACAAAAGCATAGTAATGAAATAAAACTTCCTAAGGTCATCAGAAAGGAAACTATACTTGTTTTGGATATCTTAAGGTGTATCTTCTCTCACATAGTAATTCATCAGAAAATCAAAATAAAAAATAAAAAAATATAAATCGACACATAGCATGTATTTGCTAAGGATACTAAAATAGGTCATCCTACAAATAGAAACAAAAAAAAAAAAAAATTCAAACTGAACAACCAACCCTTGAACGCGCTTATCGTTCCCTTTCTCGCTCTCGGTCTATGTCCTTGGTTGGAATATTTAATCTGCTGAAAAAGGTTCAACAAAATGGCCAGCAAGCAAAGGTATGGTGATGGAGAGGTGGTATACCTTTTCAGAAGTTTAAGAGGCTTTAAACATTATTTTATGGATTTTTCTGATTTTATTTTTTTTTACTTTTGCGGGGTTTTGCACTGGATGGCGTCGACGTAAAAGCATATCTCTGTCCATGAAATTTATACATTTACCGAAAAGATAATCCCTGGGTTTAGTTATTAAAATAAAATCTACTTAGAATCACGGTGGTGTATTTTGTTTCATGTCCTTCATTGGTGGTGACTATTGGACAGTGTCTCATATAAAAGAACACAATAGCAGACAATATTGTTTGCTTAAATAATTTAAAGCACGTTTTTGAAATATAAATCAATGAATACCCAAGCTCCCCATTTTACAAATTGAAAATTAAAACTTGTCATCTGGATTAGATATACAAAGCCTTATTGAAAATTAGTAAACTTTTTTACATTTTTTTTTATTTAAAGTAGCTAGGTACAAATTTTTACAGCATTGCCCAAGCCGTCTGTGAGATTGAGCTGTTTCAAGGTTTCTTTCAATATTTTTGTACATACATATGTATGTTTATATATTTTTTTTAAAATGAAAAAGTGAATAAATTCTTATTATGAGAGAATGTTTAACACGGCTCTTTTGTTCGTCTAGCCAGAGAAAACTGATTCTTGGGAATGCATATTCAAGAAATGAAAACAGTAAGAAAATCAAAACAGAATGCCAGACGCAACGTCGAAAGCGCAAAGAGCGAAGTTTACCAGTTCGAGGGACGTGATGTGGGTACTCTAAGTGCGTGGGATAGGGTGCCAGAAAGCGGATCAAAAGAGCGTAGCTAATAAGGAAAATGTTCAGGGTCCCTTAACGAGGGGGGAAGGCTTAGGAGAACTAACTGGGTTAGACACAAAGAAATAGTAAGGTAAAATCTTATCTCACAGATTCAAGCGTCAATTCGCAAGCGTAATCACCAATATATAGATAAGGCAGTAGACAACCTTTGTAAAGTAATGAACATGGTATATAGAAAGGTATGTCCAGTCAGAAGAGAGTCCAAGAGGTAGGGGATGACATTACGTGGGGTAAATACATAAAAAATAAGAGAAAATTTAAAAACTTAATCAGGCAATCTAAAAAAAAAAACCTGAAAACAATTCTGCGAGTCGATCGCAGATACTAGCGAGACTTACAGGATCTGCAAGATGCTGGCCAAGAACCCGGCACTTCCCAGCTACATCAAGAAATCTGATGGTTCGTGGACGGAAAGTAGCGAGGAAGTATTGGAAACGTTAGTTGAGACTCACTTTCCAGGCATTAGTATACCAGTGGTAGAGGAAGACGTAGTGAATCTCGTCACATGGGAGTATTTTTATTAAACTATTGTCATTCGGATCTTTCAAAGCTTCAGGCCTTGAGGGCATTCTGCCAGTTGTACTTCAGAAGGCCCCAAAAAAAGTCAGATACAGGCTTAAGTAAATCTTCAAACAATGTTTAGGGTCAGGCTACATACCAGCAGCTTGGAGGGAAGTGAGGGTCATCTGCATACCTAAAGCAGATAAATCAAGTCATACCCAAGCGAAAGCCTACAAACCTATTAGTCTCTCGTCATTCCTTTGCAAGATACTAGAAAGGCTTCTAGATAAACACATCAGAGGCAAGTATCGCATCGGCCGTTTATGCAAAAGCCTATCTCAAGGTTGAGTCAGTCGAAACTGCATTACAGGAGCGAACATTGAAACTAACCTTCGTTATAAGAAATTTGCACTAGCTGCATTCTAAGACAGTCATACATAGAAGCCACTTTCAATAACGTAAAGGGGGAGGCCATTAAATGCGCCCTGGAAAGTTTTAACGTCGAGCATAGCATAGCAACTGGGTCATCTCAAAAAATATCAATTCCACTCTCTATTAAAGTTCCATTAGGAAATCCTTTACTAGACAAACCCCTCAGAGAGTTTATAACCCCCTTTCTCTGGGTTCTAGTCATTGAACCTTATACATACTTAAGTAACTAATAAACCCAGGAATAGGCATCACTGCGTATGACGGATGACGTAGTAATTTTAGTTCAGGGAAAATTCCTAGACGCATTAAGTGAAATGATGGAATCAGCTCTTAATAGTCTAGGGAAATGGGCTAGAGATTGTGGATATTACGTCAACCCAGAAAAAACAGATTTGGTACTATTCAGCAGAAAATACAAGATACCGCTCTTCAAAATGCCGAAGTTAGATCGGATGGAGTTGTTCCTTTCGTATCGCACATGATATCTTGACATTGTACTGGGTAAAAAACTAAACTGGAAACTTAACATACAGGAAATAGTCTGCAAGGCTTAATAATATACCCGAAAAGGGAGGATTGGCATATGAAAGTCGTGTCTGAACAAAGTGAGACTGCAATTTACACTCAGTCCTGCTTTTTGGTGCTAAAGCTTGGCCTCTATCGAAAGCGGATGAAGATATCCTCGGTTTCTTCTTGGTTGAACCCAGATTCACCCCGAATTGTAGCCCCACCTAATGAAGGCAGTAAACGGGTGTAGTATGTGCTACGTTAATTGCGATATCGTCAACTTTGTTCGTAGTTTTTGAATCAATTAAAGAATGCGAAGGCATTTTAGGCTTATATCATTCCAGTAACCAACCTATATCTGTCACTCGTCCAAGGTAGCATTCACTATTATAAATTTAACAATTTCCTTCCATTTATATTGCTCTAATGGCGGTTATATCTGCTTTCTGCTACTGCAATTTGAACAGATTTTTCGGTTGGACTTGCAAAATTCAGCACGCTTTTCATCGTCGGCTTTAACTTCGGCCAAACTATTATCTGTGTCTGTGCTCACAATTATTGATAGAGTGATCCAATTGCTGATGACATTCTCCAAAGCTTGTTAGGTACCCTTAATGGTGACTGGGTATCTCCTCCATCACATAAGCATTGTCTGCTTTTATCTTCAATGGGATTTCATTCGAAAAGCATTGGGACCCATGAAGTATTATCGATCCCAAAATTCGTGTTTCAAGTAGTTCCCTTCTATATTTTGATCATCCATGATCCTAACTTGTTTGATGTGCTCCAGGTGCACTTCAAGTTGTGGGCACATGAATGTCTTAAACTATTTTGATTACTTCAGCGCACATGCTCCAATTTTTATAGAAGTTTTGTTACTAATAACGATTGTTATGTCGACAAAGAATCCATATAACGTTTGACAATGAACGCACTAAGCTTTTCTTAACAGCTTCTGATCTGCTTCATTTCCCAGTTCCCAGTGGATAAGGATTATCTACACATTCTGTTCTGAGTAGTTTTTGGTGCGCGGACATTATGCTTCCTGCGTTTGCCGCATCATCATTCATATACTCTGAGAAACAAGTCGTACATCTGTAGTTGTACTACAACGATATTGTGCTAGGTACGTCAATTGTCCCAATGGCGTCATCGTTCCTGTTGTTGGGTCGAAACATTCACAAATAAACATACATATTCAGCTATTGCATATGTATCCGTAACTTATTATTTAGTTGGCTTTATTGAATTTCACTCTCATTAGGTACAAGAGAGAAGCAAGCAGTTCTTGAAATTTTTGAATGCGTGCACGGTATTTTTTTTTGAATCACTATACCTACCATTTCTGAAAGGTTTTGTTCTCGGATTGACTTGTACTATTCTTTTGCTTTTGGTGTATTTAGAACTTATTTTTCCACACTTGTCATTATGAGTTTATTTACCCACGCTTCCTTGGATCAAACAAATTAAGTACTCATAAACAAGTCACATTTTTACCATACCAACCACGCTGGCATAATTCCCTGGAATTCCCCCTCATTAAGAAAACAAAACTCCAAACATAAGTCGGCACAAAATAACAACAAATTCCTTGAGAAATTGTTTCCCCGAAAATGCTATGCTATGCACGGCTACCAAATCAGAAAATCAATCTGTCAATTGTCAAAATGAGCGTCATAAATTGTTTTGACATTCATCCGCAGCCTCCCCGTTTTAAAGAATAACAAACAAACAAACACCATAGCCGTCCTCTCCCCTTCACCCCAACCCATGCATAACGAGATGAGCTAATTTTATAGGATGCCTTGTACATATCTTTGACAGGGAAATGCCGCCACAGTAACCACGTCTCAGAGCAACATCTGTGACAAGAAAAACACATTTAGCCTGTCGTCAATGATGTCAACGATGTCGTATCGTTCGGACCGTTTATTTTCAAATTTATTTTGACATTCCCTTTTAGCTAAATATTTTTCCTTTTTCACTTAATTCCAATTTAATTGGCTGCCATTCGAAGGCGGATTCTGTTCGAAAAGCAGGAGGCGTTTCTTGAACAAGAAAGCCCAAAGTATTAAGGATCTCGCAATGTTTCGCTATTTATTGAACGTGCAACTTTTCTACTTAACTTTATTCGTCTTGTTTTTTACGATTATTGTCCCGCAGCTGACTGTGAAAATATAAATCGAACGACCATTGAAAATGGACGCAACGAACCAAGCGAATGGAATTCCAATGTTTCGAGTCGCGCGCGGATGAGACATTCCCGATTGAATTTACGAGATGCGAAAATGTATCCGCTTATCTGTGCGACATTTGTTCGCGTGAGGTCATAAAGTTTTGATCCCTGGACAGAATGGTAAATGAAGAATTGAGAGGACATTTTTACGGCGATATAATGAAATGCGAAAATGAGTTTTAAACAAGAGTCAAACAGTGAGTGGTACAAGAAGGAGTTGGAATAGTATACAGATAGTTGTAAAATATCCTTAAAAGTAAATGGATCTGCAATAGGCTTAGCCGAGGCTCTTATTGAATACTGAGTGTAAGTCTTTAAACGTTTGGCGCCCTACGAGAGGCCTCGAATCTGAACAGTTTTACGGGTCTGTAATAGTGACAGGAAATCGGTTTTCGTTTCGCTTCCGAAATGATATGTTAGTTTGAAGCCGGTATCTTGTAAAACCTTTACCGCCGAATAATATATTCATTCCAGTTCAGAGTAATGAACTATTTTACATTTACATTGAATCCATTGACGCCTAATGGAAGGCCTCAGATCTTCATTAAACTTATTTCTTGTAGTTCTTCTTAAAAAAACTTGTGTTTTCAACTTTCGATTCTTAAATAAACATCCGTCTAACCCCAAACCAACTTGTCTTAAAGGTCAACACTCAAGACATATTAAAGTTACTCGGACATCACAATACATCTTACGATGGCTACTTAGCGAGACAAAGCATGATTAACAAACAAATTAAATTATTTATAACTCATTTTTGTGGTTTGGAATACTCGTAATGTCTTGGCCTTAAAAAGGTCAAAGAAAGGTATAGAACAACAACAAAAACAACAAATGAAATGAAGTAAACTTGACAGTAAATAATCATTCTACCAGAAATGTCATTATAACATTTTCTCCTATAGAGGACGGACAAAAAAAAAAACAAAAACAAGAAAATAAAACACCTCATTTAATATTTAATCATGTTTCTCTACGTTTTACTGTTACAAGATACGCAAGAAGCCACTCAAAGTGGTTTTTACTGTAGGTTCTGCAAGAAAGAGTATCTTTTCAATTCATTCTTGTAGGTTTCCTTATTTTCTATTTGCCATAGAATTAACTATGGACATATACTCGTATTCAAAAGTGTTTAACTTTTGTCAGCTTGTTAGGCCTTCTTCTTTTTTTTAATGGTTGTGATCTAGGACTTCCTTAAAAAGTTTTGCTTAGGTGGCATTTTGAATGGTCTGAAATCCGATTACGAATCGTGATTTAATTCAAAAACAAAACGGATTGTGAGATACCTCCTAAAAATTACTTTCTGTTGCAAAGATGTACTCTGTAATAAAAGCTCTTCCCATGTTATTAAATTTAAGAGGTATGGATCGATTTATCCTTGAACAACGTTGGGAAATACTGTAAAGTTACTTCCAAAGTGGATGTTGTGCTGTCGAAACAGTGCGAATTTTGAAAAGAAATTTCGGTCGAAAAAATGCACTAACTGCAGGTGATGTACGTAAGTTTGTGATGAAAGTTCATGAGACTGGTTTGCTCCTTGATAACCGAATATAGTCCCGTGTTCGTCCTGTGCGCTCAACAGAGAATTTTGCTGCTTTTTGTGGTTTTTGGAGTGGCGGCATTATCGGCCCATTTTTCTACCAAGACGACAATGGCAGAAAAGTTACAGTCAATGGAGAGCTTTACCGAAGCATAGAAATAGCTAGAAATTAAGGATTTGGACTTGGACAAGCTATGGTTCCAGAAAGATGGTGCTACGTGCCACACAAGCCATCCAACAATCAATTTATTTATGTAAGTTCAATAATAGTGTAATCAGTCGACTTTGTTGATGTTGCTTGGCCGGCACGCAGCAGCGATTTCATGCCATTGGATTTTACATTGTGGAGTGTCATTAAAGATCGAAGCTATGTAAACAATCCAGAGATTATTAAGGCACTCTAGAACAATTTTGGTTAAGGTATACGGGAAATAGAGCTGAAACCATCGAAAATGTATTAAAGAATTGGGTTGACAGGATGGCCTACTGCCAAACCAGCCGAGGCAGTCATTTGAATAAAGTAATATTCCATGAATAATCGGAAGTTGTACTCTTTTTAACAAAGTTACTATTGTTGAAGAATATTGAACAGTGTTTTTTTTATAGCCCTATACATATGTAGCAGTTGATCCAGCTATATCTTGTGATCCAAGCCACGGCAACTTTGTTCAAGAATGCGTTGTTCGAAAAAATTTATAGTTCCAAACAATGTCGGAACTTTACATGCATGTAGATTGTATGACCATGTTCATGTACTTGAAAAGATATATGTAAGTATAAGACTATCAATCCTTCATTTACTTTCTATCACATATGTTGTCATCCAACAATAGGGTTCATTTTAAATTTCGCTCCATTGTTGAACTGTTAATATTCAGCTATCATTCCGATGATTTTGATTTAATGACCTACAGTAAAAACCAGGAGATTAATAAGTATGGATCGACACACTCACACAACGTGTTGAAATTGTGCAAATTCACTACAAAAACGGTGAAAACATCGTGCCATATGCCACATATATAGTTGATGAAACACTTAATCTATTGCTCTATTTTTATCAGAACTGGTATTCATGAAATATCATATTGCCTCAATTGCAAAAACTTTATGAAAAATTCCATCAAAAAAATTACTATTTGTAGGCAGATGTAGTACTCCATTACTAACCTGAGAGTATGTTCTTTACAATAAAATAAAAATATCACCACTTTCCTAAAAAAAAGGTTGCATTTTTTCATTAATTTAAAATGACACCTCTTGTTGGATGCCCCTGTATAACACTATCAAACTTTCAGAAACGGCGATACTCTTGAGCTTGGTATCTGATTATTTTGAGAATTGAATCAATTCAAATGTATTATAGTAAATATAAAGTGACCTAAAAGAGCACTCAGCCATTTAACATAGATAAATACAATTCGATGACGTTTAGATGACCATTGGGATAGTACTGATAATAGAGGACCAGTAGATAATTAGTAATTCCCCACGTTTTGCCGTAAAGGCGTTTATGAACATAAACGTTCACATTTAAGGTCAGCGTTTTGTCTGGGAATAACCCGAGATATGTGTGCTTTCGAGAGAGAAAATTTCAGGTGGACAAGTGGCATCTCTAAGATTTTGATCTCTCTTAACAGATTGCATATTAGTACTACAAAAGGTTTTATCACTTGACAGTGTCTAATAGGAAAGGACGCAACTAGGCTTAGTGTACATTCAGACAATTTTTACAAAATCTGCTTGTACCTACCCTACTCTCTCTCAGAAAACAAAACTTTACTTGGAAACTTTTTACTTTATTGATCTTGATAAAACTGACATAAAGAGTCTGCTATCCTTCATTAGCATCTCCAACTAGTTCTACGAGTAGGTACGGAGAATTATATGATCCAGGGGCCTATTTCATAAAACTACAACACTAATAATTATTTGTGAATTCACTTGTAACTTGTAATTTATGTGCAAATTTTTGTTTCATAAAGAATGCCAATTCACGAATAACTACAAGTATGACAGGCATGTAACTATAAGTGAATTTCTTACAAGAGTAGAGAGACTAATAAAATCACGTACTGTGATCGCTTAACTGTGAAGTATAGCCGCAGACTCGTAGTTCTTCGCAAATAATTTTTAACTTCTAGTTACAGACTTGTAGACTTGTAGCATTTTGATCGCTGCACTTATAATTTGAATTTGCCGCGCTACAAGTGCTGAAAAATGTTTACGGAACACAAAATTACAACTCCATACTTTATTTGTGCTTGTAGTTACAAGTTTACAAGTACAACACTTGTAGTTTTATGAAATAGGCCCCAGGTGGTATAACAATGGACCTATTACCGATCTAAGTGTGCTTCTTCTTTGCTTCTCTTAGTTCCTCTTTATGGGAAACACGGACTTGGATACTAGCCTACATACTAAGCTCCATTTTGGATTCGTTTGTATAGATAACGATCTTCCATGAGTCTTAATGCAGTTTTAGTTGCCGCGATACATAGGCATGCCTAGTGGAAGAAGATTCAGTATCTTCTCCAAACCTATCATTGATATTGACCTCATCGGTCTCTTCATTCCTAACCGTGATCGTTGAATCTTTGTGACATTCAGATTAGCACAGCATTCGAGCGTTTCTATCTATATTTTTCGCAGATTTTTCGAAGCCAATCCTTGAGCTTTAGTTAACTATTAAATCTTCTTTTCCACACTCAACCAATATAATTCTTATTAAACTATCAACGTCTCTTCCAAGCCAAACTGTAATACATCTCCAATTTTATTTGGCTTACACAAGTTTTGTCCAAAGGATCCTATACATGCTATGTCATATTAATTAAAGATGAAGCCGAAAAAAAGGAATGTTACGCTAAAATGTACAAAACGTGTTGATATCCGGGGGTGAAAAGAATGCCAAGCGATTTTCCTAAATAATTGATTCCGAATAAAAGACACGCGTGGAAGGAGGGGGAGGCTCCTGCTGCCAGGCTTGAACTTGTAAAAGATAAACAAAATACAAACCAACACTGAGATACATATACATATATGTAGTTTGTCTCTGTATATTGTTGTTTCTCCTAGATGTATTCTAGTTTTCGTAATCTTGTTAAGTTTTTTTTTTTTTTCATTTGTCCCTCTTGGGAGGACTATTCGTAGAAAAACGCTAAAACATTTTCGACCTTTCGCTGCTCTATTTGAATGGGAAAACAACACAATAGAGCTGAACTTTTTTTTTCCATCCTGCATACATACATACATACATATGTGTGTTGTAGGAGAATTGACGAGAATTCATTGTGTTGCGGAGCTTATTCCGCCCAATGACCTAGAAAAATACACTTTTCTTGTTCGCTGGTGTATTGTTAGTGAAGTGTGGTGGTGGTTGAATGCATGGATGTGAAAGCGGTCTTTTGAAAAACAGCTTAAATTATAAATTACAAAGCAAGACTACACGGTTCATTAGTAGATTGAAAGATTTTTTTCGTCGGTTTCTATTCGGTTCCTGTTTTTGTGAAATTTTAATACCGAGAGTCGGTTTCATTCCTCTCTGTTGTCGAGTCAACCCGAAGGATGAGAAATGAAATGAATTTTTTAATATTTCAACAACTGTAGAGATTTTTTTTTCCCACGTTTTTCAAATGAAGTGAAAATGTGAAGGACAAGGCACAAATAAATGGATTTTGTCTGGAAAATTGGCAGAGCAAGTGGTGTTTTTGGTTTTTTTTTTTGTTTTGCTTATTTTAAGTAAGACATGTCTTTGATTTGGATTATTAATAAAAAAAAAAACAAAATCACGGGAAGTTGTTCACTGAATGTACATACATAATCTGAGTACCTTGTTGAAGCTTCTTTAGAAAAATTAAAGAATCTGTTTACTGAATTTCATCAAATGAGCAGCAAGGATTGCTTTAAGATTGCTGTATCGATAAAGTCGTGAACAAAGTGACTAAGCTTTGATTATGAGTTTTTTTTAATTGTTTTGCAGACATTTTTAAACACACTTTATTTTTTCCAGAATTGGAATATTCAAAATGTTAATTGGTAACTGGCCATGCGATATTGTAATCTACCCCAATCAGTCGACTGTTAAGATTCTGTAACCATAGTTGATACAAAGTTGTCGCGCATCATTTTTTTTATCGATTGCAGGACAACACCGACTACACCATGATTCAGACAGACACCATTCAGACACCAATCGAAATTATCCACAGACCGACGCTTCCAAAAAGACTCCCAACTATATGTACTGAAAACCATCCAGGGAGAGTCAACCAAGCTATAAGAGCACAGCACCCAGGAAATTCCAAGAACTCCCAGCAAGATCTAGAAAACGCCTAAGAAATTTTCGCGGGAAGAAGCGTCTAAATTCCGCCATTTTAGAGAGAGAATCCAACACTGTGGTACGCACAAGTCGAAGCCGCATCCGAGATATCCCACATAACAGCAAATCCCACCAAGTATCGGTATTTCTAATATACTTAGATACAGCAACTTTGCCATTTATTATACGGCGTCGCCAGGCAAATAACTATACCATACCAAATGAGAACGCCTCATTTCCTCATTTTATGAAACGTGCGAGTCCAAACTACGTCATCTTTTGCGCGGAAGGAAATTTTTCAGACAAAAATCTTTCCAACCTCCTATAAAGCCTTCGATATCTGGCAAGAAATCGATTTCCAGACAACGTCCTTCAAACAATTTTCTTGGAGCAGCTACCTGAACAAATTCTGAGAACTGTAGCCAGTAGGGAAGTTACCGACTCTGCCAAATTAGCTACACAAGCGAACAAAATCCTCGAAGTATCACGTCCTACTATGGTGGCTCTACACAACACTCCATCGAAACAGGACCTTGAAGCGTAGGTCAAATGGTCTCACAAAAAAACTGGAATTATGCCATTTTGTAAAACGTGATCGTTCTAATACCTAATAACGTAACAACGGTAATAAACCCAGAATCTACTATTAACACGCCATATTTGGGAAAAGCCCCCAAGTGCAAGTGCAGCGTTTTTCTCTATCCTACAACTCCTTTAAACTAATAAAGCACTCAAGGAAACTACCAGGTATCTCTGAAGAAGAACCAACTGCACGCCTGCAAGTAAAGGATCGAAAAAGTGGTTTCAAAATCTTGGACGAAGAAAAATTTCCCAGACTTACACAAAATCCAAGTTGTTTGCAGCAAACGGTTCAGTTATAAACACTTCGGTACTAAATCTATGACCTTCGATCTAAGACTTCGTCGACCTTTCCTTTGAATTTTTACTATCGCCGATGTAATTCAACCAACTTGGTGCTGGCTTCATCTAACATCGTGGCCTCCTCGTCGATCTTCATCGCAGAAGATTGTTTGATTTGGAGACAGAACTACACTCACAAACACGACTCGTTTATTGAACGCAATCATCGGTTTTAACGTTGATTCTGACCCCCCTTTCCATGACTTGTTAAAGGAGTTTAGGGTAAAAACCGAACCTGGCGATTGTAAGACAACAGGTGATGAAGTACAGCACTACATCAGCACACAAGGACCTCCAGTCACAGAAAGGGCACGACTACTAACAGTGGAAAAGCTGCAAGCAACGAAAACTGAGTTCGAGAACATGTTGCAGCAAGGAATTTGCAATTCTTCCAAAAGTGAATGGCAAGTCCATTGCACCTCGTCAAGAAGAAGAACGGGTTTGTCCGAGTTGATGAAGTCAAAAAACCATTGGAAACGTCGTAAAGATGACCCTACGAAATTCTTAATCGACCATATGTTCATGTTTTTTAAGTCAACATCTATATAAAAAAAAACATAAAGTATTCATTTACAAAGTTTTTCCAAATCTCTTTTTCTTTGTGAAAATCAAAATTAAAAGTAAAATAAAAATAAATAAGTAATAACTAAGTTAGATTACGTCGAAAGACATAGGTTAAGAGTTAAGTTTAGCTTAGAGCGCTCATACAGAGCCAGTAAGTTAGTCATAACATAGTTAAGTTAGTTAAGCTAGTTTTAAGCACTTTTGTCTAGCATGTAAGAATTAATGAATTTAACAATAAAATGCAGTAAAAATGAATGAAAAATTTAAGTCAACATCGATGAAATTCCGACGACTATATCCACAGACATTTTCGTCAGCCTTCATGAAATCACATGGAGCTATAACTTAAGGAATAGGTGGATGACTCTCCAGACATCTGGGATTTTAACGGCCTATTATGCTTTTGCCGAACAACTTAATACACTAGACTTAAGCAAGTCTGCGACGATTGTTAAAAGGGCCACATTTCTTTCAGGATTTTCCTATTTTTGATCATATGACAGATCTTTGGCAGCATTAGGTCTAGAACATAGATGGTCTTCTCGTAGACCATATTTTCTGTCCATTCGCTAATGTCTTGGATCTTGGTGTTTAGATTAATTTGATCTTCAGATATAACAATAAAAATTTAAATAAAACATTAAAAGTTCAAATATTATTATTCATTTTATTTTTATTCAAGATATCATCCTCAAATGTGTCCTTTAACCTCTTTAAAACCCGATTCCATTACCTTTTTCTCTTTCAGACACATAAATACGGAACACATTACTTGTTATAACTACCATGAGACACATAAACCGATAAGCCCAGGGATACACACTTCATCATCGAATCACTTTCGTAATTGACTGTCGAAATCAATCAAAATTAACAACTTAAGACCCGACAGCTCACAAACCCAATACAAGAGTATTTGTCAAAGTCATATTTATGTCAAAGGAGCTTTCGTTCTAGTCTTTCCATAAAAAGAAAAATAACAATTCCTCATCTCATAAAATCTGCACAAAAATATTACTCTCCACCCTGACACGTGTTAAGGATTAATGGTTCCTCGTGAACCATCTACCACTCTTGGTTCAGGCAAAAATACACAGGTCATCATTAAAATTTAATTTAAATCTCTAGCTGATCGTAAAGTCGGTCTGGCCTGCCCATGGAATACGGCAAATCCCTATCCTGTGTTGCCATCCGGTCGAAGACCAATACATGGGTTATATATCAAAATACCGAAAATCTAAACCACAAGGCAACATCAGGAATTTCCATTTATCCCGCAATCTCTGCGTGTGAGGCCATCATCATCGTTACCAGATAGCGAGTAGGGCGAACCACAAAAGCAGCAGCAGCAGCAACAACAGCAGTTTGAACGTAGTCCACGAAAGCAGTCAATATTTTCCCTACCACAATGGAAAGTAAATATTTTAAGGATTGCATCCCCTGGAGATTATACCTATAATCGTTATGATATTAACTCGCGGTCGGGATCAGGAGGTGAGATAAGAGATTTGCTGAGAGATTGTGTTTGGTTCATAAGATTTGAAAGATGAGAAATGGTACTTTGTGGGATGATATTTCTTGGGGTCGGTAGGGTTGTATGGGGTTTACGGAGATTTGGTATTATTTCAAAGGTGTTTGCCTAAGATTGTATTGGGCGGTCCAAGAAAACGGATATGCAAAGAAGATAGTGGAAGGAAATGAGATTTGGAAAGACACAATAACATGCATTTCATATCAAGATTTGACATTCAATTACTTTTCCGAGGAACCAGTTCAGATTTTTCACTTCGACGATTCATGATTCTTTCAGCTCCTTACTTATGTACAGGTCTTTAAGTACAATATTTAAGTCTAGTGGCTTTCGAAAAAAGAAAAGAGTTGCTGCTATATTCCATATTTTTGTATGTAAATAGGTATGTATCTGCAGCTTTCAAAGGTCAACTGAATGTGACTGGTTTAACTGAAGACCAGCTAGGCTAGTACTTATCGGCTTTGCGTTGAAGATAATGTCTAACTAACTGACAGCAATCTCCAATGGGAAGCTTGAAGAGCCTATTCCACGTTTTTTAGATTCTGGCTGTAGTACGAACTACGGTTGCATTTCTCATTGCGAGAGATCAAGACCATGATGAATCTTTGGGACAGATTTCGCAGTCAGTTATATGAAGTCCCAGTCGGTGAATTGGACCCTCATTTGATTTAATCGCTGCAGCTGATAGCAAGACAGAGTCAGCTTTTGCCAGTCTTTTGAGATGGTAATTAAGGAAGCAATAGTCAGTGAAGTTTTGTACTCATTTTCATTTGTATTATTGATCATAGAGCTATAGAATGGACTTATGATCCACTGTGGATCGTAAGTTGAAATAAAAATATTATGCACTTACCGAGTCAAGCTGCATTGTGGGAATATGACTTGCTTTGGAACTGAATTAATCCGCTTCTCTGTACTATAGCAATTAATATATTGCAGTTTATTTTACCTAGTCAAAGGACCTAGATCAAGTTATATAAATCGGCATTGCATCCATGTTTGCTTGGTGACATTAGAAAGCTACAAACTCGTGTAGACAAGTCGTAGTTCTTTCTTTTAGTCGATGGAGGAAGTAGGCGGGCCTACCAATAAAACAGTATCCTGTAATGACTGAATACATTCACTTTGGATAACAATGTAGCTAAAGTTATACCATGTCTGTGCACCCTGGATTGAGTTAATTAGAATAATGCGGTGTTCAAAACGCAAAATAGACCACTTCCTAGGCGTAAGACCTAGGGTGTTATAGTAGGTGTGTTGATGCATTCTAAGATATTAAATTTCTAGCTAGCTTCACTACATAACTAAAAGTAACATTGTCTCTAAAATCCAGTTGGCCTTTGAGTAATTATATACTATATGTACTCTTGACGAAGAGAAGTAGTTTATTACCTAAGCTACATTTTAGTACATTTGGAGACCTTAAAGAAAGCCATCTATCTTTTAGAATGTAAAGAATCTCATTTTTAAGAGTTGGATGTTCTGTTCGTAGTTGATCAGTGTTACAATTGGTATCATTATTCGGCTCGACGTAAAGGCTTCCTCGATTTCAAGGAATGCTTCCTTAGAATGCCACTTAACTTAAGTCTACTTTGTAAACAATGTCTTTTAAAACCTTTTACTACTGCTTGATCCTTATAGATCTTTATTTCGTGTGTTGCTCTATTCTTCATAGTTCATTCATGTCCATACAAATGTTAGAAATTACTGGTCGTCCTTACCTGAAAAAAAAAATAGAAATGGCGTTATTAATATTTTTAATATAGTCCTTGCTCATGTAAAAAAAAATATAAATAAATATTCAAGTTTGGTATTTCATCACTTTCTGTGCGCTTACGTACATATGTATGTAGTTTGAAAGGGCATTTTCTAAAAATAAAACTCTTCACATGAACATTTCCGTATTCCCACTATTTTATACTGGCTAGGACTACACAGTTTGCTGAATATCTTTTAGTCTTACAATTGTCTTAAGTAGGTAAGTAGAATGAGTACATGTAGAAGACACTCGGTTCTCCAGCGGATCCATTGTGAAACCCCTGTCGTGGAGTAACGTAAAAAAAGACAAAAGTTTGTATGTAGCTTTGGGATAGCTAAGTGACCTTCCTGAACCTACCAAGGATAGTGGTTAATGGCGGGTTTCTTGACAGGTCGCCCAGGTCTGGGAAGTGGTATTCGCCGAGGACCGCTTTCCTAGTTCTACACAGGCTTGGGCATTTACATAGGAAGTAAGGTGTGCTGTCTTCAGTGTCCGTGTCGCCACAGTCTCTGCAGAGGTCATCTGTGTCTAGTTGCATTCTTCTTCCGCAGGCCGCCAGGAGGTTGTGGTGGGTAGTAATCCCCGTGAAGTTGCGTCTATTAATCACTAGAATATGTTTAGTTTTGTCCAGAGTTTTCTCGAGACATGGCAAGATGAGAGTACGCACAATCTCTTATTAGCTAGTCTCACGAATGCTTGTTCTATATTGTATTTAACAAGAGCAAGGGACGGTGAAACATAGTCGTCCCTAAGCATGCTAATCTTTGGTACCTGGTTAGTTCCCTGAGGTACGTGGGCTTCTTTGCTGCGGGCCATCAGACTAAGCACCCCTATGATAGAATGAGTTTGACGATGGCTGTATACGTCCAGTGGATAATAGCGGGCTTGGGGCTCCATTTTTTACCAAAGATTTTGATGTTTGAGTAGATGGCTATTGATGACTTTCTAACATTTTCTAACATATTCTCATTTTAAGTCTTAAGCCTTATCAGAGATTTGGAGGGCTATACCAATGAGTCTCAAGTGATTCTTTTCTTGTTAGCAAAGAGGACCACCTCTTTTTTCAGTGGGTAAGTCTTTAATACACAACTTTTCGCCCATTACTGCAGGGTATTGAGGGAGGATTGAAGTAGTTCGGTGATGGTGGATATACACGTGCTTGTCGCCATTATTACAACATTATCCGCATATGCAACAGCTTTGACCACACTTTTTTCTAATTTCTTTAAAACTTTGTTCGAGACCAGTATCCATATTAATTAGATGGGATAAGACCCCACCTTGCAGAGTGTTTCTAGAGTCCACTGCATGCACATGGCAGTCTCCGAGTTCTGAGTAAATGTGTCTCATCTCGAGAATGCCTTCAACCGAGTCTGAGGTTACTGGCCTTAGCTTTGTTGGTCAAATACTATTCGTATAGATTTGGATTTTACATTGTTCTATATCTAGATAGGCCGCCTTGTTACGTAAATCTTTGTTACCACCTCATGCAGGTCTGTATTGGGCTGGAGACATGTCCCTATGATTTAGTTGGGAGCGAATGTGTAAATCTTTTAACCTTTCAAACGTCAATTGTATTGATATCTAGAAAACTTGAAAGAACAAATATTACTGCATCTAGCAGCGGGCTTAACAGAGCCCGCTTACTGTAGATACGTAAAGCTATTTTGTTGAAATTCAGTGAAATTTTAAAGCTTTAAGGATTATTTGAAACCTATTCTTTAGACATTAAGCCTTCCAACAATCAGGATCATTGGATGAATTATGGCTGTCCAGATAAATTAGAGAAAGATAAGACTTAAATCAGTTTTAATGCAGTATCTTTTCTGTCACATCAAGAATGACCAAGAGACCCCTTGCTGATGATATGCGTGTCCCAAAAAACATTTGCCATTAACTTTAACATCATCCATTAGGCCACCAAGATAAGCCATTAATTGCGACCTCTCTACACCCATTTAACTTATTGCAAAATGCATTTGGAATACTCACACGAGTTTAATTTTTTTTTTTTTTTTCATTATTCTGGGAAATATACACCACAGTAAGTCGACACTAATTAATTGCGACAATGGCTGACAATTAATCCTTTGACACGAATGAACGCTTTGTCTGCGGATTTCCCATCCATTCGGGGTAGTTAGGTGTGTGTCCTTCTTTTATTGGGCTGCATAGTGTAGAGGTCGATTTACATATTTACACTACCATTCATGGGATAGGAGCTTTGTTTTGCCATTATCTTCGTTCGCCTAGTTGCGTCAGAGACAAATTGAGTTATCCGTTTTGCGCGTGGCGAACTAATCGATATACTATTCATTCGAACCGGGGTCGAGGGTAGACTTTTAGGTTAGAGATGCAAATTATTTAGTTTGTCAATGTGAATTCGTGTTTATTTGTGTTTTGTGTCGGTTTTTTTTTTTTTTTTCATTTAGATCCTTGTAGAAATTGAAAGAGAATACTGATGAGCAATGTCATTGTTTCTATGACAAAGGATAACGAATTCAATTAAATTAGCATGTGTTGTTGTGAAATGCTAACAGTTGAGTGTATTTAAATTGGAATACAAATATTCGAAGGACATTTGAGTGGAAGAGAAAGTGATTTTCTATAAAGAAAACGGTTAGTGGATTAAATCAACTTGAATTGTTGAATTTGTTGCTGAAAATATGATTAAGAATTGCTTTGAAATGGTGGCATTGAAGGCGAAGACACGGCGAGATTGAAGTGTCCTTCAATTTCTAAGTCGAGAATAATTTAAAGAAAATTAAAGAACCTGCGCTCATATTTTACTATTGTGGGTTAGGATCGATTGGCAAGCTGCCGTAAGTAAGGTTTCTTAACTCGCACCAGAATGTTAGGTTTCCAGCTTAATTTACTGTCTAGGATGAGGCCTAAGTACATGGCCGAATTTTTAAGCACCATTGGGCTGCCGCTTTGTTTCGTTGGAACAAAAGTTGGGAGCTTTATACTTTCTTGTGAAGAGGACCAATTCGGTTTTCTGAGGATTCACCACCATTTTTTAGTCCATTTGGAGAGTTTAGAGAGGGCGTGCTGCAGAAGATCCCAAATAGTAATGTTATTGGTATAGGCAATTACCTTCTACCCTTCTCCTTCCAGGATTAGAAGCAGTTCGTGCACTTATGGGTTCCAAAGAAGAGGGGAGATCATACTTCCTTGTTGTGTAACCCTACTGATGAATCTCCAAACTGAGGGATCGTCTAGTTTTAAGTTGAGGAACCTGTTAATAAGCAATTAGTTCACCCGTATGCCAAACAACGTCTCCATTCCTAGGTTCGAGAATGCGCCTATAATTGCATCTGGCTCGACGTTGTTAAACGCTCCCTCAATGTCCAGAAACGCTATCAAATAATATTCAATAGTGCACATTAATGAGTGAAGTGCCATTTCAACCGATTTCCCTTTACTATATGCATGTTCAGAAACTGACAGAAGATAAGGTTTAACACTGCAGCGTGTCTATCCATTTAGATTTTTAGGAGAAATGATGACAAACTTATGGGTTTAAAATTCCGTTCATGGCTAAGGAATGTCAACCTAAATCCAGACAACTTTTGAAGATTACAGTCAACCAACATTCCATTGAAGTTCGGCAGGTATTATACCATCTAGTCCAGGAGACCTGAATGGTTTAAAGTCACATATTGCACAAAGAATTTTGCTCTTTGTAATGCTTAACTCTGACCTTGCCGAGATCCCAGTTGGACCCGAAATATCATTGAAGCTATTTGTGAAGTGCAAATCCAGTAATAGTTCCAGGTATTCCCCACTGGAGATGGTCAAAGAGCCATTTGCTTTTTTAAGATAGCTGCATAGGTATTCTGAAAGAGGTTGCAAGGATCTTTATCAGTCTGGATGCCTGAGAGATCTCTGTGGTAAGATAGAACCACAGAAGAGTCTCCAGAATTTCCGTTGGGCTTTTCTAATATTGATTTCTATAAGACTTGAGGGGCTCTTTATACGAGATCCATTTGGTGATCTAACGAGAATGCTTGACTTGGTTGAAGAGCTCCTTGCACGTTTTGCGGAGCGATAGAATCTTGTGATTCCACCAAAATGATTTAGGCTTGCCCTTTAAGTTTGTTAATGGACAGAAGATAGATATTGAATAAAACCTTCATCATCCATCACGTCCAATTGAATGATATGAATGATCTGAGAAGTACTGTTCGCTATATACTTTCCAGACTTTCATAACATGATGTATACTCTCAGAGACCAGGATGATATCAAGATGTATGGTATACACACAGGCCACATAACCGACCTCATTCCTGCGGTATCACAATGGGCCTATTTTGGCCTAAGTGTGGCTGCACATTTTGCAGCCTGCCAATCGACCTCATATATATACATACATACATACCTAGGACATTTGATAAATGTAGCTAGTGAAGCTTTCAATACTATTCTTTTCTCGACGATACGGCCAAAAATTGTGTAAAGGTGCAAAGGTTCCTCCTAAAGTCCTTTGCAAACAATTTAGTTTTTTTTTTTAAATTCAACAAATAAAAGAAAAAATCAATTTCAACATGAACAACCATCAAATTAACTCGACTTCAGCAGGTTATACATACATATGTACATATGAGAATGTATATTTTTTTTACAGTTCACTTTTTTGTGCTGATATGAAAAATTACATTCCATCAACACCCTGGCGTCCTTTCAGTTAATTGAAATCACTTGAAACCATCAAGGAGTTACACAGCTAGCACTTTTCGCTCTCACTCGTTGATGGAAGAGAAATTTAATGAAAATTGTTAAAATTAAAAGTTTCAATTTTTTTTTTTTTTACGAAAAAGTGAATTTGGCGAACACATCTAGCAAACATTTGCAGTTCTCGTTCTCTGGTAGGGTTTTATTTTTTTTTTCTTTGCCATCATACCATCCAGTCATGGGTATACTTTACTGAAATAGTTGCAATTTCAACAAAATTGAGACGAGTGGGTAGTGACGTACGTGCCATGTTACATGTGCAAGGAAAATCGTATTACCAACTTTACACAGACTGACAGAGAGAGATAGAGAGAGAGAAATACATAGAATCAGAAAACTCGTTCATTAAAGTTTGCATTCAATTGTCCTTTTTGTAAATTGAAATGGCGATGTAGCACTGCCGTGATTTAGAATGGTACCTTGCAAATCGAAAATGTAATTGTTTAAAAACAAAAAAAAATCTGAACTGATCTGAAGTGCCTTACAATTACGGTGAATGATTATTTAAAGAGCAAAAGCAATTAACTTAGATGCGGATCTTTGCTGTGTAGTTTTTAATTGAATCGTGGCATATGTAGTAACGATTGGCTTCATCCTTACTTGTTCTTCAAGCTCCAAGCTTTTGAGCATTTTAGAGTACTACCAGACAGAGGAATACAAGTTGCCTATACATAAGAGAGTGGTGGTGGACGAGGCAATTTCGGAACCCAGAACCCTTCTTTCGGGAGTACCCCAGGGCTCGATACTGGGCCCAATCCTCTTCTGTATGTTTATAAATGACTTACCCACGGTCTGCAAAAATGTTTCTTCTTACCTATATGCTGATGACGTACAGATTTATTTGTCAAGTCGTATTGGCCTTATTGAAGATCTTGTGGTTAGAATTAATGAAGACCTCACAGAAATCCATCGTTGGTCGGAGACAAATGGTCTTTCCCTAAATCCAGGTAAAACGCAAGCAATATTGCTGTCATACATGGATTACAATACAAGCGACTTTCCCTCAATCTGCATTAAAGACTACAAAGTACCATTCTCGAAGTCAGTGACAAGCCTAGGTTTTAAGGTGTGCAAACACTTGTCAGGTATTGATCATGTTAGTTTGACAGTTGGGCGCATTTATGGAGCCCTGAGGAAACTCTGGATGTCTGGCAGATTTACTCCCACTGAAACAAGGCTTCGCCCAGCCAAAACATTACTTGTGCCCCTAATTACGTATTCAGAGGTTGTGTATCCAAGATTGGACTCTGCCTCTGAACACAAACTACTTGTGGCATTCAGCGATGTGAGTCGGTATGTCTATGGCTTGTGGAGATATGACCACATATCAGCCTAGCAAACCAATATCTTAGGTTGTACTCTCTCGCAGTATATCAATGCAAGAAATTGCATATTTCTCCACAGAATCATCCATACAAAGTCACCAGGTTATTTGTATAATAAACTAAACTTCTGTCAGTCTGCAAGAATGCTCAACATAGTAGCACCATCGCATAAGTATTTGAATTCATCGCGCCTCTTTTATGTTAATAGCATTCGTCTTTGGAATTCTTTGCCAATACACATCAAACAAATCAGAGGTTTCACAAGTTTTAAAAAATGTATATTTAACTATTTTTCTAGTCAGCGCTAGTTCTCATCTCCCTTTCTCTACCTGTTTCTTCCCTATTTCCCATTCTTTCTTATGTCCTTCTATCATCTTCTAATCTGCTTTTATTGTTTTATAGAATTATTATTTGTAATATTATTAAATCTAACCAGCATTGTAATATACCTTTCATTGTACTATAAAAGACTTAGTGTCTTACTTGTATAAACCGATAGAAATAAATTGAATTGAATAAGGTCTATCGCAATGCGAATCTTTCGGAAACATGTTCCCCTTTCCACTGGGTCTTTATTTAAAGACCTTGTCAACTTTCTTCCTTGTGTAGGCATTTCCATACGAGCTTAGACCTTACAACAATGACTTCCAGTCCTTGGTTGATTTAAGTGTTATATTCTTTATTCAAATACTCCTTCACCAGTTCTTTTACCAATTTTTGAAGCATCTATGTACATATGTATGTATAGATATACCACTTTTAATGTCCTGTACCCCATTTCATAGAAAGTGAGGCATATGTAGATCGTTCCAGTTTTTATACTCTATCCTAAGGGTATATTAAGTTTGACACATAGTTTGTAACATAGAAAAATAATCGAGATAGACCCTATAAAGTACATTTCGTACCGCGAAAATATAAATACTGAGTTTCTGTCAACATTTTCAGTGCTTAAGAGCTGTCAGTGTGAAAATATTATATGATTCAAAAAGAAACCAACAGATGGCCCACACTTTGTTATTGAATTTAGTTTGACGTCGACTATACAGAGTGTACTACTCTTGCTAGAGCTCCAAGCCAAAAGGAAATTTCCATATGAAAAGAGTTCTACCACATTCAAAGCCCAACAACCATCCAACTTTTTGAGCTCCGACAATCAACGCACCCAGATTCAATGCAACACGGATTAGTGTATGGAACAATGCTGTAACTTTAAACAGAAGGACCTGCTTGCACTCTGCTTCTGAGCTATAAAAACTTAGCACGCTTAAAACTGCCGTTTAGCTATGAGGTCAATGTCTGCAACTTGTTTTTGCAACATGGTCATGAAGACGCTTAAACTTTCCTTTGAGCTATGGGGTCATAGATACTCTTAAAACTTATCACAGTAGTGCCCATAAAAGTGCAGAAAAGTGCCTCGTCAATTTTATTTAATCCTGAATAATTTATAAACTTTCAGCAAAAAGGTGCTAGTACTCGTACGTATGAAAGTACGTACGACCCAGTCATGCAGTTTATTTGTATATTAAGCTCGCAGACCAGAGTTAAGTCAAAATTGAGAGTAGAGTGAAGGCATATTACGATTCGTTCAAGGACCTACTGTTAATTGCCGTTTTCGAATGCCAATTTCTGTTTTTGATAAGCTTTTTGACTCTCAGATGTTTGGCAGAAGCTCGCGAGAGGTGGGATAGTGAAAGAAATTTTAGGTGTTGTATGTGGATAGAACCATCCTCGCATCGTCGGCCAATGTAATAACCACTTGAGCCACGGCGCGTCCGCATGAGGATATGTTTAATCTGAGAGACGTACCACCTCCCTAAGGACTACATCCTTAGTAGGAGAGTATCTCACCTCCGCTGACGAGCATATCTATTTCTTTATGGAAAATACGCCTCCTTATCCAATGTGTAGTGCTGGGCATTCACAGAGAATGTGCTCGTGGCTTAGGCTTAGTCTGAAACGTAGTGGCGAGTTGGTTTTGTTATAGCAGTCACAGATCAACCATGAGAGTCCTATGCTTTAGTAAAAGCTATGTTTGGTTTAATTAGTCCCGCGTATCCACATGGTACAATCCATGTCATAACAATGGACCTTTATAGGTTTAAGTTTCACATTAACCTTACATACTCATGTGATGAATATAAAATGAACTTGTAAATACACCCCGAGTATTTTGTTTTTTTTTTTTTCGATTCCGACATATGATATATTTGCCAGGAAAACCATGCATATACTGTAAATACATATTTATAGTCAACGCCCCTGTTTCCCTTAAACAGCGCCATAGCATGAAATCCAGCTAATACGCGTACGTTTGAACAGGAATCAATTAGCCCACCTATTCCCATACTCTTTGAGTAGTCATGCCGCAAAATTTCAGATTCTTCAAAAGCACCACATTGTTCAGCGACCAGAACAACAACCTCAAATAGATCTCATTTCAAATTCATGACATTACTCTCTCCGCCAAGGACTTTCATTAAAAAGTAATTAGGTATTTAGGAATGTTAATGAATCTTTCGTTTTTCGTTTTCATTTTGTTAACCCCTGTGGCCATATCCTTAAATATAAGGTGGGGACTGGGGCACAATTCTTATTAAAGAATTATCACTTCAAAGTACCACGCCCTAGAATTGGAAAGCAAAACACAAAAACACTTGACCACCACCATGACAAATTGGTACAACAAACAAGGATAACAACAATCGTGTTGAAGTTGTTGTTTTACAATTTTTTTTTGTTGCTGTTGTTTATGTGTTGTTCTCATTTGACCACATGAAGAGGAGTCACGCGCTGCTGCTGCTTTTGATAAATTGAAAGAGGGCGCGCGCAGGAGAAAATGAAATTAAGAGGTCCTTTTGAATCGAACCTGGCAATTGGGGATTTGAAAAATGAAAACAAATCGATATTTCGTGAGAGGTTTTTGTGTACATTTTTTTTATTTTTATTTTTTAAAGGACCTGCAGGCAATCAATGAAATTTAGACACTTGAAGTTGGGTTTCTCTGAATTTATCATTCCTCTTCTTTTTCACCAATGTTTGGCAAATGGCGAGTGTGGTATGATGTAAGGATTTTTGCAATAGAAATCTGCGGAGTTTAATGAGAAAAAATTCCAGTCCTGTGGTCTTATGTATTGATATCAATTACGTTGGGACTATTTTGTAATGGAGGGTTACTATCTGGGTGTTTTGCGTAAGCTAATTGTTAATGATGTCTAGACGGGACAGCATTTGTCATGCTATCGGGAGAAAGTACCATGATAACGATTCAAAGAAACCTTTTTAATGAGTAAGGTATTCAAATGTGTAACAAAGGAAATTGTGATGGTCTTCTTGAGTTAAGCTGTTGCGGTTACAATGGTAAAACCAAAATAGAAACAGAAAACAAAACTTTTCAAAAGTTTCATGAATATTCTCGATTTTTGTTAAAATAAATTGATTCTGAGCGTTGATATGATGATATTCATTCCAAAGGAAACATTTGGATGCAAAGAAATTTAGGTTACGTAGATTAAGGAGACGATTGCCCTTTCGAATAACCTCGAACTGTGAAAAGATGTGAACTTCAATAGGTTTCAATTCATATTTCAGTTTAACCAGAGCCCTTTTATTTGTTGAAAATGTGTCTGTTTTAATCCTCCGTCAACAAACGATGTAGATTCCTTCATGAACTTGGGCATTCAAAAGTTCAATCAAAGACAGACATACTTTCTTCTCTAGTATTTGCTAGTTCCATGACTTCATGGTCACATTTCTTTTTTTTATCGAGTGATTGGAATTTTGAACAGTGAATGTGGTAAAACGTTTCTTTTGAAATGAAGAACTTCAATTTGCTAATGAGACTTGCAGAAGTCTACCCATCTGCTCTAAGGTCTTACATAACAGAATATGGAAGTAGTTAACCAAAGCGTTCAACTATCTTTTATTTCATCTTGAAGGTGGAAGTTACAGAGACATGTACGTGCATGACTTGGAGCACAAAAACAATTTAGCCGATTTACTTAATAAAACTGTAGTGGCTCAATTGCAACCGGCATAACAACTCAACTAATCGTAGCTACCTTACAAGACATATTAGTATGATTGACTGAGCTCTCAAATCTACCACTTTTTGTTTGCATACTTTTACCATAACATTCTACATAATTTACAAACAGAATTATACCTCCGTCAATTACGGCATTAATATTTAAAGAATGGCTTTGGTCTCCTCCCGTTCCACGAAATTATGTGCACCCCACCAGAGACCATTCAAGAAAAACCAATTTTCTAATCGGTTTTTCGGTTCCTTATTTCCTTCTCATATCATCGCCTTTTTAAATTGAAGAAACCATTGGCTTGCCGTTGGCTTTAACCAAATTTATGGTATGAGGTCATGAATACTAATATCTAAACGATTTGGAACAGCGTCTTATTTTGTTTCTATGTTAAGTGGATTGCCGGGAGGCCGGCTCATAATTTCTTATTGGGGCTATAATTTTCTTAATCGATTTCGATTTTTATTATCACAATTATGCTTCTGTCTGGTTTGAAAATGTATAATCGAATCCAATATGCTATGCAACCAGAGAGGGTAACAATTTTTAGAACTTTTTTTTTCGACGTGACTCGAGGCATATAACAATAAGAAATGGAACGTTGTTTCAGGAGTCTTACCCGAGGATTTGAAAATGTTTTATATACGTACTTATACATATGTATGTATGTATGTCTGTGTTGACATGCCAAATCGAGAAATTGAATTTTTCAGTAATATGGAGTTTTCGGTTAATAAAGGAGTCACAACCAAAGTTGAGCAATAGAGTTGGACAGCTACATATTTCATGATGAACTTGATCTTAATTTGAACCAAAGAAGTATCACAATCTATAACGCCCATGATGAATTTCATCCCAAACTTCAAATTATGTTGCACTTGTACTTATGTATAACTATAGGGTTAGTATTGGTTTCGTGATTTAATATAAGTTGACATGACTATAATGAAGAAGTCCCAAGAATTGCATCCAAAACGGAGGGGGATGAATTTACTTCCAACTTCTATCTGGAATCAAATATTTGGTCACTACATCTCGCAATCATTTTCTGGAATCACAATTTTGAAGTTAAAATGAATCCAATCCATTTGATTGCTCTGAATTCAGTGAAGTCACTAGCATTCATTGGATTCACTTGAAGTCTTTGAAGTCATTGAAGTCTTTCAAATCATTTAAGTCTTTGATGTCAATAAAGTTTCTGAAGTCATCTGAAGTCATTGAAGTCTTTGATATCATTGAAATCATTCAAATTAATTTTGTTAAATTAAATGAACATACACATTATTTATTTACTGTATATTACTTAAATCTGGATGAAAATCTAATCCTTAGTTTTGTTAATAAAATTACATATAAAAATAACTTCAATAACTTGAATAATTTTAATGACTTCATGTGAATGCAATGAATTCTAGTGACTTCATTGAAAGCAGAGCAATCAAAATTACATTCATTTTGACTTAAATATTATGACAGTTGAAATCATTGCATTGTAACAAATCGACGTGACTTCATGGAATGCATTTAAAGAACTCGAATTGGCTCACTTTCCAATTGTTTGCGTTAATAATCTGTTAAATTTTACCGACTCTAATCTCGTCTAGATTCTTTAGTAGCTGATTGCGATGCCTGAAAATTCTCGATATCAGCCGTTTGATCTTGTTGTGAAAATTTCTCAATCCTGGCCCATCCAAAGATAATATGGTCTCTTGTTAGGATTGTTGCTGACGATCTGTAAATAATTAAAATAATGTACACACCATACATTGAATTATAGAAGTCTGGATAAAAGATGAACTTTATACTGCAATTAAAAGTGGGTAAAAATCCCAGATCCCTAGTAAATGGGTCTGTTTATGTGCCACGGTGAATAATTTGAATAACGAATCTGGAATCCAAACTCAATTTTAAAGCAAAAGTTTAGAGATAACTCCAAACTCATTTTTCATACCAAACTACAGATGATGCAGGCCTATGGAGGATAAAGGTTATTTCGAGAAGGATATAATCAAATCTGATCTACTTATGTAGGTAGATTGAGGGGAGACTGGAACTACAGGAATGAAGTCTCACTCGGATCGCAACGGATCCATTGTGTTCCCCGGTGTGGGATACCTAAAAAATATGAACAATACAGTTAGTCTTGCAATCAGTTTATGGCAGGAGCGGCTCTCCTGAACCTATTCGTTTTCATGATAAATTTTGGGATGGTTTTAGGTGGCATGCTTCTTAATTAACTTAAGTCATTGGAAGATACTTTTCCAAGAATTTACTATCTAATTTTGTTGAGGCAAAGAAAATATGTTGAGTCTTTCTCTATATACTTCTTTGTAGGGCTATGGTGCTGATTCTCATTCTTCTAAAACGGACCGCTATGGGATTTTGTCCTGCAAAAATACCTATGAGGAGAGTCATCTGTGGTCTGTTTAGTGAGAGAAGTTGTTCAGTTGCCCATAGTTTTTAGAGACCCGGCATGAGGTGAGTGTACGCCACCTTAAGTTGGCCAGGTTGTGAAAGTACGACGTAATTTTTGACATAAGAAGAGTAATGGGCGTTAGGACCGAGTGGTCTACTTGTAATTAGTTCGTGTCTGAGGCTTTTCTAGCTAGATCATCGGCCATTTCAATCCCGTGCCTTTGTTGACCCATTTGTAGCGTCAAGTCATTTCTTTACCACCCCAGGTATATGTGATGTGCTATAATGAATGTGAGTGGGAGTGAAGTATATATTAATTTAATCGACCTAATTCTAAAGCAATTTAATCGATGAGAAATTGGTTAGCCATGTATAACAGGGTACTCATCTAGAACTTCCAATTTGGAATACACCACTACCTATACCACATATTTTAGCCCTGATAAAACCCACAATTTTTATTGGAACTTCAATCGCCCCCCACTTATCAGACGCAAAATATTACCATCATCGGCAAACGAAAAAAAAAAAATCTTCATTTGCATATTTTATCTATCACTCTTGGCCTTAAAAGGAAATTCAATTAAATTTAATGTGACACACTAATTGATTAGAGCATCCTTCGATCATATAATTCATTCATCTCTTGTGTGAGTTTAAGGATTTTTACTTTTTTTTTTAGAAAACTTTTGGTAAAAGCTGAAGAGTCAACGATGGGAAACTTGGAGGAAAAAATTTATTTGCAAACGTTTTCTCCCCTCCGTAATTCAAGTGAATTTATTGATCCCCATTTCCGGTTTTATTTATTTATTGATTGCTTCCTTCGCACTATACGCACATAAATATTTTTGGAATATCAGACATAAAAACGAAAATAATTCGAGTTTGTTTTTATTCATTTGCGGGTTTTTTTTCGGTGAGGGAGGATAAATTCACTGAAGTGAGAGAGATCCTAACTGAGGGTTGCATGGAAATGGGTATGTAAAGCGATGGGGGATTCTATTTAAATTAATTAATCCAATTTCTTTTACTAAGGCATATTTAGTTTGATTTGTTAATGAGTAGCTTTATTACGCCATATTGTTAAAGTATCAGAACGAGATATGTGCAATTATACTATTTAGACGTAGGTATTTAGTCTCCAAGAGTAGGTCTTCTTCTAGGCCAAGTACAAAGGACGTGTAGTGTACCTATTCAGCGTTGCCGCTATGCGACTATAGTCGCAATTTGACCCTATTTAAGGCAGAGACTATGACCCGACCCGACAAATACCTCTTTTTGACCGTTTTCAATTTTTTTTATATAATATCGCAAACACACTCACTCACTCTTAATATGTAAGATAAAAAATTACAGGAGGAGTCTCACAGGGATCTGTTCTAGGTCCGTCAACAGAATCCCTGCAAGCATCAAGCAAGAACTACGGGTGGAAAAGCAAAACAATAAAAACGCAAGAGGGAGAAAACCCTGAAACATAACAAGGAGAAGGCATAACATCAAAACCTGCCCCTATGAAGGAATGCCTTGACCGACTATACCTTAGGGGTAAACAAGAAAGGGTTAGGGGGTGGTGTTGTAGCCACGTAAACATGCAGGAGCATGGAGTCTGGCACGGACTATGGGGTATCCCCTCCAGCGCATCAAAAAAAATGAGTAATCCCCTAATTCCAATGGGCGTTATAGTATCTTACCATACTAAAGAATCTCCGACTATAATAGAATTTAATGGAAGACCCTATATATACCATGGCATACATTATACACAACGCCGGAGCGCTTCTGTTTCGAATATATGTATCTGCAAAATGTACAATTTTTTACCTCCTATCTATTTTTATTTTTTAAATCATCTCAAATGCAAGCACCTATACATATGTATATCTACATCATGATTATTTTTTTCTGCTTCATACATTGCTAATGATAACTCTGCCACATACTAAAAGCTTTTCACACATTATCCCTGTCGTTGAAAGAAAAAAATTTACAAAAAAAAAATCCCTTCCTATTTTTTAATACGCTTTATCTATGTATGTTCTATAAGCATGTGTGGAGAAAGAATTTTCACAGATTTGTCTGATTTGACGGTGTTTTTCTTTTAAAAGAAAACACTTGAGCCACTTTGAGGTTTGAAAAGGATTTTATGATTTATTTTCCCTCCAAAGGATAATACAGTACAGTAACGTAGCAAAGAAATAAGACGGATAAAAGTTTACAATTCTTTCAAAGGTCAGAAAGGAGAGATAAATATATCACACATAACTAGAAAGTTTTTACTTTCACACTTGTTAGGTATGTGATAGATAAGACTAACAGAGTTTTTCCCCTAAAAAACAAAAAGTATCTTTTTTCGTGTATATCTAAAGTTTTATTGGTTGTTTTGTTGGTGAACATTTTTTCATTTATCATTTGAAAGTTAGAAGGTAGGTAATACTTTACGAAATACATAAGTGAGATTGACACTTGAATTATCTTAGGTGTAATCTGAATGTTTAACTGAAGATAGAATTAAATTCGTTTAACAGTATCTATCAAATGTTATGGATATTTGCTTCGGTTCAAGATGAGCTGAAAATAATTCGTTTCTCACCAAGTCTTTGTAGCTTTTGCTTCTTTTATTTGAAGACAATCCAATAGTTGCAACAATCACTATTGTTGTTATGTATTTTAATTTAGAGCATGTCCTTCAAAAGCTTCAAAAATTTAAGTTCTACCACAGTAAGGAGAAAGACATGAAGTTGGCCTTATTTTCATTGCTTGTAGATATTATAATATTATAGTGTGCCGGTCATGTTAAGAATTTTTTAACTCAAAAAAGATATCGACAGCTTAGTGCACAAATATGTATATTAAGTGGTCCGGACCTTTTTAGTTCTTAACTTTAAAAAATATCAGGCAGCATACTTACCTATGTATGTCTAACGTTTAACCATCATGGCCAGCATAACATATACAGACTGAACGAACTCACAGATATTTCTGGCAAATGTTAGGCATTTCCTGAAAGGTACTATGCACAACTTCGCATTGCACTTGACCTAGAACAGGCTGAGAATCAAACGAACTACACCCGGTCCTAACGCCCATTAGTCTTTTCACGTCCAACATTTCTTCGGACTTTCACAATCTGCCCAACGTAAGGTGGAGTACACTAACCCCATGCCGAGTCTCTAAAAAACTACATATGGACACAATACAACAAAAAAAGTACTAAAGAACTCATATACTAAAGAACTCCTCATATGCCACAACTCAATGGCGGCCTATCTTAGAGGAATGAGATTCAGCACCACATATCATGCAGAGGCTTTGACGACACAGAGATCGAGGAAAACACAACACATCCTCTGCGAATCCCCAAGATTCAATAGAACTAGATATACAACCCTTGGAAAAGTATCTTTCAATGACCTTAGCGAACTAGCAAACACGCCACCTAAAACCACCCTAAAATTCATTATGAAAACGGGCTGGTTTAGGAGGACCGCTCCCGCCATAGACTAATTATTGGACTAATTGTCTTGTTCATTATTTTCAGGTATCCCACATTAGGGAACACAATGGATCCGTTGAGATCCGAGTAAAACTGCACATCCAACATTGCAGTCATCCCGTAAACCTACCTTCCGTTAAGTGAACCACCATCAAAACTGTGAAGGTGGTGATATGCCATTAGATACCTAAAACCGATATTTTACTACAGAATAGCTTGCCAGATACCTCAACAGTGCAAAGCATGAAGGAAACCTTAAAGAAATTATATATATCATAGTATATACCTTCTGCTCCTGTTTATTTTCAACCCCACCCCATTACAAGAGTATAGTATATCTCGCTTTAACACCTCGCCAATCGAGGTATTCAAATTAATTTTATTACTTCTTTGACATTACCATGTTTCTAGGTGCGATGTCACCCACCAACCGGGTATCAACAAAATGTGCAAATAAACAATTCCCTTTTCCTGTAGGTGGACCTCACACCCACTCACTGTCACTGAACAAAAGTCTCCCATTTATACATTATTCATAAAAAAAAATAAAACGAGGAATGAAAGAGAGACTGGGGAAGAAAAAAAAACACAGAAAGGAAGACGACAAATGTCCTTTCATTCTATGCATTGTCTGTCTATCAAAAGGATATCAAATAGCAACAAACACTGAAGCGCATGGAAATTTAAGTAGAAAAAAAAAACAACTTTACCCTGAATCAGTTTCTCTTATCGACCACGTATCTCTTCTTGTTTTGCTCAGTCTACAGCTGCCCCTGTTTAGTCGGGTAAGGACGATATTCCTCCTCTTGCGCAAGGATATTGTATTCGTGTCTGTTCGGGAAGTTTTTCTTCGTTGCTTGGTGTTGTTTGTTTCCACCTCATTCAAGTTGCTCGGTTTCTTCTCTTTGCTTTTTTTTTCAGTTCGTCTTGTTTTTCTCACATATTTTTTTTTTTTCCTTTTTATACTCATTTCTGGTTTTGTTTTTAGTCCATGGAATGCGGTATCCTGTTAGTTATTCGAAAACAAAAGGTTTTGTTTTTTTATTCACTGTGGAAGGATGTAAATCTAACCTAGAGTTCTATAGTTGAATAAGACCAAGATAAGGATTAAGTATGCAAATGATTATGTTGTTGGGGTGAATCCTTTTCGTCGAAATATAGAGAAAACAGAAGGAGTAATTGTAACTGAAAGAAAATTACAAGCAAAGTGACCATAACTATGGTCAGAAGGATCATTTTTTATATTCCATGAAATTGAATGAATTGTGCTTTCTTAGGAGTGAATGATGGATGTGCTTTGGGTTTTTTTCTTTTGGAGGATCTCCTTTAGTCCTTTTTTTTTGTTTTGTTGCAAATGATAGACATTGTTTAGCTGGCTGGGTCTGTAACTTATTTGCACATTAGACGTTGAATTGTGAAGATTTACATTTTAAGTGGTGACATTTATTAAATTCTATACAATACTTGGGTGGACAGTGGATCCAGTGACAATATGAGATGATATCTTAGGACTGTCTTTTTTACAAGACTAACTGACGGAATTATATTATTATTATTTGAAGATGGGGTATGCTGCACTGCGACCTGTTGGTCTATTGTGCCCACAGTTAACACCTTAGGGAGGTACATGCACTCATTAGAGTTCCCCTCGCATTTGGATTCCTTTCGAAATCATTTTGAGGGTAATACACTCTTACTATGCCTTGACGGATGAAATCTGTCCTAATGCACTCTCTCTAATCCAGTTTCCTTTAAGAATCTAAGGATGAGAGCTGGATCTAGTGACGGTATTTCCTCATCTGATAATTGGTACTTGCACAAGTATTTCAGTCTTTCATGGGTCAGTGCTCTACAAGATTCCAGCACATGTTCTGGGATTTCACTGGACTCTTTGCAGAATCTGCAAAGACGTTCTTAAGATATACCAAGTTCCCTTAGGTGCTCCTTGAGTTTACAATGCCCCGTTAGGAAGCCCGTAAAGATACAAAGGTTAATATTACTCATACTGATAGATGCGTCGAATCTTTTTCGATTGTATTGCCGTAGAATTTTCTTTGCTTGCCTCATTCCATGAGCGTTATTCCAGGTTCTTGCCCTGTTTTCGCTCTCTTGTATCCGGAATTTTTCTTTGAGGGTATGATCCCCTATTCCGCAGAATGGTTCAGGACCTATGAAGGATTCTGATGCTCCTTTTCTTGCTAGAGAGTCGGACACTCATTTCCCACATGGACAGGTATCCAACAGAGGGTCACCTTGTTTCTATTACCTAGTTCATCAAGTTTTTGAAGGCATTCCCACACAAGTTTTGACTTAATGATATATGTAGGAGTCAAGTGCCATGATAGCAACTTGGCTGTCTGACATTATAGTGTCTGACATACAGTTGATATGGTTTCTATCAAGATTGATTTGGACACATCTATCAATGGCATAGATTTCAGCCTGAAAGATACTGGTGCTTCTGCCCATGGATTCAGAGTATTTGGTTCTGGGCCCGAATACTTCTGCTCCAGTTCCTTCATCAGTTCTTGATCCATCTGTGTACCACTTTGTTGTGCAATTGCTCAGTTTGTAGATAGTGGATACATTGCTTCAACTTTTTTTTGTTACTGAGCTTGGCAGCAAAGTTCTTTTGGAAGTTAAACCTTCTAATGATATTATCTCTAGGAAAGGCTAGGAACGGTAGTTTTTTGAGCCGGGCATCGAATTGCCTCGATGTAATGCACTTATTTCTTCCTATTCCTTCCTTGGCTATTCTTAGGATCATTTTACTTGCACATTCCTCAACCACAAGATGCAAAAAAGTCAGTTACAATAGTACCTCCATGGCTGCAGTTGGACCAGTTTTTATGGCCCCTACGATACAGAGGCATGCTGGTCTTTGCATCTTAATGAGTGTCTTCCTTGTGGTGACCAGATTGGTTCTTTTTGCCCATACAATCGCTCCATATGTGATCATTGGTCTCACAATAGCAATATACATCCACCTAAGGATGGTCGGGCTACATCCCCAGGATTTGCCCGCTAGGTTTCGACAGATTATCAGAGCCCGCTTGGCTTTTCTGGTTATCTCTTCTGTGTGCTTTTCTCAGATGAGTTTACTGTCTAGGTTTAGTCGCAGAAATTTAACATCTTTGACTGGTGTCAGTATTGTACCCGACAGCCTTATTGGCCTCAGTCTTTCAAGTTTTATTTTCCTCGTGAAAGGTACTATTGTAGTTTTTGTCGGATTAAGGCTTAGATCAGCCGTCAAACACCATTCTTGAGTTATATCAAGTCTCCTTTGTATAATATCGCATAGATTTTACTCAAATTTGCTTCTGACAATAATAACTATGTCATCAGCATATGCCTGACAGTTGATGCCATCGTTTGTTAGATTCTCAAGTAGCTCATCCACAACCTTATGGGCATCCTTTTGCTGCTCTGACGTTGATGATAACTTCTGATGTATGAGTCTCTGCTGATCTTGTGCTCAGAAGTTCATACATCCACGTGGATACTGTGTTGCTTACCCCCTTTCTATCTAGAGCTCGTACAATTGAATGAGATGTGTTTTCGAATACTCCTTCGATGTCTAAGAAAGCACACAGTACTATCTCTTTTGCTTCAAGAGCGTTTTGAATAGTTTCAGTCAGCTGGTACAGAGCAGTCCTTGCAGATCTGCCAGCTCTGTAGGCATGCTGACGATGATGAAGAGGAGATGTACGTACTACTTCCTCTCTTAAATAATTGTCCACAGGCTTTTCCATCGTTTTGAGAAGGAACGATGTTAGACTAATCGGTCTGTAGGACTTCGGTAGACTTGGGTACTCAGGGATTAATTGAACCAACCAGAGTTTTTTATGAAACGATGTATGCTCATTCCGTCTAACAACGCCAGTTTACTCAGGTTGTCGAATAAAAGAGCCTCTAGTCCTAGAGTAGTTTTCTTCGGGACAAGAAAAGCGATTTTATTAAGAAGAAGCGATGTTGATTCTAGTATGTTGCAGTAGGTGTCTTGTAGATGAAGTGAACATTGTCAGGTTGTATCTACTTCAAAAATGATTTCACTAACGAATGAGCGACGTGCGCCTCTTTCCTATTTATTGTCCTAATTTGTACCCATATTTCACGCCAACACACATTTCCATCGAATATTTACCGAAACGAAGATATGACACCGTGATCATACTATCTAACGACTTTAGACGCCTTTTGGTGTGCGGCTACGTCAAATCATTCGTCTACGCTAATAAACCAAGAACCTTTATGACAACATCATTTATGATATTGACGAAATTGGGTCGCATTCCTGCCAAAATGTTATGAAAAATTCGAAAGTTCGCATGAACGTAACCCACCGCAACCGTCTATGTCATATGGCTGATATCGTGTTCCATAATGTGATAAAAATCCCTTGAAAGACACATAACATATACATTTTATTTTCTTAAATTTTTCAACCCTTTTGGAACACTTTACTTGAAGTTTCTGAGTACCATTCATGTAAACTTTCATAAAAGATACATATACAGCTCTTGCTATTATCGAAATGGAAAAATTTTCATATTGGGGTGGTAGTAAATTATGTATTTCATTTACATACATATGTATATGTTCGCATATAAGTAATTCCGATCGGTAGGTTCCAAGGAATGGACTAAGCTCCTTTAGACCAACCTGAGACTTGGATCTCCTTTCCATAACGCGTCATTTATTTATCATTAGTAGCCTTATTTTTTTAGCTTCTAATTTACATTTGTCTCATTATTTTTTTTTTAATAAATTGACTTCCAAGAAGTAGCTATATGTACGTATCTTCTGAGTAGGTATTTACCTGATTATAAAGCCTGAAACACCTCTGTGTGTGATTTTTTTCAACTTCAAGAAATTCTACAGAATCGCTTGTGAAATTCCATCCATGCTATATTTTTTGTGTACCTATTTTTTTTTATCATGTTAAGGCCTAACGGGTATATGCGCATATGTACATACATATATATATATTTTGTTTGTTTCTGTATCATTGTGAAAAATATTTCTTGGAATTTGTGAAACGAGTCGTTTTTAAGAGGTAAACAAATAATTCGGTGTCCTCATACCTGCTGTTTTCTTATTTTATTCAGTGCCAAGGTGAGTTAAAGGACTCCGTTGATATTATTAGCAAGGGATGTAGAGTATCACATTCACGAGTCATAGAGTTTGTTTTGATTCCGATGGTGATTACTGCAATATACTTAGGTATGTATTTATGTACATGAACATATCTATTTCTCAGTATCCACTCAAATAAAAAATAACATTCAGTATTATTTTTTATTATTTATTTATAACGAATTCTATTTTTTATTTGAGTGAAGAGACAATGGAAATATGTATTCAATTTCGATTCAATGAAATATTTAAACTGGTTTCCTGGTAGTAAGCAATATGGAAAATAACTTATCATACGCATACCTTATATTAAATGACTTTAGAGAGTACTTACATATGTTGATACAGTAATCCAACGAATCTGCAAGGGATTTATCGAATTCTTAACATATCCTTTCATTATCTTTTGATAGTTGTTATTTTATTTTCCTCTTCTATCAAATATCCGGCTTAAAAAAGGAGTCCAAAAACATTGAAATTTTGGATGCAATAGTTATCAGTTACGGATTTCCCCTTTGAGTTGTTTTGTTATGTTAAAATTATTGACGAAAATAAAAGTATACCTATAAGCTCGATTGGTGGTACACATGTATACGCTTTTGACAAAACTTTCACGATTTGTTGAAACATACATAGGTATGTATGTAGATGCTGAATTGTTTTGATAATTTTGTCCAATTGTAGCTTAGATTGTGTACTTTCCAATCAATTTTGCACAACAAATTTCGAATACTACATATGTATGTAAATACCTTTGCCGTCTGTACATAATGTTTCTTTCATTTTCTAAACTAAATGTACGCGAACCCAAAACAATTGTTACACAGACTGCTGACTTCACTTTTTAAATATCCTCATTTTACTTTTGAACTAATTAGGATATCTAGGACGAATCAACATCTATGATTGGATATATGATTGGATTAATAAGTATGTAGGTATGTAATCTGACTGCAAATATCGTTGATGGAGTCGTAAGTTTTTCCACTAACAAATGTTAAATATGTATATATCTACGTAGTTACAAACATATACGCATCAATCATAATTTTTTGGAATATATCGAAAAGAAAATTTTTAATGACATTGTTTTTATATCCAGTTAACATTCTCTAGTATGTATATGGTATTAAGTCCCATCACATCCCGTATGCCATCCTGTACGTTTTCTTTACAGCTTTAAGCAGGTAATCCATTACACGTGTCCACCGTTGAAGGATATACATATGATAGATACATATGTATGTATATGTATGTATACTTCTTCCTATGGCTCCCCCTTTTCGCTTATTTCTTTTTTTTTTATTTTATTTTCATTTCATCGACCAGTTAAAGGCGCTCAGCTACGTCATCTAGTAAATTCATCCCTGTGAGCCTGTAGCAGTAGCTTCTGAAAAAATATTGATTCAATGCTACATACTAGCTTGCTACTCATTTTTTCTGAAAAGCATTTAGGAGACAGAAGAAAAAGAAAAATAATATTTATTTTTATTTATTATTTATCAGATACACGATTACCGAACTTCCCTTTCAATAGATCAATTCTTTGACAACCTGTGTGGCATGTGTCACCATCTTGTTGGAACCAAGTCTATCCAAGCCATGTTGGAAGAATATATGGCCAAAAATAGTCTTCCAACATGGCAAGATAGCGAACTTCATTGACCGTAACATGGCGATCATTTCTATCGACGAAAAAATACATTACAATCACACCTCCCGCATGAAATCCGCACGGTCACTTTTTGTGGCTGCTATATTTTCGGTACTTCAACCGGTGTGTTATCTCACACACCGACTCAGAATTTTGGTAGTAATTTTTAATAATTTTTAAACGTTGATCGTTCGTGAACTTCACTTCAATAGCGAAGGCGATTGAGCCATGTTCGTCCGTCCGCCTGTCTGTCTGTCTGACTTTTTGGGCCTTAAATTTTGAGCTAGGAGGATGAAATTTCACATCTGGGCTTTTGAAAAGGAGAAGCAGTACAAGGGTTTACATTTTTAAAATCCGCCAATTGCCGCCACGCCCTTCATAACTTCATTATTTTACTTGAAATCGAAAAGTTTTATTAGGACCAAATATTTCGATATTCAGATTGTCTACAATTCAACAACATATGGTATGTGTATGACACTTTTTGGGGCCGTTTTCATTAAAATAACATCCCGAAAATTGTCCGAAACACTACAAGCAAGTGTACGCAAATATTTCTAGAAACCGGGAACAATTATGGCAGATTCAGAACCAGACACGGTAAGGCATTTCCTAAGTTACATCAGCATTGGATAGGATTGATCAGTCACTCAGCGGAGACTCTTCAGTTCTGTTCAAGCACTACTAAAAAGGAGGGTTTTGTAATGCATTCATAAAACCAAGGCTCGTAGTTTTAATAAAGATACATATGTACATGAACGCCGTGGTAACTAATCTGAGTGAAACGCTCCCAAACAAGATCGAAGAGAGTTGGGACTGTGCACCTCTCTTGACCGCCTGACAAACATCAGGGAGTCATGAAAAAACTTTTTAAAACCAAAAATTGCCCTTCGGATACGGCATTAAATAGTAGGCACTTTCCATTCCTGTAGAGAATATAAAACGCACAACACAAATGGTTGTCCCATGGAGCTGTCGCACCAAATATTTGAATTGGTATTTTTTTTTTTTTTTGTAATTCAAAAACCAAGATATGGGTAATTAAATTGTTTAACAGATTTTATCAAATTTATATTCTAGGTACAGAATCAACAGCATTTAATGTACTTTAAATTCTACGTCTGTTCTAAGGACATTGTGTGTTTACCAACAAAGGGACATCGACTTTAATGGAAATTTGTAGTATCTACGTATTCCCATTGCCCGCAAGACCTGTCCTGGGAATAGGTCCGACAATTTATCATTTTTAGAGTACCTTTCTACTTTGCATCTTTTACAGAACTTACCACCATAGAAACACAAATAAAGATATGTAATCATTTTATTCGCATTCCAAGAAAAGTACAAAATTCCCATAATTGCCTAACTTCTTGTGAAAAGAAGCCGAAACTCATTTGCCAATCGCAATGAAATATATCCAAACAAGTAATAAAATTAAGAAACACAACTCAAAGGAAACATATTACAACAACCAAAAAGCCAATGGCAATTCCTTAAACATAAATCACATCGCATTAATTTAGCTTCTTCTTTCCCGTATACTACGCATACTGAAAATCGGTTCATTGCCCATTGCCAAATCACATTTCCCCACTTAAATGCCCTAAATTAATTAAAGTCATTGGAATTTATGGTCCCTCTTCCATTGCTACTCGTAACATAAAAAAAAAAAATAAGGAAAAAAAACGAAACCCATCCTTGCTTACAATTCACATTAACCTACGGCTGTACTTAGGAGAACCGCCATAAGCACAAACCCACCAAGCGCCACAACTCTCTGTCATAGAATAATATACATGTCTCCGGGTATAAACATTTTTAACAAGGATCCACACTACTCCTCCATCTGCATAGGAAGCCAAGGCAATGTGTACAAACAAAACGTAGCATAAATTTAATATTTGCTTCATGCTTCATCCACATTGACGACCGAACGACCGACGACGCTGACGACAAATCGACAAGGACAACGCACGTACGTTTGTGTGGTGGGGTGGTGATGGTGCTGGGTGGCTCTTGGGGGTATGAAATAGAAGTTTATTTTCCTACTTTTAGCCTGCAATTTCCCATGTAGCTAGTATGTGCCTGGAATTTTTGGAACTCTCTCGAAAACCAAACGAGTTCCGCACCGCACTCTGGGGCTCATTTTAGCCTGACTCTATTTTCAAGGACGAGTGGGTTTTCTTTTTTTTTCAGTTTGACAGGGGATGGTACTCCGTTGTGGAACGAGAAAATTTATGAAAATTATATGCGTATGAAAATGGATGACTGTTAGATTGTCTTGATGGTGGATTTTTTTTTTTATATTTTTTATTGTGTACACCTTGTAGTGTGGAAAGAGAGAGGAATGGAGTTGTTTACCTCAATAAAAATGGAAGCCTGGAGGTTGTCTCAGGCAAATATGAGGTTTGAAGTTTGACGGGGGTAACAGAGAAGCAAATTTTTGTGATAGTCCCTTTAATAAAAATGCAAACAAATATTACGGTATTTTAGTATTCGGTGTTTTCTTCTTCTTCTTTTTTTTGTTGCTTGTGCTTCTTTCGGAGGCTCGTCCTTTGCGGGCATATCATTTATTTAAGGCGCAACTTTATGACTGATTTTCAATACCGGTGGTAGCTGCTGCCGTTCGTGGTGAGATGGTGGGAATTTATACATTTTTTGCATTCCTCCTTCTGTGCTGAGGAAGTCGTAAAATGATGAGATTGACATAAATGTGTTACGAGAGTGTGTTGGGCTTTTTGGATTTAAGTGCAAGGGAAACCGCAAGCAGAACTTTCTTTTGGGGAAATGTACTCGTATGTATATATAAAAGGGGTGGTATAGGTACTGAATTTTTGGGGGTGGTACTTGCACGTATATGCAGATAACTCATAAGGGTGGTTTATGAGGTTTTTATGATGCATGTAATAAAGGTAATGTCGGCTTCTCATATTACATGTACTAGTTGACGCAGGAAATTGTTGGTTGTTTATTTATTCTCGTCCTCTTTTTTTTTTTGTCACTTTTAGACTTGGTGATGCTTCAAGATGAATAAAATATCAATTTCTTTGCGCATGATAGTCATATATTTGACGTTTTTATTGCATTCAAGTTGTTAAAGAAATGTTTATGCATTTCATATTTTACCTTGAATGCGTGCACGTGTTGGATAGTGTATTTTTAAAGGTACTTGTGAGTTTTATACATACGTATACATGCATATGTATATATATTTTTAAAGTGAAGCTTTTAATTTAAAAATTTTATGTAAAGTGCAATTTTTTTATTCGTTCAAGCTAAAGCAACGATTTATGATTGTAAGTAAAAGCAAATGATTATGGTTTATTATTAAATTTTCACAAAATTTAAATATCGAAAGATACGTAAAAGCTAAAAATATCAATTCAAAAAATATCAAGGCTGTTTGAAGGTTTGCTATTTTAGAAACTATGTCGCATTGTTTGCTTAAATCTTGTACGACCAGCTTGCTCTACACGTGGAAGTATAACCAAAGACCATATAATACAAAGATGTAGCACATCAGCAAGCAGAAGATTTTTCGATTTTCGACCCAAAAACAGGACCATATTGCGAAATATATTTTGTTTAAGCAACACAATGTATCCTCTATTCATAAGAGGATACAAAAATACGTATCTGATAAATCAGTTCTGTCTTCGTTGTTCTCGTTTTCTTGTTTTGTCTTCTTTGATTATATGAATAAATGATGAGAATAACAAGGTTCAATTCGAACATTTCTTTCGGCTACGAAACATTTGTATGGATATCCAAAAATGTTTGCATTTCTATATTTGGAACTTTACGTTGTACAAATGGAGAATATTCATGCGTTAAGTTACATATGTACGTAGATGCAATTTTTTTAGTATGAATGTTAAAAGCTGCCATTTGGACTAGAGGAAGTGTACCGATTATGAAGTACATACCAAATTTTAAATTCATAGGTATAAATGTATTAGAACTTTCTTTTTTCTTTTTATCTTTTCGTCTTTTTTTTTGAGTTGAAACAGTTGACAATATTATATACTTTACGTATCGATAAAGAAAAACCTGAACAAAATGTAAATTAAAACTCAAATTAACGGAAATAATAAGCACAATTCCTCTTACGGTTGCTGAGTTATAGACCGAGAAAAAACAACATAATAATTTTTCTCGCGTGTATTTTATACGGAAAACGTAGTTCATGTCCAATCTTTGAAGTGCTGCCCTGAAAAGTAAGAAAAACCAACTGACTCGTGATCACAGAAATCAGCTAGTAAAGCTCAAAGAATTTACAAAGTTGGCTCAGGAAACAAAATATCAGAATCCTTGCTCATGTTGCATGACATAATATTTTTTGTTATTTTATTATTTATTGTTACTTTAGGAAATAAAGAAGAATAGGAATAACCAAACTCAACTGGGAAAGTAAGAGAGACGTCTTTTGTTTATGAAAAATATAACATAACTTGTATTTTTATTTGGCTGAGCCCGAAAAATTTCTGTTTTATTTTCGGTGTATGGCGTGCGACGTCTTTATATTCACCCCTATTCCCCGAAACGTTACTAAAACGTCGATTGTCGTTCTTTAAGACGTTCCGTTTCTTAAAAGTTATTGCAGAAATTAAACGCCCAAAAACGCCTTTGTCGGTAAGTAGGTAGGTATTTGACTTTACAAACGATCTACTCTTAAAAAATGAAACGCCTTGAAGAACGATAGTCAGCATTTTATGGCAGTTTAGTAAAACGCCATTCGGAATAAGGGCGATTACATGGTTTTTGGTATAACTGTCGCTTGATTGTTTATTTACGATATTCTGTACTGTATGAGTTTTCAAAATATGCGATGAATTTTTGTTTTTAATTAGAAGAAACGCTTAAGTCAGAATCTGCAGAACAGTGTATAGTGCAACTTTTCGTTTTATCTAAGTAGATTCATTATCTTACCCAGTGTGAAATGATAAACGCTAAAAATACAAGAAAGTAATAAGATCAATTGCCGTAAATGGTTGTTGTATTTCTCGTTGTACTTATACCTCATCAGACTTGAAATTTTCGGCTCCAGAGTGTATCAGACAAAAACTACGAAAGATCGCATTTAAATATTTAATCAGATACCCAAGCAGCTCTAAAAATGTCCTTTAACTTTGAGTCTAGGTTGGGAATTGTCTTTAAACTCTTTTGTATGTCACCGTCAAACTTTCCATACTTTATTCATGCAAACTTCTAACGCTGAGTAATGATTTGGTGATAATAATGCGTACTTGGCCTGTGGATTGTAACTAATGGCTTATGGTAATTCTAATCATGGAAATTTGTTCTTATCAAAATTACTTAATAACCAATAAGAAAGCATTCCGAATTGAGCTTCCACCATTACTAAAAAGACATACAATCATACGATTGACATTACGACTAGTGAGCGCTCTTCTTAAGTGGAGAGTTTTCCCAATTACAGGATTACAGGTACCTATATGTACATATGCAAATCCATTTTATTCTACTTAGTCATAAAATTAAACTCTTTCCATTTAGTGCCCGAAAATAAATATGCCCATGACAAAAATACTAGATGTAATAACGAATGCTAACAATCACAAGGTTTTCTACGTTTTAGTTCGGACACTGCCCGTAGAATAATGAAAGCAAAATACACCTAATTTTCGTGCCACTATCTATAATTATTATAATTTCCGTATCTAATCTTACCTCTATATGTAGACTCCATAGGGACATTTTTTAAATAGATATAAATTGGATGTACGAGTACATATAGAAGTTCTTTTCGTGTCAAAATTAGATTTGGTTTGACTGATGGTTTTCAAGTATTTTCTAAAATTAGATCAAAACTTAGTTCACCATGTCAGATAAGACAGAATTCAGAATTGGTCTTATCGTATTTGATTATCAGTTTTCAGCCATTAACTGCTTAAAGCAACCTTACCTCTTTTGTGAAACCATCTTACAGACTTCGGATTTCTAACGACTCAGTTAAAGGCACATAATCAATTTCGATACAAAGCATTTCGAGCAGTAATCTTCTTTATTTCACTTCCTTAAGACATTTTTGCAATTGCCTACCTACATATAATGGTAACAATTTCCTGCAACTTTTATTGCCACTTGAAAATAATTGCGAAGTAAAATATTTGGCCAACGTACATATAAAACCAACTCAAGAATGGCCATAAGCGACTCATAGATGCGCACACGAGTTCATTCATAAAGCCAGCATAAAACTACCTCAAAAGGTATTTTATTTCCTTAAACAACTTCTCCTCCCACACATAAAACCATCAATAAGCAATGCCACATTATCGTTAATCAAGTACCAGCATATCCAACTCCCTTAACCTATCCACCGCAGGCTATACAACAAAAGTAATATAAACAAAAAGTAGCAACATACAAAGAAAATAAACCCACTCTCTCCGTCTCTCATACCACACACTGAACGGAACCGAAAGCATTTTGACCATTCAAAATAATTACACAAAATGCCCTAATCCCTTTTGACCCAAAACATTGACCTGTATGTTAACCAACGTTTAACAAACGAAAAGAACCCAAAAAGCCTACCAAAACTCCCCCATTCCATAACTAATTCCTTGTTTTCGAAGACTTTTCGCCCCCAAAAACCACCGTCAACTTCGTCATACTGGCCTCTAACAATAGCGAAGAGGCAACCAAGAAAGTAAAACAAAATCGTACACCAAAAAGAGGACGAACAACAGTCAGTGGGTGAGGATGAGGAAGAAAAACCAAAGCGTAGTCCTTTTATTTCACGTTCCATCAGCCGTCCGCCCATCTAAGAAATATCCTCAGTCATTTCTTTTATGGAACCGAATGGTGAACACAATCGCATCACACATACTTGCAAACATACACAAACATACACACAATGAAGGCAAACGGCCCCGGTCGTAGGTTATTAGGCTCGTAAAACCGGGCCCATCATCATCATCAAGAAGGCAATCGACATACTTCAATGAGCTTTCTGTTCAGTCACTATTAGCAGAGTTCAGTCAAGTTTGCTAAAATAGTAATAATGTTTACGTAAAGATAGATACACAACATAAGGATGACATTATGGATAGGATGGGCATATCCTCGGTTACTAAGGTGCCTTGGTAATTTTCTGAGCTGTGTGTTGGTATGTATTAAATGAGAGAAAGAAAAAAAAAACAACCAGGGTTATGTGACAGAAATTTGGGGACATCAACCCCAAGGACCTGAAGGTAGATAGTGCGGTTACTTGAACGCTTGAATAGGAGAAAATTCTACCCAAATGTTAGTTTTAACACGCAGAACCTTTTAGGATATATAGTCTTTGAGAAAACTAAATTGTTGATAAAGTAAAGGTGTACGATAGTATGGTATCAAATTCATGACACCTACCACCAAGTCATGCTGGCTATTCCTAGAAAAATGTTCATTTTGTGTTCGAAAGTTCTTATAGAGAAGGTGTGTGGAGCTATGGACAGTGATATGTGAAATGTCCCATGAAAAACATACATATAGCTCATACTGCCATGAGGTGACCAATTTATTTTAGTACATGCAGAGGATACAACAATGTGATAAGATTTGAGTGAAAGTAATTTTTGTGCCTTCGTGTTACCTTCCACTCGTTTACTCTACCACTTAGCTTATTCATCAATTCATTAACTTATTTTCTAAAATATTTAAAAATATTCTGTTCTCTTCATATTTTTAGCTGTCGCTCTCGTATGAAAATCCTCGTCCGTAATCCAACGCACTAACCACTTGAGTCACGGCGGCGGCCCAGTACTAATGGTATACAATTTCATGAGATACGTATATAAATACATCTATAGTATCTGTATGTAATCTAATTTGCTTGTACCAACACCTAAATTTTGGATTTGAATTAATGGATACCAATCTGCATACTGCGCCGTGTGCGCCGTGGCTCAAGTGGTTAGTGCGTTGGACTACGGAGCAAGGGGTTCCAGGTTCAATCCCTAGACAACACCTAAAATTTCTTTCACGGCCCCACCTCTCGCGAGCGTCTGACAAACATCCGAGAGTAAAAACTGTGATGAAATAGTTTCTCAAAACAAAAAATTGCCGTTCGGATCCGGCATTAAAAAGTAGGCTCCTTCCATTCGTGTAAAGAATATAAACACGCACAACACGAATGGTTGTGAGAAGCTAGGCCCTGGGTCCCATGGACCTGTTGCACCAAAAATTTGTTTTTATTTGTTTATCTGCATACTGCTCGATCCATAGATACATCGAATTTCAAGCTAAATCCTGCAGTTAAATAGATTACTAATTTAAATCCCATGATAAGATTTATTTTGCGGTGCATTGCTCATGTTTTTCACATGAACATGCACATTATGCATTCTCTACAAAACGTTAAAAATAATGCTTTCCTTGGTGACTTCTATGAACAAAATTAAAATGAATTTGTTGACCTTTCGAATTTCGAATGTCGTATATTTTGCGCATACAACCGGTAAACTTTTACAGTCGAATTCGCAAAGTATACGTACATATATAGATACATATGTACATACGTACTTATGCATGTTTCATTCAGAATGTGCAATTTTGTTTTCATCTGTTCCAATTGTTATTATTTATTCATGAAACACTACTGAAAGCACCAACGCCACAATGTTGTAGAAGGTATTACATACGTGTATTCGTGTACCTATTACAGTGGTACTGAGAGTACTGAAACCCCATTGTTCCGAGAAAGCTCTCTGCAGTAAATTCTTTAAAAAACAGACAAAGCAGATTGGTCCAGACTCCGATGTAGTTCATTATACTACCAGGCCTATCTATAAGTGCTAAAAGTTTACCAGTTTGAAAAACTAAGAGGAAAACAGAAATCGATAGTTCAAAGGAATAAATCGCAGGCAACAACAAGCTTTTTTAATACGATTTCACCTCTCGCGAACGTCTAACAAACGTCCAAGAGTATAACGATAAAAATAAATAAAAATTATCATTAAATTCTAGGTTAATTTCATTCTTGCTCTAGACTAATCTTGTCTAGATGCTGCAAATGAAAGATATCTCTATACTAAATAGTATACATATATGTAGTCAATCTACTGCTTTTAAACATTTTTGTTTCAAATTATGAAATAAGAACCCATTGGACTCAAGTAGTGGTTGTCGTGAGCTATAATTGAAGCCACGGAGCATCCATCCATATAATCTAGTTAATTGTGTAATTAATTTAAAATTAATTAACATTTTAATAAAAACATACTCAACATCCACTCTCTTCCATCGTTATTTGTTTTGATTTACCTTGTAAATTTGTTGTATGGAATTGAATTACCCAAAGGAACCTAATCAAATTCGACGTGGGATGTGATACTATAGCAACATCGCATTTGATGTAAATTTCCCGTCAGTTAGCTTACCCTACTTTAGGCAAAGAAAAATTATGAGATTTACTTTTATTGTATGTTAGTATGTACATCAATTTACTTCCTAACTTTAAATTAAAAAAAAAACTTTGCAAAGTGGGAGGAGAAATATGTTTTTTTTTGTTAATATTGTATTCAACTAGATGTGTTATAAAGTAGATATTCTATTAAGAAGTACCTACATATATTTGCAAAAAAAATTTTTGAAATGATTTTATGCCTTTTTTAATTAGGTTTATTATCCTTTTTATTGGGTTAAGAAATATAATAAGTTCCAAAAGTTAAATGAGAAAGTTTTGATAAAGTCGCAAATTTCTAAACGCATCCTAAACGCTATTGATGTGGATCAGCTGAGCAAACTATGCATCGATAATTTTTTCGATGTTTTCATTTGACATTCAAATCACTCATTTAAATTTATTTTTAATTCAAAGTATGTCATTTTGGTAGTTGCCTACTTTGTATAAAATACCTTCCAAACCATCAAACTTGTGCAGTGTAAAATGTATACAAATTATCGAAGTTGCGTAGTAGATGCATCAAGAGAATAGTACTATCGCATCGAAACAAATTTTTTTTTTTACTTTGGAACTCAACCTGTTTGTATTGTACGTTTACCAATTAAAAGTCACAAAAGTTAAGTATTAAAATGTTCGTTTTAACACAATAAAAACTAAATTTCTTGACGGAGAAAATGGACAATTTGTTCAACCCGTAGCTTTACTTTTGATACTTTCACGCCGAGAGGCTTTCGCCTTAGATGATTGACAAGCTACAAATTTGAATGCAAAAAGCTTGTAAACAGACGTATTAAAACTACATATTTTACTGACTATTGGCGGATTATACCTGGCTTAAATTTCATAGCATGTCCGAAAATTCTCACCAATAGAATGCACAGTGAATCACTCCTAGGCAGGGTAGCCATTGATAATTTTGAGCCCAGAGCTGCAAAAGTGTATCCACAAAATATTTTCCAAAAATAAAGTACACCAATACATAATGATAAAAATATAGTTTTAATTCACATTAAAGCAAACATAAGGGGAGTAAAACAATACAAACTACGACCTAAAACTGAAATCAAAGACGGGCAATACTTCTCTTATAAGACAGGCATACAAGGACCTGTGGGAACTTTCCTTATTCTAGGCACTAGGTAGTCAAAAGACAGAAAAGTAAGGCATTTTTTGAGGTATATAGGTGGACTGGATTCGTTGGTAAAACTCTCCCTACATTCTAAGTTAGTTTGCGAAATGTCAAAAACAGCTGATTGGTTAGTATTTTATTTACTGTTCAGCTATGCTTTATAAATTAAATGAATTATGTCCGATAAGTAAAATAATCAAATTCTCTTTGAATTACGATGAAGTTTTCTACGATCTGAGGCATTCAAGTGATTGTTCAATTATTCAATGCGTTAAGTGAACATTAAAACATAAGTCTAAAGTTTTAAGTGAAGCCGAAATTTTTTCTTTGTTATTCATTTCTTGCACTTTACGCTTTTTTACAGATTTCTATTCCATACAAATAAATTTATCACTAAGATTCATCCAGTACTATAAAAGACTAAGTCTAGTTTGTACAAGTAATTGAATAAATAAAAAAAAAATTGTACTATGAAAACCACATACATACTTTATGCAAAGTGAAAACAGGAAATGAAGGTACGAGTTATGACATATGAAATGTCACTTACTTTTTGATTCAATTTGCCGTTCCATGTGTTAGGCCTTACCTCAAAAAGTAGGCCTAGAATCCGGAACGTGCCCACTATCTAAACTTTCTTACGTGATTACTGATATGACATAGATTTCAGATTAAAGTGGTGGTATTGAGAGATTGTAAAAAAAAAAATTGGTAAAAATGAAATAATAAAAAGTTGCCAAATTTTGAAGTATAATTTGGACATTTTCAAAAATTGGTCGCCTAATGACTTGAAAAAGTCGCCAAACTTAGAATTTGTTCTCCTAACGACTACCCTGCTTCTAGATATTCAACAATACCTAGTATCCCGGACGCTTAAAAAATCGTCAAAATGAGACTTTGTTCACCTAATGGCTATCCTGCTTCCAGCTATTCAACAATACCTACCTAGTATCCCGGACGCTAAAAGTCATCAACATGAGACTTTATTCGCCTAATGGCTACACCTGCTTTTAACTATTCAACAAAATTGCGTTCTCTTTTGAAAATGTTTTTGCAACTTGATTTAAAATTTGCTTAATTCTGTTAGATTCGTCCCGCATCTATAAATTTCATGTCTACCGATTTGGACAAAATGATGAATTATGATTTCCATGGATACACCAAACTACCCTGCAAAGCGTTGTGCAGTCAATTAATCTCTATCAACTTCCGCATGGAGTTCAAAAAAACTCACCATCTGAATTAGGTAAATGGTGCTAACCGTCCGCTTATTACAAAACATCTCATTAAATGACTTCATTAATCTCCTAGACTTTCAATGCATGCATTTAGAAGTTTTTTGAGTATGAAAGAGATTATCACCCCAACATTGTGTTTAGTAAGGTTGAGTGGTTTTTAATATATTAGAAGTGAACAGTTTGTTGGTTGCTGTGTCGATATTAGAATTGTTTTGCGAAGTAGCATTTATTATACCGCCTCTTTTAAGCCATGTAAAAGAAAAACCTTTCAACGAAGTTGCGAATTTTTTATTTAAATGTACTATGTCATATCTTTTCATTCTGGGAAATAACAAAGTTAAGTTCTGACGACATCTGTTTACTTTAAATAAGATGAATACAAATCGTTATTAGCCTATTCTTGTTCCTTCGATCCTTATCCTCCACTAACATGACATTGTACTTTATCTTGATTGTACTTGATACAGAAAATTTTTTTTCTCAAATTGGATTGATACTTTAATATTATATTACGGACACAGTAAAGGTGACTTCCATTTGTTTGAAGAACATTGCACACACAATACGAATGGTTATGAGAAGCTAGTCCTTGGTACTTATTAGCCTTGTTTTATTTTCCCCATGATCTGATCTAGATCAGCGCCCACGACGAGTTCTAAGTGGCATTCCATGTCTTGCAAATCTCTCTCTATGAGGCCGCCTCGATCAATGATTACTCTTAAGCAGGGTTGCCGTTGAAAAATTTCAGAAAGTCGCCCAGAGCATAAAAAGAATCCCCACTGAATTGAATTAGTTGCAGAAGTAAAGCACATCAATAAAATATGATCATGAAAATATCATTTTAAGTATAAAGCAATTAGGAATTAAAACAATACAAACTATAAGATAGGCATACAAGCAGTACTACTAGTATTTATCATTTTCTTAAGTAATTACTGATATGAAACGGGTACAAACCCGACAAAAACAACAAGTTCTGGCAAAGGAAATTCCAATATACTGGCACTTGTTTTTACGAACATATACAAAATTTTGCTACTTGCCCGTCAAATGCTATGAAATTTCTCAAATTTTGGAAATGCATTTGCAGCATTCATAAAAAATAATTCATATTTTTCATTGTAGCAATAAAGTTCTAAAAACACTGCGGTTTAAAAAAATAACTTTAATTCACCATTCTTTTGAAGTCAGTGGTGAATTCACATATTTCGTTGAAGTCAGTAGTGAATTCAGTTGAAGTCAGTGAATTCAACTGCAATAATTTTCATTCACTTGAATTCAGGTGGTGGACCATGTTGATGTTGATGTTTGATTATAAGATATTTGTGGATGAGTTTCAAATTTTGAGGTAGTAAAGATATCGTGGTGTTTGTAACGTGAAGAAGATTTTAATGTCTTAACAAAACAGCAGAGGGAAAAATTGCTTAACCAAGATGACGAGACCCTCCATTTACGGAACATGACTTCGATGGCGCAGTGTCCTGTGATGTGATATAGTAAGGATACGGATACAGGAACGATTTAGTGCCAGAAGTGGTACAGTCCTCCCTAGATAACCAGGACGAGTTGACCTCTTTTTCCTCAAATTGGTGGCATTTTTGACCCAATTCTTGTGCATCAACATTCGTCGATGAAAATGATCGCCAAATTACGATCAATGGACTTCGCTATCGTGCCATGTTGGAAGACTAATTTTCGCCAGATTTGAATGAAATTAACATCAGTGATATGTGGTTCTAACACATGCCACACAGCTGGACAAACAGTTGATCTATTGAAGGCGAAGTTCGGTAATCGTATAATTTCGGATTTATTTTTATGGGGTTACCTTAAGTCGTTTGTCTATGCCAACAAGCCAACAACGTTAGACGAGCTCAGGAATAATATCGGACTCGAATTTGCCAACGTTTCGGCCGATATGTGTGGAGGAGTGGTGGAAAATTGGCCCCAAAAATCGAACGCTGCCAATGTGCTTGCCATGGTCATATAAATGAGATCGAATTTCTTACTTAAACATGTGTACTATACCTGGAATAAATTTCAGCCTCACCTGAATTATTGTATGTACAGAATGAAAATCTGGTGGTGCGGTTAATGGATAAAATAGGTAACTTAAGTTATACATATACTTTTTGCTTGCACGCCAAGGAAAAAATAGTTCATACAGGGAAGGGGCTTTCTCAAGATGTCTCCTTTTTGCATTGAGTGTTAGTCAAGTGCTTGCTTGTCTACATTTTTTTAGTCCCCAATAGATGAAAGCGCGACCTCCCGCTTTGAAATTAAATGCATTTTATCAGAGCATTGTGGTTATGTAAGAAAATCCTACTTGCTTGGGCTTGTAATTTTTTGTTAGATAACCGCAATTCCCTGATAAAATGCACTTAAATTCAAAGCGCGGGCTAGCGCTTGTATTACTCGCTTGCTACATAACCATAGCCTTATTAGAGTATCAAGAATTGGTTTGGAGTTCACATTTTAGAATAATGAAAATTATGTACCTACGTACATAAATATTTATGTACATACATAAGTAAACCTACCCTAATTAAATGATAATCCATTATTTACTATTTTCTTTCATAATGTATGTATGTACTTACATATAAGAAGCAGTGCGAGATCTACAGTACAGACTTGGCCTTATTTTATTGATTTCTTATAATTTATAAATTGAAATAGTACATTTTTTAAAATTATGTTATTTTCATTTCCATGCCACGCTAAAGTTAATATTTAGCCGATTATTCCTTAAAGTATTAAAAGCTTTACTCTATCGGTCTTGGCAAGCCCGTAACCAGTCTTTAATACGGATTGTATATAGTTCAAATTCTTCGGAGATGACTTTTCTCAACTCGGCCATCAACTTGCACTTATGAACACAAAAGGATTCATTAAGATCTTTGAACTTTTAAATTGGTAAGTTTCAATTTGGCCAAATCTGTACATATCCGCATATGTATGTATCTAGGTATATTTCTACATCGAGTTGCTGACTTTCGTTAAAAAAAAAATTTATTTTAAATTTTATCTGATACAAGAAAAATGTTCCAATACTTAAAATCTAGTCTCTTTCTTTCATCATATTCCTTCAAATATGGACGCTATACCTATGTACCTCAAATTATACTGTACAGTCGCTTGAATAATGTAGTATGCCTTGAAAATATTCAGTCCACAAATACCTACATTCTTCAAGGTATACCTACATACATATGTACATATCTACTTACCTACTCTTTTCCCTAAAATCCGAGCTGTTTAAGTAAATATAATATCTATTTACAATTTTTTCAAAACGTAGCCAATTTTCGTGCAAATTGGATCCCCAGTCTCCCCTTACTAGCAATTATGTCCGTTGCTTATTAGTTTTCTTAAATATTACCTCAAATTTATCAAAACTCCCTCTGATCCCTATAAACTCTGAAATGTCAGCCTCATCTTTTTCCAGTAAAAATATTATTTACATATATCACTATGCGCGGCAAGAATCTCTTCCTTTAACTTCAGTGATTAAAGGCTACAAATACCTACATATGTATATACCTATATATCACAAATGTCTTCATACAGATTAGTTTACTGGAAAAAAAACCTTTAATCTCCTTGCAATCAAAATAATCTCTCCAAAGCCCACCTCATATTATATAATTTATAAAATTAAAACTTTAAATGTCACATATCCAACAAGGATAGCACATCAAAGAGCTTCTAAAATCAAAGCCCTTAAAAACTAAAACAATTCGATTAAAACGAATTACAATTCGGCCATATGTTTCGTTTTGACCATCAAATAATGTCCTTTCCAAACAGTCCCCGTAAGACAGCAATAACTTTGTGGTCAGGTGCGATTAATGGCATCAAGGGTCACATTTAATGTTACACTCGATATAAAAGTCCCGAAAAAAGGGTTAAACATTTGCCGCAAAACAACCCAAAACTACCCAAACCACCCTCATACAAGCAATAAAGCAACACAAAAGGATACTCGCTACGGCAAATTAAATTTGTTTATTTTTCGATGAATCGTCGTCATCATCCTTTTTTTTTCTCTTACACAAGATAGATGTATCCAAATTACAAGGAAAAACAATAAAACGGCATTGCCCATTCCATCCCCGTAAAAAAAAATAAAAATATCTCACAAAATAATATCCAAAGGAAATAAATTAGTTGTGTTTGGTACGAACCCTTTTATCCCTCCAACCGAATGTAATCCTCGTTCTGCTTCTGAATTTTGATGATTCCTTGGTGAGGTTTTGATTTCCTTCTTTTTCTTTTAATCCTTTTTTCTTTTCAAGATGAAACAAATAACAAACAAAAATTCTCCAAAAAAAAAAAAAGGAGGTAGAAATGAAAATCGAAAAGAAAACTGTGAAATCCTTGGTAATTAGTATCCTTTCTTTGGAAAAGTTTTTTCTTCCTTTTTCCCTTTTTGTTTTGTACACAACACACAGAAAAAAAAAAACACTGAAATTATTCTCCAAATGGATTTAATGGCTTTTCAGGATAATATTTTGGGAATCAAAAATTTTCGTAATTACTTTCTCACTGCACATATCCTTTTTTAATTTTTTATTTTTCACTGCCAAAACTTTTCTTGTATAAAATTATCAAAACACGCACCGTTGTACTTTACTTCTTTATTACTGCTCTTCACTCAATTAAGACAATTATCTTTACATTAGAAGGACTATAACTGGGGGCGGTGGTGGGTGGCAAAAGCATATTTACCATGCGGCGAAGGATAACATAAAAATTGTCGTCCACCCAAAATGGGGTTTGAGTATGAGTGTGCGTTTTGCTCTTGGATGTATGGGTTCAAGACGATGTGGTAAGAAACACAACCGCAAGGATATTCAGGACATTATGTAAGTGATACAAATTATTTTTTTATTTTTTTGTTTTGCATTAACCGACGATACGATTGTATTAAATATTTTCCGCACTTGTCACAGTTGAGAACACATAGAAATCCTGGCACATCCTTTTGTTATTCTTCTTTTTCGCTATTTGTTTAACCCTTTTATGAACTTATCACCAACCTCCTCCGAGTGGGGTTTTTTCCATAAAACCTACACCGGATACACCAACACGCATTATCCTTTTTATGTAAATAAACCTCATTGAACGAGAATTCAGAGGAAAAAAACAAGCTAAACCACCTCGCGACGACGACGACGACACACGTAACAACGATGGAACAACTATATCAACGTCTTAACGTACGGAACGTCTCCGGGAGACTGAATATTTTCCATCAACTAAAGTGTGGTAACATAAATGATGTGCCCTATAGACCTGCTGCAGCATAGTGTTGTTGTGTATCTTTCCGAAGAGTATCCACTCCATGGCGAGGTGGGTGGGTTACTGGAAATGCGTGCAATCTGGAGTTGGGGGTGGTTCTCTCTTACGTTTTGGAGAGATTCCTTGGACAATGTCATCAACTCCCAGGCAATTTGTTCTAATTCATTACGGAGATGGTGCATGGAAAATGTCGGGGTGAAATTCCAATAAGAACTCTCTTTTTCTAAGAACTCACCGCGCGCCGTGGGCCGACCATGATAAAAGAGAAATGTTGTGCTCTTTGTGTGCAGGGGTGGGTTTTGTTGGATGCGAGACGAGTATGCGTATTTTTGGACACTTTATTCCATTGGAATATGGAATATGGAATTCGTTGGTGATTTTATTGGTGAACTAGGGTGGAAGTACGGATGGAATTGTGTATTTATTTATAGTAACCCTTTTAGAGGACTGTGGGAAGGATAAGTGGTAGGGGTTGTATTATTTATATTTACAATATGCTAAAGGGAAGGCGCAAATGCTTTTGTTATTTCATTCTTTGTTCTTGAATTGTAAACAGTAGATAGTTTGAAGAGTAAACGCGATAGAATAGTCTTATTGAAGTGGAAGGAAACCTACGCAGCGAGTAAGTATTCAGCTGAATCATAGAGTTACTGCGTTAAGCACTTCAGTACTTCCTTAAAGAAAATATTTTTAGAGCTTTAAGAATGATGCTATTTATTTTATTTTTCGACGGCTTTTCGGCTTATCCAAAAATCATCCGTATAGACTTTAGAAGTCATGAAGTTATTTTTACACTGAATCACGGTTCAGCGATCTATCTAGTAGGTTTCTGGTTGAGTATCTACTCTCAGCTGGCATTGGTCTCCTAAAAAGTACTTTTTCATAAAAACAGCTGATATGGACATACATACAGGCACCATACAAATATACATATGTATGTGGTTTGTGGAGTATCAGGCCCATCATGCTCTCATGGGTTGTCCGACAGTATTCGAGAGTTTATCTTCTCTATTTCTCGAGAAATAATGGGTGGTTGACGTGTTTTTTTTAATCGTCCAGCATATTGTATGTATTCCAAAGCCTGATATATTCACTTCGTGCTTTGAATTTCGTCTTACCAATTCATCTCCAACAGTTCCTACTATCCTCCAGATTGAAAGCTTTAGTCTATCTGACAGAGGAATTTGAGTTATCGTCTCCGATATACAGTCTGCGGAAGTAGTCGCTACGTATCTTCGGTATCAACTACGGTTCTATGTACTACTCCAGACTTCGGTTCAGGGTTTGTCGACTTGGTAAAACTTTTGCATTTCATTGCTGCAATAGTGAAACCCACGCGTTGTCTGGACATTATAAGAGTATTAACCAACCCCTTTAGAGCGTGTGAATTATATATGTACCTTTATACAAAATGTTGTGTCAGTCAAACGTAAAAACGTAACAACCTGTAACTTCGAGAAAAGGAGTTCCACATTCCATTGGCATATACATTCTTATGTAGGTACATTCATATGAAGAATTGACAGGAAACAAGACACGGGTATACTGGAAACAAGTCCCATCTTCTTGTTTTAAGGATCTTAAGCTGCATACGCAGCTAACACAACACTGTGAACGCCTTTATGTCCTAGAGAAACATGGGAAAAGAAGACAAATTTATGAGTGGATTTGAGTTGAGTGAGGCAGCACTCACTGAACCATCCCATAAATTGTAGTAATTAAGCTTTCCTCATAAATCGTTCAGGTCTCCGAAATGATATTCGCTGAGTGCCGCTTTCTAAATTCTGCATAGGCTGAGGCATTCGCATAGGAAGCGAGCAGTGATTTCTTCTGTGTCTGTATCGCCTTATCTTCTGCAAAGGTCATCTGTAGTTAGTTGCATTATTCCTAAGTGCGTCTAAGAGAATGTGGCCGGAAAAAATGGCTATGAAGAAACTTTTGTGTTTTTTTGGTTTTTTGATACGACAAGATGAGAGAACGCTCCATTCATCTCTCATCCGATGGTCGTTAAACGTCTTGTGTTATGTAGTATTTTACAAGTTCAAGGGGGGTAGAACAAAGTTAACGAGCCACTGTCAGGTCCTGATTAGACCTCTTTCTTGCTAATTCATTCACCAGTTCGTTTTCTTGCATACCTGTGCCTCGTGAAACCCGCCAAAGCGTAAAGTCTTAGATCTTGTTATAAAAGGTTGAAATGTGATTGGGTGTTTGTTTTTGACTTTTATTATACCTTTTGTCAGAACAAAAAACACTACACTCTTGTACCTACTATTAACTTACTAAAGCACTTCCTCTTGATTCAGGCGGCAGCTGACGAATTCCCTAGATGGAATCAACTGTGGCGTCCACCAGTTAAAGTCAGGTCGAACTATTAGTGTTACCCCTATATGAGCTGCTTCATCATATTTGAATCACAGGTTTATAGGGATCTCCAATATGATGAGCCAGGGTATAAGAAAAGAGATGGCGGCGAATTAACCCTTAATGGGCCAATGGCAGCGCTCATATCCCCGAAGTGGGTTACTGGCTCTGGGGGTTCCGGCCTCGTCCTAGGGATATAAAAAGGAACTGCAGATTTGGGGGTTGTGCGTCGGCGTATCGTCCCTACCACGAAAACAGCAATGGTAACGAGACAATCAATAACTTCGGATATGGATGATCCTACTGTTGACGACCACATCAAACGAAACAAGGACAACGACTTTTGGATCTGCTCGTGGTATGTGCTGACCCTTAAAAGGCCACGTACAGCCGAAAGGCCTACAGTGATATAATGCAGATATCATCGCCGTCGAGGAAGTGCGATGGAATGTACTATTCAAACAGAGAATGAAAAACTGTGATGTATACTATGATGATTGCTATAGGGAGCAGCAGCAACGATTATGCAGACTTGTCATAAACGGCAGACTTAGGCAAGAAGTCTTGAGTTTTTGACATGTGATGTCTGATTATGATAATCCGCATCAAAGCTAAAGTAGCGATAATAAGCTTAATAGGTGCCCATGCCCACACAGAGGACAAGCACCACACCACCAACGAATGATCAACGAGCTCATATGAGAAGGATGTAGACCCTCGAACTTCGTGAAGCAAGAGATCAAGTAATAGCATTCGGCTTTGTTGGATGAATAGTATAAAGCTTATCAAGTTCATGGTCTTGTTTTAATCCAGAGTATCCGAGTACTTTCGCCCCTGCATCATGTTACAAAATTATTATTTCTCCAGACGTAATAAAATAGTACCTTGCAGTAAAAAAGCTATTGTAACCTAAACATTTTCGATTTTATGGTATTTTAGAGTAGAGTATGATGCCAACTAAATCCAGAGACGGATTGAGTAACGACTGATATGTGTAGCCATCAGTAGCCAGGTCTCTCCGAATGTTCTTAAAAATTTGACTGACACTTTTAACAGACCTTACATCAAGTCGACGCTGAGCGGTTGCCTTATTCATCTCGGTTTTTGTAATAATTAAGGCCACCGTCAGAGATTATCCGCAACAAATAAGTATAGAAGGGCAATCACTGCGATGCATATCATACTGGCTCATTTAGACAGCCTTTAATTAATTCCTCTAATTGATCCAAAATCTTAGCCCATTTAAGAAGGTTCTGTCTAAGCGAACACCAAAAATCGAATAAATAACGCGCTGTGCTCATCACACCATAGACGGAGAGGAAAACTCTTCTCGAATTGCCATTGCCAGTTCGGTCTTTGTAACACCCAATGATAATAATGATAAAGATGATGGCGAACAAAACTTCCCCTAAAAATGTGCGAGAGTGTACAAGACAAACTGTGTTCAACCCTCGTGTTAATTATCCTGAATATTAAATTCAAAAGGCAGCCAGGCAGAGATCCTTAATTATGGAATTATTTAAGAACTGAAGATGGCATAACTTGCTCGTTTAACGTTTCGCCATTGCTGCCATCGTCGTCGTTGTCCCGTCGACGTCGACGTCGTTCGTCGTCCTTCTCGTTTTCGTATGGAAAGTTTATTTAATTTTTTTCCTCACTTAATTTTTTTTTTTTATAATTTTTTTTGTTACAGAAAACACTGTTGTTGTAGGATAAAACTTTATAATTACCATTTTTAAGGATCTTCCTTCTCCGTTGAGAGTCCTCGTTTGGCAATGACTTTTGTGTAACACACACAGAGGTGGGAACACTTGATTGTTCCCTCTTTCATTTATAGTCCTCAAAAGGTGGCGCGTTGGCTGGCTTGTTATTCATTTTAAAGGGTTCACTCTCCATTTTGATTTCACGCAGACTTTGGGTGTTTTCGCTGGAATAAATTATAAAATTTGAAGGATTTGTATCCTGTATCTGCGCGGATCTTTTGTGAATGGTTTGCTCTTTTTTTATTCAGTTTTTTTTAATTTTGGTTTTTATTTTTTTTTTTGTATTGTGGCATAGTTAGTAGGGGGTTCGTAACAGTTGTTTCATTGGGAAGAGGGGAGCACATCACAATTAGTAACACCCTAGTCGTACAAAGCAAAGGGATCGGCAAGTCATGCTATTTTGTCTTTTGAAGGATTCATTCGTTGCTCGGAGAAGAATATGCAAATTTATGGTATTATTGCCTGACTAAGCGCAGTTAATGTTGAATAGACTAATTTCGTATTCGGGATATTAGCGTACTGGAGTGTGTATTAATAGATTCGAACTTGAGAGTCGTTTTGTTCGAGGGTGTGGAATGGCACAAGTTAAAGACTTTGCAAATTATGTTGAATAATTTGAGTTAAGGTTGTCAGCACGGTGCGGCACCATGGAGCTAGAGCGTTGCGTTCCCAAGTTGTTTATGTGCTGAGGTTGCACCGTCCTAGGCAATCGGAAGCTTGAATATTTTTATTTTGCTACGGTTGCATGTCAACATAACAAGGGCAAACATTCTACCTTAACTTTATTATACAAACAATGAATTTACTGCGTAAATAGTGGAAGGCTATGTAGTATAACAGTTTGAAAAGATAGAAGCTTTTATCGCTCGCAGTCCTGCGGTTTTACCTTACCAATACCTTGTATGATGTATTTCATTAGATCTACAATTGTGCAGAGCCTGTCCGGAGCAGACAATAGGCTTAACATCATACAATAAGTTTTAAGATATTAAGTCGTAAGATTCTGGGTAGTTTCCACGCTTTGTTGATAAAGGTCTTCCTATCAACTTCCATCAGGTCCAGGGTCAGCGAAGTGTTGACGCTGCAAATGATGGGTTAACTTAAATTGTTGATCCAATAGAATTGTATATGGACTACGGATCAATTGTTTGTAAGGCTTACAAAATTCGCTAAGATGAAGCGTGAAATAAGGCTGGTGCGATATTGTCATTGGACAGAACGTGATGGCAATGATCTTGATATACGAGGAACGATTTTCAGTCATTAAAACTCGACAAATTGTGGCTTTAGTGTTTACGTATTTACTTACTTACGTGGCACTACAGTTCGGGGTGAACTTGGGCCTCAACCAACAAGCCTTACCAGTTAGTCCGGTCCTTAGTCAACTGCAAGTCGATTTAGGTAGTTTTTTACTTGTGCGCGCCACCTAAGGCGAGGTCTTCCTCTACTGTGCTGTCCCTCCGGGTTCGATTCGAAGACTCTACGGGCCGGAACATTTGTGCCCATCCACTTTACATGTCCTAGCCATCTTAAACGACTGATGCTCAATTTTTTGACCATTTCGCTGTACAGCTTGTATCGTTCATCGTTGAAGAACAAGCGAAATGTGTTGGCCTTGAAGTGAATGAGGACAAAGCGAAGTACATGTTGTATGCACTGTTAGCAACAGTAACTTCGAAGTGGTTAAGGAGTTTACCTACCTCGGACTAAATATGAACGCCATGAATGACATCTTAGTGGAGGTTCGACGCAAACTTACCCTAGGAAATCGCTGCTACTTCGGTTTGGGTGAAACAAATGGGTTCAAAACTCCTAACGTGGAATACGAAATACCTGCTCTACAAAACTTTGATCCTGCAAGTTCTGCTACATGGAGCAGAGAGCTGGACGATATACAGGAAAGCAGAGCAGATATTGAACACTGTCGAGAGAAAAAATTTTCGTCGAATATTCGGTCCCGTATGCGAGGAGGGCGAATGTAGATACCAAGCTGTGGATGTAGTCCAAAAAGCCAAAACACGTCGACTACGCTGCTCCAGCAAGGAGGATCTTGGAATCACAGCCTACAGGTTCGAGACGTTACGGAAGACCGAACTTCCGTTTTATGGATCTAGCTAACGCCGATACAAGAGTGCCGAGTGATTCGTCGATGAATCAGACCATGTAACTCAAATAACGTTCCAAAACAACATTTAATAACACTAACGTTAGACATATTACACGTCTGAAGTGTTCATGTAAATATTTATGAATGTTATATGTACAGGATTGATTGGTTCATACTTCTGATCTAGCTTGCAACTTTATAGCACATATAGTGGCTTTTTTTTCAATTCAAGATTTATACAAGTCAAAGCCCGATAAAAAAAATACTTTATTGAATATATCCTTTCAATAACTCAGAAGCATGGAAATCGCGTGACCCTATGACGGTGAAATGTGAACTAACAATCGCTGACTAGCTATCAACCAGACTAGCAAGGACAACAGTTTAGCAATTAGAAATAATTAACTGCCCCGCAACTCCATCCATTATCAAATATATTCCTGTATTGATATTTTTTTTGCTTATCGCACATCGGTTCCATTCATGTCTATTCCATTCGATTAATACGAAGCGACATGGCAACACAATTGGGCAGACAAAGTTCCGAATTAGTCAGTTTTGGCTTTTTCGTCGTCAATAATAGCGACAAGAATGTACATATTTACAAGACAATAGATACCATTCGAACTTAATTAACAAGTAATTTCTTGGAAAAATGTTCAAATCAGTGTTAATTACACAGAAGCAACTAGGCGACTTAAATACTTAATAGCAATCCTTCCGATGGAAATAATCCCAAAACAACAACATTGACGAACTAATTTAACTAACTTGTTTGCATGTCAAGCAATTCTGTTTCATTGGATATTTTTAGACATAAATATCTATATGTACATGAGGAAGAGTATATCATTGCGATACCTTCCCCCCCCCCGTCCTCTCCCCGGGGCAACATAATTTCCAGTTAAGGCTACTGAATTAAGGAAATTCCATTTAATTAAATTCCAGCATGTCGCTATGAATACCATCCGCAATAACATGTGCCATGGTGTGCTTTTGTTCCGAGACAGATTGGTCCATATACTCGTACTCCTAGATTTTGTGTTGGATTTAAGTATACCCAAATACTTAACCTCTGACCTCACTATTGGAGTGGGTAATTGATTCCTAATCGAGGGCAAGTGGATGAGCATTTATAATTGATTTTTTTGTTTTTTTTTTTGTTTGTTTCGTTCGTTATCCTGTTGTTGTTTTGGTTGCTCTTATTATTTCCGGGATTAAGCGGTTATTAGGTTAGTAAAACAGAAGAGCAAAGGACCGGAGTGGGTAAGTGATGTTCGTTTTAATGAATTTCATCAAGAAAATCCCAAATATTTTTCAATTAAACTCGGAGGGGCTTAAGTAGGGAATTCATCATCAAAAAATAGATTGACAAGGGAAATGTTTCTATTTTGTTAGAAAATAATGAAAAAGAGGATCAGTGGGTTTAATTAGGTTAAGATACTTCAAAAAAGAGTGGTAGTTGTGATTAATTCTAATTAGAAATCCAAATACTTAGTTACTTAGAAGGAATGGCTTTAGATTCGCACTCCGAGTCGGTTGAGGTCCGATTTATACTTTTGCTCCTCACCTAAGGCGTAATCTTCCTCTACTGCGATGTCCCTTTAGCTTTGATTCGAAGGACTCTGCGGGTCGGAGCACTGGTACATACTTCACTCTAAATAGTTTTTTTTTTTTTTTTAATTAGGTCGATGATCGTTGCATCTCCAGGTCAGAATATTTTCTGAAGAATTTTTCTCTCGAAACGGATATCTTATCTGCTTTTGTTAGAGTACATGCATCAGCATAAAGTACCACTGGGGTGATCAAGGTCTTGTATATGCTTACTTCTAATCAATTCTTCTTCTAAGTTTACTACTTAATTGCCTTCTCAGCCCAAAGAAACAGCGATTGACAAGAGGTGTTCTTCATTTAACTTCTTCTGAGCTGTCAGAGCCAAGGTTAGACAACCGATCCCTAATAACGATCACCTTCAAACTACCCACCCATAGCCCTAACATCAGTGCTCTCTAATGTGCAAAGCATTGTAAATTTCTATCTCATGAGATATCTTGAAAGAATCCATGTTCTAATTGACCGTCAACAGTGTTCCACAGGGTACCTTGTGGTGTACCCTAATAGAAAAATGGAACCAAAGTATTCACCATCTCTGAATCTTTGGATAGAGTGTGGCACAGTGCCCTCTAAAGCTAAACCCCAACCTACGTTGTCGGTAGCATCTTCATGGATTGCAAGCTTTTTGAGTAATCGATCAATACAAGTTGTATTGGACGGATACACTACTCCACTTCTCCTCATTCTTAACCAATGGTGGTGTACCCCAGGGCTCAATCCTCTCTCCGACACTGTTTTTGATATTCAACTCCAATCAATTCCAGTACGCTTGACTTCGCTTATTCTTTGGCTACTCCACGGCTGAGACCCCAAGTTGTGAAGTCTCACCACCCGCGAATGTCTACCGAGCTCAACTCCGATATTGTTGCAATTATCAACTGTGGTATGAAAAATCAAGTTAAATTCAATTGGTCGAAACCCGGATACTAATGAAGCCAAACTTGAAATGATTAGAGCTGATATTGAAGAATCTAATGGCTTGTTAATGGCATACAAGTTACCCCAGATCTTCGCTGGAATCATCAGATTTCCTAAACTGCGAAATGTGGCGCTAGTTGCCTCGGATTCGTCAAGGGGTTTAGAATTTTTTTAGCCCCGAAGACTTGGCTACTGTCTATAAAGTTTATATTCGTCCAAAACTCGAATACAACTTACATGTTTAGTCGGGTGCTCCCGTAACTTGTCTGAGACCGTGCCTAGCGTCAGCCATGTAGATTGGTCGTAATTCGCAACCAAATTCCTTCGCTAGAGCATATCATCCGATGAGCTCGTGTCTATGTATATACATATGTATGCTGCCATATGCCACCTTGAAATCGATAAAAAGATGGTGGGTATCAATTTGGACTTCTTTTTTTTTCCAGGATCTGCCAAAGTGTGAAGATTAGGTCGAAATCGCATCGAAAAAGTGAAGTCTTTCCCGAATAAAGTCGCGATCCAATTGGTTGTATCTGGGATCTTCACCAGGCAAGTCATTAGTTAAGAATGATCTCATCAAACCAACATAGTACTGTAATTCTGACCTTTCTCTTGTGATTCCTTTTAAAGAAAATCCAAATCCAAATTCCAACCCTTGTTTGTTAGTTTCTTCCTCTTAAAATCTATGCTTTGGTTGCATTGGTATTACTACAAACTTCTTTTAGCGAGTTGGCTAACAAAAAACTTTGAATAGTTTCAACTGATTACCCATAAAATTATCGACCAACCGCTTCATTACGTGCTCGTTTCATCTTACTTTATTATCGTATCTACGTAAAAAAAAAAAAAATACATACCATGGTTTCTAAGAAAATTTTAATTTTTTTCGTGATCAAACTTTACGACTTTAACAGACTTCTTTTTATCTTCTTAAAAACATTAAACTTCAAAAGTTAATTTAATACCCTAGTACCACCCCAAAATTCATTCTTCCCCCGCGTGTCTTAAAAATCATCCAACCGAACCATTCATCTTGGATGCAATCCCGACGAATTGCAAACTTTCATCTTGATAGCTTAGTCCTTAGTGTGTATGTTTATCCATCCTGCTTGATGGATTGCTAAACTTATTTACATCCTTCCTTCCAAACACCACTATCCACTTCTCCCATTGAAAGGACTCCAATGCACTCACCATGCACTTAGAGAATAATTTTTCACTCGTCTTGTGGACAGATTTGCCACACTTTTCCACCCTCAGAACACAACCATCCTTCGAAATCGACGAAACGAGAAAGAGAAAATTCAACAACAATTCGAGCAAACTAAATATGTATCTAGTATGTATCTCTTCGTTCAATCCGCAGCACGTTCTATAACTCCCACTTGACGAATTACAATAATTTGTCAGACATTTTCCAGTTTGAATGAATAAAAAAAAAAAGGGAACCCGGGAAAGCGAATTGAAAATCCTTGTGTCTAACTAACTACTCATCCTGCTGAAGTTTCTCTCTCATCCTTCGACAAGTGTTTGAGTATTCTCACAAGCAATAGCGTTAAAATAAGGAATTTTTGGGAGATTTCACAAAATTCCAAGACATTGCTGAGAATTTCACTTCTTGTTCATGTACATATGTACATATGTATCTATGTATCTGTTGGAGATACTCTAGATTTGGGTTAAGGATCATTCTGTATAGTGAGAATCCTTTAAGTCGCTCGTTTTAATGAGGAGATATATGAAGATGATAACGCTTCTTGTTGTTGATGGTTGTACCTATTCATTTTACCATGGTAGGGAGGGTGGCCGTAAGCATGTGTATTTGTAGCGCTTAGTAGCATTAAACGGAAATAATCCCCAGAGAGAGAGAAGATGAGGAAATTAAGGAGAAGGAAGTCTCGAATCGAAATGGAAGAATTAAGAAAGTTCCTTATAATTAATAGATTCGCTATATTGTGGTGGCGGTAGCGATGATGAAGAGTGGCTGCGAGCGGCAGCCTGTATGAGTATGTGAATAATCCTTCTTACACATGAATAATTGTGGGTGATTAATAATTTCGTGTTGGAGCTAGTACAGTGAATTATGAGTAATAAAGCAAATATTCGGTTACAGTTAGTCAGAAATTTTATTTTGCAAAGATGCTGTGAATACTCTCCTATTCACCTATTCTACTGCAACTACGGGTATATTTTCTATAAATTCTCTAATTAGAAGGTATTTCTAAAGGCAGGGAGGGTTTTTCTTGGTCTTCGTGGTTATTTAGGACTTTGACCAGAAGCTTCGTCGTTCTGTTGAGACATGACTTAAGAATGGTTTGCAAATGTTGTTGATGAATGATGTTTCTATAAAATCAGCATAGACTATGATTCTATTACCAGGTTATTTTGTTCATCCCAGTCGCTATCCCTTCGTCTATACCATTGACATTTGAACCTTGTACATATTGGAGTCACAATCAAGTAGAGGCAACAAAAACTATATCTCTGAGCTCTAGTAAGTATACTTGCAGGCCCACGACCTATGAAGAACCTCTGCCTGAGATATGTTGGTTTTACACTGTCCTTGATTCCGGACACGCGGTTTCGAGTTGGTTAGACCAAGCACTTTAGGTATTCAAAAAAGCGGTCCATAAGGTCTGCAAGATCAATGACATTCATGAGGTCTACGAGTCCGGGATATCCAATAATTCAAAAAATGGTACAGATTTTATAAGTTCTATGAGATCCAGCACTATGTCCAGGTTCATATGGTCCCCCAAGTTCAATAGGTTCACGAGATTTAGAAGGTCTACGAGGTCTATAGTTCGAAATGCAAAAAAATGCAGAGGTCATATTTGCAAAACAAAATTGGAGTGCGAAATTGCAGTGTGTTGTGATTTTTATAAAGGGAGTAGGACAGAATCCCGAAAAACAAAATCCCGAAAAGCCAAAATCCGGAATATGAAAATTTTTGTATGGTTCAAAGAAATTTTGCATATACCCAACCTCGCACCTACTCCAAATCCAACAGTGACTCCAAGCAGGGGGGTTGCAGGGGGCAGCATGCCCCCTAATACATATTCCACTGTTTATGCACAATCGAATTGTGGACTTATGACCCTTCGCCGAAAAGAATTAGAAGCTTTGTTACATTGTTATATTGTTATATTTCGTAACCAACTCAATTTTTCGGGATTTTGGATTTCCAGGATTTTGGATTTTCGGGATTTTGGATTTTCAGGATTTTGAAGTTTCAGGATTTTGGTTTTCGGGATTGTGACCCCAACACTTTTATAAAAAGCTTTGCGTGTTGGAGTACCATGAAGCTGTATGAAAAAACTAGTGAATACGATTTCGTTTGAGTTAATATTCTCCCATTACCAAATTTGAAATCCGGTTTAATAACTTTTTTTTAACAATTTTTGGAGGTGTAAGCTGCTTTTGCATAAAGAAGTTTGGTCGACCTATTTGCTATGGCATCTGGGTTCAGGTAGTACATAGGAATGCAGGTTTCTTAATATGGCTATATGTCACACTCTGTGGCTCCGTGACTCAGTGATTAGTACATCTGAGCGGGAGATTCGAGATTTGATTCCCACACAACACCAAAGTTTCTGTTCATGGTTCCACCCCTCACAAACGTCAGAGAATTGCCCAAGAGTAAACCGCCATGAAAATGCTTCTCACACCAAAAAATGCCCTTCGGACACGGCATTAAACAATAGGCGCCTTCCGCAAAACATGAATAGTTGCGAGAAGCTAGACCCTGGTCCCATACAGATCTGTCCCACCAAATATTTGCATTTTTTTTTTGTCACACGCCAACTTTTGAGACCCATTTTCCTTTGTTTAGAATATTATGGTTGTGGATGGATAAAAGTACATATTCCTCTAAATCCACCTCTGACTGCCTGTACTGCTAGCAACTTCATCGGGGTGGTAATTCCCATCGCTCATTTTGCTCTTTCGCCAGCACCCTCCTACCAAATATCTAATGAGAATGGATGTGGTGGTGTTGGGTGTTGAAAATACTGTTAAATTTTTCAAAATGTATTTCCGAAAATCACGCTTCTTCAAATGACATGTACAATTTTTGCTCCTTCTTGTTGATGCTCTTGTCGCTGTTCGTTCCTGTCGCGTCCTTGCGCATTCCACTGGGACACAACACTAAATCATCATAAATTTCCAATTTTAAATTTGTCCCCAAACCGGAACAACCAGGAAAATACCCGGGGAGAAGCAATGACACTTTTCCCGTTCGCTTTTTCGTTGTTCCTCTGTGTGTGTCCCTGTTGATGGTGTCCAATTTCCGCTGCCTACTTGTTAGGGTATTAAATGTTGACAGGTCAATCTGTTTGGACATTATTTTTGGAAGTAAGAAAAATTAACGACGAACTTCTAGTGGTACCGTACGAATAATGACAGCAGCAGGGGGGTTGCGTTGAATGTAGTTAATAAGCATGACGGCGAACATTGTTTTGGCATGAAACAGCGTCGTCGGTCGTCGTGAGGCAGAATTCCGACAGTAGTAGCAGCAGATACATCATCGAGAGAGTTTCTGATTAAAACCAAAAGTTTTGCTCCTTGAAATACAGAAAAATTCGTATATTTTTGGCAGGAAGAAAGTTTTTGCCTCCTTCTTGTGTGTGGTGCGGTACGGCGGCAGTGAGGGAGGGAATCACATCAACTATTTTTCTTTTTTAGGCTCTTTTGGAGGTTGGTTTCTATGGTTGTGTTCCCTCGGTTGAGTGGTTGATTTCTACGAAGGATAAAACCAAAGTTATGGACTACGGTCAGCAAGAAGCAAAGCGAAATTAATTATTTATTTTTTGTACTTTTGTTTTGGGCATTTGTCCGTTGGCATTGCTTCGCGCCGTCGTCATTGATTTCGCTAAGTTTCTTGGCAGAGTCTAACATACAATGGAGCGTAAATTAAATGCTTCGATGAGGGGAGGAAGTTGTTCGTTATGCCATGCAGGTTGAGAAATGTATATTTATTTAATTATTCTTTGGGAAATTGTTTTCGGAAGTTTTTTTTTTTTTTTCTTCTTTGGTGTGTGTTAGGAGGTGAATCAGTGCTGTACCCTGGATAGAGTACAGTCGAAGGCGCTGATATTTAAGGGCGGACCAGAAGGTTATGGGAATAAAACTTTTATTTCCTTATTCCAACAAAGTACTTGCAGCCCCATAAGTTTGATTATACAGCAATAATCGTTTATCATCTTTAGTGTACGAATATATTTTCCAATGAATTGGTTCCACATGTCTTGGCCAAAGCGTTGGTTAGGTTATTCCAGGCTTACAGATATTCGTAAATAATTCTTTATCGCGAAATTCATAAAATATTGATGTTCTGTTGTCAATAAGGTCTGTGGAGAGTTAGGTACTCCTCCAATTATCTGCCCACGCATGTTATTGAAAGATCTTTCTAAACAATCAAGGGACGAAACTCTGGAAACTCCAAACCAACTATGTTCTAACTTAATGGACACCGAAGGCAGCAATTTTTTCAAAATATCCTTAGGCGTCAAATCTGGCAAATCTGGCACTGGACTAATCACATCTATAATATAATGACGATGATGATAAAGTTAGAGATTGGAGGGATTGAATTGATTGGTTTGGGGTGACGGTGTCCAACAGTACTCTGTTCGATGATTAATATTGCTTTGCATTTCCTTTTTTGGCCGCCGGAGAAATTAGTTTTAATTGGGGTTGTGCCGATTTATGTGGGAATTATTTAAGTGGTAATAAATTATGTAGTAGTTAAGTTATTTATGCGAGCAGGAAGTGATTGATTAAGGGAAAGTTGAGTTGCCCAAGAACGTGCGGGAGAATTTTCTTTTAGCCAAAATAAAAAAAAAATAAAAAAAAATGGAATTTGAGCGTGATTAATCGCAGTTGTTTTTACCCCAATTGGTATGTGTAAAGGCTGAGAGATGTCCTATTGTTCATTAAGTATTGGTAAAAATTCTTCAATTATGTATAGAGCATGTTAACTCATCTAAAATGTCATAGGTTATTGGAAATACATATGTACATATTTAACTATTTTTATTCATAGAACAAATCTAGATAGAACTGAAAAACATATCTGATTCATTTAACCGAACAGTGGTAGTTTACTGAGTGGATGGAAGCATGGAACTGAAGACCTTTTTTTTTTGGTATTTAGTTTCTTGATTAAAATTAATCCATCCACTCAAATTCTATAGGTTTGTATTCTATGCTTTCCAAGAATTTGTTGCTTCCAGCCATCATTTTTAATTAAAAAATATTGCAGTTTCATTTAGTTAATGTTAGATTAGATATAGAGTTATTGAAATTTTTTAAACTCTGACAGACCACCCTCAATAGAACCTGATGAGACACCATTTGGAACGACCTACAGTAGCTGAAAGAATGTGGATCTCTGGAAACCTCCTTCGGTACCACGAAAAACTAGAAAACCGACAATTCTGTAGGATACTTCAGAGTATTAAGTGTTTCTTGAGGATAATAAACAAAAGTTCAGCCAAAGAGAAACCCATAACAGAAGCTTCTTTATTTGTGGAAAACGACAATGAATTTTTTTGACTCATTTGCTGAGAGTTCTTAAAAATAATTTTTGTTACAACTTGCCAAATATCGCTATCTTTGTAGCAGAATTTTTACAACATTTTTTGTGAACTGTGACTAATTTGGAAATCTTAGGAGAACCCCGGACCCGTTTTCCCCAACAACTCTTACAGCATGGCCTAAGCCGTCTGTTATAAACCGAGTATTGGTATGTCGGGTCTTCAAATAATATCTTTCATTCTAAAATTACCAACTCGGCTTTTCTTGCAAAAGATCATTCTTTTCAGAAATTTTTTTATCACGTTTTCGCACACGCACAACTGCAGGTTCTTAATATCTTTAACTTGGCCACGGTCTCCGCTACATCTACTGTTTATTGACTTCGAGAAGGCTGTCGAAACAGCTTGAATCGGGATGCCATTTAGTTGGCCTTGAGCAGGAGAGGCATTCCAGAAAAACTCATAGCTATTATCAAGGCTACATACGAGGGCGGTAAGTGCCACGTTTTACATAATGATAATATAAATATCTGACGACTTAGAAGCCCAAAGTGGAGTACGTTGGCGGAAAGTAACTGAGGAATTCGTTGGACCATGACATCTTACTTTAAACACCTTGACTACACTAACGATGTTTGTCTACTTTTATATCGGATAATGAACCTTATCTGATGGCCTACATTCCAGAAACTGGGGTAAAAAAAAGTTAGGCTTAAAATAAACACAGCCAAAACGAAAGCCCTAATCACATCTAACATCAACTCTCAACTCAACATTGCCGGATAGGTGTTTGATAAAGTGAATGACTTTCTATATCTAGGAAGTGTGGTCTTGACTAACCGTGGTGGTACCGAACTGGATGTGCACAGCAAAATCAGGAAAGCTAAAGCTGCATTCGGAATGCTATCCCAAATCTGGAGAAGCAACGTAGAATCAGTACTGCTTAATGGGTGCTGTACTTGGAAGGTGGACACCACTACCATATGCAAGTTGCAAGCCTTCGTAAATCAATGTCTAAGAATCATCTTGAGGATTTTTTGGCCCAATCGTATCTAGAAAGAGCAACTTTTTCGGATTACGAGCCAAGAACCTATAAACATAACTATACGAAGGAGAAGTGGCAGTGGATCGGACAGAGCCTATGACGCGAAGACAGCTCCATTGCGAAATACGCCATGCAGTGCAATCCGCTCACTTAAGCAGGCAGAACAGCAGAACGCTCTAGACAAACGTGGTGCAGAACAATTGAATAGGAATCGAGCTCTCTGGGAATGAGCTGCAGGCAGTTTAAACGCGTTGCAGAAATCCAAACAAGAAGGAGCGCAGGTGTTGTTGACGCCCTATGCTCCCCGATGGGTTAAAGGACTTAACTACTATAGTTTAAAAAAAAGGAATCCAGAAATAGAATAATTCACGATTGAAGGAAAACATTTGAAAAATGGAGTCAAATTGTCAAATGTTGAGTTGAGTGAATAACTGAGGAAACAGGACTTTGGGTAACGTCAGGAGACATTTTTGCACATTCTTCGGTTAATGCCGTCTGAAAGCATCTCTCCAAATTTGACTGGGAGCTGGATCTGTTTGCCCTATCGATTTTACCGGACAAGGTGAATCAACCGTAAATGGAGAGATGGCACTACATATGTACCTCATTACCAAATGGATCTTGTTTTGTCTCGTAAGATCCTTGCTTTTGCTTACTTACACCTATTTTATGTTTCGATAGAACACTTATTTGTAATTGTTTTCTTCTTTTTAATTCTAGATCACACAGCACAAAAAGAAGTGGAATCTCCATTGACCCCAGATTTGTAAAGGCTCATAACTCAGTGAGAAGAAAGGAACTTGTTTCCAGTCTCCGTATACCTACAATTTATACACATAATCATAGGTTTGCGATTTTCCAACTACATACTGCACATTTTGTCCTTTAAGTACTTATGTATGTATGTATGTATGTATTTATTTACTGCCTACAGCTAAGGCAATGCCTACTTCGTCCTTTTAAGATGAAAATGGTATATTAATGGATCTGTCACCCGACAATGGATGTACCTACATGGATTAGAAAACGCTCAGAAAGAATAATGTATGTTGTCACTATTCCATAGCTACATATTATGTAGTACAAACATACATACATATCCATGTACATATGTACATATACATAATGTTGACACTTTCAAGCGAATAAATAGATACATACATATTTAATGAAATTTCATGTGTTTTGTTCAAAATCAAAGTTATATAGTGCTGGCTTAAAAAACAACCATCACATACTCACTATCAGAAGCGTTTCTAATCTATCAATTAGCAGACAACCTAAGTTTTTCCAAACTTGAATTTTGAGAATTTATATTGAGAAAAAAATTCAGCAAACCACATTCCTCAAAATCTGATGACCAATTTTCTTTTAAATTCTTAGAAATGAAGCCACGTTGATAAGTCACTACACAGCAGTGTATTTCACGTGACCCGCTCGATTGTACTCCTGCGAAAGTAAGTTCATATCTCTTATTTATACGCAGACTTATCCTTGATTAAATTGAACCGTTTTCGCTTTTTCACTTCCCGGTAGGTGTCCAGTACCTACTGACTACAAATTAACCCAAGTGACAAACCCATGATAGATCTCAGGGAACCCAGTCGTTCTTCTAGTGTATACCTTAGAATTAAGTGTGTAAATTTGAACTAAATAAAACATAAAGAATTTTTTTTTGTCAAGCATACTGTATTTCTATTCCGAACCCCTTAAATCGAATTTTGTCAAAAATTACCCTTGTCTCCTGTTGTTGTGGTTTGTGAACAAAACAAAACAAAAAAAAAAAAACAATAAACATCATTTGTACAATTGACAACGAATGGCAGCACGTTCCTTCCATCAACCTAATCATATCAAACATCAAATTGATTTAACGAACCGTAGTTTTGAATATGTATGTAGATATGCCATCAATGAATGAATAGTTCCAAAATACGCGAGGGAGGGATGAACTAAATCCAAAAAGAAACAAAAACCAAAAATCCCGAAAAACTCCACTATTGATCGAAATTGATCGATTACGCCAAATTTACATCAGGCGCTCAGCAATCTCAGCAGGTATACTACTTAGCAAAGATTTCCAAGACTATTTACTTTGCACTAGAGATCTTGAGAGTGAAGAGATCAGAAATCATTTCTTTTTCCCTTCACAAAAATTTCTTCTCAAAAAAGTGAGAGTTCCAAAACTAACCACGCCCTACACGCCTACGCACACAGCAGCCAAGGAGAAAGAGAACATTTTATAAATTAATGCTGTATGCGTGCACTCAGTAAGCGAAGAAGGAAAAAAAAAGAAGACAAAAAACAGAAATGAAAAAAAAAGAAATGGCATAGCTGCCAAGTATTCTGATGGCCTGTTATTTCGGCTAGGGAAATATTGATCTCGTCGCCCAAAACCGTCGTCGTCCAGAGTGGGGAAGTTGTTCGCTAGATAGATCGGTTTCGGATCGCCTCTACTCCTACTGGTAGCAACAGAGAAAGAGACCTTCATTGTGTAGGTGGGAAGGGAAAAAAAGAAAAAAAGATCACCAAGCAAGTAAACAAATGAAGTGAAAGGAGACAATGAAAAAACCAAAATTTCATCGGCGCTAGTACTCTTGCTGGAAATTCTGATCGCCTGGGGCAATAGCTAGGGAAATATTGATCTCGTGTGGGACCAAGCTGCTTCAGCACTCCCACATGATCGTGTTTGTCAACAAAATGTGTTAGTAAATGGAAAATGTGTGTTCAACAAGTAAACAAACAGAGGAAAAGAAGAGAGCGAAAAATATGAAATTTCATGAGTACTGGTATACCTACTGGAAGTTCTTTTAGCCCAGTGTATCGGCTCTGGAAATTGACTTTGTTTTTGACAATCACTTGTAGCCGTTTAGTGTTTGATGAATTTGTGGATCATGTTGGACAAAAATTGTGCAAAAAGAATATTTTTATGGTTTCTTTGTTTTGCAAGAAAAATTATGAAAACGTTCGTTCACTTCACATACATCCCAGAGTAAGTGGCCTATTGTCTCGCATTGCTCCAGAAAAATTAAACAAATTATGAAAGACACCAGGCGAACAGATTTGTATGGAGAGGTCAAAAGAAAACAAAAAGAAATTTCTTTTGAAGAGAAAGCGAGATTGTGGTAGTCGTTGGGATTATATGTGTTGGTTTACCACCGGGGGGTATCTTCTCATGTGTGGTGACTTAAGGTGAGTGGTGAAAGTATTTATAGGAATGGATAGAATCATATAAAATTGCTTGGATTATGGACTCTTCAAATGTGTGTGCGTAACGATAGTCTTGTGAGGGAAGAGAGCTATAGATCAAGAGATCTGTTCAATAGAATTGTAGGTTTTTAAAATGCTGTGTGTAACGCCAATCCCTACGTATGCCAGCGTTGTTTTGTTATAGTATTCATGCGACTATTAAGATTTGGACTTCGCCTCTTGGAAGGGCAAAAAAAATCGTTCTGGAAATTCTCTTGCGTATAATTTGATACTTTAGTCTAACTTTTTCTTTACAAAACAATAAATTTGAAATAATGTAAAAAAAATTGGTGTATAGTGGATACACATAGTGAGTTTTTATTTTTATTCACATGGACAATGTCAAGGCGTCAAATCATAAGATCTTGGAGGCCAATTTTTAAGTTTCTTTCGATAAGTCGTGTGTTTCGTTTGCTGTAGGTAGCGCCATCCTGCTGGACCCACATCTCTGCCGTTCAATTGGGGAAGAAAAAAGTTGTTAATTGTGGCTGTATAGCGAATGCAGTTGAGAAAATATGGTACCGTACCAAACTGTGCATTTTTCGGGATTATTGACATACCTATTGATCCGGCAAAATTTGCCGATAAAACAGCAGATCCAATCTCAGTGGATTTTGGGCCCATTCACTGAAATTTCGGCTGAACATTCGGCTTTAATTCTTGTACAAGGACGAATCTTGTAAGAGGGTGCAGTAACCACTACAGGATGCTCGTAAATAAATTTCAGTCAAATAACAGCGAGATTGAGGTGAGTAGCCCTTAATAGCCCTTAATAGCCCTTAACAGCCAACCACCAGATGATCATGCAAAACAGTAGTATAACAGGCCTGATAATGAACACGTAAATCCAGCGTATGGTAGGTTAAAAGCTCCAGCTCTTACCTATGGTCTTTTTACTGGAGTGTAGAGTATGAAGTTTCCTATCCAAAATGAGATCCAAGTATTTTGCATTATCTTTAACGGAGAGACTGGTGCCATTAATCGCGGGAGGGTCAATGAGTGGAACTTTATATTCTGTTCTGTTCTGAGAAGGTTAACATACAGTCCGCATTTTGAGGACTGGTAAGCCGTGATAGAGCACATTGGCGGATTTCTCTGAGAGTATCAGGGTGTGTTTCGGACGCGGCCAACGATAACAATGTCATCTGCATAGGCAACCAATCTGCATACAGTCCTTTCTATGTCCAATACGAATAGCAGCCCGTTGACCACTAGATTCCACAGAAAACGTGACAAAACGCCATCCATCGGTAGAAAACCGAAAATGCTAGGGCGATAAACAGAGATAGAAAACATTTATGTAGTTCATGTAGAAGACAAGTTATGTAGGAGGCAATAAATGATTATAGAAGACGGGGCTGAGTAATATTAGACGGCGCGTCTATATTCAATTGATAATATTTAACAATAATTTGTTAGAATGAAGATCATAAGTCCAGGATGTATGCTTTAAGTAACTGCTGAGCTTAGGTATAAGTACAGTTTGTAGTGGCATGCCGCATAGAGTGTCACACTTAGACCAAAGGTCCTTTGTGGTACCACATAGATTTGAAATCCCCAATTATTACTATACACAACCAGAAGGAGCTAAATATAAAGCACGAGCACTTGACAATTACAGAGAAGATGAAGTATAATTTTCAATTCTTCGTCGTCCATACAACTTTTACAAAAGTCATGGCGTCCCTACCAATAATGCAGTGCCCTGCAATAACACCTACTATGATTCCTATGAGCAATCTTTTCTGTCTGATCAGACAGTTGGATCGTTTCTGACACAGCTTGACACAAATATGCCAAGGCACGTACTGTCATCTGCCCGTTTACGACTGATAACTTTTACGGGATTGAGTTTAAGCAGCACTTTAACTATAGCCAGAGGCCTGCCAATGTTTGCTTTATCCGATAAAATCGATAAGGTTGTATCCTGCCTGGCGAGTTCACCGGCCATACAATTCCTTGGAATATCACTGTACCCCGGCACCCAAATGAGGTAGATGTTGAATTGCTCAGTCATCTTGGGAAGATACAAGTGACAATTTAGGGCAGTTTTATACTTAAACGTGAAAAATTTCAGACATTTTGTCCCGGCCTTGGATTGGGTATCATACTACCACCATAATCCCTGTCTGGAAGTCGCTACAGTGATTGCGAAATCGGAACGAGATACGTATGTTTAGATCATTGGCGAAGATACCTCCTCATACTCCCGACAGCATATTGGATTTCCAGCTAAGAGTATGAAACCTAAATATTTTGTTTTGTCAGAAAGCTAATGCATTTGTGTGCAGCTAATGCTACATAGTTTTGAGTCAAACTGCGGAATTTTGCATTTTCTAGTGAAGAGCACAAGTTTTGATTTTTGAGGGCTGATACTGAGCTCACATACCTAAGTCCATTTAGGGAGCTTAGAGAGAGCATTCTACAAAAAAAATCTGAGCGTATTGGGGTGTTTACTCGAAACAGCTATAGAAACGGCGTTCATATAAAAAATTACATTACACCCTACATCTTCCAGGATCAGAAGTAGTTTATTCACTACTAGGCTCTAAAGAAGGGGAGAGAGCACCCCTCCTTGTGGCCTCTACCTACGAACCTTCAAAGTACGGTGTCGCGCATCTTTTAGTTGACAGCTCTGTTTATTAAAAGTTGGTTAACCAAGGCCCCAATTGGGGCCGCAACTCCAAGGTTCGCAAGTGTCCGCATAATAGTCCTAGATTGAACATTGTTGAAAGTTCCATCGATGTTGAGAAATGCTATTCTTTGCAATCTAGAGATTTTTCAATGATGCGCACCGGCGAGTACAGGGCCATTTCTACCGATTTCCTTTTACTGCACGCATACTGCGAGGCTGACAGTAGGTTTGGATTAATACTGCAACGACTATGGGCATCTATCAGTTTCGCCAGAGTTTTCAGAAGAAATGATAATAGACCTATAGACTTAAGATCCTTGGGATTGACGTGCGAGCTTTTACCTCCGTGTGGTATTAAACCACGTTGACCTCCGTTCAAGATTTTGGAATATGGACCAAATCCAAGCTAACTATAATGAGTTTAGATATGGATGAAGTAAAAGGTTTAATTTACTGGAGCTCTTCTTGACCTTTTTATTTTAGTTCATTACTCAGGCACTGACAAAGTCAGAATTGAATATCTACCACCTGGGCTGTCTGCTAAAAATATTTTCCCTCCATTGCGAAATTAAACATTTACAACATGCATATGTACATATGTACTATACGTATACCTATTTAATCATATTTAGAAAAACCATTTACAATATATGCAATTCTAATACTCGAAAATATTTATGTCATTGCAACTTGAAGCGACATGAAACCAAATTTTGTCTGTCATTGTTTTAGACAGACAGACAATAAGTGACTATTTTTTTTTAAGAATCCAGCATCCAATCAAATGTCCCCCAAAACAACTCCTAAATCCTTACATATTTCAGTCCTTTCTCACTCCTTTGGTAAAAATATGCACGAAACTCACAAAATTGTTCCATATCCTTCTACATTCCAAGCTCCACTTTGCCTTAATTTCGTACAATTTAAGGATGACAATTGTATAAAGTGGTTTATCGTGAGTCACGTCATGACACGGCGACAACAATACTGTTTGACATGACATGCTGACATGACGACAATTATATTCGCCGAAACTCTCACCAAACCAGGAACAATTTAACAAATAAAGCATTTCCACTTTCCGCGCGCGTGGCTTTCAGCTTTTGGCTTTCGTCCTGTCCTTTTGCTTTCAGTCGTCGTTGACAGCTTTAAGGACAATTGAAATTCAACGCCTACTATTTACAAGGCATACTCTAGCAATTGCCACTACTACACATAAGAGCCCGGACGCCTCATCAGTATATCATCATGGATATCATTATTATGCCGCCATAAAGTGTGAGAAGGTCCTTAAGTTGAACTGTAGTAGGTACACTTGAAGACAACACCAGGTTGCGGAATCGCTTAATTGATTGACATTGTTTCACCATCACAATTCGCTCTAAAGGTCATCGTTTCATCGATGATGGCGGCCAGAATATAATCACTTAATTCGGGAAGTCGACCGTTTTTTTATGGAACGGCAATAAAAAGACGGAAATAAAAACAGCGGACTCCTTTCGAGTTTATTAATCAAAGGCGCCATCGCCGTACGATTTATGAGAACCGAAGGGAATGATATCCCTTTTTCTTTTTGTGTAGGACGTTGCCTGTAGTTGTACCGTGTTGTTGCGTTTTTATTGGTGCAACACATAAAACGAGAAAAAAAAAAGAAATGGGAGGAAGTTGTAGTAAACTCTTCCGGTCACAGGAGATGAGTTAATTTTATGTCCAGAGGGGGAAAACCGCTCTGCTTTAAGTGGTGGCATTTAAATTCATTGCGGGCCGCCATAAAACTGTTACCAGCGCTTGCCTCCGAACTAAATGCATGCTCAAACGAGGCAATTCTTTTTCTTTTGTATCTTTTACCGGAGTATGCTCGGTTCTTTTTATTCATTCGTATCTTCTTTCATTTTTTTATTTGTCCTAAACAGCAGTCAGCTAGAAATTAGCAGGAACTTTTGTTTTAATATAGAACGACTGAGAGGATACATGGCACTGTCCGCGGGTGGTGGTTGTAGTTTATGTGGACTCTTATTCACTGTTATTACTTTGGAATGGTCTGGTGGCTGCCTGCCTTGGTGTCAGAGGGCATTGCAGGCTTTTGATTAAATTTACTGGTTTTTATTTATTGATCGAGGGTTGCTTTTCTCGGAGCCGTAGCAAAAGGCATACCACAGAATTATAGATTTATACAGAATGAGGGTAAAGCTATTAGTCTAAATTAATAAAATTAATGTCTGTCAGTTTCAAATGATTCATAAATTGAGAGGTTTATACATAAGAATGTATGTTTTTAGGTAATAAAATGAACGATTAGTTTTTTATACTATCACGCTATGTTCTTTGTAAGTTCTTGTTGTGTGGTGAAACGAATTAATAAAATTTAATGATATTCGATAACTTATAATTAATATCGATTAACTTACATTGAACAAGATGAAATATTCTATACATGAGCAGCATTTACGACCGGCGGCATGAAATGTAGCATGCGTCAAAGAATGTTAATCTGATGTATGTACATACTTCTTGGTAGCTAGTGTTTTGCCTGATAATCTCCAGATCACTTAATGTGCTGATGTACTTCAAGTCAAGTCAAGTGTTTTCTATTTTCAAACGCGAGGTTTGATGTAAAATATTTCACTGAAATAGATACATATAACACCCATCCATAAGAAAGGAAACCGACTTGTGCTAACTACAGAGTTCTCAACACTGCTAACAAGATTTTGTCCGATGTAATGCTAAAATACATATTTGAAACTATCGACGAACTGATTGGGAATTATCAGAGCGGTTTTAGTCTCATTTTGATATCAAAAAGTCAAAAGTTCCTCTTCTTTATGCCCTCCTCTAATAGGAAATTTATGTATGTATATCTTTTCCATCCAACCGCATCTCCTGTGTACCATCTTTGATGTCCGCAAGTAGTCAAACGGATTTTGAAAGTCGTTAGCCTCATTTCGTTTTCCAGGATATCTTCATCGAAGGCTTATGATTGACTGCTTACTCTAATTTAATTCTTTATCACAAGCCTTTACACCATCTGACCCATACTACATAACCGGTGTTGTGGAGTTTCAACCAGCTTCCAGTGAAATAGCATCACTTGATCGTGTCAACGACAACTTAGCTGAATATCTCAAGATCATTACATCCGAACAAGGTGCTCAAACAGACATAGGTAATCATCTTTCCCGAAAGCACGCTGAAGAATTTTCAACAGTTGAGCTACGTTCTCCACTCAAAGGATAACATTGCACCGTGTGACCAGCCAAAATATGCTGACTTCCTTCAAAAAATTTCATGTCATGCAAAATCTACTAAAAGATATATCGTCATCAATCTGACAAAAAAAAAGGAATCTCAAGCAGCGAACCAAGACCCACGTCCATGTGCTGCCGATGGCCTGAGTGCCTATAACACGAATGTCGTCTTGGACAGGAATGGTATTGTAGTGTTACGCTATCGAAAATGGAATCTTTACAATGAGCCATGGAACATCAACCTAACTCCGGAGCACGGCCTATTTGAAACAGATTTTGGCGTTAAGTTTGATCATTTCATTTGCTTCGACATTCTATTCTATACTCTCGCATCGGAGATGGTAAAGGCCAGAATACCCGACTTTATTTTCCCAACCATGTGCTTCTCACAGCTGCCTTTCTTGACTGGCGAGTATATACTTATTTACTCATAGCACCTTCACCTTGATATCTCCTTTGACTTCTAGGTGTATAAATCCAACAGTCATGGGCATATGCCTATAATGTCAACTTTTTGACAGCCGGCGCCAGTAACCCCGCGAATGGCAATACTGGAACTGGAATTTATGCTGGCAAATAAGGACCATTAGTGTCGGTAATGAATAGTTCACCAGAGCGTAGGCTTTACGTGGCCAATGTTTTCCAAAAGAGATTTCGCCAGGCTGCATCCGGCAGCAGCACTTCAATTGCAGATTAGAAGAAAACGATCTCCAACAACAAGCACTTTGAATGATCTCTTCGTAAAAAGGGATTATCGCATAGATGAGTACACTACACACCTTCTAGATCCGTCAAAACAGTCTACTCAACTCTGTCACATATCCTTTTGTTGCAATTGCAACGTAAAAGCCAAATTATTTGGAAGCAAGAACGTGCGCTATGAGCTACTAACGGGCAGAGACAATTTGATGAACTTCGGGATATATGGCAATCATTTCCATGGCTACTCATCTGCAACTATTTTATTTTTGTAGAGAGTATTGGCCTTGTGTCCTTATTAGTTACGCTGGACAGCTTTAAAATATTTCATAGATAATTCACTAGTTTTGCTTTAGCTTACAGACCTTCAGATCAAAATTAAGATATATATCCTTTAAAATGAATATAAATGTTATGGCCCGTACTGATTGCAAAAGTCAAGGCTTCTTTAAGCTTTCAAAAATCTGGTGAAGCAGAAACCAGCTTAAACAATAAGTAGCGTCTATTCCGGTCACATATAAACATGCTGTATAGGATTTAAAGTGATGTTACGTCCAGAAATACTTTGTGACCAGTAGTTTTTATACTTAAAAACGAACATTAGGTAAGGATAAGAATCATGTTCCAAACAATTTAACCCTTACTAATATCAACCTTTCATTGTACGACTGATACCTTTCCCTATCACTCAAATTAGCATCTGGTTAGCTCGTTTTCTACTTCAAATTTGCCAATTTCATGGCCCATATTCCATAAACTCTATCTGCCTCAAATTGTCGAATCCTTAACCAAACCAATCATCAACCTTCATTGTAATGCCTTACATATTTACACACACCATGGCAGAAGTGAAAGAGAGAACAACTGACACCAAAGTGCCGAAACTTTGTCATGCCACACAAAACTGTAAATCAACACATCCTCTATCACAGTCAGTCGGGTTCAGTTTAAATTCACCGCATAAAATCCCTATGCAGATGCAATACACACATAGTTCTGTCCCGGGCCATCACATCCATCCGTTAGTCGGCTATTAGTTCGCAATGGTACCCACTTATGCCCCGAGGCTTTGGGTAAATACCAAGTTTGCATAGTAGAAAGTTTAACGGATGCTATAATTCATTCGTTTGTGCGTATGCACTGTTAATACCCTCTGCTATTGCATTTAGTCGATATCGAATGGAAAATCATTTCATAGATATCCGGAGGATTCAATAGACCGTTTGTAATTCTTCTGGGATGGAGCAGAACCATTGGAGTAGGTATTCGTTTCTGTAATGTATCTATGTATGTACATATGTTCGCGAAAATATGACTTCATGAACTAATCATTAAATAAATTCAAATCGATTTTAAATTAAATTTGTGTAAGGCGACCACACCACTTGTGAAATGACAATCGATTTATAAATTAATGGCGAAATGGAAATGTTCCAATGTATCGGACAATTGCATTGAAAACTATGACGTATGTATTTACATACATACATACATATATCACTGCTCTGGATATTTATGCGAAAGATGTTAGAGTATCTGACTATACATGATGCGCCAATCCTAGAACCATTTCGTACAGAAATGTCCAACGTACATAAGTATATATATTTATCTCACGAAAAATCGAAAATTTTTTCCGTTACAATTATCTGTCGAAAAACTTCGGAGAAAAAATCACAACAACTGAAAAAAAATTGCATTACATTGTAGGTAGACATTGTGCGACGTTGTACATCATCCCCTTTTGGAGATTGTCTCAGAACGTATACCATAACATGAAATGCCCCGAATCGTGGCACACATAATTGTGTTCGTAGGAAACCCAATCGTGAATGGAGGCCCTGACCGAGGACGCGAGAAGACGCAACGCAGATTCATTTAATCAGGAAATCATCTTCGGCACCTTGCTTAGCATTCTCATCTGAGATCTCATTTCCCGCAATCCCAGGGTGCCCTGGAACTTATACAAGGGTCAAAGAGTTCAGCCTTGCGACCGAATTCAAAGAGTTCTTACATTGTCGAACTGATTTTGGAAAAGGTTACAGGGTTGAGTAAGGCTTTAAACGCAGCCTGTCACTACAGACACAGATACTCCGACCCTGCCACCTATACCTAACAATATAGTCAGCAGCCATTAGGATGGATCTTCGCTTGAAAAACAGAGGCATGCTGTCGGTTTTCACGAAGACACCAGCACCGGACCCTTGACTAGTTTTGGAGCCATCCTTGAAGATTCAACTACAGCCCAACCAAACTCAGACTTTGGCCGAAGACAGTCCCAAACCTAAGGATATTTAACTTTAAATTTGCACAGCAGCCGAAGTTCCGGTGTCATTGCATCAGACGGTATATCTATGGAACGATGGTCTTAAGATAAGTGTCGCGCAAGGTGATCAAAACTCCAGTCCTGATATACCAAAAGCCATCCCGTCTAAAACAGTAGATTTCTTTGATAGAACAGCCCATGAGGAAAGTATCAAGAATAGGTAAATCAAGTAGAGCATCTAGAGCAGAGCCAGGCGTACTCGGGAAAGCTCCCGTGCAGCCAAGACAGGCCGTTCTTTGGTGTTTCGTGCAGAGGGCAGTCTTATTCTTACGTGAAAGAGCCCCTCCACCAAACAGCCGACTAAAGCTAGAAAAGGTCTTATCATAGTCATATGGATATAGAAAGGACCTTTTTCGGTTACAAGTACTATGTATTGCCAAAAGCACCCTTACACTGCCAGAAAACTGAAATCGCCCTGGAAGTCTTTGACTTGACATGCTTTCCCCAAAGAAGTTTCTTATCCAGGATCACTCTCAGATATTTTGCTTCATCGGAGATCTAGCCTTTTAGCACTGGCTGAGTCAAACCGGTCACAATCATCCTTCTCTTAAAGAGAACCTCAGTTTTCAAAGGATAGCCCGAAAGCTCATTCCTAGTGCACCATTCTTCGAGCATGTCTAAGTCTATCTGCGCGTTAGCACAGGAGTTCCTGTAGAAGGAAGAGACTTATAGATCTGAAACTCTTAGTGAAACTCTCTACCAATTTTTGGTAAAGCCACTCGACATCAGACACGCAATGAAGATTCTATTCAGAATTGACAGCAAATGGCCTTTTGCAGCAAGACTCTATCGGTACCAGGCGATTTAAGGCTATCAAAAGGCACCATATTTAATAGCTTCATCTGTTGCCATGGCCGATGCTGTATACCAGCTATGCCGAATTTTGGGACTTAGATCAAGCACAACCTGCACAAGCGGGCTAAGCTGTGACCCAATCGTTACCTGCTTACCTGAAAAGTGAGCTTCCAGCAGAAGACTAAAAGTCTAAAAGTCTTTCGGCTTTTTGTTTCAATCTGAGTTTAAGAGGAGTTTTGACAGATTTGTTTAGCTTTTCTCTAAAGCGTAACCAGATAGTTTTTCGCGGATTCCTCCCCTGCAGCGAAGAAATGGTTTCGTATTTGAAATCAAAATACAGAACAGATCAAAAATAACAATGAATTGAACCCAAGCTGTTTTATAAAGACAAATACAACCGGAAACCAATATGTGTTTGGTATTTCCTTACCAAATTTCATGTGACAACTGATTTCATCATTATTCGTGCGTTTCTGGCTGTCAGCTGTCCAAAAGGAAAGAGCCCTATTGACAGAGGGTGTGTTCAGTTTGTGCAGTTGCTTAGAGTCCGTTTGAATTAATCTTTGGTTTTGCTTTATATTTTTTCTTTATTATCTGTTCGTATTAATATTTCAATTTAAATTCAAGAAGTAATTATGGAATACAGTAGAAATACAGAACATTTCTATGTTTTGTATTAAAAAATAATAATACAGTACTGTTCTGTATTATACAGATCAGATGTATCAGAAAATTATTTAAATCTCACAAAATTTGAATGGAAGTTCGACAAGCGAGTTTATAACTAAACCATAGTTAAACTTGTCTACATTTAAAGAACAGTGGCTGAAAGCCAACTCTTCACACTAATCAACATCCCATCCCCCAAATGTATGTATGTATATGGCATACAACATCTGTTTTCGAAATCAACGTACAACCACATTTTGACAGCTTTTCATGCACCATGTATCCTACTTCCCCTCACTAGCGTGTATAGGTACATAATAAAATGTCATTTGAGGAAATTTCACCCCCCCAGCTAGGGTGGTATGCCGTCACATAGAATCACATTTATGCTCCCGGCGCGTCAGTTTCAACCACTCACAGTTCGTTGCGTTTTCTGCTTCGTCCTCAGAAATAGAATTAGTCAAACATGCGGGATACAAACACTAAAAGAGGAAAAAAAACAACATTTAGATTGAGTTTTACAATTTTCCAGTTGGACTGCCAAAAACGTGTTTCCGCCAGCCGCCCACTGAGCTCAAACAACGCGCAGTTGGTGTGGTATAATAGTTTCGTCGCACGAAGTATATGAGCTGTGAGCTGCCTTTTTGGCTCAATTAAAGCGAACAGGAAGAAAAAACAGCAGAAACGCAACCAAAACAAAATCAAACCAAATATGCAAATCAAAAGAAATCAATGCCCCCAGTGCCGGAAGTATGCCATTTGGCTGGTCGCTTTTTTTTTTTTGCTGGTTTACCTCAGTTTTCTGGTGGCAATGTCACACTTCGGTGGTCACGTATTTTTCAATCAATCCAGTTTATCACGCGAAAGCGAAAAGAACCCACAGCTGTTGCCTACCGGCACCACAGGACAAAGGAATCCTGCAACATAATAGTGTGAGCCCCGTAAGGGCTTGATGTTAGCAGCAGGATATTCTCGGGCTATAGTGTCACACTGCAAGCGACAGTTTCAATTAGCATTTATAAACGAGAGGGAGAGAGTTGTGGCGAAAGAACGCCACCAAGAATTGATCTGCAGGCAATATTTTCTCGAACACTTCCTTATCCATGCCAGAAGGATTGAAGTACACGGACACTACCAGTTTTCATCTCATTGCACCAATTAAACGTCAGGGTACATCCTAATCGATAAGTATCCCTTCAAGTGTTAAAAGAATTCAAAATGACCCACCATCCGATTGTTAATCGTGCAAGTCCAGCAAGTAACCTTCTCCATTCACTCAATCCAAACCCTAGTCCACCATACCAACTTCGACTGCAACAAACACATAAATGACTGTCCTGTCAATTACAGACCCCAGCACTTTCCACCCCCAAAACCACAACTGACGTGTGCACCAGCCTGGAACTCTTGATAATGGAAAGTTATGTCAAGAGTAGTTTCAACACTTTATCCTTACGGAAGTATAAAAATCCTTTCGGTCCATTTAAAATCGTGCTACGATAAGAGAGGAGGGGAGACGCAGGACATTTTCCTGCGACCAAACATATTTTCTAAGTGGGTATAAACCACTCTGCCAAACAAACAATCATCCTCTCTACCACCTAACCCATAACACAAAAGGAATCTCAGGTCAAACACGAAGAAAACAACAAAAAAAGCACCGGAGATAGATATATTTTTAGCCATGGTTTTATTCACCCGAAGGAGTTGCTCCTGTTACACATTTACACACCATTTCTGCAGAAACATCACCTGCCACCAGCCAACGGTGGTGGTGGGAGAATGCCCTTAGTTACACGCAACACACTCAAGTATCCGAGCTTTGTGCGTACTCACCTCACCATGCCAGGGGCTGCATAACACACAACAATAACACAGCATTTGTAATCCTTGTTTATTGCCATTCGTGTCACACACTATCCACAATCAGTCAAGACGAAGGCAGCACACGAAGGGTGAAGTCGGCTAATCTCTAGGTATGTTCGCTTTGTATCTTTACTTGTTCTTACCCTGCGCTAGCTTGTCATTTGAAACATTCCCCGTGGCAAGGGACCAAGAAACCAAAGAAACTTGTCAGTCAAAGTGTCACTCTATGCGGGAAAGGACTAATTTTTAATTTCAGTACCGTTTTGTTGTTGTTGCTGCGTTCCGGTCTGTTTGTTGGTTACGTTCAATTACTCTCATGAAAGTTGAGAGTGTGGAACTCAAGACCTCTAAACCCTCAGGGTGAACGTAAATTTCCATATGCGTAATCAAACACGTAAACAGGGACCCTTCACATTTTCGCCACCCCTGACGATGTGCCCTAGGTTAATTGTGAAGAAAGTTAGCAGTCGTCGCGGAACGGGCATGAAATTGCGAATTACAAATATCGGACACCTTAACCGAGGAATGGCAATTGTAATGGTAAGGGTAGGTATGCTAGGGATCAAATTGCGCTATGGGGTTGTGTCAATAGTATTGGATGTGCTTTTTGGGTGAGTTCGTTAATTGACAAACATGAAATTTCATTTCATTTCACTTGTACAATAACGGACCAGATAGGGGTATGTTGTGGAAGCAGGGTGCGATAAAGTCAGAAATTTGCAACTGACTGCAATTTTGGAGGTCATCTCGTTGCCCTTATTTATGAACTCGTTCCGTAATGCGATCAAAAACGAGGCAAAATTCGGAGAAAGTCGAGGAGATATTTCAATGATACATGCAGGAGCTAGCAGTATTAGCACTCACCACATCGACAACGAAGAATGAATCGTGGACAGGGCAGGGCAAACAAATAGGAAATAAATCGAAGTATCGGCAACCTCTTCGAAAGCGTTGCAGATAGTGGTACCAATTAATCCTAGCATAGTAAGGAAGGGTTCCATAAGAACCCCAATAAGATGTCTTCAGTCATTTCTGCTGAGACACTGTAAAAATACCGCTTATTTCTTACAAACATTCGCAAGCATTCGAGAGCCGTGCCACACAGAATTGTGTTCGTACGAAATCTAATCATCAATGGAGGACCTAACTGAGGATACGGTAACACCGAAAGCAGGTTCAGGTCCTGAGAAATCATCATCTCAGTGTTGCCTATCAATCTCATCGAAAATCGCATTCCTCGCGATTACAATCTGACCTGAAACGCAGAAAATAGTCAAACAGTTCAGCCTTTCTAACAAATTCAAAGAATTCTTGCATTCCTGAACTTTTTTGGAACTGGCTACAGGGTTGAGTAGGGCCTTACCTTGGCTGTCACTGCAGACGCTGATACTTCGACCGCTCCTAGCATAGGTCTCTGCATGGAAAACAGAGGCATGCTTACCTACCGAGTGGTAAAGCCTAGCGTTGTAAATCTCCACCGACACTGGCACGTGACTATTGATTGGTTCTGTAACCATTCGTGAAAATTCGACTACAGTCCTGTCCAGGATTAGACTTTGACTGAAGCCAGTGCTGAACGAAAGCAAAGTTGACTTAGATCTGCACAGCAGCCGAAGTTCCGGTGTCAGTCTATCAAACGCCGGCGACATATCCCTGGAACAAGGAAGGAATAGAGATAGTAGGATAGGATTTTAGGAATGCGATTATATCTGAGATTTGTGAAGATATTTTTAAACCATACAGCCTGCAGACTGCTGCACAGGCAATGATTACGTCGGACCGACGAAATTATAAGAGGAGACTGCTCTTAATAACAGTTCCAGCGTCTATAATCCCAAATATAGGACGGTGTCATGCAAACGTAATCCTATTGTAGAAAAAGGGCGACTGCATGCAGAATGAATATGACTTTCGAACAACTTCATAATACGTGATGTGTGTACCAGCTGGCTATAGTAAGACCTATTCTGACTTATGGCTGTGCTGTATGGTGGCAGTCCGCCAGTAAGACCACCAACTTAGCGGCTCTTATGAAGATACATAGATTGGGTTGTATTGGCACTACAAACGCCATGAGTACCACACTTACTGCAGGACTGGAGGCTATCCTCAAACTGCTTCCGCTGGACATCTTCGATCAAATCTCGGCTGAGGAGACAAAATACAATGGGTAATTCTATGATCCTGAATAAATATCTAGGAAATGTTCCCAACACGGATTATCTGTCTCCGTACCTAGATTTCAAGAGACCCTTTACAAGCTTGTTCCCGAGCAGAGAAGAATGGAAAAGCGGTCAGCCTACCAACACGCGTTCCATCCCTGTCTTCACTGATGGATCAAAGATGGATGTAGGTGTAGGCACAGGTATCTTTTCTGAACCACTGGGCATATCCAGATCAGTCCGTCGCCCGAACCATAGCAGTGTTTCCAAGCGGAGGTCCTAGCAGTGACAATAGCCGCCCGTGAGACTGCGTTGAAGGCAATATCACCGGAAGGTATCACCTTTTTCATCGACAGCCAAGCAGCAATAACAGTGTTTTCTGCTATTAAAATAAAATCAAAGCTTGTGATTCTCCCTGTACATGAGAATATACCGGGTAATTAGAAGGCCGACGAGCTGGCAAAAAAAAGCAGGGATTAGGGCCCGGAGGGAGGCTAACAATAGATGGTCCTCCGTAGACACTTGTGTCACCAAAGGAGTATATGGCCCTGCCTTGATAAGAGTAAGACCGACAGAATTGTACAAAAGGATAGGAAATTCCTTTCTACCCTGATAGGAGTTATCACGGGTCATATCACTCTGCGGTATTACCTGAAAAACAACAGAAAAAGACATACATATGTCATGGATGTGGTCATGAGGAAATTAATGATCATACAACTCACTTTCTCTAAGACTGTCTATTTCTTATCTACTTTAGGTTTAAATTTCTCGGGCGACACTTCTTCCGTGATCTAGAAGAATAAAAAGAAAAATTAAAAACTTCGATTGACTGCAAAAGTTAAAGTTGTTTTACATCGAAATGATTTTCTTGTTAAACCAACTGTAGTTGTCATTGGCAACACTATGCTAAGAAATGAGTTTTCCCAAAAAAAAAAAAACCGAGAAGGAAACCCCTGGTTGTCGTGATGCGTTTCTATATTTACACAAAGGATAATTTATATTTTACCCCTCAATGATTTTGATATTTTTTCTTCCTTTTTCGCTCCCTCAACTTTGTGGTTGGTTTTTATATTTTCTTATTTATTTCAACCCTATTTTGCCGTTTTCCTTTCATATCTTGTATTTGAAAAAGGGAAAACTTCTATTGTCGGACTCAAAGAAAACACCAAAGAGGAAAAAGAAAAAGAAAAAATTTTAAAATGAAAAATAAGTTTTCCACTCCCTTGCCAATTTTTGCGAGATATACATATGTCTGTATGAGGGCCGTCACTACGAATCAGAATACTCATACCTACTCTTGCTTTCCATGGTAATATGCTTTAAGGATTCGCTGAGATCGAAGAACGGTCGCTATGTCGTGCTTAATCATTATCATCAGGATGAGAAGGAAAAACACATGTGGTGCTTGTTGAACGGCCTTGTCGCGCAACTGGGAGTAGGAGACTTTTTTTTTTTTAAATTTCTTCATGTTCGCATCCTTGTGCCAATTTGGTAACAAATAATTTCAATTTTGCTTATTTGACAGATTTTCGATTTTTCATAGTCAAACGATAGAATACATATGTATGTATGTATGTATGCGCATATATTATTTGTTTTATATTCATGCATTTGTTGTTCAAAGCATATGATTGAGTACGGAAGCGTGCAGTTTGGACGAGATACGATTTATGCGTTATGAGTTTGTTAGATTCGAGATTGAGAATTCAGATGATTTGCATTTTAAAGGAGAAGATAAGCACGCTCAATCTAGACATGAATTGGAGTGGAGGATGTGCAGCATTTTCGAATTTCATAAAATGAGTAAGAAGTGGAATGAGTAACCGATGGCAGATTAAATAAAAACCAGGATGGAAAAAAATGCTGCGTTTAAATTAAACTTTGGTGGCCAAAGGGTAGTGATGCGAATATATGGGAGCACAAACGCTTTCATCTTAGCCTCTCACTATCAACTCCTACTCTACATCTCCACGATGGTGTCTGCTGGGTGCTTGGTACCCCTTTGGAGAGTCGTTGGTGGTAGCGGACGAGAGACTGGGGAGGAGTGTTTTCTCACTAAGACACTTCCTCTAGATCCAGACCGCAGCGGACGAATTCCCTAGATGAAATCAACTGTATCGTCTACTAGTTCCAGTCAGGTCGAACTATTAGTTTTATCCCTATATGAGATGCTTCAACATATTGGAATCCCAGGCCTATAGGGATCTCCAATGTTGAGCCAGGGCGTTGGAAAAGATTTGGTGTTGAATAAACTCTTAATGGGCCAACGGCAGCGCTCATATCCAAGAAGAGGGTTACTGACTCTGGAAAATCCTGCCCCTTGTCCTAGGGTTAATGAAGGGAACTGGTCCTGCAGGTTGGGGGTTATGCTTCCCTATCCACGGAAAAACAAATTAAGACTCACTGTTGACGACCCTAGTAACCGAAGTATGGACAACGATCTTCAGATCTGCACGTGGAATGTTCGAACGCTTAAGGATGAAAAACTGTGACATCTATTACGGTGATTGCGATAAGAAGCAGAAACAGCACTTATTCGGATGCGGATTCGTCATACGCGACAGACTTAAACAAGAAATCTTGAGCTTTTGACACGTCAGCGAGCGCCTTATGACAATCGGCATCAAGGCTAAATTCGCGAAAATAAGCCTTATATGCGCTCATGCCAACACAGAAGACAAAGACGACTCCACCAAAGAATGTTTCTACGAGCTCCTCGACAAAACATATGAGCAATGTCCTCAGTATCGTCGTAGGCGATTTTAACGCCAAGATAGGAAAGGAGGAGATCTTTGGAAGGCCTACAGAAATCTGCAGGGATGAAGAAGGAAACCTCGTAGTAGAGTCACAGTCCGTGCTGAGAATATGGAAAAATTTCTTCTGCAGACTGTATAACAGCGACGAAGACCAACATTCCGCTGTCAAGCAGAATGAACCATTTAATTTACATGTTGAAAACCCAAACTTCCAGGAACCTGACCAAAACGAAGTCAGGATAGAAATATCCAAGCTTAAATCCAATAAGGCTGCTGGATCGGAAGGCTTATCAGCCGAGCTGTGCAAAGCAGCTGAAAATGATCTGGTAGAGAGCATACACCAACTTAGTTCTAAGATTTGGTCAGAAGTGTGTGTGCCTGATGAATAGAATCTCAGCATCGTTTGCCCACTCCACAAGAAAAGAGATCCAATGAATTGCGCCAATTACAGAGGTATTAGTCTCCTCAACATCGCGTACAAGATCCTATCTGCCATATTGTGTGTTCGTCTGAAACCCTTCGTCAACAACCGTGATTGGGCCCTATCAGTGTGGTTTCAGACCAGGAAAGTCCACAATCGATCAAACCTTCACACTTCGGCAGATCCTGGAAAAAACTCAAGACGTCCAAATCAATACCCACCATCTTTTCATCGATTTTAAGGCCACATATGACAGCATCTATAGCGACGAGCTATACAGAGTCTAGTTTTGGCATCCCTGCCAAACTGTGCAGGATGACGATGGAGAATTCTCGCTCCATCAAGGTCGGTAACGATCTCACCGAGACCTTTGATGTCAACAAAGGATTTAGACAACGTAATGCGCTGTCATGTGATTTCTTCAACATCATTCTTGAAATGATTGTGCGAAACGCACAAGTCCTCCGGTGTGTCTTTCAAAAGTCTGTGCAACTACTAGCGTATGCCGACGATATTGACATTATTGGCAAAATACAGCGGGCTGTCACTGAAGGCAGTGAACTAAGGACCGGGCTAACTGAAGAGGCTTGTTAGTGGAGCCCCAAGTTCCCCGCGAACTGTAGCACCACGTAAGACGAAGACGAACTAGGAATAACACAAAATTAAAGAGCAATTGCGATGACAGAAAATTTGTTGTAAATGGAAAGAATTCAATTTAACAATCGTAAACAGAATTCAGGAGAATCCTGTTTTAAGGAAGAGAGGAGTTTCGTTTCAAAGTGAATCAAATTCCAGTAGCCGACAGGAAACATCAGGTCTGTTCGTTTTTAAAAGAAAAATGTAATAACAGGAGTTTCATATTTCATATAAAGAAATATTAAAGACAGTTTTTTCTCGAGCACATCCAAGCGTAACTAATTTCTAAGAAGTACATTAACAATAAAGTTGGAATAAAAAGAAAATTTTGTTTTGTAATTAAAAGTACCTATTTATGTTCTTTAAGGAGAACTAGACCAGTGCTGTCGTTTGCGCAGTATAGGAGTATGTACATAGTACAAAGATCAGAATTGTAGGGATCAACATGAAGACGTATTCCTCTAAACCACTACTCTTAGGCTTAGGTGAACTACTTTAGTGACTGCTTTCAAGTTTACGCAAGTAACTCATTTACGAATTATCCGCATGAATATCAGGAATGTTGAAAAAGCAGTATTAGTTGGAAAACAATAGTACGGATAGTACAATCTGCCCGAAAGTAGTACAATACTACACTAGAAGTACGAACGACAGCGCTGAATTAGACACACAACTTGTGAGTGTGGTAGTAAGCAATGAGTTTTCTTTTCCTCCTAGAGAATTTTTAATACCTAATAGACGTGCTTAGTACTCCCCTCCCTGAGCAAGATATTCAACTTCCACCTAAGACAAACAATTTTTGCGATGTTCTATGTCTAAGATATTAAGGAAGTCGTTCTCCAATTTAAGGACATTTTTTTCTTTTGTGTTTCGTTCTTTCACAAGATTTATGTACACACGTATTTAAGGTATAATTGACGTAGAAGGAAAGGTAATTGGTTCCTTACAATGTTGGCTTGCAAACAGGAAAAAGTATTCCCAGGGGTTATATTTCCAGGAGCGTTCAGTTTTCAGTTATTTAGGAACAAAATCAACAAACCTGCACGCGTATTGGGGAGATAACTTATCGCGTTCACATTTTCTTTTTCGATGATTGTACATAAAAAAGAGAAAACAGAGTAAATATGTACATACATACTATATCATTTGTATGAGAAAGTGATTTTTGCATCATTTTGGGACACGTCGTTGACTTGTAATTAATATGTTTCTTTTTAAATCATAGGTTATTTTGACACTGACAGCTGTTTCCCGCTCGAAATCTTGACAGAAAGTCAGTATCATACCTCCGCGAAACGAAATGAGTCGCTTTACGATTGAACAACGTTGGGAAATATTGAAAACTTATTTCCAAAGTGAGTCTAGTGTAGCCCAAACAGTGCGTTATTTGAAAAGAAGTTCTGACCGAAATAAAGCACCCACTACGGCGGCTACATTAACAAACAAAATTGCTGCATCTGGGGCTCGAAAAACCTGCGCGTTATTGTCGAGAAGCCGTGCATCCACAGAAAGTGACAATTTGGTGCGTATTGCGGAGTGGTGGCATCATTGGACCATTTGTCTTCGAAAATGAGGCTGGGAACAACGTTTCGGTCAACCGTGGGCGTTACAGATCCATGCTAACCGACTTTTTTTTTTACTGAAATTGAAGACATGAATTTGGACGCCCTCTATTTCATGCAGTATGGCGCGCCATGCCACACAGCCCATGGCACAATCGATCTTTTGTCCACTAAATTCCCAAATCGTGGTGTTAGCCGTCTTGGCGATGTCAATTGGCCGCCTCGAAGCTGCGATTTGACCCCTTTGGACTGTTGTTTGTGGGGAACCGTGAAGGACCGATGTTGTGCCAACAATCCGGAAACGATTCAAGCACTTAAGGCCAATATAAATCAAGTAATCCGTGAGCTACAGCCCGAAACCATCAACAAGGTCTTGGAAAATTGGAGTGACAGAATGCGATACTGCGAAGCCAGCCAATGCAGCCACTTGAACGACGTTGTGTTCCATAATTAATGGAATGTTTGTTCTTACTAATAAAGCCATAATACATGGCAAAAATTTAATTTTGTTCATTTTATTGCATTTTTAAAAAGAAACTTGTATTTGGCCCACCCTGTACATATGTAGCTGGAAACTATTGAAATAATACTACCACGGTTGCCACTTTCGTAACTTTTTACCAAATTTGGTATTTTTTTTTTGGGTTTTGCAAGTTTTGGTAATTTGGTAATTTTTGTCTCGATTTGGTAATTTTTGAACGTCAGTCAAGAATTGAATGAATTTCATTATTTTGAATTATGCCTAATTGATTGCATACGAACGGAATCGCCTTAAGTGTTGGCTAAATAAGTGGGTATTTCAGTGAATGCACAGAATCACTCAAACATGTACATATGTATGTATGTATGTTTTATTCCAAAAATTACTCAAAGCTTACTTTCCTTGACAACTATACAAAGTCAAACTTGACATTACTATGAAGCAGAAGTTTGCTTCAAACCTCGTACCTGTGGTCTGTGGTACATCAAAACTAAAGGTACTAGGGCCACAACTTGAGCATAACTTGAATAGAAATTTCTCGAAGTCAGTTCTAACGAACTGAAGCGTCACCTCAGTAAGTAAGTATGTAAGTGAAAGTGAACGCCAGGTTCTGCGTTCGATCCTGATCGAGCTGATAAATAAGTCTTTATTCCACTATGATACCTCAAAGGCATACAACAAATTAGCAAATACCAGATGGGAACGACTTTCACCTTGGTAGCAAGGTACGATAAACGTAAAACCGAAAAGCTTCTGACAAGAGAGAGAGGATCCCTGTCCTTACTGATAGGCGTACTCTCTGGTCACAATCTACTAAAAAATTAAACAATGAAATTGAATTATGACGACCTGTGCAAAGAGTGACGAAGAGGCTCACGAGGATACTCTCCATTTCCTTTCTCATTTCTCAAACCTCTGTTGTCTGAGGAATAGAGCACTAGGAAGTTACTACTTCCAAGACATTGAAGATCTATTTAATGCTACTCTCTCTGATTGTCGCAGTCGACGAAAGCTGGCACCACCGACGAAGTTATTTAGTGTTCACCACCAGATGGACACAACCCAAAAACTAACTTTTATGCCGATTGGCTGGCCAATCCGTACCTTTTTTTCTATAACAATTTTGCGATCAAATGTAAAAAACTATTCGTATTGTCTTCAGCAGCAGTAGCAGTATAGAAATTTAAAACGCCACACCGGAAGGTTTTATTTTTCATTTCAGTTTCATTACAGATATTTGTGCAACAAAAACCAATAAAATAGAAAATTCTCATTAATGCCACAAAGTTTTATTTTCTACACTGATCTTTACAAGTTTTCGGTCGGGCTGTTTAAAAGCACTCAACAGAATGGAAAGCCATCTGCCATCCACCTCATCTGAACCTATTGAAGGCCATTTCAAAAGAGGCAGATACGATGACTTGACATCGCCTCAGGTTAGGAAGATTAGCAAAAAAGCTAAGTTGGGGTCAAACCCACTTCAAACCTTCAGGTAGCGATCGTCATTCCTAATAAAAGATTGACCAAAGACCAGTGGAGGTTGATGGAGTTGCACATTTTTGAAGGAGTGAATGACACGATTGTTAGTAACCAGGGAGCATCCCCTTTCTTCGAGCAGCTCACCACCTTCAAGGGATTAAAGCTTCTTTGTTGTGATAACGAGTTCACTCTAAACTGGTTTAAGTCCTTTGTGGCTAATACGCAGGCTCCATGGGAAACGCTGACATTCGAATATCTGAAGCATATATGACATATGGAAGGATATAGTGTACTTAGATATGAAAAAGCATTCCAAACTTTATAAAAAGCTGCAGTTTTTCAAGACAAGATTTTTACTAACAATCCAAAAAGTTTTTAGTTTTATTTACCTGACTTCCAAATTTATTAGGCGTTCCTAAACAAATTTGCAGATCAGTTTAGTGTTATTAGACTTGAGTCTTAATACTGAAAAGTTGGTAAACTTTTAGCTTAAATGACTCAGTCCGGGTAGTTTATTTTTTCTTTCTATAATTCTAGACTTATAATGTTTTTCCAAATCAAACCGATTTAATCTGTTCGCATTTACTTTGAGTACACTACAGCCCATCATGTAAATCTAAACAAAATCCTTACAACTCCTAAGAGGCTTATAAAAGCTGAATTTAATGAAAACACAACAAAACATCACCGAATTACAAAAAAATTACGAATACATCCAGCTGTGGTAGTTTATCCTACGTTCATGAAATATGAAAACAAAAAAAAAAAAATATCCTTGAATCGGGTTGCATAGCTGATGAATTTCCAGAAAGTACGACCCTGCATTGCGAACAGAATGAAATACAACAATACAATAGAAAAGAAAAAAATAAAAATACATAAAATACAGAATTGTTGATATAACAACAATCTACAAGAACAACTCGGCAAAAGCTGCACAAGGATTAAGCTGCCTTAATGGAATTCGAGGTTTACAAGATGGTATGGTTGATGATAATAATAATGATGAAAGCAAACATCCAAACAATGGCTCATCTAAACTAAAACATCGTCATCATCATCAAATCCATTGTCATCATCATCATGGTGATGGTGATCCTCGATAGCAACGTGGTCGTGCAAATACAATTCGTTCCCTAATACCCAGTGTCCTTTTGCAGTTTGTTTCATTGATGCTTCCTCATGCCTTTTTTTTTCTGTTGCTCACTCCTTTCAATCCGGGCGTCAGTAGTGCGGATGTCAATCCCACAGCAACTTATTCACCCCCGTGTCGAATAAATGAATAAACACTGCTGCTGCACCACCAACACCATTGCCACCCCCAGTGGGAGGTTTGTATGTAGTAGGTATAGTACATTTTAGACCGGTTTTCCCTTCGGTTTTTTTTTTCTATTTGGCCTGGTTCCTGTGTTAATCCCTTTCACGGTTTCATTTTTATCTCCCAGCCGAAGGATTAAATTACGTATGCCAGGCAGGATTCTGTTTCGCTGCATTAATTATGCTAATGCATTTAGAGAGCAGAGATACTTATGTATATATGTACACACAGCGGGCTTGGTGTGTATCCAAAGGGGCTAACTAACGCGAGATGTGTGTACGGCTGTGTATGTATGTGTTGATTTAACTGGGCTCGACTTGGTGGCATTGTCATTTGGATGCAGAATGTCAGATACGAACGCTGCTGAAGGATAATTAGCACTGAAGTCAATTAAAGACGTTGTACTAGGATAGAAAGAGAGAGAGAGAGAGAGAGCCTGTAGTACGCCTTGGCATGCAATGGATGACAGATCAAAGGAGCGAATGGAGTTATTTACTTAATGAGAGCAAATGGAATGCGGATGAGAATGAGGAAGAAATTGTGTTGGTTGGCCGGTTTAATGATAAGGATGCCTTGAAAGGACAGTGGGTGGGAAATTAAGAATTTATGACTAAGGGAGGATGTTTTTGCTTTCGATCTCACGCCAAGTAAGGGACTTGAATTTTCGGGAGTAATTAGGGTTCATTTCTTGAGTTTTTTTTTTTATGTTGATATCTTTTTAATTAGTATCTGGCTTAGTACACTCATTAAACCAATATGGTTTGCTGTAATGAAGGCGTCTTTCAGAAGTGTTTATAGATTAAAGTGAAACGGAGAGAATGACAGCTCTTGTTTCTTTCATGGTCTGAAAATAAAATAAGAGATTTTCATTTAGTATCGGTCCGCTGTGTGTGACGTAAATTCTAGATTTATAATGCTAATTTCTGTGGGTTTCGCATACCGATCATGACCTAGATTTTCCGGGATTAGATGATGAACAAAATTAAAATGGACTAATCTTTATAAGGAAGGCTTCCTTCGAAAGGACTAGGATTAGACATTGAAGTGGGTGTCTGCATCAAAATTGCACTAAATTGTCAGTTCTCACAGTTTATCTTAAATCGAAATTCATGAAAAAAAGGTTAACAACTACAAAATAACTTTTGGATTCCAAAACAAGAAACAGATAGAAACATGCATATTTATACTGTACACGTATGTACATATGTACATATATCTACATATAACTTATGTCCATATACACAAAACCTAGGTAGTAAAAATTCTACTTCTAATAGGTGGCGCTACAGTCCAGTGTGAACATGGCGAGTCTGTTAGATTAGTGGATAAGAGTTCCACATTGTTGCTAACCACGGATTTAATAGCATATTTTGAAATCTTAACTGCTTTCGGGACGTTGTTTATGAAAATCGTAAATAGTAGCGGTTACAGGGTTGAGCCTTGAGGTATTCCTGATGACATCTCAATAAAACATCCATAAACTTTTGATTTGTTTTACTCCACATTTCCTCGTTAGATATAATTTGTGGCCAACTTCAGGATGTATCGCAGACAGCTATTAACAAAAGGATTTAACGTTAGATTCCAAGAGTCTCAAGTTAGTGCGCAAGGAGACTTGGTTGGATTTCCAAAATGGAGACACGGTACTACAGGTAGCTCGAGCATTGTTTCTTAGTTTTTAATTTCCAGGTCCATTCCGCCATCTGATGCTACAAATACTTCCCAGGTTGTTAAACTGCTCGATATCTTTAATTGGAGTCTGCTTCAGAGTAATACGCTGATGTGTGGAGCGGGCTGTGGTCATTATTTTTGCCTTCTTTCCGTAAATACTTAAACCTAGTCTAGTCCGCTCATGGTATTTTTCAGGAAACAGATATCATCGACATAGTCTAAATGATGTAACCTTTTAAACGGTCTCCATTGGATAACATGTCTGTCGAATGCACCTATGGTGACAGTACATCATCTATCGCCAGTAAAACGAGGATTAGCGGCAGAATATCTCCTTGTCACCACGAATGTGTTGGAGAGCTGCCCATTGTGTAGAACAAAACGTTACTATAGGACTCCTTTATGAAAACAACTATTTTTGGGGGGATCCTTCTCCTGAGAAGAGATCTCCAGATATATTCACGATTTACCCGGTCAAAGGCCTTCTCGAAATCCACGACCATGAGGTAGAGCGCTGACTTAAACTCGGCTGATTGCTCGAGAATTATACGCAAGGTGTTGATGTGGTCGACGCACGATTTACAACTGCGAAAGCCTGCTTGATGCCTTTTGAGGAAAAACTTGATTTTAAGCTGTATCAGTTCGAGAATTATATTTGCCTTTAGTTTCGGAAACGGTGATACGACGCCAATTATTGCAGTTCTTAGGATTGCCTTTTTGGGTATTTAGACAATAACTCCGTCCTTCTAGTCCCTGGGGTAGTTTCATTTTCCCAAATGGCCTGTAGTATCGGAAGTAAAATACTACCGTTTGAGCCGAGGTCTGATTCCAGGAACTCAGCCGGAATATTATCTAGTCCAGCTGCTTTGTGGGTTTTGAGAAGATTGATCGCGTTTTAGTTTCTGCAACTGTAGGAGGCCCGGTGTCAATACCCCTAAAAGATCTAAGCATGTCGATCAACTGGGGGCTCAATGGTGCACTCTGCTCGACGGAATTGTCATTAAGGGTTGTTTTGGCCTATTTCTAACTTCAACTATCCCCGATATGCGATTTTGTCCCAGGTGAAATCCAGGAGTCTCTAGTTCTAGACTGTTTGAACAGAGTATTCATAAATATGCTTTTCATTTCGCCCCACATCGCGTCAATGGATGAATCACTAACTTAGTTCAGGGACGATGCTCTGTCGTTAAGAGTGTTGGTAAAATGAAGACACATGTACATATGTATGTTGGGGTAATTTAAAGCATTCGTGTTGATTTTGGTTATCCTTGGTGTATTCTCTGTCGCTGCACAGCTACCGTTCGTAATTTAATGCCGGTAAGGACGAAGAATGTTTCTACGAGATTGTCGACAAAACTTACGATCAATGTCCTAAATATGACGTTAAAATCGTACTGGGTGATTTTAACATCAAAAAAGGAAAGGAGGACATCTTTGGTAGGACGATTGGAGAGCACAGTCTCCATGACACCACATCCGGAAACGGACTTACATAGGCTAATTGATTTCGCTGCGGAGTGAAACGTCACTATACCAAGCATATGGTTTCTTCATCCCAATATCTACAAAGGGACATAGCGGTCTCCTGATCATCACACCGTCAACCAAATTGATCATATTGCGATCGACGTACCTCAAGTATTTTGGATGTCCGGACCTTCCGAGCAGCGAACATTGACTCCGATCACTTCCATGTTGCCACCACAATACGAATACCTATCCCACGGCACAACAAAGAAGAAATGCTCTGAGAAGATTTAACGTTGAAAAGCTACAATCGTTAAAGATCGCCAGAATCTTCGCTGAACGCGTATCCCGAAATCTCTCAACGACTCCTATGTCGCTAGCATCAAGTGCCAAAGTTCAGTGGCAATGCTGCCAACATACCATTAGAAGTGCCGCAACTCATATGATAGGTTTCACCCTAAAACCTCCAAGACACCCATTTTTTGATGAAGAATGCCGGTAGCCATATGTACCTAAACATTGAGCTCTACGGGCAGAAGAGACGGGAAGAACGTCGGCTTCTCTAAGAGAATAAAAAAGAGAATGAGAAACATACCAAGATATTGAGAGATTATACTGCAGGGATAATGTGCGGAAGTTTTACCAACTGGTAAAAAGAACATGTCAAGCCAGCAAGACCCGTACAGAAACCTGTAGAGATGCAGAAGGAAACATCGTAGTAGAGTCATAGTCGGTCCTGCCAATTTGGAAAAACCGTATGACGACGACGAACACAAATATTGTACTGTCAGGCAGAATGAACCATTCAATCTAGATGATGATTGCTAAACTTCCGTCTACCTGACCAAAACGAAGTGAAGATACCAATATCCAAGCTTAAGTCCAACAAGGCTACTGAACCTGACTTCATTTTGGGAAAATCTAATCATAGATCAATTTAAGTCAGTACATATTCCTGAGGTACTATGAAATACTCCGAACACAATAGAAAAGAGTCCTTCCCTTCAGCAGACCTAAAGTACCAAAGATCGTATGACAAACACTTAATTAATTTTGAAGAAGTGCCACTAAAAATTGTCCACTCAAATTAAAATAATGGCATCTGCATTACAGAGCAGTGCTCCCGCGGAGGATAGGCGTAAATACTACGTAATTTCATTTTGGAAGTGTTTTGATCTAAACAGGATTTTAGTAGTTAGTCAAATACATCTATGCGAGAAGATTGTATGATGACAGAGGAAGGCGAACAATCCATTTCATTTAACAATCGAATCTTTTGTAAGAGGTAAATGAAGGAGAGGCCCATTGTTGATTTCAAGGGATATTGCGTACATAATGATTTTCCACATCAATCAGTCAGTCAATGGTAATTTTAATTACACCCCACCCAAGCGACCGATTCAACACAAAATGCGGCATATGGCTTCTTTATATCGATTGCAATCGATGGACATACAAGTACATACTTCGAACACAGTAACTCGAGTACCGCACCAACCTTTCGTTTTAAGTAAAACCAAGCCAATATGACATATTTACACATGCTACTCGCATAATGGATCACTTTCAACCAATTTTCTTAATTACCCTGAATACGTATTTATGCATTAGTAATTCCCACACAGAAACATACGCCTTGTGTCTTTTCACAAAACAGAACAAAAAAAAACATTGAAAGGAGTACCCAACTTTCTCAGCGGGATACCATTTCAATTATACACCCGCCTCATATGTTTGTTTTGTTTTCCGGTTAATGTACTCAGGGATACAGTACTCTACCACAGTTGGGTAAAATAATTCAAAAAAACATATTTTTGAAAAAAAAAAAAAAAATACTCTGAATATAATGCTATCATTACGACCGCGACTCGTCGTCGCGATTAAATTTCATTTTTCACTTAAAAAGGGGTATTCTACTACAGCCGCGCAACGAATATGATGAATGGCCATCTGGGACATGGAAATGGATACTGGAGGAACGCACAAACGTAACATGCTCCATATTTCACAGTAAACATCAACATGGACCGAGGCGGCTCCAGTTGATCCTCATAGGAAATATTTTTCTTCGACATAGTTATCATATAAATCCACTTAGGCGGCGGCAATTTTGAAGGATACACATACAGATAACGTCGGCTTAGCTCAGGGGAAATAATTGAAAATTCGTTTCGTATCTGGGATTTACAAGGAAAAAAAAAAAAAAAACGCAAAGCGTTAGGATATTGGGAGAACTCGGAGAGAATCTGCAATTTAAATTAAGTATCTATGGCATATTGCTGCGTATTTCATTTCGCTTTCATTTGAGGCGGATAATCTAAGGAAAAGCTGAACAAAAGTCGATGCTAATTCCCAGAAGTATATGTAAATTTTGGGAATTTATTCCCACAGTTAATTTTTTTTTCTCTCTTTTGGAGCAGGAGAGGAGAAACGGAAAGCGACTGAAACAAATGTGAATGTAGTCAAAATATCTTCTAAAGAAGAAATTATAATAATCCTTGGAATCAACATTTTTTTATTTTTTCTGCATTTTTTGGGGTAAACATATGCGAGCGTATCCTCGATGGGATAATTCGAAACAACTCGGGCAGGCAGATTCCGGAAGTAATAAGCAACGAGAGGAAATTAGGGCACCACTGGTGACCGGACTTATTAACCTACTTTTGAAATTTCGATTTAAACGAAGAGTTTGTTTTGATTATGTTAGGGAATCCAGGTTAGAGTTATTGTAGCGAATCATTTGTCCTTTGTATTTTACTCGTAAACCCTAAAAAGATAAACAGTGCGGTTTCATAAACTGGCTCTGGTTCAAATTTTGGTACATACACATGTAAGAAAGCGGAAGACTCCATATGCGCTCCAAGATGAAAAAAAGAACTATGCTGTGATATGGCGAACTAGTGTGTTGTGCCGTACTGGAGACAGACGAGCAGTTAGTACGTTTCAACGTCAGCAGTGCACTCAATGATATTCTTCGTACGTTTAAGGACTTTCTACCAATAGATATAGTTGACAAACAACTAACTACCAGCACAGTCTTAGGACTGAGAAAATCTAAACAGTTGAGAAAATAGCACCCTAAGTCTGACAGAATCCTGTACCGCCATTCAGTACTATGCATGTATATATAGCTAGGTACATCTACAGGTTGCACCTAGCTAACTCAGGAGTTCTTTTTTTTTTTTTTGTGCACTGGAAGGGTGCCATTTTTATGGATACTCGGTAGTCCGTGCTTCGAGTTATGACAAATTCCATGCTCCTGCATGTTTACGTGGTTAAAACCTGTATTTTCTACGGCATCGCCGGTGGGTTGGGGTCACAATCCCGAAAACCGAAAGCCAAAATCCCCAAAAATTGGGTTGGGTACGAAATATAACAATGTAACAAAGAATTTGATCCTTTGCGGCGCAGAGTCATAAGTACACAATTCGATTTGTGCATAAACAGTGGAGTATGTAGGGGGGGCATGTTGCCCCCGGTAACCCCCCTGCTTGGAGTCAATGTTGGATTAGGAGTAGGTGCGAGGTTGGGTATATGCAAAGTTTCTTAAAATCCATACGAAAATTTTCATTTTCGGGATTTTGCCTTTTCGGGATCCGACTCCCATCGCCGGTCAAGGCATTCCTTCGTAGGAACAGGTTTTCACATCATCTCTTCACCTTTTATGATCTAGGGTTTTATTTACTTTCAAGTGCTTAGTGCGTTGGAATACGAAGCGAAACGTTGGTAGATCTCCGTGGCAATAACTCTTCATTCTCCATAGTAGCTGATGATAGCTGATGTCTATAGATGTAGAACTGGAGCTACGTTCACTGTTTTTATGTAAGGCAGCGTTAACATTTCGACATCTAACTGTCATACGACATTGCCTTAGTTGTTGGAGCTAAACTTTTGTAGGTGGTAGACCAAAAATACGATCATTGAGTAACCTTCACGGATCACTGTCACAGTAAACTGCCAAAAAATTGTAGGTTTAATGGCATTACTTTCTAAAGTTTCGGTTAGCATCCCAACGCAGACTTTGCTTTTCGGATTCGGCTGGCTATATCCAGTTCGATGCCGCCATAGGTTGAGACAATACTTTCAAGGTATTGAAAACTCTTTACTCCTTCAACCGCTTATACAACAATCTATACATATATGAGCTGGCAAGTTCGATCCCAGGCTGATCATTTTTGTTTCTGCCGAATTATTTTTCAGCCCACATATGATTCAATGTGAACATTCGCTTTCATATGGTAAAGATCCATTATCCTGTGAGAGAGTAGGCAAATATCGTTAGCGTAGTCGAGGTGTTTGGGTTCGGATGTACATAACCAGTCTATAACTCCATAGAATTATAGACTCCATTTCCCGTTGACAAAGGAGCATTTAGCACATCGCTAATCACCAATAAAAACAATATTAATGAATGGATACAGCTTGCTGAACCGTACTTTGAACTTCAAATTCTTCAGACAGTTTTCCGCTCTGCCAAATATGACATGTAGACCCATCGTATGTGGCCTTGATAATTGCTATTAGTTTATCTATAATACCTCCTTAGCGCAAGGCATCCCAAATAAATTCCGTTATTTTTGCTTTGTAAATGTAGATTTTGGACCAGAGCTGTAAAAGAATGCAATCATTTTTGAATATTATTCTTTTGAATGCTCCGCAAAATGTTTCAATTTAATGACTTCAATAAAGACTTAAACTTAAAAAATAAAAATCACCATTCAGTTTGAAGTCATGATTTGATTAATCATTTTCAGCAATCAAAGTATTTAAATAAAAATTAATGCAATGTTTACGATTGGTCTGCATTCAGTGAAGTCATATTGAAGTCACTAGCATTCACTGAATGCATTTAATCCATTAAAGTCATTTGAACTTATTGAATTGAAACAAATCCACATGAATTCTTAGTATGACTTCAAGGAATGCTTTCCACAATGATTGTATTCTTTTACAGGCCTGTTTTGGACCTTATTTTGAGACTCGAGGCACAATAGATTTCATGAGTATCAAGTTCAAATACATTACAAGTGAACTCAAATGAAAAATACCCAAGATTTACATACTAAGTAGCAACTCTTTCTACGATCTCTTAAGGTACTGAAATCGGTGTTAGTGTTATTTGTCCAATAATTAAGAATTCTAACAGCTGCGTCGCCATCTAAATGTATTGATTAGTTGTTAATATTCCACTTATGTACATGTGTTTAAGAATCTCCTCCTTAATAATAAAACATGTGTCAGCCGGTCACATACTCCACAAATATGAACAGTCACAGGCTATTAAATCAGTTCGACAACTATAAACTTCATTCCACTTATAGCTCAACCATTTAACAATTCCTCTTGCACAAATCCCTCAAGTGTGTTAATCCTCTCTGAAACAGGAAGCCAATTGTCACGATCGTAAAACTCTTTAAAATGTCATTGGAAATCCTTAGAGTAATCCCTACGCCCAACCGTAAAATTCAAAGTGTTTCAGTTTTATTTTTAGATTCACCAGCACATGTACATATGTATGATAGTCTACATATCACAGAATTGTTTTCACTTTCATTCTACGTTCCGAGAGTGATTTTTAAAAATTAATCATAATTTTGAGGAATGCACTTTGGTTATAGGGGGACTTTTGAAATTGGGGGATTGTGGTTGCGGTGTGTGTCCTATTTTTCAATTAATCCCTCCATTTGTTGGGTGTTGCCGTCATAAATGAACATTTTAATAGTAGAGGAGACATGTCTGAATATTAAATAAAGTCGTGGTGGATTAAAATTAATGTTTCATAAATGCACATTCATTGTTGCGTACGTTGTATCGCCGGCACAGAGGCCAGTCTCTCTCGCATGCATGCATGAGTTATGGAGGAGGATTTTTTATTTGATATCTGGTGATGAGCCAGGAAATTGGATTATTTATTTATATTTTTAAGATACATACATTTTTACATGTTTCATAGTTTTTCGTTTGGTTTGACTTAAACGAAATTTTGATTTATGCGGGAATGAACGAAAGGATTTACGAATGTGTAATGGAAAATAACGTTAAAGATTTACGATTTGTGTGATTAAATATGTGTATGTGTTGGCATATAGGTTGGCATATTTGCTGTCGATGACAATTTTTTCGACCACAATAACAGCTATCAAAATCATATCATTTTCATAAATGATGCAATCTTGACAGTATAATAGAATGGGGTATAGTATATATTATTATAATTTGGGCACCGTAAAATTACGTTTGGTTCATCCCACAGCGATTCGAATCCGACCACAGTGTTGGGTCCCTTTTCGTTTTTCTTCCACGATCCATCTTAACCCGAGAAACTCTGTGGATTTCTCCACAGTTCCACTCTGGCTTTGATTACTCGTGTCAACGCTAGCATTTATTCAACAGAGATCTGTTCATCCTCAGGGGCTCCCCAAGACCTCCCATCTTCTGCTAGCTAGTGCAGGACATTGACACAATATTCATATGTGTGTATATACTGCCATTCCAATTTCCTTCACGGGTGTCATCCTCCAGAAGACCCAACTTCTTTAGGTGATACCCTATGACCTACATATATATATAACCACCCATTTCTGTGTTCTTCACCTTAAGCTTAGAACTTCTCTATGAGTGGTGCCAATCGGTGTTCCGTCGCGCCCCAGTTGCTAATTAGTTGCTCTACCAATTGCAGCAAATGGTTCGGGACCTGAGAACTCCGAGGTTGACCCCTATCTGCTTTGCTAGAGAGTCCGCCTTTTCGTTGCCCTCAGTACCTACGTGCCCTCTCACCCAGTCATCCGATTTCAAGATGAGCACTCATTGAGTTTATGAGCACATTCCAACGCCAGTGATGTATTGATATCTGTTTGCTTCATGCGTCTAATCACTGATTGATTGTTCAGTGCTATAATAATGTTTTTAACCGCAACCTGATCTTCTTTCATGTGTTGCAACGCATGCAACGGAGCAATCGATAGACTGAGGTATATTTCCCCAGACTAATATGACAGACTAGTTCCAGTTCTTCTGAGAAGATACCTGCCATTCATCATGGACCTATCCCTAAAGATGCTTATATCACCAATCTTCTTTCCGGAAGTGTTTCATCTCCAATAAGAGTTTCGTGATACCTTTCGGTAACACGCATTCTCTTTATTCCATCCATGGACATATTCAACTCCCTAATCTCATTTTTCACGAAATCCAGGATTTTCCTATGACCATCGATTCTACCGCTCCAGTGCCAGTTGGCATCCCGGTGCAGACGAAGTGCCGTCGAGGCCGCCAATTTCTTAATAAATAAGTCCAGCGACAGAATACCTACGATCACTTTCATTGCGCATATTGGTCTCGGTCGTATTGCACCGGCGATCCCTAAACATACCAGACGTTGGACCCTATCTAATTGCTTCTTTACACGTTTTTGGGTAGCTTTTTGCAACCATAGAACTGACGCATATGTGATAATTGGTTTAACTATCATTGTATATATCCAGTATGCTGATTTCTACGAGATTTCCCAGCTATGCACTGATGAAGCACCCTTTTTGCTATTTGGATCTTGTCTTCCACATGGAAGTTCCAAGTTAATCCAGAATCTAACAGATACTTAACCTTCCTACTTGTCATCAGTAGCTCCGATCCAGATCTCTTCTCTTCCTTATGAAGATGATCAGATTTGTCTTTTCCGTATTGATGGAGAGCCCTTGTTCCTGACACCACCGCTCCATAACTTTGAGAACATTTCTCATGGTATCTGCTGCGACGTTCATGAATTTGCCTTTTGCCATTATTGCTATGTCATCGGCATATCCCACATTGTGTATGCCAGTCTCTTTAAGTCATTTTAGGAGAGAGTCCACAGTTATATTCCACAGAGTAGGTGATAAATCACCTCCCTCCGGGCAACCTCTGTCAACCCTTTCTCTAAGTCTTGAAGTTCCCGTCTGAATATTTATAGCCCTATTTTTCAGCTTATAGGTTAACCCTGTGTTCTTCTAAGTCTACTCTCAGACTTTCGAAGCATATCTTATCGAAGGCACCTTCATGTCCATTATTATGGTGATTGGAATGGTCCTCTTTCGCAACGCGTACCACCTGGTGTATCGCTGTTTCCGTATACCTACCAGCTCTGTATGTATGTTGTCTACTACTCAAAGGACACGTGCTCTCCATCTGGTCTATCACCATTCTTTCCATGTTTTCATCAGAAATGATGTTAGGCTGACGGCTCTGAGGGACTTCGCTTCAGTGTAGTCCTTTTTCCTGATTTCGAAAGAAACACCACATTTACTTTGTTGAGATATTTCCCGATTTAAGGGATTAATTACACGCGCGCAATGGAGTGGACAAGGACTTTTGTGCGTAATTTGAACGCAACAACTTCTCTCTGTGTTACCGGTATGTAGTCCATTTCTTGGCTTGTCACTTACGTTGCCTTCGTATAATGAGGTCTGCACCCCATTACATTAAAGCTGGAAATATACAATCCGGTCCTGCGGTCTTGTAAGGAGGAAACGTTTTTATCACCCCACTTACCGCTTCTGGCGTTACTATCCGTTCCGCTTCTCCACTGCTGCTGCTTTCGAGCGTATCTCAACAGGTTTGGGCTCCATGAATCTCCTATCTGTTCAAACTACGGAGATGTAGAAGTTGAAAAATCTGGGTCCGCCAATTCTGACTGTCTGTCTGTATATTCGAATACAGCCTAAACGGCTGCATGGATTTGCTCCAAACTTCGTACATGTGGTCTATGGATTCACAATTCGAGTCTAAATAAGGAGAATCTATTTTCCTAAAATCGGTTTTATAGATAGACATCCACATCAGTATGGACATACCACGTATACGACAAATACGAATGACGCTACTTTTGAAAATTGGCTGATTCTCAACCATTTCTTTATCGATTGGACTTAAACTGAATGTGTGAGGGTCTTATGACATATGCCTACAAGGATAAAGAAGTCTAGATAACATCAAGTTAATGTTATTATAAAAAAATTAAAAATATTATGCCAAGATGACTAGGCCTCCTTGTTAGAAGAACAAGACTTGAATGACAATCCTAAAAAGTTCGTAAACTTATAGAATCATGTGCAAGTATGTATGTATGTATGTCATGTCGGAGTTATTTTTAACAAATAAAATATCCAATTTTCTTAAGTCCCGCAAAGATTCCTATTCATCTACTGTGGCCTCATCATACAGACGTTTCCTAACAAATGTTGGCCTTGCAAACGCCAACTCCAGGATAATCAAACCACAGCACACACTGAAACTCAATGAAAGTAATGATTTGCACATTTTTAAGTGTGCCGCCACCCAAATGCGCACCTTCTTTTCGAAAGCATTCACTTCCGCTCCACTTGCTTCTTTCAGACGAAGCAGAAAAAAAAAAAAAAAAAAATAAGGAAGAAATGAATTCATGTTCATTATATTTATTTGCTTCTACAAGTATTTTCAGCTGTCACTTGCTGTCTCCTCACCACCCGTCCGTCACACATGTGATGAATAAAAATCATACGTCAAGGATGAAAGCGAGAAATACCTCGCACCAAAACGTCGTCTTTTTAATTTCATAAAAGTTTTATGAAATTTTTATGAGTTCCATCAATCGTTCCACCTGCTATCAATAAATCAAAAAAGTAACACGAAAAAGATGATGAAGTCGAATCGCATGCGATTCCACAAACCCCCTCAAAACAAAAATTGTATATATACCACACATACACACACACACACACAAGGATATACATATGTATCCAGAAGGCTACCGTACTTATACAACTTGTTTCATATGCCGCGCCGTCCTTGGTCGGTGGTGTGGAGGAAACAAATTAAATTGCGAGTGAATCTTCCTTTTTGGCTTCGCCAATACATAAATTCAAGAGGAGATATAACTCCAAACGAAGGCGATACAGTGGTGGTGGTGGTGTGGGTGACACATATTTTGCGATTTTGGATTTCATCCAATTTGTTTTCCTGTGTGTGTGTGTGTGTGGATTTCCTCGAGAAAATTAATTGCAGGAAATGAGTGGGTCGTTTTGGCTGAAGACCCATCGGTGACACAAATGCGAAAGCATTTCATTGATGGACGCGGTGGAACATTCCACATGTGAGTTAGGTTTTTCAATTCCAGTGAAAGGAATTCGAAGGAAAATAATTCAAAAATGTTATTTTATGTTCGGGTAATTTGATTGTCACTTTAACAGTTTTGCGTCGAAAAGTTTACGAGTCACGGACGTCATGATTGTATGTTCTATTTATATTCGCTCCTCTTGTATACCTATTTGGTCGTTGCAAAGAGTATTCAAATTTCTCTCAACGGTACAGTTGCCATCTCTTATGCCGTCGGTTTCAAGTAAGTACCTACCGATAACAGTGGCAACGGGTTTTACCCGATCGCCTTAATGAATCCATCACGATCCAACATTAATAATAAAAAGGTAGGTACCATCCCAGAAATAATGTACATAACTTTTTCTTGAAAGGTTGAAAACCTGTTAAGAGAACAAAGCCCATACGGAAACCTGGAGAGATGAAGAAAGAAATTTTCCACGAAGTACAGTACCCAGGGTCTTGCTTCTTTGTAAAAAAGTCAAATCGAACAAGTCTACTGTGTCTGACGAATTACCTAAAGCAATATTCCAAGGAGACAACTTAGGAAACAGCATACATCACCTCATTTATTAGATTTGGTCAAAGGAGTGTCTGTCTGATGAATGAAATCTCAACAAAGTTTACCGATCCACAAAAAAGTTGATTTCTAGCATCTCATACCCATTCGTGTTGTGCGTGTTATAATTTTTGTATACGCATGTAAGGCGCCGTATTTTGTAAGGTGCCTCTACGAGACTATCTACCTTGTTGCGGTGTAGAGGCTTAGTACAGTCAAAGACTTTCGGGACTAAAACTCCTCAGAGGAGACCGAAGCCAAAAGGTAGTAATTTCCTCAGCCAAACTTTCACCGCCCCCACCCCTACATCATTACATCCTATCCCTTCCCTTCCTTCTTCCACCAACTCCTCCCTTCCTATGGGCCGGATCAAGGTGTCCCATGGCCCATGCCTCAGCCCATTACAAAAATAGCTGGAGACCACCGGATTAGCCAGCCTTATCTGTGTAATGCGGAACTCTGCACAAATGAACATCCCTTCTCCGCTACTCGTCGGTCCAAACAATGAATTCCAAAAAAATAACAAAACAAAAACAAACAATTTCAGAGTCCGGTGTTGCCAGCTTCCAGTAATCGAGCTCCTGAAGTGCTGGCAGCTAAGACTTTGGCCACCAAACCCGGTCTAAGCCCCGCCAATAGCCGTATGGAACGCTCTCCACATAAAGTGGGAACTTGTTCCCAACACCTGTCCAGCACGGACCAGTCTGGGCCTGCATGCTGTATTGCTTCGAGCTCGCGACATGTAAGCCAATCTAAGAGGCAATATTGCGAGCGACATACCGCCTCCAGACTTCTGGAGCGGTATGGGAACGTCCCTAAAGACCAGATCTTCGATAAAAAGAGAAGTGCCCTCTCCTGGGCGACAAAAGTTGTGCATGAGATTCCTGATTCCTCGAGTAAGGACTCCACGTCCAAGTGACAAAGGTCGGTCGAGGAATCCTCCGTGGACCCAAAAAGAGCGAAAGTTAAATGCAACAGTTCCTCCGTCGCCATCGAAAACAATAGGCCTTTCAGCGACGTGCTAAAAGACCACCTTGTTTCTGTAATAGACAGGAGCGATGTAGATGGCAGAATCACCCTTCACAAGTGGAGGATGGTGGAAGTTCAATTGGCAACGAACTTCCTCCTTGTCCTGAATGACCATCCAGGTCTTCCACCCTCTTGTCGCGATGGCGGATGGCATCAGGGCCATGTGAAGCTTGTCGCATGTGCTGACCAATGGTCTGTAGACCTATTTAAATCGCTGTTTCATTGGTGGGCGAAGTGTGGGAAGGAGCGCAGCTTGAGGTCGTAAGCAGGGAAGAAATTCCTAGCAGACCAAGAACTCGCTCCTGGATCCCTATTGAACTCTCCGATCCTTCAACCCTCATCTCCCTACCAGTAAATGGAAAGTTGCCAAGCTGGAGGTGCCTAAAAGAAATAGGAGATGCGCAGTCATTGTGGTTAACACGGAATTCCCGGCACCTTTGGCGGCAACGGAAGGGCAAATCAGTTATGACTTTGGAGCCATAACTCTCCGAGTGTACAAGAAAGATGAGGAAGAACTGGTCAACGAGGGAGCGCAAACCTCTACTTCTGCTGATACTAAACGGCTGTGGAGGATTGCAATTCCACTGAGGTCCCTCTCCCCCCTGTTACTCAACCATGCAAAATTCGATCCACTGTCTCAAGGATAGATTTGAACATGGACAGTCTAGCACTGTCGGACCTGGATCTATCCAGCGAACTAGATAGCTCATCCGTATCTGACGCATTCTTGGAATCAGATACGGATGAAGCAAATATAACTGTGGTGGAGGTGTCTGGAGTCAATTGTGGCGATGATGCTGCTATTAGTTCAAATTAACCACCATCACTCCACTATGGCTTCGGTCTCCCTTCTTTTGCGGCTATCCACACACGCGGAAGACATTGTCCTGATTCAAGAACCTTGGGTCGTTAATGATCTGGTGCATGGACTCAGGACTTTTCTACGTGAGAAATGAAGATACGCCAAGAGCCTGTATCTTGCGAAGAGCACAGTAAATGTCTTTCTAATTACTTTTACGATTTTCAGTCCAGAAAGTAAAGGAACATGCTTACTGACAGCTTGTACGCGCTGAGAAAATTGACAGAAACTTAGTCGCGATACGAAATGGATCGAGTTACGTTTGAACAACGTTAGGAAATATTGCAATGTTACTACCAAAGTGGATGCTGTGTTGTCAAAAGTCAGATTTTTTAATGGTTCCAGCAAAATGAAGCTACGTGCTACACAAACATTAAATAATCGTCATTTTGGTGATGTTGCTTAGCAGCCACTGAGCTGCGATTTGAAGCCGTTGGACTTTTTTTTTAAATATCGATATTATGCGAACAATCCAGAGACGATTCAGGTACTCAAAAACAATATTGTTCAAGCTATTCTTGGATACTTGAATACCAATATACAACTTAGTCCTGGTAGTTATGTAAATACGCTTCTTTTACTAAACGAGCAAGGTCTATACAGTAACTCGTCGAAAAAAAAAAGAATGTTTCAAATTGAACAGAATGCTGTGACGCATGCCAGTGACGGTTACCAATGTTTTCTTACACCGAATCGAAACAAATCCTATTAAAGACATCACCGCACCCCTTCACTATTCCAAATCTAATGCCAACCACATAAATAACGAAGATACCACCGTCTTCATGCGGCAAATAACCATTGAAAATTGCTCATCCACCCCAGGGATTGGCTTGCGCTAAGAAGTCGAAATCATTTGAGTGAACAACGCTTGTGTACACATCATAAATTGGCCGCAAACATAATTGACCGTGATACTATTATCTAGGGTTACACACTACTAGGCGTACATGATCGCACGCACGAACACGCACGCAATCTGGAAACCCACCCCTGCGATAGTGCAAAGAAAAGCACTTACCCTCGCAAACTTATGGGTTGTTCTTGAGGACATTTCTAGAAATTCCTTAAAAATTGTTGACCCAAGAGGACATATTTAATGCTTTCGTATATACTTTTATACATATGTATATATGTATATTTTTTTTGTTTTGTATTTATTCAATAAATCACTTTCACAGTTTTGAACCGTACCGTATGCTTCAGCTCCAGTCGCATAGAGATGCGTTAAGATACCATGCCACCGGGCACATCGACGATTTATAACCAAAAATGACTGGTGTGAAGGCCAGCACTATACGCTCAGTAAATAGGATTTTCCTTGGACCGTTGGGTGGGCGGTGAAGTTATACTACTCCTGCTCCTGGTCCGTGGAAAAATAATCTTTCACTTTTCTTACTACGCTTTTGTTACTTTCTTTTTCGCTTTTTATTCTTGCCTTGAGTTTCGTTGGCAGAGTGGAAAAGGATTACGGAACAACATGTTTAAAAGCGTACACTCTAGTCCCCTCCTTTTTAGAGAAGGATAACAAAAAAAAAAAAAATAACACAAATATGGTGAGCGAAAAAAAATGTCAAGCATGGTTATGTTCCTGTTATCGCTGCAAGGAAAAACCGAAAAAAAACAAAGTTCTTGAGTAGTATAGACCATTTTTGTTTGCGTTTCCCAAGGGAGTTCAGTTGTATCCGGGAGCCAGAGGAAGAAGAAATAAATATCTGGCAGAGTTTATTAAAGCCTAAAATGGATATTAAATCGGGATAAAGTGTGTGTGCTATTGCGAAATATGTGTTAGGAGATTATCTCCCATCGTAAGTCGTTCTAAGACGGCTCTTAAGGACGTAGTTGCGTTATAAATTAGCTCTCATCCCTAAGCTGGTGAGGTGATTTGTTTGTACTTTAAGTAACAAAGAAAAGTAACATAAAATAGGTACACATGTATTATTTCATTCATTTTACTTCCAACCTCTGGATATAAAGACTTAAGTCTAAGTATTTAGCAAGCTAGAGAATAGTTTAAATGACTAAATATGACGGATTTAGATTCAGAGCTAACAACTTAGCACTTAATTGTGGTTAAAAAAGTTACATTCACATAATCTTTCTTCTATGGTTTAGCTTTTGAAATTAATGTACTACCTTCCGTATCCCTTCAAACATGGGAACGGGAAACTAAATCGGTTTTACTTCAGAATCAGATAAACGGATTAGCGTCATAAAAATTAAATGCTTATTAGAATGATAAAAATTTTGTATTGTTGGGTGCCAATCGTATATTAATCCTTTTAATTAGAACTGATCAGACGGAGGTAGAGGTACATTACAGTAGAGGATATTTACATTGGTATCCATTATATACATATGTATCTACCATATGACAAAGGGCCCTTTTCAATATCTTGACTCCTGTGCAAGTAACCAGTGAAATTAACCGCTCTTTAGGAACGCACCATTGTGGAATGCAACAAAAGTAGAGCAATTACATATATACCTCTGTCCATAGTTGTAACTCCACTTATAGAACCAGCTTTTGAATGGTTTGTACACTGAGAGAACACTGGTTAATATTCTTCAAAAAAATTTTCCGATTAAGCTTTTGTAGATAAAGAAGTTACTACATAAATGACTCGTCTCAGAAATAACAAAACTCCTTTATACATGTGCTTCTATCAAGACCTGTGAAGTACTGCCCCATTATCCCATTGGACGTCAAAAATCTATTCAATATCAAGAAAAGAATTTTGAACTATTTATAGAATACTAAAATGGACTATACCTATACACTGGTATACGACCCTAAGGACAGTACCAAGCATTATTATGTCGAAGGTGGCGTTCCCCAAGGCGCCGCATTATGTCCGCTAATGTGCAATTTGAAGTATCACGACATTTATTGCTTTGGTGGTGATATAGCAATCATTGTGATTATCAAATTTCTGGAGGAGTTTGAGCATTACTATAAGGAAACCAATAGGATCGTTCGTGGTGGATCGTGAAATGCATCTGCAACTGGGTAGGAAATAAATTAAGTGTTGTTCTTCAACGGCAGAAGAGTCTTAAAGTTTAGAACTAATGCCAAGTTTTACAAGCCCAAATTAAAAAAACATTGGATTTATTATACCCACGTCTGACAAGGTAGATGCCAAGCATTGACGGACCAAAATATCGTAAGAGATTGCTGCTAACAAGAGTCTCCGCATTTATAACACTCTACGGGTGTCATTCCACTATACGACGGAATTCTCATATATACTTACTATTATTATTATTTTTCAGCCCATATGCCTGACACTGCGATCTGAGAAGATCTATTGTATCAAAGGGTATTACTAAGCCAAATGACGTTCAACCTCCCTTACGAAGGATAGTACGTCCTTGGCAGCAGAGTTTCTCAACTCCGCTGATGAACATATTTCTTTATGGAAAATACGCCTCCTTACACAATGTAATGGTGGGCATTGACAGAGAATGTGCTCAGAGCATTCGTCATCTTCTAAGAACAACCTACATTCCATTTCTGGACACAGTTTGAGTTTCTTATGGTAATATCGCAGGTCGCAGTGACCTGTAAAAAAGCTCACCAGCATTCTGATACTTTCTTTATCTAGATTAAGGACTTCCTGGGAGGAAAAATTTAAATTAATATTAAGAAAAATTAATCGCTTGGATTGTCCTAGCCCCGAGACATTTTCTCAGTGGGCCAGACGAAGTTTGTGTTCGCAAGTAGCCCAGTTGACACCACAGTAAGGTTCAGGCCCTATGACCCCAGATTCTGAGCCGGCCCTATCTAGTTCAACTGCAAATTCGTTGCCTGCAATTTCTTAATGACCAAGGACCCAATCGAGTTTCAGCCTGTTGTGTCTGCTAAGAGATTGTAGTGCATGGTAGCAGCATTTGACTGATATAGAGTCCATTAAATTGGACAACAGCGCTTTAATGCTGCCTGGCTATCTGAAAAGATATATATCCTAGTGCCCTTAATAAATTTATCAAGGTTTATCTTAGCGCAGATCTCAATGGTATGGAGTTCAGCCTGGAAAACCGTTGGACACATTTCCATAGGTATCGAGACCTTGGTGTTGGTTCCAAAGACTCCAGCTCCAACTCCAGTTTCCATCTTTGATCCGTCTGTGTACCAGATCAGACCTCTAGGGTCCAGTGTCGAAACAACATAAGACCAGTTTGCACGGTCCAATATTTCTATTTCAAATAACCTACCGAAACAGTACTCCCTGACCATGATGTCGGGGATAGTACAGAATATGTACTTTTGAGGAATTAAGTCAAGAACTTTCAGGTGTCCCACAAGGTCGCCTGATTTATACTTCTATTCTAGTTGCAGCTTAATAGCGCATCTAGCGGCCATCTTCTTAATGAAGATTTGTAGGGAAGAGAGTCCAACAACCGCTTCGAAATCTGCCGTGGGGCAGGTACGCATGGCACCCGTAATGCCGAGACATGCAATTCTTTGAAGCTTCTGAAGCTTCGTTGCCGTTGTCCGTTCAAGAACTTTTGGCCACCAAACTATGGCCGCGTACGTGATAATGGGTCTCACCATCATTGTATAGGTATACAACCAATTTATCATTTTTGGACTTAAACCCCAAGTTTTGAAAAATATAGGCGTCTACTGGCCCACATGGCCCTAGTGGCGCACTCAATTGCGGACTTGATATGAGAATTCCAGCTAAGCCGTTTATCAAGGATGGCACCAATATGTTTAACCTCACTGGAATAGACTAAAGTGGTGCCTTTGATCGTGATAGGTCCTTCTTTTTGTAAAAGGCACTGGAACGATTTTGCAAGGATTGGTGGATAGTTCTTTTCTGCTGCACCATTCTAACACGTATAGTAAAGCACATTGCATGACACTAGAAATAGTTGTACTATGTTAACCACTAATAAAAATCGCCAAGTCATCTGCATAACCAATGGCGATGTAGCCTAATCTCTGAAAATCGACTAGAAGATTGTCGATGACTAGTTACCATAGAAGGGGAGAAAGGACTCCTCCCTGGGGACAGCCCTTAACTGCGGTCACAGACACTGACACTCCTTTAGAGCAGGAAGTGATAATTCGACTTTTCAGCATGGCCCGTATCCATTGGTTGGTCGAATCCTCGATACCTCTGCTACTAATTCCTCTTCCTATTGAGTCGTAGCTAGTGTTATCGATTGCGCCCTCAATGTCGTGGAAGGCACACAGAGCTATGTATTTCCTAGGAACGTAAAGTTCCTTCTATCTTCTTCACAAGATAGTGAAGGCACTAGTGTATAATGTATGGGTGTATATATAAAATTTAAATACCGAAGTATTGGGGTGAATTAAAGAGAAGATGGAATTAAAAAGAAAATTACACATACCTATACTGTATCTTCTTTTCAGAACCCCAGACATGAAGTTGCATTATCCCAGATTGAACTTTAAGGTCCAAAAATTGTTAACGTACTTATAGACGGACAGATGTGCATGGCTTAATCACATTTACTACTTATACTAATCACGATAATATACACTTTCTAAGGTCTATCTAAATTACTTCTTTCAATTACAAACTATGCATTAAACCTAAGGACTCTGTGGGCCGGATCGTTGGTGTCCATACGTTCCACATGCCCTAGATATCTTAAACGACTGATGGGCAATTCAGTTGCTGTAGAGCTTGCATTGTTTGTGCAAATACCGATGAAATAGAGACGGCACACATCGACAAATTCAAAGGTAAGAGCAAGCAAACCAATGACTTCAAAAGCATTCGAGTAACAGAGTATAGTGAACTTTTTTTAGGGACTACTTCATCATCACTGGACAACGTCTAGAATTTAATTCGTCTCTTTTCGACATCAAAAGATACACAGTAATGACAACATTTTTATCACATTATTGCTACCGTGAACCCAATATAGTTTACTCAACTGGAGGCAACTCTAGTACGCTACATTGCACCAAATTAAAGATGTTTATTGAAACTTCCTTTACCTTGGTGACATATCCATTGAAAACCTGAAAATCGCATGACACTAGCAACAAAACAAGACTAATGAAATTCACTAGACCGAACGTCACTTAACTTAAATACTTTATTAACCCAATAAGCATTCGTTGGTCCTACTTCAAGCAATCGAGTGTAGACACGTACCTGCAAGTACAAGACGACGAACCATGGTACACGGACTGATATAATTCTCGCACACGACAGCCTCACTTACAGTTACCTTCAATTAAATAATTAAGCATTTCAACACGCACAATTTAATTACATTTAACTTCGTTCATTCATTCGTGTTCGTCGTGGCAAATGAAGACGATTCAATCTTCTAACGCACATTTTCCACACCCCATTTGGCGGGGGCACAATTTATAACACACCCCAACCCCCAATTACAGGCGGCAGTAAATAAAACCAGATGTACCGTGCCAAACGAGAGAATGACTTTCATTAAATCTCTGTCCCATTGTCATTTCTGGCTCAATATGTGCGATTGGCACCGGCCCGCCGCGCCCCCTGGTGAATTAAATTAATTCACTGTGTCATCGGCCTAATAAATCCGATTGTTTAGACGAGAAAACTTCACCAGTCTCACTGCCTCTCGACCATTATTATCTGTGTGCCACCTTTGCAATTTATTACCAACATCTCATTCCGTACTTTCAAAGGCGACGCTTAATCTCTTGTGGGTAATTAATCGAGCCAACTTTCTTTTTCTTTTTTTTTTTTTTTGTTGGCCTAGAAATAGAAATGAGTTTTGCGAGCTTCAGTCAATGCATATTCATAAAACGAGACGCCTGGTATATATAAATAAAAGGTGTGTATGTGTACCATCATGGTTGGATGAAAGCAATCACAGCCAGCCACCCCTTGCACGATACGAAGGAAAGGTCTTCTCTTGGGCTGGTGGTGTGCATTTTGTCACATAAAAACCAAGAGGTTGGGGCTAATAACCGCCCCCATACCATCGCTTTGCAATTTCCAATATCTGGAGCATGAAAAAGAAATCCTCTTCGAAATTCCCAAAGGTGAAGTTTCCTCAACCGCAATCGTTATTGCGAAATTAAAGGCCTTTTCATCACCCAACCACCCCCCATTCGGGAGAAAGTAGGTATGCGAGTATTGGTTGGGTTCATACTTTGCTTTAGCACACTATTACCCGACAAAGACTGTGAAGGAAGACTTATTTTTGTGGTTTTCTGATTTTCGATTTTGTGTCAGTATATACGAGGAAGGATAAAGGATAACCGGATAAAAAGGAGTCCCTCGACCGCAGCAAGTGTATGTAATGGCATCGTCGTCGTCGTCGTCGTCGTTGTCGTTGTCGTTGATGTCGGAAAGGATCGGAATTACGTATTAACTTAGAATTAAAGGCAGCAGTTTTATGAGCGCATGTGTGTGGCAAAGTTTTGCGGATATGTTGTTACCTTTTGATTTGTCTTTAGCGGTAATGAACTGGGTTTCGTCTAAAGAAGACTAACGAAAGGAAGGGATGCTCGTTCAACAAGTCAAATTTGTATGTGTGGATGTACTACCGGGAGAATTTTTTTTTGGAATGGTGATATAATAGTATCTACACGTGTAGAAAGCCAATGGAAGTGGTTATTCAATTTAGACATTCCGAAATTGAGTTGTTGAAGTTTGATATATCTCTCTTGGTAGTGGACTCAGTATTTAATGCATGAGACTACTGACCAAGAAGTTCGCGTCTCGATTCAACCAACACGATTCAAAGACAACACCAACATTTTTTACAGTTCCACATCTCGCGAGCGTCTGACAAATCTTTCGTATGTTTATAATATTTATAAGATCATCCAACAAGAGGTGTCACTGTGTTAGCTGTGCAAGAACGCGCTTCGGGATGACCAAAAGATGTTTGAACTTTACGAAAGATTTCCTCGATATTTTCACTGAATTTTCAGTGAATTTTTACTATTTCAACACGTTCTGCGATCCATATTTGATAACCGCTTAGTTTCTACTTATCAAAAGTCCTCCCAATGGTAGTTGAATATTGACAGTTCAACAATGGCGCGAAACTTAAAACGAATCCTCTGGTAGGATGACCCTTTACAACTGCCCTCGGACATGAAATTAAACAATGGTGACATGAAATAAAGTTCAATGCAATGATATTTAAAACTCAATTTGGACCTTGGGTTGGGTTGGGTTGGGTTGGGTGGTTGTCCCCGTTTAACAGGGACACACTTAGATCAAAAGCGAGTCCATTGTGATATCACTATAGAAAAACCGGATTACCAGCACCGGAGACCTTTATTGAGACTTCCCGGCTGAGACCCATGCCGAAGATGTGCGGTTCGTTGTTAAATCATTGAACCAGTTTGACCTGGTGACAAAGCTCCTAATCTTGCCTAAGTCTAGTCTGGCTAGATCGTTTAGATCTTCGAAGAAGTATTCACCTAAGTTTTTCCTTCTCAACACCGATAGAGCATGACAGGTGCACAGAAGATGTATCATGGTTTCCTCCTCTTCCTCGTCTCTACAGTTCCTACAGAAATCGTTGAAGAGGGCACCAAGTCTTCTAGCATGTCTGCCTACCAGACAGATCCTATTGCTGGTAGTAAGTCTACTAGTTTTCCTACAATCCAGCTCTGGCCAGATTTGCCTAGGACTGAGACATGTGCTGATATTGTTCCACCTACTGTTTGCCATACTTATGGCTGCGGTATCTAATTGGAATTTTATCGATTTAATAGGTGCTGATGGTACAATCCTATTGTCACTTTGCTAGCTCGTCCGCTCTGCAATTGCCTGGAATATCCCTATGGCCTGGAACCCAGCACAGGGATACGTCGCACCTGACAGCGATCTCGTTAAGAGATCCGCGACATTGCTTTATCAACTTGAATAGAATTATTGGCTATTCCAAGGCTTTTATCGCAGCAGATTCTTTTAAAATTACTCCCGATTCCCAAGCACTTCTGCTGGGAATCTTGGTTCTATATTTGACGTTAAAGTCCAGATAGGGGACAATGTAGTCCGAATTACTGGGAGTAGTATTATGTCGTTTAGGATGCTTGCGTTTAAACTTTCTCAAGCATTGCGATGTTGCTTTTTTTGTCCAATGACTAAGTAGTACTCCGTACATAAGGATGTGTCTAACGATTACCATCTATATCGAGTGGACGACTCGGAGGCCTTCCTGACACGGTCCTGTAAATTCAGTTTCCAACTGAGTTTTCTATCTAGAATAATCTAATTGCGAATTGCAATTCAATACCTTTGAGTTTTGGAGGAGTTATATGTGGTATTTTATACTTTTTTGTGAACAATACGAGTTCAGTCTTCGACGGATTGACTTCAAACCCGACACTATCCGTCCACTTTGCTAATTTATTTAGAGCAGACTGGATTAGGTCTATGTGTAAGAAGGAACTTCCCTGATATCGCTATGGCAATGATGTCCGGATAAGCTATAACATTAAACCCCTGATAAGCCTGCTTTTAAGCATATGCTCGATATAATAGCAGCAGCCGCAGATAAGGCCTCTGTTTTGACATTGTTGAAAGCTCCTTCAATATCAAGGAAGGACACCATAGTGAACTCCTTATTTTCAAAGGATTTCTCGATGATTCCTACCAACGAATGTAAAGCAGTCTTTACCGATTTTCCCTTACGATATGCGTGTTGGGATATCGATAAGAGATTAAGATTAATTTAGACCTTTGTTCACTTTCAAAATTGTATTAAATTCTTAGTCTTAATGAGCGTTCAAAATATTCACCGATCGCTCCCCTTCGCTGCTTCGTAACGATCGTCGCAAGTATTTGGACATTAATACACTTTTGAAACTGGAATAATGCCCTAACTGAGTTTTGGAGATTATTGCATTGGTCTTTTATTTCGTGGCACCTAAACCATAGTCCCCTTCGATGTGAAGGATATTACCCTCACAACGCGAATGGTTGTATATGGACCTGTTGGGCCAAATATTGGTATTTTTGTTTTTCGTAGTGAATACCAGAGTTTGGACATAAGACAATAATCAGCTCGCCATGTGCACTTCAGAGAAGCAAACCACAGGTTGTGTTAAGAACTTCAGACTTATAATTGTATAGTGCTACTAAATAAAACGAAGCCAACCTAGATCGTGCCCTTTTAATGAAGAACACAACCCATTCCCTGGCTGCTTAGTTCGAACTAAACCCACAGGGATTACAAGAAAAGATTCAATCCAGTCCAGAAAATAATTACTTTTCCCAAACTTTACGGACATCCTTCGTCCTCCCATATCAAATCCCCAGACCACTTTCTAGAAAAAAAAAAACAACAAAACATGTAATCCTTTAAAATTCGAATATCCTCCGTCGACCTTGTAAGTGAAGAAGAAATCTCAAAATTCAATTCTCCTATTTTCCTTACAAATAAATTCCCTTAAAGCGATTTAATACAATTTCTGGGATTTAAAATCTCTTCAATCCTTGTGCGCGCGAGTAATAAGAATTTGGAAAATCATTTAAAGATTTCAACCTCATCCCGCTACAAGGGCGGCGGATAAATTTGCTATCGATTTCGGAATTTGCGCTAAGAAAAGGCCAAAGGAACTCCTATTTCCGCATTCTTAGTCGTTCTCCCCCACACAAAAACACATCCCCTTAGTCTTCACCGGGCTTGAGCGGGTGGTAATTGAATTTTGCGAGAATTAAGACTGGTTGTTACCCCAGTTTTGTAGCTCTAGCATGCAGCGATACCGGGATGAGTGGTAACCGAAAACGGGCATGTTTTATGCGGATCCTTTATTCGTAATTTCAGGACGCCTTGTATAATTTTCGTTTATTTGGTGGTTGCAATTTTACGCTTTATTTTGCCATTTGCGGGAATTTGCAATTTACAGCATTATTTCAGTTTTATACTTTGTCTGCTGCCATAAAAGGCAGAGAGGCGGCAGCAACAGCAGCAACAGAGGCAGTCGTGGCAATTTTGCATAATTTGATAGTAGAACAACTTAAGGGCTTTTTCAAAAGCAAGGAAATTCAATTCTTTTTATCCGGAGAAAGGGGTGAACGTTAAAATATTTGGTTTTTTTTTTTTGTATCTTTTTTTATTTTTTTGTCTTAAGGGTAAAATTGGTTTAAGCAATGCACACGACACGTATTTCGAAATGAGCATTTAAATTGAATTTAACTCGGAAATTATTTCGGAATTTATTTCCATCGAAGGACAGTTATTTTGTGAAAAAGAGGGTGCATATGTATCTAAAAGAATATAAAACGTGAACTTAAAGGGTAGAAGAAATGGCTTACTATTCAATTCACACATCACAAGAACAATGTTTTGAGTACCTACATACTTTTACCGAAGTTGAAAGAGCTTTAAAATAGATTTGGTCAAATTTGAGTTTAATCTTTAACTATCTCTTACGAGATAGTTTAACGTTAAACCGGCAAGGGTCGATAATTCACATCATTGCAACAACTACATAGCAAGGAAAGACCTACGAATTAAAACGCAGTAGCTTGGCTTAGAACACATAGTAAAAACTGGTTTTATAAACAATGAAGGTGCACAAGTCAGTGCATGACATACTCAAACGTTCTAGTGATAGGAAAATATGCAAAAGTACATAGAAGTATCGAAGGAGACTACTTAGCTTGCCGCGGTGGAGATGCTAAGTGCGACCTTATGATTCCAGTAGGGTCACCCATGCTGTAAGGTCCCTGGAGGAGGGTCCAAGCTAAAGAGTAGTCAACCTGGTTCCATTTTTGGTGTGAGCGCATAGCAAACCGTGCCCAAGGATGCAAGGCTGAGGGTTAAATCAGTCTCTAACGAGCTCTTTCAAGTGCTTTGGCAGGTCCTAATAGTGCCTTATCCCAGTAAAACCGGCTATGCCGAGGATGGACTACTTCAAACCGGCTTACTCGTGGGACCATTATAAACATTTCAGATACAAATCTAAAAAAACAAGAAAACGTACCTTCCTAGGCTAAGCCTCAACCCAATGCAATGACGACGACAACAGCGACTGAACGGACCAGGCGTTTCACTAAGGCGGTGGAGAAGCAGCTGTACAGGATAACTACTGATGATAATACTGACGGCTGCATCATCCCTACTGACACAGATTCCGATTCGGTGGTGACTTCTGCTTCGGAGGTCGCAATAGAGGACCTACTAAAGCTGGACGTCCATCGGCCAGTAAAAACCATCAAAACCCTGGTGCATTATCGAATAAGAAACGCAAATTGGCGAACTACGTCATAGACCGTCTCCTGAAGAAGGGAGAACCTAACTGGAATGAGGATGAGAGGAGGTCTGCCAGTTGGGCAAGAGCGTTGCTCGGTGACAAGAGTAGCCAACCTGTGAGGGCACTCTTGTGATAGCTCGACAGGCCACCCCACTCCGTCCAGATCACTGTTCCAAGGGATGTCATCCGAAAAAGGAAGGCCCCCTGTTGCTGCTAGGAGAAGCCAGCTCGTTACGGGAAGGCTCGCAATTCATAACCGGCGGAGGAGTCAGCTCGATTCGGGGGAACCCTCAACTAGCTCTTAAGCCAGAAGGGATCCAGCCTCCAAGATACCCAGGGCGCAGGAGGATCTTCCTAAGACCCCTAAGAAGGCCCAAAAATTCCGGTTTCTTGGCCCTTCAACGAGGTCGCAAAGGATCATCTGATTTTTGCGGTCTTTGACCAGGGTGACGAGGAAGGACGAATCAGCGCGGAGAATTGGAGGCTTTTGAAGGCACAAGTGTCTTCGGATATCCTCTCCCACTACCTGGCTAACCCCACTTTAGCGCCGCCGACCATTAAGGATGACGGTTGGCATCAGACTGGTGCCAAATTATTGATCTGCAGCGACGAGAATTCAGTTGCCTATATCGGCAATCTCGAAAGTCGGTGCTGTGTGGTAACCTTGACGTGAAGGTAGGAACCTTTTTAATCAAGCAAAGTGCTCTAGGGACCCTGACTGGGATCTCTGCAAAAACAGTCTTAGGAAATTTAATTTAGAGATAAGGAAATCACAAAGGGCCTCTTGGCATCTTTTCTGTGAAAATATAGAAAAGACTAGTGATACATCCCGGATTAGGAAGATCTTATCCAAATGTCCAACTTTTCCTAGTTACATTAAGAAACCAGATGGTACCCGGACTATGTCCAGCAAGGAAACCTTAGAGATTCTTGTGGTCACTCATTTTCCTGGTAGCAAAACAGAGACGGTACACTCTGTAGAAAACCAAATGAGAACCCAATTTACAGTGCCAGAGGACGTTGTCACCCCCAAAAAAATACAGTGGGCAGTGCACAGCTTCCTCCTGTACAAATCTGCTGGTCTCGATGGTATCTTTCCAGTGGAATAACAGCAAGGTTTTGATATTTTAAGCCGGTGGCTCCACACTATCTTAAGGAGTTGTTTAAGTTTCGGCTACACCCCTAGATCCGGGAGGAAGGCCAAAGTTGTTGTAACAATGACACATCTTCTGGGCACCTGCCCTGCTCTATCGGTCTTGAGAAGGAAAACATTGACCTTCTTCGAAGATCTGAACGATCTAGCCAGACTAGACTTAGGAAAGATTAGGAGCTTTGTCACCGGGTCAAACTGGTTTAATGACTAACCAACGAACCACACATCTTCGGCATGGGTCTATACCGAAAATGGTTGTCCTGCCTTCTGTCCCATCCGGGAAGTCTCAATGAAGGTCTCCAGTGTTGGTAATCCAGTTTTTCCATAGTGGTATCACAACGGACCTCCCTTTTGGTCTAAGTGCGTCCCTGCTAAGCGGGGATAACCACCCAACCAAACCCAAGCCAACATAGAAGTACCTTAGCAAAGTTTCGCTGATGTCTGGATTGACATGAATTGACGAGACTACGAGTATATTGAAAATATTCATGTGTTTTACAATACCATCGCCAACGGCACACGATTTCCTTATCTCAATATCCACAAGGGGACATGGGGGTCTCCTTATAATCTCATAACAAAACCGTCAACCAAATTGATCACATTGCGGTCGACGCAAGGCATGAAATCTACAGAGATGAAGAAGGAAACATCGTAGTAGAGTCGCATGTTAACAGTTAAACAATGGCGCGAAATTTAAAATGACACCTCTTGTTGGATGACCCTCAACAATGTGCAATGCAAGGACTTTACAAAATAGAAGATAGAAGGCTAGGTAACTAAATTTCAAATCGAGAATTTCAAGCGAAGCAGTAAGTATCTACAAAACTAAAAAGTCTGCACTTTCCGTAGATCTGAGAAAGATATATTGTACCTACTTACTTGCATCAAACTTACAATTCTGCTATATGAGATGTTGGCATAGTGGTTTGCATTACGAATTGATCAACTTCATGATAAAAGCAATATAAATTTGTATTTCGACGTATGTACGTTTCCACATACACATACACTAGAGCGTTGACGAGCTTATTAAGGAAGTATTCCTTTGTAAGCCTAGCCCCAATAATGCATGAACGCATAATTCTAATATCAGACGCCCAAATGTTTGCATCGCACTTACTTAACACAACCCGAACTCCATGCTTGCACACGAAATCTATCGTAAACATCATGATTAATTCCCTTACATCAGGTACGTGCTAATTTTTCACCGGAAGTCTTCCCATTTCCGTTAAATTTTTATAAATACACTTTAAAGTTTAAGCATGCTTGCATGACGATGTTTTAAGGTCCCGAGTTCAACCATGGAACACAGTCACATGCAATGGCCTTGCATCCTTCTCTTGCTGTATTTATGAATAATTAAAAATAAAAACATGAAAAAAAAAATCGTATTCAGAAAAACACATTATTTAACGAGATTTCACGGCATATTCGTGTAATTAGCACATAAATTGAGTTAAGTCGTCCTTTATCAGGGAGTTTTCATGCAATTTACGCCTTTTCCACTAAAAAAAAAACAAAAATAACAACGTGACGCTTTGTGGAACTGGCAGGCCATCACATACCTAAGTGGTATACGTCAGCGGCGATCATGCAATTAATCACTTCGATAGGTGCAGTCTATGCAACACAGAGAAGTAAGTCCTTTACTAATGGCGGTCAAGCGGAAAATCCGATTATGATGCAAAAGTGTATATTTTCATTAATTCACGCATGCAAAGTTTGTTTGAAGTTTTAATTAAAAAATACATTTATTTTAACATATCGTGACATTGAAGGGAAAAGCTTTCTTTTATTCAACAGTAGTATTTCCTTAATTTGGTCTTGATTTTGTACGAATCATTATTGCACATGAATGGAGGCTAGTAGCATGATAACGAAGCTCCTAAATCGTAGACATCTACAGAGCGTGGCATACAAATCCGGTCTCAAACTGAATATCAAAGAAAGGTAAGCTATTAATTAACACTACTGGTAAAATCCTGGAACGTTGGACACCTTTTCGTGGTTGGGTGGCTTAATTAGGGGAATAGAATGCTATACCAGGTAGTCAACACTACTATGAAAGAGCTGAATGTGAATCGAAAACTAAGATCCAACCTTAACTACGATATGTCACCAAATCTAACAGTGACCCAGAGCAGGGAGTGGCAGAGGGGAATAGAATGCTATACCAGGTAGTCAACACTACTATGAAAGAGCTGAATGTGAATCGAAAACTAAAATCCAACCTTAACTACGATATGTCACCAAATCTAACAGTGACCCAGAGCAGGGAGTGGCAGAGGGGCAGCATGGCCCCCCATTGATATTCCACCAAATTATGTATATTAACCAAATTTGTTGATGTCATTGAGAAAGACGAAAGGCAAAAGTTGAAGAACATTGAGAAAGGCGAACTATTAAAAAGAGAGCGCGGCTGTTCCAAACCTTGGTACCCCATATCAGATATTAATTTTAAGCCGAACTGACCATTGTGCCTACAGACTCCAGATGGGAAGTTCGAAGCATATCCTATCACCCATTTAGGGTGTTAGGGACTCAAATCTCGAATCCAATTTTTTTCGCAAGTAGGCAAGGTGCAAGTAGAAATGTAAAAAACTCAAACCTTCACAAATTGAATTAAAGACCACGTCCCCTTAGGGTCTAAGTCAACAATAAATCCGAACAAAAACCCATTTGGTCCTCGAAAAAAAAATTCCATATTTACATTTGATATTTTATTAGTACAACCACAAAGGGTTATCCTTTCTGTACATCATCATCTCTTCACAACAAATCAAATAAGTCATATTATTTTCTTATAAATTTCCAACCACTAACATCAACCGACTGTCATGTCTGCAAAGTTTTCTTCTAAAACGACAGAAATGAAATTTATTGATACTGCTATAGTTGCTAAATGAAATTGAAATAAAGTTTCACCGAATCTTATCCCCATCCATACTGTATCTGTGTATCTATCACGAGGTTAACCACTCACTATGCGTCGTATACAATAGTACTATCTCCGCCGAGATAGAGAAATCAAAAAAAAAAAAACCAAACGAAACGAATTACAATGTTCCTCCGTATCTTCAGTTAGATACTTTTCTATCTTTTTATTCCCTTCACCTCATGAAATAAGACATCGACATAAAACGTGACTCGTGCTCCTGAAATTACAACGGTTACGTGACTTTCGAACTGGAGATGGAACAGAGAACAAAAAAAAAAAAACTTCAGAAGACGACAGAGATTCACCGTCACCGATGCAAAAGGATGCCATCAAGGACGCTCTCTCTCTCTATACATACATACATCTTCAGTTGAGTTGCTGAAACTCCGTTTCGTAGTTATATAGACTGTGCGATGAGGTTTCACGAGAATTTAATTTGGACAAAGGGATAACGGTACGGGATCCTGGTATATAAACGATGTTTGGTACATGACTCTAGTGGCGATGGTCATGCTGATAGTGGATGATGGCCCAAAGCTTATGGATGAAGTTGTTATAAGATTAAATGCATCCCCAAATTTTCTATAAACGATCGTAGGGCAGCATCAAACCAACCCCATCTGGTAAAATTGTATTCATTCTAATTGTGTTTTTGTCCATGTAGTACCCTGGGTTTTGCGTCGTCCGGTCCCCACAAGGCGTGGACCTTTACCCGTTTACACTATGTTTTTGGCGCGCGTACATTTCACGTGGAAGTGTTTTATGTCCTTAAGCGTTACAGCGCGCGTAGTTGATAGGGCGTATAATGTTCGGTTTTCTAACTACCGTTGCACGTTTTCATTATTCATGGGTGGTGGAACCGACAGAGGTGGAGCAGGAAATGGGTGCAAAAGGAAACGCTATTGTGTAGGGATGTTTTTTTTTTCTATATTTTCTCGTCTTTGTTTTTATGGACTCCGCAGGAGGAGAAGACATCTTTCAACTGTGTGATATATTAATCCTGACTACAAGAGAAATGGATTAAGTTGAATGTCTTTTGTTTTAAGTTTAAGTTTCAATTTTTTTTTTCTGCTCCTTTTTGTTCGTCGTTACGTCGAGTGAAATTGTGAAGTTCTATGCAATATAAAAGGAGCATCAGGAGCAGTAGGGTGCAAAGGAAAAGTTTTTGAATTGGAGTCGCAAATGGATTTTTTTTTTGATTTTTAATTTAAAATGTTGGAATGGAAAGTGTATAATTAATTGGAATGTAAAAGTAGTAGAGTATAAGTCATTGTTAAGCAGGTACATATGTATGTACTTATAAATGCGGTTTCAAGACGGAGTAACTTTCATCTGAATGCAGATCGGAGATGTGAACGTAATCTCGGAAACATCGTTTTGTGGTTCTCCATTTCCGAATTGTAATATGGGAAAAATTTCCCTTACTATCCTTGTGCCGAGAAATACATAGTTGATACAGGTTGTCCAATAGGTAATACAAGGATGCATTGAATTATATTTTCTGACAGTGAACTTGGTGGGGTTACCATCCTGAATCGTTTTGTAATCACAGCTGCAGTACAAATCGGATAGTTCTGAATGTGTATAACATTTAACTTAGGGTTCAGCCTAACACAAAGAGTACTACTCCATCGAGAGGCACTCCCTTAATGTGAAGTGTAGTTGTGGATAAACTCCTTAAGCCTATTGTGATGACTGGCTGCTGTAGCAATAGGGTAGACACTAACTTGGCAATGTCCAGTGTTATAAGTGTTACTGCACATCAATTATGCTTATTTCACCTCCTAGTGGTAGAGGTCTGGCATTATAAATACGACAGTAGACGAACTTTCTCGATGGAGTCAACGGACGGAAGCATAAGCATACTTTATCTGGGCTACTTCGACATATTCGGAGCTCAGACCGATAAAGATTTCCAAAAATGTCAGATTTTTAAAAGTGATGATGGCGGATGAGCTCTTATTGGGTCAACGGTAGTGTTGACATACCCGAAGCGGGTTACTGACATCAGTTTAAACCGGCCACTCGGGGTTTTAAAAGTGGAACTGGCTCTACAGGTCACCACGTAAACAAAAAACTAGTTATGAGAGAGACACCAGCTTCGGATAACAACCGTCCCCTTCATTTACTATCACGATCCAGAACGTTCACGAACCATGAATGTATGCACCTGGAACGTAAGTACACTGTCTCACTGTCCTTGGCTTCACTCGGTACAAGGCAGATATTACTGCGATCGACTGGCTGTGATCCGTATTAAGACAACATTGCAAAACATCAGTATATCAAAGTCATACTCGGAGACTTCAATGCCAAAATTGGTAAGGAAACCATCTTCGATGGATTAGTCGGAAAGCACAGTCTCCACGACATAACAACAGACAACGGTTTCCGGTTAATCGATTTTGCAATTTGCTCGTAATACTGTGTTAAGTAGCACCAGGTTTCCAAGTCTACGAATCCACACAGCAACCTGGCGCTCTCCAGATTGTCGAACCGCCAATCCAATCGGCCACTTGCTAATAGATTCGAGGCACGCATCCAATATTCTGACTGTACAAACTTTCAGAGGGGCAAACGTCGACTCTGACCATTTGCTTGTTGCAGCTAAATTCAGAGCTCGACTATCCAACGAGAAGAAGCTGCAAACTGCTCAGAAAAACAAATTCAAAGTTGGAAGCCTTAGCACGACTGGAGTAGCCAGAGCCAAAGACTCTTCGTTGTGCATTCACCATCCACAAACGCTAACAATCTGTGTAACCAGTATAGCCGATACTACCCAAAAAGAGGCATTGGTATGATGATGAATGCGTACGCCGGAAAAAGGTGACAGAAAATGCACACATTCAAGCGCTGCAGCACAAAACAAGGGCAGCGAGATAAGAATATCAAACCAGAAGAAAGGAGCAGAAGAAGATCTTTCGTAAAAAGAAAGCTCAAGGATAGCGAAAAGTCCCGAGATATGAACAACATTCGGATGTTTTTTTTTAGGAAAGCCAAGCAACTGGCTTCAAGCCCGGAATGCAGGCACTGCGAAACAGCGAAGGAAACCTAGTCACCGAAGTACAGGGACTATTCGATGTGTTTAAACAGCATTTCCGGCAGCTATAGGCATTAGGTTGAGAGAGTGATAGGGCAAGAAGAGAACCCGCATCAAATATTCGTTCCAGTATGCGAGGAGGATGTGGATGTAGTTCAAAAAGCCAAAACACGTCGATTACACTGCCTTGGCCACATCGAGCGAATGGACAATAATGCTCCAGCAAAGAAGATCTTCGAATCACAGCCCCCAGCTTCGAGACTACAAGGAAGACCGAACCTCTTTTTTTAAGGATCAAGCTATAGCGGATGCCAGAGTGCATGGTCTAGACAACTGGAAACTGCGTGCCTGGTATAGAAGAGAGTGGAAGGCTGTCGTATCTCAGTCAGAGATTCTTCACGGGTCGGAAGCCCGTTTGTAAGTAAGCTGACCAACCTACACATAACCAACCAATCTATACATAAAGTGTCGAAATTAAGTTGTCAGTAGAACTATTAATCGGTATAGGAAGGTTTAAGTCCTTAAGGAAAGTAACGTAATTAAAGAAAGTTCCTACACGGCTGGATTCAACATAGATCGGATGAAAACAACAATGGTAGATACCATTTGCGAGGTAGATGTAGGTATGAAGATATGAACATATAAAGATGATTGACTTTCTCTGAGCTACCTCTTCAGCGATTAGTAATACATGAGGAATACATTCCATATTTAGCGTACCAAGTTTTTAACAAAGAAATAGTTAGATTTTCACAATGATTTACATTCGATCTTAAAATTCTATGCCTAGTCAGGTTGATAACATCGTTGAGCATAAGACTAAACCACCTCAGCAATCCATAAAACCTAGCAAAATGCCAAACTAAACCATGTTCTATTGACTCATGCATTAGGAGGTATATTGCATTTTTAAAATTTCAATGACAAAGGATGCGACTATGTGAAGGGTTATCCTTCTCACATTAATCTTTGCTAATTTTTCTGGAATGCTAGTGCACGTGCATGCTTTGTGTCCTTCTCTCTCGCTCTCTCAAGCAAGGATAAAGGAATTCCATAAAATAAATTTAAATTTCACATAAACCCAAGAACGACGTGTCATCGTTCCATCCGGTAAAGACACATTTCCCGGCATAAAGGAATTCTTCCTCTGCCCAAGTTAACAACTGCATCCCTGAGATACGTGACCCCGATGCATGGAGGTGTATGGTTGTGGGAGCTGCCATTTCACGACTCTCACAAATTTCATGAAATTATTTTTAAATTTCTCTTTCAATTAGCTAAAGGTAAACCTTGGCTGTGTGTAATTTAAAGGGATAAATCCCAGAAGGTGAACACTTCATGTAGGGCGACGCAGTTATTCGGATAAACGCGTGTGTCCCAGATAAATCCGCCTCCGCACAGGCATACAGATGCATGTATGTGCCACCCAGAGGCGTCCACATGTTAACTGGCTAAAGTCGCGGTACTGTTTGCCGGGTTTCAGTTTTCACCGCTGGAATTTCAATTAAATCACCTTTTCCACGTTCCCGGCCAGAAGCCCGCTCATTGACAGAGGCACCGTTTGCGTTGGTTGTGGCAGTATCAGGAGTGCGTACGCTATGTTAAGTGTCAGTGATTATAAACAAATTAACATGGCAATTGTGCCGCAAAGTATACGTGTGTGCCAGCCACTGTGCTTGCGTTCGGCAGCACCGGTGACATCAAAACACACACACACATAGCCTGTGGGGTTCATTGGATGGAATTTGTTTCCCTTTTGAGGAATTTTTTTTTTTTTTGAATATTTCCTTTTTTTTAGGAGGGTGGGGTATTGTGTACGCCTGAGGCATGATTTATACCAGATGCCAAGCCATTTGTTTAAGAATCTCGGTTGTGTTCTTGTTTTTTTTTTTTTCTTAGAATAGGGTGGTGAGTGTGGTTTTTTAAAGTGTTTTCTGAGGGTTTTTTTTTTTTTTTTTGAGTTTACAAGGATTTAATTGGGGAGATGAAAGCAAATTGGGGAGACACGATAAAGTGGCTTCTTATAGGAAATATATAAATATACATACATATGTATGTAGGTACATTCGAAAATTAATTGAGTTGCAGTCGGTAATGAGTGTAGTACCGGAAAAGTTAAAAGGTTAATAGACGTGATGAAGTGGATCCCAAATTAGAAAATTCAAAAAAAAAAGTAACAGTAAATGTGTTAAGGCAGATATTCAATTTATTTATAATCAACATGAGGAGAGTATAAGAAACAATATATTGGGAAAGGTATACAAACTGTGAAACATACACAAGCGTGTACAAACTGGGGGTGGAGAAGCCTCTACAGGGAGGTAATCAATAGAGGAGGTAGTTTTGTTTACAATTTGACTTGTTTGGGCTGCAGACAAGCATACAGACAGACCGACAGAAAAAATTGGCGGACTCACAGATAATTTTGAAACTTTAAAGCGTTGTTGAGGCGTACCTTTCGTTGCGCAAATGTCTGCAAATAATCATTTTTGACATACAAGTATGTATCACGATTAACAATATGGTTTCATAGGTTTCAATACTTAACTACTGTTTACCATGACTGTTTCACATTAACTGTAGGTATTCCGTCGATTTTTCAGAAAAGAAAACGATGCCGTGCAATACATAAACGCAGGTATCCTAGTTTGGCACAACTCTGCCCCCACGAAATCGGTTAAGTGATTGATGATTAGGATAAATAAAGGCGCGCTCATTACATAACCCTGGTACACGCCAATCGATGTAATAACTTACCATCCCAGGCGTATGCAACTTTATTGTCATACATTGCCCTTAAAATATTCATGACTTTACTAGACATCCCGATTACGTGGATTTTATAAAATACACTACTGGGTGGTACGTACATACTTGAACTTACAAACTGTCTACACTAGGCGAAATATGAAATTTTATCAAAACCGACTTTAATTACTTACTTACTTAGTTAGGTGACGCTACAGTTCGGGGTGAAGCCTCAACCAACAAGCCTCCAGTGGCGCACTCCAAGTCGGTTGAAGTCCCCTTCTACTTGTACGCGTCACATAAACCGAAGTCTTCCTTTACTGCGTTGTCCCTCCAGGTTTGATTCGAAGACTCTACCGGCCGGAGCACTATTGTCCATTCGAAGAATCTTTTTCTCGAAGCCACCGAGGATACCTTTATCCGCTTTAGATAGAGTCCAAGCTTCAGCGCCATACAGCAGGATTGGAATGATGAAGGTCTTACACAGAATCTATTAAGTTGTTCGAAATAAGGCCTTACTACTCAATTGTCTTCTCAACCCAAAGAAACGGCGATTGGCAAGAGATATCGACGGCGTATGCTAGTAGTTCCACAGACTTTTGAAAGATTGTGCATCCGTTGTTGACTTGTGAGTTTTGCACAATCCTTTCAAGTATGATGTTGAAAATTTCACATGACAGTGAGGTGTCGGTTCGTTAACGACTTTGATGGGGAAGGCAGCGTTTTACATTGTAATCCTGCATAGGCGAATGCGTTTGGCAGGGATGCCAAAACTAAACATGGCTCTGTATATCTTGTCTCTATAGATGCTTTCATATGCGGCCTTAAAATCGATGAAGAGATGGTGGGGATCGATTTGAACTTCTTGAATTTTCTCCAGGATCTGCCGAAGTGTGAAAATTTGATAAATTGTAGACTTTCCTGGTCTATAACCTCACTGATAGGGCCCAATGATGTTGTTGCCGAAAGGTTTCACGCAATATAGCAGATAGGATCTTGTATGAGATGTTGAGGAGCCTCATACCTCTGTCATTGGGTATCAATCGCAAATGAGGGGGTGTCCTATCTTGTGGATCGGGCAAACGATGCTAAGATTCCATTCATCACACTCATCTGACCAAATTTTAGAAATAAGTTGGTGTATGCTTTGAATAGCTCGGCTTGCAAGCGATACGAGTTTAACATCATATTTAGGACATTGCTTATATGTTTTGTCGGGGAGCTCGTAGTAACATTCTTTGGTGGTGTGGTCCTTGTCTTCTGTGTGGGCATGATGGCATATTAGGCTTATGTGTGCGAATTAAGCATTGATGCGGATTCTCATAAGACGCTCACTTACGTGTCGAAAACTCAAGATTTTTTGCCTAAGTTTGCCACGTCTGGCGAATCCACATCCGAATAAGCGCTACTGCTGCTCACTATACGTCATAGTTTTTCATCCTCTCTTTGCCTGGCATGGAGGCCATCGCATTTTCTGGATAGCGGAACTTTATAGCTTTATTAACTAGAGAACGTGTCCAATGGAACATACATACGTATGAGAAAATGACGTGTGGAAACAAAATATACATATGTATATATGTACAATCTAAAGTGACAACAAAAACATCATCGATTGGAACTGTGAATTGGGTTATCACAGGCCTTTCAGTTTATCCCGAGCGAATTTCCGATGGGAAAGGGCTTTATTTAGCTCGCAAAAGATGCAACTTTAGAAAATTTAACTCTCTAAATAGCCATTGGCAACATTTGGAACATTTAGGCTTACACGATACGAACATAATTTTCACACTAACAACTTCTTAATCGAGGCTCTATGTACCACCAAGGATACAAAGTACTGCTCGCAACTCCTTTCCGAAATTTTGTTGGCCTCCGTAATGAGATTACTGTTGTTTATCCAGTATACCTATAACTCTCACCTTAATACACTAATTACAGCCGGCAACTCAAGTCTGTATTCCAAAGGTTCCTTTCATTAAATACGCCACCAATTGAACTGGAAAACCTAAAATTTCCAAAGGCAACACTCAAGTGTTTCGCCTTTACCCCTCTTCACGGTTCAAGTGTATTAAGAGGAACCCCCTTGAACTGGCGCGCAAAGTAATCAAAATAGATTCCCGGTGAAGATTTTCCTCTTTGACTAGGATTTGTGTTTATGTTGCAGAGTCTGTTGCACTCTTTCTCCCTGTTATCGAAACCCTATCCATCGTGCCTCCATTAGAAAATTTCAATCGTCGACATCATTTGGTAGGTGGATAGCACTGTCGCATTATCAAGTATCATCGATGATACACATTGTAGTGGGTATGGATGATTTCGTTGTCGTCTATCGTCAGGACTAAGTTATCTTACCAATTCCTTTGTGTGGCGGCGTTGGTTCATCGCGTTCGTATATCACTCTTTCAGCGTCGCATCCATGTTAGACATAGATTCAAGAGACTGAATTGCTCTTGAAAGCTGGTTGGATATATTCCATGAATACGATAAAGCGAGACGTGCTCCATAGTGGTAGGCTTCATATATCAGCCTGATGGAGGAGTATTTGATTAAGAGACTTAATGAAATTGTTCGGTTGAGTGGAGTAGAGGGAATGATCTCACATGGTACAAGGAAAAAAAAAGGATTTTATTATACAATTGTGCAGTATGGCTGCTACCACTAGGATTCAATCAACTTTTGCAGTGGGTATCAGGGATTTTCCGTTTACTTTGAAAGTATGTATTGATTTCATTTAGTTTTATAAATATTTAGTTGGAGAGAGCTAGGTGGTGATGATATGTACACCAAACAACAATCATTTGTACAAGGACGTTGTACAGTAGGAATAGTAAAAGTATGATAGGAACTTCAACGATAACCAGAAGAGCAGCCATCAAACTAAAAATATAAATATTTTGGTAAAGTTAGGTCTGAAGTCCAAGATTGTTACATCCATTCGTGCTGTGCGCGTTTTATTCTTCAAATGAATGAAAAGTTATATTCTTCAATCAGATAGGTAAAGCGATATATTCCGAACGCCCTAAAAAATACCTCCAGGATACCAAAGAAATAGCGTACTAATACCTGAGATGGAGTTCTCAGAATAAAAATGGCCAAAAACACCTAATAGGTTGGTCCGCAGATGATATTGCGGAAGTGATTATTTCGAAGGACACAAGAGTTCAGAGTAGAGACGCGGGATGCAAGAGTGCGGACTATGTTCAGCAACAAAGAAAACGATACCAATTTGACTCAGCAGGGGGAAAATTCCAACTGATTTGGATTGTGGATTTGGAGAAAATAACCACCAAAGTACGTAGTCAAGTAATTGAGCGGGATATTAAGTTCTCCCGTCTGAAGGAGCTGCAAACATAACTACGGCATTACACACACTAATGGCTAACTTAAAACAGGAACCGACGGGTAATTGAAAACTACTTGTCATTTCTTCCACCAATTTTTACTGTAAGACTGGTAGATATGGACAGAGGCACTTAGACAGAACGAAAGAAGAGGGAGAAGTTAAATTTTATCTGACATAATTACTTAGCTTGGGTTGCGTTTGGATTGGAATGGATTGTGGAACTGTCCCCTCATCAACAGTGGCTCACTTGAAACCCCGTAAAAGGAAAAACTGTATAACCAGCACCGGAGACCTACATGACAACTTTCCGTATAGGACAAGAGACAAGGCAGACAGTTTCGGTGTGAAACCATGTCGGAGTAGTATGATCCGCCGTTTAAGTATTAAACCAGTTTGACAGGGCAGATACACAGAAGGTGTAAGATGGTTTCAGATGCCGCCGTCTGGCATGTCTGCCCATGAGATAAAACCACATGAGGGCCCTAACCATCTTTCTTAGATTCTTCCTATTAACAGAAATAATTTTACTGGTTTTCTTACAATCCAGCTCTGGCCAAATGTGTCTTGGATCCGCCTGTGTATATCTCTGACGCAGATTCGTTTAAAATTTCTCCCGATTCCCAAGTATTTCTGCTAGGAATCCTGGTTTTATACTTGACGTTAAAGTCCAGATAAGACAAAACATAGCCCGAGTTACTAGGAATAGTATTATGTTCGTTTATGATGCTTGCGTGGTCCATATTTTCACGAGCCAGAATCCTTGCATTCTCTAAGCGGTAATGCTTTTAGCCACCATCAGCTTCCCAAAGATGTCAACAGGAAGAAGGTGGAGCATAATCTCTAGTGCAGCTGTAGGAATGTTTCTAAGGGCGTCCGTTATGCAAACGAAAGATAGCCTTAGGCCCTTGTAATCCAATATTGCTTTTTCTTCAAGTCAAGGAATGCAGCAGATATTGCTTCTGTTGTGACATCATTGAAAGATCCTTTAATATCAAGGAAGGACACCATAGTGAAATTTTTTTTATTAAAAGATTTCTCAATAATTCCTACCAATGAGTGCAGAGCAGTCTCTACGGATTATCCCTTGGGATATGCGTGTTGGGATACCGATAGGAGAATACTATCTAAATTTGTTCTAATGTGGACGTCGATTAGCCTTTCCAAAATTTTTAATAGAAACGAGGGTAGGCTTATCGGACGGAAGTCTTTCGAGGAAGCGTGGGGAGTTTTACCAGCTTTCGATATGAAGACTAGTTTGGCCCTCCTTTAGGATCTAGGTGTGTAGCCGAAGTTTAAACAACTCCTAGATATAATGTGGAGTCAAGGACTAAAAGTATCAAAACCTTTCTGTAATTCCATCACTAGGGATTTGGGGATTTGTACGGAAGGAAACTGCACAGTGTCCACTGTATTTTCTTGGGAGTGAAAAGGTCCTCTGGCACTCTAAATTGGACTCTCTTATGGTTTTCTACAGAATGTACTCAATCTGTTTCACTACCAGAAAAATGGGAGTCCATAAGAAGCTCTAAGTTCTACTAGGATGGGAAAAACAGAGACTCATGCTAATACATCGACTTGAACGTCACCCACATGTTCGTTAAGAGCAGTAGATAGTTGTCATAGAGCCAACAGGGAGAAACAGAGATATGCGAAATTCATTCCGAATAACATCGTTATATTTACTTACTTACCTACATACGCTACAATTCAGGGTGAACCAGGGTCTGAACCAGTAAGCCTCTCACAGTTAACCTGATCCTAAGACTAAGTTCAAGGCAGTTAGCTCCAGTTGAAGTCGATTGAGATACCTTTCTACTTAAGGCGAGGTATTCGTTTACTGCGTTATTTCCTCCGGATTCCATCCGAAGTTCGAAGATTCTGTGGGCAGAAAAGCTTGCGTCCATTCGCACTCCATGTCCTGGCCATCTCAGATGACTAATATGCAGTTTTGTGACTAGGTCTTTGTAGCTGTACAGCTCATATAGTTCGTTGTCGAATTTCCTCTTCCAAAAGCCCGTCAACACCAATGGGACCCGTCTTACGAATAATTTTTCTATAAAAATTACCGAGGATATCTTCATCCACTTTCGATAAAGTCCATGCTTCAATGCCATAAAGTGGATTGGGATGATCAACATCTTATGTAGAATCGTCTTAGTTGTTCAGGATAGGGCCTTACTCAACGAAGTAGCAATTGACAAGAGCAAAGAGTAAACTCTACTTCCTCCCGTTTTACACAGACAAGAAACATCTAAGTCTCTCAAAGTCTAACTTTAAATGAGATTCCGTGTTCTCATTCACCTAGGTGAACTTTTCAGGCAACTTTTCGCCATGTCTGAACTTGGCTACCAACAACCTCATCCTAATATGCAGGTATCTTTGTTGTAATCCTGTTGATGTGGTGTATCCGAATGCGTAGAGGATCAGGCAATTGCTGTTAAATTCAATCAGGATAATTGTGCAATAGTTAAACATCTTCCACTTCTTACAGGCTCATTGACAAATGTATCATTTGGAGGTTGGTAAAACTTTATCAGATAACCTCGTTTTAAGTAGGAAACATGGCTTCCCTAATTCGTGTGCCGATATGGAGAATCCCTTTACTAACCTACACCTGAATACGATCCAACCAAATATGTAAACATTTCGCAAACAACACCACCAATCGATAAACTTCAGAAATCTATGACGTGTGTTTCGAGGCCCATCTGCATGTCGAACGACGACACTGACCCAAATTTTAAATGATAAACATCAACACTGCGTAACTAATCCGTTGAGGTAGCTATCCAACGGACAACTGTTTACCATTCTTAAGTAATTTGTTCTAATAGTCGTTATCTATGCAGCCTTGTGTCCTCTTGGCTCATGAAATATGAACTCGGGAACACAGTCTGACACACGGCCACCTACACCTATTTAACTTCACGGATAAATATTAGATATTCACGTCCAGTAACCTGAAACCACCCAGTACGACGAATTCAGCAGAGGAGGCATCGCTTTGTGGGAGGACATTTCATTATTTTAATCGCATAATAGCGTTGTTACCATTTTCAGTAAAAAAAAAAAAAAAACACAAGCCACGGCGTTGTTGTTACTACTAACCGCAGAATTTATGCTGCTCGCGAGGCATGGTTAAAGCCATTTCTTCACCACCACCACCACCAACAGCAACAACAATAACAAACTCAGCTGTCCAAAGCCAGAATTTCTGGCTAAATATTTACCCTCAACCAAAAGGATTCAGCTCTCCAAGAAGAGAGAGAAGTGCGGCTGACACCTGTGTCCGTGTCCGTAGTCCATGTGTGTTTGTAGTTATGTTTCCTAGGATATGCGGGCACTTTGCCCACCGCCCGCCAAATGCCGCACCAAGAGAGAGTGTATGACATGACAACGTGAGTGCTCCGAATATTTTTCAACTTGACAACGGCTCCGGTCCTTGGGTCGCGTGGACATGTGAGACGTGCGACAATTGTAGGCTTTTAAACAAATTATCTGCCATTTCGTAGTGACTTTGGTCTATACATCCAGTCATCCAAAAGGGGTGTTGGTGGTGGTGCTAAATGTGAGAGAATGGTGTCGGGGCATTTTGTGTCTGATAGCGGTTGGCCCAGCCCAGTGCAGCGACATCGCGTCGGCCATTGTGGTCGAATGTGTTTCCGCCATCGCCCTCGCGCGCGCTCCTATTTTAAAATTAATAATAATTGAACCGAAAGTAACTGACTCGATGGATGCATGAGTGTGTGGGATTTTACGGGGAATACCACATTTTGCTATCGCGGGAAATATTCTGTGACGTGGTGATGGCCATTCACCGATGAATCTCAACGCGGTAATGCTATCTAGCCGCGGTGTATTCATACACATTCTAGTTTGACGGTTTTCTGTGATCCGGTTTGTTACTTTTTTTTGTTTGGCATTGAGTTTTGTGTGTCGGCCTTTAGATACCCGTAGCAGTATGCAGAGGAGTAGGGAGGATGACCCGCATTGCAGTCCTTATCGAGACATTGGATTTGACAGTAGTGATAGCAGATGAGGATTCATCATCGTCACCGGTTCCGAATTGGCAGTGCAACATGGAGTCTGAGAGTCTCGCGTCAATGACAAGCAAATCGATGCGGCGGCGGCGGTGGCGGGGCATTTATCAAAATTTCAAATTCTGAATTGGTAGAGTGGAAAACTGTTCTAGGTTGGTGAATGAGAAATGAATCACGCTGTCAGCTGGAGCTGGGGTTGATTGTTTTTTCTAAGGAATGATAAATTGCGACGGCATATAAAGAAGGAGCGAATAATTAAAAGTGACGTCGTCTGCGTAGGATTATTTATAAGTTCTAACCCAAGAGGGGGTAGGTTTAGGTTGCTAACTTGCTTGGCAGTATGAAATCAACCCTGAACTCAACGAATTTAGGATTAGGATCTCGTTGCATTTTTTGGCATCTTATTTTAGCCGTTTTAAGCAATAAGTTTAACACTTCTTACCGTAACTGACAAGATCTGATCTGTTGTATAGTATGAGCGTTTAAAACTCTTTGTTAGAGGCTAAGAATGTCTAGCACTAACCAAATTTTCGAACTATGAAAGGGTTTGAAATTGGTGCCTATCTATATTTTATCCATATCCCATCCATTTCGCCATGTGTTTAGGCTAAGAAAACAACTAAAAAGTGGATTATCTCAGTCAATAGGCATGAACTTTATGAGGAATGAGATCGGTCTGAATTCGGGAGATAGTCGACACAGACGATGATTGAGAAAGAATATAAATTAATGATTGTATGACCTTCATATCGACATCGATATAGTCGATCTAGTGGACGAAAACCAACCTTCCAGCTCGAAGAATTTTTGAATCCATGTGTAAGTGGAAGAGCTTAAGAAATGTAAACTGGAAGGGTCGAATTATGATTCTACCGATCTCAGATACGAAGTTTGAAGCAAATCGGTCCAGCATTGGCACTGCCTTTTTTTCAAAAACAGCTTCAAAGTAGCGGATGTATCACCTCTACTAAAAAGTGGAAAAATTTCGTGGAAAATTTCTAGTTCAAACGCTACTCGTTGGCACAACGTTTTCACATTTGCTTCTGATTGGAGGATTTTGGACATATTTTCCTTGAATTTCGCGGTCTATCCATCGTGGGTGTCGTGATTCCAGTGGTTAGTGCTTTGAACTACGGAACGAGGGGTTCCAGGTTCAATCCACAGACAACACCTATACTTTCTTTCATCTTACCGCACCACTCACGAGCGTCCGACAAACATCCGAGAGTAAAACTGTCATGAAAAGGCTTCCCAAATCTAATCTACAATATCCTCGACCATAGTAGAACTAAGAACAGTCTCTTTTGATTTACCCAACTCAAATATCATTAATAGTAGAGCGCTTAAATTCGAGCTAATCAAAACTAAGTCCGAGTTAATCTTTAAAGAAAAACAAATTATGTGATTCGAGGACATGCCTCTATCTACTGAAAATATTGCGTTACTATCTGCGAACCATCAACCGCATAACTAGGTCACATAAACCCCCGGTCGCAAAAAGCATTCCTAAAATGGAATAAAATCCATATCCCTAGTCAAATAAATAAATTCGCTTACATTGCATAGCCGCCGCCGTGCGAATTGCTTAGAGCTGCATAGACCGCAAGACCACAGTGAACACAGGAAAAACTTGGAAAAAAAAAAAATATTCCGAAAAATAGTCGTATTTTCCTTTTCATGTGCAAATGAGAATTGGCGGCTTCATACCTTTCATCCAGCCGCAATCCATGTGATATACGGCAGAATCGCCGTTTCAAATTTAAAATCCAGTTTCCAAAAAAAAAAAAAACAAACGAAGAGAAAACTCTTCTTCTTGCATAGACGATGGTGGTCCCGGTTCCAGTCCCAGTCCTGGTTTCGGTTCCTGTTGACGACGACAAAATGAATATCGTAAATCTCTTTTAACTGCATTACTCTCGTGCAATGATTATTATTACTTTTTCTGCAGCAGCAGCAACAGCAGGCGACAGTATAGCACGGCGCCGCCTTTGACAAGCACTTAGCTATATTGGCCACAGTCTGTAACGGCAGGCTCGCGTATTGACACTTCGTTGGCGGTAGTTGGCTTGTACGTGTACGGGTGCCGTAAAATATTTTATGACGTCTGGAAAGGGATGTGCTCTGCAAAGTGTAATTGAATTCAAAAATACGGACCAGTGAAAAATACGGCTTCCTATCTTGCGTCCAAGTTTTATGATTTAATTTGTTAATTATGCACATACACACAGTCGATGGGTGGTATCCTTTTGAGCATCGCAAAATCAGTCACGCTGCAGCGTTGCTCACTGGAGCTGAAACTATGTATAAACAGACTTGGGAGCATGAATGTTAGTCTATCATTGCTTCTCACTGTTGGAATTCGACTTGTAGTGCAATTAACAGGATGGACCATACATTTTTATTTTTTCTGAGAACAGTTCCGGTTACAAACTACAGTGTCTAGAGAAATTTAGAAATATGTCAATATGTGACGTTCAGTCAATCAAGCATAGACAGTAATACAGGACATTGAACATGACTATGGATTAAATCTCTAACAAACAATACTGAGAAGGCGTAAGTACTTAATATTAACATCGATTAGTTTATAGTGAAAGTGACTGGGGCCATGAAAAAATCTTTTTCTAAGTCATGCCCCATTAGTAGATATAAAAGGGTAATAATCCCCCATGGTGGATTTCTGAACTCTGGATTGGGACAATTATAAGAGGAGTCTTAATGACCAGAGAGGCAAAAAAAACGTATCAGGGAGCTCTTTTGCTTACATATCGAAAATACAAATGAAGCCAGTAGAGTTTGAAAGATCCTGTCTAAGCACCTACTGTACTCGGCTTTATGAAGAGATCTAGACCTGATGGAATAATGGCAATATCAAGTCGAGAATCTCTAGATTTGCTTTTAGATGCACACTTTTCAGGAAACACTGCTGATAGTATCTTCAGCTCAACTGAGCAGCTCAACCCGTAGACTCCATAGCATAGCTCAAAGGAGGTAGTAAGCGATCGTAAGCTTCAATGGACAATTAATGTCTTCCTTCCATACAAATCGAAGGTCCGTATAGAATCATTCCTGGCATTATCTGTCCCTGGTTGATAAAACTATTCCGATCCTGTTTAGACAACGCCTACATACTAAAGCTTTGGAGACAAGTGAAAATTGTATTTATATCGAAGACCGGGAAAGCCATGCACACCACACCAAAAGATTTTAGACCCATCTATCCTCCTTTCTATCGGTGACATTGGAAAGGCTGGTGGACATCTGCATCCGGAATAACATCAACTTAAGAATATTTTCGAAATCGCAGCATGCTTATAGTAAAGACAAATCAGAAACATGCTAGTCAACAGGATGATCAATTCAAAACTTGGCCATTGTAAATCCAAAAGATCAATTCAACGCGGCACACCACAAGAAAGGGTACTATTACCACAACTGTGGCTCCTTAAGAATTTGAATATGAAATATGAACGAATTTCTTGTCACCTTAGGAAAGGAAGGATTCAAAGTTATAATTTATGCAGACGATATTGCTCTAGCAGTAAGTGGGAAACACCCAGATTCCACTCATTACCAGATTCCTGAGAAGTTTAAATTGACTCACATCACAGTGCATTGGCGATCACTTCTGATTTGAATTTGTAAAAGGCACCCGCTCCACTTTGAAAAGAAACTAATATCCTGCCCAACAGGTGACGCAATTAGTTCGAAATCCATTCGACGAATAAATTTGGGTTAGTGCAACTTCATTAAATATGAAGGAACATACCTCCTAGGTAATTTTAATAATCAAACCTGCATCCTTGAAAACACAGACCTTAGAACGTCTTTTTAAATGAAAACATCACAATGGATGTTTTCTTCAAAAAACGCATGTCTACCAGTGATCAGCGTATTCCGGGCCGAGCTACACAGGTACATAGCTTACTTATACTTACTTACTAACTTAGGTGGCGCTACAGTTTGGAGTGAGCCTGGGCCTCAACCAATAGGCCTCTTCAGTTTGCCCGGTCTTTAGGTAACTACCTCCAATTGCGCAATTCAGAAACGCTTAAACTTGCCTTTGAGCTATGAGTACTTAGACACGCTTAAATAGTACAGTAAGTGAGTTAGTAAGTACAGTACGAACAATACGTACAGTACGAACAATACATAAATACATTACGAACAGTAAGTACAGTAAAACAATAATTACAATACGAAAAATACAGAAGTACAGTAAGAACAAAAAGTACATTAAGTAAGTATAGTACGAACAATAAGTACAGTAAAAACAATATACCTACGTATTCCAAGCAGAGGTTCTAGGTGCACTCAAAGAGATGGGATCAGTATCCGGCAGGAATATCGCCATCTACATTGATAGTCAGACTTCGCTACAGGCACTCTAGTCCTACTTCACAAAATCAGGAACTGTCGCACAATGCTTAAGGCATTATGTACTTATCCAGTGCCGCGTCAGATTATGCTAAGTATCTAGACACTGCGATATATGTAGGAGGCAAAGAGAGGGCCAATAATGGATCTAAACTCCCACAAAGTGATACAATTAGAGGCATAAAACCACCAATCTGCGTGGCCAAGACGATTTTTCTCGATAGGATCAACGGGGATCGATAGGATCAACATAGCTAGAACTAAATGGCCAGTGTTAAATCGGAAAAAATAATATAATTAAGTAGATCATGGTTAAGAATAGTGATTCGATGATTGTGTCACAGATTCTATCTAAGCACGCTATGAGATCAGGATTATCAAATGCAGATAGTCAGAGGACGTCACACATCTATGTACTCTATGAATCCGAAGGAATAGACCAGAGTAGACTGAAATACCTTGGCAAATACCACTTTGATATCCTAGGGCTAATTAAGTTTTTGAACCAGATTAGTGAGAAAATAAAATTTTGTATAGATATCAAATGAATGAGAGAAATGGTTTAGGTTTGGTTCGCTAGGGATCGCCATGGGCAAACTATCTTATAATAAACTCATAACCATACACTATCGATGGTTTTATTGTAAGAATTTGGCATAACCTTAGAATAAATGTACACATCCGACAGACAGACGTTCCATTTTCACGAATTGAAGGTCAACCCGCAATAAATTAGTGAAGTATTTAAAGTGTTTAAGTAGACAACGACAACGACAACCTTGAAAATAAGAAAAAAAAAATAGGATTTACCGCCTTGAAAATGGAAACACCACTACATCAAACAAATCATTACCTATCGTCAGTAACCCTCCACTTGGATATTCAACAAAATTTGCAATTATTTGCTTAATTAGCACTTGTAACCCAGTCGTTTGGCATATTTTAATTCAGCTATCCCCCTCATGCCATCATTTCGTTTTCACTTTTCCACTTTCGACTGACACATCTAAAGCGTTCTCTGACGACACCGACAAAGTAGCAATTTGTCATTTCGTAGAAAACGTCAAGAAAATAAAGACTCCTGGCCCAAAAAAAAAAAAAAAACATAAAAACAGAAACCTGCACAAAACTTCCTTTCATCGGAATGTGGGCCCCATTTTCACTTTCATTCATTTTCCCCGCGCGTGTCGTTCAATGTGTGGAAAAGGAAAAACTCCTCGAGCTAATTACTTATCTCCAAAGTAGAGAGCAAAAAAAAAAAAAACGCTCATTAAAGATTCCCTCCAGCGCATTGCAGCACGTTTTCGAGCGGAAAACGGAAAGCGGCAAGGGACAGCATTTCTCTTCTTTTCCCCCTCGGATGTGGAATTTTCCGACCAACAGCTCTTTCCCTGACGCTTTGGTGTTTCTTTTTGATCTGCCCTAAATGATTTACGACACTAGGTAGGACATATTTAAATTGATGACGAGACAAAGTGTGCTATTAAATCACCACCCAAAAGCCGAAGGACATCCATCCTCGAATTGGATACTATTTTTGGATAGTGAACTCGCGAGAGAATGAAGTGTTTTACTCAATCCGTATCCGACTGTTTGCAAGGTATGTACGTGCCTGTCGTACGAGTGACATGGATTTGTTTTTCAATTTCACAAATAACATGTTTCACTAAGAGAGAGAGCGCGCGTCTATTTTTGAACCATGAAGTCGGTACGCCAAGCCAACCCCTTTGGTTTTCTGGTGGAGCGGAGCGGAGAGACCTACAAAGCCTTCGCCTGTTCAAAGGAAGCAATTAAATTGTCATAAAATTGGATGCGCCCGCTTAAGTCATGTTAAACACGGCGGAATTTATGTTTCAGACAATGTTTAGGGTCGTAACGTTGGTGACGCACGTTCATTGTGCTCGCGGTGCTGGTGCATCGGCTCTGGTGGAAAATAATTAAAATTCAGTTCCGTTTGTCAGATGCATTCTCTGTGGCAGGCTCATTGATTTATTTCAGGAAAATGTGTGTAGGTATGTATTTTGGAGTTGGCCGGAGGCGGTTTGGTGTGGTGACTAATTGGACGATATATGTGTAATATGCGGTTGGAGAATGCAAAGTTCATGTGAAATGCATCAGCTGGATGCACTCCAAAAAACCTTAATTAACAGAGGCAACAGCTTATTGAAAACCAATGAAACTTTCGAACAAACCAGACCGCTCCCCAGTGAGTCTGGTTTGTGCGATGTAATTTAGTGACGACTGTTATACTTCTGTAACTCGTGAGTTAAGTCGCACAAAATGAATACATATCTATGTATGTATATAAAAATGAGAAAATTGCACCAAATTTTATATTTGGGGGTAGTTTGTTCAACCCTCGTGATTCTAAGAAATGAGTCTGTCAAAATGTTTAACTTGTATTGCGTATTCCTATAAAATCCAGTCGCAATGGGGGACATCTGTCTAAGGATCCCGCTGAATTGCTATTTGAACAACAAGAAGAAAGAAATATGTATGTCGAAGTAAACAGCCGAGGATAGATGGAGATATTTGCGACATTAGGTGGAGAGAATAAGAAAGCATTGCAAAACTGGAAAAAGGGCATGGTGACATGTACAATGTTATGAACCAAAGTAGAGTAATATTTAGTATATGTATGTATAAGTAGTAGTGGCCAAGGGGTAGTATTACGAGTATATGAGAGCACAAGCGTTGAACTCATACTGGAGTGCTGGGGGCGACTATCAGTTGCATTCAGGTCCAATTATTACATAGTGTTGTCCCTATATGAGCTGCTTCGACATAAAATATTTGAATCCCAGGTCAATAGAGTTCTCCAGTAGTTACCCACGGTGTTGGAGGATGAATACTTAATGGGCCAACGGCAGCGCTCATATCCCGGAAGCGGGTTAATGACTCCAGAAAATCCGGACTCTCGTGCTCACCTGGTAGAGACCATATATGCATGTATGTGTATATGTATATATTATTCGAGAAATTGCAAACCAGACCACAGTGTTGGGTCCCTTTCCGTCTTTCTTCCACGATCCATCCTAACCCAAGAGACTTTCTAGATTTCTCCACAGTTCCTCTCTAGCTTTGATTTCTTGTGTCAACGCTAGTATCTGTTTAACAGAAATCTGGTTCATATTCTGGGTTTCTACCCAGTGGCCCCAAGACCTCCCTTCTTTTGCTAGCTAGTGCCGGACATTGACACAATATATGTGCTGCCGTAGAGACCATCATAGGCTACCAGCCACCACCCAAAAAGAGCACATGGTAAGATGATGAATGCGTGCGTCGGAAAAAGGTGACAGAAAATGTACACTTGCAAGCACTGCAGCGCAAAACTAGGGCAGCGAGAGAATAGTATCGAGCCAAAAGAAGGGAGGAGAAGAAGATCCTGCGTCTTCCAGCTCAAGGATATCGAAGAGTCCCGTGATAGGGACAACATCCGGATGTTTTTTTTAGGAAAGCCAAGCAACTGGCAGCTGGCTTCAAGCCCGGAACGCAGTCTCTTCGAAACAGTGAAGGAAACCTAGTCACCGAAGCACAGGTAATAGTAGATGTGTTTAAGCAGCACTTCCAGCAGCTACTTAATGGGCATCGGTAGAGAGAGTGATAGGGCAAGAAGAGAACCCGCATGCAGTTAATGAAGAATCCATCCCCCCTCCCAGTTTCAAAAAGCTGAAGAACATCAAGGCCGCTGGCTCTGATGGTCTACCAGCAAACATGGTGGTGATGCTTTGGTAGGGTGCATGCACCAAATCATCAACCAAGTATGGGTGGATGAACCCATGCCCGATGACTGAACTATCACCTCTATATGCCCCATCTTCAAGAAAGGCGATCCTATGTCTTGTAAGATCTACCGAGGTATATCCGTGCTTAATGTCGCATATGAGATCCTCTCCAGCGTACTGTGTGAACGTCTGAAGCCTTTCTGCAGCACAATAATCGGCACGAGACTCACCATCTGTTTATCGACTTCAAAGCCGCATATGATAGCATTCATTGAGCTCTACAAGGACATGGCCGAATTCGGAATTCCGGCTAAACTGATCCAGCTATGTTGCGTGACGCTGGAAAACACTCGGTCTCCGAACTATTCCAAACATGCACCAGATTTCGGCAAGGAGATGCGCTATCATGTGACTTCTTCAATTCAATTCTTCAGGTGTGAACACGGAAGGCACTATCTTTAACAAATCTGTCCAGCTGCTGGGATACGTAGACGACATCGATGAAATGCATGCTCTATAAAACTTTGATCCTGCCAGTTCTGTTGGATCGAGTATTGGACGATAAGCAGGGATGTGGATGTAGTTCAAAAAGCCAAAACACGTCGAAAACACTGGCTCGGTCACATCGAGCGAATGGACAATAATGCTCCAGCAAAGAGGATCTTCGAATCACAGCTCCCAAGTTCGAGACGACAAGGAAGACTGAACCTCAGTTTTAAGGATCAAGCTATCGCGGATGCCAGAGCGCTTGGTCTAGACAACTGGAAGTAGCGTGCCCGGGATCGAAAAGAGTGGAAGGCTGCCGTGTCTTAGGAAGAGACTTTTCACGGGTTGGGAACATGTTAAGTAAAGTAAGTATGTGCTGTCGTCCCGATAGACATCCTTCAGAAGACCCTTCTTCTTTGGGTGATACCCAAAATTTCCATGACCTGTAGCTAACGCTACCACCCATATCAGTGTTTTTCACCTTAAGCTTTGAACTTCTCTAGTGGGTGGTGCCAATCGGCATTTTAAGAGTCGTTTTCGTCTGCCTGCAACCTTCCACGGTTGACCAATTTCTCTAGTGGGTTCTCTACCATTTCTCCGCAAAGTGTCAACGGCTGAAATTTCAGATCTCTCCTCTTCCTTGTGAAGATGATTAGGTCTGTCTTTTTCGCATTACAAGAGCATACTCCACCGCATAGAGAGCATACACTAACTCATTTCTAAGTTTAAGTCAGATGAGTGTATGCCTGATGAATTGTTTGCCCAACCTACAAGAAAGATCCACTAAATTCCGTTAATTATCAGTCTCCTTAACATCCCATTCAAGATCCTAGTTTTATCAACAACCTGATTGGCGATTATCAGTGTGGTTTCAGGCCAGGAAAGTCTACAATCGATCAAATCTTCACATTTTGGCAGATCTAGGAGACAACTCAAGATATTCAAATCGATACCCACCATCTTTTCATCTATTTCAAGACCTGGATTACCCGTCTTGCTTTATGGCGTTGAAGCTTGCTTATCTTCGGTCGTTTTGAGTGAAAAATTCTTCGTGAAATTTTCGATCGCATTGGCGTTGACGGGCTTCTTAGAAGAAGATTCAACGACGAACTATACGAGTTGTGCTGTGATATCGACCTAGTCAATAAATTGCTCATCAGTCATCGAAGATGGCTGGGACATGTAAAGCGCAGAGTCTTTGAATCTCATCCGTCTTAGATGGCGCACAGAATTAGAAGCCGACTGGATTGCGCAACTGGAAGCATTTAACTAAGGCCCTGGCTAATTGGAGAGGCTATTGGTTGAGACAAGGGTTCTCCGCGAACTATAGCGCCACTTAAGTAAATAAGTATGTATAAGTACAACATGACTTTGATGGTAAGTAATAGTTACCCGATTTATTTCTGTTTTTAATGTATGTAGATCGTTTTAAAATCTAGATTTTTACCCACCGAATTTCAAAGGCCGTTCATCCATATATTTTGCAAATCTTACGTCCTAATTTCTATAGAAGCTCCTTTATCACTCTAATGTCATACAAATTCTGATGTAGAGATGGCCTTAGCAAATTAAAAATTCGTTTAATGAAAAAATAGCAAACCTCATTGGTTTTATAAAATATGTATGCAAATGCCGCTGTTATCTAATTTATATCTCTAGACTTAACAATAACAAAGCCAATCACATTTTCATTTTACTTATTAAAAACCCAATCAGTGACATTTATTTATTTATTCTACCGCTATTCCCAGAAAAAAATCCCAAAAATAAAACTAAATTTTTTAATTAAATTTAAATTGATTTCAATTCTATTTGTATTTCCGTTCTTTTATCTTCCCATTCGCATCTTTCATTTCGTGTATTCTGATGAAAATATAGCACATATGTCAGAGAACATACGAAATCGAAAAGTGATTAAAGTAAGTGACCCACATTGTATATTCAAATGAATATACATATGTCTGTATGCATGTACATAAATAAAAACGACCGAGTTACATTTTTGTATGCAAAAATAAAATACAAAACAAAAAAGAAAGAAAATCCATTTTAAGGACAGAAGAATGTCATCGCCTTGGTTGTCCTTTGTTCTATACTCGTACTACTGCTGCCACCCACCCACAATGATGTAACAAGAAAATTACAAAAAAATATAGCACCAAATCAATTTTAAATGAATTCATCGATACTAACGAACAGACCAACAACAACAACAACAACATAGCATCATCACCCAGTGGGCTGTTATTTATTATTTTTTCCGACAGGATAATATGAAACACATCGTAGTCGCTACGTGTTGTCCACAATGGTGTGGACACTTTTGTGTGCGAGATAACATATGTACTACATGAGAGAACCATCAAGGATGTGCCATTTCCTAAATCGATCAGCATCGGCAACGGGGGAGAGTATTTCGCGAAATCGGAAAAGAAAATCCCTAGGATTCTGAGGGTGGATGGGGGTGGTAGGCGTCTCCTCCTGTGGACCAACAAAGTTGAACCATAAAAACAATACTCAATCTGTGATGATTGTCCTTGGGCTTGGGTGAGATTGTTGCTGGGTTGTTGAAATGTGAAAACGTCGGACTAGCAGACAATATATGAAGATTGATTTCGTATTTTGTTTTACTCCCACTCCCCCGCAGTGAAGGGAGTTGTTGAGCTGCAAACTTTGATTCTCGGTTTAGAGATACATTTTTATCTTTGGTAATGAGAATTTAAGAGGACATCTATTAGATCAGGTGATGGAATAAAAGAGAAATTGCTCTGTGTTTTGTGAAAGATGAGAGTTAGATAGTATTTTTTTTGTTTGGGGAAAATGCATTATTTGAAGATCCCATGGAGGGTCATTGGACGGAATAGAGATTCCATTTGGGTAATTGGAAAAGAAAAAGTCTATCTTGGTCTTGATGTTATATTCAGTTTGGCTGACGGAGAGAGCTGCTGGTGAATTTAGCGAAAGATAGCAGAAAATCGATTGCCAAGTTGGTTTGGTATTGATTTTTGTTTTCTGATGTTCAATGTACCAACTGATAGGGAAAGCGTTTACCGTAGATTGAGATTTTATCTTATGAAATACACAGCACTGACTTATGAAGAATGAAACAAATAGTTCTATGTCCATTAATATTTTGTTGAAAACCCTAAAGATTGCAATATGAGTAGAGACAGATGATGGCAGTTTGTTCTACATTCACACTGTTCTGAGTATGAAAGGATGAGGGAGGACCTAGTTGGAAGACATAGACATACATAGTATTAATCAACACCGGAGTTTTGTACTTTTTTTTTTTTAAGGAAATAAAGGATCAAACATCGTCATTACTTTTATAAGCAGCTGCTTGGGGAGGAGAATCACGTGGAAAGACAGCGAAATTTTAAGATAAAGCACCAACTTGTATGTTGGATGTTTTGCTGTGACGGTTATCTCAAAGACATATGTAGACAAGGCAGTGGACAACCATTTCAAAATAATGTAAATGTCATTCGACAAGGTCTGCCCAGTAAGAAGAGAATCCAAGAGGTCCCAACCTCCATGGTGGAATAGCAAGCTAAACTCTAAGAGGAAATAGATTAGATATTTTCACAATAGGTCAAAATCAGTAGGGAATGATAGGTATAATGTGGAAGTAAGAGAGAGTTGAAGTATTTAATTAGGAAATCTAAAAGAATATCTTGGAAATAATTCTACGAGTCGATCGCAGATACTAGTGAGACTTCCAGACTTCGCAAGAGGCTGGCCAAAGGCGCTGTATACACTTTGTGGGGTAATGCAGTGAGGTACCATTGCAGACTCTAGTTGAGACTCAATTTATAGGCAGTGTACACCAGTGGCTTCTATAACAAATGGGTACTCAGATAATACTCGTTTTTCAATAGAGGAAAAGTTAGCGGATCTTGTTAAATGGAAGAAGTTGCGTTGAGCCACCATGTCAATCGTACCATTCAAAGTGCCAGGCTCTGACGGCATTCTGCCAGCTATGCTTCAGAAAATTCCGTCGTACGCATTCGTCATCATACCAAGGGTTCTTTTCGGACGGTGGCTGGTAGCCTCTGCTAGCCCTTTCACAATGTCTCAATACTGGTTCCACAGATTGTTGGCGTTGGCGGTGAGTACATGGGGTCAGGTATATATTCCAAAGATATAAACCTACAAGTGGCTCTGTGACTTCGGGACACATGCCACCAATTTAGGAGGGCATTGGGTCTAAGGCCTTGTTACCAATGTTAGATCGGAGAAGTAATAAAATTAAGTAGGTCACGGTAGGGAATAGTGATAGGGATTCTCTCAAATAAATATCGAGGAACCAATTAAGAAAGCCACGATAGCCTTCTACTCGTGTAGTAGAATTTTCGGAAAAACGTAGGGGCCGAGTCTCAAAATCATGCTGTGGATATATAAGGCTATTGTAAGACTTATACTTTTCTACGGTAACTTGGAAGGTGGCAAGCCGCCAGCATAGCCACCAAACTAAAGGTTATCACGAAAGTACAAAGGCTAGCGTGCATTGGTACTACCAGTGCAATGAGAATCTGCAGGACTCGAAGTCATTCTTAACCTACTCGCGCTAGACCTTTTTTTTGTAGAAGAATCGACAGCCACAAGCGCCCTACGGATAATTCAATCGGACAGCTAGAGGGCCGAAAGCATCAGGCCACGCTAAGATCCTTCAGGTGTATGTAAGGAATGTAACAACATTAGATTACAATACGATTTATATTAATACAGAAATTTATATTGATAGGTATAAGATGGACATCTGTGTAGGAGCAGGTATATTGTCTAATATGCTAGAGATATCTAAACCAGTCAGACTCCCGAACTACAGTAACGTTTTCCAAGCAGAGGTCGCAGCAGTAACAATTGCCCGACGCGAGACTGTGATTAAGGCAATACCACGTCAGGATATCAACTAATTTTTCGACAGCCAGGCAGCGATAAAAGTGATACATGCTTCAGAAATAAAATCAAATCTTGTGAAGTGCTGTAGAGAGCGCAGGAGCTAAAGGTTATTGGAACACAGCATAAAGTAAGACTCTGCTGGAGCCCTGGTCATGAAGGTGGACCAAGGAATGAAAGGGCTGATGAACTGGCTAGGAAAGGCTCGGCACTGGACCTGCAATAAGTCGACCGCGCACTTAGATACGAAGCGGGAAATAAAGCTCTAATGAAAGCAAATAACAAATGGAGTTTTTTTAACACAAAAAAAACAAATATTTAGGACTATGTAAGGAAGAACCGACAGAGTGCCACAAAAAGAAAGGAATTCCCTATCTTCCCTATCTACCCTCATAGGAGTGATCAAGAGGCACAGCAGTCTGCGGTACCACATGAAAAAACTACGGTTGATCAATGAAGATCTTTGTAGAGAATGTGGTGATGAGGATGTCCAATAAGATATTACCCACTTCCTGTGTCATTGGCTCAGCTATATCAGTACAAATTTTCACTTCAATCTATGTAATAAGGCAGACTGAAATCCATAGCGATTATCTTATCAAGGGATTGCTGACAGGATTGTGATTGTTGCTCCAACGCCAACAGCCAAATTCTTACGTTGATGAAGGAACTGCCGATATATCGAACTATTGCTTGACCACCGCAGTGGATTGGATCGAAATCTGTAATAAGTTTCCGGACAGAAAATAACCGGCATTATACGGCATCCATAACGTGGCATTAAAGAAGGCAATCAAAATGCATTCAAGTAAGTTTTCTATCATGTACCTACAACTTATGTTATGACCAATGGAAACGGCAGAGTTTAGTTTTGTGAACATGCCACCGGACGAGTACTCTTCATATCGCCTCCATACATGCTGGATATGGTAACCAATATCCTTCCACGTGTCATCTTCAAAAGCCTAAAAGCCGCAATAGGAAACGATGGCGGCTTGTTGAAACAAAATACGGTTCTACAATGGCACGTTTGGCAATAGATGGGATAAGTAGGGTGGCAGACGTTGCGCAGATACGAGTAGCTGTAACAGAAACAATGGATATCTGAGAAATTCTGTCCAGTGATAAACTTTGACATAAAAAATGCGTTCAACACTGTTACCTATAGTTATACTTCATCGGATGATCTTGCTATACATATGCATAACATCGACAGTGTGTTCAAAAATTATAAGATCGTCGGTAGAGCTCGTTTCTCGGTTCACGGCTTTGGATCGTGATGGGAAACGGCAGGTATCAGAAAGACTTAGGGACTTATACCACAAATCCTGCTTTGGAAAGAAGTTTGGGAAATAGGATTTTCATCTTACACAACTTCTGGCAGAAATCAGACTTGAAACTTAGCTGGGCAATTGCATAGAGGGTGGGCTATGCTCTATTTATGCTCTTCGCCTCTACAAATGCATGTCAAGCTTTGGACTATATGAGTACCTCCAATAACGGACGCAATGCAAATCCATATCGAAGAACAATTCCTGCGTGGAATGAATAAACCTGCAAGCTAGTTATCAAGCTTCAATTTTATCTTTCCATATGAAATAAAAGTCAAGTTACTCGCTCCTCAAATCGGGTTCATGCACCCCATTAACCTTCTGCCCATTAAACCTATAATTTTAGTACCCAGAATTACCACTTAAATCCTCACCATGAGCCATTGTAATGGCTGCAGGAAATACTGCCAAAAACATGTTTTGCGCCCACTCTTCTACAAATGAAAACTTTTTGCTAATTGTCTTCTGAGGCAGAAAAACAACATTTCTGTACAAAACTACCCGAAAATGTTTACTAACCAAGGCAATTACCCATTCATTTGAAGATAGTGTGTGTGAGGAACAGATAGTTTCACGATATGTAGCTGTCTGCCAGTACGACTATTGAAGATTATTTACTGAATTACTCCATGCCAAAAGCGGTTGTATCTTCAAAAAGGAGTTAAACCTTGTACACATACACTACACACCAACACTGTGCTGTGTTCCAAAATGCAAATTTCTCAAGTCTTGGCATTTTTATTCGCATACAAGTTGTTTCAATTTGCTTGTTTTTGGCCCGTTATTTGTCTACGAAGGAAATCCTTATTATGTGAACAGGAAATTATAATTCTTGAAATTAAATTGCAATTTTTGTTGTTGCTGCTGTTGTGGTGTTGTGTCATGTCCTTGTGGTGTACTATATGTAAGTATGGGGTAGTTTCATATCCTTCTTATATATGTACCTACGCTTTTATGTTGTGAAAATGGTCTTAAGTAAATTAAAAGGGAAACTGTCCGGGTCGGGTCATTCAATGAATGTCCTTTATTGATGTTCAAGGAATTAGGAACATTTTGTTTTGTGTTTTCTTTAATTTCAGTTTTATTTTGGTTATGGTCATGATTTTAAGATACGACTTTGTCTTGTTATGAAGCCAGTGCCGACTTGACTTGTTTTGTTATTTCACTTGCTTATTGCTTAATGTCCTGCGTCGGGGTAATAAAAGTGAAAACACATAAATATGAAGACTTCTTGGATTACAATTTGTACTAAGAGAAGAAATGTAGTGTGGAGGATTATTTTTATCTATAAATTTATGAACGTTTCTTTTACGATTAACTGTAAGGTTCACTTAAGTGTTTTTTAGTGTATTTTTGAAATGTGCATTTGTATACAGCTGATACACCGCCCTCATAAGTGTATTTATATTATTATTTGAAGGATAATAAGCAGAAATGTAGCACAAGTTCATTTAATACATATCGCAAGTAATACCAGACAGCAGTCTCACAGATTCATTGAAATACATACATAAGTAATTTCTGACAGAGTTTTCGATAATTTTTCAAAAGGGTTCCTGTAGTACAAGGAACAGGTGGCCACGTCAACGTTAATAGGAACCATCGCAAGCAGAGCCAAGTTTCCATTAAAATGGTAATAAAGGTTGTGCCTTAAAAATTTAACAACCCTATGTTAGATACCAGGCCAAGAGCTAAGGAGTACATGTTCAAGATTCTGACGATTATTGGACAAATAGGTAAACCGGCAACGAGTGTACGGAATGAAAGTGTACATTAGCCAAGAGTATTATGAAGAGAAAATGAAATCCCGGAAGTCTTTGGGTAATTTTTCAAGATGTGGATCAACCCCAGTTTCTTACAGTTTCTTGGAATAATAGTGGCACCTCAGGAAGTATTAAGAAAGCAACAGTTTCGGCAATGAAACTAAAAAAACTTCCAATCGAATTAAAAGGAACTACTGGATACTGACTTGTAGAGGCGTAATTTCTCGGAGAGTTTATCAGATAAATGGATAAAACCTCCTATTCCATCAACCCAAATAAAAATGCAAATATTTGGAGCAATTTAAGAAGCTTTTTTATGACAGTTATACTCTTTGATGTTTGTCAGATGCTCGCGAGTTTGGGACGTAAAAGAACTTTCAGGTCTTGTCTGGGGAATGACTCATACTTTATTTTTCCACTAATGAAACGTTACCACAATATGGGTGAGATGTTCAGCTCAACGAAAAGATCATTCACTCCATACAGCGATGGATGTGAAAATACAGAGACAAATCGAATTCGGCCAACTTCCGATGTTAATACACGTGGAAGGAATATTGTGGCTTTACATGATCCAACTACTTCCAACAGTCGTATGAAGCTCCCGCCCCCCTCCCCTTTCCACTAGACACTCTTCGGAATCAAGGAGTATCCTTGCTCCCTCAAAACAAGCATATAAAAGATCAACGCACTGCTAGCCGAACTTTTGTCATATACCGGAGTGCAAAAGAACCGGAAAGTGAACACCCGGGTAGAATGGACTAAAAAGATCGACAGTGATAATAAATCTCGGACTTCACGTCATCGCGTCAGCGATCGTTGGTGGAATCCGGATTGGATTCTGAAAAGCTAAGTACATAACACCAGTACTTCTAGCAGGCCTTCCAACGCTATGACGAAGTCCTACAGCGATGTCCTCGAGGATAAATTGGTTCTGGAGGTCTTTCACGAAAGCAATGCGGATGGATCCATCGGTTCAGGAAAATGGAAGATCATACCAGCTAAACTGGTCTTAGTTTTCAAGGAGATCATGAAGGAAAATCCAGGTGCTCATCCTAGATGTTGCGATGGCGGATGGCATCAAGGTCACGTGCAGCTGATCGCCTGCGAAGATCAAAGGTCATGCGACCTCTACAAACTGCTATAGATAAATTAGGGGAGGGATTGCCAGGTGCTAAGGAAGGATATTCCGAGTAGGCCGAGAACTCGCACCTGGACTAACCCTTCGACACGGATACGATCTTAACGATCCCGAAAATCAGCAATCCCGAACTTCCGACACACAACTGGAAATTTGCTACGCGAAACAAGCCTAAGGGTCTTTATAGATGTGCACTTATTGTCATCAATAAGTAACCCTTGGTGAAGACTAAAGGTATTGTCTATTACGGTCTTGAACTGTCTGATTTGTGCAAACTGCCCCCCTTTCTTCGAACATTCCTGCATCCAATAACCCCGAGCCATACATCTCTTTTCCATCTTTGTCCCTAGTCGATCGAAAAATTGTCAGACATGGAGACGATGGATAATTTCGATAAAATGCACTCGCTTTTGAACTTTCTTGCTGGTGCTCGATACAGTTTTAAAAAATTGTCTAAATCCGGTGGGATACACACCATGGAGAGATCGCTAACTCCCCTCTTAAGGCAATAAAGGCCCGCAATCCCTGAATGTGTTCCTTCCCAACAGCTTGATTGTATAATATCTTTCCATTCAGAGAGCATAATACCTCTATATTATGATCACCCTATGTACCCAGTTTCCAATTATGAACATTCATTATGCACCTGCACTCACGGATTCAAACCATAATGCATATCAACAACCATTTCAATGTCACCACAATAAATCACACCCCCATGTAGTCCTACTCCTAGATTCATCACCGATAAGCGAAACTTAATTAATCCCACATTATCTAGCCCACATCTATACACAATTACCGAGTCTAGTATACCTTTCATCTCACAAAGGACACTGTACCGGGTCCGTGTGAACCGCGCTAATTTATATTCCAATACAACCTTGCAGAACAAATTATCCACACCTTGTTCTTAAGTAAATCACCGGAAGTTGTTAGCAAAAATCCAATTACAATGTTTCAACAGAGAGGAACACCCAATTAATTGTAACTCTGCCTACTTTCAACAACAATTTAACCCGAAAAAGCATAGGTAGATACAGCATGTTCTCTACTACATGCTAACCAACCATCCAACCAAACCAATAAGCAACACCAGCGATGGCCAGAGAAGAATAAAAAGCCCAAGCAACAAAAGCTAATTTACATTCTTAATGACTCCAATCAACAGGGTTGGCACATTGGTCCTTTATTTTGCATATCTGCCACAGGATTCTACCTCGCTCATATACACACACGACCGCTGCCTAATGACACACAGCTATACATACATATATACACTGAACAACCCAAAAAGGTACTCGACGCGCTCTCTCTCTGGTTCGTCTCTTTCAGTTAAACTGGCAAAGATAATCGTGTGTCCCCTCCGTGAGACGGATACAGAAGACCATAGAATATCCTTTTACCTATCAAAAATTAAAATCTTCTCCAACTGGAGTCAACATAATCGTCAGAGGGACTCCTATCCCATCGTATACTGAGAATGAAGTAGCAACAGTATCTTGGGTATATTTTGGAGTTTAGTTTTACTGTCGTTCGATAAACCAGCAAAGGAGGACCCCCCCACAGTGAAAGGCCAACGTTTTCTAATTGCTACGAATCAGATGATCCTAAGGCATCGTGTGTATACCATTCGATGTGGGGAAGGCAAGTGCATGAGATTGCGAAAATTAAAACTAAGAAGGTAAAATCTGAAATGTATCTGATGGTTTTCTTGTACCTTTCATTACGAAATCTAACCGCAGGCCCGTGGTCGAGTGAGAACAGAAATTCAACATGTGTCTGGGAGAAAGAAGGATACACTTACAGTCTTTAAAGCAAGGTTTGAAGGTGAAATATATCCGTGCATTTAGGGATGAAGTTAGTAATGATACTCTCACCTCCAACCAATTGTTTATTTGGTTTCAGCAAAAACGAGTGCTAGTCGGTCAGTGCGTTGGACTACGGTTCGAGCCTGGCTATACCTCTTGGTCTACATATTTGATCTTGCTGTCTGTTAAAAGTAAACATTTCTCGGAAGCGGTGTTGTAGCCTTTTCACTTGATGGCATACTGCTCGATGCAGCAAAATTCGATCATCCACTATCACCCATCAACCATTGTTCGATCGTCGCGACTTGCAAGGATATTTTTTTTAATTCAAACTGATGCCCGATGACAGATGGATAGGCCTTCCTATCCTGAATTAAATAAGAATGGTATTTTAAGTAACTGACTCGAGATATAGATGATACTCTAGCTATGGAATATGTTCGGTACATCATGCCAAGGTCTACCTTTAACTCTGTAGGATCATCAGGGTAAGTGAGAAATTAAATTCATGCCAGTAGCCTGAGAACAGCTCTTGTCACTGATACTGTGCATAGCTTCAAGTTTTCTAGTTCACTTTGAATCAAACGGATTCTTCAATTAAGTATCTCCTGGAGGTTCTTTTTTTTTTTTAGTTTGTCTCTCTTTCATGAATACTTTTGTGCCCAAAGCGAGTTGATTCCCTTGGGTTTTTTTTTTTTGTACATCCTTTCCATGTACATCCAATAAAAGAGAGAGAGAAAGAAAAAAAAATATACGAACACGCTGCTTCTATTTGGAACTGGAACTCTTACGTCGTGGACCATTCGATCCGTAGGTCAATGAAGGTAGTGCAAGTTAATGAATAGGATTTGTGTCCCTTTTAACTATTTTAATTTTTATGGTCAATGGAGTTGACAAGTAGTTTATACCGAAACTTTACCTCTGAGAACAGAACAAAACAAAACGATACCAACGAAAAAGTACCAAGAAGCCCTGTGCAATCTCTTGACCTTTTCATGGCAGAGTGCAGATGAAAGGATTACTAGTTGACTACTAGAAGAGAGTAGTCTTATAGAAACATGAAATCAAACGGTGAAGTAAGTTTTCAATTAGCCAAAAAAAAAAACGAAAAAAACGACAAAAAAGTTCAAAAAACAAAACAGAAAACTAATTGCATTTCCCTGAGTCTGTCACGCGAATCCTTTTAAGGATAATTCAAACTTTCTTTCTCTCTTACTCTCGCTCTTTTAATTATAGTATTTTTCATGTTGTAACTTGTCAAGAGCATGTCGTCATCACCCTTATGTCCACAGTACTTTGTTCTATAACTGCACTCTAGATACGGATACTATTTAGTTTTTAAATATTTAATGAAATGTTTTTGAAAGAGTTTTGTCCATGTCGATGGCTATAAATTCTCTAAGGAACTTGACCTTTTCAGATGATGAATTTTATAAGTATTGACTGTGTTAGTAGAATAAAAGGAAATACCTTTTCAATACATGAATAATAATAATTGCTATATACATACCTACATATGTATGAAATTCTTGAGAGAATTGGAATATATTTTCTGGGTCTTGGCCACTTCTATTCTCTTCTATCTGTTTTGTCTAAATGAAATCGAAGTAAATCTAAGTCTAAGTCTTCAACTAGGTTTAGTTCTACAAAATACCATGACTTATGTTATTTGAATAGGTGATGTATGGAAGGTTTGGGTTGAAAAGAGAAGAACCACACCGCCCGACAAGCTAAGTCGAGCAACCACAAGCATGTCGCCGCTCTCCTCAACTGCACTGAAGATGCCTTTGTGCCTCAAAACTCATTCACAACAATGACTTCAGGAAAGTGGTAATTTTCAATTTAAACTTAAAATTAAGGATATTGCAAGTACTTACTATTAAAAACACTAGAAAAACTGATTGATATACCACCTACGCCAAAGCAGAAGTCCATCTACGTCCCTCTGGCCCTCTGCGTCCCAACATGCGAATTACAAAGGCAATTCAGTCGAGACATCCTTGCACTCGTTAAAGCTCATCATCGAAAATCATTGAGTATCAAAGAATTTACTATGCTAGCGCTCCTGAACATTAAGGGAGTCTGTAGATGTATTTACAAGCCTGAAGGTCGATTCTTCGCTTGAAGTATTGATCAGTCAATTACTCACATACAAGATTATCAGTACACAGCTGGACGGTACATTGACTAGAAGACTTGTTAGTTGGGAAACTTCTTAGGGTGGTGGCTTGTAGCCTCTTCTGTGGAATTTAGTGGTCAACGAATTGGTATTAGATATTGCTAGGACTGGTTACAGAGAGGTTGCGTATGCAGATAATGATGCTATCGTCGCATCCGGAAAACCCCCTAATTATCAGGAAAATCCTTCAATGTGCTCTCCTATGGCTTACTGGATCTATCTCAAAATGCGGACAAGGGGTTAAACAGAACTCGTCCTCTATGATGGTCTACCAGCAGAAACATGATGGTGATGCGTTAGTAGGGTGTATGCACCAAATAATCAACCAAGTATGAGTGGATGAACCCATGCCCGATGATTGGAGTATCAGCTCTATATGCCCCATCTTCAAGAAAGGCGATCCTTTGTCTTGTAAGATCTACCATATCCCTGCTTAATGTCGCATATGAGATCCTATCCAACGTACTGTGTGAACGTCTGAAGCTTTTCTGCAGCACACTAATCGTAACCAGTGTGGCTTCCTGCCCGGCAGATCGACGATCGATCAAATTTTCACATTAAGGCAGGTTCTGAAAAATACCAACGAATTTCATGTCAAGATTCACCATCTCTTCATCGACTTCAAGGGCGCATATGGATAGCAATCATCGTCTTGAGCTCTACAAGGCGATGGCCGAATTTAGGATCCGGGCTAAACTGACACGTGGTGCAACGTGCAATTCGGAAACATTTCCTCTGAAATATTCCAGATATGTACCGGATTTCGGCAAGGAGATGCGTTATCATGTGACTTCTTCAATCTCATGCTGGCGTAGATAGTGCGCAGAGCAGGTGTGAACACGAAAGGCACTATCTTTAACAAATCTGTATAGCTGCTGGGATACGCGGAAGACATCGACATCATCGGTCTCTCCCAGCGCGCTGTGTTAAAGGCTTTTATGGCAATTGAAGAACAGGCGAAACAAGTTGTTGAGGTGAATGAGTACAAAACAAAATACATGTTGTCAACAAACAAAGAAGCATCTATCCATCGCTTACAAAACGTTACTGTTGGCAACAGTAACTTCGAAGTGGTTAAGAAGTTCACCTACCTCGGAGTTAATATCAACTCCACGAATGAGATTCAATGAAAACTTACCCTAAGAAACTGCTGCTACTTTGTTTTGGCAAAACAAATGGGTTCAAAACTCCTAACTCAGAAAATCCTGCCAGTTCTGCTGTATGGAGCCGAGTGTTGGACGATAAACAGGAAAGTAGAGTAGATTTTCAATACTTTCGAGAGAAAAATTCTTCGTCAGATATTTGGTCCCGTATGCGAGGAGGGCGAATGGAGAAGAAGATACAACCGCGAACTCTATGAGGTGTACCAAGATGTGGATATAGTCCAAAAAGCCAAAACATGTCGACTACACTGGCTCGGTCACATCGAGAGAATGGACAATAATGCTCCAGCAAAAAGGATCTTCGAATCACAGCCCCCCAAGTTCTGCTGAAGCTATCTGTGTGCTATCTCCAAAAAGACTACTCCATATAGGAGTTCCCTTCTTTGAAACTTAGTCGAACTGCGGTCATCAGACGTCACGAGCCTTTTTCGCTTTATTAAAAGCTCCGGTTGGTTGAATTAGTCCCGGGTAGCCAAATAGTGCGATCCATGGCATCACAATGGACCTTTATTGGTTAAGTGTGTCTGCTACTTGTGCAGACTGCCACTCCTATAGTAACACCTATATAAGTTCTTATTTTCTATAAAAATGGAATAAAAAAGAAGAAGGAACATCGACCTAATCAGAAGAGTTCAAATACAACGACGAAGACGGATAGGTCATGTAAACCAGATAGACAGCAACGCTCGTGCTTGGAGAGTCTTCGAATCCACACCGGAGAAATGGTCAGTAGAGCAAGACCTCGCATAACGTGGAAAGAGCCCTCAACCGATTTGGTGTGCCAAACAAGACCCAGCTGGCTAACGATCAAGACAGCCCTATTCATTAGGACCCCGATCCATAACAAAACAGGTGGACTCGTTGTGAAACTTTAAAAAAAAAATTCTAACTTCAAATGCAAGTTCGCCAACAATAGGTACGTAATGGAAAAAAGATGAAGACCCTCTTTTTGAGTTTCATAAATAATCAAAACAACTGCACCCAGTACAACCTTAAGTACAACAACGAAGAAAATCCCCAAAAAAGGTACTTAACCGAGAAAAGGGACACCATCCTTAAACAAGTTGATCGATGATGTTCGGCGTACCAATGATGCCTTTCCATTTCTCTCCAACTCCGTGTCCATCAACCCCGACAGAGGAAAAAAAAAAAAAATTACCCATTCATTAATCATTCGATGGCACATCATCGGCAGCCCATCTGTCCATTACGAAGGTTTAGCTACTTTCCAAGACCATACTTCTAGCATGTTTTGTTTTTGCCAATCCATCCTATTGGTATTCAGGTGCAAAGAGGATTTTCTCACGAAAATCAGGTGTCTGATTGAAAAATTGTTGAATTGTTTTCAATTTGTTTTGCATTCAAGCGGAGCAGGAGGAGGAGAACTCTTAACCGAGAGGGCTTCACTTTTAAACCACAAACACGATTTCGTAATATTTACACAATTTACATGAATTTTTAATTTTATCAATGATATTTGTCCGCAAATGAAGTGAAAACGTTCAGTTTTCTCCGGGTTTCCTGGATTTTCTTTTTTTTTTGATGTTGATAAATTGTCGGAACGCTTTATTGCCACAATATATTGTATTCATTTGCAACCGCAAATGAATGCCCACTCTGTTTGCAAAATGGAGAGATGTTCATACAGACAGACATGCATGTAGATAGTCGTACATATATTTCAATCAGTGGTCGAATGAACGAACCAATAAATGACAACAATAATGGAAATTAATGAAAATATTCAATCACAGATGGGGTGGTAATTTTTTGTTGTATTTATCTCACATTTGGGGGCAGGCATGCGTGATGTTGTTGGCCATCCATGACAGTGAGTTAAAAGACAAATATTTATTGCATTATTTATTTACAATGAAAAGCGGCAACGTTTTTTTTTTTGTTGCCCTTATTAAATGCTGTTCAAATAGCAATTTGTACAAATTGTAGTGCATGCGAGTTGTGCTTCAACAATTAAGCGCTACAATCGAACTCTGATCAGACGAGTCAAGTGGTGTTGCAACGGATTTAAGGGTTTGCATGTTGTATTTGACCTCGAGATCTTCTGCTCAATATGCTTAACTGTCAATCCATTGAATATCAAGTAATTCGCCGGACTTGGCAAGCTTTTTTAAAATAGACAAATTAAGTTGTCAAAGCTAGGATACCTCATGTCCAACCTCTGTATATTCCACAAGCTAATGGATGAATTGTAGCCGTAACTATTAAGAAGATCAACGACGGGTTAGAGGGCATGGAAAACAGAAAAATCAGTATGCTCTGATAATATTCCATTCCAGCATTAAGGTCTTAGTCAAGGTGTGATTTCAATCCATCCTGTTCAAATATACGATCTCCACACTTACTCAATGAAGAAGCTAAGTTCCTAAAACACTACAGACAGGCTGTGCATGCTATAGTGGATAAGTTTGAGTCAACATGTTCATATGAAGCTCACTCGGAGTCCTAAAGCCCCTATTAAAAAATATTGATAGAATGAGATCTGAGAACAAAAGAATAAAGCTATCACGTTACTGGTTGACACCCTTTCCCCGACTTCGAACATCTGGAAAAACCTAAATTCTTAGTAACGACTGTAACCGGCCAGCAAGTAGCCTTTGTAGATTATGGCAATTCTGAACGGAAGCTCACTGAGGATCAATGGCGGCCTGTCGAGATTAAAATCTTGGACGAGGTAAACGTTATCATCGTCAAAAATAAGGGACATCTTCCACTTTTTGGTACTCTCAACACCATTAGAGGGTTTAAGATTATGTGAAATTGGTACCCACATGGCTCTAGGCTTTCATTTCAAGAACTAAAGCTTCCTTCGTCTGATCGACAGTAAGGAAATCGTACACCTGACCAGACCCAAAACCAAGCTTTTTGTACGCGGAACTTATATCCCTAAAGATCGTGTTGAAAGGTACCTCAGATCCCTCAACAAGGATTAACTGAGTCATGTGTGGGAAGTAATTGAAATAGGAGAATATAATGAATCGGGTAGTGAAGTGGTAGTGCTGCTTAGCCACAAATCAATTCCGCTACTGAAAAAGATCAGATTCAAAGTTCGCGTCGGTATAAACTGATGTAAGCTAAGGCTTATTGCCAATTCGGCAAAGAAAGATAACAAGCAGGGGACGAGTAAAAACTGTGATAAAGATAGTGAAAATAAACCTACATCACTTGATTTAGCCCTAATTCAAGAACCCTTGTTAGCAGGAGGCAAAATAAGGGGATTAAACTTTAAGTGACTTGTACTGTACAAAACGACACAGGTAGATACAAATAGTAAGAACACAACCTATATAGCGTTCTATCTGCGTACAGTGATATAGACCACACGATGGTTCAATTCGAACGCGACGGGCTCCCACCGCTGATTTTAATATCATGCTATATCCCCTTTGATGCTACAGAACGACCACTGACAGAACTAATCAAACTGCTTACCCAACGTGCTAACCGGGAAAAATGGGACCTAGTGATTGGATGTGATGCTAACTCCCATCATATACAATAGGGTATTACTAATATTAATACAATTAATTTTGCGGAAAAGTATAAATTTTGTTGGCGACATAGAGGAGATAGAGCCCCTTCTTGCGGGGTGTCTTTAGAGGACAATGCATGTACTTAGCTATTCCCCAGTTCTGTGTTAGGTGTTGAGATTTTGCTCCCTGAAAAGCGTGTCCTAAAGAATAGTTCTAGGGTCTAGGAAAAAGACTTTGAAAATACTTTAGATCTTTTCTTACTTTCTTCTAATAATCGTACATCTCCTAACTTTCTATTTGGAGCTGAAATATGTCTAATTCTGTCTTTTGTCTTTACTTTCCATCTTGCTGGAAAACTGTCATCATCTAGTCGATTCCTAAAAAATAAAAACTACTTGCTTCAAAACTAACACCTTATGGGCAATCACAAAATTTCTGCGGTTTGTCAAAGTATGAATCAGGTTTCTGTCGACGGTTTGTGTCCTCCTACATTTGTTACTAATGCTGTTGTACCTCAAGGATCTATTCTTTCACCTAGTTTATTTCGAAGAAATGAAAGGTCCTCTCTCTCTAGAGAAGAATTAAAAAAATTGAGAAATTAGTGAATTAGTATAGGTACGTATTATTAGTGAATTAGTATAGGTACGTACCCTCATTAGATTTGCTCTCGCATTTAGATTCCTTACGGAATCATTTTGAGAGCCATGTGCTCTTACTAGGCATTGGCAGACGAAATCTGTCCTAATCCAGTTTTCTTTAAGAATCTGCGGATAAAAGTTCCCTCTAGTGACGGTAGTTCTTCATCTGATAATTGGTACTTGCCCAAGTATTTCAGTCTTTTGTGGGTCAATGCAACACAAAATCGCGGCAAATGTTTTGGAATTTCACTGGACTCGTCGCAGTATCTGCAGAGGCCTTCTTCAGATATACCTAGTTTCCTTAGGCTCTCCTTGAGTCTACAATGCCCTATTTGGAAGCCCGTTGTGGATACGAAGGTTATTCTGGCTCATGCTGATGCATGCTTTGAACCCTTTTCGGTTACTTCGAAGTTACTGCGTTATTCTAGGCTTTTGCCTGTTTTCCCTCCGTAGGCTCTTGAATTCTTCGTTGAGGGTGCATATATTACATAAACATACCAAACTTCTTCCGTAAGTTTCTTCCGTATTTTAAAGAACCGTCCATTAAATGATTATGTCCCATTTAAATATACACCTGATTATGGATACGTAGAGCCTGAAACTTATACTGTGAAGTTTTAGAGCTATTTTAAATCTTGGATACCGAGAAGGCATGATTAAGCCTACTAACTTCAAATTAAGATATATGTTTCATCTCTATATCTCTTTACAAATAAAACATTTAGAATACACACTCAGAAAGTAGATATAACCCATCTGATTGCTTTATGTTTGTAAAACAGAAAATATCCCTTATCCTGGATCAACTTCAATTTTCTTTTATTACTGCATTCACTCAGATTTTAATTAGTCAACTAACTACAACCACAAATGATTGCACAAAAAGAGTCTGCTGCAGTTTCATGTGCGCCTCCTTTGTGAACAGTAAATATACGAATAAGTGTCAAACTTGCAGAGTTCCATAGAAACTGCAAATAAACCAAAATCCTTACTTATTACATTCACACACATACGCAGACGATTCAAAGTAAATATTCATTTAACCAAAAAAGACTCACATGTATGGTGGTTGTGGGAAAACGTAGGCACAGACGAGTTAGACACATTTTACTTTATTCGCAAAAAAAAAAATGTCCTTCTGAACACTGAATGCTATGAGGGTGTAGCTGTTATCTACAAAAATACATACATACGCATACGTACAGTATGTGCAGAAAAAGAACTGATACTAAGAGTGTTAAAGGTACAAGGCCAATTATGGAGTGTTTTAGAATTTAAATAGAGTATGAAGGCTTTGCACCATCCGCTTATTAATAGGCTCGGTCTTGGATTATGTCCTATCTGAAGGCAAAGTGGTGCTGCTCTTTTTTTTATATTTCATCCTAAAGGTATACAAAGTTTGACAGAGAGTTCAAACCGTCAATATTGATAGTGGGAATACCAGAACACTACTGTAAATAGAGGAGTTCCACAGGGGTCGGTATTGGAACCACTATTATTTTCCACATATGTATATGATCTTATGGATTTCATAGACTTTTGCAATATACAAATGATTGATTTCGCCGTTGCTCAAGTGGTTAGTGCGTTGGACTATGGAGCGATGGGTTCCAGGTTCAATCCCCAGACAACACCTAAAATGTCTTTCACAGCCCCACTTCTCGCGAGCGTCTGACAAACCTCCGAGAGTAAAACCGTCATGAAAAAGCTTGTCAACAACAATTGTCTTTTAGATACGGCATTAGACAGTAGGCCCCTTCCATTCTTGTAATGAATATAACGCGCACAACACGAATGGTGGTGAGAAGCTAGGCCCTTGGTCCCATGACCTAAAAGCACGGCCAAGGGCAGCACTTTATAATCGGGTGAGGCAAAATGATTAGTGAACACAAAACCTAAACTAAATCCCAGAGCAACACCAATGTTTCTCTCTTTGGTATCCTGGTTAAAGTTTAAGGAGCAAAAGATATCCCTATATGTTCTTCCAGACATCACTCATATAGTTTAGTAATTCATTGGACAATGCGATTGCGAGCAGTCTCCGACCAACAAAGTGATTTATCAATAGAATTCAGAAACTATGCAGTTTCTTTACTCGCAGTTCATACTGTCGGCATAACGACAAAATAAATCAACATCACCATATAACATGAATACTCCTACGAGCAAAACGTGACTTCTAGCGTATTTGTCTTTCAAGAGTCTTCTGCGGTATGTGGGCCACAGAGGAAGTCTTCTCGAACACCGCTGTCTATTTTCATTTATATCCTCAAAAATGGAATTACAAAAGCTAGATTAAATATTTTGTTTAATTCTACGGTTATAGTGTAGAAGGCAGTTTCACTTCTTAACTGACCATGCACTCAAGGACCTGACGATTGTCCTCAGCATACTGGCTTATGTTTGTGTAAAGTTGAATCATTAGCCCTTTTGCTCTCCAATTTTCACTGAAACACCACAGAATAAGAGCGTTGACAAAGCGACTGCGGTTAAGTGGTATTGTTTGTTTAAAGTTTGCTTGTACATATGTACATATGAATGTGCATATGTGTGTCCTTTTTGATTTGACGATAATTTCCTCTGGACAATGTTTTCTTGTCCATCATATTGAAACAATCGATGCATTTGTGACGTTAACGTCGAAATTGAAATTGTGTAGGTATACAACTGGCTCTGACCTCAGAGTGTGTCCTGATTTGCTTGAGGACACTTAAAAGGATTCGATTAGTTTGACTATGGTAAAGAAGCAAAAAAAAAAATAGAAAATAAAAAAAACGCCGGAGTTAGATTTTAGTTGCAGGGAGGACCGTTTTGTTTTTTTTTGTCGTGTTTCGAACTCCTACAGCACTCTCCTACGCTTTTGTTTTGAGAGCTGAACAAACACAGGGTTTTGTTCAAAATTTTGCTCAGTTATTGGTTTCGAGAGGATTTGTCAATTCATTGTGTTGGACTGGTAATGGCATACACAGGGAACTAAGGGAAGGGTGGTTTACATGTGCAGCACACTTGAGCTTGAAGTATTTTCGAGCTCTATGGTCGTAGATTGTCGAGGATGGAGGAAGTTTTGTTTTTTTTTTTTATATACTGCTCTACGCTTTGAGAGGTTTTATTTGAAATATATGGCTTGGACATGTGAAGGATGTATTGCGGAACAAACCCGGCTGGAAACTAAAAAATCAAAAAAATAAAAATACAAGTACTTCCTATAACTACATAAATATATACATCTGTATTGTGAAGTATGTATGGAGAAGTTATTTAGTCTATATGAAGTGGCACTAGACTGGAAAGTTAGAGGCATGCGACGTACATACATATATTAAAAGACTTTGATGGTTTCGACAGGCAGTGTATATTTTTAAAATGTGGAATATGATAGATGACAAGTTAAATAAAAAAAAAAAATGCAAATATTTGGTGTGACGAGTCTATTAGACCCAGGATCTAGCTTCTCACAACCACTCGTGTTGCAGTTGTTATATTCGTCACATGAATGGAAGAGGCCTACTATTTAATGCCGTGTCAGAAGGGCAAATTTATTTGAGAAGCTTTTCATAACGCTTGCGAGAGGCGGAGTCGTGAAAGAAATTTTAGGAGTTCTCTGGGAATGGAACCTCGAACCCCTTGCTCCACAATCCAATGCACTAACCACTTGAGCGTTAGATACTAAATGAAATTCAGCAAAGCAAGCTAGGTTAGGTTACGTAAGTGGAAGAAGAAACTTTTCCTTCATCACACTCAGTGCAGTGGTCTTGGTCTGGAGCAGGTTTTTCCTACACTTATAGAGATCCCTGGTAAGTACTATTAGCGAGCCTGATGTCTTATCGCCAAATGCGATAAAGATAACTTTAACTTGTTACCATTCCTTTAGAATATAGCTGAGTGTATGAGAGAACCTACTTTGATTCTTAGAGTAATTCGACAAGCACATAAACTTGTCGAACTAGGATGGCGATGCGGAGGCACGTAAACCAATACACCAATAGAAGAAAAAATAACACATTTTTTTGTGATTAGTGATTAATCAGTGCCTTTATTCTCAAAATGTTCTAACTTAAATACTAATTTACAATCAAAGAAATCGTGGGAATGGGAACGGGAATGGGTTGAAAGGATCATATAACTCAAGCGTGACCTCTATGATCGGGAGGTTTGAATGACGAAAAAGCCAGGGAAGCATTTTCTTTACTGGCTTTGCAGTGGTCATATGTCAGGTGCTTTTGGATAAATTGCCTCGTGGTTCTATCTTTACCTACTATTTTCCGCAAAGCAAGGGATAGGGCAATTGAGATGAATCACTTTCTACAATCCTTCACTGTTAATTTGCTCTACCTCTGATATTTGTTGGCTTTGGCAATGTGAATCAGTAGAATAGTAATGTGTAAGAAATTTTGAATGAGGTAGGTTTTTGGAAGCTTCTTTCTGGACCAATAGAGGTCTTTAACAATTGCAAATATAACAGAGCAGCACTACTATAACCACCTATCAATAACATTTTCCAGCTTCTTAAACTGCTACTTCAAGTCGGTTATAGACAATGCTATGTATATTGACGATACGACGATGATTTCTTTTGTGGCTTTTTATTTTGTTTCTGAAGAAGTACCAGCTTTCATCGTTTCTATTGTTCTGAAAAGATCTCTACCTTCAGACAGGAGTTCATCATCTAGGTACCTACCCCTTTGGAGATATTGTTCGGTCTGGGGGGCCTTCTTCCTTGCAAATGTAATATACTGCAAATTTTGATGTGAAATATGTAACGATGTTCTTAAGAAACTGAGAGCTTTTTTTTTAACTTTAGCATAAGACCCTTCGATACAGGAAATACTTTCCTTCATTGTTTTGTGTTGTGCCTTTGAGCTTCTTACACAACTAGTTTCGCTAGAGATCGTTGCATGTGAAATTCAATTTCGAATGTTTGAAGCATACTTAAAAAGTGATGATAGCACTCCTCCTTGTCGTGTTCCTTCAATCTAATAGAAGAGGGTTTATTGGATCATTGGTGTTTTTATTATGCTGAGAGTTGTTTTTTGTAAGAAGTTGGAAAGCATCGAAAGCCTGAGTATGGGACTTTAATCCACTAAAATCGACTCTGCATCCAACCCCGGATACTTACGCTGTAAGGTGGTAAGGTGTGTGATTTTTACCCATTAACTCGTTTTCCCTTTTTATCCTTTTTCCGTACAGTATCGCCTTCTTGACGTTGCATGGTGTGGGAGTTTTTTGACTTATGTGTTATCTGGATTCGACTCTTTTTTCTCACGTTCCTTTATTTTTAGTTTGCTCATGATAGTCTCTTTATTTTCTACCCACTCTATCACAAGCTTTTTGGTTTTTAAGCATTTGCCGCACCTAGTTTTTCCCCAATGTTTCCTTTTTCGTATTAAAACCGTGGACATTAGATGACATACTCGGCGTTTTCAATGCATTCAACACATTCTGTGCAGTAAAGGATGTGATCATGTTCACATTTATACAGGTATGAGCTAAAACATCCATGACCTGTTCGGAACTGTGTTAGTAGAAACCCTATTTCACCATGCTGTCTCTCTATTCATAGCTGAAATTGTGGTATAAACACATGCGTCCACCTACCTTTTTCGGAACCCTTCCAGCGTTCTTACTTATTGGTAGCATTTTTGCTTTCACAGAGGCTGCATTGCTGGAGGTGGTGCGGCACGCGCAGCACCCTCTCAATGGGTATATTCTGTTCCTGTTCGTCATGGCGCTTTCCCCGGTTGGTGCGATGTAGAGGATTATGGACGTAATTGCTTTACCCAAAAGTAATCTTCGACTGTGTCTAGGGCCTCCTGTATTGGGCATGATTCGTGAGAGAGCAGCGTTGGCATTCGCTGCTTTGTGGCTCACACACTTGAGATGTTCTTTGTGGGATAGGTATTGAGGTATATTTTGTGGCCACCCACAGTAATATTTGTCGTTTCCGCTTACTTCCTGCTGCTTATAAAAACCTATTCCGTTTCGTTTTTCGCAAGCGTGAGGCTAGTCGAATTCAACCAGTTCCGAACGGTCCTTATTGTGGAGTTGGTTAATTGTTTCACCTCTTTCAATAGTTTGTCGGCAAAACCGATAAACTCCGTCATACACGACATTCCAGACTAAAGGACCTAATACTGAGCCTTGTGGTACTCTGTCGGTGGTCTTATATTCTTTGGGCACATTGTCTGTGTTGTAGTTTAAGACTGTGCGTCCGAAGTAGCTCGTCGCGAATTTAATGAGATGCGCTGGAACTTGCAAGTCTCTGAGTGCCTCTAGTATGAGGTTCCAGTTCGCAGTGTTAAATGCATTTTTAATATCCAGAGTACTAAGCAGTACTATTTGGTATCCTCTTTCCACCTCTTGCGTGCTTTGACTTTTTTTTTTGCTGTTTTAACTACTAAACTGTTAGCATCTAGTGTTGACCGAGCTTTCCGGAAACCATATACCATATTGGTAATCCGATAGCCCGCCTCCTGTTTTTATAGCTGCTTCCAGTCTGTTGCGGATAATTCGCTCCAAATTATCTGCAATAGACCAGCCATTTCCAGCCGTGTCTAGTGTGCACAACGGGCGATATGATGATGCTCCACCCGGTGGCTTATCCCCTTAGAGTCTTACCAGACACTGCCTTTTCCATTGATCTGGGAAAACTCCTTCTTTCAAGCACGCATGGTGTACTTCTACGAACATATTCCGACAGGCTTTGAATGACGTCTCGACAGCTATACTGGGGATGTCATGAGGTTTTGGTAGATATTTTGGAAACAGTTCTGGTAACAATCCTTTGGAAACAGTCCTATGATCATATGCAGGACTCTAGAAGGTTTAATGCTGCTAGAGTGTATTCTTTATGACACGATGATTTTTCAATTATTGATACCACTTCAAGGTTTATCTTTCTTGTAAGTGAGTTGGGGCTGGTAAAACATGCTTTGAATGCAATTCGAAACAAATTCGAATGTCTTTTATACTTTCTTTTTTTTTTTTTTGAAGAAGAACATGAGGAGCTGCTTGTAATAAGGACGTATACTTTTATCTATCCCAGCGTTGCATTTATGTACTTATATGTAGGTGCAGTCAAAACTCCGCAAAAGATTTGCTCGAGCGATATCCTCCTTGATTCAATGACTTAGGTCATTATGGTAGTTTTTTACCCGCTTTCTCTGCTTATCTGTACTGTACAGCTTCCAGCAATCGGCCTGTGGCTCTTTACGGGCGCTCTTTCCATAAAGCCTGACTTTCTTAAACGAAAGTTCAAGGTAAGCACAGCGTGGAGTTCGACAATTTGTTTTCGCTCCCAAAAATTATAATGGCAAAAAATTCTACCTCGTAGTACCTACTCCAAACAGATTCTGACCACTATCATGTCCTTTCGTTACACAATTTTATGCGGCAATAAACCATTGATGGGTTCAAAATTTTCCTCACTGATAGCATCATCTGTCCAATCACAGAAGGTCAAGTCTCTAAAAGAAACTTCCAGCCTATTTCTTAAGTCGAGCCATTTTAAAGTCTCTTAAAATGTTAACCAGCCGTCGCGTCGCGTAGGTCGTCGTGATTTGATGGGGTCGCAAGCAGTCAAAAACTCATAGATAAACCGAGCTGCGGTGCCAGCGTGGTTGTTTTACGACCTTTGCAGGGAAAAAAAGCAGTCACCTTCGATGAAAACCGAACTGGACAAAGAGACGTCATTTGTATTACCCCGAACCCTACGTACAGACGGACTTTTATCTTCCAATTCACGCCTCATTGTGCGGCAATAAAAAATAGGTCACTTTATTGCTCGATTGTAATCTTCTCATTCGCCCCTACTTAACTTTATTTGTTTTTAAATGTAAAATGTTTAACGTTGCACGAATTTCCCGCCTGCGATGGTCGTCTTCTCAAGGACACATCATCCATCCATCCATCCATCCATCCATCCCATTGTTTTATTCATCCGGGGTACAATACAGGCAGCAGCGAAGATTTTTAAACGTTTTGCCATAACCAGATCACGAATTGAATTTCGAGCGAAAAAACCCGAACCCAACACAAAACAACAAACAAAAAAAAAAAAAATACAAGAACTGGTAATACGAAAACGGTAAAATCGAAGGTTAAATTCGATAAGTACCCCATTATTTTGAAGGGTAAAAGTTGAATTGCCATGGGGGTGCTTGAGTGCCTATGTATTTTCGATTATACGAAAAAGTTTTCTTATTCTTTGCCACTGTGTGTGTGGGTGGAGGGGGTAGCTGAGTCGAAAGAGTTTCCAGCTTTTCATCCGTTGATTTAATTGAAGCAGAACGAAATGGTAGTTTGCATGGTAATTTCCAGTTCATGTGCGAGGCATAAAATTCGAAATTAAGAGTAAGGCAGGATTCCTTGTCGTCGTCCTTTCAAGCAAAAGTCGACGCGAGAGTCGAGTGGATGTGTGCACCTATTTTGGGGGGTTTTGGCATACTAATTGCGGTTAACAAGGATTTGCATGCCACGTATTGTATATCAATTAGGATAGTTGTTGGTTATTAACTAACCAATGGTAATTGCAAATTTTTGGGGTGTTAAACGGGTTCGACGATGTGGTGTTTAAAGTCCTTGGCTGCCTTGGCCTCAAAGAATATGTTAAAATAAATTTGTGAATAACGAATGTATTCCTTTGCACAGTTGGATGAATGTCTGGAATCAAAGTCCTTGTGGTATTTAAATTTTAAATTGACATGATTTCTCATGAATTCAGACAAAGTCTGCAGAATTTCGTACAAACGAGTTTTCTATTTGTCTGAGGGTCGGATTGGACCCCTTTAATTGATTGGATATCGGAATGCAAAAGGACCCTGTTGGCGATATAGAGTGGGAAGCACGTTTTGAAGAGCATAACATTCTGCGTAAAGTTATTCACTCTTTCATTTTTATTTATAGCAGTCTCGAATTTGGAATAAAATGTCCTTGTTGGCGGGAGCTGTATCGTTCTTATTTAAATCATTCTTGTGGTGCATTTAAGTTGTCTTTCATGTAAGAGATCACTACTCGACGAATTGCTCAATGTTAATCCTTGATTTTGAACTGGAATCAAAATTATTTGAACTATAAATAACTACCAGAAAAATGAAAACAACCTTACGAAGTTGTGCTGCCATGGATCGCTACCCGGCAGCAAATCATTGTTTTCTCCTCTTCGTCATGTGCAGATAGTGTTCCACCTACCATGACAAAAGGTATCTGATGGCTGCCTTCGTAGTACGATCTTTTATATTCAGTTTCGCAACGCAAGCTGCTATGTATTCTTCCGAAAGACAGATCGAACTTTTCCAAGCTCGGAACATGGAAATAGACTCAAGTTCAAGAAATTTTTCTGCTGCGAAGTATCTCTTTGATATATAAACAGACATCTCACCTTCGCGGCCTTTAACTTTCAAAAGTTACATTATATGGTATGTAAACTCCATATGTTATACGAAAGACGACAGTGAAAGTAGGTGTTTGAACATTGTTCTCATTACAGTCGACTAGGTCGGTTTTTCCCCTGGAAACGTGAATGTGCATAGATCTGCACGGAAAAACCGGATTGTGAGTAAAATGTTGTGCTTTAATGGACATGTTATTCAAAAAAGGGGATATTAGATGCTATCATCTGTCAATCTATTAATTTTGGATGGTCTCTACTATAGGGTGGAAATAGGGCCAACGAAACCAGACACAGCCGAGTCACTCCAAAGTTTACCACAACACTTTTGAAGGACATACTATGGACTACAACATGAAGTATGTATTTATGTTGTGCCAGACGTTGTTGTTCTAAAAGATGTTATTCAAAGAATTCTTCCAGCAGAATTTGTTTCAACTTTCTTTCATTAAGTTGTCATTACGGGTTTATTGCTCTAAACAATTTCATCAGCCACCAAGTTATGTAATACTCATTGACTCCACATCAATTCCCATGTATCGTGTGTAAAAAAGAACATTCAAAGTAGGGCAAAGATTTCTATGTTCTATTCAAATAAAACACTTAAAACGAAGTCCTTTTGGTTCCGCTAAAAAGTATTCCCAACTACTGTAGTATCCTTTTTCTACCTTTTGACCTAATTATCTCAGCATCACTGCTTACTCAGCTTACAGGGTACATATGTTGTATATAATTCAACGTATTCATGTAATGATTTCCAAAGACTTGCACACCTAGATTTACAAGACAAGAACATCATATTACCTCTGAACCAATTCCATTCTTCAACTGACACGCAGGATTTTCTAGTTTGAATCTGAAGGAATCCTTTCAGTAACCATCTCGTGCCTCTTCTGACCACTTTTGTCGGTCCCAAGTGCAAACTTCAAAGCCACTTATCATTTTCTCGAACCATTCATATTCGTGGCGCTCATTTCTAGTGCAAACCATCGCCCCATAAAGTTTTCAACTACACAATAATTTATAACATATGTATACCCTACCCATGTATGGGAGTATGTGCAAGAACATTCATAAATTCTTGTATCCAACTTACAACACTTAGGAGTTCATAAGTTTCTCTTCTCTCCCATGACCTAGTGTAGTAGTGCTGGCATACCTTCACTGCATGGCACATCCATCAACCCGTCCTGAATGTTAGTCCTTCCACTATAGGATAGAGGATACATAGAATGGGATACACCCATCCGATTTCCACATCTGAAGTTCCCATAAAGTGACGATAACTCAGCAAACTTTTTTCTTCCAAAAATTTATTTAGATAACAAAATAATTTCGTCTCGTCAAGGACATTTTCCCTAATCGGAATAATAAACAGAAGAGAGGCCACAGACATGACAGGCAATTGTAAGTAAGAACAAATAATGTCCATTACGTGTCCTTTTTTTGCTTGCTTGCTAGCTGTGCTGTTCGATGGGTAGTAGTGGTGGGCGTTTGGCTAACAAACCACGATGGAAATAATTCCCAAATCCTGACTAAGTCCTTTGACAGTTCGCATGATGGTATTTCCTTTGAATTTTCGAAAGAAAAGTAAAAAAAAACTTGAAATAAATAAATTGAATTGAATATCCTTTTGAGAAAAATAAAAGTCGGGGGTAGGAACAAACAAAAAAATGAATTTTCTAAGTAAACAACGCAATAAGGATTATGCACAATAAGATGAGTGCGGGAGCGAACAACACAAAAAAAATAAAAATATCTCCAAATGGAAAATTGTGTCCTTTTGCTATTATTCCATTTGAGATTTTGTTTCCAAAATGAGGTAGTCTTTGAGAAAAGGCCTTCCGAATTAGAAGTCAGCGATGCATGGCTTGAAAGCGTAACGAGAAGGTTTTTCTTTCTATCTTCTCGAGAGCACTGTCCGAAGCACGTTCTTAGAATATTGGATATTAAAAAAAAAAGAAGACAGAAAAAGAAAAACTTAAGTCCTTTGGGAGGTCAATTTAAACAAGGGGGCTGATGGTGATGATTTTGGAATCTGAAGTGATGATAATGGTATTCTTTTCAATTTATGTGGGCACATTATAATAGCTGTTGTCATGTTTTCAAAAGGCTTTGAAAAAGCCACAACATGCTCGAGGTCAGATATTATATCTGAGTGGGAATAATAGGCAGCGCGGACAGAACATGTTTTCTATCGTGATTGTTGCATTAGGAAAGCAATTTTATTGTGTCCTGCAGTTTTTTACATATATGATGTGTGAAACAAGTTGTGGATCGCATCGTTAAGCTCAGGTTAGGTTAGGTTAGGTTAGGTTATGGTTATGATTTGATCATAAAGCATTAAGCACCATAGTGCTGATTCGCCCATACACTTATTTCCCTACAGATTTTTGGCGATCTAACTCAATCCACAAGGCTTTTAAAACCCTGTACCATCTTTGGACGGCCATATTGATGATTTTATCGCGAATAATTCTCTTAGTCACTTAGCCTCCGGGAGTACTGCTCCATTTTTAGCCAGTACGTCGGCACTCTCGTTACTCTCTACATTACAGTGTCTAGGAACCCAACATAATCTGACACGGTTCTTCGAATATTTTGCCCCGACTACCAATGTACATAGATGGCATTATCCTTTCCATATGAATTGCTACTTTACTTGGTGAATTTTTCTCCTTGTTACAAGCATTTGACTAGATTTGACAAATTATGTCAGAAAAATGCGTCTTTCTGGAAATTGTTTAGCGCCAAGTAGAAAAAAAGATATATTCTCTGGTGGTGTACATTCAATTTTTCTACTCAAGAGGTATATTCCCGCTCAGGCTTTCTAGTTCAGAAAAGAATGAGAGTGACTTTTGCCATTGTACATACCACACACATAGACAATTTTGCTCGCCTTTCTTTATCCTTTTTCTCTTGTTGACAAGCGGTTGTGTTTCTTTACTATCTAATTCTATTGTGTTGAAGTTGAGTTCACTTTTAAGTGAATGTGTTAACGACAACCAGAGAATACCTTTTGTCCTGTGAAACATCTCTCACGTTCTCCTCTATAATAGCCAAAACTATTCAGAGCACGGAGGCAGCGCACAGCAGGGCAGAGGCAAAATTAGATGTATCGAGTGATAACTTTGGGAAAGGATGACTTTGTACTAATTGTAGGTCAGAGTTGAAGTTTTTGGAAGAATAAAGGATGACGGTATACAATAGAACAGAGAAGTTTGTAGGACAATAGTTGTTGGGGAAGTTTTAATAGGGTGTATCCTCCATCACTAGTAGTAAGTGTACCCTTGGTAAAGGGCGACATACTTATTTGATCCTTATACAGTAAGTAGTCGGTACATGGAAAGACTATAGTGAACTAGGTCAGTAAATACATATGGGGATGTAGAGTGGTTTTAGGTTCTTTCAAATTCATTGACTTTTGGTTAAGGGAAAACAAACGTAACGAGGTCGTCCTTGTTTTTAGTTTTGAGTGGGGAAATGGGCAATAACATTCGTTGTATGAGTTTCATGTTAGTGAAGATTTATCTATCGTTGATCTGTTTTTTATTGCCAATAAAATAAGCCTGAAATGTGTTACTGCTTAAAAGTTTTTAAAATAAATTGCACGACTTGCACCTTTAGGACATATGTACATACATACATACATTTACATACATACCCTGCTGTACAAAGGCCTAATAAATTCGAAATGGCATTCTGCATTATAGATGGAATTACAAGAGATGTCTGCGAGATTTGGCAAACCGAATATTTTTTTTACAAGAGCTCCCAATAAATAGACGTGGGCCTATAATGTTGGTAGGTGAATTTAAAATAATTAAAGCCTATAAACTTTGACTTAACAATTTTATTTTCGATTTCTAGTAAAAAATTTTAAAAATTTTACTTTAAAAAGTCAGTATGGCAGTTCTAAATCTTGGTACGCCTTACACTTTTTTATAAATGGTATGGGAGTATTCTTTAGGGCCTAATGGTTCCCTTGTTATTTGCTTAACTAGTCCATAAGTTTTCAGTGCAAATCTTTTCATTTTCCTAGCCAACAGATCTTAATGAACGGTAGGTCAACTACTACAAAACTCGTCGAATTTCTGTCCTTTGCTCTTTCATCTTCAGAAAATGGCAACCAAATCAACGTTATTGCAACCGATTTCAGTAAAGCTTTCGACAAGTTATCTCACAAATTAATCCTCTTCAAATTCGTCGTGCTCCGCTTTGAGTCATTATTGTTAATATGGATACCTTCTTCTGGAAAACCGCTTTTATAGTGTCCACATCAGGTTCGTCCACCCGATGTTTTTTATGCTAGCTCCGGTTTTCCACAAGGCAGCCATTTAGGTCCCTTTCTTTGCATTATGACACCAAATTTTTCAAATCCATTTCTTCACTACAAGACTATAATCATCTTCAACAAGACCTTGATAGTTTTTCGATTTAGTGTCTCAACATAGTTAAATCACAATCCACAGATCAGATTAGTCAGATGAAGCCTATACTTAGATCTGCATCTTTCCTTATATCCTGGAATTTTCATTATACAAATACATATCTTAGAAAGCGCTTATAGAAAATTTTAATTATTTTCCAACATATGTACACATATTGACGTGAATTGTAAGCACCTTCCACCTTTTCTTATTTGTCCTGCGGGATGGTTGTCAAACGTTTTAGATGTTCGGCTCACTTTTATTTAAGGGCATCGACACTGTGTTTCAATGTTAATCCAGTTGGTGTTGCCTCTTGGTGGTCATGACGGTTGACACTGAGTCGCTAACTACAGTCGCAAATTAACTGCCATCCTCTCTCTGTGTTCAGGTTGTGCTTTGTTCTCGAGGGTTAAGATCTCATCCTATGTCGCCATCAACAAATCTCGATCATCTTTGTACTGTCAGTAATGGAACATAAAGTGTTCTGGATCTTCGAGGGCGTTCGTACAGAGTGGTTAATAGCACTTGGAAACTTACTCAGGTAGTGCTAAAGTTCGGGGTGAACCAGGAGCTTCACTGTCTCCAATTGCGCACTTCAGTCGGTTAAGGTCCCCTTCTTCTCTTACATGCCACCTAAGTTAAGCGATCCCTCTAATGCTTTATCCCTCTGGGTATTATCATGCGCTATTGATATTCTTTTTAAGCATAGACTCTGCTTCAGCGCCATATAGTAAGACTGGAATGGTCAAGTAAGTTCTCATATAGAATCTCCTTAGTTGTTCGTGATACGGCCCTACTACTCGATTGCCTTCTCACCGTTAGGAAACAGCGATTGGCAGGACTTATTCTTCATCTTATTTGTGCTGAGGTGTTGTTGTCATACAATTGATAGCTCAGTCAAGGTAGTTAAAGTATCTTAGTACCTCGAATTTATAGCTGTCGACTATGACGTTCCGTTAAATTCGTCGATGATGTGTGTCGCTTCTTGTTGCTAGCATATACTTGGTTTCATCCTCTGCCTATTTGCCGCTGAGTTGTGCCTAATAGTAAAAATAGAAAGATTGTACTGCTGGTGTTGGTTTGTGTGTTTGGGGCAATTCGTTTCGGTGTGATGTTAAAGTAGTCACATGACAACGTGCCACCTTGTCTAAATTCTTTTTTGACATCAAAGGTCTTGGGCGTATAAAATACTGAAGGCATGCCTTGCACCTATGGCAATGTGATCAGTTTGATCGATCGTGTGTTATGTTACTACTTTGATAGGACTTGTCGACGAACTCGTCCTTATCCTCTGTGAAGGATGAGTACATACTATGATAAATAAGTGTCATAAAGTCAAGATTTCTTGCCTACGTCTGCCACGTATGATAAATTCATATCCGAATAAGCGCTCTCTCTGCCCTTCATAGCAATCACAGGGATGTGACAACAGTTGTCACAGTTTTTCATCCTTTTTTTTGCCCGGCTCATCCCATCGGACTTCCTGGATGGCGGTGATGTCTGCTTTATAGCAGTCTAAGACCTCTGCTAAATCTTCAAGGAAGCGGTAAGTATCTAGGAAATCCACATTCAGAATTCAGGTCAATTGTTTGGAAACCTCCAAACATCCTCAACACCTGAGGAGTGCTTTCCGCCATTCTGGGGGCCTTTATGTTAGCAAATTTTACTTTCATTCACTTACCTGTTTGAAGTTCACCACTGCTTGCCTATGTTTGCCGCTGATGATGAATCTACACTGAATGTGGTAGGTATCTAGTTCTTAGCAAATTAGTGCCCTCTGAAGCTACACAGAACATGTATTGGGCGATCTTTTCTGTATCAAATTCAAATCGTGTATCAGTATTCCTTGAAATAAAGTCGAAAAAAGTAAAACTATGAGTATTTCCAGACAATTCAAGAGCAGTATTAACAATAATCTGCAATTATCTCGGGACGTGTCGTTTGGGGAACTCCAATCACAGACTATACAGATGGACATCTTTCCTTCTCCTGGCCGCTAAAACCAGCGTATGGGCAAATCCTAAAATTTCTATGTACCTAAATATCCATTGGTAAAATCAGCCGATTTTTTGTGGCCTTGGGCTTGAGGATAGAAAAAGAGACCTCTCCCATTTTGAGACACTCCCACAAGGTTGACTATCTGCTTTATCTGATCTGTGCCTTAAATTCACAACTCATATTCATAGCAATTCAAACCAACCATTTGCTTGGGATATATTTTACTATATGGAACGGATGCCTTCCACTTTAACGAGAGTCCATTATATCATTATTCCGTTTTATCCGGACTTTACAAATTCACGTTTACACAGATGTTCTGACGATCAACCATGTCAAGTGGTTTCCCACTTACAGCTGCTATAAAATTTCTCACATTTTAAAAGTTAAAGACTTTGCTTGCAAAACAAATTACCAAAAATGTTCAAGGATCTAATCCTCAAACCCTCGACTAAGCATAAACTTCTAAAGCACAGCAACAATGCCGAGACCGGGAGAGAGAGAGAGAAAAAAAAGAAACGCAAACAAGTCTTCTACTCAAAGTGATAAATGGTTCAGTTCGTCAGGACAACCAAGTAAGATGATTCGTTGAAAATCCTTCAAGTTGCCCGTTTCGCTAGTTTTTTTTTCCTTTTTTTTTTCTTTCCGGAAGCCTGTTTAAAGAAGATGGATGGCTTTCGTTTCGTACGATTTTTCTTAATTCTCTTTTTTTACATTGCGCTTACTTCTCTTCCGGTGGGTAGATACTTTAGTTTCGCACATGTGGCAAAACTCTCAAATTGGCCTGCGGAAGGGTTTCACATTCATTTAATTATCGTGCCCCTCAAATTGAATGGGAATATGGCAATCAAATGGCCTTTGAAGAAACCTCAAGCCGGACGTTTGAAAACAGATGAAATTAAACCGCAATTGAAGTAGAAGAAGGGGCCTCAGCAAAATCATTAATTATATTTTGAAGATGGTCCTTGGACAGTAGGGGTGGTAGTGTGGATGGTGGATATATTCTCTCATTCCCTTGAAATGCTCATTTTGCAATTATCCTTTTTGTCTGAAATTGAATCGAAACTAGTAGTTGGCCATATGGTATCCCATCAATCTAAGATGAAGAAATTCAATTTCACACTGCTTGTGAATCTTTCGAAAAATTTTCAGTCGTTCTTAGCAGCTAACCTCAAAGACGCATATGCTACCAGCCCTATGGACCTACACTCGCATCCTTTATGATCTGTTAATTAACATTTTAACATCAGGGGCACACACACATTGCATGGTTTGTTGCATGCACAAACATAAACGGATTGAACTCGAACATAACGCTTTAATAAATTCGCCCAGCAAGCATTTGAATTCGTTCTCGTTCTCGTCCTTGTCCTAGTCCTCGTCGTTGTCGGCTTGGTTGATTTTTGTATACGCTGCGTATACGCTTCAGTGATCTCTCCTATCGGAGGTAAATATAGGAGGCGCGAATATAATATACATAACTGCGAATCCGCTTTATTGGGAATGCAGTTGAACGCTTTTGTTAAGTTCAACAATATTTTGGATAATTTTATTTATTTTCATGGTGAATGGCGAAGGGTTTCGTATATTTTTTGTCTGTTGGTTACTTCTTCTGCATTCGATGTATGTAAATCCTGGAGGATTAATCCTTTAGCATGGGGTACGGGTAGTATTTGTCCCCCTTGTACTGCGTGACCAGATTGAGTATGGATTTTTGTATATTTTTACATGGCCTCACATGGCCTTGCATGCATGAGTTGGGCTGATTTTTTTTTATTTTTATTTGTACCAAACAGTAAATGATGGATATTCAATATTGGACACTAGTAAGCCGATTTCGTGCAGCTTTGCTATAAAAATAAAATTAAACGATTTCAAATGTTTTTGATTGTAGATTATAGTGATTCGTGAATTTCCAATAGGATTAGGGATTTTTTTTTTGTTCGTATTTGGAATATAGGGATGGACGGGGTTAAAAGTAATAGGGGTAGGGTTACAACAGCTGTGAAATAAAGAGTCACGTCAAAGAAAATAATACTTGTCTATTCAAAAGCAAACGTCCTGCCAACTTCAGTTTCGCTTGGACTTCAGTGAAAAAAGCTGTAGTACTGGTCCGACATACTAATAATGGATTGACAGGTTTATAACGTTTAGTGAACATAATAGATGAAGAACAGATAGCTTGGATAATCAAATCATTTACTCCGTACAAGACTCTAGGAATGGATAACATTCGATGTGATGCTGCTCGAGTCAGAGGATAACGTTTTTCCACGGCTCTAGCAAAATTTCACATGTTGCTGTAAGCTAGGTTATGTTCCGAAAGCACGGTGAGAAGTTCGTGTCCTACTTATTTCCATGGATGGGAAAGCAAGTCACATGCCCTCAAGACCAATCACTCTATCGTCATTTGTGCTGAAACGTCATGTAGATGTATATATGTATGTATAAGAAGTATGATTGGCGATAACTACCTATCCAAATCACAACATGCGCACATTCATGGCACATCGGTAGACACATGCTCTACAGGCTTCCGTAAACCATAGAAATATCCTTCCACTTCACTTATTTACTCTGGGAGTATTCCTAGACATTGAAGGAGGGTTCAAAAATGTGAGCGCCGGTGCGATACTGGACAGCATACGCAGGATAAAACTAAACACCGGACTCTGCAACTGGATTGCACTGATGTTCAGATCGAGAACCATGCACTGGGAGATACAACTATCCGGAGAGGGTTTGCAGAGGAACGTCCTAAGACCCAGTCATTTTTCTCCTAATATGGCTTCTCGTGATTGACGAAATCTTGATATAATTGAAGGAAAATGGCTTCATCGGCCTATGGAAAGTTTTTTCCAATTCTAAGTGAAAGGCTCAATATCGCATTAAACTAGTGGACGACAGGGCTGCCAGCAAAGGCCCGAAAGGAAGAGATCGAACCCTACCTTTAACCCCTCAAAAATTAACGGGGTGTTAATCTGGATCTAAATTAAACTCGAAAGGCAACATCGATGAACGTGTCAAGAAAGCAAGCATGGGGATTCAAACTAGCCGTGGTATACTGACTGTACACGGCGATTGTAAGCTCCATTGTAAGAATTTAAAGTTTACTATGTACTATGGTAAAAGACACTTGAGAAGCAATATCAGCTCTCTAACTTACAAAAATACAGAGGGCAGCATGGTGACCATGCTCAGTCTCATTCCACTGGGTTTGTACTGCAGCAGTCCGGCAGCAAAAACGGATGTAAGACTGAAGGCCATGGTACGATTATGATCAGCCACATGGCCCCAGATCGATATTTTCACCAAGGGAGAATGCCAACAGATTGACGGTAACTAATCGCATGAACCCGATGGTTGTATTTGAAAGATTTGCTATACAAATTCCAGAGAGACCTTACTGGAAGCACCATAGTAGAGGCTGTTGAAATTATACCTGAAAGCAGTATTGTTGGCAAAACCATAATTGTCTATATAAACAGCCAAGCAAGTGTAAAGGCTCGGGGCTCTGTGGTAATTAGATCGAAGCTTCGACTATATTAAGCAGCTCTAAACAATAAGTTTGTCTAGAACTCAGCTGAGTGCTATTGTCGCCAAATCTTTTCAGTTCTAAGGATGCGATGATGATATTTTTCATTATCTGTTGGTAATAATATGGGAGATGTTGGCTTTGGCAATCCGTTCCATGCTGTCCATACAAACTTTTTGGATTTGTAGTGTAACTCATTGTCAGTGTTGGGTTTTGTTTGATTGTAGCTTTAAAAGAAGGATTTTGTCACTAGATTTGATTTCGTCAATATAATGTCTTTTCTCCACAATCGCGTCTGTCTGCTATTTTTCACCCAAAGATCAGGACGTGTGAACATAAAGCATTTCTGTGAATCGCTTTTGTTGTGCCTTCCCTACTGCGTATTCTACAATAAGTGGACAAATGCTCCTTACGATGATCTAATGCCGTTTGAACTATCTTTACCAACTTTCTCCGGAATTTTAGATATATATTACTGATCCTAACTCCCAACTGAGACAAGATTTTATATAATTAAAATCGTTCTACCGATCCGAAATGATAGATTCAGTTCTTATCCCATTTCATTCGCCCTATGATAGGACTCTTCATTCGTGATACGCACGGACCAATTTCGACAAAAAGTTAAAAAAGAAAAATCTATTTAATAATGCAAACAAAACTTTGCATAGAAGCACCGATTCGCCTATCAATGTACATCAAGTACTTTAAGGGACACTGTTTCCCAACTCATTTCAAAATATGTACATCCCTAAATCCGATCCAAGTACTTACGCATTCAAACGTCACGTACCATAAAATTTGTTGAAGTTACTGTTTAATTCAACCGTAGCAGCATTTTTCCGCCCCAATAGGCACGCATAAATATTTTACAATTTAAGCGAGGACTAACTTACCGCACACACACCCGTAGTCACCGTAGTAAATTGCAAAGTCAAAATGAATTATTAAAGAAAACGAAAACGACAGGACCAACGGAAAAAAAAAATAAATGAAAGCTCACCACCGCAAATATAGAGCCCTCATGCTGTCACAAAACCACAAAATTGCCAATGCCACAGGGCCAATTTTAATACAGCACTTCATAAATTATCAACCGGAATTGTGAATTCAGGCAGATTTCTCGCTCATATTTAACCAGTCGCACCCACCCTCGTGCGACCTGCCGACGACCAACGAACCTATCGAACCTGCTCCAATTAATTATAATTCACAGCCTTTCTCCTGGTCGAAACAGCCACCGCAACTCCAGCCCCAGCCCCCGAAGCTCAAAGAGGCTGTCTTTAATTCTTTTGGCCAGGGTTGGCTCGGTGTGTTGTGTATTCTCCTGCCGAAAATATAATTAATTTGCATAATTTTCCGGGAGGCATGACTCCTCCACCTCGATTCAGGAGAGGAACGTGCAAATGACGACGACGTTCGTTGCTGCTACTGCTGCCAAATGACTGTCCTCACCCAAAGGATTCCCTTCGAAGGAGGGCAATTCGAAAATATAATCAAATTTGATAACAAGTCTTATCCGGAATGGGGGGTGGGGTTTGAAAAATTCGAAAATGAATTATAAGCAGATAGTTCAATTCATTTATCATTAATGAAGCAGCCAGCGTTCAATTCCCTGAAACATCATCCTCCCCGCTAAAGTAAACATCATGGCTAACTGCCAGTTTTAGTGGAGTTTCAAAACTTCACTAGCTCAGGGAGAGATGTTGACGCCATATTTTGGATCCAGGTTGATTTCACCGCGAATCCTGGTCAAATTGGAGCCAGTATTACCTAAACGAAGAATATTAAAATCAGGACCCAGACGACTATCTTCCCCTTTGCATCAGATGGTTCTGGAAATCACGAAGAAGTTTCTCTGACAGTTTTCTCGCATTCGTTTCGTTTCGTATTTTTTTTTTTATTTTTTGCTCTCGATTCTCCTATTTTGTTTGTTGGCTTCATTCGTGGACAGTTCCAATTGTCCTGGTGCAAGGCAGCTCCTCACTGATAGTGTCATAAGAGGAAGTGGAAAGAAAATTGCTTTTCGAGATTCCGTTTCGCGATAGGGTTTCTTAATTTCCAGACAGGAATTGCACTAGATGGTTGAGTGGAGCTATGGCTGGCTATGGCTGTGTACTGTACACCACCCTTGTTGTTTTGGTGGAATCTGCAAACAATGATGTTATCGCGCGACAATCTATTTTTACAATAGGAGAGGTGGAGTGAAATATTCCTTTTTGTTTTGTTTTTTTTTTTTTTGTGTCAATTGGATTTGGTGTTGCGAAGATAATAAGGACGCATTGAGACAAAAATTGAGAGTTTACAGAAAAACTTTTCGAATTGATGGGAGTTTAAATGAAAGTTGAATCAGCGCAAGCTAACACTTGAGAAACAATTTTAATTATCACCATGAGACTGCGACGCAGGTGAACATTTTTTTATACATAAAATCGTCAGATGCTTATAGAAAAATTACTGATAAGATCACCCTCGAAATCCTATACTTTACAGGATATCGCAGGAACTCATTGAAAGAGGATATGGATAGGTATGCTAAATCAATAATTCTTACTTTTGCATTGCTCGAAGAGTATTGTCTGTTATTCATTTCGTTGATGTGGCCTTTGTGACTGCATTCTGCACTTTGAATACTATTATTATTATGTTGGGTACGTTGCACTTTAACCTTTTGATCTATTGTACGTACGTACAGTTCCTAAAATAGTCTAAAATTGTCACATGTCTCTGTATAAAATGACTGGACAATTAACATTCATCTAGATAGGGATATTTAGGAACCTGTAAGGTGAATTAGACCTACAAATTCTGACGGAATTGGGGAATCTTGGCATTCTTGGTCTAGCTTCGATCATCTCAGCAAACGGTTGGGAAAACGAAATGGACAGAGTTATTCATAAGGTACCAGAGAAAGGCGGTCTCACTAATCTTAGAAAGTATCAGCAAACAACTCGAGGATATTGCAGGAAATTGCATTTGTGGATCGCAGTCTGCGCTACATCCTAAAGATTTGTTGGCCTAAAGATTATATCAAGCCAGGAATTGTAGCGTAGGACAAGTCAAGAGCTGTTGGATATCGATATAAGAAAGCGAAAATATCGATGAATTAAGCACACACTGAGGAAGCCAAATGATAATATCGGGAAGCAGGTTGAAAGACCAAGAACATCACTTTTAGCAGAAGCAGACTCCCAAAGAAAGACGTGGCCACAGTTAAAATATCTTGCTACAGACCGTGAAGGATGGAGAAGATATGATGGCGCCATATGCCAAAAAAAAAATCCAAAATTTCATCAGTAAAGTAAATAAGAAATTCCCTCTCGTAAAATACATATACTTAGTACAACAATAACCGAAAATTATTCTGGCTTCCATGGAACAATAATTGGTTTCTATTTATGAAAATCCTATCATAGTAGGCGAATGCCTTGATTTGTGTATTATTCAAAACTCTTACACTGTTTTCCATTGAATTACAGAATTTTCTATTCTACCTTCTGCGCTGCACACTCCACATTAAGTCGTTCCATTCAAATGGGACTCACATTCCCATCTCTCTTCGTTTCGATGTAATACATTTAAAGTCGAATTTTAATGATTTATAAAGTGGGTGAATTAGGGAATTCGTGACCGGAATCCCTATTATGGGATCAAATGCGAGAATCTCCGTTCCATTGGCATGTTTCTTAAGAAAGGCGACTCATTGTTTGTTGGTACTGTGGAATGGGTACACTCACCACCCATTTGAGCCATTTGTAATGCAAAAGGGGGAGAGAGAGAATAACTGTGGTAAATCTTGGACCTGGGATGGAGTATACTGCTGCAGCAGCAAGGGTCAGTGTTTTCCTGCGGAATGTTTAATGTTTGACCTTTGATGAGCGGCAGGAACTAGTAATACCTTTGAATGGGTTTTTAATGATGCATTTAGTCCTTCGGATGCCTAATGGGATTTAGGGTGTGCCTGTATGTGAAATAGCTATGTTTTGTCACGTAAGGGTTAAAAAGGAGTATCGAATTTAATAGTATTTTCATGTAGAAGGCCTTCTGTGCAAATTAAATTTAAATTCTGTCCAATGCGTTGAATGGAAATTCTGTTATTACAAGTCACTGAACTAAATAAACCCATAGGTGATTCTTCTTGGAATAATGTGCATCGGTCGATAAACAAATAAGAATCACTCAAGGTCACTGCTATATATATAATCAATCTATTTATCGAGCTTTGCCACACGTGTCGTGCCAATCTGCAAGACACTCCAAAAGAAGAAGCATCTTAACTGAACTCAAGAACATTAAATAAGAACCATTAATCTGCAAACACAATGGTTTGATTAAATCCTCTCAGTAGATGGTATAGAAGATGGTTAGGAAGACATAGAAGATGGAAAGAAGAAAGACTTTTTGAATACCAACTTCTATCTAATACATACTTTAGGACCTATTCTTAAGGCAACTGGAAACATCATATCAGTATGGACGCCGGAAACAAACGCAACTAATTGCTATGTTCACAAATGAAGAGACATTTACGTCATGTAACAGATCTGGGATTAGAGGAACCAGGTGGTATATATTCTAACATTCAGATGTTCAGAAGTAACTTTGAAATACTCGAGGAAAAAAAAAAAACTTTTTGTTTTTAGTAATTCAAGAACAGAATCTACAGATATCTACAAAGACCTCAGGGCATTGTACCTGTATATGTATATGTACATGTGAATTTCTGCAAAACTTAGTTGACACAGCCAATACATCAGCTGAATACAATTACTCGCTCTAAATTTCCGTGTTATTATATTTGTTATTAGTTGGGTGGAGCTACAGTTCGGGGTGAACCTGGGCCTCAACTAACAAGCCTCTCCAGTTAGCTCGGTCCGTAGCAATTTATTTGACCGTTTCATGATCAGGAGACCTCTTCTCTTGCGTATATTGAGATTAGAAAACCGTGTGCTTGATATAGTGACGTTTCAGCTTACATGCTTACCAACTGTCCTAAGAAGATTATTTTCTATCATTGTCATACTTAGGACAATGCTCATATGTTTTGTCGAGGAGCTCATGGAAACATTCTTTGGTGGCGTCGTTCTTGGCCTTTACGGGGCATGAGAGTATATTAAGCTCATGTTCGCGAATTGGGACTTCATGCGGATAGTCATAAGTCGTTAGCTCATGTGTCTAAAGATAAAGACTACTACCACTGTATTGGGTCCCTTTTCGTCTCTCTTCCACGATCCATCTTAGCCGGAGAGTCTCTCTGGATTTCTCCACCGTTCCTCTCTGGCTTTCCTTCCTCATATCAACGCTAGTGGCTGTTTAACAGAAATCTGGTTCATCCTCTGGGCTTCTACCCAGTGGCTCCCCAGGACTTCCCTTCTTCTGCTAGCTAACGCCGGATATTGATACAATATTTGCGCTGCCGTTCCGACTTCTTCCAGGCTTAGTTGACAGGTCATCCTCCACAAGACCCATCTTGTTTAGGTTCCAGACCAGAGAATTCCAAGGTTGACCCTTGCTTTGCTAGAGTGCCCACCTTTTCGTTGCCCTCAGTCCCTACGTTCCCTCTCACCCAGAGTATCGTCATCTCATTTCGAGATGAGCACTCATTGAGCTTATGAACACATTCCAATGCCAGTGATGTATTGATATCTGCTTGCTACATGCGTGTAATCACTGATTGATTTTCCAGTGCTATGGTAATGTTTCTACCCTCAACCTGACTCTCTTTCAGGTGATCCAACGCATGCAACAGAACAATCATCTCGGCTTGATAGACTGAGGTATATTTCCCCAGACTAATATGACAGGCTAGTTCCAGTTCTTCTGAGAAGATACCTGTCCCCGCACCGCCATCCATCATGGACCCATCCCTAAAGATGATTATATCACCAATCTTCTTTTCCGGAAGTGTTCCATCTTTGATAAGAGTTTTGTAATTCGTTTCGGCTCATATAAGGATAACACTAATAGTTCAAACTGACTGGAACTGGTAGAGGCCACCGATGATTTTGGGGAATTCGTCCACTACCGCCTGCATCAAGAGGAGGTACCTTTCTCGTCCACTACCATCAACGACCTTCCAAAGGCTTTGATTACCCAATCTCCAGTCGAGGTATTAGGCACCCAGTAGCCACCAACGTGGAGGTGTACATAGAGTAGGAGTTGATAGTGAGAGGCTATCGTGAGAACGCTTGTGCTCTCATATCTTCGTATCACTACCACCATGAAAATAATTCAATCTCTTAAAAACTTACTCAAGGGATAGCCAAGGTATAGCTCGGAGTAGACTTAAACACATAGGAAAGTACTTCTTAGAGGAAGTAGGGTCTGCGAACCAGATTAATGAGACAGTAAGATTTTCTAGTGAGATCAAATACATGGAGGAGATAGTTTAGGCTTAATTTTGTTGCCGTAATGGTTCCCTAGAGTACGCGATAGGCCCATTATGGTGCCTGGAACCTTATGAAAAACTCACTTACCTACTCACCTACCTACCTCACCTCGAACTGGAATAATGGTAAACTTTAGATACGAAAGAAGAAGGATAGAGTATCATACGATCCATTCCAGACGGATTGTACCTGTTTTACACGTCTTTATATTGTCATTCAAAATGACTAGCAATTTTTATAACGGAATATAATCATTAGAATTTCTAACTAATACCCACACTAGCATTCAATTGGATTTTTTGACTCATACTGGACTCACTCATACTCATTAAATGGTGCAATTTAATTAGGCCAAGCTGCCTTATTCCAATTAGCCAAAATTACATTGATTCCATCCCTTTTCTTTTCCAGAAAATCTTTGAGCTGTTTTTTTTTTTCTTGAAAATCTCCGAGAAAGTAAGTGCTTACAATATTAGAACTCCCATCACAAGTGGATTTATCTCCTCAAAACCTTGTTTGAAAATGAAAAACGCAAAGAAAAAAAAACAAAACCAACTTCTCCCTCCCTAAAGCTTTTGTAAACTTCTTTCAATTAACACACAAAGTCGTCTCCTCAAAAGATTTTCCGTAGCTGCACGCGCCTTGATTGCGTGCAGTAAAAGTACTTTTGCGCCATCATGCAGCACAGAAGACTTTAAAAAGAGCCCACCCCTCCACTGTCCCAGTGTGGGATGTCACGTTAACGATCTCGAGGTACTTTAACTCCTTTGTATTTGGCAAAAATTTGCATAATTATGTTAGCCGAGAGGCGTTGCGGGATGACGATACGGAAAAGGCTTGCGGAACGTCTTAATGAAGTTTACAGATTCATAAGCTTCTTACGAAAAGTATCCTACGTATATGTATCTGGTGTACACATTGTTCAGCTCATGTTTACATACTCCTCTCAGCTGATTGTTGATAGACGGATAAAAACAAAAAAAAGTTTTAATAAGCGGTTGCGCTAGCATTCGAAGAATATTTTTCAAGCGACAATGCCTTTGGTACGTGAAACGTATGTGAGAAGACTGCGTTGACAATTTTAATGAGATTTCCTTAGCCAATATTGCCTTGTGGGCGGATTGGGACGTTGTGGCAAGAAAATTATGCCTCTGTGCTAGGTGGTAAACGAATGCCTTTGTTTGTCGACTTTAATTAATTTTTTGTTCTTAAGAAGCTTTCTTTGAAAGAAGTGGATGTATAAATGGTTTTTCAAGGGAAAAATGTAAATGAGGGAGTTTTCTTAATTGATGTGCTTAGTATTTAGGACAAGAGTTATTAAGGTTTGGGAATGTTTGACAAATGCTAAACAAATAAAACTAATTTATTGAAAGGATTTCAGAAAAGTGTCGCTGTTAACGCTTCGAGGAGAAGATATCTCTAAGAGGGTGCCTATGTATTAAGTACCAGCTGGTTTATTTATTTAAGATTAATGCAAGCTGTCCTTAACTAACATAATTAAGACTTAACTTACTTAAAACAATTTTTTTTCATGACTGCCAAGTACTACCTGTTGGATTCCTTGACTTGTTGTCTTTTATAAAAAGAAGACTGTAATGTGTACAATAAGAGATTACAGAAGCAGACATGGTTATATGCATATACATATATAGCATACAACACCCAAGGAATATGGACTAGAACTCAAAACTGAGTACAATTTACAAAGCAGTTGTGACTGATGCATCTTGTCATAGTATAGGAAGCAGCTGCTACTGAATCCTAGAGGCATACGGAGTGATTGCTTGGTCGACAGCCTTAAGGAAAACGTGATATCTGATAGGGATATCCGAATCTTTTTGGACAGACAAACAGCTATCCCTTCCTTGGAATCGATATCTATTAATTCTCTAGTAGCCCTAGACTGCCGATCATCTCTCACGCAGATGGCTGATCAGTTTAATATTCACCTTTGTTGGATGCTGGGGCATTGTGATATTCCAGGCCAATGAACTCGCCGAAATATGACCAACTTTACCTATTTTACCGGACAAAGGCAACTTAGGTTACTAAAATTCAAGTTGGATGGTATCGAGAGTACAAATCTTAGGTAGACAAGTGAACCAACAATAGGTGTCATCACTGGACACTGTCTAAGAGGCAAGTATGCTACAAGGCTGGGCATTTTGAACGACTTTTATGGATAAAGAAGAAGATTAAACCATTCCTTCTTATTTCTCTCCAGTGCTCTCTTGCAGAAGGCGATCTGATAAACATAGTTATCAACAACAAAGTTTAATGAGTATTTAGAGAGAAACTTTCTCCTATGATCCATGTGGTGGACCTATTGCTGGTCTAGATGTGTTGCCGTTTCTGACATGAGGGTCACTTCAACCAAATCAAAGCAAACATAGGGCATAATCGGTGAAGCCCTTGGCGATTGATAAAGGCACTATCAAGATGAACATCTGCGATGCAATTATATCTCAATACCAATTAAACGGGATTTGTGGAGAAGACGTCTTAAACTTAAGGAAGGGCTACGGCGCGGCGGACAGCAAGTTGCGTCAATTGGATTGCCGACAGACTGCGCAAACATAATGTTGAAGTACGGCAAGACTAAGATTGGCTGGATAAATTTCCGTATTCGGGTGCCTTTAAGCGCCTTGAATTTGGCCACATGGGACGCTACTCCAAGAGTGAGCATAATCGTTCTAAGAAGTGCATAAGATGCGGAGAAGATGCTTACATAGTTAAGAACTGCACAAACGACCCAATATACTTTTGGTGCAAAACGGACAAATAAAATAATGCTGGGTACGTACCCGGCAGTGCCAAATGCTCAGCCTTTACGAGTTAGCTATGATAAAGGTCGTCGTTAACCATTGCGCGGACCCCCAGGACTTACTAATACTTGCTCTTATTAGAGAACTATACAAACTTGCAAGTAGCAGGATAGACGGCAATTCAAAGAAGGTAGCGATATGGACCTGTAAAAACCATGCAAAAATCAAAAATACAAAAATCTGTGGTCCATCAAACATTTTCGTCACTATTACAATAAATGGTATCCGTATCTAGTTTCTACGCTGCTACGAACCTCCTAGTCTGGGACTAGAGACTACCTGAAGCTGCTGGATGAAGGTCATCAAAGAGAGCAAGACAAGATAGTTCATACAACTCTGCAACGAAAAAGTCTTAGAAGCCTAAGTGGTGGCATATACAATGGTGATGAAGAGGTAGGTCCCCACAAATATCCTGGCCAACAATGTTGAGAACAATAGTGGAGCATCATCACGAGGCAGACGTCGGATGAACTTCACGAAGCATTAATGAAGGTGGCATCCCACATGTAGCAATCAATATAGCCGTCAAAAGAGACCAGATCTTCTTATAACAACGATCTGCATCTGCTGTTGCTACCCAAAGAAAACAAGCCTCCTGTTAAACATTTGGCGCATTGGCCAATATTTCTGCTAAATACAATTGGAAAGATCATAGAACACATCATTTACAGCAGACTAATCGCTGTTGTAGAGGATAGAGAAGCTTTGTCTAACCACAAGTATGGTTTTAGAGAATCGTGTTCTACCGTCGATGATATAAAAAGGGTAGTAGTATATCTACAGCAGCTGCAGGAATAATAAAAATGGCTTTAATTTAAAAAAAAAAACTGCATTAGGATATCTCTGAATAGATACTCCGGATCTCTAGATTGGATACATCACATTACCTCGTGAAGATAATCCTTAACTACTTTACTAATAGGAAGCTGAGGTACCAGACGGACGAAGGCTTGGACCCTTCCTGTGTAACATAATGTTGGCTGGACAAAGAGGATACACGGGGACTGCAACTACTACCGGTGGCTATCGAAAATATCTCCACAGATTTGGACACGATAGCCTGTCATTCTGTCCAGATGAATAGGAAGACGCGGAGTACGCAATGTTTCACTGTAGACGTTTCGCACTGGTAAGCATAGACTTACTAATCCCGCAGCTTTTAGTAAGCTCTTTCACAACGAATGTGCAGAATGACCTAGTATGTATATCTAACACGAGTTCCGCGGGTTGCACAGATGTGCAGGATAAAAATCATTATTTTCTTCCTGAGCTGTGTTAATGGTAGTAATCGATCCGTATCGAGAACCAGCCTGGTTGAGAGCCTAAATTTGAAAAAAATAGGTCAGACATTAACATTTGATTCATAATGCAAAAAAAAGCAAATCTTTCAGCTGTCATTGAGCACATGCTAAATCTCTGCTCAGATGATGATTTTTGGGTATGCACGACCCTATTTGCCGGGCAAACTTGTACCTTGTACTTTACTGGAAATACCAATGTCAATGCTGTGCATCTCCCAAGAAGGAAACATGTTTTGTCATTGGTTCAACTAACTAATTATAGGCCATAGTTACTGGAATCAGTACTTAAAACCAATTTGATCCCCTTATGAGGTCTCCAGTATCTCTAAGAAGGCAAAAGAAGACAAAAGGAGGAGCAACAAACTTCAATTCCTCCTCCGAGATAGTTAAAGACAATCTCGTGGTCGCAGTAGTGGATATGCCTATTGCACAAAAAGTGAGGGAAACTTATCGATTACTTGCCGTAGCAAATTGAGAAAAAGCTTTCAAGGCGAACTGTTGTCCTTCTATAACATACATACATTGCCTCTGACAGAGGATCGAAGACTTTCTGTAAGATTTGCTAACTTCTCACACAGGGTACAGAGCATTGCCACCAACATCAGCAGTTTACTGAAAGTTTAGAAACAAACGAAGGAGTTGGTGTGGCATCTCAGAAGAACTGAATTTATATCCACCTTCCAACTTGCCGAGAAGTATATTTCGTTCCGAACTAGGTGCTTTATACGATTATCACGAACTGAACTCATATAAAACTTATCACATCTATCTTAACTTGTACATAGTATGTACACATTTTCTCTTTATCCTATCGCCTCACCTCCAATCAATAAAGAATGGTTGAATCTAAACTATGCTCGTACCCATTGAAATCTGTAATCCACTCAGTGGTTTTCGAAGCTAAACAGTCTAAACAGGCAGACAGGCAGACAGACAGACAGATAGGATCATCTCCTTTTTTCGCAAAAAAAAAAAAAATAATTACTTTTTCCTTTGCACATTCCCTTGTGGGTACAAACTACTGATCCGCTCCAGTAATTTATTTTCCTTAATTTTTTTTACAACCCTACTCGAGCATATCCTCTGAAGTTCTACGAAAACTTTTCTGCATACTTCTGTACAACTGGAAACAGGACACACAACAAAAAAAAAAACTCAAACATTTGCTGACCTCCACTCGGTGGTAGTCCCAGTGGTTATCTCTCCGCTTTACCTGGTTCCGAACCATTGCGCATAAAACAAAACTAGAAAATTATCCTTGCAACAAATTAAATGTATATCTTCCTTTGACGGCGCTGCATTTGCTCCAGTGCATTCCTGTAGTTTTTTTTTTCCACTGTTCTCTAGCTTTGTTCGCCCAAGGGACCATGTTGTGGGATTGCAGCAGTCGTAATTTTTTTCTTCACCATCCACTCTGATAGGTAGTAGGTAGCATGTGAAATGCCGGAGGACGAAGAAGTGGTCGCAAAAATTATATACATGTTAAGAGAAACATAGTTGCAGTAGAGAAATTGTGACATCCTGCTAACAGAGCACAGGTGTGAAATTTAATTTTGTTTCTGCCAAATACAAGGATGCTCTCGTCTCGGTATATTTATGCACTTGTGGCATATGGTCGGGCAAAAGAAAAAGAACAAGGAATTGCACGGAAGTTGGAGTTAGAGACACAGCAGCGACATCGGCTAGGGAACAAAATATGACAACAGGCTTAACATCATGCAGGTGGAATTGATATTGGAATTAATTTCACCGGCCGCATAAAAAGTAGCGAAACTCTGAGACAATGTGACTTGAAATTGAAAATGTAGATATTATATATGTACATAAAAAGTGATAGTCTGTGGAAAGAGTTTCCTCCACGAATAACAATTATTACTAGAGGAGCGCTTTTTAATTTTTTTTATTACGGGATTAGATAAAGAGCTGTACAGGATTTTGCTTTGGATACATTGCAGACCTGTCAAGGTTTTTCGAAGAAGGAACGCTGACCAAGAAATCTTAAATGGACCAGCGAAAATGCTTGCATATAGGACCTATTGCTTGCCTTTACATATTCCAGACCAAAGCAAGGAGTCAACACTTGCAAGTCGTAACAAAGGAATGCTTTCACGAGTAATAGTTAAAGTCTTTGAAGTCAGCTAAAGACTTCCAATGACTTCAAATGCAACAAAAAATGTAATGCAATTACTGACTTCAAGTGACTTCAAAGACTTCAAGTCAGCTCAAGACATCAAATGACTTTAAAAAATGGAAGTATTCACTCTGTAGTTGGTGCTTCTTTACACTGTACTATCCCTGCAGACATTTACCAGAGATTCTACCTCGTTTGTACCTCTAGCACAAAACTGACAAAACTGCCTGCATCTGCTCCTACTCGCAAAAAGGCAAGGTCAGGGGCACATAGTTGCGGCAGCATAACCGCTTTAACTCCGTCCTCTCCAGTACACAAGATCTAACCCTTTCGCCAGATCGCTCATAGTGTAAAGTGGCAATACTTCCAGGTAGGCCTCTAATCCTTCCTTTGAAGATCCAAGGCTCCTTCAGTAAGGCAATATCTGATGCAGCTTCTGCCAATGACAATTTCTGTCTCCTTTTAGCCCATTCCATCTTTTGCTTAAATTGCTTTTAATCTGCAGCGTCATCTTTGGGTTCTGCTTCCACAACGTCGATTAACCTCAACCTGGTATGCGACAACTAAGGATAGAACCAGTTGAGGGCTAGGTACAGAGTGGATTGATCTAAATACAAACTTATTACATGGTAGCTCAAGAGAGCTATACCATTAGCATGAACTAAGCTAACTTTGTCTTATATTCCACTGAGTTTCAAGTCTGATAATGAAAAACTCCCTTATTTGTCGCAAACTATTGACAGATTTAAGCGAAAGTTTTTTTTCTTTGTTTACGCAATTCATCAGGGTAAGCCAGTACCAAGGCAAGTTTATAGTAAACTCATCTACACATGTTTGAAATGCTCAATAATCCTGCACTAGGTTGAATTTAAACAATCTGTCTTGAAATTTCAGTTAAGTACTCAAAAGAGAGAGCAAATGGTAAGACTGCAACAGTCCTACATCCTATTTTCCTTGAGTCGAGCCATCCAGTCTCAACTATTTACTTATTTAATCAGTTATTCCACTGCATTCCCACTCGGTTGCAAAGTCAACATCTACAGTAATTGCTATGCACAGCAACATTTCAGATTATAAATCAAATCATCACAACATGGTGTGGACAAGAGATCCTGACAAATCCGTTTGTTTTACATCTTGTACAGAAAAGCATTACACTTGCAGTTTCAAGTCCTTAATGAAATTCTTTCATGTTTGGATTTCAAGAAACGAAACTTCTTCCCTAAACACAATTATTTCCTGAAATATTTTGTTATCCTTGTAAATCGAAACCTATTTTGTATTTTAATAATTTTAGTCCTCCTCCACTTCCATTGTCCTTGGAACATGATATCCTTGCATGGACTGTTACATTAGACATCTTACGACTTCGTGTACTGTTTGGCATGGCGTTTATTTAAAATATTCATTCGACATATGCCTTGTCCTCATGCCTTGCACAATCGAGCCTGCCTGTTGTCATTAGGAACACTTATTCTCCCGTTGACATACACGCACACATGTCCGGTTAGTTATTATTGAAATTTCGGCAAATTTGTAATGCAAATGCACATCCTTATAATAGTATCAATCCACCTAACTAAGTGTGTGTTTATCAGAAGGTTATGTACATCCTTCAAGGAGGCACGTAATAATTTATTCACCTTCCCGTGCGAAATCACACTGAACTTTGTCATCGTCTATGTCGGTGTGTATATGGTGGTGATGTTGTTTTTGAATGACAATATGGATAGCATGTTGCACAACGCGGGACAAACTACTAATAACTAAATTATCCTACTATAGAACTACACATTATTCTACAAACTCTCTCATCTATGGAGAGTGTCATCCTGGCGATAGACGGGGTGCTGATGCGCAGGTGGTAGATGTGCTATGCCCCCGGTGTGTGCGGTGCTGAGGACTAATTTTGATTCGGTATCAGTTTGGGTCTGGGTCTATGTTGCATTATGATGACTATTATTAAAGCGGGAGTGGTGCACTGTGTATTGGGTTGCATGTTCACCTGATGGCAGCAGGATAATACTCTATACAGTGAGTGGATGATAGTTTAATTTTATGCGTGTCGAAAATGTGTCGACAACGACACGTTTCTGGGAAAAGTTTGTCATTGCTTTCAGTTTGGTGGCATGGTTTTGTCAAGAAGAAAAAAAAGTTTAGTACGTCATTGAGAATAAACACTTCCAGGAAGGATTAAATTGAAGAGAAAAGTTTTTCATTTTCGTGATTATGTAATGTAATGAGGATAACTTTTGTTTGAAATGAAGGTATTAGAGTTCAGTAATGGCTGTAAGATGATATCTCAATTTTCTCCAAAGTAGCTACCTATTGACACTACTATAGACCATTTTAATGAGCCATATAGTTATGAAACTGAGTAAAATCAACTAACGTAGGTATGTAGGTACTTAAGCACCAAAAGGTTATTCCTATTACTGCTACTGCATCCTTCTTTGAGACGATCCATTCATAGAAAGGTGTATTCAGTACACGATCGCACAATGTTATATGATATGATCGACCAACTTAGATTAAAATCTGTCGCTGATCATAAAAGCTTAGGATCCCATATCTCCCGATCCCTCGACAATCATGGGTGGCCACGGTGTAGTGGTATAATGCGTTCGGCTCGTGAGTTGAAGGTTGTATGTTCAAGTATTCAAGTAAATTCATACCTACCCAACTCCACCTATATACAACAAATTCTCAAACACACTAGGTACACCAATGGGCTTACTCTATTGTGGAGCAATCCATTTGCGTCTTCGACATTGTACAGGATTCATCACTGGGATAAGTATCCTGTCAAATACATTACATAAAGCAAAAGAAGATCTTAAGTCACTTGTTTAAAAGCTACTTCAGCAACTTTGTCATAGATGCCTTCCACACGAAAGAAACAATTTCTAACAAAACACTTTCGGACAACCCCCTAGAATCAGGACGAGACTTCCATAAACAATGCCAATAGAGACTACAAAACTTTCGCAAAGCGCATCAACCTCCAATAGATAGAAAATTTGCAAAATTCCTTTATGAGGAAAAAAAGGATAATACTGCGCCCAACTACTCCCTAGGAAACTTATTTATCAAATTAATGTATTCCTCCCTCCAGGATAAATGACACGTTCTCGACACATCCCGAACATGTCCATTAACATTCCAACAATTGGCACAAAATTAGATTTAACAGCCTTAGGTGCATTTGGTCTCTTTATTGAATACATCTCACTTACTTTGCCAGTCTTCTTCCACTTCTTTTTGCGCACAACTAGTGCTTTAAAAAGGACAAGAAACTTTTTATTTTGTATTCCAAAAAAGGAATTCTTTGCTCTCTCTCTCTCTGTCTGTCTGAGTATTGAATGAAAGTTTCCACAAGGAAAGTTAAAAAGAAAGTTTTGTCCTTCGTGCGTACAATGGAAACGAAAAAGAAGCGCAAAGATACATACAACTTTTCTAACATCGAAGTGCAGAGCAAGGTTTTATTTTGAGTTTGTTCTGCTTCTGATTTTCTTCTTCTCTCTACAAAAAGAGATAAAGAAAACAAATAAAGGAAAAAGGAAATCTCCAAACAACTAAACAACTATACAAGCTGTGTCCTTTTGTAAGGCAATGACTGAATTTGAATTCTTTACGTTTTTCTGTCCTTCGAGAGAAGAAAACAAATAAACAAAAAAAAAACCCGAAGACTTGTAAGAAAAACACGGAAAAAAGGACGAACCAAAAAGGGAAAGAATAATAAAAAAAAAAAAAATTGTCAATGGACGATAAAATTTTCAACTTCAGCTTCATGCATGAAGGAAGCAAAAGGAAACACATTTTTGTATTCCCAGCGAAAAATTTACAATTTCAATGAGGAAGTGAGAATGAAAGGATCGAAGGAGTGCAGACTCCATTTACTCCTTTTGACTTTTTTCTTTCTTTTAACTCGTTGATTTTTCTTTTCTTTTTTGGGTAAAAAGAATGAACATTTTTGTGTGCGAAGAAGGATAAGCCCTGGTACTCGGAAGTAAACCAGGTATTCTAGGATTCAAAATTTGAATAGTTCGAGAGAAAGAAAAAAATAATATCCTATCTGCCCAAACGTAATAAAAATGCACTTTACCAACGAAGAACAGGTGCTAACGAGGGATTTGATTTTCGAGAAAGTAAGAATTTGTTAGAACGATGAAAGCCAGGAAGTGAGTTCTTTAAGTGTGTGTTGCCTGGACTGTTTGGCGGAGAAGTGCCAGTGAAGTCATCATGAGGTATGACTTTTCACTATTCTTCACTATGGGCAACGTAAGAGGCATCTTTTTGGTATCTTGAGGAACTCAAAGAAATATGTAAATCTTTTAGTACAGAGACTGAAGGTAGGTCTGATATAACAACCTCTGAAGGTACCAATGAATAGAAGAAATGAGTGTACAATAGCTAGAACCAATTGCGAATTGCATGAAGGAAAGCATTGAAAACTACATAGCCTGTATGTTGTGTGAAATATTATAAACTTTTCTTACATTATACATACTATTACCATTGCAGTCGCTTTGGTACATTTATGGCAAAAAAATAAAATTTTTTGAACAACCATCTACAGACGGATTTTGATTTGCTCAAAACAAGACAGTCACTTTGTAGTTGTGGTAGTGTAACAGCTACTCCATGCATCCTTGCGACATTATTTTGAATTTTTTTGTTGGAAATTTCAAACTATTCCTAATAAACAAATGATGACTTAAGATTGCAAGGAATAATCAGATGAGGCTGATTTTGTGGCAGATCCGGTGCTCAAACAGAGTGCCTCCAATGACTAGGTGGTTGGCGTTGCAAAAATCGACAAACCGTTCGCCATTGTCATTTCGGTCTCCAACGTGCCCATTACGTGTCTGAACGCGGTCACTATCACGATGTCACTATTAGGCGTTAAATTTTAGGTGGCACCTAATTGATCATAAAAGCTGTTCTTTTCATCCTCAGTCGAGTATTCCGTCGGTGCGTAGCATTGAATGATGGTTACCTTTCTTACAGTACTCTGGAATCTGGCCGTTAATATCTGGTCACTACAAGGTCTGCATGATAAGAGGCTCTTCTGTGCTGCTCATGTTATCATAAGCCCTACACCGGACTCCCTCACACTTCCATTTGGTTTTCCAAAGTAAAGTTGTATAGTGTAGTATTATAAAGAAAACTAAATCTGTGCTCCAGGTGCTCGAAAAGAAATCTCAAGAACTAAGTTGCAGCTTTTCGTGATGTAGTAATTAGAAGAGATTACAAAGTCTTTTTGCCCAAGAAACAGATCCAAACAGTGTCATACAATCATCCACACAAACGTGATTAGAAAGTTCGCAACCAGTCCCAGGAAACTTTAACAACAAGCTCAATGCAGACACCTCGCGAATCACATCGCGTACATCGGCCAAAGTGACCAAAGCCAACCAAAGTAATTAATTTATCATATAACAGTAGCATCAACAGCTAATTTGAATTATTTCCAAACTACATTCATTTCAGATAACAAGCACCAATTTCATCACTTAAGGATACTAAAGGTATTCGAACAAACATTGATGTTATCCTTTGACAAGTTTATTGACTCAATTACAAATTGAGACGTTTAAATGCAAATCGGCACTCTATAGCTTCGGGGATATGAAAGACGTGAATTCGATTAGCTGACGATTTAAATTCGTAAACAAGATGTCCTACTTAGTGCCGGAGGTTACTTGAAACAACAAAGGAGTACCTAACACAATTTGTATTAAAATGTATAGAATAGAAAAACGAAAAAAAAACAGTCGATCACGCGATATATTGCTGACGTTAGCTATTACCTTGACTAAATTAAGTCCTTAAACATGGTCTTCAGGAAGAGAGTACTTCCTGATAATAACATGCACAGCCTGTATATTCATATGTAGTTTAAAAGATACAAATCCGTTTATAGTTTATTGCTTCCTCTATGCATATGTATTTGGTAAACTTTCTACTTTCCGGTGTAGCCAGCAGCATTTAGACATGCCCTTACACAAGTGAAACGTTATCGGTGGTGGACGATATATATAAATTTCACATACATATGTGCTACAAACATGTAGGCTTATAAAACAGAAGTGATGTACCTTTACTATTTTACAAAATTTTAACAAATCGAAAGTAGGATTTGCAAGAAATATGACTCTCTCCTTGGTATCCCACAAGGATGAGTACTATTACCACTTCTATTTGACTAAGTCTAACTCACAAGGATGAGTACTGTTACCACTTCTATTTGACTAAGTCTAAAGTAGGATTAGAAAGAAATATGACTCTCGTCATGGTATCCCACAAGGATGAGTACTATTACCACTTCTATTTGACTAAGTCTAAAGTAGATTTTCAAAGTAATATGACTTTCGCCATGGTACCCCCAAAAATGATTACTGTTACCACTTCTATTTGACTAAGTCTAAAGTAGAATTTCAAAGGCATATGACTCTTGCAATGGTATTGCATAAGGATGAGTACTATTAACACTTCTGTTTGATCAAATCTAAATAAATCTAAAGTAGAATTTCACGATATATGACTCTCGTAATAGTATTCCATAAAGATGAGTACTGTTACCACTTCTATTTGGACCAAATCTAGACAAATCATAATTTCAAAACACTACAAAAAAAAATGGAAAGTGATGGATTTTCAAAGAAAGTGACTTTTGAAATAGTGTAGGTACCATAGTTCGGATACACTCACCAAAACTTCTCATACACATCCTTAACACCCTTAAGCCATTCATTATGTCTTTCACATACATATACTAGAAAACATCTTTCTATCCTGATTACCACAGATCAAAAACTAACAAGCACCGAAGGGGAGCTTCAGCTATTCATCTTCTACTTATCCTTAAGTCGACTCCTTATTACATCTTCACCTCAGATAAGAAAATAAAAAATTATATTTCCATATAAAATAAGAAAAGAGAAGAATAAAAAGAAAAGAAAAAAAAAGGAAAAATGCAAATTCGGGGTGAAATTATGAACTACGAGTACATGACATGGATGGAACACTATTAACAAGGGCGAACTCATGTGGCGGAAAATAAACTTCCACCAAAGTCAAATACACAACACCAACAACCCATCAGTAAAGGGAAAAACTTAACATCATCATCTTCTCGTCTTCTATTCATTCGCTCACTACTATTCAGTCGGTGGTGTGCGTCGGCAGAAAAAAAAAAAAAATAATAATCCACAGAAGCACTGCTGACATAGAAATGAGAAATTTTCCTTGACACAAGCACATGTGTGCTTATCCGAGATCCTCGTCATCCTGCTGATATGTGGCGCGTTCCCCCACCCGTAACACCCGGGTGGAAGCCCTCTCAGCCTTAGTGACAAAGCCTAATACACTGGAAATAAATTGCAATTGTAATGAGTGGGCTTTCGAAACATAAGAGTGGGCTGGAGATCATTTAATGAACTTCCTTTCCGTCGTCCTTACGCTTCCTTCTAACGGTCTGTGTATGTATTCGTTTGCAGGATATGGATAAAATGTATATGTGTGTGTTTTCCATTTTCCATTTTTTTCTCTGAAATGCATGGCGGCTTTGAAAAGTTGCTTGAGAACAATCCACGGCAGCACGATGAGGCCGATAGTAGTAGTATAGTAGTAGTAAGTCCCTAACTTACATACTTGTAGGCGCCAAACTGGGTCAAAGGGTTAAGTGTAATTCCATGCCTTGTGTGGGTGGAATGCAGCAGCAAGTGCGGACCGCTTACCGAAAGAGAAGGTAAAACTTTGAATGCTATAGTTACAACGTTTAATTAAACAGACAGAGAAGGTCGTGCTGAGTTTAAATTTAGTACCCGGTTGGGGGATTAAAGAAGGTGACAAGTTGATGAGTTCGTAGAATTTTGTGCTGACGTTTTGGGTTTTCGAGGGCTGTTTCTTTTTTGCTTTTGGTGATTGTTGGCTTTCTGATTAGCTTCGTGAATTTAAAAAGTTAAAGTGCACCGATGTACATAATTGGAAATTGGATGTGTTAGGATTTGAAGTTAGCCGACGGTTTGTTGGATTTTTATGAGATGAATGATGATAAATACTTTCACGTAATTTGGTTTGTGGAAAATGGATACAGGAGTTTAATAGGTAATTAAGTAAGTGTTGCAGAACATGACGTAAGTTGAGATTCTCACTTCCTGATACATATATGTATGTTTGGGACTACTAGCTTACGTCGACAACATTGACATAATTGGTAGAACGCAGCGGGATGTCACTGGTGCGTTCGCTAGTATTGAAACGGAAGCTGACAAAATGGGTTTAGTGGTAAACGAGGGCAAAACCAAGTATATGCTGCCAACGAGAAAGGTCACAAAATATCGACAAATTGTACAGAACGTCACAATCGACAGCTTTAACTTTGAGGTAGTAAGAGATTTCGTCTACTTCGGCTCTGCTATAAACTCTAACAACAACATCTCAGCAGAAAACGCAGAATAACTCTTGCCAATCGCAAAGACCGTGATAATCCCAGTCCTGCTTTATGACGCTGAAGCTTGGACTCTATCGAAAGCGGATGAAGATATCCTCGGTCGCTGCGAGAGAAAGATTCTTTGTAAAATATTTTGTTCCGTTTGCGTTGCCGGGATTTGGAGGAGAAGATCTAACGATGAACTAAACGAGCTGTACAGCGACATCGACCTAGTCAAAAAATTGCGCATCAGTCGTTTAAGATGGCTAGGAGATGTAGAGCAGATGTACACAAATGCTCCGGCCCGTAGAGTCGTAGAATCTAGCCCCAAGAGGCAACACAGTAGAGGAATAGCTCGCCTAAGGTGGTGCATGCAAGTAGAAGGGGACCTCAACAAACTCGAAGGAACTCTGCAACTGAAGGCAGTTAGCTAAGGACCGGGCTATATTCATATATATTTTAGAGGGATTTCGAACCAGACCACAGTGTTGGATCCCATTTCGTCTCTCTTCCACAATCCATCTTAGCCCGAGGGTCTCTCTGGATTTCTCCACAGTTCCTCTCTGGATTTGATTCCCCGTGTCAAAGCTAGCATCTGTTTAAGAGACATGTGGTTCGTCCTCTATTTACCCAGGTAGCAAGCCCCGAACATTTATACAATATATGCGCTGCCGTCCCGACTTCCTCCAGGTTTAGTTCAAAGGTGTCATCCTCCAGAAGACAGAAGACCCATCTTCTTTAGGTGATACGCGAAATTTCCATGACTTGTAGATCGTTACCAACCAGTGTTCAGTGGCGCCAATCGGCATTTTAATAGCCATTTTCGCCTGCCTGCAACCTTCCACGGTTGACCACCTTCTGTGGTGTTCCGTCGCGGCCCGGTTGCTAATTAGGTCTTCTACCATCCCTCTGCCAATTGCAGCTAATGGTTCCGGACCAGAGAACTCCAAAGTTGACCCTTGCTTTGCTAGAGAGTCCGCGTTTTCGTTGCCTTCAGTCTTTACGTGCCCTCTCACCCAGAGCAGCGTCATCTCATTTCGAGATGAGCACTCATTGAGCTTATTACCAAAATCCAATGCCAGTGATGTATTGATATCTGTTTGCTCCATGCGTCTAATTACTGATTGATTGTCCAGTGCTATGGTAACGTTTTTACCTTCGACCTGACGCTCTTTCAGGTGATCCAATGCATGCAACAGAGCAATCATCTCGGCTTGATAGACTGAGGTATATTTCCCCAGACTAATATGACAGGCTAGTTCCAGCTCTTTTGAGAAGATACCTGCCCCCGCTCTGCCATCCATCATGGACTCATCCGTAAAGATGATTATATCACCAATCTTCTTTTCCAGAAGTGTTCTATCTCCGATAAGAGTTTTGTGATACTTTTCGGTAGCACGCATTCTCTTTATTCCATCCATGGGCATATTAAACTCCCTAAACTCGTTTTTTACGAGATCCAGGATTTTCCTATGACCATAGATAGAACGCGCCAGTACCAGTTGGCATCCCGGTGCTGACGAAATGCCGTTGAAGACGCCACTTTTTTAATAAATAAGTCCAGCAGCGCAATACCTAGGATAACTTCCATTGCGCATGTTGGGATCGTTCATATTGCACCAGCGATCCCTAAACATGCCAGACGTTGGATCGTATCTAACTGCTTCTCTACAGTTTTCTGGGTGGCTTTTTGCCACCATACAATTGACGCATATGTGATAATCGGTCTAACTATCATCGTGTACATCCACTATGTTGACCTCGTTTAGATTCCCCACCTTAGTCCACATACCCGTTTACACTGATGAAGCACCCTTTTCGCCTTTCTGATCTTCTCTTCCACAAGGAAGTTCCAAGTTAGTCCAGGTTCCTGGTCACATGTAGTTTCGATCCGAAAAGTGTCAAGGACGGAAATTCCAGATCGAGAAAGCAATGGATTATGTAGAGGTTGCAGCAAAACTAAAGAAATTACAACTCACAGCATCAAAGAGTGTAGTCGTTCCTTGAATCGGTATATGAATCAATCAACCAACTATGTGGTGTAGTGTATCCAGTGTATCTAGTGTATCTTAGTGTAGTGAGTTTGTTGGTATTGATTTGCAAGTTTTTAAATACAAACAAAATTTACTGTTTAGCTCATATCCAGGAAGAAAATGTATCCAATTCCATTACCCAACTAGACTGTCCAAATTATTAATTTCCTCACAACTCCAAAGAACACGGCATAATTCCCTCGAAATGATATGCGCCAAAAAAGCCTATTATACACTTCTTTCCATTCCTAAAATTTTAAACTCAAATAATAATAAAAAGAATACCAGTCTTAGTCTTGCCATTCGCCCTTATTCAGCACAAGGTAATATTTTAAAAGGGCATAAACCTAACGAGCACGAGGGCATTCAAGACCTGTCCATAAAATATTTTCCATATTCTCTTAGTCCTGTGTACACACAGTTCTTAGACAAATAAACACAAGATACTTATTGGAGGGCAGAATTTGTTCCTTTTTTTACGATTGAACATTTTTAGAGTACATATTATAATTTCCCCCATTTATTGGGCCTAATGCGACCGGAGTTGGAGGGTGAGCTTCGATATCCTTTCTGTTCATTATACGAGGCGCAAGTAGAGCACAACGGCTGAAAAGGAAGTTGTTTCCTTTTTGTTTGCATATCAACAGGAAGCTACCAGTCATTCATCATGGTGTTGATGAGTTTCGCTACAAGCTTATTTAGGGGTGAGCTTCCTGTAGAGTGGTGACGTGGATAATTCACCCCTCATATGATTAACCACTTTTCCTTGTGTCTTAATTTTTTTTTTTGTTTAAAAGAAGATTTTTTCGTTTTTTTTTTTTTTTGTTTTTATGATAACCCCCCTGTCTATGGCGGAAGACTACGATTTTAGAATATTCATCACCCGCTGGTACTGGTTATCTGTCATTTTGACAGCAGGATAATGCTATTTCAATGTAACAAATGAAAACGAAATAAAAAAAACACGCAGACAACGAGAAGGGGAATTCATGCCCGCTGCGCTTTTGACGCAAAAATACGAGTACACAGCCTTATTGTTTGGGAATTTTTGGGTTTTTTTTTTATTATTATTTTATTTTTTCAAATCTTCTTTTTGTTATTTGCCTGGCTTAATAAAAATGTGGATTCGAGACACGATATTGTGTAGGTGGGCAGGAAAAAAATCATCATCTGATGTTGACATGTGGAGGATTACGAAACAAAATATTGAAATGTAACAAAGGGAAACGAGTAAAAAGTGAAGTAAGGACTAGCTTATAGAGCGGATTTTATGATGTGGCAGTTGATCTAAAAAATATCGAGTCGAATATTGGCAGCACAGATTTTGACGTATTACTTTGTAATAAAGCAGACATGTGTGATGAGTGTGGATTGGAAAATATAAATCTCCTCTAAGCTGAAATCTCAAAGAGGATTTGCAAAATAGTGAAATCAAATTTCGAATAGTGACGAAGGGGTTGTTAATTATTTGCTTTACTGAATGTAACGAGCGAGCAATTAACAAGGAATATTCTCTGATACCGCAATTAGATCTGGAGCGTGAGATTACATAAATTGGACAAGGATTATCAAAATCTTCTGATATTTTCTGGTGTTGTCGGTCATGACTGCTTTCACTAGAAAGCGATAACTCCTCATACCCGAAACAATTTATTTATATTTACGTCTACGTTCCAAGCAGCAAAGGGGCATTCGATCATGTGTTTGGACAGCCTTCCTTGCATGCGATAACAATAAGCCGGATTACTTTATTTTCATACAAACTAGGAAGAAATAGTTTGCATGTGCTGTGTGCCATGTTTCTAATCAGCTGTTCTTGGTGACAGAAACAGTTTAACATGAGGGTGCGTCACATATGCCCCAACACTTGATTAATGAAAACATACCACCAAGCCTGCACACGAAATATTTTTAGAAAATCATGATTAACTTATTTGCATGAGGCACTTGTTCAATTTTCACCGGAAGACCTCCCACTTTCACACAATTTTTATTGCAACACACTTAAGGTTGTACTTTTGCATGATGTACATTTTGAAGATGACCGAACTACCGTCGTCGATCGTCATAAAGAAGGAAGCCAAGGCAACTTTAAGTTAAACACACAACCAAGCAAGTGCGTTAGGTTAGGTTAAGTTCGATTGGTAGGCCACACAGGACAGAATAGGCCCATTGTGATACTACAGCATCTAGTGTCCTCAATCTACCCGTTGAATATAAGCTTTATAATAAGCTGGAGGCAGGTAATGCTTATGTTATCTAGTTCGTCAAAGTTGTCGAAGAAGTACTCTCCTAGATATATGTACATAGTTTCCTTCGAGTTAAAAGTGCTTGGCAGGAGCATAGGAGGTGAAGAATGGTCTCTTCCTCTTCGTCATCTTTGCAGTTTCTGTAAAAATCGTTTGCCGGGAGACCCACCCTGAGTAACGACACCTACTATTGTGCTGATGAAGGATCTCTTTAGTCTTATTAGAAAATTAGAGCGCTTAACATCTAACTTGTGCCAGATCTGTTTCATGATAGACCATGTTGTGCAGTTCGACCACCAGCGGTTAGTAGCGTATGTATATCGGAGTTTGCTTAATTAGGAGTTTACAAGTAGCGGGAGCCATGTTGGGATTCTCCTTTTTCGGTATAATGGACAGAGTTGTGCCATGCAATTTCCTGGAATGTCTCTACAGCCCGGTGAATTTTAAATTCTTCTGCCATCTCGTTTAGAGATAAGCGGCAATTAAAGGCGACTTTGGAATTGAAGGTGACCGAATCCAGGGATTTAATCGCAGCTTGACTATCGGTAAAAATGGTGACATTCCTCGCGGATATTACATTGTACCTTAGATCTTAAAATTTAGATCTTGGGAGAAAACACCTCAATCAAACCTGTTTCCTTCTTGGGCCCGTCTGTATAGAGGCAAACGGATCCACTGCGAGACCTTATATCACCCCCCAGTCAGTCCTGGAGGGTATAAATGTAAGTTTCGAAGTTTTTGTTGAAAGGAGCCGGGGAGTGTAATCAGTGTCTTTTGGGATGAATTCTAGTTTCTTTAGAATAGAAGAGTGGGAATTGCTTTCATGCGAAAGCCGCATTTGCTGCCACTTGTTTGCAGTACATACCTAGCGGAAGCATGTGGAACAGTGTGTCCATAGCCACAGTTGGAGAAGTCCTCAGGTCTCCACTAATGCAAATGCATGCCGTTCTTTCTACATGACTGAGGAGGTTGCAGTGAATGGCTTTATCCAGCGCATCCCACCAGTCCTGCTAATGGATAAATAGAGCCAATATGTAATTCGAGGCTGAAGTTCCCACTTCCTGCCAAGAGCTTTCTGTAGCAATAAAGAGGCGCAGTGATTTATTTACCGCTCTAGAATGTTGGTTTTCCAGCTTTACTGTCTAGGATTAGGCCTAAATACTTGGGCCGTATTTGTGAGCACCAGAGGGATGTCGTTTAGTTTCGATGGAACAAAGTTGAGAATTTTATACCGATTTCCCTTTACTATATGCATGTTGAGAGGCTAACAGAAGATTTGGATTAACATTGCAGCGTATATGGGTATCTACATATCTGCAAAGCATCTCCTGACCTGACAGATCGACGGTAGATCAAATTTTTTAAGACAATGATCAACGAATTTTACTACTTTTTTTTACTAAGTCTGTTATTATTTTCGCTTCAGATAGACTGGTAGCTGGAAAAAATCGATGGAATATCAACTTTAAAGCATTATGTTTAAAGACTTTACTGTACCGTCAACTACCTACTGCTATACTGTAGGCAAAGCAGGGTTTCCGAGTGGGACATTGGACCAGTGGCAACTGAAGCACTCAGAACAGTGGAGTGTTCCATATCTCCAAAGCTCCGACTATTCGTCTGAAGCAGCCGAAGAATAATATAAGTAATTTGATGGACTTGATAATGATGTATGCACATACATAATCCTTCAGGCAGGAGTAAGAGTAAAAGTAAATGTCAACAAATACAGTCGAGGAGTTGAGATTTCATCTATACTGCAAATTCCACCTTGCCAGATACTTTTCTATCACCATTATTTGCCAAATCCGGTTCAATGTACCTTATGACAAACAATTTTCCAAGCCCGCGCAGTGGCTCGGGTCCTAAAGGATCTTAAGAGTACCAAATCTTCAGGTTCGTATGGGATCCATCCCCTTGTTTTAAAAAGGTGTTATTCTACCTTGGCTAAACCTCTACGTAAGCTGTCATACGCTACAGGCATTTTTCCAGACAGGTGGAAATTCACGCACGTCCAGCCGATCCCTAAAAAGGGCGACAAAACCCCCCCCCCTTCAAACTATCCACCCATAGCCCTAACATCAATCTTCTCTAAGGTCATGGAAAGCATTGTAAATTTCCATCTTATGAGATGTCTGGGAAGAAACTGTCTTCTAAATGACCGTCGTCGTCAGTACAGTTCCCGTTAACAGCGTTCCACAGGAGACCTTATGGTGTGCCTAACGAGAATATGGAACCAATGTATTCACCATCACAGCTTTCGATAGAGTGTGACACAGTGCCCTCTTATGTAAAATCCAGGCTTATGGTGTCGGTAGTATCATCTCATAATGGGTTGCAAGCTTTTTAAGTAAAAGGTTAATACAAGTTGTATAGAACGGATATATATAAGTACGTACTTCTACCTCATTCTCAACAAATGCTGGTGTACCCCAGGGCTCAGTTCTTAATATTTAATATTTTTAATATTTACTGACGACCTTCTCTCTCTCATTCGCAATCGAATCTATTGCTTTGCGGACGACAGTATTCTTGGCTTCGCTTATCTTTAACAACTCCACGGCTAAGACCCCAAGCTGTAGAGTCTCACCAGCAACGAATGTCTACAGAGCTCAATTCCGATATAAGTAGATGCAATCATCAATTAGGCTACGAAAAACAGTGTTGAGTTCAATTTGTCAAAAATCCAGTGCTGTATCCTGTCTTTGAAGCGGGATACTACTGCAGCCAAACTAAAAATGAATGGAACTGATATTGAGTATTCTAATGGCTTGGGATGTAAGTTACCCCAGACCTTCGCTGTAATCACCAGGTTACCGAAGCTGGGAAAAGTGGCGCTAGATGCCTCGGATTCCTCAAGAGGTGTAAACGTTTTCTCAGTCCTGGAGACTTGCCTACTCTATAAGTCTTATATTCGTCCGAAACTAGAATACATCTTACATATGCAGCCGCGAGCTCCCTCAACTTGTTTGAGTTTAGAAGATAGAAAATAGAAAAAAGTATCTTGGCTATGACCTTTTTGGTTAACTTATACAACTGTTATGCCGGAGAAATTTGCTTCATCTTATGCATCTAACGAATATGGCAGATACCTTTGCTTTCATCCTTAATGCCAGGGACTTGTGTAATCAACCGTGATTACAAGACAACATGTACAACTACTCTAGTTGTAGTACTTCCTTTTTACATCAGCAATGTTTGTGATCTTATAAGTAAAGCACTTACAAACATTTTCCAAACTGCCACCAACCTCTTCCAACTCCAATTGATTGTTACAATTCGCTAAATAAAACAAATATCCACTTCCTTCCTGCATCAGTTCGTTTGCCAAGACAGAAATCGAGCGTAAGAATGCTGAAAAAAAATACGTACAAACAATTTTCAAAATTGTAAACAATTATTCATAGTCTTTTCCAAGTTAGTTTGAAAAAAAAAAGAAACAAGAACAACTACATTTCCAAATATTGGCTCTGAACAGCGAATTCACAGAAACAATGTCCATAAATAGGAAAGATGAAAAAAACTACATCCTTTAGAAACTAAACCGAAAATATCCTCTTCATATTCATATCACGTTAACGAACTGCAATTTCTAACATACGTTGGTTGGCTTGATTCCATAGAGATTGCCTCGTCGTCGTCGCACAGCGCCCCTAAAAATAGATATCCTTCGTCGTCCTGCTATTTGGCAATTTTTCGGAGAAAATTGTTTTTTTGTCGGTTCCTTTTGTTGTTCCCGGGTGGTTCGTTAGCCTTCATTTATTGGCGATGGCGCCATTTCGGACAAATGTCTGGAATTGGTATGACAGCCATTTTTGGTGGCCTTACATACACACACAGTAACCACGGGAGGAGAACCCAGGCTGAGATAAGGAAATTTGATAGAAATCTGAGATTGGTATTCTGTAGAATGCCAGATATACGATAGAAGGTCGAATTTTAATTGAATGGATTTGTTCGATATTGTTTGTTGTTGCTAAGGAATTTCGTTTTTAATAAATTTTGAATTGTAAAGTCTGAAAACCAAAACATGATACATAAATTATTGAGTGTGAATGAAAAAATTGGATATACAAGGACAAGGGATCATGATTTGGTGTATCTATAACAAATCTCTGATCCGGGAAACCATAAGAGGTACGTAGTAATCGCAGTCGGTAATCTATTCAAGTCTATTATATCAACTGGCCACATTGCATGTTGTGTAGTTATTTTAATCGCCAAGAAATGCTTTCATTATCCTTCAGACCACAACCTTCATAATCTTATGCGAATCTGATTACAAGAAACCAAACCCGTCGCAAACCGAAGAGAGTGACGCATTAAACACTTTCGTGTGCAAGATTGGATTACACTATGAATTTCATTACACTCACTGTCACCACAATCCCTGGGGATTACGTTTTAAAATTGAATAATCCCCGAGTGCATCTGGCGAGAAAATTCCATTACACCCAATGTTGATGGGTGGTCGTGTCTCACAGTCACAAGGCATGATAAAAAGGACATTCGCCGTGGGGGCTGATGCAGAAGAATATCTACTATCTACATTCTGAAGAAAGAAGTCACTCTCACTGCCTTGGAAATGCATTGTCTTGTACTTTCGTGTCGTCTGTCTATATATAGCGATAAGCTATGGACTTACAGACAGGTGTTAGAAACCATAACTTTCCTCCAACATCAACTACAAAGATTTGTATACACAATGGAATGGAATGGAATCCGAAGCATGTTAAGATTTCCATTTTCTTGTAAAAGCAGTTACATGCATTATGTAGGGACGTGGTTCTAGTACATACATTTGAGTTTATCAGATTTGAATATTATGCTACGAGAGAAAAAGTCTATAAGATTTGTGGGATTTTGAAATCTATAGAGAAGGCTAATTACATTAAATTGTTTTGGGTCGAATGTCTTAAAGTGAGCGTAATCACCTATGGTCCTCCGGGCTGTCTTAAAGGAAGACTTTAAGAAAAGGAAGTATTAAGTTATTATTATTGTTATTGGTAGGTAGTTAACCCACTCTTTAAAAAAGTTCAAAAGAGCACATAAGGTCCCACCCAGAGTAAATCATTTATAATAGAATTTATCCGGAATTGCATTAACTTCGCAGGGAGTATTGTAGGAAGGGAACAAGCTCCCTGACTACAGATCGCTATCTTATGGTTGATTCAAATGAGGTTTTATGGAATGCTCCTTTAAAGTCTAGAAGATGACAAGGCAAATCTATTTTCCATTGATGAAAGGTTTTGTTCAAAATGCTGCTCATACAAACACTTTGTAATGAAATCACGGGTACAACAGAATATGCAAGATTGAGGGAAATCGTCGAAATCCTCTATAGAGAAAACTAGAATCTCAAAGATGCCAATGGAAACGGGACTGAATCCTCCTCAGACTTACTAGACACCGAAAAGATTACAGAGGAGTGGGACATTAGATCGTTCACAAAACTTTAGAGCAATAAGTCTTGCCTTCTTCGTCCTAAAAACTTGCAAACGTTTGGCATATATACATATACATTCGTATATGTATGTATATAGATACATATGTACCTCTAGCACAGCATCATTACACAAAGAAAAGCGTGGAGACAGTGCTGCATTATGTCGATGGATCTATTACGAAAACGCTGAAAGATAAAAAATATGTCGCTTTCCTGGATATTTAAGGAGCCTTCAACAATGTCAGAATCGATGCTGTGTGTAAGACAGTCAAACTTCAACGTAGGCCATATTCTAATTAACTGGATAATGAGTATGGTCGAGAAAAGGCATATCAAAACCGAACTGGGAGGAACCGAGTTAGAAGTACATATGTACTCCAGAGGCAACCACATTGGGGAGTCATCTCCTATCTACTATGGGTTGTATCTCTAATGCGGATTGACAGTACCTATGTACATAAAAAAAAAACTAGAATTGGTACTGTTCCCAAATAAGTGGAAAATACCGCAGAATCTCTGCCAGCGTCAACTACCTGGGACTAGTCGAAGAAGAATCAAGATGTCTTGTACTCGTGTAGTAGAATTTTCGGGAAGAAGTCAGAACCACGTCACAAAATCATCCTGTGGATGTATACGGTTATTGGAATCCCAACACTTTTCTATGACAGCCTTGTGTGGTGGAAAGTCGCCAGCAAGACCACCAACCTAATTGCCATCATCAAAGTACAATAGCTGCATATGAGACTGTGATGAAGCCAATACCAAGTGAGGATATCACCTTTGTCATCGGCAGCCAGGAAGCGATAAAATCGATGTCTGCTACAGAAGTAAAATTTTTGTGAAGTTCTGTCGAAAAGAGCTCATGTGTCTTGGAACATAGCACAAAGTAAGACTCTGCTGAATTCCTGGTAAAAATTCCTGGTCACTTGACCCGAAGGAAATAAAGATCTAATGAAAGCAAATAAAAGATGGAGTTCTCTTAGCACATCTGCTACAACGAAGAAAATTGGTTCTCTATTCAATAAAGGAAGAACTGATAGACTGATAAAAAGTGAGTGATCACGGGATACAACTCTCTGCGGAACCATATGAGGAAACTCCGAATGACCAATGAAGATTTCTCTAGAGGCTGTGCCATTCCCTCTGCCACCTAAGAAAAAAATTCCTAGGAAGTTACTTCTTCCAGCACATCCGTGAAAAACGCTGAACGACATCTGTACTCGTAGTTATAATGATGGTTTGTGCACATACCAGACGCAGTAAGCAGCACACTCAAACTAAGGTACTATTGGTTAGGTAATGGTTCACGAGCTAATGGATACATATTTTTTGAATATGGGCATCACAATGGATCTACACTGACCTGAGTGGGGCAAAGAGGAGTTCTCTTCCCTCTTAGTCCCCTGTTCACTGAGTCGAAAGCTCAATACTTCTTGCCTAAGTCTGCAATGTATGACGAATCCACATCGGAATAAGCGCTGCTTCTGGTCTCTATAGCAATCATGACAGTATATGTCACAGTTTTTCATCCTCCTTTTGCCCGGCCCATCCCGACGCACTTCCTGGATGGCGATGATGTCTGCATTATAGCAGTCTAAGGCCTCTACTAATTGTTCGGCTGCACGCGGCCTGTTAAGGAACCGAACATTCCACGTGCAGATCCGAAGGTCGTTGCCATTATTTCATTTGCTAGGGCCGTCAACAGTAGGGTCATACTTATCCGAGGCTCGTTGATGCATCGTAACTACTTTGTTAGTTACCTCCTCGAGCTTTGATCATTGCGACGAATCTTCTAGGAACCAAAGGAACAGCATTTATGGTAGCGTCACTGGAGTTTTTGGCGCATTCTTCGGTTAATGCCCTCTAAACCCCTTGTTTAGACATTATGGCCCATTTTCTAATATTTCTGTCAAAAACTTTCCACAAATGTTCAATGGGATTAAGGTCTGGAGATTGTGGAAGAGTACAGCAACCATTCTTTGACAATCTTTGTTTGGATGCTTTGGGTTATTATCTTGCTGGAATACCCAATTTTTGGACACCGGGGAATAAATTGTCTTGTAAAATGGTAAGGTAAACCTTGCTATTCATTGTTGATTCAATAAAAAGGTTTCCAACATCCGATATGCAACCACAAAGCATCAAAACATTCTTCACGGTCGCAGTGAGGTTATAGGGAAGAAGTTCGCTGTCATCCAAATAAGTCAAATTCGCTCTCGTCACTTAATTTTAGTTTGAGCGGAATTTGAGTGGTTTTGGCAAAGGTCAGACGTTTCAGATGATTTACATTAGAAATTCATGGTTTCTTTTGCGACACTCTTCCGTGTTATCCACTGGTATTTAAGGCTTTACGAATTGTTAAAACACTTACTGGATTTCCACGTTCTTGAGAAACATCTTCCACTATTGGCAATGGATCTTAGAGCTTTCCTTAATTGACCCACTAATTTCCGCATTTTGGTGTCGGTCATAACGCGAAGGCGACCAGAACTCTGCACAGTCTCCGTATTTTCTTGTAAGTTATACCTCTCAATAATTTGTTGTTCTATTGCACAACTTTTACCAACGATATCAACAATCGCCGTGGTTCAAGTGGTTAGTGCGGTGGACTACTTCCAGATTCAATCCCCACACAATACCTCTTCCAAACAAGCTCTCGTTAGGATGCTGAAAAACTCTGGATGACAGACAAGGTGTACTTTCATTATGCCGAATTTGTTGCTGTTTAGTTCGGTAAAGTTGCTGCAACTTATCAACTAAGTCCCAATAAAGCGGATTTAAAGAGAAAGTTTGCGATAATTCACCTAAAACCTTCCGCCTCTAGTCGAGAGATACCGTCCCGGAGCTACAAATGTATGCAATAAGTCAAATCATCTTCTAGTTACCTACTGTGTAGGGTGATTCTTAGAAGAATATCTCCTATACCTTGTAGATACTATCTCCTTGATGTTCCCTCTGTACATAGTCATCATAAGCAAGAGAACAACCACCGATATGCTAAGACCATTTGTTTGAACTCAGTCCAAGCTATTTGTTCCCACTCCACCTACTCGTTTTCCCTATTTCTTGAAAACGTAAAAAAAAAATAATATTACGTCAAAGTTTTGCCGACATTACAACCCAAATATCTATTCAATTTCCTTTAACTTTTCCTAATCAATCGGCAAATTAAGAAATCCCAAACTCAGTAAAAACTTATAAACTAAAACCTAATACCATTACGAATAGGAGAACCTTTGTTGTTGCATGGGAACTTGTAAAATTCCCGAGAACACCACTTAAAATGACATTAAGTCCTAAGAGAGAAGACATCAACGACATGATATTGACTGGGGGTGACTTTATTCTTCTTCTTTTTTTTTTTTTTTGTTGTTGTCCTGTTCCGCACCGCCTGCGAGTATAATTCCGGGCCAAACTGACTGAAGGACATGATGTTAAATGAACTGATGATTTTTACGATTATTTGAATATTGTTGCTATTAGCTCGACGAGGCGTAACAGCGAAAGTTCTTTCATGTTACAAAATTGAAACAAAAATATTGAAACTTTCCGAAAGTGTGTTTCTTTGGCAATAGAGTAGCGCTAAGGATAACACACACAGGGCCCATCATCGCAGGCATACAGAGCATGAGAACACGGGACGCAAAAAGATTGAAGTGGTTTTCAAGTATTTTTTTTGCGTTGCCTTGTCTCTTTGGCTCGATGGTTGTTTTAATAATATCATTTTCTGTTGCCAAATTTGTTTGAAATTAATGAACCGTAAAACGAATAAAATTGATGTTAAATGGATAAAAACATCAATGGATTGGAATGAGCAGAAAAGAGTTGGTTATGTTTTGATTGGAGATTCGAGCAGGAGGAACCAAATCGAATGAAGTGGGTTAACATGTAGGTAAGTAGTTAAGGTCGTGTAGGAAGTGATTTTTAATAGTGGGTGTGTTGGTCTTATCGATATGGTGACCCTAATTGTATTGAATTTCACCACAGGATACAAAAGAGTAGGAGACTGCGAAAGGAATTCAATACGTTTCTCTGATGTGAGGGAGAAACAGTAATGATATCAATACATACCAGGCAACAATGCCTTAGTGTATAACATCAATGATAATACGTGGTACAAATTAATAAAAATTAACAGCTTATAGTTTTTTTGTTGTAATGAAGGTGAAACTCTCGAAAGACACTAAGGTCTTAGGGATTTGTAACCCAAAGTAGTGTGGGATTTTAGCCGCACCAAAAATTCCTCTCGGATTATGAAGAAACAAATGATTTTTATTTCATTTTAGATAATTACTTTGGAGAAGGTATTATGATTAAAATACAAGTTCTCATAATTTAGGTTAGGTACGTGGCCTTCCGTCGGGGGGTTGTGCCGTCGGGGTAACCTCCTTACCACGTAAAAAAAAACTAGTTATGAGAGATATCACGAACCGGAACGTTCATAGACTATGAATTGACAGTATGCACCTGCAATGTATGTACAGTTTACACCCCTGTTGCTACTCAAACACTTTAATCTGTGCTCACGCAGTACAAGGCAGATATTACCGCGATCCAGGAGATACAATGAAAAGGATCTGGTATGCAAGAACGAAAAAATTGCGACTTTTATTACAGCTGTTACAAAAGACTCCACATGTTACGATGCGGATTCGCTGGGAAAAATTGGCTAAGCTCAATGATTATTGACTTTAAGCCGACCAATGATCGCCTGGCTATGATCCGCATCAAGGCAAAATTTCAAAACATCAGTATAATATGTGCACACGCCTCACCTATAAAGCTGAAGGCTCTATAGAGTTTTCTGACGTTGTCAAAATCATACTCGGGGACTTCAATACTAAAATCGGTAAGAAAAACATTTTCGGCGGATTAGTCGGAAAGTACAGCCTACAGGGCACAAAAACTAACTACGGCATCCGGCTCATTGATTTTTCAGCAGCTCATAATATGGTGATAAGTAGCACTGGGTTTCCAAGCTCTCCAGATGGTCGAAACGCCAGCCAAATCGACCACGTGGTAATAGATGCGAGGCACGCATCCAACATTCTTAATGTTCAAACTTTTAGAGGGGCAAACTTCGAATGTGACCATTTAATTGTTGCAGCCAAAATCAGAGCTCGACTATCCTACGAGAAGAAGCTGCAAACCGCGCAGAAAAACGAATTCAAAGTTGGAAACTTTAGCACGACTGGAGTAGCCAGAGCCAACAGAGAGCTCCTGAGCGAGAGACTCTCCCCTGTGCACTCACTATCCACAAACGCCAACAATCTGTGAAACCAGTATCGCTACCAGCTGCCACCCAAAATGGTATAATGATGAATGCGTGCGCCGGAAAAGGTGACAATAAATGCACACATGCAAGCGCTGCAGCGCAAAACAAGGGCAACGAAAGAAGAGTATCGAGGCAGAAGAAGGGAAGAGAAGAAGATCCTGCGGAAAATGACAAGGGCCCACGCAGTCTCCCAGCTCAAGGATATCGTAGAGTCCCGCGATAAGAATAAAATCGGGATGTTTTTTAGGAAAGCCAAGCAACTGGCAGCCGGCTTCAAGCCCTAAACGCAGGCTCTTTAAAACAGTAAAGGAAACTTAGTAACCGAAGCACAGAGAATAGTAGATGAGTTTAAGCAGATTTTCCAGTAGCTTCTTAGTGGGCATTAGGTAGAGTAAGTGTTAGAGTAAGAAGAGAACCCACATTCAGTCAATGAAGAAGTCATCAAAACCTGAAGAAAAACAAAGCCGCTGGATCTGATAGTCTACCAGTAAAGCTTTTCAAACATGGTGGTGATGCTTTGGTAGGATGGATGAAGCCATACCCGATAACTGGATCTATCTACTCTAAGTACCCCGTCTTCAAGAAAGACGACCCTATGTCTTGTAAGAGGCATATCCCTGCTTAATGTCACATATAAGATCCTATCCGAAGTAGGAAGAAGAGGCGAAACGAGTTGGCCTTGAAGTGAATGAGGACAAAACTACATAAGTATATAGGTACATGTTGTCAACAAACAAAGACGTCACTGTTGGCAGCAGTAACTTCGAAGTGGTTAAGGAGTTTACCTACCTCGGAGTAAATATCAACTCCACGAATGACAGCTTAGTGGAGATTCGACAAAGAATTACCCTAGGAAACCGCTGCTAAGCAGAAGCAGAGAAGATATACATATGTATGTATATTGAACACTTTCGAGAGAAGGGTGAAGGGAGGAGAATATGCAACCGCGAACTCTATGAGCTGTACCAAATTGTGGGTATAGAACAAAAAGTTAAAACACATCTACTACACTGGCTCAGCCACATTTGCTCCAGCAAAGAGGATCTTCAAGTCGCAGCCCTCAGGAAAGGAGAGGGAAGACCGAACCTCCATTTTCAAAATCAAACCATGGCGGATACTAGAGCTCTTGGTCGAGACAACTGGAAGCAGCATGCCCGGAATCGAAGAGAATGGAAGGCTGCCGTGTCTCAGGCAGTAAAGTAAGTAAGTAGCTACGTATGTATGTAGGCAACTAGGAAAAATCCACAACGACCCATTGCGATACCCATAGAGGATAGATGTACCTTACCCATTGGTTAACCCTAGTTCTGCAGATATGGTTCCTACTCTTGTGAAATAGTAGACCATCCAATTGATTGGATGTAGTTCAAGTTGTCATTAAATGGTCATGAAGTTCGTGAGCTCGTGAAGTTTGATTCTTCTCAATCTGCGAATATTGGATTGAAAATTTGAACAGTTTCTATTTCAGAACTAAGTTCAGAGTATGCTTTCCATAACATCAAAGTTTGTTTTCCCGTTCTCAGTGAACCTACTCGTTAAACCATTTGGATTTTATGTTGAAGTGTAAGAGACTCTCAATATCCGTGTTTATCAGATCGTCTATATCGTTGTAAGACTAGGCTCCTAAGTAAAGCTTCCCTCTACGGGAGAGAGCTGGACACAAACAAAGACGGTGAGGAATGGTTTCTTCATCTTCTTCATCCAAGCAACTTCTACAAAAGTCATTCTCAATTTCAGGAGAGATAGATCTCTTACGTGACTGCACCTCTCGTCGTGGTGCAAGGGCCTAGTAGAGGTCAAAGATTTTTGTTATTCATTCCATAGATGAGATTCGAAACTCCGATGAAGTCGACACAAAGCCTTCATTATCCAATCTATTGCGCTAAGTTATCACTACTTTTTTTTGTGACTGCTACTATTCACTCAGGAATACTTAACCCTTATACATGTATGTATAGTAGCTACACCCTTCAAGGAAAAACAAGAATTTTTAAGGTTCAGATACAATCTTATTCCACATTTGTGGCATCGGTAAAGAATAATAGTATAAGTGCAATTAAATAAATTATTCGCAATACAAACAAAAGGAAATTATTTTTCAGTCTATTTTCTTCAATGAATTTGCATAACCCCCATATCCAAACAATCGGGTAACTACAGTATATTATCGTATTTCAAAAAAAAAATATTTTTCCTGCAAAACAACGGCAAGCAAAACTTTATCGAACGGACGTCTAGTTGTAAGGTAATATATTACGGATTTATGTACAAAAATACATCCACTTCTATATGTATATGCAATTACCTTCTGCATTCCTGGATTAAATACCAACGTTATGAAACTAAAAAAAAAATGTTTTATTCCCAGAAAGAGTGGCGGAAAATCCGTAAAATAACTCGAATAAATTTGTTAAATTAAACGGAAAATTGTAAATGCATTTCCCATGTTGGAAAAAAGCGTTCATTAGAACTTCGAATATTTCAGGAGAGATTTGCTTATGCTTCGTGTAACCAGGGATTGAATTCAATACCAGTACTATTTTTTCGAGAAACATTAAGTAATGAAATGGGTCATAAACATCCCGAAGCGAAATACGAGGATTAAAAGGTAATCGGTAATTGATATGGTTTACGTACATACATATGTATGTATATCAGGAGATTCTTGTTTTAATGGAAATTATTCTAAAAATAGGTCGGTATGAATTGGATTAACATGGACGTTGTACAAATATTATACAAGTATACACGGCTAGAGGGCGACATTCACGCATTTTGATTTTGAAATGAATATCAAACAACATTGGAAATAAAGTGCACCATTGGGTACTATGGGTATACATCCCGTACACAAGTAAGTTTTACCAATCATCACTGCTGTTCCTTCTAGGGATTGATGACACACAACAATTGCCGCGTCATCTGCGTGTACACGATGAAAAGTAAAGGGCCCAGCTTCGTTCCTTGTGGAACTCCATGCTGCACTCTACAAGCCCTCCTGCAACAATCTTGGACTCTCGAAATGACCTCTCTCTCTGCCAAATAGTCTGCTATCCAGTATGCCAGTTTTCCCCTAATTCGAACTCTTTGAACTGCATCGATAAGTTTGTTGTGGTCGAGGGTATCAAATACTTTACTGAAGTCCAAAAATAGAACTAGAGTGTGATGAAATTTGCTGAGACTGGTGTTGATGACATACATACGTAAAATGGCCACGAAGCTGTACTTCTGCCCTTTTGGAAACCATACTGGTGTCTGCTTATTAGATTGTGTCCCATATTGGATTTGACACGATCTGGGGCCTATTTTATAAAACTACAACACTGATAATTATTTGTGAGTTCACTTGTAAATTGTAAATTATGTGCAAATTTATGTTTCATAAAGAATGTCAATTCACTAATAACTACAAGTATGCCAGGCCTGTAACTACAAGCGAATTTACGACGGCGGCGAGCTTTTCTGTTTCATAAAAGTATTTGCGCAAAAAATTATTAGCGACGGACTTGTAACTACAAGTGAATTTCTTACAAGAGTAGAGAGACTAATAAAATCACGTACTGGAAAAATTGGGCTTAAGTAAAGTCTATGTCATAAAGAAAGAAAGAAAGAAAGAAGAAGAAGGGGAAATGCTTAGATAGCTTAACTGTGAAGTATAGCCGCAGACTCGTAGTTCTTCGCAAATAATTTTTAACTTGTAGTTACAGATTTCTAGACTTGTAGCATTTTGATCGCTACACTTATAATTTGAATTTGCCGCGTTACAAGTGCTGAAAAATATTTATGGAACACAAAAGTTACAAGTTTACAAGTACAACACTTGTAGTTTTATGAAATAGGCCACGTTCTATGATCTTCTTCATAGCTGGCAATATTGTAATCAGACAATAGTTCTTCGACTGGTTTTTGCTAACTCCCTTCTGTATCGGTCAAACAACTCCATTTTTCAGCTTCCCTGATACCGTCGAAGTGTCAAAACTTAATTTTATAAGTTTAGCTATTATTGAAGCAATCAGCGTTTGTTCAATCTATGGCTCTGGTACCATCAGCCCCAGGCACCTTTTGAATATTCAAACTATTCAATAGATAAGCTACCTCAGTGCAGCTGATAATCTCCCAAATATATGGATACGCATAGTACTCGGCAATAATACTTGTATAAATAATGGATGCTGCCTATCTCGGAAAAAAAGTCGTCAAATTCATCCGCTAGTTGTACTGTGCTTACATTAGGCGAAAAGTATAAAACTAAGACAGATATAACTTTGAGATAGTTAACGACTTTGTTTACCTAGGATCCGCTATAAATTCAGACAATGTTACCCGCGCTGAGATGAAACGAAGATTAACTCTTGCCAATCGCTGCTTCTTTGGGCTAAGAAGGCAACTGTGTAGCAAAGCCCTCCTTCGAACAACTAAAGTATCCATATATAAGATGCTGATCATCCCTGTCCTGCTCTATGGCGCAGAGGCATGGACTATAGCAAGAATGGATGAAGACGCTCTCGGTTGTTATAAGAGAAATATACTTCGGGTGGTTTTTGGTCGCGTCTGCATAAACGGAGAGTGGAGAAGAATATACAATCATGAGCTGTAGGAACTACATAGCGACATCGACCTAGTCAGAAGAGTTCGAATACAATGATTAAGGTGGTTGGGTCATGTAGAGCGGATGGACAACAATGCACCGGCCCGGAGAGTCTTCGAATCCACGCAGTAGAGGAAGACCTCGCCTTTGGTGGTGCGCTTAAGTGGAAAGTGTGAAGTAACTTTCAAGTTACATAAAAAAAACCATACAAAAAAAAACCCATAGACCAATTCAAACACGTCTTGTTCAGATGGTAGCTTTATTCAGACTCATCGTCTTCCTCTCTCAAAATACTTAACAAGCAGATCATACGTAAAAAGAGCTTTTGGTTTAAAACAACAAAGTCGATAGTTTACATAAAAACTGTGGTTCAATCGTTCGACATTACTGCTATCCATTGTTAATATAAATACAAGTGTAAATAATTGATTATGTATATGAACATTGACAAATAAGAGCACAGGGTGGCCAAGAGACATTTTGAATTGAATAAAGAGTTGGTACATAATGACAAGCACATTTTATATTAGAAATGTCTTACAACTCGACCATCCTGAATATAAATCGTCCTCGATTTAATATCGAACGCAGGCAAAATACATTTTTACATATTGATATAATACATATTGGCCAACAATAAGACATGCGATAAAATAAAATTTTCTTTTCAAACATATTTATGAGTATAAATAAAAATTAAACAATAAACTTATTATACGATAGAGATTACATAGAAGACGATAATGAGTATTGATACATGGGAATAATATAACATTTTCATTCAGGATAAAACGTACGGTTTCATATTTTGGGGACACGCAACTCCCTCGTAAGGAACACGAGAAATCTGAAGGTTTTCCAGATCTTTTATTAGATAACGATCATTTTGCAATTTTTTTATTATTTCATATGGCCCCTTAAATTTAGCCAGAAGTTTTTTGTTAATACCCGGAGTAGTTACAACGTTTTTGACCAAAACAAAATCACCAACATTATATTCATGTGGTTTCTTGTGATGTTTATCATAATAGACCTTATTCAATTCCTGATTATGAACAGTTTTCTTACTTGCTTCTTGCCTGAACGATTCTAAATTTCTCGGTTCTTCAATAATTACGTTGTGTTCTAAATATTCTTTAATTTTATCGTTGACAATTCCCTTTTGCGTTACGCCGAAAAGCAAAATACTTGGACTAAAACCTGTGCCTTTATTAATAGTGTTATTCAATGCGAATTCCACTTTAAGCAAATGTTTCGTCCAATCACCAGGTTCAATTTCACTTTCCTTGGCTAACATTGGAGTAAGACACCGGTTTACACGTTCTACCTGTCCGTTAGACTGAGGTGAACTTGTGGCAACCTTAATATGTTGGACACAAATTTTTTTACAAAATGATGCAAATTCTTCGGAAGTAAAGCAACTCCCTCTATCTGAAATTAAACGATTTGGTGTACTGTATGTCGAAAAATATGTCTCCAAACACTGGATTACTTCTTTGGTACTTGTACTTTTAACCGCAAATAGTTTAGTGTACTTTGAAAATCCATCAACAACTAGAAATACATGTTTCTTAAAATTTCTCACAGATGATGGTAATGGGCCATAATGGTCAACGTGAATGGTGTCAAAAGGTTTATCACCTTTTGGAATGCTATGCAAAATTGCCTCCTTTTTACCATAAGGTGGAGAAAAATGTACACACTTCAAGCAGTTGCTAATATAGTTTTTTATCTTAGCTTTCATGCAAGGGAACCAATATGTTTTCCTTAAAAAATGATAACACTTATCAACTCCAACATGACATAATGCGTCATGATGTGTTTGTATAACACTTCTTTCCATTTGAGATGGAACATAAAAATAAACATTTTTATCGATTTTACGATACACCAATCCGTTAACAAGTTCGTAGGCAGGACTTTCTCTTTCTTCCAACATTTTGACTAGTTTCTTCACTATAGGATCTCTTTGCTGTGATGCCGCAAGAACATACTCAAAGGAATCCGGTTCAACGATCAAAATATTATGACACCTGCTTAGAGCGTCGACGTGTCTCATCCTTTGACCATCTCTATGTTCAATAAAATAATCGTAATCTTGGAGCTCTAAAGCCCACCGTGAGATTCGCGGATTTATTAATTTTTTATTTAGAGTAAGGGTCAGTGACCTACAGTCAGTTACTATTTTAAATCGGATGCCAGTGAGGTAAATTCTAAATCTTCTTAGAGCGGATATAATTGCCAAAGTCTCTAGTTCATAAGAGTGGTACATTGATTCTTGAGCAGTAGCGCGTTTTGAATAAAAGAAAATCGGATGAAATTGTTTGTCTTCTTGTCGTTGTAGCAAGACTGCACCAAATCCTAAACTGCTTGCATCACAGTGCAATTCTGTTTCAGCATTTGGATTGTAAATACTTAGCAGTGGCGCATTTAACAACTTTTGCTTCAACGACTCAAAAACTGCCAGCTCGTTTTCACCAAAACTAAATTTGGCATCTTTCTTAAGAAGATCATACAATGGCTTGGAAAAGGTAGAGAAGTCCTTTATGAATTTCCTGAAATATGATGTTAAGCCCAAAAATGAGTGCAAGTTCTTTACATTCGTAGGTATAGGAAATTCAGATACGGCCTTTAAGCCATTCAAATTCGGTCCTATACCATTAGCGGAAACTTCATACCCTAAGTAAGTGATCTTATCAAACATAAAAAGACACTTATCGTAACGTAATTGCAAATTGTGCTTCATAACAACATCCATAACTGCTCCTAAAATTTGAAAATGTTCATCCTTAGATTCCGTTGCAACAAGCAAATCATCAATGTAGACTAGTAATTTTCCTGAACTTATGAGATCTTTGAATAGCATATTTATGTACCGCTGAAAAACAGACGGCGCATTTTTAAGCCCGAAAGGCATGCGCAGATATTCGAACTGTCCTAAAGGTGTTATAAAGGAAGTAAATTTGACAGAACCTTCAGCCATCTTAACGTGGTGAAATCCACTTTTTAAGTCAAAGAGCGAAAAATATTTCTTGCCACGTAATCTGTCCAAATGATCTTCAATAAGAGGAATAGGAAAATTGTCTTTTACTGTCACTTTGTTTAGCTGACGAAAATCTATGCAAAGACGCAATTCGCCTGTCTTTTTCTTTGCTAAGACAATTGGCGAAGCAAAAGGTGAATTGCTTTCACGAATGATATTGTTCTTTAATAAATCGTCTAAAATTTTTTGTAGCTCCAACTTATGAGCGTAAGGCAATCGTCGAGGCACGCAATTAAAAACACTGTTCTCATTCGTCAAAACTATTTTCATTTCAAAATCGTCTGAAAATTGGTGATTCGTGGAAAAACTGCGGGTCATCAAACTTCTAACTAATTCTTTGTCACCGTAATTTAAACATTCATTAATTTTAAGACAAACCGATTTGTCACAATTATCCGATGTATCGATACTTAAAACTTCCTTTACAAATTCCTCACAAATCGAGTCGTTTATATCATTATTTTTAGTTTTATCTACTTCCTCTTCTCCTACAGAGAGTTTTATGTTACTTTTTTTTAAAAAGTCTCGTCCTAGCACTATTGCGTTTTGCATAGTGTCATTTTCAACAACAAATAAACATAAATTGACATAACTGTTATTAAACTTAACATTACAAAATACATTTCCTAACATAATTAACTTAGAATTGTTGATACCTACATAGTCATGCATTGGAGATGGTAGAGATGTCATCAAAAACTGCGGAACATAGCGCTGCTGCACAAAGCTGATCGGGCTTCCAGTATCTATCATTGTCATCACATGCATTGACAAGCGGACAGCTCCAGAGTCATCTTCTTGAAATCCATATTCGAAAACACCATGAAAATCAGGCAGAATGGAAGACATTTGGTTTTCTGTTTGTAGTTCAGTATGCTGAACCACAAGAACTGATGTCGATTGTGGACAATCCTTTACAACATGTCCCTTTTGTCCACAACGGAAACAGGAACCTTTTTCTCTTCGGGGCTTTGGGCAAGTGGTTGATATATGCCCAGATTCATTGCAATTGAAGCACCTGACACTAACCTTAGTACTCGTGCTTGATGTACTTCTGGGTTGAGGGGACGTCTTATTATAGAGCGGTGTAGATGGTTGCAAATCACATTTCATCTTCTCGTATTTTCGTAAAATGACCTTTAATTCGGCGATGTTATTTGCAGTCAATAAAATTTGTTTGCTGAAAATCGAGTCCGGAATGCCCTTGATGACGTAGGTAATGACATCCTGTTCTTCGATGTCTGCTATGGATGCTATCTCCTGCATCGTTAGTACATATTGTTGAAATGTTTCATCTTTCCGCTTCTTACGACCTCGCAACATATTGTGAACGTCCGTAGCAGAAGCGTGCTCATGAAACTCTGTAAGCAAGGCTGATTTCAACTCACCCCAAGAACGACACGACGTAGATCTCAGAAACAACTTGGCTGTTCCCTTCAGCAATCTCTTGGCATAAACGAAGCTTTCTGACTCATTGAATTTGTACAACAGTTTTGCATCCTCAAAGCTGCTGATCCACTTTGTAACACGATAATTATCATCTCCCGAAAACGTTGGAATTTCGTCTTCAACATCACGGAACGTACACGAAGATTGGATCTCTCTTACTGGATTATTTAACTCAGCTAACCTCTTTTGCAGTGAAATAATTTCTTCTTTTTGTTTAACCATTTCACGCAACTTCTCTAACCTCTGAGAAATAATAATTTCCTCCTCTTCCAAATCTGCGGCATTTTCGTCATCATCAATGCCACCAAGAACATCAAGCGGGAAAAACTCTTCCAATTGACCATCATCAAGTAGAGCTATCCCCTCACCTAGACGCACCTTCAACGTGGCTTTTATTCCATTCGTAGGCAAACCGATCTCCGCCAGTTTGTTTTTCAATTTGGGTACAGTTGCACTTTGCAAAAAATTAGCAGCCCGAGTACTCGCATTCATTGTAACACAAATTAGTATGTCAAATCAAAATTGAACAAAACTTTTAAAATGTAAAAAAATTAGATAGCGTAGCAGGTAATCTAATCCCACTTCTGAATATTTGTGAAGTAACTTTCAAGTTACATAAAAAAAACCATACAAAAAAAAACCCATAGACCAATTCAAACACGTCTTGTTCAGATGGTAGCTTTATTCAGACTCATCGTCTTCCTCTCTCAAAATACTTAACAAGCAGATCATACGTAAAAAGAGCTTTTGGTTTAAAACAACAAAGTCGATAGTTTACATAAAAACTGTGGTTCAATCGTTCGACATTACTGCTATCCATTGTTAATATAAATACAAGTGTAAATAATTGATTATGTATATGAACATTGACAAATAAGAGCACAGGGTGGCCAAGAGACATTTTGAATTGAATAAAGAGTTGGTACATAATGACAAGCACATTTTATATTAGAAATGTCTTACAAAAGGGACCTCAACCAACTTGGTATGCGAAACTGGAGACAGCTGGCTAAAGATCGAGCTGGTTGGAGAGGCTTGTTGGTTGAGACCCAGGTTCACCCCGGACTATAGCGCCACCTAAGTAAATATTCCTCGTCGGACCAGCGGTTTCGTTGTGATGGTTGAGAGTGGCAGTGTAGCCTTTAGTACTTGATGGTGGCAGCACAGGACCCTTTGAGAGATTAAGGGACTCTCGATCGGAAAAAGGCTCTGGCGATCTCTTGCGATTGTAGTCTTCCGACGTCAAATTTCCTCACAGTATTTCTCCGAGTTCAATGTTCGCTTCTCGGAACATTCGGGCATCCATCACACTGGAAGTGTGCCTTGCGTCGATCGCAATGTAATCAATCTGGTTGGAAATCGTGTGATAGCTACGAACGAACTCGCTTTACAGCAGCATACCGGATCTCTGCCAATTGCCTGGAGGACCAGTTCCCTTTTGTACCCCTATCTACCTTTTTAACACACAGCCACTTGTAAGTGCGTTCCAATTCCTTTCGTATCATTTTCGATATTCCCATGAGCTTAATCGAATATAGAACAACAAAGACATAATTCATCTATTAGTAATATGTACCATCCCAATTTATGACTTTCAATTACTACAGTCCTAAGGAGTCAAATAAAACCTTCTAACCACTTTAATCATAGTGGCAAAGTAAAGAAAAGCAAAGTTCCAATCACCATGACGACACATAAAACAATAAACTAATCAGCAAAGTTATTACTCGCTTTTGGGCCAATTACACAGACCCAATTATATCATTTCACTGTAACCGGATCTCTATTCCCTACACTACGAAAGGAAGACACAAACTTTTCCCAATTACAAAACAAATCTCTGGTCAAAATCTATTCCATGGCAGAGGGGGTTTGGATACGCTACAGAACAGTTCTGTAGTAATAGAAATCCTCTCTCATTTCGACGTGATTCACTGTGAATTTGATAATGAAAAAGTTTCCACAAAACTTTCCACATTATCCACATGTAGGGTAGGAACATTCACTCAAACCCTTCTACTGTGTGATACATACATGTTTGTATGTATGTATGAACAAGGAAACGGAACCGAATAGTTTTATCCTCTGTGTTGTGTGTCCCAAAAGTGTGACGACAAATGGATTCCAGAACAACGCCCAGGAAAACGGTGAAATAATAGTTTTCCGAAAACTCTCACTCACTGTACCTACATCAGAGTTTTTCTCCGGACCAACTGTGTGTCGGTGCTGTTTCGGTTATCCTTTGGGGGCCAAAAGCGAATAAATCTCCGCGTCGAAGAAGAAAATTGTTTTTCATCCTGTTGTTTGTATTATATATGTACATAGGTATATGTCATCGATAATACTGACAGACGTCGTGCATATATGTGGGAGTGATGAAGTGATTTACCGAAAATTGTTTGACAATTAATGGATTTCGTAATTTGATTTGGTTACAAAGAAGGATAATTGGCTAATGATTTATTAAAGGAACAGCGGTTTGGCGGCGATGACGATGATCCGATGAATACGATGAAGCGCCATGAGATGGATTTTTTCTTACTAGATAGAAAGGTCACAGAAATGTTTTTCAATCGGCGAAGAAGAGATTTCTAGTCATCCAAGTTTAAGTGCTAATCACTTATGTACATATCCTGATCAAGTCGCTGACTTGAAATTAAAAGACTTTTAAGAACTTTCTAACATCGATTTTAATTAGATTAGGATTATTAGAGAACACTTCATTTCATAAATTTTAAAATGTAATCGATACATAAATTGAGATGTCTAGTTTCTTTCATGTCTCACAGAATAGACAGAGTGAACCTCTCACAAACCAGGAATCTTAAATCTTATCTTTGCAGATATGTACATACCTAAGTAGCTACTTAAAAACTTTAAAACGAATTACTACTAAAATCGAAAACATTGATCCTGCCCATTCTGCTAAACGCAGCAGAGTACTGGCCGATAAGTAGGGAAGGAGAGAAGCAGATATTGAACACTTGCAAGCTATGGAAGCATCATGTTTTCCATGTGTCCGGCAGAGACTCTTCACGGGTTGGGAGCCTGTTAAGTTAGTAATCAAGTATAAATATATGTATTTATCAAGAGAATAAAATTAAATTAAACTAGTAAACAACTGTGCATTTTTTTCTTATTTTGTTTTGTATTTTTGTACATCCCACATTTACACAGCTGATTATATCCTCCAACTAAAAATAATGAGCTACCCTCAAGCTTTGTTAAATTCCCACAAACCCTTCCTAAGTACCAAAGCTTACTTTAAATTTTATGCTATGACAGTACCCTCCACATCGAATCGCTCAACGCGTCAGATTGTAGCGCAGTCATGTGCACCAGATGCACCACCGAAAAACTTGGTTTCCTATTTTTTTTTTTTTTGGTTAATACATACTTCTACTGAAACGAAATTAAATCTCACACCAGTATCCTCTTTCGTAAAGATCTCATTAAGCATCACGCTCATGAAAATTCAGTGAAAATAAAAGAAGAGACGGGGAAAAAAAATAGAGAGAGAATGAAAAGGAATGTAAAAAACCCAAAAATGTAGGATTATACTCTTAATTACTATTATCAGATGGCTTAGCCCATATTTTTCGCTTACCCATTACTTGCATTTATATCATGGTAGACTGGAAAAGTAAAAAAAAAAACCAAAAATAACTGGAACATCACTGATTAAATGCGCAAAGTGTTGAAATTAATTAAAAATGTTCTGTCCGGCTTTTTGTGTGTGTGTGTGTGTGTGTGTGTATTTGCCGGTTGTCTCTCTATCCTCAGCCCAGCAGTCAATGTGATGAGTGGACAAAAAAAAAATCCAAAAATAAATGTAACCAAACCACAGAGCTGCTGATGAGATAGATAGAAAAAAAAAGGAAGACGAAGGATGAAATTCGACCAAATCTACTTAAGTAGATACTTTAAGTCCTTAACATTTTTGACATCATTGCAAATATCGACATATGTACATAGCATAGGTATGGGCAAATCCACTGAATTGCGCCAATTACAGAGGTATGGTGTCCTTAGTACTTATCTGGCATACTGTGTGAAACCCTGAAACCCTTCGTCAACAACCTGACCGGTCCCCATCAGTGTGGTTTCAGGTCAGGAAATTTTAAAGTGTTCACACTTTAACAGATTCTGGATAAAACCCAAGAACTCCAAATTGATAGTATTGATACCCTTCATCTTTCTGTCGATTTCAAGGAAGCATACGATAGCATTTATAGAGACGAGCTATATAGAGTCATATCTAGTTTCAACTTCTCTGCCAAAATAATACCTCTTGCTAATCACTCTTTCTTTTAGGCTGAGAAGACATTCGAGTAGTAAAGTCATATCCCGAAAAACTAAGTAGACTTTGTGTAAGACCTTGATCACCCCAGTCCTGCTTTGTAGCGCTGAAGCGGATGAAGATATCCTCAATCGCTTCGAGCAATAGATCCTTCGTAAAATTTTCAATCTTGTTTGGGTTGACGGCCTTTGGAGGAGGATGTTCAACGATGAATTAAGATGGCTAGGACATGTAGAGTGAATGGACATAAATTATCGTGAGTAAGTAAGTAAAAAATTTCCTAATAGGTTATAGGCGTAGACTATAGCCATGCAATAACCACTGTCCAAAAGTGCATGAGATGAGGTGAGTGACAGAAATATGATACACTAAAATGAAATCTATTAAGTCTATTGAAACAGATTTTATTAGAGTGTGCAATTGGCCACACGCCCAAATTGGCTAAATCACGCCCAAATCTAGAGGATAACGCTTATGACATCAAGGATCTCCGCGTGCAATGCGTCCATGCCAAGAAGAACTACACGTAGATCGCCTTCCTACTGATGGATCGACGAAATCGAATTGCTCTGAACAAACTGCTAGCAAGCAAGGCGAAGAGGTCAATACTCCAGAGGCAGGCCGGAATTCAACCAGAAGCAAATGATATTTAAGAATGTCAGGAAGGCATTAAAAATTGAAAGGCAAACAATTAAAGGATCAACACATTGGACATGTCACTGTCATTCGCCAAACAACGGACACTGCCGCGTATTTCTTAACGAGATAGTTGAAGAGTACAACCTCTTCCTTGCTGGATATCAGGTTACTGTAACATACCAAAGAATTGTGAGATTGACGAACTGGCCAGACGAGGTTCCTCTGGTTTAAATAGTATAAGTGTCACCGACATCGAGGCGCCAACGTCCTATGCTAAATACCTTATCAAAGTCGTTACGACGCGGAGAGTAAGATCAATCATCGATGGCATTAACTCGACCAATGCAACACCATTAGCCTTACCTGGCCAAGTCTAAATAAGACCAGATCAATCGAACTTCTAAAACATACATAAGAGAGGAACACTCTCGAAGTTGGTTAATACCCTCACCGGACGCTGTGCTATAGGAGGACATGATCAAAGATTGGGCAACTACTTCTGTAGTAGTTGTAGGACGAAAAGGAAGAGGTGACCATTAGTGCACTTGCCAACATCAGAGGGCGACACACCCACCTTACCCACCTTACACTGGCAGCACAATGGTCCTTATCCTGCATCCTCATAGAAGGCCGATTTCAACCAAACAACCAACCAACTGCCTACAAGATCGGTTTGACGATACTCAAATGACACGGAGCACCACAACTTACATGTCGTACTATGCTCGAGAATATCACCACAGTACTGTTCCCTATCTACATGGACAGTAAAACGTTCAACGAAGAAATCCCATCGGTAATACCAGAGGAATCGCATCTATCGTGATCAAAAATTAGGGATAGTCAAGCACCAGGCTCGAATAAAGCACTGAAAGTAGTTGTAAAAGCAAGACGAAGTCATGCAGAATTGCCTATGAGAAGGGATATACCCAGATTATTGGAAGTTAATGAAAATAAACCTCCGGAGTACTATCTCCATTTGTCTAAGGAGTACGATAGGAAAAATATTGAAGAAGATTATGTGGAATAGAATAGCGTTTCTCGGCTATTAGTAGCAGCCTATCTGGCTTAGAACGCTAGTTTGGGTTCCGGAAAGCCCGGTCAACAGTGACAATAGACGCTATAAAAATCTGTGGTAGATATCGCTGTCTGAACCATAGAAACTATATTTATCACCAATTCAGGCTGATGCTATGGCTACAAAACAATCCAGACAGAAATTGTCGACTGTCTACAGACTCAATTTTCTAAGAACAATTTGGATACCATAGAGAGGAAATGTATGTACTCTTATAGTGGAGTTGAAATACCAAAAAAAGAAAAACAATGGACTATGTCAAGGAGCATGATTGACGTATCCCTTGGAAACAAGCCCACTGACCGCATATAATTAGATTAAGGTAGTATGCGAGTTTCACTTTAAAACCTAACTTCGCACTCTCTTGCTACAGCCCACGTTCTAGAAACGTGCGTAAAAGGTTCAATTTCATTTTCCAATAATCAACCTCTCGACCCTCGACATAAATCGATGACTCTGAATTCTGCCTAGGCAAATAAATCCACAGCGAATGGATACAAAAAATCAGTTCAATTGAATAGCAAATCGAGTGTAACACGCATATTTACCTGGATTTCAAGTGCCCCTTGATGGTGGTGGTGCTCGAGACTTCCAATATTATTTGCAAGTCGGTAAGCAATCCACTTGAGAAAGCAATTAACATCGAAATCATGAAGCTAACTCTCGTGTGCTCGGTCAATGTCGACAACGGATGAGTCCTTATTAACCGTGACAATGTCAGTTCGACAGTGAATTGACTTCAATTGGTTTTGTGTACGCGTCTGTGGGGTGCGGATGAATATTTTGCGTATCTAAACGTATTGTTGGATGGATTTTAACCTCAAGTAGATGTACCGTTGCAGATATTGCAATGAAATTGACAATTAATGCGACCCTATCCAGGATAGGAATAAAGGATTCTTGTCATTTTAAGTGCTTGTATCTGATGAAGACTTAAATGTTAATTAGTTTCTGCCAATAAGTGATAGAGAAGTTCATGCAGTAGAGTAAGAGATTTTGCTTAAAGCTCCACTCCATGATTAGACTTCAAAGTACCCTTACACAATATCTGTTGAAATACAAACAAAAACTCCCAACCCACCTACTAAAGTTAATTATTTCCTCCACATATCCTTACACAACATCACCCGCATATAGCGCCAAACAAAAACCATCAGGACAGACAAAAAAAAAAAAAAATCATCAGTAAACAGGAAAAGACGCCATGACAATTAACGTTCAATCCAACAAATACCGAGACCGAAGAATATCCCTTTTATTTTCAGCATTTCCTCTTCATATTTGTCTCTTACGCTAACGAACTGCAATTTATTACATACACCCATCCTTGGCTCGCATCCATGGTAATTTAGATGGAAGGGGGCGGGAAAACTTAAAAAAAAAAAAAATTACCAAAACACGACAAAATACATGCCTTTTCAAGTCCTGGAGTTCTGCAGAAAATTGTCAAATTTCCAACTGTTTTTCCTTTGTTCTTCAATCGGTTCGTTACTTCTTTTATATGATGGCGCCAATTCGCTGCTGTCCAAACCTACATACATACATAGCGATTATGTACAGGATGTGTTGAAAGTTACTACACAGGAAAATTGAATTGAGTTAGGTGCTTTCTATTTTTAGAAAATCTACGAGCAAGATTAGATTAGATTAGAAGTAAAGCCTAATTTGCACTTCATTTCAAGGAATGTAAAACCAATTTTAACGATTTTGCGGAAATTTTAGGTTTCGCAGGAATGCAGCTAATACCTTTCGATCCTTATCGAAAGCATTCTTCAAACAGATATACAACTTGATAAGATTTAGTAAGAATTTGTCTCAAAACATGTAGAAATCAAGACATCGAATAATTCATTCAATAATGTCAAAACATGCGAAGTGAAAAGAAAGCTTGAAAATTCCAAACTTGATCATGTAGTGCTGCTGACAAGAGGACAATTCATATCCATTAACAGCGAAAACACTTAATACGTGAACAAAGCATTGTGGACTTGGCGTTAATCCCGATAAAACCGAGCTCGTGTTATTCACTAATAAAAGAATTATACCACAATTCAAATTACCGGATATCTCTAAGGATATCTGATAGTACTTGGTACCTAGTACTTAACTCAAATCTTAATGACAATGAAAGAGTCAAAAACTCAAAGGGCATTTACACACTCTAAAGAACTTCGTATGTGACTACACGGTACCATACTTTTATTTTGAAAACCATTATCTTGCACTTTTCTAAATAGAGAAGAATGTGAAACTAAGAAACTAACAAAGAACAAATCTATATCTATCTACACAGACGGCTCAAAGATGGATATAGAAACAAGCCTATTACACGAGCCCACATTCTCCGCGGAACTAAACCTACACAGCTCAATCAGACTTCCTGAATACACCAGTCCTGGCAGTATCAAAGGCAGCCAGTCACTGATGGTAATACCACAAGGTAACATTACAATTTTTTTGACAGTCAGAAATTAATCAAGTCCGAGACTGTCGTTAAGAACTTAAGGTTCTTGGCTCATAGGACATTATGTATAAATCTCTGTTGGGTCTTTGGTCACAAGGATATAACAGGGAATGAGACAGCTGACTAAGGTACAAGAAATAGGTATGCAATGGACGAAAATCAAGAACTTCAATAGATTAAGCCTCTTCTCTCTAACCTCAGGAAGCGAGTCGAACGTAAGATCCTAATGACAGTCAGCAATAGATGGAACTTGCTTACCACCTCCTTTTTTGTGGATCTGGCAAACGGTGCTGAGATTCCATTCATCAGGCATACATTTATCTGACCAAATTTTTGAAATGAGTTGGTGTATGCTCTCTACTAGGCCAGCTGGTAAGCCGTCAAGTCCAGCAGCCTTGTTGTATTTAAGCTGGGATATTGCTATCCTCATCCCAAACATGTCCTCCTTTCCTATCTGGGCGTTAAAATTGCCTAGCACGATTTTAACGTCATACTTAGAACATTGCTCATATGTTTTGTCGAGGAGTTCATTCGCACATTCATTGGTGGGCCATCCTTGTCCTCTGGGCACGAGAGCATATTAGGCTTATGTGTGCGAATTTAGCCTTGATGTGGCTTGTCATAAGACGCTTGCTAACGTGTCGAAAGCTCAAGACTTATTGCCAAAATCTGCCGAGTATGACGAATCCACACCCGAATAAGCACTGCTTCTGCTCCCTATAGGTATTGATAGGCACTTTCATTACACACTGTACACTAGTGGTATGCATGTAACAGTTATTATATTACATACCATGTACATAATTTGGGTTGATTGTACTTTACTTTCCATATACATAGGTACACATAATACACATAAGAACTTTTATTGAAGATATGGCATGTACATGTGTATATTTGGATTGGTAGTTTATGTAGAACCATTTCTGATCCGATATTGTTAACCCGCTGTTTTTTTCGGGAAAACTCTCCTCACTTTTTTCAACACCTAAAGCAATCCTTTGAAATAACTGCAATAAACTACTATTTCTGGGTCGTTTTCAGCGAAACGGCTTATACGGAAAAGAAACACGTTTCGTTTGAAAGCAAAACGTGAAAAACAAAAGATATATTCCAGAATACCTACATACGTGAAATATTACTACACAGTCGTGTAGCAGTAGGCGTTGGGGTAGGTAGGATGAAAAACATGTTCTTTTTTTAAAAAGGATATTTTCCACTTTTATTACAAAGTTTCTTGATACGAAGTCAATTGGTATACTTTGAACGTTCGTTTGAGGGCAAATTTTTTGAGGATTTCCCTTTTTACTAAACGCAAAAGGTTTGGAACATCGAATTCTGTGTGTATTAGGTTGTTAAAAGATTCATTTCCAATTTAGCTCGAAGTGTGTTTAAATTTGCAGTTGTGTATGTACATATCTATATAGGTAAATATGTGGGTATGTAAGTCAAAGCGGTATGCTTGGTACTAATGGGTATAAGAGAGGATACAAACCAGTTGTTGGAGTACATATATATGTAGGTGCACCACTGCTGGATACTGGATAATTTCTTGATCAAATGACAATCTTTTATTTTTTCTCTCAGACAACGTCTTATCTCGTCAAAGATTGATTAAAAAAGGAAGCATCAGTGCATTAGGTCTTGAGATTTGGTCCCAAGTACGAACATTGTTTTGAATTTAAACTCGAACAGTGTAGCCAGTATATTTAAAACATTCTGAGGTAACATCTAATATCTAGGACTGTGTACCACTATGAAAGCACATCTTTATCTAAATTCACAGACAAATCCAAATTTCATTAGTCGAGACCAAATTCTTTCGCTTTATTCGATGCGTTTAAACAAGAAGCCAAGCGCCTTGAGGACGCTGGAATAGGGAAACCGATCAGATTCAGCAAATGGGGTGCACCAATTGTCGTCGTCTCCGACTGCTCTGCACTGACTTCAAAGTTACCATTAACCCTTATCTAGAAATAGATTAGTATCCTATACCAAGACTGGAGAAATTGTTTGATAAACTATAGCACATGAACAACTATTTTAAAAAAAATCGATCTTACAGACGCTTAGCTGCAAATAGAATTAAATGATGAGTCAAAATCACTGGCCGTGGCTGGAAAGGATGACAAGGACCATTTCCTGAATACAGTGTTCCAGAGACTGTCTAAATACGAGTTGCGAATAAATCGTGAAAAGTGTGTATTCCTTCAAGCCGAAGTTGAGTATTGGCCATATAATAACCGCAAAAGGAATTCATCCATCCCAATAAGGAGCTCTTTAAATCAGAAAACATACGACGTCCTATCGAACTAAAGGAATTACGAACGTTCCTACGAAAAGCGAACTATAATGGAAAGTTTATTCGCACCACTTAATCTGGTTCGTAGAAAAGATATACATTTTAAATGGGGTTCTTCCCAACCAAAGGCTTTCGAAAATCTAAAGTAACAAGTGGGTGGGTGATGCCACTTCATTATCGCCTGGAGTTGTCAATAGTTCTAACCACTGATGCGTCCTATGGAATATGAGCACTAATAGCGCACTTAGATGACGTAATACCACTTTGTAATACAAGAATATCATTATCAGATTACCAAGGATAAATCTTGCTTCAAGTAGAACATCTTCGACTAGCATAACCACAAACTTTGCAGAGACGAGTCACAGACATGCTACACGATGGGCACTAGGGAATAGTTAGGTAGGGGGGGGGTGACTGCACTGATAATGTGTGCAGCCTCACTCGGATCTCAACGGATCCATTGTGTTCCCAGGTTTAACTAAAACCAAAGACTTTTATACCCAAAACTTAATCCATGTCAGAAGAACCTTCTGTTGAGGTTGTTGAAAGATACCTTTCCCAGGGTCGAGTATCTTGTTCTGTTGAGGCTTGGGCATTCGCAGAGGAAATGTGTCGTGTCATCCTCTACTTCTGGGTCGCTACAGCCTCTGCATAGGTCTGTGGTGCTGATTCTCATTCTTCTGAGGTGGGCCACAATTTAATTGTGGCCTGTAAGAATACCTATGAGGTGACTCAGCTGTGGTCTATTCAGCGATAGAAGTTTTCTAGTCCTTCTTCTGTTGTATTGAGCCCTTACCACACCTTAAGTGATTTTGGACATAAGAAGTCTAATGGGCGTTAGGACTGAGTGACCTACTGTTAGGTCTTTTGATCCGTGGAGGTTCATGTGTCCCGGAATCCAGTAGATCGTGATGTTGTGCTTTGAGCTGAGGAATTTGAGTTCCTGTTTGCATCTCTTGACCAATTTAGAGTTGGTTGAGATGGAGGTGATGGCTTTGATGGCTGCTTGACTGTCTATATAGATATCGATGTGTTCAGGCAGGGCTTAGTTCCTACTATATATTTCCGCTTGAAACACACTTGCTTGGTTGGGGAGTTTCAATTACCGGGCAATTGGTGGTGCCTCTGGAGTCGGGATTAATGACATTCCCATTTGTCCAGCTCTCTATAGAAGAAAATTTTGAGTCGAGCTTGAGGCTGAAGTCCGTGTGGGGAGAAATGTAATCGGAAGGTAGGTTGACATTTGACCATTTTTTTATGGCGCTGTGTCCAAATTGATTGTCTTTGTACATGCAGGTTTGGGGGAGGCTTTTAGCCGATATTTCTTTTGTGAAGAGATCCAATGGGCAAAGCCCTAGCATGGTTTCAAGGGCTGCGGTGGGTGTCGTTCTAATTGCGTTTGCGGTACCCACACATGTTAGACGTTGGATCCTTGTGAGGGTGATAAGGTTTGTGGCTTTTGCGACTGCTGACCACCAGACCAAACAGCCGTACGTAAGGATAGGTCTAACGTCCCTATTTTTTGCCGAAAATGTAGGTATCTAGCCTTGTCTGATATTTGGAGTTGAGCCCCATTTAATCTAGGTGGCTCGAATTCGGCTATATTTCTCTTATTTGTGAAGAGAACTAGTTCGGTTTTTTGTTTAGACCGAGTCCACAGACCCAGTCCACAGTGTTTGGCCCAGTTCTTTAGGGAGTTTAACACTGTTTGTAGCAGGTCAACGATTGTGGGCAGGAATTTACCAGTCGCTAATATGACAACATCATCAGCATAGGTGACGGCCCTTACCCCGTTTTGGTCTAAACTAATTAGTATTTCGTTGATTACTAGGTTCCAGAGTAGTGGTGATAAGACTCCACCTTGGGGTGTACCGCGCGAGGTCACAGCATGAGCTTGGCTACTACCCTGTTCAGATTTGATGTGTCATGCATTAAGCATACATTCGATTCAATCTGATAGGGCAGGATTTACGTGCATGTGGTCTAGTGCTGATCTGACTGATTTCAGGTTTACATTATTGAAGGCCTTTCCAATGTCCAGGAAAGCTGCTAATGTATATTCTTTTTGATGTAGTGATTTCTCGATTATAGTAACCACTTCATGTAGCGCTGTCTCAACTGATCGGCCCTTCATATAGGCATGTTGGACAGGTGAGATATCATTAGGGTTAAGTTTGGAGTGAATCTATGTATATGTCTAATATTCTTTCTAGACTACATTCTATGCCGGAAATTTCACGAAGGCTCCTCTTTGGATAGAAGCCACTATTGTAAAGACAATAGGATTTATGATGTTTTTGGTCAACATCCATTGTGGGTTGTGGAATTGCCATCAGAACCAGCTCAGAGCAAGAAGTGAATCAAACAGCGCCTGGTATTACATCCTCACAACTAGCTCATCTGCTGGTGTGGACAACAATCGGTCTAACAAGTTCGTCCTTACATGACACTAATCATCTAAGTAATTGCGGTTCAGAACAACTATTGATGCCTTTCTTCAAAACGACATATCCGGACGTTGATAGCCACTAATGGGGCTCGTTTATTTCCGTTTCCAGCCGTAACGGAGAAAATAAGTTGAATTGGTGTGGAGGAATGATATGACAGATCCTTTAAGTGTACCATAGATGCAATTTATAAGCAAAACTACAATCTGACAGTCAAAGACATAATAGTTTTGATTCATTCTTGTCTTATGCCGCTATCCAATGTGATAGCTTCCGTAAGGAAGACAAGGCGTAAAAAAAACATTCCGTAGGTGGCGTTAAAGGGACCTCAATTGATTTTAAGTCACGAGACTGGAAGCAATTATCTAAGAATTAAATTGGTGTGAAAGCCATGTAGATCATATTAGGTTTAAAAAAGACGGTGCTTGAGTCTTGGGGTCAGCTCATCACCGCATACTCTGCATAAATCTGGTTTAGCTTCAGTTTATTAATATGGCAACGTGGTATGTTCTGTTTTCTACAGAGTGTTTGTTTCGCTGTAAGATCCTTTCTGCCTACTTTCTTTCATTGAGTAATTCAATCCGATCTGATGAGGTTGTAGTGGACTCACTACTTAAGTTATTCACGTTTGATACGGAGAAATTCTAAAGGTTTGGGAATGCCATGGTTCAGCTATAAAGGTAGGTACAAACATGGAAATTGAATCGCCTTTTGATACATCATCTTTGGCATCTTTAAGATTACATAGCACTCCGGCCATTGACTCATGAACTTGTTATGTTTCTTATTTTATTTTTGATGGATAATAGAACCTAGCACTACTGTTTAAGTACAACAGAATCCATGACAACACTCTTTTACGACAATCGGAGATACTCTGTGTTCCTAGAAACAGGAAGCATGTCATCTTAAAGAAAAAAAAAATCATAGATATTAGAGATTCTACTCAGTGGCATTTCGTTTGCCGTCCCGAAATGCCATAACATCCGCATCCGCCGACAGCAGTCGTTAGAACGCGTAATGTCACACTTTGATGGATTATTGACGACTTTTTAATGTATCATCATGTATCATGTATGCCTCTCTACATACGCGTACGCGCAATAAACCTGTTTAATGATAAAATATGATGTTCCTGCGAACGACAGCGTGACATATCATTTGCTAGGATCTACCCAACGAAATCTGCATCAATTGTCGAAAATGGCATAGACACGCGGTACGCGACGACGACGACGACACGCGAATCCTTGTACCTTGTTGAAGGCACAATATTCGAATATATGTACATATGTACGTATCAATGAAATTTGTGAAATCACTTTCCGCAAATTTTGTAGATGTGAAAACAAACTTTCAGGTTTGAAGCTGAATAGGCGACATAGTGCATATCATTTTGGACATTTTCGAGAGATTGGAACTCTGGGCGAAAATACCCGTTGACCCATAGCGCATTCGATATTCAATTTAACATTCACCAGAGACTTGGTAAATATGTACCTATATGTATACGCCGACCACGCTTGTTTGTTTGTATACGCCGAAGCTGGTTTTATTGAATTTTAATTATAATGACATTGTGCAGCTAGATGACATCATTTGCGTTTAATGAATATCTCATTAGAGTGAACGTTTATAACGTCCGAGAGATGACGGACGCTCATTTGAAATGCTATCGATTGCTTTAAAAGTCTCAGCTACCTTTTCACAAAATTATTAATAAATGTTTACACGGAAATGAGCCAAAAATTCTATTTATTTTGAGTGGTGCTACGGATACCACCACTTTAATGCCCTCGTATAGTAAGTTTTATCACTTTTTTTCACTCCCATATTCCGGCATTCTTACGGCTTTAAGGATCAAAAAGTTGGCGGAGATATCTTGGAAATATTAAAAATTATACTCGTCAAGTTTACTTTTGAAGACAAAACTATTTCTCTAAGATGGTGGACTGTAATGTTGGGAATGTTATTGCAGAGATCAACTTTGAGAAATTCCCTAAGGACATTATCTTTGCTTAAACAAAAGAGCTTGTTAGAGTAATTAAAGAATTCTTCTTGCCACAAGCTGTTTGAAGGAAAAAAAAGTTTTTCATTCGAATCAGAATGGATACTCAGGGAGTCGTAATTTTCAAATGGGATTCAATGAATTACTGCTGCTTTTCGAAATTTAATTAAAAAGATATGTACATATAATTTTTTTTCTATATAATTTCTGTAAATATGTAGGTTTTGTTTTATTTCTAATAAATGCGACTAGAATATTCTGAATATTTTGTTTGGGTTTACCTGAGGAATTATACACATGTATCATAAGAGAAAGCAGTTGCATTCATTAAATTTTAAAGCTTCAGGCAGAGAGGGGATTCAATTCAGTTGCTGTGCACTGATATTCAGAAAAAGCTAGGCATGCAAATACTTACTTTTACTTACTTAAATCCTATCACCCTTCGAGGAGGCGTCAACAAAGCCTGCGTGCCGTCTTGTTCGGATTTCTGCAGTGCGTTTGAACTCACTCCAACTCTTTCCCTTAGCCTCGATTCCTCTTCGACTGTCCTTCTTCGCATTGTTTGCTCAGGCCGCCCCGCTCTTCTCCTTAATTGCGTAATAAATGGGCCGATTTCGCGCCAATAATGTGTGTGATCAATCCATTGCCACTTCCACTCCCGTATGATGACGTCTATAGGTTCTTGATCCGTTCTCAGATAAAGGTGTTCGTTGGAGCCCTACTGTGCTTGCCTCAACTTGCACATTTTGTGGAATTTGGTGAGAAACGATTATTTTATTGAAGATGTTATTGTCCACCTCAATCCTTGGTTTCTTTAAGTTAGTGCTGCCCGAAGTACCTACATCGTTGACGATTACCAGAAATAACGACGACGATAAAAGTATACGGCGCTGAGGTACTCTACTATACACTTCAAAGTCATCTGACACCATACCATTGTGCAGAACATGACACATGACACATTACCACCCTCGTAAGTAGCCTTAATAATAGCTACAAGTTTTATCGGAATACCTCTCCTACGCAAGGCTATCCAGATAGTATCTGTGTTCCAACTGTCCAAAGTCTTTTTAAAGTCAATACACAGTTCCACGTGCGAGCATTTGCTTGCTTTGGGTATAAAGTTAACTTCAACTTCGATTGGTAGGTTGGGAATGTAGACCAGATTCAGACAACCAGACATGACGGCTTTAGGCCAAGCGAGCTATATGTCTTCTGATTGCTGAAGCGCAGCAGGAATGGTACACATGGTCCAAAGGATCTTTTTAGTAGTAAATTTGATGATGGAGCAACAAGCACGGTGAACAGAAGGTGGTTTCGAATTGAGGTACAGCAAGTAAGGAGCTACCAGGAAAATGTGTGTTCAGTAGAAGGTCGATGGACTCCTTACTAGAAGTACTGGCTGTATTAGGTGGCTGGGCGTAGAGAGATTTTTGGAGAAGTTTTTCCATAGCCTTAAGGCTTGAGAGGACTCTTCTATACTTTCGTAAAAGAGTCTTCAAGAATGCTTCTAGGCATTGAAGTTCCCGTCTGAATATTTATCGCCCTATTTTTCAGCATATTGTCCACCCAACTCATCACCAATGGGTTAAGCCTGCGTTCTTCTAAGACTACTCTCAGACTTTCGAAGTATATCTTATCGAAGGCACCTTCAATTTCTTCCGCAACGCGTATCACCTGGTGTAGAGTTGTTTCCGTAGACCTGCCAGCTCTGTATGCATGTTGTCTACTACTCAAAGGACACGCTTTCAGCGCCGTGCTGTCCATATGGTCCACCACAATTCTTTCCATTGTTTTCAACAGAAATGATGTTAGGCTGACCGGTCTGAAGGACTTCGCTTCGGTGTAGTCCTTTTTTCCCAGCTTTGGAAGAAACACCACATTTGCTTCTCTTCATGTTACTGGTAGGCATGTAACGTATATATACACCCCTAAGGCTTGATACAATGAGATCTGCACCCTATTGCATTAAAGTTAGGAATATACCTTCCGGCCCTGCGATCTTGTAAGGAGTTACTATCCGTTCCGCTTCTGTCCTATCCATCCTGTTTGCTCCTTGTTTGCTCAGAGCAAGTCTCAAGTTCCCTACACCACAAAGGCGTAGGGCGATTTTCTTCTACCAAAGTAGGTGTACAGGTCTCTTGGTATGCATTTTCAACAGCTGATTGTAAATGCTTCAGCTGCGACTCTACATCCCAAATGGTTTTCGTTGTTTTGGGTAACCTCCCATTCGGTTTATCCCGTAACACTTCCTGGCATTTTACTTTGTCCGTGTTCCTGGGAATCCTGACATATTTCCACCGTTTTTTAGATGAAGTGTCTAATTTTGGGCACATAGTTGCGGCAGCATAACCGCTTTAACTCCGTGCCTCACCAATACACAAGATCTAACTTTTTCGCCAGATCGCACATATTGCCTCCTACAGCAAGGCAATATCAATCGACTCTTCCACATAGCATCTGGTCAACATTGCCGATGCAGCTTTACTGTGGTGATTCGTTCTCTTTTTTATTATTTTTCAAAAATGTTTACGTAATGGTCCCACGAGCCGGGGAGAAATCACAGACCAGGTAGGCAGAGATCCCGATTACCCACCCTACTCAACTAGTATACAAAAGAGGATTGAGATGCCCTTGAGGAGTTACCACTAGCGGTTCAATTACCTCTGAACCCTGTATTCCAGTAGAAGCACTACTTAAACACAGCTCCCTCGTCGTGGCGACTTACAACCTTGGAGTTAAGGGTTGTTGAATCTTAGTTTTCACATTCAGCTCTACCAGAATAGTGTTAACTACCTGTTCCTCCAATTAAGCCACCCCACCGCGACAAGGTGTCCAACATCTTGGATGGTTTTTGGAGCCTTAATCAGTCACAACGTAGTATGAAATGGAAACAATAAATCTAAAATCTAAAATCGAAATTTTTTCTATGAGCATTGATCTTGCACTTTTTAGGGCTGTATGTACACTTTTGTGCCTTACTGTATATGTATAGCTAAAAACCAACTCACCGCAATCGGTCAATATTTTATTTATATTTTTACTCCAAAAAAACATTTTTATGAAATGTAATGCTGACGATACTCTTTCAACAATTATATGAATACAAGAACATGTGAGGGTGTCTAACCTATTTTAGCATACGAAATAAATTTGTACTCGCTATAGTGCATTGCCTATACGAGTATGCCTATGTGGTTATGAAAATTTGACGCGTATACCAATTAGGTAGATCTCGCATCACCAGGTCTGTTGTGTTGTGTTCCATATTCACTTCGCAGTAAACATTTATTGCACCGTTTTTGGAAGTGATCCACAAATGGGAATCAAAATGGAAAATATTTATGAATTTAATTTGCGGCCGCCAGATAGACATGCTGTACACATACATAGTATATTTGTGAAACACGAGATTATATTTAAAATTCGTCGACAATCGAATTAAAATTTTCTGTGCGGTTGAATCATTTTTGACACCAGAAATCGGGGCAATTCCAATTAGTGGAATGTACTGCTGTTTGGATGGTTGGTCTTGTTAGAATTTATTTACAAATCGTTAGGGCGCGATTTAATTTGTAATTAAATATGGATATGTATTTCGCTTGTGTGTGTTTGGTTTTCAAAAACAATACCGCTATTATAATTTATTTAATTTATTGTTGTATTTATGTATTTATTTATTTCATTTGTAAGAGAAATAAATGAAACAAGGGTTTAATGACATTTTATGTTCTATCATTCATCTGGTCATTTTCTAAGGCACAAAGAAATATGTTTTGAAATCCTCAGTCAAAGAATTCAGAGAAACTACAAATTTTTTATTATAGGTGAGATTATGGTGAGGTTATGAGTTAGATCTTGCATAGGCGGTTATTAATCATTGCATACCTATAGGAAGCATACAGCGCTTCACCTCACTTAGAAATTCATGCATTCATTCAGAAACTCTACTCTGGATTTCGTCTATGTAGAAACTTAAATAATTTCGAAGTTTAACTCTTCCAAGTTTAACTTCCTCCTTTTTCGGTTCAAATACCTTCGCATGCTATCGACTGAAAATGATTTCGAACTGGAACTTAGCAGCAGAATCGGTTTTATGAAAGTTTGAAGCACCACGCCAGACAAATTTGTAATGGACTGACTACACCTAAGGGCACGAGTTGTATAATATGTATTGTAGTGGAATGGACTCGTCCAGTACACAAAGGTGGCGAAGAATAGTCGAGGAAGAAAGAAGGCCTTGGAAATAAAAATGCAATGCATTCGAGCATTGTTGATACTGTATAAAAGCATCGATTTCCTTCTCGAATTTATGCAAAAAAAATTGAGAATTTACATTTTGAGCCAAGGATTCTTATCAAGAGCAGCTCATTAAGAATTTGTTATTACAACAACCCTTTACGAAGTAGCTCAGAAATACATATATATAAACTAAACAATGTACTTGTTTTCTCCTGAGAAAATAATTACCATACTAAAAACTTTAAGGACATTGTTTTTTTTTTTTTTTTTGTTAAAAAGGCAAAACAGGCGAAATTATATTCAAGAGTTTCCTTCCCACTACAACGTAAAAACTGTTAATCTCTTAACCATTTTCTCTTTTGTTTGCACCCTTTAACCTGTCCAAGAATTTACGGCTACCGGTGTAAAGAAGCAACAGCACCTGTTGAAAGTGCAATTAATTTTAATAATTGTAGAGGGTCTTAAGACCTGACAAGAGGGTGTGAACACGAGGAAGTTAATTTTATGAATTTGTTGCAAGGATATGACCAACGACTGGTTAGGTACTGACTTAATTTGTGGTTGTAACCTTCCAATGAAAATTTGAAATGGGATTCGTAAGATGCGGTTTATTAAACGAAACTGTGGAGAGCTGCTTCTCCTATGTCAAACACGACCTTTTGAGTTTCAAATTTTTTTCTACTTATTCATACTCTTTTAAATGAGAACTGCTACGTGTAAACACCACAGAAATGAACTTCAACCGAAATGAACTACATATTTCCACAAGCAATCATTGAGATAAGTACATATGTATGTATATTCTGAGGAAGCGTATGTTAACTTCTTAAGTCCACACCTTCTCACAACTGACAAACTAATAAAGTAATAAGAAACATGTCATATTCGAAAATTCGTCCTTACTGCCTAAAATGATGCTCCTGAAACAAACATGCACTCAATCTCGAGTATACACGCAGTCGAAAGGAGTTTGAGTGAGTTTTCGAAACAGGTACTTATCACGCCATCACAATTTACTGTCAGGTCCCCTCTCTACATGAAAAATCTTCCTTTCAACACGGAGGTGGTGGTGGCTATGATATTTAACTCGTTATGGATTCCATTAGGTGAGCATGCGGTAGGGAAATAAGGAGTTACCATCATAACAGTGGTACACCACAAAACTCATTCGCATATGTAACCCATGTGTGCACACTCTTATAGGCCTTCTGATATTATTATGCTTCCTTGCAGACAATTTCAAACGAGGATGGTTCCTAGATGGGGTGTATTTCAGCAATGTGGTTTATTATGAGGAAAATGTTAATTCTTTGAGGTAAATCATACTTTTAAGTTGCGTATACGCCAGAGGGTGGCAAATTGAAATTGAGCAGACAGTGTGGCATCAAATTAGGGAATTGCGAATAGTAATAAGAATGTAGTGATTCACACAAGTCTTGCAGATACAAAGAGACTTCGTTGTGAACTAAATTCGGTGATAACAGAGGAGATGGTACTTTGTGAGATGGTGGCTCGAGTTGCAAGTCCAACAAATCAAAGACAATGAACAGAAAGCGATGAAGTATGCACTAAAGCACTGTAAGAACGATATTTTGCGTTTCGTCGATAACACCATTAAAATAGCAGAAGAAGAAGTGGAAAAGGACCTAAAATGGCAATATACCTATAGTTTAAAGGTACCACTCTCCATGCAACAAAGGTGGTAGTTGGATAACAAAATTGAGGTAATCTACATAGATTCATGTAAGAGGGTTCATTATGGTGACTATAAACTGTACCTTTTCATCTTGTATACGATATGAAACGGGAATAGGAAGGTCTACTATGGTAGAGGCTTTTACTGCGACGAAAGCGGATAATTCTGGACTCTAGCTGTAAACTCACTTTACTGGTAAGCAGATAACGAGTGGATCATAGCTTAGCCCGCCTGTGCAGATTGAGCTTGATCTAAGTTGGAAAACTCGGTATAGCTGGTATACTAAATCGGCCATGGTAGCAGATGAGGCTATAAACTCAACTCTGAAGGAAATCTTCATTGGGTGTCTGACACTGGCATATATTCCTTTAACTTGGCGTACGGTTTGAGTGACTTTTATATCAAAAATTGCTTGTAATGACTACTTGCAGCTGAAGCATATTCAATTGCAAAGCGGAACGGATAGTAGCTCCAGAAGCTTTCAGTGGGCCGATAAAAACGTGGTGTCAGGAAAAAGGGCTCCCCATTAATGTGGAAAAGACAGATCTAATCATCTTCACTAGGAAGAGGAGAGATCTGGAATTTTAGTCCTTGACACTTTTCGGATCGGAGCTACATGTGACCAGGAATGTGAAGTATGTAGATGCTGGACTAACTTGGAACTTCCATGTGGAAGAGAAGATTAGAAAGACAAAAAGGGTGCTTCTTCAGTGCAAACGGGTATGTGGGGAATATCGCCATTGTAGATAGTTAGACCGATTATTACATATGCGTCAGTTGTATGGTGCTCTAGATGAGAGGCCAACGAAAAGGCGAACTCTCTAACAAAGCAAGGGTTAACATTGTAGTTCTCTGGTCCGGAACCATTCGCTACAATTGGCAGAGGGATGGTAGAATGCCTAATTAGCAACTGGGCCACGACGGAACTGCGCAGAAGGTGGTCAACCGTGGAAGGTTGCAGGCAGGCGATTGGCACCACTCATAGACAAGTTATCTACAGGTCATGGAAATTACGGGTATCACCTTAAGAAGATAGGTCTTCTAGAGGATGGCAACTGTGAACTATGCCTGGAGGAAGTCGGGACCGCAGCACATATATTGTGTCAATTTTCGGCGCTAGCTAGCAAAAGAAGGGATGCCCTAGGTAGCCACTGGGTAGATTCCCAGAGGATGAACCAGATTTCTGTAAAACAGATGCTAGCGTTGACACGGGGACTCAAAGCCAGAGAGGAAATGTGGAGAAATCCAGAGAGACTCTCGGGCTAAGATGGATCATGGAAGAGGGACGAAAAGGGACCCAACACGGTGGTCTGGTTCGAAATCTCTCTAAAATATGTATATACATACGTATATTTAAGTTTAGAGCTCCTTGCATAATGTCCTAAAATGATGTATTAAGATGTCTATACTGTCAGTACTCAGTACGTCCTTGAACTTTCGTACTACATACATAGATGTGGCTACTGGTTACTTATTAAAGGAGTTCACCTATAGCAATGTAAAAGGCAACCTAAATAAACATAAATGACCAAATGATAGTTTCTTTTATATCCAAAATCTGGACGACATCAAGGGTGAGACAGGCTTAATTGACTAAATATCGTTGCCAATTCTATTTAACCAAAATAATTGCTGCATTTTACTGCAGATCATTTTCTCCCTAAGGATTGGTATGCACATGTACATAATACCCCAAACAAAACTTCAATTCCATTCCTCTTCAGAAACTTGACTTAATAGGAAAATTACAGGCCCCCAGCAAAACCCGGTGACTATACGCATAGTAAATAGCTCTTCGTCTAGTTTCAGTCAATTAAACGTTTAAAGAGAACCTAATACGTGTATAATGGATGAACAAATCATGCGTGATATATTGGTTTTGAATACCAACGCACAATACGTAGCTACTCGTATGCGTTCCGAGTGGCGTAGACACAAACTACGCACTCAAGAGGCGCTTGTTCGTTGGAAAACTTCTACTGCAATGTAATTTGACTTTCGGTTGAAGCACAACTCAACGTTGCTAGTGCTCCTTGATAATCAACCCCAACACAATCGATGCAGTTCCTTGTTAGTATTAGTGTTCCTCGGCAAAACATCTACCTTTGGATTGGAAATGCATGCGGTAATATGTATAAGACACCCTTGTATTGATCGGCATTTTAGCTCTGTTTTGGTTAAAGAGGTCGATTGTGCGTAAATTGAATCCGTGTGCAAGTTGGTGTGTAATTCGAATTTATGAGGGGTTGTTAGACGGCTTACTACTATTTCGCACCGAAATGGTGGCAGTAAACATAATTATTTGAGGGATGATAGTATTATGGGTGCCAACAAGATGTTCGATGGTTACTTGAATTGATTCGCGGTGTTCTTTGTACATAGATACATACGAACATATGTATATGATTTCCCAAAACAGCTTAACCTTTTGATTTTCTTTGAATAGTAGGTCACTCTGCTCTTTATATTTTGTCAAACAAAAGGTATAAAACCATCTCGATTGCTATAGATTTTAGTAAAAATCTGGATTTATTTTAAAGATTTGAACAAACATCAAATTCAGTGGAACGCCCTTTCTGCTATTCAAAAACACCAGCTGGCAAGTAATCTTTAGTGCCTTATTGACTTAACAATTACAAAAGTTAATGTTTAGTTATTTGATTTCTTTGGTCACAATCAAAGTCTCTAAGTACCGACGCGAAAATTCGATTTATTCAACACGAATTTCACCAAGAAAACATGTAAATTAGATTCCGAGGGCAGGGGACAGCAAAGAACCCATGTAACGCTCTCTCAAGCACAATCACGTGGAAATCATTTCCATTGAAAATGTTAATTAGAACATTTATTGTCTTCGCTTGGCAATCTGAAAGAGTTCCCATCGGGAGTGAGAGGTCCCGTCTTTGCTGTTCGATAACTCATCGAAGTTAAATTGGGAATCGAAATTAGTTTGGGCTTAGTGCCAGGCACCAATCAGTGGGGAGGAAAGGCGCAGCTACAAATACAAAGTTTTCCTTTTCTTTCGTCGCAAAAATTCATTGTGAATTCCATAACCGCGAAAAGCAAATCTTACAAAGTGAAGAAAAGTTTTTGAGTTTTTTTCTTTTTTTTTCAATTAAAGTTAGAGGGTGGAATATATTTCGATGAAAGGAATTCCGAGAGACGATGAGACATAAATTGAGTGATGATAAATACCAGCAATATATTGATGCTTACCAAGCGAGAAATGCGTAGATTGACGAGGGCTAACGCAGTTTCTCAGTTCAACAATGACGAAGAGTAATTTGTGAGCACAAACTTATTTCCTAATTGAGAATTGTTGCGACAATAAGTCAATCGGATTGCAACTACTTAGAGTGTGGTGACTATTTCTCTCCTGTTCTCAAAAATTGCTGGTGTGCCGCAGTGATGAGTCCTAGCTACTTTACTATTTCTTACAAACATCCGGTAATGGGAGCGACTGCGTGTTGGTTAAGGGTGGGGATGAGCTCATCACGTAGGCCGCCGATTGGGCACGTTGTGTTCCCCTCTAAAGAAACTGTTCCGGGATACGTCCTGTATTTCTGACAAACACCAGGATCTTTCGGGAAACTGTAACGTCTAAAATAACTCAGCGCAGGTAGGACTTGTCTTCCCAGGAATTTGTATCTTAGCGCCCCTAATGCGAGGCATTAGCAGAGGAAGTGCTCGAGGATTTCTTCCTCTTCCTTGCATCCCGGACAGCTGCTTGATGTCACCAGTCTCAATCTGTGTACGTGTTTGTTCTGATTGATATATTCGGTGGATAGACCGACTATCCGTCTTAATTGTCTCCTGTCTAGATTGAGAGCCCTCTTTGTCTGACGGCGGCAGGGACGCTTAGTCATAACTTAGCTTTTTCGTTGTGTTTTGCGAACGAGCTGCTGTATGTGGTTTCAACAAACTTTAAGGCTACTTCTAAGGTTGTAACCATAGGTGTTTCTATGTATATTGGAGTGACCAGGTACACAAATCAGGTTAACAAAGTTTTTCCTTGCATTCCTTCATCGATTTCGAGTTGGTTCTTGGATATTCTAGTGCCTTTAGGGCTGCCTGACTGTCCGAGCTGAAGTTAGTGCAGTTGCCTTGGATTTCGATACTAGGTAGTAGTTCCGCACCCTTCAGTATAGCAAAAAGCTTTGGCTTAAAGACAGTCACGAATTGTTCCATATGGACTGCGTGATTTATAGGTGGCGTTCGGCAGTAGACCCCCCGATTCTCCATCGATGTGTGACTGCATCACTCACCTAGTGTATTCAGATGTTTCTCAGCAATTAAGGTTGCTGGGTCATCACCATATGCAATACATTTCAACCATTTCTCCCCATGTTACCGGTATGTAGCCTGCTAGGCGTGTAACGTATACAGTCCTAAGCCATTGCATTAAAGCTGGGAAAATACCATCCGGTCCTGCGGTCTTGCAAGGAAAAACGCTTCTATGGCAGCACTGACCGCTTTATGCGTTATTAACCGTTCCGCTTCTGCCCTTACCATCCTGTTTGCTCCTTGTTTCCTCAGAGCCCAGGGCTGATCTGACTGAAGGCTTCCCGGAAAGTGTATTTCAATGAGGACCTCATTTGTATGATCCAGTGTCTCAACAATCTCCTTCGTTCTAGCACGAATGAGTCCGACTTTGGAAACTAGATCCCTAGAGATGATTTTCTGAAATCTATTGAACTCAGATGTGCTCCACAACTTGCGTTTACGTCGTCGTCTTACTCATCACATGAATTAGGGTAATCTCTTCTAATGGAATGATTAAAGACTTTCTCCAAAATAGGTGTACATGCCTCTTGGTATGCATTCTCAACAGCTGATTGTAAATGCTTCAGCTACGACTCTACATCCCAACCTCCAATTCAGTTTATCCTGTAAAATTTCCTAGTATTTTACTTTGTCCATGATCCTGCAAATCCTGACGTATTTTCAATATTTTTTCCTTTAAGTTTAGATGTCTATGTGGTCCGTCATCATTGCTTGATCCATCACCTTCCAATTTGATATTCTATCAAAAGTTCTATCAAACGTATTACTGTACAGAGTCACATCAATAACTTCTCTTCGTCTTGCATCCACAAATGTCGGTTCTGTTCCTCTAGGCGAGGTTCAGTCCTTAAGTTGGTCAAACATCAATATCGTTTCATTTTCTTTGCAGACCTAGCAAGAGTCAGGAAATGTACACTAGACAAAATAAAATCAGGAAGTCGTGTGAATCTTTGGTTTTATTAGCTAGGTGAACTCCTTCGTCAACATTGTCTGATTCCCACGAAATTTGTTAATAACTCAGTCGACACTACGTTAAGATAAAATTGCTACTTGCTGAACAAAGGTTAAAGCCTCAAAACACTGACCGACGTAACTCTTTTATTTGCAAATAAAATTCCCTGTTTCTAAGTTCCGTATCTATGAATGTATATTTACTCGAAATTGCCTTAAGCACCTTTAAAAATATTCGTCTAGCAAAAGCAAATAGATAAACTGCTTGATTCATCCCATTTAGGAAAGTGTCTTTCAAATTCTAAAGAAGAAGACGAGAACAAATGAGTGGTTTCTAGATTGCTGCACGCAGAGCTCCATAACTTCTCCTTTAACATTCAAACTTTGAAAACTAGAGAATCCTCAAAGTCAATTTCCATGTCTTATTTGCCAGAGAAGCACACAAAAGGATAGATACAGAAAGGACGAGAGCTATAGAGATGAAAAGAAGAAATTATAAATTCACATCAAATCCTTTAATTTTTACAACAATACCCACAGAGAAAGTAGAATTTAAACAATTTCCATTTCCACAGTTGTTAATAGGGGGGGTGGACGACAAGCGCCCGCCAACTCTGTGCGGAAGAACTCAAACTCATTTCCATCTTCAAACAAAAAACTTCATCCAGATAGGAGTAGGTATATGTCGGTGAGCACGGGGGTAAAAGAATGTAAGCATACCTTGACACGAACGTTCAGAGTAGAAATCAAACATATTTCTCTCAGAAGTAGTGGTAGTCGGGAAATCCTAAATCCAACAGACACGCACACATACACTAGCAAAACCTCCTGTGCACCGTGTACGGTTAAGTAAGCATCTACATCATGAGGAAAATGGAAAACTTTTCCAATTTAACGCTGAAGTACAAAGGGGAATTTGTTTGAATCCGGAATTTCAAATATCTTATTGTTGCAAGGAGCTCCTCTCTGCGCTTGATGCTGTATGTACCTCTACTTGATGTAAATGTAAGGGATTTGAGCCTTTTTTGTAGTCCTTGACGATTCTATAACACATTTCATCACATCACAAAATGTAATGCGTTGTTTCGCGGGGTTATGAATGTGAGATTTTCTACTGCGCATTTGGTACTGAGGGAAGCTTTGTGTGTTTTATACTTCAAAGGTCAATTAAAAGTGCATAACTAGCAGATTCGAATGGAAGTCGGAAATCGATAGGTACTTGTGTAGGTGAAGGAGTTTGTAAGAAAAACACAAAAGTAGACCAAAAGATTTAAAGTTTAATGGGCGTCAGCGATGTGGGCATTTAACTTACTTAGGCAGTTCAAAACAACAACCTGGAGGTTGTAGTTAATTGCAATCTGTGGGTGTCCTTAAGTTTTTTTTTTGTATCCGGTGGTGTGGCGCTAACATTAGTGTTGTTTTGGCAAATGTAAAGAGTTTACTCGTTGAGTTGTTAGAGCGTTTGAGACTTTATCAAGTTTCAATACTCAAATCGGTGCTTTTTTCTTTGGTGGAGCACCTATGATCAACTATATAAAGTTAGGCTAAAGTAGAGCGTGTATCTACTAGGAATACATCCATGCAAAGGGAAAAGGTAGAAAGTGCTCAGCGCCAATCTTGGTATTGCAGTCAGGAAATAAAGCGTGTGTAAGGTTAAAAGCTGGGAGGTCTATGATAAGCTCTGTCGGAGAAGACCAGCATTTCCGTATCAGTTGGTAGATAAGTAAGTAGAAGGGTGAACTGTATATGTAGTAGCACTGGAATGACAAATCCTTTGTGGATCTTTATGTACAATGTCTTAAGCTCCATAAACCCGTGGTACCAATGGATGATTGGGCAAATGGATCTTTGTTCTTCTTACAAACAAGGAATGAAGGAGTTAGAAAAGTCTAACTGCCGTATAAGGTTTGGCATATGGTATGACAATCTCAAACTCAACAAATCTATAGGCCCTGTCGTGAACGCAGATGAATTTGACGATGTGAACACTCTGCTGTTGATCATTCCAGTCTCACCAAATGTCCCTGATTAAGCGGATTAATTTGCGGCACTGGCAGTGTGTCACTTGCCGACGTATCAAAGTTGTTTTTCATTCCAAAAGCATGCCACCGAGGCCACGAATCCGCGTATCCTAGACCTTAACATCCTCCAATGTTGAAATCCCAGCATGCTTATCTCAAAGCCTGTTCACAAGGTGGTGCGCATAGTGGAAAAGGCTCTCGCCTACAAAGAATACATTCTTGCTAAATACCTTTCTGAACATAGAACGATTTTTAACAACATCTATACGGAAGCTTTTTAAGAGGCTCTCACCTAGCTAGGTGTAGAAGTTTTTCGTAGTCACCGGTGTGTATTCATGCTATAAAAAAAAAAATACAAAACTTATTCATGAAAGTTATACTCTCGGATGGTTGTCAGACGATCGCGGAAGTTGGGGCCGTGAAAGAAATTATAGATGTTTCCTTAGGATTGAACCTCGAATCCCTCGCTTCGTAGTTCAACGCACTAACCACTTGATCCACGGCATCCACGTATCCATGCTAAACACTTAAATTATCCAGGGAATATTAGGCAACAGCATTACAACTAAGATCGTTAGTAGAAGGAGGCTAGGAGGTAATATCTTATCTTTACTATGACCCATGGCAATTAACAAAATTTTAGTGTTGTTTGATAGAGAGGGACTTAAGGTGGTTACGTACGAGGATAACGTGGTGATACTGGTTTCAAAAAAGTGTCTCTCTCACTCATGGAGAATGCTCTGGATAAGGTAATCTCATGTCCCGCGAGCAATGGACTCGAAGTAAATCTGGACAATACCTAAATCATGCTTTTTTCCACTAAAACCAAGGTACCAGAGCTCACTCCCCTCGAACTGTGAAATACCTTAATAGGGACTCCAACCAAAGATGACCCTATAGATGTACAAAACCGTTGTGCGTCTGATTTGGTGGCTTAGTGGACTGCCTTGACCAAGAAGTACAATATCGATTAACTTAAAAAAGTACAGAGATCAGCGTTTGTTTTGAGGTGCCATACAACAGATGCTCTAAGTGTTTTCCTGTATCTAATCCCCTTCGAACTTCATATAAAAGACTCACCCATATGTAACGCTGTACGGGTCAGGAATTTTGAGTGCTGGACTGCTAAGCCATGTGGACACACTGTCTAGAAAACGATTCCAAGAGAATTGGTTTCGTCTTCAACTAACTACAGACTACCAACCTTAAATATTAGAAATTTTTTCTCAGTCAAACCACCTACCAAAGAAGAATTGTCTTTTTACCTCCCACACTCTGACAGTATTTTCAAGGAAGAATTGCTAAGGATTCGGAAACCTTGCAGTTTGATGGACGATCTATTAACATCTAATTATAATAACGCAATCTTTTCAGACATCTAAGCTGCTATCAAGGCCATTGATGCGTCACCACATCCTCAAAGCTGGTAGAGTAATGATGGTTCAAAATTAATCAATTAATCACCTAAGTGTCCACTCAATAATTAAATGCACTCATCTGGGTTCCAGGGTACTGTTGGCCAGGCGAGAGTCGGCCCTTAACTGTCAGTGAGTTCGTTTCTATAAACGTTGCTGTGTCTTGGACTCCAGATCAGCGTTACTTTACTAAAATTGCGATAAAGAAGAATATATGTACAATTCCTCCAGTAGCAGATACTATGGAAGCAGTGACCGCCACCGGCTAAGTAAGATTCGGCAGTCACCACAATGAACAAGATTATTGCGATCGAGATGGAGGAGCATTTATTTGCTGATCCCGAGGAAACCTACAGAAAGATGTCTCGGTCTCGGTTTCGGAAATAATATGTGGCATAATAATTTACAAAGAAATATGCATAGATCTTACTCGATTTGTCTCGGAAATAAACACACCATTTACATTGGTCTCAACTATTGATACTTTTAATTTTTTTTACTAACGAAACGAATAAGCAAACTACATATTTGTATGACTGCTGTAACTCCAATACCCCTTTGCATAAAAATGGCTCATTACACGGCTCATGAAAGCAATCTAGAAAACTTTACAAAGGAAGATTGGTTACAGATTAACACCAGACATAGGCCAGATAATAAAGACATTTTTAAATAAACATAAAGCCTCTCTTTAGTTTAGAATATAAATAGCTGTTCCAGAGATATACATTCATTTAAACGTTAATTGTTGAGTCTGTCGGGCGAGTGATTTAAGTTCTTTTTTGCGGAAAATATGTTAAAGTTGCGCCTGGTGTATTTATTTGTAATAATTGTACTAGCATTGGGAGTCAATGGACACCCAAAACATCATAGTAGGGATTACGACTACGAGCATGGAATCTTGCAGGTAAGAATGACGCCTAAGGGTAGTTCAAACTTACTTTAAAAATCCTTATATTTTAGCTTCAAGAACTCTATGAATGGCTTTCTGAACTTCTCAGCGAACTTTTGTATTATGATTATGAAGAGTTGCAGGAACAGTATTGTAAGACAATTTTGAAAATGAAAATACATAGTTATAATGATAAATTTTTTAATTTCTATAGTAGTTTGCAAGAATTGCACATTGGTGATAAATGAACGGGATAATAAGGCAAAGTGATTATTTATCGAATTTAAGATAAGCCCCAGGCACTATGTTACTAACTATACTATTACCAGCACCCAACGCATCGTCATCATGGACTGTAACACCACTGTATCATGAAGGCTATTACCACAAAGAAATACAGCACCATCACAGGACGACTAAATAAGAAAAGGTTTACCTACACTATGCGGATGCAATTATATACATATATACTGCCCCTCGAAGAATGATGAAACATAGAACTACACAAAGTTTTACTGAATTATGCCTTGCAAATATATTACTAATAATAGTTTTCTTTTTTAATTTAACAGAAGGGTATCTGAGTACTTGTTGATTACATTATACATAAACCCTTATACCGAATGCGAAATATCTCGTCTAGGGCTTAAAATCGTACTTAGCTTCTTAACCTGAAGGTTGCGCTTGAAGATATATATGTAAGTGGCCAATTAGGTTCGGAAACAAATATCTGGTGTTTATGATATACAACAAGATAAAGACAACGAAGTTTGTATCTGATGCTTTCGTGAGGGTAAGTCTATTGAAGATGCAATTCTAAACCTATGCAGCCCTGTTGCCTTGTGAGTTTCTTACAATTCTTTTATGTATGTGTACAAGAAGTCACATGATAGCGCGTCAGTTTTTCTAAATCCTTTTTGACATCAAAGGTCTCAGTGAGGTCCTTACCGACCTTAGTGGAGCAGCGAGAATTCTCCATCGTCATCCTGAACAAGCTACCGATACCAAAACTAGACATGGCTCGAATGCTGTCATATGCGGCCTTAAAATCGATAAAAAGATGGGGTGTATCGATTTGAACTTCTTAGGTTTTATCCAGGATCTGCCGAAGTGGAAGGATTTGATCGATTATGGACTTTCCTGGTCTCAAACCATACAGATAGGGGTCAATCAGGTTGTTGACGAAAGGATAATGTTGAGCAGACTAATACCACTGTAATTGACGGAATCTCTTTTCTTGTCGATCGGGCAAACGGTGCTGCTATTCCATTCATCAAGCATACACTCATCTGATCAAATTTTAGAAATGAGTTGGTGTATGTTCTCTACCATCTGCTGTGCACAGCTCGGCTGATAGGCCGTCACGTCCGGCAGCCTGATTGGACTTAAGTTTGGATATTGCTATCGTCACTTTATTTTGGTCAGGTAGACGGAAGTTCTGGCTATCTTCGTCTAAATTGAATGGTTCATTCTGCCTGACAGCGGAATGTTGGTCTTCATTGCTGTTATACAGTCTGCAGAAGAAGTTTATCCATATTGCCTTAAAGCCTCTAAAATGGCGCACTGGGAGCGACCGATGATGTCGATGTTGTCTGCGTATTCCAGTAGATGGACAAATTTATTAGAGAAAGTGCCTTCCATGTTCACACCTGCTCTCTCTTCCAGCACGAGATTGAAGAAGTCATATGATAGCGCATCTCCTTACCGAAATCCGGTGTATGTTGGGAATATTTCAGAGCAACTGGTCCCGAATGCATGTTGCACCACTTGTTTTCCAGCGTCACGCGACACAGCTGGATCAGTTTAACCGGATATCCAATCGCCTTGCAGAGCTCAGGACGATGAATGCTATCATATGCATATGCAAGTGTGTTACAGAAAGGTTTCAGACGTTCACACAGTACGTTGGATAGGATCTTATATGCGACATTTAGCAGGGATATACCTCGGTAGTTCTTACAATACATAGGATCGTCTTTCTTTAAGATGGAGCATATAGAGCTGATAATCCAGTCATCGGGCATGGCTTTATCCACCCATACTGGGTTGATGATTTGGTGAATGAACCCTACCGAAACATCACCACCATGTTTGAAAAGCTCTGCTGGTACACTATCAAAACCGGCGCGGCGGCCTTAGTGTTCTTCAGCTTTTTAATAGCTGTGCCGACCTCTTCGAATCTGGAAGGGGGGATGGATTCTTCATTGACTGAATGCGGGTTCTCTTCTTGCCCTATCACTCTCTCTCTCTACCTGTGCTGCTTAAACACATCTACTATTCCCTGTGCTTCTGTGACTAGGTTTAATTCACTATTTCGAAGACCCTGCATTCCAGGCTTGAAGCCAGCTGCCAGTTGCTTGGCAAAACATCCGGATTTTATTCCTATCGCGGGACTCTCCAATATCCTTGAGCTGGTAGACTGCTTGTTTCTGGACGTGGTGTCGTGAAAGCTATGCTTGCCAATCGTCCTACCAAAGATGTCCTCATTTCCGATCTTGGCGTTAAAATCGCCCAGTACGATTTTTAGCTCGTAGAAACATTCTTTGGTGGCGTCGTCGTCCTTGTCTTCTGTGGGGCATGAAACATGTAAGGCTTATTTTGACGAATTTAGCCTTGATGCGGATTGTCATAAGTCATAAGTAAGCTTAAGACTTCTTGCCTAAGTCTGCCGCTTATGACAAATCCACATCCGAATAAGCGTTGTTTCTGCTGTTTATAGCAATCACCACAGTAGATGTCACAATTGTTCATCATTTTTTGACCGGCTCATCCTGTTTGCTTTATAGCAGTCTATGGTCACTGCTAATTCTTCGGCTGCAGACCGCGTGCAGGGTCCGAACATTCCACGTGCAGATCCGAATATCGTTGTTCGTATTTCGATTGCTGGGGTCGTCAACAGTAGCCTCATCCTTATCCGAGGCTTGTATGGGTTTCGGAACTAGATTTTTTTTTTTCGTGATCGGGAAGTTACCCATACACATAACCCCCAACCTGGAGGACCAGTTCTCTTTTATACCCGTCGAAGGGGTCGGATTTTTCGGAGTCAGTAAACCACTTTGGTGATATGAGTGCTGCGCGTTGGCCCATTAACTGTTCATCAGCCTCTCTCTCCCAACACCCTGGCTCAGTGTTGGAGATCCCTATAGACCTTAAATTCGAATATGTCAAAGCAGCTCATATAGTGATAACACTAGATAGTTCGGCCTGCCTGAAAGTGTGGATGCCACTTGTGGATGTTGAACATAGGATGTGGATGTTGAATACAGTCTGGGCCAGCAGCAAATGATGTGCGAGGAAATCATTTCTAGATTTTATACTAGCCAACCCTTGTTACAGCAAGATGGAGGTGATCGACTTGATGTTATAAAATGAATCTTTTTCTCAAAAGCCAATATATGAAATTTCATCCTTCTAGCCCAACAAGTACTGACCGACAAACAGATATACCGGATGGACATGGTACAAGGGTCTTCGCCATAGATACTGATCACGAATAAATGTAGACTTTATTAAGTGGATATTCAAAGTTCAAATAGAAGTCAATAGCACATTCCAAAGATCCATTCAGAGAACACCTTTTAATATTCTCTCTGGCATTCCTACAAAGAAATGAGACGATGTAGATGTAACTGAAGTAAAACAAGAGGCAACAATGAACACTTTTGATGAGAAACGAGATAAATAGCTCTTAAATGTTAGAAAAGACATATCCAAGATACAAAACGAAAATATACAATGTTATAACGAAACATATAGAGAAGGACAGCAATCCATCTGGAATAAGTCAGTATGATACCCTCCTATGTAGCCCTTATAAAGTAGGCGTGGCCGTATTGATTTTTTTCGAACACAATCGCTTTGAATGTTTCAGGATATTACTTGTAAAAGTTAATCAAAATTGTTTTTTTTGATGTAACAAACTATAGTATGTACCAAACTTAATATACCCTTAGGATAAAGTAGAAAAACTCAAATGTAGATAAGTTTGTTTCAACAATGTTCACTGTATCTAATTATATACATTCTTAAATATATACATACATTATATGTATGCGCGTATATTCGTATGCTTGTTTAGCCCATAGGTATTGTAACTGTAGTTGGTGTGGTATCTGTTGTTGATAAAGTTGTTGTTGGTGGTAAAGATGTTGCTGTTGCTGAGGTTATGGGTGTTGTGGATAACGCTGTTGATTGCGTTCCTGCTGTTGTCATTGTTGTTGTTGTTGTTGGTGTTGTTGGTGTTGTTGGTGTTGTTGGTGTTGTTGTTATTGTTGGTGTTGTTGGTGTTGTTGGTGTTGTTGGTGTTGTTGTTGTTGTTGTTGTTGTTGTCATTTCTGGTGATTGTGTTATTGTAGTATTTGAAGTCTCTGTGGTTGTTGTTGTTTGGTTCGTTGAGTCCTTTGGTTCTCTTGTAGTTGTAGTTTTTCGTTTAGTTGTTGGTTTTGCTGTTGTTTCCTTATCCCCTTCATTAGGCTGACTTATATTCGCCGGAGCAATCAACACAGTACAATTCTTACATATCACTTAAAAAAAAAACATTATTAACACTAGAACTATTTTAATTTGTATAATGTCCTTACAATAAGTTTCCTCCGAGTCCTCGTACTCATCGTACCAAAAGTACTCCAAAATTTCATCAATAATATCTAAAATTCCACCTCTCTGAAATATGAAAAAAAAAATATTAAAAATCGTTGAAAATATCTTACTTATGTTACCGTTCTGTTGACTGTCGTGCTAGGATTTTCGATTTCAAATGGTTTAGGATTTCCTTTTACTCCCAATGCCAGTATAATAGTAACAAATAAATATCTCATACGCAACTGAAACATTTTCTCAAAGTAAACATTTGTACGCCAGTCTGAACTCTATTAACGTTTGAATAGTTACGTTTCACTAGACTGCCTATTTATACTCTAAGCTCAAGTAAAGTTAAGTATTTTATTCAAGATATACGTGCGTATTCGTCTTCAAGTAAATGTGTTAAATGCGGAATGTATATGTTTTTGCTTTTTTCAATTTACAAAATCGATTCGAAACGTACAGACCACATAATATGACCTATTTATGCACAGGGGTATCAGAGGTATTCCAGTAGCCATGGAAATGTATTGCCGACTTATCAGTTGCGTTAACGAAAATAAATGACCTACACGAGCATTAGTGTTTGACTTTGTGAGTTATTGTACTTAGTATGAAACGAGCATTACGAATTGCATTGCGAATGGCAAAGCCAATATGATGGTAAATATTAATGTTTATGTTTTTTTTTTTTTTTAATGAGTTTTGTGGAACAGCTACTATAGGCAACTAATACGTTGGATTCCTTAAAAGAGAGTTTTTGTTTCCATACTGCGCTCTAACCCAGTTAATTATGTGTGAAGGCAACTTTAGAAGGAAAATGACGGTAAATTATCTTTATTGTGACATTGGGTCAAAAGTGATGTAACTTTTTGAAATAGAATACTCAGAACCTCAGTACCTCAACAGATACAATATGGTACATTTGTGACGAATTTTTGTAATATTGATGACCTGAGAAGAAAGAGACCGCATCTGCTGGCCTTAACCGAGACTCAACACTTGACATATCTTCTACGCCCCGACTACGAACTGTTAACTCGTTTTCGATTTGAAGGTTTTCCTTATTTGTTGGATTCGGTTTGGCTTTTCAGACGGAGGCATCGATAGAGTCTCGGCCCCCAATATCATATTGGAAACAATTTGTGATACATCGCTCCAACAAGTTGGAGTGGTGCCTTTCTCTAAAACGATAACTAACCGAATATTTTATCTCACAAACTATTCGGCATATGACCGACATTATTGTTTTTGGCAACCTCAACGCTCAGAACTCTAATTGGCTTCAAACGTTTCCAGCAGAACAGATGAGACCGACAGAAAAGCTTAACCATTTGCATTTAGTTACAATTGAAGATGTTCAACATAATCCAAGCGACTTTAGAAACACTTTTCTAATGGAAACCTAGGTACTTACACTTTTCAGAATATACTATATATGACTAGGGGACAAAGTTGTTAAAGAATGCATTCACAGAATTCATAAAAAAGTATTCAAATTTTTTACTGGAGCAATCAATGTAAAAAAGACTGCAATTTAAAAAACTTTAATTCACTATTCTTTTGAAGTCAGTGATTAATTCATATTCCATTTTTAGCAATCACAGAATAGAAAAATTTTTCAAAGGTTTTTAAACTAATACTGAGTTCAAAGAAATATGTGAATTCACTACTGATTTCAACTTATATCAAGTGAATTCAATTGACTTCCAAAATGATTTCAATTCAGTGATTGCTAAAAACGGAATGCATTAATCACTGACTTCAAAAGAATGGTGATTTAAAGTTTTTAGATCTTAATCTTTTTTTAGAAAAAAAAAATTCAAATCATTTCTAGATGAATTCAATGGAATTAACCTCTCAAAAGATTATATTCTTTTACAAATCTGCTACGGGATCAGTCGGGTTTAGTAGGCGCGTTGAATGAACATCGCGCCTGTGCCGCCAGTTTCTTGTTCAGTTGAGATCAAAAAACATTTACGCCTAAAACTACTCTGTTAAAAATGAAAGACGGCACTTGAAAGCTGGTTGCCGGCATCAACAAGAATTGAAAATTCATTCCGGTAAAAGCTGGTAAAAGCTGGTAAAGGCAGGAGGCGGGTTCACTATGGACAGGCCCATTCATTCCCGGCTTCACTTTTAACCAGCGTGAACCAGCGACTGGAAAGCGAGAAGCTGGTTTGTGACCACTGTGGTAGATATTTGCGCTGACCAGCTTTGTAGCAAGATATTCGACGAGGTCGACAAGTCCAAGTCTGAAAATTGTGCAGTGTACCCACAGGGAAGACTACGAAATACCAAAAAAAAAAATCTCCATTGAACAAAATCTCAAAAAATTTAAATCCAACTAGCTATCTCCGGAGAGAAAATATTTTTGAACAAAATCTCCAACGAAGCAAACTTTTTTGCCCAAATCTAACAGTGATCCCAAGCAGGGGTGTTGCAGGGGGCAACATGCCCCGCATACATATTCCAGCGTTTATGGATATAAGTCACATTAAGCCAAATTGGCCTAATGTCGCTTTATCAAAGTGCCACAAGGACGCGATTTGATCGAATGATTCAGTACTTGAATGTGCTTTTTTTGGGGATATTCGATAGGGAATTTTAGCCCTGAGGATTTTCTCTTTGGGGATTTTGTGGCTGGGGCTTCACTTTGGGGATTTTTATCTTGAGCAAAACCTCCCTAACCCGTACATACATATCTATACATAGAGCGAATGGGCAACAATGATCCGCTTCGCAGAGATTTCAAATACAATTTCTTGCTTTATTAGTTTTACTGTGTATAGTTTAACAAATCCTTACGTACATATATTTGATTATGTATAAATTATTGCATTGAACAAGGTGTTAATTAATTAAAGGCTCAGAACGTCTTTTGACAAAATTTCTCTACCGAATCGATTTGGCCTAGCCATTGAAGGCCGCCCTAATTTCGTAGTTGTTTCTGCAGGTTCTGGAACTGGAGTTGTTGTTGATGTTCTTCGGCCAGCGAACGGGAATTGATTTGTAGTTGCTGGTGTTGTTGTAGTTGTTGTAGTTGTTGTAGTTCGGCCACCCCGGACTGGTAATGAGGAAGATGAAGATGGAGACGTAATAATTTGTCGTTCTGTTGTTGATTTTGTTGTTCTTGTTCTTCTATTAGTTGTAGTTTCGAATTCTTGTGGTGGTATTGCTTCTGGTATTGCTTGGGGTATGGCTTCAGGTACTCCTTCCGGTTTTGTTTCTGGTCTTTCTGGTCTTTCTGGTGCTTCGAATGCTGAATCACCTACGCTTTCACCTGGTTCATTCTGCTTATTTATCACCACTGTACAATTTCGGCAGAGTACTAAAACGAAAACTTTTGTAATACAAAGGCTGATTAGGTTTTTTAAAATTTCTTTCTTACAGTAAGTCTCCTCCGGTTCCTCGTAATCGTAAAAAAAATAGTCCAGTATACTTTCAAAAAAGTCAAAGAATCCACCTCTCTAGAAAATAAAGATATTTTGTTACAGGTTTATCTAGAATATCCAAAGCTTTATTACCGCAGTTCGTTCTTGTTCATTGCCCTCATTAGAATCGTCGTATTCCAAAGGATTTGGAAGTCCATTGCTTTCCAACGTTAGCAATGTAATGATAAATAAATTTCTCAAGTTCAACCGAAACATTTTCTCAAAATATGGCTACAGGCACTCGTTTGTCACACTGAACTCTATTAACGTTTGAATAGATTCGTCTCACTAGAGTGCCTATTTATACTCTAAGCTCAAATGGACTGATAGATGTTAAAAGCATCGCAACGAAGGAGCGTGCGTAAATGTTTTCAAAGTAAAGTTGTTAAATTTACAATTTGATTTCGAACGTGTGGACCACATAATGTAGCCTAATTATGCAGAGATACTTTGCGAACTTAAGTAAATGACCTAGCAGATATTTAATGTTTCACTTTGGGACTTATTATGCAACGAGCTCATTGTATTGTTTTGAGTTCAAAGCCAAAGTGATAGTTAACATTAATATGAATGTTTATTATATTATTAAATTATGTAGGACACGCGCTTTAAACTAAGTAGTGATGATATCATAGGTCGGACAAAAGGCAAGCTAACAATTCGCATTGGGTTCAAGAGAAACCGTCTATGCGTTTAGCTGCATATATGGATGCCCTGCATTTCGAGTCATTAATTTGATATACAAGTTGATGACCCAGTAAATGTACTAAGGAATGCACAGTCATCATGACTAATATGCTCTCGACTTCAGAAATTAAGAACCATTCTTTACAGTCCATGCCTACAAGATCACTGGAAACCAGCTTATTAGAGCAGCGGTCCTAGTATGAATTCTTGAGGTACTCCTATTTCCTCAACTTCATACATAAGCTCTTATTGTTTGCTATGCCATGGAGATAGTTAAACATAAATTTTTTTTTTCCTTGTTGCAACAGAAAGATGTAAATAGACAGAATTCAATGCAGGGGATGACGTCCTAGACAATATAGTACGCGCAGGAAATACAGTAGACAATAAACCAAATAAATAAATAAATAAACTTAGGAATTACTATGGCAGTGTATCAAGGAAATTTTATAAAATCCAGCTATTGTCAAGTCTTTGTTGGTTGGTTGGTTTGGGAGGTTGTGTTCCCCTTTAAAGAGACTGTGTGCTAGAGAAAGGTAAAGGGATATTTTGATTTGAGGATGAATAGTTGGGTGGTGTTCATTGTTCTGGGAAACGTCCTGTATTTCTGATGAACTCCAGAATCTTTCCAAAACTGTAACGTCTAAGATAACTCAGCACGGGTAGGACGTGTCTTCCTAGGTATTTGTATCTTAGCGCCTCTAACGCGGAGCATTTTCAGAGGAAGTGCTCGAGACTTTCTGCGTCTTCCTCGCATCCCGGGTAGGTGCTTGATGTCATCAGTCCTTTGCGTGTCTTTATGCGTGTTTGTTCAGGTTGATGTGTCCGATGTATAGACCGATCATCCATCTTGTAATCATGTAGTTGCCTTGGTTTCCGGTACTAAATAGTATAGAAAACATCTTTGCCTTAAAGACAGTCACGAATTGTTCCAGATGAACTGCGTGATTGAGAGATGGCATTCGGCAGTAGGCCCCCGCTCCCGATTCTCCATCGATATGTGATCCATTTGTGTACACTTCTATTCCAACCTCATCTGGTACGTCAAAGCCCTGCCGGCATTCTTGACTGTGTACGTTGTATTGAAATGGTATTCCTTACTTAAAAGGTTGCTCGGATGACTTACGAGTCCAGAGGGCGGTCTGTTCATTGAATTGTCCTAAAGTGTTGAGTCGGAGCCATTACGGCTGAGCTTTTCACCTCTAGTTCTATAGAGAGTAAGTTTAAGATTGTCTCCATGGCCGCTGTGTTGGTACTGGATTGGGATCCGGTAAATACTAGGTAAGCCATACATTGAATGTTCGATAGTAGTGAAAGGGCGTAATTCTTCTCTACTATTTGTCACCATACAAGCACTCCATAGAATAAGATGGGCCTGACGATGCAAGTGTAAATCCAATAGACTTGCTTCGGTTTTAAACCGCACGTCTTACCAAAAGCCCTAGGGCATATCCAGTACGCAGTACGGTCCAATCCACACCACACGGTCACTTTTTGTGGATGCAATGGAATCGTTTGAAGCACATGTGGGTTTGTTGCTGTCCAATAACGCATACATATTTTGCTTATTAACAAAGCCATTACCCAAAAACTGCACTTCATCGCTGAAGATGATTTTTCGATGAAATTCAGGATTTTCTTCAAATTTTCCAGAACCCAATCGGAGAAGTTTCAGTGCTTCAAATGATCAAGAGATTTCATTTCTTGAGTTATTTTGATCTTGTAAGGGTGTAGGTCAAGATTTTTAAGCAAAATTCGCCACAAGCATTTAAGACTGCGATATTTTCGATACCGGATCGGTGCCTTGTCTCACTGTCACAGGAACATTCAATAAATGAATATGTTGACTCGAACTTATCCACTATAGGACGCACAGCCTGGCATTACCTCGTAATCACTATAAAATCATTGCAAATGCATTCCTCGTATTTGTGCTATAAAGTGCCACCAAAAATTTAGACATCAACTCATCAAGTGACGTAAAAATATAGCAAAAACCCCTCAAAGTTCAACCATGTGTCAGGCAAGAGCACAAAAACTTTCCAACTTAAACGTCAACTTCCCATTCAAACTGTCATAACGCATACAGAAAACTATTTCCAGCCAGAAAAAATAAAAAGAAAAACACTTTTAGCACAATGCGCCAATAACCTGTCACCCAAGGAGAAACTAACGACGGCGGTACGATTTCATTGATCACATTGAAGACATTTTCAAACAAAAAAAAGCCACCCTCAGCCCCAACAGGGAAAACAAATTCCCCGAATGATAAAATTAAATTTAACTTTATCTGTCTCCTGCGACGAAGACGACGACGACGACGACAAGGACGACGAGAAAACAACTTTGAGTCAAAGAAAAATTTTATGCCAGATGGCGGCAAACCTAGGATAACAGCGCAAGGCGAAAGTTTCCAGTTCAATGCTGGCATACACGTCTCCTCAGCTTGGTGCCTATACTACCTATACATCTCTGCTGGGAAAAATACATAAACAATAACGAAAGTCATCAATCATTCACCGAGAAGCAACATAAACAAGGCGGGTGCGGACGGAACCAAAATCAGAACACTAGGACGAGCAGTGGAGGAAAAAAAAGAACGCCAGCGTCTTGTCAACTCCTCTCTCAGGTTGCACATTCCAAGGAAGACAAGAAAAAACTTTTACTCCGTGATAGCTGTTTGATGATGATGGCTGGGTGCAGTTAACGAGAATTCAATGCGAACACCTCTACGACAAAATATCCTAGACTGGTGGGTGTGTACATGATACCATCCCCTAACAGGTGCATCCTTGTGCTGCACTTGAAGTGTGGAAAAATGATGCGATTCGACTGATGGCAGAGTGACGTCTGACATGGTTGTCTGATTTTTTTCACCGTTCTACTCCTGATTGAATCCTAATGGATTTAGCGTACGAGCTTAAGGCAAACGGCGGAGTAGCGAAGGGATCGCGTTTTCATCGTCGTCGCGTCGGAGGAGAACAAAGAAAATATATGTTGCCAATCGTGTCTGATGAAAAACTTGAAACTCGCTAAGTAGCTTTCTTTCTTTCTTTCGGCAGGAAGTTGGCTGTTGACAGACATTTCCATTAGGAATGTTTGATGTATGCATGTTGGGGGTGGTTAATTGCAATGAAAAAGTGGAGCAGTGTCGAAGGGATTAAATTGTTTCACCTAGGGTGAAAGTGATCTGAACTACACCGTTCTACACTACTTGGTTACAGTAGTAGGAACAGCTGTAAAGAGATGTATGAGTTTTTAGGTGAAGGTGCTTCTGAAAACACTGTTCTATTACTTACTTGCTTACTTAGGTGGTGCTACTGTCCGAGGTGGACCTGGGCCTCGACGAACAAGTTTCTTCCGTTAGCAGGTTCTTTTCCTAACTGCCTCCAGTTGCGCAGAGATCGTTGTTGGTTGAGATCGTCTTCCACTTGTGCTCCCCACTTAAGGCGAGGTTTTCCTCTACTGCATTGTCCCTCCGAGTTCGCTCTATATGTCCTAGTCATCTTAGACGATTGATGCGTACTTTTCTGATGTCGATGTCGCTGTACAGATCGTAGAGTTCGCTGTTAAATCTCCTCCTTTAAACCCCGTCAACGCAAACGGTGCCGAAAATCATCCGAATAATCTTGCGTACAATCCACCAAGAATATCCGCCTCTGTGCCATACAGCAGAACTGGGATGATAAGGGTCTTTTATAGAATGTCCTTAGTGTTTCCTGACAAGTCCTCGTTACTCAATTGCCTTCTCAGACCAAAGCAACAGCGATTGGCATGTGTAAATCTTCGTTTGATTTCTGATGTAATCTTGTCCTCAGAGTTTATAGCGGAGCCAAGGTAGACAAAATCTCTAACTACCTCATGGTTATAACACTGTTCTCTTGCCACTCTTAAAGACTGATTGAACTCTATCTAGTAAGAGTTTTAAGTCAACAATTCCTACTTTATTTCCGGTAAAGTATTCGGAAGTTACTGTCCGGTCCTGTCCAAGGACACAACCACCATTGGCACTAGCGCACTATCAACCTTCCGTAAAAGTACGAGAGACCTTTGCACCTTAGGTAGAAATGCAAGAGATCCCAACTACTAAAACCGACAGAAAGACAAGCAATAGACCAACTGAATGCATAAGCACAGATCCTGTGATGAAGTCCCTAACGGCGGCGGTAGCATGTGGATGCGGGGTTAGATGTAGAGGTTGTTTTAGTGGATTAAAGTCCCACACTCAGGATTTCGATGCATTTCATCTTTTTACAAAAAAAGGAGGTTACCACAAGGAAACGTCCGGTCACCACTACTAATGGCTCAAAATTTAAAATGACACCTCTTAATGGATGACCCTTGAAATACACATTCTGCATACAAAACCAACTAAGACCGCAGGTGGCTGGTGCGAAGGACGATTTCAACAGTAACACCACAACCGTATCTATGATAGAAAGGGAAAAAGTTATGTTTGAAAATAGAATCTAATAATGTGACAATAAAGTTAAAAACCACTCGAACAGCCACAAGTTCCTTAAAAAAAACATGGTCACAGGACTTTCAAAACAGAAAGAAAATCACAGACGTTTTCCTAAGCCCTGCAGAAGGCAGCAGGAAGTTTGATCCACTCAAAACATTCTAAAGAAAAGCAACCTTCAATACTATTTTAGAGTTTCTAGAGCCCCGAGTATTTTTCAAAACTTTATCTCAATTGTAGCTGACAGTTTGCCTTCCCTACATCACTTGTATCTAATTAATATTTTCCAAAATCATGCCCAAATGGGTTCACTGGTCAGCGAAAAAAAAAAAAGAAAAGTTACCCCAGAATTTGCCCATCCGAATAATTAATTTTCCCTAGAAATCAAAACCATGCCGGGCAGCAGACAACAAATTCCAAAAATTGAATTTCTCACAAAGGATTCATTGTCCATCCAGCCATCAATCTACATCTCCCATGTGTGTGAGAGGATACAACCTATACAAAAGCTATGCCTTCAGGAAACACAACAGTTCGAATATCCTTCCGTCCTCTAGTGGAAATCAAATTGAATCGGTTGGGTCATTAAAATATGGTACACACATCCACCATACATAGTACCCAACCTACCCATCAAACACCCTTAACAAAGTACAGCCTGCAACATCTCCTTCCGCCATTGAAATCACTGTTTCAGGAAATGACCCAAAATTATGTTGATGAGCTACAGTAAAAATTAATCGTCCTCACAGGGCGGCTATTCTTGTGAAAGCAGCAGTAACACTAGCGACACCAGCAGCAAATATTCCCAGCGAATGGCACTGATGGTGTGTGATATGGAGACCATGTGGTGACCGCTGCTGTTCAGCCTACATATACGATAGTAGGTGTGTGTGTATACTTATATACATATACATACATTGAAAAAAGACTCTAAACGAGTAATTAAGATAACAAATGATCCATTTGGAGGCGAAAGCGATTCCACACTATTAAAGGAAATGACCCGACTTTCTGACGGTACGAATGCTACCCCTAGTTTGCTGGTCAATTTATTTACACCAACCCGCCGCATCTTACTCTAGGGACAATGTCGGTCCGGTAATTCTTCATCATCATTCGGCTCTGTCCATTCGAAGGAATTATATTCTCGAAAAGCTTCGTCTTCTATTGACTTGTGGACTGGCGGCACTGCACTGCACTGCACTGCTTAAATGCATTTGAGTTCGGCTTTTTCTCGTTTAATGAACCAGATACTTTAATTGGTTTTGTATTTCCCACTCGACGGCACAGAGGTTTAATGAGTAAGAAATGCTAGCCAGCCAGCCAGCGCTTTCATTTTGAATAGTAGTATGGCAGACTTATACGTCCTACCATTCAGCGCCAGCCATAATGTGAAGCGAAATATATTCGGTTGGGAATAATTAATGATTCGTCATCAGTCAGCCTGGCAGGGAGAGCTGTAGAGATTTCTGTCAATATTTATTGCGTAATTACCGGAAGACAGGCTGTAATCAATTAAAGAGTGAATTTGTGTAATGTAATGAAAGTGGGTGGGATGGAGTGGTGGTGGTTGGTCGTTATGAAATCTCGTTTCGACTTTTAATGATGCATTCAGAGGAGGTCCTGTTTTTTGTAAACATGAACGTGCACTCAGATGTTCACCTTTGAAGGTGAAATTTATTGGTAACCTTGTGTGAAAATGATGGTGCATGGCATGTGAAGTGACACTTGGACTCCAAGTTGTGTACTGCCAACTCTTTAAAGTGAAATAGTGGCTTTAATGTGAAGAATTGGATAAGACACAGAGAAGCTTATAACAACTACAAAGTAGACTATCTTTCAGTCTAGTAATGCACAAAAGGGAACGCCTATGACAAGGAAGAGTAAGAAGCTCTAAAACCAATTAGCCCCTTTGGGACTGCATGATGCGACAAATAATTTAGTCCATAAGAAAGAAACAATGTCAGTGGAATATCAGGAAGACTATTTCGGCAGGATCCTTTGGGTGGCACCCATCTACCGAGCTCATTCTCTTGTGCCTTCCTAGATATTGAGCGTATTTTAGATAATACCGGCTACGACTCGATAGCAAGAGCAATTAGTAGTAGAGGGATCGAAGATTCAACCAATGGATAAGGGCCGTTGTGAAAATTTGAATAATTAGTTTTTCCTTTGGAGGAGAATCGATGTGTGGAAGCTGAAAAATATCCAAAAGGGGGACTCCGCTCTCATCTTTTTGGTCACTAGTCCCTGACAATCTTCTAGTCCATTTTACTTACTTAGGTGGCGCTAACTGCCTTTAGTTGCGCATTTCAACTAAACTTCAACTTGTTGAGGTACCCTATCACTTCTGCGGGCCGCCTTAGGCGAGGTCTTCCTCTACTGCGTTCTCCCTTCGGGTTAGATTTGAAGACTCTACAAGGCGGAGCATTTGTGTCCATCCGCATTACATGTCCTGGCGATTTCAAACGACTGATGCGCAGTTTTTTTACTAGCTCGATATCGCTGCACAGCTAGTATAGTTCGTCGTTGAATCCTCCAAAGCCTGTCAACGCAAACGGGACCGAATATACATACCTCTGGTAAGGTACGTAGATAGGTAGGTTGGAAGGTGAGTGTATCCATAAAAGTGCAGCCTCACTCGGATCTCAACGGATCCATTGTATTCTTCGGTATGGGATATCTAAAAAAATTAACAATACAAGTACTCCTATAGTGTACGGCAGGAGCGGCCTTCCGAAGCCAACCTGTTTTCGTAATAAATTTTAGTTTGGTCATACGTGGAGGCGTTTTTGCCGAGGATTGTGCAGGGCTTGAGCATTCGCAAAGGAAGGTTGAGTCTTCATCTACGTACATATGTCTCACCAAAGCCTGTGCTGATTCTCATTCTTCTAAGATGGGCCGCCATTGAGTTGTGGCGTGTGAGGATACCTATGAGGAGAGTCAGTTGTGGTCTGTTTAACGACAGAAGTTCCCGAGTCCCTTCTTTGTTTTATTAGGCCCATAGTTTTTTTTTTTAAGACGTGGCATGAGGTGAGTGTATGCCACCTTTCGTTGATCTGAATGTGAAAACGCATAGCAATTTTGGACGTGGGAAGAGTAATGGACGTTAGGATCGAGTGATCTGCTTGTAATTCTTTTGATTCTGAGCCTTTTCCAGCTAGTTCATTGGCCATTACATTCCCGAGGAAGCCCATATGTCCCGGGATTCAGCAGAGTATGATGCTATGCTTCAAGCTTAGGAATTTGAATTTCTTTTGCTTTTATCCAGCTTTCTCGAGAGATAAATTTGGAATAGAGTTGAAATTGAAGTCTGAGGGGGGGGGGTAAGGTAGCCCGAATGCGCATCAATGTTTGACAACTTAATGATGGCAGAGTGTCCGATTTGGTTATCTTTCCACATGTTGGGATGTCGGCGGCGCAGGTTGCTTTTAATCACTACTTCTTTGGTGAAGAGTGAAGACGTCAAGTGGGCATAGTCCGAGCATGACTTCAATTGCGGCGATCGGTGTTGTTCAAATAGCGCTGGCCGTACTTGTACATGCTATAGTCGCATCTGGTCTAGCGTTATTCTTACTGATTTCAAGTTTATATTGTTGAAGGCCCCATGAATGTCCAGGAATGCTGTTAAAGTATATTCTTTTTATTGAAGCGTTGTTTAAATTATCGTAACCACCTCGTGTAGTGCTGCCTTCACTGAGCGGCCCTTTTTAAAAGCATGTTGTGCCTGTAAGGTATCGCTTGGTTCTAGTGACTTTTACTGCTTCTTGACACAAATCTTACAATAAGAGCTGGATGAGATATAGACATATGTATGTATGTCTACCTTCGCACAAGCTAATTACTGTAACAGAGTTTCCCTTTAAATACTATTAAAATGGACTACACACAAAGCTTGAAAACAGGGACTATATATGTACATATGTACATGTATATATAATTGTAGCTAGAATCATTTAAAAGCACTTGCCTTCATGAAATGAAAATGCAGACCACCAGTACGTCATGTTAAGCGCCTAACTAATGATCATTTTTCACAAAAACGAACAAAACGATTAATTATTCCCTAAACAAAGCCTATCCCCAGGAACATATTTCTCCTATTTCTGAAGACAAATAAAACAATTCACCTACCCATGGTGAATTATATTTCGTTTCGTCTGTGTCCCGATGCCGAGTTCACCCCTCATTCATCACTGTCATAACCTACTGCACGTGTTCAATTTGTTTCCCGCTCCCAATCTAATCTAAAACTAACGACTTTAATTTAAATAAAAGAATAATAAACCACTCATTCCGCAAGGATCCATATTCAGTCTACTTGCGAGAGATAAAAATTCAATCATAGAGACAAATTACCGTTGCTAGTCTTTTGTTCCTCTGCCTGTTGTTTCAAATGAAATATGATATGCAAATAATGTACTTGTATCTGAAATAGAAATGTATTTATCTTCTCTCCCAGCACTTATCGGGCAATTTTCGTAGAGAAAATACGGATATTTATCTAAGATACATAGGACCCCGTTCACCTTCTTATCACATCCCTACCGGTTAGACTACGGCTTCTATAAATAAATCAAACTCAAACACTTCGAAGTTGTTTCTCATTTTTTTTTTTCGGTTCCTTCAATCCCCTAAAATGGAAAAGGAAATGACTACATTTTCCTGCGCGCATCAGAAGAATCCTGTGTGTCTCATGGTTTATAGCGAAGGAAAATATAGATATCAGTGATCCGATAAGCGGATAGAAAATACCCATTTTGGGAGATGAATGCCTGTTGGGCGGAGAGGCAGACACAGACACTGTGTAAAGTCAAAAAGCCACAACGAATGTGTTTTAGATGGCATTTCAAGTATGTCAAAGGGGACGACGACGCGCGTATCTTTTTCGCATATTCTCAGGCGCTGCTGCTGCTGCTGCTGCTGCTGGTTGGGCTGTGCTAGAGTTATAAGCGAAGGCAGACGATATCACTTCAATTGCGCCTTTCCAGATTACCGACCGACGATAGGAAATCGTAAAATATGACAAAGTGTTGCCAGTCAACCCAATCCAACTCCCCCATCCACCTAGAAATTCAAGAGGATATCGAATGGTATCAATCACTCGGATGCCAAGGAAGGAATTCAAAGAGATTATTTTGCGTTGACACATGATTGTGGCGAGGAATTTCTTCATATACATTTATTCAAGTAGGTATACCTAGGCTGATATTGGATCGTAAATTTTTGTTTTTTTCCAGAAATAGGATATCTTCGACAAATACGAGATAATCATAAGCTGGCGAGTGTTTTATTTGTTTTCGAAGCGTAGCCTCGACTTAGAGGATGATGTGCGAAAAGCCACTCATACAATGATCCTATAAATAGAAATACCTAGCAATAGACGTTAAGGGTACTTCGATGTGATATGAAGAAATTTAAGAACTTCTTTAGTACGCCTCCAGGAATATTCCCATCAATAGTAGGAGTAGGAGTGTTGACAAAAATATTCTAACAATTTGGAGATTGTGTATCAACGAAATCATGAGATGAATTCGTCAGGATTCTAATACTAATTGGCCTTGGCGAGTGAATACGATGAAGATGAGGTTTTAATTCAAGTCCATCTGCTATGGAGGAGTATGTAAGTTGGACACATACCACAATTTCAAGGATTCAGAAAATTAAACGAATCTTATAAACAAACAGCACGTAGGTATAGTGGACAAATGAGGTTGTTTGAGTCTCTTCGAAGTCTCCAGACCCTATATACCTCGCAATTTGGAAAACTCTCAGAAACTTTCATGAAAATTAAGACAATCACTTCTATTTAAAGGCGTTTTTGTAAAAAAAACCTAGAGCGACTCATTAAACTTCTTATTAGAGGATTGAACAACTCTCAAAACCTATGTGAAACGCAACACGCCTACCTTAAAGGTAAATCGGTGGATAGCGCTCTCCATAGCGTGGTCAGGGAAATTAAGCATATTCTAGATGCGAAAGAATACACTACGGCAGCGAATACAACGAGGAGGCTAACAGGCGATGGTATCTATTACATACATGTGCCACAGCCAAATCAATGTGGGCAGTCTACGACAAAATGAGGTTTGCAGATCTCATGAAACTCAGTCGCAGGAATATTCGGATACATATTGGCGCCGTGAGAGAACTCTGGAAGATAGCCAATCATGAAGCACGGCTACGGTTACCCCATAACGACATCTTTAAGAATTACAGGGACGAAGATAAAGTAGAATCTATTCGTTACTTTCTATGCGATTGTCTACTATTAACCACGAAAAGGAAAGACATTTTTAGCAGCTACTGCCTTGTAGAAGGCAAGTTTAGGTTCTCAGGAATCTTATAATTGGTCACAGTGGACTCATTGCATAAGTGAGGTGTTGAAAAATTTCCTTTCTGTCAACAAGGATACCCAAATACTTAACCTAATCTAGTCCGTAGTGATTAGTGAGTGCTCACTCATACGCCATAAAACAAAATTGCAAATCTCAATCAAAGAATCAACAGTTCCCTGTGGTCGATTCTTCCCATTCGCACTTCTCTTTCCTCCTTTTGATCCATTTCAAAGCAATAAACGAATGAAATCCATTCGAGTTTTTTAATAGCGCCTCTCATATCGCAAATAACCATCTCTTCTATGATACTTGAATTCTGCTTGAGAAATTTGTGTTTGCTTCAGTTTTTGATTGCATTTCTCTTCGTCCAGCTCCTATGTAAGTGTGCCAAATGCAAATTCCTATTAATTTTTATTCCTGCTCCACTCAGGAGTGGTCTTTTATGGGGGGATCGAGGGGTCGAAATACCCTTCGACATGGCAAATCGTAATCATTGGCACTCCTCGAGCGAGAGAGATGGTGCATTTCATATATTTCCCTCCAATTGAACATAGAAATGCTGAGACCGAAGAATTCATGCTTCGAACGAATATATAGCGCACTTGCTGGATAATAGTTCTGGGTGCATGCGGCGGCTACTGGTGGCCAAATGCATTCGGGCTATCCATTTTGGAACAGTGATTTCATTTGACAGCGGTAATAATCATTAGAAACAGACGATACCAAAGGTTATTAGGCATTTCTGGGTGAAAGCTATTATTTTAGTGTGCTATCTTCTGTGGGGAGTTTAAATTTTGAATAGAAGTGGTTTTGTGTTTTACTCGAAATTAGAGTTCCATGCTGTAAACAGCTTAGTGCGTGTGAAGTTGAAAATCTTTTTGCTTGGCTTTGGTGCGATGAGTGGGTTTAAAATTAATGGCACACAGATGCTGACTTTCTGATTTAAGTACTTGATGTCAAATTTATTAGTCTAGCATGCTAGATATTTTTTCAATACAAAAGATTTATCCCAGTCTTAGTGCTTGTGATGGTATTTGCACAAATGAGGAGATACCAATAATTACAATGGTGATACTATTCCTAGCATATAGGCTACTCTTGTAAGCGCACTAAAAACAGCTGTCCAAAAGAGATCAGACATTTTCAAAGCAACATTGCAAAAGTGTCTAGAAGATAGCGATACAGGGCGAAAGATATCGTTTTGGAACCAAAATAAAGTAAACAGATGCCATCAAATACTTTGGTGTGATACTACACAACAGGTTGAACTTTAGGAGCCATGTAGAATCCATGAGTAAAAAAGCCTCTGAAATCCTGGCAGTGCTCTGCAAGATCCTCTCAAATGTTGGTGAACCTGGTTACGCTAGGCGAATTCTACTTTCAAGAGTAGTCAACTCAATGCTCTTTTCCGCCAAGAAGAATGTAAAGTCATCAATCTGTGTGTCAAAATATTTTGAACGTACTGATCTGTCTTTTGTTTGAATGTATTAGCTTTATGCTAAGTGTCAAACGGCAGCGCTGTTTTAGTCTGTGTTGCGTTGCTTGTCGTACCACCACACAGGGAATCTTTTCTATACTTTGGAAGAGCTCTTCCATATTTCACTTCTACAAAAAGCTTCTAAGAATGAATGTTTCAATTATTGTTCAATCGCGAAACTATTCTACATACCGAAGCTCTTTGAAACAATTGTTTATGACATAATGGTCTTCCATTGCAAATCAATCATGTCTCCTAACCAACATGAATTCCTTAAGGGAAGATCAACAACTACTAACTTATCGGAATTCGTATCGAACACTCTATGCGCATAAGAGAATGGCAAAGATGTCGATGTAATTGCCATCGACTGTAGTAAAACCTCTCACGGAATCATTCTCTTCAAATTTGAAGCTCTTGGTTGTCAGCTTTTACCTTAAAGAACAAAAATACAAAGTCCTCTTGATATCCTCTATGTCCGACCCCATTATAACCACTTCCCGAGTCCCTCAATGTAGCCAGCTTGTCTATCATAATATTTTCTTCTTGTCTATTAATAACATTGACTGTATGATTAAAAAGTTTGTCTTCACTAATGACATGAAGATCTTCAGACACATGGCAGCCCCGCTGACTCTCGTCCACTTCAAGCTCACCTTAAAACTTGTTCATCTTCGGCGGATTAGTTGGAAAGTACGAAACGACAACAGACAACGCCTTCCGGCTAATCGATTTTGCAACAGCTCGTAAAATGGTGATAAGTAGCACTAGGTTTCGAAGACTACGAATCCACATCTAATAAATGCGAGGAACGCATCCAACATTCTGAATGTTCAAACTTTCAGAGGGGCAAACGTCGACTCTGACCATTTACTTGTTGGAGCTAAATTCAGAGCTCGACTATCCAAAGAGAAGAAGCTGCAAACCGCCCAGAAAAAGAAATTCAACGGTGGAAGCCTTAGTAGTAGCCAGAGCCTACAGAGAGCGCCTGAGCGAAGGACTCTCTGTTGGGCATTCACCATCCACAAACGCCAACAATCTGTTGAACCAGTAGGGGTAGCAGAGCCCTTGGTATGATAATGAATGCGTGCGTCGGAAAAGGTGACAAAAAATGCACATATGCAAGCCCTGCAGCACAAAACAAGAGAAACAAGAGTGTCGAGACAGAAAAAGGGAAGAAGGTTCTGCGTAAGATCAAAAGGTCCCACGCGGTCTCCCAGCTCAAGGATATCGAAGAGTGCCGCGATAGAAACAACATCCGGACGTTCTCTAGGAAAGCCAAGCATCTGGCAGCTGGTTTCAAGCCCGGAACGCAGACTCTTCGAAACAGTGAAGGAAATCTAGTCACCGAAGCACAGGGAATAGTAGATGTGCTTAAGCAGCTACTTAATGGGCATCAGATAGACAGAGTGATCGAGCAAGAAGAGAACCCGCATCCAGTCAATGAAGAATCCATCCACCCTCCTAGTTTTGCAGAGGTCGGCTCAGCTATCAAAAAGCTGAAGAATAGCAAGGCCGCAGGCTCTGATGGTCTACCAGTAGAGCTTTCAAACAGCTTGGTAGGGTGCGTGCACCAAATCATCAACCAAGTATGGTAAGTAATGTCCGAAGACTGGACTATCAGCTCTATACGCCCCATTTTCAAGAAAGGCGATCCAATTTCTTGTAAGAACTACCGCGGCAAATCCCTGCTTAATGTCGCATATAAGATCCTATCCAACGTACTGTACTGAGCGTCTGAAATCTTTCTGCAGCACACTAATCCACACGCACCAGTGTGGCTTCAGGCCCAGCAGATCGACGATCTACCAAATTTCATCTCTAAGGCAGATCCTGGAAAAGACTAACGAATTTCAAGTCTTGACTCACCATCTCTTCATCAATTCAAAGCCGCATATGATAGCATTCATCGTCTTGAGTTCTACAAGACGATGGCCGAATTCGGGATCCCGGCTAAACTGATCCAGTTGTGTCGCGCGACGCTGGAAAACACGCAGTGCAACGTGCATTTTCGGAAATAGTTCCTCCGAAATATTCCAAACATGTGCCGGATTTCGGCAATGAGATGCGCTATCATATGACTTCTTCAATCGTGTGCTGAAACAGATAGTGCGCAGGTCAGGTCTGAACACGGAAGGCACTATCTTTAACAAATCTGTCCAGCTTCCCCCGTGCCGTGTTAGAGGTTTTTTAAAACCTCTTAAAGGCGAAACGAGTTGGCCTTGCAGTGGAAGAGAATGCCAGTTCTGCTATATGGTGCCGAGTGCTGGACGATAAGCAGGAAAGCAGAGCAGATTTTGAATACTTTCGAGAGAAAAATTCTTCGTCGGATATTCGGTCCCGTATGCGAGTAGGGCGAATGGAGGAGAACATACAACCGCGAACTCTATGAGTTGTCCCAAGATGTGGATGTAGTCCAAAAAGCCAAAACACTTCGACTACACGGCTTGGCCACATCAAGCGAATGGAAAATAATGCTCCAGCAAATCTTCGAATCACAGCCCCACGTTCAACAACAAGATAGGCCGAAACTCCGTTTTAAGGATCAAGCTATCGCTAATGCCAGAGCGCTTGGTCTAGACAATGGAAAGTAGCGTGCCCGGGATCGAAGAAATTGGAAGGCAGCCGTGTCTCAGGTAGAGACTCTTTACGGGCCGGGAGCTCGCGTAGCCGATAAAATATTTATACTTATGTGATCTTCGGAGGATTTTTCTAATACATTCTCTGTGACAGGGCTCTATAGTGAGCTCTCTGCTTTGAAAATAGAAGTGAACTTTCCTAACGACGCAGACAAGTTGTTAGTTGGGGCCAAAAATTCCGACTCCTATCACATGTGCATTCCACATTTCAGTGCAGTAAACTTACACTTCGGAGCTCACTTTGTGGGAGTTCCCTTCTGCAGTTTTTAAGACCTAGAATAAACTAACAGATATGGTGGCGCATTAGTGAGCCCTTGAGCCCGCAAAAATAAAAACTTTAGCCTATCTCGTAGAAGGATTATCTAGTCGTTATCACCAGTTGCACAAGGGGCTCAAATTTATTTTAATACTTAATAAAAAAGTACAAACAAAAATAAATTAGAGGAAAAAAAAAATAACATTCTATTGTGGAGTGCCAGCTCACCTCACAAGGCAGTAAATTCATTTACACCTTTTCCATGTCTAGATGTGGCTTTGAAAAGGGTCACGTACCAACAACATTAATCATATCAAGTTTTTTTTTTTATTCCGTTTCACTCCTCTGTTCATGACACCGACGTGGAGTTCATTAAAAAGAATCCAAACAGGAGTTGAAGACTATTATACCTATAGATATATATTTGTTGATTAAAATTTACGGCAGTTTCAACAGGTGCTCCGAACAGGAGGAGTGTTCATTTATTTAAACACTAGTCCTTGGGGACAGAGTACATTAATTTTAAACCATTGTTCGGTACTTTGTGTGGAATAGGTATAATAATGCTATACAATTCCCATGACATGGTATAGTTCAGGTGGTGGTTTTTGAACTGATAAAGAACGTCAAGACTGGGGAAAATCTTAATGGTAACTTGTCTAGAATGTACTATGATGCCTAAGGCTTTGTGACAGTTGTTAATGGCAAGTAAGAGTAATTATTCAAGTAGGAAGGATAATTATGATAGAATATTGACAAACACAAATGTTGTCCGACTTCCGACCGGAAATATCCTCGACCTTCCACAACATACGTATTTTCTATTTCTAAAGCAAAACCCTCTGGTACATCTCCAGAGTGAATTTGAGGTTCAACAAATGAAGTCCCGTACAAAACCACTTAGTAAATTTCATCCAAACCCACATCCACAGAAACCGCCAAACTATTCACAATTTCATTGCTCCATAACGAATCCTCTATAACTGATTAATAACCTGCCTTTACATCCTCGTAGCGTACCTAACCCAGCTCAATTCGCGCACCAAAAATTGCGGTTTTCAGTCAGAGAGAGAAATTCTCGCAGCTATTATCAGGATTAAGGATTCAAGGATTAGTGTGTGTGTAAAAGAGAGAAGTTCTTCATATTTCCATCAGCTGCCTACACTGTTGAGCTAACACGTGCATATGTTCATAAACCACAAAGCACATTTTACGAATTAGAAGGTGTGGGAATTTTGTTGGAATAGAGACATTTTTGGAACTGGTACACCATGGGTGTTTGTTCCAGTCATCGCGACCTGGGTGAAGGGTGTCTGTAACTTTCCTTGATGTTCCCTGTGAATATTGAAAATTAATTAACAACGTGGTTGGCGTGGTGTGGTTTAATAATTTGGCAACACACTATTAGTAGGATAATCGGAAGGCACGGGATGGATTCAGTATAGTTAACACTCAACTGCATATTAGGTTGGTCGAACACAAAGACTTAGTATGATACTTAGAAAATCTGCTTAACAATGAAATAATTGCGGCATGCTCGATGGTACTGTCATATGATGTGGTGATAAGCTAAGTCCTTAGAGCAGCTGGCAACAATCCGAGGGTATAACTTTCATGAAAAAGACTTCATAAACAAAATTTTTGTCCTTCGAAATTAAATTCTCAAACTGTAGACAGTACGAGGTATCATAAGAATTTGAATACGATTACTCACGTTGGGAAGTCGCAGGCGCACTAAAAGTCATCAACTGCGCCTGAATAGGCACCGGTATTGATTTAATTCTAGTAGTCAGACTGACTTAATGATCTTTAGGTTAGGTTGGATTAAAGTGGCTACCAGCTATTGCTAGCACACTTATACCAGTAATAGCTCTATTGTAATGGTGGTATCACGCCTGGATCATATAATCCTCCATACCTACTCGTAAACCAATTTGATCTTCTAGTGAAACGCAGTGGACTCCTAATGTAGGATTTAATAAGATTACCAAGATCTTTAAGGTAGAAAGATCCCAAGTGAAGTTTACTTTTCTGAGAGACAGCAGAGCAGGTTCAAGGTGAAGAATAGTTTCCTTCTTCTCTGCATCCCTGCAGTTTCTGCAAAAATCAAGCCAAGTGTTGAGACATATTATAGGGCTAATACTCGTATATGTACAATCTGTTAAGAGAGATCAAAATTTTAGAGCATTTCAGATCCAGCTTTGGCCTAATCTATTTTGTCGCTAAACACGTGATGCCACTTGTCTGCGAAGAACCTACAACCTAGAGTGCGAACGCGTCGTTTTTGCAAAGCGGGACAGTAGCAAGGCAGATGTTGGATTGACTCCAACGCTTCCTCATCTCCGCAGTTTCTGAATAGGTTGTTGGACTCTACCCTCCATTTACGGAGCATGACTGCAATGGTGCAGATAACCAGGAGGAGTTGGCGTCTTTCTCTATTATGCCGTCAATTATACCATACAATTTTCCAATCCGTGGCAATATGGACGTGTCCGCTTCACTGATGATCATTTCCGACCCCATTCTTGCCAGGCAGATGTTAACTCGTTACCTTCCATAGTGCTATGTCCGGGAACCCAGCTGAGTTTGACCGAATGATGTCCAATCGTGATCAGTGCATCACGGCAGTTCCTAACTGTCTTTGATTTAATTGTATTAGATTTAAACGATTTTAGAGCTGCTTGACTGTCAACGAGGATGGTTATATCCGGCGAGAGAAGGTGACTGTCTTCTATGCATGAGAGGATTCCCGTAGCTTTAATGATGATAGCGTCAGGTCTAGTCTTTTTGTTGGACTTCTTTTGGTGGTATTGAAAGAGAGACTAGTCAGCAGAACAATGGAGTGTAATTCGATTGTGTTAGTTGGGAAAAAGGACTTAAGGTAGTCCTAGTAACTATGTACTCTTGTGCCTCTCAAACGGAAGACGAACTAAAAATGTCGAAATGTCAGACATGAGCAACTTTATTCAGCTCTATTCCAATCAGCCATGATTCTCCGAAAATCTATTTGCCTAATTTTATTGTCTGTGTTTTTGGTAAGCGAACCTATAAAAGGGATGTAGATACATACTCCTATAAGACTTAATAATTTTCTTGAATGCCTTCTTGACTAAAATGCTCTTAGACGGTTGACGACGGTTTAAACATTCCATCTTGTTCTCCGACAGTTTTATCTTTTTCAACACTCTACATCAAATAATTTGTTAAGAATTCTTAAACCACTTCATCGTTATCCTGGCGACAACAGTTTGTTACATAAGTCTTCTTTTTTTTATAAAAAAAAAAAAAAAAATATGCATCAAAACTTAATTCTAATTCCTCTCCTGGAATGTGTAATAAAAATTATTTTATAATAAAAAAAAAAATCCTTCGATACACAACAATGTTGCAGGAGTACACTTCAAGATGACTTACAAGTAGAACATTTCGCACCACACTGTTGGCGAATATCCTTGTTTTATTACGCTGGTATGCAATAAAATTATGCAGCTGACGCAGCGGAAAATCTCAACAAGAAGACGGAGAAAAAGGAATAAAAGTATTTTCCTCATCAGAGATTAAGGATACAGACGTCGGTACTGCTGCTGTTTCCTATGTCTGGTCTTACACGCTTGTCTAGGTACATAAGCAGCGAATAGTATGCTGTTTTATCGTCTTCCTAAGAGGGGACGCGATGGTAGGAGTCTAGTCAGGCAATGATGCAGTTTTCATCTTTTTTTGTTTCTTGTGTTGGTCTTGTTATTAAAAGTGCGAGTGCAGGACTCTTTGACATAAAATTTTCACATGAAAAGGAATTTTATCTATATCCATTATCGCAATATGTCCTTTGGCCATGAATATTGGTGGTATAAAAAGTGGAACTTTATTACATAAACGTTTTGTGTATTTGTACTTAGACAGGGATTAACTTAGAGGGGGGAGGATGATCATAATCAATATTCGTTTATAGCTATTCTAAGGACATGATACATACGCGATGTAACTAATCTTAAAATCGCCACGTAAGTGATGGGGGGAAACGTTCCAATAGAAAATAAAAGCAGAACGTTAATTTATTCAACACCTCATGATGGGCACAAGTACTTTAGTACTTTGTCAAGTTATTTATCCCTACATGCTGCACGTCCTCTCCTCTTTAAATGGTAAGATTAAACATCGGATTCTAAAATTACCCACAACCAACAAAATGATATTTATACAAGTAAAACAATTCAACGAATCACAACCGACAGGCAATGGTGCAGAATTGTTGCTCATTCATGACTGAGCAGAAAGCCTGAGTTTTTTTTATTACTAAGGGAGACTAGCATATAGAAAGTTGGTTGTGTCCTCGTTATCGTCCTTACCTTCACATTCTCGACATCTCTCTTTCCGTTGGTCATAGTTGTTTCATGTGATATCCCAGATTAGAAAGGGATTTCCTATCATTTTACATAAGACTGTCGATCCTTTTTTTGAAGAAGTAAGGCCAGCCACATTGTTTGGTCAAACAAGTGTCTTTTTCTATGATTGCATCAAAGGATGTGTAGTCTTCTAAAGATACCAATGGCTCGAGGTATTGGCATGTACAATTTGGAAACTAAACGAAACCCCGTACACTGTCTTCATTCCAGTTTGATATCATTGATTGAAGCTTGGCGTTCTAGATGGAATCAACGGTGGTTGATTCCACCACTTGCAGTCAGGTGGAACTATTAGTATTATCCCTATATGAGCTGCATCGACATATTTGAATCTCAGGTGTATAGGGATCTCCAATGATGAGCCAGGGTGTTGCAAAAGATGGCAGATGAACCCTTAATGGGCCAACGGCAACGCTCATATCCCCGAAGAGGGTTATTGACTTCAAAAAATTCGGTCCCTTGTCCTAGGGGTAGCGAAGATCTGATCCTCCAAGTTGGGGGTTGTGCGTAAGGGTAACTTCCCGATCACTTAAGTTATGTTAAGAAAACTTCCAAACGGTTGCATATGATTCGCTCCAGTATTTTACCCATTACATATATCTAACAGGCATATGGGGCGGTATGACGAGGGCTCATCTTGTGTTTCTTTCCCTTTAGGCAGTCCCTTTTCCGGACCATGGATGGGTCAAATGGCTTACTTACTTGTTTAGTAACTTCAGCTGTCATAGCGTTTGCTGTTCCTGGGCTTTTAAAAGTGTCTTCGTCCATAGTGCGTATTTTTCACCCCATTCATTATGCCTTCATTGGAGAGCGTTATTGGGTTGCTGTCCTCTGTTATACATACTTCAAACCGGATGTCCAGCTGGTCGCTATGAATATATCGATTATTGGGCGCCAGGCGATGGATTGCGCTCCGTGGCTCCAGTGGTTAGTGCATTGGTCTACGGATCGAGGGGAGCCAGGTTCAATTCCCAGACAATACCCAAAATTTGTTTCATGGCCCCACGTCTCGCGAGCGTCTGACAAACATCCGAGAGTAAAACTGTCACGAAAAAGCTTCTCAAAACAAAAATTTCCCTTCGGATTCGGAATTAAACATGAATGGTTGTGAGAAGCTAAGACCTGGGTTCCATGGACCTGTCGCGCCAAAAACTTGTATTTGTATTTGACTATACTCTTGGCGCCTCACGATAGGCCACTAGTTGCAAAAGTGATATTAACTATGGAGCCCACCCCATTTGTGCTAAAAGTGTGCTCACTTCTCGTATTAAGCAGTTTTAGGTCTAGTGACGCAACGGCTTCTATTAGAACCTCTCCCCTTTTATTGGTCCGTACGCTGTCGCATGCATTTAAGTCTCCAGCTATAATTGTTGGGCTACGACTGTTGGCATCATCCCATCCATACCTTGGAACTCCTTAAAGGTGTTGTTTAGAGATGTATAACAGTTACAGATTTATATTCCTTTGACCTTCATTCCCACGGAGCGTATTCCGGGGGTCATAATTTTTTCATAATTTATTCGTAATCTCCACAGGCCCAAATAGCATCTCTTTTTGAGTCATCCGCTGTCCAAATTATACTATCAAGATTCTTGTACTGCTCGCATAATACGGCAATGTCTATCTTTAACTCGCGAACGTCCTCTGCCGCTTCGGAGTGCCAACACTCTAATATTCTTCTTGCGGCTTTTTTTTGCTTCTTGGTATTCCGGGCATACTGTGCTTCCTGTCTGGCGTTTGATGTAGTTTTTCCCTTTTCATCGCAAAGGATGCACCTTGCATCATTGCGGCAGTTCTTGGATAAATGACTTTTCTGTCCCTACTTGACACAATCCTCACTCCTATCCGACGTATTTTTACACGCCTTTGCTAAATGGCCAAAGTAGTGTCTAACATCCTTTGTTTGCCTCCCTTAAGCCCTTAATCCATACTTTTGGCATCAGTGTGCAAGGCGAAATATTCACTCATCAGTACTGGCAGAAATATTCAACCTGGAACCCTGCAGTAGTTCATCATGCCTCGTTCCCAAATACACCCAAAGAGTACTCTTGAACATCATCTTATGAGCTACATCATTCTGAGACGGAGCTGTAAGGATAAAAAGGCGATCGCGTCGCAAGAAAGAATGGTATGTTTAACTTATTCTCGGCGAGAGGAGTGCAAAAGAAAAAGATCTAAAGTCTGCACAAACAAACATAAGTAGAGACACAGGATATTGCGAACTCCATGGACACACCGAGATACAATCTTACAAACCAACAGATTTACAGATTTGACAAGAAACCGAAGAAACTCCGAGACTTATCCTTCAAAAATTTAGGGTACAGAGTCACAGCATCATTAGGTATCTGTGAGCATACCATTCTTAGAACTTGTAACTAATGGAAGCCGCGTTGGCCAGATAATTTAGAAAGAAAAACACTGCCTACCATTAAGATGGGCTACAAAAGATACGTCTTTGAATTCTTCATTCATTCATTGAGATTTTTGCTGATAGGTGTTATCAAATCAACTTACGAATCGTTTTTCCGGTGGGAAAGAAAAATCTTAACTTTCGTCTGATGATGCAACATGACGGAGATGCAATTATGAAATTGTGTGCTATTGCGATCTGCACAATGCCTCGACGAGAAACTCAATTAGAAACTTTTACTTCAAGGCATTTACCGAAATTAAATCCATTGAAGTTGTTATATTAGTTTTGTTGCAAGCCTTACAAAAACCCATACAGACACAACCGCACACAATTCCATCAGACGCAGGGAGTAAGTATTATGAGATCTGTGGAGATTTGCCCACTCCTTCCATACATACACACATATTATATGCTCGTTCGTTATTAGAATTTAGTTGTACGGATACAAAATCCTATTTTAATTGCGAACAATGAAGTTATGTAACTTTAGGAGTAGCTGCTGCTGCTTTTGCTGAAAGAGTTATGCTCTCATGTTGGATTTACTATCTACTACTACCACTACAAAAAAAAAACTGATTTCCACAATGAAGTGACTCTTAGATTTAAAGAGATATTCAAAATGTTCTCGAAAAATAGTTTCTAAAACTATGAGGAGGAGGGTATTGAAGCAGAATGTGGATTATCATATGAGTATGTAGGAAGAATTTAAAATGATTGATGGAACTAAGTAATCTCCTCTGGACACTTTAATTTGGCAATTTTATTTGAACTAATAGGAGCACCAATGGTGCTACAAAGCTTTCAGAGTTACATATTTATTTTTACTAGCTGTCACTGGTTTAGAACTTCAGGCTTGAACAACTTATATTCACATATTAACGTTCAACCACAAAAGAAAAAAATATTCCACGAATCTGAACCCAAAAAATCGCATCACAGGATCACCGAGGTCTTCCGATTTTAGGGAAACCAAAACAACACTTTACCTATCAAGAATTGGACAATGATCCAATCCATGACAAATAGTAATCGTGCAGCAAAAAGGAGCATGCATGATTTGGATGCAGTTGAGAGTATGATGGCAAGAATGACAGCAAGGAGGAGTCAAAAGTTCTACTTTAAAGCCGCTAAAACGACGATCCGATGCTTTATATGACAAACGAAAATATAGATGGGACTTAAATCCAAAAGTCCTATATCGTATATATTCAGATACAGGGTATAAAGAGGAAACATTCCCATTTGTCCCATTCAAACAGTTTCTATATGCAACCCGGGTAGTTATCCAACCTTCCATCTTCTTCTACTACTTATGTACCTTGCCGCGGTGAAGACGTATAATAAATTCCAGTGAGGCCAGGGGCGATCTCACACTGTAAGGTCCCTGGCGGAAGGATGGAAGCTAAATGGTGGTAATCCCAACTCCAGTGGTATTGTAAGCTTATAGTAAACCATGCACAAGGATGTAAGGTTGGAGACTACATCAACCGCTAACGAGCTCCGGAAAGGTTTGCCGTAACTAGTGCCTTATCCCGATAAATTCGGCTCTGCCAGAGATAAACATTCTTTTCAGGTTTACTCGTGGGACTAAATCTCAAATTTCTAAACATGCGTTATACAAAAACAGACAAAACAAACGCAGCTTCAAGGACTAATCCTCGTTATAGACAGGACATACGAATGTACAGGACAAGACAAACTGACATCAGCATTGTCCACAAACAAGTGGTCACAAGGAAGGAGTGGGTGTGGAAGCGACTGAAACGACTGCACACCGATAACTAGGAGTGCTTCGACAGCTTCCTTACCACTACCGATAGCGAGCCAATGACTTTGGGTACTAGGGCCAGTAAGGCGGAGTATAGGAGGCATAGGTCCACAAACTCAAAAGACTTAAGGAAAAAGGTAGGAGCAATAGAGACTTCAACGACTCGTAGGACCTTCGAGTGGGCATCCAAGGTAGTTGAGGAGTGAAAAAGTCAAACCAAAATGGGACCTTCTACAAGTAAGTAGCCTAGCAAGGAATTCTCTTCTAAGATGTTGTGATCTCAAAACGATCCTTCGACCATTTCTAAGAAGACTAGGGGCACCGTTTCGATAACCAAGCCTCTCAATGAAGTGATGAATCATCTGAGGACGCCGCTAGATCAATCACCGTTCTATTGAACCCGCTCCTCTAAAATGTAGGGATAATGAGGTTAGATACTGTTTGAAGATTTAAAATACAGTCATTATCCTCAATTCCCTTCCTGGACTTCAACAATACCACACAAGTATTCCCAGCCGACAGAATTAGGCAAAGAATACTATTAATAATTCTGAACTCGAGATTTACATTGATATGTCTAAGACAAGCGATGATGTAGGAGCTGGATTGTTTTCAGTTTTCCTTGACGTAAGCATGTCATTTAGACTACCAGACTATTACAGTGTATTCCAAGCGGAGATTATGGCTATTCGTAAAGCCGCTGACTGCCTGATGTCCGATGAGATCGGTATCGAATGTGAACATCGTCATTTACACCGACAGCCAGGTAGCTCAAACTTGCTCACAATCTAGAAGTTGAGGCAAACAAAGTGGGGCTTGAAATAAACACACCCAAAGCGAAATCCCTGAGCACTTCTAACACCAGCGCTCAACTCAACATTGCCAGACAGGTGATCGAGAAAGTGATGGACTTTCTATATCTAGGAAGTGTAATCTCGGCTAACCATAGTGGCACTGAACTGGATGTGCGCAGCAGAATCGGGAAAGCTAAAACTGCGTTTGTAATGTACCAAGCTTCATTTGTTCCGATTTAACGTAGAATCAGTACTGCTTTATGGGTGCAGTACTTGGAAGGTGAACACCACTACCACACGCAAGCTGCAAACCTTAGGAAATAAATGTTTAAGAATCATCTTTTTATCGGAGAATGAGCCAAGAACCTATAGATGTAACTATTCGGAGGAGAAAGTGGCAGTGGATCGGAAACCGCCTGCGGCGCGAAATAAGTCACGCAGTTGATTCCGCTCACTCAAGCAGGAAGAACAGCGGAATGCCCTAGGCAAACGTAGCGCAGAAATCGAGCTCTCTGGGAATGAGCTCAAATCTTGTTCTCGCGTTGAATGAATTATAAACAAAGTCAACTCTTCCCTTAGTTTTAACAAATTCTGGTGAAAGATATCCTCCAAACCTTATGTCCAAAAATCCCTTTAAAAAAACACGTCCCCCTACATAGCCCGTGTTGGATTTGGAATCCTCTTAACTAACTTTACACGGTGCTGTTAATTTTAACGACAAAATATCTGTTGCACTCATACATATGTATACTCTGTTAAAGGGTCAATTTCTCAAGAATTGCAAAGATACAGGAGGCAGTGTAATGGTATGGGCTTGGTTCTCAGTGAATGGAGTTAGACCTATTCATTTAATAAAAACTATAATACATTGAATTGTCCACAGATACATTTTAAATAAGCAAATGTTACCAGACGCCGTATGGAGTATGCCACTTTGATGGGTGTTTCAACATGACAATGACCCGAAATATTCACAGAAGCTGGTCAAAGAGTGGTTATCCACCAATGGGATTCAATTTCTGGAGTGGTCCCCCAAATCCCCGGACTTGAATACCCTTGAAAATCTCTTTGGCATCTAAAAGCGTAGAGTCAACGCTTCAAATAAGGATAAGCTCATGTCCACAACGTCCACAATAAAAAATAAAAAAAAACCCAATTGAGTCTAAGCCTCGTAGATGTGTGGAGGTAATCAAAAATAAACGTTATCACGCCGAATATTAAAAGTTGCTCAGGTTACGAATAATGCTTTAGTTTACCTTAATTTACGTGTCCAATAGAAAATAAGATAATGTTAAGAGGATATTGCTTCGAGGATTTCTTTAGATTATCCTGAATTTTAAGATTCCCCTTAAAATACGAAATAATTGCACTTACGTATGTATGTACATACATTTCAAGTAACTATCCCAAGCCCCGACATTAAGCCAAAATACAAACTGTGTACAATCCTCTTAAGGAACTCCCAGGAATCACTAAATGAGTTGCTCAATTAAAATTGATTCGCCATAAATGAACAACGTTCGTAATTACTCTCTCGCTGCTGGCTGTAAGTATCGACGGCATGACCTCCATTTTAACCACCCCTCGTCCTTCCACCCACCACAATCAATTTCATAATTTAATTTCACTCTCAACATGAACCCTAATAGTATTATACTCGAACTCTATTAATGAAATTTACTACCTCTAAACAGTGTATAAGGACATCAATTGATGTCCCTTTTTTTCTGTTTTCCCCTTTTTTCGTCGTTCTATCGATTCCCACACAATATCCAACTATCAATGAGTGTGTGTGTATGCACTCACAAACACACACAAAAATAGACGGCGCGAATAGGATATTCTATAAAAGTGATATTAATGGGTTACGGCCAGACACCAGCGAACAAATGGATCGGATAAAGGATATTAGAGAGATTTTATTGAATCGAAAAGCGAATCCAACCGTCGCGTTGTTCGTTGGTTCGTTGGTTCGTTGGTTCGTCCATTTGTCTGTCCACCAACGCCATCACACAAAACAGAAAAAAAAACACAAACGAAAGGATATTGAATTGCAGTTGATGATTTATTGTGATTATGAGATAGAGAGTCGGAAAAACCGGCCAAATGGTGGATACGGTCTATCCGTTCACAATTCCCTTTGCAACCCACCAAACTCTCATTGACAGATTAAATCGACGTAAAACGAAATTTATAGAGCTTGCTGTTGGTGTTGTGTTATATTTATGTATTTCGGTTTTCGATGGATTTTTCAAACACAAAACAAAAAAAAAAAAAAAGGATTCTTTTGAAAACTGCAAATAGTAGTGATGCGCAACACGTTTGGCCTTTCAGCGTTTCGGTCACCTTCCACCAACGCATCGCCATCAAAAGCAAACTTTTTTAGTGATTTGTGGAGGCCGATGGACCCGGGCAAGGGGTGAATTTTTGTACAATTTGGTCAACTGAGCAATTTTAATTACTCTTAGGCGACTTTGTGCGAAGCTCAATCTAAAGCCATATAAAATGCCGAAACACCACTGAAAACCCATTAGGATGTCCACTAATGAGACCATGAAAATAATGGCTCTCCCTCTGAAACCGGAGGCGTAACAATGCAAACTAATTAAAATTGTTTTTGGCGCGCGCTTGCTGTTGGGGCGAGACGGTTTTTGGGCAAAATATGTATTTATATAAAATTGTTTTCCGTTTCACAAAATTGTCATTAGAGGATAATAAGTCGGTTAAGAGGTTAAAGCCGAATGAAGTTTTTCGGGGAAATAATAGCAACAATGAAAGTGAGTGGAAGTTGTACGTGGTAGTTCGCGCGCGAATTAAGTCGAAAATGGTGTTGGGCTGGGTGAATTATGGGCCTGCCGGGGGAGTACATCGGGCCATTATTATTTATTTATGAGACATTACGCTCTCCGGGGAGGGTTAACGGCGATCATTTTAAGTCAAAATCAAGATAAGGAATGTACAATCGGCTGGAATCTAATTTAACTGGCGATAGGCCCCAGGAGGTGCGTTTGCCTATAACAAACAGACATTGCAGCCAACCATGCTCTACATTAACTGCAAAGTTGTCTGCAAACTACCGCATTGTCGCCTATAACGTGTATCATATCATGTATCTTGAGTGGGTATTATACTCGATGTTGTCGAATGCTATGGTAATAACTACTAGGTCAAATTGTCTTCTACGATTTTAAAATGGTGATTAGCCAAGTTCAACAATCATTGTGCGAAATTTGAGTAGCAGTATGTTGCAGAATTTTACTTTTATTCTTGGTAGAATCACTCAGAATCGATAAACTCAACCAGTGTGATAAACTAAAGTTCTAAGGAAAAACGATCAAGACTTTCAATAAGATCATATATGATTTTTGGGAGTTGGACAGAATTCCGAAAATCCAAAATCCCGAATATAAATATTTTTGTATGGATTTAAATAAATTTTGCATATACCCAACCTCGCACCTATTCCAAATCCAACAGTGACTCCCCCATACATATTCCACTGTTTATGCACAAATCGAATTGTGGACTTATGACCCTGCGCCGAAAAGGATTAGATGCTTTGTTACACTGTCATATTTCGTACCCAACCCAATTTTTCGGGATTGTGACCCCAACCCATGATTTTTTTTAAAGTTTTTTATCCAGTTGATACAGGGATCACCGCTTTCTTGCATACTGGTGGAATGCGGAAATAAAAGATCTGATCTATACAGCAAATGTTATCTCAAGCGAACGGAAACAGTACTTCATGACTCCATATAAGACGCTCAAACTACCAAACCAAAAAGGCAAGAGAATGATTGTAATACAAAATTTGAGAACATGACATCTACCGACCTCAACCTGCTGATTATTTCCAAATGTAATATGTGCATGAAGTAACAAATGTAACACCATAACCAAATTTGGAAACACAAAGGTTCCTGTACCTTACAATATTCCCAATAGTATACCTAAGAAGATAGTAATCAAAATACACCCTTATATGCTGGAGGCAGCATGTAAGTGCTAGTGCTTCTTTCCGCAGGGAATATCCACGTTGGTGGCTGCTGGGTGCCTAGTACCTCGACTGGAGATTGGGTAAACAACCCCTTTGGAAGGTCATTGATGGTAGCGGGCGAGAGAAGGAGAGGAGTGTTCTCTCACTATGGCACTTTTTCTTGATCCGGACGGCAGCGGACGAATTCTCTAAATGGAATCAACGGTAGCGTCCACAGTTCCAGTAATGCCGAACTATCTAGTCCTATCCGTATATGAGCTGCTTCGATATATTCGAATCCCAGGTCTATAGGGAACAAAGTTGGTAGCAAATGAACCCTCAATGGGCCAACGGGAGTCTTCATATCCCCAAAGTGGGTTATTGACTCCGGAAAATCTGAGCCTCGTCCAAAAGGAAAAGGGAACTGGTCCTGCAGGTTGCAGGTTGTGAGTCGGGATAACTTCCTGACCATGGAAAAATTACATAGTTCCGAAAACCACTCAAGCCTCGTCAACAGTGAAGTTGGCAACCCTAGCAATCGAAACACGGACAACGATCTTCGAATCTGCACCTGGAATGTTTGAACCCTTGAAAGACTGTATGCAGGCGAAGATTTAGCAGAGGATCTAGATCACTATAAAGTAGAAATCACCACCTTCTAGGAAATGCGATGGGATGGGCCGGGTAAAAGGAGGATGAAAACATCTATTACGGTGATTACTATAGAGAGTAGAAACGGATCACTACCTTGTTGCAGTCAAGGTACGACTGCGGATATCCCAAATGTCATCACAAAGTAGACATACTGTGAGAAGATATAACATTGAGAAGCTGCAACCGCAAGACACCGGCAGAACCTTGGCCGAACGCGTATCCCGAAATTTCGCTACGAATACTACGCCGGCAGCATCAAATGCCGAAGACCAATGACACACTGCCAACCTGAGCTTCACAAGACCACCTTCAAGAAATCCATGGTTTAACGATGAATGCCCACAAGGCCATGCAGCTTAACAAAGAAGCATACAAAGCGGCGCTGCAAAGAAAAGAAGAGCGGCTCGCGAGCTCTATGAGCAAAAGAGGTGGGAAGAACGATAGGAATATCCAAGCTTAAGTCCAACAAGGCTGCTCTACCTGACGGCTTACCAGCCGAGCTGTTCAAAGCAGCTGAAAATGACCTGGTAGAGAGGATTCCACTGAGCTTAGTAAATACTACTATACGATCAAAGCATAATTCTTCAAAAAGTGAAATGAATCGCAAAAAAATCCAGAGGCAACATCTGGATGCTTTCAGTGTCTAAGACAAATCTAAAAAACAACTTTCTAAATAGAAAGTCTACCAAGAACTGTACAGAATGCAAACGAAATATGCCTTTTTACGAAGATAGCCAAAAGCTACAGTCTCATATACCTAGATAAGGCTTTTTGCACGATTTCAAACTTTCTTCGCAGTTGTCTGACAGTAGTTTGAACTAAAGAAAGTGCAGGAAGAGTATCCTTTCTTCAACTCACTCGATAAGGTATCAGAAAAAGAGGTTCGCGCCACTGAACACGCACAGCATGAATATAGACACCTTCAATTTGTTAAGTGTACACATACACAATCATGTCACTTGTAACGTGGTGTAGGACCAGGAACTCGCATTATATGAGTTCTTTGAACAGATGTTACTATTCACGTAAGATAGGGCTAATTACATTAGCACTGCACTTACAAATGACTACCAGAATCCAGTAAGACTCTCGGCACTCAAGGTCCAGTTGCTCTACCAAAAGCGACAAGTTTTTACTTAGTTTCGAAACAAATTAACTGGAAGTGATTTCATTCCCAAAACAATTCACAACTGGCTTGAACTATCGAATCAGCTAAAGCAGAAGGAGCATACGGTCCAGTCTACTGCATCAAAATTGACTTCGAAGCAGATCGTGTTACACAGGGTTCAACTTTGGATCCACAAGAAAGGTGTAACCATCCCACCATTATGTATGTATGTATGTACGCCAATGTCCTAAACATCTCCAAATAAATCATGTTCCTAGGGTAGTAGCTCACATGAATCAATGAAATGTTCTTTTACATTTTAGCTCTCGACTGTACCTGGAGACACCATCTGACGACAAAGACCGCGTGTTTAGTGAAATCCCCTTCACCGTATTTACGGACACTTGAATCTATAGAATCCACCAGAAGACCATCAAATGCAAATGTTTTTGTTCAGCCAAATTGCACCATCGCTGCAGCACGCATTAAGGCTCCTTCCAAAACTCAGTCCTTGCCGAAAACGTCAATTACGAATATATATGTAGTAGGTATCGGCAGACCTCAACAATAAAGTCCACCTGTGGGCAATTGCATCTTCTCAACCATCCCCTCGAATCCCCAACAAATTAAATTGGCTGTTATTCCCCTGACCATTCTCTTACAGAGAATGGTCAGGGGAATTCTCTGTAAGAGAATGAGAAACACGACTGTCATCCAAAAATTGTGCAATCAAAGGACATTTCTCTTATGATTCCAGACTGGCACTCATCGTTATTTCCCACTGGGGGCTATGTAGACCATCGTAAGAAACTAAAATGCGAGAAGAGAACCATTGGTAACGATAACGACATGGCAACGTCCAAATATTTCCACCAAAAGAGCATTCGGTCGTTCGGTCCCTTCAATAAAAATTAATAGGTGTGCTTGCATTTAGGCACACATATACATATACATGCTCCATCGCTTCAAAAATTGCAAGATGGTCTCATGAATGTGAAAACATAGAACCAAATGTGTAGCATGGAAATGCGAACGGAGCAAGATATGCATATGACGTTTTCGGTTATAAAAGGAATCATCAGATTTGTCCTAGTTCTAGAGTGCAATTCGGGTGGAAGACGGGGTGGTTTCTTTGTCCGGTGGACTGAACGAAAAGCGAAAAACAATCAGTGTCCTTCGTGTTCTGATTGGGTCACAGGGAATAAAAATATGAATGTCAAAGGACATTTCATTAGAATATTGAAAATTCAAGTTGAAATTTCGTCATTTGGGTGCGTTATTGCAGTGAGGGTTTATAGAAAGCTGAGGTAAACAAGTGGGGTGGTGCCTTAGCAATTTCTTTGAGCTAAATGTTAAGCAATAACACACTCCCGTAAGTGTGCTCCTGAGAAGAGAAGGGATGCACACCGGCTTCTCAGAAGGAAATAGTAGGGCCATGAGAAGCGAGCAATTGAGGAAATAAAGAGATGCTATTGCAGGAAGATTTGGAACTTTTACCAGAAGGTAAAAATAAGTCAGGGCTACAAAGCCAGAACCGAGACCTGCAGGGACGAACAAGGAAACCTAGTAGTAGAAGCGATATTGTCGATGTAGAGGATGTGGAAAGATCACTTCTGCAGACTGTATAACGACAACGATGACCAAAATTCAGAATGAATCATTCAATCTCGACGATGATAACCAACATTTGCGTTCACCCGACCTGGATGAAGTGAAGATAGTGTTATCTAAGCTGAAATCCAATAAAGCTGCTGGAGCTGATGGTCTGTCTGTCAAGCTATTCAAAGCAGCATGATAAGGAGCATGCACCAACTCATTTGTAAAATATGGAAGGACAAAAGTATGCCCGATGAATGGAACCTCAGCAGTGTTTGCCCGTTCCTCAAGAAAGGAGACCATCTAAACTGCACCAACTATAGAGGAATAAGTCAACGTCGCCTATAAGATCTTGCCTGCTATTCTATGTGAACGCTTAAAACTTTTTATCAACAATCTGATTGGTCTACATCAGTTTGAGTTTAGGCCAGGAAAGTTCACTATCGACTAAATTTTCACACTACGGTAGATCTGGGAAAAAACCCAGGAATTTGAAATCGATACTCACCACCTTTTTATCGATTTCAACGCCGTCGATGACAACGTCTATAGAGAGGACATATAGAGCTATACCTATGTATATGTCTAGTTTTAGCATACACGCTGCTCCATCAAGGTCGGGAAAGACCTCACCGAGGCCTTTGATGTCAAAAAAGAGTTTAGACAAGTTACCTCAACCAACTTGATGTTCGAAATTGGAAGCAGCTGGCTGGAGAGGCTTGTTGGTTAAAGAACAGGTCCGCCCCGGACTGTGCCGCCACCTAAATATGTAAATAAGTAAGAAGTTTGATTTCTGCAGACAAGCACAACCATTCTTAGGATAGATGGTAGACCAGTAGTAGCGATCCTTGTAAACCGGGTTCTTTGACATTTTAAGACCAAGTTCGATCTAGAAAGTACACTCACTGAGCAAAAATTATTCAAAAATAAAAATATCTCCCAGGCTGGGAATAAGATTCGAACTCGGACTTCAAACTTAAATTCCAACTGACCATAGTTTTGAACTAGATTCAGGACTCGGGTATGGGGTTTAATTTCGACTATTACTCGGGGCCTATTTCATAAAACTACAACACTAATAATTATTTGTGAATTCACTTGTAACTTGTAAATTATGTGCAAATTTTTATTTCATAAAGAATGCCAATTCACTAATAACTACAGGTATGACAGGCCTGTTACTACAAGTGAATTTACAACTGCGGCGAGCTTTTCTGTTTCATAAAAGTATTTGCGCAAAAAATTATTAGCGACGGACTTGTAACTACTAGTGAATTTCTTACAAGAGTAGAGAGACTAATAAAATCACGTACTGTCATCACTTAACTGTGAAGTATAGCCGCACACTCGTAGTTCTTCGCAAATAATTTTTAACTTGTAGGTACAGACTTGTAGAGTTGTAGCATGTAGATCGCTACACTTATAATTTGAATTTGCCGCGCTACAAGTGCTGAAAAATGTTTATGGAACACAAACAAAATTCCAACTCCACACTTTATTTGTGCTTGTAAATAGTTACAAGTTTACAAGTACAACACTTGTAGTTTTATAAAATAGGCCCCTGAATTTCCAATTTCATTTTGAGATCGACTTGAACATACGATTGGATTGGGAGATGGATTAACTCGGATTTCATGATATAATACCATCGATGGTAAACAATGAAAATGTTTGAATCAAAAATATCTCTTTTCTTCAAAAGTGCTAAAAGATGGCGAGTAGTCAAGGAGCTGCTCTAGTTGGATGGCATGTAACGGTTTAGTATGCCTCTATTCAAAATGAAGTTTATTCCAAACACATTAACAGAAAAGCAATGGCATGCCAATTCATATTTACATCTCATAGAACTTTAAGGACATTTCAACTGTTCTGTAAAACCATCAAGCGAAAACCAATACCATAATTATCTGTGCGCATAATAATTGCCAACAAACAGGGAACAGATACACAACTAGCCGAGCAATGGTCTTCCTCGTCCAAATTGCATTTTCAAAGGCAAAATGACTAACTAGACCCTCATCAAACCCACACAATGGCAATGTCAATGAATTCCTAATTCACTGCTGCTGCAGTAACGAATTGTACTCGAAGCCAGTAGTTTTCTATCTCAACTCGATATGTACCAATGTGACCATTCTATGTACATGTCGTGTGTAGATACAAAATGGTGGCAGTAGCAATGGTGCCTCTAGCAGCAGCAGCAGCGGTTGCGGTCCAGTTAATTATGCAACGGAAAAATACAAGGCTCATGCAGCTGTGAACACAAAAATACAACTACAACCGAGGCAAGCAGCTACTAGAGGACCACTAGCAAGGCCAATCTACTGAAATATGTAAACTGAAGTCGATCCGCAAGAGATTAAATTGCGTCAGCGAAAGAGAGAGGGTGTAGCGAATAGCGGTGAATATACGCGAATAATAATGGCAATGAAACAACAATCATCGTGCAAGAACGGATTAAAATGTTGACCCACGGAAATGTTTATTCATCGCCGATGGTCGTGGTAGGAACAAACCGGATTACGTCGACGGCTTATGGCGCGCGAATTGAGATGGGGTTGCGTTCTGTGATTTTACTTGGCCCCCATGGTTTTGAACACACCGGGGTGGGTATTAATTTTCAGATTGTAATGGTTCGGATAAAACTGTCATGAGGTCGAGGATTCTGAAAGTCTGTAAAGAATTGGCCATCTGTGTGGGGGTTTATTTTTTGTTTCTTTTTTTTTTTTTTTGTATTGCGAAAGAACGGAAAATCATGTTCAGATGGGGTAAGTGGATACAAAACAACGCTGGATCGACTTTATTTGATGAAGCATGTGCTTCGGTTGGGTGACAGAACTCGATGGTGATAAGGGTTTTCTACAATTGATGTGCTGTGATATATTCAGATGTCCTTATTTCTGAGTGTGTGCAGGTTTTGGAGGTTTTAGTAATTGAACTCTACCATAATATTGCGTATAGTACGCACAGTGGCAATATAAATTTCGTTAAAACCCTTTTCGTAAGGTCTTTACGGAATTTGATAATTTTAGTCCCACTATCTTGCCTCTATTTTTCTAAAACAGGCAGAAGCTATGTACCCAGTCGGTTGATAAAAGTTCTCAAAAGAGGCAAACCAATCAAACCGAAATCACTTAGTAAACCTGCCTACAACCTGCTTTCCGGGTAACCAGATAATGATTGGGTCACAGCTTAGTGCGCCTGTGCAGTTAACAGATGAGGCTATCAAATATGCTGTAGCATCTTTTGATAGATTCAAATCTTCTACCGATGGGGTGTACCCAGCCTTGCTGCGATAGGGTATAAACCAGTTGCTATCGACTCTGAAGAGAATCTTGATTGCGTGTCTGGCACTGGCATACATATGTTCCTATACCTTGGTTCTAGTGGCTTTTATACCAAAAATTGCTAGATATGACTACTCCCTCGCTAAGGGTTTCAGACCTATAAGTCTGCCTTCCTTCTTGCTGAAAAGCTTGGAGAGACTAGTCGAGATTCACCTGCCCGGGTTTTTTTTACTAAGGATGCACTGCATGTGGGAAATCTTATGAGACTGCGCTTCAAAATCCTGTGAGACTGCACTTCAAAATTTAGATACTAGAACTGAATGCACGCTGAATAGTTTTTGCCTATTGAGCAAGCAACGCCATGGGCATTTTCGACAATGCGACCTTTGATTGGATGTGTGACTCTGCTAGACAACATGGGGTAGATGCGACATTGGTATTGTGGGACCAATGCTGATGAATAGAACTTTGGTTTTAGATGCGGACTGTGACCGCCGTATTATGGCAGGTGTCAACAGAGGCTGTCCGCAAGATCGTGGTCTATCTCCACTTCTATGGTGCATGTTAGTTGACTCCCTGTCAGACATACGAGGATAATGTTGTAATTTTTTCCGTCGCGTCATGCCTGTGCTGATAGCCTCAGACATGGTCGATGAATTGTGAGCTAGAAATGGGTTTTCGGTCATTCTCTTGAAAACTGAGGTTGTTCTATTCACGAGAAGGAGCATTGTGACCGGTCTGACTCAGCCAGTGCTAAAAGGCGTATCTATCCAGATTTCGGATGAAGCGAAATATTTGGGAGTGATTCTGGATAAGAAACTTCCTTAGGCAAAGCATGTCGGTTGTTTGGCTTTTGGTTTGGAGGCTTTCGCATGCATGTGACTGATTTTTACACGGAACTGGAAAGAACGGCCTGTCTCGGCTGCACGGGAGCTTTCCCGAGTACCACTGGCTCTGCTCTAGATGCTCCACTTAATTTACCCACTTGATACTTTCATCATAGGCTGTACTATCGAAGCAATCTACCGTCTTAGATGGGGTGGCTTTTATTATTATCATCCGCACTGGAGTTTCGATGATTTTGCGTGACACTTTACAACCCTGGTTCCATGGATTTGTCGGATGATGCAATGACGCAAGGGAAGTCGACTATAATGAATGCAAATTTGGAGTCGCGTTTCCTTGCATCCAGTACTGGCTTCGGCCAGAGTCTTGTATTCGTATCTCTTCACGGATCACTCCAAAACGGATCGCCAGTCCGCTGCTGATGTCTTCGTGGAGACCGACAGCACTAGTCTTAACTACTCGTTAGGCCGTTTTTCAAGCGAAGATCTATGCTACCCTAATGACTTCCGACTATATTGTTAAGAATAGGTTTCAGGACGGAGTATCTGCGTCTGTAGCGACAGTCAGGCTACGCTGAAAGCCTTACTCAATCCTGTAACCCGTTTCGAAATAGTTCGAGACTGCAAGGCTCTACTCTTTGAATCTTGTCTGGGTTCCAGGTCACACTGGGATTGCGGGAGATGAGATTTCATATGAGATTGCCAAAGCAGGCTCAGAGACCAAAACCTGTGTTGGGGCTTCCCGAGTCCTCTGTCAGGGCCTCCATTGACGATTGAGTTTCCTACGAACACAATTGTGTGTGGCACGGCTCTCCATGATGCAAGCAGACTAAACGTGTACTCCTGAACGTCTGTACGAAATCAGTGGGCATTCTTTCTGTCTCTCAGCAGAAAAGACTGCGGACTACTTATTTGCGTTATTACGGGACACTTTCCTTTTGTCAGGCATCTTAGTGTCTGTCAAAAGGACTACGAAACTTCAGATCATTACTTTTGTCATTGTCCTGCCTTTGCTCGGATTAGGTAGCAGATCTTCGATGCTGATGTGGTGAGTGCTGATACCGTAAGCTCCTCATCGTTGAAGTGCATTCTTGGCTTTCTCCGAAAGTCGAAAAAATTCCAGTGAAATAGGTAATAGTGGATTTTACTTCCTGGTAGTACATTGGACCAGTTGAGTCTGTTGGAACAGTTGGGAGTGTTTCCTAATCCGACAAAAAAAAATTCAATAAATAAGACTAGTGAGTATTGTAGAAGAGGGACTAGAGAGTAAAAAGATGTAGCACAAGTCCTTGATAAGGCAGAAAGCCGTAAACAATTGGGCACCTCAAGTACAATAGCCAAGAGAACATCGTCAAAAGGACACGCATATGTGTGTACCAGAAGAGGGCAAGAGATAACCTAAGTGCTTCAACAATATGCGTTATGCTATTATTAGTATGTAGTATGTAGGTACTTATGTTGGGTTGAGGTAGAACATACATACATATACGGTATATCTCTTTGGAACGCCCTACGGTGCCACAAGTGTTTAAAAAAATGTATGAAAGATAAAATAGCAAAGTACCTAAAATGAAAAAAACCGGATATGCACATACATAACTTTTTCTATGGAAAAGATATTTATAAAATGTTAATACAATTTTTGTTATTTTTTTTTTTTTGCCAAAGGAAACTCTAGAACTGGATATTTATTGGTATTTAAACACAAAAACAAATACCTGTCCATCCATATTTATTTAACATGATTAAATTGCATTCCTTTGTTGGCATATTTTGTACTAGAAACCCCTATTCGGGTTCGACGAATTTTCAAACTTTTATCCAAAGTTGATGGCATGGATGAATCCATTCATCCCAGAATACTAATACCACAAAATTTCCATCCAACCATTTTGCCCCTAAGTTAATATTCCACAATCGAAAAATACAATTTTGCTGAATATTTTCACGAATATTTCGATATCGAAATGCAAATTCCATTCCGATGTATCTGGGGAATTTGATTTTCGTACACTGGTGCAAGTACCGAGTTACAGATGCCAGCGGCAACGTCATCGTTGGGCTGTACGAATTAAACTATTAAGCCAATGGGTTTTCCTCGAATATATTGTGCTACTATGATGGTGTTCTATTAAATAATTGCATTTGAACAAATTTGAATTTAATAAATACATAGGTACATTCGTACAACTATAGATGTCTATTCAGCTGCATTTGGTTTTCTGTAAAAGACTATATCGACTGTCAGTGCATAAAATGTAAAAAGGACTATGCGAGGCGCGTAATTGAATTATAATGCTACTCGGTAGCTACATCGTGTTCATTAGTTTCATTAGGTATACTAATAATAGCCAATTACGCACAAATGCATTATATAATAGAATTGAAATTCACGATTGGTAATCATAAATTTTGGTATTACAAACAAATTTAGAATATTACATTTATTTGTAGCCTCACATACCTAAGCCGTAATGTAATTTTTATTTCCTAGTCGCGGTTGAACGGAAGACAAAAGCTTTTAATTTTTAGACAACCAATTCGATCGTGTAATTTTCGAGGAAAATTTACGTATATGAGAATATATGTACATATATTGAATGTAATATATGTAGCCTGTAAATTAGTATACCTCGAAAATAATTGTACATATTTGTCAGTCAATACAACCATGCGATTGAATGGATTGCGTCAGAGTTGTAAAAGATTCAAATCTTTTGGGATACTAATTCTATTGAATTCATTCATGATTTGAAGTCTTTTTTCTAGAAAAGATTGAGATTTGAAAAACGAAACGTAATTCACCATTCTTTTGAAGTCAGTGATTAATGCATTCAATTTTTAGTAATCACTGAATTCAAATCATTATGGCAGTCAATTGAATTCACTTGCTTAAGTCTAATCTGGCTAGATCGTTCAGTATTCGCCTAAGGTTTTCTTTCTCAAGACCAATAGAGCAGGACAGGTGCACAGGAGATGTTTCATGGGTTCCTCCTCTTCCTCGTCTCTCCAGTTTCTACAGAAATCATTGAAGGGGGCACCAAGTCTTCTAGCCTGTTTTCCTATCAACAGTGTCCTGTGAGGACGCCAACTATCTTTCTAAGATTTATCTTATTGCTGGAAATAAGTTTTCCTACAGTCCAGCTCTGGCCAGATTTGTCTAGAAGTGAGACATGCACTGATATTGTTCCACCTTCTGTTTGCCATACGCATGGCTGCGGTATCTAATTGGAATTTTATCTATTTTATAGCTGCTGACGGTACCTCATGTCGCACCTGACAGCTATCTCATTAAGAAATCCGCGGCATTGCTTTACCAATTTGGATCGTATTATTAGCGATTCCAAGGCTTTTATCGCAGCTTGACTATCTACGAGTATATAGAAAACAAGAGCGCTGCACTCTTTCGAGTCAATCGAAAGCCAAGTCGGGGCTTCACGTTTAGGATGCTTGCGTGGCCCATATTTCCACGAGCCAGTTGCAAGGATTCCCTAGGCCGTAGTGTTGCTTTAGCCGCCATCAGCCTCCCAAAGATATCAACAGGAAGAAGATGGAGCATAGTTTCTAGTGCAGCTGTAGGAGTAGTTCTAAGGGCGGCCGTTATGCAGACGCAGGATAACCTTTGAACTTTCTCGAGTATTGCAATGTTGCTTTTCTTGTTCAGTGCCGTCCACCAGACTAGTACTCCGTACATAACGATGGGTCTGACGATTGCCGTTTATATCTCCGATACCGACACTATCCGTCCACTTTGCTAATTTATTTAGAGCAGACTCTATTAGGTCTCTAACTGTAAGAAGGAACTTCCCTGATATCGCTATGGGAATGTCGTCCGCATAAGCTAAAACACTGAACCGCTCTTTACCCAAGATTAGGAGTACCTCATTCACTACCATGAGCCAAAATAGTGGTGATAATACTCCACCTTGGGGGGGTACCCAAGGAATTCCTTCCTAGCCTCCTTATTTGTAGAAGGTCCCCTTTTGGATCGACTCTTTCACTCCTCAACTACTTTGGACGCCCACTCGAAGGTTCTAGAGTTGTGGTCGTCCCTATTGCTTCTACCTTTTCCCTCAAGTCGTTTGAGGTTGTGGATAGCAGACTTACGTTTCCTATACTCCACCGGGAGAGCCCTAATGTACGTTCTAGTATCCGAAGGTATTGGCACGCTATCGGTAGAGATCTGTCTGAGCGTGCCTCGTTATCGATGTGCATCCTCCATCCTTGTGAGTACTTGCTTGTGAACCCTGTCATCGTCAGTCTGTATTGTCCTATCCGTTCGTATGTTCTGTCTATAAAGAGAATTAGTCCTTGAAACTTCGTTTGTTTTGATTATTTCATCTGTTTTTGTATGATGCATGCTTAGAAATTTGAGATTTGGTTCCACGAATAAACCGGAAAGAAATGTCAAATTGTGGCAGAGCCGAAGTTACCCGGAATAAGGCATTAGTTACGGCCAGCCTCTCCGGAGCTCGTTAGCGGTTGGTTTAGTTGCCAACCTTGGGTTGGATTGGGTGGTTGTCCCCGCTTAGCAGGGACTCACTTAGACCAAAAGGGGAGTCTATTGTGTCCGAACCTTACATACTTGGGCTTGGTTTACCATACGCTAACATCAACACTGGAATTAGGATTTCCACTCTTTAGCTTCCATCCCTCCGCCAGGGACCTTACAGTGTGGGTAGCCCTGCTATGATCGGCCTCCGCCTAATTATCTTCACCGCAGCACGGAAAGCGGTAGAAGATGAAAAATCGATATAACATCGTGGAAGACTTTTATTTCCTTCTTCAAGTTAATTCTGCTACTACTTCATTACGTGACTATGACCAGAGTGAAGTACGGCCAAAAAAGGACCTTATGATGCTTGGTACCAAGTCCTTATTGGTACGGTGAAAAATTATAGACACGTGAGTTTAGTACCTACCATCTTTTATTTTGTCCCATTTTCACTTATAATTCCTGAAAATTTATTTAAAGGGATTGCTATCTCGAATTTGCACAGCCCAACCAACCACTAAGACCTAGTGTGTCCTTTGTGAAGCCCGCCATTATTTCCTATTAATGTCGGACAATCAATTTATATGCCTCGTAACGCTATCAAAGGCTGAAACAATTCCTACGTTCTCAAGTTACAAGCGTACGGCAGAGAACTTGAGCAAATACTCATTTCTCTTCTAGTTATCTAAATGCGGCCAGGCGACCATTTTCCATTCGCACCCAACTTACTAGGTACAGACGGCGAAGTGGAGGAAGAAGTAAAAATTATATTACGCACGAATAAACAACCACCAAGCAGCCGGTGCTCTTCCGAGGAGCTGGGGAAGAATAATTAACCAAAAACTTATTCATCACCACCATCTCTACCACCGCCGACTCATTTGCCACTCATTCGTCTGGTTAGTGGATGGGGGAACGGGTTTAGTGTAGTTGCTGCAGTAACGATAAGGACTCTAGTTCGTCGTGTATGCAGTATGCTTTCTCGGCAGTTGTGTGCATGCTTTTTCTTAGATTGTGTGTCGCCGCGCGTTGGGTTCTTTATCAAAGTCATGAATAATTTATTTCGTTAACGCGCACCAACTACCAACCACTAGGACCCCTTCTGCCGCCATTCACAGTTGTCTAAAATCCTTGAACATAAAATCTGAGAAACCAGTAAACGCTTGCATGCCATGCAACTGTTTAATCCTTGTATTCACTCTCTCTCTACATAGTTTGGTTCTTATGGTCGAATCGAGTGTTAGTTTTACTAAACCCAAAGGAAGGAAGAAGAACGACGTACAAAACAGAGGCGAAAAATATTGAGCAAATAATTACACGCACTACGTACAAGAATGTGTGGGTGGTTTTGGCTCTTTGTATGCAAACCATATTATACGACGAGTTGTGTAAAGATTGGAAATTAACGAGCGGAAGGAACTCATTGGCCGAAAAGGATGTGGAAGAGTTTTCTTCCAGCCCAGCCAGCCAGCAGGGAGAATTAATTGTTTTTTCATGTATGGTTAAGGAAAGAGGAACCGAGGACTACTGGATTTGGTTATTAAAAGCAGTCAAGGAGAAAGTCAATAAAATTAAATTTCATTTGAGAATGTTAACTTTAACTAGATGGATGTATGCGAGGATATCTACGATCGGATTTTATAGTGGGGTGAATTTCATTTGAGTGCGAACAATGTAAGTGGGATACGGATACCGATGTGTACTATAAAAGGCACTAAGGAGCTCTAATGTTTAACGAAGTGGAACCATGCTAGATGAATTCCATTAAAGAAGTGACATGTAAGGCTTTGAGATACTGATCACCTTGTTATTAGAAGGATAATAATTATTGTGTCAAATAGTTGGACGGAGCAGAAAATTTTGAAATTGGACATTTTTGCAAAGCTGCTAAGACCTTGTGTGAGATCAAAGAATGGTCTACGAACTGTGTCAAATAGTAACACAGGTGATAGACAAATTAAAAGAAGCTGTGTCAGTTACCTTTAGCCTAAAGGACTCGTGTACTTTTTTGTAAATGGAGCAAGGACCCATAAGGACCTTCAACTCCAAGGTTAGCAGCTAACTATTTTCTATGACTGACCTCATGTGACAGCTATACAAGAACCGTGGGCGTAGAATAAAAGCATTTCGGGTTTTGGTGGTGTCTGAGGTATCACGATACTCTGGGACGAGCGATCAGAAAGACCGAGAGCTTGTCCAATTGTACCAATCTTTTTCTCACTAACAAAGCTTGGACGATTCTGTGGCCAGAATTTGGTAACTGCAGCTATAAGCTACGAAGCAAACGAAGAATGGAAAACCTTCGTCATTGCGTCAGCTTACTTTCCTTATGATTCGATAACACCTCCGCCCCCGAAGTTTGTTATCGAACTCATAAAGTATTGTGATTCTCGGGAAATGCTCGGATGCTAATACTCAGAATACATTCTGGGGCAACAGCAGCATCCGCATCCGTATAAGCCCTGTTTCTGCTCCCTATAGCAATGACCGTAAAAGGTGTCACAGTTTTTCATACTCTTTGTGCCCTACCATCCCATCGCATTTTCTGGATCGCGGTGGTATCTGCTTTATAGCAGTCTAGAGCCTCTGATAATTCTTCACCTGCCCGCGGTCTGTTAAGCGTTCGAACATTCCAAGTGCAGATCCGAAGGTCGCTTACTGTGTTTCGATTGCTAGGATCGTCAACATTGAAGTCATCCATATCCGAGGATTGTACTGGTTTCGGAACCAACGAAACCCTTACCTCCTTACCAACGTTGATTATAATCACCTGGTGGTCACTCTGCGTATATTTCTCGCTGACTCGCCATTTTGTTTAACGCAGGAGCGAATTACTCAATGATGGACCTCTTGCCTGCTTTGCAAAATGTGTCTTTTGCACCATTGTTTGCCAGGCTTATCTCGAGCGATGCGAATGCCTCGATAAGACCCCGCCCTCTTCTGTCCATACTTCTACTGCCTCATTATGTAGCCCATGCGCGCAATCGTCGCGACTTGCTTGCCGCCGTAGGCCTTCCTTGAATTAAGGACGTCTGCTTCGCAAACCCCGTTTAATTGGTGCTGAGCTATAATTGCATCGCAGATATCCTTGTTGGTGGTGACCTCATCAATGTACTTAATTTCCTGAACAGCTATGTGCAAAATTTATACGATCTCGATCTACGAGGTGTATATTATATAATATATAGACTTGCTCGCTAGCCTATTAAGCACGATCACAAAATGAAGCTCAGTCCATTGCTGTAACATGACAAAGCAACTAACCCCCAGAAATATCAAAATACCTGCATTAACGCCAATCTTCTCCATGTGTTCATAAGCCAGTGCTACATAGATGCAAAAAAAAAATCTATTTGCACAACATGAAACCAATTTAATAGAAATCGAAAACATTTGTACTGCTATCTCTCCAGAGGTAAGGTAATCCCACTAGAAATAGCACACTCTATAGTGGTTATACCAATACTCCACTTTTAACTGGGTCATTAAGGTAGGAAATGACAATGCCATATCCGTGGTTGGGAATCCAAGTATTTGCCACAACAAAAATCGAATTCAACTTCACATAGATAAAAGCAATTCAAAGGTATCCAACAGTGAATAGTGTGGCCGAGTCAAGGATATCACCTTAACGACTTGAAACAAAGCGCGCAATATTTTCCTCAAGAGTACTCAACCGGATAGTTTCGTGTTGCTTTTGAAGAGTACAGAAGAAAGCAAGCTGCATTGATGTTCATGAAGGTATAAAAGAATAAAAGGAAATACAAATGCCAGAGTGTGCAACAAAGTACGTGAGATGCTTCGTTAAACAGCTTTTGATAAATCTGTACCTGAAGTGTGTCAAGTTGTTTTGTACCAATTGTAGAAACGATTAAGATTTCTTTTCTTTTTTTTTTTTGTTTTATTGGGGAAATCCTTTTTAGAATTGTATGTGAAATTGCAAATAGAGAAATAATTAAAAGGAAATAGAGGATATGAACAGAACACCATGATTGTGATAGCTTCAGGTATGGAATTATTAAAAGATCCTTACCATGACATTTTGGAAGTATGATGATGATCATTTAGCTCTCACATATGTTTTCATATCTGGAGCACTAGAATTCGTTCAACTTGATGAAAAGTTTGATGAAGATTTAGGGTTCAGAAGCAATAAGCACAAATGCTAAGATATAAAGTGCTTTAAAAATCTTAAATCATCCATTTGATACTCCTTTACATTCTAAAAATATGTTCCAAAGGCACAATTCCGAGAAATTTGAATTAACACGACGCCATTAGCCCTGACCTTCCTTTGTTGAACATTGTGAAATACAAATTCTATTCAAATATAAGGTCAAAAGGAACTTGAAAATTTATTTGGCATTTGAAAATTGTGCAGTCATACGAAAACAACATTTTGTAATGGCAATCCTCAACTGATAAGTAGGGGCTTAACATGGCCACTGTAATGCGCAGATACATTCGCCAAATAAAGGTAATTACTAGAATTTTGTGGATGGGTGTCATATTTTCCGAAATCTGAAGTTTTTATAATTTATGGAGCACAACTGCTGTTTTTCGCAGGATTTTGTATATCTACATACATATGTATATATGTAGCTACTTTGCGTGAATGGATCTATATAAGGACACATAATAGAATTTGTCCAAATTCAGAGAAAATCAGAATAAAGGTGACCTGGGAGCTAAGTATAAGACTATACCTAGAATCCAGCCGAATTTTCAATTTATTAATTTAAGTGGGGTTTTGCTGTACCTATTACTAAGAGACAGGAAAAAATCAAGACGTCATCAAAACAGCCATTGATTTGGCCCTCCTTGTTGAAGTCGGTGTCCACTAAGGCTCTTGGATGTTTACTATTCAAGCTCATCATATATCGCTTAATTTCTACCAGATCTAATTCCTTGCTTTACATGGCATTGTGTCTATCGTAAAGACTAGAAAATATTACATGCGAACTAAACGAGAAAACATCGTTCTGGATTCGTATAGTTTCCGTATAATTTCGAAAATACTTGTCAATGTAGTAAAAGACTCAGCAAATGACAAAGGTAGTCCCCGATCATAAAAAAAAATATAACCCAATTCCCTGACATATTAATATCTTGAATCAACATTTAAGAAAAGACAAGTTTTTTTAAAAAAAATATAGGAATCGTAGTATCAGTCCCTTACTCGGCTGTCTTTCTAACGTTCTTCATTTCTTCAACAACTGTATTGCTGATCGTTTCAATCAATGTTGCTATCCCGCTTTGTGCGACATAGCCAGCGATGCCACATTAGGTTAGGTTTGGTAGGGTTATGAGTTCGTCATAAAACACTAGGAATGGGCCCATCCCAGCCCATTAATACTCCAATTAGTTCATTCAATTAATTTCCGTACTGAACCTGAATATGACATCAATTCAGTTCAAGGAACCAACCTCCTCTAAATTACGGAAAAACTATCTTTCAAGGTACTTTAGTCTACTCCGAGAAATGGGTTGACATTCGTAGAGTAGATGAGTAATATCATTCACCCTGCATGTATCCATGTTCATTAATAGTCATAGCGTGCTTCCTCAGAAGGCAATAACCAGAGAATATCCTGTCACTATTCTTAACTTTCATCTGATAAGTTTTATGTCCTACGCCTTTCTAAGTTTGACTAAATTTCTTTAGTAGACAGAGTCTTCACCAGAGTCTGAGCCTGAACTGGGGCCAAAATTTTCACTGATTGGTCCTAAACTGATAACACTAGACTTCAGTATCTACTTGTTAGGCAATCATGCCCCTGTTTCTCAAGCGGAGGTCTATGCTATCCTAGTAATATCGACTATGTTGTTAAAAATAGATGACGGGGTCTAAGTATTTGCGTCTGTAGCGACTCACGATTTTGCACCTTACTTCCGAGTTAATAACATTTCTACGCTCATATATTTCTTTTCTTAAGTAGACAAACATGATCCAGTTTATTTTCTTGTTCGTACCCTGATAGTTATTTCATATAAATCGTTTCTTTTAATTTACCATTTTAGAAAGCTGTTTTCACATCTAAATACTGTACTAGAATACGATTTTTAACCGTTATGGAAAGTCAAATTCTAATCGTTGTTTTCTTAACCAAATGGAGCAAGTACTTGGTCATAATGTGTTTCATGCATTTGCATGTTCTCATTTGTTGTTTGTTTTTTTTTTTGCTTTTCGACCATTTGGGAGTTTGAACAATACCCATGCACCATTTTCTTTCAAGGAATCCATTTCACTCTCTATAGCCTTGATCCAACTTTGCTTTTGATCGCTTGCCATGACTTCTGCTAATATCTTAGGCTCAACTAATTGAGATGCAATCGCATTTACCTCCTTAATCAACTGTGGACCACGCATACCTTTATTTATTTGCTGTGATACACGTAACTTATTCTGCCAAGTTCTCATCATCATCGCTGGATTGTGTTGACCTTCTTTCTAAGGATTCATAGTCCGAGTTTTCGTCAAATTGACCATTGGATTCTGCTTTACCATTCCGACTCATTTTAATTTGTACATGTTCAGACTCGGTCGAGTTTTCTGTAGTCCTATGCAATATTTCCAGATCGGTATCCAACTTACGCGAGCTAAGAGGAACATCACGGCTAACTACAATTTTCTTCCGAAGTGAGTCATAACTCCTGTAAGCTAAGCTTTGGAGTACTCATTATATCCTACGAATATCATTGTTTGTGCAGTGTTGTCTAGCTTTCGCCTTTTCTCTCATTCCATAACTCATACTGTGTTCTTTCCACTGCTCGGGTCAATTACAAATTTTGAATATAATTGGGTGTTTTAACCACTTCAACCCAAAAGGTATACGGAAGTTTGACTTCTAGTAACATACATCTGGCCATTTCTATAAGCATTTGATTTTTTCGTTCAATCTCACCATTTTGCCGTAGTGTATATGGTGCTGTATACTGAATTTGAATCCCATTGGATCAGAAAAATGTGATAACGTTTTGTCCAGTGTACTCTCGTCTTCGATTCGATCTTATTACTTAAGGCTTCATCCCGAATTTTATTTTATTTTTTTTTCTCTTCAACTTCTGTTTTAACTGGCATATAACTATGTATCGAGAAAAATCATCAATAAAAGTAATTAAATAGCTCCTTCCGCCTAGAGAAAGTGTCTGCATCGGATCACATACGTCCATATGAATCAAATGGAATACGACGGTCCATTTTCTCGATGTCTGCTGGATGTCTGCACTTGCATTGTGCACATACCTTACAAAGGACCTTGATGCCACAATCTTCTAACACCATACCTTTAACCAAACCACTGGTATCCATTGACTTGATTGCCTCTGGATTGCGATGATCACACACTCTATGCCAATGATAGATGCATCTTGACTTATGTTCGATGGCCGCACAAGTTTTGTGGGGTTGACGCAAACTTTGATGATCATCTGCGATTACAACTTGTCTGTTTTGGCACATAATTTCGCATGTGCCTGGATAAAAATTATCTTCAAACCCTTTGTCCAAGAACCTTTCAATAGATAACAGCTTCCTTTTGATTTCTGGAGTGTAAAGCATGTTCGTCACAAAGGCTGAAGATTCTTTACCATTTGCGTTAATGAATTTGATCTTGGGTGGGTGTGAAAGGAAAGGGTACATACCTTTCCTTTCACACCCACTCTAGCACCATTAACCACGTTGAGATGATAACACTCGGCATGTGGCTCCAGAATCAATCACCCCAACTGATGGACATCCATTCGCAACCATAAAAAGAAACTCATTAAATTGTCCCACAGTATTCAACTTCTCGATTTTTCGATCAGGTTTTTTGCTTGAGCCTTTGAATGTATCTTGCCTTTCCTTAAAAACTGTATTTAGCACAATCGTGTTTAATATGACCAGATCTCTTGCACTTGATAGCTCTTCCTGTAGTTTTGAGCTTCCTTTCGACGATGGTACTCATTATACAACTTTGACTGCACTGATCCTCAAATCCTTTTCTGCCTTTGTTTCTAACGCAATGTCAAGAGTATCGTAGCTACGTGGTAGACTACTTAAAATCATCCCAAAGATCTAGCTTTGTTTCGACTCTTCGCCAAGGTCCGTGAGCTTTTGAAAATAATTGGTCAAAAGTCGCAATGTGTTCTTCCATATTACCAATATCGTCCTTGACTGATGAAGTTGAAGAGCATCGTCGGTTAAGCTCCAAAACAACCAGTCATACTTTAAGGGCATCTTAAATTTGAAAATGGCGGGCTTTACAGGAAAATTTATGGCAATCTTTTACATTAATAGCATATCTGCAATAAATACTATTCCGCACCCATGATGCATCGACGTGTTGAGATGTGACACCCATGGTGAAAGTTGACAGGTCGCTGTGATTTGTAATTTGTCTAGCCTTTCGTTCCAATCGGTAAGGGTCCAAGTGTCTCCGTTTCGTTTTACAACGCCAGGTGGCGATGGATGCCGCTAAGTGGTACTGGCGAAGACAGAAGTCGGGGTAACTGCGGCAAAACTTGACATATCTGGTACGGCTGATTGAAGAGGAGATAGATGAGATTCAAATTCACGGCAAGCAATTTCTGACGAAATTAAAGATAGGTCCTGGAAGTGCATCTCGAGGTCGGAGCGTAGGGAGCCAATATTTGCACTGATTTTGGAATGCAATGAGTGAGTGAAAGAGAAAAGTCGTGTTTTAGTTAGTCGAACTGACTTGAATTGGCCAATTTGGTCGTTATCTCACTAAGGCTTGCTTAGTTATCGATGTTCCTTAAGAGGGACTACGCACTACACCTGAGGACTCAACTTAGGGTTAAGTACAGCTCGCCTGAGTTGGTGTAGTAACGCCAAATTCGTTCACTTATCAAACTTTCCAACTCGTTTCAACGTCAGGTGTAGGTTTCTTAAAAACCCACAGTGTTATACATATAGTTCCTATTTGTTTTATAAAATACCTAAAATAAGCCCCCCTGTACATACATATTTATGTACATCTATTCATACATAAGTGAACTAGACATGCTTTTTTTTATTAGGTTTTCCTTCCGCAAACTAATTAAAAAATCCCATTACCTCATCTTTCACAAACAAAATTTCCTCTCTGTCTAGACATCTGTGATCTTTGGCTTCTGGTCGAGAAAAAGAAATCAGAAAACCCCTAATTCGGAATTCTTTCTTTACCAATCTCAGTACACGCTTGAGTACACTTTTCTCCCTCAAGTGCAACGAGTGTGTAAATTAACAAACTTTTTAAGTTCTGTATGAATTTTTCATAAGCAATGAAGGAGGCGAAAATTCGTTAGGTTTCAAAAGGAAAGCAGGACATCCTTTTCACCGCCCGACGACCGACGTCGTTGTCGTCATTGCCGCCGTATAATTTTATGTTGTCTCTTCGTTTTTTGGGTAAAAAGAAAAAAAAATATAAAATTTCGAGTTTCTATGCTTTGCTCACACTAATGTTCACACTCTTGCACGAAAAGGGCTCAGAGCGCACTTAAACATATTTTCCACCTTGAAATGGTGTTCCCGGACTTGGTATCCCCTGAGCTTTGTAATGCTAATTGCTCAGCAGCGGTAAAAAGTCAAAACTTTATTTTTTTTTTTTTGGTTCGGAAACCTTTTTCTCTCATCAGAGAGATATACAGAGATACTATAGATGACAGGCAGAATGAGTAGACTACACAGTACACAGAATGGCGAGGTATTTTAAATTAAATTTATTTCCTTTGCAGCGGAATAGACTCCATTGAGAGAGTAACGAGGAATTATGAAAATGAAGGTGCAAAGTATCGTAATAAGCGTCTTTGGCCAAAAAGTCCGTTGGGCATTCAGGGGGGATTTAATTATTAGAGAGGGTTTTCCTTTTGAATAATATTTTCGGGGATTATCCTTGGTGTTTTTGAAGGCTTATGGTTGTGGGTTTTTTTTTTCTTTTTGTTAGTACCTACACCGACAGTTGGTAATAAGATTTAATGTTAAGTTGTTATGAATAATTGATGGAAATCACGAAGCCTAGTTATTTCCAATGCCAAGGAGCAAGGGAAGTGGTGGTAGTCGACAGGGATGACACTGTTTTCAGTTAATTTGTTCATCCATGACTTGGTGATGGAGGTGCTTAAGGCGTTTCCCAAGAAACGTTATCGGGGGAATATTATGTACAAAGGTACGTATATGCATATGTATGTTCGTACAAATGCACATTTGTAGTAATATGTATTTATATCTCAACGTTATTTTAGAAGGAATGCTTACACATGCTAGTATAGTCGACAGAATAAGGTCGGGAATTGAGAGTTTGCGAACCTGACGTAACGTATGTACATATGTATATATAATTCAAAGCATCGAGAATGCAGAAAAGGTATCTAGATGTGTTATCTTTCTAGTATACTTACTGGTTAGAGTTGAATATATATTATAATGCGTTTTTCTTTAGTGTCATATTTGTGCGAATAAAACCATGCTGTTTAGTAATGGAAGTTCAAATCAATTCAACGCGAATATGCACACATGTCTGTGTTACATACGTTATTTTGAGTGATTCGAGCTCTGAGGTCACATCGAAGACTTTTGCACTATTGCTAACTCCTTCATCTGTCCAGCGGATGTTCTATTGCCAACTGTATGTACTGGATGTACTTGGCAACCTACATAAATCTGAGGGCTGGGTTTTGACGATTTTCTTAGCTGGAACATTGTTGTCCAATCGCTTGTTATAACTCGGCTAATATATGTAGATGACGGATTATAACTTTATGGGATGGCACTAAGAACCCCCAAAAAGTTTCCTCTACAATGAGTTCAATAACCATAGTGCATTCCAACTTATTGTACAGCACTCTTCGTTATAGAGTGAGACTTGTAAATCCAACGTTCTTTAGAGCGTCAGTTTTATACATATACACATACATATGTCGAGTGAGAAATATTGAACTTATGCTGTTTTCACATGAGGAGTTAATATTTATTCCAACAATAGTAGACATTCTGTCCTGGATGGAGTACAGATATGTATTTACTTGTTGACATTATAGTTATGGACTCCCATTTCAAGACCAATTATCGTGAAAGCCTCTATGACGAGACACTGGAAACTGGTAGTTTTGACTTAAAATTCGTTGGTCTCTTCAGGATTTGCCTCAAAATTGGAAGTATCATTTGTCACCCTGAGAGCTGATGACACAAGCTTGAGGTATTAGTAAAATGCGCCAGATCAAATTTTATATGCAACATTTAGAAGCGAAAAATATGAACAGCTTTAGTGAGACATAGAATCACTAGAATTGGAGAATGTGCTATAAAGAGTCATCGGACATGCACTTGACTAATGACTTACAGTATGTACCCTACCAAGACATCAAGTGGAGTCGGATAAAAATTGAATTTCTAAAATACAGTACATTAAGAGCGAGCACAATAGAATGCAAAAGAGTCACAGTCATATTTGTGCATAATAACATCGATGCTACCAATCTAGCGATATACTAACTAAAATCATTCAAATGTGATCTACTACAAAGTCAAAGTATTCGTCCAATTTCGTAGTTCTATTCAAGTCATTTGAATTTTCTCTTTAAACGTCCTCTAGTCCTCAGTCTTCCTAATCCAAATAGGCTTCAATTCTAATTAAACTTCCCCACTTCACACTAGCAAATGCATTACATTTCCTATACTATATGCTCCCATTGTGTATCAAGTCCTGTATCCTCTGGCACCATGTGATGTCAAGATGTGACTTTATTCAAAAATTCTGCATACATACATATGTATATGTATGACAAGAAAAAACCAATACCTATCCATGGCCTAGGCTAATATAATTCCTGTTTTACCCCAAGTGCCCTACCTATGTCAACCATAGCTTAACATGCCACCCCCTTTGCAACTTCTTCATTTTCTTTTGTATTTTCCAACAATAATATCACAAAATTTCAATTGGAAAATCCCCGGCATTCATTTTGTATGATTAATGAAAAATAAATACACACAAATTTCCCAGGGCAGCAACACAAAGAGAACGTATGGCTAAGGTCCTTCCTAGGTAAGGATATTCTTCTTCTGTTCCCATCAACCTCCCAGAAAAAAAAATAAAAAAAAAATTATGTACTGCAAGATGATTTATGTGCTACCGTCTATAAAAACCAGAAATAGCAACAAATGAAAATGCCAGGATATGCCCGAAGAAGGCCTTCTAAGTCCTTTTTGATTTATGTTGCCGGCTCGTGTATGCATATAAATGAATTATTTTTTGGGATCCCGTAATAATGATGAATTTTCTGGCATTTCGAACTCTTGTTTGCGGATAATTGTTGGGGCGTAGATACCCACACACAGACATGCAACAATTATGCACAAACAGCGCAGAGAAAGGATTTCCGTTTGGTATCCGCTATCGATAGAGAGAGAGATTTTAATCGGTTCAATCTGAAAAGTAGGAGGTTATTCGACTTTTGGAGGGCGGACGGACCGGAGGTAGTAAAATCAATTTTGGAAAATAATTCTCCAGAATGGAAAAGCATTTTAAATCGATGCTGAGTGATGAGGGTGAGCCTGTGCCTGTACAATCGCTCATTGGGCATTCATTTGAAAGGAGAGGCTAAATCTCTTTCAAATAAATTATTGTGAATATTTAAGCTGTGTGTGCTGTAGGAGTGTTTGAGGACGAAAAGCGCTTGTGATTGATGGTAGAACCAAATCCGAATTGAAATGAATGAAGGACCAAAACAGAACAGCAGAATGGATTTGAAGATTAGTTCGTTTCTATTTTTTTTTTTTGGCAAATTACTTTAAACATTTAAGTATATCGTGGATGAAGTTGTATTGGAGATAAGGAGATTGGAAGGTAGGGATTTTTAAAAAATCTCTGGAAAGAAAAAAAAATCGATAGACGGAATGAAAGTGTATGTAGAGGCCTTGTCCACAATTGCGTCTAACAGATGTTTGAAAAAATTCATTGCTCTCAGATAGATATTATGATTTACATTCTACAGATACTACGATGAATTGACTCGTGTGAGACGAATGTATGTATATTTTCCTACAAAAGGTCTAGAGCTGAAGATAAATGATTTTCTAGACATACCAATACGCAACGGAGGCATTGTGCTTGGCGCGGCAAAGAAGCGTATACGAGTACTTTAGGTAATCGAAATTACAATTTTGAGCACTTTGTAGATTACTGCCACAATAATCACTCCATCATAGGATGTTCGAAGCGAAGCAATCTCATAAAATTAGTTGGGTTTCTACTGAAAGGCAGAGAAGTTTCCATATTGCGGGCATTGGTTGTCCAAAATTAATCAGCATGTCATCACTATTTCATGGTAGCCAGATAAAATGCAAACAAACTAAAGGATCCAACAGTGCAGGAATCCCCTAGATGCCATCTTGCTCCAGCAGCAGAAACAATCAGCGACGTTATGGCATCATAGTCGAATGGAATGCTATGAAAAATGTTTTTGTTTCTGGAACAGGTTAATGAAAGAAATTAACTGGTCACAGCTTTCACCAACAACCACTGAAATGCTTAAACGGAAACATGCTAGTTTTGGAAAAAGACTTACATTTTGAACATTTCCCATTGCCATGATATCAGAAGGAGTTGTCATAGGAATTGTCAGCATTCCTACCTAACTGTGCAAGGCTTCACCAACAACATCGGAAGATCTACTGCACCCACAAATTGAAAGGATTTGGGACACTTTCATGACAACTTTTAAAAATATAAATGTATTTTCTAACTCTTTATAGTGAGGACAATAGATAGCTGTTGATCTCTCAAAAATCCCACATTCCTTGCCGCGAATATATTTATTTCTTTCCATTATACCATGCGACGATGTTGTGCTTATAACATACACATCATATTCTTGAGTTGAATATCAAAGTAACTGCTTGTCTGTATTAAAGAATGTTATAGACTCTTTATTTGAATAAATATTACAGGAAATACGATATTTTATTTCGTACTAAAATGCCACTCGTGCGTGTAACGATATTCATACATAAGTATATACATACATATACGTGAAGCTTTTTTTCTTGGCCAAAATCAACATTCCTGGTTGATTAAATAAATAAATATTTATGCAAAGAATGATGTATAGTATGATGGTCGCAATGAATTTATATGTTAAAGGGTTCTGTCGTAAATAATAAATAAGCAAGAAAATGCTGACTAAGGGACAAAATTTAACTTCCGTATCGGATAGAACGGATTGAGTAGATGTTTATCATATTTTACCGACTCCCAGTTGACGAGACACAGCTCAACCATGTAAAAATCAAAATAAAATAAAATAAGGGATAAGAAGAGTGAGATATGGTCCATGACTAATGGCATTCTGTAGTCAAAAAGGGCATGCAGTGTTTGAGATGTAATGGAATTTAACTATTGTCAAATTCTTAGAATGTTCTAGGTAACTGAAAGGTTTTGAATGCCAATAGCAATGAATTTCAATTAATTTCGTAGTTTCGGACCAGTAAGGACACATGAGGAGATTTATTTCTCTCTCTCCTTGTCTATTTATATACATACGTACATATACAACTTAATTATTTAAGATTAATTAACGAAAGTAAGAAAGTGGCTATGATTTATACATAACGCCATGTCACTGATCATGAGTGTAAAGAGGATGGGCCTCAAGTGACTTCCCTGTGGAACATCAGATTTACATAAGCTTATGTATGTAATAATATTGATTGTGTAAAGCCTCGTAAAAGTCATTCAACAAGAGGTGTCATTTTAAATTGACATTGACATTGCTGAACTGTCAACATTCAACTATCTTCAAATTATTAAATGCTCACAAAATGTATTGAAATAGTGAAAATTCGCCACAAAAACGGTGAAAATATCGCAGAAACATTTCGTAAAGTTCATACTTCGATTGTTGAATGACTCTATACACGAAGCAGTGTATACACTATACATATACACTACCGCGATAACTTTTAAATAATGTATCTACGAAAATTCTTTAAAAAAATGGTTTTATAAAAAAACTTCCCCAAAATGTAGGCGTAACCAGATATGAAGTTCAAAGCAAATCCGTGCACTCGTAGTAACAGACAGATCGAGAGGCAACCAGCATTGTGCGAACCACTTGTTTGATCTTCTCCATCACAGTCAAGGCAAGTTTGATTAAAGTCTTGAGTTTGAGGTATACCTCCAGGTACAAGTAAAACCGGATCATCGATCGTTTGAGATGCTTGGTACATTTTGAATGCGCTCCGGCATTCGAATCTAACCCAGCGGAAGAGCTTATGTGGCACGTACAAGTAGAAGGGAACCTCATTCGACTTGAAGTGCACAACTGGAGGCAGTTAAATAACGATAGGCTACGTGGATATGTCCCAAATACACACCAAACATGTGATATTGAATTTGTGTCCCACACACTAGTGGGTTTGGGTCCGTTACTGTTCACTGTCCAAACAAAGCCATTGCGATTGAAGATGATGAGAACGTAATAAGATACAATATTTTTACAACTTGTCATATGGATATATATAGTATGGTAGTACAAGATAGGAATAACTAAGTACTAAAGTGAACCCAACATCCAACAATTTTTTTAATTTAATACAAAAGACATCTCAATCAAAGCACAATTGGTTCCAATAAATGATTAAATACAAGTCATAGCAAAAGTACAAGAAAGAAAGTCACTCGGAGGACCAAGGAAGTATTATGTCATAAATTGAAGGTATCCCAGTGCCTAAACTAAGTGAATAATGAAAGCAAAGACTTCGACATAATTGCAGTGTCAACAAAATAAGTAATAACGTCATTTAACCCAATGTCTGCCTCCCCCATTTGTGGGACATACACTGTACATATAGTACAGCTCCACAAAAGGTCGAATAAATTCTATCCCTGCCAGGAACACACAAATCATTCTAATCTCTTAATTTCTAAGCTCTACACCCCAAGGGCATTGATTTAAAAGCCGATAAGCCTGATCTCTAGCTTACATGTCCTTTGCGTTTGGAAATTCAATAAATTATTACTTTCAAACGGATCTCCCCGAAGAAGTACTCATCCCTTTGGCCAATTTAGCATTGTCTCTGCCGCATAGCATTCGAATCCGGTTACACATTTCCAAAAAGATAAATAAACTTCTTGTCTTGGTTCATTTTATGTCCTGCAATTTGAAAATCACTGTCCGCCCAACATCGCAACAGAGAAATCCAAAGAAAAGGATATCCACAATTCATGATGAATGCATGGTAGTCCTTGCTGGTAGACAATCTCTTCCTTAAACCAAAAGCTATTCCATCTCTAAATAGCATCATTTCAAAAAGATTACTTACAATTCTGTTACTGCTGCAGGACGGATCTCTGTGTGAGATATCCTTTCGGGTGCCATAATCCTCTCTCGAATATAATTTCTTGCAAAAGGATATCTTATTTTCTGCTGCATATACCCATTGTTCAAGTATGATTTGTGATATCAGAATGCCTAAGATGCCTGCCATCATCGTGCGGCACATAAATATCAGTTGTCGAGCTCCTAAGAAAATTCCCTAAGAAGACTACTGCAGAGCTGCATGCCACTGCATAGTTAAGTAAAACAATTTGAGTGTGGACTATGGTACAACAAATTCTCTACACAGTTAATTATTTAAGGATGCAAAAGCATAGATTTGTGTAAGATTTTCTTCTTCAAAATCAATTTAAGGATACGTGTAGGTACTAAGTATGTGCCATTCCATGCAGTACAGGAAATATATGTACGTTGTTGGGGGGAATCGCTTTAGTAATTCAACTATTAATGGGTAAATCCATTAAAAGGTCAAATAGTATACTATGGGTGGCTGTGGGTATACATAAAGTTTGAATGCCTTCAAGGCTCTTAACGAAAATTGATATTCAAATAGAGCCTTTAAGGACTATTGGTTTGGTTGGTCGCTCGGATTGGGGAGGGAGGGGTGGAAAATAGAATTTCTCTCGATTAAATCTCATGATTTTGATGCAGGTCACGACTTTTCTTATTTATACATACCTTCGTTATTTACACTACTATTACAATGGGTCATTCGGAATGCGAAAAGGGATTGAAGTTTTTTTTTTCTTTGCGGAAAACTTTATGCCATTTAGGTTGTGAATTTGGAATTTTCTTCTTTTTTTCCTGCGTTCATTGTCAACGAAAGGACGGAGAGCAGAATTTTCTGGTAAGCCAAGGACATTCTCAAAGGAAAAAGGAACCTAAAATTGTTTCTATTCATAAGGAAATGAAAACTGAATGTTATATTTTTAATTCATTTAAAAGCTTTTGGGCAATTTTAGTTTAGCGTTAACAATGAAAAGCTACAAATTTCGTAGATTTCCTTAAATGGACGTTAACTTGCAAATACATAAGTAGCTTTAAGATCATGCTGTATTTATTTCTAGTGCAATCTGATTTAAATTTTTTCTATTGACTGACGGGATGTTAAATTGGTTTTCAAAAACTTGTTACACCCTTTTTAAGTTAACCGCCGCCGCCGGTTTGGAGTTCGTTCACTGTAATCCTTTTATAATGACCATGTCATTAGTGGACTTGCTACTCCATGTGCTGGTTATAATGCGATAATTTTTTGTGCAGTGTCGGTTCATTAGGATTAAGCTCATTAGTTAAAATTTCGACATTGACCAATTTTGTGTGGGAAAGGACGCTCTATTTATCTCCTTGTGCGAGGTAATATAACAACCTGGGGGTGACCTACATATAAAACTTTTCTATTGATGAGCTCTGTTCGATAAGTTTGATGACAGAGTATTAGAATAATGAAGTTAACTACGATTAAACAGATGTATACCTCATATCTTCGGGCAGTCAATATTGTAGAACATGAATAGACTTTTAGCAACCTAAAGATGGGTGTAACCAAAGGTACTTTCAAACAGAGGAGGTCAAGAAGTGGAACACATACATACATGGAATAGTTCTTCAGCAGTACATTTGCTGACTTTAAATTTAGTTAATGGTTTATTTTAGTTAAGAAAACAAGTTAAAATCCTAGAGATACACAACTACGAGATCTGTTTGTTAATAAAATACTCTAGGTTCAAGGAAGCAGAAGAGTATATGTATATGTATTAGATATGTACATGGTACAAGATCAGCCTTTATATTTATAGAGAATTATAGAAAGGAATAGCATATTAGAGTCTTATTCAATACCCACCTATGTACATTGGTAGAAAAAATTGGCCTACTCGTACAATTCAGATCTACAGTAGTTTGTCCTTGCAGAATGTTAGTGTTTGCAGAAGCTCGCGAAAGGTGCGACAGTAAAAAAAACTATTAGGTGTTGTCTGATGATCGAATCTCAAATCCCTCGCTCCGTAGTCCAATCCCCTAACCACTTGAGCCACGACGCCTACTTACTTCACCAACATCACACCAATCATGAATGTGTATGTTCTTTTTATTTAAAATTCAACTGAAGTCATGAGAACAAAATATATTGGTGTTGCTTGACTTCACGTTGAGATTTCAAATTTATTGTTTTTTTTTGGGTTGGGTCGGGTGGTTGTCCCCACTTAGCAGGGACGCACTTAGACCAAAAGGGAGTTCCATTGTGGACCACTATGGAAAACCCGGGTTACCAGCACCGGAGACCTACATTGAAACTTCCCAGATGGGATAGAAGGCGGGACAACCATTTTTGGTGTCGAAGATGTGTGGTTCACTGTTTAGTCATTAAACAAGTTTGACCCAGTGACAAAGCTCCTAATCTTGCCTAAGTCTAGTCTGGCTAGATCGTTACGATCTTCGAAGAAGTATTCGCCTAAGATTTTCCTTCTCAAGACCGATAAAGCAGGACAGGTGCACAGTGTCATGGTTTCCTCCTCCTCCTCGTCTCCACAGTTTCTACAGAAATCGTTGAAGGGGGCACCAAGTCTTCTAGCATATCTGCCTAGCAGACAGTGTCCTGTGAGGGCGCCAGCTAGCTTTCTAAGATTTATCCTATTGCTGGAAATAAGTCGACTGGTTTTCCTACAATCCAAGTCTGGCCAGAAGTGAGACATGTACTGATATTGCCATACTTATGGCTGCGGTATCTATCACTCTATCAAGTTAATCGAAAGTTAGGTAGCGGATTCACGGAATGTGGCGATGCGAATTTCCAATACACGGGAGTATACTCCCGCACCTTTGCGAGGCGCTGTCTTGCATCCGTCTGTGTAAATCTCTGTCGCAGATTCATCTAAATTTTTCCTGATTCCAAAGCAGTTCTATATTTGATGTTAAAGTCCAGGTAGGGGACAATGTAGTCCGAATCACTAGGAATTGTATTACGGCCATTTAGGATGCTTACGTGGCCCATATTTCCACGAGCCAGTTGCAAGGATTCTCTAAGCCGTAGTGCTGCTTTAGCCACCATCAGCCTCCCAAAGATATCAAAACGAAGAAGATGGAGCATAGTTTCTAAAGCAGCTGTAGGAGTAGTTCTAGAGTAATTCTAGAGGCGCCGGTCATGCAGACGCAGGATAACCTTTTCTTGTTCAATGCCTTCCACCAGACTAGTACTCCGTACATAAGAATGGATCTGACAATTGCCGTGTATATATAGTGAACGACTCGGGGCTGGAGAACCCAGTTTGGGCCTAGGGCTTTCTTACATGAATAGAGAGCAATCATGACCTTCCTAGCACGGTCCTGTATATTCAATTTCCAACTGAGTTTTTTATCTAGAATAATCCCCAAGTATCTGGCGTGATCTGCAAATTGCAATTCAATACCCATGAGTTTTGGAGGAGTTATATGTGGTATTTTATACTTTTTTCCTTCCTTCCTAGCCTCCTTATTGTGATCTAGAAGGTCCCATTTGGATTGACTCTTCTACTTCTCAACTACCTTGGACGCCCAGACGAAGGTTCTAGAGTCGTTGTCGTCTCAATTGCTCGTACCTCTTTCCCCAAGTCGAAGACAAATTGACGATGATAGGCATATGCGATTTTACGAAATAAACAAAATGGTCCAAATTCAAATGCTTACTTTATTATTATTAGAAGTTATCTTCGGCTAAACAATTTTAATTAGATTCGCAGAAAAGCGCACAACATGTGTATCGGCGGAAGGCTTAAGAGAGAAGAAAAAGTTAACACGGCGGAAGGGCATTAATTGGGAGGAATCTCTTTTCTACCGGAAAGCGAGTAGTTGTCATCGAACCTTGGTGAGTATGTTCAGCGGCAATTTGAACATATAACGTCACCACAGGCAGTTTGTCTTGTCCTATCCCTTCGTATGTTCTGTTTATAAGGAGGATTAGTCCTTGCAGCTTCGTTTGTGTTGATTATTTTATTTGCTCTTGTTTGACGCATGTTTAGAAATTGGAGATTTGGTCCCACGAGTAAACCCGAAAGGAATGTCTATCTCTGGCAGAACGGAATTTACTGGGATAAGGCATTAGTTACGGCAAGCCTTTTAGGAGAAGCTCTAAAGTTTTCTTTCTGGACATAGTCCAGTTACCATCTGGTTTCTTAATGTAACCTTTGTGATTTCCTTATCTCTAACTTAAATTTCCTAAGACTGCTTTTGTAGAGATCCCAGTCAGGGTCTCTAGAGCGCTTTGCTTGATTAAAAAGGTTCCTACCTTCACGTGGAAGCTTATTTATTTCAGAATTCCACCACGGAGGCTTACCCTCACTCTTGTGTCTACTGATTGGGAAGGCTTTACCTAAGGCTAAGTTCATTGAACTTTCACCATCTGATCTACTTCCGATTAAACGCAGAAAAGGACATATTGCAATACATTGTTTTAGGAACACAAAGGACATGTAAAACCCTTCACTACATCACAAGACGCATCAAGAATTGCATAATCAATTTTTAAGTCCGTTTCACACACAAATCAAAAACCGTATCGGACCAAATTGTGGACCTCAAGTGTGGTCGTCCTCGAATGATTCTCTTCATTAATTCAATGAATGCTGCTTGACAGACTTGAAAACATGTTCCTTCCATTCACTGATGGTGCCTTACACATCGAATGTTGGAGAGCAGCACAAATGCCGTGGGTGGGTAGAACGTTATTCCTCTTCCATAGACGGTAGTTGCGTTGAGTACCCTCAACTACGGCCGATTGTACAACCCATTACTAACATGATTTGCAAACTTTACCAACATCGTGTTCTCCGGACAAAGCTGTTCACTTGAACTAGCCACCAGTTCCCTTACCATCACAACATGACTGTGTGACTTTGTGTGCCGTAGGACGAGAAGGAAGAGAACATTTTAAAGTAGTCGTCGATGTACTATAGTACTACTATTACTACTACTACTACTGGCCATGTTTAAGCAATCGGTAAGTTTGAACAACCGGAACTCTAGAAGAGTGGAAACTACATTACAGGATTACTAGTCGCCGCAATGGTTGTGGAACACTCACATACTCTCTCTCCCGTAGCGCGCGACTATATTCCCCCAGTTCATTATATGGAAGCATGCAGTTTTGATGCACGGCTACACCAACAGCATATTTAATGCAATTACATTAGCAAGCAACCGAAAGGGGCAAGATTTTTCATTTTATTTTTATTTGCCCCCTTTGAGATCCCCTGGGATCTCGGAAGGTGGTCACCTTCTTATTTTATTTTCATTAACCACCCTCGCCGTAGGAGATCGTAGAATCTATTCAGCTGATATTCAGCCAAATGCCAATGAATTTCGCATCACCACCATGTTGTGACAGAAAGAAAAAGGACAACGCAGAAAGAGTTAAGTACAATACACATTCAAAATAACTGTAGGATATGGACCAACTTTTGGATAATTTTTAGGGAGGAAAAGTTTTGTCGGTATCAACATATCCTCGTTAGCGAAATAGTTGTAACACACACACTAGGATGCACTATGCCGTCAATGAAAAGTCGAAGAGGATTTCATATTTAGTTTTACTGGTAAAATTTAAATTAGAACGTAATTTAGTTTCAGCTTCTAGTAGGACTAACAACAATTCGGTAATGGCATTAAGTGTCTGTGCAGTAATCTGGGGGAAGTTTATTTTCAATAAAAGATTTGGAATCCAATTCATGGAGCGGGTGAGAATCAGTAGGACTAAAGTCCTTTCCTTCCATATTCCGAGGTGCATATTCCTTAAACGAACTAAACTTAAAATTAATTGTTTAAAGATTGGCCATCGCTTATCTGAACACTTTTACAGAGGACTTCATTAGGATTCTGTCCTAAACGATCCCTAGCTATGTAAGTACTTTAGGCAGTTTCCAATGTGAGGCATATTCTGAAATGCTTATCATAAACCCTCTCTCCATCGTTCTTTTCTTGTGCCTAGTGTACCTTCTGTGTAAGCTTTGCAACGTTTAGGGTTTCGTCTCGGCTAACACTACAATTTTCGGCCTCAGTAACCTAAAGCTAAAGCCAGACTCTTCTAAAGGAATCACTGAATAATATTTTGACTGAGTGAATCCCTGAAGGTCGGAGATGTTCTTCTCGATGTAGGTTACAGGATTTGAGTAATCCTTTTTCAATAACTCTACGTACATACATATTCATATATAATACGTTCGAGTATTAAGGCTTCAATAGGAATTCTTCTGCACGCCGACATTAAAAGTGACACCTACTCCACCACGTGTGGTAAATGGGTGGACGTCTCACAAGGACACATACAAATGAATCATCACGCACATAAATTGCGGGGGTAACTTGGGCGTAACATGAAAAACAGTTCTCTACTCATCTTCCTTGTTATCCATCCTAGACAAAGTTAATATTTCACTTAAAATTGACAAATTCGATCGCGATGTAGGAAATATATGCCACCCAATCCTGAACTTTGGTATTTTAAATACGCGTTACGAGTAGGTACCTCCTCGAACAAATCAATCTTTTCGAAAATGACAAACTTCTTAGGCACCATCCAGCACGTTACCTTCGTTTCGCTTATCGAATACCTAACTCTGGGGCATGATTGATGACAGTTTGTTATTGTTTATTTATTTTTTTCGTTGTCAAGACGCATCACCATTGAATTGAAAACTTTTTTTTTTTTTGTTTTGTTTTTGAATTTTCAAATTTTCCATCGATTGTCTCTTCTGTGCAACGTGAACGAGGATGAAAGGAACAAGAGCAGACGACAAAGACGAGAGAACTGAAATGTGACATATGGTGTCGAAGTACTTTTGGAAAACTTGCACAACAGCTCAATTTAATAATGTTTTTGTGCATTCGAGGATGGAAAAGATTTCGCTGAAATCTTTTTGGCAGGATTTGTCTACATGTGCTTACCTATAGATAGGTGCTTGTACTTGGTGTCTACAAAGTTGAGTGGGATAGTGTGGGCGCGTTAACGTTTTTCTTCTATTTTTTCCAATTCCACATGGGATTGAAATAAATACACATGTATCTAGAGATGGATACATAAACGGGCATTCCTTTATTTGGTTTGGAAAACACACACCCACTGTAACCCTAATTTCATTTATTTTGTTTACATGTAATAAAATGCGTATGGCATTTCAATTGAATCATACCACCCTAGTAACATAACATAGAACCGGAGCGTTCCTAACTGAAAGATAACAGAACGCTGAGAGTGATTGCGTGAACAATCATCGTAATAATTTCCATTGTTTACCCCTGCAATCTTGTCCAGTTTACACACAGAAAAGTAGTACCCATGGGAGCAGTAAATGGAAACTCTCCCATGAGTGCAAGGATTGTGCTGTATTTAGTTATATTTTCCCAGTAGGAGGACTGTTTGTTGATGCACTAATTTAATACATAGTTGGTGTGTTTGTAGGTAGAACAGCAAATGCTTAAGTAATTACATGTAGGACGATATTGGAAAGGAGTGCTGCAAGCACTTAAGGTTTCATTTTGTGTAATGTATTGAAAACCGAAGTGGAATACACTGCAAATACAGATGAGTATCTACAAAGAAAACAGCAAATCTAAATTAAGTCTTATTTTAAATCCAGACATTAGAACCAGGAAGAGATCGTGTATTTACTGGCATCCTGATCCAATCCATTCTCAGTGACTAAGCCTGGCTCACACCGAAACTGGTTGCCCTGCCCCTAATCCCATATGGATAGTTGCCATGTAAGTCGGGGTTGTCTCCGGCCAACTCAACCCGGTGAGGTATAGAAAGTATCAAAGGAAGTTCTAATCTTCCCAAGTATCGCCATCAACCTTTATGCTACCAACTAAGCATTACCTTGTTACGATGAAGAAATACAAACTAGTTCGGCGAACATGCATGAAGTTGCATTGACAAATGAAGGGTACGACTAGTGCGTACATATGTATGTACTTTTACGACTGCGCCAAAACCCCTTTTATAACTCATGAGCCATAATAGATTGTTCATGGTATTTTGCATTTTTGAATATAGTATTACCATAAACCTACAGACTCCAAATAGGAAAAAGTTCCGCGGACCCACTTTTTGAACTTAGGTAAAGGTGGAAACAAAAACATAGTTTGAGTCATATTCCATTCTATCCCGCATAGACTAGACATATGTATGTATAAAGCGACAGCGATTTAGTCAATAGGTTGAGGTACGTTGTGATGTGTGGTCGTATGCTGGTGTGGCATGAAAGATGCACCGCAAATGGGCTATGATCGATCATCTCAAAACTGAGGTCATTCGTCTTATCAGAATGCAGATTCTTACTCAGCCATGGCTAAATTGCATCATCATTCAGATTTTCACTGAAGCTAAATACTTACTTAATTACTTCGGTGGCGATACAGTCCGGGGAGGACCTGGTCATCAATCAACAATTCTCTCCAGTTAGCGCGATCTTTGGCTAAGAACTTGGCACTCCAAGTTGATGAGTTCCGGCCTCGCAGTATGTTAACCAATTTTCCGAGCATTGGCTGTTTCTCCACTTATGAAACACAAAATCTATTAATAAATTTAAATGAAAACAAAAGCGAGGAAAGCCAAGTTCCTTGAGTAGTGGTTTAAAACTCCGATGTTGTCTGAATGGTTTAAGGTTGGCGTCGGTACTAATGCGAAAAACTTGAAAAAAATTTGCTTTTATATTGCGGCATGGACTTCATTAAGTACACATGCACATCATTGTTGTTAGAATTGGAATAAACAGGCTAAGAAAGTCCTCTCATCAAAGAACAAATCTTTCCATTAATTTTGAAAATGCCCTTCGGAGCATTGAAGGAACTAAGTTGAATAAGTTTGATAACTCTGAGTACACAAAAACAAAAAAATACATTAAAAGAACCATACTAAATAAAATCCTTGCTCCATTTCCTTGTCATCTGCGATGAAAGATTTTAAAATACAAACAATATCCATTCTATTCTCTTTTGTTTCAATAAAAAATATTTTCAATTTTTCGACTTAGAAATAAACCAATTCCCCAGGGTAGGTAGTTTTCTTTTTACTTTTTACACCATCCCACCACAATGTGCAACAGAAGTAAAATTTTCAAAATTTCTGAAGGATACCCAGTTGAAGTACTCATAAAGTTGTTTCAAAATACCACCACCAACCCTGACCAACACCGGCATTACCTCGGGTAGAGTGAAATACACTTTCAAGAATTATGAACTTAAAATTGTGGCTGGCCCAAGTTTTGCTTGGCTAGGATGAATGGTCTGCATATAAAAAGATGGAGGAGAAGAAAATCCTCTGCTATTTTGAAAAATATGAGTTACACTTTATGAAGCGAGGGACCACGTAAGTAACTACTGTTGCAAATGTTGGAATGCGGAATATGCTTTTTGATGGTTTACCAAGGTTTTCTTGTTTCGGTTGGGGTGTACGTGTTGTACAAGAAGAGTGGTTGCTGTTGCAACTTTCTTTTTCGAAAGTGGCTACTAGTGGAAAGTGTTTTCATATTTATGCACTCATGCAATCAGTATACAGCTTCAGGGTCTCTCTGTCGAGAATGACCTTAATTTGTAGCATGGGTTATGCGCTCTTTGAAAGGCAATTGTGCGAAAATTATATTTGAGAAGACGTTAGCTGAGATTTCATCAGAAAATCAAAGGCAGCAATTAATGTGTGATGAGTTTCATAAAACATTAATCAGATTATCTTTAACTGTCTAAATTGACACCAAAACTCTTAACGTACACGGTATTACAGAAATACAGCAGTGTTTCCAAGTTAGTATTAAGACTATCAAATCAAACACTATTTCATAGTTGTACAAAACTAGTCGATTCTAGTTTTGGACGAAACGTAATACACATGAATGCGGTCGACGAACAAGGATGCTAGTGAGATGCACATATTTTTTCCGAAATTGATGAAATGTATGACAATCAGTTAATTTTAGAACATAGATTTATACCTAATTATGTATGTACGTACATTCTCATCAGTAAAATTCTTTCAATCCCCATTAAGATATCGGTATACATGATTAAAATAATTTTATTTTCCAGATTTCGAGACAATCGGTCGGCTCCTTTAGTTGGCGCGAGTACGCATTTGGAGCAAAAAAAATCGGTAATTGATTTGAGGTAATTGATACAATTTTTTGTTGTTGTATTTGTAAAAAAAAATATTAAAATAATTTAATTTTTCAGACTTCTTCGAGGCTCCCCTAGTTGGCATTAGTACCCAGTCGGAGGAAAAAAATCCTCGTCTTCTTCGTCTCTACAGTTTCTACAGAAATCGTTGAAGGGGGCACCATATCTTCTAGCATGTCTGCCTAGCAGACAGTCTCCTTGAGGGCGCCAACTATCTTTCTAAAATGTATCCTATTGCTGGAAATAAGTCTACTGATTTTCCTGCAATACAGCTCTGGCCAGATTTGCTTAGAAGTGGAACCTGGAACCCAGCACAGGGATACGTCGCACCTGACAGCGATCTCGTTAAGAGATCCGCGGCTTTGCTTTACGTACTTGGATCGAATTATTGACGATTCCGAGTCTTTTATCGCAGCTTTACTATCTATATAGAACACAATAGCGATGCACTCTATCGAGTTAATCGAAAACTGCGGCTTCATGGACAGCAGAAACTTCTGCTTGAAAAACACTTCAGTGGTTCGGCATTCGAGTAGCGATGCGAATGTCCAATACACTGGAGTATACTCCCGCACCTGTGCCAGACGCTGTCTTGGATCCGCCTGTGTAAATTTTTGCCGTAAATTCGTTTAAAAGTTCTCCCGATTCCCAAGCACTTCAGTTAGGAATCCTGGTTCTATATTTGACGTTAAAGTCCAGATAGTGGACAATGTATTCCGAATTACTAGGAATAGTATTATGACCGTTTAGGATGTTTTTGTGGCCCATATTTCCACAAGCCAGTTGCAAGGATTTCCTAAGCCGTACTGCTGGCTTAGCCGCCATGGTCGTTATGCAGACGCAGGATAACTTTTGAACTTTCTCGAGTATTGAAATGTTGCTTTTCTTGTCCAGTGCCGTCCACCAGACTAGTACTCCGTACATAAGGATGGGTCTGACGATTGCCGTGTATATCCAGTAAACGACTCGGGAGACCCCAGTTTGGGCCTACGGCCTTCCTACATGAATAGAGGCAATCGAGGCCTTCCTATCTCGGTCTTGCATATTCAGTTTCAAACTGAGTCTGGCGTGATCTTCAAATTGCAATTCAATAACCATGGGGGTCTCACCGACGTTTTAATTTTATTTTCGATACATGCGACTTTTTGCGTGCGATGCACCCCCGCAGACCTGCTTCTAGCAATCTGTTCCTAGTGGTCCTAGGCAAATATTATGGACCTATACTTTTGAACACTTGGCAGTTTCGTACATTTTTTAGCATGACAACGATCCCAAACACACTTCACGCCTAGTCAAGTGTCGGTTTGAGGAGGAAACAATAAGCGTTCTGAGCAGGCCAGCCAAAGTCCGGACCTCAATTCCCATTGAGAACTTGTGGACTGATGTTGAGAGAAGTTTGGGCTCAAAAAGCTCAAAAAACTCGACTGTACTGTTCAAAAACATCGAACAAACTTGGAGGAATATCTCTCTTAAACGATGTCAAGACTTGGTAGCTTGTAGGCCAAAACGCTTTGCAGCTATTATTGCAAATAAGGGATACCCAACAAAATACTAGTTTTTACTCATCGAAAACAGAATCCAAAGTATAAAACTTAATTTCCTATTATTTTTTTTTTAATTGTTTTTGTTTTTTTATATCCTGTTTCTAATTATAATTCCACATAAAAATAGACTACACCTTACTTTTTTTTCGAATATGTGGCTATTTATGGCATAATTTTTTATTTTTTATTTTTAAATGTAAGTAGAAGTATATTACTGTTACTCTTCGGTAATAATGTTTCTATAAATTATTTGTTTAAATTAGGATAAACAATTTTTTGTAAAGAAAGTGTGTGTTTCTAATTAGTTTTCCACCACTGTATATCGCATAGTTAAGATATTGGTCGAGATCAGCACACCTGGTCCACGACGAAAGATCGCAAATCGTCCCAAACAATGTTTGTTTATAAAATAGGCGTGGAATAGCAACAGTTCACGGAAGGATATTCCATTGTGGTAAATGTCCTATTTTTCCGGAGTTTTTATTTTTTTTTTGCCTAAAAAGGGTTTTTACAGTTTTCCTTGAAAGACCACATAACAATCGAAATCGAGAAACACTTAAAAACAAGTCGATTAGATATTAAACTAAACTATCGATATCCCGGCCAGCAGTTACATACATACATATGAGTTAAATCCACCGAATTGCGTGTAAAATATTTTTAATTTGAAATTTAGAGAAAAACGTAAACCAACAATTAGCTTAATTTTTGTTTAAAGGTTTTAAAGTTTTGTTTAAACTCCGCCCAGGGCATTGATTGACTTAACTACGTGGACATCTGTTTATGAAATTATTTTCCCCCTATCAAACACAAAAATCTTTTGAGTGGAAATTGTTTTGAAATTAAACTTTAAGCCAATAATTAAGCACACAAGCCTGGGCAAGTTTAGAACAAGTAAGTATGTACATATTTAACAATAGAATAAAAAGTTTCAATGTATATCTCAAATATTTACACTTTGTGTAAATACATAACAATAGTCAATATGTAAGGAAGCCTCTCACAAGGACGAAGAAATCGATGTTAAGACATAGGTACAGTAAGTACATTTGTACGTACTTTCGTTGTTGACGAATCTTCCGATGAGATATTTTACGGATGGCTAAGAACTTCTCTCAGGTAAATTTTTGGTTTGTTTATTATCACTGATCACTTGTCTATTGCCTGATGTTACAAAGACACAATTATCTGAAAATGAAACAACTAGGCACAAGGGGAACCCAATTTCAATTTGTTATCGACAATCAATAACCCTTCATCTTTTTACATTAGATACAAATTACCATGGGTATAACTTCTTCAGGGTATATTTTAAAATTACACAAAATAACCGAGCAATAAACAAGTCATTTATGGAAATTATATAATAAGTGGTTAGACAAATCAAAAGTCACGAGAATGTTGTCGTACAGACGTTAATTGTATTCAATTTCATGTTGAATATAATAATTTTAATCATTCCAATGTACAGCCAAGGGTTTTTATATTCAGCTTCGGTACCTTCCTTATTGAACTATAGTTTACTATAGCAGGTTTTTACGAAAGTCAACGGTTTATGCGAATGGTTAATAAATCGATAGTTGCATGAATTATTCAATTGGAAATGATTGACCCCCCGAGTGCTTTATATATGATTTGGTATTCAAATCAGGACAATTACTGTTACAATTCCATGACAGTGTCACAATTTAATGAACGACTATGGGTATGTCACCTGAATTCATTTGGTTATCTTATTAAAATTGCCAAGGATTCAAAGAGGCAAACACTGAGTTTGATTAAAAGAAAATATTACCTTAACGGTTGAACTTAAGGCTAGAAACTAAATGGGGATACGACTTAATGAATTTCAATACCTTGCACTAAGAATAACACGGGTCAAAATAAAGGCAATCAAGATCTGTGGTCAATTTTACGGGCTATTTGTCTCATCATGGCTTACATCAAATTATCATAATTGCGGGTATGGGTATGCTAACCAAAGTATTAAGGACAGGAAGAGGTGTGAATTTTAGTTAACATAACCCTCATAAGCAAAACCGACGAATCAATGAATATTTGAACGAGAATAAGTAAGGAGACATCATCGAGCGACTGTAAAAAAATTAATAAAGAATGTAATTTGCACTTTCAGCTCATAGAGAACTCATTCGCCTCCTTCAGAAGAGTTTAAGGGTTCAAAACTAAGATTGAACTTATGGCAACGCAATGGGAACACACCATTGTCGAGGATTTCATCTGCTAAAACGATTAGATATAATACCCCAGGGGGCAGTCCAGGCTCGAAACAGAAACAAGCTCACTATAAATTACGTCCTCCGCTTGCAATAAACGTCGTCGGCATTACAGACTACCATAAACTGCATTGCCTTCTCAAAGAAAGCCTGACATCGGAGCTTAAAGTAACGTCATTCCGAAAAAATACCGTGTCTAGTTTTGGCAGGGATGTCAAACTCCTTTGCCTGTACAGAATAACGATTGAAAACGATCGCTACTTCAAACGTCGGTAACAATCTCAGCAAGACCTTTGATGACAAAAAAGGATTTCGACAACGACAACGACAATGCTCTGACATGTAACTTTTTCAATAATGAAAATTGTACGAAACTCGCAAGCCAACACCAGAGGCACAATTTCCAAAAGCCTGTGCAATTACTTGCATGACATTGACATCATCAGCAGAACATACCGAGTTGTCACTGGTTCGTTTGCAAGTATTGGAACAGAAGCGGCAACAATGGATTTAGTTGTGAATGAGGGCAAAACCAAATATACGAGTATGCTGCCAACAAGAAGGGACACAGAAAATCGACGAATCGGACAGAATGTCACAATGAATAGCTATATTTTTAAAGTAGTTAGGAACTTTATCGACCGTAGCTCCACTATAAACTTTGAAAACGACATCACATCAGAAATCAAACGAACAGTTACCTTTACCAATCGTTGTTTCTTTATTCTAAGAAGGCAATTGAATAACAAGGCCTTATCAAGAAACACTACGGAGACGCTATACAAGACCCTCATCCAAGTCTTGATGTATTGTATGGACGTTAACGAAGACGGATGAAGATACCCTTGGTCGTTTTAAATGCAAAATACTTCGAATGATTTTCGGTCCCGTTTGCAGTGACGGGAGTTGGAGGAGAAGATTTAATGGCGAACTCTACGAGCTATACAGCGATATGGACCTGTTTAGAAAATACTCATCTGTCGTTTAAGGGGACTAGGACATGTAGAGCGAGTGGACATCAACTCTCTGGTATGAAGTGTCTTCGAATCCAACCCGGAGGGACAACACAGTAGAGAAGACCTCGCCTTGGGTGGCGCTCTCAAGTCGAAGAGAACCTCAACGAACTTAGAGCGCGCAACTGGAGGTAGGTAGCCAAAGATCGGGCTAACTGGAGAGGCTTGTTGGTTAAGGCCCAGGTTCAGCTCGGACTGTAGCGCCATCTAAGTAAGTAAGTCCCGAGGAATATCTAAAAAATTAAATGCGAAAAGATTCAGACCACTGGGTGTTACAGGAAGGTTCTGCACCCCTCGTGCACTAAAGATAATTATCTCTTATGTTTCTCGCTCTAGTCTCCTCAACTCTTGGCATACTGATCTGCGTTCCTCCTGTTTTCCGATTCTAGCATTAAATTTTCCGGCGTTGGTGTTTCTCCCAGTGCTGTTTGCAGCGCTTCTTGTTGTAGCTGGAATCGTGTGTAGTGAAAGAATACATTTCTTCGGTGGTATCACTGTACGATGGACAAGTGGGTGAGTCTTCGCTCTTACATTGGTAAAGATATGACCGGAAACAACCAGTTGCATTATGTAGAAGTTAACTTCACCATGTCTCCGCTTTATCCAAGTCTCTATCATCGGTATAAGGCGGTAAGGAAAGGCTCCAGTGTTGCTGCCAAACTTGTGCTTCTTTCTGTTGTGTCCGCTTCATTGTAAGTTAGCCGCCCTTCGCACCGGCTCTCTGTAAACTACAGTTCTTCCGCCAGTACATCTATGGGTAACATTCCTGTGATAACGCATGCTGCGTGATCCGAGGTTTTACGAAAACTGCTATTCAATCTTAGTACACATAGTCGATTTACTGTAATGATAAAGTACTACGGATGTGACTACTTGAGCTAATAGTAGTGTTCAGCTCAATATTGGCACTCCTATATTCAACATAATACGAGCAATGGAAGAACAAAATAGATCAACGATACCCACCTTCACGGATGGCTCCAAGATGGCGTTTGCGCAGGTTTTGTTTTCCAATTTCTCGGAATGTCCAGTTCGATCAGACTCCTTGACTACAGCACTGTTTTCCAAGCTGAGGTCCTGGCATTACCACACGCTAAGATTAACAGTTGACTTTACCTCATTGACAGCCAAGCGGTAATAAAAGTGATTTCTGTCGTTAAAATAAAATAGAAGCTTGTAAGTCGCTGTCGCTAAGAGCTACGGGTTTTTGACGCGCAGCATAATGTAAGACTTTGCTGAGTTCCCGGACCCAAAGTTGTGCCAGGAAATGTAAGAGTTTTTGAATTGACAAGAAAGGGATGCCTACTCTACTACAAATAAAAAACAAATTCTGGAAAGACATTTCTTCCAAGACTTAGATGAACTTTCTGACAAATCTTCAAAAGATTTGAATAAATTCGGAAACGACTCGGGATAGCTTGAAGATCGTAAGGTTTGTCATAGGTTCTATAGTATGGGGAGGTATAACTAGTAGGGCATCACAATGGATCTACATTGATATATTCAGTCAGCCACCATAAGATATGTACATAGATTCTCCTGAAAATTTGCTACAAAAAATGGGGCAATTCGACCACGTATTAAACCCTTATCTAGACTTCTACACTACGCTTGCATACTACCTACTCTCGATGTAGGAAAAACAACAAACTCTTATGTATAATCTGTCTAACAGACAGTGATATACTTTCTAAAGTTTTCAAGTTCGAAAATGGTCCCGAAAACAACACATGCCCTACCGATACAAGAAGTATAAAATGTGCTCTATCTCTAAATGGTAAATAGATTTTCCAAGGATCCACACGGAAAGGCCAAGCCTAACAACAAACAGATACCTACTAACGCCTACACACCTTAGCGCGTAATTCTTGACAATGATTTTTAGCTCACCACCTGATGAACCCCAAATGTTGTATTTATTCCATGATAAATGGTACATAGAGAAAATTAAAAACGTCTAAAATCCGAAATAAATCAAAGAACCCAATGCCAGTAGCTGAACCTGGAACCATCAATTTACACCCACGAAAGGAGCAACAAAGACTAAATAGAGTCGTCATTGGTAATTGCTGCTGTAAAGTATCCTTTTCGATATAACTATAACTACCCAGCAAGTAAGTCGATTATGAAACTTGTAAACTTAGATTGTCAACCCACGTCAACCCTAGACATCAATCGATTTACCGAACAACTCATCAAAACCTTCCGTCAGTGAAAATTTGTTAGGGTTGGCGAAGATTACATATTACAGAGGAGCTATTCCATTGGAAAATTTACTACAAGAGAGGAAGAGCGATTAAAACATCCAGTTCCAGTCTCCACTACTTGCTCAATTTGTTTCATCCCAAGAGAAGAATTGCATTTCTGAAAAGGACTTCTCTTTTAGAGATTTAGATATTTAAGAAAACATTTCTGAGGTGGGTAAGGTAATAAGGGTTATACATACATATTTACAAAATGTAGGGTCTGACGTCTTTAGGAGTGTTCACACTCATAAAATTGTTCATCCTTGTATGATGATCTAAGATTAATTTGATTTGAATGGCTTGTCAAGCCGATTTGATAAAAAAATTGACGACTGTTAACACCCTTATTGTGTCATGTGATACAGCACAATTTCCCTGGCGGGTATATCCTAAATTCCTGACATTTGTATATCGTGGTGAAATGAAAACAAAGCCTAGGCAAAGAGAAAAAACCAACAATAAACATAACTATTCCAATAATCCAATATGCATCAAAAATATTGGGAAATATTCTCTCTTTGTAAATATCCTTCAATCCCTAAAGAGAAAAAGCAAGATATCGTCATTTAAAATTTGTTCCTGTCAATGTGAAAGGACTAGTAAACATCTCCACTGGGTTACTGGAAAAATGAGCCTACCGCATAAGGATTTCGTAAAGGACATGTTGATAGATGTGATGACATCTTGCAATTGAAGTGTGTGCTAAGAGCAGAACGAAGGTTCTACATCATCAGGTGGATATTATAATATTTTCAATTTCTAAAATTATGACGAATCGAACCGTGCGTCGTGTCGTACCCACGAACAAATGATCAGTTCTGCTTGGACAAAATTAACATGTACTCAGGATTTGCATATTTATTGCGTGAACCGAAAGGAGACCACGGCTTTATTCTGGATGGTGGGCTAGTATATCAACAGGAAATGAGACCCGATTGTCTCCCTAAGACGTCCACAGGTAGATATATACCTACATATATTGTTGCGAACAAATATTAAATCAGATGTTCAGATATAGTATAATAGGCAGTAGATATGACAGTAGTGGAAAGGGTTAAAAACTTGAAAAGGTGTAACTGCCTTCATATGAGTAAAGATGGAAGAGATGTACACTTTACAGCACAATTGACTGAAACGAAATCTTGCTGCCTTTTCGACATTGAGACATTAAAACAACGTAACAACGAACTCAGTAAAGTGACTAGGACTTTTACAGGCCACGACATATTATATGTATTACCTAACTGTTTTAGCTTCCACCGCAAAAGACTTCAGGCCAATCAGCCTAATCTCCTTTATATTAAAAGCTTTTGAGAGACTAGCCAACTTTTATATATGGAGTAGACTATGCCTAGAGGATATAACTTAGGCTAAACGCGCTTACACAGGTGTAAAGACGGGTCTGCACTGTGTGGTTAGCGCAATCCAGAAATCCTTAAGAGATAAAGAATACACTTTAGCTGCATACTTAGATATTAAAGGAGTATTTAACAATGTCAGAACGGATGGGGTGTGTAGAACACTCAGAAACCTCAATATGCTGACAATTTCGATCCTGGAAATTCTTGAGGAAAGACACATTATAACGGAGCACGAGAGTACGAAGTTAAAGGTATCCCTAAAGACGGAGTAATCTCCCCACTACTATGGGCCATTGTACTAAATGGAGTACTTCTACAACTCAGGTATAAGGATGTCAAGACCATCGCTTATACAGATGACATTATATTTATGGATATGGGCAAATTCCTCCCTATCCTTAATGAACAATTGGAAGTCACGCTGAGGACCCTAGACACCTGGACCGAGAAATGCGGACCAGCAATCAATCCCAAAACAAAAGGAAAATTCTGGCGTTTATATTACCTTTCATAGGAGGCACTCCCCTTAGATACTTGGACAGCGCCAGATATCAAGGCCTCGTACTTGATAGGAAACTGAACTGGAGACCTAACATTAATGAAAGAATTAAGAAAGCCACTATTGCTTTCTATACATGCAGTAGAATGTTTGGGAAAACCTGGGGACCAAAACTAAAAATTATACTATGGATGCATACGGTTATAGTAAGACCTATTCTGACTTATAGCTGTCTTATATGGTGGCAGTCCGCCAGCAAGACCACCAACTTAGAGGTTCTCACGAAGATACAGGGATTGGTCTGTATTGGCACCATAAGTGCCATGAAAACCACTCCTACTGCAGGACTAGAGGCTATCCTCAATCTGCTTCTGCTGGACATCTTCGATCAAATCTGGGCTGATGAGACAAAATACAATGGGTCACTCTATGTAAATCAGTAGAAACTGCATTACATGAAGCTGTAGTTAAAATTGAAACTACCCTCCATTACAAGGAACTTGCACTAGCTGCATTCTTAGATATATAAGGCGCTTTCAATAACGCAAAGGAGGAGGCCATTATAAGCGCACTGGAATATTTAAGCGTTGAGCATAGCATAACCAACTGAATTTGCAAAATACTCATCTCATGAAAAATCAATTCCACTCTCGGTTATAGTTCAATTAGGAAATCCATGGCTAGAAGCACCCCTCAGAGAGGCGCTATATTCCGCCTTCTCTGGGTACAAGTCATTGATAGAATACTAAAGGAACTAACTAACACAGAAGTAGGCGTCACTGCGAATGCGGATTACGTATTTATTTTATTTCAGGGAACATTCTTAGACACCTTGCGGGAAATGATGAAATCAGCTCTTAACAGTCTTGGGGAAATGGGCTAGAGACTTGCGCTGGACTTCACGTGAACCCAGATTAAAGAGATACTGTTCAGCAGCAATTACAAGATACCACCGTTCAAAATGCCGAAATTGAATGGTTAGTTAAATGGACGTTTTCCCATTCGGATCGCTCAAGATATCTTGACATTGTACTGAATAGGAATCTGGACTTGAAACTTAAAGTACAGGAAAGAGTCCACAAGGCTTATATCGCGTTATTCATTTACAAGAGAACAACGGGGAACAATTGGGCCCGAAACCCGTAACGAAGCACTGGCTATATGTTATGATACTCAGACCCATCCTTATATATGGGCTTCTTTTTGGATAGGTGGAAGGCCGCCATAAAGAAGAAATACATTGACCAAGGTTTAAAGAATAGCCCGCATTGCCATTACCGGTGCTCTGCACACTACGCCCACCACTGTACCTCAGATGTTTCTGTATCTTTTACCACGTGACCTACAAATAAAAACTTCAGGCGCATATTACTGCGCTTCGGCTCAATAACGTAGAGATCTTCTAGTCCAACACTGAGGGACATGGCTTCATTCTTAGGGAGTAACTCCCTCCCGTCGGTACCCTTGACTTTGATACACCGTACGAAGTAATATACAGGGTACCTGGACAGAGTGGAACGAAAGAACCGACGTACTGGCCAAAAAAGGACACAAAGCGATACAGATAGAGAAGTAAAACCAACAATATGCGTGGCTAGACCAGAAATGTCAAACCTAGAAGAACATAGGGTATGTTAGATCGAAAAAAATCTAAGCAGGTTGTAACCGCAATCGCAACTTAATACGAAAGTGAATAGACCAGATCAAATGGAGACCTATCAAAACCAAATCCAAAAAACAGACCATTTTCTTAACAGAAAAATTTATAGCACCTTAACGGACACTGTACTGTTTATTTCTATTTTTATTAACCCCTGTAACGTAACATCACTTCTTCGTAAATGCATCGACTGCAAACAGCTGTTGCAGGGAACACACAGCTTCATGGTCTGTAAATGACCAGCAAATCACTGTTTATAGGATAAAAGGATACTAAAACAATTTTATATTGAATTCAATTTCACAGTGAATTGCATAGAAAGTACATATTTATAGGAGGGAAAGGACATAAAACTCTACTTCATGATTTATGTGAACGCGCGTGTTGGGGTGCTTTTGTTGTTCAATTGAAAACGAGTTAACTCTATATTACTAGTCTGCTCAATCAGTTGCCCTAATGGTTTGTTGTTTTAAAACGAAAATTGATTGTACCACAGTTGTTGTGGATCTAAAACAATAAAAAACTAAATAAAAAAATCTAAAAACATGTTGAAAATAATACGGTGCTGTTCCGTTCATAAAACAATAGCTGCCCGCCTCTAGTAATTGTAATTTGAGAGATAAATTTTTTATGACATGCGACATACGAAGGTAGTAGGTTGCGTGTCTATTTTAAGACCATCATTCATAATTCAATTGACTCACATGTCTACGCAAACCGTATTAGACATCTATTTTTATTGGTTTTGAATTTTAGACATATAAAACAGCTGGACTATGTATGAAATGAGGGATGTGGTACTCTATTTCTAACCTATAAATCTAGCACTAATGAAATTTTTTATCGCCATTGGCGAAAAGGTTTAGGTATGATTTTATGCAGATATACATATTATTAGGAAGGCCCCAAATAGTAGTATTTTCACCAAGGCTCTCCTCCTATAGTATCTAAAGTTAAAGTCAACTTGAAGTACTTACAATTATTCGTGCTACCAAATGTAAGTCAATATCAACTCACCCTATAGAACAAAATACAAAAATAGACAACAGATTGAATTATTATTATTATTATGCGGAGTATATTGAAGGAGTACTGTCGCTTATAAGACTTATCAAAAAGGATGACGTTAATGAGCATGTACGGCTAAAGGATATAGATTTCGAAATAATTCTGTTGGCTGTCACTGGCAATTTTGGCTTATCTCCATCAATTCAATGGTTTCACATTCCAGGTATAGAGGAAAGGGCATTTGCAAATGAAAATTATTGAGTAGATACTGGGGAAAGCAAAAGCATAGTTAGTTCCTTAGAAGATAAACTTAGTCGAATTGAATTAGGTTATTTCCTGTGTACAAATGGAAGTGAATGAAATGGGGGAGCGAATGGAAGAGAAAATACTAAAAAGCAAATATTCGATGACTATAGTGACTGCAAGGGGTTCACAAGGGGTTCAAATCTAGAGAAAAACATCTCGAATCTCGAGAAAAATCTCAAATTGATATCTATTTTGCAGATAATGGAAACAATTCGCCCGCGCGGATTTATTTATATGGAAATCTATTTCAAAGATGCCACAATAATTTCATTCACTGTCCATGGATGTAAATGATTCAGTTCAATACAAACAGGTCTTCTGAAATCTGATAGACGGGGTAGAAATGTATGTATGTAAGTCCAGCCCTACATAATTTCACTTTGTTACTGAATAATGGAGTTATATCGCACCTCATCAGGTCCACAATTTTTGGGAATATAATTTTGGGCAATGACTTTACCGCTTCGCTCATCCTTAATGATAAGAATTTGGTAAGCAGCCGTGTATGTACATACATACATATGTACACAGGTTGGGTGGACACTTTTTTTTTGAAAACTACGGACTACACCACCCATGTCTCAATTTTGACAAGAACTTCCTCGTCACCATATCATTATAGAATGAAGATGCATTTGTAGAAAAAGAGTCGATGCACTTCTATACTGACAGCTCAAAAACCAAGGACGCAGTCCTCACCTTCCGTGTATCAAATCATTGTACCATATTCCAGGCGGAAATTATGGCGATTAAACAAGTCTTATCTTGGCTTAAGCAAACGTAATACCCATTAGAGGCATCTGAATCTTTACAGACCTTTATAAATTCCTTAGTAGCTCTAAACTGCCGAACGTTCCTCACAGAGATCGCGGAGGAATTCACTTGTGTTGGGTGCCAGATCATAGAGATATTCCAGGGAATTGTAAGGCCGATGAACTTGCTAGTATAGTAATAATTATACCCACCTTGCCAGACAAAGGCACCTTAGCTTCTTGCGAACTAGGTATTTATATAAAACAATTTAAGCTGGATGCTATTGAGAGTACAAAGCTTAGGTAGACAAGTGGACCAAAATGTCCAAACAAAACACTTTTGGAAGCTAGATTTAAAATGCTCTAAGAATTTGATTTTGCTGAATGTATTGCATATCGGGACTACAAAAGGTGTCATTGTCGGTACTGTCTACTAGGCACACATGCTACATAAATGGACTTTTTGCGAACGACTTTTGTAAAAGGTGCATGGATATGGATTGTTCCTGCCTAGCTTTCTCCCGTAGAAGAAAGGAAACCATCTATGATAGGCTATTTGATAGACATAGACATCGGAAGTTCAAAGCGATTGAACAAGTAGATAGACCGAAAATATCTTCTATGATCTACGTGGTATCACAATGGACCTATTGCTCATCTAAGGATGTTGGCATTTCTAAACTGGCAGCTACTTCAACCATGCCAAACCAAACCTATGTCCCAAGGGGTGGGACATACATAAGTCTGTATTTCGGTTGTGGCCTTGTGTGCCTTGATTTGACTGACTGGCTCGGTATAAGTTAACTGTGTAGCATTTTGACTAAGGATAAGTGTTTTTTGCCTGGCGGGCGCCTATATCTTAACAGAACGTACATCGTACATCTTTTCGACTCACACGCCGGTTGGCCTTTGGGTTCAAGGAAAGAACTCATTATTTCTTAAAGTACTCGACCGATTTAGATGTGACTTTCATCAAAATATTTTGAATTTTATTCCCCAAATTATCCTTTAATCCATTTCACAGACACGCCCATTTTTCAAAAACTTTAAACAAACTTACATAAGTACATAGCCACGTGCAGGCGTTTAGATCATTGAAGAGGTATTCACCTAGTATAGCTTTTCTGATGTTGGCGAGTGCAAGGCATAGGAGGTGACTAATGGTCTCCTCTTCCTCTTCATCCCTACAGCTGCTACAGAAGTTGTTGTAGAGAATATCCAATCTTGGAGCATGTCTTCCTATAGCACAATGTCTGGTGAGGGTATTAACTATCTTGGAGAGGGTTCCTCCCTTATGTTTTGGGAATTAGGAGTCCGATGGTCCTAGTTTTATTTAAAGTGAGTCAGAACAGCCTCGATAGCGATATTGCATTAGTCGAGTTTATGCCATCGATGATTGCTCTCACTCACTGCATCGGCGTTGATTAGCTATTTAACATAAAACCTTGGGGCCTCAATGTCGGTGACACTAACGAAGATCTGCGTTTTATTCAAATGTCTTTAGATTGCAGTTAAAATCCGACTCGTTCTTTCCTTATTTGTTGTCTTTAATACCTCCAGGGAAATAAAATTCAGTTTTGATGTTCATATGTATCTGTTTTACTGTGCAATAAAAGATAATCCTTACATGTTAATCAATATTGAAAAATAACAAAAAAAAAAACCTTCAAGTTTTATCACTCGAACAGAACATGTCCCGACCAATCCCTCAGTTTATACTTGACCTAAATAAAAGTATATGCAAGTTACATACATATGCATATGCATATGCATTTACTGTACATTCAGTAAAATTCCTTTCATTTTATTATTCATCGGATGGATTTTAAATTTTTAATTCCTGAGTTCCATTCGTAGCGAGCTGTAACAACGATATGGTATTTAAAAGTGAAATATAAAATCCTGGGCCAAAACAGCTTTTTCGACTTTCAATTTGAGTGGCATTCATTTTAAACTTTCAAATATGTATAAAACAAACCGTTAACAAAATAAAAAAAATCTAGAAAGAATTGTAAAATATTTATTTAGTGATTTAATTTATTATATCAAAAGGCAGTCATGAAAAATGATTTAAAAATAACCACTTAATTTTATCTACTGCAGGAAACCATACTAACAAAATTGTGTTAATATTTCGCCTTTCCTGATGAAAGCTTTCAATAATAATATTATATTTATTGTAATATTTAATTAATTGAAGAGACCACAAGGCATTGACAGATTATTTAATAAATAATCGAAAAATCTCTTCTTCTCTTACCTTGTGCAGAAATATACTCCATTTTGCATACCACATGTACAAATCAATATCTATTGACGTCTATCGATGATTGAAGCAGGAATCTTGATTTTCGAAAACGGTTCTAATTATTTTGATAAAATTTCATATTTCGATTACTTTGACCATATGCTACTAATTAGAAAGCACACTACGTTTTTCGAGAAAAATACTTATAAAGGCAGTTTTCAAAATAGACTATTTCTCAGTTATGTATTCCAGGATTGGACTTAAAATACCGGATGCCGAGGATATGGAGTACAAAGTATTTAAATTGACTTTTGCACTCTCACTTTTCCAAAAAAAACCTGCTCCTCAACCAAAACGCCTCTCCAATAAGCCCGGTCCTTAGTTAACTGGCTGCATTCGCGCACTTCAAGTTTGTTGAGGTCCCCTTCTACTTGTGCGTGCCACGTAAGGCGAATTTGACGAATTTGGCAAGGATGCCCAAACTTGACATGACTCGGTATAGCTCGTCTCTATAGATACTGCCATATGCGGCCTTCAAATCGATGAAAATGTGGTGGATTTCTTCTGATCTGACAAGATCTCCAAGATCTGCCAATGTGTGAGACTTTGGTCGATTGTGGAGTTTCCTGGCCTAAAACCACACTGATAGGGCTCAATCAGGTTGTTGGCGAAGGGTTTCAGACGTTCGCACAATATGGCAGATAGGATCTTGTACGCGATGTTAAGGAGACTGATGACTCTGTAATTGGCGCAATTGAGGGAGTCTCCTTTCTTGTGGATCAGGCATACACTCATCTGACCAAATTTTAGAAATGAGTTAGTGTATGCTCTCTATCAGGTCATTTCCAGCTGAAAAGCTTGGCTTGTAATCCGTCAGCTCCAGCAGTGTTGTTGGATTGCAGCTTGGATGGTGCTATCCTCACTTCGTTTTGGTCAGATGGACGGAAGTTTAGTCTATCACCGTTCTCGGCTGAATGGTTCATCGTCACCCTCATGCAGTCTGCAGAAGAATTTTTCAACATTTTCAGCACCGACTGTGATTCTACTCCGATGATTGCCTCTTCATCTCTACAGGTTTCTGTTCTGGCCTTGTTGCACGTTCTGTTTACTTTTTAGTGAAACTTCCGTACATTATTTCTGGAGTATCATATAATCTCTTAACATATTCGATAGCACGCTTCTGGCGCTCTTTTTCTTCTCTTGCAGAAGCCGATGTTTTCTGCTCGTAGAGCTCGCGAGCAGCCTTTTATGTCCTTCTATGCAGCGCTGTGTATACCTCTTGTTTAGCTGCCAAGGGTTGCCTGGTGGTAGTCGTATGACAACCAGCCAGACGTGGTGTCGTGTTGGCTATCTATCCTATCAAAGATATACTCTTTTCTCATCTCTTTGTACCTAAGGTAGCACACAAATATGGTCAACTAATCTACAATAAAGTGTCGATCACCATCGACCAGGAGAAACATAATTAAACTGCTTAGTCACGTATTGCTTCTGTAGAGATTTATCGGTTATCCTCGAACCATTTTATGGTATGTTTCGATTTTAAGGGTCTTAGCGGTTCAATGGGATTTGTACAATGTACAAATACAATGAACTGCAATGAATTGACATTGTACTTTTGGTGAGACTGTTGGTTGGGTTTTAGGCTTTCTGATAAGCACCAGTTCTACCCAGTATCTTACACATTAAAATCGTTCACTTAAATTTTTTCTGCTCCAGGATTTCCGTTGCCAGTTTACTCATACTAAGTAATACTGATAATTAAATGGTCTTACTAGTGTTGTTGTTGTTTCAAGTACTTGTCTACTATTTTTTCCATCACGAGTGCAATTAGTTCTTACTTTGCCCGATCAGATGTCTTCGGATTTAAGTATACTAAAATTAACATTTTGTCAACTGTTCACAATTCATAATAAAAATCACTTTATACTCAAGAGAAGAACTCTTTCGGCAATTAGGTATTCCTGCAATTATTCGCATGAAAAGCTTCTCAAACAAAATTTGCCCTTCAGACACGACATTAAACAGTATTCGTGTGAAGCATATAACACGCTAGGTACTGGGTTCCGTACAGACCTGTCGTGCCATATATCTGCATCTGTATCTGTAATACCAAATTAGCCTTTGAGAATGCCAACTAAATTTGTTCCATTCTTGAACGTACCATTTAAAATCGAAATCATTATCTCAATCAACTCCTGCCAACCACTTTATGATGCACTTCTGATAAATATAAACCATGCTTATCTACTTCCTATTTCCAGTTATGTGAACATATAAATACATGTGTATACAAAAATTAACATATTATTGCAATAGATTATCATCTACTATGAGCAGTAGTTCCAGCGCAGTAAATTTCAATTAGGGTCTACAAACATACAGAATACATTTAAGTAATCGATATCGACATATCACTTCAATATGGAAAATTTATCTATTAGTGGCTGCCAGGCATCTACATATGTATGTACATCATATTAAATGACCTCATTGACTGACAGACAGTATGAAAATTGTTAATTAATAGTGAACGACAGTATAATAGCTTTAAGGCAATCGAGTGCTTACCTACATGTTCTGGTATACATATGTACATATGTATGTTTGTATCTATTACTGTGTGCTCTAGTAAATCGATAAAACGCAATTTAATAGAAATGACCTTTAATACACATAACGTTATTATGATTATAACGATGGAGTGACCACAAGTGAAAATATTTATCCTCGAGGTAGAAAGAAACAAACTGGAAGTTTACATAGTTCGTGCAGGAAGAGACTATGTACGTCATCGAAATGCAAAAGCATGTAGGTACATTTAGATGCTTTCATAATTGTTCCTGGTTAGAGCTTTGACGTCATTGGCAAAGTCTTGGTAGCCTACCTAGATCAAAGGCTTCAAAGACTTCTTTTTTGGTTCTGCAAGAAGTTGTACCGATCTGCAAAAAATGTGTTGACTTGTAAATTTCGTAAAATTTTCTCGAAAGCGAGGTACAACAGAGTAGCATCCACGAATCTTCTCGATCTTAAGTTTCTCTAGTTCCATTTTTTTCGCATCTTAGCAGGTGTTAACTTTTTTCATCATTCCCTATCCGATGGGTATATAGTATATATAGTATGTTCGTATACTTCGTAAGGTCTATCTCGATTATTTCTCTATGTTACAAACTACGTGTCAAAGTAGAGATATTCTCAGGGTAGGGTATAAAATAAGCATTAATTAAACAATAACACTGTTTTGTTTACTCTTATAATGAATACCTCAGGCTTCGTTGCACAGTATATACAGAGATTCTAGGAAGTCAAAGAATATTTCAGTGCACGAATTGCTGACAGCTTCAATCTGTCGTTTTCCTTCAACAACATTCATAGTAAGCCAGCCTGAAATTGGTGCCATATTATTTAGATCCAGAAAATATGATTGCCATGCCAACAGATTAACCTTTACGTCTTCTATGTGCGTTTAATATCTCCTCTGCATTCCGACTTAACGTTCAGCACTCGGCTCCATATAACAGAACTGGCGGGATCAAAGTTTTGTAGAGCATGAATTTTGTCTTCCGAGTTAGGAGTTTTGAACCCATATGTTTCGTGGAACCGAATCTCCGAATCACCGAATCTCCACTAAGGTTTTATTCGTGGAGTTGAGATTTACTCTGAGGAAGATAAACTCCTTAACCACTTCGAAGTTGCTGTTGCCAACAGAACAGTGACGTTTCTTCCTAGACGGTGGACAGATGCTTCTTTATTTGTTGACAACATGTACTTACTTGGTTTTGTCCGCATTTATTTCAAATCCAACTCATTTCGCCTGTTCTTCTATTGCCGTAAAAGTCTCTAAGATGACGCGCTAGGAGCGACTGATTGTGTCAATTTCGTCCGCGTATCCCATCAGCTGGACAGATTTATTAAAGATAGTGCCTTCCGTGTTCACACCTGCACTGTGGACTATCTGTTCCAGCACGAGTTAGAAGAAATCACAAGTACATCTCCTTGCCGAAATCCGGTACATGTTTGGAATAGTTCGGAGGAGGAACTGATTACGAATTGCACATTGCACCGTGTGTTTTCCAGCGTCATGCGGCAAATCTGGATCAGTTTTGGCGAGCTCACGAATTCGACCATCGCCTTGTAGAGCTCTTGATGATGAATGCCATCATATGTACCTTTCCCAGGATTTGCTTTAGTGTGATTTGGTGGATCGCCGACCTACCGGTCCGAAAGCCACACTGGTATGTGTCGATTAGTGTCCTGTGGATAGGCTTCAAAACTTCACATAGCACGCTGGATAGGATCTTATATGTGACATTAAGCAGGGAGATGCCTTACAAGATATAGTATCGCCTTTCTGGAAGATGGGGCATACATACATAGCTGATAGTCCACTCATCGGGCATGGCTTCATTCACCGGTTGATGATATGGTGCATGTACCCTACCAAAGCATCACCACCGTGTTTGAGACAACCTCTTCAAAACTAGGACGGGAGGTTGCTTCTTCATGGACTATACGCGTGTTCTTTTTTTGTCCTATTACTCTCCCTATCGGATGCCTATTAAGTAGCTGCTAGAAATGTTGCTTAAAGGCATCTACTATTCCCTGTGCATCGGTGGCTAAATTTCCTTCTCTGTTTCGAACAGCGTGCGATACGGGCTTGAAACCAGCTGGCAGTTACTTGACAACCGGATGCTGTTCCTATCACGACTTGTGAGAAAAAGATAAATACAAAAAAATTTTATTAAGACCAAATATTTAGATATTCAGATTGTCTACAATTCACCTATACATCAGTTCTGGCTTCACCCACTTCTTGAGGCGTTTTAAACAAAAAACCGATTTTGATCAAATTTACATGTAACATCGTCAAACGTTCGAAGTTATGGTCGTAATTCAGTACAAAATGCAATGTGGCCACGCCCACTTTATAAAGGCTGCATAGTGAGAAGGATAGGGTATCATACGATCCGTTTCAGAGAGATTTTAGCTATTCTGTATGTTTATGGGTGGTGATTTGTAGCCTGTCCCACAGATTGTTGGCGTTTGTGGATGGTAAATGCACAGCGAAGAGTATCTCGCTCTGGCTACTCCAGTCGTGCTTAGGCTTCAAACGTTGAATCTCTTTTTCTGGGAGGCTTGCAACTTCTTCTCGTTGGATAGTCGAGCTCTGAATTTGGCTGCAACAAGAAAATGGTCAGAGTCGACGTTTGTCCCTCTGAAAGCTTGTATATTCAGAATATTGAATGTGAATCGCTAAGATACCCTGGGTATCCTACAGCGGGTTCTTTAGAAAAGAATTTTCTAGGTCTAGCTTATTCTGTAGTTCTCTTCTAAGTCTGTGTAGAAAGTATGCCAGGACGTTGCGCGTAACACTGTTTACTGCACTCTTGAACTTCCTTTGACTGGTTTTGTAGAGGCCCCAGTCAATATGGAAATTAGTGGACAAGACCGCTTTAATGAGAGCCCGGATTTCCCTCCTTCTGATATTAGTAAGGTCTTCCCTCATCTATTCCACTTAACCACTGCCTGGTCGTTGCCGGTGTAGTTAGATAAGAGAAGTTCAACCCGTTTATCTGCCTCCAGGTAATCCATGGCTCTTGTATAAGGGCGACGGACATTTTTCTGGTCTTCATCATGTAAACTAGATTGGTGCAGGCCTTTTTACTGCCCACTATCGCCAGCTGTCCTGTAAGAGGAACTTCAAAGTTTTGTCTGTAGAGCAGTGGTAACTTCTTACTGAACAGTACAACAACATCCATACCATTGGTAGTATATTCTCCTGCCTCAATTACTGTCCAGTTCCTAGTAAGGAGTTCTGGGTTTAGATATTGCAGGTTGTGGTCTAACCTATTCGTGGGTAGGTATGGTCCCTCGATGTGAATGCGACTTTTTTTACCGGGTTACATCTGGGATTTCTTTCTAATTATACAGAGTTCAGCATTTGGTGCGGTCTTGACTATGAACCTTATCAGCCTTTGTACCTCTGTACATACAAACGTATACATATTACACTAAGATCCGTTTCACAGGATTTTAAAACTTCATTCCGGAGAGAATTTTATTTAGGGTCTTATACGGCCATAGTGCCAAATACCCTTCTCATAAATTATATGAACCTATATCCGTGTTAAATCTTTTCCGTGACATTCTTCTAGAGCCTTTTGAAAGTTCTTCCATTTTTCTTTCCCTTATTTCCCCGGTGGTTTGCTTTGATATATAATACTCTATTGAGATACTGCTGAAATTATTTTAATTTAAAAAGGATTCCCACTCTGTCATCGGTTTGTGGCTAGTTCAGGATAAATATTGAGAGTAAGCGGAAAAATTTATCTTCCACCTACGTGTACCATTTTTTTTATCGCAAATATTAATTTTCCACTTAAAACCACTTTGTCCTATTAACTCGAGCTACAGATGTTTATCTCTTTTGCGAAAGAACATTGAAAAGTATTTACAAATTAAAAATTCAAATACTAAGCCCGTAGGTGTTTTAACATTTCTTTAAAGACTTCCCATGGGACATTTCGAAAGGTTCAATGCATAATTAAAAATTGACTAAAGGGCAAACCTTTAGGGACAATTTTGCAATTTGCTAGCAATCCCAGAGAAGAATTCCTCGAAACCAAAACAAAATCTTTATGACCAAGGACGAACCCAATAAAAATATAAAAGTTAAGTGACCTTTTGACAGTCATATTAAACCAAATAAAAAAATATTTAAGCTTGCTATCTGCGCAATAAATTTGAAATTCATTTCCCCCCCCCCCCCCACCCATGCACGCCTAGAGCTGTAAAATCTTAATTATTGCATCGAAATATAAACACCTGCTCTACTAATTCACTATTGAATGGTATTTCTTGTGTTGTTTATGTTTTATTTACGCTATCAATTTTTGTAAACAAATACATTATTTATTGGCTGATACAGGGCTATTCATTACAGTTGCATTATGATTAATGTCCAATTGCCACATGCAATCAATATTGTTTATGTGTGTTCTGGCTGTTTGTGGGTGGATATGTCAGCAAGTCCTAATTAAAAGTAATTTTTTTTATCTATTCCCTGGTGAGACACAGTGACACTAACATAATTTTAATAGTAGTCATTAGTTTATATAAAGAATGGGGAGAAACTAATATTAGTACAGACTGAGAGCCTAGGGATTGATACCCTATCTAGTTGGCTATATTACGTTTGACACTATACATATAAGGAAATAAAAATTTATTTTTCATTGTTAACAAAAAGGAACTTTCTTGACTGCTGTGTTCTTTAGTTGAAGGTCTAATGGGATCAGTGCCAGTATGCGTAGTTCTGATGACGCTGGTAGTCCCTATACATGCTAGTCTTAGTATGTTGGCAAGTGCCCTGAGTTACGTCACCTTGTCTGCTGCGGGTCACCGGACTAGGCACCCATAGAATAAAATGGGTCTGACGATGGCCGTGTACATCCAGTGGATGATCCTGGGCTTAGACCTCCATTTTTTACCAAAAATTTTGCTACACGTATCGAATGCTATGGATGTCTTCTTTATCCTTTCTGACGTGTTTTCTTTCCAAGTCAATCCAGTCATCTTACGGTCCAGTATACAGTCCAAGTATCTCGCCTTATGTTAGATTTGGAAGGGTATACCATTGAATCTTAAGGACCTGATCTTTGGGATTTATATCTTGTTAGTAAAGAGAACTACCTCTATTTTCAGGGGTTTCACGTTTAATACACATTTTTCGGCACATTTCTGTAGGGTAATTGAGAGCAGATCGAAGTATTTTGGTGATGGTGGGTATGAACCTATCATACCTCTCGCCATTACGACAATGTTCTAAATCTATACCACGCTAAATCAGAAATTTTTTTTGAAAACATTTCTAATTGCACTTTTGCTATTTGAAAGACACATTTTTGTTGTCAGTTGGCAGGTATGTACGTTAGCAGGATAGTCGCCTAATTCTAAAATCACCTCAAATGCAACTGTGTTAGCAATGCAATGCATTCATTTTGTTTCAAGGTTAGTAGTCAACGAAGAAGCCATAGATTACATACCTTATCTATGGAAATACCAAGAACTTTTACAGTAGAAATAAGATAGCTGTGAACCTTTTAAATTGACATTGATTGGTGAGCCGTCATTCTCCTACCAACTCGTCTATTTTTTAAAGGCATTTCCAAGCACCAAGCAAATAAAACTTTTTAAACTTCAAACCGACTTTGGCTAACTTATTTGCTAGCACAAAACCTCCACCCTAAACCTGCCAAAATATGCCTTCCATCCAGAATGGTATACATATCCATACATACATTTATGCATGCGTTTGTAGATACACATATCTACCACTGAAAAAACAGCACCCAATTTTTCTACCCAAGTCCTATGTGAATCAGATAAAAATAACAGTTTAAACTTCATCCTATTTCCGTTTCACTTATCGTTGCATACGTCATTCAAGCAGCCACACACTCCTCCACAAAGAGCACTATGTAGGCACTTCGAAGAGTTTCCATTTTCCTTAAATCCTTGGCCCGAATTTAAGTGCGCTCACATCATGTCGTTGTTCAGTGGATAGGAATCCACTGGTTTATTTATTCGAAATTTAAGTAGAATTCCAGAGCATTTAATTCGTAATATCTTGCCCTGCCATTGATTTTCATATCAATGGAATGTCAGTTGTGGAAAGTGCATAGCATTGCATCCTACCTATGAGTATAGTATACGGCAAGTGGAAATCAATAATCGCGTAATTCCTGAGTGCTTCTGCAAGAACAGGCAAGTAAGTAAGCAGAAGGCTGAAGGACATTACTGTCTGTCAATATCGTCGGACATACATATATACACATGTACATGTATAGAGAGTCTATAGTAAATAACAGACATTAAGGGAAGAAGAGAGATATTAATTATTTATTTCGAGGTAGTGCGGTTCGTTGGACCAAAAACGCAATACAAAGGACAATCCGATTAACATGTGTATCTGCTATAAGCTGAATGATGAATACGAATGGGTAACTCATACATACATATTATATCAAGCCGATAAAATTACGTTATTTATTGTTGAGCAAAGAAAATGCCCATTTGACGAAGTAATGAATACTTAGTGAAATGAGTCGTGAAGATTAAAGAAATGCTACGTAGTCGGACCTGTTGTTGGCTAACTTCATGATTTACATGGTGGAATGCTCAGCGCAGTACTCAAGTCTGAGAATGGGCTGGTTATAAAAAAGAGTGATGGAAGCAATAACGACATGCATGATCAATATTCATTCATTACTGATAGTGACTGTTGTGTATGTCAGGGCGCTGACCAGGATATAAAGATTAGCTTATAATGGGACTACCACCGCCATCAGAACCACGACAACTGGCGTCGATCAAAAGGAAGCAGCTGCAATGAGTGTCGTTTTGAAACAATCTAACTTTTGGAAAAAAGGCGACACGGGCAAGTGAGGTGAGCATACTTGGATGAGCACAGTTGGATTCCGAGGCAGACTATATATCACCATTCCACGACTTTAGTCTAAACGCTAAAACAATCTTCCCCTTGCCATCAACCAGATTATATCTCGATTTTCATGGACGGATCAAAAACTGGGGAAGCAGAAGGCTCTGACTTATACTAGTATGAATCTGAAATTGCACGCTTACTTAGGCTTTCAAACCACGGTAGCAGAAATATTAGCAATCGCAGAACTATCCATGAAACTGCACTTTAGAAAGATTATCAACATTTACATCGATAGTCAAGCCGCCATCAATGTCATCTTATCCACAGTCCTCAAATCTAAACCTGTAAAACGATTCCGTGAAGATTTCACAGAAGGACTCAGAGCAAACCCCGACATTTCCCTCCCTTGGGTTCCAGGACACACCGGTATCCTGTGGAATGAACGGGCGAACGAATAAGCAAAAAAGAGGTCCGAAAAAGACCTGACAATCGTTGTTACCTCTGTCCTATTGCCCATATCTCTTGTTGAACCTAATATATCACGGAACAAGCCTTCATGAAACTAGCCAATGAGAGATGCCGTGTCTCCAGAAAACTCTGGACAAGCAAATTCTAGCTCTTAATAAAACGAACCTTGCGCCCATCATGCTCCTTATTATTACCGACCACAATCTCAAGGCGGCCCATCGAAAAAGAATGCAATTAAACGCAGACGTCCTCCCCGGAGGCTTTTTTTTTTTTGTTTTAGTTGTGCCAAGGATGTGATTCCTCACCTATTCAGATCCCACTAGCCCATTCTATTGACATGTGTGATTCATATACATATCTGATCCTGACATAGGGTTAACAGCCAATATCTGCTTACGTACTAAACCTTACCCCCGATTACTGACTTCATCCATGGGACTGACTGGGTTGGTTAGAAAATTATGCTATGCGTCTTGTGTCAGCTCCTTCTGTTGCTTTTCTTAGCTTCTCTATTCTCAGCAGCTCATTTTGGAGAGTTGTTATGAAACTACATACTGCCATCCAATTCTCTTCTGTTCCCAACATGTGATCGAGGAGTAACGACGGACAGGGCAGAGTAATTCTCCATGCCGTGAAACGTGTGCAATAAAATACTGCATACTCCGTATCTTCAACTTCGTCTGGACATTCCGGACGGAGGATAAAGAGCTGTCATGTCCAAATCGGAGGAGATAGTTGTGGTAATCACCGTGATCAGACAGGCATTGCATCTGCATTGTATCTGCAGTCCCTATGCTTTCGACTTATTCAGTCTTTGATTGTCGGTATCAATTATCAATTTGCATGCCTTTTGCTGTATTCGCCCAACGACCTTGCTAAATACCTACTGATGCATTTTACCCCTTCATTGGTATTGTACCTCAGCTCCCTGTTGTTGAAATAGTTGGTCAGTATACGCAGGAAGTAATGTGACGTATCCATTCTGGCAAGTGATCTTCTAATGAACAACCAGTTGGCAAAGTTGAATGCAGCGTTACTATTACACCTTCGATGCTACTTTCTGCGATATCGACTACCGGTCTTATGGCATCGACAGTAGATCTAGCTTTTTTGAAGCCAAATTTATGATCTGAGCGAGCTGTTTTCTCTTCTGTTACTGCGAGTAATCTGTTCGAAATTAACTTCTCGAGGATCTTTCCCATGGTGTCCAATAGGCATATTAGTCGATAAGACGAAGGTTCTTTTGGAGGTTTATTTATATTGATAGCAGGAGCAAATATTTCAATTTTTAGGAAAGGTTCCTTCTTCGAGGCTTTTCTGCATTGTCGTTATGGAGATGTTTGTTTTCCTTTTTTTCAGCCGCTTTTACTGCCTTATTTGGGATGCCGTCGGGTTCGGGCCCCTTATTGTCGCCTATTTTGCTGCATGCCTTAAGCAGCTCCACTAAGTAATAAGTGGAATATCATCTGGATTTACTACTCTAATGATGTTGCACATAGAGCTGATCTTTGGGGAAAAATGTGTTCCTGCTATGGATCTCAACATTATTGGACATATTATGGAAGGCGTGCTATAGCCCTTCAGTTTCGTCATCATCAGTCTGTACACCGATCCCCATGGCTTAATTTCGTCCTCTTGGCAAAAACATTAAAATCATGCAGTGTAACTCTCCTTGGCTACCTCTCTTTCCGTCCTTGCTCTTCAGAGACTATGGCGATACATAAGATACGCAGAGGAGAGCAAATCGCACTTTCTATGCTAATGCAGAACTAGAGTTACCACTTTGGAGACCTGTGCAACCTGTCAGGATAGGCACCATTACCGTATAATATAAAACAATTTAGGGTTGGTTCAGAGAGGTCACTTAACTCTATAAAAGCCATAATCAAACTTTTGTCTTGTATTAGGTTATTCCACGTCAAGGATTCATCAAGCCCCAGAGATGAAAGGATCACGAAATACAGTTTCACGAAGAAAAAACCAACGGGTAAATCAGCGATAGAAGGCATCAGTGATCAATTGATTAAGTGATATTTAGACAGATCAAGAACACCTGTCAAATCACTATCAGTGGACAGACTTTGAACCATATTCTAAATGGAAATCTAATACATGTAGATTTATATCTATTAAACATAGGTTCCTTACCTGATTAAGAGGGTACAGATCTGCTCTTAACTGCAATACGCCTAACTCCACCCAATTCAGTTTAATTCAATGCTTAACATCCTCATCTATGCGCATAACATTAAGACTCCACATACCGCACAATACATCGTAAAGTGTGTATCTAATGGCATAATCTATCGCAGATACCGCCGCCGGCCTTCTTTTACCACATTACATCAAACCGCAGCAATTTCGCCACCTGCCGTACCAATTTGCGCCAAGTTATTGCGTTCCACCCAAAAACTCGCGTTAAGTGTGCAATAGCAGCAGATTTTCGTGTCCAAATTTACATTCCTGACGCTCATGCTTTCATTATCCTTTGCTATTCCCTTTGAGCTATGTAAGTACAACCCCGACCGCGCGGTTTAAAGGGGTTTTCGGGCAACATCACATGGAAATTTCAATTCTCGCCCCAAAAACTAATTGTATACTTAATTAATTGTACAATTTCCACTGGTTAAAGTGAATGCATCTCTTGTTCCTTGTTCCATGCCATCTCTATCGCTACCGCATAGAGGTACTTTCTGCGCGCTATGGTGACAAGGATACTCCAATGTTATTGTGCCTAGTGTTGTTGTTTTGCGGTATCCGCTTCAATGCAAGTCCAAAGAGGAAATCCAAATAGTTTCTGATCGAAAATAAATGAACTGATGCATTGAGGATACGTCCTGTAGTAGTTCAACAACACCGCTGCTCTGAGGGTACCGGTACAGGTTAACAGTGAGGTTTACTCAATTGCCGGATCTTTAGATGAAAATGGGTTTGACAAACCTATTTATCCTGTAATGAGTACAGTGGTATACACTGCTAATGATATGGATATACATTCTAAGTTCCAACACAACTATTTGAGTTTGATGTACATATGTATCTACAGACGTACCTACCTAAATTCATTGCACTAAACAGATGAAAAACAATAATTCAGATTTACCATACCAAATGTAGATCAGGGGGAACTTTTCGTGTCTCAAGTTTTCTTTATACCATCACTTGCTTCTACATAACGAACATAGTTTCGGAGGAAATGGAACTTTCTTAGAATGTCCTTTTCATTCCTCTGAATAGAGGGCGAATGACATGCACGAAATTACATTTTACTCCAAAAAAATTGTAGTGTACACTTGAAAGAAGGACATCATTTACATCAGACATTCTTTAATGTCTAGATGGTGTATTAGGAACGAGGTCAGACAAAGGAGTACCCTCTCAAGTGCATCATTATGGCACTCATTTGACCTTTAGGTACTTTAGGGACCTTTGGGTAAGGGAAGAATGATTGATGGGGACGTACGAAGACATAAACTACTATAAAACATTGGGTAGATTGAATGTAAAATAGAATCGACGTGTGGGCAGTCTTTGTATGGTGTACTAAAATAAGTTTAGTATCTGAAGTTGAGAACGATGTGAAAGATGAATTTCTTATGACTGAGATTGTGTAAGATGGCGATGAAGGGTATAGAAGGTTCAACGATTGTTTAGTTTATTATGGGTCAACGTAAAACCTCTGCATGGCGACCTAAAATACCTGCAGTGGTGGATCTAAATATCTGCTCTACATGACCCAGTCATCTTAGATGTTGTATATAAACTCGTCTGTCACTATATAGCTCGTACAGCTCATGATAGTATCTTCTCTTCCACCAAAAATCACCCGAAGTATTATTCTCTCATAATAACAGCAAGCGGATCCATCCATTCTTGATATAGTTCATCTTCATGCTGTACGAGTATAGCAGGACTGGGATGACCAATGATTTGTATAGGGTGTTTTCTGACAAGATGTGCCGTAGTATGAAAATTTCAATGGTGACTTAAAATCGCACCGTAGAGAATTATAACAGATATGTTGGCATCATCCTATCAATTGTCGAAAAGTACATCCTACGTGGCTAACCGCACAAAATATATCCCTGGATATTCCGAGGAAAGCGAATTGTTGTTCAGGGAGTTTAAAGATACTGGCAGACCTAACGTTGCTGATAGTTTACTAGAGGTCCCCAATGGGATCCCTTACTAGATAGAACATACCAGAGTGACTTCCAGCCAGGCGAATAAGTATTTCCGATTCGGATATCAATAAAATCTGGAAGCTCATCCAAAAATGTGATAACACATTGGATATTACCTTGTCCTACCGTTACCTGTATCCTATCGTTAACGGAGATAGCCACCTAATCTGAACCTAAGACTATCTGTAAAAATGATGATATCCCTCGCAGATAGCACATTTTACCTTAGCCAAAACAGGGCCTCCTTTATTACCATAATTTGCGCCGAAATAACGCTGCAGTGAATAGGAAGGCGAAAGGGTATCTCAAAGTTTAGATCCTGGGAGAAAATACCCAAGATTCCCAGTCTACAGACTGGTTCAGAGACGAATTGTTTTCATGCCAATGGGCGCATTTGCTGCCACTTGTTAGCAATACATATCTAGTGGTAGTGTATACAACAACATGCCCATAGCCTCAGTTGGAGTGTTTCTTAACGCTCCACTAATGCAGACGCATGCTGGGGCCTATTTCATAAAACTACAACACTAATAATTGTTTGTGAATTTACTTGTAACTTGTAAATTATGTGCAAATTTTTGTTTCATAAAGAATAACTACAAGTATTCCTGTTACTACAAGTGAATTTACAATTGCGGCGAGCTTTTCTGTTTCATAAAAGTATTTGGGCAAAAAATTATTAGCGACAGACTTGTAACTACAAGTGAATTTCTTACACGAGTAGAGAGACTAACAAAATCACAATGTCACAAAGAAAGAAAGAAAGAAAGAAAGAAAGAAGAAGAACGGGAAATGCTTAGATCGCTTAACTGTGAAGTATTGCCGCAGACTCGTAGTTCTTAGCAAATAATTTTTAACTTGTAGTTACAGACTTGTAGACTTGAAGCATTTTGATCGCTACACTAATAATTTGAATTTGCCGCGCTACAAATGCTGAAAAATGTTTATGGAGCACAAAGTTACAACTCCATACTTTATTTGTGCTTGTAGTTACACTTGTAACTTTATGAAATACTTGTAATTTTATGAAATAGGCCCCAGTTCTTTCTATACGACTAAAGCAGTTGTTATTGTCACGTAATGTACATATATAGTTATGCCATACGTAAGTACGCCTGATAATGAATACATCTATTAACTGACATTAAGTATTCAAAAACCGAACAATATGTGTACAACCCACTCATTGCCTTTACACCTACGAAATTCTACACGAAACCACCAAAAGTATTTTAACTGCTAAATTTAATTTCATAACGGAAATTTAAATATGTATGAAGTAACCATTATCACATAAGAAGACTGAGGTGAACATTTTCCAATTTAGGACATAAATTAAATTCGTCAATTTTTTTCCTTAAAACACTCACACAACAATGTGTTTCCACTCAGATAGGCTTTCAGAAGGCACGTTTGCGAATTGTCCAGGCTCATTGTTGGTTCTGTCATATTCAGGAACAGGATACTCCTAAAGTGTTTCTCTACACGTGTCTGACTTTTGTATTTGCGCGTCTCATTGTTGATGTTAATGTATTCGGTTAACTGATTTTGAAAGCCGGTTTTTTTCTCCGCCTCCTGGGCTTGTGAATATGTTCAACATCTCTGGGCGGCTAATTTTAGAACACACAGGTGACGGCTGCCTTAAATAAGTGAGGGATAGAATTGGTAAGGCAAACTCATGAATAATAAGGCAGGCGATATTCGGATTGAAATTATTTCCTTCCTGCTATGGCGATGCCGTTGATTACAGTAAAGTACTGTGAGAAGTTTTCTAAGCGCTGGGGGTGTCAACAGTTGGTTGTAAGGAGATGGCGTTCTTACACGTTTTCGTTGTAAAATATTTGTAAAAGGCACGCGTCGATGGATGTTTATCGGAATTTTGAAGTACGTCAATACGTGCAGTATTTACAATGAATTTGACTTGGGAGTTCTGACATTGAATCAAAAGTACACTTGTTTAGTAACTTAGAGTCGATCCAACTGTAAAGCATTTTCATATTCTCATTAAAAGCCAACCAATTTCAAACTCAACAAGCAACTTAACCGACATTCTCTGGAAAAATTTCAAGCATTCAATCCCCCGTCTGTACCTGGATTAAGTGGTATTTTTCTTAACCCATTCCCCTAGTTGGTTTTTAAGCTCATTTCGACTTTGTTCTTTTTTTTAACATACAATTCTGCCTCTTTCTTGATGCTTTATAAGCGAAGAGAAAGAGAGAGAGAGAGTTAAAAACAAAGTACCTACTATGTACATATCTCAAATCTTCTGGAGGAACACCAGAACACTCCGCCAGGATACAATATATTTTTTGCTTAATAATCCAACAAATGGTCAGGAGTGACATTTTATGTGGTCGTATTGTGGTAATAAATTTCCCAAGCAGACTTACGGCATTTAAACGCTGAATTACGTCCGGTAACTAATTGAATTATGGTAATGGTCACACAAAAAGAAGTTAAAAACAAATGGAGATCATGCTGAATAAAAGTGTATTTAAATCCAACTGAGGAGATTTTGTATTCCTTTTGTTGAGTTCAGCAAGGATGGGATTGCCGTACGAATATACAATATGTTGGGGTATAAATTTTTCATAGCTTAGTTGCCCACTGTTTTTTATCTTCTTTTAGATCGAGTTGAGTTCTCAAGGTAACATTTAGAAAAATCGGTCGGTTTAAATAGAATAAATCTCAGCAAGCGATGTCCACAGGGTTTCCTATCATACATATACTGTGGATTGGTGAATTCAACTTACGTTGTAGTTTAAGAACGCAATAGATTAAATGAAGTAGGGGCTCCTATTAGAATATCAGTACGTCTGCTATTAGGTACAAGAAGTTATCGAGAGCAAAAGATGGATGAGAGGTCCCAAAAAATATTGTCCAGTAGTGACATTTATGTCAAAAACGCAATTAAGCTCCGCGAAGTGGGGCCACAACATATTTCAAACTCGTGTTGAAGTACACCCAGCCTTGTTACAACAGACCATTAACCAGTTACTGCCAACTGTGAAGACAATCTTTTTTAATCTTAGACCCTAACTTTTTTCGATCCCATACTCTAAAACCCTCTCTATCATTTTCCAACACCCCTGCCACTAATAATGCTTCCTTTATTGGTCCAACTCAAACTCCCTATCATAATGAAAGTTGTAAAAAGTTCGACTTTACAATGTTAAAGCCTCCTCTGGAGTACTTCAAGGCAGCCATCTTGGTCCTTTAATATTTATTTTGACAATTAAAGAGGTTGGTCGTATCATTGTTCGCATTTATCTGTTTACGCAGATGATATGAAGATTTTTAGGCATATTCCTTTCGTATTCCTAGAGACATCCTGACTAATATTTACTTACTTACTAACGTAGTTGGCGCTACAGTTTAAGCCGAAACCCTCTCCAGTTAACGTGGTTCTTAGTTAACTGCATTCCAGGTCGGACCCGATTCACTTCTACTTCAGGGCTCTAAGGTGATGCCATCCTCTTTTGCGTTGTCCCTCAGGGTAAGAATTTAAGACGTGATGAGTAAAATTGCATTATCAGCTCTACATTGTGCCTGCATGGATAACTATCCAATACTGAACTAATGATGAGCATATGCTCATTCTGAATGTGTCTATATGCTGAGTAGAGCTGTGCATACTTGGAACTGTATCACGAGGTTAACTTCAGCACGCTTGTGCCAGATGAGGCACATCTTTTATTGACATACATTTCAGAGGTCTAGCAAAAGGTCCCCGAAAGTAGTACGTGCAGCGAAGGAATTCCTTGGATGGAATCACTGGTAACGTTCACAGCCACTGTCACTAGCGGATACCTTATTTAAGCTACCTCGATATGTTCATAGCTCAAGTCATTAATGAACTTTAAAGACTAAAGCAAAGTATTCGAAAAGAGATAGTGGCAGAGCAGCTCCTGATGGACAGCGTTTGCATCCCCGTAGTAAGTTACAGACATCAATTTATCCGGCTTCTTATTATGTCGGAATCTTGCATACCACATAAAAAAAACTAACTACTAAGTAAAACCAAGACTCGAACAGAGATGACTCTACTTGCAAATGGTTTGAGTGGTTTTTTTTTTTTGAAAATTTGATGAAGATTACCGTGGACAAAGTTCCTTAACGAAGAAGCCCCTATCGGAGATGTAACGTGTACCGTGTACTGCAGCGTGTAAGACTGTGCTCCAAAATCTAGTTGTTGGAATTCAACGCGCCCTAGATTTGAAAGAATAGACAAAATATGATCTGCTCTGGTGTTTTGATAGCCTCACGAATATGCCGTCTGATGCAATGACAACGGAACATCAACTATACTGCAAATTTCGACATTACAGTCATTAACAAAAAGTAAGTAGCATGCCTAGGCTGTCCAAAATGTACTTACTTACTTACTTAACGGGCTCCCGACCCGTGAAGAGTCTCTGCCTGAGACACAGCAGCCTTCCACTCTCTTCGATCCCGGGCACGCTGCTTCCAGTTATCTAGACCAAGCGCTCTGGCATCCGCGATAGCTTGATCCTTAAAACGGAGGTTCGGTCTTCCTTGTCTTCTCGAACCTGGGGGCTGTGATTCGAAGATCCTCTTTGCTGGAGCATTATTGTCCATTCGCTCGATGTGGCCGAGCCAGTGTAGTCGACGTGTTTTGGCTTTTTGGACTACATCCACATCCTGGTACAGCTCATAGAGTTCGCGGTTATATCTTCTCCTCCATTCGCCCTCCTCGCATATGGGACCGAATATCCGACGAAGAATTTTTCTTTCGAAAGTGTTCAGTATTTGCTCTGCTTTCCTGCTTATCGTCCAGCACTCGGCTCCATACAGCAGAACTGGCAGGATCAAAGTTTTGTAGAGCATACATTTCGTCTTTCGAGTTAGGAGTTTTGACCCCATTTGTTTCGCCAAACCGAAGTAGCAGCGGTTTCCTAGGGTAAGTCTTCGTCGAATCTCCACTAAGTTGTCATTCGTGGAGTTGATATTTACTCCGAGGTAGGTAAACTCCTTAACCACTTCGAAGTTACTGTTGCCAACAGTGACGTTTTGTCCTAGGCGGTGGACAGATGCTTCTTTGTTTGTTGACAACATGTATTTGGTTTTGTCCTCATTCACTTCAAGGCCAACACGTTTCGCCTCTTCTTCAATTGCCGTAAAAGCCTCTAACACGGCGCGCTGGGAGCGACCGATGATGTCGATGTCGTCTGCGTATCCCAGCAACTGGACAGATTTGTTGAAGATAGTGCCTTCCGTGTTTACACCTGCCCTGCGCACTATCTGTTCCAGCACAAGATTGAAGAAGTCACATGATAGCGCATCCCCTTGCCGAAATCCGGTGCATGTTTGGAATAGTTCAGAGGAACTGTTGCCGAATTGCACGTTGCACCGCGTGTTATCCAGCGTCACGCGGCACAGCTGGATCAGTTTAGCCGGGATCCCGAATTCGGCCATCGCCTTGTAGAGCTCAAGACGATGAATGCTATCATATGCGGCTTTAAAGTCGATGAAGAGATGGTGAGTCTCGACTTGAAATTCGTTGGTCTTTTCCAGGATTTGCCTTAGTGTGAAAATTTGGTCGATCGTCGATCTGCCGGGCCGGAAGCCACACTGGTACGTGCCGATTAGTGTGCTGCAGAAAGGCTTCAGACGTTCACACAGTACGTTGGATAGGATCTTATATGCGACATTAAGCAGGGATATGCCTCGGTAGTTCTTACAAGACATAGGATCGCCTTTCTTGAAGATGGGGCATATAGAGCTGATAGTCCAGTCATCGGGCATGACTTCATCCACCCACACTTGGTTGATGACTTGGTGCATGCACCCCACCAAAGCATCACCACCATGTTTGAAAAGCTCTGCTGGTAGACCATCAGAGCCGGCGGCCTTGTTGTTCTTCAGCTTTTTGATAGCTGAGCCGACCTCTTCAAAACTAGGAGGGGGAATGGATTCTTCATTGACTGGATGCGGGTTCTCTTCTTGCCCTATCACTCTCTCTACCTGCCCATTAAGTAGCTGCTGGAAATGCTGCTTAAATACATCTACTATTCCCTGTGCTTCGGTGACTAGGTTTCCTTCACTGTTTCGAAGAGCCTGCGTTCCGGGCTTGAAGCCAGCTGCCAGTTGCTTGGCTTTCCTGAAAAACATCCGGATGTTGTTCCTATCGCGGGACTCTTCGATATCCTTGAGCTGGGAGGCTGCGTGGGCCCTTTTCTTCTTACGCAGTATCTTCTTCTCCTCCCTTCTTCTGGTTCGATACTCTTCTCTCGCTGCCCTTGTTTTGCGTTGCAGCGCTTGCAAGTGTGCATTTTCTGTCACCTTTTTCCGGCGTACGCATTCATCATCATACCAAGGGCTCTTTTTGGGTGGTGGCTGGTAGCCTATGGTGGTCTCTGCTACCCCTTTGATGATGTCGCGATACTGGTTCCACAGATTGTTGGCGTTTGTGGATGGTGAATGCACAGCGGAGAGTCTCTCACTCAGGCGCTCCCTGTAGGCTCTGGCTACTCCAGACGTGCTAAGGCTTCCAACGTTGAATTTCTTTTTCTGGGCGGTCTGCAGCTTCTTCTCATTGGATAGTCGAGCTCTGAACTTAGCTGCAACAAGAAAATGGTCAGAGTCGACGTTTGCCCCTCTGAACGTTTGCACATTCAGAATGTTGGATGCGTGCCTCGCATCTATTAGCACGTGGTCGATTTGGTTGGCGGTTCGACCATCTGGAGAGCGCCAGGTTGCTGTGTGGATTCGTAGTCTTGGAAACCTAGTGCTACTTATCACCGTATTACGAGCTGCTGCAAAATCGATTAGCCGGAAGCCGTTGTCTGTTGTCGTGTCGTGGAGGCTGTGCTTTCCAACTAATCCGCCGAAGATGTTTTCCTTACCGATTTTGGCATTGAAGTCCCCGAGTATGATTTTGACATCATACTCCGGACAGGCTCCGTAGGCTCCGTCCAGGAGGTCATAAAACTCCTCCTTGATAGAGTCTTCAGCTTCGTCGGTAGGGGCGTGTGCACATATTATGCTGATGTTTTGAAATGTAGCCTTGATGCGGATCACAGCCAGGCGATCGCTGATCGGCTTAAAGTCAATTATCATTGAGCGTAGCCGATTTCCCACGACGAATCCGCATCCTAACATGTGCAGTCTTTTGTGGCAGCTGTAATAAATGTCGCAATTTTTCCGTTTTTGCATACCTGATCCTATCCATCGTATCTCCTGGATCGCGGTAATATCTGCCTTGTACCGCGTGAGGACAGATTCAAGTTTTTGAATAGCACCAGGAGTGTACAGTGTACGTACATTCCAGGTGCATACTCTTATATCATAGTCCGTGTACGTTCCGGGTCGTGGTATTAAATGAGGGGGTCCATTGTCCGAGGCTTGTGTCTCTCTCATAACTAAATTTTTTTTACGTGGTAAGGAAGTTACCCCGACGGCACAACCCCCAACCTGGAGGGCCAGTTCCATTTTTTGAAACCCCTAGGACGAGGGGCCGGTTTTAAACCGAAGTCAGTATCCCGCTTCGGGGATATGAGCGCTGCCGTTGGCCCAATAAGGGCTCATCCGCCACCATCTCTTTTCCAAAAACCTGACTTATTCTTGGAAATCTTTATCGGCCTGAGCTCCGAATATGTCGAAGTAGCCCAGATAAAGTGTTGTGTTTCCGTTTGAAGCTTTAACGCCACCGTTGACTCCATCGAGAGAGTTCGTCCGCTGTCGTATTTATAGTGCTGCAATTTTCTCTTGGTCAACACTCGCGCTTATAAGTTTAGCAAGTCGGGTCCGGATGGACACCAACCAGTACCCGATGGCTACCACTAGGAGGTAAAATAAGCACAATTGATGCGCAGTAACAGTTACAACACTGGACGTCGCCAGGTTGACGCCAGTCAGTGCCTAGTCCAAAATGTACAGGGTTTCTTTTTAAATAATAGGTTATTTTGACACTGACAGCTGTTTCCCGTTCGAAATGTTGACAGAAAGTCAGTATCATGCCTCCACGGAACGAAATAAGTCGCTTTACGCTTGAACAACGTTGGGAAATATTGAAAACTTATTTCCAAAGTGAGTGCTGTGTAGCCCAAACAATGCGTTATTTAAAAAGAAGTTTTGGCCAAAATGAAGCACCCACCGCGCCGCTGTACGCAAGTTTGTGCAAAAAGTTCGTGAGACTGGTATGCTAGTGGACAACACTCATGTTCTCCGTCGTCGTACGGTGCGCCACAGAGAGTGACAGTTTGGTGCGGATTGTGGAGTAATGGCATCATTGGACCATTTTTCTTCGAAAATGAGGCTGGGAACAACGTTTCGGTCCACGGTGGGCGTTACAGAGCCATATTTATCGACTTTTTTTTTACTGAAATTGAAGACATGAATGTGGACGACCTCTGGTTCATGCAGGATGGCGCGCCATGCCTTATAACCCATGCCACAATTGATCTTTTGCGCACCAAATTCCCAAATCGTGTTATCAGCCGTCTTGGCGATGTCAATTGGCTGTCTCGGAGCTGCGATTTGACCCGTTTGGACTTTTTTTTGTGGGGAACCGTGAAGAACCGTTGTAATGCCAACAATCCGGAAACGATTCAAGCACTTAAGGCCAATATCATCCAAGCAATCCGTGAGCTACAGCTCGAAACCATCAACAAGGTCTTGAAAAATTGGAGTGACAGAATGCGCTACTGCGAAGCCAGCCGAGGCAGCCAGTTGAACGACGTTGTGTTCCATAATTAATGGAAATGGGATTACTAATAAAGCCATAATACATGGAACGAATTTAATTTTGTTCATTTTATTGCATTTTTAAAAAGAAACTTGTACTTGGCCCACCCTGTATAATGAGCTTAAATTAGAGCCATTTCCATTTGGCATGATCAGGCCAAACTATGGGCAAATTAGGACTACTACTGATTTCAGACCGAGCTGAGGGAACACGATTGCCCGTTTAGTTCAAGATCTTTTACCCACCCATATTAACGTATGACGTAATTCTCTAGCATGACGAATATGTGTCCACTTAAAGCGACATCAAAACACAAGACAGGATACCCCCACGACTTTAAATGGATTAATATACTCTTGCCAGTGTTCTTACAACTACCAAGAACACATATTCGATAAATCAAAGCCTAAGACAACTGTTGAAGTTTCAAAACACTCTTTGTTGTCACATGAAGTTTATCAATCCAAAACCGACACTACCCATAATGTTAAGCTTCTGCCAAATAAAATCAACAATTACACCCTAAGTCCGTTGTACAATAAAACAGATATATCATGTCGTAGCCATCTCTCCCACTTTCCTGCCAGGATATGTACACCCAACATCAAAACACCAGAAAAGTATGTAAGTTGTCGTGTTCTCATATACAAGGCAACTATCGCACAAAACAAAGTCGTAAAATTTTGTATCTAAGGGTGAATTCAACCTGCACGGCTCGAGATACCAACTTTTACGACCGACAATTAACGATATTTTTTATGTCAAATAAATTTTGATATCGTTTCTCTGTTGTCGACATCGTAGTCATAGTCGTAGTCGTCGTGCACTGATAAATCTTTTATATGTGCCCGGCTTTTGGCCAATTACAGCGCGAAGGCGTGAGGTTTTAATGCTTTCGGGGTGACCCCTCTGGGTAATTTGTTCTTATCATCTGGTAATTGGTTACTCAGCGCGCCTCTGTCACTTAAACAATATGTGGCACGTATGCACATATGGAAAGAGACGATTGACAAATGAATTCTAGTCCCGGTAATTATTTTTATTTTCCATAAAACTTCTAAACACCTTCCTACACAACTGATGGCAGTTCTTTTTCGGAAACTTTTGCATTTAGATCAAAAACTTGTCATATTAAAGGACAAGTGTCACTCGGATAGGAGGAAAAGATTAATTAATATTATGACAAGTGGGTTGGAACAGCATAAGTTCTTCAACACATGAACATGTATTGGAGGCAAAGTTTTGACACTTTATTAATGTATAGCATTTATCTATCTATGTAGGTATATTCGCAATGGTTCAGTTCAGTTCAGTTCAGATTCTGATGCTAGCGACGCGGCGGTGGTTGCTTTTATGTTCGACACCCAACCTCTGTGTCAGCACTTATGAGGAAAGTTTTATCAAAGTTTTGTATTTAACCCACATATTGTATGATATGCTTAGCAATAATATGTCGAGATACATTTTTAATAGTTAAAGATACAACAAAATATAATAATCCACTAATGACGGATTAGTTTGAGTCCTCTTGTAAGCATATTGCAATAACGGCCAGCTGCGATCTCGAATTAAAAAAATGTTAACTCTTTTATAGGTCTTAGAGACTATTGAGTTCATTTACTAAACTCTAAAAGAAGTACCGAGGAAAGTCAAGAATACAAGCAAACTTGCTTAGGTTGGGTTAGGTAAATGGGTGCCCTTGTCGACAAAACGTAAGAATTGTCAACGGATCACTTAGACTAGCAATGAATACTTAAATTTTAGTCATTATCGGCTGAACGAGTACAACCACCCAGATAAGTGCATAAATCTCAGGAGTTTGTTAAGCTCAATATTTTTTAGACCTCCCAGTTTCACAAGGAAATAGCTCCCAAGAGTGTCTTTCCTTTTAGTGGTTAATGCTGAACAATCACATATCAAGTGATTGAATGGATTCTATTTCCTTTTCGTTCCTGCAGTTCCTACATAAGTCATTATGGATCTGCAGAACTCTTATTGTCATAGACTGGCCATAACGATTTGGATGTAGCGTATCTACATATATACATACTCGTATGCAAAGGGTCATCCAACAAGAGGTGTCATTCTGATTTCGTGCTATTCTTGAACTGTCAACATTAAACTATCATTGTTGAAAATATCACTGCCATAGTGTGACTGATAAACCATGTATGCTCATTTCGAGACGATCAATTGATCTTGGCAATGGCGATCGAAGTAAGGCACTCCACCAGTCCTAACCTTCCGAGCAGCTAACATCGACTCGGATTTCTACCTAGTTTCAGAGCTAAGGTACGTCTACAAATATCTCAAAAGCAACAACAACCGAAAAATACTGTGAGAAGATTTAACGTTGAACGGCTGCAATCTCAGCAATCCGAACGAAACCCCTGATTTGATGAAGAATGCGGGCACATGCAGCAAAATAACTCGCCAGCGCTACACAAGAGGACGAGAGTGGCTCGGGAGCTCTATGAACAAAAGAAGAGGAAAGAAAATCGGCTTCTCCGAAAAAAGTATTAAAAAAACGAGGAACGCGCGATCGAGGAATTAGAGAAGTTCTACCAAAAAGTAAAAGGAACGAGTCAAAGCAACAAGACCCGAACAGAGACTTGAAGAGATGGACAAGGAAACGTTGTAGTTGAGTCATAGTCGTTACTGAGGATATGGAAAAACCACTTTTGCAGACTATTAAACAGCGACGAAGACCCGAACTCCGCTGTCAGGCAGATCGAAGCATTCAACCTATACGATGAAAACTAAGACTTCCTTCCACCCGACGAGAAGGAAGTGAGGATAGCAATATCTAAACTCAAGTCCAACAAGGCAGCTGAACCGGACGACCTACCAGCCGAGATATTTAAGGCAACGGGTGATGACTTGGTGGAGAACATGTACCAACTTATTTCCAAGATTTGGTCGGAGAAAAGTAAGCCTGAAGAATGGAACCTCAGCATCCAAATATAGAGGCATCAGTCTCCTTACATTGCATACAAGATCCTGTTAGCCAGGCGTCGGGTGTGGGAGTGATACGGCCACATTTCGACGCTATTATTCAAGCCTCATTTAAAATATTCATAAATTTGGGCAAAGAACAATGACAGCCACGTCTAGTTTCTGTAGAAAAAGAGGTAGGAAAACCGTAATTCAACTAGCAAGATATACTTGCGTATGAAATAGAAATTCTACCATGCCATGACAACATCACATACTCCATCCGAAGAGAATTTAAACTTTTTTACGTCAAACTTATTGAAAACATTAGATTTTGTGGAGTAATTTAATGTAACGAAACAAAAAAATCTTCCTTGTACTATGGCATTTGTATACTGCAATTTCAAACCATATTTCAACTCATTTTCATATTAAAATATCACAAACAGCTGCGTGTCACTGTTTATGATTTAAAAGGGAACTCGAGATGAAAATTGCGGTGAACCGACCACAGACGCGAAACAAGGCAGACAACAGACGACGATGATGACAGGAAGTGGGTAGACATTTCCCGGTCACGACAGATAAAATATTCCAAAGAACTTTATACTGACTTTGGTGGTTATTTTTAGATCGTTTATGGTGACTTTACTTTTAAAAGTTTACGTCAGACAATAATAGAATGGAATGCAGGTAAGTAGCAGGATTAATGTTGCGGCCTGCGGTTAATACAGTAAGTTTCAAGAGATTCAAATGAGTAAAGTTAAGCAGACTTTCTTTTAATTCAGACTTTTTTTTTATGAGTTTAAAGGGAAGAGTTTGTGGAAGTGGAAGGTAGAAGAATTTTTTTTAACTACTGACTAGTGAGAGAAACACCTTTCAATCACCATAGCATCACCACACCAACCTGATGGTAAAATGCTACTTTTACAGATCTGCGAAGTAAATGGCTTAAAATAAGAAAAGCAAAAGGAACAAACTTAGAAAACAATCCATACACATTCATATATGTATGTAGATACCGAACACATTCACACCATATAAAATCTGAGAAAAATATAGAAATACATCGTAAGACAGGTACTTTTAGGGCCCTGTATGACCTAGAGGACCAAAGCCCATGGGGAGTCACTTCATAATAGTGATAATGCAAGATGATACTATCGCCTAGGAGTATATACCACTTACTGAGACATGATAGTTCGAGCAGTAATTTGGGCCTACAGCAGACGTCCGTTTCGTTCGGGAAACATGAGGATATAAAAGTAAGGTAGTAGCTATGCACTGCGGTGGTAAGACTGATTTTAATCTACATTTCGATTATTTGGTGAATGGTGCTGAAATATCACCTTGAAAGAGTGACGGGATTTATGAAATTAAAGCCAACAGCGGACATCGAAACAGTACTGAATTTTCTTCCACTTGACATTTACTGCGGCAGCTCCGGAGCGAAAATAGTCAAACCCTATGGTCATGCTTCAATTCTGAACTGGTGGATTATATCGTCCCACTATCACTAACAGGATTCGGAGGAATTGGACGAAGGTTTGTTCTTTATAGAGAATGAACTACCTATCTGAACTACCTCATGGACTACCCCATAACGACTTCTGTAGGAACTTCACCACTGTCATCAAAAGGAAAAACACTCTTGGGAGCTATTTCTTTGCGAAACTGAATAGTCTGGGAAGCATTGAACTGAACAAACTCCTGAGATTTATAGACGTATATACATACATGTACATATGTTACTGGGTGGTTTAGTTCAGCCGTCGAAGACAGAAATTATGTTCTCCGAGGTCTTATAATTGGAGTCATTGTTAGTTTAAATTAGCCCTTGACAATTTCTTGCGAACAAGGGCACCCATTTACCTAACCTATCAGAAGATGCAATATATGTATGATAATAGTTCTAAAATAGTTGAAAATAATTTATCGATAAACGAACCAACCAACCGACAAAAGGGAGGTGAAACCAACTTGTGGATGAAAAAGAAAAACAAAGACCAAGACGGAATTATGCTTCAAAACATATTTACTTACACAGATTTGGGTATGACGGCAATAATAGCTGTTCAAATTCCAAAACACTCCTCTGTCTATTAATCCTCAAGTGAGCTGTGTTCCAAAGGGATTTCCGTCCAGTATGTCCGTCCTATTCAGGGAAACGAATTGGCGGACGAATTAGCGAGAATAGGACCTGAGAATGGTCGTTAACTTTGTTCTAGCTTCCCTTTCATTTGTCCGAGGATATCACAAGACTTCCTGCTACATTTTGTCGTGTCTCCAGAAAATTGTGTACACAATTCGACAAAACTAAAACCAGGCAAATCCTAGCCACCAAGTGTCTACCGCAAATGGAGGAACATTTCCAAATTCCCAAACCTGGTACACAGATGATTGTAAATTGGAATATGGCATCACTGCCTGGATTTGGTTCATGCTTTTTAATTAAGTGCATGGAAATGTCTGCAAAACAGGATCAAAGGAACCCGCATCTATGTACACACATATGTACATATGTATAAGTATATATTTCCAAGTTATTGCAACCAAACACCTATTCACTGTGACAATTTCCCCGGAATCAAATAAGCCGATATGTCCTGTGTCGTTGACACTTTCCTTTGTAAGATTTTATCGCATTCATGAATCTGTTGTTTACTTTGAAGCGTTCAATGCTTTGTGCTTTTCACAAACCCAATGACAGAGTGGTAGAGCTCGCTTAACTGAAATAGAATTACATATGTACTGTGAAGTAAGAGATTCGTTGTAGACAGTGATATGGCATTTCTTTCCAAGTCGTGAAAACCAAGTTTCATTTGTTTCAGACCGGAATAAGTATTTAATAATGTAAGAGTGCAATAATATCCTTCTCTGGTTATATAGTCATTAGATTTCACTTCCCAGTCTGATTCATACCACTTATACAGTCAGTTACCAACAATGACATCCATATCCTTGTATTTACAGTTTGTAGCATGATACAAAGGAAAGGAACGAGAGAAAAACCAATCCCATTCCGATTCCCCATTCTTTAAAAAAAGGTTCACTTGCCTTCATCCCATTGAAAGATTTTTATTAACACCGTCTTTCTTTCAAATTTCAAAAAAAAAATTAGAACCTTTTTATACACACTCACACACAAAAACAGTATTTCCACCATAAATTACTTATTGACTTTAAAATGCCAATCGGTTTGAGCTCCTCCGACGGTTCTTTAATCCCCAACGGGGTTGTCGAACCTAGAGATATATCCCCGTATAATATCATTTGACAGGATTTGCAAAGTGTCCGCTTTACATTGTCAGAGAGAGAGATACATTTCCTATTCGGTTTTCCTCTCGTTTATTTATGCCTAACTTCTGTTTAAGTGTAGTCCTTCGTCGGGAAGTTTTCTTGTTGATTTATGTCTGCGTAGGTTTTTGTTCTTTTTTTTTTTGCCAGCAGTATACCTACTTAATCCCTCGATGGCATTCGATAAGAACATGACGCGAGTAGGTATATCTTATACATATTTACATACACTTTTCTTTATTTCGTAACTTATTCGTACCGTAAGCAACTGCGAAACATGCAATTGATAATCTCATTTCGTGTTATAATGCTATTATTATTACTGTCACTATAAACAGAGAATCAAGAAGTAGGATCGATATGCTCCAAAAGCGCGAAACATGGGGAATATGATTTTCTATTAAAATACATCCCCGAAGCGCATAAGGACAAAGACATTGTTATAGGGAGACTTTTTAATTTGTTTCAAAATGTTTTAAAAATACATTTTTGTTCGACCTCGTTATCCATGCTTTGGTTGAATGCCTGAGTGGCGTTCAGTTGAATTTTTCATTATCGTCCTGACTACGTAATCCCTATTGAGCCCCAATTAATGGAATTATTAAAAATTTAACTTTTTTGTGTATACAATTAATTTTTTTGTTTTTTTGCATAAAATTTAATTATTACTGTAGCAATATTTGTCGATAATTATATTTCTCCCTCAATCGCTGTGTTATTGTGGCTTTAATGTCCTTCAATTCAACAGAATGGCACGTAGCACTGTTTTTCCTTACTTGAGGGTGCAGCAGTATTAAAATTATCATTTTTAAAACTTTACGTGGCATTGTTATTTTAATGATAATGTTTGAAACACAGTCATGGCAGGCGATAAGCTTTAATGCCAGGATATTGCATGCATGCTTCAAGTGGTATTGCAGAAGAGAAGTACTTAGCTTTTGAATGGATGAAATCGTGCTTGATATCAATTCAATTGAATCATGTTTTTTTACGCAAAACAGTCTTGAGATATTCTCTGGGAAATATTATTCCAATGATGATTCGGACAATTACGATTAATTGGAGAATAGATTAAATTGTAGTATATGAGATATTATTGCAGTGGTATTTTATTTTGAAGACCTGGGTCAGGTAAAAATTCAGTTCCACATTAATCCAAGCGGGAAAATTGGGTATCAATCTCTTTATCCACATGCTTCTATCACAGTGACACCATCTTCCCTGACATTCTTCTAGACTTGTCCTAGTTGGTACTTCAGTATTACCTCGACTCATCGCTGTTTCCATCTATTCGCTGTTGGCACGGTATTTCTGTTGGGCTTCTTTAGCAAGAAAGTCTATTGGTACCATGCCAGCTACTACACATTCCGCGTCGTAGGAAGTTGTTCAGAATGCGCAGCATACTCTCAACGCATTGGTTCTGTAAGCTGTGTCAGTCTTCTTTCTGTATAATTTCGTCTTCTTGGCTCCAACTCATATTTGGAAGCCCTAGAGCTTTTTTGATGCGGAAACTCGGTTCCCCGATCTTTGGCATAATCCTTGCTAGTGCAGCCATTGCCTTTGCTGCCTTATTAGCTGCATGCTGCAGGTTCTGCATTTAAGTTAGCCTTGCATCTATGGTAATGCCAAGTTATTTTAACTCTGATTTGGAATTTACGACGTGATCGTCCAAGGTTACTCCTATAGACTTGCATGACTTGTCTGCTGCTGATGAGCATTACTTCGGTCTTTTATTCTGCAAATTTTAGGTCCATGCGTACTACCCAGTCCTGGACCATTTCGATAACTTCATTGCAGTCATGCTCCAACTCATCAAGGAGTTTGTTCACTACAATGATTGCTATGTCATCGGCGAAACTAACGATTTTCGAAGACCTCGGAATTCTAAGTCTAAGGACGACATCGTGGATTGGATTAAACAGAAGCGGACCTGATGCAGTTTCGCAGAGCAGTATCTTATTTCTAAAATAGTCCGTCATTATTTTCTGAAAGTAATCTGGTACTGTCTTGGCGGTAAGTGGTCGGATGGATGTTTCTCCAGTTTGCGGTGTTAAACTCCTGTTTACTCCCGCCCTTCTATCATCTTCCTTCTATAGCTTTTTGCGCAGTGGACAGCGTTGATCGTAGACCGTGCCTTACGCCAACCATACTGCTGATCTGCAAGACCTCCACTCTCATAAATTACACTCTCCAATCTATCATTTATGATCCACTCCAGTATTTTTGCAATGGTGTCCAACATACATAGAGGACTACACAAAAAAAGATCCAGCGGTGGTTTATTACCTCTTTTGGTAGGCGGATCACTCTGTTTTTCTTTCACTGGTCGGGGAATACTTCAGAATGTTGCCTGCTTACCGAAATTCGGGATAGAACTCTGCATGGGACCGCTAGTGCTATCCTTGCCACTCTAGAAGGTCGCACAGTAGCTAATTTCCTTCGTCTAGGTACTTTGGGACGATAGTATGTTTCTGATTTCGATTGTCCTCCTCAAAGAGTTCATAGGGTTTCTGAGACATTTTTAGTTATTCGCAAGTAACCTGAGTGTTACAGATCATTCAGCGATCCGCCACCTGCTGAGCCCCACAGTAAGCTAAGCTCAGCTCCGTGCCATAACAAAGTAACTAGGTAGGTGGATTGTCGCGGATCACATGGATTTGAAATTCTCATAAGACTACCCTTGGAACCAGCGTTGGAGTCTACCTGCTGAGTCCCACAGTAAGCTAAGCTCAGCTACGTGCCACAACAAAGGGTAGGTAACTAGGTAGGTTAATTGTCGCGGATCACATGGATTTGAAATTCTCATAAGACTACCCTTGGAACCAGCGTTGGAGTCTATTGATGTTGGCGTTAGCCAGTTCGTTTAAATTATCAAAGAAGTAGGCACCTAAGTGTAATCTGCGAGCGGTGAGAGCTTGGCACGTACAGGGGGGGTGAAGTATAGTTTCCTCCTCTTCTTCCTTCATGCTGATTCTACAAAAGTCATTGACGAGGAGGCCCAACCTAATAACGTGTCGACCGATAATACATTCCTTGGTAATAACACCTACTATGACTGCTAGGAGCTAACTTTTCTATCAGATCAGACAGCTACCATCTACGATTGGTTAAATTCACAGTGATGAGCCTAAGTAGCAGTTTAACTGTAGTGAAAGGCATGTCGATATTTGCCTTATCCGATAAAATCGATACCCTGCCTGGCGAGTTGCCCATACACATCGTTGATTCCATCTAAAGAATTCATCCGATGTCGTCTGGATCAAGAGGAAGTGCCTTAGCGTGAAAACACTTCTTCCCCCTCTCTTTTCTGCTACCACCCATGACCTTCCCAAGGGGTTGACTACGTAATCTCCAGTCGAGAGTCCGAAAATCTTAATCAGCTAGGATATTATCTAAATAGAGTGGGTCGTTATAATCGGATGCCTGTCGATCTTTAATTTGATGAAGTTGTACAGGACAAATTGTTTCCTTGAGAATACATTGCTTTATTGAGGCAGTATGAAAATTAAGACAGCCACCATAAACTACATCCTGTACGCCAATAGATTAGGAAACGGAAATGAACTATTTCAAGGAAAATCCTTAAACAATTAAGATGTAAACGATTCCATTGCGGTTTGAAATCCTGCTGTTCACCTTTGTATGTATATAGTACCCAGAGTACACAATAAAAGCGCTAAAATGATAAATGGGATTTATATGTTAATTGTACCTAATGGGGGGCAAAATTAATTTATTGTTCTTTGGTCAACCGAATAAAAAGTATACAGATTGCCATTAAACCACCATACCATACGACTGTGATTTATTTTAATTAGCATAACCAAAGCAATTTCATTATACACAGTTTGTAGCGTATATAATAATTATTTATTTGATGTAGTATGAAATTGATTTTTAAAGGACTAACTCTGATAAATCCTGACTTTAAGAGTTTCTGTTTTTTTAAATTACCAGCGTACAATAACCCATTCGATGTCCTGCTTACATGGCTCCGACCCACATAGCTCCAATAAGTATAAAGGACAACAAAAGCTATTCAGTTCTATGCTGGAGTGATGAATTAGAATCAAATACGTTGTGATCGCAAAGGAATAAATTGTTGTCCTGTAAATAAGAATAACATTTGAGAAATTCAGTACACATTTGTTTGGACTTCTGATTTACAATATCCTTTTGATTATGGCCAGAAGGGATATCCCCCATAAAGAATACAGCACACAAGATTTATGTTCACCATTAAATGACAAAGGAAAAGAGGCAGTCGTACACAGGCACTGTATACCTTATCAGTCATATGTCCATTGGTCTATTTCATCTAATACTTATTAGTTCGTATGTCTTGTACTGTGTAGTATCCTTCCAAGGGAATACATTTCCTGCAACTTATTTTCCTCCAGCACTGTATTTCATAAAATTTTGCAAACGTTGCTACCCAATGAAATAAAATATAAATCTTTTACGAGACCAAGGACCTCCGGCTTCGACAGATGCAATTTTGACATATACACCTCTCAACATTATCGACCTACAATGTACTGAATCCCCACTAACTCCTTCAACTGATAAATTCATGTCAATACATTTAATTACGCCTACATATCAACACACAACAGAAAGGATTCCTATTCCCGTATAGAGTTTCGTGTCGAATCCATTTCCATAACTTAGCCAATTCGACTTATGTATGTATGTATCTTCTATTTTATGCAAACGCTGACAACCTCATACTATTGTATAAATAGGTTGAGTATAAATCTTTCTAATTTATAACATACAAAACCTACACGATATAAAGGACTTCCTACACGACCAAATAGATAACGATGGTAATAAGACGAAACGAGTAGAATCAGCACAGTAGGACAATAATTAAGGACATATGCGGAAAAGCTAAAGACGACAGTCAAGGAGAACATATAAATTGTTTCCAAGAAATGTTAATAGGTACCAAAGTCCTGGTTCCTTATAGAACCACATTCTTGGTTTCGTTACACAGAAATAAATGAATATCCCTAATGAGCTTGAATACGTTGATTTTTGCTTAAGCAGACGTTTTTGATGACGTCAATTAAGAAGGTTGTATGCTGAATACCAGCAGCATTGGGGCTTATGATTATAGGCCTCACCCATGTTTGTGGGTAATTTAAAATTGAAAATATGTTGTTGCCTTTGGCATTCGGAAGCTGTTTTGTTGGCAAACTATTTACATACAAAGAAAATTTGTGTCATTAAGGAGTTTTTAATAAGATGGCTTGTTGGTTTCGGCTTACAAATAGAGCAAGTTCCACGCAACACTGTGTTGATTGGCAAAATTTCGAAAATAGCTATGAATACGCCTGATGAAGATAGCTTGATGTCATGGAATGCACTGTGAGGTAATACACCTACCTAATCTGTTTCGGATACATTGTTTTGCCACAATGATGCTTTTTGAATCAATAGGGATATTTTTTCTTCTTCATTTTGACTGCCCTTCGAACACGGCATTAAACAGTAGGTCCCTTCCACACGCACGCCACGATTTGTTGTGAGCTACGCAAGATAAAGGGTTTTCATTAGAAGCGCCCCATGTCAGACTGTGTTTGAGATATCATACAACAAATTATTTCGGGTTAAAGTAACATCGACATGGAACACAACATCGTTTAAATGTCCTCCACGAAAACAGATGTACGAAACCCAATTTGTCATAACTTTTTCCAAAACCTGGCGCTATGCCGCCAATTTGGCGTTCGATGTTGATCCTGAGGTAGTTTAAAGTCTCTGACCATGAACTTGTCATTCTACAAAACAAAAAAAGTCCAGAGACGTTTTAACAGAATTCGTTCCGGAACTATTACAAAAATACTTACTTATCTCCTATATCCCCTTATGGGTCCTACAGCCTTCATATCGTGTGCAGTTTCTGGTAATGTTCTACTCTCCTCACCGTGCTTCCTTCTCTACTGGTTTACGCCATGTGCTTCTAGGACATCCCCATATCCTGCCATTCTGCCACATTTTTGTAAAGTGTATCCAATCCAAAATTGTTATATCTATTGGATCATGGCCTGTTCTCTGATAAAGCTGTTCGTTCGACACATGGTTTGACCAGAAAATCCTTAAGATACTACGTAAGCACTTATTAATTGGTGATAGTAGAGGTAACTCTCCAAGTACTACATCCATATAGCAACACGGATTCAACGTTAGAACGTAATAGTCGAACGAGTTGAAAAATCTCTTCCAAAAGACAAGACAATAAAAACTGCAATAGGTAGCAAAAAACGAAGTGTCATAGCTGCGAAAGATTGCCCCAAGTTGGAGTTCTCTCTCCACCGTACATAGCAACGAAAAGGTCTAAGTTTAGGGAAATGCAGATGATATTGCGATACCGGAAAGAGAGAATTTCAGAAAAAAAGTCTTGCATCTCCTCTAAAGAGCATTCAACTTAATTGCAGGCTGCTCCAGAAGAGTGCGGCTTCTTGCAGGAACAGCAGAGAAAATAATTCAAAATTTTGATATACTTCACTCTAGTTGAGAAATGGCATTGAATTTTCAGAGACAAAACAAAAAACAGGGAAATTGTTCTTCCAATAACAACCTAGATGTACCTACAGTACTTAGCGATATCAAGACTAATTGTCACAAAGAAAGTATATACCTGTTCGGTGATATAAATAAATTTCTGCACAAGTTAACCTCAAAAAAGTGGAAAGTGTGGAAATTGTAGATTGTGTAAATTAAATCCCTCTTTGATTACTTTTAATAAAAAAAAATATTTATTTTAGAGGAAAAGCATCTTGTTTTATTGAAAGACAAATTATAACTCAACTTAAAACAAAGTGAACTTATTACCTATTTTAAAACTATGCTGCGGATGTGGGCGAATGTGGGCGGATGTGGGCGAATGTGGGAATCGAAAAACTTAGGAATAAGAGAAAATATTTGAAATAGGATATGGCATGTGCAATGTTGGCTCCAGAAATCGCTACAGCAACATGAATCTGGAGCATGATTTTATTGAAAGGTGGGAATGTGCTTAGGTGTGAATATGATACGATATGATATGCTGGGAATGCGGAATAAAGAATGTGGAGTAAGTTAACTCCCCCGCCCTTAAATTCGAACGCCCACGTTCGAGGTCATTGACTTTATTAGGTGAGGGATATCCTCTACTCCTATTGTTATGGATGCTGCATTTCTGGGTTCGTATCAATTGGTAGGAAAAGCAACAACCAAAAGGATGATCAATAACTTTACTAGGCTGATGTTCATTGCTAGATTTATGTTCTTTTTGATTTTCAGTAGACTTACATATTTGTTCGGTACTATTAGTATAGAGTTCTTTTATCATCTCGAGGGATAGTTCGTTTCCCATATTTCCAAGCTTCGGTGCTGCTTGCAGTATTGTGGGTAATGACTGGTGTTTGGTTATTTCGTTTGCTTTGAATAGTTTCCCATTTACTTGAAATGTGGTGTTAATGTTTAATGGTGTAAATGCCTTTTAACCTAAGGGTGTCATTCTTGCAGGTCACAGAACCGTTGAATTGGCTTAAAACTAGTACCTACACCGGGCAAAATTTCTTCAGCTGATGGGATGTGCCGGTTGTAGATGATAATACAGTTTTGAATGTTGACTTCTTAGAAGGTTTGGGATGCATGTAGTGTTGCTTATGCCTATAATATTATCTAAGTTACAAATTGAATGTACATACCTTTAAAGATTTACATTCTTTATTATTATTCCACATATATTTTCTTTACAATTTAGAATAGAGTTAAAAGGAATTTTATCTATTTTGGTGCCAATTTTGACAGCTTTAATTAACAAAACGTCACATATTTAAAAACTAGTAGTTGGTAAACTTATTATATAAACTATGTTTTTTCGTCGGAAGCAATTCTTAAGTTTGCAAATTCAAGGAATTCATCGTTATTAACAAAAGGAATATTTTTTAACTTCAATAGATGTTCAGTGATATTGATATCAGTAGTAGATAAAAAATAAGAATGTACCATAATGTTGCCCAATGAATAGCAAAGATGACATTAATTATTTCTTATTTAATTAATTCTATTTGGTATATTATTTTCAATATAATTTTGTTTTTACCTTTTCTAGTTTCGTCAAAAGTTTTTTAAATGATGAATAATTAGTTGTATTTGGTATTTCATTAATTTTTCGATTGTCATTTCTGTTTATTATTATTTCTTAGGACATTATTCATTTTGCTTGTTAATATTCCATAATCCACTTCTACACACTACCAATAAAATCTAATGATCTTTTTTACTTTATTTACTGTAAGCCTTGATAGATGGCTCCTGATGCGAAAGATCCCATAGGACACGATGGGATAAGAGGTTCCTGCATCTATTTCAGCCAATTGTGAATTTGAATGTTCCAAAATGCTTGTGGCAGACAAGAGTATGAGGAACTTGTTAAGAAAAATTTAACTTTTTATAAGACGTTCAAGTTGCTCAGGGTAATTGACCGTGTTTTTTTCCAAAAAAATAAGTTAATAGGTTTTTTTCCTGTTGTGGAATGTATTGAGCTGTTATACTCACAGATTGATCTGTCCAATATTTCCGTCAGAACTTGTGTAAAATGGAGCATTAAAAGCCTGAATTTTGAAAAGAAGTGTGACGGTGATATGTGGGAAAAATAATTTCGAAATCGTATGATAGTACGTAGTAGTATTTGATTTTTAAAAACATTAATTGGTCCTTCTACAATCGTAATGAGGTTTTGTTTTAAACTTTTGTGACTATGTACGGTGGGGGTTAATGAATTGATCTCTGTATGTCGAGGCGGTCTTGACAATGCGTAGGCAACAACCTTTGATTTTCCTCAAGTATTGCCTTTCAAACGATTCATTTTTTTATTCGTATTCTTGTTCCTTCAAGCATACGTCAAGGGCTGGTGGTCTGTGAAGATTTTGGCTGTTGTAGGACCGTAAATGTTATTTTCAGTGAATTTAAAGCCCACACTATAGCCAGCTTCTCTTTTTCAGTTCCTCCATAGTGTTCTAAATGTAACAGGTTTCCTGTGAAAGTACAGCGCCTATGGCGTAGCAGGGTGCGTCCGTTGTCAGGTGAAATTCTTTATTAAAGCCTGCCAATTAGAGAATGAAGTCTTCTGACCTCAGAGCATTTTTTTATTTATGAAAAGCGTCTATCGCTTCTTTCATTCAAGTGTATGATCTTTTGCTGGATTCTTTGGACATTCTACCGTCCTCCCACCTTAACAGGGCTATTGGGCGTTTTAATTTGTTTTTGCAGACAGACCCAGAAAGGATCAAAACTATTTTAATGTTCCTGAGTATGCGGCTTCCGCGTTTGCCTTTAGCTTAGATGGATTAGTCTTGACTTCTTCACAGGAAATAATGAACCCGAGGAATTCCACTCCTTTTTTCAAGAAATCGCACTTATCTAGTTGGACTTTAGGATTAGCTTTCTCGAGATTTCCTTAATATGTCGCCCAATGCGCTTTGAAATATCGATGGTGCATTTTATACCCAAACGGAAGTCTTACAAATGCATACTCGCCTTATATATGTATATATCTGCTTCGTGTAATGGGATTTGGTGGAACCCGTTTTTTAGATCCAATACTGAAAAAAACTTACTCTTTCCTAATTGATTTATGACCTAGTTGATCTCTGGGATGTCGATCGGGAATATTACAGAGTTCAGTTTTCTGTAATCTATAACCATCCTTTATTGTTTTTCGCCGGAGGCATACGCTTTTTTCGGCACGATCCCAACCGACTAGTTATACTGCAACCGTGAAGGTCTAATAATGCCATCATCAAGGAGTTGATTAATTTGTTTATTTAATTTGTCCTGTAGTGACATCGGATATGGATAATATCGTGCGTAAATTGGATCTTCCGGGGGTGTTTAGATTCTCCCTTTTACCACTGAAGTAAATGTTACTTTGTCATTCGGCTCACCGGAGAGATTTGCATATATGTTTGTAAGAGATTCAACAGTCTTCTCCACGAGCTGTAATCTAATGGTTCGTCGAAAAGGTTTTCAGACAGCGGACCATATCTGGAATTCTATCCATGTCTGACAAATTGCTATGTTCTGGATCGATTGTTTGATCCGTTCCGTTGGTTTGATCGAAATTTAGTTTTAATACGCTTTGAAAAATATCACGAAATTCCGTTTGCAAGATACGACTAACAATAGAAGTAATTAGAGTATCTAATGCGGAAGTAGAATTGACGACGAATTTTTTTGTTCGTCCGGATGTGCTTTACCTTAGAACTACTTTAGGCGTTTGTAACACTAGTGCTTTCACGTTGTACTACTTGAGGACTTTTACGTTTTTTCACTATTTACTTTTTGACTGATCCTGTGGCACCACGTTGGGCGCCAATTAAATCACTCTTTATTTATTTTTAATAAAAAAAATTTCTTAGAGAAGCCTCTTGCTTTATTGAAAGACAAATTCTAACTTAACTTAAGACTAAGTATAAAGTAAAGTTATCCTTTACCTCAGCTTTCTTGCGCTGATCTTTGAAGTGGTGTGTTGGGATTTCGTTTATTTCTTGGAACCCACAGCAGAACAGGCGTCAATATTTATCAATCCATGAACGCTTTACAACTTTTTTACGACTTACATCCGTAACTCTAAAAATATACAAATCTATGTACAATTTTTCTAAAACCAACAGATTTCTTTCTCGAAACTAATTATGGTTCCGTTTTATTGGAAGAAACCATCAGAATATATATGTACATTCGTTCCGTACCATTATATTGGTTTTCACATAATAGAAAATCATTTAAAAAAACCAATTCGTGTTCACCATGATAAAACGTATCGACTTTAAGTTAAAGAATATAATTACTGCTTCTGCGAAACTAATTGCCCTAACACCATAATGAGGACGATTAAGGATGTTGCATGCTATCGTCCACGTTTTTCCATTAAATGAAAAGCTAAAGCTCTACCAAACTTTGAAACGATTTTCTCTCCACATTTGTTTGTCTGCAGAATTTCTAAGTATCTCAAGTTCCTCCACCCCTTTAGGGATAAGGCCACATGCTGTTAGGGGTATAATTTAAACCGCAAATGAGTTTTTTTTTAATTGAATGTCCAGGGACGAGTTGACTGACTATGTAAAGTACATTATCCATTATCGCTTTAGAAGGATTTTGAAGTACGTACATATTTTTTTTTGGGGTTTTGAAAGTAAATTTAATTTTAAATGCTATTTATACACATATTCATTGATTGATTGTTATGTAATGCAATTCTGATCTAATTTTAGGGCAATCTCTTGTCTGTTTAAATAATAAAAAAAAGCCAATCAATTAGGTACTCGGATTCCGAATAATTAAAATGCATCTATTTGGTAATGTATTGGATTTGAATTAACAAAAGAATATAATTGGATTACAATATTAATCCGTTCATGTGCATTAACTAAATGCACTTTTGATAGACGGTTACATGCTACCGACACTATGTGTCTTTTTTGTTTGTACAGGCTTAATGAATTGGAATAGTGTAAAAAAATTGCTTGCAGTTTGGATTAATTTGATTTTGAAAAATAATAATTAATTAATTTTGAAATAAGAATAAAGTATCATAAATTAATTAATTGGCTTCTAATTAAAATTTAAACAAAAAACAAACAAACGCCGAATACCGGATTGTAAAATGTACTGTCAACCGTGTGAATATTTGCCTGAAAATGGTATTTTTAATTTCATTAGCTTTCATGTAATGGATAACAAAAATATTGTGTTAAGGTGTAAATACAACAGTTAGATGTTTAATTATAAATCATTTATATTACGTCTCGTATACAGTCAATTAATTATATTGAAATATTTTATAACGAAAAATTAATGCATAACAGATAGTTTGTAGTGTTTGGCTTGTTAGGAGGACTGTACTCAAATACTCCTCCTAACATGTATGTACATGCAAATATACTCGTATTAGTATCAATATTTTATTACCGGATTTTCCTAGTATTTTTCAAAAATTCAAATTTTTGACGTTCATATTCTTCATTTTAATTTCGATATTAAAAAATATATCATCCATCCTTGTTATATGTATATTTAAAATAAAAGGAAAGTGAAAAGCGAATTCCTCAACACTGTATCAAAACTAGGACACAGATCAATCCTATTGAAGCGCCTGGGACCTGATAGACACTGGTAGATAAAGAACCATGTAGCTCCAGAAGTACGCTCAGAAAAATGATAACTTCGAACGTCTGTGCATCGATTTTCGAGATTTCGCACTAATTAACATTACTTTGCGAGATGTGATTTTAACTTGATTATCAACCTTAGCACCGATAGTGACATTTTAGTCTGAAAAAAAGAGATTGAATTGGCCACCATACGGTGAGGAAGTTTCACGCAAGCTTTGCGTTAGGGGAAACAATCAACGAAGGTGCATCTACTGCTTTAGGAAAACACTCAAAGCCATTTGAATGTCAGGAGCTTGCTCAGTTCAATATTGCCACATCGTTCAGTTCCGCAAGGAAATAGCACCCAAGAGTGTGTTTTCTTTTGATGGCAGGTCGTGGACAATCACATAGCAAGAGATGAATGAATCTTATTTCCTCGTCGTCCCTGCACTTCTTACAAAAGTTGTTATGAAGTAGTTTCAGCCATGCTGCATTACTGTCTGTCACGGCGTGTCCTGTCACGACACCAACAACTGACCGAGTATCACTGCGACTCTGTTTCGTGAGATATGCTTGTTGGTCATAGACTGGCCATAATGACTTGGCTGTAGAAAATGTATGTATTAGATACAACCGCCTGTTAACCTTGTCGTAAGATTCAAAAGTAAACCTGAACAACCTCTTAAGGATCCAACGTCTAGTGTGTTTGGGTAAGATCAGCGCTATTAGGGCAACACCCGCCGGCTCCTTTAAAGCCATGTTCGACTTTGCCTACTTGACCTTTTCACCAAAGAAGTAGCGGCAAAAGCGCTCTAAGCCTCCAACGAACCTGGATGTAGAAAAGCAACCAAATCGGACACAGCACCATCACCAAGTTGTCAATCGTTAATACGTCTTCTGACTACCCGTATTGACTTCAGTTTCAACTTCGACTCCAAATTTCCCTCTGGAGAGAGCTGGACAAATGGTGAGGCCATTTACCCCGCCTATGGGTCAAAAATGGTTGAAGGTACTGGCTCAGAAATAATCTCAGAGGTACCATCAATTACCCGGTCCATAAAACTTCCAAACCATGCAAGTATGTTTCAAGCGCAATTATATGGAATAACCGAGGCTCTGAACAGCAATAATCCTATAGACATCTGGTTAGACCGCAAGAAAGCCATCATTCAAAACTAGTCAAGGGTTACAAAGAGGAACTCGAATCCCTTAACTCGAAGCACATTATCACGTTCTGCTGGATTTTAGGATATGTGGTATTCCACGGGAATGAAATGGGTGGGAAAAGGATTAGATCAAATGACCTAACAGCAGATCACTCGGTTCTAATTGCCATCAGTCTTCTGTGTCCAAAATCACCTCATAGTTTCACAACATGGCCAACGTAACGTGGAGACACTCTGCTCAAGTCGCGTCTCTAGAAAACGTCAGGCCCAATACGACAAAAAAAGGGACTAGAGAATTTCTATCGCTAAATACACTACAACTGATTCTCCTCGGATCAAAAGTCATAGTTTAATGGCGGCACAGCTTAGAAGAATCGGAGAATCAGCACCACAGACTATGCAGAGGCTGTACCCATACAGAGTTAGAGAAAAACACTACACATTTCCTCTGCGAATGCCCAAGCCTCAACAGTGGCAGATACTCAACCCTTGGAAAAGTATCTAGTACCTCAACGAACTAGCAAACACGTCACCTAAAAATACCCTAAAATTCGTTATGAAAAATGAACTACGGGACACAATGCATCCGTTGAGATCCAAGTGTGGTTGCATCTCCGTTGAATTTGCAGTAACCCTCCCAACCTACCTAAGTACTTAGAATCAATGTCTATTTCCCTGTTCAATGTGCTAACCGGCCTGCTAGAGTCAGGCCAAGGGCAAGTGACGAACTTAGATGTGACCCTGCCCTGCTTAGTTCATCCGCTTTTTCGTTGCCTGGGTTAGTTATTTGCCGTAGTACACAACATACGAGTACGGTCACCTTATAGGAAACTGAGATTCTTCTTGGGTTCAAATTCGTCATTGAATCTCCTCCTCCAAAGCCTGTTAACGCAAACGGGACCGAAAATTTTGCGAAGAATTTTTCTTTCGAAAGACCAAGGATATCTTTATTCGCTTTTGATAGAGTCCAAGCTTCAGCGCCATAAAACAGGACTGGAATGATCAAGGTCTTATACTGAGTCTCCTTAGTTGTTCGGAATAGGGCTTTACTACTCAGTTGCTTTCTCAACAGCGATTGTGCATCGGGCATACACTCGTCTAACCAAATTTTGGAGCTGAGTTGGTGTATACTCTCTACCAAGTCACCTCCAGCTGCTTTGAACAACTCAGTCTGTGGGCTATCAGGTCCAGCAGCCTTGTTGGATTTAAGTTTGAATACTGCTATCCAAACTTCGTTTTGATCGGGCGGATGGAAATTTTAACTATCATCGTACCTATTGGTAGAATCTTTCAGAGAATGGAAAGGATCGGAATGAGTCTCCAGCCAGTTTTGTTATTCACTTCGAGCATATGGAAAAGAATGAGCACTGGATTCAAGGACAACCCAGGAATCTCAGTTAAACCACAGCTCTCCGAAAACAACGGACAATAAGAGAAAAGCAAGGCGAAAAGGGTGAATGGGTGACTGAGAGTGTAGGATGGAGTGGCCAAGGAATTTTAGTGCGGAGTTTGTACCCAATAGTATGTAGCAGGAAAGTCTGCTTCTAATAAATACTTACAGAAGTCATATATCAGAAATCAAATAAATATTTATGGCCCCGAAGGAAATATTCTCCGTCAGCTGCACCTCGTCATTTTTCTTCAATGTCCGTAAGTGCTTTATTTTCGTCGTTTTTTAACTCTAAATAGACGGTATTTCTACGGGCTATCGGAGTAAACTAAAATTTGCACAATACTCTAAACCCATGCTTTACTTGGGCAATGTTTTACATTGCAAGGTGAAGGACTGTTAAATATCCTCTTTGTATTCAGCAAAGTAGGTACACAACTCAAAAGCAGATATGCCTAGATATATCCACCATTTCCTCCTCTATGCTTTTAAGGATCTTTTTTTACTTAAAAATTATTGCATAGCACATCATAAAGCACCCCGTGCATGCATTCTCATAAAGTTCCTCCATCCTGACTTTCATTATTGATGATGAAGTCATATAATGCTGCTGCTGAACAAATTTGGGTCCTTCTCTTTCAATCAACATTCTCGTTCACATTTACTTGCAGTTTATTAAGGAATTCCTCTACAAGGATGCGGACTATTTTCATTTACTGCATATTTTACCAGAGAGAATCAATTTTTTTTTTAATTACTTTTAGGAAAATATTTCGGCTAAGTGCTGCTATTTAATTTTCAATTGAGTATAGTTTCAGACGAGGAGGATGAAAAATTCTGGCCCCAATGGACATTTTTAACTGCATATACGAGGAAGTGATATATGGGTACTTATAGCATTTTTGGCATTGAAGAGCTTGCAGTTTGTTGTTTGACCGAGCATATGAACCTCAGTGACTTGAAGGAATTCACTTGTAATTCAATTAAGGTAAGGAGGAGTTCTGGAGATCTTTTATTTACTTTTATTTAATGAAAAGTGTAGAAAGAGAGAAAGTACTTAGAAACTACTTTATACCTTCTATTATAAATTTTTTAAAGCATATACAATATTTCTGACCATCACACCTTTGGCAATCTCTTCCGTAAATCCTGTATGCATTTTTGCTTCAATAAAGTACATGAAGCGAAAACATTGTATACTCTTCATACATATAATACGAGAAGACTTCAAGCCCCTTCCAGGCATATTTACCGCTTACTTTATCAATAGCTCACGCACACTAAAGCTCTTCAATCGTTTATTTATTATAGCTATCCTGTGCAAAATACCCCACGGGGCCAATTTCAAGGAAGCCATGCAATCGCATGTTACTCATGCTGCTTCTGATCGGAATGGGTATTGCTGCCTGCCTGCTTATAAAGTGACTGAATTAATATTTAAAAAGAAAAAATCTTGAGATAATTGCCGCCAGGTAATTGGCATAAATCAGTGAACATGACAGGCAAACGGTATCATGGTGGAAAATTTTGGCGTAAACACGATTTAATCTCTTTAAGTTGAACAAATATAGCAGCAGCGGCATCACAAATTGACTCAAGTGATGCGGATTATGTTAAAACATCAGACAAGGTCATATGGAATTTTCTGCCATGGATCCCATGGGGGAGGCGTAAATCCTGTCTACGTTCTTAGCAAGTAAATTCGGTATCTTTGGAGATATTTTTTGAAATCAGGTTACATATTAAATTCTTGGAAAAAGAGATGGGTGTGATGTGAAGAAAAAATGTCAGATTTTTAAAGCTGACATAATTTTTGTTTTGTTTTGTGACACTCTGGATATTAGTCACTCCTTTAAAAATATATGGTAGGGACAGTATGGGTGCTCTGTGAACATGTGACACAAATCTTTCCATCTTTAATCAGTGAGAAAGACACCGACATGAACGTACTTCCAGTAGTATCTTTTCACGTTTAAACTTTTGAAAATGCTACAAAACAAAACAAAAGCTACAAAACAAAACACCATCACAAGGAGCCAACGTCTACCATGTATAAGTATGACTAGCGCTATTTAAACAACACCGACCGCCGCCTCGAAGTCATGCTTGGGCTATACCCAATTGATATCTTCATCAAAGAAGAAGCGGCAAAAGCACCCCACGCCTCCATGAGGAAAAATAACCCAATCGGACACTGTGCCATCACCAAGTGGTCGAACGTTGATGCGCCTTCGGACTGCCTTACCCCGAACACGGAGTTCAGTCTTAAACCTCGATTATAAAATTCCCTCGAGAGACAGCTGGACAAAAGAAGAGCTCATAAACCCCGGTTATATCCATCTCCACGGATGGGTCAAAAATGGACGAGGGTGCTGGCTGAGAAACCATAACATTTCCCATTTCTCACTCTGAACTGTAATAAACATATAAACATCTACATAGACAGTCAAGCAGCCATCAAATCCCTTAACTTGACCCATAACATTACGCTCTCCTGGATCCCGGGACACATGGGCTTCCACGGGAATGAATTGGTCGATGAAGTAGCTCGAAAAGGCTCAGAATCAAACGAACTACAAGTAAACCAATCGGTCCTAACGCTCATTTATTAGTCTTTTGACGTCCAAAATCGCTATGAACTTTCACAACCTGCCAACGAAAGGTATCTCATGCCGCGTTTTAAATACATTATGGGCCCAAATGCCCAAAAAGGACTAGGGAACTTCCGTCGGTAAAAATAATACAACTGACTCCCCTCATAGGTATCCTCACAAGCCACAACTCGATGGTGGCCCATCTAAGAAGAATGAGAACCAATACCATAGATCTATGCAACAGGCGACACAGATATAGAGGAAGACTCGTGGCATTTCTTTTGCGAATGCCCAAGCCTCAGCAAAACCAGCAAACACGCGATATGTACATCGAAGGTGTATCATGGTTATATCCTCTTCCTCGTGTCCACAGTTTCTACCGAAATCGTTGAAGGATTCACCAAGCCTGCTAGCACGTCTGACTACCAGACGATGCCGGTGATGGCCGGAACTATCTGTCTTACATTTATCCTATTAACGAGAAATAAGTCTACTGGTTTTCAATCTATCAACCAGCTCTGGCCAGATTTGTTTAGAAGAGATATATGTGCTGTCATTGATTCATCTACTGTTTGTCATTCTATGACTGCCGTATCTAATTGGAATTTTATAGATCTAATAGGTACTGACGGTGCAGGGAGGTTACGGTCTGCTTCTCTGCATAAGCTCTGCAACCCTGTTTCGAGTTAATTAAAAGCCAAGCGCCGGATTCTCGAACTCCTGGGACTTCTGCTTTTAATAAACTGCAGTGATACACCAGTCGTGCAGTGATGCACATGTCTAGTGCACTGGAGTAGACTCCCGCGAATCTTCCAGATGCTATCTTTGTAAATTTCTGTATAAACTTCTGTGAGATTCGTTTACAATTTCTCCCGATTTTCAAGTACTTCTGCTACGAAAGCGGATTTTATTAAAGTTCTTATTTCCAAGAGCCATTTACAATGATTCCGTAAATCGGAATGCTGCCTTAATAGCGAAGAGCTTCCCAAAGATATCAACGAGAAGAAGGTCTTCTAGTCTAGTACTGCTAGTCTAGTACTGTTAGTCTAATACTACTAGTACTGCATGAATAAAGGGCAATCGAGGCCTTCCTTTATACCCAAGATTAAGTGTCATTAAGTGTCTCATTTACTGCCGTGAGCCATATTATTGATAATACTCCGCCCTAGGAAGTACACCTGTACACCGACCTTCTTGTTAGACAGCATGGCTAAGCATGCTATTATGCATTTGCTTGATCCAATAGCAAAGATAAATTGTCAACCTTCAAGTTAAGAAATGCAGTGGATATAGCGTCTGTTTTGACATTGTTGAAAGGTCCATCAACATCAAATTACATGATAGTGTGGAGACAAACTAGTTGTTCTGACATACTCAGATCTGTATATGTCTCAATTATGGGAAATGCTGACTGTTCGAACCCGATAACTACTCTGAATCGACTGCTAGATTGACTTTAGGATGACACAAATTTCAAATGTATGACACTAAACATGGATCCCAATAAGAGCATTAAACATTCCCATGTCCTGTCAAATCACACAATACACACTAAACCATGATGTTTCCATAAAAGAATTTCGTATGTTGTTAAATTTATTTTCTAAGAATTTTCTCAGTTCATTCCATTTTGGATGTATTCGTAATCCATTATACTACTTCACATTCCATTTATCGAATCTTTAATGACTTCCGAAAGTGAGTGTGCCAGCACAAAAATCAAAGTGGGATTTCGGAGTGCTAAGTCTCTCAGTAATAAAGTTAAATAAACTTCCTGATTCTTTTTGCAGTTTAAGTATACAGTAGCATAAACATTTCCAAGGATACCCAAAGACGTAGCGGAAGATTTAATGGACTTGCTTCAACGAAACAGGATAGATTCGTTAACTAATCCAAATGTACATGTGCAGCTAATGAAGTTAAGAAGTACACATATTCTTCAAACTATCGGGCAACTATCATGAGGTTGCTCTATGGCTCTTAAAATGGATCTTCTGGCAGAAGGGAGAAGTTTGTTTCGAAAGATTTCTTGAATTCCCAAAAACTTTTGAAGGAATCTTGACTGTTAATATTATTAATGGTAAATTCGATTTGAAACACTTTTACTCGTTGGTAACTTGGACTGTTGTGTAAAACAAGAACCAGTACATGGTATAAATCTTTCGAAGTGATGATAGGTTTAAAAAATTCTATTAACATTCCCAGTAAGTCAAAAGGGAATTCAACAGAAGGCCTTGAATAAAAAACCAACAAAAAGCTGGAGGCAAATTAAAAATCTCTTCAAATACAAAGTATCATAAACCTCAAGGCAATAAATTCCAGAAATAGATTTTCTTCCCTCACCTTGGGGCAAAATGTTTTCAGCTACAAAGCAATTTTTTTTTTTTGGAAAAAACAACAAATACATGTTGAATACAAGTGTATTCAGACAATCGAATCAGGTATTATAAACCACAACGACAAGATGAGCTAAAAGGTATTCAGATGACAGTAAGTAAGATACCAAGATAAATTTTATGATTGAAGACATTCACAAAATACATACATACATCTATTTGTCTATATGTCTAAGCACGATGTACCTATGTATATATATATATGTACATACGTATGATGGTTTCAAGAGCGTCAGAAGAAAATTCTGATGGTGGCTACTGGTGGAGTGAAATTGATTTGTTCTTCTTGAGTGATTTGTGAAAATCAATGTACTCGTATTAGCATCTAGCACATAAATTTCACGGATCTTTCATATGATTTTCTGCGGATATATTCAGGAGTTTAGCCTCATTCTTTCTGTTCGAAGGATTACCTTTAAAATATTCGCTGACATATTTCTTACTGTATCCTTTTAGTCTACTAATAAAGTTTTTCTTCTGATGAAAGTTTGGGGCAAAGAACATGGCCTGAAGTAAGGAAAATATCTATTGAGAAAGGAACTTTCTCAGTTTTACTTGTAATAATCTTATGAAGGAACTTATGAAGAAAGCATAAGCTTCTAGGAATCAAACGTTGCGCAAATTAAAAACATTGTTTAAGATGCACCTTTCCTAAACATTAGCATTCAACCACATGCTAAAAAAATAAATACAAATTTCTGGCGCGACAGGTCCATGGGACCCAAGGCCTAGCTCCTCACAACTACTCGTGCTGTACGTATTATAGTCTTCACACGAATGGAAGGGGCCTACTGTTTAATGCCGCATCCGAACGGTAGTTTTTTGTTTTGATATGCTTTTTCATGACAGTTTTACTCTCGGATATTTGTTAGACGCTCGCGAGAGGTGGAGCCGTGAAAGAAATTTTAGGTTCTGTTTGGGGATTGAACCTGGAACCCCTCGCTCCGTAGTCCAACGCACTAACCACTTGAGCCACGACGCCCAGTTAATCTAAATAAAGCCCAACTTTAAATATCAGACAAGGCAAGATGCTTAGGGTACATATTAGATTGAAAACTGAACAGAAAAGACAATATACTTGAACGCACAAAGAACGAATCTTCGGTAAAAAAAGGGGACCAAAACCAACCACCTTCCACTGGATATACACCACCATCGCACAAATCCCTTAGCTCGAGGGACAGCATCACGCTCTTCTGGATTGTGGGACATATGGAAATCCACAGGAATGAAATGGTCGAGGACGATTAAAATTTGCAAAATTTTTCATGCATTTTGATGAAAAATCGTCAGAAAATGAAATCCGCGCGATGCCGGCATCGATCAAAATTTTCATAAAATTTGCAAATTTTGCAGGTCCCAAAATTTAAGTAAAAATTACATATTACGGCTTTCCCTTGATTATTTGGGTGAAATGGGCAAGAAAGAATAAAAGGGTTGAACCAAAAGACCTACAATCGGATGATCTAAAACATGGGCAACTTTGTTGCAAGATATGTGGCATTTATGGAACAATGTATAAAACGTAAATGAAAAAGAGACTCTTTGCTGGAAAACCCTATTTTCATGCTTTTGATGAAAAATCGTCAAAAAATGAAATCCGCGCGATGCCGGCATCAATCAAAATTTTCATAAAATTTGCAAATTTTGCAGGTCCCAAAATTTAAGTAAAAATCACATATTACGGCTTTCCCTTGATTATTTGGGTGAAATGGGCAAGAAAGAATAAAAGGGTTGAACCAAAAGACCTACAATCGGATGATCTAAAACATGGGCAACTTTGTTGCAAGATATGTGGCATTTATGGAACAATGTATAAAACGTAAATGAAAAAGAGACTCTTTGCTGGAAAACCCTATTTTCATGCTTTTGATGAAAAATCGTCAAAAAATGAAATCCGCGGGATGCCGGCATCGAGCAAAATTTTCATAAAATTTGCAAATTTTGCAGGTCCCAAAATTTAAGTAAAAATCACATATTACGGCTTTCCCTTGATTATTTGGGTGAAATGGGCAAGAAAGAATAAAGGGGTTGAACCAAAAGACCTACAATCGGATGATCTAAAACATGGGCTACTTTGTTGCAAGATATGTGGTATTTATGGAACAATGTATAAAACGTAAATGAAAAAGAGACTCTTTGCTGGAAAACCCTATTTTCATGCATTTTGATGAAAAATCGTCAAAAAATGAAATCCGCGCGATGCCGGCATCGATCAAAATTTTCATAAAATTTGCAAATTTTGCAGGTCCCAAAATTTAAGTAAAAATCACATATTACGACTTTCGCTTGATGATTTGAGTGAAATGGGCAAGAAAGAATAAAAGGGTTGAACCAAAAGACCTACAATCGGATGATCTAAAACATGGGCAACTTTGTTGCAAGATATGTGGCATTTATGGAACAATGTATAAAACGTAAATGAAAAAGAGACTATTTGCTGGAAAACCCTATTTTCATGCATTTTGATGAAAAATCGTCAAAAAATGAAATCCGCGCGATGCCGGCATCGATCAAAATTTTCATAAAATTTGCAAATTTTGCAGGTCCCAAAATTTAAGTAAAAATTACATATTACGACTTTCGCTTGATGATTTGAGTGAAATGGGCAAGAAAGAATAAAAGGGTTGAACCAAAAGACCTACAATCGGATGATCTAAAACATGGGCAACTTTGTTGCAAGATATGTGGCATTTATGGAACAATGTATAAAACGTAAATGAAAAAGAGACTATTTGCTGGAAAACCCTATATTCATGCATTTTGATGAAAAATCGTCAAAAAATGAAATCCGCGCGATGCCGGCATCGATCAAAATTTTCATAAAATTTGCAAATTTTGCAGGTCCCAAAATTTAAGTAAAAATTACATATTACGGCTTTCCCTTGATTATTTGGGTGAAATGGGCAAGAAAGAATAAAAGGGTTGAACCAAAAGACCTACAATCGGATGATCTAAAACATGGGCAACTTTGTTGCAAGATATGTGGCATTTATGGAACAATGTATAAAACGTAAATGAAAAAGAGACTCTTTGCTGGAAAACCCTATTTTCATGCTTTTGATGAAAAATCGTCAAAAAATGAAATCCGCGCGATGCCGGCATCAATCAAAATTTTCATAAAATTTGCAAATTTTGCAGGTCCCAAAATTTAAGTAAAAATCACATATTACGGCTTTCCCTTGATTATTTGGGTGAAATGGGCAAGAAAGAATAAAAGGGTTGAACCAAAAGACCTACAATCGGATGATCTAAAACATGGGCAACTTTGTTGCAAGATATGTGGCATTTATGGAACAATGTATAAAACGTAAATGAAAAAGAGACTCTTTGCTGGAAAACCCTATTTTCATGCTTTTGATGAAAAATCGTCAAAAAATGAAATCCGCGGGATGCCGGCATCGAGCAAAATTTTCATAAAATTTGCAAATTTTGCAGGTCCCAAAATTTAAGTAAAAATTACATATTACGGCTTTCCCTTGATTATTTGGGTGAAATGGGCAAGAAAGAATAAAAGGGTTGAACAAAAAGACCTACAATCGGATGATCTAAAACATGGGCAACTTTGTTGCAAGATATGTGGCATTTATGGAACAATGTATAAAACGTAAATGAAAAAGAGACTATTTGCTGGAAAACCCTATTTTCATGCATTTTGATGAAAAATCGTCAAAAAATGAAATCCGCGGGATGCCGGCATCGATCAAAATTTTCATAAAATTTGCAAATTTTGCAGGTCCCAAAATTTAAGTAAAAATTACATATTACGGCTTTCCCTTGATTATTTGAGTGAAATGGGCAAGAAAGAATAAAAGGGTTGAACCAAAAGACCTACAATCGGATGATCTAAAACATGGGCAACTTTGTTGCAAGATATGTGGCATTTATGGAACAATGTATAAAACGTAAATGAAAAAGAGACTATTTGCTGGAAAACCCTATATTCATGCATTTTGATGAAAAATCGTCAAAAAATGAAATCCGCGCGATGCCGGCATCGATCAAAATTTTCATAAAATTTGCAAATTTTGCAGGTCCCAAAATTTAAGTAAAAATTACATATTACGGCTTTCCCTTGATTATTTGGGTGAAATGGGCAAGAAAGAATAAAAGGGTTGAACAAAAAGACCTACAATCGGATGATCTAAAACATGGGCAACTTTGTTGCAAGATATGTGGCATTTATGGAACAATGTATAAAACGTAAATGAAAAAGAGACTATTTGCTGGAAAACCCTATTTTCATGCATTTTGATGAAAAATCGTCAAAAAATGAAATCCGCGCGATGCCGGCATCGATCAAAATTTTCATAAAATTTGCAAATTTTGCAGGTCCCAAAATTTAAGTAAAAATTACATATTACGGCTTTCCCTTGATTATTTGGGTGAAATGGGCAAGAAAGAATAAAAGGGTTGAACCAAAAGACCTACAATCGGATGATCTAAAACATGGGCAACTTTGTTGCAAGATATGTGGCATTTATGGAACAATGTATAAAACGTAAATGAAAAAGAGACTCTTTGCTGGAAAACCCTATTTTCATGCTTTTGATGAAAAATCGTCAAAAAATGAAATCCGCGCGATGCCGGCATCGATCAAAATTTTCATAAAATTTGCAAATTTTGCAGGTCCCAAAATTTAAGTAAAAATTACATATTACGGCTTTCCCTTGATTATTTGGGTGAAATGGGCAAGAAAGAATAAAAGGGTTGAACCAAAAGACCTACAATCGGATGATCTAAAACATGGGCTACTTTGTTGCAAGATATGTGGTATTTATGGAACAATGTATAAAACGTAAATGAAAAAGAGACTCTTTGCTGGAAAACCCTATTTTCATGCATTTTGATGAAAAATGGTCAAAAAATGAAATCCGCGCGATGCCGGCATCGATAAAAATTTTCATAAAATTTGCAAATTTTGCAGGTCCCAAAATTTAAGTAAAAATTACATATTACGGCTTTCCCTTGATTATTTGAGTGAAATGGGCAAGAAAGAATAAAAGGGTTGAACCAAAAGACCTACAATCGGATGATCTAAAACATGGGCAACTTTGTTGCAAGATATGTGGCATTTATGGAACAATGTATAAAACGTAAATGAAAAAGAGACTATTTGCTGGAAAACCCTATTTTCATGCATTTTGATGAAAAATCGTCAAAAAATGAAATCCGCGCGATGCCGGCATCGATCAAAATTTTCATAAAATTTGCAAATTTTGCAGGTCCCAAAATTTAAGTAAAAATTACATATTACGGCTTTCCCTTGATTATTTGAGTGAAATGGGCAAGAAAGAATAAAAGGGTTGAACGAAAAGACCTACAATCGGATGATCTAAAACATGGGCAACTTTGTTGCAAGATATGTGGCATTTATGGAACAATGTATAAAACGTAAATGAAAAAGAGACTATTTGCTGGAAAACCCTATATTCATGCATTTTGATGAAAAATCGTCAAAAAATGAAATCCGCGCGATGCCGGCATCGATCAAAATTTTCATAAAATTTGCAAATTTTGCAGGTCCCAAAATTTAAGTAAAAATTACATATTACGGCTTTCCCTTGATTATTTGGGTGAAATGGGCAAGAAAGAATAAAAGGGTTGAACCAAAAGACCTACAATCGGATGATCTAAAACATGGGCAACTTTGTTGCAAGATATGTGGCATTTATGGAACAATGTATAAAACGTAAATGAAAAAGAGACTCTTTGCTGGAAAACCCTATTTTCATGCTTTTGATGAAAAATCGTCAAAAAATGAAATCCGCGCGATGCCGGCATCAATCAAAATTTTCATAAAATTTGCAAATTTTGCAGGTCCCAAAATTTAAGTAAAAATCACATATTACGGCTTTCCCTTGATTATTTGGGTGAAATGGGCAAGAAAGAATAAAAGGGTTGAACCAAAAGACCTACAATCGGATGATCTAAAACATGGGCAACTTTGTTGCAAGATATGTGGCATTTATGGAACAATGTATAAAACGTAAATGAAAAAGAGACTCTTTGCTGGAAAACCCTATTTTCATGCTTTTGATGAAAAATCGTCAAAAAATGAAATCCGCGGGATGCCGGCATCGAGCAAAATTTTCATAAAATTTGCAAATTTTGCAGGTCCCAAAATTTAAGTAAAAATTACATATTACGGCTTTCCCTTGATTATTTGGGTGAAATGGGCAAGAAAGAATAAAAGGGTTGAACAAAAAGACCTACAATCGGATGATCTAAAACATGGGCAACTTTGTTGCAAGATATGTGGCATTTATGGAACAATGTATAAAACGTAAATGAAAAAGAGACTATTTGCTGGAAAACCCTATTTTCATGCATTTTGATGAAAAATCGTCAAAAAATGAAATCCGCGCGATGCCGGCATCGATCAAAATTTTCATAAAATTTGCAAATTTTGCAGGTCCCAAAATTTAAGTAAAAATTACATATTACGGCTTTCCCTTGATTATTTGAGTGAAATGGGCAAGAAAGAATAAAAGGGTTGAACCAAAAGACCTACAATCGGATGATCTAAAACATGGGCAACTTTGTTGCAAGATATGTGGCATTTATGGAACAATGTATAAAACGTAAATGAAAAAGAGACTATTTGCTGGAAAACCCTATTTTCATGCATTTTGATGAAAAATCGTCAAAAAATGAAATCCGCGCGATGCCGGCATCGATCAAAATTTTCATAAAATTTGCAAATTTTGCAGGTCCCAAAATTTAAGTAAAAATTACATATTACGGCTTTCCCTTGATTATTTGGGTGAAATGGGCAAGAAAGAATAAAAGGGTTGAACCAAAAGACCTACAATCGGATGATCTAAAACATGGGCAACTTTGTTGCAAGATATGTGGCATTTATGGAACAATGTATAAAACGTAAATGAAAAAGAGACTCTTTGCTGGAAAACCCTATATTCATGCATTTTGATGAAAAATCGTCAAAAAATGAAATCCGCGCGATGCCGGCATCGATCAAAATTTTCATAAAATTTGCAAATTTTGCAGGTCCCAAAATTTAAGTAAAAATTACATATTACGGCTTTCCCTTGATTATTTGGGTGAAATGGGCAAGAAAGAATAAAAGGGTTGAAGCAAAAGACCTACAATCGGATGATCTAAAACATGGGCAACTTTGTTGCAAGATATGTGGCATTTATGGAACAATGTATAAAACGTAAATGAAAAAGAGAGTCTTTGCTGGAAAACCCTATTTTCATGCTTTTGATGAAAAATCGTCAAAAAATGAAATCCGCGCGATGCCGGCATCGATCAAAATTTTCATAAAATTTGCAAATTTTGCAGGTCCCAAAATTTAAGTAAAAATTACATATTACGGCTTTCCCTTGATTATTTGGGTGAAATGGGCAAGAAAGAATAAAAGGGTTGAACCAAAAGACCTACAATCGGATGATCTAAAACATGGGCAACTTTGTTGCAAGATATGTGGCATTTATGGAACAATGTATAAAACGTAAATGAAAAAGAGACTCTTTGCTGGAAAACCCTATTTTCATGCTTTTGATGAAAAATCGTCAAAAAATGAAATCCACGGGATGCCGGCATCGAGCAAAATTTTCATAAAATTTGCAAATTTTGCAAAATTTTGCAGGTCCCAAAATTTAAGTAAAAATCACATATTACGGCTTTCCCTTGATTATTTGGGTGAAATGGGCAAGAAAGAATAAAAGGGTTGAACCAAAAGACCTACAATCGGATGATCTAAAACATGGGCTACTTTGTTGCAAGATATGTGGTATTTATGGAACAATGTATAAAACATAAATGAAGAAGAGACTCTTTGCTGGAAAACCCTATTTCATGAATTTTGATAAAAAATCGTCAAAAAATGAAATCCGCGCGATGCCGGCATCGATCAAAATTTTCATAAAATTTGCAAATTTTGCAGGTCCCAAAATTTAAGTAAAAATCACATATTACGGCTTTCCCTTGATTATTTGGGTGAAATGGGCAAGAAAGAATAAAAGGGTTGAACAAAAAGACCTACAATCGGATGATCTAAAACATGGGCAACTTTGTTGCAAGATATGTGGCATTTATGGAACAATGTATAAAACGTAAATGAAAAAGAGACTATTTGCTGGAAAACCCTATTTTCATGCATTTTGATGAAAAATCGTCAAAAAATGAAATCCGCGCGATGCCGGCATCGATCAAAATTTTCATAAAATTTGCAAATTTTGCAGGTCCCAAAATTTAAGTAAAAATTACATATTACGGCTTTCCCTTGATTATTTGAGTGAAATGGGCAAGAAAGAATAAAAGGGTTGAACCAAAAGACCTACAATCGGATGATCTAAAACATGGGCAACTTTGTTGCAAGATATGTGGCATTTATGGAACAATGTATAAAACGTAAATGAAAAAGAGACTATTTGCTGGAAAACCCTATTTTCATGCTTTTGATGAAAAATCGTCAAAAAATGAAATCCGCGGGATGCCGGCATCGAGCAAAATTTTCATAAAATTTGCAAATTTTGCAGGTCCCAAAATTTAAGTAAAAATCACATATTACGGCTTTCCCTTGATTATTTGGGTGAAATGGGCAAGAAAGAATAAAAGGGTTGAACCAAAAGACCTACAATCGGATGATCTAAAACATGGGCAACTTTGTTGCAAGATATGTGGTATTTATGGAACAATGTATAAAACGTAAATGAAAAAGAGACTCTTTGCTGGAAAACCCTATTTTCATGCTTTTGATGAAAAATCGTCAAAAAATGAAATCCGCGCGATGCCGGCATCGATCAATATTTTCATAAAATTTGCAAATTTTGCAGGTCCCAAAATTTAAGTAAAAATTACATATTACGGCTTTCCCTTGATTATTTGGGTGAAATGGGCAAGAAAGAATAAAAGGGTTGAACCAAAAGACCTACAATCGGATGATCTAAAACATGGGCAACTTTGTTGCAAGATATGTGGCATTTATGGAACAATGTATAAAACGTAAATGAAAAAGAGACTCTTTGCTGGAAAACCCTATTTTCATGCTTTTGATGAAAAATCGTCAAAAAATGAAATCCGCGGGATGCCGGCATCGAGCAAAATTTTCATAAAATTTGCAAATTTTGCAGGTCCCAAAATTTAAGTAAAAATCACATATTACGGCTTTCCCTTGATTATTTGGGTGAAATGGGCAAGAAAGAATAAAAGGGTTGAACCAAAAGACCTACAATCGGATGATCTAAAACATGGGCAACTTTGTTGCAAGATATGTGGCATTTATGGAACAATGTATAAAACGTAAATGAAAAAGAGACTCTTCGCTGGAAAACCCTATTTTCATGCTTTTGATGAAAAATCGTCAAAAAATGAAATCCGCGGGATGCCGGCATCGAGCAAAATTTTCATAAAATTTGCAAATTTTGCAGGTCCCAAAATTTAAGTAAAAATCACATATTACGGCTTTCCCTTGATTATTTGGGTGAAATGGGCAAGAAAGAATAAAAGGGTTGAACCAAAAGACCTACAATCGGATGATCTAAAACATGGGCTACTTTGTTGCAAGATATGTGGTATTTATGGAACAATGTATAAAACATAAATGAAGAAGAGACTCTTTGCTGGAAAACCCTATTTCATGAATTTTGATGAAAAATCGTCAAAAAATGAAATCCGCGCGATGCCGGCATCGATCAAAATTTTCATAAAATTTGCAAATTTTGCAGGTCCCAAAATTTAAGTAAAATTCACATATTACGGCTTTCCCTTGATTATTTGGGTGAAATGGGCAAGAAAGAATAAAAGGGTTGAACCAAAAGACCTACAATCGGATGATCTAAAACATGGGCTACTTTGTTGCAAGATATGTGGTATTTATGGAACAATGTATAAAACGTAAATGAAAAAGAGACTCTTTGCTGGAAAACCCTATTTTCATGCTTTTGATGAAAAATCGTCAAAAAATTAAATCCGCGCGATGCCGGCATCGATCAAAATTTTCATAAAATTTGCAAATTTTGCAGGTCCCAAAATTTAAGTAAAAATCACATATTACGGCTTTCCCTTGATTATTTGGGTGAAATGGGCAAGAAAGAATAAAAGGGTTGAACCAAAAGACCTACAATCGGATGATCTAAAACATGGGCAACTTTGTTGCAAGATATGTGGTATTTATGGAACAATGTATAAAACGTAAATGAAAAAGAGACTATTTGCTGGAAAACCCTATATTCATGCATTTTGATGAAAAATTGTCAAAAAATTAAATCCGCGCGATGCCGGCATCGATCAAAATTTTCATAAAATTTGCAAATTTTGCAGGTCCCAAAATTTAAGTAAAAATCACATATTACGGCTTTCCCTTGATTATTTGGGTGAAATGGGCAAGAAAGAATAAAAGGGTTGAACCAAAAGACCTACAATCGGATGATCTAAAACATGGGCAACTTTGTTGCAAGATATGTGGCATTTATGGAACAATGTATAAAACGTAAATGAAAAAGAGACTCTTTGCTGGAAAACCCTATTTTCATGCTTTTGATGAAAAATCGTCAAAAAATGAAATCCGCGCGATGCCGGCATCAATCAAAATTTTCATAAAATTTGCAAATTTTGCAGGTCCCAAAATTTAAGTAAAAATCACATATTACGGCTTTCCCTTGATTATTTGGGTGAAATGGGCAAGAAAGAATAAAAGGGTTGAACCAAAAGACCTACAATCGGATGATCTAAAACATGGGCAACTTTGTTGCAAGATATGTGGCATTTATGGAACAATGTATAAAACGTAAATGAAAAAGAGACTCTTTGCTGGAAAACCCTATTTTCATGCTTTTGATGAAAAATCGTCAAAAAATGAAATCCGCGGGATGCCGGCATCGAGCAAAATTTTCATAAAATTTGCAAATTTTGCAGGTCCCAAAATTTAAGTAAAAATCACATATTACGGCTTTCCCTTGATTATTTGGGTGAAATGGGCAAGAAAGAATAAAAGGGTTGAACCAAAAGACCTACAATCGGATGATCTAAAACATGGGCTACTTTGTTGCAAGATATGTGGTATTTATGGAACAATGTATAAAACGTAAATGAAAAAGAGACTCTTTGCTGGAAAACCCTATTTTCATGCTTTTGATGAAAAATCGTCAAAAAATGAAATCCGCGCGATGCCGGCATCGATCAAAATTTTCATAAAATTTGCAAATTTTGCAGGTCCCAAAATTTAAGTAAAAATTACATATTACGGCTTTCCCTTGATTATTTGGGTGAAATGGGCAAGAAAGAATAAAAGGGTTGAACCAAAAGACCTACAATCGGATGATCTAAAACATGGGCAACTTTGTTGCAAGATATGTGGCATTTAAGGAACAATGTATAAAACATAAATGAAGAAGAGACTCATTGCTGGAAAACCCTATTTTCATGCATTTTGATGAAAAATCGTCAAAAAATGAAATCCGCGCGATGCCGGCATCGATCAAAATTTTCATAAAATTTGCAAATTTTGCAAAATTTTGCAGGTCCCAAAATTTAAGTAAAAATCACATGTTACGGCTTTCCCTTGATTATTTGGGTGAAATGGGCAAGAAAGAATAAAAGGGTTGAACCGAAAGACCTACAATCGGATGATCTAAAACATGGGCTACTTTGTTGTAAGATATGTGGCATTTAAGGAACAATGTATAAAACGTAAATGAAAAAGAGACTCTTTGCTGGAAAGCCCTATTTTCATGCTTTTGATGAAAAATCGTCAAAAAGTGAAATCCGCGCGATGCCGGCATCGATCAAAATTTTCATAAAATTTGCAAATTTTGCAGGTCCCAAAATTTAAGTAAAAATCACATATTACGGCTTTCCCTTGATTATTTGGGTGAAATGGGCAAGAAAGAATGAAAGGGTTGAACCGAAAGACCTACAATCGGATGATCTCAAACATGGGCTACTTTGTTGCAAGATATGTGGTATTTATGGAACAATGTATAAAACATAAATGAAGAAGAGACTCTTTGCTGGAAAACCCTATTTTCATGCATTTTGATGAAAAATCGTCAAAAAATGAAATCCGCGCGATGCCGGCATCGATCAAAATTTTCATAAAATTTGCAAATTTTGCAAAATTTTGCAGGTCCCAAATTTAAGTAAAAATCACATATTGCGGCTTTCCCTTGATTATTTGGGTGAAATGGGCAAGAAAGAATAAAAGGGTTGAACCAAAAGACCTACAATCGGATGATCTAAAACATGGGCAACTTTGTTGCAAGATATGTGGCATTTATGGAACAATGTATAAAACGTAAATGAAAAAGAGACTCTTTGCTGGAAAACCCTATTTTCATGCATTTTGATGAAAAATCGTCAAAAAATGAAATCCGCGCGATGCCGGCATCGATCAAAATTTTCATAAAATTTGCAAATTTTGCAAAATTTTGCAGGTCCCAAATTTAAGTAAAAATCACATATTACGGCTTTCGCTTGATTATTTGGGTGAAAAGGGCAAGAAAGAATAAAAGGGTTGAACCAAAAGACCTACAATCGGATGATCTAAAACACGGGCTACTTTGTTGCAAGATATGTGGCATTTAAGGAACAATGCATAAAACATAAATGAAAAAGAGACTCTTTGCTGGAAAACCCTATTTTCATGCATTTTGATGAAAAATCGTCAAAAAATGAAATCCGCGCGATGCCGGCATCGATCAAAATTTTCATAAAATTTGCAAATTTTGCAAATTTTGCAGGTCCCAAAATTTAAGTAAAAATCACATATTACGGCTTTCGCTTGATTATTTGGGTGAAATGGGCAAGAAAGAATAAAAGGGTTGAACCAAAAGACCTACAATCGGATGATCTAAAACATGGGCTACTTTGTTGCAAGATATGTGGCATTTAAGGAACAATGCATAAAACATAAATGAAAAAGAGACTCTTTGCTGGAAAACCCTATTTTCATGCATTTTGATGAAAAATCGTCAAAATATGAAATCCGCGCGATGCCGGCATCGATCAAAATTTTCATAAAATTTGCAAATTTTGCAAATTTTGCAGGTCCCAAAATTTAAGTAAAAATCACATATTACGGCTTTCCCTTGATTAATTGGGTGAAATGGGCAAGAAAGAATAAAAGGGTTGAACCAAAAGACCTACAATCGGATGATCTAAAACATGGGCAACTTTGTTGCAAGATATGTGGTATTTATGGAACAATGTATAAAACATAAATGAAGAAGAGACTCTTTGCTGGAAAACCCTATTTTCATGCTTTTGATGAAAAATCGTCAAAAAATGAAATCCGCGCGATGCCGGCATCAATCAAAATTTTCATAAAATTTGCAAATTTTGCAGGTCCCAAATTTAAGTAAAAAATTACATATTACGGCTTTCCCTTGATTATCTGGGTGAAATGGGCAAGAAAGAATAAAAGGGTTGAACCAAAAGACCTACAATCGGATGATCTAAAACATGGGCAACTTTGTTGCAAGATATGTGGCATTTAAGGAACAATGTATAAAACATAAATGAAGAAGAGACTCATTGCTGGAAAACCCTATTTTCATGCATTTTGATGAAAAATCGTCAAAAAATGAAATCCGCGCGATGCCGGCATCGATCAAAATTTTCATAAAATTTGCAAATTTTGCAAAATTTTGCAGGTCCCAAAATTTAAGTAAAAATCACATGTTACGGCTTTCCCTTGATTATTTGGGTGAAATGGGGCAAGAAAGAATAAAAGGGTTGAACCGAAAGACCTACAATCGGATGATCTCAAACATGGGCTACTTTGTTGTAAGATATGTGGCATTTAAGGAACAATGTATAAAACGTAAATGAAAAAGAGACTCTTTGCTGGAAAGCCCTATTTTCATGCTTTTGATGAAAAATCGTCAAAAAGTGAAATCCGCGCGATGCCGGCATCGATCAAAATTTTCATAAAATTTGCAAATTTTGCAGGTCCCAAAATTTAAGTAAAAATCACATATTACGGCTTTCCCTTGATTATTTGGGTGAAATGGGCAAGAAAGAATGAAAGGGTTGAACCGAAAGACCTACAATCGGATGATCTCAAACATGGGCTACTTTGTTGCAAGATATGTGGTATTTATGGAACAATGTATAAAACATAAATGAAGAAGAGACTCTTTGCTGGAAAACCCTATTTTCATGCATTTTGATGAAAAATCGTCAAAAAATGAAATCCGCGCGATGCCGGCATCGATCAAAATTTTCATAAAATTTGCAAATTTTGCAAAATTTTGCAGGTCCCAAATTTAAGTAAAAATCACATATTGCGGCTTTCCCTTGATTATTTGGGTGAAATGGGCAAGAAAGAATAAAAGGGTTGAACCAAAAGACCTACAATCGGATGATCTAAAACATGGGCTACTTTGTTGTAAGATATGTGGCATTTAAGGAACAATGCATAAAACATAAATGAAAAAGAGACTCTTTGCTGGAAAACCCTATTTTCATGCATTTTGATGAAAAATCGTCAAAATATGAAATCCGCGCGATGCCGGCATCGATCAAAATTTTCATAAAATTTGCAAATTTTGCAAATTTTGCAGGTCCCAAAATTTAAGTAAAAATCACATATTACGGCTTTCCCTTGATTAATTGGGTGAAATGGGCAAGAAAGAATAAAAGGGTTGAACCAAAAGACCTACAATCGGATGATCTAAAACATGGGCAACTTTGTTGCAAGATATGTGGTATTTATGGAACAATGTATAAAACATAAATGAAGAAGAGACTCTTTGCTGGAAAACCCTATTTTCATGCTTTTGATGAAAAATCGTCAAAAAATGAAATCCGCGCGATGCCGGCATCAATCAAAATTTTCATAAAATTTGCAAATTTTGCAGGTCCCAAAATTTAAGTAAAAATTACATATTACGGCTTTCCCTTGATTATTTGGGTGAAATGGGCAAGAAAGAATAAAAGGGTTGAACCAAAAGACCTACAATCGGATGATCTAAAACATGGGCAACTTTGTTGCAAGATATGTGGCATTTAAGGAACAATGTATAAAACATAAATGAAGAAGAGACTCATTGCTGGAAAACCCTATTTTCATGCATTTTGATGAAAAATCGTCAAAAAATGAAATCCGCGCGATGCCGGCATCGATCAAAATTTTCATAAAATTTGCAAATTTTGCAAAATTTTGCAGGTCCCAAAATTTAAGTAAAAATCACATGTTACGGCTTTCCCTTGATTATTTGGGTGAAATGGGCAAGAAAGAATAAAAGGGTTGAACCGAAAGACCTACAATCGGATGATCTCAAACATGGGCTACTTTGTTGTAAGATATGTGGCATTTAAGGAACAATGTATAAAACGTAAATGAAAAAGAGACTCTTTGCTGGAAAGCCCTATTTTCATGCTTTTGATGAAAAATCGTCAAAAAGTGAAATCCGCGCGATGCCGGCATCGATCAAAATTTTCATAAAATTTGCAAATTTTGCAGGTCCCAAAATTTAAGTAAAAATCACATATTACGGCTTTCCCTTGATTATTTGGGTGAAATGGGCAAGAAAGAATGAAAGGGTTGAACCGAAAGACCTACAATCGGATGATCTCAAACATGGGCTACTTTGTTGCAAGATATGTGGTATTTATGGAACAATGTATAAAACATAAATGAAGAAGAGACTCTTTGCTGGAAAACCCTATTTTCATGCATTTTGATGAAAAATCGTCAAAAAATGAAATCCGCGCGATGCCGGCATCGATCAAAATTTTCATAAAATTTGCAAATTTTGCAAAATTTTGCAGGTCCCAAATTTAAGTAAAAATCACATATTACGGCTTTCCCTTGATTATTTGGGTGAAATGGGCAAGAAAGAATGAAAGGGTTGAACCGAAAGACCTACAATCGGATGATCTCAAACATGGGCTACTTTGTTGCAAGATATGTGGTATTTATGGAACAATGTATAAAACATAAATGAAGAAGAGACTCTTTGCTGGAAAACCCTATTTTCATGCATTTTGATGAAAAATCGTCAAAAAATGAAATCCGCGCGATGCCGGCATCGATCAAAATTTTCATAAAATTTGCAAATTTTGCAAATTTTGCAGGTCCCAAAATTTAAGTAAAAATCACATGTTACGGCTTTCCCTTGATTATTTGGGTGAAATGGGCAAGAAAGAATAAAAGGGTTGAACCGAAAGACCTACAATCGGATGATCTCAAACATGGGCTACTTTGTTGTAAGATATGTGGCATTTAAGGAACAATGTATAAAACATAAATGAAGAAGAGACTCTTTGCTGGAAAACCCTATTTTCATGCATTTTGATGAAAAATCGTCAAAAAATGAAATCCGCGCGATGCCGGCATCAATCAAAATTTTCATAAAATTTGCAAATTTTGCAGGTCCCAAAATTTAAGTAAAAATTACATATTACGGCTTTCCCTTGATTATTTGGGTGAAATGGGCAAGAAAGAATAAAAGGGTTGAACCAAAAGACCTACAATCGGATGATCTAAAACATGGGCAACTTTGTTGCAAGATATGTGGCATTTAAGGAACAATGTATAAAACATAAATGAAGAAGAGACTCATTGCTGGAAAACCCTATTTTCATGCATTTTGATGAAAAATCGTCAAAAAATGAAATCCGCGCGATGCCGGCATCGATCAAAATTTTCATAAAATTTGCAAATTTTGCAAAATTTTGCAGGTCCCAAAATTTAAGTAAAAATCACATGTTACGGCTTTCCCTTGATTATTTGGGTGAAATGGGCAAGAAAGAATAAAAGGGTTGAACCGAAAGACCTACAATCGGATGATCTCAAACATGGGCTACTTTGTTGTAAGATATGTGGCATTTAAGGAACAATGTATAAAACGTAAATGAAAAAGAGACTCTTTGCTGGAAAGCCCTATTTTCATGCTTTTGATGAAAAATCGTCAAAAAGTGAAATCCGCGCGATGCCGGCATCGATCAAAATTTTCATAAAATTTGCAAATTTTGCAGGTCCCAAAATTTAAGTAAAAATCACATATTACGGCTTTCCCTTGATTATTTGGGTGAAATGGGCAAGAAAGAATGAAAGGGTTGAACCGAAAGACCTACAATCGGATGATCTCAAACATGGGCTACTTTGTTGCAAGATATGTGGTATTTATGGAACAATGTATAAAACATAAATGAAGAAGAGACTCTTTGCTGGAAAACCCTATTTTCATGCATTTTGATGAAAAATCGTCAAAAAATGAAATCCGCGCGATGCCGGCATCGATCAAAATTTTCATAAAATTTGCAAATTTTGCAAAATTTTGCAGGTCCCAAATTTAAGTAAAAATCACATATTGCGGCTTTCCCTTGATTATTTGGGTGAAATGGGCAAGAAAGAATAAAAGGGTTGAACCAAAAGACCTACAATCGGATGATCTAAAACATGGGCAACTTTGTTGCAAGATATGTGGCATTTATGGAACAATGTATAAAACATAAATGAAGAAGAGACTCTTTGCTGGAAAACCCTATTTTCATGCATTTTGATGAAAAATCGTCAAAAAATGAAATCCGCGCGATGCCGGCATCGATCAAAATTTTCATAAAATTTGCAAATTTTGCAAAATTTTGCAGGTCCCAAATTTAAGTAAAAATCACATATTACGGCTTTCCCTTGATTATTTGGGTGAAATGGGCAAGAAAGAATAAAAGGGTTGAACCAAAAGACCTACAATCGGATGATCTAAAACATGGGCTACTTTGTTGTAAGATATGTGGCATTTAAGGAACAATGCATAAAACATAAATGAAAAAGAGACTCTTTGCTGGAAAACCCTATTTTCATGCATTTTGATGAAAAATCGTCAAAAAATGAAATCCGCGCGATGCCGGCATCGATCAAAATTTTCATAAAATTTGCAAATTTTGCAAATTTTGCAGGTCCCAAAATTTAAGTAAAAATCACATATTACGGCTTTCGCTTGATTATTTGGGTGAAATGGGCAAGAAAGAATAAAAGGGTTGAACCAAAAGACCTACAATCGGATGATCTAAAACACGGGCTACTTTGTTGCAAGATATGTGGCATTTAAGGAACAATGCATAAAACATAAATGAAAAAGAGACTCTTTGCTGGAAAACCCTATTTTCATGCATTTTGATGAAAAATCGTCAAAATATGAAATCCGCGCGATGCCGGCATCGATCAAAATTTTCATAAAATTTGCAAATTTTGCAAATTTTGCAGGTCCCAAAATTTAAGTAAAAATCACATATTACGGCTTTCCCTTGATTAATTGGGTGAAATGGGCAAGAAAGAATAAAAGGGTTGAACCAAAAGACCTACAATCGGATGATCTAAAACATGGGCAACTTTGTTGCAAGATATGTGGTATTTATGGAACAATGTATAAAACATAAATGAAGAAGAGACTCTTTGCTGGAAAACCCTATTTTCATGCATTTTGATGAAAAATCGTCAAAAAATGAAATCCGCGCGATGCCGGCATCGATCAAAATTTACATAAAATTTGCAAATTTTGCAAAATTTTGCAGGTCCCAAATTTAAGTAAAAATCACATATTACGGCTTTCCCTTGATTATTTGGGTGAAATGGGCAAGAAAGAATAAAAGGGTTGAACCGAAAGACCTACAATCGGATGATCTAAAACATGGGCAACTTTGTTGCAAGATATGTGGCATTTATGGAACAATGTATAAAACATAAATGAAGAAGAGACTCTTTGCTGGAAAACCCTATTTTCATGCATTTTGATGAAAAATTGTCAAAAAATGAAATCCGCGCGAAGCCGTCATCGATCAAAATTTTCATAAAATTTGCAAATTTTGCAAAATTTTGTAGGTCCCAAAATTTAAGTAAAAATCACATATTACGGCTTTCCCTTGATTATTTGGGTGAAATGGGCAAGAAAGAATAAAAGGGTTGAACCAAAAGACCTACAATCGGATGATCTAAAACATGGGCTACTTTGTTGTAAGATATGTGGCATTTAAGGAACAATGCATAAAACATAAATGAAAAAGAGACTCTTTGCTGGAAAACCCTATTTTCATGCATTTTGATGAAAAATCGTCAAAAAATGAAATCCGCGCGATGCCGGCATCGATCAAAATTTTCATAAAATTTGCAAATTTTGCAAAATTTTGCAGGTCCCAAATTTAAGTAAAAATCACATATTGCGGCTTTCCCTTGATTATTTGGGTGAAATGGGCAAGAAAGAATAAAAGGGTTGAACCAAAAGACCTACAATCGGATGATCTAAAACATGGGCAACTTTGTTGCAAGATATGTGGCATTTATGGAACAATGTATAAAACATAAATGAAGAAGAGACTCTTTGCTGGAAAACCCTATTTTCATGCATTTTGATGAAAAATCGTCAAAAAATGAAATCCGCGCGAAGCCGTCATCGATCAAAATTTTCATAAAATTTGCAAATTTTGCAAAATTTTGTAGGTCCCAAAATTTAAGTAAAAATCACATATTACGGCTTTCCCTTGATTATTTGGGTGAAATGGGCAAGAAAGAATAAAAGGGTTGAACCAAAAGACCTACAATCGGATGATCTAAAACATGGGCAACTTTGTTGCAAGATATGTGGCATTTATGGAACAATGTATAAAACATAAATGAAGAAGAGACTCTTTGCTGGAAAACCCTATTTTCATGCATTTTGATGAAAAATCGTCAAAAAATGAAATCCGCGCGATGCCGGCATCGATCAAAATTTTCATAAAATTTGCAAATTTTGCAAAATTTTGCAGGTCCCAAATTTAAGTAAAAATCACATATTACGGCTTTCCCTTGATTATTTGGGTGAAATGGGCAAGAAAGAATAAAAGGGTTGAACCAAAAGACCTACAATCGGATGATCTAAAACATGGGCTACTTTGTTGTAAGATATGTGGCATTTAAGGAACAATGCATAAAACATAAATGAAAAAGAGACTCTTTGCTGGAAAACCCTATTTTCATGCATTTTGATGAAAAATCGTCAAAAAATGAAATCCGCGCGATGCCGGCATCGATCAAAATTTTCATAAAATTTGCAAATTTTGCAAATTTTGCAGGTCCCAAAATTTAAGTAAAAATCACATATTACGGCTTTCCCTTGATTATTTGGGTGAAATGGGCAAGAAAGAATAAAAGGGTTGAACCAAAAGACCTACAATCGGATGATCTAAAACATGGGCAACTTTGTTGCAAGATATGTGGCATTTATGGAACAATGTATAAAACATAAATGAAGAAGAGACTCTTTGCTGGAAAACCCTATTTTCATGCATTTTGATGAAAAATCGTCAAAAAATGAAATCCGCGCGATGCCGGCATCGATCAAAATTTTCATAAAATTTGCAAATTTTGCAAAATTTTGCAGGTCCCAAAATTTAAGTAAAAATCACATATTACGGCTTTCCCTTGATTATTTGGGTGAAATGGGCAAGAAAGAATAAAAGGGTTGAACCAAAAGACCTACAATCGGATGATCTAAAACATGGGCAACTTTGTTGCAAGATATGTGGCATTTATGGAACAATGTATAAAACATAAATGAAGAAGAGACTCTTTGCTGGGAAACCCTATTTTCATGCATTTTGATGAAAAATCGTCAAAAAATGAAATCCGCGCGATGCCGGCATCGATCAAAAGTTTCATAAAATTTGCAAATTTTGCAGGTCCCAAAATTTAAGTAAAAATCACATATTACGGCTTTCCCTTGATTATTTGGGTGAAATGGGCAAGAAAGAATAAAAGGGTTGAACCAAAAGACCTACAATCGGATGATCTAAAACATGGTCAACTTTGTTGCAAGATATGTGGTATTTATGGAACAATGTATAAAACATAAATGAAGAAGAGACTCTTTGCTGGAAAACCCTATTTTCATGCATTTTGATGAAAAATCGTCAAAAAATGAAATCCGCGCGATGCCGGCATCGATCAAAATTTTCATAAAATTTGCAAATTTTGCAAAATTTTGCAGGTCCCAAAATTTAAGTAAAAATCACATATTACGGCTTTCCCTTGATTAATTGGGTGAAATGGGCAAGAAAGAATAAAAGGGTTGAACCGAAAGACCTACAATCGGATGATCTAAAACATGGGCAACTTTGTTGCAAGATATGTGGCATTTATGGAACAATGTATAAAACGTAAATGAAAAAGAGACTCTTTGCTGGAAAACCCTATTTTCATGCTTTTGATGAAAAATCGTCAAAAAGTGAAATCCGCGCGATGCCGGCATCGATCAAAATTTTCATAAAATTTGTAAATTTTGCAAATTTTGCAGGTCCCAAAATTTAAGTAAAAATCACATATTACGGCTTTCCCTTGATTATTTGGGTGAAATGGGCAAGAAAGAATGAAAGGGTTGAACCGAAAGACCTACAATCGGATGATCTCAAACATGGGCTACTTTGTTGCAAGATATGTGGTATTTATGGAACAATGTATAAAACATAAATGAAGAAGAGACTCTTTGCTGGAAAACCCTATTTTCATGCATTTTGATGAAAAATCGTCAAAAAATGAAATCCGCGCGATGCCGGCATCGATCAAAATTTTCATAAAATTTGCAAATTTTGCAAAATTTTGCAGGTCCCAAATTTAAGTAAAAATCACATATTGCGGCTTTCCCTTGATTATTTGGGTGAAATGGGCAAGAAAGAATAAAGGGGTTGAACCAAAAGACCTACAATCGGATGATCTAAAACACGGGCTACTTTGTTGCAAGATATGTGGCATTTATGGAACAATGTATAAAACATAAATGAAGAAGAGACTCTTTGCTGGAAAACCCTATTTTCATGCATTTTGATGAAAAATTGTCAAAAAATGAAATCCGCGCGATGCCGGCATCGATCAAAATTTTCATAAAATTTGCAAATTTTGCAAAATTTTGCAGGTCCCAAAATTTAAGTAAAAATCACATGTTACGGCTTTCCCTTCATTATTTGGGTGAAATGGGCAAGAAAGAATAAAAGGGTTGAACCGAAAGACCTACAATCGGATGATCTAAAACATGGGCAACTTTGTTGCAAGATATGTGGCATTTATGGAACAATGTATAAAACGTAAATGAAAAAGAGACTCTTTGCTGGAAAACCCTATTTTCATGCTTTTGATGAAAAATCGTCAAAAAGTGAAATCCGCGCGATGCCGGCATCGATCAAAATTTTCATAAAATTTGCAAATTTTGCAGGTCCCAAAATTTAAGTAAAAATCACATATTACGGCTTTCCCTTGATTATTTGGGTGAAATGGGCAAGAAAGAATAAAAGGGTTGAACCAAAAGACCTACAATCGGATGATCTAAAACATGGTCAACTTTGTTGCAAGATATGTGGTATTTATGGAACAATGTATAAAACATAAATGAAGAAGAGACTCTTTGCTGGAAAACCCTATTTTCATGCATTTTGATGAAAAATCGTCAAAAAATGAAATCCGCGCGATGCCGGCATCGATCAAAATTTTCATAAAATTTGTAAATTTTGCAAATTTTGCAGGTCCCAAAATTTAAGTAAAAATCACATATTACGGCTTTCCCTTGATTATTTGGGTGAAATGGGCAAGAAAGAATGAAAGGGTTGAACCGAAAGACCTACAATCGGATGATCTCAAACATGGGCTACTTTGTTGCAAGATATGTGGTATTTATGGAACAATGTATAAAACATAAATGAAGAAGAGACTCTTTGCTGGAAAACCCTATTTTCATGCATTTTGATGAAAAATCGTCAAAAAATGAAATCCGCGCGATGCCGGCATCGATCAAAATTTTCATAAAATTTGCAAATTTTGCAAAATTTTGCAGGTCCCAAATTTAAGTAAAAATCACATATTGCGGCTTTCCCTTGATTATTTGGGTGAAATGGGCAAGAAAGAATAAAAGGGTTGAACCAAAAGACCTACAATCGGATGATCTAAAACATGGGCAACTTTGTTGCAAGATATGTGGCATTTATGGAACAATGTATAAAACATAAATGAAGAAGAGACTCTTTGCTGGAAAACCCTATTTTCATGCATTTTGATGAAAAATTGTCAAAAAATGAAATCCGCGCGATGCCGGCATCGATCAAAATTTTCATAAAATTTGCAAATTTTGCAAAATTTTGCAGGTCCCAAAATTTAAGTAAAAATCACATGTTACGGCTTTCCCTTCATTATTTGGGTGAAATGGGCAAGAAAGAATAAAAGGGTTGAACCGAAAGACCTACAATCGGATGATCTAAAACATGGGCAACTTTGTTGCAAGATATGTGGCATTTATGGAACAATGTATAAAACGTAAATGAAAAAGAGACTCTTTGCTGGAAAACCCTATTTTCATGCTTTTGATGAAAAATCGTCAAAAAGTGAAATCCGCGCGATGCCGGCATCGATCAAAATTTTCATAAAATTTGTAAATTTTGCAAATTTTGCAGGTCCCAAAATTTAAGTAAAAATCACATGTTACGGCTTTCCCTTCATTATTTGGGTGAAATGGGCAAGAAAGAATAAAAGGGTTGAACCAAAAGACCTAGAATCGGATGATCTCAAACATGGGCTACTTTGTTGCAAGATATGTGGCATTTATGGAACAATGTATAAAACATAAATGAAGAAGAGACTCTTTGCTGGAAAACCCTATTTTCATGCATTTTGATGAAAAATCGTCAAAAAATGAAATCCGCGCGATGCCGGCATCGATCAAAATTTTCATAAAATTTGCAAATTTTGCAAATTTTGCAGGTCCCGAAATTTAGGTGAAAATCACGTATTACGGCTTTCAGTTAATTATTTGGGTGAAATAGGCAAGAAAGAATAAAAGAGTTGAACCGAAAGACCTACAATCGGATGATCTAAAACATGGGCAACTTTGTTGCAAGATATGTGGCATTTATGGAACAATGTATAAAACATAAATGAAGAAGAGACTCTTTGCTGGAAAACCCTATTTTCATGCATTTTGATGAAAAATCGTCAAAAAGTGAAATCCGCGCGATGCCGGCATCGATCAAAATTTTCATAAAATTTGTAAATTTTGCAAATTTTGCAGGTCCCAAAATTTAAGTAAAAATCACATGTTACGGCTTTCCCTTCATTATTTGGGTGAAATGGGCAAGAAAGAATAAAAGGGTTGAACCAAAAGACCTAGAATCGGATGATCTCAAATATGGGCTACTTTGTTGCAAGATATGTGGTATTTATGGAACAATGTATAAAACATAAATGAAGAAGAGACTCTTTGCTGGAAAACCCTATTTTCATGCATTTTGATGAAAAATCGTCAAAAAGTGAAATCCGCGCGATGCCGGCATCGATCAAAATTTTCATAAAATTTGCAAATTTTGCAAAATTTTGCAGGTCCCAAAATTTAAGTAAAAATCACATATTACGGCTTTCCCTTGATTAATTGGGTGAAATGGGCAAGAAAGAATAAAAGGGTTGAACCGAAAGACCTACAATCGGATGATCTAAAACATGGGCAACTTTGTTGCAAGATATGTGGCATTTATGGAACAATGTATAAAACGTAAATGAAAAAGAGACTCTTTGCTGGAAAACCATATTTTCATGCTTTTGATGAAAAATCGTCAAAAAGTGAAATCCGCGCGATGCCGGCATCGATCAAAATTTTCATAAAATTTGTAAATTTTGCAAATTTTGCAGGTCCCAAAATTTAAGTAAAAATCACATGTTACGGCTTTCCCTTGATTAATTGGGTGAAATGGGCAAGAAAGAATAAAAGGGTTGAACCGAAAGACCTACAATCGGATGATCTAAAACATGGGCAACTTTGTTGCAAGATATGTGGCATTTATGGAACAATGTATAAAACATAAATGAAGAAGAGACTCTTTGCTGGAAAACCCTATTTTCATGCATTTTGATGAAAAATCGTCAAAAAATGAAATCCGCGCAATGCCGGCATCGATCAAAATTTTCATAAAATTTGCAAATTTTGCAGGTCCCAAAATTTAAGTAAAAATCACATATTACGGCTTTCCCTTGATTAATTGGGTGAAATGCGCAAGAAAGAATAAAAGGGTTGAACCGAAAGACCTACAATCGGATGATCTAAAACATGGGCAACTTTGTTGCAAGATATGTGGCATTTATGGAACAATGTATAAAACATAAATGAAGAAGAGACTCTTTGCTGGAAAACCCTATTTTCATGCATTTTGATGAAAAATCGTCAAAAAATGAAATCCGCGCAATGCCGGCATCGATCAAAATTTTCATAAAATTTGCAAATTTTGCAGGTCCCAAAATTTAAGTAAAAATCACATATTACGGCTTTCCCTTGATTAATTGGGTGAAATGCGCAAGAAAGAATAAAAGGGTTGAACCGAAAGACCTACAATCGGATGATCTAAAACATGGGCAACTTTGTTGCAAGATATGTGGCATTTATGGAACAATGTATAAAACATAAATGAAGAAGAGACTCTTTGCTGGAAAACCCTATTTTCATGCATTTTGATGAAAAATCGTCAAAAAATGAAATCCGCGCAATGCCGGCATCGATCAAAATTTTCATAAAATTTGCAAATTTTGCAGGTCCCAAAATTTAAGTAAAAATCACATATTACGGCTTTCCCTTGATTAATTGGGTGAAATGCGCAAGAAAGAATAAAAGGGTTGAACCGAAAGACCTACAATCGGATGATCTAAAACATGGGCAACTTTGTTGCAAGATATGTGGCATTTATGGAACAATGTATAAAACGTAAATGAAAAAGAGACTCTTTGCTGGAAAACCCTATTTTCATGCTTTTGATGAAAAATCGTCAAAAAGTGAAATCCGCGCGATGCCGGCACCGATCAAAATTTTCATAAAATTTGCAAATTTAGCAAAATTTTGCAGGTCCCAAAATTTAAGTAAAAATCACATATTACGGCTTTCCCTTGATTAATTGGGTGAAATGGGCAAGAAAGAATAAAAGGGTTGAACCAAAAGACCTAGAATCGGATGATCTCAAACATGGGCTACTTTGTTGCAAGATATGTGGCATTTATGGAACAATGTATAAAACATAAATGAAGAAGAGACTCTTTGCTGGAAAACCCTATTTTCATGCATTTTGATGAAAAATCGTCAAAAAATGAAATCCGCGCGATGCCAGCATCGATCAAAATTTTCATAAAATTTGCAAATTTTGCAGGTCCCAAAATTTAAGTAAAAATCACATATTACGGCTTTCGCTTGATTAATTGGGTGAAATGGGCAAGAAAGAATAAAAGGGTTGAACCAAAAGACCTAGAATCGGATGATCTCAAACATGGGCTACTTTGTTGCAAGATATGTGGCATTTATGGAACAATGTATAAAACATAAATGAAGAAGAGACTCTTTGCTGGAAAACCCTATTTTCATGCATTTTGATGAAAAATCGTCAAAAAATGAAATCCGCGCGATGCCGGCATCGATCAAAATTTTCATAAAATTTGCAAATTTTGCAGGTCCCGAAATTTAGGTGAAAATCACGTATTACGGCTTTCAGTTGATTATTTGGGTGAAATAGGCAAGAAAGAATAAAAGAGTTGAACCGAAAGACCTACAATCGGATGATCTAAAACATGGGCAACTTTGTTGCAAGATATGTGGCATTTATGGAACAATGTATAAAACATAAATGAAGAAGAGACTCTTTGCTGGAAAACCCTATTTTCATGCATTTTGATGAAAAATTGTCAAAAAATGAAATCCGCGCGATGCCGGCATCGATCAAAATTTTCATAAAATTTGCAAATTTTGCAAAATTTTGCAGGTCCCAAAATTTAAGTAAAAATCACATATTACGGCTTTCCCTTGATTATTTGGGTGAAATGGGCAAGAAAGAATAAAAGGGTTGAACCAAAAGACCTACAATCGGATGATCTAAAACATGGGCAACTTTGTTGCAAGATATGTGGCATTTATGGAACAATGTATAAAACGTAAATGAAAAAGAGACTCTTTGCTGGAAAGCCCTATTTTCATGCTTTTGATGAAAAATCGTCAAAAAATGAAATCCGCGCGATGCCGGCATCGATCAAAATTTTCATAAAATTTGCAAATTTTGCAGGTCCCAAAATTTAAGTAAAAATCACATGTTACGGCTTTCCCTTCATTATTTGGGTGAAATGGGCAAGAAAGAATAAAAGGGTTGAACCAAAAGACCTAGAATCGGATGATCTCAAACATGGGCTACTTTGTTGCAAGATATGTGGTATTTATGGAACAATGTATAAAACATAAATGAAGAAGAGACTCTTTGCTGGAAAACCCTATTTTCATGCATTTTGATGAAAAATCGTCAAAAAATGAAATCCGCGCGATGCCGGCATCGATCAAAAGTTTCATAAAATTTGCAAATTTTGCAAATTTTGCAGGTCCCGAAATTTAGGTGAAAATCACGTATTACGGCTTTCAGTTGATTATTTGGGTGAAATAGGCAAGAAAGAATAAAAGAGTTGAACCGAAAGACCTACAATCGGATGATCTAAAACATGGGCAACTTTGTTGCAAGATATGTGGCATTTATGGAACAATGTATAAAACATAAATGAAGAAGAGACTCTTTGCTGGAAAACCCTATTTTCATGCATTTTGATGAAAAATCGTCAAAAAATGAAATCCGCGCAATGCCTTCATCGATCAAAATTTTCATAAAATTTGCAAATTTTGCAGGTCCCGAAATTTAGGTGAAAATCACGTATTACGGCTTTCAGTTGATTATTTGGGTGAAATAGGCAAGAAAGAATAAAAGAGTTGAACCGAAAGACCTACAATCGGATGATCTAAAACATGGGCAACTTTGTTGCAAGATATGTGGCATTTATGGAACAATGTATAAAACATAAATGAAGAAGAGACTCTTTGCTGGAAAACCCTATTTTCATGCATTTTGATGAAAAATTGTCAAAAAATGAAATCCGCGCGAAGACGTCATCGATCAAAATTTTCATAAAATTTGCAAATTTTGCAGGTCCCGAAATTTAGGTGAAAATCACGTATTACGGCTTTCAGTTGATTATTTGGGTGAAATAGGCAAGAAAGAATAAAAGAGTTGAACCGAAAGACCTACAATCGGATGATCTAAAACATGGGCAACTTTGTTGCAAGATATGTGGCATTTATGGAACAATGTATAAAACATAAATGAAGAAGAGACTCTTTGCTGGAAAACCCTATTTTCATGCATTTTGATGAAAAATTGTCAAAAAATGAAATCCGCGCGAAGACGTCATCGATCAAATTTTCATAAAATTTGCAAATTTTGCAAAATTTTGCAGGTCCCAAAATTTAAGTAAAAATCACATATTACGGCTTTCCCTTGATTATTTGGGTGAAATGGGCAAGAAAGAATAAAAGGGTTGAACCAAAAGACCTACAATCGGATGATCTAAAACATGGGCAACTTTGTTGCAAGATATGTGGCATTTATGGAACAATGTATAAAACGTAAATGAAAAAGAGACTCTTTGCTGGAAAGCCCTATTTTCATGCTTTTGATGAAAAATCGTCAAAAAGTGAAATCCGCGCGATGCCGGCACCGATCAAAATTTTCATAAAATTTGCAAATTTAGCAAAATTTTGCAGGTCCCAAAATTTAAGTAAAAATCACATATTACGGCTTTCCCTTGATTAATTGGGTGAAATGGGCAAGAAAGAATAAAAGGGTTGAACCAAAAGACCTAGAATCGGATGATCTCAAACATGGGCTACTTTGTTGCAAGATATGTGGCATTTATGGAACAATGTATAAAACATAAATGAAGAAGAGACTCTTTGCTGGAAAACCCTATTTTCATGCATTTTGATGAAAAATTGTCAAAAAATGAAATCCGCGCGATGCCGGCATCGATCAAAATTTTCATAAAATTTGCAAATTTTGCAGGTCCCAAAATTTAAGTAAAAATCACATATTACGGCTTTCCCTTGATTAATTGGGTGAAATGGGCAAGAAAGAATAAAAGGGTTGAACCAAAAGACCTAGAATCGGATGATCTCAAACATGGGCAACTTTGTTGCAAGATATGTGGCATTTATGGAACAATGTATAAAACGTAAATGAAAAAGAGACTCTTTGCTGGAAAACCCTATTTTCATGCTTTTGATGAAAAATCGTCAAAAAGTGAAATCCGCGCGATGCCGGCACCGATCAAAATTTTCATAAAATTTGCAAATTTAGCAAAATTTTGCAGGTCCCAAAATTTAAGTAAAAATCACATATTACGGCTTTCCCTTGATTAATTGGGTGAAATGGGCAAGAAAGAATAAAAGGGTTGAACCAAAAGACCTAGAATCGGATGATCTCAAACATGGGCTACTTTGTTGCAAGATATGTGGCATTTATGGAACAATGTATAAAACATAAATGAAGAAGAGACTCTTTGCTGGAAAACCCTATTTTCATGCATTTTGATGAAAAATCGTCAAAAAATGAAATCCGCGCGATGCCGGCATCGATCAAAATTTTCATAAAATTTGCAAATTTTGCAGGTCCCAAAATTTAAGTAAAAATCACATATTACGGCTTTCCCTTGATTAATTGGGTGAAATGGGCAAGAAAGAATAAAAGGGTTGAACCAAAAGACCTAGAATCGGATGATCTCAAACATGGGCTACTTTGTTGCAAGATATGTGGCATTTATGGAACAATGTATAAAACATAAATGAAGAAGAGACTCTTTGCTGGAAAACCCTATTTTCATGCATTTTGATGAAAAATCGTCAAAAAATGAAATCCGCGCGATGCCGGCATCGATCAAAATTTTCATAAAATTTGCAAATTTTGCAAAATTTTGCAGGTCCCAAAATTTAAGTAAAAATCACATATTACGGCTTTCCCTTGATTATTTGGGTGAAATGGGCAAGAAAGAATAAAAGGGTTGAACCAAAAGACCTACAATCGGATGATCTAAAACATGGGCAACTTTGTTGCAAGATATGTGGCATTTATGGAACAATGTATAAAACATAAATGAAGAAGAGACTCTTTGCTGGAAAACCCTATTTTCATGCATTTTGATGAAAAATTGTCAAAAAATGAAATCCGCGCGAAGACGTCATCGATCAAAATTTTCATAAAATTTGCAAATTTTGCAAAATTTTGCAGGTCCCAAAATTTAAGTAAAAATCACATATTACGGCTTTCCCTTGATTATTTGGGTGAAATGGGCAAGAAAGAATAAAAGGGTTGAACCAAAAGACCTACAATCGGATGATCTAAAACATGGGCAACTTTGTTGCAAGATATGTGGCATTTATGGAACAATGTATAAAACGTAAATGAAAAAGAGACTCTTTGCTGGAAAGCCCTATTTTCATGCTTTTGATGAAAAATCGTCAAAAAATGAAATCCGCGCGATGCCGGCATCGATCAAAATTTTCATAAAATTTGCAAATTTTGCAGGTCCCAAAATTTAAGTAAAAATCACATGTTACGGCTTTCCCTTCATTATTTGGGTGAAATGGGCAAGAAAGAATAAAAGGGTTGAACCAAAAGACCTAGAATCGGATGATCTCAAACATGGGCTACTTTGTTGCAAGATATGTGGTATTTATGGAACAATGTATAAAACATAAATGAAGAAGAGACTCTTTGCTGGAAAACCCTATTTTCATGCATTTTGATGAAAAATCGTCAAAAAATGAAATCCGCGCGATGCCGGCATCGATCAAAAGTTTCATAAAATTTGCAAATTTTGCAAATTTTGCAGGTCCCGAAATTTAGGTGAAAATCACGTATTACGGCTTTCAGTTGATTATTTGGGTGAAATAGGCAAGAAAGAATAAAAGAGTTGAACCGAAAGACCTACAATCGGATGATCTAAAACATGGGCAACTTTGTTGCAAGATATGTGGCATTTATGGAACAATGTATAAAACATAAATGAAGAAGAGACTCTTTGCTGGAAAACCCTATTTTCATGCATTTTGATGAAAAATTGTCAAAAAATGAAATCCGCGCGAAGACGTCATCGATCAAAATTTTCATAAAATTTGCAAATTTTGCAAAATTTTGCAGGTCCCAAAATTTAAGTAAAAATCACATATTACGGCTTTCCCTTGATTATTTGGGTGAAATGGGCAAGAAAGAATAAAAGGGTTGAACCAAAAGACCTACAATCGGATGATCTAAAACATGGGCAACTTTGTTGCAAGATATGTGGCATTTATGGAACAATGTATAAAACGTAAATGAAAAAGAGACTCTTTGCTGGAAAGCCCTATTTTCATGCTTTTGATGAAAAATCGTCAAAAAATGAAATCCGCGCGATGCCGGCATCGATCAAAATTTTCATAAAATTTGCAAATTTTGCAGGTCCCAAAATTTAAGTAAAAATCACATGTTACGGCTTTCCCTTCATTATTTGGGTGAAATGGGCAAGAAAGAATAAAAGGGTTGAACCAAAAGACCTAGAATCGGATGATCTCAAACATGGGCTACTTTGTTGCAAGATATGTGGTATTTATGGAACAATGTATAAAACATAAATGAAGAAGAGACTCTTTGCTGGAAAACCCTATTTTCATGCATTTTGATGAAAAATCGTCAAAAAATGAAATCCGCGCGATGCCGGCATCGATCAAAAGTTTCATAAAATTTGCAAATTTTGCAAATTTTGCAGGTCCCGAAATTTAGGTGAAAATCACGTATTACGGCTTTCAGTTGATTATTTGGGTGAAATAGGCAAGAAAGAATAAAAGAGTTGAACCGAAAGACCTACAATCGGATGATCTAAAACATGGGCAACTTTGTTGCAAGATATGTGGCATTTATGGAACAATGTATAAAACATAAATGAAGAAGAGACTCTTTGCTGGAAAACCCTATTTTCATGCATTTTGATGAAAAATCGTCAAAAAATGAAATCCGCGCAATGCCTTCATCGATCAAAATTTTCATAAAATTTGCAAATTTTGCAGGTCCCGAAATTTAGGTGAAAATCACGTATTACGGCTTTCAGTTGATTATTTGGGTGAAATAGGCAAGAAAGAATAAAAGAGTTGAACCGAAAGACCTACAATCGGATGATCTAAAACATGGGCAACTTTGTTGCAAGATATGTGGCATTTATGGAACAATGTATAAAACATAAATGAAGAAGAGACTCTTTGCTGGAAAACCCTATTTTCATGCATTTTGATGAAAAATTGTCAAAAAATGAAATCCGCGCGAAGACGTCATCGATCAAAATTTTCATAAAATTTGCAAATTTTGCAGGTCCCGAAATTTAGGTGAAAATCACGTATTACGGCTTTCAGTTGATTATTTGGGTGAAATAGGCAAGAAAGAATAAAAGAGTTGAACCGAAAGACCTACAATCGGATGATCTAAAACATGGGCAACTTTGTTGCAAGATATGTGGCATTTATGGAACAATGTATAAAACATAAATGAAGAAGAGACTCTTTGCTGGAAAACCCTATTTTCATGCATTTTGATGAAAAATTGTCAAAAAATGAAATCCGCGCGAAGACGTCATCGATCAAAATTTTCATAAAATTTGCAAATTTTGCAAAATTTTGCAGGTCCCAAAATTTAAGTAAAAATCACATATTACGGCTTTCCCTTGATTATTTGGGTGAAATGGGCAAGAAAGAATAAAAGGGTTGAACCAAAAGACCTACAATCGGATGATCTAAAACATGGGCAACTTTGTTGCAAGATATGTGGCATTTATGGAACAATGTATAAAACGTAAATGAAAAAGAGACTCTTTGCTGGAAAGCCCTATTTTCATGCTTTTGATGAAAAATCGTCAAAAAGTGAAATCCGCGCGATGCCAGCATCGATCAAAATTTTCATAAAATTTGCAAATTTAGCAAAATTTTGCAGGTCCCAAAATTTAAGTAAAAATCACATATTACGGCTTTCCCTTGATTAATTGGGTGAAATGGGCAAGAAAGAATAAAAGGGTTGAACCAAAAGACCTACAATCGGATGATCTAAAACATGGGCAACTTTGTTGCAAGATATGTGGCATTTATGGAACAATGTATAAAACATAAATGAAGAAGAGACTCTTTGCTGGAAAACCCTATTTTCATGCATTTTGATGAAAAATTGTCAAAAAATGAAATCCGCGCGATGCCGGCATCGATCAAAATTTTCATAAAATTTGCAAATTTTGCAGGTCCCGAAATTTAGGTGAAAATCACGTATTACGGCTTTCAGTTGATATAGGCAAGAAAGAATAAAAGAGTTGAACCGAAAGACCTACAATCGGATGATCTAAAACATGGGCAACTTTGTTGCAAGATATGTGGCATTTATGGAACAATGTATAAAACATAAATGAAGAAGAGACTCTTTGCTGGAAAACCCTATTTTCATGCATTTTGATGAAAAATCGTCAAAAAATGAAATCCGCGCAATGCCGGCATCGATCAAAATTTTCATAAAATTTGCAAATTTTGCAGGTCCCGAAATTTAGGTGAAAATCACGTATTACGGCTTTCAGTTGATATAGGCAAGAAAGAATAAAAGAGTTGAACCGAAAGACCTACAATCGGATGATCTAAAACATGGGCAACTTTGTTGCAAGATATGTGGCATTTATGGAACAATGTATAAAACATAAATGAAGAAGAGACTCTTTGCTGGAAAACCCTATTTTCATGCATTTTGATGAAAAATCGTCAAAAAATGAAATCCGCGCAATGCCGGCACCGATCAAAATTTTCATAAAATTTGCAAATTTTGCAAAATTTTGCAGGTCCCAAAATTTAAGTAAAAATCACATATTACGGCTTTCCCTTGATTAATTGGGTGAAATGGGCAAGAAAGAATAAAAGGGTTGAACCAAAAGACCTAGAATCGGATGATCTAAAACATGGGCAACTTTGTTGCAAGATATGTGGCATTTATGGAACAATGTATAAAACATAAATGAAGAAGAGACTCTTTGCTGGAAAACCCTATTTTCATGCATTTTGATGAAAAATCGTCAAAAAGTGAAATCCGCGCGATGCCGGCATCGATCAAAATTTTCATAAAATTTGTAAATTTTGCAAATTTTGCAGGTCCCAAAATTTAAGTAAAAATCACATGTTACGCCTTTCCTTTGATTATTTGGGTGAAATGCGCAAGAAAGAATAAAAGGGTTGAACCAAAAGACCTACAATCGGATGATCTAAAACATGGGCTACTTTGTTGTAAGATATGTGGCATTTAAGGAACAATGTATAAAACGTAAATGAAAAAGAGACTCTTTGCTGGAAAACCCTATTTTCATGCTTTTGATGAAAAATCGTCAAAAAGTGAAATCCGCGCGATGCCGGCATCGATCAAAATTTTCATAAAATTTGCAAATTTTGCAAAATTTTGCAGGTCCCAAAATTTAAGTAAAAATCACATATTACGGCTTTCCCTTGATTATTTGGGTGAAATGGGCAAGAAAGAATAAAAGGGTTGAACCAAAAGACCTACAATCGGATGATCTAAAACATGGGCAACTTTGTTGCAAGATATGTGGCATTTATGGAACAATGTATAAAACGTAAATGAAAAAGAGACTCTTTGCTGGAAAGCCCTATTTTCATGCTTTTGATGAAAAATCGTCAAAAAGTGAAATCCGCGCGATGCCGGCACCGATCAAAATTTTCATAAAATTTGCAAATTTAGCAAAATTTTGCAGGTCCCAAAATTTAAGTAAAAATCACATATTACGGCTTTCCCTTGATTAATTGGGTGAAATGGGCAAGAAAGAATAAAAGGGTTGAACCAAAAGACCTAGAATCGGATGATCTCAAACATGGGCTACTTTGTTGCAAGATATGTGGCATTTATGGAACAATGTATAAAACATAAATGAAGAAGAGACTCTTTGCTGGAAAACCCTATTTTCATGCATTTTGATGAAAAATCGTCAAAAAATGAAATCCGCGCGATGCCGGCATCGATCAAAATTTTCATAAAATTTGCAAATTTTGCAGGTCCCGAAATTTAGGTGAAAATCACGTATTACGGCTTTCAGTTGATATAGGCAAGAAAGAATAAAAGAGTTGAACCGAAAGACCTACAATCGGATGATCTAAAACATGGGCAACTTTGTTGCAAGATATGTGGCATTTATGGAACAATGTATAAAACATAAATGAAGAAGAGACTCTTTGCTGGAAAACCCTATTTTCATGCATTTTGATGAAAAATCGTCAAAAAATGAAATCCGCGCAATGCCGGCATCGATCAAAATTTTCATAAAATTTGCAAATTTTGCAGGTCCCGAAATTTAGGTGAAAATCACGTATTACGGCTTTCAGTTGATATAGGCAAGAAAGAATAAAAGAGTTGAACCGAAAGACCTACAATCGGATGATCTAAAACATGGGCAACTTTGTTGCAAGATATGTGGCATTTATGGAACAATGTATAAAACATAAATGAAGAAGAGACTCTTTGCTGGAAAACCCTATTTTCATGCATTTTGATGAAAAATCGTCAAAAAATGAAATCCGCGCAATGCCGGCACCGATCAAAATTTTCATAAAATTTGCAAATTTTGCAAAATTTTGCAGGTCCCAAAATTTAAGTAAAAATCACATATTACGGCTTTCCCTTGATTAATTGGGTGAAATGGGCAAGAAAGAATAAAAGGGTTGAACCAAAAGACCTAGAATCGGATGATCTAAAACATGGGCAACTTTGTTGCAAGATATGTGGCATTTATGGAACAATGTATAAAACATAAATGAAGAAGAGACTCTTTGCTGGAAAACCCTATTTTCATGCATTTTGATGAAAAATCGTCAAAAAATGAAATCCGCGCGATGCCGGCATCGATCAAAATTTTCATAAAATTTGTAAATTTTGCAAATTTTGCAGGTCCCAAAATTTAAGTAAAAATCACATGTTACGGCTTTCCCTTGATTATTTGGGTGAAATGGGCAAGAAAGAATAAAAGGGTTGAACCAAAAGACCTACAATCGGATGATCTAAAACATGGGCAACTTTGTTGCAAGATATGTGGCATTTATGGAACAATGTATAAAACGTAAATGAAAAAGAGACTCTTTGCTGGAAAGCCCTATTTTCATGCTTTTGATGAAAAATCGTCAAAAAGTGAAATCCGCGCGATGCCGGCACCGATCAAAATTTTCATAAAATTTGCAAATTTAGCAAAATTTTGCAGGTCCCAAAATTTAAGTAAAAATCACATATTACGGCTTTCCCTTGATTAATTGGGTGAAATGGGCAAGAAAGAATAAAAGGGTTGAACCAAAAGACCTAGAATCGGATGATCTCAAACATGGGCTACTTTGTTGCAAGATATGTGGCATTTATGGAACAATGTATAAAACATAAATGAAGAAGAGACTCTTTGCTGGAAAACCCTATTTTCATGCATTTTGATGAAAAATCGTCAAAAAATGAAATCCGCGCGATGCCGGCATCGATCAAAATTTTCATAAAATTTGCAAATTTTGCAGGTCCCAAAATTTAAGTAAAAATCACATATTACGGCTTTCCCTTGATTAATTGGGTGAAATGGGCAAGAAAGAATAAAAGGGTTGAACCAAAAGACCTAGAATCGGATGATCTCAAACATGGGCAACTTTGTTGCAAGATATGTGGCATTTATGGAACAATGTATAAAACATAAATGAAGAAGAGACTCTTTGCTGGAAAACCCTATTTTCATGCATTTTGATGAAAAATCGTCAAAAAATGAAATCCGCGCAATGCCGGCATCGATCAAAATTTTCATAAAATTTGCAAATTTTGCAGGTCCCGAAATTTAGGTGAAAATCACGTATTACGGCTTTCAGTTGATATAGGCAAGAAAGAATAAAAGAGTTGAACCGAAAGACCTACAATCGGATGATCTAAAACATGGGCAACTTTGTTGCAAGATATGTGGCATTTATGGAACAATGTATAAAACATAAATGAAGAAGAGACTCTTTGCTGGAAAACCCTATTTTCATGCATTTTGATGAAAAATCGTCAAAAAATGAAATCCGCGCAATGCCGGCATCGATCAAAATTTTCATAAAATTTGCAAATTTTGCATGTCCCGAAATTTAGGTGAAAATCACGTATTACGGCTTTCAGTTGATTATTTGGGTGAAATAGGCAAGAAAGAATAAAAGAGTTGAACCGAAAGACCTACAATCGGATGATCTAAAACATGGGCAACTTTGTTGCAAGATATGTGGCATTTATGGAACAATGTATAAAACATAAATGAAGAAGAGACTCTTTGCTGGAAAACCCTATTTTCATGCATTTTGATGAAAAATTGTCAAAAAATGAAATCCGCGCGAAGCCGTCATCGATCAAAATTTTCATAAAATTTGCAAATTTTGCAAAATTTTGCAGGTCCCAAAATTTAAGTAAAAATCACATATTACGGCTTTCCCTTGATTATTTGGGTGAAATGGGCAAGAAAGAATAAAAGGGTTGAACCAAAAGACCTACAATCGGATGATCTAAAACATGGGCAACTTTGTTGCAAGATATGTGGCATTTATGGAACAATGTATAAAACATAAATGAAGAAGAGACTCTTTGCTGGAAAACCCTATTTTCATGCATTTTGATGAAAAATCGTCAAAAAATGAAATCCGCGCAATGCCGGCATCGATCAAAATTTTCATAAAATTTGCAAATTTTGCATGTCCCGAAATTTAGGTGAAAATCACGTATTACGGCTTTCAGTTGATTATTTGGGTGAAATAGGCAAGAAAGAATAAAAGAGTTGAACCGAAAGACCTACAATCGGATGATCTAAAACATGGGCAACTTTGTTGCAAGATATGTGGCATTTATGGAACAATGTATAAAACATAAATGAAGAAGAGACTCTTTGCTGGGAAACCCTATTTTCATGCATTTTGATGAAAAATCGTCAAAAAATGAAATCCGCGCGATGCCGGCATCGATCAAAAGTTTCATAAAATTTGCAAATTTTGCAGGTCCCAAAATTTAAGTAAAAATCACATATTACGGCTTTCCCTTGATTATTTGGGTGAAATGGGCAAGAAAGAATAAAAGGGTTGAACCAAAAGACCTACAATCGGATGATCTAAAACATGGTCAACTTTGTTGCAAGATATGTGGCATTTATGGAACAATGTATAAAACATAAATGAAGAAGAGACTCTTTGCTGGAAAACCCTATTTTCATGCATTTTGATGAAAAATCGTCAAAAAGTGAAATCCGCGCGATGCCGGCATCGATCAAAATTTTCATAAAATTTGCAAATTTTGCAAAATTTTGCAGGTCCCAAAATTTAAGTAAAAATCACATATTACGGCTTTCCCTTGATTAATTGGGTGAAATGGGCAAGAAAGAATAAAAGGGTTGAACCAAAAGACCTAGAATCGGATGATCTCAAACATGGGCAACTTTGTTGCAAGATATGTGGCATTTGTGGAACAATGTATAAAACATAAATGAAGAAGAGACTCTTTGCTGGAAAACCCTATTTTCATGCATTTTGATGAAAAATCGTCAAAAAATGAAATCCGCGCGATGCCGGCATCGATCAAAATTTTCATAAAATTTGCAAATTTTGCAAAATTTTGCAGGTCCCAAAATTTAAGTAAAAATCACATATTACGGCTTTCCCTTGATTAATTGGGTGAAATGGGCAAGAAAGAATAAAAGGGTTGAACCAAAAGACCTACAATCGGATGATCTAAAACATGGTCAACTTTGTTGCAAGATATGTGGCATTTATGGAACAATGTATAAAACATAAATGAAGAAGAGACTCTTTGCTGGAAAACCCTATTTTCATGCATTTTGATGAAAAATCGTCAAAAAGTGAAATCCTCGCGATGCCGGCATCGATCAAAATTTTCATAAAATTTGTAAATTTTGCAAATTTTGCAGGTCCCAAAATTTAAGTAAAAATCACATGTTACGGCTTTCCCTTCATTATTTGGGTGAAATGGGCAAGAAAGAATAAAAGGGTTGAACCAAAAGACCTACAATCGGATGATCTAAAACATGGGCTACTTTGTTGCAAGATATGTGGCATTTATGGAACAATGTATAAAACGTAAATGAAAAAGAGACTCTTTGCTGGAAAGCCCTATTTTCATGCTTTTGATGAAAAATCGTCAAAAAGTGAAATCGTCAAAAAAATTTTCATAAAATTTGCAAATTTTGCAAAATTTTGCAGGTCCCAAAATTTAAGTAAAAATCACATATTACGGCTTTCCCTTGATTAATTGGGTGAAATGGGCAAGAAAGAATAAAAGGGTTGAACCAAAAGACCTAGAATCGGATGATCTAAAACATGGGCAACTTTGTTGCAAGATATGTGGCATTTATGGAACAATGTATAAAACATAAATGAAGAAGAGACTCTTTGCTGGAAAACCCTATTTTCATGCATTTTGATGAAAAATCGTCAAAAAATGAAATCCGCGCGATGCCGGCATCGATCAAAATTTTCATAAAATTTGCAAATTTTGCAAAATTTTGCAGGTCCCAAAATTTAAGTAAAAATCACATATTACGGCTTTCCCTTGATTAATTGGGTGAAATGGGCAAGAAAGAATAAAAGGGTTGAACCAAAAGACCTAGAATCGGATGATCTCAAACATGGGCAACTTTGTTGCAAGATATGTGGCATTTATGGAACAATGTATAAAACATAAATGAAGAAGAGACTCTTTGCTGGAAAACCCTATTTTCATGCATTTTGATGAAAAATCGTCAAAAAATGAAATCCGCGCGATGCCGGCATCGATCAAAATTTTCATAAAATTTGCAAATTTTGCAAAATTTTGCAGGTCCCAAAATTTAAGTAAAAATCACATATTACGGCTTTCCCTTGATTAATTGGGTGAAATGGGCAAGAAAGAATAAAAGGGTTGAACCAAAAGACCTAGAATCGGATGATCTAAAACATGGGCAACTTTGTTGCAAGATATGTGGCATTTATGGAACAATGTATAAAACATAAATGAAGAAGAGACTCTTTGCTGGAAAACCCTATTTTCATGCATTTTGATGAAAAATCGTCAAAAAGTGAAATCCGCGCGATGCCGGCATCGATCAAAATTTTCATAAAATTTGTAAATTTTGCAAATTTTGCAGGTCCCAAAATTTAAGTAAAAATCACATGTTACGGCTTTCCCTTGATTATTTGGGTGAAATGGGCAAGAAAGAATAAAAGGGTTGAACCAAAAGACCTACAATCGGATGATCTAAAACATGGGCTACTTTGTTGTAAGATATGTGGCATTTAAGGAACAATGTATAAAACGTAAATGAAAAAGAGACTCTTTGCTGGAAAACCCTATTTTCATGCTTTTGATGAAAAATCGTCAAAAAATGAAATCCGCGCGATGCCGGCATCGATCAAAATTTTCATAAAATTTGCAAATTTTGCAAAATTTTGCAGGTCCCAAAATTTAAGTAAAAATCACATATTACGGCTTTCCCTTGATTATTTGGGTGAAATGGGCAAGAAAGAATAAAAGGGTTGAACCAAAAGACCTACAATCGGATGATCTAAAACATGGGCAACTTTGTTGCAAGATATGTGGCATTTATGGAACAATGTATAAAACGTAAATGAAAAAGAGACTCTTTGCTGGAAAACCCTATTTTCATGCATTTTGATGAAAAATCGTCAAAAAATGAAATCCGCGCGATGCCGGCATCGATCAAAATTTTCATAAAATTTGTAAATTTTGCAAATTTTGCAGGTCCCAAAATTTAAGTAAAAATCACATGTTACGGCTTTCCCTTGATTATTTGGGTGAAATGCGCAAGAAAGAATAAAAGGGTTGAACCGAAAGACCTACAATCGGATGATCTAAAACATGGGCAACTTTGTTGCAAGATATGTGGCATTTATGGAACAATGTATAAAACATAAATGAAGAAGAGACTCTTTGCTGGAAAACCCTATTTTCATGCATTTTGATGAAAAATCGTCAAAAAGTGAAATCCGCGCGATGCCGGCATCGATCAAAATTTTCATAAAATTTGCAAATTTTGCAAAATTTTGCAGGTCCCAAAATTTAAGTAAAAATCACATATTACGGCTTTCCCTTGATTAATTGGGTGAAATGCGCAAGAAAGAATAAAAGGGTTGAACCGAAAGACCTACAATCGGATGATCTAAAACATGGGCAACTTTGTTGCAAGATATGTGGCATTTATGGAACAATGTATAAAACGTAAATGAAAAAGAGACTCTTTGCTGGAAAACCCTATTTTCATGCTTTTGATGAAAAATCGTCAAAAAGTGAAATCCGCGCGATGCCGGCATCGATCAAAATTTTCATAAAATTTGTAAATTTTGCAAATTTTGCAGGTCCCAAAATTTAAGTAAAAATCACATGTTACGGCTTTCCCTTGATTATTTGGGTGAAATGGGCAAGAAAGAATAAAAGGGTTGAACCAAAAGACCTACAATCGGATGATCTAAAACATGGGCTACTTTGTTGCAAGATATGTGGCATTTAAGGAACAATGTATAAAACGTAAATGAAAAAGAGACTCTTTGCTGGAAAACCCTATTTTCATGCTTTTGATGAAAAATCGTCAAAAAGTGAAATCCGCGCGATGCCGGCATCGATCAAAATTTTCATAAAATTTGCAAATTTTGCAAAATTTTGCAGGTCCCAAAATTTAAGTAAAAATCACATATTACGGCTTTCCCTTGATTATTTGGGTGAAATGGGCAAGAAAGAATAAAAGGGTTGAACCAAAAGACCTACAATCGGATGATCTAAAACATGGGCAACTTTGTTGCAAGATATGTGGCATTTATGGAACAATGTATAAAACGTAAATGAAAAAGAGACTCTTTGCTGGAAAACCCTATTTTCATGCATTTTGATGAAAAATCGTCAAAAAGTGAAATCCGCGCGATGCCGGCATCGATCAAAATTTTCATAAAATTTGTAAATTTTGCAAATTTTGCAGGTCCCAAAATTTAAGTAAAAATCACATGTTACGGCTTTCCCTTGATTAATTGGGTGAAATGGGCAAGAAAGAATAAAAGGGTTGAACCAAAAGACCTAGAATCGGATGATCTCAAACATGGGCTACTTTGTTGCAAGATATGTGGTATTTATGGAACAATGTATAAAACATAAATGAAGAAGAGACTCTTTGCTGGAAAACCCTATTTTCATGCATTTTGATGAAAAATCGTCAAAAAGTGAAATCCGCGCGATGCCGGCATCGATCAAAATTTTGCAGGTCCCAAAATTTAAGTAAAAATCACATATTACGGCTTTCCCTTGATTAATTGGGTGAAATGCGCAAGAAAGAATAAAAGGGTTGAACCGAAAGACCTACAATCGGATGATCTAAAACATGGGCAACTTTGTTGCAAGATATGTGGCATTTATGGAACAATGTATAAAACGTAAATGAAAAAGAGACTCTTTGCTGGAAAACCCTATTTTCATGCTTTTGATGAAAAATCGTCAAAAAGTGAAATCCGCGCGATGCCGGCATCGATCAAAATTTTCATAAAATTTGTAAATTTTGCAAATTTTGCAGGTCCCAAAATTTAAGTAAAAATCACATGTTACGGCTTTCCCTTCATTATTTGGGTGAAATGCGCAAGAAAGAATAAAAGGGTTGAACCGAAAGACCTACAATCGGATGATCTAAAACATGGGCTACTTTGTTGTAAGATATGTGGCATTTAAGGAACAATGTATAAAACGTAAATGAAAAAGAGACTCTTTGCTGGAAAACCCTATTTTCATGCTTTTGATGAAAAATCGTCAGAAAGTGAAATCCGCGCGATGCCGGCATCGATCAAAATTTTCATAAAATTTGCAAATTTTGCAAAATTTTGCAGGTCCCAAAATTTAAGTAAAAATCACATATTACGGCTTTCCCTTGATTAATTGGGTGAAATGGGCAAGAAAGAATAAAAGGGTTGAACCAAAAGACCTAGAATCGGATGATCTAAAACATGGGCAACTTTGTTGCAAGATATGTGGCATTTATGGAACAATGTATAAAACGTAAATGAAAAAGAGACTCTTTGCTGGAAAGCCCTATTTTCATGCTTTTGATGAAAAATCGTCAAAAAGTGAAATCGTCAAAAAAATTTTCATAAAATTTGCAAATTTTGCAGGTCCCAAAATTTAAGTAAAAATCACATATTACGGCTTTCCCTTGATTAATTGGGTGAAATGGGCAAGAAAGAATAAAAGGGTTGAACCAAAAGACCTAGAATCGGATGATCTAAAACATGGGCAACTTTGTTGGAAGATATGTGGCATTTATGGAACAATGTATAAAACATAAATGAAGAAGAGACTCTTTGCTGGAAAACCCTATTTTCATGCATTTTGATGAAAAATCGTCAAAAAATGAAATCCGCGCGATGCCGGCATCGATCAAAATTTTCATAAAATTTGCAAATTTTGCAAAATTTTGCAGGTCCCAAAATTTAAGTAAAAATCACATATTACGGCTTTCCCTTGATTAATTGGGTGAAATGGGCAAGAAAGAATAAAAGGGTTGAACCAAAAGACCTACAATCGGATGATCTAAAACATGGGCTACTTTGTTGCAAGATATGTGGCATTTATGGAACAATGTATAAAACGTAAATGAAAAAGAGACTCTTTGCTGGAAAGCCCTATTTTCATGCTTTTGATGAAAAATCGTCAAAAAGTGAAACCGTCAAAAAAATTTTCATAAAATTTGCAAATTTTGCAGGTCCCAAAATTTAAGTAAAAATCACATATTACGGCTTTCCCTTGATTAATTGGGTGAAATGGGCAAGAAAGAATAAAAGGGTTGAACCAAAAGACCTAGAATCGGATGATCTAAAACATGGGCAACTTTGTTGCAAGATATGTGGCATTTATGGAACAATGTATAAAACATAAATGAAGAAGAGACTCTTTGCTGGAAAACCCTATTTTCATGCATTTTGATGAAAAATCGTCAAAAAATGAAATCCGCGCGAAGCCGTCATCGATCAAAATTTTCATAAAATTTGCAAATTTTGCAAAATTTTGTAGGTCCCAAAATTTAAGTAAAAATCACATATTACGGCTTTCCCTTGATTATTTGGGTGAAATGGGCAAGAAAGAATAAAAGGGTTGAACCAAAAGACCTACAATCGGATGATCTCAAACATGGGCTACTTTGTTGCAAGATATGTGGTATTTATGGAACAATGTATAAAACATAAATGAAGAAGAGACTCTTTGCTGGAAAACCCTATTTTCATGCATTTTGATGAAAAATCGTCAAAAAATGAAATCCGCGCGATGCCGGCATCGATCAAAATTTTCATAAAATTTGCAAATTTTGCAAAATTTTGCAGGTCCCAAAATTTAAGTAAAAATCACATATTACGGCTTTCCCTTGATTATTTGGGTGAAATGGGCAAGAAAGAATAAAAGGGTTGAACCAAAAGACCTACAATCGGATGATCTAAAACATGGGCAACTTTGTTGCAAGATATGTGGCATTTATGGAACAATGTATAAAACGTAAATGAAAAAGAGACTCTTTGCTGGAAAACCCTATTTTCATGCATTTTGATGAAAAATCGTCAAAAAGTGAAATCCGCGCGATGCCGGCATCGATCAAAATTTTCATAAAATTTGTAAATTTTGCAAATTTTGCAGGTCCCAAAATTTAAGTAAAAATCACATGTTACGGCTTTCCCTTCATTATTTGGGTGAAATGGGCAAGAAAGAATAAAAGGGTTGAACCAAAAGACCTAGAATCGGATGATCTAAAACATGGGCAACTTTGTTGCAAGATATGTGGCATTTATGGAACAATGTATAAAACATAAATGAAGAAGAGACTCTTTGCTGGAAAACCCTATTTTCATGCATTTTGATGAAAAATCGTCAAAAAATGAAATCCGCGCGATGCCGGCATCGATCAAAATTTTCATAAAATTTGCAAATTTTGCAAAATTTTGCAGGTCCCAAAATTTAAGTAAAAATCACATATTACGGCTTTCCCTTGATTAATTGGGTGAAATGGGCAAGAAAGAATAAAAGGGTTGAACCAAAAGACCTACAATCGGATGATCTAAAACATGGGCTACTTTGTTGTAAGATATGTGGCATTTAAGGAACAATGTATAAAACGTAAATGAAAAAGAGACTCTTTGCTGGAAAACCCTATTTTCATGCTTTTGATGAAAAATCGTCAAAAAGTGAAATCCGCGCGATGCCGGCATCGATCAAAATTTTCATAAAATTTGCAAATTTTGCAGGTCCCAAAATTTAAGTAAAAATCACATATTACGACTTTCCCTTGATTATTTGAGTGAAATGGGCAACAAAGAATAAAAATGTTGAACCAAAAGACCTACAATCGGATGATCTAAAACATGGGCAACTTTGTTGCAAGATATGTGGCATTTATGGAACAATGTATAAAACGTAAAAGAAAAAGAGACTCTTTGCTGGAAAACCCTATTTTCATGCATTTTGATGAAAAATCGTCAAAAAATGAAATCCGCGCGATGCCGGCATCGATCAAAATTTTCATAAAATTTGTAAATTTTGCAAATTTTGCAGGTCCCAAAATTTAAGTAAAAATCACATGTTACGGCTTTCCCTTGATTATTTGGGTGAAATGGGCAAGAAAGAATAAAAGGGTTGAACCAAAAGACCTACAATCGGATGATCTAAAACATGGGCAACTTTGTTGCAAGATATGTGGCATTTATGGAACAATGTATAAAACGTAAATGAAAAAGAGACTCTTTGCTGGAAAACCCTATTTTCATGCATTTTGATGAAAAATCGTCAAAAAATTAAATCCGCGGGATGCCGGCATCGATCAAAATTTTCATAAAATTTGTAAATTTTGCAAATTTTGCAGGTCCCGAAATTTAGGTGAAAATCACGTATTACGGCTTTCAGTTTATTATTTGGGTGAAATAGGCAAGAAAGAATAAAAGAGTTGAACCGAAAGACCTACAATCGGATGATCTAAGACATCGATTGAACCTATTTGGGTGCCTGCCAAATAGGTAGAATACAATTGAATAAGACAGCGAGTTAACCTGACCATCCTTTCCTCGCGATCGTTACGTGAATCATCTTAAATTGTTTGATTGTGAGTATGTTGGCATTTGAATCAATAGTTCGGCAATATACCCAATGGATCTTGCCTCATTTATTTAATATACAGTAGTGGTCTTAGGTAATTCAGGAGCTGAAAGTCAGAAAATAAAATATTTACCACCACAATGAATGCTTCTTTTATTACATCCATAAATAAATATGTATAATAGTGCCCAATATTACATACGGATACATGCTATATGTTCATTAAGGTTGTCTTTATTTACAAATTTAATTAAACAGAATTTCCAGCTGAATAATTATTCAAAAATGAAAAATATTCATAGCAAGCTAAAAATCATTTCAGATACAAAACATGTTAACAAAATCCTAACAAAAGATACAAAAATATTTTTGTGTATTTATGTTCGCAGATATCGAAATCATTTGCACAAAAAGGGTTAGGACCTGGGCATTTGAATTGCCTTGCTTGCTGTGGCAAATATTAAAAATCATAAACTTTTATAGTCATGGAAAGTAGTTTTTGTGTATTGTAAAATATTCATTGCTGAGTTGGGGAAAAAAATTGCTCATACTTTTGTCGGCAGATTTTATCTAAAAATTTGCTGTGCCAGGCAGATTTTATTTGCCTTTTTTGGTAAAGATAGAGTTTGTGAGTTACACGTTATAAAAACAATTGGAAATCTGGATTTATTCGTTTGCGAATTATTTCGTTTTACGCATCAATTGGTTTTGTTTGTTTACAATTAGATACATGTTCTTATTACTTCTAGCAAAGTGTAACTCAGTGGGGCCCACTTAATACCCCAAACAGAATAAGTTTCTACTTCAAAGCATATCGGAGCCATATACGCAACATTTCTTGCATAACTTTAGAACATGTACCATATTTAGGGTCGACAAAGATGGGAGTTCAATTAGGAACTGATAGAACCTTTCTAGGAAAGACCCTTTATTCATTTAACAGCCCTCCTTTGACAAAAATGAGTAGGTTATATTTAACATTTAAATGATGTACTTTCAATCATATCCCCTAGGACTCAATGAACATTTGAAGTTCGACAAACATTTTATTCATATCTAATCATTTCACAGCTACACATACATACATTATCCCCAGACAGTGAATGCTAACTTATGCATTCAGTTCGATTGCAGAACAATAACGACAGTGATAAGATATCCAATTGCTGTTGGAAGTGTATACTCTAAAGGGAACGAACCATTCCATTTGCATTCGAACATTGGCAATATTCACTACCGATGCTGTTGCATCTCAAGAAGTAAAACAGAATAGGAACTGTCTTCTGGGAGTTGACATCTTCGGTAAGCGCACGTACAACGCTGCATTTATTGTTGAGTGCATGAAAGTCAGACGGAATGAGTATGCTCCAGCCTCCCAGCGCACTCCGTCTTTTCAATTGATATGCATTGAAGAAAGATGATATATTCTCGGAAAATATAAGAGTTCAAAGTATCTTGACATCGAATACAGTGACGGGTGGTAGGAAGCATTTTTGGATTCGATTATACTATAGGTGCAGTCTAGTCAATTTTATACTGCCTAAGGTGATTTAATGAGCACTTGGTTGGTTCTACGCAAACTATATTATGGTAAATCAATGTCAGCAAATATTCTTAGCCGTGTGGGGTTTGTTTGTGGCTAGTTCCCCTATCGGGCGCCTTCCTAGGTGGTGGATAAGGTACTGGAGAAATCAAATATCAGGGGCGACCCAAAAACTGTTCAGCGGCATGTAAGACTGGTTACGGAGAAGACTATCCAGAAAGACCAACGGCAACAGCAAGTAGCACCTTTACCCTCGACTGGGTGGCTACAAAAGGCATCTGTTTTTTCCATATTGATGGATCCGATCCAGCGGGCGGACCATCCCAAGGGCAGGCGTAAAGCATGAAACAGAAAGGTTTGGCTCAAAAATTTGCAACATTACAATCGTACAGTATTACGCTCCTACAAATGAAGCGGCTGAGAAAAATAAAACTGCATTCTATACACTCATTTTACAGCAGAGTTCCCAAAGCCGATAGCATAATCGTCATGGCCGACTTCAATTTCCAAGTCGAATCGGACAATTATGGTCTGAAACCCATTATGGGAAAAAATGGTTTGGAGTCATGCCACGAAAGAATTGACAGAGACCATGGCTGTCGGCGCGGTCTTGGCCCCGTTAGGAGATAAGTCGCCACTGGTGAACGTAATCAGCGAATATAAAGGCCAAGGGAGGAGGAGCGGCGCAAAGAAAGATGAGAACCGATCCGACCTTCTAAAGCTGTAGACACTACCACAAGTCAACCTCCCTTACCTCTCCGTAGGACGCATCTCCCAAACCGGGAGGCAAGTAGAATATGAAGCACTCTAAGCGCGCACGAAATTATCTTAAAAGAATAGCCATCGATGCAGGAACTAGCGGAATCAAACCAGTAGCGACTACACTTATACCAAATGTTTTTGCATAGGATGCTAAAAAGGTGGACCAACCTGAAAAATGGCTGCAGGGTCTCGACGTATGGGCACCTACATAGACGTAGCTACCAGTTACCTGGAGATGGTGGTTTAAAACGAGAGATATGAGGAAATGAAATTACTGTACGAAAGATTCGAATTGGAAATGGCTGATCCCACAGTAATACCCAACTTCACATGGGCGGATGTCAGGAACGACTGCTATCGCGTCATCTGTGGTATTCAAACCTCGATCGCAGATTTAACTGCCATAACTAGCAGTCTAAGTGGTGCCTGCGAAGGTTCCAAATTTAGGATACTGCCCGTCGCGAAGCTTCCAAGATTGATCAGGGTATCCGTATGGGTCCCAGGCCCAATTGAGGAGCCTTTAAAAATCGTAGGGAGGATTGCAAGGCAAAACAAATACTTCGACATTACATGCTTGAAGGTCTACAAAACGGAAAAGCAGGAGGGGAAAGGACAACTACTATTCTTTGGGGTGGACCAGAAACACGTGGCAGCATTGAACGAGCACGATTGTCAAGTCCTGTATGGCGTCTATTGCGTTAAAATAACAGTCTCGTCGGAAAAGATGAAAAGAAATGAAGCTGTTACAAGCAAACATCCATCACGGTAGGGGGCCCACGGCCAACCTATATACCTTCCTCTCCAAAGCAGAAGCACACGTTGCTCTCATCCAGGAACCATGGATAACCAACATCTTATAGGTAACACCATTGAAAGCGGTAAGCGCCCAAACAACTGGACTCTTCCAAATGGATGTCTAAGCTATTGAACAAAAGATTAGTAGAAAGACAAACAAGGACGATCAAGATAAACAATAAGTAAACCATGTCTTCAGTGAGAAGTACTATCTCCCTTAATGCAGAGCCAAGTTGTGGACGAAAACCTTGACATGCTGACCAACCTAGGCATTAACCGTCAACTTCATGCTGATTATATAGTGATAATAGACAAGGAGGACTTAAAAAAACGTAAGAATGGAGACATGTAAATCCGATATAAGTAACAATAGTACTATTTTCTAGGAAGAGGAAACTTCAAAGGAAGAAAGCCATCAGTCTATCAGGCACGCGGATAAAAGCGGATGATTGCCATTGTGACCAATGATCATTTATGCATGCATGGGCAAAACCGATCAGTCTAGTAATTATGATGGAGACACTCAATGAAATACAAAAACTGGCATGCATATGCATAGCTGGGGCAATAAGAACCTATGCAACCTCAGCCATGGAGGTGCTTCTAGAACTAGCTCCCTCACAGCTTGTGGTTGAGGAGACTGCTACTTAATGAACTAGGCAGAGATAACAGAATCACTATTTATTGGACACAATGCCATTTGGAAATAGAGAGTAATGAAACAGCAAATGAACTAGCAAGACAAGAGACAGCAGAGTCCTTTATAGATCCTGAACCATTCTGTGGAATAGTGAACCATACGCTAAAATAAGAATTCGGGAAGCTAGGATAAAATAGAGCAAGAAGCTGGAAAAATATTCAAGGTTTGGGGCAAGCTAAGAAACTACTTTTCTTTTTATAATGTGGTTGCGCTCAAGGGGTTATGACTAGCCTTATAATATCAAGATGCAGTGCAAGCGGTTGATGTTGACCTACGTCTAAGAGAATGCACTCCTTTATGACGTAAGTCGAAAACATGGAGGGAAGATAGGATAGATTTTGTGTAGTGGTTTTGAAACTCAGGTTTTAGGTTTTACGCTGTACTCCATGGATGGTGACCAAACTAAGAGGGGAGAACTTTCAAAGAAACTGTATTGGAGAAGATGCTTTAGCGTGGAGTATCTTGTCGAGAATAAGAAAGAGTTTAAAACCTCCAAATACAATTCCTGGAGAATTGTAGTATGAGCGACCTCAAATGAAAGAACGAAATTCACTAAGGCATCACTACTACTAAAAACACTAAAAAGTCTGTGTCCCATCCCAGTTGAAGTACTAAGTGAATAACTTATTTGAACTTATTTCGATATCTGAACCAAACGCCGACTCGGATAGGGTAGTGACCCTATTGCAGCAAAGACAAGAATACGAATATCCCAAGCGTCATAACAAAAAATTTTGTGAAAAGATACAACGTCGAAACCTTCAACCTCAAAAGACCACCAGATTATTCGCCGTACAAGTATCCCGAATTCTCGCTGTAACTCCTATGCCACCAGTCGAATAATGTTTCACATTTCGGCAGATCCTTGAAAACACTTTATTCAAATAGAAATCGATACTCTTCATCTTTTATTCGACTCTACGACCGCCTGTGTTCACAAAACGATCGAGACAGAACGTCAAGGCAACAGCGCTATAGCATCAAGCTAGTAATGGACTATGCCCAAGTTAGCTTTGCTTTTATTTACGTAGATATAAGCCTTGGTTCTGCCACCAACTCCAACAATATTTTACCAGAAATCAATCAACTCTTGCCAATCTGTTTCTCTTAATTAAGAAGGCAATTAAATAGTAAAATCTTATCTCTTACAACCAAGAGAATTTGAATACAACCTTAACCACCGCAGCCATTTTACATGACCCTAAAGGATGTTACGCAATAAAGGACGACCTTGAAATGACCTCAACTAATTTTAATTGGTTTGTTGGCTACGACTTAGGTTCACCTTCATTTGTAGCGCCACAATTTGGGCCACTACTTCTTCCTTTAATATGGTTTGGTGGCAGTGTTTGCTCACTCACCATTGCCACTTATGAGGCACTTGTTACTACTACACTCAAAAATAAATACGAACTACATTGCATTTAGGGTAGCAATCCATTAAATTAACAACGAATATTAAAATGTGACATCACCCCTATAATAAAAGTAGGACTTTCCACTAAAAAGCTGTCATGAGTGATAACCTAAACAACAGAAATTATTGCCGCAATTATACTGCAATCAACTTATTGTTTCTCCTATCTATTCTTAGCCGGAATTCTACACCTTAAATTCATTCATTCATTAGTCTACCTGGGAAAATGTAGGTCCCACAAATTAGCTTTCATATTTCACCAGAAATGTTCACATTGATGACGACAATGTCCTTTATTTTATCAATAATCCAAAAATAGCTCCAATACAGCTACCAATTCCAATCGCTGGTAAATTAATTTAACGAAATATCCAGGTCACGTAAATATTTCAGCGCCAGTTTCAAATAAATTTTTAATCTAACAAGGGTCTATTTAATGAATCTTAACAAAATAGCTAATCAGGACGCATTTCTTCGATGAAATTCCTGGAAGTGCCTTGCCCTTTGATTTAGTTCAAAAATGGTGCGTATACGACTGAGTGAATGATTGGCATGGTTACAAACTGATGCTTGCATCTGACCTTTTGAACAGGATATGGATAGAATTTTGAGATTGCTAAATAAATTATAAAATAATTTGTCTAGTGGGTGTATTGCTAAAGGAAACGGACTTTGCCTGTCTGTGTGTTTACATGGAAATATCTTGCATTGGTAGGTAAGTTATCTACAGCAATCTAAACAATCGCCTAAACGATTCCTAAGAGCTTCCTCTATAAACTATAACCTTGGCAGTGTCAAGATGGCAACTGATCGTCTAACTAGACCCTAGGGAGGCATCTAGATATGGTAAATAAAATAAAAGAAAATTCAAAAGTCATTTCACACTCTATCGTAAGGACATCAACATTAAAACCCTCCAGCAGTGTGCTGCCTGAATTCATTTAACCTCAGTACGCTACCACATACAAACACACACACATACACACATCCATAGACAGAGACACAAGGACAAGGAATAATTCCCGAGTATAAATGATATCGATTCATCACCACCGCTTATGGCTTGAATGGTAATTTCTCGCATGTCCTTGTGCCATTCAACAGAGAAGCTCGCACAAGAATAGGGAAATGTTATTATTCTAGATTCCTTCATCTCCCCCGTGGCCAATGAGAATCTATTCAATTCCTTTATGAACGACGATACCCAGAAAAGATAGTTATCGCTGCCATTCAGTGAAGAGATTTCCATTTTAAATTGAGCACAACTAACATTTGTCATTTTTCTTTTTCTGTGTGTATGTCCTTCCGCGGGCTTTTGGCATTCACCTAAGGACATCGGGCCACACCACACCAGCATGAACCAGAGATGGGTATGTAAATTGAGTTAAGTGGCGTATGCAATTGGGTGATTAAAGGTGGACAAATGGTTCTAATATTTTAAGGGAACAAGATTTGTGGGACGCGCATGGGGAATGTGGATCGTATTTGTGAAATATTATTCATTCAAGTAATTTAAGGAGTGGAAGAATAATTGGAAACATTTTTAGGAAAGGAAAACACTGTCGGAGGTTGTCGTTAAAGTGACAGTTTTGTGAAAATCTAAAGCTCTGACAGAAATCTTTAGAACAAGACGTTGTGGAATAATGCATAGCGGATGGTAGTTGCCTTTCACAATTCTGACATTTTAGGTAATGTTAACATGACATTGGTAAGTAGGGAATGGTTAAATTACCGTTAAAAGCTTTGACAGAGGAAGTAGATATTATCCTTGGAACCTTGGTAGAAATACAGAATTCATTTCCTATCAATTGGACTACGAAGAAAAACGTTCTACACGATAGATGGAAATTTAAATCATGGGAATATCAACATGCACTTTATTTCGAATCTTTTACGTAGAACCCTAACAAACCTCAATTTCAACTACGTAAATACATATGTATGTATGTATGTACATACATATACATATGTACATCTTATGCATGGATAGAGCACATACTCGCAGAGGAGTACATGTAGACTACGAACCGTAGCAGTGCTTTCAAAGTAGGTCCTAGACCTATAAGCAATCAAAACGATATCTAGTACACAAATTAAATCAGAAATGGTAGTAGATAGAAGAGGCTTTATTCGTACACACTCACAGGCTTGGAGCCGGGAAAAGCGTTAAGAAAAGTATATCCTTCGAAAAAAGATGATCCACCCAACGTAATGCAGGATACCATAAAAAAAAAACTAAAAATAACTAAAGATATTTATGAAGAGCTGGCGCAGACAAAAAGTTGGCAAGGATACAAGACACTTTCTTTGCCATTGCGCGCCCTTCTCCCATAATACACGATATCTATTAGGTTATGTTAGCTTAGGTTCGATTGGCAGACTGCAGCAAGTGCAGCCACACTTAGGCCAGAATAGGCTAGTCTTAGGCCACAGGATCTAGTGTCCTCAATATACCCGTTGAACCATATGAGCTTATTATAACGCGCTGGAAGCGGCTAATGCTTATTTTAGCTAGTTCGCGAAGGTTATCGAAGAAGTACTTTCCTAGATACATATAGTTTTCTTCAAGTTGGGAGAGCTAGGCAGCTGCATAGGAGGTGAAGAATACTCTTCTTCTTCCTCATCCATGCAGCTTCTGCAAAAATCTTTTACCGGGAGTTCCAGCCTGAGGGCATGCCTCCCATTATGGGACGCAGTGTCCTGTAATGATACCTTCTATTGTGCAGATGAAAGATGTCTTTAGTCTTATTAGACTATAGCAGCGCCTGAGATCCAGCTTGGGCCAGACCTGTTTCATGAAGGAGCACGTAATTCAGTTCAACCACCTGCGGTTTTGCTTATTTAAGAGTTTACTAGTACGAGAGGCATGTTGAGATTCTTTTTCTCCGGTAGAATCGACAGATCCAAGCTCGGGCCTTTGGCCTGAGTGGGATGGGTTCACAGCTTCAAGTTTAGCACCGACCCACAATACCTTCTGCGGCGGGAACGGCAGACTTAATAAAGTTAACTGCACTGTTATCATCGCAAGCTATTTTGCAGTCTCCAAGGTGCCAGCCCGTATCCCTAAATGATGGAATAGGTTTGGAAGGGTCCGTTTTGCAAAGAGAGATGAGGCTGAGATTCAGTTTACATTCCAGAACTCTCCAATTCTATCAGCTTATCCTGCTTTATTCGTGGAAACGATCGATGATCTCCATGATCAAATGATTCTTCACGACTTCATTGAGCGGCTTAGATACCGAAACGGTGCCCCTAGTCTTCTTTGAAGTGGCCGGAAGATCGTCTTGAGATCGTGGCCGCAAATTTCTTCATACTTACTTGTAGAAGGTAGACTTTTGCGTTGACTCATGCACTCTTCAACTTCCTTGGATGCCCACTCGAAGATTCTAGAGTCGTTGTCGTCCCAATTGTTCCTACTTTTTTTCAAGTCGTTTAAGCTTGTGGATATCATTGGCTCATTATCAATAGCGGTAAGAGAGCTGTCGGAGCATGTCTCGTTTTGGAGGTGCAGTAGTAGCCTCCCTACCCGCTCCTACCTTGATTATGGACCCTGCCATCGTCAGTTTTTCTAGTCCTATCCGTTCGTATGTCCTGTCTATAAGAACGATTAGTCCGTGAAGCTTCATTTGTTTTGATTGTTTCATTTGTTTTTGTATGCTGCATGTTTGGAAATTTGATGTATGATCCCTCGAGTAGAGCGAAAAAGAATGTCTATCTCTGGCAGAGCCAGGTTTACCGAGATAAGGCACTAGTTTCGTTGGTTATCGTTGGTTTAGCCTCCAACCATACATCGTTGGGATTACCATTCTTTAGCTTCCATCCCTCCGTCAGGGTCCTTACAGTGTTGGTAGCCCTGCTACGATCGCTCCCTGGCCTCACTGGGATTTACCGAGCACCTTCACCGTGGCAAGGTAAGTGGTTAAAGAAGATGTCAGATGTATGTAGGTTTATCTAGCGAATTAAAGAAAGTAGGGATCCAAAGTTTGGTCACAATGGTCTCTCTATAGTCTAATAAGAGCCATCAAGACCACCAATTGACTAAACGTAACTTTCACATCCTCTTCCTTTATTTTTAAATAAAATAAGTTCCAGGTGGTGTATTCCGAATCAAGGAATACAATTTTAAAATCGAATACACATTAATATCTGCCTTCCCAGCACTAATGTTTCCATGTTTTGAAAAATGTTCCCATCACACTTCATTAAACAAAAGCGCAGCATAAACAAACCCAACCGTAACCTCGTTTCAACACTATGTCAGGAGCGGAAAATGAAAAACAAAAATATCCTCAAAAGTCATTGCCACCATCGCGAACTTATGGCCCTACGCCCCCACTCCTTATGTATGTATATGAACCCTAGGAAGGTATATTGATTTAATCAGCCATTAACTTGAGAATAACGCTACAACTTTTCTTTTATATTATACACAACCAGAGAAGGAAAAAAGTTTTCTCTCATCTGCGGCAGCAGGAGACGTGTTGGTGTGGCTAAACTTAATTCAAATCGACAGAGTTTATTGCTGAACTTTTGTTAGGATAATAACGTTTGGTACTTCGGCACCCTCTTCACAGGTTTCCATCATTACGATAACTTCCGTCGAAGTTTCGTTTTTTTTTTTCTTCTTTTTTTCAAAAACAAGAAGGGTAAATAGGATACCAAGACCACCGAATCGATAAGTCGAAGAAAGACGAAAGGAGAAAAAAAAAAATTGTTCTCAACAACTTTTGGTTGAGTTCACTTGAAGAAGGATTTTTGCCGCTAAGGACTATGAGTGGTTGCCAAATGAGGAATAATGTTGCGAGTGAGTACCTGGTACGGATTTTCGGTCGCTTATTTGCATTCAATAAGTTCCTGGAGTGGTTCTAATAATCCCAGCAAATCAGAGAGAGAATATTCATCGATGGGTTTTTGAGGAGCATGACTTGGCGAGAAGAAGTATTATTAGGTCGATGTGAGTTGATGGCATATAGACAACGTTTTTGCAGACATGTTACAGCTAATGGCGGCTTCGCTCATACATAGATGACAACTTCAAGGAAATTATTTCACAATCTCTCAACTAAAATTTACAATTTCATCCATTAATCATATTTAAAGAACTGGCATCCAGTTGGATAATATTTTTCTTGCAAGTCATCAAGCTTGCTTGTCATTTAAAATCACATTAGAGCTTCCAGAGGATTTCCACTCCAGGCACACCCATCAATCAAAGCACTTGACTTTCAATAGTCAAGCCAATGATATACAGGAAATATTTTAATCACACATCCCTTCTGGTGATAGACATTTGTCAGTGCGACGATTGGGTTTTCATTTGCAAATTTTGGGAATTTGTTCAGAGTTGTTCTCAATAGTATCCGTACACAAGTGGCATTGATGCCTGCCATGGTGATGGTCTGCTGATTTAAATTTAATTGAAAATGGAATTGTCTCCTTACTGAAAAGTACAACATGTTGAAATTAAATTCTTGTCTTTGCAATAGAAGCCATGGGATTAGGGAAGCACTCGTGTATACTCAAGGGTGCACATGCAGACTAGTTTTAAACTCTTTCCGTTGTATCCTTGGATCTCTAAAAGTGGGTGTGGTACTTGAAAGTAAATTTCCACTATTATTCCTGGCCTGACCATGAACACGTTCACAAGAGAAAAGGTCAAAAGTATATAAGCATCACGAACCGGGTAAAGTGGGAATATGGTGAGACGCTAAGGTGTCGATGGAACCAATAATAAACCAATTGTTGGCATAGTATAGGGACTACAAATGACTGTGATTCTGCTCTCGTAAGACACCCACATTTCTGACTGGCTTTTTTTAAAACATTCTAGGATGTTAAGTTTCCAGATGAGTTTTTGTCAAGGATGAGAGCCACATCTATGACTTAATCTGTGAGTGTCAGACTGCCGTATAATTTGAGACGATGGCAATGCCGAATTTTATATCTGCTTGTGAAGAAGACTAGTTTTGTTATTTAAGGAAACCGCAGCCTTTAGTTCATTTGGTTTCACAGAAAAGGAGAGAGCACCTGCTCTTATGAAGTACCACTACTCACGGACCTTTTACTTTATTCAAAAGAGTTTCAGATTAATTCTTGAATATTATTTCGTTCAAATGATTCCCTTGACTGGCTTGGCAGTTGGCCATACTGTCAACTCAATTTTTCAATACATTTTCGATGGTTTCGGCCACTATTTCACGAATAGCTTGACGAAAATCATTCTGGAGTACCCCCCTCTGTATTGTTCACATAGCATCGATCTTTAATGGCACAGTAAATACAACGGCCAAGCAACATCACCAAAACGACTGACCAAACGACTAAACTTAAGTTCTATTCCACAATTACTGGTCATAAAAACTCGGTTATTATATTTCGATAGCGCTCTCAACTGACCACGTTTCTTCCATTGTCGTATTGCAAGAAAAACGGGTCAATAATGCGGCCACTTCAAGACCTGCAAAAAGCTGCAATATTCTCCTTAGAGCAAACAGGACGAACCCAGGAATATGTTCGGTTATTAATCAGCAAACCAGTCCCCTGAACTTTCATCACAAGCTTGTTAAAGACAATGGACTTCCATTCAGTAATCACGAATTCAGAAAATTGAATTCATGCATGGGATTGAAGTTAAGAAAAAGGGGTGTTCACTGCGACCTTTTGATCTATTATACCCCATACCTCAGAACACCCTGCATCCTTCCCCTTTCAGGGTTAGAAGCACTTACCAAGAAAATGGGATATCACACCTCCTTGTGGTATACACCTACTGATGAACCTCCAAACTGAAACCTAGGCCTCAGTTTTGAGTTTATGAACCTGTTAGTAACGTGTTAGTAAGCAACCTCAAAGAAGAATTCAGGAAACTAGAAAGGGAAAGCAGGGCTAAGACCTGCAATAATGCACAGGCAAGCTATGAATCTCTAAGGTAACATAGCCGAAAAGGATTCAAAGCATGCATCAGAATGAGCAAGAATAACCTACGTCCAGTCCAGTGAATCCAGTGAAATCCCAGAACATGTGCTGGGATCTTGTGGAACACTGACCTGCAAAAGATTGAAATATTTGGACAAGTACCAATTTTATCAGATGAGGAAATATAGTCACTAGAGTCAACTCTCATTCTTAGATTCTTAAAGGAAACTGAGTTAGAGAGAGCGGTCTAGGAGAGACTTCTTCCGCCAAGTACTTGGGCCTAATCCTAGACAGTAAGTTAAACTGGGAACTCAGTATCCATATCTTGGAAGTAAGTGGACACTTCAGCCTTGAATTACATATTGGCTCTATGTGTCCGATATCTGGTCCAAATTTACGTATGACGTGACCGTCTACAACTTCCACAGACATGTGCAAAGAACGACTTACATCTGCATTAATGGAGCCCTGAGGATCACTCCAATCGCGGCTTTGGGCACATTGTTCCATATGATTCCGCTCGATATCTATTGCAAACAAGTGGCAGCAAATGCAGCTATTCATATGAAAGCAATTCTTTTGTCTATTCTAAATAAAGGAGGAGGATTGATCGATTGCACTGTAAAAATCTGGGAATTCCTGGTTGAAGACGAGAGGAACGATGTTATATACATATGTATGCTAATTGCAATGTAACTTTCAAACATACTTGTGTCTGATGAGTGAACCACAATAAATATTTGCACACCTGGATTGAGCTAGAAGAGGTTGCATATCTCATAATTTTTTAAATTGAAAACACATACGCAGCCTTGAAAATAACGATATTGTGCACAACATTGCAATTCATTTTATTTATCTCATTGGAACATGTAGAACGATATTTTCTCATTCCTTTTACGAAGAAGGATTATTATGCAACAACTTATACCTATGCATGTAGGTACCTGTAAGATAAGTAACTCTGTTTCAGACTACCCTCTCAAGGGGATTAAAGTTACGATTTATGTTATGTTTGATGAGCGTAAAGTTATTTCTTTGAAGAAGATAAACCTGTCGAACGAAATTGATGTATTTTTCCAAAGAAACACCTCAATGTGTAGGGTATGAGTCCAAACTAATGGCATTTAGCTGGAAGTACATGAAAATGTAGATAAAACTTGGATATGTTGATGTTGTGCATAGTGCAGCCATCACTTGAGTTTCACGTAACTCTCAGGTTGTGAAGTTCTTATGAAAGTTGTACATTCGTAGAAAAACTATATAAATGTACTATAATCTTGCGCTTCCGAGTAAGTTACAAAGTCCTCAGAGGAGGTTAATATTGATCACAGGACATAACTTTAAACAGCTGGTAAAAATAACTTACATTTTCAGGAGTATGCTGAAATAAGCTATCTAAATAGGTTAAGAGCATTTCAAATACGATGTACAAAGAGTCTATAGCAACGGTTCTCAAAATCGTCCGATTGTAGTTCTTTAGGTTCAACCCTTTTGTTCTGTACAGTTTTGCGCTCTGCAGGCTCCCTGGACTTGAAAATAGAATGATAAGGCCAAGGATAAGGAATTGGTCAAAAGAAGTTCGGAATCACAGCACAGCAAGTCGACAGCTCGGTGTTCATCGCGCCTTCCACACTGAAGCTCGAAGCAGGGATTAAGGCTCGAAGGAAGGCTAAAATCAGATCATTGTCCCTAGACACTTGTGTAATCACAATAATTATATGCCCTTGTTTCGATTAGAGTAAGACCGACAGGACAGGATCAAGGGGCATAACACTCTGCGTCTAATAGAAGAACACTTATTGCGTGGATGTGAATTATTTTGAATAGAAGTAGTACTACCTTAGTAGGCAGATAAGTAATTTGCAACAGTTTTGACGCTGTTGTCGAATCCAAGCTAAATGATAAATGCGAAACAAACATCAATCTTCGCAGTGGACTGTAATGTGCATCACGAGTTTAAAAAATTAGTAAGATCTGCCTGATTCAGCGATTAGACATCTCAGTCCAAGAGCAGAAAGTATTAAGGAAGCACGTGCAAGCAAAAAAACAGGAGTGAATACAGGTGTTGAGGCGGGAGTAAAAATGAAACCCACATCAGCAGGTGTCCTTTGTGCTCGGTTATCCTGAAGAAAGCTATAGCAAGCCTTGCCTCATGGAACCAGGAGAAAACGTCAGTCATCACGTAAGGCCAAGGGAAACTTCAAAAGGATATCCACCTCAACTGAAAACAACAGTAGGCACTCAAACTTCAAACTCTCACCAGGAGATGGAAGAAATATAAGAAAGCAAAGCTGAAGTCAGAACAGTGACACACGAAGTCCTGATAGAAGTAAAACATCTATATAGTGTTTCGACGAAGAAGAAGCTGCTAGATGCAGTGTGCATCTGAAGTATGTAAAACATATCAGCAACAGCAGTAAGTAAACGCCATTGGTACACCCACCAGCAAATGTATATACCACAGCGTAGGTTAATAGTAATACCTTGACATTATCATAGATGTAATCAAACTTTTAAAAAATACCTATATGCAGCTGACAAGGCAACAAAGGCGAGCCAAACAAGTTCATACTTTTGAGTAGAAGTACCTCGCCAAAAGCGCAAAAGCATCATCATCCACCAGGACTACCCAACAGGCATTTATATATGTATATGTATTACTATGATAAAAACAAATTTACTCATAGCGTGATCCCTCAAAATGGGGAACTAAAATTCTATTTCATTCAAACCCCATTAGGCCATGGATGTTTTAGGACCTATCTACACAGCTTTGGCCAGGTTTCTATTGTCCAACCTATATGGATGCAGTGAAAGACGCAGAACACGTTATGTTCCACAGCCGATTGTACGATGAAGATCAACATCTGCTTTTGGAGATTATAGACAAGGATTTAACCCCAGGCAACATTGCGAAGTAAATGATGAGCACACGATGGCTGGCAACCATCATAAAGAAACAACGCCGACAGGTGAAAGTCAGTATCTTTTGCAAAAGAAGAACATTGTCATATAGAGTATTTAAGCGGAGGAGTTCCACATTATTATTCTGTGTAATGTGTGAAGACATCCTACATCTTCCACCAAAGGATGCAAAGAAGAATATATTTAGTTTTAGAAGATCTCGAAAAGAAAGGTTTATGCTACCAAGAAACACGTACCATATCGCTCAATATGTTGTAAAGTGTATGTACAATACCATACAATTAGCCCAATTGTTTATCACTAAAACTGACAGCTAGACATTTTTTAACAAACATGATGTAACTAATTGTTATATAAACTAATTACACGAAAAATATATTTGATTTTTAATCTCATTACCAAGTTATTAGCAAATAACATTAGAGGCTTTATTTAAGCCTTCCCTATGCAAGGGCTGAATAAATTTATGCATCGCATTGCACAGCTAATTATTTACCTTCTCTCAAAATTATTTAATACTTAGTAAATACGCGTTGAAATAATGACATAATATATTTCAATATATAAAATCAAACATAATCATACCCAAACAGAATCAATTAGATATTTAAATTGTTATTTGTTTCAATTTGAATAAAATTCCACATTAACCCTATTTGCGCCGCTTTGATTTATTTATGTACACCACGTGCAACAAAAAAAAAGAAGCACTTGGTTTTTTCATGTTTTGTTTGACTAACTTATTTTTTTTAGAGATTTTCGAAATTGTATTTTACTGCATTCGGGTTACGTTTAGCACATCCTGGGATGCATCGGAATTTATTCTACCATACGCTCACAGTGTGTTGAGTTGTTTATCTTTAGTAAAAGTGAAAAGTTGATATTGTGATGTTCGCAATTGAGTGAAGAAAATAAGCCCGTACGTTAGCGTCAGAACCAGAATCATCTTAACTGTCAACGCAACGATTATAAAACTATTATCTTGGATGGTGCTGTGTCAAGTATGAATGAAACGATTCAGCATCTTGCCATCTAGCAAAATCTGTCACTAATTCCAAGTTGTTTTTATATTTTTGAATGTTTTGTAAAATTTATGATTTTACGTTTTAAATTTCCTCCACAAATTAGACCCTTGAAAGAGGAATTAGGGACAGAATACATATGTATTTGGTTGGAAAACAGTCCAGATCTCCATCCCATCGAAAACATTAGGGTTCTTATGGGAAAGAAAGCTGATATTTTGTACATAGTCTGATCGTAAAAGCATTATATTAAATATATTAAAATATATTGTCAAATTACATTATACATCAACTAATATGTTAAACATAAAAAATACAACTAAGTAGTAATTTACCAGTTTTCTTCCATTTTGTTCAAAATTACCTCTGTAGCTTTTTTTATTGCGCAGGGTGTACCTATACGTGATAGATGGACAAATGATATTATCATAAGTAATATGGCAATAACCAAAAAAGGATGAGTTTTATTGATTTTCATTTTAAACTGCATACTTACATGAATCTACATACATGCATCTACATACATATGTACATATGTATATCATGACTTGTTTTGGCAGGAACATTTTATCAGTTCTGTTAGGTACCCATTAAAATTAGGTGAACGTAATATATAGTAATTTTTTTGGTATTTTTGAATTCAATCCTTAAAGAAACTTAACATGTCTGTTCGAGAAGGAATTTGAATAATAATATCCTGGAACCATAATCGTCACTTGCAGATTTTCTTTATTTAAAATGCTAAAGGCGCCTTTTGAATGTAAAGAGGATGAGAGTAGTTGTGATGAAGAAGTTCGCATAACATCTTGAAAATAATGTTCAATGCTATGATTTTGTTGATATTGAGCAATAACAAGTTTCTAATTGTATGTACACAGTTAGCGACCAAAGCGAATATATGAAAGCACAAGCGTTCTCACCTTAGCCTCTAACTATGAACTAGTACTCTATAATACTGTGTCCTTCCCAAATGAGGTGTAGCTGCTCTGTGTAGACTATTGTTATGAGCAGTCCCAAACGGATTTTGAGCTTAAGCACTACACAATCCTTAATTAGCAGCAATGCTGTGTGGCTATTAGAGAGAATATAAATATTTACGTGGGTTCTGTTTAATTTTATCCGCATGCTAGGATAACCCCTTTGGAAGGTTGGTGGTATTAGGAAACGAGAGAGGGAAAGGAGTGTTTTTTGCACTAGGGCACTGCTTCTTAATCCGGAAGGCAGCGGACGGATTATCTAGATGGGTGGCATCCACAGTTCCAATTAGTTGGTCAATAAGTTGGTGGCGGATGAACCCTTGATTGACCAACGGCAGCGCTCATATCCCCGAAGTAGGTTACGGAAAACCCGGCCCATCGTCCTACGGGTATTAAAGGAAATTGTTCCTCCAGGTTGAGGGTTCAGTGTCGTTGTAACTTCCCGACCACGGAAAAAAATACTTAGTTTCGAAAACCACACAAGCCTCGATTAAGTATGACATCACTGTCGACGACCCCAGCAATCGATACACGGACAACGACTTTCGGATTTGCACGTGGAATATTCGGACCTTAACAGACCGAGTGCAGCCGAAGAATTAGCAGAGGTCCTTGACTGCTATAAAGCAGACATCACCACCATCCAGGAAGTGCGATGGGATGAGCCGGACTTATTCAGATCTTATGACAATCCGCATCAAGGCTTAATTCGCCAACATAAACCTTATATGCGCTCATGCGCCCTTAGAAGACAAGGACGACGCCCACAAAAAATGTTTCTACGAGTTCTTCGACAAAACATATCAGCAATATCCTGATTTTAACGCCAAGATAGGAAAGGAGAACATCTTTGGTAGAACGATTGGCAAGCACAGCCTTCACGACAGCACGTCCGAAAATGGACTTAGGCTTATTGACTTCGCTGTGGACCGAAACGTCGCTACACAAAGCACACGGTTTCCTCATCGTAAAATTCAATCTCCGACTAACAAATGATCAAGACACAGAGCTTGGAAAAGTTGACTGACTTGTGTCACTTAAAAATTAGGTTCTTTAGTGTGAAAATATAGTAGTCACCAAACTCTGTAACGCTGCTGGCCAGAATTATGTGTCTTATCAGGTAATAATAAGGAAACTAAAGGACTGCTCGAACCCCGGTTATGTTTGCATCCTTGATCCTGCGACTATACAGTAAAACATATGAGGTTGAGAAATGGGTTGGCGTTAATAATATACAAGTATGGTACATTGAGACTTAAAAAGTAAACGATTTCTTTAGAGATGGAACTTCTCATCAATCGAACTTCAAAGTGGAATGTGTTTACAACAATATTTAGTTCAAAACATTCTTAAAAGAAATTACAATAGATGGGTTTGCACCGAATACAGATCGAATACAGCTGCTCCAGATCTTCAGAGTATTCCTTTCGGCAACGAAATTCAATTCGAATAAGAGTCTCCTACCCGCCACGAGGCAACAATTCTTTTACCATTTTGTTTGCAAAACATTTCGAAAAACAAAAATAAAAACAAAAATAGAAAAAAAATAATACATATCTATTACTCATAGTTAAGTAGTATGAAATACCAAAGGTCATTAACCGTTCCCCTAATTAATCAAGTTATTTAGCCCTAACGATGCTTTGGACTCATTAAATACCACCCGTACCAGTCATGATTACCATCAACTACAACTGGACGGTGCCGCCAGCCAGCCACCCCATGGCGATGGTCTCTAGAGTTTTCTTGTTAATTAGGAGGATTAATGTCCTGTGTTCTTAGACTTGTCGTGTATCTAGTCCTTTGCATGTAAACTAATGAGCCAGAGATTACATAGCCTTATCGTTGAAACGAAATTGAATCCTTTGACAGACAACGGGATAAACACTGTTTTCTTAAAGGAGTTGTGTTGTGTAATCTCATTTAGAATGCGCAACTGGCAAAGATTGAGTGCTAAAGTTGGACAGGATACAATAGAAAAGAAATTGTGTGTACTGTTTTTTTTTTCTTTTTTTTTAGAGTTTCTAAGCTAGATATGTTTGGAATTTATCAATTGAATTTAAAGGATAAACTTAGGAAAATAAAAGGTGGTAGGGTAAATTTTTGTAATAGAGAATGGAGCTTAAGGGAAAAGTATCCAAAGGAAGTTATATTGACAACTCTATACACAAGATAGTGCTGGATGTTTGTGAAATTTAAGCACTATCAATTCAGGTGCTAGAGGGTGGAGGAATCTAGAGTTTTTCGAGGTCACAACTCAAAACTTTGAATCCAGGAATATAATGACAGATCTATTGTATGTATGTATGTATGTACATATGTGTGCCGTGATAGGATACTCTAGCCCATGTATATACTCGTACATCTTCCAAATAAACAGTTCAAACATTAAATCTCCAGTGTACTTCAGGCTGTAATCCATGCCCGCTGTAGTACATATTTTCTCAGATAGTCAGAGAGCGCTTCAAGGTCTAACGTCCAACTCAGTGAACCCAATGTTAGTCAAGTGCTGCTCGACAAAACAAGACAAAATTTAATCAGATCCCTGGTCACCAGAGAATTTCATGTGGATAAACTAGCTATGACTAGATCAGTATCCCCATTCTTAGGACCGTCACACTACTATTAATTCTCCCACAACACGCATGAAGCAATTCAACTCATCATTTCAAACCGCAGTGCGCGAGAAGAAAGTTCATTCTCTGCAAGACACTTCTACTTCAAAATAAAGTTTGAAGGTCGGTAACTACCCTACCAGATCTACCTATCTGAGGAACGCTAGAAGGTACTCTTATGAAGATGCATAAAAGTGACAAAAAAAAACGAGCTGCAGAGGAGCCATCATCCAGCTCTCAGTACTGTTTAGAAAGATACATAAATAAGCAGCTAAATTCTGTTAACTGTAAGCAGAATGCTTGATTCCCATCTGTCGTATAATGACCAAAGTAAAACTGTAAGGATAATAGTCGACCAATCGAATGAGTAGTCGTTTCGTAAAACGTATCTTGTTTCGTTTCGTACAGCGTATCTTGTCACAACATTTACCATTTATTTTGGTATGTCCTTCAGCCACTTAAAATCGAAACTCTGCTCCTAGAAAATCCAAGAGCGGCAACAAAAGTCAAACTTGAACAAGGCCTTAACCCAACAGTTATGTAAACTTCTCTGACAATAGGAGAAAGTGAGACATATTTTTGTTGATGCCCTGTAGGGGTGAACTCCTTTATGGATACTCTGTAGACCTGCTTTTACTGACGTATTCTATAGTCGTTGCCATTCTATCTTAGCAGTTGCTCTGATGCTCGTGCTTGTGTAGGTTAAGTCCTCTCTAAAACTAAGCCCATGATCAACCAATACCTCCAGGTACTTTATGAAGGGCTTCGAATCGATTTTGTGTTCTCCTACCTGTATGGTCATATTCCTTAACGTCAAGCTCCCGTTGACCAAGTTAATGGCATTCCGGACGTCGAGCGTAATAATAGCGCAGTACTGCTTCTTTCCTCCTTTCCATGTTGTCCCAGATATGGCTTCACGTGGGTTGTCTCCTCAAGTCTGTAGCGAATAGTTCTTTCCAAAAAGGTTAAATATGTGGACTTTGATCTGGTCATTATTATTATTGACTCTGTCATAAACAGGGGATAACTTACCACAGACTACGTACTCGAAAGAAGTATCAAATGGAAATATAATTGACTCTCCTTGCAACTGAAAGACAGGCTATACGTGTCGAGCATAATCACAATAAAGTAGTAACCTGTTCATTCAAATCTATTGACATTAGGTGACAATGGATATAAAGAACCTACTACAACGGTTCAAATTCATTCTTCTACTGACCTTAACGACCTACACATGAACTGCAAAACTTGGTAATTTACACAGACTCTGGTACCGAAACTCAAAGGTATCACCAGACAACGTAGACAATGGCAATTTTCAAAGGATGCTACTTGACGAAGCATACTTATTGAGGATTCCCACTTTCCTTACATAAGTCACATTCCAAGCCAGTGACATAAAAGTAACCACTTATCCAAATAGCATACGTTGACACAAATATTTTGTGAATAGAAAGTCCCATCACCATGGTATGTAACTAAAACCCTCACGCTGTGCATTCCATTACTCTAAGCCTTGACCTTTTCCAACAGCCTAGTCCCAGACAAAGGGCACACACATTGCAAAATGTTTCCCTTTACGTGTTGTCGACAATTATATATCAGGGTGCACAACTAATTCAAAGAAATGTCCTCGAATATGTACATTCGCATATTCTGGCATCGATCCTTCCATATTTCATGTGAAATTCAATAAAATGCATTTTACTACAAAATACAGGAAAAAAAAGCATTTGTGTATTCTCATCACGCAACCGAACCGCAAAATTTCAATATCCATTGCGACACATTCCTCCGGTATATGTACTCTCGCACACACGACACATTCGTCCTTTATTTATTCATTTTTTTTTTCTGGTGCCCCTCAGCATTCACTGTGTATTGTTTTGCCAAATCGTTAGTCCTTTTATTTGCGGTGACATTTTGACACTTATTATATGCGGACCCAGCGATCCGATTTGCAAAATTGCAGATTCTACATGTGTTAAAAATTGTTTTTCGTTTATTTCTCATCGTCCTGTAGAAGGGTCCTTCTTAGATATTGCAGATTTCGGTTAAGGAATTTTATATCCATGTTCGGGATATTTTTTTTTTTTTGTTTGTACTTTAGAAACTAGAAGAAAAGAAGGATTCTGCACTTGATGCAGAATAAGGATAAACTTTTTCGCGAAAGAAGTCCACATAAAACACATGCGAATGCTACCACACGCGAGTAGTGTCTGTGTGTGGGCTTGGTTCTTTTTGCACAAGGATAAGAGATGAAATGAAATGTTACGATGGTTGGGGTTTTATTTTTCTTTTCAATGAATTTTCGCAAAAGTTTTTCCTTGAATCCGGGAGCCATGTGAATGCGAACCGTCGTCATCGTGTGTATCCTTGTGCGAAGAAACAAATATAATCCGGTGATTTTTATGGTGTTTCGATCCTTTTTTTTTTTCGTCCTCTCCACCCCACCTCCAGTGCGAGTAGTGCCAGTGGCATGGCTGGTAGTTGTTTATCTTTTGTTTTCGTTGTCGAAATAAATGCGCACGTGAGAACGCTTCGTACCATTTGTAACATGTCCTTTCAAAGTGTTTACACACATACAAACACACATACCTTGGGACGCGATAAAAAAATGCGACAGTTGAAAGGAGTGATTACAATTATTTACGGTTGAAGGGTGCAAAAAGGGCTGCAGACTGAGGCTTAAAGAGTTAGAGCTCTCAAGTGGGATCGTTAGGAATTGTTGGTTGGTTTTTCAAAGGTTGTTTGCGTGTGTTAAAATCTGAGGTAGAATCCTGTAAAGCTTGTACATATATGTATTGTAAATGGGCTTAGTTAGGTGTACTGGACAACTTAGATACAAAAATTCCGTAATTTGACATGTAATAGCCTGCGTTATTTTTCATCGGGATTCGCTTTGTTTTCGGCAGGGTTCAAGAGACATTGAACCTTTAATTGTACATTCTCAGAGGTTGCCTGAATATCTGTGTATATTCTTGTTGATTATATGTTTGTTATAGAAGAGGGACTATTTTCAAAGCAACTTCAAAAACTTATCCAAATGTACTGTCTTCCGAAGACTATGTGCAAGATGTGTTGAAGTTATAATAGTGGAAATCACTTTAATGATGAAATTTGAAATGTTTGTACGTATATAGTTGAAATTCCAAGGATATCCGTTGGAAAAAAGGGATTGACTAACATCATCATATGGCATGGGGACAGAAGTGGCAAAAATTAGTTTTCTCGGATGATAATTAATTTAACCTCCATGGTCCAGACGGGTTTAAGTACTATTTCTCTGCTCTCCGAAATTTTTAGGAAAACAAAAATGTTTCCAAAATGTTTTCAAAACCTTTCTAAAATGTTCTAGGTATTACCTTTTGCAAAAGAAGACTGGTCAATCTAGGGCCTATCACCATCAAAGGCACCACTTCAATTTATTCCAATGAGGTTAAATTCGTCATCCTTGACAAAAGGCTTACCTGGAATTTTCATATCAAGTTCGCCATCGAGCGTGCCACTACGGCTATGTAGGTCAGTAGACGAGTTTACAGCATAATTTGGAGTCTAAATTCTTGAACTATCGAAAACCATCGATGAGTAGCATTTTTAAAAGTCCTGTTCCGTTTCCGAGTTGTGTCTGGTTTGGCCGTTTTGCTTCGTATTAGTGTTGTACTAGTATACATGCATTCCATTACTAGCAAGCATAGCATTGGTGAACATGACAGTGAGTTTTCAAGCCAACACGGAAAGTCTAGATGGTGACTTCACGTTGCAAGCAAATGAGTAGTTTCTGCCACAATACTTCACATCAAATCAGGATCAGATAAGAGTATCTTGTCAGCGGCACACATCACGGTTGCAGTAGGGATGTGCACACTCATCAAGTCTAGTCATCATACCGACTTGACAACTATCAAATATCAGATATGGTTACAAATGGAGCTTCATGTCTGAGCTGGGAGTGGCTAAGTCCTTCAGAGCAGCTAAACATCAGTGTTCTAGAACGAAGAGTCATCACCTGAGCTTCGGATCGTGCTGACTGCAGAAACAGTTGATTCAGAGCTGTGAGATTGACCTTGTCGAAGAAGTCACCACAACCCACACCCTCATCAGTCTTAGGGCGGTCCGCGTAGAAGTGGACTGAACTGTCCTCAGGAGAGGGAGCAACCACCCGTTTACTACGGTCGAAACGAAAATTTTCGTCAAATAACAGGATGAAGTCGGTGTATTCTAGGGTATAATTGAAAATATTTCCTTGGAAAAAAGAAGATTTGGAGGATTTTCCTGAGAGTATCAGAGTGTTTTTTGGAGGCGGAAGACTGCAATCAGTCCTTTCTACGCCCAATTGACCACTTGATTCCGTAGAAGAAGGGACAAGGCACCCTCTGAGGAGTGCCCCAACTAACAAGTCTTCTAGCCGATGCCCTGCGCATGCCCTGTGACTTTCGGACTTGCAAGTGAATTTATAATTGGCTAATGACCCGAAAACGCAAACAAGTAAATTCTTTGATGCTCAGTGAGATTTTTCAATGATCCGTGAAAACAATCATTAACTGATTTGCCTTTGTAATACGCATGTTGGGACGCAGAGAGCATAGATGGAATAATGTTCTAGCGTAGGTCTTTTTTTTTTTTTTACTCAATCAGTCTTTCTAATATTTTCGGTAGAAAGGACGATAAACTGATAGGTCGGAGATCCTTTGGTATTTACCTGCTTTGGATATGAAAACAACTTCAACCTCGGTATGCAGTTTGGGAATGTAGACCAGATTCAGACAATGATAACTTTGAGTCAAGGTAACACTATGTCTTCTAATTGGTGAAGCTCAGCAGAAATGATACCATCCGACCTTAGGGACTTGTATGGTTTGAAACTGCGCCCAAATGATTTTTTTCAGTATTAAAGATTTTAGTGGACTTGCTGCATTGAGGTATAACATTTGAGAAGCTACTTGGAGAATGCGTGTGCAGTAGAAGGTCGATGGACTCCTTACTAGAGGTGGTCCAGTGGCCATTTAGCTGGATTAAGTAGCTGGGCAGAGATGGATTTTCGGATTGATGATGATTTTCCGTAGCCTTGAGCGTTCAGGAACGTCATTTCTCCTTTCTCAGTCAATTTTTTTTTATTTCCTAAGAGATAGCTTGTAAGCATCCCAATCAACCGTTTCACGAGACCTTGTAGCTAGGTAGATAGGCTAAATCGGAACCTACTTTCATTCCAAAGGATATCGAAAGTAGCAAGGTGGTTTCGCAGTTTGCGAAGTTGACAAACCAACGACATAGCGTCATTAAGAGCCGTTGTAAGGACACGCACCATATAGTCAAAGTCCTCGGTGTTTATGAGTTCCGTAGGCGAAATAGGGGAAATCAGCGTTGTTAAACGTCTCCTACAGAGACCCCAGTTGGTCTTTGAGTTTCTAAAAACTTTTTGTTTTGGAAGGTTATTAAATTGGAGGTAGCAATGGTCTGAAAAAGAGTGTTCATTAGAAACACTCCAGTCATCTGTTTAAACAAATTAATTTTACACGAAGAAAAAAGATTAACTTTCTCACTTCACACAGAAATAATCCCAGCTTACCAAATATAATTCTTTTTGATGCTCACTTTGAGATTTTCTTTTTCCACAGATATAGATACATACATATGTATGTACTTTCGCACAAATTGCTACAGGCTACACAGTCTATACTAATTGAAACATTAAAACCGTTACATAAGAAAAAAGTACCACCAAAAGGATAATGTACCAACAAGGACATAATGTTTAATGTCCTGTGGATGGTTATGGTTATTTTACTGTCGTCTTTATGGTTATTGATACGGCGTTGTCAAACAAATTTTGTGTGTCACGACAATGTCGAGATTTAATTAAATTAAGTAAAAATGATGTCAATACGGTATGAGGCTTTTATTTATTTAATTTTATTCAATGCAAAAAACATTACACAAGAAAGTCAATATGTCTGCGGTCGAATTTCTATGGTCTGCATGGCATAACGACTTCAAAGGACGTACTTGGGTATTTAACAATAAATATCATTAGCTGCTTGGCGGAATCTGAATTTGATGGGAAAGGACATACATAAAAAGAATAACGATGTCTAGATCAAATAGATAAAATCGATGTAGAATTTAGGCTTATCAATGCCCAATGTAAGGGATATTGACTCTTTCTTTCAAAAAAGGGCGGAGTAACTGAGGGTATAATTGCATTATCACGATGCAAAGGATCAAGGTCTATATTATCGTTCATGCACAATACTAATGGTTGCCATGACCTGTTTGCGTCTCAAATAAGGGTTTTCAATAAGAGCGCCCAAATTTGCTCTTTCTCGGCTATGTGTGATGTTATCCGAAGTTTGTTTTGATGTCGATCTCATCATGGAAAAGTACTCATTTCGAGAACGTTTGCTTGGTATCAAAATATTTATCAAAATTTAATAAAGCCCATTTTGGGGCTCAGCGGCTGTATTAATAGTAAAATGTTTGCATTTGGACAAGTCAGCAACCCGAAGCCATTCATGAATACCATTACACCCACAAAAATGCGGAGGGGTAATTGACTCATACTTCTTCTTTAATGTTGCTAACAACACAATCGCGGTCAAAAAATAAATTAGACAACATGTGGTTTCAACAACTTGGAGCCACATGTCACATTGCTGGCCAAGCAATCGAGTTATTGCACTCGAAGTTCGGTGATCGTGTTATCTCCAGAAATGGATCAATTGTGAATTGACGCTTTTGAACTTTTTCATTGTGACTATGCTAAGTCTATAACAAATTCAAGATCGTCGCAACCTGACCGCCTGAGTCTCCTCCGACCAAGTATCTCTACATGTGTTCCGTTTGAACTATAGGAGTTTGATATAGAGTGCCGGCAAGTGCATGCATGTGCAGGATGAGAGCTGTCCGTGCAAAGGTAGCACAAGGAGCATTTAGTCCAAAATTCCAATTCACACCGATTTGAGTGACTGTAGTTTACTCTCAATTTGAGTAACAGATGAGGAGTAAGGAAGTTATTCCATTCAATTTCAACTACGAATAAACCAATCTAAATATAAAATGCCCTAAAGACAACAATGAATCCCGCTCACATTCCCCATCACACTCAAGACAGTTCAAAATCATTGAAAGCTTGACGTGTATCGATCTGGTAATCCACGATTTCCACTAAGAACCAAAGATAAAGAAAAAAAAAACCCTAAACTTCCCTTCTTTCAATTCCATCTGTAGCAGTCCATCGATGCGCATAACTTTCTCTCAGCGAAGCTTTTAAAATATTTAACACTGCATAAAATCCTTTTAGGAAATATACCCTTAAGTTCACAAATTAACGCGCTTAATATTCCGAGAGCACAAGCATCACTCAGCATAGATACGAGTTCATCTCAATTCAAGGAATATTCACACCACTCTGTGGCGCATTCTTTTTCTGAATTCTTTGCCCAGCACTTACTTCTCTTGAATCAAAGTGATTCTGATGCCATTATGCACGTCTTTATCGAACTCTCTCAATCTCAATGCAATCTTGTATATGCCGGTCGTGGTAAAGGTTGGTTTTGCAGCCAGCACAAGAAGTGCCAACGTCTTACGTCCCATTGAACTTCTACGACATGCAAGCAAAAGAAAGATATTCCTTGAACGATTTTCCAGTTCATTAAATAGTAACGTAACGCGCTAGGGTACAACTACTGGTTGGATGCAAACGATGGGAAAATTATTTCTTTGCCCGAATTGCGTTCGCATAAGGAGCGATGTGCACATTTTTTTATCTGATTGAGTGATGGTAGGATGAGATATCGAAGAGGAAAACCAATTGGATGAGGTGTTTAGGTCTGTTGAGGGGGTGTAATCGGAGATATTGATAGCATGGATTTTGACAAACGCAGACTCACATATTAACAGATCAGACTTGGACTCCGACTGAATCCTAAATCCATTGAAACCATCAAGGACTCCTAAGCTAAGCAGGATTCTGCTTAACTCCACTCCAGTGTCTTGCTCATCAAAAGGCTGAATGGGACAAATTCCTCTGGATGTGTGAATGCCCGAAACGCTTCGTCAACAGCCTGATCGGCCCCTATCAGGTTTCAGGCCATGAAAGTCAAATTTTCACACTTAGACAGATCTTGGATAAAACTCAAGAAGTCCAAATCTATACCCACCATCTTTTCATCGATTTTAAGGCTTGGACTCTATCTAAAGCAGATAAAGAAATCCTCGGTCAGATCTAGAGAAAGATTCTTCCTAAAACTTTCGGTCCCGTTTGCGTTGACGGACTTTGAAGGATGAGATTCAATGACGAACTATACGAGCTAAACATCGACATCGATCTAGTCAAAACAATACGCATCAGTTGTCTAAGATGGCTAGGACATGTAGAGCAGATGGACGCAAATGCTCTGACGCATAGAATCTTCGAATCCAACCCAGAGAGAGAACGCAGAGGAAGACCGCAGGTGGCACGCTAAAGTGGTTAGCTGAGGACCAGGCTAACTGAAAAGCCTTGTTACTGGATGCCCAGGTTTACCCTGAACTGCAGCACCACCTAAGTAAGTATGTAAGAAGCGAGGACTTTGATCGAATACAAAACATTGCCATCCTTATTGACAGCCAGGCTGCTATCACGGCGCTAGCATGGAATACGACATCGTCTAAGCAGGTGGAACAGCGCAAAGAGGAATTCCCTTCATTCGTCTTAGCAGCCTGCTGCGCTGCGTTTCATTGTCGCTTCTGTCTTCGCTGCTCCTTCATAATGCTTGTCACAGTGTCGCTACCTGCTTCCCAAGCCTCTTGCCTGCTCATCATCTGTCTGGTGAGGTTGTCTGTGGTTATGTTTTCACCCAGTTTATTCACCAACAGGTGCCGTTCTTCATGTTCCGCATCTTCGAATGCTTCCGTACACGTTGGCCAATAAGGATTGTCGTCGTGTCTAGACCTATGCAGATAGGCTCTCAAGCATCCATGGCCAGTAAGCATCTGGGTTAGGTAGAAATTCAGCTCCCTATGGTTTCTATTAATCCAAGCGTCTATATTGGGGACCAATCTCTGCGTCCACCTGCCGTTATCAGAGTGATACCATCTCTTCTGTCAATCTTCCATCATTGTTCTTGGTGGTACCTCAGTATCACTTCTTAAGCAAGAAGGACTATTGGTACCATGCCAGCCGCTATACATGCCGCTTAGTAGGAAGTTTTTCTGAAGGCGCTGCATACTCTCAACTTCCTTAACTCTCTACAGTCTTCTTCCCATACGATTTGGTCTTCAAGGCCATACTTGGGAGCCGTAAAGCATTATCGATGCCGCAACTCTTGCTAAGAGCAATCTTTTGCTCTGCTCTGGTCCACCGATATTTGGCATGATCCTTGCCAGGGCAGCCATTGCCACCTTTGCTGCCTTTGCTGCCTTTTCAGCTGTATTCTGTACGTGTTGCTTAAAGGTAAGCCTTCCATCTAAAGGAATGCCAAGGTACTTCAACTCTACATTGGAAACTATAATGTGATCGCCCACGATTACTGTTATAGTTGACTAGCCTGCTGCTGATGAGCACTACTTCTGTCTTTTCTTCTGCAAATTATTTACCCAAGCATACTAGCCCGTTCTGGTCCATATCGACAGCTTCATTGTAGTCATGCTCCAACTCCTTAAAGAGTTTGGTCACTACATCGGCGAAGCCAATTATTTTGGAAGATCTCGGGATTTCAAGTCTGAGAACGTCATCGTACATAAGATTCCACAGTAGCGGACCTGATACGGAGCTTTGAGGAACTTCAATTGTTACGTTATACTGCATCGTTCCATCGTCGGTGTCGGAGAGCAGTATCGTATTTCTAAAATAGTCCGTCATTATCTTCTGCAGGTATTCTGGTACTCTCCTGTCGTCGAATATGGCATTAAACTGTATATCCCTTAATTTCATCTGAAAAATATACATAAGACGCTCATGATTCTGAAAAGATACGTCTTGGCTGCACGGGCTGTTCCGGCAAATATTTATAATATACCTAATGCAGATCGTACAATTGTAAAAATCTCCTTTACTAAAAAGTGGCTTTCAAATATCTCCATCCATGAATGCCTAAAGGATTTATCCTTCACTTTGAACACCTTCACCTCTGTTGTTACCAAACATGTCCGACTCTGCACCACTTTCCCTCTGTATTTCAATGCAATCAAGAAGTGAACCTCAACCTTCCTATACGTATCAAGAAAATAAAAGAAACCATTCTCATCCGGAAGACTCATTTAACGTAGAATTACCTCTGCATCCAAAGCAGTAGCAATATGTCCAGCTACTTATCTCCAAAGGACGTCTGTGAATAACTGACCATAGGGCTAACCCGTACCTACCCCAACGTCCTGCCTCATTTTTGTTCTTCTCTACTGAATAGCACAAAGATGTTTTAGTCCGAACATCAGCACCATACTCATGTCGGAACGTACCTATCTACATGGTCAAATAGTCTTCCATTGAATCCTCGTTGGGTGCAATAATTGATGCAATTGCACGCACTCACCAAACTGTACATACATACATACGTACAGACACACATCCATATGTAGCTGATTACGGTCGGTTCTCTGTCCGATAAAAAAGCGTTCGTTGATCGAAGGAATTAACAATGAATCCCCTTTGTTCGTGCGGCGCCAGAGGACGAGTATTACCAGAGGACGACCGACGGTAGTACCATGTCCAGGAAATGTTTCATTAGCAGCAAGATTACAGATAAATCGATGTTTACTTGGCTCGTTTGATTGAGCTGGACCAATAAGGATTACTGTAGGATTCCGGATAGTACCAGTGGAATCTACATCGCCATGGGAGGTTTGTTAGTTGACTACAAACCGTGTGAGTGACAGGATTATGCAAGGTGTCCATGATTAGAATGATCTACTAGACTATTAGGAAGATTTTAATTCACTCCACTTGAGTGAATTTAAAGAGCCAGAACATTGACGAAAAAAGAACAGACGACCTACAGCAGGAAAATGTACTTTTTTTAATGCGCCGTCCCTAAAGTGTTTCTTAATTCGACAAACACAATTGAACTCGAGACAATTCGCTCCCTTCCCACCACCACTCCACCACTAACTTGTGGCAATTCGAATTATTTTCTCAACCATACCACACCCGAGTGCTATGCAAGCAACTCATCCTCAATTCTGTGAATTCTGGGCTGGGGGTGACAAACGGATTTCCAAAGAGAGGGAGTCCTTGTTCCTGTATTACGCGACAAAATCTTCCATTTAACCCGAACAACACACTCAAATGGAAAATACTGAACGACATTTATTTCACATTTCCGTAGCAAGGAGATTTTCCAGAATTTATACCCAACCCTCTGTCGGGTGGCATCCATAATTCACATGTTCCTGAAGTAAATATGCATTAAAAGGCAGGCAAATGGGATGGCATCTTGACACAAAGCATAATAATTGCCGACTAGGGATTAAAAGGAAGTTTCATCGTTGCGCGGTGCCACTACCGAAAGAAACTACAAATTTATACACAACCAGTTGGAAGGAGAGAAAGGATCTACTCTCAACACCCTCCCCCAGGCAAGCAATGATGGTCGTGCGGTATGGAATGCTCTCCTAAACATTCGAATTTATTACCCCGATGACACTCAGAGTTAAATTAATTCTTTGCCAAGTTAGCTCCATCGTGTCGATGGGGGATAAGCTGTGTGGGTGTTTGTGTATCGGTGGTATGGTGGATGAAAAGATTCAGATTTAATGGTGTCGCTTTATGTGCTGCATTTGATTTAATTTACTACCCAATTGACTGGGAAGGGGCTTGATGGGGTGGGTATGCTACATTCCTTGAAACATGGGCGAGATAAACCGTGTGAAATGGGAATTCCTTATAACACTTTCGCAGCGATTCCGTTATGGTTGGGGTAGTTATGTATGGAACTACTAGCATTTGGAATACGGATATATAGACTCAAGCGAAATCGGTCATTTGAATCATTTAATGTGAGCTACTTTTGTAAATGATGGCAGGGATTACTGCGGTATAGCCAAGTCCATTATATAAACAGTTTAATTTGAGCACGGAACACCTAATAGTAGATCTGCTAATAAAGCTACATGGACGCAGTGAAAATTCCTAGACAGATTAAGTGAAATAATCGAGGCAGCTCTTAAAAGCCTCGGAAAATGGGCTGACGACTATGGACGTCACGTGGACTGGTACTCTTTACAAGGAAGTACAAGATACCACCGTTCAAATTGCCTAAGCTTGCTGGAGCTGAGATTTTCCTCTTGGATCCCGCAAGATATCTTGGTACGGAACTTAATAGAAAGCTAAACTGGAAACTTGAAGTATAGAAAGAAGTCCGTAAGGCTCACAGTACTATTTTCATTTGCAAGAGGACAGCGACTTATCTTTGGTGGAAGGCTACAATTAAAAGAATATACGGAATGTGTTTACCAGGGTACAAAGAACAGCCTGCATTACTATCACCGCCGGTGCTCTACGCACTATGCTCATGGCACTATGTATCTTTTACCACTAGATCTATGTATAAATAAAATTAATCACCAACGCAGGGCTTTTAAAACTAGCTACATGTATGTGCGACACAGCTCCATTTTTAAGAAATCATTTCCCAGCATCCCTGACAAAACGAATGAATGTCTTGATGCACTTCATTTCGATGCACCCTGATAGGGAGGATTGGCAAAGGTAAAAAGTTTGGATCGGAAATGAAATTCTAGTGAGGGTACGGGTTCAGGTATGGCTTGAATTGGATTGGATTTCTGTCACAGCAAGGCACACTTAAACCAAAAGAAGGTCCACTGTAATACCACTATGGAAAACCGGACTACCAGCACTGGGAACCTGAATAGAAACTTCCCAATGGGACCGTTCCAGTCTGAACCCATGCGGAAGAAACTATGGTTCGTCGTTTAGGCATTAAACCAGTTTGAAGACGAATGTTTTTTTTACTACAATCGAGTCTGGCTGAATGCTGTAGGAATAGGGTAGACACTGAAAGGGGTTAACCTGGTAATGTCCAGTGTTGTAAGTTGTTACTGCGCACCAATTGTACTTATTGTACCTCCTAGTGGTAGCTATTGGGTAACCATTGGGATTCGAAGCTCAGGCCGATAAAAATTTTCAAGAATAAGTCAGATTTTTGGAAAAGAGATGTTGGGCCAACGGCAGCGCTGACATCTCCGATGCATGCACGATGCACACTGTACACTTCTGGTGTTACTTGAATCTGTCCTCACGCGGTACAAAGCAGACATTATCGCGATCCAGAAGATACGATGGATAGGATCAGGTATGCACACCTGTCACAAAAGACAACACATGTAAGGATGCGGACTCATCGTGGGAAATGGGCTACGTTCAATGATAATTGACTTTAAACCGATCAGCGATTAACTGGCTATGATCTGCATCAAGGCAAAATTCCAAAACATCAGCAACATATGTGCACACGTACCTACCACAGAAGCTGAAGACGAGTTTTATGACCTCCTGGACAGAGCCTGTCCGGATTATGATGTCAAAATCACACTCAGGGACTGCAATACCAAAATCGGTAAGAAAAGCATCTTCGGTGGATTAGTCGGAAAGCACAGCCTCCACGACACCACAACAGAGGGATCAATATCCGACAAGAACATTGGTTCCTAGTGCTTTAAGATGAACTAATCTCATCAACCATGGGAACAAATTCTAGAAGGCATAATAAGTACCAGGCTGAACTTGAGAAGTATCAATCCGTAGTGGTTCGCAAGATGATTCCTGCTTACTTACTTAAATATCAAGAATTACTCAAAACAGACGACGAAGAAGAAGGGTATCACTGACCCATTAATAGAACAACTTTTAAAGAAATGACAGATTCAACACATTGAATGGAACCAGGAGTATACTTCTCTCTGAAATGAACAGTAGACGAGGGATGAAAAACCGATTCGATTTGCTGTTTCTCAAAATATATACATTCATTGGTATACAGTATATAAGGACTTGTTCATTATTCTCGCCTCACTTCGTACACGAACTCGTATTCGACTCTCGTCTGTCTCCAAATATCAAAATTCCTCCGATTTCCTTAACTCTTTTTGGTTTGCTTCTTAATATTCGTTTAGCTTACCCTTGTTCCATTCACCAACTGTTAGCATACACTATGACAACAGTCCTCTTTAAAGTAAATATTCCACTTTTAACCACAAATTCTCATTTAAATGGGCAACAGATAGAAAACAGAAATACGACATGACCCCCATCCGGGACTATGACACCCTCTCGCTTCTAATACCACAACAACTTAAAGCATGTAGCACAATTTTGCCCCTAGGACGACTGAACAACGGAATAAATTTCCAACAAATACCTTTGAAACAGGAAACAACACAAAAGTGAATATCTACCAAAAAAAAAAAAAGAAGAACAACACGGACTACGACAAAGGAATCCACTGCAAACGATGTCTAGTCCCCCGCCGCCTCAAATGCCTTATCAACAATCCTCCTTTAACAGAGAGATGCCCTTAATAGTATCTACGTCTTTCATTATCTTAGTGTATACTCGTCCTCTTGTATATGTACAGAAATGTTCTCTCCGGTGGTGGTAGAAAAAAGAATGAAGGAAATGCGAAAATCTTCAGAAAACATCTACAGGGCAATCGTGTTGTACTTTAGTGAGCCTAAGGTATTAAATTCTTCCCAAGTATAGGTCAAGTTTCCATTCCAAACGGGCCAAGTGCGCCACTATGTATTGACGAACAAAATGTGAGAGGTTAATCGATGTATTTTATTTATATGATTGTTATAGCAGCTACGTTCCATAGTACTATACGAGTAACAACAATATACATACCTTCATCGTTTCGTCCAAATGTTAAAGGACATCCTCTTTGGTCATAAATATGACTTGAATGTGTAAGTAGATGGGAAAGGACTAGACCACATACACTCAAAACAAAGTCTAGAGTTCTTCCGTGACAGCTTTAGAAAATTTAAATAGCCTTTGGTGTAGTGTGTGTACATAGTCCTTGTGGACATTGTGAGGATTGAAGAGATGGCCGTGTTTGAACAACAACAAAAAAGTACCTATTGGTGCTACATTTCTACTTTGTAAATGCCGACGTTAAATCGTAAACAGTACTTTGCTTACCATAAACATATCCCCAAGGATATTGATAGTTCCAAACTTAAGAGGGCATGATATTTCATAACAACAAACATTGCATAATGTAGAGTAGAAGTATGACATACTGAGATGGAGCTATCCTTTAAATTATCCACTTCAACTGGCTGATGATAGAGAATGACCAAAAACAGTAATAACTATATAGTAGCAGGAGCAATAGCCCTATCAACAAGCAATTCAAACAGTCCACTTCACCTTAAAGTTCATATCCATTTTAAAGTCCCTTAGATCCAATTAAGAGAACAATAGATACAACTCCGGTGGTTGATGTATTTTTTTTTTTTACTTAAAACCGATATTGGTCCCAAGGGAGGCGGTATTAATTGGTCGCTACAGTGTTTTTGCTAACGTATGTAGCTCAATTAAATTTACATGTACATTTGTTTGATTTTCTATAGTTGCGTCTAATGGAAAACAAACTACTATACATAGTACATGAATGCGTGCAGCATGTTGAACGATTTGCATGCAGAAGTGGTATGTTAGTTGAGTCGCTGCATAGGTCATCATTTATTTCACCAAAGGACTACCAGCGGGAAAACTCGCATAAAAGATTCTTTAACATTAACTAGACAGAACTGAGATAAAGTCTGAAGTCAGCACTGGAGGAGCAATCTTTTAAAAGTTTGTGCAACTACTACCGTATGCCGATAATGTTGACATTATTGTCAGAACTCAGCGGACTGTCGGTGGTGTGTTCGCTAGTATTCAAACGGAAACTCCCAAATGGGTTTAGGGGCAAACGAGGACAAAATCAAGTACATGCTGTCAATAAGAAAGGACGCACAACATCGACGAACTTTGAGGTAGTAAGGGATTTTGTCTACCTCGGCTTTGCTATAGACTCTGATAATATCATCCATCTCAGCAAAAATTAAACGAAGAAGAGCGCTTGCCAATCACTGTTTCTTTGGACTGAGAAGGCAATTGAGTAGTAGAGCCCTATCGCGAACAACAACAATATGTATGACACTGAAGCTTGGATTCTATCTTAGACTCTCTATGGCTTAAACATGTACCTCGGATGGAAAGAAATGCTCCGGCCCGTAGAGTCTTCTAATCTAACCCAAAGTGGAGGAAGATCTCGACATATGCTGTAGCATACTTTAATAGCTTTAAGCCCAGCTATGCTGCAGCAGGGTATAAACCAGTTGCTTCCAACTCTGAAGAAAGTCTTAATTGATAGAGATGACTAATAAGAAAGAATACGCTATCGATATAGAGGATGCGTTCGACAATGCGACTTTTGACTGCATGTGTGATTTTCCGAGACAACATGGGGTTGATTAGACATTGGTGTCCTGAATCAGGGCGATGCTGATGAATAGAACTTTTGCTGTAGACGCGAACAAAATGCTAACAGGGTTACTATCTAGATTTCCGATGAAGCAAAATATCTGGGAGTGATCCTAGATAAGAAACTTCGAAGACATCCGAGGCGCTTTCAGTTTTCTGGCAGCTTTGGCAAAACATGAGACATATCACCGAATCTATACAGCTATGATAAGACCTTTTCTAGCTTATGCGTTGGTTGTTTGGTGAACAGGGCTTCCGCTAAGTGCATATGTAATTGCCTTATGACCTAAACTCCAAAGAACGGCCAGTCTCGGCTGTCTTGGCTCTGGTCTAGATGCTCTGCTTTGATTTATTTCACATACTTTTATCATGGGATGTACTATCAAAGCAATCTACCGTCTTAGGCAGGTTGGCTTTTGGTATCATCCGCACTGGAGTTTCGATGACCTTGCGCGACACTTATTCTACGACCCTGGTTCATTGAATATGCCATCTGATACAATGACATCGGAACTTCGGTTCCTGTGCAAATTTAGAGTCAATTTTTTTTTTGTGTTTCGGTCAAAGTCCGAGCCAGACCTGGGCTGTAGTTGAATCTGCACCGAATCTTAACCCGAACGTCTGTAAGAGATCAGCGGCATTATTGCTGTCCTGTAAAAAATACTGTAGACAACACTAAAGCATATTCAAGGACATCAAAATGGCAATTACGTTCCCAAAATTATGGTCGCTCCTTTCTGAAGCCCCTGTATACTGCCCAACGTCGCTCACGTCTGAAATGGCGGAACTACATATGTTAATGACTCTTTTTTTTATATCAGGATCTTGTATGCAATGGTAAATAGACTGATGCCTCTATAGTTGGCGCTGTTTACAGAGTCTCCTTTCTTGTCAATCGGGCAAACGATGCTGAGGTTCAATTCATCAGGCATACTGCCCAGCAAAATGAATTGGCACAAGTGCTCTCCACCAAGTCATCTCCAGCTGCCTTAAATTGCTCGGTATACCAGCCCGGTTGAGCAGCCTTGTTAGACTTGAGTTTGGATATTGCTATCATCACTTCATTCTGGTCGGGTGGACGGAAGTTTTGGTTTTCATCGTCCAGGTTGAATGGTTCGTTCTGCCTGACAGCGGAAACTGTTTAACAGTTTGCAGAAGTGGTTTTTTCGTGTCCTCAGCACCGACTATGACTCAACTAAAAGGTTTCTTTGTACATCCCCACACGTCTCCGTTCGGGTCTTGTTGCTTTGAGATGGTCTTCACACCTTTTGAGATGGGTAGGTACCTATGTTCGATGAAACCCAGTTCATCAGTTGCGGCATTTCTGATGGCTTCTTGCCAATGATGCCACTAGTCTTCAGCACTTTGTTTGGTTTGTTACGTTTGCTGCCATTCAACATTTAGTCTCCTCACAGTATTTTTTGGTTGTTGTGGCGTCTGAGATAGGTATCCGTAGACGTACATTGACTGCAACTACATAGGTAGTAGTTCCTTACGTCGATAGCAGGTTTGATGATCTGGTGACCGCCATGTTCCCTTATGAATTTTGAGGTGAGGAAACCGTGTGCTAGTTATAGTAATATTACGTCCCGCAGCAAAGTGGTGGTATCGTGTAGGCTATGTTTTCCAGTGGTGCTACCAAAGATGTCCTATTTTCCTATTTTGGCGTAAAAATCCATAGGACGATTTTAACGTCAGGAAGAGGCGCCGGATTTTCTAGTAGTGCCTATGCATGCTAATCTTTGGATCTCAGTCAGTTTCCTGAGATTCATTACCTGTTCCAGACTATAGGACTAGGCATTTTTAGGATATATCCAGTGGATGATGGCAGGCTCCCATTTTTCACCAAAAATGTTAATGCATTGTACATGGATTTACTGCATATAAAGGCTATAGATACCTTCCTTATGACATGTTCTTTCTGACGTGTCCTCTTTCCAAGCCAGCTTTTGGTCGAGTATATAACCCAAGTATTTCTCCTTATTTGAGATTTAGAATGGCGTGCCATTGAGTTTCAAGACCCCGATTAGTGGTATTGCGCTCTTATTACTGAAGAGGTCTACCTCTTTCCGCCCATTTGGACGTACAAAGGAACTGCTACAATTCAAAAAGTAAATGCAATCTTTGCACACTGCATGCAAAAAACATCCATCTCCAAGAATGAGTATAATATACGAATACAACAAATTCAACACAAACTGTAGAAACGATAAAGAAGAGATACCCTATGTCAATGAGTCAGTATGTCTTGAGAGAATTTCAGGGGTTCTAGTAGTTAATCAAGTTTACAATCCTCATTCCATCTCATCAAGGAGAGTGGAACAACTATCCACTCATTTAGTTAGTTAGTAGATGTACTTAAATCTTTGAAGGAAAACATCTCATCAGACAGAACTACACTTTCTATCGATCCTTCGAAAGCTTAAAGTCATACAATAAAAGACTTCACGTGTAAACGTTTATTTCTATTTCCGTGTTAATGAAAATTGCCCGTAAAAGTTAAGCAGGAAATGCGCTCATAAAAAAAAAATAGCAGTCTGGCAATAACTCACATCGTAAAAGGTTTATTTTAAATTTTATTCTATTTCTACCTTTCGAGCTATGAATAGCATCATTAAATTTGAATTTATTATTTCGGAATCATACAATGTTTCCGGTTATTTATACAGCACCTAACTACATATGCGTAACGTATTTTCATATTGCTAAACAATAACAATTCCAATATAGTACATAAGTACCACGGAAACGCGCTGACACGTCCTTGTTCTTAAATATATTTACGATGATAGGGTGAAAAGGTGTAGAATGCGAGTTCATTACCCGATAAAGCTCGACAGGGAATTTGATTTCGATTTTACGATCGAAGCAAATCATAAAATCTATTCCACAAGGATTAGGTTCTATTTTAAAACCAAGCATAGGATTGGATTACAATACGTTAATGGGTCCTACGGGGTGTAATCCTTTGCAACATCTACTTATCATTGAAATAAAATCTCTGTCGGTCGTCCTTATGTATATCATCGCTTCAATTTCATTAAAATATCATCGTTCTATCTAGGAGAATATTTTTCGCACTAATACTCTATAAATAGGACGGTTGTAGGTACGAGTACCGTACCACAATATAGCATTTATGGCCTCTCTATTTTCATCTGGAACACACAAATTACGTTCACACGTTCAACCATAAGCCCATTGCACCCACAGATTTTCGATTAGGATAATGTCGGTCGTCTGTTATCCTTCTTCCATCAGCGCCCAGGCTAGCTCAGCAGCCGCCCCAGAGTTATGTACATATGTGTGTGTGTGTGTGTGTTTGTTTTGTCAATCGAAAGGATGGAAGCAACAAATTATATTCTTGTCACATAACTCATAAAGCAAACCAAACAAAATGAAAATGGAAAACAATACGAACAAAACACACGGATTAATAAATATACACACATGTAGGATACAAAGCAAAATGATTATCCTTAAGCATATACATATGTATATGTACACTCGTATACAGTAAAAATAGTCGTCGTTCATCCGCAAAGAGTTAATCCTGGATGGTAAGGCATAGAATAGAATGAAATGAAACAAATTTGAGATGATTATCCAAGTTTGTACGCGCCCTCGTGTATCAGGGATACAGCAGATACAGCAACTGGTGGTGGAAAGTAGTCCTGGCGGGCGCCTATAATAAATCATATCGAAGAATGAACACTCATTTTGGCTTCCTTCTCTTCTTGTATTTATTATACATAGTTGTAGAGTTGTAGTCCTCAGTGCCGACTCTGTATGAATAGAGGCTCGTGCACAATCATTAAGTGAAATAGGTTAATAAATCATGGTATGGTAGTGATTTTTTTTTTCTTTCTTTTTCGTTTCTAATTGAGTACTTAATTCTTGATGGACTACACGGGGTAGTAACGAGAGTCGTAATTTATTTATTTTATATCATTTTTATTTTCAGAAAAGATTTTCAAATCTGCGGGAAGGGTTTGAATAGACATAGGCACAATAAGAACTTGAACCAGATTATTGCCCCATGAGAGGTCAGCAGAGTCCAAGGTAGAGAAACATGCTCGGGTTATACATTTATACATATTAGTTCCCAAGTAGTTAGCAAAATGATTTTCAACAGACCATCTGCAAAATTAGTCATCCCGTCAAACTTGATTACACAAAGCAAACTCCATTGGGCACTTCATAGATTCAAACCATATAAATCCACGGGACATGACGAAATAACACCTACCGAGTTGCAGAAGTCATCGGATCTTGCTGGTGCTTAAGACATTCCTAAGAAGTTGTCTAGATCTGGTATTTATCCCAAAGACATGGAGAGAAGTTAAAGTTGTTTTTCATACCTTAAGCGGGTATCAGTGGAGACGTCATTATTCACACGTAATTTCGAATATTCCCTGTTTCATAAGGAGTACAGGATGGTTCCCTTTTTGGATATAGAAGGCGCTTTCAACAATGTCAATACATCAGCGATACCAGATGCACTTTCAAACAAACCAAAGGTTGCTTAATGATCGGATTAACAACTCCAATCTGGAGTCAATAAAGACACTCCACAAGGAGATGTTATATTCCCTCTTGGAATTTGGTGGTATTAATAATCCTGAAAGAAGAGCGGTCCACGTAGATCTCTTATGCAAAAGATGTCACTTTAATTGTCTCGGGAAAGCACTTAAATACTCTAAAAGAGCTTCCACAAAACGCTTTAAACAAGCAACTAGCTAGTTGGGAGGTTCGATGTGAAACTCAACTTGTACTCTTCTTCAGAAAATATAAAATTCCATTAGTCGACCCGCCCTCTCTCAATGGTGTCAGCTTAGCTTTCTCTGACAAAGCAAAATTGCTGGGCCTTTTCGGCCATCGGGTATGTACAAGGCTGGGTGGGGCATCGACTAGAAGACTTATTAGTTTCGGAACTCCTCAGGGTGGCGCTCTGGCCCCTCTTTTGTGGAATCTAGTGGTCAACGGGCTGCTATTGGACATAAAAAGGACTGGAAGCAGAGTGGTTGCCCATACTGGAGAACACCCTGATACTTTCAGGGAAATCCTCCAATGTGTTCTCCTACTGTTTACCACATGGGCTTCAAAATCCAGATAGAGGTTAACCCCCTCAAAACAGAACTTGTCCTCTTTACAAGGAAATATAAAGTTCCTCTTATTGACCTTCCCACGATTAATGGAACCATTCTCTCCTTTAAAGAAAATGCAAAATTCTTGGGTCTCATTTTGGACATTGAATGCGTAAAAAAAGCAGCGGTAGCTCTATACTTCTATATAAAGGTCATAAGTTGAAGCTGGGGTTTCTACCTCATTTCATACGCTGGTTGTATTTGTCCGCTATCAGGCCTATACTACTGTATGGTGTTATCGTCTAGTGGCCGGCTCCTAATAAGGCTACTCACCCCAATCTCTTATCTAAGGTACATCTGCATGTACATACGTATCTGCATCAGAGAACTTCTCCCTCAGCGGCGCTGGACATTATGTTCCATCTGCTCCACTTAGACATTCTTGGCAAGCAATTGGCTGCGAGTGCGGCTATCCCACTCAAACCTTCTCACAATGGTGCAGCATCCATCCTCGATCATTGATCTCGTCAACTCTAGAAGACACTGACTATACCGACCTTGTTATTTGACCTTCTGCACGAAGATCATTAATTTCGTCAATTTTACACTAGAAGACACCCACTACACCGACCCTGTTATTTGAAACTTTGCACGAAGATCCCTGACTGAATGGTATGGGTCACTGCCCCCTCTCCTGAGGACAGGTCAGTTCACTGCTACACGGACGGCTCTAAGACTAAAGAGGGAGTGAGTTATGGTGTCTTCTCCGATAAGCTGAATCTGAGCATCTCTTTCAGCCTCTCAGATCATTGTAGCATTTTTCAGGTGGAAATCTTTGCGATCAACAGTCAAACGGCGATCAAATCCCTGGAATCGTGTTCCTTCACCTCAACTGCCGTTCGTCTCTTCTTACTAAAGGTTTACGCTTTTAGCAAAACCAACTGAGGAAATCTCTCTACTTGCAACTACTTGTAAAAAGGTTGGCCTTCCTTTCACACGATATAATTAGCCTCGGGATGGCATCACAATGGACCTTTATTTATCTAAGTATGTCTGCACCCTTGTCCTCAAACTTAAGATTGTTGCACTTGATATTTCAAAGGCAACCCTCAAGCCTATCTACGAATGTACCGCATATGACAACATTTATATAGACGAGGTTCCAGTTCTGGAACGTGCGTTCTCCGTTCTCATTATATATACACGGACGAGTTTGGCAGGGATCCCAGGACTGGATATGACTCTGTAGAGCTCGTCTCTATAAATGTTGTCATATGCGGTACATCCGTAAATGTACATTGAGGACTGCCTTTGATGATGAAACTTACAAGCCAACTACATACATAAGTACAATCTTTCAAAAATCTGTGTGACTATTCTTAACCGACGAGATTGTCAGACTTCAGCGGTCTGTCATTGATGGATTAGTATTGAGGTGCTGTCGCTAAAGAGCGACTGTGCTTTCAGGACGAAAATGGCTCTCACTCCACTCCACTTATCCGCCTGTCAAAAGGGTCAGTTGCCCTAAAAACAATTCAAAGAAAAGTAAAGGACAAAGACAAGTACATGTGTGTTATATCCTCACTTAGATTCCATCACTCTAAGAGACAGAGATGCATTTGGAAAATGGTAAAACACTGTTTCAGCTACATATGTATGTACATACGTCTATACCCCGTCTATACAAATCTCATAACATAATGGACAAAACTACCCTTTCGCCTCTGTGGTTTGTGCCAAACCCCGCTTAACACTCCATCGCCCAAAAACGTTTCACAATTATGATTAACAAAACCTCGTTACTTCCTAGGAAGCATACATATCAGCATTATGTCTTTTTCTGTTGCCAACTTCTGTCTTTTGCCTCGTTTTTCATCCCAAGAACCTACCTCCTACTCTTCTTTTACTACTGTCAGGGTATAGTAGTTGCCCTAGTGACTGGTGCTGCAGCAGGAAATTCCCCTTTTAATGCACACACCAAAGTCAGACACAGCTGCTGCAATAGCAGCAGTAATGTTTGTGACAACGGATGTCCTTTGGACATGAAACAATGGGGGCCACTGAACAAAATACAAAAAAATAAAAAAAAAAAAACATATAAAACCGGTATATTTAACAACTTGCCACTGCAGACCCCGGATCCGCTTGGTTTTCATTAACAATGGGTTGACGAACGAGTTCGTTCGTTTCGTTGAATATCCTTAAGCAATGGCGCACATAAAAACTGCATTTCCTTCAAATGACTGGCTCACATAGGGAATTTTATGTAGACGCGCGCTTATCTCTCCATGCGGTTGGATGAATATTTTTGTTCATTAAAAAACCCTGTGTGCTGTAACCTCACACAACGGCGGCAGCGGCGGCGCCTGAGATGAAGGCGGTTGTTTTCCTTAAAAAAAAAAACAAAAACAATAAATGTCCACCCAAGATAACCCTAATTACATTAATACTGCCGAATACATGATAAACCCCCTGTTGACAACCATGTCAGGCATTAGTATTCTACTTAACCTAACCAAGTGACAACAATAAACCAATCGTCTAATTACACTTTCGTTTGTATGCACGCAACTCATTATCCTTGCTGTTGTTACACTCGATAGCTATTAATTAAGATATTCCAAGCAGAATACAATTTATATCTCAAGACTTGTACGCGATATCAGTCTCTGTCCACATAAGTCGATACACATAATTCAAAGTCGCCTTGACTTGGAAAGTCATTGTTAAAAGGCCGACACACACACACACACACACTTAGTCCAATTAGAATCGGGTTCCTAATTGCATAAGTCACGATGATGGAAATGAAAAGAAAATACGAGAAGGAAAATCCTTTCACTATACGGTGTGTTCCTCTAAACATTTGTATGAAAGAGAGGCTTCCATTAAGGAGAGGTACGCTCGGTGAGGATGGGATATATCGTTCAACATAAACACGCGCTCGGGGTAAGATTTTTATTCTGAAGTAGGTCGTGCGCGCCAACAATGGCAGAGCCACTTAGGATAATTGCTCCTTGATTTCAATGCGAGTTTTCTTGTTTTATTTTTTTTATATTTTCTCGTCGTCCTTTCGAGCTTTAATTTGTGTTGTGCTACCGTAAAAGGAGTTTCCTTCCATTGGTGGTATATGTAGATGGTACTCTGAATAATTATTTTCCATTACTGTAGGTGGTGGTGCCAATGTAATTGGCGAGAGATGTTGTTGGGCATTGTAAAACAACAACAATAGGTTGTGCCTTTTTTTCTGTTTGTTAAACGGGCATTATCGAATCAAGAATAATTAGAAGGTTTCAGTGGCGTGTTAGCTTAATAACAGTGTGCCAAGCGAATGAGGTCTTTCTGCAGTCATAGTGAAGGTGGCTTCTAGTTTTGTTTGTTCGATGTGAGACTTCCTTGAGCGACCAATATTTACCTTACTACTATGTAGGTACCTCACCTTACTACATTGAAGGCAGGCAAGGGTGTACTATACGTGTTCAGAGGTTTTCTTGACAATCTTGCAAAATCAAAGACGGCATGGGGCACACATTTAGGGATCTACTGTCAAAGACTGACGTATGTGAGGCAACATTTTTACTCTATGACATACCTCAGTCTATCAAGCCGAGATGATATCTCTTGCTCTACATGTTGGATGACCTGGAAGAGGGTCAAGTCGAGGGTAGAAACGTTACCATAGCACTGGACAATCAATCAGTGATTAGACGCATGGACCAAACAGATATCAATACATCACTGGCATTGGAATGTGCTCATAAGCTCAATGAGTGCTCATCTCGAAATGAGATGACGCTGCTCTGGGTGAGAGGGCACGTAGGGACTGAGGGGAACGAAAAGGCGGACTCTCTGACAAAGCAAGGGTAAACCTCTGAGCTCTCTGGTCCGGAATCATTCGCTGCAATTGGCAGCGGGATGGTAGGACACCTGATTAGCAACTGGGCCGCGGCGGAACATCAGAGAAGGTGGTCAACCGTGGTAGGTTGCAGGCAGGCGAAAATGGCTATTAAAATGCCGATTGGCACCTCTTATAGAGAAGTTGTAAGCTTAGGGCAAAGAACACTGAAATGGCGTTATCTACAGGTCATGGGAATTTCGGGTATCACCTAAAGAAGATGGGTCTTCTGGAGGACGACACCTGTGAACTATTCCTGGAGGTAGTCGGGACGGCAGCACACATATTGTGTCAATGTCCGGAGTTAGCTAGCAGAAAAAGAGCGGTCCTAGGGACCCACTGGATATAAACCCAGAGGATGAACTAGATTTCTGTTAAACAGATGCTAACGTTTACACGAGGAAACAAAGCCAGAGGCTAAGATGGATCGTGGAAAAGAGTCGAAAAGGGACCCAATACAGTGGTCTGGTTCGTAATCTCTTGAACAATATACATATATATATACTCTATGACCCACTTCACTTAAATTAATTATTCTTTAGGAACAACTCCATTGTAAAGAAAATAAATACCTGGCGTAACTATGCATACCATGGTATAAGAAGCACCTTCTTACCATCTTTAATTGTGAAGAGCTTAAGGTTTTTGGAACAAAGCACAAGGTTGCGTTCTGCCGTGTTATCAAGAGGATAACTTAATAAAACCAGGATTAACCGTGCCAGTCACTGACTCTCCGTCAGTATTTCTTAATTTGTCCCGCCGAAAGGTGGAAATATTTTAAAGACAAAACTGGACTGATACTTAGTAACTTAATTCATCTAAACCCGGCAAGTTCTGTCCATAGAATTTCCCTCACTGTGAAAAACCTGAAGTAACATCACCTATGGCTTCTTAAGGTCAAACTCAAAGTACTTCCGAAGAATGTAATACCGTCAAGATGAACAGCAATGACAGCGCAACTCACAGTGAGGAAAAACCAGGAATTATGAGTGGCCAAAACAAACATTCAGATAGAAAGTGAAGTTTCAATTACAGGTAAGAGTACTGCCATGTTTCTGAAGAGGATCACCTTATAAATTAAGGTGAAGGTCAGTGAACGAAGTGCTTAAGTCGGGTCTCCCAACTCGCCCTTAATTACTTCATTTTCCATTCAAAGCCCAGCACATGATACAAACTAAAGCATTGCCCTATCTACAAGTTCGATTGTGATAAAATTTAGAACCAATCCTTCCGAGATGACAGTACCTTAAGGAAGCTATCTCTAAGATAATACATTATCTTCATTAAATTCCTAAATCACTTCCTACGCGTTTAGATTTCCTTGAAAACCAAAAGAAAAAAAAAAATTCATCTTAAAGTTTCCACCCCACTAACATTTACGAACCAACAAGAACTGCTTGTGACCTTTAGACGGCGAAAAGTTTACCCATCGGGAGGCTAATGGACGAACAGAACAATCAATTTAATTCTCTAAATTGACTCAAGTAATTAAGTTTTGAGTTAAAATTATTTCCATTGCCGACATTGGCATTATCGCTTAACTGCCACAAGAATTACACTGTGTAGATACTTCCCCCTCAATTACGTTCATAATTGAACCGAGAGTCTGTATATATGTACGTACCTCCGGCTGGAGTACGACGCCTGGAGACGACCACCGAGACCGTCAGAAGAACGGTTCAACTTGTAACAACTTGACAAGCAATCAACATGAGATTATTTAAATTGGCCCCGCTTAACCTTTTTTTTTTTTATTTTTTCGAAGGAACTTATTTTCCTCTGCATTCTCTGTCACTCTCTCTCTCTATCTATATCTCTCTTGCTCTATCTTACGTTTATTGTCAGTCGAATCCTTCCTTTTTTAGTTAATTTTCTTAATGGATGTGGCGGCAGTCCTACGCGCTCTTTTTCGCTTCCTGCAAAAGGACGTAATGGACGGCCGCCAAAAAATATGATGAAAATAAATTTTGAAGATATTCTTCTTGAGTAAACTCAACATCCCCGACAACGATGGATGGAATGGAGGACGAAACACCAACAGAAACTAATGTCGTGATTGTCGAGAGCTGTCATCGAGTAAACAAAAAGGATTCACTCTATCTGCCGTCGGTGTATGTATGTATATCTCTGCGGATGATGGATCCACGAGGATAAGACCTAGAGGATACTTGGGAATATTTACAAAACTCATTTTTAATTGTATTTAACTTAATTTAAGCTAGTTTGACATGCAACTTGGTATTCAGAAAGGATTCTGTCCTATTTAATTTTGTCAATTCTCCGTAATTAGTAGTGGGAAACGTAGAAATGTGAAGGATTTTCAAGGAACTATCGGTCAATTCGTAAACGTTTACTGCACTAAATATGTATATTCGCTTACAGAAACTCAAATCAAATTCGCCAATACACCGCGCGAAGATTTTTAAAACTTACATTTTCTACAAAAGACCCAACTACCCAAATACCAATTTTAGATTAAGTCCAATTTTAAGTCTAAGTGTAAGTCCAAGTCCAAGTCCAAGTCCAAGTCCAAGTTCAAGTCCAAGTTCAAGTCCAAGTCCAAGTCCAAGTCCAGGTTCAGGCCTAATTTTACCTAGACGGCCATAATTGTCCAAATGCATACATCATGGCTGGTTTGTTGGTTTCAGAGCGATTATGCTCTTCTGTCCCTACAAACGTACATATATATGTCCAGTCTAGACTGATCCTAATCCTGACTGATTTTCTGTCTTTCTGAAATAAACTTGAAAACAGGAGCGAACCATAGTAAAACGGAAAGAAAAAAAATTCACGAATTTTTAAATTAAACTTCAGGCTTGGATCGAAACTGGCTCTCACATATCAAAATGACTACTTTTCCGCTTTCTGGTTGAAGTGTCTTCTCTTTTTTTGTTGAAATTCAACAAAGTTACGAAAGGATTCTATTGGGAATTAAGGCAGACAATTGAATTTTTTTTACTATCTTTATACACCAACCGGGATGCGGGGAACAGTCAACCGAAGGATGCATTGCTTGGAAGAAAATTGTTTGCCGGCAGAAGAAAGGAATTATCATCTGGATGTTAGTGGAGTAAATATGTAGCCATGATGGGGGAATCCAATTTCCAATTTGAAAATAAGGACAAACATTACTTACTGTGTAATGCTGTAATCTCAGTGGGGATAGAGTTTGGATTATTGATTATGCTATGATATAAGGAAAGGATTTGTTCCAATCGATTGTTTGGAGAATTCAGTTCAATTGGATTAGGTGAGTCAATATAGAAGATTTGCCATGAATATTTTAAATAGATGAGCTCAGAGAAAGGGCAAATTAATGGGAAAATGTGGAGGCACATGTCAAAAAGGATGGTCGGTACATTGTGGAGTAGAATTAAAGACAATTGAAAAAGGATAAATGTACGTATGTACGCAGGGGCTTAGATTATGATCCATCCGAGATTCTGTGGATGGTTTGGTTTGGTAGTTTTCCAGTTTTCCCAAGACAAACTAACAGAATCAATTGAAGCTTATAATGAATCGCTGGAAAAGAATACGTCACAAGGTTGCCGAGAAAGGAAAAGGGAAAGGGCCGTGCAAGACAGGTCCGTCTTTTTCTACTCTTGGTCCATGTATATACCAGTGGCATGACTGGGATCTCGATCCTTTGTTTAGTGCCATGTGCCCATCTGTGGTTGTAACATTTGACGGTAGCCAGAGGCTTGTAAAGATTCCCCTTCTTTTGTAGATTCGGTAAAGTTTCCTGGAACGTCTCTGCCCCGCACCATCCAAATAAAGTTACAGGTGACAGAAAAAATATAAGGTAAATAAAAATATAAGTATTAACTCGTCGGATGAAGAAATAAGCCTTTTGATAATGAAAGTAGTAATGACGACTGAGAAAGTCGCTACCTCCAAATCCATATATGTATTTCCTAGATGTTATTGGATGACTGAAAGGACTTGCCTTGCATTTCGTTACTATGATATTATGATGTCAGGATACATAGGAAAAAAACCTTTTGATCAAATCGATATCTTAGCTGCTCTTTAGGGCTCCTAGAAGCTAAGCTGCGACCTTCGGTAGCTGGTGGATATACCACAGAAAAGCCCATAGTCAATGACACGACTTGTCTTACAAATAAATTTGATACTATGAGCAGAAAGCTGTTTCAGTGAGTTGTAGTAAGGGCTGTTAAATCTGACTGACTACATGAAAGTACCAGTATACTTTCATTACTCTAAGGATATTGAGTCTAATACTTACTTCCTTACTTAGTTAGATGAGAGGACCGGCTTAATTAAAATTGGGGCTGAATTTACGAGCACCAACTCCACTCTCCATTCTAGAATTAGAATAGAGGTGAAGCCCATATTGACTATGCTTGCCATCCCATACAATTTAGAAATGAGATCTGAAATGAATGTGGACTTTGCTTTGTATAAGTGGGTAGGCGAAAAGAAGAGATCCACAATGCCACTTACTCACTTACTTTGGTGGCACTACAGTTCGGGGTGAATCTGCGACTCCACTAACAAGCATCTCCAGTTAACCCAGTCTCTAGCTAACTGCCTCCAAGGTGGTTGAAGTCTCCTTCTACTTGTGTGCGCCACTTAGGGCGAGGTCTTCCTCTACTGCGTTGTCCCTACGTGATAAATTCGAAGACTCTACGGGCCGGAGCATTTGTGTCCATCCGCTATACGTGACCTATACTGATACTATGTCGCTGTAAAGCTCGTATAGTTCGTCGTTGAATCTCCTCCCCCAAGGCCCGTCAACCCAAACGGGACCGAACATTTTACGAAGAATCTTTATCTCAAAGCGGCCGAGGATTTCGTTATTCGCTTTAGACAGTGTCCAAGCTTTAGCGCAATAAAGCAGGACTGGGATGGTCAAGGTGCAGCGAGCGTTCTACATCAGCAAGGATGCCCAAACTAGATACGTCTCTGTACAGCTCGTTTCTATAAGTAATATGGGTGGTACCGATTTGTATTTCTTGGATTTTATCCAGGATCTGTCGAAGTGTGAAAAGTTAATCGAGTGTGTACTTTCCTGAACTGAAACCACACTGATAGGTACAGATCAGGTTGTTGACAAAGAGTTTCAGACATTCACACAGGTTGGCATATAAGATCTTGTACGCGATGTTAAGGAGACTAGTACCACTGTAATTGGCGCAGTTTAGGTGATCTCCGTTTTGTGGATCGGGCAAACGATGCTGAGATTCCACACAACTGGCATATACTCGTCTAACCAGATTTTAGAGACCAGTTGGTGCATGCTCTCTACCAAATCACATTCTTTCCAGCGCCGCTTTGTGTGCTTTTTGTTGAGCGACATTTGCTTGCCGGCATTCTTCGCAGTTGCGGCGTTTCTGATGGGATGTTGGCAAGGTTGCCATGGTGTTCGGGACTTGACCTTTCAACGTTAAATCTTCTTACAGTATTTCTTCTTTGTTGTGGCTTAGGATATTCCTAAAATCCGCATTCGTACCTTGGCTGCAACAAGGTAGTGATCCGAGTCGAATACTGGAGGCATGTCTTACGTCAATCGCAATATGATCAATTTAATTGACCGTTTGACCGCAACTCCACACTCAGGCCAATACAGACTTATTGAGAGGTCATCGGCTGACCTTCCAACCGCAAAGACTAGCTATCGAGGTACAGTGTGATTTTTGCGTTTCTCTTATTTTTTCGGATCATCGATCGATTCTCTTATATCTTTCTTTACTAAAAAAAAAAAAAAAAATAAAAAAGTCGCTCTCTTAACGATCTATAAAGTTTGTCTTTCTTTCGGGATGGCCCCGAAGCCTAATCGCCTATCGGGCAACCGATATGGTATTCTCGACGAGCACGCGCTTTCGGATCCCCCTGACCCCCCTCCCTCCCCCCCACAAAAAAGGATTAAAACCTCTAGTAATGTGTTTAGTGATGAATTCCCAGGCCTACCAACTAAATCATCCTTCAAGAATCCACGTTTTGTGCACATAACATCAAAAGATGAGTCCAAACCCCTATCCAAAGTAAGTGTTTTCATTTTGAAAAAAACAATTGACTCAATCAGCACCCAATATGAAAAAATTTCTCAATTAAGAGACGGTTCAATTTTAATCTTAGCTAAAGATCAAAACATAGCCGACAAATTCATCCAATCGAAAGCCCTGGATAACATCTGCCCGGTTGATATTAAGCTTCATGCTAACCTTAACCTCTCCAAGGGCATAGCATATGCGCCTTGTTTGATTAATGTGCCTGAAGCAGAAATTATATCCGAACTCAAGAGCCAAAACGTAACTAATGTATACAAATTTACAAAATTTGTGCAAGACAAAGGAAAACAGGTGCCTACTCCCTCTGGTCTCATGATTTTTACCTTCGACTCGTTCCAAATCCCCAACACAATCGAAATTGGCTGGTATAAAACAAAAATTTCCGAATATATCCCTAATCCGATGCGTTGTCGGCAATGCCAACTACTTGGTCATACAATTAAATGGTGTAAACGTGCTGCATCATGTGAAACATGTAATCTCCCCCCTCATAATGACAGTAACTGTACTCGCACTCTGTGCGCCAACTGCTCCGGGCCTCACGCCGCCTCCTCTAAAACCTGTCCAAAATATGTTCAAAACAAAGAAATACTCGAAATAAAAATCAAAAACAAATGCACCTTAGCGGAAGCTAGGCGCACCCACAGAGAGCGGAATCCAATTCGTTCCACTTTCTCTTCTAATCTCTACTCAGATAAACTTAAACAATCTTCTCGTGAAACAACCACATCCAATCCCTCCACCTCTTCTCAAGAACAAAATATTATAAATAAAGGAAAAGCAACAAACCCCTACAATCATCAAACTGCATTAAAACTACAAAATAATAACTCAAAAACAACTCAAGAGTCAGAAAATGTTGACTCCATTAAAATTTCAAATGGCGATAAATCCAGATCGACTCAAAGAGAAATTCCTCAAAAGCACTCAGACGCAAACACTGATAACGAGATAACTCAAACTCTTAACAAAAACCCAAGACCACATATGAATAAAAATACAAGCGAAAGCAAAATTAATTTAACTGAACACACTCAAACAACATCCACTTTTACTCTAAACAGCATTAACCAAGTCAATTCCCTTAAAAATCCTTCCTCCTTAACGCAAACAAATCGCTCCAGAAATTTTGATCATAAACATGACTCATCTTAGTTGCAAAACTAACCATCCCACATCCCGCGCCTCTATCGGCGATGGAAGTCCCCGCCTTGTTGGGGGGGGCGCCCATCGCCGATGTGGGCGCGGGAATACCGAACCACCAGGTGGAAACCTGGCTTCTGTCCTTACATTAAACTGTATGGATAAGAAGACAGGTTCCGCCGCCTATAATGATCTCAACGTTCTCCAATGGAACATCAATGGTTATTTTAATAACTATGAATCGCTCCAATTGTTAATAAAAGATCTAAACCCAAGTATAATTTCTCTTCAAGAGACGCACATAAAACACAACCTACAACCGTTCTCCCCAAAACAATTTTCATCTTTTTTTCACAACTTACCATGTAACACATCTTCAAGACAAGGTACCTGTCTTTTTGTTCACAAATCGATCCCTCACAGATTCATTGCCATTGACTCCAACATATCCGCTATCGCAGTGGAAATCGAGTTAAGTTTTAAACTAACTATTTTGTCAATTTATATACCACCAGATCAAAAATTTAACACTCGCGATCTTGAAAGTCTATTAACCAATATCTCTACCCCTATAGTGCTAACAGGCGATTTTAATTCTTGGTCTCCTTCGTGGGGTTCTCCCACAATTAACACACGTGGAACACTAATTGAAAACTTTATTGCTAACACCGGTCTTGCCATACTAAATGACGGAAATCCCACGCACTTTTCGACCCATGGAACATTTACCCACGTTGATCTCACGCTCATATCCCCTCACCTTACCCAAAAATCAATTTGGAAGGTCTCCGATGACTTGTTCGGGAGCGATCATTTCCCCATCCTTACCACGATATTTTTAGGTAACAACCTAACTCTACCCAAGACTCAAGCCAAATTCTTAACAGACCTAGCCAACTGGGAACTGTTCCAAGCTGAAGTCTCAAAACAAATTTCAGCCAGACCAACTTCCACTAATAGCAACATCAATAAGGAAGCCGCCCGCGTCCTTAAAGCAATTCGCTCTGCAGCAAATGTGTCAATCCCTCAGACAACAAACAAACCCCATCGTAAAACAGTCCCTTGGTGGAATCAAAACCTTGCCAACCTTCGTCAAAAAAAGCTAGACGCCTTTAAAGCATTCAAAAAATCACCAAACGACTCCAACTTAATTTGTTATCGTAAGGCTAATGCCCAATTCAAAAGAGCGGCAAGGATAGAAAAATCATCTTGTTTCAATAAATTTACAGGGGAAATTAATCCAAATTCAACCCCCAAAAAAATGTGGGCTGACATTAAAAGCCTTACAGGCAATTTTGTTCCGCATACAATAAAACTAATCAAAACAGACTCTAAAAACCTTACTTGCCCAACTGAAATCAATGATTTTTTTGCTAAATGCTGGGAAAAATCTCAAGACGATTCAAACTTTAATCAGATTTACGTTGACGAAAAGAACTCATGTTTCAATAAGCCCAAACCACAGTACATTTCTTCAAAATCAGCAAATTTGATTGAATCCCCCATAAATCTTTTAGAGCTCGAAAGCGTTTTGAGTTCAGCAAAGAGCAAAACTCCGGGTTTTGATAGAATACCTTACACAATGCTCAAAAACTCTCCATCTTCTTTTAAGGTTAGATTGTTATCTCTATATAACAAAATCCTCCACAGCGGAATTATCCCTCAAACGTGGAAAGTTGCGACCATCGTCCCTATCCCAAAGACTAACAAAGACCTCACCTCTATAAAAGGATACAGACCTATCTCTCTCCTTCCCTGCACTTCAAAAATTTTAGAAAAAATTATTTCAAACCGCTTATTTTGGTGGCTAGAAAAAAACAAACTCATGGAGAAAAACCAACTTGCCTTCAAAAAGGGAAGAGGCACTCAAGACTCACTTTTACACATTGACACGTTTATATCCTCGGCTCTTTCAGAAAAAAACCACGTTTCTATTTTCACAATTGATTTTGAACAAGCCTTCGACAGAATTGGCCCCCATGTCATCATAAATCAACTTATAAAATGGAAAATTGGTCCGAAAATTCTTAACTACGTTAAAGCTTTTCTTTCCAACCGCAAGTTTCGTATTAAAACTAACAATATATATTCTTCAATTCATAACATAAAAAATGGCATCCCTCAAGGATCGCCATTATCAGTAACTTTGTTCATAATAGCTTTCAACCAAATAAGTAGTATAATACGTAGATACCCACAAATTAACCATGTTCTTTATGCGGACGACCTTATTCTATTCACTAAATTCAAAGATCTTGTATCCTTAGCAACAATTTTCTCAAGTATAATTGCAAACTTATCAGAATGGGGCGATATGTCCGGCTCCAAAATATCCTTTTCTAAATGTGAGCTTCTACATATATGCAAAAAACATAAATGTCAAAAATGTATTCAAGGAGTCAACTTTAACACTATTTGTATCAAAAATGTAAACTGCTCAAAAATTCTAGGTATTATTTTCGACTCCAAATATAGTTTTAAGGATCATTGTTCTTATATTAAAAAGAGCCTGACTACCAGGGTTAACTTAGTAAAGTATCTCTCGTCTAGGAAAAGCAATTGTAACGTAAATACCATTATTAATGTCGTCAAATCTATAATACTATCTAAGATCGATTATGGGCTTCCAATTTATGGGAAATGCTCGAAAACTGCAAGGCAACTCATCTCAACACCATACCATTCAGCTGCAAGAACCTGTCTAGGAGCTTTTCGCACCACACCTATAAAGAACATCCTTACCGAAGCTGGCCTTCCTGACTTAACAGACAGAATCGAACTCCTAACCTGGCATATCATAATAAAAGCTAAATCACCATTCGCAACACCTATTCACGATGACATCAAGAAATTGTTGAAACGGAAAAGAACACCAAAATATCCTTCTGCTCTACAAAAATCACTGGAATCGGCTGAAAAACTGAACATCCCAATCACAGTTGGCTACAAACCCAAAATTAACTTCCCCCCCTGGAATCTGCCAAGTAACTCTCTAATTTCCAATCTTAAAGGATTTAATAAAGATACCACCCACAGCAGTATCTATCATACAATGTTCCTAGAGTTAAAGGAAAATTATGTAAGACTGGAATGGCAACTTTTATTTACTGACGCTTCGAAAACAAACGACGGAACCTCATTTGCTGTTGTCAACGAAGCTGGATCTGTTATCAGTAAGGGTCTGCTCCATTTCACTTCATCAATCTTCACGGCAGAAGCGTTTGCAATTCTCAAAGCTATTGAAGCTGCGAAAAATAAAAAAACAATTATCTTTACTGATAGCCTTTCATCAATAAACGCTATTAACAATATCAACAACTCTTCAAGTATTGTTGCATGTATCCGCGACAAACTTATTGAAAAAAAAAGAAATTTAAGAATTGCATGGGTACCTGGTCACGTAGGCATCATTGGAAACGAAAATGCTGACTCCGAAGCCAAACTAGCATTTAAAGAACCTTTAATCTCGTTCTACCAATTCAACAAAAAAGACTTAACAAATTACTTGAAAACGTTTATGAACACCAAGCTGAAAAATGCATGGCAAGAATACCAACACATCTATTCATTGATTAATCCAACCGCTGCGAAGGCAATATTTCCTATCAACCTACCAAGTTCGATGATCAAAACATATATTAGGCTGAGAATGGGTCACACCAACTCCACCCACAAGCACTTAATCACCAAAGAACCTTCCCCCCTTTGCGAATTTTGCGACGAAAGACCAGCATTCACTGTAGCACACATGCTACAGTGTGCAAACATAAACTCGATCTCCAAAACCACCTCGGGTAAAGATCTTCAAGAACTTCTAACAGTCATATCCTACACCAATATAAAACATGTAAATGAAATCATTGTAAAACTACAATTAATTATTTAACTTATTTTATAACCACTTAGCTCAAAGCCCTGGTAGGTAGAGCTTAACTTTTGTTATTGAAATGTAATTTATTTATATCTCAATAAAGTTATAATAATAATAATAAAAATGAGATACCTATAACCCCTGCCCATTAGTTAACCTCAGTTCAACAGATATGGTTCCTATAAACTAACAAATCATCCAGTTAATTTGATTTAGTTCAAGATGACTGCTCTGCTGGATAATTCTTCTAGGTCACGGCAGAAGTGTCGCGCGAGAAATTTAAATCTGACGTGGGTAAGACCTGGACAGTAACAGGGAACGTGTAGATAGAAAGGGATTTCCTATCCTTTTGGATAATTCTGTCGGTCTTACTCTTATCGAAACAAGGGTGATCACACAAGTGTTTAGGGAGGACCATCTGATTTAAGCCTCCCTTCGGGCATTAATCCCTGCTTCGAGCCTCAGTGTGCAAGGCGAGATAAACACAGTCAGTCAGTAGGTTAAAACTAACCTCTCTCACGACACGGTACAAAATGAGAGGTTAAAAATTCCCTTTTTGGTAAAGAAAACACTTTTTGATTACATACTTAGACGTTAAGCATTTTGACACCAGTTCTAGACTCAAGTTTTTCATAGTTGCCTCTGATGAACTAATTTGTTTAGCCGTGTGCAGTAAAACGGATGTGTTTAGATCGTCTTTGAAATAATGGCGAAATTCAATAGAATGTTACAACCACTCCCAAATACATCGACTATGCTAACGATGTTTGCCTACTACAACACATAATCATAGATTCGACCACTGGTTTGGTCATACAGATGCTAACTTTATAGGACTGAGCAATTACTCCGCCACTAAAATTCTTAGTCTTTTCTCGAACTTGTCATCAACTCCTATCAATATTGCAGGACAACAGGTCGAGCGAGTATACACATAATATTTACGCTGATACACCTGCAAGATTCCAAACATCTAGGCCAAGTGGGCGACATGGATCATTGCTTATTGCGTCGGACTACTGAGTGGGAGGTTCGAGGTTCCTAAAATAACACCAATGTGTTTTCCATAGTTTTAACTCTGGCAAGCGTCCGACAACCACTTGAGAGTAAGCTATAATGAAAAAGCTTGCAAAACAAAAAATGTCCTTCGGACACGGCATTCAATAGTAAGGAAGAATATTACACGCACTGCACGAATGGTTGTGAGAAGCTAATTACGGGTGAGTTCCAAAATGTATCAGATGCATCATAGATGCAAACTCATAAGTTCCAAAAGTCAAATGAGAAAGTTTTGACAAAGTAACAAGTTTCTAAACGTATCTTAAACGTTATCGATACGCATCAATCGATAATTTTTTCTATGCTTTCATTTGACATTCAAATGACTCATTTAAATTTATTTTTAATTCAAAGTTCGTCATTTTAATTTTGGCAATTGACTGCTTTGTATAAACTACGTCCCGAAACATCTAACTTGTGCAGTGTAAAATGTATACAAATTATTGAAGTTGCGTTGCAGATGCGCATCAAAAGAATAGTGCTACCGCATCGAAACTATTTTTTTTACATTTTGGAACTCAGCCTATATTACACGGTTCAAGGCATTTATGGCGTAACAGCATTCGAATCTGTTCGTCAAATGTTCGAACTCCTAGCAGACTACGTGTAGACAAAAGTAGAACTGAGGCATTCGGAATATAATGGTCATTTGTATAGATGAAGACTGAGACCAGTACTTGCACCTTTAAGTGTTTGCATGCATCCTAGAAGGACAATACAATAAAAACCTTCAGACAATGAAAGATTCGGACCAACTAACACTGTATTTTAAAATTTGTTAAGGCACAAGGATATACTAGGTCCATCAAAGTTAAAAGTCACTAAATCCCATGTTTATACGGTTTTATATAAACTAATCTAGTACAAAAGAAGCGCACGCTATTTAACATCACGATGGATTTTCAAAATATATTTTACTGTTATTTTTCATTTTCGTATTCCGAAACACTTTGCAGCCTTCTCTATTTGACACGAAAACGTTTTCCCAAACTTTTTATATAACGACTTGTGAATTGTTTCTCTTTGGTTTTTTTGTTTACTTTTCTTCTTGTTTTCTTTTTTCTTTTCATAACTTTTGCGTTTTTAGTTTTTATTTTCGTAAGAGTTACTCGAAGTCGTCTACTGGAAAAATAAGAATTAGATGTTAGTTCAAGTTTTGTCTTTAAAAATTGACAAAGAAAAATACCGAGGCATAGGCTAAGAACTTTGTCAACGATGAATTTGGAATCGAAATTTCAAAAAAAGGAAAAAAAATATGTTTGACAGTTTAAATTTTTGAATGAAAAAAAGACTTACAGTGGGGTGTAGAGAATCGAAACAAATATTAGGCAGGATTGAGACCATTTAAGGTACATCCGCTGATACTTCTTTATTCAAAAATCAACCGTATACATCTTAGAAATCAACTGTGTCGGCTTCGTCGCAGGGATATAACTCCACAGGACATATGTGAGTCCATAATGGACTTATGTCGCAATTCAGTGGGACATAAGTACTTATGGCGGATGAAAGAGCATAACATTCTATCCACGCATGTACAGGATGACTATCACTAGACCCATTTTGGCTGCTTCCGTTTCAAAACTAGCGAACGCTCCGATGATAGGCGCTGTTCTTCCAATAATGTCAATATCGTCGGTGTATGCTAGTAGTTGCACAGACTGAAATATATTGCCTTCGGAGTTGGCTTGTGAGTTTCGCACAATCCTTTCAATCCTTAATCCTTTTTTGACTTCAAAGGTCTCGGTGAGATCGTTACTGACCTTGATCGAGCAGCGAGACTTCTCCATCATTACTCTGCAAAATCTGATGAGTTTGACACGAATGCCAAACTTAAACATGGCTCTGTATAGGTCGTCCCTATAAATGCTGTCCTATGCGGCCTTAAAATTTATGAAAAGATGTTGGCTATCGATTTGAACTTCTTGAGTTTATACAGGATCTGTAGAAGTTTGAAAACTTGATCGACTGTGGACTGTCCTGGCCTGAAACCACACTGATAGGAGCCGATCAGGGTATTGACGAAGGGTTTCAGACGTCCACAAGGTATTGCAGATATGATCCTGTGCGCGATGTTAAGGAGACTAATACCTCTGTAAATGTCCTTTCTTGTAAATCGGGTAAACTATGCTCAGATTCCATTCATCAGACATACAATCGTCTGAAAAAATTTTAGAGATGAGTTGTTGTATTCTCTCTACCAAGTCACCACCAGCTGCTTTGAATAGCTTGGCCTATAGGCCATCAGGTCCAGCAGCCTTGTTGGACTTAAGTTTGGATATCGCGATCCTAACTTCGTTTTAATCGGGTGAATGGAAATTTTGGCTATCATCGTCTGTGCTGAATAGTTCATTCAGCCTAACAGCGCGATGTTGATCTTCGTCGCTGTTATACGGTCTGCAGCACCGAGAGTGGATCTACTCCTTTTTTAGACCGGCTCATCCCATTACACGTCCTAGAAGGCGGTGATGTCTGCTTTATAGCAGTCTAGGGCCTCTGCTTATTCTTCGGCTGTACGCGGTCTGTTAAGGGTTGGAACATTCCACATGCAGATTCGAAGTTCGTTGTCCTTACAACTTTTGGTGGGATCGTTAACTGTTGAATCATTCTTATCCGAGGCGGTTAGTGCATTCGCAACTAATACTTTTGTTTCCATGATAGGGAAGATACTCCAATGTACAACATCAAACCTGGAGGACGAGTTTCTTTATATACCAGTAGGACGATGGGCCGGGTTTTTCAGAATCAGTAGCTATCAATAGGTATGAGCGCTGCCGTTGGCCCATTAAAGATTCATCCGACACCTGGCACTGTGTTGGAGATATATATGGACGATACCAAATAGTTCGGACTGACTGGAACTATGGACGCCACCGGTGGTCCCATCTATAGAATTCGTCCGCTGACGTCCGAATCAAGAAAAATGTCTGTGATAAAACACTCCTCCCTCCTCTGTCGTCTACTATCACCAAGGACCTTTCAAAGGGGTTGGTTACTCAATCTACAGTCGAGGTACTTGGCACTCAGCAGCCACCAACGTGGAGGTGTAAACTAGGAGTTGATAGTGAGAGGCTAATGTGGAAGCACTTGTGTTCTCATGTATTCGCGTCACTATCCTGTGGCCACTAATAAGGATATTTTTTGCTCCTTTTGCTTTTACTGGAACCATCTATGACATTACCTGTGTAAACCAATTTCCATCCACCTGTGTAAAGCATTAATCCAATTTTACTATGCTACATCGCCACACGAAGCAAGCGCGAGCACAGTAGCATCTGTGTAGTACAACCACTATACCAGGCTGCAGAGAATCTTTAACATACACTATCCACCAAAATTCAAATCAGCAACTATAGATGACTTTTTCTCCTTGTCCTACTACAAAAACAAAATCAGGACATTGGGTCATGGGACCGTTCCCGAAAATGGATTATTTTAACCCTCTTTTACACACTACCCAACCTTCACAATTTATACTGATTTTATAGCCAAATTTCATGACAACATCTTGAGACTCATTTGGACAAAAGTCTAAGGTATGAAACATGTCCCTCCGGCAGGTCAATGCCTACACTAACCAATCGAATGTCATTCAACCAACCCAACTGACCGATTTAATTCAATATTATATTTTAAAAGAACTTACATCAGATCATCCAGATGGGCCCAGCTCTAAGCCGCGTGGATATTCATTTGGAATCACAATAATTCAATTTCCAGACGAAAGCGCTTAGTGGTCTACATACGTATACACCTCTATGGGCTGTGCGTTACCATATAATTCCATTATGCAAATATGATTTTCGTTTCGCATAAATAATTCAAATTCAGTCAACCATTGTGTAATTTATGGCCATGTTACACCACGTCCAGGGAATGTGTATCCCTCTTGTCGGTTCAATACGATTTTCTAGTTTAGTGGAATTGAATTTAAAACATTTTTCTATCGTGTCGGTCCTCTACTGCACTGGCACTGTGTTCCATTCATAGTGTTAAGCATAAAAGCCGGTGTGGTTATTAAATAAAACTCGCTTGAGTAGTTCGATTGCATATACATATATGTACATATAGTGCAACTGTGGGATAAAAAATAAAAATTGTAATGCATACGTGGGTGTAACCGCATCACACAAATTTGGTTATTACATTCATACGAGGGAAAGAGGTCCTTTTCAGTATAGGATCGAGCACCTAAGGCAATGCTGTATTGACATACATTGAGGCATTCGAAGTGTTAAATTAAATTATTTTATGGTGAATCAAACGTGGAATATTATTGTACAAAAAACCACACAAACATACTACATACATGCTGTGGATAAATTAACAAGGAAACGTAAGACGGGCTGAATTTATACGCAACACTTGTGCTTTGCATATTTAAGGGGTATTTGTAACGAAATTGTCTTAGTTACCGATGCGCTAGTTTCTATATGAAGGATCTAAGCAACGGTTGGTCGGGTAGATGCTAACCATCTAGAACTCAATTTAGCTATATAACAGAAGACACAGATTCATAATTTGAAGTAGAAACGTGCTATGAAAGGAGACCCCCTCAATTGTGCGAATTACAAAAGTATCAGTCTCCTCAACATCGCGTATAAGATCTTATATGCCATACTATCTGAACGTCTGAAACTCTTTGTAAAAAACCTGATTGGCCCCTATCAATGTGGTTTTAGACCAGGAAAGTTCACAATCTATAAAACCCTAACACATCGGCAGGTCCTGGAAAAAAACCCAAGAAGTCCAAATCGATACAGAAATAATAGTATTAAGACTTGGTCTTTAGACTTTCATGAGCATCTTGTTTCATGTACCTTAGGTCCTTTATATATCGTATTGCGTATATGTAAGTCTCTTAGGCTCAGCTTACTATGAATGCTTGTGTGAATTAACCGCTTAACCTCTTAGTCCACTTAGTGATCCTATACCTAGTAACGAACATAGGAAACTATGTTCTCTTGAACAACAATATAGGACTTCACTATGCATCTATTTTCCAAGAATTAACTTTATAATACGAAATATGTACACATATCGAGAGTTCCGAGTATCTGCGCCTGTAATAATGCATATACTATGCCTAAAACCTTGCTTAACCCACTAACTACTTCGAAAATAGTTGGAAAATACAAAAACTCTTACATTTCGGGCGGCGATAGACGGAACTCTTTGACTCTAGTTTGAGTTCCAGATCGCGCTGGATCACAGGATATGCCATTTTCGATTAAATAGCTAAATTTGGATTTCTTAAGACTTCAACCTGCGCTGAATCCATCCGCGTCCTCCGTCAAGGTATGCACTGAGGATTTGGGTTTCTTATGAACACATTTGTGGGCGTACGGATTTCGAAAATGTAGCCAGACTAAGCGAATGCTTCAGGGGCTTTTTAGTGTATCTCAGTAAAAAAAAACTGCAGATAACTTATAGGCGCTTTATTGGTATACCTCGCTCAATGTACCAGGATTAGGTAATACTATGATGCCTGTGGAGAGGTCGGATATACACCTGAATATTTCATTTGTGATTGTTCTGTCTCTCCATCATATCCAAACTGACTTTCAGAAAAAGATTTCTTCACAGTAGGTCTTCCGTTTAGGGCAGACTGGGATAGTGGAGAAGTAACAAGGCATTTCGAAACTCCAATTTATATGCTCAAAGGACACCCTAGACTCACACAATTACTCTGCGCTGGGTACATAATTATAGTCACTTACTAATTATTTGTTAGATCGTGTTGTATCACTTTATCAACAGATATGCCACAAGATTCAGTCAAAAACAATCAACATCCACTGGAATCTATCAAATCAAATGGCAGATGGGTCTCCTACATCTATATACCACTAGAACCGCTTGACAGTTGCCTACGAAACTTGTGAAAATATCCCTGTCAATCTGCGCACAATTGTGAAACTCATCCCTATCCATCTCGATCCCGTACGACAAAGCCAGATATGCTACCCTTCCAGTATGTGTTTGCAACACACTTCTCCCGTAGCATAACTTTCTTCATCTTCTCTGTATCTTTTTTTTTCTTTTTACTCATTTGCACAAAACTAATTGAATTTTATCCCGCACATTGCCAAAAATCCATCCCCAAGACACGAGATGAATTCATAATCATCACCGGGGCCATGCCCTACAAATCCCGGATCGAAACATTTACCAGGAAACCAACCAACAGGGAAACCTCATTCCACTATGGCCAGGATATCTCTGGCCAAAATCCCATTAACTTGGAAATTCCCTTTCTCTCTCACTTAGCTATTGTACGGATAGCGCAGTACTACATTTTCACTTTGGCCGGTTTTCATTGTTATACGTAGTTTGGATGTGCTTTGGAGAGTTTTCCAAGAAGGGAGAGGTCGATGGCTATGGCCACATATAACGTAGCTTTCATTATAACCACCCGAGTGTCATCCAACAGTGTCCGTGTATTTAAGTCTGGCGAGCAATATTGAGCCTTAGAGAGAGAATAAAGATATCATTAGAAGATAATATGTCATTTGAGGGTTATTTAGTGGTTGATGATTGCCAGTGATTGCTGGTGATTGGTATCTTTGTTCTGGATGTATTTTGATGTTGAAGCGTGAAATGGGATTTTGTTCAAGACATCCCTAACAGGTTTAAGACTACCTGCTAATCCTAAAAGTGAAGATATAATTATAATCATCCTCTGTGGCGGATACGTAACATAAATTTATCGCGTTTAAGTATACTTCTTAAACAAACTGACTTACGAAGTTATGATGATTTTTAATTAAAATTTAATTTTTTGGATGTTTATGCTTAATCCAGTACATTTACATATTTTACACATTGAGTGGGTAATCAAGTCATGCACTACATGGATCGTCATTAACAGGTTTAATGCTTTATACAGTAATGACTCCGACAGTGAACGCCCTCATTTCTCGAAGATTAAAAAGGAATCGTTAGTCGGCAATAGAGAGACAAAGAGAATCCGTATGATACTTGGAGTATGGAGAAGTATGAGATCGTCTGTTCACTATGTCATATCAGAAGCGAAGATAATGTGGATAATAGCTTATGTCTACCCTTTGTCTACACAAATCTGTAAGGACTACAAAACTGTAGCGTGGCTATGCTAATTTTTTTTTTTTTTTTTGAGAGAAAGGGATTATTTACAGGTGAGCTCGTAACACAAAAACCCTCGGTTTTTGAATGAAATCCTTAAATTGGATTTTCTACTTAAAACCTAACTCACTATGGGAGCGAGAGAAATAAGAAACAGCAAAACTCATTTCATAGTAGAAACATACAACTTCAAAAACCTTTAAAAAAAACTAGAAATCAGCCTAAATATGGTCAACTATCCAGAAGGACTCTAAAACCACGAACGTTTGCATAAGTAGACAATTTCTCAATGGGCATCCTTGCATTGGGCAAGAAAGTATGTTTAGATCCAACAAGCAATCTCTCAAGAGAACGCAATCTCTCCATAACTAAGAGAACTGGTAGACCGAACTTAAAAAGTTAGAGGAAGTGAAACCCAGTAGATTTAATAAACAGAGGTAGACACGGGAAGCTGGAATTGATCATCGGGAGATGCAAAGAAAACATTTCCTACTGAAATTCTGCAATTAGGTTGACTTAAACTTATGTAAAAGTGTCTACAAAATAGCGATAAAAATTTCAAGAGAAAGGGATTTCTCCAACTCCTTCTCCACTGCTTATATAAAAAATATTCACCGGAATACTTCTACCACTAAAACCAACCGCAAGGACCGAGTAGCATATCATCTTTCACCACAATAGACATCCTGAACCATCGTTGCATCATCAAGGTGACCTATAAAAGTCTACACCCCCTTCGTTAAACTTACTTAAATCAACCACCAATTTACTTTAATATTACAGCGACACTGGTATTTAGTCTCGAAACTTTTAAGGACAACTATCAAAACACAAATTTAAGAGCACTTGATCGCAGTCCCTTAGATATCTTCCATCCTTCCCTCCTTAAAATTTATAAATTCACCAAACTTTTTAGTTCCTATTTGCTTAGGTTTTACGAGAATAAATATTTTACGAAAATTTATATTCTCAAGCAAACATAAATCCTTTACTTTATTTATTTATTCTACTTAACAAAAACAAACGCATATGGAATATTTTCAAGGATATTTCCATCTAAAGTATCTAGATATTCAAAGACAACCATCTAGTATACAATTGTTTCTATTTAAAATAACAAAAAAAGTAATGAATAATTAACAATGAAACATTTTCATTTCATTTTCCATTCCATTAGGATACATTCCACGTGTTTTACATTACCTTTTTACTATCCTTATGAGGACATCTCATAGAGACATCATTACAAAATGTCACTGCTTATTCAAATCTCTCTCAAATTCGCTTCAAGATTAAAAGCCTATGTATGTAGATACTTTTTGGAAGGAAAGAAAAAAAACCTAAACACGCACATCTTCTTCTTCGTGTAGATACATATGGGAAGGATATAGAAGTTAATAAATCAAAAATGCTGTGGTCAGGTCGATTTTGGGATGTTTTCTAGTAAATATTAGACAAACCCGGGTATTAAAGTCCAATGTGTAGCATAATGCGACGGGTTCTGTTCACATATGCGGAAGGAATATTTAACTTCATTAAATGATTTATTGTGTGATGTGGACCGTGCAAGACGGTATGATTTATAGAATTTTTTAAAAGAACGAAATTGAGATTTATGAATCTTGTTTTGTGTGAGTAGAGAGCATTCTCTGTAAGCATTTAAGTAACATATTTTCAAACACAATCAGTTTCCTTGATTGGTATTGAAATGAAAATGATTTGAGGCAAAGTGGGGCGTATCTAGACTATCAAGGACATCATACATATACTCATATATCATATTCGCATCCACACCTTTTATTACCTTAACCACCATAGTCTGATATTTATGTTTAAAAAAGAACACAGGAGGTAGTAGCTTAACGGTTTATATGTATATGGAAGAAGGTAAAGAATTTACTTACCCCCAGCTGTTGACTGATTGAAAGCCAAGGATATATACATTTTTAGCACGTAAGGAATCGCTGTTTCGTGTATGTAAATTGAAAAATAAAAGAATTTGTGGATACGACAGCCTTATAGCCACATGAGCACCACCTATTTGCCTTTCACATGTGAACATGAGGCAAAGTTATTTTTTTTTTTTTTGCCTGTAGGTGATAACAAACGGTAATTGCATCATATCCAAAGGATATTGGCCTTTCCAGTGTTTAATGTGCAAATTACGGAAGTTTATTGCATGTTTAGTTAACGTTATGTTAAGGATAATGATTTTGGATTAACGAGAAGAAAAGTGGTCTAGATTGGGGATAATACAAGAAAAACCATGAAAGTGGTTCGTTACCAACGATAAGCTTTTATTGGTTTTATTTTATTTGAAATGACCTGTGGGATTGGATTCACTAAATTAAGTAGAACTGAACATGAGGGTGCATTCATGGAACTACGATGGTGACAGGAAATAGACTAACTTACTTTTTAAAAGCTTATGTAATGGGATGTCACATGGTATCCGCTCCAGCTTCAAGTGTAGACGACCAATGATACCACTAAACATTACAAGCCTTTGATGTTATCGGTTTCAGAGATGGCAATATCAAAGGCTATAGTGTGACCAAACTATGTATCGAAAAGTTACTTTTAGAAAGAATATCTCAGCTTTTCCGACAGAAAAATGGGAAACGTTTAGAAAAATTAAAAACCTTCGGATTTATTTCCAAATGCATTATGGAAAATGTATATATTTACATATTTATGTATACATAATGGTATCTATTATGATTTAAGAAAAAAAATAATAAATAACTTTTAAAACTTAGAAAAAAGCACTAAATACTTGTTTAAAAGTTAAGATCTAAGAAATTGTTAAACTAATTAATCGCATTTGAGAAAAAAATTATTTAAAAAGAAGGAAAGTAACTCAATCGTTGGAAGGAAGAGAACTTAATTTAATTAAATTCTCATTTCTTTCCTCGGATTAATGTTCATTTAATGTTTCCTCTTTTTTGAATTTTTTCTAAGTGAACTAAAATAATCTGTCTGAATAAAAGCCGTCAGAAGAAAAGGAAATCTTAACGGAAATTTCTTGATAATTATTTAATAAAACGTGGCAAATACTGCAATACCTTAAAGTAAAGTTCATTAGGATGCCCACTGTGTTAAGATTAATATTAATGAATTAATAGAAACAATGCAGCAGCAGGAGCGAACAGAAGGAATGCATTTGGTTTATGTATTACTGTTTTAGACAAATATTTTTTTTTTTGTTTATGACAATTTTTAGGTATGTGCGGCATTTTATATCGTCTAAATGGCGGCGGTGTAGAAGTGTGCTCTTCATGACAGTCAAATGACAAATGCAATCTGGAATATAAAGAACACCCTGTATTTGGGAATCATTTGATCATCTGCTGGCTCAATATCTGATTGGTCAATTCATCTTTTACTATACTCTTAAGAAGGGCCTGCCTGAGCTATACGCGCATTCCTAAAGCTCTCTTGTTTGGATACATACAAATGACGAATACAATCCACACTCGTACTTCGTTGACCTTGGATTACACTATCACTAATGTATTTCACAAGAATTTGGTATCCCAAAAGAACTACTCGCAAAACCAGCCAGAGCTTGTTGTAAATAGCTGAAGGCAAATTGGAGAGTATGCTGGTTTTAAAGTTTTAAGAAGTGTCCAGGATGCTGAGGCAATAAGACTTGACTTGTCAACTATGCACGCATACTGAAAGGCGTAATAGAACATGTAGAACCACTGTTAAAGCGGTTCTTAGTGCTCGTTTAATGCATAAGCAACTCGACATTTGCACCCGGCTAAGAAAATTGTGCCAAATAGCTTTCTCCAAAGATCATACGTCAGTACAAGTGTAATAATGGATACATTGTGTCGTAGACTGAGACAGCTAATTCAACTTCACCAGCATGGGCAATCACCTTACAGCCTTTACCTTCCAGGATTAAAAGCAGATAGTTGACCACTAGGGTTCAAAAAAGAAGAGTGATCATCCCATCTTTTGGAACGGCCCTACATACAAACCTCGGAACTACAGCGTCTTTTATCCGTAGCTAGTTTATCTCTGATGAAGTTACACGACACGTCTGTCCTATCACTACTGTCTTATGCAAATTTCGCCTTAAAAAATGACACCAAAAATGTTCAGATACTGCGTCAATTCAAGGTTAATATGTATCACTTGACAATAAGACGGAATTGTAGAATTTCCAAGGATGGCTACAAACTCGGTCAAGAGTTTGGTACTGTCGTTTAATGGTGAACAATATAAGGTTAAGTTAGGTTAAGTTATGAGGGGGTGTATGACAGAAAACTCAACACGTCCACTCGGAAACCTAGGTAAGGTTAGGTTAAAACTTGTACCCCATATCCCATCACATACTATAGAACCTATGAAAAATCTATGGATCTTCAAGCCATCCCGAGCTGTTTACGAATTTATGCAAATCTTTTAAGGACTTGTCAGAAAGTTCTTCTAATGTCTTTCCGGAATTTTGTTTCCAATGTGATAGACTGCTGGGCAGTGACAGAGGAAGTGTTGAGTATCCTTATGCACATTCTCGTCACTACAGCCTCTGCACAGGTCGTCCTTCCTACAATACAAATACAAATTTTTGGCACCACAAATGGAGGAGATCCGATATCTGCTTACGAGGAACCTGGATCCTAGAGTGCGAAGGTGTCGTTCTTGCAAAGCAGGAAAGCAAAACAGATGTTGGATTGACTCCACCTCTTCCTCGTCACCGCTGCTTCTGCATAAGTCGGCAGACTCTACCCTCCGTTTACGAAGCATGACTCCGATGGCGCATTGCCCTCAGATACAGATAGATTCGGATACGGATAGGTTCGGATACAGGTAGAGAATCGATTTAGTTCCAGAAGGCACTTTTTCTCTATTAAGTCGTCAATTATACTATTTATACAATTTTCCAATCGGTGACAGTATGGATGTGTTTGCTTCACTGAGGTTCATTTTCGACCCCATTCTTGCCAGAGCATCCGCCTTCTCGTTATCCGACGGGGGATAGTGACTATCTTTTATGCATCTAGTAGCTTTTTTTGTTGCCAGGATTTCAGCTTAGAATACACTACACACTTCTGGTAATCTAAAAGATTCTTATTTTTGCAGCGCTACCGAGCAAAATTCTGTGTAGACTGTGATGCCCAGATCGTTGTCTATGCTGTTGGGAATAGTATTATTGGGATATCATAGTTGAAGTCGTTGTAGGTGACGATGTAATCCGATAAGGCTGTGAAATATTTGGAGTTATATTTTCTTTGTCCTTTCTTCAGCATTTCTTTTCCAGGATAACTTAAAGTCTAGAATGAATGATGTTTCGCCTCAGATTAGAGATCTATTGTGATACCGTCTAGCGCTTTCTTCTCCTAGTGAATAGAATAAATTCAGTTTCCTGAGGTTTAACCTCCAAGGCGTTTAGTTTTGCCCACAGAGAGCTCCTTGAGAGCAGATTCCATTAGTTCACTTATTGTTGGCAAGAGTTTACCTTTAGTCTGTACAGTAAAGACTAAAGATTAAGTCGTCTGCATAAGCTACAATTTTGACTCTCTTTTCTGTGAAGATTCTTAAGATTTTGTTGACGGTAAGGAGCCAAAGCAGTTGAGAGAGGCCTCCTCCTTATGGCGTTTTGATGATTCTGCAGTGTTGCCCTTCACATAGATCTTGGGAGTTGATCATTCCTCCGATATGAAGGTCAATGAGTCGCTATAGAGTTCCTGCGTTAGGAATGAAAACCAACCTTACCTCTCTCCATTTACTAGATATGTATCCCATACGTATACAATTTGAAAATGTGTAAACGAGGTGGTGTACCATAGTGCTTAGAGACTGTTGCAATATTGCTGGTATAGGTTCATCAGGTTCTGCAGATTTAATGGGTTTGAACGAATTTATAGCCATTGCCACTTTGTCTTCATTTATAATGTTGGCTATTACTTCCTCTTCTACACGTTCTTAAGGAACTGCAGTGGCAGTTTCAATTAGTAGTTTCAGAGATTCTTGGCTGAATTCTGCCCATGTGCCATCAATCCACTGGATATATCCAAAGACGTTGGGGTCTTTGGATAGTACCTTCCAGAACCTTGTGACCACTTTTACGTCCTCTATGGATTCCCAGAATTTTTACCATAATCTTAGCTTAGCTGCCATATATTGTATTCATTAAAACTGGATCTATATAAATTCCAGTCTTCAGTGTTCTTACTCGTTTTGGCCCTATTGAAAGGTTTCATAATTTCTATTCTAAGTTGTCGAAGCTCTGTGGTCCGAACTATTAAACGAGTCTTTCAGAGCATATACCATGTTGTCTAGAGCATTTTCAATGTTAATCGTGTTTGAAGGAGTTGTGGCCGACGGCGGGACTAGCTTCGTTGCGAATAGGTTTGAAAATTGTTTACTCCCCATTCCTCAACAATATTGGTGTTAGTATCTTCTGTGACTAGAATTAAATCGATAAGTTCTTCCCTAACCCAACTATGAATCGTTGGTGTGTTGCCTTTGTTGCATATTGTAAGGTTAGAAGAAAGAATAAACTCGGAAATTGACTAACCTCTTTTATTAATATCTTTACATCCCCATTGGGTATGGTGGCCATTAGCGTCACATCCAATGACTAGATTTCATTTGTATGACTTGGCGAATATCACTAGCATTCGGACTGCTTCCGGTGGTGGTTCATATTTGTCGTATGGCATATAGGCTATTATCCGCCACGCTAATTATCCAAAAGCAAATTTTTGTCCTGCTGCTCGCAAGATACCACAGTCAGATTGTTGTTGCTGTAGGGAGTTAAAAGAAATACGTTAATTGTTTAAATAATATAACGTTTAACTTCTCCTTAGGAAAGCAGGCTGTGAGTTATGGTATCCTAATGACTACGAACTATAATAAAATAATTTGGACGGTGTGGGTGTGCAAGTATCTGCCTGAAGGATTTGCTCAACCATTTCAAAAGATTGAACTCACCATCCACAGCATCAATATTTAGATTCCAGTTCGCAATGAGATTGTTTCCGAGCTCGACTTTTCAGCACCTAAAACGCTGGCTAGCAACTATGTCTAAGCTTAGAGAATACGTATATGTGTTTCCATAGTGGGAGTGCTAAGTTGTGTTGTTTTTCAAGTCCTTGGAATGAAATAGATTTAAATATATACACACATATACATACAGCCACTCTAATTGAATTGTCTGCTAGACCAGAAACACGAAATACATTTTCAATCTGTTTAGTCCTGCTGTATAGATACTAGAACCCACCAACACTAATGATGGTATAAAATTCCAAATAAGCACGTAAATAATTCACCTCAATTCTACCAAATTCACACGTTCGCATCTGAATTTCCATTGAAATAAAATTCCATTAGCGAATTATATTTCCATGACAAATATTTGCAATCAGGTTCTAAATCCTAATAAATAGTTTAAAAACAAAAAAACAAAAACCCAACCTAACCTGTATCCACGACATAATTAATCACATACATTAAAGCAATCATATGGTGCGAATCCAAACGCTTAATGTCACATTTCATCAATTAATTAAAATTCTCCCCAAATGCAATTGAATGCAATTGGAAGAGATATACAGATGACAAAAAAAAAATAAGTGGTGTCCTTGTGATTTATTCCAAAGCAATTAAATGCATACACAGACGGACAAACACACACGAACCAAACACAATTTAAAACGCACAATGGGATTCAATTTGTGTTTTAATCGATTGCAGTCGCCACTAAAAAAAAAAATCCAACCAGATTGGTCAGCATTGGTTTCTATACCCATTAACTGGATAAACTCTATCTCCAGTAGATGCACTGCACCTAGGTGCAAATAATCCGAAGCACAAATCACATCTGAATTGATCCTATAAAATAGCCATTAATTATATTATTTCAAGAGGATTTATTTATTTATCTTTATCCCTATGTTTCTTTTTTTTTTATTATTTGACTGAAATTTTATCACTGTGTGGCAGATTTGGTCCTTGCAAATGGGACTTATCTGCAGTTTCACATATGTGCATACATTACATATACTTTTGTTACGTTTTGTCGGTATAGAAAGCACTTTATTTAGACTCAGTATTCTCTTAAAGGGATTCCGCTACTTCATAAAGGGAAGAAAATGGCATTTCTGTGAAAAGTATGTTTTGTATATTATCGTATCCACTCTCACCGCACCAAATCGAAAAAACTTACACCTGTTAGGAGCAAAGGCAGAACAATCGCAGAAAAGGTGTTCGATAATTTCACCACCCGACCTTCGTCACGAATTCCCCTAAGATTAGCGTTAAGAACTGGATGTTATCTTATCTAGCGATGTGTCATTTTCTGACCACCACTTTATACAGTTCGGTATTGACTTTAGTACTCCCCCAAAATCAGTTTTTAAGAACCCAAAGAGAACGGATTGGGGTATTTATAATACGAAGTTGAAAAGTTATCTCAACAGTTTTGCTTTAGTCGACGTGAAGTTAGGAAGCTTTTCAATCAAGTAAGGCGATCTAGGGACACACTTGACTTTCCAGTCTTAGGATCACAAAGGGATTCATGGAATCTTTTCTATGAAAATTTAGAAAAGACATCCAAACATATTGACATCCAATTTCCTGGTATTAAAACAGCGACAGTACATTCTGTAGAAAACCATAAGAGAGTCATATTTACAATGCCAGAGGACGTTGTCATCCCAAAGGAAATACTGTGAGCAGTGTACAGTTTCCTCCTGTACAAATCCCTAGTGTCGATGGTATCTTACCAGTAGAATTACAGCAAGGTTTTGATACTTTAAGTCCTTGGTTCCGCATTATCTTTAGGAGTTGTTTAATCTTCGACTAGACTCCTAGATCGTAAAGGAGGACCAAAGAGGTCTTTATACCGAAAGCCGGTAAGACCTTCCAAGACCACCGTCTGATCAGCCTATTCTCCTTTCTATTAAAAACTTTGGAAAGGCTAATCGACGTCCACTTTATAACAAATTTAGGGAAAATCGGTAGAGACTGCACTGCGCTCGTTTATAGGAATTATTGAGAAATTTGAGAACAAGGATTTCACTATGGTATCCTTCCTTGATGTTGAAGAAGCTTTCAGCAATGTCAAAACAGAATCTTGTCTTCTCCACTTCTTGACTTGAAGGTTGACAACTATCTTTGCTATTGGATCGAGCAAATGCTTAAAAGCAATCTTATCCATGCTGAGCTGGGGTGGTATCTAACCAGAAGGTCGGTGTACAAGGGTACCCCCTAGAACAGTGTATTATTACCACTATTGTGGCTCATGGTATTCAGTGTCATAACCTGCGGACGACATTGCGATAGTAATATCAGGGAAGTTCCTTCTTACAGTTAGAGTCCTGATGGAGTCTGCTTTAAAAAAAAAAAACTCGCAAAGTGGACAGATAGCGTCGGTCTCGGAGTTAATTAGTCCAAGACTGACATAGTATTGTTCACAAGAAGGTGTAAGATATAGTATTTAAAACTCCTCCAAAATTCAAGGGTATTGAATTGCAATCTCGATAAAAAAAAATGTTGGAAACTGAATATTCAAGACCATGATAGGCCTCGATTGCTCTCTATTTATGTTGGAAGGCTCTAGGCCCAAACTGGAGTCCCCAGTCCTGGATTGTTCACTGGATAACAATAGTCAGACCAATCCTTATGTCTGGTGAACGGCACTGGATAGGAAAAGAAATATTGCGATACTGGACAAGGTTCAAAGGCTATCCTGCGTCTGCATAAGGGGCGCCTAGAAACTAAGGAGGATGCAGACCCAATTCCCTAACCCTGGTCGAATACTTCTTCGAACATTTTAACGAACAAGCTAGACTTGAGAGAGGCAAAATAGAAAGCTCCGTCACCGGGTTAAACTGCTTTAACGATTAAATGGCGAACCATACTTCTTCAGCATGGGTTCACACCAAAAGTAATTGCCCTCCTGTCCCATTTGGATAGTCTCTATGTGTGGAGGTCTTTTTGGTCTAAGAGTCCCAGTTGAACGGATTTATGGATTATTGACTGATGTTGATTTTTTTTACATTACTCGCTGTATGGAGATACCTACCTTCCTTAGTTTACAGATCGTCACATGTAAACACAAGACAAAGCAGATTTTGCCAAAGTTCGGTCTGAAACACTCTAAGAAGTTCATCTCTTTCAATAGACTGCATATTAGCGCTACAATAGGTGTCATCACCCGAAACTATCTAATAGGGAAGGACACAAAAGGCTTGGCGTACAGTTGACTGATGTCTGTAGAAGGACGAAAAAGATATTATTTATCTTCTTTGTACTTGACCGGCTCTCTTCCACAAACGAAACCTTCGCGTATGAGCTTTCTACTCCCACGATCTAAGCGATCCAATAGAACATATGTCTAAAGACAAAGTGTATTATTTTTAACCCAGTACTAACTTCAGACAGTTATATCTGTCAAACCAGTTGTCAGATTGCAAACTGTCAGTGTCATTTTTATTCAATAGTCTTTGCGTGATGACATACAGGCTTCAACAGCATTACCAAATTTTAGACATTTAGTTCCAAAATTATGCTTATGTGCGCAAAACTTATATAGGACTTGCATCATATTACACCCTATATAATCGACCACCTGAGTCCTTTACTCATCCGTCCACCTCGTACTGACCATTGATCTAGAACTTCCCTAAATTTTTTAAATTTTTAACTGGATTAAAAACATACATATGTGCTCAGACTTATAAGTTTTCCTGCAAGGAAAAGCTGTACTAAGTACTAATAATCCTTCTTCCATATCCTTAGAGTGCCCCCCTCAATAAGAACTATAAACTTCACCCCGCTTGTTTGTCCAATTTCCTATAGTTTCCTCTTGAATATTATATTTTATGAAAAACATAGAGTTTACCCCCCTCACCAGCGATAAACAAGAATACAAATCTTTGAGCAAATCTCTTGCACTCTCCTCTCTCTATTCATTGGTAAACAGTTTTCTTATAAATTTAGTAAATATTTGACAAAGACTGGAGTTATATTGTTCATGAAAATTATCCCGCATAATTCACTTAAATGAATTTCAATTAAAAACTCACAGCTTCTTTATGGGACTGGGCTGGTGCTGGAGCTTGGACTTGGGAAACCTTTATCGGCATGGAAGGATAAACTTTTTTGAGGCTAAAACTTCGACGAAGATGTGGTCGAAACAAAAGCGCTTAGCATTTGGTACGTTAAGGACGGCGTGGTGACCCGTCTATCGGATATCAAAACTCCCCAAACTACAAGAAGATTGTTGCGGAAACTTTTGTGCATACATTTTGTGGTATAACCAATTAGAAGATTTATGGGTTGGATAAAACATATTCCAAGGAACTAGAGATGGTATTATATACCTGACGATGCTGTGTTTGTAGGTTGGCGAAGTTTTTCTTTTTTGCATAGATTGCTAATGAAAAGTTTAACAAGAGGAATTAGTTAGAAGAGCTGGGATGATGTACAGTCTTGGCAGGTGTTGGTCTTTATGGACCGTTTTAGTTTCTTTTTGCTATAAAAGGCTTTACGAGGACACTTTAAGCCGTTTTTTGACATGTGATCATAGGAGGGCACTATATTTCACACTAACTTAATCAGATTTTCAAAATCCGTTAGTTTGGGACTTTTTCCCCCCCGTCGGTCCATACTGGTTTCAGTTAATATAGTTAAATGAACAAGAGTATCTTCCAATAAGCCAATCCATTTTACTGCAGCGCATGTTCAATTATTTTCTTGTTTTCTTTACATTCGACTTCCAGCGCAGTTTTGCATCTAGAGTAATGCGTAGAAATTGCTTTTATTGCTGCCTAGCTGTCGATGAAAAAGGTGGTACCTTCCTGTGGTCGTACCTTGAACGCAGTCTCAAGGGCGGCTATTGTCAATGCTAGGACCTCCACTTGGAAAACACTGCTATGGTTCGGGAGGCGGACTGATTTGGATATACTCAGTGGTTCAGAAAAGATACCTGAGCTTACGCCTACATCCATCTTTGATCTATCTGTGAAAACAGAGATGGTAGCTGACAGCTGACAGCTTACCAATACACGTACCTGATTGTGAAGTTCTGCTCGGGAACGAGATTGTGGGAACATTTCCTAGATATTTATTTAGGATCATAGATCATATTCTCCAACTATTTGACTGACTTATTCTCAGGGAGCTAATAGCTGCAGAGGCTTGAATGAAGATATCCAGCGGAAGTAGATTGGCGATAGACAGGTTCGTATCAAGTACGAGGCCTAGATATCTGGCGCTGTCCGAGATTTTAAGGGGAGTGCCCCTATGGAAGGTAATATAAACTCAGGAATTTTCCTTTTGTTATTAAATAATACGAGCTCTGGGGATTGATCGCTAGTCCACATTTCTTGAATCAGGCGTCTAAATCTCAGCGCACCTTCCAATTGTTCACTAAGAGTAGGGAGGAATTTTCCTGTATTTGCAATATGACGTCATCCGTACAAGGGAGTACTATACCTGAGTTGTAGGAGTACTTCATTTCCAACTCCATCAATCTACACTGGCCTTTGGTCAATCTTTACCAGGATTCTTATAGTCGACGATAGCCACCTTAAGATTAGAAGTAGGATTGACCGCCAACTTCGCTTTTTTTCTAATCTTCCTAACCGGGGGCGACGTCGAGTCATCATACCTATCTCTTTTGGAACGGCCTTCAACAGGTGGCAGAAGACTTTCCAATCTCATCCCAAACAGTCTTCTGGCCGTTTCCCTAAACTTCCTTACACTGGTTTTTGGACCGTCCTCTACAGCTTTGGAACAGCGCACAGTCTGACTGGGTTTGGGCTGTGAACCTTTATCCAGACCAACTGTACGTGGCATGAATACGTCCGTGATTATGGCATTCCCTCCTCATCACGGTCAAACCCTCTCCAGTTCCTCCAGCAGTCCTATGTCGTAACCTATTCAAGGCCGTATTGGAGGACCACGCAACCGGCTTCGGTTTTTTGCCGAGGTCTGACAGTAGTTGAGGTGGGGAGCAAACGGCCTTCCGCCCTCACCACTGATAGTCTTCTTTCCTGTCAGAGTAAGTATTCGGTACAAACATCATTCATAAGAAATAAGTATTTAAAACTATTTATACTTTTATACTATTTATATTTAGTGATAAGATAACACTTAGCATCAATACTAATTTGCATGCAAATAGGGCTACTCGGTTGTTTGTAAACAGCTAATTAATTTACATATCAGCAGGATGCTTGCTGCATGAATAATTATTTGCATTCATTCGCAGAGATTTTTCTTTTTTTTACATCCTCTTTATGTTAATTGAATGTTTACAAATGTGCATTTAAAGCCTTTGCAATTATAAGGGATTTAATATTAAATGCACGGGACTTCTTTAATGAAATACACGAGCCCAAACCACCGAATGGAGTTATTAGTTAATGAACGCACTTTAAAGCTCCTTGGTACTCCTTGGTAATGGCTGAGCCAGGCTTGAAACTAATTCTCAAAATAAATGTATACTATACGATTGAATTAATCAACTACGCAGAATTAATTATCAATAGCAGGTGGTACTGCGGTACGTACTTAGGTCATACATAGTTTGGAGACATTTTTGTGCAAAAAATTGGGAGAGAGGTTAATTGTTTGCTTTCCTTTTTCATCTTCCTGTTGGGAATGCACTGAAGTCTAAGAGACAGGCTAGTACACATATCTCAAAATTGGAGATATTTTTTCTGAGACATTTTCTACGATGTGGAACCAATATCGTTATATCATGAAAGGGATAGCAGAGACCACCATAGGCTACCAGCCACCATCCAAGAAGAGCCCTTGGTGTGATGATGAATGCGTACGCCGGTTGAGGATGGCTCAGCTATTAAAAACTGAAGAAGAACAAGGCCGCCGGCTCTGATAGTCTACCAACGGAGTTTTTTTAAATATGTTGGTAATGCTTTTTGGTGCATGCACCAAATCATCAACCAAGTATGGGTGGATGAAGCCATGCCCAATGACTGGACTATCGGCTCTGTATGCCCCATCTCCAAGAAAGGCGATCCTACATATGTCTTGTAAGAACTATCGAGACATATCCTTGCTTAATGTCGAATATTAGATTCTATCAGCATACATTAATCTGCTTGTACCAGTGTGGTTTCCGACCCGGCAGTTCGACAATCGATCAAATTTGCACACTAAGACAGATCCTGGAAAAGACCACCGAATTTCAAATCGAGACTCACCATATCTTCGTCGACTTCAAAGCTGCATATCCTTAACAAATCTGTCCAGCTGCTGGGATACACAGACGACATTGACATCATCGGTCGCTCCTAGCGCGCCTGCTTAGAGGCTTTTACGGTAATTGAAGAACAGGCGAAACGATTTGGCCTTATAGTGGATGAGGACAAAACCAACACATGCTATCAATAAACAGAGAAGCTCACCGGCTCTAAAAAAAATTTACAACAGACTTAACAAAGTGCAAAGTCTGTACCATATGCCCTCTGCCATCAACACTACAACACAATACATCAGCACTAATGGTATTTTACCTTTAGATCTTCATTTAATAAACATTACAACATATAGCGCGTTTTGACTCAGAGAGTCTGGGTGCTGGACCGCGAAACCCTTCAGCCACTGTAACATTCTGGATACTCTACCGAGAGAGCAAAACCAAAACTACAGTCACTAAGTATTTCGATACACAATTCCCTAGAAGAACAGAAAGGCAATATGGACAGGGGATTAAGGATTTCAACACTACAATCTAGACAGACGGGTCAAAATGGACTGTGAAGTCTGCGCAGGTGTATTCTCTAAAACCTTAAACGCCTCAAAATCATATAGACTTCCGGATACGGCTAGCATCTTCCAAGCGAAGTTTTTGCTAGCCGCGGAGCCTTTCGCCATATCAAAGCACACACAAATACAACACCAAGGCAAATATCGCCATGTTAGTTGATAGCCAAGCTGTTATCAAATTCATTGTCAACAATATCCTCCAAACTAGCCGGAATGAGCTAGCCGCGCTTATTGATTAATCCAAGATAACACTGACCTGGGATCACTGCTCACTTACAGAGCTAGTTCACACCTCGCTAGGAGCAAAATACAAATACAAATTTTTGGCACGACAGGTCCGTGGGACCCAGGGCCCAGCTTCTCACACCCAGTCGTGCTGTGCGTTTTATATTCTTCACACGAATGGAAGCGGCCTACTGTTTAATGCCGGATCCGAACGGCAGGTTTTTGTTTTTGAGAAGCTTTTTCATGACAGTTTTACTCTCGGATGCTTGTCAGGCGCTCGCGAGAGGTGGGGCCGTGAAAGAAATTTTAGGTGTTGTTTGGGAATTGAACCTGGAACTCGTCGCTCCGTAGTCCAACGCACTAACCACTTGAGCCACGGAGCAGTGAAGGCAAAAATTTCCTCCAACTATCTTATACAAGTCAAGCATAGGCTGATAAACTTAGTCATGTCTAGAAAGATAGAAACTCCTCATCAACATACACCTAAACAGAACCGCCTCTGATAGCTACCTATGTACCTATACATACCTACACTGGCCAAAAAAGTAAATACAAATATTCGAGGCGACATGGTTCCCTATTGCTTAATACAGTGTTCGAAGTGTAATTTTTGTTTGAGAAGACAGTTATACCCTCGGATGTTTCTCAGACTTGCAAGAGCCCAGACCGTGAATAAAACACAATCTTACCAAGTTTTACTAATTAATTAACATCGATCAGTACCAAGCGACACACAATCAACTAGAGTGGCTATCAATAAATCCTTAACCACCCGGTTTTGAAATAATTCCTTGAAAACCACTGACAATTGCTTCTTCGATTGTGATTCACATTTAAGTGTCTATGGTGGACATCATAAACGGACTTGTTAAGTCTCCTACTACCCACAAATTTAACTCAACCGTCCTGTAGTCTTGCTCTAATATACTCTCCTTTGCCCGAAAATTTCTACACCATTAAATGTTTCGACAATGCTCAAATGTTCTGTGGAATAATTTGAAACAGATTTAACCGAACAGGAAATGGTCAGGATATAATCCATTTAATGCAACATTTGTGGCCAATGTGTGGTATCCTGTATATTATTGCATGTTTGTTCGTGTGTGCCAATTTAAACGATATAAGAGTCAAGGAAATTCAAATCTATAAATACACAGATTAAATGGAATTAATTTTGTTTTTCTACATTGGGCGTGTCGTCATCGTTCCATTACTACCTAGAGACAGAGCAAACATTTTCAACCTACGTATCATGAAACGGTCCATTAGGACTCCTGAACACGATTTCATTAACAATGTCATAACAATTTATTTATCAATATCAATATCATTTTGTCAAAGTGGATGCACACCTAAACGTAGGAGCGTAAGTGGGTTGATAGTAACACTATGTATCCATGTTGTTATATTGAATAGAAATACAACTTTGCGGAGGTGTGCCATGTGCAACTTAGTTGTTTTAAGTACTGTATGGGACGTGTTAAACTCTCGTGTGGTTTTTAGACACGACACGATTGGATGAGAGGATTCTTCAATTGAGTCTGTTGGCTAAAAATAGAGTTGGGTTCGCATGTCGTGTTCGGTTTTTGGCAAATATCCTTAAATGTAATTATGTCAAATGAAATATGGTGCTCCTTTAGCATTCTACGCTCTGTAACTCAATCTGTGTCACTGGTATTCACTGTGTCACAAGTTCTGATAGACTCCATTTATTTCTCACTGAGTACGAATGTAAAAAGAAAAGCCTCCGTTAAAGGATCCAACTGTCAATAACCTCCGTATAGAACCCCTCATTTCATTTCTAAAACATGCAACATGTCTTCATGCATCCATTGGTCGTTCATTACACTCATCCACATTAGCAGCACTAACGTGAGCACCATACCCAGCCGGCATGACCAAGCTACCACTCCGCCTCCTGCTGGAATCACTTTAAACTTAAACGACAAAATGAAATTACTCAAAAGGATCAAATGAAATTAAACTCCTTACAATCTAAATGCAATTTTCAACCTCAGCAAGAAGCAGTAGCAAGAGCACACGTCCCGCAACACCACCCCGCTGGTTATTTGGTATGTGAACGGGAGCAGATAAAAAAAAATCATCACCAGCAGCATCCTCATCAACGTCACTTGAAGGGGTGCAGAAGGATTTTCATAGATGCATTTGCAGTGCATCCTCTCGACTTAGTGGGTGTCACATATACCCGTCTGCCGAGGTGGTTATAAATTGCACCCCCCTTATGTGTCGGAGAGAGTAAAGTTCAACAATGCAAACGCTTTAAGCAACTTTTAAGGATGTTTTTTTTTTTTCTTTTGTAGTGGATGTATCCATTTGCTCTTAGCTGATTGGTGTGTATCTATGATATCTATACGCGTCGTGCAGATGGGTATCGTTGTTTTATTTTCTTTTTGTATTTTTCAGTTGATGTTTGCGGATTTTGTACTTAGCGGTAAGTTGAAAGGAAAATATTTTCACATCGATAAGTTTAATCGATTGCAAAAAGGAATAGTGTGAAACCAATGGTTTTTGTTCAATTTAACTGGAGGAAGTCTCTTGTATACATATTTGTGGATACTGTAACACATTGTTACTGCAACTATAGTTTGGGTAGTGCCATTGCCGGCAAAGAGCTCAAACTTTTACTTAGAGTACCTACCACAAATGGGAAAGATTTGGTTGCCTTAGCAAGGCTCACAGAAGTTCGGGAAGTAAATGCTGTCGCCTAGATGGTTTAGCATTGTTACGTAATGCTCTCTCTCTCTTCTTTAGCTGATCCTCATCAGAAGATTATCAACCAAACTCTTCATTGTTGTTGGTCTAGAGAACTCTAACGTCTCATACGTACATCGCAAGGTACCTACTTAATGAATGGTTGAAAAACTATGACTAATATAAAATCTACTTCCATTCGTTATTTGACTCAGTAAAGTTTGAGATGTGATGTGCTCTAAATTATTTCTTTAGTAGATACATACCTATGCAGAAGCTGTGGCGATACCTGGGAAAACTAAAGGGTGCTTTTTTTATAGAGGACATTATGTTTCACCTGATACCCCTGGATCTATTTAGCAAGCAAATGACACCAAGTGCAGCTGTTCGCCACGACGCTACCCTAGATTGGTCAAGAAAAGAATTCACGGTTCCATTAGGAATTATTTAAAAATCTTTCACGAAACCGCGGACTACACCACCCGTTGTCTAAATTTCCATAAGAATTTCGTTGTCACCATCCTTTCCAGATCACTCTGCAATGAAGAAGGACTTTTAGAAGATGAGTTGATTCATTCACAAACGAAAGACGGAGTTGGTGGAGGTGTTTTCTCCTTCCGTTTTCCTAATAATTGCAGCGTGTTCCAGGCGGAAATTATGGCGATCAAAGAAGCCTTATCTTGACTTAAGGAAGACGTGATATCTGCTAGCGATATCCGCATATTTTCGGACATCCTTGGAATCGATCCCTATAAATTCTCTAGTAGCTCTATACTGCCGGTCGTCTCTCAGGGAGATGGCTGAGCAGTTCAATATTGACCTTTTGTGGGTGCCTGGACATACTGATTCCAGAGAACTGTTAGGCCGATGAATTCGCCAAAATAAGACCAACTGTACCCATTTTGCCGGACAAAGGCACCTTCGGTATACCAATCGCTACTTGCAAACTAAAATTCAAGCTGGATGCAATCGAGAGTACAAATCTTAGGTGGACAAGTGGACCAACATGTCTGGCGAAAAAACAAAATTAGGTCAAAGCTGGATTTAAAATGCCCTAAGAATTTGTTTTCTCTCCCTAGGTTGCATATCGGGACTACAATTGGTGACATCACTCGACGCTGTCTAATAGGCAATCATGCCACAAGGCTGGGTCTTTTTGCGAACAATTTTTGTAGAAGTTGCATAGATGAAGATGATGAGGAAACCATTCCTCAACTTCTTTGTGACTGCCCAGCTCTCTCCCGCAGAAGGAAGCTTCACTTAGGAGCCTTCTACCTTATTATAATGATTTAGTCTATCTGATAAACATAGATATCAAGAGCCTCTTACTTCTTAGGTAGAGAGAAATTTTCTACTATAATCCATGTGTTATCACAATGGACCTATTACTGGTCTAAGTGTGTTGACGTTTCTGAGCTGGCAGCCACTGAAACCAAACCAAACCAATGCCAGAACAATGTAGAATGCCACGCCACGAGGGACGGGATACATCCGCCCAGTCATGCTCTTTTTTTTTACGTTGCTCATACATATGTACATAGTCGCATATAAAGAACTCACTTATTTGAGAATTAAACTATAAAATATCCTTTACATCCGCAGAAATCGTGCGCAACGGTCCGTTGTTGATAAAATACTCATTATTTTCATCGCCTACAATCACCACGAGTATTCCTCTGAGCCGCCTGATATTTCTTGTAAATCTTATATTGCATACATATTATTAATTGCGCTCATTTGTAGGAAATTGCATGACGGGCTGAATATCGATTGACAGTTCCACACTGATAGCAACATCATTGTCATCGTGCACATCCCACAGGGCCTTATTCCAGAGATAATAATTGTTAATTAAAATAATTGATCGTTGCTTCTCTCCCGCCAGGCTCTCATTAATTCTTCAGGCTCATATCCCTTTGCTGCGTGGAATTGGAGATATCTACATATGAATGCCGAGTCATTTAATTTAATTTTTACATTCTTTGTGGCAATCATTTAAGGCAACAGCAACAACCACACAAAACTGTGTTAAATGGCCGAATTTGCCATCGACAGACGTGAGGATTTCCTGTCCGTCCTGCAGATGTGAAAAAATACACGTACGCGGGCAATTTAATTGATTATTAAAAAAAATTTCCTGCATCACTCCTCTTTAATCAAAAATAAGAATGCTGAAGAGCAGAGGCTTGCATACTGCCAGGTTCATTGTGTTTTATTGTTAATGCATGAAAAAATATCGATAAAATTGTAATGAGCCATGCTACAGCGTCTGAGGATGAAAACCGCGACTACAGTGTTATAGGTTTATGGACGGCGTTTGTGTGAAAAACATACGTACTACATATGTATACTATGCATATAAGCATGTGTGTGATTTATCCTTGGATAAAAGGACGAGTTTGGTAGGTATGTATAAACAAAAGCGAGCGTTCATTGACCGAGATTGAATTACAATTACATGGATGTTCCTAATAGATGAACAATACTACCTCGATAATATCGGTATCATTTTTATTTGCATTGAAGGAAGGACATTGACATTAAGGACGGTTGCTAGGAGGTAATCCAAAACCATTGTGTGAAAAGCGGTAAAGAATATCGGGTTAATTAATATTCTAACTTTATACCTTGTGACCGGTTCCCTCTTGGGATAATTCAGCGATTAAAAGCCAGAGCTTAAGGCAATCCTTACAGGCTCTACTCGTAGATGATGTATACGTTCACTCCAAACATCGATGGAGAAGTGTTTATTTTTCCCTCAAACTTTGGAAAAAGCTTCTCAAACTGCCTTTCGGAAACGGCATTAAACAGTAAGTCCCTTCTATTCGTGTTAAGAATATAACACTCACATCATGAATGGTTGTGAGCAGCTAGACCCTGGATCCCATAGACCTGTCACACACATTATTTGTATTTTGTAGATTTTGCAAATAAGTTGGTGCATGCTTCTTACCAAGTCATCCCCTGCTGCTTTGAATAGTTTGGCAGTCAGGCCAACAGGTCCAGCAGCTTTTTTCGTATTTCAGCTTAGATATCGCTAGCTGAACTATATCCAGGTCGGGTGGACGGAAATGTTGGTTACCATTGTCCAAACTGAATGGATCATTCTGCCTTACAGAAGGTTGATCATCGTCGCAGTTATACAGTCTGCACAAGTGATCTTTCCATATCCTCAACATCGACAGCGATTCTACTACTGGGTTTCGTCCCTGCAGGCTTCGGTTCTGGCTTTTTATCCTTGACATGTTCTTTTTACCATTTTCTTTCCATTATTTTTCTATTTCTAGTTTTGTCTAATTTTCTTATTTTTACACAATAATTACAATAATCAAACAAAGTGTGAGCTTCCAAATTTTTCCGTTTCGAGATCCGACCGCTAATACTGATGTTGGAACCAGTGCGAAGTTAGCTACTTGCTGTCCTGTCCATACATAATATGTCAATGGATGCGGTTTTTAATTATATACAGAAAGAGAAATAAAGAAAAGCACAAAATATTTTCAAAGTTGAGGTGTTAATTGAAACTTGTTGCGGTGTTAATTAGATCGTAAATACTTCTAAATGCAATCGTATCTCTTAAGCTCGAACACATCTTCCCGCATAATTTTACTTACTTACTTAGGAGGCGCTACAGTTCGTGGTGAACCTGGGCCTCAACTAACAAGCCTCTCCTCAGTTAACTCGGTCCCGCACAACTTTACGAAGAAGTTATATGAAATGACTCAGAAAATATCGACAAAACGTTCTACAGCTTCTTTTTGTTGGAAATGGGATTATTCGTATTTCAAAGACAAGGATTGCTATGTTCAAAAATAAATTTATTTAAACAGCGCATATGTCACCCTACTTCAATTATTTAACACCGAGTTGCGAAACGGTTTGTACCTTTACTTGGGTTACCATAGACACATTCCGTTATTTGGGCTCGTTTCATGGCATTACTTATTGAGCAATTTATTTGACATTTAATACATTTGCAGCGAAATTTCCAATTTTCATTGCACATACTGTCAAAAATTTAAGTAAATGACAAAGATTTTCTTCTCCCCATGAATGAACAAAATTATTAATCTTTAAAACGTTTCAAAGCAAATTCTTCCAAGGGCATATTTACATGTACTTAGCCAATGTACCCTTCACACATCAGCCGATACGTTTTCGCTATTTCTAATTTTGCACGCATTACCACGCATACATCAAAAGTTAAACTACCCATGCGGCATCTGCAGTTAGTTCATAGAAGATGCTGCAAATTTTATTTTGCGCCCAATTGGAGTGTTGCCGTATATCTCAGAGCATTACAAGTATTGCTTATTATCAAAAAAAAATATATTTTCTAAATCGAAACGCAATAATCGGTTAAAATGCCCGCGGTGATGCTTATTACTAACTACATTGTTCGTATTATTTTGTTTAAATACTCAATTTATTAAAAAGACAAAGAACAAATATTTATGAGCGATGAAGCGTATTTCCATGTAAATGAACGGAACTGCCGAATTTGGGGTTGTACCAGCATCAGTTACAATCGCTTAGATTCACGGTTTGATGTGGAGTTATGACCGATAGAGACATTCTTCCAAATTTTTCAGTGAACATTACAAATTCCTTCTGATATTTCTTAATAATCCTGACATATGGTTCCAGGAGTATGGAGCCACAACGCATGCCCCGGGACCGACATTGGAGATTCTTCGAAAACGTTTCGGTCACCGATTTATGTATTTCGCATGACTTCTCTGCTCCCTAGATTTGGCAGTGGCAGATTTATTTATTTGGAACTACTGTTATATGAACAAATCAGAAACGATTCAGGAGAAACATTGCCTGACGTAATGCAAAATACTAGTGATGTTCCCACATAAAGCTCATCAGAAAGCTGAACTGAGTGTGTGATAAATTCATCTACGTACTTCTTTGGTTTGTCTTCCTAACAGACTGTTGGCTGGCTTAAGGTAATAGCTTCCTAAATAACAGTGAACTGTTTTGATAAAGCAATTACAGTGACAAAGTATATGTATTACATGCTCTACTGTTGCTTTGTCCTCATTGCTTATTGAACAACTGTGATCTGTTCAAAATCATGGTTGTGTGATCTTCTAACTTTGTTTGAAGAGTTGTTCGTTATTTTGCATGAAATAGTTGGCTTAAAGAATTTTACCTTTCTGTAACCTTCTATAACCATCCAGAAATAATTGGCCTAATATCTTAAACGAATTTAATGTGGATTATTTTCTGGTTAGTTCAACTGATTTTTCGTTGCCATTATGACCACTGCGCCCCATCACCCAAAATAAGATATACTGTGTTTATGGTAAATACTGACACAAGCCGTAAGTTATGTATGATAACTACATGAAGACTGCTGGACATTCATGGGAAGTATTCTTTTAATTGTTAATAAATCTTTAGCAGCAGATAAAACTAGACAGCCTTCTGATACCTTCCTTTGTTAGGTCAAGGATTTTCTTCTATATAGAAATAAGCCTTGGTCAAACCTTTCCCTTTAACACCCGTTCAAAGTAAATTCTAATTTGAATTTTCATCTTTTCAGGTTTTCTTTTCCAATTGTAAAATGCGACGGCAAGACCAATGCAGTGCTCACTTTCTGCGCCCAATTTGATAGCCAACTTCTTCCATCCCATTCCACAGGGACGAAGAAGAAAAACATAAAAAAAAACTTTTGACATTACAGCTGAGCACATACAACCACAAATCCAACGAAACTTTCTCAATCCATATACGAAATTCCCCTTACAGTGTGTGTGCCCAATTGATCGGCCATCTTGGAATGTATGAGAACAAAAAGCAGAAAAATCGAAACATTGACAGAAAAAATCGCGTCAAAAAGAAAAGCGACCAATATCCGAATTAATTATTTTTTTTTTCTTCGACAATTTATTATTAAATGCGATAAAATTCTGCTAAACGTGATCCCAACACCGGAACGTAAAACCAAAACACCGAAAAGAGCTAAAAGAATAAAAAAAAAACGAATTGAGCCCCCATCAAACCAAACAAATTCAGTTTCAGTTCAGTGTGTGTGCATATTTCCATTCTCGGGGAAATATTGAGAATTTTTATTTTATTTGAAAACCCCAAATCCTCCGGATGAGAGTATCCTTCAATCGGAAAAACATTAAAGTTCCAAACTCGCCTACAATTTAGTCGGGGATTATACGTAAAACACGACAAAATCCGCTCGAAATAGAGAGAAATCTTCTCTTCGCCCCGCTCGCTAAAAAATTATAAAAGGAATCAAAAGAAGGATCGTGTTCCAAAAAAAAAAAAAAAAACGGACGACGACGACAAAACTGCAGCAACAGAATTTTGCAACTTCGAAACAAGAGGAGCACCGAACAGCACCAGCACGACGACGACGACGTCGAAGAAACAGCAGACGACGACGAGCTGCTGCTGCTGAAATCGAAGAAGAAATTCGCAATTAAATTTCTGTCGGTTTTTCTAGACTATGTCTGAATACTTGTACAATCAATTTACATAGCGCCATGGCTGCGACGAGAAAGTTGCAAGGTGAGACTCAAAAAAAAAATCCAAAAATCCAAATGATTTCCAATTACACAGAGCAAACATACATGAAATCCAGGTAGCACTGCGCGAATGTGAACAGTGTGCCTTCTGCAGAACAGAAAACTTACCAAAATGTACGAAAACGAATTGATGGCTGAATTAATTTCTGTTTTAGGTTTTCGTTATTTTTTTTTTTTTTTTATATAAAATTGAGAAATTCTTTTCGTCGAAGGGAGGACGAGAAAGAGAGAGCGAGAAAGCAGCAGCAGTGTATGTAGAGAGGAGGACACAATCTTGCACTCCACTTTGGTTCGGTTTTTATATATTTATTTTTTTTTTTTTTTTGTTCTTTTCTCCTTTTTGCTGTAGGAGAGGGTGGCTTCCTCCCTCGGTTTCTGTGTGTATATTAGCAGCGCGGGGTTGAGGTGGCGAATTGGGGTGTAGGGGTGGTGTTTATGTCAAAGAGGTGCTGCTAGATAGAGAACTTTACAAACACAATGTGCTTTTATCGGTGGTTCTCTATGGTGATCAATTCTTTAAATTCCACCCGATCGCGCCACTATGTACAACAATGCATTAGGGAAAAATATCGCCTCCGTGACTAGTGACTTGTGTTTCATAGATTACTTCCACAGATTGTGTTGGGAAGCCCACGTAGAGCGATTTGATAAAGCGTCTTAGTTCTTGCTGTGCTTGCAGAAAAGTTAACTTGTAAGTGATACGTGAAGAATGACGCACGCGAGAGAAGTGAATTTGTTGACCTTTTTCATGTTTCCATGTTTCTGTTGTGTTCTTTTCCGAGAACCGATTGATCTTTGTCATTCAATTCAAGGGAGAACACATGATTACAAAGGTCTTTTGTGTAGAGTTTGATAGAATTTTTATTGAAAGTGCAATTCATAAAAAAATTTATTTTTGCTTCCGTAAAAGTGGTAATGTAGTGAAATTTGTTAGACTGAAGTGGAGGTAGAGTAAAAAGGCGGGAGAGTCTAAGTGACTCATGAGTAAAACGACATTGCTAATAGGGCTATTGACCGGCAGTATGTATTCTATTAATTGTCACAGGTTTGTCTAAGACTCTTTGTATTAACCTATTAGATCCATCTAGAGGCTGTTGATTATATCTGGTGCTGGGTTCTTCATGGCCTTAATTCACGGATTGTAAGTGGATCTTAATAGATCGTTATATACAAAGGTCGTACTCCACCCATGATAAAATACACCCGAGACAGTTAATTACTTATGCGAATCCAAGAAAATGTGACCAATCTTTGGCAGCTAGTAACAATCTGCGCATAGAAACGCAACCCAACCATTAAACCTCTCCAGTTAGCTAACTGTCTTCAGTTGTGCACTCAAAGTTGGTAGAAGTCCTTTTTTACTTGTGCGCGCCACCTAAGACAAGTTCTTCCGCTTCTGTGTTTTCCTTCTGGGTTATTTTATTAGGCTTCGAGAGAGGTCGTATGGTATCGATTCGCCTTACATATCCTATACATCTTAAACGACCAAATCCCCTCATCCAAAGTTGCTGGTATCTTTCTTCAGCGGTATAAGTTTAAATGATTTTCAGCCAAAAAAAAAAAACAGCGATAGACAAAAAAATTTTTTTTCTAATTTCAGCTCTATTTACATATTGATATTGATCAAAGTCAATGGCGTGTTAATGTTGATAAGATAGAAATAGGAGCATATTTAATTATTTTATAGTTGATCCACCCCCTTAATTTCAGTTGAAAGCCACAACATAAAGTCGGTTCTTAGTGTGATATGTATCATTTTGTTTTAATCTATACAATTGTTCTTTATCGTTATGAAACTCTTTTACTTATGTTTTATTTCCCCTTGTGCGTCCTAACGCATACGCGCCATCGTGCATGGTTCTTAGCTCTATTCAACTTTGTCCTCCTTGTCGCGACTCCTATAACCTGGCTAAGCGTCTGATGAATTAAGTTTTGGCCGCCTCACGACATTTGCTTGTCTTCTGCTGTCTGCTGTCATTTAATGGAAGTTCATAGGCCTATGAGATAATCCAGGTGTTTAAGTTATGGTGTAAGAGTCCATCTGTTCCCGACACCAAACAAGCGCGAAGCACATGGAATAACATCTACATACATATATCTTTGAAATTTGAATTTTTCGTAGTTTTCTTCTAGAACAAGGCAGTTGGAGCCATTATAATACTTATGTCTTTAAAGTAGTCTTTGCTTTTCGGCTTATCATTGAGCACTCGTCCCAGTGTCTGCAGTGTATTTTCTTTCGACTGATTTGAACTCAAGAAGGATGTGTACTCAACCTTCTAAGTTTATGTATATAACATTTTTTATCTACACTCGTCTAAGTTAATCTGAACCCGTGTTATATGTTTTGGTATTAAGGGCCTTACTAAGCCTTACTAGGCCTTACCAATAAAATTACTAACACATTTTTCATGTTTCTTTCTACAGGAGAGATAGATAGGTGTCTGAAAAAAGTCGCGGAAGGAGTAGAAACATTCGAAGATATTTGGAAAAAAGTTCACAATGCAACTAACAGTAATCAGAAGGTAAAACATCAAGCATTTGCCCTAACTGTTTCTTAGCAATCTTAATTGCATAATTTTATTTCTTTCTTTTGCAGGAGAAATATGAAGCAGACCTTAAAAAGGAAATCAAAAAGCTGCAGCGGCTTCGCGATCAGATTAAATCTTGGATTGCGTCCGCTGAGATTAAGGATAAAAGCGCCCTCTTAGAGAATCGGCGGCTCATCGAAACAGTATGATTATTATTTTATCTTCATAGATTATTCTTGATGTAAATAACCATTGTTTTATCTTTAGCAAATGGAAAGATTTAAAATCGTTGAACGAGAGACAAAAACCAAAGCCTATTCAAAAGAAGGCCTTGGAGCGGCACAAAAAATGGATCCAGCTCAGCGTATCAAAGATGAAGCACGCAATTGGCTAACCAGTTCAATTAGTTCACTGCAAATACAAATCGATCAATATGAAAGTGAAATCGAATCATTATTAGCGGGCAAAAAGAAACGCTTAGATCGAGACAAACAAGAGCGCATGGATGAATTGCGATCGAAGTTGGATCGACATAAATTCCATGTGACAAAACTGGAGACCCTACTGCGATTGCTTGATAACGATGGTGTTGAGGCCGAGCAGGTAAATATAAAGAGCATTGTAAGTAGGCAAGACCAATTTTTTTTCACTCTCTCTGTATGTGTGTTGTAATGTGCATACTGTGCGTGCAAAAGAAATTCCTCTAAACCGAAACAAAGAAGAAACGCGAGCGATTTTTGAAGGACTATTCCTTGGGATTCATAGAGAAGTTCAATTAATTGCTTACTTGAAGACTTTTATTTAGCGCTGTAAAGCGTTTTAAAGTCTTGTTTTGGACTTCATTTGATTTGTCATCGTTTGCAGTTAACGATGTGCTGTTCTCGTCGCAAGTAAAAGTGACCAAGTGTATTTTTTATAATTTTACAAGAGCATTATCTTTAAATCAACAAAAACTCAAAAAAATGTAACTTAGTCACTTTTACTTTCCATTACTTTAAAAAGTCTGTTCTCTAAACTTCTCCCGAAAAACTGAGCACTTAATACCAAAAACTAGTTCAGAATAAGAATTATCTGTATAACTTCTTTCCGTATTTTATTTGCTTACCAAGATAATTATGAAACATTTGCCCTGATTTTAGTCCTACATGCTTTGTTCAATGATGGTACCTCCAGGATTCGTCTTATGATATTTATGAATGTATTTTTAACACTGTGTGTTGCAAACGTCTACTGACCACTTATTTATTTCATTATTTCATTCGTAGCAACTCTAAAAAACTGATACAGTACTACCTCTATAATGTGAACCTCGAAAATGCGAATTATCCAAAAATGTGGACCAGAAAATGTTTGCATTACATACTCTAAAATGTGAACTCAAAATCAATTCTTGATACTCGAATATTTGAACTTTTTTTTCTTCACAAGAAAAATCAACCCCATTTGGTTTAACTATGCATCCCATTTGAGAAATAATATTCGTTTGTGCATTTGCGTTCTTCTATATTCAGAAGTTGCTACTATGGCGCTTAGTAATCAAAAACAGTACAAGTTTCTTAAAATAAAAGAAAAGTCTACATTTAGAAGAGCAGTACGGTGTCTCTAGATCCACGATAACTGCAGTTGAAAAAATCAAAAAGGTTTGGGATTTCGTTTGGAATGCAGATGGATTCAAAAATTTTGCAGTATGAGAAAAAAAAAATAACTACGAATCAAAAGTGTCATGCACACTTAAGGGAGCAATAAATAATCCACGATGCAAAAGTTTCTCACTATAGAGCCAATCATTGCTCAAATGTTTTGTTAGACTGGGTCCAAGAAAATGAATTGGGTGCAGATATATTAACAGCAATTGCAAGTATTAAAACAGTTGCAATTGATAAATTGTTTCAAAAACCATGAAACACAACAAATTTGTTCGTATCTAGTAAAGTGAACCCTTCGAAAATGTAAACCGCAAAAATAAAAATACTCGCGATGTATTTTTTGACTCTGAAAGCAAGAGGTTTACTGGAGCTGTTACTAGAACGTTTGATTTAGTTCAAGGCTTGATGAAAACCATCTAATTCCAATAAAATGTGAAATTCAGTTATTATTACTTACTGAGAGTTTGAAATTATTCCCACGGAATAGTTTTTATGAACTATTCAAACTAACAACACGATATCCTTATTTAAATGCTATTTTCTGCGCCGTTTTTAAAAGCGGTAAGGTAAAACTAAAGCGACGAATACAATGTAAAGTTATTCGCTTAAATGCGTATATAACATACAAATCTATATACGCTACCACATTTCCAAAATTATATCCTTATCACTGTAAATACATTACTTTTTACGAAAGTAAAAAGCTGAAAGAAGAAAATGCAGTATTATGAGTTTAAAAATTGTCCTGGGTTTGATCCCGAGGTTTGGCCGCCATATATGTAGCTAGAAAGCTGGTACTAGCTTTAGCTATTTAAAATTCCCCACATTCTTTCTTTGCCTATCGCCAAACAGTTTATTATATTTCAGTTTACCCTCCGATTCGATAAACTACAGATTCCCGGTAATTCTTTCTTGTGAGGCCTGTAATTTAATAGCAGCATTTCAACTCTGAATTTCAATAACACATAATGTAGATATAGTTTTGATGTTAAAGTGGATTTACGGACCGGTAGGGTTTTCTACATACTTTTCCTGTACTTTTTAATCCCAAAGTCTCATAACAAGATTTCCATGCTTGTGTGCTTGCACCCAATTCGAGGTCAAGATCACATTTAGAAGGTACCTCAGACTTTTCGGCAAAGTACAGAACTTTATTTAAAAGACATACGACATATGCAATGATATGACGTACCAAGTTTTAAAACAGCTTATTTTTCAAAAAAGTTAACTTCGAATTAAATTACTAAGAATCCACAAAAAAAAGTTACATATAACGAAATTAGTAGATTTTTTTTATTGAAACTTTATGAAAATATTTCATAAACATTTCTTGTTACTGCAACTAGTTTACACTAACGAGCAGTTCATAGTTGATATATACATACATTTAAAAATATAATATTACAATATATACAAATTAACAAAACATGTAATCGTCGTTTTAGTTGCCACCATGGTGCATTTACTATGTCTTTCAATACTTTATTTTGAAAACGTTGAATCATTTCAATATTACTTCGAATCGTACATCCCCAGAGTTGAATTCCGTATGTCCATACGGGTTTCAGTATTTGTTTATACAATAACAGTTTGTTATGTATAGATAAGGGTGATCTTCTAACAATAAGCCAATACATTTTTCTCAATTTAATGTTCAATTTTTCTGTTTTCTTTTTCACGTGCTCTTTCGATTTAAGTTTGGCATCTAGGTTCATTCCTAGATATTTTGCTGTGTTGCAGTTAGGATTTTGTATTCCAGAGATGGTAATCGGATGCCGTTGGATTTTTTTATTGGCGCAATTAACGTTTATTGATTTTGGGTTATGCGACACTTTCTGGTCCAATTGTAAAAATTGACAATGTTGAAATTCTCTGCAATTAACCTGAATTCAGCTTGTAAAGTGTTCGTGGCTCTATATAATGTTCAGATGAATTATAGAGATTTTGAAAACCTATACATTTTTAGAAAACATTTTTTAAAAAGTGGGCTTAGCTGTTCGAAAATTTGATACGCCATATTCATGCATATATGATATGTCCCTCAGATATTAAGCCCAATGGCTGAAGAAAAATACGAGAAATCGCCAATAACGTATTGCATGCGAAAAACGCGATAAACAATTTGACAGTAAAAGTCCAAATCTATACTTATTAAAATCAGCCCTAAGTAAAGAACACTTCCGATTTCGCCTCGACCCCACAGACCGCAGATATGAAGTTTGAAGCAAATCCGTCGAGCCATTTAGGTTGAAGTCGAACGTACAGACAGGCAGACGAAATTGGGGGACTCAATTTGTTCGACTTCTCCATCATATTGATGTCAGTTTTTATTTAAATCTCGAGTTCGAAATTATTCAGAAAACCAATACTTGCCCTATAGGTATACATAGTTGAAAGTAGAAACTGCCTGTCGAATACGGTATTGAATGTAAAAATAAAACACAGCACGAAAGTTTGTAAACCCTAGGCATTGGTCCCTACATAGGGCAAATATAATGACATCAAAGTCACCTTTGTAGAATTCATAGATTTCTTCATACTGTAATACCTCTTCATTTTAAGACTGATGCTCTTATGAGAAGCATCTCCGTTTCGAAACATGTTTACGCTTAATCGTCGTATACAACTTCTTGTGACAACGTTTAGTCAGTCAACATATTGTTACGAGTGTATTTTAAAAAGTTTTATAAATTTCTGTAAGAACGCATGACAATTAATAAAGTGGCCAACGACATTCCGATGCATACGTTACATATGTACATCCGGTCCAAACTCAAGTACAACACTCACGTCTAGTCCAATACACCTAAAACCACAATGCACCTGCTAGATACGATTTAAACCCGTGTTTTAAGACTATTAGAAGATAGAATAACAGAACACCGCAAAAATATTTCTTATTTTGCCTTTATTCCACAAACAGTATTCCAACGATATAGCCAGTTGCAGCCCCTTCAATAGTTTTGTATTTGTTTGTCGTTACATTTCAAATGCTCATCAGTTTACTCCATAGGCTATCATCGGTCATACGGTGAAATACAAAGATACCGTACAACGCGGATCTGAAATGCTCTGCCTAGCACTATTATTCCTTATAGTTATAATTATCAAACAATTAAATCCAATGTGCATATTTTGCAACTGGAAAGGATTTTATTTGAAGAAGTCGTTTTTAATTGAGTCCCCGTAGACTCTTTATAAGCGGTGAAGGTTAATCAAGCTTCAAACACTCAAGTGCATGGTAAACGCACGATTAAATCGTTAAAAAACGATCAGTTCTTGTGCAAAAGATTGTTGAGGCTGTGATAATCTCATCTGAGCGAAAGTGCAATATCCTGTCCGAACAATTAGGCATGTGAAAACTGTCTTTCTAAGGGTGATCATTTATTGACTGTTGAATAAAAATACACTTAAAATATATTGTGATTTCTTGAGACATTATTTTTTGAGATACTTAGTGAATCATCATAATTGACAAATTGGAAAATTGTAAAAACAATAACGGATGCTTGTTATTCGGCCATTATTGAATCAAAATGGATATATCCACTTTATTAACTGAACTTTACCTTAGAATTCCGACCTGTAGGAATGTTTTCGTGGTATATTTTTCTTGACGGGATGAACTAATTTAGAAATTACTTGTCGAAGTGTGTAGCTCTCAAATCAAATTATATTAAATTAGACGTTTTAAAACAACGACCACAGGGTAGGGACGTACCAGACAACTGCAGAAAAGATGAGTCAGACTACCAAACTAATGCTTTAAATACCACAATATAACAAACATCCAATTGTCGGGAAAAGCCTTCTCAGAAAAGGATAACAAACTTTCTTGTAAAATTTGTGATCACAGCTCAAGCTTTGTGTTGAGCAGAACGGTAGCAGCTTGTTGTGTTGATTGCATTGGTTCTACTCAAATTAAACAATAATGTTTGGCTTTTGGCTACCAATCTAGTTCTGCTATCAATTCAGATTAAATGATACGGAATGAAAGATACCGGTAATTTTGTACTCACCTTAGTATTGCCCAGTAAAGAGTTATTTTGTGAAAACTATACAATTACGCTTAGAAAATGAAATTATATCTGTCAAGAGCTGAATATAAAAAATGTAAAGTCTCATTAAAAAGTCATCTCATAAAGATTTGACAATATATCTGAGACACTGGTCCGGTGCACACAAAACTACACTTGCTAGATAAAATACTAAACCGCGCTTTAAAACTAATAGAAGACAAAAGAATAGGGGATTCAATAGGTTCGCTCAAGCACGACTGTAATTTGTACTTGTACTCATGTATACAAGTATTGGATTCCTAAAAAATTTCGAACTCGATATTTTAACTGACATTACTATGATTGAGTTAAAAAAAAGCGGAACGCCAATTTCTTTTACGTCGGTCTGTCTGTGACTTCGACTTCAGGCTAAACTGCTAAGCGCATTTGCTTCAAACTTCATATTTGAGGTTGGTAGAGTTAGGCCTCAAGAATCCGAAATCGAGAATCTAAATTTTTATTCTAATCTCAAAATTAAGGGTAGTATACTTAAGGCCGATTTAAATAACAAATAAATATTGGAGTTAATTGGGAAAATATATGCTTTCAGATGGCAACTCAAAATTTGAGTTTTTCTCTGCTATTTTTTCAGCGATTGGGCTTAAATTTATGTAATATGTGTGGTGTATAGGTGTATATGGCGTATTAAAAACTGAAACAGCGACGACCACTTTCTAATATTTTTCAACATTTTTATATGTATTTCGATAACAAACTAAAGAAGTTTAATTAGACCTAATTTATAGGTGGTGAAATTCTCTATAATTTACTCATAGATTTTAAATGAGCCCGCCCACTTTTTTGGGGCGCTGCATGGAAAAAACTTTTTTCAATAAATTTTCACAGATAACATCCGTTAAAATTTATCGCGGGTAGTGTCACCAAAAATTCAGAATACCACACCTACTAAGCCTTATGCATAAAAAAATTAGTAAAAATTCATACCTATCGTTTCAGACTATTGACTTACTTTAACTTTAACCCTAAATAATTTATAAACCTTTAATGCATTTTGCCCCTTTAACGTTTTTCCCGAAATACCAGTCACTTTTTGAACACTCATCAGATAACCCTTTAACCTATTTTTGGACGTAATTTTAATTATTGATATTCCTTTCTAAACCTTACACAACACAATGTGGAAAGTTCTACAAAGCTCTAAAGGGTAGCGACAATCCCTTCAGTCGCAAATTATAAAAATGACAAATTTACATTATAAGCCCATTTATTTTCATTATTTATTTACATTATAAGCCCAAAGATGTTCACAAATTGATACTAAAACATAGAAATTTAAAATCCGTCTGGAACGGATCGTAGGATATCCTATCCTTCTTCCATTGCATCAGCCTTAATAAAGTGGCCGTGGCATTTTATAATTAAGATTAAGCCATACATACTGATAACAGCGAACGTATGTGAATGTTATATACTAGTTGCAAAATATCATCAAGTCACCTAAAAAGTAAGCGTGGCTATGTACAATATACGGGTGAATTCTAGATAATTTGAATACCTAAATATTTGGTCTTGATGATGAAAAAGTAAGCGTGGTAATGGGCGGATTTTAAAAAAATTTACACTTGTACTGCATATTTTTCTCAAAACCCCAGATATAAAGTTTCATCTTCCTAGCTCAATATTTAAGGCCCAGAAAGTAATGACATATGGACAGACGGATGTACGAACGGATACGGCTAAATCGTCTTTGCTATCTAAACTGATCACGAATATATGCATACATACGATTATTTCTCTATGTTGCAAACTAGATATACATACATAGATGAACACATCTAGGCTACTGCAACACAGCTAACATTCGTTGGCCAACTCTGGATCTCAGCAGAATCAAAGCCCTGCTGCGACACCGTAGAGGCAGCTTATCTGGGCATTGTTAGTGATGATTTTTGTGGAAGGAGAGACAATCGTTCACTTTCTCTGCAGATGTCCTTTCCTTGCCCATATTAACAAACCAACTCAACAAGATTATTTCTTCAACGAACTAAACAAAAATTTTCACCGCCAAAATAGGTAAATGGCTTCATCGAAAAGAATAGATGGTTCCAGGATTAGGTGGAGATTGAAATCCCTGCTTATAGTGGTAACACAATAGACTTACTTACGTATGTTGGTCTAACTGCATCTCACGAAAACCACTTTCTATCTATATGCATATATAATCTTATTAATCCACAAATTTCATCGCGTTTGGGCTCGTATGAGACCGTTGACCGTTCTTATAATGTTTGCTCTTGTCTATATCTGATAAAACTCTACTCAATCTACCTTTCTTTTGCCTTCTAACTAAGCTTGATAATTGCCGATCGATCAAAATTACATTTGATACTTTCTAGGAGCTAAATATGCGCTCAACCAATGGAATCCCTTCGAACAACGTAGCACAGCTCGCAATTCTATCTTGTTCTTCTTTTCCTTTTCTTTTTCCCTTCTCTGTCTGTGTCATTCCATTTTTTTATATGATCTCACAATGACTTCAAAATCAAAAAAAAAACGTATTGAGTTGTCCGATAATGTGTCTAAAATGTTCTTCAATCCCTCTCTGATTTAGTGTATGTCCTTCCAGGTGAACAAAATCAAGGACGATGTTGAATACTACATTGAATCCTCGCAGGAGCCCGATTTCGAAGAGAACGAGTTCATTTACGATGACATTATTGGCTTAGACGAAGTGGAACTATCAGGCACCGGTAAGATATAGTTTTACACGTCACAGTATATAAATGTTATTGACATTGTGTTTCTTATTGGATATCTCTTCTTTCTGAGTGTGTTGCTCTTAACAAATAATTGCATTTTCGTTGTGTGCATTGTTTAACATAAAAAAAATATTTCAAACAAACAACTAAATTTGTAAATTATAACAAATTGTGTTTCAATTGGTATTCCATCATTAGCAACAACAGACAGTAATAACAGTAACGAAACGGGTGGTTCGCCAAGCAGTATAGCGTCGGGTGGAAGTCCTGTTCAATCGCCCCCACCATCCTCACAACAGTTGAACAACTGCAGCGGCAGTACCGGCAACACAACAACCAGCAGTAGTAGCACTACGAACAATGCGAATAATCTAAACTACAGCAGTGATTCAACGTCAGTTGATATAACAGCAGCAGCAGCGGCGGCGGCAGCGGGCGTAGCGTCCGCCGATAAGCGCAATAAAAACGACACCAATGCCAGTAGTAAAGTGAAGGTGAGTGGTCCTACTAAAATTAACAAAGTCTGTATATATTTAGTTCAAATATTTGTTGTATTGCAGCAACCCGTGAAACCTACAGCAGTACGAGCCAATAATAACAACAATACCAGTGGCAAAGCATGTGCGGGAGCGGGAGGAGATTCGAATCTAAATAACAGTGCAACATCGAACAACCTAAATAACTCAACGGCGGCGCAATTGACGCAACAACAGCAGCAGCAGCCAAATAAAAACCTAATTAGTTCAACGCCTAGTAAAAATCAACAACAGACGAGTCATACGTCAGGCCTGGCGAATAGTTTGCAATCAAATGTGACGACGTCAGTGGTGAACTCCGCGCAACAGCAGCATTCGACATCTGTGACGCTTCAGCAACAGCAACATTCTAATGCATCTAGTTTGAATTCGGCAACGAATATTCAGGCCCAATCTGTGATTCAAGCAACACCACCAATTGCATTTGCGGCTGTAGCTAAGAATAATACATGTTTGTTGATCAAAATCGTTTCACAAATTGATTTGTTTAACTAAATTGATCTCTTTTTTTTTTTAGCACACCTTGAGAATGGTCCAGTGCATCCCGCAACGTCGTACACAATGGCAGCACCAACGGTCGCCTCAATTGTTGGTTCAAATGTACAGCAACAACCGCAACATACAAATCTTCAAACGAATTCCTCACATCAAACAAGTGGTATGTAAATAATGATTTTAACTTATCACTTAGCATGGTTATACTGTCCTTAAGTTAGGCCCATATGCTATGAACGTATCATGTTATAGAACGTATCACGTTACAGAATTGGTCTATTATAGCCAATAAGAACATTCCTGTTTCCTATGTTAAAGCACTGAATCCAGGCGATCTGACAATGGGTATATGCACAGTTTAGTGGCAATGACAACATGAAGTTATAATAAAACTTACGCTGTATCACAACACGTCACATAAAACGTATATTTCCTTCAATGGCGCAATGCAAATGTAGGTTATCTTTTACAATGCATTTAGACATGGTAGCATGGCCTCCATCTTATTTTAAACACTGACGCCATTGTCAGTTCCGTATCTAACGTACTGTAGTCAGTAACTTATAGAAGGTAATGATAATTCATCAGTGCCAGTCCAATTTGCTCTGGATGCTAGATCCTAGGTATAATAGTACCTACTTGAAACACAGCCTCTTTTTAGCAACTTAGTTCACGTCAGACCAGTTGCAGCTAAGTGATACCCTTCCGTCAGTATTCGTCTTGGTGTCCTTCTACTCAATAATAATTATCAATTATTTCACTCTGTTCAGCTGTGTATTTCTCTTTGATTCGTGGTAAATTATTGCATGACCTCATGGTTTTAATTTGGTTTCTTCCCACGTCACATTTTCAATGATGAATAGACCTAAAAAGTTTTGTACATGGGAAGCTAAATTATTATAAAAGTTCTCTATAATCACTTAATGCAATTTATTATAAACAGTTTGTTCTGCAGATATTAATTCCATCCAACCTTCAGACCTTCTTGTGTCTCTTTTCCCTTCAGATTCCTTAACAACGCATAACAACACTTCCAATAATACCAGCATAGGAAACACGAGCAGCAATGCAGTGACATCAGGAGTTTCGGGAGATTCGGGAGCGCCTCTGGTTATAAATGCCCCGAGCAACAATAACAGTAGCAGTCTGGCAAATTGCATTTCACCCAATGGCATTGCCAACGTATCTAGTGGTCTGACGAATAATACCAGCCGAGGTTCACCTGGTCTGTTATCTCCGAAACTAATGAACGGTCCACTGAATCATAATAACAATAGTAAAGGATTAAATGTATCTGTGTCTGGTGCACCGAATAGTACTGACACTATGTCCACATTAAAAACAATGGCCCAAGAAGCGATTAACCGATCGGGGTCCGAATCGAATATGGTAACGCAAGGTCCAAATGTGGACACAAGGCAACAGCAACAACAAGGATTACTGCAACAGCAACAGCAGCAACAACAACAGTCTCAGCATTTCTCACCAGCCGTAACAGACACAACTGCCAATACCAGTGCCACGAATGGTCCAACATCCGGCCAGGGTACTGTAAGTCTAACAAGCGGGATTGTAGGACAAAATAGTGGCAGCGGTATCGGTGGTAAACCGACTAATGAAGCCCACATCCCACCGCTGTTGGGTGTGGCACCACTCGGTCCATCACCACTTCATAAGGATCATCAAATGCAATTCCAAATGATGGAAGCCGCTTACTATCATCTGCCAATGCCAAGCGATTCAGAGAAGCTGACAACGTATATTCATCGGAATCCAGTGCAAACGCCACCTCACTACCCACAGGTAAGTTACTTATATTTAAATTTATCAATTTGTGTACAAGGGTTTAATGTATTTTTGTTTTACTTTTTTTCCATCTGGAGCAGTCTCAGCTTCCCCATTACGATACAGTGGAGTTTTTCCAGCGTTTATCAACAGAAACTCTATTTTTTGTATTCTACTACATGGAAGGATCCAAGGCACAGTATCTGGCCGCAAAAGCATTGAAAAAGCAAAGTTGGCGTTTCCATACGAAATACATGATGTGGTTCCAACGACACGAGGAACCAAAAATTATTAATGATGACTACGAACAGGTATGTTAAATTAGTTTAGTAGAAGAAGGGTCCCCCGATCAATGAATGTCTAGTATTTTTAAATCCTTTTCGATCTTGCCGAGCAATTTATGGTTATTTTTAATTGATACTGTAGTAACAGCCTATTTAATGTTACTGTTTCCCATTTCCGATATGATGAGTTTTAGCTCTCTTGTTTTAACTGTAACTGCACCGACTCCATGGTTACAGCAAATGATTCAATATTAATGAAGATTTCCCTTTAAGTCTATAGTGTCATACTAAAAATTATTCCAGAACGCAATGTCAGCTCTTCTTTGCGCTAGTACAGACTTCACTCTTCATCCTCACACGTAACTTCCTTAAATACTCTATTATTCTATATAATTTCTCTGGGTCCGAAACTGTGATCGTCCCACCACTTAGAATCCACTTTCGACAACTCGCACGGAGTCTTCTATCTCCCTACTGTTTGATTACTCTAAAAAATCCTGTACTAGCAATCACTGCCAGCCAATGCAAATAACCCCTCTCTTCATCCCAGAAAAACTAATAACATTTTGAAACCTCACTGTTTACAGGGTACGTACATCTACTTCGACTATGAGAAATGGAGCCAACGCAAAAAGGAAGGATTCACATTTGAATACAAGTACTTAGAAGACAAGGAGCTGAATTGATGGATTCATGTAAAAATAAAAATAAACCAGAAAAGAAAAAAACAAATTTTAAAAAAAGAAAACAAAAAAAAAACTATTCTATTAAAAAAAGATGAAATATTTGAAAACACTTATGTTTTAGTTTTTACTCATAATTTTAATTTCTTTTTTTTATTACTTTGTTATACATACTTTCTCTTGCATTCGCGATCATTGAATATATTTTCATTTACAAAAACAAAAAAAAAAAAAACAAAAAACAAAAAAAAAAATGTAGAGGAAGAAGCGTGCATTGTGTATAGAAAAGAAAAATGGGAAGTGAACCAGAACTCACATTGAAAACCACATAAAAAAAATACCAGAAGAATTAGAATTAAATAAACAAAACAAAAAATATAATATATTCTGCCTGATTTCTGTTTTCATTTCTTCTTGTATGCCCCGAAATGTGGAGTGTCGAAGATCAACAACAACAACAGTCAGCTGAGAGCCTTGTAAGATTTTTTTGGTTATTTTTTTTTTTTTATTATTTTATCCCGATTCTCGTTTTGTTTCTCGTTTTTTCGACACTAAGTATTGTAATTTTAATCATCGCATTGAGCTGCTAACTTTTAGCAGCGATTATAGAGTCTTACAAATCTGTCGTATCGACGAAGTTACGGAATTGGATTCCGAAACCTTACAACAAATAATAATCGAAAAACGTTGAGAAACAGAAAACGACAATAGAAATCGGGATGTTTATTTGTTTTGTTAAGTAGCTCCTTAATTTTAATTGATGATCAGAGATCCTCATAGATTCCATTGCTATCATGCAATCGCTAACTCTCATGAGGTGAGGTGCAATTTACCAGGTGATAGACCTTATTTGCCTTTTATTTTCTGTTTCATCTTTCTTTCGCGTTGTATAAACTGCAACAAAAAAAAATCCGGACATGAGACAAAATCACTTACACTTCAATTTATTTGCACTTAAAATATATAAATACATATATACATCTATATATATATTTACATATATTTCTTAAGTAAAGGAAAGCAAATACTAAGAAACCGAAAAGAAGTCAACTAATTTTGAGAAGTAAAAAATAAAAAAGAACAAAAACAAATTATATAAAACAAAAACAAACCTTTTTGCCAGAGAGTAGTTTTTGCATTTTTTGCGCATAAAATGAAAATCGTTTACCTAATATATGCAAAATATAATAATAAAACAAAAAAAAAAAAAAACAAAACATATATTTGTAGTAAGAATAAATAAGAGCGTAGTGAATTTTTTTTTTTTGAAAAAAGATGATACCATAATATACCTTATATAACAAAGCAGAATCACACACCCACACAATTATTCGAATAATGAAACATGAAACAGTTTAAATAAATAAAAAACCAAAACAAATTATATTAAAAAAAGTTACATAAAAAAATCAATGTAAATTATTAAACAAAACAAAAACAAGAAAACTAAAAAAAATATTAATAATCTAAGAAAAAAAATGAAAAAAGATGAAAAAAAAAAACATTTTTAAAAATTACTATTAAAAGAATATACAAGAAAAAAAAAAAAGATTTATGAAAAAAAATTTTCGAGTTTTTCTTTTTTTTTCTGGAAATTAGTGGTTGCATTACGCTTCTTTGGAAATTATTGTGCTAGAACAAGAAGCAGCTAACATGTACTCTTAGGTGGTGCAGAGACTTTCGTTTATTATAAATTCTTCTACAGTAAGTGCTAGCTCTTGTTAACGGATTTTGTCTACCTTGGCTCTGCTATCAATTCTGACAATAACAACTCAGCAGAAATTAAATGAAGAATAACTCTTGCCAATCGCTGTTTCTTTGGGCTCTATAGCATGAACTTTAATGAAAGCGAATGAAGACATCGTCGGTCGTTTCGAGAGAAAAATTCTTCGTAAAATATTGACGGGCTGCTATGAGCTATGAGCTGTACAGCGACATCAACCTAGTCAAAAAAAACTTCGGATTATGTGTTTGAGATGGCTAGAACATGTAGAGCGAATGGATACCGGCCTGAAGAGTCTTCGAATCAAACCCGGACGGTCAACGCAGTAGAGGAGACCTCGCCTTAAGTGACGCGCACAAGTAGAAGGTGACCTCAACCGACTTGGAATGCGCAACTGGAGGCAATTAGCTAAGGACCAGGCTAACTGGAGAGGCTTGTTGGTTGAAGCCCAGGTTTACCCCGGACTGTAGCGCCACCTAAGTAAGTAAGTAAACGACACTGCAAAATGTCAGCACATGGCTTTGGGAAATAAAAAGAAAAAACCAACGGGAGTGGAATTGGAATTGTTGTGTGACTACAATTAAATTAGTCTAATAATAATCAAAATAAAAAAAAATGTTACACTACGTATATTTTTTTGAGACATCGTAACCTCACCAAATCCAGTATTTTTTTTATGGCAAGTACATATGTGGTGGCTCAAGTGGTTATTGCGTTGGACTACGGAGCGAGGGCTAGGTTCAATCGCCAGACAACGCCTAAAATTTCTTTCACGTCCCCACTTCTCGCGAGCGTCTGATAAATATCCGAGAGTATAACTGTCATGAAAAAGCTTCTCAAATTGCCCTAAATATATAACACACACAATACGAATAGTTATGAAAAGCTAGCCCCTGGCTACCATAGACCTGTTGCGCAAAAAATTTGTATTTTAATTTTTGTATGTGTTATGTAAACGTTCTAAGAGTCGCCTCGTTTCTGTTGCGCAATGCTAATTCAGAAACGAGACGACTCGACAAATTCTATCATGCTATCAGGTCAAAGTAAGTTGAAAAAGGAAGTCAAAATCAGGCTCATGTTTTGAAATAATTTTCTTTTTTTTTCTGATCAAGCGGGGGCTCCCTGTGGCGGTTAGACAAAAACAATACAAATATTTGGCGCGACAGGGACCTAGGGCCTAGCTTCTTACAACCATTCATGTTGTGCGTGTTATATTCTTAAGACGAATAGAAAGAATTTACTGTTTTAATGCCGTTTCCGAAAGCCGGGTGGAGTAAACTTGGCAATTATGGCCAGTGGGAAATATCGATTTTGTAGAAATAGTAATATCCTTAATTTTTGCATTATTTATGTAGTCATATCCTCGACTGTTGTCATCTTGGCGTATGATATTTATTTAAAAGTTAAAGCGCTAAAATATACGTATGTATGTATGTATGTACTTCGTAGGTCCTTTTGATGTAATTTTGCATAGGTATTATGCTTCAGCTGCCGTATAGGCTAGAGATTATTGGTATGATCCTGGTGCTGCAAATAAAATCACAAAAGAACTTCGGTTTCGCCTTGCAATCACGCTGGGTAGGATACCCTTCCTAATCGTTAGTTAAGACTACCTCGTGACAAAAACAAAAGCTCCATTATTTCATGGGCTGCGTGTGTTGTAACGCCGTTTTGTTAGATCCACAATTTTTTAATGCCACGCTCCTGCATTTGGGTGTTCAAGAAGACCTCGTACATCTTTTTATAGTGCCGACAAGAGGCTTTACCTGCGCCTTACGCAAAAATCTACGACCCAGTCACTTTTCCTGCACTGATTTCGAAATAAAAAGTTACCCCAGTTATGGGTTTTTATTTCTTCAAATTGGACTTGTTGAACGTTGAAGTTCAAATGGCAATTTATCCGTTTAAGTCAAGGATGGCGTAAGCATATATTTGATGCTATTAGAGATCTCTGAGCAGCAGCTGATTGATAAACTTGTCTGTATACGGTAACGTGAGCAAATATTTGCATTCTGCATCGTCTAGTTGATGTTTCTGCTGACGCTCGAAGATACTGTCCTTCACAGACTAAGTATGTATGTAGATATGTACGTACGTGTTTGAGGTATAAGCTCCGTGTTGAATTCCCTGCTACTCTAGTCCAAATCCATCACAAAAGCTTCTGACAAGGCTATTAGCAAAAATTAAAGCCGAATCGGGACTCAATTAAATGCCATCATGTAATTTATTGTCTATTCAAGGAAGTTGTATAGGAGCTACGTTTAAGTATTTATTACATGAGAATACCTGTATCTCCCCTGTTTTATTCTCCAGAAGGAAATTATCTTATTGTATTTATGCGCTGTACCTAACAGAATTACTCACGTTAAGGGTTATCAACATATGTACAAAAGAAAGATAGCCTATTTAAACGTTTATCTATAGCGCTAATTATTACTTAAGCACGTACGACCGGTTATTATCTTTCGCTATCTTAAATCGTCTAATCCATACAGGCTGCCTATTAACAAAACCGATAGTAGTCGCAGAGCATTTCGATAAATTTTATCAGCCCATTGCCATGCTAATTGAATTATACCATCGTATCATAGTTGAATCCTCTTTAATGCTACATATGATCGGCGAAACAGATAACTTTAGAACAATAAAATTACTCTTTATTACTTTTGCTTGTAAAATCTTGTGTTTTCTGCTTTGTGTTCCTTTTAATAATAATTTATATATTACAACGGGATATTCATGTAGTCAAATGAAAACGTGTTTATCTTAGCTTAACCAACTAAACGAAAATTCTATCAACTTAATCACATTAGTAAAGGAAAACAAAAATAATGCTTCTTAGAACTATAAATCTATAATAAGGGAGAGAGACTTCCATTTCACTCTCCCCAATCATCGATATCGTCGTCTCCCCATCCAGCTTCCGCTGAGGTTTCCCCCACTTTGAATTCAAACCTACTACTGTCGACTTTGATGTCCTCCACCATGTTGGTTTTACTGGACGACTGGGGTTTTCCGTCACTTGTGCTACTAAGCAGCGCTTCAGGAATGATTGAGGTTGTACTTTTTTGAATGACCGGTTCCATGTCTTTGAAGAAGTCAAACTCTTCCACTCCACCGCTGCCCGGGAGCTTCTGTATTTTGATGTCCAATTCGCTGATGTCGTCAATTATCTTTGGCGTGGTAATCATCGAGTTGGACGAGGATGTTTTGAAGGAATCTGTCAGTGATATTCTTGGTGATTGTGCCATGTTGATAGGAGGTGGTTGAAGCGGTTCAACCACTGCCGGTAGGGTCTCTGCGGGTGGTACGACTTCTCTATCTTCGTTCTCCCAGTCACTCCAGGCATCTTCATCTATTTCGCCATCAGTGCCGTTGTGAACGTCTTCTCCGCCGTCGGGACTGAGACGTTGTGGCATTGCAACGCCGTTCACCTCCCCGATGGAGTTGTAACTTCCACTGACGTCCACATTATCGGGTAATGGACTGCCTGATACCATATAATCAGCTCCTCCCATCACAGGTGTTATTGAGCGCGGTTCAACCCAGTGACTAGCACTGTCTGGTAGCGCCTGCGGTCGTCCATCAGCAAATAATCTTGCGCGATTGCCCCCAATTACCACTTCCGATCCAAGAAGTGGTACCAAGTCAGCCAGGCATCGGAGAGTCTTCGCCACCAGAATGTCATTGGTGTCCTTGATGCCCAGTAATAGATGTGGCAGAATTTGTTCCTGCAACTCGTCCCTGTTCAGTAGTTTCACGTACTCAGCGAAGTACTCTAACAGTATCAATCGGATTTGCGCATCACGTACGCTGAAAATCTGTTTAATCCTCGGAATGATGTACTTGATATATGTGGCGTTCGTGAATAAGGCAGCGGAAATATCGGATTTCGTTTTCAAAACATACGGGGTTACGCACAGTTGCGCAGTTGTGTCGAGGAGGACCATTCGCGAAAGCAAGAGACTACCAATCTGCGATCCAACAACTGTCTCGTCGAAATAGCGCAGCCGATCAATCAGACCCGTGAAGAAATCCTGCTTCTCCTGAGGATTCTTCAGTGGTAGCTCCATGAGAAACGAGTGAATCAGCACGAATTCATGATTGAAATACGGATGCAGGAGGACAGCGGAAAGTTTTGGGCGCATCGCCACATTCTGATGACGCAAGTGTGTGGCACAATACTCTCTAAAGTCAGCCACATAAGGCGTATCAGGAGCAGCGCTTTGCTTGAGAATGTCCTCGCATAGGACTGCAAATGCATACTGTTCGATGCACTCACCGGAAGTTTTTGATTCATTTTCATCGATGGCGCCTTTGTAGCGATATGCATTGGCCAGATCCAGGAGTGTCTTTGTCATTTCTTTAGCCTTCCAAACGTATTCGAAGCCACCCAAGCGCCACGAGCCCTCAGAATTTATATATATCGAAGGAATTGCTATGTTCAAATGACGTGCCTGAGCCTGTTCAACAAGAAAAATTAAACTGCACAAAACATTTCGCAATCCCAGGCATATTTGTATATCTGTCAACGTGGGCAGGGCCATTGCAAGTGGCCGAACACACTCGGTGGCAAGATGTTTGTGGGATCCTTGCTCCCATGATGTGATATATTTCAAAATGTACGGATGACGATAGATCATTAGATTCTGGAAAGAAGAACTCAATTTGAAGGGCTAAACGAAGGTAAAATATAATTTCAAACCTTGACTGCTCGGTCCATGGGTCCCTGACTAATCCACACTTGTCCATTAACAACTGGTTCGCCTTGGAATATGGAGAGCATTCGCAAGGAATCATCGTTTGGCACCTCTGCATTGTACAGTGTCCAGAAGTCATTCGCCTCAACAGCGTTTTTATCGATAACCAAGCCTTTTAGTTTGCTTGTATCATTACCCATTGTTTGAGCTGGTTTTTAAGCAGTGATATGAATGGAGTTTTAATCTAAAACATTTCGAATTAGTGTTATTTTAGGGAATTTTCCTGCATTCAAATACTGATAAAAAAAAACTTTTGCAGACGATGTCAATTTGACAGTGAGTCGAGCGATGTGTCAAATTGGAAACGAGTATCGAACGTCTTATTTGATTTCGATAGTCAAAGGGGATAAATAAAAAGACTAGCTGGGCTTGCACAAATGGTTGAAATATGTAGTGTACTTTCAATAACAAAGCCAGTTAGTAAACTACAAGTAGTTCTGTAATAATTTATTTTAAATATTTTACTGAGTTTCTAAAAAAAAAAGATACTGAAAGGGATGTATTCATCGAAAAAATGAGAAAATTAATTCGAATCTCGAAGGTTCCCATTTGTCAATCATAAAGTTATTATCCCTACGGCCACACGAGCAAGTTCCAATACACATGCCTATCAACTGGAAAGGAATTTTCCAAGTTAGTAGCGAAGAAAGTTACGAAATAAGTAATATGACAGCACAATTTATAAATGAATCTTGAGAGCAACTGAAAGCAACTTGCTTGTCAAGTGACGTGCAATCTACGTCACAGCAAGATCGCAAAAAGGAATTCGCCAGATAGTACATTATACCGCAATTTTTTTCTGATCAAACATAGGCCACAAGGCCTTATGCACCCTATGTCCTTCTAGGTTAGACCATTTCTTAAACTCTAATCCGTATATCCTCCTAGGTTAGACCATCTCTTTAGACTACTCTTCACGAATATTGGTGATTTTACTACTCTAACTGTATAGTTTTTTAACTTTGAGGTAGTAAGACACTTTGTCGAAGAATAACTCTAGTCATTCGCTGCTTCTTTGGGCTGGGAATTCAATTTAGTAGTAGAGTTCTATTCCTGAAGCTTGCATTCTATTTAAGGTGGATGAAGATATCCTCGGTCGCTTCGAGGGACAAATCCTTCGTAAAATTTTCGGTTCCGTTTGCGTTGATGGGCTATGTAGGAGAGATTCAACGACAATTACACATCAGTCGTCTACGATGGCTAGGACATGTAGAGCGGATGAACACAAATGCTCCGGCCGTACAGTCTTCCAATCTAACCCGGAGGGAGAACGCAGTAAAGGTAGACCTTGCCTTAGGTGGCACGCGCAAGTAGAAAGAGACCTCAACCGACTTGGAGTTCGCAACTGGAAGTAGTTAGCTAAGGACCGGGCTAACTGGAGAAGCTTATTATTGGAGGCCCCAGATTCCCCCGAGCTGTAGCGCCTAAGAAGCAAAAGAAGAAGAAAAAGAAATGAAATAAGGAAAGCGGGGAAAAAGTGGGACCGAAACCAGCAATGATGCACTGGCTATATGTATGATAGCCTTTCATTTGTTGATGTGGATAATAGAAGGTCATTCGTGTCCTTGTTGCTGCGGCAAAGGCTATATCCTTAATTTAGACATGTAGGATAAGAGGCCAATCAGCCACAATCTCTTCCTGAAACCTCTGTTATAATTTTTCCTTTTACGCTTGAACTTTGAAGAAGTCAAACTAGCCCATCTAATTCAATCACTGAGTAATCTGAGTGATTGTAAATGATAACCTCAATTCTATGTCCAGAATTCTTTTGAAATCATAATTTTTAGTCTTACTCGATTGTTGTATGTAAATATAACAAGTCTTTGTCAATAACCCATTAAAATAATTTCTAATCTCAATAAAATAAATAAGTGTAGTCTGTCCTCAATGAAATTACCATACGAACATACACTATATTGTGAAGATAGCCACACTTTAATCATGTCCGTCAGCAAATTCGATACTCGCGCATATGTTTCCGCTCAGACACGGACGGTCTCTTTCTTTTCTTTTTTCACCTACGTGTGGAACATCGCGTTAGTTTGCGTCGGTGTTTTTATTTTTTCAAATAAGTGAAAAATGGTGAGTGAAATTCGTAAAATTTACACATAAATCATAAAATAAACATGCGATGAGTGTGAAAATATATTTCGTTAATTCAAAAAACCACCGATGGCTGTGAATTTTTGTGATTCTTTTTCTGTATATTTCGCGACCAATGCTCACTGTAAACTTTGTTTCGCAGGGTTTCGTCAAAGTTGTGAAGAATAAACAATACTTCAAGCGTTATCAAGTCAAGTTCCGCAGGCGTCGCGAGGGCAAGACCGATTACTATGCCAGGAAACGTTTGATCTTCCAAGACAAAAACAAATACAACACCCCCAAGTACCGCTTGATTGTTCGTTTGAGTAACAAGGACATCACTGTCCAGATTGCTTACGCCAGGATTGAGGGTGATCGTGTTGTGTGCGCTGCCTATTCGCATGAGTTGCCACGTTATGGAGTTAAGGTGAGAAAGAAATGAGATTTGCATGTTGTCCAAGGAATTAACTTTTATTTTTAGGTTGGTTTGACCAACTACGCTGCGGCCTACTGCACTGGTCTGTTGGTGGCTCGCCGTATTCTCAACAAATTGGGCTTGGAGTCATTGTACGGTGGTTGCACTGAGGTCACCGGTGAGGAATACAACGTTGAACCGGTCGATGATGGCCCAGGTGCCTTCCGTTGCTACTTGGACGTTGGTCTTAGCCGCACAACAACTGGTGCTCGTGTCTTCGGCGCCATGAAGGGAGCCGTTGATGGTGGTCTGAACATTCCTCACTCGGTCAAGCGTTTCCCTGGTTACTCCGCCGAAACTAAGAGCTTCAATGCCGATGTCCATCGCGCCCACATTTTCGGTCAGCACGTTGCCGATTACATGCGCACCTTGGAGGAAGAAGATGAAGAAGGCTTCAAGCGCCAGTTCAGCAGATATATCAACTTGGGTATCCGCGCTGACGATGTGAGTATAAAAAGATTTTCATTCACTTTCGTTGAGACGTCCATTTTAAAATTACCGCCTTGCTCTCGACCCTGAGACTGGCTGTGCCACAAGTGGACCACATCAACTTGGCCTGTATGTTCGATGTTTGGAGGCTTTAATCCATCAAACTTCCTGTTTTTGTGTCATACACAAGACCCTTTCCTATCCTTCGATGTGTGATTACCTGATTTTCCGTACTGAATTTGGTTTTCTATTTTCTTTGCAGCTTGAAGAAATCTACAAGAAGGCCCACTCTGCTATCCGCGCTGATCCAACCCACAAGAAGGTCCTGAAGACCGGCATTATCAAGAAGAGATGGAATGCCAAGAAGCTCACCAACGAGCAACGCAAGGCCAAGATTGCTGAGCACAAGGCTGCCTACGTCGCCAAGCTTCAGTCCGAAACTGAAGCCTAAAAGTACCGCGTTTCTAGAATTTAAACACAGTTCACAGTTTTATTCACAAGAGATACTAAAAAGAATAAAAACAGAAAGCAAATTCGGAAAAGGAATTCGTAATCAAGTGTTGTGTGTATGTGCTTTTATTGCTATCGGCTAGGACGGATAGTTAGGATAATAATTGAAATTAGGTTTAACATAAAATAAATTACCGTTTATACATACGCCAGGACTTTTTAACTATGCACATGCGGTGGATTCTTGTTTTGCACGCTGAATACGTGTTTTGTACTCTATTTTACATAAGACACGTGTAGTCAATCACCTTTATTCCTGTGTTTGAAGTGAAAATCGGTCAAGGTTGACTACAGTGCTGAACATGACACCGTGACTACCGGTGAAGCGAATACGGGACTAAGGGTAAATGATTTAGGTCACATGTGTGCTCGCATCTAGAGTTTAAATATACAATTTCTTACGCAGGAGCGAGAACCATCAGCGTATAGTGGTGTATAAATTATGTAGAAAAAAAAATATTTAAAGATTCGTTAAAAAATAAAACGAGCAACCAGAAAGCTTTGGTAAGGGTCCAGTAAAAGACTTATTGAAATACTACGGATCCAATAATCACTATCATAGAGTCCCTTAAACATACATTTGTTTAAAATTTATCAAGACAATTTCACTTCAAGACCTCTGCCAGCTCTACGGTTAATCAAAACATGCCCATTGTGTCATACATATCAAGACTCAAGACAACTCTACTTTTTTATGAAGAAGAGAAAGGTAAGCATTTACAAATAAGTGGTAGAGTTGTTGAGTAGAATTGTTTAACAGCGACACATTTCTATTGGATGCGAATACACTGCTCTAGCCATGCGGTGAATAAAAATTGACAGACGGCGTACAGGTATTCACTTCAACCTCATTGAGTTTTTATTAGATCAAGTTCATGAATGAGGAATGTATTTGACAAAGTAATGACCCATTAGGAAGTCAAGAGCTTGGGTTAGTCCAGTCAATAATATGTTATTTGCTAGAATCTCTTTCGTTGGCTTTTTTGAGGACTTGATGAGTTTCTGGCATGTTTTAAGTCACCAAAAGTCGGAAAATTTCTTCGAGATGAATGGGTAGGTTCGGATTCCATACTTATGTTAGGAATACCTACACCTTAATTGAATTCCAAAACACAGTACTGCAACGTTTTGCAAAGCATCACGTTTCAAAATGCATTATGAATGAATCAATTGCTCATATAGCGGATCATAAATTCGTGTGATTCAAATGATTTTTCTGTTCTGTTTTTGATTGGGATTTGGAAGCTTTTGCAGCGTATTTAAACGAATTATACTCAATAAATTGCGGCGTTCAATTTAATAAAATTATTGACATATAGTTGTTTCCAATTGACAAAAGCATCGTGTAGGAGGGTTTCAAACGACAAAAATAAAAAAGCATCATCAGTGCAAAGCAGGAGTAGTGTCAAAGCATTATGATTTTGCATTACCAAAGCACTGCAGTCACGGTGCGCATGACGTTTTGGAAGTCAGCCCTTGTCTCCACGAGCAATATTTCATAGAATGCAATATGACACTCTATTACGATTGCTCGTGTGGACTACAAATGGTACTTAATTAGTAGCGCTACAGTTCGAGGTGAACCTGGGCCTCCAATAACAAGCCTTTCCAGTTAGCTCGGTCTTTACCTAACTGCCTCCAGTTGCACACTTGTTGAAGCCTCCTACTTGCGCACGTCACCTAAGGCGAGGTCTTCCTCTACTGCGTTCTCCCTCCGGGTTAGATTCGAACACTACAGGCCGGAACATTTGTGTTCATCCGCTCTACAAGTCCTAGCCATCTTGCACGACTGATGCGTTTGAATTTTTTGACTAGGTTGATATCGCTGTACAGCTCGTATAGTTCGTCGATAAATATCCTCTGTAGTCAACGCAAACGTGACCGAAAATTTTACGAAAAATCTTTCTCTCGAAGCGACTGAGGACTTTGGATAGAATCCAAGCTTCAGCGCCATAAAGCAGGACTGGAATGATCAAAGTTTTATATAGAGTCTCCTTAGTTCGGGATAGGGCTCTACTAACTACAGCTAGTTCTTCTGCAATCAGCGCTGTGGCGGTAGCCCAGTTGATACCACCGTAGGGTTCAGGTCCTATGAACGCAGATTCTGATCCAGTCCTAGCTACTGTTCATCTGCAAATTCGTTGCCTGCAACCCTTTATGACCAGGGACCCAATTGAGTTTCACCCTGTTGTGTCTAGCAAGAGATTTTAGTGCATCGTTGCAGCATTTGACTGATATAGAGTCCATCAAATTGGACGACAACGCTTTAAGTGCTGCCAGGCTATCTGTGAAGATATATATCATAGCGCCCTTAATACGTGTATCGAGGTTTATCTTAGCGCAGATCTCAATAGCATGGAGTTCAGCCTGGAAAACCGTGGGACACATCCCCATAGGTATCGAGACCTTGGTGTTGGGTCTAAAGACGCCAGCCCCAACTCCAGTTTCCATATTTGATCCGTCTATGTACCAGATCAGGCCTCTAGGATCCAGTGCCGGAACACCATTAGACCAGTTTGCACGGTCCAATATTTCTACCCAAAATAACCTATCGAAACATGACCTTTGGGAATTGAGTCAAGAATTTTCAGGTGTCCCATATGGTCGTCTGATTTATACTTGTATTCTAGTTGCAGCTTAATAGCGCCTCTAGCGGCCGCCTTCCTAATAAAGATTTATAGGGGAGAAAGCCCAACAACCGCTTCTAATGCTGCCGTGGAATTCTTTGAAGCTTCTGAAGATTTGTTAACGTTGTCAGTTCAAGAACTTTCGGCCACCAAACAATGACCGCGTACGTGATAATGGGACTCACCATCATTGTATACAACCAATGAACGTGATAGGTCCTAGATTGACTAGTCTTCTTTTTGTAAAAGACACTAGAACGGTTTTGCAAGGATTGACGAATAGTCCTTCTCTGCTGCACCATTTTAACACGTATAGTAAAGCACATTCTATGACACTAGAAATGCGGTTAGTGCGTTGGACTACGGAGCGGGGGTTCGAGGTTCGATCCCCAGACAAACTCCTCACTAAGGAAGACAAACAGATTATCTGACGCACTCTTCGAGTGGTGTAGATTAATCTGAGTGATTTTCAGCATTGGTAATAGTTGAGTTGATATCGACCCCATGTCCTCCGACATCTTGTCTGGACCGTCGATTTCTTCTGAATCTTCATTAGGAAAAGAGGGGCGGAAAACTTTGAGTTTGGTATGCCTAATGCCTAAGCATCCGTAGACTCGTTGATCAGCAGTAGGAAGGAGGAGCTTTCTAAGGTTCCTCTGCCTGTGACACACTCGCTGAGGACATGCTTGGAAAACTGGTCCACGCACTTGATTACCCGATAACCCCTGACCAACTCGGCGGAGTCGAAACATGGCAGAGTTCCACCAGGATTTCCCAACAGGTAGTCCATGACCACCTCCGACAATCTTGCCTCGATACTACCCCAAGCGTCACTGACCGTTTTGCCATCGGAGGAGTGCTCGTCCACTAGGGCGACTTGGAGATGGTCTCTAGTCACCTCAGAAAAGTGTCGCGTTCTCTGGGTAGTGCAGGCCGAAGATGTACCCGGTTGTTGTGTTGAGGTTGAGGTTGGGGTTTTTGCGAACTCGCGGTTGGTCTCATCCGAGGACTTGTTACGCTTGTTCGCTTTAGTACCCTTCTTCTTGAAGTATTGTTGAAGCTTCTCGAGGTGGGCGATATACTCATCGACCACTGCTTGGTGCTTGATTTTGTCCTCTGCGTCCTTCTCATGAACCTATCTACCTATAGATGTACATACATACACTTATGTGTTTGGTTTGAACGAAATTCAGTGACGATAATCTAAGCTCGTTGTCCAAAGCTTAAATACTACTATCGGATCTACAGCCGCTAAGAACGCGATGAAAGAACTCGATCGTATTTTCTTACCCTTTTTCAATTATTGTTTTTAGTTTCAATCCTACATTTCTTCTGCGAATGCACAAGCCTTAACTGAACAAGATACTCAACTCTGGGAAAAGTATCTGTCAACGACCTCATCAAGCCACCTAAAACCACCCTAAAATTCATTATGAAAAGCGAATGGTTTAGGAGGGCCGCTTCATGTTTTATTTCGGATATCCCACACCAACAAGGAACACAATGGATCCGGTGAGATTCGAGTGAGGCTGCACCTTCGCTGTAGTTGCAGTCACCCCTCAACCCACGTACCTAGTCCCAATCCTGCCCATTAATTTATTTAAATTGGACTAAGAAAATCATTTGGTTTAAACAAAACTAATACGATTCCTTTAATGATGACACGTCATTATTATAATACATATTTATTTTTCCAAACTCTACAAACTTTTTATGTCGTTTCAAGGACCTATCGTTACATTATCTCTACATTTACCACAACATTTACTACCGTACTTGAATATACACACATTGACATATTAGAAAACTTCTTCATCTGGTTAGTTAATTTACTTTATATTTATAAAAAAAAAGTTATAAACTATTCTAGTTCTTTTGGACTAGATAGACTAGACAGCTCATCAAACTTTTTAGTTTTACTACTTATTTGCAAACTACAATCAGCGGCACGATTAAAGGCCAGTTTGTAACTGTTTTGTTGTTCTATTTTTTTTTGTTTTTTTTTTTTATTAATTCAAATTTAACATTTTGTTTCTTATGCACATAAATAACAATTCTGATCGGTTATGTAAATACATATTTATATTATCCAAATGTTTTAGTTTTATATAATTTAGGTAACAGGTAGACAACATGTTATTTTAAATACTTATTCTAAGCCATGAAAGGGTGGTAATTTAAACTTTATTTTTGTTATTATTTTAACCTCAAAGTTAATCCAAAAGTTGGACTTCTTCCCGCCATGTAATATAATTAAGGAATATTTGAGGGTCAGGTTCATCGCGGACGTGAGGCCATTCATTTCGTGAAATATCTAGTTGGTATAGCGATGTAATGGACATAATTTGTGCACTTTGCCTGGGCAGTGTGTATTAGGTTCAGTAGGTACTATTGGCCAGTACTCTATACCTACATATGTATAAGAAAAAAATTAAATACATATTACGAACATCTCCATACACCAAAGTACTTTCAGCTCACCCTCATATTCCCTTTTCTTATTACATAAACCGTCTAAGATCGTATCAACTACTGTATTAAGAAATTTCTAGTTTAATAATTGGTTTTAATTCTTAATGTTGGTTAAGAAAACTTTATAAATTTCGCTTTGTAAAATAAATTTTTGGTGAATTACGAAATACTACATACATATTTTACGTACTTCTTTAAACAAAAGAAGGGAGTCAAACCGAAACTATGAAGCTTATTTACCACGCTTGTTAAATAAAAATTACTTAACAAACTGAATTATTTATGTACATTGTATGTATATATTTGCCTATTTGACCTGAAGGTGGCCAAGGATTGATTTGTTGACAAAATTTCAAACAAGTTTTTTTTGCTTTCCTAAATGCAGTACTGCCTGCTTTGTGAATCAGCAACCATTCCTAAATGCAAACTCAAAATGATGACACATCGCATTAGGTTCCGAAGTGCATTTTGAACGAATACACTGCGCAAACAAAAGCAAACAGCGCATCGTGCATTTACACGATGCAAATGGTGTTTGTCATTGCTACCCTTTTTGGATTAGCTTTAAAATATATTTCGTGAATATTCGGTTGTCACCAGCACCACAATTGTTTAGGAAATGATTAATTATCTGAGTTGCAATTAAATTATTACACATTGTTCCAGATTTCCAAAAAATAAATTGTGCGCATCGCATAACGTTCCTAAACGTCATGATTTACAACGCAACAGAATGCGCATTGCATACTGAAAGTATCGTGTGTTTGCAGCACGGATGCGATGTGCAGTCATAATGCGCATTTTGGTTGAATTTAGAAAAGCATCCTATTATGACGATACGCTTACTTTTTGAGGGCGTTTCAAGAAAACTAATTTGTACATCAGCTTAATGTTATCGTTGTAATTCCAAGAAAAGCTGCAGAATGTCGCGCTCACTTTTTAAGGCCTCATGGATAAAATGAGCAGGACTTGAATTTCTATTTTAAAAAATTTGTAAAAGTATAGCATAAAGCTGCAAGTAAGTACCACCCAGTCACATATTTGATTTATGTTCAGATCTCTGAGAAATTTTTACCTGCGTATGATTTAAAAGGAGCATATCCTTTATGGAGAATTTATTGAGGTCGACTGGGACTGGCAGGGTTTATTGTTAACAATTCCTGTAACATTGTGAAAAAGTCTTCCTGAAGGATAATAATTTTACAAAGAATTAGTTTCCAAAATTGTTTGGAGAATTAATTTCTAAATCATTGCATTGCTATTGTATTTGAATTTTTTCGAGAAAATTATGGTTTTTGATATAGAACTACCACCCTCCCTGCAGTCAAGATTTAGCTCTGTGCGATTGTTACTTGCTTTCAAATTTTTAAAATTGAGAAAAAATAGTTTAGTCTGAAGGGTCAGCTTAATGCAATTAAGGCTTTCGTGAGAGATGGCACCGTGAAAAAACTAGTGTTTTCTAGTTTTAGAACTTTGAAACCATGTTCAGTATTCCTACGCACTTACCATTAGTGCTGACTTGCTGAGTCATGACACGACCAATATGCACTTACAAATACAAATATTTGGCGCGACAGGCGCATGGGACCCAGGGCCTACCCAGCGGGGAAAAAGCGTTCCAGAAAAGCTTCGTAAGCACATTCAAAGAAGCTCGAAGCGCTGCTTCACTGCATGTCCCTCCGTTTTCTTTTTACTATATTATGTTCGCAGCGTAAGCACTTCTGGGCAGGTTACTATGAAGCACTACTTCAGCGCTTCCTGAAAAGGCAGAAGTAAGCACTTATATCAAGATCAGTATAAAGCGCTACAGAAAAAGGCAGATATAAGCTCTTACGACAAGATGGGTATAAAGCGCTGCTTAAGCGCTGCAGAATAAGGCAAATGTAAGCGCTTTCGACTAGATTACAAAGCACTGCTTCAGCACTGCACAACAGAAGGCAAAGGAAACCAGAGACTTTACAATATCGTGAAAGAACAATTGAAGCAAAGAGGCCTATAATTAAAGTTTAATTTAACTTAAACATTTTTATTTATATTTATAACAAAATATTTTTAAAAGTTAAAACAACAATAAACCCACTTCAATTTTTGAAAAAAAAGAACTGCAGAAAACAACATGATCTAATGCATAAAAATCACTTCAACAATGATTTTATATCGACAGAACGTAATTCAAAACGAAAAATCTTGCAGCTGTTGTCCAGGCAGCCGTTGGGCTACGCAACTGTATTAAAATGCTTTCTATTAACTTTCAAAGGAATCACTTCGTAGGCATTCAATACAATTTGTACTAAGTAAATGCTTACAAGAAGTTTCTTCTAGTTATAAAGTCAGCTCCGTCACTAGTCCTTTTCAGCTGCTTAGAAGGGTGCTTTCCATAAGCTTCAAAAGAAACCTCTTTGTAAGCAATGTCTTTCATTGCATGCTAATTGTGCTAAGTACTTACTAAAAGCTTGATTTAGTTATGAAGAGTAAGCACTTATACACTGCATACCTCCGAAATACTTTCTATTTTTCCCACTGGGTAGCTTCTCACAACTATTCGTGTTGTGCGTGTTAATGGGTCTATTGTTTAACGACATGTCCAAAAGGCGATTTGTTATTTGAGAAGCTTTTTCATGGCAGTTATACTCTCGGATGTTTGTCAGACGCTCGCGAGAGGTGATGATCTATAATCTATATGATCTTAATGGTTTATATTTTCAAGTTTTCAAGAGAAAGTAGAACATTACTTGTCTGACTCTTGTTCGTCTTTAAAGTAGCGTTCTTTAAAGCTTTAAAAATCTTTGAAAGAAAAATAAGAATAGAAAAGAAATGGACATTGTACAGAGAAGAACCTTAGTTTTGTTAGGACTCGGACATTATTGCGGACGTCAGATCGTAAAGTGACTAAGAAATGATCTTTCATGTTCTTTAAAATATGCGGCTTAAAGCCTTGATTTTGATTTTTTGAGAACAAAACAAACAAATGAATGGGAAAAACGGAAAAAAGATTTGGAAAAACTCTGACGAGCGGTTATAGTTTAATGTATTCAAAAACATTTTGTTACCAAATACTTGAATACTTTTGAAAAATTCATTTTCATTTTCTGCGCCGCACTTTGTTTTCTACAGAGGTTGCAGACATTTTTCATCTTTTATTATTAACTTTTAATTTTGAGTTAGACCCGAATTGGAGACTTATTTCTAAGGAATTGGACTTAGAGTTTCTTACCCATAAATATTCATAGTTTGTATTATAAATTTTCAGCGTTGGAGTTATTTCAATGTTTCGTTACAACCATTTGTATTTTTATAATTTTTTTTTGTTTTTAGAAAAACCTAACAATCCCTTAATAAATAGCAAAATATCTAAGTAGTGTAAATGTGTTTATACAATAGTATGTCTAGCCAAAAATGAAACACGATGGAGAGGTAAAAGGGAGTTAGAAAAGTTAGTTAAGCAAATATATACTAATTTTTTTGTAAAATACTAGTTACATTTAAAAGCGTTAACATCGATTCAAATTATTCGACATGCAAATTAAGTGATTTTAAGAATGACTACGAAATATTTACAAGGTTTCATGCAAAAATGGGATCGAACAATTTTAGTATATACATATGTACTTAAAAATGCTTAAAAAATTGTAACTAGATCGCAATGTAGATGTTAAAATTTGGTATAGTAAAAACTACATAGTGTTGTAGAATTCTAAAAGATTTAAAATGATCTCTGACTTTCTTTTTTTAATATTTTGTCCTAGATCCTTAAAAGCACGGTCGGAATATCAAAGTCGACTTATATCCGTTTATCTATTCGAAAGTATGAAGTTTTGCGGCGTTCAAACTTGAGGCAAGGGGACATTTTCTATATATAAAATACTTTTGTGTTTCCTTAGTATGTATAGTGTTAGATTTTTATAAATCCGCCTAAAAATACTTCCATGCAAAGGAATTCTCGGGAAATAAGCGTTTCAAAATAATCATCTTCATTGGATGTAAATATAGTGGCTTTGGTTCTACGGAAACGACTACGTTACTTTGGGACGATGTCTTAAAATGATTACTTCTATATATTTTTTATATATGCATAGTAGATTAACAAAATATTGCTGTTAAATATTTTGGATAAAGTTTTTATCTATTCCCAGACTTGGTTGTTCGCTTGAAGTTTATTTGTTAGTTTGTAATATTCTGTCGGTTAGATTTTTATTGTTCTGTGTCTGTTCCTGATAGGTAGTAAAAGTTGTGTCCCTAATTTGTCAAATCGGATACTAACAAAATTGATCAGATGCGACCAAAGTTATTTTATAAAATATAAAGCCGTTATTATTAGGTCCGTTTGTGTACTTTCTGAACCAAAATTTGTAGATTGTGAAATTTCAAGGAGTGGGGGTAAAATTCAATCAGAAGGAGATAAAATTACAAAAAATAAACAACGCGGAATCAACGAAATTTGCCGATTTTTAAGACATCAAATGTCAAACGTAGTGGTGTAGCTAGATGGGAAAGGGCTCTGGGCATTCCTCCAGACTTAAATTCTCTTGATGTTCTCACAATACCATAGAATTGGTTGCAAGAGTAATTTTAATATCAAGTAATCTCTGAGGTACTATTTAATTAAAAGTTTGTCTAGTTTAGGCAACTTTTCTTTACTGTCTCCTCTTTGCTGCTCCGAAGCATTGCCCATCCTTATCGTTTTTCACGCTGTTAGTTAAGTACTTTTAACCATGTGTATAAGAAATTGCATATCTTTAAGAAATAATTAGTAAAATAAGTAATTTTTTGAGTTACACAATGCTTAATTCAAAATCGAAATGATATAATTTGCTAATAATTGTAGATCTCTTCCAATCAGTTTTAATACTGCTCGTTTAGGTCAGGTTCTATATACCTACATGTAAAAAGCATGACTGCAATATAATCTTCTCAATCGCAAACTAAGAGGATATCAGCAAAGGATTCAGTCTTATTATTTATGGCAGATTTTGTTTCTATAAAAACGGGATGTACTTATTAAATTTAGGATCCACAATTCTCCAAATGATGTCTCTGTATTGATATTAGTGTTCTGGATAGTGCGCGTCGTCCAAATTCACGAAACCATTTGTTATTATTTGATTACGCTTCCCACCTACGCATACATATGTTATAATGTTCGATTTTAGCCCCTCAGATCATAGGACATACTTTTTCTGCAGGATTTCCATTTTATTGTGTGTTAATTCCCCAATGGCGTTAAACTGATGTATGTATTTACTTAATTTGCATAGTGTAGATACTGTCATAAATTAAACAAAAAACCAATGAATAAAACAAAATTAAAAAAAAAAAAGTGCTACAATTTGTGTGTTTTTTTCTGTTGTTTCTCAAAACGTTTTGTGTTGTTTGTTTTTATTCTCTGTTGCGTATAATTTCACTCTACTTCTTAATTAAATAACAATTTTTCTACTTATAGTCTAAATGAGATTTATGAATTTTCATTAGATTCTTCAGAATTAAATTATTGTTTGATAATCTCTTATAATATAAATAGATATTCGCTCTGAAGAATTGAAATTCCGGTTATCCAAATTTTTACAATCCCTTGATTTCTAATCTCGTAAATACACTCTTTCGTTATTGTATCTGTTTTGAATACATTGAAATATAAATATTTGTCTTTGTTTAAATTTCTTAAATATTTTTTTTTTTTTTTTTTTTTAATACTAAGTATATGTATATAATTGTTTTTTTCTTTCTTTTCACTTAACATAGTTTATATGATTGGCTTTTGCAAAATAGAATAAACTTTAATAGGAAAGGGCTGATAAAAGAAAATTAATTTTTTTTTCTTATTAAATTATAAATATGAATGTTGTTGCATAAATAATACACGAAAATTTAGCCAATACAATTGTTAGTCTGCTGCGTTGGTAGCGTATGACATTTCTCGTCATATCATCGAGATTGACAAGAGCTGGCCGCACTCGATGCTGAGAAGCCTGATTGTAAGCTTGTCATCGATCCTTTATAATTGGCAGAACTTAGGACTTCATAGAAATAGTTGAGTTGTGCTGGGCCCTCATTGCCAGATGTTGGACTGAACCAATGCATAATGTAGGTGTCGGTATGATGCAATACGTGGGAACCCTAAAATTTAAACAAATTATGAAAATGTTAATGAGAATGTAATCTTGAAATATCTTGAATGACTTATTGGTCTGTTATTTATTATAATGGCCACACTTAGACCAGTAAAAGTCCATTGTGGTATCACATAGATCTGAAATTATCAATTTGTTCTACCCAGGAACCAGCAGGAGCTTAGTGTAAAGCGCAGGAGGCTATTAATATTGTCATTAGCCAATTCGTCTAAATTGTCGAAGAAGTATGAACCTAAGTGCAATCTTCTGTGAGCGGAGTGAGCTAGGCATGTACAGAGAAGATAAAGTATAGTTTCCTCTTCTTTCTCGTCCATGCAACTCCCGTAATGACACCCATTTTGATTGCTATGAAAGACCTTTTCTGTCTGATCAGACAGTTGGAGCGTTTCTGATCCAGCTTGGGCCAGGATCTGTCTAGTAATAAAGCACGCAGTGCTATCTGCCCATCTACTCGTACGGTTGGTTAAATTTACAGCATTGAAGCACCAGTTTAACTGTAGTAATAGGCATTTCGATGTTAGCCTTATCTGTACCCTGACTGACAAGTTCGTTCACCTAATGAGGTCAATGTTGAACTCGTTAAGAGACAAGCGACGATTAGGAACATTTTTTTGATTTCATTTCGACCTGACTGTCTGTAAAAATGAGGATATCCCGATTTTATATCACACTATACTTCAGCCACGACAGGGCTGTTTTTATTTCGCTCATTGGGTTTCCAGTTAAGTTTCTTATCGAGTATGAGATCCAACTTTATAAGAAGGTGACAAGCTTATGCCACAAATTGGAGGGTCGAAATTTTTTGTATTTTCTAGTGAAGAGGACAAGTTCTTTATTGAGAGAGTCGGATGGGCTGAAATGTGTCTGAAGATTTTCATGCCATCGGCGTAGATACATAGATAAATAACGGTTTTCAATGACACAGTTAATGTCATTAATAGACAGGATGAAAATCAGAGGGCCAAGATGGCTACCTTGAGGGACTCTAAACATGACTATAATGGGGTCAGACATAGAGGTTCTAAACTTTGTATTGTCGTTCTTTAAGGTAAGATTTGTTCCAAGCAATAAGGCTTATTATCTTCTGGGGTTTAAACAGTTTTATCGAAGATATGTATGTATAAGCAAAAACTTACCTGAACACTTTCTTTGTGCCGGCATACGATAGTTGGTTCATCGCGGAAATAATGTTCGCCCTCAACGAAACCAGACAGGTCAAAGAATGATGTTGAAGAATCTGTAATATACCATAATTAAGCGATCCATAACACTCAAGAAGCTTTTCTTTACCATTTTTCGAAGGCAATTCCCTGGTTGCTCTATATAATGTAAAATGCAAATCACTACGCATTACATCAAAGTCCCATGTTAAAACACTTTTGGGATCGTCGTTCTTTAGCACAACCTCGTGGATGTAGCCAGCTTTTAGTTCCACCGTCTTATAGAGATTCTGATGTTCGTGTGCAAGAGTACCATCCACGTTTGCTTCTTCCTCCTCGCTATTCATTTTATAAAGAGTTTTCGGAATTAATCCGCCTTCGTGGATAAGAGTCTATAATTTGAAAATAGAAAAAGAGTTAGTTTAACTAAAGTGTGATTATAGTGTGCTATGTGAGCGAAAGATTGTGAACAAAGATTTAGCGTTATGAGTTTTTTGTTTTTGGTTGTTGCAATTTAGACGAACAGGTGGCCAATTGACAAACAAAAACGGAAACAGGACAAACGAAATCTTGCGCATTTGCAGTGTGTTTTATGGACGAGAACTTTTTTTTTGTTTTTATTATTTTGGAAAATGTGATAAGAAGAGTGAATTACATTCTCAGATAAATTTACTTAGTACTTTTTGTTCTTTAAATATGATGGCGAAAATAAAATAGATACATATTGTATGGGGTTATCAACGACGCGTTGTACAGCAGAAGCAAGGCAACAGGCAGTAAACGATTGAAATGAAAGCAAGAAATGGAAAGAGGAAATAAAAACATATTTTAAAATTATAAATGTTTATGATTTGATAGAAACTGAAATCTACATTAAATCATAAAACGGGGATTCGATATATTAACATTAGAGTTTATGATTTTAAGTGGTGATAGGATAATCACCCCATTATATCCCTAATAAAAGTTCCGACCAGCTATTTAAAACTGAACACGAACAAGGATACTAGTTACGTAAAGCATGTCCCTGGGGCTTTTTAAACACGAAAGTGGTGTTTTAGTAGATCCCATAGAGAAAATCCTTAATCGGATATCGGTAATAATTGCAAACTTACCTTATAATTGGAAAATAAGCTCTACATGCATACAAACGTTTTTCATTCAACAAACAAATCGTTATTGTATCATTCTCACATCACCAAGATACCTTATATGCGGATAAAGTAATAGATGAAACATCCAACATCAACATAACCGCATACGAAATAATTGTAACCCGCAAATAGTGGCAGAAAGGCCAACCTCAACAAGGTTTTCAAGACAGCAATCAAAGTGCGCTCAGATATATGTAATTCGCGGTTGAAGGAGAGAACCTTCCCAAAACAATGGACGAGAAAATGACTTGTGCTTCCGAAAGGGAAGTAGTTTTCGAAGCGGCACAGGATACCATTTTGAGAAGGAGGTGGACAAGAGGTTCTAAAAATAAGGCACACTCTATGTAGAAGTTACGTGCCAACTGCAACTTAATCTTATACAACTTGTGACGGACTACTTTAGGCACAGAATTCAATTCTACAACACCGATTGTGGCCTTATTGAATGAAATCCGTTCTGTAATCACTGCTGTAGAACATGATATATGTATGTACATACATATGTATGTATGATGAGTTATTACGGTTCCCAATTCAAAAATTCTAGCTTTTGCAGACGATATTGTCCTCGTAGTTACGGTCAAGTTGCTGGAAGAGGTAGAGCAGTTCTCAATATTGATTCCTCGTTTGTTTCGAACTATCTTTTTGTCAATTCATTGGTTCGAGTTTCCTAATAAATATACCTACATACTTTTCAAAATTAAAAGTTTAGACTAAACAAGACTCAAATTGTGTATAAATGTACGAGGGAACAATGTGTTTTCAAATTCCTTTGCTCATTCACAGTACCTAGACTATACATACAGGAGAACGTAGACTATTTGGTTGGTGTTGTGAAAAAAATTAAAATTGTTTATCTAATCTAATTGGGATGACAGCACTTGAAATAAAAATTTAACTAAAACAAACAATGGAGGCTCAACAATTCAACTCGAATTCACTTTTCTTACACATTCGCACGCAGCTAGATAACACCGCGTAAAATATTTCTGCTCGACCTGATCCAAATTTGCCGTTATGCATGGCTATTAAAGGGGCGATTCAGATAAATCATCATCAATTTTATGGAGTATTCTTCTTCAAAAGAATAAATTAAAAAAAAATAAAAACATTAAATAAAACTTAATCCTTACCTTGCAAGGTCCACCCAAGAAATCTGGAATGATGTCTGAATCAATGTACTGCTCCAAACCATCCTTCATATGGATGCAATCAGGGCCACCATAGAAAAGAAATTTTGACCGAGTGTTTTCATCTAAATTAAAATAAATAAAACAAAAAATATGAAAATCTCTTTAAACCGTTTAATTAGTTTGACCAACCAATGAATGCACTGACGATGGTCCACGCAATGGGGAAGACACGTGGAGCTCGCACAACCAAAACTCTTCCCATCGTCTCTGGATAATGTTGTTCAACAGTCTCGATTATATTGAGAAGAGCTTTGACTCCCGGTTGCCAAAGATGTCGCATTGATAAACCTTCCAGATCAACCAAAAGACACCAGCTTAGTACTGGCTTTCCAAGCTTTTTAGCAGACTCGTTGATCTTTTTGATGCCCTGTTCGCAAATGTGAATTGACTGGAAAAAACAAATCAGTTGAAAAAAAAGGCCATTCTAGCTTAAATTCTTTTCACTTACCAACTTCAGTAGCCCCTCAGTTCCAATAGACTTTAACAAACCTTTCACATCCATATGACCAAGCCGTAGAATATAAATTGGACGTCCATTCTTGTCACGATGATGCCATCCACCAGGAAAATGATTCACAACCACCGATGGAACCTTGAATTCATGCGACAAGTTATCTATGTTGTTTTCTGCACGCCACTTCAATGAATCTTTCAAGGTAATGAACGCCTTTTCAACATGGAAATCTCGCGAGCTAAGAAACCGTAACAGGGTCTGGTAACTTGGAATCTTTTCAAGTCCTTCTATACCCCCAACTAGCTTCCTTAATTCAAGCAATTTCGACTCTTGCATTGGTGATAGTTGTCCCAAGTATTTCGCAATAAAATCACCATCCAACATTATCTCATGATTGATTGGTGAGGCAGGCTCCTTGGCCACTGGTGATGCGGGTGCATCCAATGGTGGTTGCCAACGTTCCACTTCAACAACACCCTCTGATTTTAATTCCTCAATGAAATACTCAATGATCTCTTTGCCCTTCAATGTAGTCTGGGTATATTGTTTCATTCCCATCTTCTCCATAGAATTCTCAAATCCGAAGAAATTTTTAATGTCCAGCGTTGCTGTTTGATCAAAGCAAGTCCATTCCGGATTATCCGGATGCGAATAGTAACGACAACGTTCGAAGATTTCTATACGCGATGAAAAGCTCTCGTTAACAGCTTCAATGCTGAGTGTCCTATTTGCCATGTCCAAGTAGTTATGTTGTATAAAGTAGACAAATTCAACGCCGATAAGTTTTTTGAAGATGTACGGTGCATCAACGGCTAGTTTACAGCGACGACTGGTATTGCGTCGGGCGCCATTGTCTAAGATTTCGTCTTTGACAATTTGACAATCCAAAACGATGGGCATTTGCGGACACTTTGGAAAACGCTTTTCGTAAGCCTGGAAAGAGATCAAAAATAAGTCGTTAGTAAAAAATTTAAGAAACAAAGGATAAGTTAAAGTTTTTTAAAAGTCCAAATTTTTGACAAAAGTTCATATGTAGTTTTGCAAGATACCACTATGCTTGGTTTGGTTTCAGTAACTTATTTATAAAGAAAGCGGCGCGCGTAGGGACTGAGGGTAACTAAAAGGCGGACTCTTTAGCAAAGCAAGGTCAACCTCGGAGTTCTCTTGTCCGAAACCATTTGCTGCAATTGCCAGACGAATGGTAGATCACCTAATTAGCAACTGGGCCGCGGCGGAACACCAGAGAAGGTGAACCGCGGAAGGTTGCAGGTTAAAGGCTGATTGGCACCACTAATAGAAAAGTTTTAAGCTTGGGGCGAAGAACACTGAAATAGGTGTTAGCGTTATATATAGGTAATGGAAATTTCTGGTATCCGTATCACCTAAAGAAGATGGGTCTTCTGGGTACTGAGTAGAAACCCAGAGGAACTGTGGAGAAATCCAGAGTCTCTCGGGCTAAGATGGATCGTGGAAGAGAGACGAAAAAGGACCCAACCTGTGGTCTGGTTAAAAATCTCTCGAATAATATGTACATATATACTTATGTTATTTATACCTTACGTAACTTAAATTTTAACGATGTTCGCAGGTCCAAATCTTATTGAAGATATAGTCTGAGGATAGAGACTTGAGATATGTGATCTCTTATCAAGACTTAGGTAAAACAAAGTGTCTTCATCTACCCGGAATTGAGTCCCCATTTGCGATTGCCAATTTGATTTTAATTTCCCAAAGTACATACATATGTACATATAAGTACATATGAAATGATAGCACATTCAAGCTCCGTAACCCAACTATCCGTGCATGAAACCTATTAACCCTCTAATGACTTCCATTACCACCCTCATTATTTCAGTAACCACTTGCTATTCGATTTTAAAAAGGCCTTCTACATTACATTTAACGTGGCATTATTTATTCAATATCGACAGAATCACCTGTCTTCCTGATGACGCCCCAAAAATTCATTCATTTCACTTTCAATGTCCCATATACATATATCCACCTATCAATCGCAGAAGAACCAACGTCTGTATTCAATTAATGAGAAAGCCCACATATGTAAACCTAACCATGACCCCCGTCAATGAATTATCAAGCGGGTCAGTCGCCAACAAGTTTCATATGGCTTTGTCTTACCTTACCGATTTACCTATATTAAATTAACAAACACGACCACGTCCATGCCAATGAACGTACACACCTGTGACTTCTAGAGTCCATGAGAACAATAACCATCGGTTCCAAAGTTGCCAGATCCGTGGCCTTTCTTTTTTCTACAATTTAATCAACTTAGTAGTGGTGCAATTAAAAGGCAAAATTCAATGATTATTGGAAGGAAAAGACAAGTTTCCATAGTCCTTGGGGCAGGGTTGTGTTCCCAGGCAAACACACACACACATACTCTTTTTCTCACACGACTGACCCCGTCTGCTAGGGAAATTGTATTTGATAAAATATTCAAGCTGCTCTGATGTATTTTTAAAGTTATAATCGGTATATCCCGGTTACAGTAAGATAGAAAAATCGATGAAGCGTGTGAATAATGAACGCCGGCCGGAGACATTTGACTTTGAGGTCTAAGGTCTTCGACGACAATGTTGTTTGGTGGGCTGGATGGGAACGAAAACAGTTAATGGTAGTAATTATATAGAGCGGATATATTTAATGAAGTAAACGGGCTTAATACACGGAATATTATTCGTATTTTCTTAGCTGACAAGGTTTCTTTTTCTTTTCTTTAGCAGAGAGACAGGTCAATAAATGTGTACTACAGTAGACAAGTGCGTAGGAGTTGCTTTCAGAGTGGTTGGAGTGTAATAGACACAATAACACAATGAACCCGACCTTAAGAATTTGATTTTATTCAAATTTTAGTTGGACACATACAAGATAAGGGTTACCCTAAGGATACAGATATGTAAATGGGGAGTGTCCAATTTTTTAAGGTGGCTATTGTTTTTTTTTTGTATTTGTACACGTTTTGTATGGGGATACTGCTGTTGATCTGCTTTCCTTCAACGTCTGAAGCTAAAGCTTTTCTATATTTTCCCTTTATTTAATACCGCTACCCTCTCGTGGTGGTCATAACAGCAGCTGAAATCCAAAACACAGTACGCAGTGTTGCAAAAGAATTATGTTCCACAACGCATAATGGATAAATCAGCTGCGTTAATAGAGCATCATGAATTCCTGTAATGCAAATGATATTTCTTTTGTTGTTCTGTTTTTGATTGGGAAATCGAAATTTTTCCAACTTATTTAACGAATTATATGTTCTGTTCTTAATAAATTGTAGCGTTCAATGTAGTGGAATTATTGGCATGTAATTGTTTGAAAACGCCAAAAATAAAAATAAGCATCATGGATGCATAGCAGTGTCAAAGCATTAAGATCTTTGGGATATGAACTTAGTATTCAATCGTATTCTTAGTCCAAAGATAATAGCGATAGTAAGTCAGTTATACCTATTCATTGTTATATTCTGTTCCAGTGATATCTAGTTCGCTGTGTGACTCTTCTTATTGATAAACTTTTGGCAATTTCCTCATTATGGCGGGTGTATGCTAGTATGTAACTGCATATTTGGCAATTTGTCTGTTAAGAAAATTTTGGTTTTTTGTAATAAAATTGAAAAGAGATACAGAAAAAGGAAATCCCTTGAACTGCTCGTGGGACTCAGGTCCACGGTTGTTCCAATGTTGCGGCATTTAACGCAGCTGTACCAAAACTTTTAAGTTAGCAGAATCTAATGCGATGATTCCTATTTAAATTCAAAAGCACTCTGATATTGTCCTTCTATGCCTGTGTTTTGTGCACATATGAAGGCGAAGGTGGTCTGCTTACTCATAGACGGAAAAAACATTTTAGGTTTCCCCGCAATTAATTCTTCTTAAAGCCTGTAAAAGACTAATTGATAGCCATCGCCGCAGTAAAGTTAGAAACAGCTCTTCAGTTATAGAAGTATAGAAGTTTACGGGCCAATAAAAACGTCTGCTAAGCATTTCCCGGAACCCAGGCAAACGCATAAATGTACCTATAGACTGGGAATCAAGACACGCAAATGCAATTCATCAAATAAATCCTGAACTCAATAAACCACTGCCTCCCAAGGAATGTAGGTAGGATGGATGCTTTTACTGATGGCCTGCAAAAGGCAAATTCACGTATGTATGAACTTCAGGTAACTGACCAAAATTCAAAGATTAGCACTACAAGAGCCTTGGACCTAAAGGAAACAGCTACAAAAAGTATCTTACGTTTGAAACAATCCAAACTATGGAAAGAGTGTGACATGGACCACCGCACTATTGGGAGATGGGGACATCTAGGTACTATCACAGACTATCTAACAACATTCTTTGACCTTAGATATACATATGTATGTATATGTATGTAGGTGCGTCTACCACAACATATTCATGTCAGCTAGCTCCCGTATCCAAAATTATTTATCGCTTTTACCAGAACTTCGAAATAGTTAAAAACATTTTTCTTCTTATTCCCCTTAGGGATTGCAAAACCAGAAACCCTAACCTGTTAAGTAAGTAATTAACTCCCAGACATCAAATGGAAATTACAGGTTGAATCGGATTTCTTCTAATCAGTGACCTTTTCCATAAAAGGATTCTGTTTCTCACTTTTCGTCTTTCACTGACGAACATCAAGTGAACCCCTGTAGATTTAATTATAGACCCAAGCTAATTTTAATTCCAAGTGGGTGTAGTATAATGGTTTGGATTTCAATTGAATTAAAGCGGTGGAAAATCGGAAGTAGGAATCTCAGTTAAGTTTGCTCGTATTTGTTTGCATAAATTTAACAAAAGGCTACTCAACGATGCCGGTAGTATTGCTGATGTCAATTTGAAAGAATCCTAACTTTACAGTTTAGTGTAAATACATATGTCAAGTTCTTAGGTGAAGGATTTCTTTCCTCCATTTATTTGAATTTATTTTTATACAATTTTGGGCTAGATGATTGCAAAAGTTTAGTCCATGTTTCTTAGCTTATTTTCATTCCATAGTTTTTTGAGTTGGTTCATACTGTCGAAGATTGTTCTCTTAAATTTGAGTGTATCTGAGAAATGCGCTATTTTTCAATGCAACAAAAAGCATTTGCTTCCTTGGTTTAAAATACTAACGCAACATCTAACGCTGTTACCGGCCTAGTGGCCCTTATTAGAGTAGGTATAATATAATTTTCCAGGAATCATTTTTAATGGTCTTGTACTCTATCTTGGTCTTGGCAAGGATACTTCACCCTACATTGACTGCCTCTTTCACGAACTTGAGGGGTCTCCGGTCGACATATACATATCAGTTACCAGTTCTCAGTGAACTCATTACATTACAAAATCTGCCTTTAACTACCCCTTTTATCCTCTTGAGTGTGGAGCCTGCAAATATACGTAGGTTATTTATCGTTATTGAGTGATCATATGACCATAAAGAATAGTTGAAGTCTTATAAGGGGATCGCTGTTGGTCTTTGTCTTGCTAATGCATCTATTACTTCGTTATCCTTTGTTCCTAAATGACCATCGTTTTGTCAATATGCTAACAGGTAGGCAGAGCTCTAGATAATACCTGGCGAAAGCCTTAGATGGCTCTCTGCTCTTTTCAGATGGGAACCAACTCAAGATCTGGAAGGAGCATTTCGAAATGGTTCTAAAGTGATTTCTGGTTTCCCAACCTCAACCACTAACAAAGTTGAGATCATTGCCGTGATAACAACATTAAAGAATAACGAGACTGTAGGACTTAATTCCCGTGAAGTTATTAATAGCAGCACTAGCAGTATCTTCGGAGCACCTACATCCACTGATAGATCACGCCTGAGAAGCGCTAAGCCTTTTATTAAAGAGTAGCAAAAAGTCTCATGATGAGCGTTTGTGTGCTGCTTGCAGTTACCAAAGTAATAGCTAATATAAACTAGAAGTCACTCTCGACGCCGAGCAAGAAGTACGTTGGGCAGAGCTCCGATATACATATCTCACATATCTCTAGAGAGTGAAAGCCCTAGTCGCACAAGTCGATACAGAACCTAAGGCCAAAGAGATTGGCCGGCTTCTAGCTAATTTAGAAATATCGTCTTGTTTCGATCTTTATAGTTCATATAGACATTTAAATCGATCTTGTACTCAGCAGTTCATTTATCGAGTTAGATACTGATGTCTTCAGTCTTGAGTTTTTTAAGAGGCGTTGCCATGTCGTCCAATTTCACTAAGGATTTATGTAGTTTTCCGCCAGCAAAAGTGCTTACGATTGTCTGAAGTCGTTCTTACTACAGTTCGTGGTCTAAAAAAGATGGATTTTTAAGGGTGATGCATACGAACTATGCTTGAATGTAGTTACGACTCTCGAGAAATTCAGAGACATACTATTTGTTTCTCCACGCACCAAAATTTGATGACCAAGCAAGTGTGTAGAAACAATAAACCAATAAAGTTGAACAACAGCCGTCAACAAAATATCTAAACTAAACAATTTGCACTTCCCCCCTCACTAATAGTAAATTAGCACTTAAAGTATCAATCAATTTGTTGTTAATTACATTTGAAAGCAAAAACCACGAGCCACAAGTGCACACGACCACCTTATAGAGCCAATTTAAATTTGTTTTCCCATTTGTATATTATTTTTTTTAAATTGGATACCGCTCCCTTGTATTGAATTTCCGATTTACTAATGTTAATTAGTTTGTCAATATTTTTAGCTACATATTCATCAAGCAGACCGTATTCTGCGGTAATTGTTGCACTCTTTGGCATATGCGAGTTAAAATTGCATAACTGACTGTCATTTAGCCTGAGCAAAAGATATGAGTGTATACATACAAAGAAAAAGCTAATCGGAGCATTAAAACATTTGTAGTTACGCAACACTATCCGAAAGAAGAGATTCCAACAGATAGATACACATATTCGTACATCGAGTTGAATTGTGAATTAGATTAGATTCATTTGTGTTCCCGGATGCAGCTACAGTATCTCACTTTCGTAATTCAATTTGCAAGGGTGTAGATATGTCAACCTCTACTCTCTGTTATTGAATTTTCTTCGCAAGCAGTTCCCAATTTGCGATCAACCCCTCATCAATTTGGTCAAGTGTGTAGAGTGGAGCATTGTGTGTCGCCACCAATTTTATGGGCTAAATTTCTTTACGTACAAGTGAATAGAATAGAACACTTGAATTATGAATTACAGAATAGAGTGCGATATACATATGTACATATGTACATAGCATGTAGTTGCCACTCTGCTGCTGCTGCTGCGTCTTTATATGTGTACACTGTACAGTGAGAAAAAAAAGTAATGAATTTTATACGTATGTACATACATATGGATGTAGTTGTTCCTTTCCTTTGTATGTTGTCCAGACTTTGAGGGTCATTCAAGGATTTCTCAATTTATGATACTTTAAGCTATACAGATACATGCATTAGACACTGCGGTTTATTTTTAATTCAAGGTTATTTCTATTTAAATTGATTTATGGAATGAACTCTGAAAGGAATACTTTTTATTGTGTTACTTAGTTGAATTATGGGTTATGCGATAAAAAAGAAAAATTATGGTGTTTGCTGACAAACAATGCATTTAATTTTTCAAAAGAGCTATTGCGCCAATGAGAGCGTATTTTTGGTTCCATGTTCAAATTAGTTAACATCCTTCAGAGATGTTTTCCCTAAATCCCTTTTCACTCTAATGCTTGTGCAAAATTGAAAGCAGACCGACCACCACCTACTCGTGTTTGCTGTTGTAAAATTCATTCAAGGAAATTTTAGGTTTAATTTATTCAACATTCAAAATAAGGAGAACGGATTCCTTACCGGCTTTTGGTGTTTTTTTTTTTTCTTTTAAGAAATTCATTCAGTTGGAAAAGGAAGCTATTTAAAGAACCTCTACTTTAGATGGGAATTAATTTAGGTTTATAATTAGATCTAAAAGGCTTTGCTCTATATCCCAGCAGACGAAAAGAAAATGAAGATAGCTTCTCATCAGAAAAAGGTCTGTGATTAGACGGTATCCTTTTTCATGCCGCGATTTCGTTTGGATCGTGAATGAGATTAAGCCTTTAAAAGATGTAGAGCCTTAAAATTGTACCACCTAAATGCCCTTTAAATACAATCTGATGCAATGGTGAGAATCATTAATGAATTTTGGTCCTAATTGGCTATGTTTAAGTATGTACAAACATATATACATACATATGTATGTCTTTACTTAAATTTAGATTATTATTAATTTTGGATTTGCCAGACTATACTGAATACACATTTTACCTTGAACTCGAAAAATTATACACATTTGAGAGTTGGTCTCTATTAGAAAATAGTATTAACTAAGTCCTTTAACAACTCGGGGGGCATTGAGCGTCAACAACTTTCTTTCTTTCCCAGAGAGAATTCGAATACTCCTCAACCGAGCCATGTCCCGCTGTTCTGCCTGCTTGAGTGAGCGTATTCCGCTGCATGGCATATTTCGTATAGGAACTGTTATCGTGCCATAGGGTGTGTCCGATCCACTGTCACTTTTTCCTCCGTATAATTATGTCTACAGGTTCTTGACTCGTTCTACGATAGAGTTGTTAGTTCAAAATACGATTGGGCCAAAAAATTTTCTGATTTTTGGACATTTATTTACGAAGGTTTGCAGCTTGCGTGTGGTAGTGTGTCCACCTTCCAAGTACTGCATCCATAAAGCTGTACTGATTATTCGTTGGATCGGAACAGTTGCAGTTTGGTCCTTAAGCTGATAACATTATTTCTCCAGATTTGGGATGGCATTCCGAATGCAGTTTTAGCTTTCCCGATTCTGCTGCCCACATGCAGGTCGGTGCCACCACGGTTAGCCGAGATTACACTTCCTGGATATAGAAAGTCGTCCTTTTTCTCGACCACCTGTCCGGCAATGTTGACTTGAGCTCTGGTGTTAGAAGTGCTTAGGGCTTTTGTTTTGGCTGTGTTTATTTTAAGTCCCACTTTATTTGCCACAGCTTATAGATTGTGGGCCATCAGATAAAGGTCTATAATCCGATGTAAAAGTAGACAACCATCGTCAACGTAGTCAAGGTTTTTAAGGTTAGATGTCATGGTCCAACGAATTCTGTAGTTATATTCCGTCAATGCTGCATGGAGTACATCACTGATAATCACCAAAAACAATAGTGGTGACAGCATGAACCTCTGATGTACTCTACTTTGGATTCCAAAATCCTCTGGTATCTTACTATTATGTAAAACGTGACACTTACCATCCTTGTAAGTATATAGCCTTAATGATAGCTATGCGTTTTTTTTGGAATGCCTGTCCTAAGATACCGAAAAGATCGCATTTGGACAAGGTTTCAATCTCAAGCCATTCACGAAATGCCATTACATTCACAAAAATTCACTGTTGGTACGGATATCATGATGGAGGGGTTATTCTTCTTTAATGATACTGGCAATATAGTCACAGTCATGTTAACTGACTTTTTTGATTTATATATGGTTTCAACAAGACTCATACCATATAGTGGGCTAAATTATCGATTTATTGAGGCGAAAAACGCTGTCTCAACGACTTTGTCTGTTAAAGGGGCGCGTCGCAGTCTGGATTGCAAATTACTATCTACTGGGACTTCGATGTAGAGATCTATGATTTTCTTAAGAGTCCTTCAATAGGAAGGAGTTCAGTCTTATTGGTCCGAGATCATTGAGGAAATTGTGAGAGATTTCCACTGATATTGATATGACAACCACATTCACCTCGGAGTATGTATTCTGTATGATTGCGAGTGCTAGACAGCCTTTAGAATACAGACAAGACTCTGCCAAATGATTCCAAAAACTGTTGCAAACTTGAAGGGTTTACCTAATAGAAACTAACAAAACGAGACTGTTCTTCATCCTTCTATTAAGCTTGAAAATTCTACATATTTATGTAAATATATACATACATACATACATACATATATCTATAATAGAATAGCGCTAAATAGTTCGGGTAGCATTCATATATTATCTTAGAGGACATTAGCAATTTGATTTGTTAAAACAAAACAAAACAAAGAAATAAACGTCTCTTGATTCCGGTAATGTAAGAAATGTGTATTTTAAATTCCTCCGTATATACTAGAATTCATTTAAAACAAATTACCTTTTTCGTCTTTTTTAAAAAAGAATTTCGCATCATTCCTTTCAGCAGTAAGTGTTATTTTCCATTACCGGTTTAACTCATTACCAACAGCTCACCTTCAAGGTGAAAAAACCTTTCATCGACGACATATTGTTCCTGTTTAACACCGGATATCCATTTACAAATGTTTGTATAAGATATTCAGCTCATACATAGATTTATAAAATCTTCTTCCAGTTAGAGTGGTGATAGATGTTGGTTACTTTCCACGAATTACGCAAAAAAACACCACGTAGTAGGATTTGCTGACAAAACAATTACGTATTACCAAAGGTTGTTGCTTCAAGAGGCACATGTTCACAGTTTGCCCTTAAAAGTGCTTGCAAATGCAAATATATACTTACATTATATTGTTTTGAATTTGAAGTGAATTATGTACTTACACTCCGCGCAACAAAAAAAAGTCGCACTTGGTTTTTTCTTGATTTTCTGCTAATTACTTTTTGAGAATTCCGTTAACTGTATTTTATGGCTTTCGGTCTAACTTTTAGCACGTCCCTGAGATGCATCGGAATTCATTCTAGGAAAAGTGTACACTGTACACAACTGTGCAGTTGTTTATCTTAAGTGAAAGTGAAAAGTTGATATTACGATGTTTCAAAGTGTACAATCAAGTGAAGAAAATAAGGCAGTAACTGGAAATAGGACGACTAATTGGATATGTGTAATGAAATTTCTGTAAGAAGATTTTCTAACAAATATCGTCAGAATAACTTCGATGAGAAAAATTGGCACAGGACTGAAGAGGTGTACCACTGTTTGGGAAGACCGGTAACTGAAGAAGCTAAGCTTAAGAAACGCGGAGCAACCTCATCGGAGTTGGGAACTGAGAAGCTACTGGTAGTGAAGTTAGCGTCAGAACCATCCATAATCGTCTTAACGAGATGGATTTGCTAGCAAGGAATACCCAAGCAGATGATGTGGAATCGCGTGAAAACCCCTAAGGAGGAGTCTTATACCCACTACTCTGAAACCTATCAACGAAATCCTTATAAAATTAGACCAAAATGGGGTTAGGGCCGTCGCTTATGCCGGCGATGTCGTTATATTACTGACTGGAAAATTCCTCCACACAATCATTGACTTGTTAAAAACAGCGTTGAACGCACTGAATAACTGGACAAAACGCTGCGAACTTGGTTTTAATGATATAGGATGCATATAGGGTGCATATTATATCGAGAATTGAACTGGAAAGACAATATACTTGAAGACACAAAGAAGATCTCGATAGTTTTTGACGCATGCAGCAGAATCTTTGAAAAAAAAATGGGAGCCAAAACCAACCAGTACACCATCATCGTTAGGGCCTATCCTCACATAGGGCTGTATGGTCTGGTGGCCTGCTGCCGCAAAAGTGACAAACCTGAGCACCCTCACAAGGAGCAACCAGTGCTATTAGGACAACACCTACCGCCTCCTTTGAAGCCATGCTCGGGCTTGCCCACTGAGCATCTTTACTAAAGAAATAGTCGCAAAAAGTGCCCTACATCTCTGGCCAACCTAGATGTCGAAAAGTAACCACATACAGAACCATCACCAAGTGGTCAAACGACAACACGCCTTCTGACTGCCTTATCCTCCAATACGGACTTGAGGCTCAACACCGGCTCCAAATTTCCCTCTAGAGAGAGCTGGACAAATGGTGAGGTCATTAGCCCCGTATCTATATTAATGGTTGGCTCAAAAATGGACGAAGGTACTGACCCAGGAATATTTTCAGAGGTACCATCAATCGCCCGGTCCATAAAGCTTTCCAAGCACACATGTGTGCTCCAAACGGAAATATACGGAATAACCGAGTCCTGCCGGAACCTATTCGCTCTGAACAGCAAGAATCTTACATAGACAGTCGAGTAGCCATTAAACCCATCACTTCCATCACAATCAATTCAAAACTGGGTAGAAGTCCTGGTACTAGTATTTGAATATTTTAAGTACAAGTACCAAAGAATTGTACTTGTAAAAAAAAATAAGTACAAGGTATTTGTACGATTTTGTCCTTTCTTCCAATTTAAACTGAAATTAATGCTTAGGCAGCAGTTGATATTTTGTAGCTTAATAGTGAGACCATCACTTTTTTTAAGTATTCTACAAAACGTATTGTCTAATTCGACTGTGTTATCAACTAATCTGTTAAACATAACAAATGCAAAGTGTAAGGTATTTGTTTAGTTTTCTTTTACTATGTGTAGCTTTTATTGTTACGCGTGGTGTATGTGCGTATGTCGAAAAATACCTTACTGCGTACTTTGTTTCCTGCATACAGAAATTCCTTTCTTGTGATAGTCTGTGCAAAAGCGAAAATCGAAAAATCAATAACAAATTACACAACCAAAACTGAAATCTATTTTAATCTTCCGGCCAAATAAATATTCGCAGCGGTGCTACTGCTCTCAAGTTCTTATCAGTTATGAACGCAGGGAAATAATTAAACATGTCTGGGATTTTTTATTTTATTTTTTTAATTAAAACAAAGCATTTGTGACAATTTTTCATTTGCCAGATGTTTAAAGCAATCACTTATTTTTATTCACAAGTCTATTAATTACGATAAGTTTTTAATAAAACCTGGTGCGATGTAATTTATTTGTTGGCACCCAAATGCATTGCATGTGCCCTTTTGGTGGCCACCTCACTCCCACCATAACAAATCAGCCCCCTACTGTCAGACTTGTGTCGGCAATTTGCGCATCGAGTTGTTTATTTATTTGGCACTTGAACTTGAGATGCCCACGTGAAAATGTAAGTCGCCGGTACGCAAAGAATTTGCATGATTTAAGCTTCGCGCTTCTATTATTAGATAGAAACTGGGTACGAAAATATTAATCGAATGTTTACTTGGAAGCAAATTTGGGGTGTTAGATGGGCCCAGGCGCTTGGTCGGTATAAGAGGTGTATGAGAGGCGTTGATTTGCTTTTATCGATATTTTAATGAAACATGGGCGTTCTTTGGATGGGATTCTTTGAATCTTATTGCAAATTTGTTTGCGTTTTAATGTTTGCACGTTGAAAGATATTTCGTGTAATGGCAATGTTTAGTTGTCTACATTTTCGCAATTATTTGTATACCGTCATAAACAGGGGTGATTTTATCTTTCGTAAGAGAAGAACAGAATGGAAATTGAAGTGTGTACTTAGAAGCAGTTGTGGTCTTCAAATTAATGAGATGTATTAATTGTTACCTATTAAGTTTATCGTTTTTTTTATTTGCTGTGCTGAATCTTTTTAGTTAGTCGACACATGTATGTAGCTAACCAACAAAATCTGCATATCAGTCATGTTCCTTTGAAAGTTTTGGCATTGCAAGTTTAGGCACTATGTCATTATTACTTGTTCGCAAAATTTTAATTCAACAATTTGTTCTATTTGGGAAATTGTCGATTTTATAAAGATAATATCAAGTAAAGTACATACCTACACTGGTGTGCAAAATAATAGGTTCAAGTTACGTGAACGAGTCGCTTTTGGAGAATTCAATTTCAATTTAATTTTCAATTTCAATTTATTTATTTATGCTGGTGTACAAATAAGACTTAGTCTTTTATAGTACTTAAAAAGTATGGATAATTTACAGAAATTTAATTAGGTACCTACGATAAACTATTAACTTAAATATTTAATAAATACAATATTCAGGGATGGGATAGGAGGGGAGGAGTGAAAAAGAGGATAGCAGGAGGAAGAAAAAGTAATTAAGTGATAGTTGCATTTTTATGAGAAGTATTCTAAAGTGGCATTTTTAAATTGAGTGGCACCAATTATTTGTTTTATTGATGTAGGTAGAGAGTTCCAGAGTCTGGTGGCAAAAACGAAAAAATGACGTGCGGAGTTCAGATAGTTCGATGAGGGAGTTATTAGTGTAAATGTTCTAGTCGACCGAGCAAATCTAAGCTTTTCGAACAGGTATGGTGGTGATCTTTTCTGTATAATTTTGTGCAAAAAGACACAACACCTAACATTTAAGAATTGCTGAAGCGTACAACCAAGGATATTTTTGTGGTAATTGGATACGTGGTCGTATCGACGAAGCCCATACACATACCTAACCATATCGTTGAATGCAACAGTTAATTTATGCTGAGATAGGGAGTCAAGTTTGCAGTACACAGCTGACGCATAATCGATGTAGGGAACGAGTAAGGTTTTAACAAGTCTCAGCCTCGTATTTACAGGCGTAAAACTCGAAAGTAACCAGAGTTTACGTAGACCACCATAAATACGTCTCACAGTGTAGTTAATGTGGCTTACTGGGGAGAGAGAGCGGTTTATCTTAAAACCCAAATTGGTTACAGTCTCCACGAACTGCAAATGTGTATCATTCAGGTAAATTGGCGGCATTAGTTCGGTATTGTAAAGTTTTTTTGAAATTAGGATCAGTTGAGATTTTGCTGGATTTAGCGTCAGGCCATTACGTACCGACCATTGATAGATTGCGTATAAATCCTCGTTCAACCTGTAAACAAGATCCTCAACAAGGCCAATTGGCCTAGATAAATATATTTGTGCATCATCCGCATAGAAATGGAGGCAAGCATTTGAACACACTTTAGGGAGATCATTAATAAAGATACAAAATAAAATAGGACCCAATATTGAGCCTTGAGGCACTCCCGCAGGGACATTCCTCACATCGGAATATTTATCACCAACCACAACCCTTTGACTGCGATTACTTAAGTAATTGCTGATGAGACGTACCGAGCTCTCATTAAACCCAAAAAACCTTTTCAATTTCTCACAAAGGATTGAGTGATTGACAGTATCAAAAGCTTTGGAAAAGTCGAGGAGGCAGAGTACTGTGATGAAGTCTAAGTCATAGTTGATCCTTATGTCATCGAGAATTTTAAGCATAGCCGTAGAACAACTGTGGTTGGCTCGAAAACCAGACTGAACCGCGGCAAGCAGGTTATTTTGATCGAGGTGACTTGAAATCTGCTTGGCGAGGACTTTTTCCAAAACTTTTGATAGGCAAGGTAAAATACTTATGGGCCTAAAGTCGGCAGCCAGAGAAGGTAGAGGTTTTTTAGGAACAGGAATGACCTTAGCTAACTTCCAACAAGACGGAAAAGATGAAGAAGTTATACAAAAATTAATTACGTGCGTAATTACACTAAGTGTGTGGGTTAAGATCATTTTGATGAACCGGATGGGAATTCCATCTACACCAATGGCATCAGACTTGAGAGACCTAATGATATTTATGATATCGATTTCAGAGACAACTTGGAACTCAAAAACTGGTTGGGGTTCAGAAGTATGCAGATGATAGGATAGAGAAGGTATAATATCAACTGAGGTGGGGATGAAAGCATTATTAAGATCATCGAGATCAGGTATAACATCGACAACATTTTTTTTACGAAGACCGACTGAGCGTAAGTTGCACCAAAGCTTTTTGGCACTTTGGTCTGCTCCCAGCTTAGATAAAAAATATCTTTTCTTGCTTAATTTGGTTAAGGAAGTTGATAGATTACGTGCTCGACAGAAGATTTCCCAATTGAGACTAGTTGGGCTACGCTTCCACTTCGAATAAAGTTTTCTGCGAGCTTTTATGGCATCGTGAACCTCAGATGTGAACCATGGACATTTTCTATTGCGTACCACCACTGTTTTTAAGGGAACATGGTTATTGAACAGAACAAGTAGTAGAGATTGCAATAAGTCCACTTTATCACAAACATCTGAGACAAAATAACAATTTTGCCAAGGAAGCAAACTCGCCTCCATTTGCAAGGCGTAGTTATCCACTGATGCGAAGTCTCTGAATTGGAAAGTTGATGGTGCAAAGGAACGAGAAAAATCAATATTGTAAGTACAGAAAATTAGGTCATGGTCTGTGACACCCTCTAACGACAGCTGGTCCTGCAGTAACACATTCGACCGATCAGATACCAATAAAACGTCCAGAAGACTCGGAGAGCAGTTAAGTGCAAAGCGGGTGGCATATGCGTTAACTACAACTAGCGCGGAAGTGGCAACTAAGTCTAAGAGTTGGTTGGATCTACTGTCACATTTGAATAGGTCAGCATTGAAATCACCACCTATAATTATGTGTTCATAATATGGGGAGAACTCTTGGAGTGCGGAGAACATAGGTTCTGGAGAACAACTTCGATTGGGACTATAAACAACGCCTATAATGCACTTGGTGCTACCATCATTCACTTCAAGTGCAATAAAAGAACAATTTTAAGTGTTTAGAGCTCGAAAATAACGAACAATCTTTATGAGCTAAAGACAATGTGGCGTCTGTCGTGTTTTGGTAGATGCCGAACTGTACGCTCTCCCCAAAAAATCCCCCCTCCCAGAACCATATTGCCTTGCAAAACTGTACCTATACCTTATTGAATGAAGCAATGGAGAAATTTCCTGTGGACTTACGCATCTAAAATAAATTTGTGTGAAATAGATGGCAATCAGTTTGTTTGCTGGCCAGAATGCGAGGCGTTCAATCCACGGGACACAAAACCAACAGTGAAGAATGGTGGAGATAGTGAAATGATATTGTGTCGATTTTCGTGGCAGGGCCACACCTTCCTCTCCTAGGCCCTTTTTTGTCTCATGGTTAAGGTCTTTTGAAGACATGAAAGGATTGACTTTATCTTTCCTCGTGACGCCTTGTGGTTTAAGAAAGTTTTTTGATTCAGAATATGGAAACATTTCTTATGCAGACTGTATAACGGCGACAAACAGTGTACAAACAGAGTGAGCAAGACAGTAGACAATTTATAAAAATTTCTCTGATACTGTTTATAATTTTCATTATCATCGCAGTTTCTTCCATGTGATGAGATGATCTACCTCTACCTCTAGTTTAGTTTAGTTTAGTTTAGTCGACAAGTTTACGTTATCAAAATGCACATTATGTACAACAGTTTGAAACAGTTGTTGTGCTACTTCTTGGGAATGTTTCTAAAACGTCCTCACTGCTTTCTGCCCACGATCCGTCAGATAGTGAAGCTGGGAATCGATTCACAAAATAGCTGCAATCGATTCACAAAATAGCTTCCAAGATTTCCTTTTAGATTGCCTGACCAAATATTTGAATTCTCTTTTACACTCTTTATATTCCTCCTATGTCATTCGAATGAGTGTGATATCCAATTGGTACTTAATCGATTCAATAGGTGTTGACGGTCCCTCCTATTGTAAGGAAAGTTTTAGTCTGTACCCTCTTTAGCTAGCTTCTCTGCTTTATCAAGACCCGGAACCCAGCACAAGGATACTTCTCATCTGACGAACGATCTCGTGAAGAGATTTGCGGTATGGCTTTACCAACTTTGACTGTATTATTGGGGATTCCAACACATTAATCGCTGCTGTCCAAAATTTCAAGCACTTCTGTATGGAATCCTGAATATAGCAATGTTGCTTTTTTGTCTGTGCGTCGGACGTTCGAGGTCCATTCCCATACAACGAAGTTTTTTCACTGTCCCATCTCTCGCGAACGTGTGAAAAATATAAAACGCACAACACGAATGGTTGTTAAAAGCTAGGCTGTCGGTCCCGACCTGGCACCCCAAATATTTGTATTTTATTTTTTTGCATTCTTTGTTTTGGAGAATACCTAATATCGTTTTTTTTTTAAATCACCAACTTGGGTTTAAGTGTGCATGACCCGATGTGCACTTTATTTCCGGATGTAATGCACGTTCTTACACAACACTCACCAAGTTGGGTTCTGTCAGAAGACCAGTTAAGTGCATAGGTGGCAGCTGATCCACAACATCTTTTCTAGATTTGAGTTCATTTCAATAAATTTCATATGATGAACAGCAGACATATTTTTGATGACAAATATATTATTAGCTGCTTTGCGCTAATTTGTTGATTAAATGGTGAACATTTTTGAATACATTGTCAAGGAATGACAGCTAAATCTTTTTAAACATATCAGCTTTTTTATTTAAAGTTTTCCTATGCCGTAAAGCACTGTATCAAACACTACATACATAATTGACAACAAAATAGTAGAGCTTTCTAAAAAAAAAAAAACAAATTAATTCGAATACGATGTTGGAGCTACACACATTCAAGAACCAGAACAAGATATTTGCAGTGTTCCTTTTCAACTTTCAAATTTACTTGTAAACTCCCACTCACACGTAAAATCAATTCACATAACCATCGCACACAGATGTACCGACAAACATACTTCAGGCTGAACACATGCATTGGCCTTCAATAGACCAGTTTATTAATACCCTACACCAGGTACTTCCTGTCTGCTATCCTTACAACAGAGTATTGGGTGCATGTTAACGTGCTATTATGAAAGGTCATTTAAATCAGGTGAAAAACTGTGTCTAAAGGTATTCCTCAAGGTAATAGAATTACAGATTATGGAATTATAGTACATGCGAATCTTGCTCATAAACACTAAGCAAAGTCGTTGATTATCAATTGGCAACACTTCGTAGCCATAAGCCATTCAACATGTTTAATACATCTGCACCATTTCCTCTCGTATGAATGAACGAGATAACTATGTACATATGTACAAACCAGTTCCCCTAAATGTCAATATTGAGTGTAAACTTTGAGCAGTAAAGCGAGTTCTTTCTATTCTTTTCTTCGCGATGGTATAAACAAAATAATTAGCAAAGTCTAAGATTCGTGTTTTCCATCATTTAATTTGATTAAATCGGAAGAATGTATTTAGAGATCCACTTAAATACAAATTAGTGGAGGAAAAAAAACACATTCGTGTCGAGTGTGAATAAGAAGATAATTGGATGTATGTATTTATGAATGCACGTGACCCTGTATCGCATGGTTTCATACACAACTTTGTGTAATTATCGTCTATCTTTATTTTCTCATTCCATCAATAAAAATGATATAAATCTAGCAAGTAGTGGGATAGGCTGTATAAAAATGTAAACAATAAACAGACGAAAATTCGCAAGTGTAGAAGAGAGACATTTACCCCCGTCTCATTTGAGTGGTGTGTTTAATAAGTGTTGCCTTGGTTCATGTTTCGATGTGCTGTGTTGAATAGTAGAGAAATTAGGACAATGCTAAAGCCCGTATGATACTACATTTTTTCCGCATTTTTATTGCTCTGAAAATGAAGTTAGAGCAGTACGCAAAATTACCTACTGAAATTCCCATGTGGTGTAAGTGTATACGCACTAACCTTATAAATGCGAGAATGTCAAAAAAAATGCATTAAAAATGTATCTCAAACTACATTTTTCAGCCACTGGCAGCTTTTTTTTGACATGTCTGCATTAAAATTATACGTTTGCCATTTGCGCCTGTTTTGCTGTCTAGCTTTATTTGAAAATTAAGTGTGACTCATTTGATTTGCGTGTGTTGCTTTGCAAAATGATTGCTTTCCTTTTCTTAAAAAAACGTGTTTTCTCTTTTATGCAAAGCTGAAAACTAATGTATTAAAAATGCGAAAAAAATGTAGTATCATACGGGCTTAATAATGCTTAAACGGATTTTTCGATTCTTTTGATTTTTCCAGAACTTTGCCTTTGTTTTGACCCTCCATTTAATGATATAACTTCTTCTGGTGGCCTCTTGGACATTTCTACTATCCATTTGCGTGCTCCTTGTCCCGTCGTTGTTCTGTTTTGCTAAGATTTTACAAAGTTTTAATGTTTTCAATTTCAAAGTGTCCAATGGTTACTTTAAGTTTAAAAAAATCTGTTTAGGGGTGTGTAGACTTATCAAATGGGTTGTCAAATCTGCTTGATAAACCATCCAACCAAAGTAAATTAATGTTCACATTCATCAAACCTAGAGTCATCATACCGATTTGATGAGAGTGAACACCCACTATAACGAAAATTCGAGTTACAGTTAGTTTTATAAAAATTGTTTCAACATTGGACATAATGATGTTTGCATACATGATAGAACTTCAGTCAATTCAAATTACTATTCAGAGCTTGTAGACCTCCTAAAACTGAACGTTGGTGTACATACGTTGCAGGCTGTTTTACAGCGCTCTGTTATCTAATTGGCAATAATAAATGAATAAATTTTTTGTACATATAGTACCTACATACTACAATAATGAAATGTGAAAAAGTCATACTTAGGCTACTTAGGTTACCTTTTTATATTGTAAAAGCACAAGATTAGAAGAGCATCTCAAACTTTTTAACCAGGCATAAATTCTTATGAATTTTCTCCTAGTTTTTCGCAACCATTCGCTTTGTGCCTGTTATATTCTTAACACGAATGGAAGGGGCCTATTATTTAATGCCGTGTCCGAATGACAATTTTGTATATTACTAGTTATACTCTCGGATGTTTTTTAGACACTCACGAGATTGGGGGTCGTGAAAAAAATTTAAGGTGTTGTCTGGGGATTAAACCTCGTACCACTTGAGCCACGGCGCACACCAGTATGCAAATCCTCATTCAAGAGATACATACATACCATGATCTGCATCGGATGAACATTACAATTACCAATAGTTTCGGAAAGATGATTAATTTACATATATAGAAAATAATAGAGTATCAGTGCAGAATCTCTGGAATGCTAGAGTTAATACCAAATGGACTTGAGATTGCTTGATTATTTTCAACTGGACTCCGATTTTTAAGCTTAGTTTAAGCAATGTGTTTGGAAATTTCTTCAATTTCAAAAGCAAACTCAACTAACCACTATGACGGTTTTTTTAAACTATAAAACACAAGAACCAATCTCTTCAAGGCCAGGTACGTATCCAATGTTGCATTAACCATGGATTTGTTACAAAATATAATTGCAAAGTGAATTAGAAAAGTAACAAATCTTTAAATTTAAAGTCTAACTCCAGCGCAGAATAGGGACCAATTGGAATTGATGATAGTATTTACAGTTGCGGTTACAGTAAATTATTTTGTGGCTATCATATGCGTGATTTTACCATTTTTTATGAGGTTCTATCACCGGCTTAGTTTCCTGCCTTCACATATGGGCGTTGTTTTGTTTTCGTTGGGTAGATCTAATGTGAATCACGTACTTTTTGGTCTTGATTTTCTTTTCAATACAGATCTACTTCAATATGTTTCAAGTTCATGAACTCTCAAAAAACAATGTTTGTTCTTAGATCAAGTTACCATTTATGACACTTGTACTGTGAATAAAAGGAAAAAATAGGAATCTCAGGCCCACCTTAGGGATTTTGGATGATACTATCAAGAAAACTTCAAGCAAACATTACTTTTTAAAAAGAAACGTAATGTGCGAGCATTACTGAATTATTAGTGTCTCATTAGCTTCAAACTTGCTGTCCGATTCTGTTTAAAAATGGATTGTTCCTGGCTCAGGATTTTGCCATTAGAGTGCAAAAACCGGCTTTTCTTATATGGCAATGTCATTTTATGAATCCTTTTTTTTAACAACTGACATTTTTAAAAAGCCAACAAATAGGATGACCTTTTGAATAATCATAAATCAAGTGGCGCAGTAAAATAGACCACATTGCTTCTAAGCAAATATTTTAATGTACTCTTAAGCACAAAACTTGTATTTGTGTTCAACTGTCGTTTTCGTTCTCACAACCTTAAACCTAACCCCATACTTTAAACTCGAACAAAAACAATTGGATTAAAAAATAATCCATTAGAAGAACTACCATGGCAACACTGCTTCTGTATGGCAAACCAAAAAAAAAAAACAAGAAACAAAACTTGAGTGAAAATCACAATTGTGGTTTGACAATTCCACTGAGTGGGAAACGACCTTTTGTTGCTTTTTTTCAGTCAGCAGAGCCCAGTAAATATTGCCATGTTGTTCGTAGTAAAACGGGTTTTCTTAAGTGATTACGTGTATGGGAAAGTGCAATTTAAATGAAATTCTATAGACTTTTTGACAATACAATCAGTTAGTGTGAATATTGTGACGAGATACAACGGATATGGCAGCAGACTTTGGTAAAATCTTTTGCGATATCATAGCCACCTACAGTGGGCGCGATAAGGTTATGAAAGTTCTCTGCTACACAGCCAAAGTACTGTCAACACCAAATTCAGCGATAAAGGCCGATGATGCAAAGAAATTCTACATCTTCAGTTCGAAGATATCACAGGCGCGAGCGACATTACGTCTAATAGACGATTTACCCACCATCCTGTATGCTCTGGAATACGGACTAGGTCGGGAGGAGAAAAACCCTGTGGACGCAGTGTTAGGTGTGCTGACAAACATTGTGGACGTTTTGTATTTCCCCGTCGACAAGATATGCTGGCTGTCAGATCACAAAATTCTACAAGTGAGCAACCCCAGCAAATGGGATGTCATCAATTCGGTGTTCTGGAGTATGTCGGTGTTTCTTAACCTGACAAGGGTTTTGCGTGATTATCATGATAAGCACATTGTTCCTGCTCTCTTGAAGGATGGTACTACTGAATTGGAAAGAAAGAAGAACGAGCAACAGCGTGTCATGGAATCGATTACTGTCGTTCGAATGAGTTTGGATCTGGTACATGCAGTAAGCTCACTGCCAAAAGGATGGCTGTGGGGTGGTGAAATCAAGAGCTGGCAAGTGGGTGTGATAGGATCGCTCTCGGGTCTTTTGGGTATATATCAGTATGTTATTAAAATTAAGAAATCCAAAAAGTAATACATAGGCCCTTGTTACAACAGTATATACTATACATACATATATTAATTTAATAAATTTAAAGCAATTAAAAATAATAATATTCTCATTTGTTCTAAATCCTTTGTGTTTCTATTTGCGACAGTTAAGGCACTTGTACAGACGTGTTTCCTTACCCTAATTGCGATCTTTGAAGTGAGTGTTTAAACTTCGTTTATAGTAGGTACGATGTATCACGTGAGTAATACAATTGAAGTGTCACATTCCGCTTGATTATTTATGAGGCACGGAATAGTGAAAAGAGATGGAGGCGGTACACTGTGGAAAATTTCTGTGTTAATTTTATAAAACATTTTAGTATAGTTAGCTGATGTTTTTGAGAGTGCTAATTTAATTAACTTGATAAGACTTTGGTTGTTTGAAGCGGTGTTCCTGTTGGAAAAAAAAGTAACAGAAGAATGTTGTCGAGACATACTTGAGATACGAGTAAGAGCAATTGGTAATGAGTGGTATTGTAGTGACGTACTATGTACTAGTAGTTTGTTCACTATCGCAGGGAGTGATAAGCAATCGAAATTATGATGTCAAGTGTTGTGCACTGTTGTTGAATCTAGTAAACAATCTGTTCGCGTAGTGAGCACTTCAAAAAAGTAATTGATTTTACTCTGCCGGACGTGATCACTTTATTCAGAGCAAGCTAAAACTGGTTATATTATACCAGTTGGGATAAAATTCATAAACTCTCTGCATTCGAGTCAATATGGGTAAAGAAAGAGGAAGTTCACGGGGGGTTCATTTCACTATCTCGTCCAAGAGCTGGAAGACCTTTGGACCCAATACCAAAGTCTCGGAACCAATGGAATGAGTTCCAGTTTGTTTCAGGTGAAAGTCTAAACATATATGTACATATATTATTGACATCTGTGCTAGGATAAACCTTGAGAAAGCTATCTATTTAGATTATTTAGATAGTTAGGCAGGCATCGCTCAATGAGGTATCCTCCCACTCAGTAGAATCAAATTTCAGTCAAGTTCTACAACGACTTTTTAAAATCACTCACCAGATTCAACAAGGTCAAACTTGATTGTATTTCTGGTGACCAAGGAACTTCAAGCAACGAAACTGCGAATGAATTAGCTATGGCTGGCCCAGCTACCTCGTTTTGAAGTTTCTTTTTAAATCATATGTAATTTTGACACTGACAGCTCTTATGCGCTCAAAAAATTGACAGAAACGAAGTATTGTATTTTACCGGTACGAAATGGATTGACTTACGGTTGCACAACTTTGGGAAATATTGCAAAGTTACATCCAAAGTAGATGCTGTGTTGCTGAAACAGTGCACATTTCGAAAAGAAATTTCGGTCGAAATAATGCACCTACTGCAGCTGGTGTACGCAAGTTTGTGATGAAAATTCGTGAGACTGGTTTGCTGATTGATAACCGAACTTATTCCTGTGTTCGTCCTGCGCACTAACCACATTGCAGCTGGTGTAGTTTTTGAAATGGCGTGGCCCATTTTTCTTAAAAGACGACAATAGAAGAAACGTTACAGTCAATGGAGATCGCTACCGAGGCATGGTTTTGGACTTGGGCGAGCTATGGTTCCAGCAAGATGGGGCTACGTGGCACACAAGCCGTCCAACAACCGATTTATTGCACACTAAGTTCAATAATCGTGTAATTAGTCGTTTTGGTGATGTTGCTGTGCTAGCACGGAGCTGCAATTTGACGTCATTGGACTTCTTTTTATGGGGTGCCATTAAAGATCAATTCTATGCAACACTCCAGAGGCGATTTAGGCACCCAAGAACAATGTTGGTCAAACTAATTGTGAAATAGGGGCCGAAGCCACCGAAAATGTATTGAAAAATTGGGATGACAAGATGGCCTACTGCCAAGCCAGCCGAGGCAGTCATTTAAGGGTGCTTTCCTAAATGCAGTGTTGCCTGCTTTGTGAATCAGCAACCATTCCTAAACTCAAAATGATGATACATCGCATTACGTTCCGAAATGCATTGTGAACAAGTACACTGCGCAAACAAAAGCAAACAGCGCATCTTGGACTACCATGATGCAAATGGTATTTGTTATTGCTACCCTTTTTCGATATTATCCAAGTGTTGAGGGAGTTCTTGAAGGATACTCTTAAATTACTTGGAGATCAAGCCCTTCAGGAAGTATGTTCGCTGCTAGTAGATTCCAGAGTTTGCTCGTTTTGTAAAAAAAGTAATTTTGGTATACATACTACAGATGTTCGTGGTATGAGCAGTTAGACATGGATGCGGTCAGCTCTACTGTTGTGCAGAATTTCTTTTAGCTTTAAAGCTCTTGGTAAAAAAACATAGGTGCGCTGATGTTGATTATATCAAGCTAATTCGTCTGTTCATAGTTGCCGAAATATATATCAACGATTAGATACTGTTTGGGCATACACCAACTCAACTCATTTCTAAGATTTGGTCAGATGAGTATATGCCTGATACATGGAATCTCAGCTTCGTTTTCCCGATCCACAAGAAAGTAAACCCCCTCAATTGCGCCAACCACAGATGTAGCAGTCCCCTCAATATAGTGTACAAGATCCTATCTGTCATATTGTGGGAAAGTCTGAAACCCTTCGTCAACAACCTGATTGGCCCCTATCAGTATGGTTTCAGACCATGAAAGTCTACACTCAATCAAATCTTCACACTTCGAGAAACTGAAAAAGTCCAGCCTCATTGTTGAAGAAGCTGTCAAGCCTGGTTTCAAAATCCACTGGTCACTGACTCTTTTAGAGAAGTTACTTTGGTAGAACACTCGGATCACCTGTGGATCCATTGTGAACCCCTATCGCGCAGTAACCTAAAAGTATACAAAAGTTCGATTGTGGCTTTGTTATAGCTAAGAGGCTTTGTTATAAATTTAAGGATGGTTTATCCTGACAAATTTGGACACTTGCTTGGTAATTCATCGGCCAGTTCGTTCCTGAGACTACCGATATGTCCTGGAACCCAAAGGAGTGTAATGTCGTGATATGCTGTAAGTGCTGTGAGTTCTTCACGGCATCGTTTCACAAATTTTTATTTGGCGCCGGTAGATGAAATGGCCTTGTTGGCGGCTTGATTGAAGGCGCTGGTAGTCCTCATACATGGTAATTTTTGTATCCTCATCAGTGCTTTGACTGCCCTGAGACACGAGAGCCAAAGGCAAGTATGACTGCTGTATACAGTCATTTAATTACTTCTTATAGCAGATCGCATTCTGGATTATCAATTGACGCCGCTTTCTTTCCACGTCAGTGTTCTGTCTTGTTTGAGCAGGATATTGATATAACCGAAAAACGCAGAGAAACTTTCAAGTTGAGTAGGGATAATGCAAGCCATTTAGGTATTTGTTGTTTATCGGATTGACATTTAGGAAGCATACTAACAGGCAATGAAATAGTGACGTCTTTTCCCACATCCTTTATTGTCAAGATAGAGAAATACGTCTTACAAAACAAAAACTATTCCTTTACGAACTCCCACTCATACTTTTGGAATGTTAATCGTCAGACGCTCGAATTAAAAGTTCTTTAAAAATATTGCGTATACGCCGCAGTATTACCAAGTATCTGATTCATTTGCTAAAAATAAACAAATAAAACGACAGTCAATAATCGAAATGTCATCGCCCCATAATATGTAATAAGTGTTTTAAAATGGCTGAGTCACACAATTTGGTGTGACGCCGGCCATCAAGTGTGGGTGGCATTTACCGTAAAGACCGAAAAATTATTGAATTCATTTAAAACATTTAATAACACATGGATCACCTGTTGCGACCGAGTTTTCCTGCACTTATAGGCACAATTTAATATTATTACATTTTAAATCTATGTTCTAATAGAATTTATTGATTCTTAGCCTGAGGGTAATCTAAAGGGATTCGCAACACAAAAGTGTCCTTCTCGGAAAAACAAATCGAAAAAAAAACACCAAACACATGCCTGTACCTCCTTTCCCTTTATCCTTTTTCAGTTTCGTTTGCTTTCATTTCCCTTCTACTTTCTCTCTTATGTCAAGGTAATGAAAATTCTCATGGAAACCATGTCAGTTGAGGAGTTGGCAAATATCCCTGAGTAGTCTCAAAGATGTGTTTGCCGTTTGCACTTCTACTGGTTGTATTATTTTAATTTTATCCTAGCAACGCTGAAAGCTGAGAACCGTTTCTGCGTAGGTTTTCGCCGGCGACTCTTTTTTTTTTACGAAGAGGAGGCTTGCGGAGGCCTACGCGTTAAGTTTCCCTTATGTTTTCATGTTCATATCCTGGGCAGAGGCAGATATTTTGTAGTAAAAATAGATTTTTTTCAGACTCAGTGAGGGGGAGAGTTGTGGAAATGTTATTAAATTTAAAGTAATCGGTAGAAAATATTTCAATAAGTTTGTGTAACGATCTGGGAAGTTGTGTACCTACTTACATTGTGTATAATTTGAAGAGACTGCTTGCTTGGTGGGTGCGTTTGACATTAACTAATTACAAAATGTGCAAACAAGTTTTATTGGCAATCGCCAATAAGGACTTAGTTAATGTAAGAGCACCCGACTAAGGAGTCGTCTTGCTAAGGGATGAAGTGGTCGTATAAGTGTGTGCTTTCTATTGTCGTAAAGAGGGTGGCATTTTTCCAATGTGCTACGCTACTGTCTTTCGGCAGAGAAGAGTGAAAAGAGGTTTCATTACTCTTAAGGTGAGCTTTATGGTATAAAGTTAATTTTACAAAAAGCGGCGATATTTTGACAGCAACAGCGTCCATTTTGTAGAAGATTTTGTTTTCGTCCTTTGAGAAATGTATTCAGTAAGGTTCACCGGTTCATAATGAAGCGTTACATAACCCCGAAACGCACTGAAATTATGATTTATCAATGAAAATTCCGCAGATTATGTGAATTTTGTTGTCAAAATGGAATTGCTCTATGAAACAAAAATACAGCACGAGATTGAATATGGTACCTCATTTCCGAGGAACTACTTCCTGTATACACATAATATGGTGTGTTGTCCAATGTTATGCGAAATCGGTCATCGTTTTGTATAGCTCTAGGCTATGAGTACTATTTTACTTACATACTTACTACTTACTAGTCGCTTCGAGAGAAACATTCTTTGTAAAATGTTTGGTCCCGCTTGCGTTGACGGGCTTTGGACGAGGAAATTCAACGACGAACTATACGAGCTGTACAGCGACATCGACCTAGTCAAAAAACTGCGCCTTAGTCGTTTGAGAGGACTAGGACGTGTAGAGCAAATGAACACTAACGCTCCGGCCCGTAAAGTCTGCGAATCAAACCCAGTGGGACAACGCAGTAGAAGAAGACCTCGGCTTAGTTTGCGCGCACAAGTAAAAGGGGGACCTCAACCGCCAAGGAGTGCGCAACTGGAGGCAGTTAGCTAAGGATCGGACTAAAAGACTTGTTGGTTGAGACCCAGATTCACCCCGAACTGCAGCGCCACTTAAGTAAGTAAGCATTTCTCCCATCTCATTGCCTATATGTTTCTTGTGTCCTGACACCCAAATGAGATGAACTCTATTTATGCTGTCTAATGACATGAGCAATTGAAGTAAGCGCAGCTTTGGTATCACAGAGAATATAAGCTCTTATTTGTTATAGATCTGTTGATATTTTCTCTGAGACATAGGTCTATAGCAAAGATTTCCGATTAAGCATTAAGCATTCCTGGCATACTCAAGCTTTGGGTAGTCTTTGGGGTTTCTTTGATGTTTATTGAGTCTGTCTTGTGTAGACCTTTGCTTCGTTTTTTGCCACCATACCGGTGCTGCATATGTGACAATTGGTCCGGTAATGGCTGTATAAAGCCACATCATAATTTAGCGGTTTATACCCCAGCTCTTACCAATTAGACTTCTGCTGGTCCATAAGGAGATCATGGCTTTGTGAGTGAGAGTTCCAAGTGAGTTTTTCGTCTGAAATTAGGCCCAGATATTTGAATTCTTTTCAGAGTGGGGTTTTGTAATTTATCTTGGTTTCTTTTTTTTTTGTGAACGCAACTGTAGTGCTCTTTTTGGAGTTTGACGTTTAGGCCAACTTTTTTTTTTACACCAGTGACCACCAAGGTTGAGTGCCGTATGGAGGAGTTCCAAGAATGTTTCTTCGAATGTAACTCAGATTAGGATCGCGTTGTCATCACCGTATCCTTGGACATAGAAACCTTCATTCCTTAGTATATTTAGCAGTTCATTTACTACGATGGACCATAACATAGGGGAAAGAACACCATCCTGGGGGCAACGTTTCGCAGTCGTAACTCTAATTCTGTCGTTTTGATATTTCTTCCATTAAGCATATGCTTCATCCAGTTACAGGGAGTATTATCTACTCCTGTGTTTTGGATCAATCTGTATATCTGGACCTGATCGGTGATGTCGAAAGCTTCTTCGATATCAAGGATATCAGCCCACTACATATTGGTTTTTGTAAAGTGGATTCCTATATAGTGGACCATGGATATGTCTATCAAGTATTTTTGTGCATCGTAGAGGTTGTAGGACCAACCAAGCAAATAGTCGTCGAAGTCTTGTATTGCCCAAACTATTTTAGATATGCTTTATTGGAATTTCAATAGCTTGGGCTTGCTGAAGCGAATTAATATATCAGTCAGCTCAAGTGGTACTATCTTCCTCCCACAAGAAATTGAAAATCTCGGGCATAAACACTACCAAAGTGGTAGTCTATTGAAAAAATGCAAAATCATAAAATCCTTATTACAGCTGCCAATGGGTAAGGCAAACGTTGTATACATCAGACAGTAAAATAAGATTGATGGTTAAACGCCAATAAACAATAATCTATGATGAAAAATTGATGGAAAGTCGAATAGGAATATTGAAAGCATCTACACATGACCTTTTCCTACATGTACTGTAATATAGCTACTTGTTGAGTGGCTTTTTTAAGATCCTTCTTTTCTTTGAATCACAGCAACAATTTGTCCCATTTTTAATGAAAGGTTGTTATGCAATTCATCTTGGAAAAACTATTTATCAACTGTTATTACAGCTTGTAACTTTCTCTTAAGCGATGGTAAAAGTGAATATTTTTTCGTCCGATATTTAGCATATTTCTTTTTTTTTTCTGTGAAACTAAAATATTACAATAATCTACTAAACAGAGTTACATCTTCATTGTATTGTATGTCTTAGAATAATTAAAATGACGAATGATGTCGTAAGAGGCAGTTATGCGTATCTTTATAGAAAAGACAGTTGCTTTCAATAAAGAAGTTAAGTTTGGAAGCGAAATATGCTTTTGTTTGGTTAGCTAAGATAATCTCTTTGTGACCAGTTTACTTCAATAAGAATTAGTGCATTGTCTTGCTACAGATACTTTGGCAGTTCTCTGTTTGGTATCAATGGGGGGCTTTGGACGTAAATTTGTTTGGTATTTGTAAAAAAAAACTTAGTGTTAGATTAGTTGTTTAGCGCTAAGTCAGTTATTATAAGAAAGTAGTTTTAAAGCAAGTATCTGTAAAGTAAAGGCGCAATACCGACGCCGCGCTGTTACGCCGAAAGCATGAATCTATAAATGCATATACATATAAAAGGGTGGGCCATCTGTTGGTTTCTTTTTGTATTATTGTATGTTATTTTGACACTGAAAAAATTGACAGAAACTAAGTATTATATTTTTGCGCTACGAAATGGATTGATTTAAGGTTGGGAAATATTGCAAAGTTACTTTCAAAGTGGATTTGAAAAAAATTTCGGTATTTGGGGCTCTGAAAATCCACACGAGTCATAGAGAAGCAAATGCATATTGAACGTGTGACTGTTTGACGTGGTTTTTGGAGTGGCGGCATTATTGGCCCATTTTATCTCCAAGATGACAATGGAGGAAACGTTACAGTCAATGGAAGCGCTACGAAGCATGATAACCGACTTTTTTATGATCAGAAATTGAGGACTTGGACTTGGGCAAGCTATGGTTTCAGATAGGGCTAAGTGCCACACAAGCCATCCAACAATCGATTTATTGTACACCAAGTTCAATGATCGTATAATCAGTTGTTTTGGTGATGCTGTCGGACAATATTGGCCCAATTATTCGTGAAATAGGGGCCGAAATCATCGAAAATGTATTGAAAAATTGAGATGACAGGATGGCCTACTGCCTAGCCAACCGAGGCAGGTTTACTCTTTTTAATAAAGCAATAATCGTTGAAAATAGAATGCCTACCGATAATGCAGTGCCCCGTAATGACACCTACTATGATTGCTTTGAGCGATCTTTTCTGTCTGATTAGACAGTTGGAACGTTTCTGATTCAGCTTGGCCCAAATTTCTTTAGAAATGAGGCCTTCTCCTCATCTTCGATTAGTTAAGTTCCCAGCATTGAGCTTAAGCAGCAATTTAACTGAAGCAAGAGACATGCCAATATTTACTTTATCCGATGATATTAATACGGTAGTACCTTGCCTGGCGAGTTTGTCATCCATGCATTCTCCTAGAATGGCTCTGTGTCCGGAACCCAAATTAGGTGAATATTGATTTATTTACCTATCTCGTAAAGAGATAGGTGACAATTTAGGACACTTTTGAGTTGAAAGTGAAAGATTCCAGAGTTCTGATTGGAGCTTGACTGTCTGTAATGGTGATATCCCGATTAGATATAAAAAGCTACTTATATTTAGATCTTTCGAGAAGACACCTCCCTCTACTCTCGATTCTCTTTTTGACCCGCATGTGTACAAGATCCTATGTTTTGAAAACCCAGATCCTCCTCCCAATCAACTCTGGAGAGGATAAATGTTTCACGTGTTTAATCGGTATCTTTCGGAAGGAATTCAAGATCGTTAAGAATAGAGGAGTGTCCCAGTATTTAAACCTAACCTAGCAAAGAAAAGCAATCGCCTTCCACATTTTGACTCGTCAATGTTTGACATTGTAACAATGTTACCTTATGAAAGGTGCAATGACCCTAGGTTCTTTAACTCTATCAGGTTATATGTAGTACTGAGTTATAACTTCAAATTTTCTGCTGAAGCTGCTAGTTACAGCCGCATGTGTATCAGTCATTCACGCCCAATCCTGATAGATTCAGTGCTATTGTGTTCTGCTTTTTTCAGGTGTTTTGTTAACACCTCTACAGCAAAGCCAATCAATCTAAAGACACATTGAGAGGCACTATTTTACAGACCTAGCAAAAGGTCATTAGTTTCTCCAACGAAATGTTTCTGAAGATGGAAACTAGAATAGTTTTTCATAAATATCGGTGGGTAGTCATTTAGAAGCCTTTAGTTCACTAAGTGCAAAATGTGACTTCTGAATACTGGATTAATCCTCGATGCCCAGCGACATCGCATACAAATACATACATTGCCCTCTTTGAATTACATAACCACTGCCGGATTATAGTTTCATCTCTATGTTAAGCTAAAAAGTTGTCTATTTCTCAAATAAGTTGCAATAATGTCGACGGGTTATGAGGTAGTGTAGCTCCCCATTTCATGTTGACTTGATTTCATTATTGACGGCTTGGCCTCTCTTAACATGTCGTCCTCACTGGACGAATCGGGTTCATATACGTTGTCTTCTGGGGCCATACGATCTGTGTCTGGACTCAAGTAACAGCATGGATTTTTGTGGTTCCTCGATAGAACGTTGCTATAGCGACGACACAGTTTTTCGACTTATTTGGAAGATCCTCTACCAAGTAGCGGTCATGGGACAAGACTTTTGTGACGATGTATGGACCTTTAAGGCTGGGTGGAGTTTATTACACTTGCCAATAGCTTGTGACACGTAATTCATCACAATCAAATCTCCTTCGGAGTTTGATGTTTTTCGTCGTATCGAATCTTCTATTTACGTCTCTTTTCTGTGTTTTATCTAGACTTTAGTGTCCCACATCGTCGTGACAAGCCTTCGTGATTCGCCAAGTGATTCACTGATCCGCACCACTTACTTGCTGTGCTTCAACAGTGTCTATTGTTTCTTTTGGGAAAACATTTCATTAGCTCCACTGTATGTAATATGAGTCAACAATTTACAAGGCCTCTTCACACTTATTCATAAAAAAGCATGACCAAAAGTTGTATGCCATATTTCACACTTTACCACATCACTAAAATTGTTTTTTCTATAATATGCCTTAATTATACCTTAACTACCATTACTATCAGTATATGCTGCAATAGCATGAAATTATTGCTCATGGCATAAAGTAGTACGTTAATTAATCTTTACTGTGCACTTAGCGGATGAAAACGAGCGTCAAGGTACGAATCGTATTATAAATCTGATATCAAGAGTCTATTTGAGACATCACTATAAATCAGAATGGCCTTCACCTATAAATAGGTCTTAATCCGCAAGTTTGCGTTTTATTTTGTACCAAAGGGTGAATGACACTAGAATCCTATTCATCGTGTTTCGTATTCCCTGTGTTTACAAACAAACATTCTAAAATAGATAGAAAAACTATAAACAGGTGCTGCCGGTGTGGTTAATTATGTAATGCGACATAATACAACATAAGAAGGCGTAAGACCGTCACACACATCATCGATATTGTCTAGCGAACAGCTCTGGCCTAGTTTTGCGTTTTTGTTACCACGAATAACGATAGTTTACCGCGGAAAATAGTATAAAGAACGAAAAAAAAAATCAATAGTATTGCAAAAGCGGATTCGATTTCATTCCGTATTCATATATACAGAAGGAATTCCTTTCAGAAACTGGCGGCGGCGACGGGGAAGTGAAGAACCAATTCACAAATACCTTCAACCTTAATTAACGTTCCAAATTTGCATTTGGCGACTTACTTTGTAGGGCTTTTGAACAAACATACATACATACGTAGTATATTCCAACTATCCATTTGATGGCGGCAGCACTGCTGTATAATTACTTATCCGTGTGTCATGTGATTTACGAAGGAATAATGATTTGTTTAGCCTGTCAGGTTTAGACGGGAACGGGATGGGTTAACTTGGGTTGGGCTCTTTGTTTTTTTTTTTTTAATATATTCAATCGTGAAAACTGCTTTTTGCTTGCTGGCATAATATGTACTTTAATTAGTGCCGATTTCTCGGGAATCATGAAAACAAACAGATTTATTTAACTTGAGAAGAAAAGAAAATAAATACTATTATTCACGTACGCATTATAGCCATTAGGTACGGTAGTCGTGTTTAACTGATAGTTAGTTGGAACTTGACACGTAGAGTTTGTTTAGCTTTATTTTGAGGAGAGACATTTTCTAATATACATATATACAATTCATATCTACGCATCCATAATAACACACGCGTTTAGTTGCTACAAAGATAACACGAAATACCATCGTTTAACCTAACTTGACAGATTATTATAGTCAACACGGAGGATTAAAATGTTTATCTTACTTTAGTACTCTCACATCAGATAAGTGAAATTACAAAAATATCAAATAAAGAGCACTACTGGGTCGTAGATATTTGCACATGGTCTATGCTGCCAGCTTAGAAACGCCAACACACTTAGACCAGAAATAGGTCCTTTGTGATACCACGTGGATCATAGGAGAAAGTTGTTCTCTACCTACTCGTTAAATCCTTAAGAGGATTTTAATATTTATAGCTCTCAAATCGTGTATATTGTTGTAATAGAAGGCCCATAAGTGAAGCTTCCTTCTACGGGAGAGATCTGGGCAGAAACTAAGACGGTGAGGAATAGTTTCTTCCTCTTCTTTATCCATGCATCTTCTACAAAAGTCGTTCGCAAAAAGGCCCAATCTTTGTCTATTAGACAGTGCCCAGTGATGACACCTATTGTAGTGCCGATATTCCTGAAGCGTGTTTAATCCAGCTTTGGCAAAATTTGTTTTATCGCTAGACATGTTGGTCCACTTATCCTTCTTGAAACTTAATTTGCAAGTAGCCATTGGTGCTTTTGTCCGGCACGACTGGTATACTTGTTCCTATTCCGACGAGATCATAGCCCTTACAATTCCATGGAATGTCTCTATGCCCCGATATCCAACATGAGTGAATACTGAACTGCCCCGCCATCACCGTAAAAGACGAGAGCTACTAAAGAATTATAAATTCTAAGGTCGATTCTAAAGATTTGAATGCTGCTTGGTTGTATGAAAAGATGCGGATATCTTCAATGGATATCATGTTTTTTTCCCAATATAAAACTTATTTAATCGCCATTATTTCCGCCTGGAACACACTACAATGATTTGGTAAACGGAAGGAAAGCTTAACATTAAGACTAAGACCACTAACTTCGTCCTTGATTTTTGAGTCATCAGTGTAAAAGTGAATCCACTCATCTTCTAAAAATGTGTCATCATTCCAGAGTGATCTGGAAAAGATGGTGACGAGGAAGTGCTTGTCAAAATTTGTCTCTTAGGACAAATATCTTTCCGAATCCACTCAGTAGCTCGAGTCCTAAAAGATCTCAATACAGTTTGCATCCTTTCCTTAAAATTATAAAAATATTTCGAGCTGTGACAACCTTTTTGACAGCAAACGTCAATATACATACATATGTACGGTGGGTAACCAATTCATTAGCAGGGTTTAAAAAAACAGGTCTACAGTTTCAAACTGAAATATTTGGATTGTTTCTTAATATTTTAATATTTTATTATAAAACAAAAACAGTTTTAAAAATTGAAATGTATACAAAATTAGTTTTGACGTGGTTTATAAAAAAAACTAATATTTTGTATTGCTTTTAAAATCTCATTAATTCTGCTAGAGATATTGGTATTCGCAAAATGTGTATTTACCGTCTCATAAATTTAATTGTCGAACGAACCAAGTTTAAAAAAAACAACAAAGTTTTTATTGATTTAAAAAAAAAAATCTTGAAAAATCTTCTTTACTCAACTCGTTTGCACTCTTAAATTGAGAAACTTAAATACAATCAATCTGAGTGTTAAGTACCACTTATCATTAAAAAAAGAAGATTGTCTGTTTATTAATTTTAGAAAATTAAGAAAATCTACATATTAAAGATCAGAACTAAAACAAAAATGGTATCCCGCAGTTTTTACAAGTGTGCTAATAAATTGGCCACCTTCTATAAATTTTAGAACTCTGTGGAACCACTTTACTTTCGTTAAACTCTGGATTTTGTTAAAAATCACAACACACTCTCAGGAAAAACCAAACGACATTGGAAATGTATATCTTTCTTTCCTCAGATTTAAGCAACCACACCATCAAAAAATCTACTCTCTTTGAACGCGTTCCAATACGTTCTATATCAGCACTGCACTGGTTACTGACACCAAATATAAGGCAAGATATGTTTTAGAAGTACTCGTTGTCTAAATGACAAGAGCCACGACATAACATAACATTTGTAGATATGTTATTCTTGGGATAAAGCTATACCTACATTTCCCAAGAATAACTATACCACTGGATACCTTTGTTCAACAAGAACAGAGTTTATAGACAATGGCTATTCAACCCAACTAAGCAAATTCTAGTTTTGTCAGGTTGCGAAACACGTGCAACCACTGTCTATTGTTCGAACTAAATGCTGGTCAATGCAAATATTTCATATAAACAGAGATGCGAACAAAATGCAAATCTGCTCAAAATCTTACAGTGGGCAATAGACAAATTTATTAGAGTTCAATATTAATTCTTCAAATATGTCCAGGTCTTGCAGTCTTTGTTGGATTCAGTTTTTCTTTTACAGAGCATAGCTATGATAGAATAGACAGATCAAATTCTTTGCTCTGCTAGTATCAAGAGATCGAGATCGATCGAGATAGTAAGATCTATTCAGGCTGGGATTACCATAATGCCATAGAAGTTGGGCAGTAATAAAGGGTCACCTCGGCGGTGCTCATAGCCGATACCAATCTTGCCAATTTCACTATTTCGTTGCTTTTTGTACTACTTTGTTCAGAAACTAGTGCCGTTTGTCTTTGTGGTATTTAATAGCATATAGTGCATTCTTAAATGTGATGTCAGCTTTATGTTTGATTGTACTCGATCGCAGAAATTTCTAGGATGCTTGACTGGTAAGAATTCTGCTTGGAATATGCCTTCGGTAGTTGGAAAAAAACCTACTTTTGTAGTACTTCTGAGTAGAATTTTTGTCATGTACGAAATTTCATTTATATTATTATTGACTGCATTATGTATTATGATTAACTGCAAGTGCAATCAATCATGAAGAGATAGTGAGGCAACATTCGTACCAGATTGTGGTGTACTTCGCAGTCACCACCTTGTGACTTTCGGGTCTTTTACATGCATAATAAGTGTATTTCTCTTTCTTCTCTTCAGCATTTATTCTCTACGAAAGCTTAGAGTCTACAACATGAAAGGATTTTAAGCTCGATGGTGAACAAAAATTAATTATCTCTTGTTTCACGCAATTCTTAATCAATTCTTATCCAAAATCTCTTTTTAATCTTTCACTTTCACGCGAAACATGACTCGTTTTCTTCACCATATATTTTCGAATTTATTGACAATGTGATTTGCATCTCGAACCCTTGATAATCATTGAGTGAAATTGAACATTATTAATATACTTAAAAAAATAAGGAAATTCTTTTTGAAAAGCTGGGAACACTCTTTGCCAATCTATTTGATGACGGCAATTAGCGAAAGCCGTGAAAGTCTTTGATAAGATTGTGCAGTCATTTTGATTGATCTGTTCAATAAAGTTCACTATTAAATCAAATGCTACACAATCGCACAACGCATCAATGTTAAGATTATATAAAAAACATACAGAAAAACTACAATCCTTCTTCTTTTCCATCAGCCTTAACAAAGTGGGCGTGGCATACTACATTTTTTTATTGAATTACTACATTAACTTCGAACGTTTGAGGATTTTTCGTGCAAAATATTATAAAAATCGGTTTTCTGATAAAAAAAACGCCAACAAAAAATGGGTGTGACCACATATGATGTATGGGTGAACTGTAGACAAGAACTGTCATGTAATTTACGATGACGGACATGGCTAAATCGTCTTTGCTACACATACCGTGCAAAAAGTTGGCAATTTCGCGTTCGATATTGTTCCTGAGCTCTTCTAACATTGTTGGTTTGTACTTTAGACCAATTCTCGAGATTACACGATTACCGAATTTCCCCTTCAATAGATCAATTGTTTGACCGGCTGTGTGGCATGTGGCACCACCTTGTTGAATCCACATATCACTGATGTCGAGTCCATCCAAATCTGGCCAAAAATATTCTTCCAACATGGCACGATAGCGAACTGCATTGACCGTAACATGGTGATCATTTCGAAATACGGTCCAATTACACTTTCCGCATGAAATCCACACAACACGGTCACTTTTTGTGGTAACTATGGAGTCTCTTGAAGCACGTATGGGTTTGTTCCTGTCCAATAACGCATATTTTGCTTATTGACAAAGCCATAAGTCCACAAATGATCATTATCGGTGAAGATGATTTTTCAATGAAATTCAGGTTTTTCTTCAAACTCTTGCAGAGCTGAATCGGAAAAATCCTTTATAACCGGATGTTTAGGTAAATTTATGATTAGGTTAGGCTTCACGAAATAGGCCCTGAAAATTGGGGATAGAATCGTTTATTTGGGTGGGAAACAGTCCAGATCTCAACCCCATCGAAAACATTTGGGCTTTAAGGGGAAAGAAGACACAGCATCTTAAAGAGCATTGAAAATGTACATATGGTTTTATGAAATCAATAACAATTATGTATGCACCTCGGTAATCTTTATACCTCCATGCCAAATAGGTTTCAAGACGTTATTAGTGCTAAGAGTAATAGAATCATTTTCTGAGTAATTTCAAACTCTAAAATCATTTAACAATATTTCTTAGTGTAATGAAAATATGACAAAACTAATTTGTTTTTTTGAATTTGTACTTTTTTTTAATTTATAAAATCAAACTTGACCAGCAGCTGCTATTTAGTAGTGTGATCGTAAAACCATTGTTTTTTTTTTAAATCATTCTCCAAAACGTATTGAATCAAATTGAACCACGTATCAACTGATATGTTAAACATAAAAAATACAAAGTGTAAAGTAATTTATTAGTTTTCTTTCATTCTGCTAAAATTTACCACGTGTGGCTTTTTTTGTTGCGTGGCATGGAGTGTATGTTAAAACAACCAAGAATGCTGCAAAACCACACAGTAATTCCAAGAAAAACAATCAAAACCTAATTTCCTTAGAAAGAAAACTTTCAACCATTCGAAGGAATTTATTCGGTGAAATAATCAATCAAAAAGACATAAGCGCACATTGAGTCATTGAACTCGATTGATTCAATTTGTAAAAAAAAAAGAGCTCACGTGAAGGAAGGCGCAGGAACTCTAAGGAAATGTCTCTGTGTTTCCATAAACCGGTTGGATTTTATTTGCCCAAGAAATAGAAGTAGAAAATTACTTCTTTATTAGAAGCAAGACACAGTGATGGACTTTCGTTTCGTTGAGGCAAATGAACTACGAGTATGTCTTACAGCATTTAATCTCATTCTACACTAATTTGTGTACAAATACTGAAAATAATAATAATATCTTTTAAAGCTTGTGTTAGTGTGCTAGATTGAGTAGATTTCTATATTTGTTAGCACGCTTCCTCTTTCTGTGTCATAATTTTCTTGTTCTTATCTCCGCTCCATTTAAATGCTAAAATGGGAAAAAAGTCCGGGATCACGCTGCTGGCAGCGTACCCTGATAATGAAAAGATTCAATTGATAATATGTTCAGCCTTGACTAATGTGTTTGAACTCTCTTTAGCCTGCATTTTAGCTACATATCGACCCAAGGTTCAATACGAGAAGGTACTTGTTATTCAAGTTCACTTGCATAACAAAGAGTGCTCCGCAATGATCATAAGCGAAGCTCTCAAAGTTGCCATTAGTAATACAATATGTGGTCTACCGCCTACGTACCACATGACATTGTGCTGCTACCGACTGCTGGTGACTCAGAAAATCTATTTTTTGTTCCAAATCCCATCCACGCAAAAACATTCAGTATTTTGCACTCAATTACCCGACTAATTCACACACTTATAGGTATTTTGTACATAATTTGTTTCGAAAGCTAATGCACGTGATGAATCCATGCGCCTAAGCCAAAACAAAAGATAACGAACGCATTTTACTATCCATTTACAGCAACAACTATTAGATAAAAACTTGTAAATCCGGTTCTAAGTATAGATACATTGAGGGAAAAGCAGTGAAAACTCTGTACAAAAGCAGCACTCACACTGTCAAGGTAGTCACTGCAACGCCAACCGATGCAGTAAATATAAATACCACACGTTGGTGGTGGACATTGAGATGAGGAACAGAACACCATTAAAGCTGTAACTTGACTGCTACTGACGCCTGTTAATTTTAAATTTAAACTTTATTATTAAAGAGCAAATTATTTTCGAATTCCCTTGGAAATGGAAGTGAACTTTATTTCACTTAACAATGTGCTCGCGCAAATTGAGGTTGGTTTTAATGTGGGCGGGAATACCATGCATGCAATGTTGGTGAGAAACAACTCTTGGCACAACCCATTCATAGACTATGAGGGAGAAACCTTGTCCTTGACAGCGAAAAGAAGTCATTACATACATATGCAGTAGATTGGCATACAGAACATGTATACAAAAAAAAAAAGAAGGAATTTTTATTTCCACTTTGCTCAAGCAGTGCGTACTTTTGCAGTGAGTTGTAATGACGTGGATAGCAGGAGGTGACGTTATGCAACCTGTTCCACCTATAGTTGACCTTTGATAGACGTGTATAAATTGTTCTTTGGCAGCTTCCAGTGAAAAGTGGATTTTTTTCGAAAGGTTTCTGGAGGATAGATCCACCCTTGGACAGCTCATTAATCTGACGTCAAACTCAGATTCTCTGAATTCGACTGTGTTGAACGTGTAGTTATTTTTGACATGCAGATTAAAAGTATAATCAGAGCTTCGTCCTTTTTATTATTGTTGCTTGTTCGGAAGGCTTCAAGTAACATTAAATACATATCCTGGTAGGAATACGGTCTGATTAATCTTACAAATTATCTAAACTGCTAAACCTTCTTTAAACGGGCTATGTAAAGTCAATGGGCACCGTGGCTCAGTGGTTAGTGCGTCGAACTACTGAGTGAAAGTTCGAGCTTTAATTCCCAGACAATTCAAAAGTTTTTTTTTTTTAAATTTTACGATTTCACCTCTCGCGAGCATCCGACAAATATCCTATTGTTTACCTGTCATGAAAAATCTTCTCAAACCTTCTCTGACGGGGTCGATGAGATCAACACCTACGGCAGTTCTGGAAACAATATTGTATATCTCTCCAATAGACATATACTGCGAAAGATCGGCAACTAAGACAGATTAAGGGCTGCTGGTCTCTGAGCATATAGAACCCACGGCCACGCCTCTATCTTGAGGCTCCAGATAGAAACGGATTAAATCATACCACTTCGATTCAATATTAGAATTTTTAGCAGAGTGTAGATGAGGGTAAAATCTGTACTGAGGACGAACTACATATGTAGCTATGTACATATATATATACTGTACTTAGACGGATCCAAAGTGGATAGAGGTACGGGAACTGGCGTCTAGTGTCAGTCTCCAGGTACAAAGTGCTCCTTCAAACTAAAGGCTGGCTGCAGCGTCTTTCAGGACAAAATTACTGCAATCAGCAAAACAGCCAAGCAGGTGTTGCAATCAACTATGTAAATTAAAATTGAATGAGATATCACAGTCGACAAGGTGACCCTCTGCCGCGTACATATTAATGTCTCCGGAAACGAAAAAGCAGATGAACTAGCCAGGAAAGGGCTATCTACTGAAGTTAAGCCGCAAGAACATCGTTAGCGTCGGCATTCGTTAGCGTTTTTTTTTTACTTATTTTGTGGCCCTGTGGTCTAAGTGATCCGTTGACTCTGATTCAATAAGGGCACTCATATACATAACCTAACCTATGAGATTTAGGCACCACACTATGCCTATTCCCTGGTTCGTCAGCTCTCCAAGCCGGTGCGATATATTATCTTCATTTATAACTACATAGGTTAGCTTAGGCAAATGGATGCGTTGTTAGAATATTATTATAAGACCCCTGAGAACATAATTTCAGTCTTCGACGGCTGAACTAAATCACCCAGCTACATGTATGAATTGTTCAGCTCAATATTTCCTAGATCGTTTAGTTCCGGAAGGAAATAGCCCTCAATAGTTTCTTTCTTTTTGATGGGCAGCGCTGGGGAATCACAAAGCAAGTGACGAATGGATTCTAAATATCTTCTTTCCTGCTGTTTTTACACAACTCGTTAAGGCGTAGTTTTAGCAGTGCTGCATGATTGCCTGTCACGACACTAACAGCTGTCAGAATGTCCCATGCGACTGAGTTTTATGAGATCTGTACTGTTTCTGTCATAATTTGGCCATAACGATTTGACTGTAGGACATGTATGTACATATGTGCTCTTCGTTCGATTCGATGTCTATTTCCCTATTCAAAGTCCTAAGCGGTGTACTAGCATCAGGATGGATCTACGGGAAGCTTAAATGTGACCCTCCCCTGGTTAGTTCATTCGCTTTTTTGTTACCTAAGTATATGCATTAGACACGGTACCTAATAGATGGACGGGTCACCTTATTGCCCACTGACATATCGTCCAGTCTTTTGATGCTCATTAGAACGAGTTTGGATCTTATCAATGCTGACTGTAACGCTTTAACAACTGCTTGACTGTCAACATAGATACTGATTATCTTACCAGAAATATTTCCCTCGATAATCATGTCCGCAGCTTGTTTTATTGCAGTGCCTTCGGCTTGGAAAACGCTGCAATCGTCCTTAAGTCTGATTTGTATTTCGAGACTCGCAATAGATGCCAGCACCAGTACCTACATCCTTTTTGGATTCATCACTATAGACAGCTAGCTAGCTCTCGGTACAGATGATACCATCATCCCACTCCTCCCTGCTACGAATTCTTATAGTGAATCTCCGACTTTAGTTTGATAGTGGGACGATGATGTACTTAGTCCGTTTCCGTCAGGAGTCGCGATATATTTTACTGGTTCAGAATTGAGGCATGACCATAGGATTTAGCTAACCATAATCCAGCTTCCCTTAGTATTAGCGCCGTTTTAGATGCCGAGCTGCAAACTTCGTACCAATTCCAGTCTTTTTTTCAAGTGGCCGGAAAACCGGACATGAGAATAGTACAATATCATTTATTTCTTGTTTTAAAATCATTTACTAATTTTACTTTTTAGTGAACTTTTGTAACAATTTAATTTTCTATTTATCGATAAAGTCAAATGGCTACACAGTTCAGTTCGAACTTCGGGCTCAACCAACAAATCCCTTCAATTATCAAAATTTTAGCATTGCATTGTAGTAGGATATACTATATACATACATACATACATTTTGTCATCAAATGAAAACTTTAGAAAGTGATAAATAATAATAAAAAGTGATGTCCTTGCCAAACAGAATTCAAGCCCACAATTGTATTCCAAAGATAACACTCTGACCCACTGTTTCTGGGCTGGATATTATACGTACTGTACACACAAACAAACAAAATAACTCATAAGCATACCTTCATAACTAACTCGAAGGGATATTTGTATACCCTGACGGGCGATTGGAATTTTTGCACCATTTTGCAGTTTGCGTCCGCTCCTCTTGTTTACTTGGACTGGTGGGGTGGGCTATTATTTATGAAAATGAACTATTTGCTTGCACTTTTTATTACACACACTACTCCACTACCACTCACTGCGGAAGTGAAAATTCTCGAATTCACTCTGCCAAGACAGCAAAAAGAAAAAAAAAAAAAAACAACAGAAAACAATCAATCAGAATTGCACTCAAAGAATGGAATCTGTTTTTCTTTTTAATTTATTTATTTTTATTCAACAAAATTCACATTCACTGACGTGTATTATTCAATACCGAGCGAACGTTGAAAGCGGGAAAAATAATTTTTTGGAGAAATATACTACTTTTTATACTTTTATGTTATGTGAGAGATACAAAATAAAAATGATGCGCGATGCGGACGGTTGCACTCGACGACAACAATTCCGTTCGGCTGTCTCTTTTCAATTGAATTTCGAGTTCAGTGGGATTTTCTATTATCGCCTTCCAACTTTGGCATTGAATTGGGAAAAGAAACAAGAATTTGACAGCTGCTGGCACTCTGGATCTGGCAAGCCAATTGGATTTGTTTATGTACACGGAAGAGGGAGAGAACTGCTTTTTGTGTATAAATTCCCAGTTTTTTTTTCATGATTGCGTTCAATGAGTGCAAAAGGGAAATTTTTGAAGTTTTTCTTAACACGGTTTCTCCACGAGCAATATTTCATAGCTTGACAGCTGTCACTTTTCATAGAAAGAAAGACATGCTATAAAATTTAGGGAAGGCATTTCATAGCTTACTATTTCATTTCGAGGCCATTTTTCATAGAATATACTATTTCATAGAATGCCTTATTGCAAGCTATGAAAATTGCTCGTGGAGACGGTGGTTAATAATGAGTTTTTTCTACAATGATATGACTTTCTACAAACAATAGCTCAGTCAGCGTTGCCGCTGAACAAAGTCGGAAAAAATGGGTCACGGAGCAAGAAAAAGTCGCAACAATAATAAATAATGCAAAAATCAGGTGTTTTCTAACTTTGTCATTAAAGCTGGTAATGTGTCTTCCCACTCACTCACTACGAGTAAAGGGCAGAATATTCGCAAATTTTGACATTTTATTCAAAGCGACTGTTTTTCTGGTCGCAACAGTCCGCGAATTTTACTTGTCATTTACAAGTTGCACTCACCAACCACCAAGAACAAAGCAAAAGAATTGTGAGGTTAAACTCTTGCGAATGTTTTGGTCACGCCAATGTGGACTGCATTGTGTGGAATGTGAATAAACTGTAACAGTTCGCAAACAGCATTCGCCTATTCGCGGAAAAATCAGTGGTTTCTTCACAAAAACTAATTGAAATTCAACTTTCTTTTAAATCAATCGATAAATACACAAATTAAGTTATAAACGGTTTGTTCGCAGTTCGCACATTCGCAGGTCGCTGAGCTGTGAATGAACCTTAAGTGCGTTACACTCTTCTTCATCCGCATCAACTGCTTGCCCCCAGAACGTAAGTTAGATTCTTGTACCTACTCTATGTATCATATCCTTAGGAGTGATTGTCATTCCTGCTTCCTTAAATATGTTGGCAGAGGATTGAGCGAGTGTGTACGCGGAGGCATTTTACGAAAAGTCTCAAAAAAATTAAAAAGTCTCAAGAGGTATTTTTTTTTTTAAAACGTCGAGGCAATCTCTTTGGGTAAAAAAATGCTCAAATTGCGACGAAAATGGCATAACGGCAACCTGACCATAGCAGTTCCTTATACAACTGTTGTGCAGACCGTTCCAAAATCAAAGTTTTTAGAACGACACAGGGGCATGGTTTGGTTTGGTTGAAGTGGCTTCCAGCTCAAAACGCCAACACACTTAGACCAGCAATAGGTCCATTGTAAGACCACATGGATCATAGGACAAAGTTTATCTCTACCTACGTGTTAAACCTTGAACTGCTGGTGAAGCGTAAGAGGCTCTTGATATCTATGGTTATCAGATCGCTTAAATCATTATAATAGAAGCCTCCTAAGTGAAGCTTCCTTTTGCGGTAGAAAGCTGGTGAGGAATGGTTTCATCCTCTTCTTCATTCTTGCAGCTTCTACAAAAGTCTTTCGCAAAAAGAACCAGCTTGTTTTTGTTTTTTATTTTATTCATTTTATTTATCAAATTCTTATAGGTTTTTAAATCCAGCTTTGGCCAAATTTGTTTTGTCGTTACAAACATTTCCACTTGTCCATCTACTCTCGCATCCAGCTTGAATTTAAGTTTGGAAGTAGCGTAAGTAATTGCACAGAATTTTGAAAAATTTTAACTCTGGTGTTGGCTTGCGAGTTTCGCACCATTTTCTCAAGTATGATGTTGAAAAAGCCACATGACAGCGCATTACCTTGTCTGAATCCTTTTTTGACATCAAAGTTCTCGGTGAGATTGATTCCGATCTTTTTGGAGCAGTGAGCGGTTCTCCATCGTTATTCTGCACAAACTAACGAGTTTGGCAGGGATGCCAAAACTAGACATGGCTCTGTATACCTTGTCTCTATAAATGCTGTCATATGCGCTCTGAAAATCAATAAAAAGATGGTAAGTATCGATCTTGATTTCTTGAAGTTTTCCAAGGATCTGCCGTGTGAGTGTGAATATTGGTCGATTGTGGACTTACCGGGCCTAAAACCACATCCAATCTCGTTGAAAATTGGTTTCAGGCGCTCACACAGTACGGCCGACAGCATCTTGTATGCAATGTTAAGGATACTGTTGCCTCTATAGTTGACGCAGTTTAGAAGGTCTCCTTTCTTGTGGGCAAACGATGCTGAGGTTCCATTCATCAGGCATACTTTCCTTCGACCAAATCTTGGAAATGAGTTGGTGTATGTTCTCTACCGAGTTATTCCTCGACTGGTAGTCCGTCCGGTCCAGTAGCCTTGTTGGACTTGAGTTTAGATATTGCTATCCTCTTTTCACTCTAGTCGGAATGTCTTAATTTTCATCGTCCAGGTTGATTGGTTTGTTCTGCCTGATAACGAAATTTGAGTCGTCGTCGCCGTTTAACAGTCTGCAGAAGTGGTTTTGCTATATCCTCAGCACCGACTATGACTCAACTACATGGTTTCCTTGTTCATCCCTACAGGTCTCTGTTCAGGTCTTGTTGCCTAGACTTGTTGTTTTTACTTTTCGATAAAACTTCTGAACATTGTCCCTGGAGTAGAACCTGTCTAATTCCTCGATCGCGTGCTTTTGGTGCTCTTTCTTTTCCTCCGGAGAAGCCGATGTTCTTCCCTCTGTTTTAGTTCATAGAGCTCACAACCCGCTCTTCCTTGCTGCGCCGCTTTGTAGGCGAGTTATTTTGCGATGCTACTGATGCTACTGGTCTTCAGCACTTGATGTTGTCTGCATGGAACTTCTCGAGAGGTTGAGGGATATGCGATCGGCCAAGATTCTGGCGGTTTGTTGCTATTGCAACCATTAAACGTTAGATCTTCTCACAGTAATTTTCGTTGTTGTGGCGATTGAGATATCCGTAGACGTTCCTTGTCTGCAACTAGGTAGTGGTCCGAGTCTATGTTGGCTGCTCGGAATGGTCGAACATCTGGAATACTGGAGTAGTGCCTTATGTCGATCGCAACATTATCAATTTGGTTGACGGTTTGATGATCTGGTGACCGCCATGTTATGAATGTTGAGATGTGGAAACCGTATAGTTATAGTAACATTACGTCCCCATTTCCAGAAGTGGTGTCGTGTAGACTATGCTTTCTAATGGTGCTACTAAATATGTCTGGCTGGAACTGTAGAGACCACCATTGATTCCATCTGGGGAATTCGTCCGCTGCCGTCTGGAGTAAGATGAAGTGCTTTTGTGAGAAAGCCCCTCCTCTGACATTTGCTGCCACTAACGACCTTCCAAAGGGGTTGGTTACCCAATCTCTAGTCGAAGTATTAGGCACTCAGCAGCCACCAACACAGAGGTGTGGAGTAGGTGTTGATAGTCAGGGGCTATCGTGACAACGCTTGTGTTCTCATATATTCGCATCACCCTTTGGCTTCTATGTACATACGTACATACATGTACATATATACACATTTTCATTCGTTTTTCCAATACAATTTTCAAGTGCAGTTGATTGTTTAAATTCCTGACTACCATAGATCTTGGGGAGCACTATTATGGTCAATACAATATTCGACACATGCGCATTTGAACAATTCTATATTATTAACATACCGTGTTCTTAAGATGGAAGCGGCATGTTTTTCTGAAACGAACTTGGCTCTTGTAAAGTTTTGACTTTGTAAATCACCACCATAAACTATTAACAAAGTTATAAAAAAAACTTACTTTTGAATTCTTTATACTTAACTGTATGTTACTTATACTTTATTATTTTTCTCTTTACAGATGCAACTCCTACAGAGCAATATTCTTCTTATACCCATGTGCGCAATAAAATGTCAATCATCAACGACATCAATCTTACTTACCAATCTAATAAATCCACAGAATCAATAACTTAAAAATAGATTTTACCTGGTTTAATCACATCAAAACATCTTCCTTTTAGAACACCATGAGCATAAACTTCAATTGGTTACGTTCAATGCAGACAGCAACAAACTCTTCAACCCAGCAGCAGCACATTTGATCAAGAATTGTGAACATTTCCGAATTACTAAAAATATATTTTAATTTATAAAATAATACATAACAAAGAATCCCTTGTATTAAAAAATAACATCCTCTGAATAAACTACATATTTTACTCATCAAAGTTCTGGTATTTATTTTATTTCAACAAAAAAAAATCAGTTAACAAAAAAATAATCACCACCCTAAAAAAAATTTGCAAAGTCCATAAAATTGTAAGATTTCTTTTGTCTGTGCACCAGGCCAACAGAATTCCTCAGAAAATAGAAAGTATACCGACGGAATACATAAGTATGCAATACAATTTTGCAGAACCCAATAGCATGCATGCATATGCAACAATTTAATTGAACATTCTTCTCGTCTGCCACTCACACAGTGGTATAGCGCACAGCTATACGCACCCACAAATATGCAATACATACCATGGAACTAGAAACTAACCAACGACACCCCGAACCATGCAAATATATTTCCTGCTACGATTTCTGTTGGCCTGGTATATTTCTGAAATTTGAGTTCTTTTTCAACTCGGGATTTTGGCATTCTTGAAAATAAATAAGTTTTTGTTTTTGCATTTTTTATTGAACGGTTATGAAATATATTTACAGAGTTTGACTTTCTTAATAAATAATTGATTTCTCATGATGACTAACTGTAATGTGTCGTTGTTATTTATGAAAGTAATAGTTTGGGAACATGATTGTTGGGCAGAGCTTTCCATTTTATTTGCGGCCGCTGTGTGCATAGAAGGATTATTATTTTTATATTAAAAAGGATTCTAAGAGAAGTTTAGAGTGTTTTATCAGCTTCTTTAAATGAGGTGGCTCTGGTTTGCTTTAGTTCTGATATCCCTATATATGAATATGGTAACTTGCTGGGATTGGATAGGTCCTGATCCTGGTTACTAATCTGGTCTTTCTTGGCGGACCCCCACGGAGCTATGCATTGTTATAACGAGTTCAGAGAAGTCTGTAACATGGAATGTGTTCGTTGTTTGAGCTTCTTTTATAGACTTTGTCAAGTTTGAAGAACTAGTAATCTGCATGCGCTTTGATAAGAAATTTGTCTGCCGTTGCAGTGGCACGATTTTTGTATGATATGTGGCAGTCGTCAAGAAACAGTATTTTGCTGCTAAAAAGGTTCTACGAAACCTTTGGTAAGTCTTTGGTGAGTACATTGAGATCAAATCTAGTTTGTGCTGGTTCTTGCATGGAATTTAAGAAATAATCTTAGAGTAAGTTCCTTGTTTTCCCAGTACCGTTCTATTAGAAAATGTGAAAAGGAATACTTTAGTTGACAACATTTTGTCGAAGAAGAGTTCTGTTTAGTCTTTTGTAATGCAAGTCATCTAATTTTGCCGCTGTGTGTTTCGAGTTGATTGCTTTCTGGATTTTATGTGGTATGGCAGGGAATACATATCTCTACGTAAAGAATTCGCAGGAGTATTTCATTAGTAATGGGGTCTTACATGGGAGCAAAACCAAGTATATGTTGTTTACATGAACTGATGCACAACATCGACGAATTGGACAGAACGTCACAATCGACATTTATAGCTTTGAGGTACTTAGGGACTGTGTGTCCCTTGGCCTCTGCTATCGATTCTGACAATAACACCTCAGCAGAAGTAAAATGAAGAGTACCTCTTCCCTATCACTATTCCTTTGGGCTGAGAAGGTAATTGAGTAGTAAGGCACTATCCCGAATAACTAAGGAAATTCTATGTCAGACCCAGTCTTATTTGATGGTGCTGCAGCATGGACTCTATCGAAAGCGGATAAAGATGTGCTAGGTCGTTTCGAGAGAAACATTCTTCGTAACATAATCGGTCCCATTTACGTTCACGGGCTTTAGAGGAGGAGAACGAACGAACTATACGAGCTCTAAAACGACATCGGCCTTGTTAAAAATAACTGCATAATAGTCGTCTGAGATGCGCTCCGGTTCGCGGAGAATTCGAATCCAAGCCGGAGGAACAATACAGTAAAGGAAGACCTTGTCTTAGATAGAGTGCAGAAGTAATAGGGGACCTCAACCGAGATGGAGTGCCCAACTGGAGGCAGTTAGCAAAGAACCGAGCTAAAAGAGAGGCATGATGGTTGAGGCTCAACTTCACCCTGAACTGTAGCACGAATTAAGTCAGGGAGTAAGATCCTATCAGTTAGATTTAGGCACGCAAATTTGTGGTCTATGGCAAGAAATATTGTCGCTGTTGGCATTTATCTAAAAAGTCTTAAAACATTTTGCTTATGAAATGATCTCAGCAACCTTGGAATTGGACGGGAATACGAAGAATAATAGAAATCAACAAGATCCAGAATTTTAATCTAGGATCATGGAACTACTTTCATGATTTAAATAAAACAAGGTCCATCTCTACAATGTTTCGTGAAAGAGGAGAGTTATTAACACTTAATTTCGTGCCACACAGGGAAGGTCTTCCAATTCTATGTTCTCTGTGTAATCTATCTAACGTAGAACACTTCTTAGGATGTCTAATATTCCGTCATATCAACAGGTTTTGCTTTAAACTACTGAGTAAGTACAACTACAACTAAAAGGGTCTAATTAGAAAGATCTTGACAGACGGCTTTAAGCGATAACAAAGACAGAAAAAGTTAGAGGAGGTATCAACAAAATTCTGGTCAACCTTGTAACTCAGTGGCCCTGCGCAGTCTTCGTTCGTTGAAGCAATCAAATGCACCAATGTTAGGTGGAAAACTAGAGATATCTGCGTTTCATCTAAACAAATCTGGTCAGACTTGAACATTAGAAAGACAAACAGATTAATTTGAATTAGAAGGAAAAGCATTAGCTCAACAATAGCGGACCTGATGGGGCCTTGTTTAATATGTAGACACTTCCAATAATCACTGTGTGTGAACTCTTGAAATGAAGAGGAGGAAGAGACTATTAAAGGAGTAGAAATTTCTGGATGTTAATATCTACGGACTATTTCTGAATAATGTAAAAACTTCTCAAAATGAAAGTAGATTAGGGAAGAACCTAGAGAATATGCCTAAAATGACTGCGATCTTCTTAGTTTATTATTTGAATAGATAAATTTGTTAGAAATAATATTTTTGTTAAGGAAGTTTGGATGTATGTATATCAGATTCTTTTGTAGAAGGTAGTTGGTTGTGTTGGAGCGATCCTTGGTAGTCTTTCTAGTAATAATGTACTTTCACTTAACGTCAGTCAAACCAATCCGTATATCCTTTTCATGGAAAGGCAAGAACCATAATACAGTCTCTTCCCAAATTGCGAGAGAGAGACCGATGGTGCCAGATGAAAAATTGTCAAGTTTCCTGAAAGGATATGGGCAATATTAGAAAAGAAAATGGCGACAAAAGTCCTATTGCCTTGAATGTGAAAGTTTTTCTGTGAAAAATATTGAATTTGAAATATTTCATCGAAAAGTTGAAGGGTGCTCGCACTTCAGTAATAGCGTAAAAATCTACTTCCTCATGAAAATAATTTTTCAAACTTCTTCTCTAACTAACTTAATAGATGAAGAAATGAGTCAAAATCGAAAAGGAACTTTTTCAAAATCTTTTCCTTTAAATAATGTCGTTAGAGCATGTGCGTTGTCCTAAAGAGTTGGCGTCCCCAATAATATTTTATATAACAGTTTGAGGAGACCAGTAAAACTGTGTGAAATTTCCTTGAAAAGGACAATACACAACAGAGGTTGTGTTCCTCGGATAAGTGACTTAGTAGATTCAAGAACCAGCAGCATAACTTCATACTCTGACCACCACAGTTCTTCGAAGCATGACTGTAGGCTTACATTACAAAAGACCGTTGAATTTAAATAGAATTTAAGGCCAAAGATGAATATACTCACAAAACTGTTGGATTCTTTACAGACTATCTACGTTGGATGTGCTTTCATCAAATGCGCCTGATATTCACTATTGAAGTTAGTTTGGAACTGATTAGACGGATCACATTGGGTACACTGATAAATGGATTTTCCTGGATGTTTCTTTGTAGTTAGGATATGCTTGCGAAGGTTTTCCTGTAAAATAAATACAATATAACGTTTATCTAAGAGGGACTTCTAACATAACTTACGATATAACCGCATCTGTAATCACAATGTGGGCACTTGTATGGAACCTCTCCAGTATGTACTCTCATATGACGTTTGATATGGCCCGAATTCTTGGCTTCAAAGCTACATTCCGTGCAATTAAAAACTCTCTCCGGCTCTACATGATTTTTCATATGTCTGCAAGAAAAGAAAGAAAACTAACAATTAGTTAACGCACAACAGTAGCTCTCTGTTTCAACGGAGATGTATGATATAAGGATATAGCAATGCGATCCCCTGTGTGGTATTGAAGTCCAACAATTTATTGGAAATCTTATCGTGGATATTGCACACGATGAGTGTGGTCACGACTTTTCGTTTAGTTTCGATGGTTGGATGGAAAATTCTCCTTCAAGAGCAAGGATTAGGAATTCAAATATTTTTATTTCAACGGATTGTATTGGATTGGAATTATTGTAATTAGGTGGGATTTGGGTGATCTATTTATATGATAAAAGAGGGAAAATTTACGAGAGTTAAATAGCTGGTCATGTAGTCTATACCAGTAGTGAAGAGATAATCAAATGCGTGAAGGCGTGCATCTTGATGGAAACGATTGCTAGGCAAATTACAATTTGGCAGATGCCCCGCCTCAGGGCAAGCACAATTCGTGATTTTGGAAAGGCTGTGGATCTGTGGGGATCTAAGTAGATTGGAATGTCCTTAGGTAGACTAATCTTTACGAACTACAACAGGCGTAAATAGGTGCAGACGTTTAGAGGTATTGGATTGATTTTGTAAAGACTCTTGCAGAGTGGTGGTAAGTGAGTTCTCCTTCAATGTAAGTGTTTTCAAATTAATTAAAGTAGCAAGACGATATGATATTCAAAACATTTTTAAAATCTAAAGATAACTAATATAGAACTGGTGAAATGGTCGTTATTTAAACTGGCTCTAAGAAAACAATCGCTTACAGCTATAGGTCGAGAAATTTAGCTCAGGTTCTGAAATGAAGTAATTATGTTATATTGGGTTATTCATAATGGTTGCAGTCGTGCATGAAATAGCAGTATATACTATGTAGTTATGTAAAGTTTTTCAGTTTTTTGTTGAAGAATAATTTACATCCCGTGATATGGTGGGATGCAGCCATAATGTACTGCTCTGCTGTTGGTTGGGTTGGGTTGGGTGGCTGTTCTCGCTCGCTGGAACACACTTAGACGAAAAAGTAGGTCCATTGTGATATTACTAAAGAAAAAACCAAATTACTAGCACCGGAGATCTACATGGAGAGTTTCCAAATTAGTACAGAAGGCAGAGCAATCAGTTGCGGTGCAAACCCATGCCGAAGAAGTATGGTTCGCCGTTTAGGCATTAAACTAGTTAGTTAAACCAATAAGTCTGCTGGTTTTCCTACAATCCAGCTCTGGCCAGATTTGTTTAGAAGAGAGATATGTACTAATATTGTTTCATCTACTGTTTGCCATTCTTATGGCAACGGTATCTAATTGCAATTTTATCGATTTAATAGGTGCTGATGGTTCCCCCTTATTGTCAGAGAGGTTCCGGTGTGGATCCTCCTTAGCTAGTTCATCCCCTTTGCAATGGCCTAGAATACCTCTGCGGTCGCAGCTGACAGTGATCTCGTTAAGAGATCTTAAATCGAATTATTAGCAATCCCAAGACTTTTATGGCAGCTTGACTATCTATGTTGAAAACAATAGCGCTGCGCTCTATCGAGGTACTCGAAAACCAGGTCACGGCTTCACAGACTGCTGCTTGAAATACACTACAGTGGTCCGGCACTGGAGTAAACTTCCGCACCTATTCCAGGCACTGTCTTGGATCCGTCTGTGTAAATCTCTGTTGCAAATTCAAAAATTAACCGCTAAAATTCTCAACAGAATTCGCTCCACGCATCTGTAGCGTCAGTGCCGACACATTGCATTGTGTGGGTGCTCAGGGTCAGATGGCTCCAGGTCCCACGGAGATCCAAGGGTTTTAGAGGAAACGTTTCCAAAACGTTTAGATTGGCGAGATGTGACCTTGAAAAGGCCATCAAAATAAGCTAGGCAAAATACTTCAAACAATTCAATAAAGCAGACCTAGACCCTGGGGGGCATATAAGATGGTGATGAAAAAGCTACGGGGCAGAATGTCCACACACGTTTCTTGGCCATCAACGCTGAGAACAATACTAGAGCATCTATTTATTTTCCCATAGACCGTCCACACTGTGCACCATTATGAAGAAAACCAACAAGGACCAAATCCCGCCAATTACGCCGGATGAAGTATACGAATCATGCAGAAAGATAGTCCACAACAAAACGTCTGGGCACAACGGCATCCCAAACATAGCGATCAAAGAAGCCGTCAAAAATAGACCAGATCTTTTAATATCGACAATGCAAAGTTGCCTTGAAGAGGGGATCTGGTGTTGGTACCCAAAGGAAACAAGGCATCTAGAGAACCTAGATACAATCGAAAAGATCCTAGAACGTATCATATACGGCAAACTAATCGCCGTGGCAGAGGATAGAGGAGCTTTGTCGGATCACCAGAATGGTTGTAGAAAAACGCGTTTTACATTAGACGCCGTAAAAGAGGTAATAGGTACAGCAGCTGAAGCAATACTAGAGAAGAGAAAGCAAGGGACAGAGAGAAATGCTTCGCAGTAGTAAAGCTCGATGTTAAAAATGGCTTTAATTGTGCAAACTGATCCTGAATTAAGAGACCTGTGACCAGAATGCATGCACACATTACCTCGTGAAGATAATCCTTAACTACTTCACTAACAGGAAGCTGAGGTACGACACGGACGATGTCTTTAAATACTACAACTTTTTCTGTTGAACATATAGTATGACGGAGTTCTGTGATTAACGCTGGCAGAACGAGTTAAGATTATCGATTTTGTTGATGATATCGCTGTGATTACCGTGGCCAGACACATCCATGAAGTAGGGTTCGTCTGCAGCTATCGTCAGGATCAAAAATTGGCTAGAGTCTACCAAGCTGGAACTAGCTGACCACAAGACCGGTGACGTCTTAAGAACCAGACGAAAGACTGTGGAATATGCAATCTTCCGAATTGGGACCCAAGCAGTCAGGTCTAAAGATACTGCTCGACAACCAACTGACATTTAAAAACCACGTCGCGTCCAGCAGTAAAAAGGCATCACAGATGCAGACAGCGCTTTCCGGAATATTGCCAAACATCGGTGGAAATAGTAATGCGAGGAAGATTCTGCTAATAAGCTGAATATTTCTATACGTTGCTCCGGTCTGGGCGGGACCTCTTACAACGAAGGAGACAAAAAGGAAACTCTCGTCTCCGCAACAATATCGTTTTCTGAACAATCTTGGAAACCGACTAGAGATCAGCGTTATGAGGAGGGTAAAACCAGAAGAAAGGACAACATCTGTAGCATTGTGACAAGCCAGGTGGGATAACACGACAAAGGACGGATGAATCCACTAGCTTATTCCCACGATCGAGTTCCGAACAAATAGAGCACACGGGGACTGCAACTTACATCTTACGGAATTCCAGGGCGGTCATGACGGTTATGTTGTGTCTCCACAGATTTGGACACGATAGCTTGTACTTCTGTCTAGAATGTCCAGATTAAGAGGAAGACGTGGAGCTTGCAATGTTCAACTACAGAACGAGTTAAGAAGACTCGACAGATTGAGCAGATCTGAAACCCGAGATATAAAGCACATAGAATAAAGTGTTAACCAGCCCCGCAAAGTAATACATAACGACATTTCAGTGGGGAGATAAGTAGAAGTGTGAATTAAATAGTACGTAGGCATATTCCCGACATCAAATATTTGGGTTGCCGAATCCTGCATGCTGATAGCCCGGGCTGTTAGTATCTTTGGAAGATTACTACATCTATTGGAGCATAAAAAAAAGGTATAACTGTGGACATAAGCTACTCTTGAGTTTCTGACTTCATAGAAGTACCACTTAACACCATTGATAGGCTTAAAAATCGTGACCTTAAATTGTAAAATAAACATAAAAATGTAGTTAGCATAGGAGTCTTCTAAGACTATGAGTAACCACTGCATATACTGTTTTAATTGCAACGTTCTTCTTTCCAATCCTTCCTTTGAAAGATCTTTCGTTTTGAAACCTAAAACTACAGTTCATTCCCCAAGAGAATTGATTTCCTTTACCATAAATTCCACATACAAAGGTGGGAACTTGCGATCTTGATTGATCATCCATAGAGTTAGTGCATTCTCGCTTCCAATTACAGCTCGTTAAACAATACTCTCCCATCATCATCAACCTCCAAATAGCAGAGAATAAAGAAGCTTATCTGCTTCTTGTCTTTGTTGAGAATTAATTGTTACACGCGCACACACTCATCCCCGGGTCATCTGGGAACATCACATCTAGTGAAGCATTCATTAGTGACCAATAATCGACTGTTTTCACCAGCACCTTTACTGATCACTAATTGAAGTTCTTACATTCGTACGAGTACAAAGCAACAGAGAGATAGATGATAGAATTCAAATCTCGATCTTTACCACTACCATATCCACTCAGGTATCGTCCTGTTGCAAGTGAAAAATAATAAAAAGTTTCAGACCGGGATGAGGCATTCCACAAGTAATCGAAATGAATTTTGAAAATCTAAAAGTAATGAAGAAAATCTTGAAAGGATAACGATCCTTGTATAGAGGCTATGCTGGATTAAAGCAGTGCAGTTGGGAGAGTTCTTTTGTGTCTCCTTTAATGTTATGCCAAGCAGTTAAAATTGATGTATCATCAGTTTGGAAATGCCAACTACATAGGCGGCTGTACTATTCTTGAACCAATACCGGGTACACTGAGAGAAATTTTTTGATACATTAGAACGATGGAAACTATTCAGTATTAAAATTCAATTTCCGCTCTTATTTTGCTTGAGGCATAATAAAGTGGGTGTAAAATTCTATTTTTTTATGGAATTACTACGATATTGTTAAAAGAAGTTCCATCTCCTGGGTGCTTTCAGTGAATAACTTATATTGTCTCCAAACTAGAGAGCCGAAAGAACCGAATATAGATACACAAGAAGGATACTTTTTACTCTCTTCCATTAAATATTAGAGATGACTAAGGATGAATGTGTGAAATAATTCTTAAAACCAAAGTCTGTGAGAGTTCTAAAAAATTTTGTTCGGTGTACACAAACCCACGTAAAGTTAAATTGATTCCGCCACCACTAGTGATCTACCTTAGAACATGTCGTCAGCCATATTAGGTGGAACTGGCAACAGAAAAGAAAGGAATTACTTCAGTTTTAAATGGTCCATCAGTGCATTGCTTCACAACCGCCACCATCAGATCAACAGCATCAGCAGCAGCAAAAATGGATACATTGGCAATGCAACCGCCATCGAGAGCACCACACAAGAAAAACAAAAAAAACATGAAACCAGAGTCCAAGAAATATTACAAAAATTTTCCATATCATTCCAATCGATAAGTCACGACTGAGTTTTTCAAAAGTCCGGGCACCAGAAGCAACATCCAAGCTCTTGGTCCTCGTCATCGCAGTCATCATCAGCATCAGGTTGATGTTTTGTTCACCTTTGCTGGAGTACTCTACAACAACCGCCCGCCACACAATGGCGCGTCATGTATTTCCCCTATGCGAGATCACCTTATGCACATGTTACAGATGCACTCGCTCAGGCAGCCATACAAAAACAAAAAAAAAAAGGACGTCCAAACGCAGTACCAGACGACGTCGACGGCCACGGACACAGACAGATTATTTATCTGAGGCGCTGCTGATGCTGCTCCTGCTGCATCCACATACAGAGAGATTCCACTGGTTTAGATTTGGTTTTTCATTTAATTTGCGATGTGCAACATTTGCTGGCCATGATGATCGGTCCTGACCGCGGAGTCTCTCTCTCTTTCTTTAGATACGGAAGGTGGAGCAGGGTATACATGCCGCTGATGTATATTAGTGCTGTTGCATGCATGCAATGTGATGAGAAGTTATGGTGCACTAAGGTACGAGAGCATTATGCGCACCGCGGTTGTTGCCTAGTGGAATGACGAGAGTAGATGATGCTTCTGTACGTTCCATTTATGGAATTGGAAGCAGTCGAACACACATCGATGGTAAAACAAGGCACCGAAGAACAAACGACGACGGACATTGATCTTGATCTTCGCATCGAAGGAAATGCCTTGGAATGCATACATTTCTTGGCTCTCAGAGGAGCGGGTGTTGAGCTACTGCGATGGTAGTTGCAGATCGGGAACACGAAGTAACTTATTGGATGATCTTGAGGACAGCTTTAAAGTATTGAGATCATCTTGGTTTTTCGTTTTCGTATGAGGTGGGTGCGATAAAGGCGGTAGATTTGGTAACGTTGGTGTTGGTTGGGTAGAGTGCATCTTAAAATCAACGCAAATGAATGAGTAGGTTAGGAGAACCTGAAACTTGATGATGAGTCTCAAATTATGTATATATACATATGTACACGAAGAATATATTCATTTAATAGAAAAGGTCAAAAGGAAATGGCTACCGAACGTTGAAACTCATTTGGAATCAGTTTCAATCGATGAGGTTCTGATGTGAAGAGAGTGTGATAGCGCCATGAGCTGCGTATACAACTAAAATCATTTTGACTATCATAAAACATACATATTTCATTGATTTAAATTCGACATGGGTACCGTAGGAAAACAAGGTGGCGTCCTATCCCTTCTTCTGTGGAATTTGGTGGTAACTAAAGTACTGATAATCTTGGAAACGGAGAGATGCGTTCACTTATGCCAATGACGTTTCTAAAAGGGTGTTGGATAAGCAGCTAAGAGAACTCCTGCAAAACGCTTGAAATAAGCTAACCAAATAGGCAGTATGGTGTGATTTGGGTGTAAGCCCCTAGAAAACGGAACTGATACTCTTCACAAGGAAATTCCGAAAAGTGATTCCGTTCTCTAAATGGCATAAATTTAATAAAATATTTTGGTCTTCTCTTCGTTAGGATGTTAAGTTGGAAATCCAACATTCAAAAAAGGGTCAAAAAGGTTACTGTCGCCCCTGTGCAGCACTAAACTCTTTGTTTCACTTGACAAACAACCTTGACATTTTCGGTAAGCACATGGTAGGAAAATTTGTCTTAAAGAATTTAGTCACGCTTCCATTCTAAAAAATTTCGAAATCGTTTCCGAAAACAGACTAAATTATTCCCAAGTTAAGTTTTGGAACTCCCGGGTAACCATCCCTTCCAAGTCATTTTGGGAGAAAATGATTTTCTGGAAGACAAGTCGATCCACTTTTATACCGACGCGACGGATCAAAAACTAGCGACGGGGTAAGTGGAGGTGTTTTCTCTGATGGACTTAATCTCTGTCTTTCCTTACGTCTTCCAAATCTTTGTAGTGTGTTCCAGTCGGAATTTAATGGGGATTCAAGAGGTCTTATCTTGGCTCAAGGAAATCGTGATATCCACTACAGATATCCACATCTTTTCCGATAGCCAACCAGCTATCAAGTTTTTGGAATTCTTTTTTAATAATTCGGAAGTTGAGTAGTCAAAGGGTAGTTATGCGAATGTGCTCCCATGCACAAGCGTTCTCATGTAACTCCTACTCTACACCTCCACGTTGGTGGCTGCTGCTCGACTGAAAATTGGGTAACCAACCCCTTTGGAAATCAGCTAAACAAGAGGCATACAAAACGGCGCTGCAAAGAAAGACGAGAACTGCTCGTGAGCTCTACGAGCAGAAGAGACAGGAAGAACAACGGCTTCTCCGAAAGAAGAAAAAAAAACAAACTTCTTCTGCAGACTGTATAACAGCGACAAAGACCAACATCCCGCTGACAGACAGAATGAACCATTCAATCCAGATGATGATACCCAAAACTTCCGTCCACCTGACCAAAACGTAGTGAGGATAGCAATATCCAAACTCAAGTCCAACAAGGCTGCTGGAGCTGACGGCTTACCAGCTGAGCTGTAAAAAGCAGCTGGAAGAGCTGGTAGAAAGCTGGTAGAGAGCATACACCAACTCATTTCTAAAATTTAATCAGATGAGTGTATGCCTGATGAATGGAATCTCAGCATCGTTTCCCCGATCTACAAGAAAGGTGACCCCCTCAATTGCGCCAATTACAGAGCTATCAGTCTCCTTAACATCGAGTACAAGATCTGATCTGCCATCCTGCGTGAACGTCTGAAACAGTTGGTCAACAACCTGATTGGCCCCTATCGGTGTGGTTTCAGACCAGAAAAGTACACAATCGATAAAATTTTCATACTTCAGCAGATCCTGGAGAAAACTCAAGATGTCCAAATCGATACCCACCATCTTTTCATCGATTTTAAGGCCGGATATGACAGTTTCTATAGAGATGAGCTATATAGAGCCATGTCTAGTTTTGGCATTCCTGCCAAACTCGACAGATTGTGCAGAATGACGATGGAGAATTCTCTCTGCTCCATAAAGGTCGGTAACGATCTCACCGAGACCTTTTATGTCAAATAAGGATTTAGACAAGGTGACGCGCTGTCATCGACATAATTGGGAGAACTCAGCGGACTGTCACGCACCGGTGCATTCGCTAGTATTGAAACGCAAGCTGCCAAAATGGGTTTAGCATAAACGAGGGCAAAACCAAGAATGTTCTGTCAATAAGAAGGGACACACAACATCCATGAATTGGACAGAACGACACAATCGACAGCTATAACTTTGAGGTAGTAAAGCACTTTGTCTACCTCGGCTCTACTTTCAATTCTGAAAACAACACCTAAGCAGAAATAAACCGAAGGATAACTCTTGACAATCGCTGTTTCTTTGGGTCGTTTAAGATGACTAGGACATGTGTAGTGAATGTACACTATCGCTCCAGCCCGTAGAGTCCTCGAATCAAACCGGAGAGACAACACAGTACAGGAAGACCTCGCCTTAGGTGGCGCGCACAAGTAAAAAGGGTCCTCAACCGACTTGAAGTGTGCAACTGGAGGCAGATAAGTAAGGACCGGGATAACTGAACAGTCTTGTTGGATGAGCCCAAGGTTCACCCCGAACTGTAGCGCCACCTTAGTAAGTAAGTAATGAGGGACATCAGACTTCACTAATAAATTCCAGAACTTCAGTGCGTCATGACACTTTTGAACGAGGAACTTACTTAGAACAACAGCGGGAAATGCCCCATTGGTAAACGATTAAAGAATCTCTCATTTATGAAAATGGAAGAACAAAGTCAGAGACAAAACAGAGCCTCAAAGACGCAACTCGAACATGTAGTTTATGAATTATGGACTTGGGAACCGCCAAGAAGTTTCATACGGCTTTAACAGCGTCAGTAGCTAGAGGGAGTAAAAGAATCGTCTTTTTGTTGAGACAGGTTAAACAAGAAATTAACAGAGAACTAATTCTAGCTTTAAACTTATAAATTCCTTAAAATAATGGAATGAGAAAAAAACGTTCCACTTACCTCTTCAAATGGTACGCACTCTTTCCTTCGTATATGCAACCCTTCTCTTGACATTTGAAGTCCATCTGCATATGCGTGTTCCTATGCATATTCAACGCAGCTCTATTCCGACCAATATATTGACATCCTTCCACCGGGCATAGGAATTGCATATCACGTTCCGTGTGAATGTTGATGTGCATTCTGAGTGAGTACCTAGGCGAAAAAAGGAGAAATTAGTCATTTCCATTAGGAACGAAGCATCACTGTACGAATAGATTGTGCTTGTTTTAGAGATGGCACGCGGCCGCCTTCACTTGACTTTGGATTCCAGGCTAGAGAGACCAACTTTATGCTGACACACACTACCACCTATGTATGTGCTTCCATTTCATTTATTTTTTTTTTTGCTTTTTATAATTAAATTAATTAAATCGAACACAGAAAGAGGTAGAGGAGGATCCAGAGATGGATGGACCGGTTGTACAATACACTGGTTATAGTCTTCAAGGCGGACCCCTGATTCTACATGGTAGTGTGGACGACGACGACGACGACGACGCGTAGCATGTGTTTTTTGTATGAATCACGTTCGCTTTTTCGGGGGCATAACATGATTTTGCATTCGAAACGTGATTTTTCATTTGAATGTGGGCAGAGGAAGAGAGAGAGCGGTTGGTGGGAGTCAAGTCCAATCCGAAGGAAAACTAAAGTTCTACAAATTGATTTTGAGAGATTCTCTGGACGGTGTTTTTTTTTTTTGTTTCATAAAAAAGTTGCTTTTTGCAGTACTATTCTGTTTAAAGGTGACCACTGGACTTTGGTACAGCAGTGTGCAGGAAAGACGACTGATTAATTAGCATACGTAATTGGTGATCAGAAAAGTTTCTTCGTCCGACACTTTGCCGAGTGGGTTTTGTGTTTTGGGAATACGTGATGATGGAATCGGAGTGTTTAGTTTTTAGATGAAGGAATATGCATTGAATGCATAAGTTGGATAACTGTTTAAAGTTTGGCTCATGAATTTTGTCATATTTTTTTTGAACTATGCAAAATGTAGTGAGGAGTAGTACAGAGACTAGGACCAAAATAGAAATTATTTACATATATGTATATCTTCAGATGTTCATACATATGTCTGCAACAAGTTCAGGAATAAAAAGGTCCTTGGTGCTAGAGCATTGCATATCTACTAAAGCTTCTCAACACCCAAGACCAAAACCGAAAAATTTATAAAAACTGAGAAATTTCTAATTTTCTAACTATTCTTGGATAAGCCTCCTAATGTCGTGAATGAATCTAGTTTTACTTAGATTGATCCCTATTTTATTAAATACTACCCACTGTTATGTTGGCTTTTATGGCGATCGAAGCTTCAGCAACGAATTTAGATAGACACGAGTTTGGAATTCCAGAAATTCACCAATTTATAGTAAGTTGACTATCTACACACAGAAGCTGGAAAGCTTTAAAGACCAAAAGTCATCTAAATGTTAACTGCAATATACGAAACACCGTTTTATGTTAAACGCTATTGCTTCGGTTTTAATTTTCTCTGCAAAAATACCATCCCCTCGCCATTAAATAACCGAAAATGCATTTTAAGCACAAGTACACCAACTCAGCAAATGGCATACTGTCTTTTAACAGTTTCACTTGTCTCAAACTGCATGACAAAACAATTGCCAATGCCATCTCGTTACTCGTCATCGCCATCCTTTCCCACCATAGACGTCCGCCCGAGACACCATCCTGCCACCACAAAACGACACATAATATCTGCGAGCACACACAATGAAAATGTGATATAAGACGATTAAACGACAATGACACCAGCTTTACCTATACCCAGGCAGCTAGAGTTCCGAAAAGTTTCTCAGGTGATTTCCTATGCAGCACTAAGGCCCCCATACTCTGTCACAACCTCTGCATGCAGGAGAAGGTGGATATAAAAAGGACGTTGATGGCACTCAACAATGGCGCATTACGCTTGCACCTCTAACATTCCTTTTCGAACAAAAACTCAAGAAGCAAAGAAAGCAAGAAAAAAAAATTAACTTGGAAGCATTGGCGACGAAACAAGAAACACACGGCCATAAATATTTATGCTCGTCGGAACCATCTACCACCTGGCTGGGGTGGAGAGCGGAACGGTGGAACTTTGAAAACGACCTCTGGGTGCAGACGACGACGACGATGGCGATGGCAATGGTGATGCGACAGACGCGCGATGCCTCAGGATTCAAAGATTGAAGCGAATCAGGATAGAAAAGGAGTTACTACGTGCCATATCCTGACTCTTAATATCACACCTTGAACTGGGTGTTGGTTGGCTGGTGTGTACAAAGTTATTTAGAAGAAAGGCCAACAGAGGAAGAAGTCTCTGCACTTTCTGGAAGAAGATCCCGGGCATCTATTATTAGTTACCAGCGTCATACATATGTACCGGGTGATGGTGTATCCGTTTGTCGCAGAACCGGGCGCACAATGATAGTACGATGACAATGACAGTGTCATAAGAAGGAGCAGGCAGAGTCCTTACTCTCTGACTATGTATCATGATGATGCAATGCGATATGGAGTACGATTCTCTCCTCCCGCCGCTGCAGCGTTGTATCCTGTGCAAGGTGTCATTATAACATTCTCATCTCTGGTATTGTCCCTGGGATGAATAAAGGTTTACTTAAGTATACATTGCATTATTTGGCGCTTCGCTTCTCATCTTATGTTCGTTTTCATTTATTTAGGATCCCTTTTCGGAAGGATATGCTTCGTGCATGGGCAGGGAGGGTTTCTTACGACATTAAGAATGCATGGAGAAGTGTTGTCAGGGAAAAAAGTCGACTTCTGATTGGATTGGAAGTTGGTTAATGGTGTTGTTAGGAGTCGTGTTAATTGAACGGATGGTGGTTGAGTTGAACGAAGGATATGGTGGATGAGGAGGCTAAAAGCTGGAATGGAAATCTTCCTTTTTTTGTAACTACATATGTATGTAGACAGGATTTTTTTTTTGGGTCATGAAAGTCTTGTCAACTATCGTGAACCAAACTAAGTTATTATAAAAGCTATTGATTTAGCTATTGGATGGTAACTGATAACATTAGGCCTCGTAGAAGTAGCATCTGATGATGAATTTTGGTTCGCCAAATAACGAGATAGAAGCCTCTGCAGTCGAACATCTTGTAGCTTTATTAGCATTAGCAAACTCTAATCCACCCCTCCTTGCGGCGTCATCTGGGAATATCTTTGAAAATTGCGAAGTGGAGGGGACAAATAGCGAGCTTTCTGCGCCACAAAACAGGATAAGTGTCGGTTGGTCTGTAGCCCAGTGAGTGGCATTAGTAAAAAACAAAAAGTATTATTCCGAAACATCACAACAAGCCTCGGATACGAACTGATATTTTGTTGACGTCCTTTGGCCAACGACTACGGACAACGAAAGGATTCTGGAATGTCAGGACCCTCCTCGACTCACGTGACGAAGATCCTCAGAATGCCAGATTCCTCCAACTTGAGTGAGAGTTCTGAGTGAGATTGGGCCTGAGTGAGTGAAGATGCTTGGATGCTGGGAAATACCACTCGCCCACAAAAAGCACTGTCTTGCTCTACTTTTGAAAACCAGCCGGAAGCAATCGAGAGTCCGGCGTAGGACTAATGCTAATACCAACAGCAAGAAGCAGCCTCATATCTTGGAAATCGTACAGTGATCAGATATTAACGACCAGATTTCAGAGTAGGCTAAAAAATTACCATCATCCAGTCCTATGCGCCGATGGAAGCGGCAACTGAGGACGAAATGGACAATTTGTTGGGTAATAGACGTCTGAAACAAACGTGGAACCGATATCAGAATGTTGCGCGACCATCATCTTATGTTAGCCACTATACGCCTTCCTACTGCATCCGTCAACAGTAACCGCTCAAACTTGCTTCGAGCTACCAGGTACAATACCGACAGAGTTCGGGATCCCCTAGTGCGCCAACAATTCAGGGATCTTCTTGCCACAGAAACAGAAACAAACAGCAGTTCAACTGTGACAAATGTTTTTGTATCTGGAGCATTTCTGGAGGGAGAAAAGTCACAGTACATGGCTATCAGCAGATACCTAGAGACGGATCGATGAGCGTATTTCACTTGGCTCGAATTGCAGCGGCATCAGCAGTAGAGAAACCCGAGTTAGAAGCCCAATATCGTGTGAAGAGGAAGGAAGTGCAGCGTAGTGTCAGACATGACAAGCCTTCATACATCAACGCACTGGCTTCGAAGGCTGAAGAAGCAGCTAACAGGTGTGACAGAAGGACCACCTACAACATCACAAGATAACTTACTGGTGGTCGGAGTTCCAAACAACATCCAATGAAAGGAAAAGACTGCCATCTGTCTGCTGATTTCGCATGAAAATCATCCCAGATGGATGGATCATTTCGCGTTAGTGGTAAACAATTTCGTTGACAGCGTCATAGTCTCAAATTTCAATGAGCGTGTCGTAGCAACAAATTCCAGAATTTGAACCGGACCCAGCAACACGGAGATAGTAGCTGCTATCAGATTCCTCAAAAGAAATAAAGCTGTAGGCATTGAAGCTATCCCTGCCGAACTTTTCAAACGACGCCAACTACATTGGCAGAATTACTCCAATCACTCATTTTTAGAGAGTGGGAAAATGAGTGGTTCCCGGATAAGTGGAAAAGAGGGACGATCATTAAACTTCTAAAAAAGGGTGGAATGTTGGAACTGGAGAGGAATATGCGTTCTCCCAGTCTTGAAATTCATAGCGGCGTACGTCAGGGCTGTATACTTTCACCGTTGTTATTCCTGGTAGTCACCAGCGATGTACTTCGTGCAGCACTAACTGAAAGAAACCAAGGATTAAGGTGGACAATGACATATTACTTCAAACACCTGGAATACGCGGACGATGTTTGCCTCCTTGCACATAATGGATCTCCACAAAATGTGCAAGATAAGCAGACAAAGTAGGGCCTAATACAAATGCTGGAAAAACAAAGACCCTGAGCATTTCAAACTCCGACGCTAGAATCAACATTGTTGGACAACAGATCGCGAAAGTTGGAAAACTTTCAATATTTAGGAAGCATTGTCTCGGCCGACGACGGTGGAACCGCTACCACAAATTTGGAAAAGCAATGTTCTCAGCACAAAAACCAAGCTGAGACTGTTCAGATCCAATGTAGAATCAGTAGTATTACATACATATATGGGTGTAGTACTTGGAAAGTTACCAATATTGTCACTAGAAGGCAGTAAACCTTCGTAAATAGATGTCGACGTAACATTTTAAGGATTTTTTGGCCGAACCTCATCTCCAACCCATAGCTTCATCTGAGAATGTTTCAAGAATGGTCAAGTCAAGTGGCATTGGATTGGTCACATCTTACAGTGTGAAAACGACCCTATTTCGCAATATGCCATGCAGTGGAATCCACTCACTCAGTCAGGCAGAAGAGCGGAGCGGCCTTAGCAACCACGGCGAAGAAGATGTGCGTGCATTGGATACAAACAAACAATTCCATCCTAGCAATCCTTAGGGATGATACAATTAGCAAATTTAGCTAAATAAAAAAATTTTAGAATTTCTTTACAAAGCTGGAGCAAAGTATCCATAACCTATTCCCACTATCGTGCGACCTATGAAATAGCGTAAAAAAAATCTTTTAAAATATAACATCCTCACCAAACACCATACGTCTGCTAAATATTCTAAGCTCACTCAAACTGAGAAAAAAAAGAAAAAAAAAACATGAATTTATTTTAATATCCTTAGGTTCTGTTGAAGCTCATTTCGAACTACGAAGACGGGCAATTGCATGTAATAAAACCTAATGACCAGAAAGAGAGAGAGAAATCATCACAAAACTAATGCACACTAAATGCAATTTCGTCGGACAGTCTATGTTCATATTCTACAGACTACTGCTGCAGCACAACAAGGACACGAATCAGATCGAGAAATCAAATGGTCCAAAGAAATAAGAAAAACCAAAGAATTTATAATGAAAGTTGCCTCCTTTCGTTCATCGTTCGACTATGTACGTGTATATGTGTGTGCAAGTCCTTTTTCAAGAATGCTGTTAGAAGTTTAGTTGCTGATGCGCTGGAGGGATCTTCTGTCGTCACAAATGACATACATTGGGTTATAATTTGTCTGGATCATAAAATAAAATAAAAAAAAACCGATGTCCAGGGAGGAGAAGACCAAGACAAGTTGACAACTTCATTGGTCGCATTGGTTAATGGAAGGATAAGAGCTTTAGCTACTAAGTTCTCCACTTGCTTAATGGAGATATTATTTTTGATGGCACAAGATTCTTAGTTTTATTATTAAATATAGTTTAATTGCACTTGAGTGGATAATGTTTTATTTCACTTGAATAACAGTTAAGAGCAAAGGATTAAATAAAGAAGTTCTGAAAAGAATTGACGAAGAATTTGAACGTCTTTGTGCTGCATATTTCGTGCATCCTGGTACAATACTAATTGGTTTAAGGGTCCATCATTGCGCCAAGAATTTCAGGACCACTTGAACGGAATGACCAAAAGGAATGGAGTAAAGCTAGAGAAGTGTGAAAATGATCCTTCAACTGGGTCAAAAAGCTTTGTCAGTGTAAGGCAGAAGGACAACAGAATACGGCTATCCATAAAGACCTGAAAGATGGTATCTCACAAAAAAAATAGAATTGCAAGAGACGTGGTCAAATGTCAACAATTTTCTCTATTTAGGATTTATTGTAGCGTCTGACGGATAGCTAATGTGAGAAGCAGAGGGAAACCAAAAGTTGCATTCGGCATAGATACTATCAATGCAATATTTACAACACAAGAACTAAGCTGCGATTGTTTAGCTCCAATGAATAGTATGTAGTACTTGAACAACAGTATAATGGGATTAAGGAAAAAAATTACACGATTTTCTTTGCTAAGCGATCCAGGGCAGGTATTCTGTCAAGAACAACCTTAATCTGTTTCTTCTGTTCAATTTCAGCAATCTTGACTTTGTTTGCGTTAAATTGGAATGCTGCGAGGAGAAACCAGTCTGGATCACCTCTCCATATACATATGCCCTATAATGAAACGGACCCTCGGCGTGCAAACAATATGCGTAGATTGATCAGTCAGGCCGAGGTGAAAAACCAGCTTCGCGCCATGGCTAGTGCTCATCATGGTGCATGGGGAAGTAGCGATATTCATGTCAGAGGTGACTGTCGATTTGATTACTTAATGGAAACTAACCTGTATGTAATAAGAGATCCCGGTTTTATTACTAACAATAGGCCGGAAGTCATTGATGTGACCATTGTAACGAATTCCTCTAAGACTAGTGTCAAGAGATGTGTCTTTTTCTGACCATCGCTTTATGGAAGATGAAAGTTAAAATATCATCTTTTGCTTTAGTCCATGTGGCTGGTCTATGCTGATGTGTATCAAATGGTGCACGTACTCACAGAAGTAATGAAAGTGGATCTACGCAAAGCCCGCCCAATTAGTAGACGCAAGGAAGGGGGTAAGCCTTTGTGGCGAAATATAAAATAAGTAAGCTTCGACGTGAAGACAGAATGGCAACTTTTAATCAAGCAAACCGCTCTAGGAACCCGCTTTGACTGGGATCTCTATAAGAGCAGTCTTAGGAATTTTAAGTTAGATGTTAGGAAATCACAAAGGGCCTCATGGCATCTTTTCTATGAAAGTATAGAAAAGAGTAGTGAATCATCCCGGATTAGGAAGATCTTATCCAAATGTCAAATGGTTCCTAGTTACATTAAAAAACTAGATGGAAACTGGACAATGTCCAGAAAAAGAAACCCTAGAGCTTCTTATGGATACCCATTTTCCTGGTAATAAAACAAAGATAGTACATTTTGTAGAAAACCATAAGAGAGTCCAATTTATAATGCCAGAGTATGTTGTTACCTCCAAGTGAATAAAGTGGGCAGTGCACAGCTTCCTTCCGCACAAATTCCGTTTACCAGTAGAATTAGACACCTGTAGTCTCTGTCTCCACATTATCTTTAATGGCTGTTTAAACTTCGACTGCACCCATAGATCCTGGAGGAGGACTGCTGTCTGCTGTCTAATCAGAAGGTCGGTGTACAGGGGTATACCCCAGGGCGAAGTATTATCACCACTATTTTGGCTTGTGATAGTGAATGAGATACTCCTAATCTTCTGTAAAGAGGGGTTCAGTGTCGGCCTACGCAGACGACATTGCGATAGCGATATCAGGGAATTTCCTTCTTACAGTTAGAGTCTGCTCTAAATAAACTCGCAAAATAAATGGATAGTGTCGGTCTAGGAGTTAATCCGTCCAGGACTAAACTAGTATTGTTCACAACATGGTATAAAATAGATATAATATACATATAGTATAGCTTCTCTAAAACTCAAGGTCATTGAATTGCAATTTGCAGATCACGTTAGATACTTGAGGGTTATTCTCGGTAAAAAAAAAATCATTTGATAGGTAAATATTCACCGTGCTGGGAAGGCTCGATCGCCCTCTATTCATGCAGTAAGGCTCTAGGCCCAAACTGAGGTTTCCAGCACAGGATTGTTAACTGGGTACATACGGCAGTCATCAGACCCATACTTATGTACGGAGTACTAGTCTGTTGGACGTTACTAGACAAGAAAAGCTACATTGCAATACTGGAGAAGGTTCAAACGTTATCCTGCGTCAGTATACCGGGCGCCCTTAGAGCCACTCCTGCAGCTGCACTAGAAACTATTCTATATCTTTTTCCTCTTGATATCTTTGGAAAGCCGATGGCGGCTGAGGCAGCATTTTTGCTTAGGGAATCCTTGCAACTGGCTCGTGGAACTGTGAGAGAAATACCTTCATTGCCGTAATATTAGAGTGCCAGATACTTTGGTACCAGTCGTTCAGAAACTTTTAGAGATAAGAACGAAAACCTCGTAGTAGCCGACGTCAAAGCGAGCGGATCTTGGAGACATCCCAAAAGTCCAAATCGGATCAATCGAGACCTTTGATGTCAAAAAGGTGGCTCGCTGTCATAACATTGGGTACAGTGGATGTATGAACTTCTGAGCACAAGATCAGCGGAGACTTATACATCAGAAGGGATTATCAAGTTCAGCACAGCAGGAGGAAGTACCCTTCACGAGGAAAAGAAAACTTGAACGACTGAAGCTGTCGGGTACAATACTTACAGTCAAAGAAGCTAAGTATCTGAGCCTAAAGCTAGACAGTAGACTCATCGGGAAAAAACATACTGAAGAGATAAATCTAATCCTTTCCATCCTTAGATGGATGTATATTGCTATGGCGAGACCTATGATCACATATGGAGCGATTGCATGGGCAAAAAAAAACCTGCCCATCATGAGGGATACACTCAATACGTAAGGTGCAAATATTGATATGCCTTTGTATTTCAGGGGTCATGAGAACTTGCCCAACTACACCCATTGGACTATTGGAACTGACTCCTTGGCATCAAGTAAAACTATTCTAAGAAAGGTTAAAGAAGGAATAGGAAGAGATATGTAAGTGCATTACATCGAAGCAATTCGAAAGACTGCTCAAAAAGCTACCATACCTGGGCTTTGCTAGAGACGATTTTATTAGAAGGTTCAATTTTTAAATGAACTTTGTTACCAAGCTCAACAACAAAAAGAGTTGGAGCAATGAAACCACAATCTAATCACACAACAAAGTGGCGCACAGATGGAGCAAGAACTAGTGAAGGAACTGGAGCAGGAGTATTCAAGTATTCATACTTGGTAGGAATGCCTGCAAAAACTTAATGAACTAGGTAGAAAAAAACAAGATGCCTCCCTATTGGATGGCTGGCCATATGGGAATAGAGGGTAATGAAACGGTCACCTCCTCTTTAGCAAGAAAGGGATTTGGCCAGGTTGCCTGTTATCAAATTCTAAATTCAACGACAATATACCATTGCCATACAGGGACGAGATAAATATATATCTACATAGAGTAGATACCAACGTTCGGACTTGCTGAGGTTCCGAATTTGACCCGAAGTTACAATACAGAAAGGGAATACCTCACACACTAGTAAAAGATACATCAACCAACTTCGAGTGCGAAACTGGAGCCAGTAAGTGCGCTAACTGAAGAGGTTTTTTGGTCGAGCCAGAGGTTTACTCTGAATTTTATTCCAATAGCACTATGTGCATCCTTATATAAAATTTTAGAAAATCACTTCTTAGCTCTGGAAATCAAAGAAAGTCGTCTAGATTGGATTCATCAGTTCTCTAATTTATCAACTGGTCAAGTAATAAACTGACGAAACTAAATTCACTATAGTTTGAGGATCATTATGTTGAGAAGAGGTTGGAGATACATCAAAACTGATGGAATGAAGAAACGAGGCCATGGAAATCCATCAGAGCGGTGTTTGATAGGTGACTTCAACAGGACAACAAATCTTTAAATTCTTCAAAATTGTGTAGTCAGGAGTGGAATACCTTTCCATTGATGCAGTAGTCAAAAAAAATGATTTGCCCCCGCGCAATCCCTTAGCATTAACTCTATTAGCCTGCTTTGGAACGAATTTGGTAGGGATGTTCGAGAAAACTTTCCAAAATCTAGAGAAAATCTTAGCCTACTTTGACCGAAAATAGGAAAACTCCTAAGGCAAGTAGTGCTTGATTTCTGCTAAACCTTCACGAAAAGAAATGCCATAAGAATTTATTCTGAAACTCTACAGACAATTTACTTCTTTAGACAGGAATTTGAGGCCTATTAACCTGTTACATAAAAGTTAAGAAGCATTAAAGTACCTCATACGTAAGCCAATAAATTTAACATTATTCTTTAAAACGAGGTACACTTCGATAAAGGGAAACTCAGGTTAGATTTCCTTGAATAAAGCAGTAATTGGCTGATATGCTACAAAGCATTAGGTCAGCGGACTTGTCCTGTAACATACATATAAAATTACGTACAAACTAAAGCTTATAAAGAATTTTCTCAAACGTTGCTAAAACTTCCTACCCTCATTCCAACCAAATAATAGCTCCTCAAAGTCATAATCCAATTAAGTGCCACCATTTTGAAATTCTTTATAGCCACTCTAGGTCTTTTCACAAAGTCATCGTCAGCTTCTGCATTAATTTGGACAACTCATTTGGAATTTATGAAATTCATGAAACGGACAAATGATTCTCTTTGTCAAAACCTTCAATTCTTGGACCAGCCAACAGCAATGTTCTCTATCTCTCGTCCTTTCGCTATGTACATACAGATACTATATCTGTATGTACATTTTTAAATTATGAATATTACCCTCGTATATCTGTCGTCCTTCTTACATTGGCTATGTCCTCATTTCATCTCTCGTCATTACGGATGATATTTGGATTATGACTTTTTCTACTTTTCGTCCTTCTCCATCTCCTATTTTTCCACTGTCTGATAGTAGTCCACCAAACATAACAACCAAAAAGGAAGACAAAAAGAAAGAAAAAAAAAAACAAAATAAATGTGATATAATGTCGAGATGTGGAAGCACACAACATCATCCAGTGAATCGGCATCGTGTTGGCTGGCGTTCATCTCTCTCCAGCTCGTCATGAAGTATACGAGTACTGTCCCACGATTATCCCTTGGAGAAGCATTTGCACAGAAACAACTATCTGACGGGCGACAAGGGGCACAGCAAAGAAGCATTTTCAAATTTGCATCAAACGACGAAAAACGGACGAAAAATTCCAAATTAATGAAACTTTATCTATACATATGTACACACAGAGGAATAAAGCGAATTCCCTATACATGTATGTATGTTTGTTCCTCGCCTTGACTATTACATCCACAACCATCGGTCGGATGGTAAGGAGAAGAATATTATTTTAACTGGCAAATCCAACTTTCAAAAATTTTCTATTTCTATTAAAAAAGCAAAAAAAAGCGAAAAAAAAAACCAACGAGACGATTGAGTTGGCGTGGAAGGACATCCGATGGAGGGGCGCTAGCAATTCTGTCAGAATTTTGGACGAGTTATGATAATTGCCTACCCCCTCGAAGATCTCTCGCTTTTGGTTGAAAATTGTTTGCAGTTTCTATGCGCTGTGCGGTTATGTCAAATGCAGTCAGAGTAAGCATTTTCGGGAGCGATGGCGACGACATAGACATCGACGAGGACAATGACGACGACAACGACGACGACGACGGCGATACATTTAAAGGAATTGTGGAAACTTTAAGTCTCTTTTGGTCATGTTTATGGCTATAGAGAAAAAGAAGCACATCATTTGAGACTAGGAAGGCGACGACAACGACGACGTCTGTTGGATATGCACAAAATGCAATTGGTAAATGGATAAATGCTATATTTTTAAGGTTTTAGCTCATTGAATTGATCATAGAAGAGAGAGAGAGGACCTGGGAAATATCACTTTAGGAAGAATAGGATAAAACAAATTTTCGGAAAGTGAGACACACATATGCATGTGGCTGTGGTATCTTCTACTTATGTTAGTGTATTAGGAAAACAGGAGGCATTACGTATGTATATGTAATAAATAGCCATAGACAACTACGTAATTGTTGTCTCCAAGAAGAGACTAGCCCAAAAGACTTTAGGGCGATTAGTCTTACAACGTTCCTACTAAAGACATTTGAAAGGTTATTATATTTACATATTCGCTCTTAATGCAATCCTAGTGATCTGTCCCTAGCCCAACACGCCGATACTAAAGGCCGATCTGTTGAGACAGCCCTGCATTAGATGGTAACAAATATCTGAAGTTTACTCTACCACGAATTCAGGCTAGCGGCCTTTCTACATATAGAAGGAGCCTTCAACAATGTAAAATCCGAATCTGTAACCATAGACCTAGTAATCTCAGGCTGGTTTGAATACATACTCAAGATGAGATTCATCAATTCAGAACTGGGAGACTGCCAAGTACTTGCATTGGCGTCTAGAGGCACCCTGCAAGGTGCGATCCTATCCTCTCTAATATGGACACTGGTGGCGAACGTAATTTTAAAGAAATTAGATCAAAGTGGGGTCAAAGCTGTCGCATATGCGGACGATGTCCTAAAAATGGCGACAGTCAAGTTCATACCCACCATTATCGAACTACTTTTATCTGCCCTTAATATCCTACAGAAATGGGCGGTGAGCAACTGCGCTCTTATGAAATGGGCATACTTGGGTACTGAGACAGACTGTATATACACCACCATCCCACGTCTTCAGCCTAAACGTAAAAATCGCCTTCCCCTCAGTGGAGGACTGAATAAATAGTAGGCCCATCAATCGGATTAATATTTCGATTTTCACAGATGGGTCAAAAACTTATGACGGATGAGCCTCTGGCGTATACTCATCTGAATCCGAGATTGCTCGCTCACTCAGACTTCCAAACCATAGTAGTATTAGCAATCGCAGAAGCGACACGAGAATTATCCACGAAATTGCACTCCTAGAAGACGATCGACATATACATCGACAGTCAAGCTGCCATAAAGGCCGTCAGTCGTCAAATCCAAATCAAATCTAAAAAGCAAACTACGATGTTACACTCTTTTGAGTTCCAGGGCACAAAAGGTATTCAAGGGAACGAACTGGCGGACGATTTAGCAAAAAAGAGGTACGAACAGGATCTGACAATGGTCGTTACCTCTGTTCTACCCCCCAGCACTTGTTGAATAGAAAAACAAGCCTTCGTGAGACTAGCTAATGAGAGACTGCCACGTCTCTAGAAAACTCTGCACAAAACACGACGAAATTAAAACCCAACAAATCCTAGTACTAGTAGTGTGGGCGCCGTGACTCAAGTGGTTAGTGCGTTGGACTACGGAGCGAGGGGTTCCAGGTTCAATCCCCAGACAACACCGAATATTTATTTCATGGTTCTACCTCTCGCGAGCGTCTGACAAACATCCGAGAGTAAAACTGTCATGAAAAAGCTTCTCAAAAACAAAAAGGATATAGTTATGCATTCGGCATCTAGGATGTCATTTTCCAAACTTAAGGCGAAATGTAGTCTAAACTTTTGAGCGTTGGTATAATGAAGTCGAACATTTTGGCCTCAGTCCCTGTCCTAATTGGATGCTGTCCAAAACCGCAGAACTCTCGGAAATTTTTCACCGTGTTGCTTGTTTAGTTTTCACCGCGAAAGGTGTTTTATGCGGCACAAAGTTGCGATAGTCATTTGCCTGCTGAATTCTAGCCCATTGTGTTGATGCAACGATTTGTTTTTATTCTGGGGCTCTAAACTTCTTTCTCATACAGTTTGAAAACATGTCTGGCGGAAGGGACTTTCTTATTGCTTAGGCCCGTGGTTCATCACGCCATTTCAGATTGCGAAACCATAAAGAGCAACAAACATAAAAAAAACTGTGGACCATTTCAGAAAGGAGTCAAATCTAATATCTTATCAATATTCATTCTACAACGTCCCAATAAAGTAGGATTGCGATTATGAATCGTTGAGAGAGAAGTTTGTACTCTGGCAGTACTTTCAGCTTCTGATTCGTCATCAAAAAGAATATGCGACAATAGTATGTTTGTATGCACAAAATTCAAAATCATTCAAATAACTATTGGTTCTGCCAATATATTTACTCCTTTTAAATCGAATTCACATGAACACAATCCAACGGCAACCATCTTCAATGGAAGGACTACCCACATTTCCCCTAATACCCTAAGTTTGCTTTCAATTCCCATTTTGATGGGAACTTTCAAAAACACTTTGACACTAGTACAGCACCGAAGCACTTAAGCCCGAAATCGAATTCTACCGCTGATGCTGCAGCAAAAATGCCACTCATCGTCCTTTTCCGTTTCCTGAATCCTAAATCACCGGAGACTAATAAAGACCCAAAGTCCATTTCCATTCATTTCATCGTATACATATATACACACACATACACAAAAAATACATCCTATCGAACTTCTCTCGATTTTCCGAAATGTCAATGATTTTCTCGGAATCCTTGCACGATGCATGCCACTCAATTTTTCTCATAGCACACCGCACCGGTTTTGAATTGCACAACGTCGCCTAGGTTCTCTACTTATCCTCTAATGCACTTATACACTCCAGATCCTCCTTCTGCATCACTTTCTCAATGGGGAATCGATACTGATTCCACTTCCACCCTCTACCAAGGGAGAAGAAGGATCTGTATATATTCACATTTTTCGCTTCGAAAAATGAGGTCTAACTGTGCAAAACTTGATTCGATTTTCAGAGTGCTGCTGCGACATGGCATATCCTTCTTCTTGTCCTCCTTCCTTTGCTGGAAGGAGAGGAGGGTCGGTCATTTGGAATCGATGGAGGGATGTATACCATTCTAGGTTCTTTTTCCTGTTTTTTATTTTTTTTTTTTCATTTTGGGGCAGGAAAAATTACTTTTTGAATCTGTTGCAATGATGCAGCAGCAGCGCCCTCTATTGGGGTGGTTGGTAGTCCTGGTAGTGCTCATTGCATTTACGTATTATTACGGTATAAAGTAGCTTTTTATGGCTTTTCGGGGATTTTATAATGTTTGATGCGAACATTAGACGAAGGCAGACGGGGACGTCCCTCTTTGCAAAGTGAAATGTTTCACTCTCTGGGTGTATTGCATTAAATCGGTTTCATTGCAGTTTTTCACCCTCTTTTGCGCGCCAGAGGCCATTAGGAGACTATGCAATTGCATTTGAAATAGAAGCTTTATTGGATGAAGTGGATATGGACCACCTAGAGTGGGTTTAGGTCTCGGCTCCATGAGTGGGCGAAAGTGAAATGTTTTGTTTATTACTAGTGTTAATGTGAATTTCACCGTAATGCGCTTTGGCAATCAGATTTAACGATAAATTCCCCTGGCAACATGTTTTATTTGCCAACATCATTGCTGAAGATTAGCAATGATGGGAACGCGCACGCTATCGTACCGTTTTAGCTGGGTAAATAAAATTGTGTGAACATAAAATCATAGTGTTGATGTTCAGGAAGTATTAGCACAGGAAAGCTACTTGGAAGCAGTGAGTGGGATAAGATGGCTATTGAAAAAACTAAAGGAAATCAATTGCATATTTGTGTATGCTTATATTTCCTTGTTATTATGGGCGATAGACCGAAATTATGCCATGAAAACTACAGCTGTAGAGGAAAGTATGGGTGGCAAATGCGTCCATTTTGAACACCTTTTTGACCGAAGGAACTAAAAGTGCCAAATGAACCTTCTAAGTTAGGTTACGGGAAAATTCTGGAAGATATTTGGACCGAAACGATTTCAAGAACACGCCAGAGGAAAATCATTTTAGAAGTACCCTACAACGGCCACGAGTCGATGATATAGTAAAGCGGATTCTAGTACAGCAGAGCTTACTATGGACAAACTAGAAATGAGGAGAAATATCTCGAAAAATAAATATTCTCATTAGAGAGTAATCAGCTTAACAGCCTAACAGCCTAACATCGTTCATACCGTAGAGCACATAAAGGTATATAGATAAATATATCAGAAGGAAAGTCTTTACCAGATCGTGCTTCAAAAGTACATATATCAAAAGAGCAGAATCGAAAAGAGGGAACACGCATTTGACAACAGTACAGAAAAATAATAATTGTACACTGTAGTCAAAGACAGCTCTAGTGTGACAAAACCAGCATAAAACCAAACCTGGTGATTGGATGTGATCCTAACTCCCATCATATAAAATGGGGTAGTACTAATATTAATAATGAGTCGCACTTTGAATTCCTTATTGTAAACAATTTACTAGTAGCGAATAGAGGCACAGAATCAACTTTTGTAATAAGAAACGGGCAAGTAGTTATTGATGTTACTCTAGTAAGTAACTCAATTATTGTCGAAATTGATCAGTGGAAGGTTCTGAAAGATGAATCATTCTTCGACCACAAGATCATCGAATTTTTGACACCAGACAGCAATTCTCTCTCAAAACCATATAGAAACCATAGGAAAACTAACTGGGATATTTTCAATATGGAAGTGGAGATTAAGACAAGAATACTCCGGACGAATATTATGCATGAGAGTGAAAGTATAGACATGACAACTAATAATATTGCTTGTCATGTATATTCTCATATTCTTTGCTCTTGAAAGGCATGTCCGCTAAGAAAGTCGAGGAAAAGCAAGAAGACTCCTCCATGGTGGACAAACGAACTATACAACATTAGGAAAGAAATCAGAAGATTTTTTAATGTTGCAAAATATTAAAAAACGGATAGGAACTGGGAGCGATACAAATCCAGTCAAAGAAAATTCAAAACAGAGACTCAACGACCAAAACGTTGTTCATGGAGAACCTTCTGTAATGAGATAGAGCCCACTACTGAATCGGCTAGGCTTAGAAAAGTCCTTACCAAAGAATCAATCGCACTGGGCTCTCTTAAAGACTCTAACGGCCACTGGACAGAATCGTGCAACGAAACGCTTGAGCTCTTAATGAACACTCACTTTCCGGGAAGCACCTCCAATGGAACTGCCGACCGAAATGAGTACAATATAGAACATACAGCTCCAGCGGAAATGATAACGGAAAAAAGGATAAGACGGGCTATTAATTCCTTCTCACCGTATAAATCTCCGGGAACAGATGGCATCTTCCCTATGATGCTACAAAAATGTGAAGAACTTATAACCCTACATCTTAAAAACATCTTTCTAAGCAGCCTAACTTGAGGATTTATACCAAAATCATGGCGGAAAGTTGAAGTGGTATCATGGTCAATAGCTGAACCAAGAACTGCGGACTTATATTCAATCCACAGAAGACAGAATTGATTGTTTTTACAAACAAAAGGACAATACCGAAATTCAAAATGCCGACAATTGAGAGGATTCAGCTAAAAGATTCCGACTATGTCAAATACCTGGGGGTCATACTAGATAGGAAACTAAACTGGAGCATCAACATAAAGGAAAGGGTAAAGAAAACAATGATCGCATATCATGCCTGCAACAGGATATTCGGCAAAACCTGGGGTGCAAGCCCTAAAATCATCATATGGCTTTACACGGCGGTAGTAAGACCGATATTGACGTATGGCAACTTGGTTTGGTGGCAAGCGACGAAAAAAACCATCAACCTTAAGCTTATGATAGCTCTTCGAATAAGCCAAACTGGAAGCTGAAAACCCAGTCTGATAGCAATATTGTATGCGCAGACTACATAACCCCCCGTCTTGACTTTACAAGACCATTTATCATTTACTTTCCCAGTAGAGAAGAATGGCAAAAAAAACAACCACCAGTGAATGGATCAATGATACCTATCTACACGGATAGCTCCAAGATGGACACCGGCGTTGGCGTAGGTTTCCTTTCCGAAATTCTCGGAATGTCCAGTTCGATCAGACTACCTGACTACAGCAGTGTTTTCCAAGTTGAGGTCCTGGCAGTGACAACAGCTGCTAAAGTTGCAGTGAGGGCATTACCACACACTGATGTTATATTCTTCATTGACAGCCAAGCGGCAAAAAAACGTAAGACTTTGCTGGGTTCCCGATCACAAAGCTGTGCCGAGAAATGAAAGAGCTGATGAACTGGTAAGAAAAGGATCATCACTTGAACTAAACGAGGCAGACACTACAGTAAAAATCCCACCCTGTAATCTTAGACAAGCGATTGGGAACAAAACACTTGTAGCAGCAAATGAGAGATATTACAAATATCACACAAAGAAGATGACTTGCAGCACGGACGACCTATGCAGAGACTGTGGTGACGAGGAGGTGCATGAAGATACTCCACTCTTCCTCTGTCACTGCCCAGCACTCTGTCAAATCAGAAACAACATTCTGGGAAGACATTTCTTGCAAAATTTAGAAGAACTTTCCGACAAGTCTTTAAAAGATTTGCATAAATTCATAGTTGCCTCAGGATGGCTTGAAGATCCGTAGGTTTTTCATAGGTTCTATAGTATGGGAGGTATAACCCCTAGGGGCATCACAATGGATCTCTTCCGTCAACCCATTAACCGAACCTAACCTAACCTACTGCGGGAGTTCCACAGGGATCGGTCCTAGAGCCGTCATTGTGGAACATTATGTTTGACCAAGTCCTACGTTTAACGTTGCCTGGCAGAGTAACGCTAATTGGATTCGCCGATGACATTGCCGTCGTGATAGTAGCTAAACAGATTCGTACAGTTGAATCAGCTAAAAAAAATAGCTACTCCCCGGATAAAAGATTGGCTAACAGCCGCCGGATTAAAACTAGCCAACCATAAAACAGAAGTTGTCCCCATAATCAGTCGAAAAACTGTAGAGTTTGCTTACTTTGTTTGGTAATCAATCAATCAGGCCAAAGAAGCAATATAAATAAATAAAAACCTTGGAGTAATGCTGAACAAAAAACTCCAGTTTAAGACACATGTAGACCACTTATCCAAGAAAGCCTCGCAAATGCAAAAAGCTCTCTTCTACCTCTTACTGCCCAACATAGGGGGACTTGGATACGCTAAAAGGATCCTACTCTAGAGAGTTATCACATCAGATCCGTTGTATGCCGATTAAGAACGAAAGAAACCAAAGAGAGACTGTCGTCAACATTCAGACTCTGCGCTCTACGGACAATCAACGGCTTTCGAACCATTTTAGACGAGGCCGCCTTTGTTATACTTAGAATGGACTCCATCGACATCCTTGCAGATGAAATGTCGACGGTTTATAACAGAAGAGCTTAGAACCAACATGACGCCAATAGTACGAAGAGGATCAAAATTGAACAAAAGGCAGTGTCAGCAGGTTTGTGGCAAGCTGGTTGGGTGGGACAATGCAACGAAAGGCAGATAGACATACAAACTCATACGGACAATCCAAGCTCACGCCACGGTGGTTACAGCAAGTGTGGACAGCTCACCATCCTGTCCCGAATGTCCAAATCAAGATGAAGATACCGAGCATGCAGTGTTTTACTGCAGACGCTTCACGGCATGGATAATTACTCTGCTTCGTCTATTATGAATCCACATGCTGCAGTCGGAAGAGGATTGGACGGTAATATGTGATTTCATAACAACTCTACTGAATGAGATGCGGAGCGTAGAGGTGCTAAGAAAAGCAACAGAAGCAGCAGAGTCTCAGAAGCAGGTGACACAAGACGAATAGCTTCCCACCGTCACCTGGTGTAACTACAAACAAAAAAACCATGACATGGGCCAGTACAGACTTTGTGATCGACATGATCGTCAATTACTTTCTCATACATACATATGAACCTACCTATACATAGGCAAATACATAAATACATGTGTAAGTAGCAGAAAAGAGCCCTAGAGGCATTCACCCAGTCAGTTAAGATTCTACTATTGGAAAGGAAGAGAAATACCTTTAGATACTCCTCGTTATAGATGTACTACGGCGTAACGATTTTCGATTAGGAAGGTAGCTGAACATTACATACATTTCTATGTATGTACATATATGCACATGAAATTAGTGCATACTGCTGTAAGGTAAGGACCTTTCATACCTTCGACCATAAAAACACACCCACAGCAGACTGACATGCATTGGTTGTCCCTTCTATTCTCCCGCCTCCATTACGTCCCACTTGAAGACCTTAATTTTAATTCGTCCTTTCCACCACATATTTCTCGTCATTCTGAACATTATCATTAACCAAGGCAACACAATAAAAATAAACATTTCAAAGCAACGAAACAGTGCAAACTAGTTTTACACAAAAAGATCCAAACCACTCAACATAATGACCATTCATAGAGAAACTTCCACACTCCTACAAAGTCTGGCTGTGAAGGAATCTGGAAGCTGCTTCCAGAGAAATTATCAACATCACTCTCTACTCAGCCAGTGCTGTTCGAATGTGTACAAGAAAACTAATTTAATCCTGAATGACTGTTATATCCAACGCCAGGCAATAGAAGCAATCGCAATTTCTTTCCTCTCTCCTGAAACACAGTCATTGCATTATATCCTGGCATGTCATTGTACACCACTCACTGTGTGTGCGCTACATATCGTCACAATTACAACATCCAATTGCAGCACAGAAAGCGCTGAGAAAAAGTCGTCCTAGTCGTCCTAGTCGTCGTCGTCGTCATCCTATACTTTGCAACTTTGCTCCGTTTCCTGCAGAAGGATGTGTGTAGTGTAGTGCACTAACAGGAACAAAAAAAAAAGAAAACGAAAAGAGGAGTTCATTTCGTCTAACTGCTCTGGCAGTGTTGATGGGATCCTGATGGATATAAAACTATGCATCAGAGTAGTGCAAAAGTGTAATAAAAAACAGTGCGCGCAGCACTACACATACAGAGAAACTTTCAAGGCAGGATAAAGATATCTTATATCCTGATTGGAAATAGAAGGTGGATGCAAGTGGTGGCAATCACATTCATTCGTTGGTGGAGTAGCAGCACCAGCAAACTGTGAAAATGAAAAAGTTTCCTCGTTCTGTGTGTTTTTTTTTTTTTTTTTTGCGCCAGAGTGTGACAGGAAAGGATCATGAGCAGATAGTGTGACGAAATAAGAAATCCTAAACAAACAACAAAACTATGTATAGGTTCTCCATACACATAGCGTAGTTGGAATCGATCCAATCCACTTGTGCGGGGACTTAGTGAAAGGATTTGGTGTGCTAAGCAGATGCAGTCTGGCAGACGGAAGGGAAGACATTAGAATTTGATTCGCAGACGTTATCCTTGGCGATTTACGTTTTTGTTTGTTTGTTTGTTTGTTTGTTGAAAAACGACAGAGTTCACGAATGGAGTGGGGAATCCTTCAATTTAAAACGATTAAAGATGAATTTGTGGCCTTTGAAATGTCTCCCTTTTCGATGAAATGCGCAAACTATTACTCCTGCATATAAATTCATCTGTAAAATGAGGTTTTGTACATTTCTACAACTTCTACGAGTATTTTTAAATACCCCCAACCCCACTGAAAATATTTATGACATTCTGCCAGAATTACAAGGAAAAAAGGACACACAACCCACCATAATCAACTGTAATTCTTGCCTTGTTTTGTTTTTTTAAGAATAAAGAGGACATATACGAAACTACAGAATGCAAGGAAACAAAATGTATTGCATGTTATCCTTTGGAGGACATATTTTTAGATGACTTCACATATGAGAATGTAAAAATCCTTGCTCTTAATTGTGTGCAAATGTTTTTTCCTTTTTTTCTTTTTTATGCATAATTTTCCAACCAAGAGCAATAGCAGCAGCAGATCCTTAATGACCAGCACCACACTACCCGGTGTAGTCCTGCGATGGTCATAAGCGTGATTTGTTATGAATTGCATGTGCTGCAAGTGTCCAGGATCTAATGAGTTATTTGCTATCTCGTTTACATTCTTGAATGCCTTCTGCCTGCAGGATGTGTTTTTTAATTTATGATTATTGCAATTTGGGTTGTTGTTCCTTTTTTTGTTTTAATGAATACTTGCATTGTTTTCGCTATTGGAGATTTTCTTTGAAGGATATGATAATAACATGCCCAGGAGGCGTGTGCGTTTTTTGTCATAGTAATGGACCTCCTAGTATATTTTAAGATTTAACGCTTACGTCTGAAAAGAGTAGGAATAGTATTGAGAATGCTATCCTGGATTTGATAAAGTGTCACAAATTATGGCGATTCGCGTCCAACTACTGTTGCTTTGAATGTTTGCGTACGAACAGTGTAGTACCATAGTGCCAACATCCCAAAACAGAATATTGGCAAACGTGTCTGCTATAAGGAACAGATTTCGATCAACGTAAAGCACTGTCCGCAGTTTTTGGGATATTAGTACTTTTGGGTACACTTATAGCAAATAAGAAGGGCGAACGTTGTAGATTCAAGTAATAGTAGAATGACAGTTGGTAAATGCTTTCCAATATTCTACAAATTCATATAACGAAATTGGAGTTCCTCAAGGTAGCATACTTGGACCAATGCTATATCTCCTTTGGACCTACGAATTACCAACAATGCGGCCATTTTCTCAGTAGGAGAGACTTCAAACAATCCTGATGGATTTAACGAAAAAGAACAGTAGACAAAAAATGTAAAATAAATCTTAACAACTCCAAGTGACAGGTGAACTTGCACATTGGGAGAAAAAGAAAAAAATTAATTGGTCAGGTCTGATGAAAAAACAAAGAAGTAAATGACTATGGAAGATTAAGTTAAGTAAATTGGGTACCCTTGTTTACAAGGAGTTGTCAAAGGCACACTAAGTCTAGCAATGAGTTCATTGTCCCCAATTATAAGACCACTAAGAACCTAATTTCAGCCTTCGACAGCTGAACTAAACCCACCACATATGTATGTGTTAATGTCAGGAGTTTATTCAGCTCAATATTTCGTAGATCGTCCAGTTGGTCAAGGAAGTAGCATCTTTTCTTTTAGTGGTTAATGTTAGACAATCGCATATCTAGTGACGAATGAATTTTATTTCCTTTACGTTCCTGCAGTTCGTAAAGAAGTCGTTATGAGGTAGTCCTAACCATGCTGTATGATTGCCTATCACGTAGTGCCCTGTCTTGGCAGCGACAGCTGTCCAAATATCCCTGCGACTAAATTTCATGAGATCTGCAGTTTTCTTTTTGTCTAGACTGGCCATAATGATATGGCTGCAGTACATGTATATTAAATACCATTCCTGCTTGCCTCCTGGTTAGATTCGATGTCTATTTGCCTGTTCAAAGTGTTAAATGGTGTACTAGGCTCAGAAAGGGTTTGCGAGGAGCTTATATGTGACGCTTTTTCGTTACCTGGGATATCCATGTGACCCGGTACCCAACAGAGAGTCTCCTTATTGACCACTGAGATATTGGCCAGTCTTTTATGCACATTTTTACGAGTTTAAACAGACCTTACCAATGCTGACGCTTTAATGGTTGCTTGACTATCAACATAAATAGTGAGTATCTTACGAGACATATTTCACTCGATAATCATGTCTGCAGCTTGCAGTGACTTAGACTTGAAAAACGTTGGAATCGGCCTTAAGTCTAAAGGAACGAATTGATTTTCGAAAGTCGCAGTAGACTCCAGCACTAGTACCTTTGCACATCCATTTTAAATCCATCGGTATAGATAATAAGTTCATTCTTGGTACAGACCATACCGTCATCCCGCTCATCCCTGCTGGGAATTCTTATAGCGGATCTACATCATCTCACTATCAAATTATAATTGGTACAGTTTGATAGTGAGACGATATAGTCCGTTTTCGTCCGGAGTCTCGATATATTCCACAGGTTCATAGTCTGGCTTCCCTTAGTCTTAGCGCTTATCTTCCGTGCTGATGCAAGAAATGACAAGTTGAAGAATATTTAGTATTGTTTCCAGAACTGCTGTTGGCGTTTATCTCATCGATCCCGTTACCCCCAGACGCTTTCAAGATGGTGTTTCTTCTCGAGGGCCTTCCACCAAACAATCGATCCGTAGGTTATAATCGGTCCTACCAACACAGTGTATACCCAGTATACCACTTTAGGTTTGAATTCTCATGTTTTCTCGAATCCTATTGGTATTGAGCTGTATCTTATGAAAAGCAGAACCTAGGTTTTCGGGTTTACTTCCAGACCTTGTCCTTTGACTATATCACTCACTAAGAGAAGCGCATGATTGAGCTTTTCGCTGATAATGCGGAGAAACTTTCCTGATATCAGAATGGCAACATCGTTGGGGTAGGTCGCTACGTTGAAGCTATTGCTTTCTAGTATTTTAAACACTTCGTCCACTACTAAGAGGTGCATACGTATATATGTAAGTGGAAATAGGACTCCGCCTTGGAGGATACCCCGGTTGGCTCTTGGCTCAATCCACCTGCATATTTTCGGATCTAGTTAGGCATCGTTAAAAGGAAGTGATGCGAATGTATGAGAGCACAAGCGCTCTCACGTTAGCCTGTTTCTATCGAATCCCTTAACAGACCGCGTGCAGCCCTAGACTGCTATAAAGCAGATATCATCGCCATCCAGGAAATGCAATGTGATGGGCCGGGCAAAAAGGGGATGAAAAACTGTGACATCTATTACGGTTATTGCTACAGAGATTCATCATACGCGGCAGACTTAGGCAAGAAGTCTTAAGCTTTCGACACGTAAGCGGACAATGCGTATTAAGGCTAAATTCACCAATATAAGCTTAATATGCGCTTGTGGAGGCATGAGAAGAGTGTTTCTATGAGCTCCTCGACAAAACATATGCCCAATATCCTCAGTGGCGATTTTAACGCCAAGATAGGAAAAGAGGACATCTTCGTTAGGACAGTTGGCAAGCATACACGACATCACGTCTGACAACGTACTTAGGCGTATTAACTCCGCGGAGGGACGTACCGTCACTATAACAAGCACGCGGTTTCCTCATCTCAATATTCAAAAGTGGACATGTCTCCTGATCATCAAACAGTCAACCAAATTGATCATATTGCGATCGACGTAAGACATGCCTACAGTATACTAGATGTCCAAACCTTCCGAGCAGCCAAAGTACGAATCCGGGTATCCCAAGCACCACAACGAAGAAGAAATACTGTGATACGATACCTACAACGACAACAAGCTGGAATCGCAAGAGATATCCAGAATCTTCACTAAACGCGTATCCCGAAATTTCTCAATGATTCCTATGCCGGAGCATCATATACCGAAGACCAGTGGCACCGCTCTTAATATGCCATCAGAAATGCCGCAACTGCTGTGCTGGGTTTCACTCGACCATCACCTACAAACCCATGGTTTGACGAAGAATGCCGGCAAGCACATGCAGCTAAACAAAAGTCATAAAAAGCGGTATTCTCATAGGAGTCTGTCCACGTACCATCACAGTTCTTAATAGAGAAATCCTGTTACGGAACCTTTGCGAGGACCTTTCTCAAACGAGCTGCCTCTATGTTACATTCAATAGAGTCGCAAAAGTTTCTCCAAGAATTTTTGTTAGCAAATCTAATTTCTTTTTTGTGGAGCTTGACGTTATCTTTATGTGTTGACCACTCAATAGCTCCCTCCTCCTCCTCCTCAGCGAGGTTCCAGCTACGTCTTGCGGTACGCTGATGATCTGATGTTTTTGGATTTCACCGAAGTTGTGAAACAGGGCAGGGCCATCCGAACGAGCGTTGGAACTTACTAGTAAAATCATCTATCTTTATATCGATTCCTTCTGTAGAGCTAGGGATTTGTTCGGGTGCGACCCTAAGAGTTCTCCCCAGTTATTCGTTGAATCTTTTGTAGTTAGCTTTCCCTGTCAGGGGTATCTGAGTTTAAATTGAAGGGTATCCATCTATGATCGGATAGTAATCCCTTGTCGAAAACTCTCCAGTTCGAAATCTTTCCGATATTGTTACCAGATAAGAGTGTAATATCAAGAACCTCCGTTCTATAGACAGTGATAAATGTTGGTGAACGACTACAGGTAGTAACTATGGAAAGTCAAACAAACAGCCAAAATGGTTTGATCCACCAATTGGATTGAGTTCATGGCTACACCACTGTGGGTAAGAAAAACCTCCGTAAATCATTGACATAGCCTGGAACTAGGACACAAACCACAATTCAGAGTTGAACCACTATTAGAAAAAGTCGATTTGGTTGCTCTCTGGTTCTGGAATTTCAATCACGAAGGAACTACTATACCCAAATGAAATGATTTCCAAAATGTAATTAAGCCATTGTAGCCTTATTTAATTAGTAGCAACTTTAATCACTTAACCACGGCGGCACTTTCAGAATGATGTGCCGCCCACAATTGCAAGGACACCAAATAACCAACTCTCAACAGGAACTACCTTATTCTATTACTCACTTGGTCCGAAATAGCTTGCCGCATGTATCACATATGAACTTCTCATCAGTTGACCGTTCCTGTTTGCGCTTCTTCACACCACCAACCGCGTGTAGATACTGCATGTGCTCCTTGTAATTATGCCGGCGGGAGAATGAACGTTTACAGATTTCGCATGTGAACAACTTTTCGTTGGTATGTTGCCTTAAATGATGTCGAAGTGAATGTTTCGAGAATAATTTTTCACAGAGTGGGCATTTCAGCTTTTCCGAAGTCTCCAGTGCCTGCGGACCATCTGTGTGGATAATCCGATGGAATATGAGCTCCGATTCATAGGCAGAGCTGTGGAAGAGTGGAATTTTTCAATTAAACACAAATTATGGGGGAGCATGCTCTTACCAAAATGTGCAATCTGAACATTTCCAAGATTTTTTCAATGAAGAATCCTTTTTTGCCGAGGATGGTTCAGGCTCACTGGGTGGTTTTGAGGTAGAAGGTCTGCACTGTTTGTACCTTCTGTGGCAGCTAAGCTCTTGTGCTAGGGTGAATGCCTCGCCACATAGGGGACAAATGTGCTTTGCCTCTGGGTGAATAGTGTTCAAATGTGATTTAAGTTCTAATTTGGTTTCGAAGGACTTCTTGCAGTAGGGACACTTTCGATATCCACTATCGGTTGGTTCGCCTTCTTTGGTTTCGCCTGCAGCTGGTGACTTAGGGGGTTCTAGTTTAATAGGTGGTAACTTGGGAACTGAGGACTCGACAGAAGTTGTCTTATGAACTGGAGACTTGGGAGTGGGTTTCACGTCCTCTTTTCTACAATCTGGATGGGCTATTTGATGCAGCATAGCTTCAACTTCAGATGACGACCTAAAGCAAGGATAAGTAAACACAAATTACAGAGGTACTAAGTAAAACTTACACATGGCCACACTTTTCACATCGCAGATCCTCAGAGATCTCATCAACAGACATTATGTTGGCATCTCTTTTTGCCTCATGCAATTTTTTGGCTGACTTTTTCTTATGGGTCATTGTCTTACGATGCTTTACGGCCTTGGTAGCACTATCAAAGTCCACCTCGCAAATGGTGCAGTAGTACCCCCGTTTATTATGTTTAAACTTCTCATGCCTCTGTAAGGCTGTTTTGGACTTCAGCACCTCGTCAGGACATAATGCACAGCGGTACTTCGATTGATACTCATCGGAAGCTGTTCCAATTGGAACCACTTTAGCACCGTCACACCGCGGTGCATGCTGACGTAATTCCATGTTGAATCCAAAGCCCTGATGGCACTTTGGACACTCAATGGTCACCTTCTTACTGATGTAGATCGGAACTGACCGATTGATGGCCAGAATGACTTCCCGATGATCGCCTCCCAATAGATGACGCCTCATCTGATTGTTGTCTTCACACTCAAACCGGCAGAAGCTACACCAGAACTTACCAGGACCTTCAGTCTTATCACGATGTTCAACTGAATTCCAATGGTTTAGGAAGTTCTCTTCGGTATTCGCATAGAATCGACATGGAGTACACTGGAACGGTGACTGTAGGACTATTTGGTGGATGTTTTCAAGAATCATGCGAAAGGAACCCTCAGGATTCAGTGCCATTCGAACGTAGTGGTAGTGAGAGATTAGATGCTTTCCCACAAGGAACTTCTGCATGCGATGCTTGCAGATTTCACATTTTATAAAGGTTTTGCGACGTTTTCGTTTGCCAGAATCTGCTGCAGGGGGAGCTGGTCGCTCTAAAAGCAGTGGTGGTGGTCGAAGGATTTTTTGGCAGAGTTCCAACTCTTTAACAGCGGCACGTTCTAATTCTTGTTCCGTTGCGGATTTACGCATATGTAAGCTAGACTTGAGATGCTTCTCGTAGATGATTTTGGTCTTCAATTTGCGGCAACAAATATTGCACCAAAAGTCGTGCGCTGGCGGTAGGACCTAGAATAGAATAGAATTTGTTAGTCATGTCAAAATGTATATGGATTGCGTGTATACCTCTTCCTTATACTCCAGCCTTTCAACTTTGGTTCCTGGAACCCATTTTCCTTTGGTATGTTCCACGGGAGGATGGGGATCATCGACTTCTACCCATGGTTCTTGATCGTCCCATGCAGGCGGTACTGATGGCTTCCATTTGCCACCACTTGGTGGTACATCACCAGGTTTCCACTTTCCACCGGTATGAGTATCAATGACGTCTGGTGAATCATGACCTTCGGAAGGTGCCAGCAATTTAGTGCCGGGAGTGAGCGGCGCAGGGATCAATTTTAAAGATTTTGACGATCCAGGCTTCCATTTGCCACCCCATTCCAGTTCCCAGTCTTGTGAATTACGCTTTCCGACAGAAGAAGATAATTTAGAAAATCCCGGCTTCCATTTCCCACCAGTTTCAGCTTCTAAGACGTCTGAAGATTCTCTCTCGGGTGATTTCCACTTTTCACCAATTTGAGGTTCCAACGCATCTGACTCTTGAACATCGAGCGACTTTGACTTGGCAACAGAAGTAGAACTTTTGGAAAACTCCGGCTTCCACTTTCCTCCTGTTTGGGCCTCTAAGACCCGTGGTGATTCTTGTACATCGGGCGTCTTACGCTTGCCATCGCACTTTCCACTAGTTTGAGAGTCGAAAACTTCTGGAGACTCTTGAATTTCGGGTGCCTTCCACTTAACACCAGAAGAAGATGGTTTCAAAAATCCCGGCTTCCACTTTCCACCAGTTTGAGCTTCCAAGATCTCTGGGGATTCTGGAACTTCGGGTAACTTCCACTTACCACCTGAAGAGAATTTCTTAAAGCCTGGCTTCCACTTACTTCCTGTCTCTGGAACTTCAGGCGATGCAAGACCATCTGTTGCATCTTTAGGGATGTACCCACTATTCGGTTTGAGTTTCGATCGAATTTGGGAAAGCAAATTTCTTGTTGGGGACGGATCTGCTTTAGATGCTACATCTCCTTGCGAAACTTTTGCAGAAGTTTTACTCCATTTGCCTCCCGTATGAGCTGGTTGGATTTCAGTCGTCGTTGGATGTCTATTTTTCCATTTCCCTCCACTCCTTGGGGCTGGCTGACTACCCGGCTTCCATTTCCCTCCACTATACGGAGTCGGTACATAATCTTCATCGTCATCATCATCTTCATCGAAGTCCTCATCATCATCATCGTCATCGTCACTCTGCTGGTCAGGCTCAGGAGACTCGTGCGTGAAGGCAATTGGCTTGAAAATCGGTTCGAATTTTTTCGATTCACTAATATCTCGGACAACCTTCATCAAGTTATCGGCATTGTTGTGGGCCTCTTCTTGCCAGTCACCCTCCGCCTCATCTCGTCCAGTTGAGAGCAGCGTTGCAGTGGTTTTTCTAGTGAGGATTTGCTGGCCAGAGTTGCCTGTCTTACCACCACTACTAGCCTGAACGCTTTGCAATTGTAGCGATGAGAAAAATACATCTGCCCCGAGCTCATAGGGCAAATCATATGGATCACTTAAGGTCTTCGATGTCTTACCCCCTGTGGCGTCCGATTTAGGATAGGTCGACGAATCGGGGTAATCAAATCCACCATAGCCAGGAACAATGGTCGTGCGTGGTGCCTTGCCGCCACAATTCGTTTTGCGATGTTGGACGTAATTATCAAGGCCGACAATTGTGGCACTACACTTGATGCACAAGTGTGTATCATCGAGGTCCTCTTCGAGCATTATAATTTAGCGTGTGTCCTAGGAAGAGAGATAAAAGCAATTAAAAACATCCTGTCTTGCAAAGAGAAAAAGTCTTAATCACTACTACCACCGCCACACATTTCGCTGTCGTCATCGTCATCGCTGTCGTAACATAAAAACTCTCAATGATAATGTCCTTGCAAATGAATCAGAACCGAGGAGGAGAATGAGCGCGATGTTCTGTCGCGTGATATAGACATATGCCGTTGGAGGGGGTATACGGGGGAGGCAAGGCTTCCGAAAAATTAAACCATTATTCGCATTTGTCACCCTTTGTCCTTATGCTAACACACATAACCAGTCTGGAATGGGTAGTAGGCTAGGGTGAGCAGCGACAGTTAAAAAGCAAAAAGTGCACCAACCAACCATTAAGAACGAGTTATCACCCAATTTAGCACCACTAGCGCGTTGTGACAACAATTTTGCTAAAACTGGTTCACCATTAGGCTGTTTTGCCACTGATGAGGGATAACAAGAAGGGGATGGCTTTTGCTATTCATTTCTCAGTTTAGAGGGTGATTTGGCAAAATTGTCGGATACTATTCACATATTATCAGTGAATGCTTGTTCTGTGGTTTCGTAGAACAGACGGATTTTATGTCTATAATGGCAAGACTTTGAGGGACAGCTGATGAAAGGTATGTTATATGCACATGTAGGCTGGATAAATTTAGTCTACAGACTGATAGAGTTGGACATTATCATATAGTCATGGCGCCTGGATATAAGTTCGCTCTTACAGAATACAATTTAGCACCGAAACGATCTTAACAAGCTACATGGAGGAAACGCTACAAAAACATTGATAGTCATTGACAATCTTCTAGTAGATCTACAGAGATCAGGCTATATCACCATTGGTTATGCGAATGGCTTGGTGATATTTATTATTGGTAAACACAGCACGACCATTTCGAGCGTCATGCAAGGTACACGTTTTAAAATGAAACCGTTCTAGTAGCTTTTACAAAAAGAAGATTGGTCAATCTAGGATCAGTGAAATATCTTGGCGTCATCCTTGGTAAACGGCTTAGCTGAATCAAGTCCGCCATCAAGCGCGCCACTAGGGCCAAGTGAGCCAGTAGACGCATTTACGACAGAACTTGGAGTCTAAACAAAAAATGATACATTGGATGTATACAATGATGGTTAGGCCCGTTTGGAAATATTGAAATATTGGACCATCTACGCCGGTATAATGATGTACCGGCACTGGACCCTAGAGGTCTGATCTGAATCACAGACGAAGAGAAGATAAGATGGAATTTGGAGTTCGAGCTGGTGTCTTTTAACTCAACATTGACTGATATGATGCAATCAGCCCTTAAACTGCGGACTCCATGTCTATCCGGAAAAAAACAGAACTAGTAGTACTGTTTAGCAGGAAATATAAAATTCCACCCTTCAAACTGCCTAGGCCTGCTGGAGTGGAGCTTTCCCTCTCGGATCGCGCAAAGTATCTTGGTACGGTACTAGATAGAAAGCTTCATCTGCAAGAGGACAGCGGGAAAAAAGTGGTGCCTGAAACCGACAATGATGCACTGGCTATACATTATGGTCTGACACCCGTTCTAACATATGGGGCTCTTGTTTGGTGGAAAGCCAGAATCAAAAAGAATACACGTGATGTGTTGACCAAGGTACAAACAATAGCCTGCATTACTGGCGCTTTACACACTACGCCCACGGCTGCACTCGAGGCTTTTATGTATCTTTTACCACTGGATCTACGAATAAAATTACAGGCAGGTAACAGTGCGATTCGTCTCACTAACGCAGGGTTCTCCAAATCTAGGTATACCGGACATAGCTCTATTCTTCAGGGATCATTGCCCAACATCCCTGACGAAACGGATGAAAGTCTTGGTACATTCGACTTCGATACACCCTACGAAGTAGTGTACCCAGATAAGGAGGATTGCCAAAGGAAAAAAGTTTCGATTGGAAACAAAATCTCAATTTACACGGATGGTTCCAAAACTAGGGAGATTCAGGGTCAGGCAGATATTCGAGAGATATGGACCTACATGTGGCTCTAAAACTTCCGGACAAATGCAGTGTGTTCCAGGCAGAGTTTCTGACTGTACTTAAAGCTGCGGAACTACTCGAGATAGGATCAGTATTCAACAAGAATATCGCCATCTACATTGATAGTCAGGCTGCGCTAAAAGCGCTAGAGTCCTATATCATTAAGTCTGAATTAGTCAGGAGTTTCTGCACAATGCTTAGTTCATTATGTTCGCAGAACCGAGTCAGATTATGTTGGGTTCTTGGACAATGATATAGAAGGTAAAGAAAATGCCGATGTACTGGCCAAAAAAGGAGCAGAACTCCCAGTAAGTGATATACTTGAAGGCATCAGACCACTAATGGCCGTGGCTAAGAGAATTATTCTCGAAAAAATCATCAATATGGCCGACATAAGATGATCAAACTTAGAAGAGGACAGGGTCTCTAAGTTAAATCGGAAAAAATCTGGAGAATTGATAAAACGAAGCAGATCAAAGCTAAGAACAGCGATAGGGATGCCTTCTGAGGAAGCACGCCATGAGATTAGGTTTAACAAACACGGACACATGCAGGTATTGTGATGACCTATATGTCGCAGAGGATATCACTCACATATTATGTGAATATCAAGCCGTTGCGAGGAGCAGAGGAAAGTACCTCGGAAGTTACTTCTTCAACAATCTGGATGAGGTTGGTTCACTGACCAAAATTGAGGACATAATTAGATTCTATAGGGAAACTAAATGTATGGGCGAATTGGTTTAAGATTTCCTACCGTGAAGGTTCTCTAAGAAGATGGGCCCACTATGATGGGCCCACTATGGTGCCTAGTGTTTATGATGAACTCATAACTCTATACAACCTATAACCTATAGGCTTCCTTGATCGCCATGATTTCCGTCTGAAAAGCGCTAGAATGATCTGCGAAGCGGAAAGATCGGAGAAGACACCACAACCCACAACCTCGTCAGTCTTGGAACCATCCGTATAGAAGGGGACGGAGCAGTGACACATTTACGATGCTCGTTTCGGTTAATTAACAGGATCGTCGGTGTGTAGTCGGTGTATTTTGGGGTAAAATTGAGGAGACCAATGGTCGAAGAGTGGCACTTATGATAGCTAGACCAGTGTGAGGAGGCTTTAAGTCGGATAGTCGCACTCGCAACCAATTTCTTGCCAATAATATCTAAGGAAAGGTGGAGAATAATGTCCAGCATTTTGTTTCCTATCTAAAATGAGATCCAAGAATTTTGCATTATATTTATCGATGTCCTGTCTATTAAAAGAAGCATAGATTCTTCTTTTCTGATCTAACTTAATCAATGAGTAACAAAATTTTGACTACAAGGACAACACCATTCGTATAATTGGCAGAATAGAGTCGGATGTATGCAAAAATACGTTCAACTAAATGGAGTCCTGGATACCATTAGCCTGACATAGTATTTCAAACAATGAACTTTCAAACTTAATAATCCATACCTTGTCCCTCTTGGAATAATGTCTGCAAATTATTTTTCAAAGAACTCCCTCTGGAATCCTTGAGCAAACATTTTTTTTTCTTTTATCGAGATTATGCTCACACAACTCTTTAACCTTATTGCGTAAATCTTCCAAAGATTTTCATCCGAATACTTCAATCACATTAAAAATAAATTTCCCATTGAAGTGGAACAATGAAATCCTTCAGCATTTAAAAACAAGAAGCATCCCCTACTAACCCGCTAAAATGAAATAAAAAATTGAAAAAAAACCCTCTTGACATTTTTTCACAATTTATTTACTCTTTCGAATTTGTTAAATGGTGCATACTAAACACAAATAAAAGAAAATTCTTTACACTTTACTTCTGTGTGAAGAAGTACCTCAAAATATATAGAGAAATATTTAAAAAAAAAAAAAACGAAACACTAAACAAGCAGAAAACAGAACAAACACATTTGGCATCATCCCTCAGAGTTAAAAGCATTCAAAAGTTTTTCAGAGAAACTCCCAAAAAGTGTATGTTGAGAACACGCAGCCATTGCCTCTTCTGTGACGCAATTTTGTCACACGATGGACTGTAATAATTCAAAAATAAAAGTATTTTTGACAGCTAGATGGTCATAAATCTGTCAAAAAATCCATCTGCACAAATGTACAGTATAGTCTGTTCATTGTCATTTTAGATTCCACAAAGTGCTACTTAAGTGAAAAATGTGTCACTGCAGTTATCCACTTGGAGTTGTCAATCCTTTCAACGATGGAAAAGATCCTAAAGTATGTACAGAATATGTCATAGGATAGTGAGGCACACACCTAAGTGTGTACACACTCATTCCTCAAATACCCCATTAAACTGCTAATTACTTACTACGAGTATAACAACATGATGCTCATCGAAAAATTGGAACATAAATTCAATGAAGAATACTTTTCCCCAAAAACGATAATGTGCCACAAAATTAACTGCAATATGTTACACGATAATTGTTTTCATACGTACGCGACACTTGATAGTGTTATCCTTGCGCAGCTACACACTCACACATCCCCACTGCTAAGTCGCATTTCCTTTATAAAAGTTTTTCCCTTCCATTTGGGCATAGCAAGTTTAGCCATGGAAGCCCATTAAACATATGGCACACACATGTCATTGCTCATTCCTTTAGCAGCATTCAGCCATTTAACATCATCCTTGCAAAGGATAATAATGCTTTTTCTTCAGATAGACGGAAGAGTGCTACTACAGCCACAGCAATTTAATTCTATTCATCTCTTCATTTTCGCATAGGGATGGCGAAAGAAAACCAGAAGAAGGATCTACTTATTGCTTCTTCGTTATATTGCGATGTGTGACTCGGAATTATGTTTACTAAATGAGCAACAGAGAACAAGTTGAAATACATCTATAGAATGTGGAAGGATGAGAATAATAACAGGACAGGAATATAATGTCTTCTTGTTAGGAAAGATGATGTTGTTAGGCAATGTCATTTGAATTGGGTGCAGTTTGGTCTCTTTTTTTTTGTTCTTGAAGAGGCATGTGAAATGGTGGGAGGGGGTGGCCCGAATGGTAAAAGGAAGCGTTGACATTTAAAAGAATTCCTTCGTTTAAATGAGAAAATAATCAGCAGTACGGTTGTGCTTATAAGAAAACTGGCTTGGTTGGAGATTAAAGGTTAGTTTGCCGGTTTCTAAATTATATTTTATACGCAATACCTACAAAAGAAAAATGGTAGAAATGGGATTTCCTTATGCAACAATACTCCATTAAAGAATGTTTTATTATGTTATGTGTTTATCATTTGATTTTTTATGGCATAGGCTTGTATAAGCAGCTGAATGACAAAAAAGAGACACTACAGTCGATCATTTTGTAGCTCTGTTATTGAGACCCACTCTCAAGCATCAATTGTGCTTATTTTACATCCTAGTGGTAGCCATCAGGTACTGGTTGGTGTCCATCCGAACGCGACTTTATAAACTTATAAGCGCGAGTATTGAACAAAAGCAAAATAGCAGCACTATAAATACGATACCGGACGAACTTTCTCGATAATGTGAACGGTGGCGTCAGAACTTCACACGGAACGACAACGCTCACTTTTTATGACCTCCTACGGAGCTTGTCCCTAGCATGATGTCAAAATCATCAACTTCCAGAATGGCAAACGTCGACTCTAATCATTTTCTTGTTCCATCCAAATCAGACAGTCAGTCAGAGATTGACTATCCAACGAGAAGAAGCAGGAAACCACCCAGAAAAGGATATTTAACATTGGAAATCTTAGTACGACTGCAATTGCCAGCGTCTATAGAGAGCGCCTGAGTGAGAGAATCTCCTCTGTAGATTCACTATGCCAACAATCTATGGAACCAGTATCGCGACATTATAAAAGAAATAGCCGAGATCACAGTAGGCTACCAGCCACCATCCAAAAGAGCCCTTGTTATGATGATAGATGCGTGCGCCGGAAAAAGGTGACAGAAACTGTCCAAGCGCTGTAGCAAGGGCAGAAACGGCAAAGTATCGATCCAGAAGAAGAGGAGAGATAAAGATCCTGCGCAAAAGGAAAAGGGCTCACGCAGGTTACCGGCTCAAGGATATGGAAGAATCCCGCAATAGAAACAACATCCGGATATTTTTTAGGAAAGCCAAGCAACTGTCTGCTGGCTTCAAACCCGGAACGTAAGTAGACTCTTCGAAACAGTAAAGGACATTTGGTAACCGAAGCACAGGGAATAGTAGATGTGTTCAAGCAGCATTTCCAGCAGCTATTTAGTGGTAATCAGGTAGATAGAGTGATAGGACAAGAAGAGAATCGGCATCCAGTCCATGAAAAATCTATCCCCTCTCTCAGTTTTGAAGAGGTCGGCGCAGCTATCAAAAAGCTGAAGAACAACAAGGCCGCCCACTCTGATGGTCTACCAGCAGAGCTGGTAAACATGGTGGTGATGCTTTGGTATGGTGTATGCACTAAATCATAAACCAAGTATGGGTGGATGAAGCTATCGAGGTATATTCCTGCTTAATGTCGCCGTTCTGAAGCCTTCAGTGTGGCTTCCGAACCGGAAGATCAACGATCGATCAAGTTTTCACACTAAGGCAAATCCTGGAAAAGATCAATGAATTTCAAGTCGAGACCCACCATTTTTTTTATCGACTTCAAAGCTGTATATGATAACAGTCATCATCTTGAGCTCTACAAGGCGATGGCCGAAATCGTGATTCCGGCAAAACTGATCCAACTGTGCCGCGTGACGCTGGAAAACTCCCAACAGAAAAATTTCCACCGAACTATTCCAAACATGTATCGGATTTCGACAAGAAGATGCGCTATCATGTGACTTCTTGAATCTCGTGCTGAAACAGATAGTCTCAAATGCTAACATGGAAGGCACTATACTCACAAATCTGTCCAGCTGCTGTAATACGCAAGCGACATCGACATCATCTGTAGCTCCCAGCATGCGTCATAGAGGCTTTTACGGCCTAAAACACGAAACTAGTTCACCTTGAAGTAAATGTACAAAACCAAGTACAAGTACATGTTCTAAACAAACAAAAAACCATCTTCCTACTGCATGGGAAAAAAACGTCACTGTTGGCAACAGTAACTTTAATGTTGTTAAAGAGTTTACCTACTTCGAAGTAAATATCAATTCCACGAATGACACCTTAGGTTTGAGGCGACAAGGAAGACTAAACCTCCGTTTTAAGAATCAAGCGGATGATAGAGCACTTGGTCTAGACAACTAAAAGCAGCGTGTCTGGGATCGAAAAAAAAATGAAAGGCTGCTAGATTAGGTTCTTCGTTTTACCCTTGTTCACTTTAAGACCATCCCGTTTCACTACTCTACAGAGCAATAAACATCTACATAGACAGGCAATCAGCCACAAAGACATCACTTCCATCACAACCAAATCAAAACTGGTCAAGAGATGTAAGAAAGGAACTCAAATCTCTCAGCTCGAGGAACAGCATCACGATCTGCTGGATTCCGGGACACATGTATCTCCACGGGAATGAAATGGCCGATAAGCTAGCTAAAAAGGAATCAAATTAGAATCAAACAATCAACAAGCAGACCACTCGGTCCTAACTCCCATCAGTTTTCTCATGTCCAAAATTACTTCAGACTTTCGCAACATGGCCAACGTTAGGTGGAGTACACTCAACTTTGCCGCGCCTCTAGAAAACTTTGGGGCCAATATAACAAAAACAAAAAGGACTAGAGAACTTCTATCCTTAAATAGACTGTGTCTCAGGCAAAGACTCTTCACGGGTAAAGAACTCTCTATGCGACGATAAAAATGGTAATCATTTACGTTCATTGCAAAATATTTCATGCAATGAAATTCACTTACGCAATATCGCAGATGAGTGGCGCTGTCTTGCTAACACAACACCGTCGAAGTAGGTTCCATAGTAGTATGATCTAGTATGGAGCTTTAGGGAGCACCGCCTGTAACACTGTAGGTATTGTCTAGTTCCATCGACGATGTTGTACTTTTTTTTTGTAAGTGCTATTTCCCCATTATGTCAGGCAGATAGTCCTTCGCTTATTTTAAGGCTTTCCCTAGTCTTTTTTATTGTTTAACACCATCCAGACAAGACTTTAGATACCCTCTGACTTGCTATAAACATATGCTGTATGTCCTGTATTAACTGCAGGTACACAGTTTTTCTTACCTAGGTACACACACAAGCGTAAAAAATAGTCTCAGTCACGTCATAACCTTAATGACAAACAATCAGTTTCAATTGAAACTTTTGTTTTACAATCACTGAATGACCATAGAACCATAACATCAAGGACAACCACTTTTCATTTCAAAACCAAAGTCTTCTAAAACAGCCATAAATGCAACAATAGAACGAAGGTTTTTTTTTAAGCAGTATAGTGACTGTCTACACTAATGATAATTTATATCCCCTAATATTTTCCAATCATATGACATACAATGTTTTTTTTTTAGGAAACAAAAAAGGACCATATGACAATTATGAAAACAGCAGGACACACATATTTAAAACTTTCCAATTCCCACACCTCATTGAACACACAATTCTTCTTCGATTGAGAGATAAGATCCGACAGCAGGTTCTATTCGTCTAACAATTTACTTTCTCTATTGTCAGTGAGTGTGAGATAAATAACTCCACTATAGTTACAGGTACATACATCTATTTACAAACAAATAACAATTGGCAGGCAGCCATTTTTTTTCCGCCTCTTTTACTCTTGGTCTACTTTGTTCTCTGTTTCTCTGTTTTCCATCGGATATGATATCTAAAGCTGTCACTCAAATTTGACACAATCCGCCATCATTGGAAAACTGTCAATTCCATCCTATGCTGTAGCAATTTGAAGGGATAAAATAGAAATTAATCATCCTTCGCGGAGTAAGGGAAAAACAAAAATGGTTGAATGGTGTCGTTTTTGTTTGTGTTTTGTACATAAATCCTTCATCCCTTTATCCTTCGTTCAGTTGTGTGTAACAATTGAATGTCGTCTGTCAGATGGAAGAAACTTCGAAATGGAACAGACAACGTCAAGAGTTGAGAACACACGCACACACACATAAGGGTTGTAAGACATCAAGAGTGGAAAACAAAATAAATAAATCGAGGTGATAAATAAAATTAAGGGATGCAGAGACGAAGAGATTATGCTGGCTGTGGGAGAGTTTTCGGCGAAAGATATGGGTTTGAAATGGAGAAATTTATTTACGGAGGCTGGTGTTACATATTGACAGCTTGTTTGATTGTATCAAAGGGGTTCTAGATGTTCTTATGTCATTTTCGACTTAAATTGATTCAAAATATACTTTCATGAGGCAACATCCTAATCGAACTATCTCTGATTTATGTACCTAATAGCTCACCATACGGGTAATACTCTACACAATCCACGTTCCTCCTATCAAGACTCTTCACTTATCTAAAAATCCCTACTTTACCTACATCTCCTCCCATTCTATCGGTAAAACATCTCAATTTCCATTCAAAATGGTCATCTCCTACTGCTTAATGCCCTCTCAAACGGATGTGGTATTTTAATTTTAAAATTTCCACGATGAACCGACGATGGTTCCAAAAGCAACTCAATTTGTATCTCCGTTCGTTTCCAGAGACTGCACCACTACCCACATTGGTTGCGACCCACCTCTTGTCTATCTATCCTCCATGGTAATGATAATTGCATGAGAAGATAGCACCTAAGAGCCACTTCATCTTATCAGTCATAATTTCAACTTAATCAAGGCCCCAATCGCAAGTTTCATCGACATCGTATTCGTGGCAATAACAGTTCATCAATAGGTACACAAGTCCCATTGCATTGCTGGAGCGCATCTTGCTTAATACGAGTTATTTAGTTCATTTAACTGAGATACTCATAAATACCAGCGGAAAACGAGGCGAAACAGAAACAAGCAAAGGACCAAAGTAACGTCCCACTCTGGATGAATTTCATGGTAAAGTTTATTAAAAAAAAAAAAAAAAATACATCGTCAGCCATTTGTAGAAATTTATTTGATGGCATTAACTAAGTCCACTCGAGCATGTCCGATCACCTGCTGACAAATGCATTGGTAACGTTTCACATGTGTTACTGTGTAGCTGTAGTTGAGGTGATCCTTCGATTGAATAGAAGATATTCAGTTCGGTAACAAGAAAGTAACTATAGCAACTAAATATAGAGCGTTTAATATTTTAACCGTGCTGGCGCTGGAAGTGTTGCGAAAGGATTAGCAATCTTCTAGAGAGCTGAAAGCAGATTGTTTACATCCTCATATGCACATATCTCGTTAACAAAGGGACAAACAAGAGTTGTAAAAACTTTCGGTAATTAGGAAGAAGCTGGTTAAATCTAAGACATATTTTCGGCTGTAACTCATAATTGCATGACAATTTTCCTAGACGTGTCATTTCTTAAAATGGAGACTTCAATTGGCCGCTAAAATCGTGCGATTTAACACGATCAATGATTCTTGCAATTAAAGAAAAATTTGTGAAATACAGTCACAATAAAAATGTAATAAAAATTTCATCAAAATAATGTCGATTTGTGAACAGAGCAGAGGCGGTCATTTGTCCAATAGGGTTTTTCCGCTATGCGTAAAGTTAGGTGCGATTTGTTTGACGTTTCAACTCGTCAATACTTGGTATCTAATCATAGAAAAGTACTTAAATCCCAAAAGTACATAAAGTCCATTCCTGATGAAAGCCCATTCCCGATTCAATAGCTTTCTTAATAATCAAAATTGTCGCATTTGGAAAAGTCAGAAACCCGAAACTGACATTTACGAAATGCCCACAAAAATTGACAGTTTGGTGCAAGTTCCCTGCTGGAGAGGTCATTAACCTTTATTTCTTTTCAATGATGCTGACAATACGGTCACAGTCACAACCGGACTTCGTTGACTGATTATTTTTAGGATAAATTGGAAGAAGATGACTTAGGGCACATGTGGTTTAACAAGATGGCGCCACACGCCACACAGCTGGTCAAGCAATCAAGTTATTGCAGATCAGTGACCGTGTTATTCATAGAACAATAAACCAGAGACTTCATCTGCAACATCTCACATCTCAACATCTCAGGCCAAATTGCCGGGATATCATTCGATCTATGCGAACAAGTCATGAAAAAATGGGATTAGCGGATGCACCCGTGCAGACGTTTTCGTATATGGTTGCTTGGGTGGTTGTCCACGCTCAACAGGGATACACTTAGACTAAAAAGAATATCCATTGTGATAGCACTATGAAAAAACCGGATTACTAGCACCGGAGACCTACATAGCGACTTCCCCATGGAACAGGAGGCAGGGCAACCAATTTCGGTGTAAACCCATGCCGAAGAAGTATGGTTCGCATTAAACCAGTTTGACCCGGAAACGAAGCTGAATATTTTGCCTAAATCTAGTCTAGCTAGATCGTTAAGATCATCGAAGCAGTACTCGCCTAGGGTTTTCTTTCTCAAGACCTCCTCATTTTTTTCCTCCTCTTCCTTGTCTCTACAGTTTTTACAGAAATCGTTGAAGGGAGCACCAATCCTTTTGACATGTCTAGCTACTAGATAGTGCCCTGTGAGGACACCAACTATCTTTCTTAGATTTATCCTATTGACGAAAATAAGTCTGCTGGTCTTCCTATAATCCAGTTTGGTCAGATTTGTTTAGAAGAGAGACATGTGCTGATATTGTTCCACCTACTGTTTGCCATTCTTATAGCTGCAGTATCTAATTGGAATTTTATTGATTTAATAGGTCACACAGTAGCCTGAGACCCAGCACATGGATACGCAGCATAATACTGGACAGAGGTAATGAAGAAGTATGGAATGAATCCAGCAATGATTAGCTAGGTATACGTATGAAAAATGATAGTCCTACTCGTACCGACATATGAGGCACTTAACTACAAGTAGTGCGTTTTGGCTCGGTTCGGTACACATATTGAGACTTCAGCAGCTTTAAATGTGTAGTTGTTTCATCGGCAGCCAAAACGACTTAATGCATGTTGTTAATGTCAAATAGGCTGATGTTGACCTATTTCTCGTTCCCGAAGTTAAGATTAATGTCGATAGATCCCAGATGACGGGGGCAGTTACTGCGTCAGACTTCTAAGCGGGAAGATCGAGGTTCTACTCAAAGACAACACCAAAGTTATTTTCACGGCTCCACGTCAGCGAACGTCTGACAAATATCCGAGAGCAAAATCGTCATGAAAATGATTCACAAACAACAAACTGCTCTTAGAATATCTAAGTTCCTTTAATAGTGTGAAGCATATAACAAGCACAGCATGAATAGTTTAGTAGTCAATTACTTGTAGTATTTTTAGGAAACAAGTTCTATAAGGACAAGGGATATCATGGATTTTCAATAAACCAGTAAATGGAGCACAAAATAAGTGCTATCAACTTAATTCTGGATAATTCTCAGTATGAAGATTTCTAATTCAATATACATAAGTATGAACCTTATCATCGACATTAGTTCTCCTGACCTGCAATCGGTCATTGGCTCCCCAAACTTACATCACAAGACCTCTCGCAGCAAAAGCCTCACCTAGAAGAAATCCCACACTCGTTGTGCCTCGTATTTATCAGAGGATGCGTGCTAATCAACCATTCGAATGTCGACGGCGAATATTAAGCCCCTCCTGCATCCTCTGCTCCATACATGGTTAATCACTCAATTATTCACCATCAATGGACGACAGATGAGAAAAATCCAGACAGAGTGAGCGCAAGTATATCATCCGATTTTATTGGACGATATCATGCCGAGATTTCATTCGACGACGACGACGACGACGATGACGATGAAGACGACTACAACAACAACGACGATGATGATGACCATGACCAAGACGTAGCTTGGTATTGCTATGACGATCATCATCGTCGTTGTGGCGAAATAGCTCATTACTCATTAGTTATTTGTTTATTCTCTTAGGATCTTAGGATCCTTGAAAATTAATTCACAAAACAAAAAAACCAAATCAAGAAAAATGGAAGGTACATAGATCCCCCGTGACAGGGTGTTTACCATCCCAGGCACTGCCACAAGATAAAAATCATTAATTTTAAGAAGCCACATTAATTTTTATGACATCCTCTTCTCGGGCAGGAATGCCAAGTTGCCAGGTTGCTCCCTGCGCTCTTTCGATCAACTGTGGAGAGACTTGATTAATAAATTTCAATGTAAGACTCGCTCTCACACGGGTCCTTATAGTCAGTCAGTCAATGAGTGAGGTGCATGAAGCAGGTACGCTACACAGAACACTGACCACAATCTCTGTAGAAGCACCAGTACCACAAGCAGCAGCAACAGCAGCAACAGGACGATGACGATTTATTGGCATTGAAAACAGCCGCCTGAATGTTGGCGTGAATGTTGAGAGTGCGAGTGCAAGCGTGCGCAGTTAAAATGGATGGACGGACGTACAGGACAACTTAATCAGTTGCGCTTCAGTCCAGTCTTACCGATCGCGATGGATGGAAGAGAGGAGAGATTCTTGGATGAGAATAGTTGATCGTGAAGAGGTGCTGCATGCAGCTGAGGCAGGTTTTTCAATAAGCACCCCTAATTAATTGCTGGTAATTTTTCGATACCTCTACCGAAACGAAACGCTCTGGGAATGTTGTTAGGAATGAGTTACATGAATTGGCTTTGGGTTAGAATGGTTGATTGGACAAGTGTTTTTGTTGAGAATGTTGAGAGTGAAGCTACTGAAATAGAGTACTCAATATTTGTTAGGGTTAGTTTAGGGCATATCGACGCAGATGATTTTCATCATGTTGTGAGTGTGCGTTTGTCGGTTTGAATGAATCGTTGTCACAGATAAGGTGGATACTCTTCTTCAACTTAAGAGATACTTAGACCAAAGGGTCCCTCATACATGGAACAAATGCTTTTAAACTAGCTTTTCACAATTAGGGAACGTAGTCAATGCGTGTTAGCCTGTGTGGATAACCAAGCTAGCATTAAGGGTCTTTGCCGCATCATTGGAACAAATGTGCCTAGGAGAGGATCACCAAACCAATTGATTATTATTATTTGGAAAAAGTACTTATTCACCGAACTTCCTCTATTTCTCTACCTGGCCTTGAAAGCTTGTTTAGTTAGTTCAGCGTATAAGCAGCGCCAAGTACTTATGAGTGAAGTCAAACAGCTCAAGAAAAAAATAATTCCATATTGGAGAAGAGTGGTTAAATGTTCAATTAATCAGAAATGCCAATATGTTCTTCAATCTGGCTTCACCAACAATCATTCGATCACCGATTAACTCCTTACGTTATGATCTTCATGTTGCGATACAAATTGTCTACTTTGCTATTAGTATAGTAGAGTAGTTTAGAAGAAATGTAACGCGTGGGGGTTCCAATGTCAATCGAGAATTCGCACATAGTGAAGATTCCTTAAACTGATCTAAAGGCATCTAAGAGCATCTATTACACATGTATCACAAGTTAATTCCACAATTTGAGAAACCCCATTCCGTTCTTGACAACTAGAGAATAAGCTCCCAGCACAAGCAGCTAGGAAGACTGAATCTTAGAGCCGAGTCTGAAATACAAGAACAAATCCTTGTTTTTTTTCAATAACTTGATTTAAATGTAGGATCTTGGGTACAGGAGTTCTTTGAGTTTAGATTTTAAAGGAGTAAATTGGGAATGGTTTCATATAATTTTCCCATTGATGCAGCTCTGAAAAAGAACTTGGTTTTAAAAAGGTAGATTAGACTACAATATTCAAGAGATTGACTGTAGATTAAGAGCGCCACTATGGAGTTATGGACACAAAAGTTACAACGGAAACTGGATTGAGTTCTGTTCAGACTCCTTAAGATTGTTGCTAGACACGCATTTTCCAGAGTGAACTACATAGCGAACAAACAACATGATTCCAATATCATCAGATCGTTCTCTCTCTTCATCATTAGCAGGACTAAATGGTATTTTTCCGATCATGTTACAAAAAACTAAAACTACAATCATTCCAGCATTTCGAAAACTGTTCCTTAGTAGTCTTCGATGGGGACAAATACCAAGAAGATGGAGAGAAGTTAAGGTTGTCTTTATACCAAAGGTTGGTAAAGCAAGGCACACAACCATGAAAGTCTTTAGACCAATAAGTCTCACCTCCTTCGTCCTGAAAACCTTCGAATGGAGCAAAGCATACGTACACGAAATTAAACGCGTGCAGACATTGCTGCATTGTGTCGTTAGCTCAGTTGAGAAAACGCTGAACAACAAAGAATACACACCAGCCGCATTCCTGGATATTGAAGGAGTCTTCAATAATGGCAGAACAGCTGTTTGGGAAGTGGGAAACCAGTAATAGGTCCAGGGATTCTGCACTGGAGGTGGTCCACGAGCCATCCACCCTTTTCTAAGCATTTTGGGAGTGGCCGCGAGAATCTTTCGGTGCCTGGATGCCTTAGAGATCTCTTCTATCTTACCACAAGAGTCTCCAGGATTTCCGTTGGGCTTTTATGATATTTGTTTTATAAGACTTCAAGGCTTCTTTATACGAAGTTCTAACCTAAGCTAATGTCAGAACAGATGCGGTGTGTAGGACCCTGACAAACCTCAACCTAGACCATATCCTAATTAACTGGAAAGTGAGCATGCTAGAGGAAAGGCATATTAAAACGGAACTAGGAGATACACCTCCCCTTTACTATGGATTCTCCATCTCAACGCAACACTCCTAAAACTTAGTGTGTATCATCAAAATCAAACTTACAGCATATGCAGATGATGTGATATTGCTAGAGACAGGCAAATTTCTTTTAACACTTAATGAGCAAATTGAAGGAGCATTAAAGAATTTGGACTCCCGGACCAGGAAATGTGGATTGGCAGTAAGTCCCTCAAAAAAAAAAAATAATAATACTTTTTACAACCAAGAGGAACATACCGCAGTTTAAAACTCACTCCGTTAGAGGAATCCCCACAGAATCTCCGACAGCGCCAAATACCTGGGACTACATAGTGCTCGACAAAAAACTAAATTGGGGAATGAATATCTAGGAAGGAATTCAAAAAGCCACGATAGCCCTCTAATCGTGTAGTAAAATTGTCAGAAAAACATGGAGGCCACATCTCAAAATTATCCTGTGGATGTATAAGGCTATTGTAAGGCCTATTGTAAGACATTGTCCTTCGGATACGCCATTAAACAGTAGGCTCATCCAACAAAGTAGACAATTTTGGTTGATAGCGTTTTTCCGCACTACATACGCGTTGGCTCCTAAATGCCACATATCGTGCAACAAAGTCACCTATGCTCTAGATCATCCGATTGTAGTTCTTTCGGTTCAATCCTTTTGTTCTGTGTTGCTCATTTCACCCAAATAGTCAGGGGAAAGCCTTAATTTGTGATTTTTCCCTAAATTTTGGGACGAATATAACATCCACAACACTATGAGAATCGGTCCTATGGACTTGCCACACCTATAGTTATCTATGGCAACCTTGTGTGGTGGCAAGTCGCCAGCAAGGCCATCAACCTAAAGGCCATCACGAAAGTACAAAGTACAAAGCGTGCATTGGAACAACATCAACGGCAGGACTCGAGGTAATTCAACCTACACCCTTTTATAAAAGAATTGGCAGCCACAAGGACAACTCAATCGGAGGTCGAACGCATCAGGCCACACCTTCAAGAGTATGTAGGGAATGTAACAACAATAGACTACTTGACACCCTATCTTGACTTTATAAGACCTTTTACAAGCCTCTATCCAAGTAGAGAGGAATAGAAAAACAGAGAAATACTAAGTCCAAGTTAGACTCCCGACAATAGACAGTAGCGTTTTCCAAGCAGATCTCTTAGCAGTAACAACATCTACCCGTGAGACTGTGATGAACTGCCTGGCTGACGATATCACCTTTTTAATCGTCAGCCAGGCAGTCATAAAAGCGACATCTGTTACAGAAATAAAATCGAGCTTATGAAGTGCTGTTGAGAAGTGCTTAAAGTTCTGGGAACACAATATAAGGAAAGACTCTCGGTCATCTGGATTCCCCGTATAAGAAAAAACTGTTTAGAGGCTGCGGAGATGAGAAAGTCTAAGAAGATACTACCCCTTTTCTGGAAAGATACTTCTTCAAGGACATCGAAGAACTGTCCGATAAACTTGTGAACACTATCTGCAGCTATAGTGAATAGACATGATGGTCACTATGGCCAATACTAAGTCTCACTATGGTCTATACTCAACTGAGTGCTGCAAAGACTCTCCTCTTAGTCAACCCAGCTACCTACCTAAGAGTTAAAGATCCATGTTATAAAGACCTTCCTCCTTATGCTTGCTCCTGATCCTTATCAAAAAGAGTTTGTTAAACTGAACTTTAGATCGAAAGTGTTTTAGGGAGTTTAGGTCTGAGAGAGGGAAGTGAATGAACGGTTGCCAGAAAAGCAGTTCATTTTACATTTGGAACGAGAAACAAGAGTCCATAAAATTAGACTTGGTGCTCCCTTCAACGATTTTTTTATACATAAACTGTAGAGGCGAGGAAGAGAAGAAACCCATTACACACGTATCGGCTTTGAGAATGAAAACCTTAGGCGAATACTTTTGCAAAGATCTCAAAGATCTAGCCAGACTTGACTTAAGTTGCTTTGCCTAGGTTCCGTTGCTGGTAGTCCGATTTATTTCGTAGTTGTATCACCTTCTTTTCATCTAAATACGTCCCTGCTGTATACTAAGTCGATATAGAATATTTTCTTCACTCAGGTCTGGCTAACTTTCTTTGATAGCTTGATGATCACTCTTCTTTCGGAAAACTGTTCCCTGTCCCCATGTTCTTTTATGATTGGATGATTTGGCCACTTTAAATAGATTGTACAATCAAATACGACTAATAGACCGCAAGCGATGCTTTCAACTCCCAAATGGCAGCAATCATAAACTCCATGACACGCACTACGGCAGCTGGTCAACAGTGACTTCCAACACTATCGCAGCCATGCCAGTTCATTACAACTAACATCAAACCATGCTGATATAAAATTTTATAACCCAAATAAAAACAGCGATTTGTTCTCCATTCTCTCTAGCTGTGCTGTGTTTGTCTCCCGGCCTTCCCCCGCGCCATTGTTACAATTTATAGCTCAATAAAATAGGCTTATTCCATCAATACACCATCTCCCCCCTGACCGGAGCGGCTGCGGAAATAAATTCCCGCGGCCTTACGAGTCGATTCCCGCTTTTTACGATCATCTCCTCGACAATGTGTGATAATTCATTAATTTTATTCCCCATCCGACGATAATTCGAGTACAATTTTCAAAATCAAATCAAAAAGTTGTAAAAATCCGAAAATGAGTTCCAAAATGTGCCAGACCACAGCGAAGAGGGGGTGACACAGAGGAACTCTTTAAAATCAATATACACTCAGAGAACTGGATTGGAATATCCATTAAGCTCTTATTCTTCCTCTTGTTTCCATTTTTATTCGTCTTTCTATTGGGCCCCGAACCGAACATCATCATCCTGTGGATGGGGGATGACACTGACTCTAACTCTGACTCGGAGTCTCTTCTCCTACCATGTATCATGTCATGTCCACAGCAATACACATTCCTAATTCAATATTTTATGATAATCGCCCTCGCTTTTGAGATGCGCCGCTACTCTGGACTTTTGCGTAGGTTTTCCGTCCACCAAATCACCACTTGTCCAGTGTCTCCGGAGGGATATGGAGGAACATTTTTATGGCCACATCATCGAATTAATCAGTTGACACATAAAAATACGCTTAAACACATGATTTACGGATGACAAAAGCCCATAAAAAAGAAGTCTCTCTGTCTGACGCTCGGTTGGACATTGTAGCAGCGGAGGAGACCAACGAAAACCAGACCACGCAACAGGGTTTCGCCGACCCCAAACCAACCGAAGGCAATTTGAATACATTTTTTTTTTTTCTCTCTGTTGTATCTAAAAAGAAAAAAGACGAAGATTTGTTAACATCTCGATCGTATATCATCTAATTTTCATATTTAACCACGCGACTGACAACAATAACCGGCGACGATGACCGTGCTGGTGCTGGGCATGATAGTGACTTCCTATTTTGGCGCAGGATGTGTTTGGTTTTTTGGTGTGTGCCCACGTGCTAGATGCTTGGCACGCAGCATTGTGGTGGCGACAATTGTCAAACTTTAAATTAGAAAATGTACACATTTTATGACCGAAAGAGGATTGAGTTGTTCCGGAAATTGTCTTCTCGTCAACCATACACATCAGTCCGACTGGCCGGCAGGGGAATGCCCACGCCCCTATACAATTCACGAATGCGGTTGTTTATGGGTAATTGGTGAAAATTATTGTCGCATGGGTGGAACGCATGCCGGAGTTTAAAAAGATGAAATTTGTCACCATGAGTTAGAAGGTATTGGGTATATGGTGAGCACCAAACATTCTACATGTATGTTCATGGGTCCATCCAAATGATCATTTCGGAGTATGTACTACGACAGTGAGATCTTAATTTGTAATAAGTTCTCTGATGATGCATGGTGGACGGTAGAAGAGTGTGAGTCCCGTCTAATGATTTCTATAGAAACTGCAGAAGGAGAAGGAGCTGTGGTATCCACATTAAGAAACACAACTTTGAGGGAGCAGGTACTTCTGAAAAAACCTAGGGGACTTATGCGTTTTAGGCATTTGACTTGCCTTCAGATCAAACAAACAAACTTCATCTTGTTCCAGGCGGCAGCGAACGAATTCCCTAGATGGAATCAACGGTGGCATCTACCAGTTCAGTATTAGAGTTATCCCTATATAAGCTGTTTCGACATATTTGAACACAAGGTCTATAGGCATCTCCAATACTGAGTCATAATGTTGTCAAAGAGTTGGTAGCGGATGAGTCTTTAATGGGCGCTCGTAACCCCAAAGCGGGTTAAGGACTCCGAAAAATTCGGCCCATTGTATAGGAGTATACACGGTGAACCGGGCCTCCAGCTTAAGGGTTGTGCATCGAGGTAACTTCCCTACCATGGTAAAATCACCTAGTTACAAAGCAACAACGAGCCTCGGAAAAGGATGACTCTACTGTGGACGACCACTGCAAACGAAATAATGACAACGACCTTCGGTTCTACACGTGGAATGTTCGGACACTTATCAGACCACGTGCAGTCGAAGATTAGCAGAGGTCCTAGACATCATAAGCCTTATATGCGCACATGCCACCACAGAAGACAAGGACGACGTCACCAAAGAATGTTTATACGAGCTCCTCGACAAAACTTATGTTCTAAATATGACGATAAAATCATATTGGGTGATTTTAACGCCAAGATAGGAAAGGAGATCATCTTTGGTAAGACAATTGGCAAGCACATCTGAAAATCTCGCTACGAATCCTATGACGCCAGCATCAAATGCCGAAGACCATAGGCAACACTGGCACGATGCTGATATGCTGGCCGACCACCACCACGAAACCCATTTTTGACGAAGAATGCCGGCAAGCAAATGCAGCTATAAGAGGCATACAAAGCAACGATGCACAGAAGTACGAGAGCGGCACTACGAGCAAAAGAAAAGTGAAGTTTCTTTATGAATGGAACCTCAGCATCGTTTGTCCGATCCACAAGAAAGGAGACCACCCCCTCAATTGCGCCAATTACATAGTTCTCAGTATTTTCAACATCGCGTACAAGATCGTAACTGCTACACCCGGCCCGATAAGTTCACAAAGTTCACAATCGATCAAAATTTCACACTTCGACGGATCCTGGAAAAAACTCAAAAAGTCGAAGTCAGTACTCACATCTCTTTATCGATTTTAAGGCCGCATATGACAGCATTTATAGAGACATGCATCCCTTTTAAACTCGTTCGCCTGTGCAGGATGACGATGGAGAATGGTCGCTGTCCCATCAAGATCGGTAACGATTTTACCGAGACCTTTGATGTCAAAAAAGGATTTAGACAAGGCGACGCACTGGCATGTGATTTTTTCAACCTCATATTTCAAAGGATTATGCGAAACTCACAAATCAACACCGGAGGTATAATTTAATATACGAAAGTTGCCAAAATGGGTTTAGCGGTAAACGAAGCCAAAACCAAGTTTATGCTGCCAACAAGAAGGTACACACAACGTCGACAAATTGGACAAAACGTCACAATCGACAGCTAAAACTTTGAGGTAGTAAGGGACTTTGCCTACCTCAGCTCTGCTATAAATTCTGCATCTCAGCAGAAATGAAACGAAGAATAACTCTTGTCAATCGCTGTTTCTTTAGGCTGAGAAGGCAGTTAAGTAGTAGAGTCCTATCCCGAAGAACTAAGGATACTTTATATAAGGCATTGATCATCCCAGTTCTACTTCATGGCATGTACTTTATCGAAAGTGGATGAAGATATCCTCAGTCGTTTCGAGGACAACGGACAACGCAGTGCGCAACTTAAGGCAGTTAGCTAAGGACCGGCCTGACTGGAAAGGCTTCTTATTGGAGGCCCAAGTTCTTGCATGGCCCATATTTCCACGAGCCAGTTGTAAAGATTCCTTAAGCTGTAATGCTGCTTTAACCGCTTACCAAAGCTTCTAGTGCAGCTGTAACAGTGGTTCTAAGGGCGCCCGTTATGCAGACGCAGGATAACCCTTGATTCTTCTCCAGTATTGCGATATGGTTCTTCTTTTCCAGTGCCGTGAACCAGACTACTACTCCGTACATATGAATGGATTGATCTGACGACTGCAGTGTATATAAAGTGCACAATCCGGCGCTGAAGACGCTAGTTTGGATCCATAGCTTTCCTAGATGAATAAAGGCATTACCAGCAGAGTTCTGTATCTGGCGTGATCTGCAAATTGGAATTCAATACCTTTGAGTTTTGGAGGAGTTACAAATGGTATTTTATACCTTCTTGTGAACAATACTAGTACAGTCTTGGATGGATTAACTGAAAGACCGACACTATCTGTCCACTTTGCAAATTTATTTAGAGCAGAACTCATCAGGTCTCTGACTTTAAGAACAGTAGTTCAAATAAAGTGCGAATATTTTTATGTTAGCAATAAGAGTTGTAACGACTTTCTATTCAATCACAAGATTCAAATAAGTAATTCCATTTCACAGAAAAACACATGTAGTCTATGTACCTGCCTACATATATCTTCATAAAATTTAATTGACTATACTTAGGTACTATATAATGTCAACCCTTACACTCATGGCATTTAAAATTAGGTAGGATTACCTTCGTATAACAAAGTACCCTCTCCAAATTGAAACTCATAACTTTTCAGTCCTGAACGTGACGTTTGGTGGGTTTTTGAGTCCACCACATCCACTCTAGCGGACAAACAACACGCAAACACCAAATTATCACCGACAAATTCCTTCAAAACTCGCACCGCACCTACTTACTTGCATACGCTTACTCCTGGGAGAGAAAACCCTCAAAAGAGGCTCTCAAACGCATTCCTCCGCAAGCATAACTCAATGTCACCGACTGCCATTGCCATATCCATAATTAAATGATAATGGTCACCACCAGGACAGAGAAGTATAACCTCCAATCAGTATGTAGAAGGAGGACTCTCCATATAGCGATACACAGGGATTCAATCAAGAAAATAACCCTCATCACAACCGATCACTGTCAGATTTCCAATTTCCAATGGTTAATTCCAATGCAATAACCATTTTGTGTTGTGTTTGTGTATTGTGTCCGTCGTCTGTCTCCAAACGTTAATTTCTTCATCGGGATGAGAGCAATCTCCTTTGGACAGATTTAACATTTCTTTTATATCCTCACAATTGGTCATAGTTGGTTGGCAGAGATGTGCGCTGGATAGACAACGCGCCGCGGCATAAGGATGAAGACAAAGTGAAAAAGAACTTTCTAATTTATAGCTGTCATTTCCAGTGTCCCGTCTTGTTGTTGGCTGTGTGTATGTGTGTCTCTTTCGTAAGACCCGCTAAGCAGTTGTGTCTTCATATTCAGTTGACATTCTTTCTGGAGATTTTTATAATTTTTTTTTTATTCCCCTTTTTTTTCTGGATCAAAAGTTTATAAAGGACGAGCAGAAGGTTCAGATGGCAGAAAACAATTTTGTGTCTACACAAGAGTTGAAGGCGACTCATTTCGAAGAGACATAAGTTTCTGACGTGAACTATGAAGAAAAATATTTTTTTTTTTACTGCAAAATAACAGAAGACAAGGAAGAAAGTGTCATGATTACTCAATTTATTGTGCGGAGATAAGTCTGGTGAATTGAGATTCGTGTCAGGTCATTGGCGAAGTTAACTGAACTGAGCAAAGTAAAAATGGAATCAGTAAGACAATGCCGTGCCAAGCGTCATTGCTGGGAGTGAAAATGACAAAAGAACTGTCAGAGGATTAATGGCAATGACAACGACCAAATATTTGGTTACCAATAGAACAATCCCTTCCACAAAGTCTGTTGAATATCACCTGACAGGCGAGATTTCTGTAACCCTTGAAATCATACTGACACTGATTCCATTAGACCTACATCTAAAGGAAAGCTGTTACTAAAAGTGCCCTACGCTTGACACAATTCAACCTTTGGAAAGAGGTCGACACGGTCACTACGTGTACACTTGGGTACCGGGACAGATTATATATCACCATCACACAGCTTCAACTCGAACGACAAAACCACCTGCCCCTCAAGGGAGGACTGGATAAACGGTACGGCAATCAACCCGAATAATACATCGATTTTCACGGATGAGTCCAAAACTGACGAAGGAGAAGGTTCTGGCATATACTCATCTGAATCCGAGATTGCTCGCGCACTTAGTCTTCCAAACCCTGGGAATGTGTTCCAAGCGGAACTCTTAGCAATTACAAAGTGGCACGAAAACTATCCACAAAACTCCACTTCAGGAAGCTGATCGACATATAGTATTCATCGACTCGACAGTCACGCCCCCATAAAGGCCATATCATCCACAGTTGTCAAAAGAAAACACGTAAAATGTTGCCGTGAAGAGCTCAATACTCTCACAGCAAATCACGATGATACCACTCCTTTCTAGGGAACGAACTCGCGGACGAATTAGCAAGAAAGAGGTCCGAACAGGACCTGACAATGGTCGGAACATCTGATAGGTCCTAGTACTTGATAAATCTAATATATGATAGAACAAGCCTTTGTGAGACTAGCTAATGAGAGATGGAGAATGTACCTATATAACAATTTCGGAGGCCTCTTAGCTACTATATCTATATCAAGCGAGCTTTAGAAATAGCCTCTTGAACCTTCGAAACAGATGAGGTGCTGATTTGGGGATAAGCCGAATGATCACCTCTAACTTTCATAACATGGCCAACGTAAGGAGGAATACACTTTCCTCATGCCGCGTCTCTTGAAAACTTTGGGCTAAATAGGCCACAGCTGACTCTCCTCATGGGTACCTTCACACGGCACAACTCAATGGAGGCCCAGTTTAGACAAATGAGAATCAGCACCGCAGACCTATGCCTATGTATGCTGTGGCGACTCAGAGGTAAAGGACGACACAACACATTTCCTCTACGAATGCCCAAGCCTCAATGGAACTAGATTCTCAACCCTTGCAAATGTATCTTTCAACGACCTCAAAGAACTATCAAATACGCCACCTAAAACTATTCTGAAATTCATTATGAAAACTGGATAGTTCAGGAGGGCCGTTCCCGTCATGGATTAAGTATTGGACTTGGTCTTGTTCAATATTATCAGGTATCCCACACCGGGGAACTTAATGAATCCGTTGAGATCCGAGTGATACTGCAGCTCCGTTGAAGTTGCAGTCACCCTCCAACCTAGATGCGAGACTCTACATCACTTCCTCTGTCAATCCTGAAAGTATATATGTAGGTTTCGAAATTTTTGTTGAATAGAACCTGTCTTTTGGGACGCATTCTAGTTTATTTAGAATAGACGAGTGACCAGTTTGCAGACTGATCCACAAAAGAATTGCTTTTATGCGTATGGTCACATTTGCTGCCACATGTTTGCAATAGATATCAAGCGGTAGCATGTGGAACAATATGTCCATAGCCGCAGTTGAAGTGGTCCTCAGGGCTTCACTAATGCAGATGCCGTTCTTTCCACGCGACTAATATAAGTAGTTGTAGTGGATGACTTTATCCAGCGCAGTCCACTAGACGATTACGAACCGTGGTGACTTTCTTAACTCGCTCCAGGATGTTTGGTTTCCAACTTAATTTTCTATCTAGGATGAGACCTAAGGACTTTGCCATATTTGTGAACATCAGAAGGGTGCCCCTTAGATTCGGAAGGTCGAAGTTGGGAATTTTATACTTCCTTGTGAAGAGGACGAGTTCGGTTTTTTAAGGATTGACCCCAAGCCGCATTTTTTAGTCCATTTAGAGAGGTGTATTGAGGTGTTTCCCTGAGAAAGGCAATTAATTTGCACCCTTCTCCTTCAAGGATTAGAAGTAATTCAAAGTGAAAATTTAGTCTTCTGGTGTACCCCTACTGACGAACTTTTCAACTGAGGGAGCTCGCCCAGCTTTGAGTTGATGAACCTATTAGTAAGCAACGGATTCACCAATACTCCAATTCACGTCTCAATTCCAAGGTTGGACAGTGTGCCTGTAACTGCCTCTGGTTCGACGTTGTTAAACACTCCCTCAATGTCATGGAATGCTACTAAAGTTTTTCATTGCAATCGAAAGCAACTTTGAAGGATTACAATACAGAGAAGCAAACAGTACATGAAAGAGGCCCTTAAGAATTATCTAACCATATTACCTTCAGTAGATGGGTTGAAGGTCTTATTGTCACCTTAAGTACTCCAATGGTTAATTGTACATTATCATGCGTACTACACCTATCAGTTTGGAAATGTGTCGTTCAATTATGTCACAAAGTTAAATCTTAATGTTCTGGTAGGTCATTCATTTTCCCATAAAGGTGACTGATAAGCTTTGTAAGCATAGAACTACATGCTTATCGAGACTGTAGGCATAAATGGGCTAAATTATGTGTGTCGCACGTTTTCAATCAATTCTCGAAGATTAAAAACAACCATTCATTGCAAATATACTTCGAAAGAAAACATTTAAAAAGTCGACCGCTTTACCTGAGTTTAAAGTATAAAAAGGTACTCTACCGATGTGAATTCATACAGAGTTAAATAGTGTTCAGGCTTGCATTTATGTATATATTTTCCAAAAATGCATAACTTAAACTTTGGATATCTACTTATTACAATCCTCCTGGTATTGGAAATCAATGCAAAATCAAAGCCTTTTGAAATACAAACATTAAATGGCGCCACTGTTAAAGGTGAACTTGAACTTGCTGAAACGAAGAATCGTAATAAAATCGACAACAAAATTGCGGTAACACAGATGAGGTTGTTTGAAACAGAGCTTTTTTTTATATATTATTTGTACATTACAGAAATCAGGATTTTTTGACTTGTTTGACGATATATTTGATTACTTCCTTTATGATGACTCTGAAGAGTGGGAGGATGACGAGACGTATTGTAAGATTTATGGGAATATTTTGAAAGCAAAGATTTACTATTTATTTACTATTTTAGTGATTTGTCGAAATTGTACAGTGGTAGTACAGCCACAACAACCACCAGTGGCAATAACTCCACCACCAGTTATAACACCAGCCACACCATCAGCTACAACACCAACTACATCATCAGCTACAACACCAACCACATCATCAACTACAACACCAACCACATCAACAGCTACAACACCAACCACAGCATCAGATACAACACCAACTACACCATCCACACCAGCAGATGCAGGACCATAAACATAAAATGCATATAATAATATATAATATAAAATACTTTCATTTTGACGAAAACATTTATCAAGTTCATTAAAAACAGAATATGAAACAAAAAACAAAAAACAAAAAATAACTATTTAAAGAAAGTCTGCAACGGATCGCATATCAGCACTAAGTGGGCGTGGTGTACTATGTTTTTGGATTGAGATACAATGAATGCGTTCGGATTCCAAGTCCCTAGCTATGCCTAACTTTTTATGCATTCTGTTTAATGCCGTGTCCGATGGGCAACTAAAACTTTTAGTATTGTTTGGGAATCGAACCTCGAACCTCCCGCTTGGTAGTCCGACGCACCAACCACTGAGCCACGGTACCAATGACTATTTTGGTCGAAAAGTGGACTTTGACAACGAAAAAATGTAATGTTCTGATATGAGCTTTCTAAATTTCTTCAGAATTCATACCTACTCCAGATTTCTTGTACCAAAGATGGTATTTATTTGAAGGATAACTAGTCAATCCTTAGGTTTCTAACCAGCGGTGCTGAGGGCCCAGGTATATATCAAATATAGCTCAATCGTGGATCAGCCTGGCCCATCCACATAATGCGGGGCTCTGTGGGGACAGAACACCCCTTCACTTAGCATCTTAGCTACTCGTGGGATCAAAATTGTAAATCTGACAAAACCAAAAAAAAAAAAAACAAAAATATGCCTAAGACCGAATCTTAATAAAATACGGATACAGTTGGCACCGCCAGCAGCTCGAAGCACTTCAAGTGTGGAGAAGCTCTGTTCCCCGAATCCTTCCCGAGTTAATCAGTGCTATATCGTCGTTGAGCTCAGCTCCTCCAACCCAAGCTCTATGGCAAGGAAAATAAGTCGCTAAGTCGTGAGACTGCAGCGGCGTTTCGTATCCTAGAACGACTAGGCAAAAAGTCGGAAAAGGATTGGAGCCAGCAGGAGCGGGAATCCAACATCTGGGCAACCGACATCGTTAGCCAGTTCAACAAATTTATGAAGCTGCAGCATCTATGGAACTTCAAAAATAGGCGCACGATAATCGTCCACCGAAATGCGACCCACGCCAAACATCCACTTGTGGCACCAGCCACCCTACTCAAGGAGCTAATCCGTCTCATCGAAAGAGTAGCCTCTATGCCAAAGACTCATCGAGTCGAACTGGTTCAAAAAACCAAACTGGAGCCCAATATATCGTCGCGACATGAACTGCGCCCAGAAGGCGCAGATCCACAGACGAGGAATAAAACGCCTCGAAAAGATGAAAAACTCAACGAGCTCCAAGACACTCTCTAAGACGGTTAAGAATAGCCTCGTCGTCGCAATAGTGGATTTGTCGGACGATGAAGAAAGGATCTCCTACGAAAAATGGAAGCTGATTGAAGGCAGAGTGATGAACTGCCTTTACGAGCGAATTACGACTTATCCAAACTTTCTGCTCACCTTCAAAGGCACTGGCTGGCACCAGGGTTATGTAAAGCTCATAGTCTATGAAGACCGAAATTCGATCGATTTCATCAGCAGTATAGGTGAAATATGGCCAGGTGCCAAGCTTAAGTCAATGGACCGGAGTCTTATCCCGGAACCGAAGACAATAATCTGGGTTTCTACGTGAACCAGTCAAATTCCATGGTCTCATGACCTACCACACTCCGGACTTTCGAGCCAAAGACTGGAAGTTTATCAAAGAGACATCAAGCTCTAAGAAACCGGAAGAAGCGAAGAAAACCGACCACTCGCTGAAGACTGAGTCTATCTCACCTAAATCCAAGCTAAAGGCTTTAGGATCAAGTGTGATTTTAAGGAAGTAGAGGTGAAGCTCTTTGCTTCGACCAACGTTGTCGGTCCGTCCATATCACCTTACCCCGCATTTTGGCCCCAGGTAATGATCTATCATCTCCCGAGGAGGTTACTGTTTTGGAGTGGTCTGTACCAGACGACAACGATGCTCAAACTGGTACAGATTAACCTCCACTACTCCACTTTAGCTAATCCAAATATAACCTAAGTTGATATTCGACATCGCCTTAATCCAAGATGATACTGTCATGGGACTGAGGGCTCCAGGCTACACGGAACGCAGGGAACGTCCGAGCTTGTATTCTTGCTAAAGCCGCACTAAACCTTACCTTTCTTCCCCATCGTAGCACGAATTACCTTACATTAACACTGCTAAAATCATCACGCAATAACATCTGAAGACCCGAATCCGCCCCATCAACGGAGGTCAAAGCTGTGATAGAAGAAGCAAGGAGAAGGAATGGTGCTAGAGTGCGACACCAATGCGCACCATGAAGTATGGGGCACTTTCGATACTAACTCCCGAGGTGAGTTACTCTTGCCTCGCAAAACAAATACTATGCGATTTCTAGGTGGACTGTATCCAATAGTCACTCATTTTTCGATCACCGCTGTCTGGAATAAGAACTAGAAACATGCTTCAATACTGCACCATCAATTTTTTGCAATCGACGATGAACTGACTGTCTCAAACATAGCAACATTCTCTCCGCTAAACTATCCAATAGTGTGCATCTGATACCAACTACAAAATTGGAATTAGATAAGCTTAAGACTGTTCTAACCTCTTGTCCCATCACGACAAGAAAAGTAGGCAATCGTCCGCCGTTCGAGGCTCCTCTGGTGTAAATAGTATAAGTGTCACCGACATCAAGGCGTCAGCGTCTTATGCTAAATACCAGAGTAAGAGGATGATCCACCTACCTTACACATTGGCAGCACAATGGATCTTCTCATCGAGAGCCGGTTTCAACCAACTAGGGAGAATCTGTTTAGCTGGTCGTATTGATTGTTGAACATCTAGAAAGACTTGTGGGAAACTGATTCCAATGACTTGATCCAGTGGGGGATACTATAACATCTAGGTCGCTCCATTTCACAATTGGCTTCCAATTCAGCAAACCACCCTCTAGACCATTTCCATTTCGTACCTATGCATGATCGATCACAAACCATAAAGCCCATGCCTTTATGAGTACTTAAAAACGCATAAATTACTCCTCCCCGAGAGAAACCACACTTTAATTGACACTTCTCCACAAGACCCACCACAAAACGGACGACAACCCTAAAAGGGGTGATGTATGACGGCTTCTGTCTCTTGCAACAATAATGGCGAACAACGATCGGCGGCGGCGTTCAGCCATAACACCCTCACATAAAAAGAGTTATATTGCACTTATATGAGGGTATAAATAATTTTATTAATTAGCAGCCAGTATTATAGACAGACAAGGCTCATAACTTCGCCTAATGACCGGCCATTCGTTCGTAAGTCCCCTATCCATCAAATCATCTTGTAGATTGACAATTAAACGGACATAAAACGAGTGACCGTTTAACAACAGAACCCACTTAACTAAAGTCAAAGTCCAGATGCGCGTTCTAAGACTTTCTCTCTGTTGACCAACAACAACGGAAGAAAACAAAAAAAAAAAAATGTCAAAAAGTCAAAAAGTCGAAAATTTATGACTCAAGTGTCGTAAATTTTTGACATTTACTGCAAATCAATCACTTCAATGACCTTCTGTTGTATAACACACAGCGCGCGCATACAATAAAAACAAAAGCCGGGGCTACATCGCATGCAAACAACAACAAAGCCCGGCAAGGATATAAAAAAATACTTTAGAGGTCGTAAACGTTTTTAGATATTTTTATGACCCAAAGGGATGGACGACGACGACGACGGCCATTAAAATGATCATCTTCGACGGTAATCTGCTCGGGAGGTCTGTTTAAATTGTTTTGTGTGTTTGTTGTAAGCGCAGTTAACAGCTCCTCCCAGGTAAAAGTGCAATAAAAATCGGGACCCTTTTGACCACCACCACCGCTGCCGCCGCTGCCGCCCTGTTAGGGTGGGAAGTATGTATGGATGTATGTCAATATGGCTGGAGATTTGTGATTGGACTTGTGTGGTGTGTGAGAGAAGGAAGTAATTTTCAGGACATAAAACGATTTATTGCTCGTAAGAGATTGAGTATTTATTGTGATTTTTGTATAATAGTTGTTAAGTCATTCTCGGGGCGGTTTTATTGCTGGTAAATGGATGTATTTGGGAGGGGATATGTTGTAGGTTTTGAATGGGATTATATTATTGTGAGATTTTTGAACATTTTACTATGCATGCAACCAAGTTCAAATTACCTTCAATAAACTCAGTAATTGGCGTACTAGACACGGACTATCTGTCAATTCAAATCAAATAAACTTAGTAATACTAAGTCTGGTCTAGAGCTTCTTGACCTGATGAGTGTAACTCTGCAAGTTGTATATCTTAAATATCTAAGAGTGTATTGTATACCAAATAGAAGCACGTTGAGCTGAAATCGACTAGGACCTTCAAAACTGCCTGGCAGTGTCGAGAAGCCTTTGGTAAAGCGTGGAGTTGCTAGGGTGCACTGGCTCTAAATGCTTTGGTTGATTAGCCAACACTAAACTGATGGAAAGCCAAGAAAATTGTATGGACATCTGAATGTCATAGAGCTCCATTGTGTAAGTTATTGTCCGCGAGAGATTGGACCGTGAAAAATGATTGGTCTGTGAATCAAACTTTGAACCTTCAATTCAGTAGTCCAAAGCACTAACCACTGAGCTATGGCACAGAAAAGGGCTGAAAACCCAAGTCCTTGAACGACAACATTTTCATCTCAAGAAGTAGAATATAGCCGCATAACTCTTACAGACGAAACAATCCAGCTTATAAAACACTCACTCCCGATATGAGTGAAATAAGAACAGCAGCAGCTTTCTAAATATACCAAAAAAATGCGGCCTGGGAGTCCATCCTCAGAAGGAGTATTCCCCGAACAGTACAAGAAACAAAGCCTGATCATCCTACTAAAAGATAGTAAACCACTGCAGGATCCCTCGTCGTATAGGCGTCTATGCATGTTGGACACCATGGGGAAAATACTGAAGCGCATCATAAGTGAAAGATTGGACAGTGCAATCGATGTGTCTGGTTGCCTTGCAGATCGCCAGTATGGTTTCCGTAAGACCCGCTCTACGATCGACGCCATCGACGAAGTCGTGGATATCGCAAAAGCCATCGAATCACGCTGGATGTCAACAACGCCTTCAACACAGCAAACTGGAGAAACAACCTCCGAACTGTTACTGCCAAGAGAGTACCAGAGTACCTGAAGAAGATAATGACAGACTATTTTAGAAATAGGATACTGCTCTACGATACCGACGATGAAACGATGCAGTATAACGTCACAGGCGGCGTTCTTCAAAGCTCCGTATTAGGTCGTCTACTGTAGAACCTAATTTATGATGACGTCCTCAGACTTGGAACCCCGAGGTCTTCGAAAATAAATCGCTCCGCCGATGACATAGCAATCGTTGTAGTGAACAATCACCTTGAGGAGTTGTAGCATGACTGTAATGAAGCTATCGAAATGGTCCAGGATTGGCTAGTACTCATGGGCCTACAACTTGCGGAAGAAAAGACTGAAGTAGTACTCATCAGCAGCAAGCGAGTCATGGAGACTGTAAGAGTAACTGTAGGCGATCACTTTGCAGTTTCCAAATCATAGTTGAAGTACCATGGCATTACTTTAGAGTTTTAAACGCAAGGTTAACTTTTAAGCAACACATGCAGCTTCCAGCTGAAAAAGCAGCAAAACCAACGCCTGCCCAGGCATGGATCATGCCAGATATCGGCGGACCAAACCACAGGAACAGATTGCTCTTAGCAAGAGTTGCCGCATCGATAGTGCTCTACGGCGCCCAAATATGTGCTGATGCCTGATGAAGACGAAATCGTACAGGAAGGAGACTAAGAACAACCTCCTACGACGCGTCATGGTTACAATAGACATTCTTGCTAAAGAAGCTTAACGAACAACAGGACAACGGCTTCAGCGACGACTCGAATGGCAGCAAAGATGGTATCACTCTGATAAAGACAGATGGACGCAAAGATTGATCCCTAATAGAGACACTTGGATTAATAGGATGCATGGGGAGCTGAATTTCTACCTGGTCCAGATGCTTACTGCTTAGAGTCTACATGCATAGGTTTGGACACGAAGACAACCCATATTGCCCAACGTGCATGGAAACAGTGGAAGATGCAAAACACATTATGTTCCATTTTTTTCTAACGCAAAAAAAAAAAACAGAAAATTAAGCTGGAAACCCTACATACTGGAGCGAGTTGAGAAACGCATCAAGGCTCTGTACTGCTTTAAAAAATCTCTTGGAAGCAATTGGAGACTTCAACCTACTCATACTTACATACGTATGGCGTGATCGTCTGATGGACTGTTCTGAATAAAGCCATCTCCTACAACTACTTTAGTCGTGTGAAAGAACGAGATGTGTCTGCACAAATGAAGCCGCGATTAATTCCCTGGATTCGGTCACCTTCTTAAGATACGTTCTCAGTTAGAAGCTAGATATTTCATCTAAACATATCATTAACATTTGCTGTTAGAATCATATTGATTTTGATGTGATGTTTCGCTGGACCAAATACTATCTAAATTGTATGCACACTGATAATAAATTAAAAAAAAAAGAAAACATTCTGCAACATTTCATTCTGTATCCCCAAATATTATCCTCGAATGAAGAGATTAACTATGATTCATGCGATTATCTCTCTGAGAACCGCCATCATGAACACTCCCAGTCATCTCCATCCCAATCCATCCATCCACTCAGCCATCCGCATTAGGCCCACAACTTCAACCGTATACACTCGTATATAACATAAACATAATTTACGGATATCGCAACAAAAAAAAAAAAGAAACAAGGACCTCCATTTCAACTTATATATACATATACAATGTTTGTATGTAACCATAACTTATCTCTGAAAGAAAACAGAAAATCCTGGGTACATTCATACTATATCCTGACGGGCTTTGATGGAAAAGCAGGAAACAAAAAAAAAAAAAAGAAATGCCAACCAACAATGAAATGCGTAACAACAGCAAGAAGTACAGAAAATCAGCAGGCAACAACGCGCTTACACTAAAAGTCCTTCGAGACAGTGAACAACCGTCTGAGAACTGAGTCCTTCGATATTTCGCAATGCCTTCGCGCGCCTAGGAGAATATAACGCAAGAAACATGTCACCCCTGTTTTTACGCAATAATAAGAAATGCGTACATCAAAAAGTCGACAGCAAGAAGAAGAACAAGAAGAAGAAAAGAATTGAACTGCCAGGAGTGAGTGATTTATTGCCAACAGGACGATGACGATGAGAATGGCATGTCCTTTCTATGCCACGTTTCTTTTTGCCTTCCTTTTTATTTTTATTTTTATTTTCTTTTTTTTTTTGTTGTTGTCTCTGTGTTTGTTTTGTTTCATGGGGTGACAATGAGCTCACGGCGCGTCATGGCGGCCACCCTCATACCAAAAGTCCTTTGAATACAGTTTATGGTCTGATAATTGACGTAAAAACAAATGACATACGGCTCATTGAGGGAGAAGGACACTGTGTTTTTGGGTGACACAATATGTAGGATTCTATTGTCCGTGGAATGAAACTGTTACCGTTTCGATGCAGTTTTGGGTAATTGCAACGAAAGAGAAAGTTCGACAGGACAGTAGGCTAGGACTGTTTCACAATTTTTTTTTATTGGCAGGATTCTAGTTTGATTTACTGCCTAAAGTGGATTTCAGCGGGTGTTTCAGGAATCCTTTTTATATTTAAATGACTTGTTTACTCTGGGTTCGGAAATAGATGGCATATGATGTGATAAGCGTTTACAATATATAACAACAGCACGTCCTTATGCATAGAACCATGCAGATGAAAGCGACCGTCAAATAAAAAGATGGCAATTCAATCCGGAAGAGACCAGTCACAAGGACGCAAGTCTAATGAGTACTAACAATCAAGTTCTATCATTTGTTATCCGTGGAATGAACCTAAATGTAGGTGATAACATTTAAAGAATCGGAAATACACTGTAACTAAGTAAGTATGTTCCGCTCCCATGACTTAAAGTCATCGTGTCTGGTTGTTTGAGTCTGATCTACATTCCCAAACTCTGAATCGAGGTTGAAGTTGCTTTTATTCCGAAACCCATCAAATTCTCACATTTGAAACCAAAGGATCTCCGACCTATTAGCCTATCGTTCTTTCTATTGAAAACACTGGAAAGACTGGTTGTCATCCACCTTCACCAGAGCATTAGTCCATCTATGCTCTCTGCATCCCAAAAGCAAATTAATTGTAACAGCCTTGCACTCGTTAGTACGCATCATTGAAAAATCACAAAGGATCAAGGAATTTACCATGGTCGCGTTCCTTAACATAGAGGGGGCTCAAATCTACGGCTCTCCGTGGCGCGTCGACTAGAAGACTTGTTAGGGGGTGGTATCTAGTCCCCTCTTCTGTGGAATTTAGTAGTCAACGGTTTGCTAGTGGACATACATAGAAAGGACTGAATACAGAGTGGTTGCCTATGCAGATGATATTTCTATCGGAAATCATCCTGATACACTTAGGGAACTCTTTTAATGTGGTCTCCCACGGCTTAGGTACTAGATGGGCCTCAAAATGCGGACTGGGTAACCCCCTGTCTAGACAAAGGAGTTTTTCCTGAACCATGGAAGCTCCAACATTTGCTGCTGCTACCAAAAGGAAAACAGCCATCAGGGGCCTATTTCATAAAACTACAACACTAATAATTATTTGTGAATTCACTTGTAACTTGTAAATTATGTGCAAATTTTTGTTTCATAAAGAATGCCAATTCACTAATAACTACAAGTATGCCAGGCCTCTAACTACAAGTGAATTCAAAACTGTGGCGAGCTTTTCTGCTTCATAAAAATATTTGCCCAAAAAATTATTAGCGACGGACTTGTAACTACAAGTGGATTTCTTACAAGAGTAGAGAGACTAATAAAATCACAATATCACAAAGAAAGAAAGAAGAAGAACGGAAAATGCTTAGATCGCTTAACTGTGAAGTATTGCCGCAGACTCGTAGTTTTTCGCAAATAATTTTTAACTTGTAGTTACAGACTTGTAGACTTGTAGCATTTTGATCGCTTCACTTATAATTTGAATTTACTGCGCTACAAGTGCTGAAAAATGTTTATGGAACACAAAATTACAACTCCATACTTTGTGCTTGTAGTTACAAGTTTACAAGTACAACACTTGTAGTTTTATTAAATAGGCCCCAGGTGAACAATCGTCATACCGCCCAATACAATCTTTCGACACTTTGGGATTGATACTCGAACGCATAATATATAACAGACTGCTCGTGGTAGCAGAGGAAAAAGGAACACTGTCAGACCAACAGTTCGGATTCAGAAAATCGCGTTCTACAGTGGATGTCATAAGGGCAGTAGTCGATAAAGCAGCGATGCAAAGAAAAAGAAGGCGAGAGGGAAAAAAGAAATACTGTGCGATAGTGACTCTAGACATTGAAAATGCCTTTAAATCGGCAAACTGGTCATTTATAAGGAGATCGCTGGCCAGAGTGGATACTCTATACTACCTGTTGAGGGTAGTCACAAATTACTTCAGGAAATTGAGGTACCAAACTGATGAGCGCTACCCCTTCTACAATGTTACTGCAGGAGTCCCACAAGGATTGGTACTAGGCCCACTTCTATGGAATATTACGTACAACGGAATACTGCGCCTAACACTGCCACAAGGAGTTAGGATACTCGGGTTCGCTGACGTAATCGCCGTAGTTACCGAAGTAGAGTCAGCCACAAACAAAGCAATCGCAAGAGTCAAAGACTGTTTAGGATCCGCCGGCTTAGAATTAGGAGACCACAAAACGGCGGTTGGATGCAGAGGTGCTTTTATTGTATTAAACGCTCCCATGCTCATCAAACAAAAATTCATTTGGTTTTCTTAGTTGGCAGCTTAGGGTACATACTTATACAAATTAAAATAGAACATCTTTTGAGCTGATTACATGGTTCAAGTGTTCACAGAGAGATTTTCATTCCAATTTTAATGCATTCATGGAGTTTACCCCAGCTAAGCCGGTAACGTGTTCCTGCTTTTATTGCATTCCTATAGGTTAAAGGCTAACGTCGTTGTCTTTTCTTTTAAGAATTTTCTTCGATTCAATTAGCAATTCAGCATTTTATCGTCGTTTCTTCCTTCACTCTTGCTCTAAAGTCTAATAGATCCCATAAGCAATTAAAAACAAAAAAAAAAAACATCCGGACTATGCTTTATAAATTAGTTTAAATCCAGCAAATTACAAATATTTAATTACAAAATTTATGCTTATCGATTAAAAATACTGCTCCGTCTTCAATATCTTTCCATCAGAAGAGAAGAGACCAGCAGAGACGTTTTCTAAAGACCGTAAAACTTCCTCAATTCACTTGGTAAATAAATAAAAACTTTTACGACATTTAAATTGTGTCCACTGGCTGCACAATGCCCTCGAAAGTCAGACCCATACACACATAAGCGTCTGTAAGCTGCGTCTTGCAATAAAAGACAAAATTTTATATTTAATCCTGACGAAGATGATGATGTCCATTTTTACGATCGTCATCATCGTCAGAGAGATTCCCCCACCTGACAGTGAATGAGACTACTCACAGTGTCATAAATAAATTATTCAAAAAATTGCACACACAAACACAGCCGACATGCATGGAGTTGCATTAATTTAATAAACCCCATCGATACGAGTACATATATGTAAACATTAATTGTGTGTATCTCCCCCTCCGAGCGGTCTTGAGTGTGTCGTAAAACCTCCACGAATGGAATTCCATCAAAAAATGAAGCTGTCTTGCCATTTGCAGAAGGTATCCCCTGGCTGCCTGTGTATCCCTGGCTGCCTCATTTTTGATCGCACATCATCCCGAATGGGTGTCCATTGAGGGTTCCTTGAACCTGTCAAACGCATTCGAACAGTGATGATCACATCATCACGAGGAAAAGTTCCATCAAGTGATGATGGTTCGATGCGCAGTTTCAGCCTCCTTAATGGAGGGTAATAAAAATATTTTAATAAAATTTATATAAAATAAATATCCATCGTTAGGGTTGAATATAAAATATCTGCATTTGCGTCGGTTGGTCGTCGTTGTTGGACTGTAGTTGGGTAATCAATTAAATGGCAGCGATCAGAGCCGAACGGTGGTGTGGACGATGAAAAACTCGTAAATTTCGAGCGTAAATTATGACAGAGATGGCGCTGATTACAATAAATTTCGAAATTACCTTGTGTGGATGGATACCAAATGGCCACAACACGAGAAGGCGTATCGGCGTTGTTAGTGATATTACGTTAAGGTTTGACAGTTCGGGTTACGAAAATGGCTCTTAAGGAAAGTGTATACAACCACGGAAGCAATTAATGAGTGCAGTTAGTGGAATGACAAATGATGATCGACGATCAATATATGGTTAAATTTAGATATTGGAGGTTTTCATTTAACATTTTAACTTTTTTGCTAACCCAGTAAAATGAGTCTTTTGCGAAAGTGGGCATGGTATTTGGAAGATTTCTTCATAACATCTGACATTGCAGACGTCCCATTTATTCAATAGAGTTTATCAGCTACTTTCCGCGTTACCGAAATAAAAGGCGCTACAGAAACCGACACAATGCCTCGGATATAAGGAATGACAACACGTTGACGACTTTTGGCTACCATACCCGGACAAAGATTGGATTCTTAAATATGAAGACGCTCCTCGACTCATAGAGTGAAAAACCTTAAAACGCCAGATTCCTTCAATTGGAACATGAGTTCATGCGCTATATACTGAATATATTGGGAGTAAGCGACATAAGATGGTTGGATCCGGGTGAGTACCAATCCCTAACGTTCTACTCCGGAAAACCATCCGGAAGCCGTCGTGGATATGGAGTTGAACTGCTGCTAACACTCACAGCACGCAGAAGCCGGATTTTATGGCAGCCGCAGGATTTTAACGGCCAGATTCCGGACTAGAATATGTCGCGTCACCATTATAGAGTGTTACGCCCCAATGGATGGCTCATCTGCGGAAGAAAAGGCGACCTTCTATAATCAGTTGGGTGCCGTTTTTAATGCAACGCCCAACGGCGATATTGTCATTATGACACATGTTATGGGACATGGGCTAGGCAACCGCAACCGCTTATGTCGAATGAAGATCAACTGAAGAGATAGAATTTAATGATTTTTGCAACGCAAATCGGCTTGTCATATGTTTGAGTACAAAGCCTGCCATAAAATTATCTAAATGTCAACTGACAGGCAAGCGACCTTTAACCAAATTGATCATTTTACAATCAGTCGCCGTTTTAGAAGTAGTCTCCCTCCTAGAAGTCCAAAACAGATGTGAAGCAGACATGGGGTTGGTATGTGATCACCATCTTACGATAGCGACTGTTTAATTAACTGACTGCTGCCGTTCGAAGATCAAAACGACACAAGGATGCCCATGTTCAACACCGACATACGTAGTGATCCCTCAGTGCGCCAAGAACTAAAGGAACATCTCTCACGTGGTGTGGAAACATTCAGCAGCTCACTGCCCGCCACCATACAAGACTATTGGTATGCTGTGAAAACGGTTCTCACATCAGGTGAAGATAAAACTGTCGGTCGAATGCAGAGAATACATAGCGAGTGGGTTTCCAAGGTCACCTGGAGAAAGATCGATTAACTAAAACAACTTACAGTTTGAATTGCAACAATTCCAGCAGCAGGGAGTACCAATCTATAGTCCTTATATCACATGATGGTGGTAGCAGAGCAGTGTAGCGTGCGGCGTGATAAGCGCAATTACCTTAATGCGTTGGCTACTGAAGCAGAAGAAGCAGCAGGAAGGCGCGACAGCAGAACTGTTTACAGAATCACCGAAGAGCTGATAGGTGGTCACAGCTTTACCCAACACCTGATGAAAGGCTTAGACGATTCTTTGCTTATGTCGGATGAGGATCAACTGAAGAGATGGAAGGAGAATTTTGTTACGATTTCAATCCATGTATTCGCTAGCAATACTCAGGCCAAGTAAGAAATACCCGAATTCGCACCACATCCGCCAGAAAGGATGAGATCATTATCCCGATCGAAGCACTGAAAAACAACAAGGCGGTAGGACTTGACGCCATACCTGCGAAGCTATTACGAGCAGCGCCAACTGCATCGACCGATCTTCTGCACTCACTTGTTGGGACTACCTGGAAGGCCGAGAGACTGGAAAAAGGAAATGATCGTCAAACTCCCTAACAAAGGCAACCAAATGCAGTACGAAAACAGGTATCTGCGTGCTGCCTGCTGTGGCTTAAATAATAGCTAGAATTATCCTTAAGCGAATCAATGAGCACCTTGAAGATACACTATATGCCGAACAAGCAGGTTTCCGTTCTGGATCCTCCTGTGTCAAGCATATCAATACCCCTAGGATCATCATCAAATTGAATATCGTTCACCACTTCACCTGCTTTTCATCGATTTTGAAAACTAATGGCAGTTATTGAGGCTACATAGGATGAGTCTACACGTCACGTTTTCCATAGGGGAAGGAGCAATCCGATGGATTCTTACATTCGTATTTCAACATCTCGACTACCCTGACGATGTATGCATACTCTCCCACAGAATAATGGCCCTTCACTAAATGATATCGAATGTTGAGAAGGATGCAGATCTTATTGGACTGAAAATTAATTCGTTAAAAACAAAAATGATCAGTCTGGCACAAACTCATCAGTTCATACATATGTATATACATTTTCAATACCTTAGGAGTATATTCTCAACCGACTTTAGTCTCTGCGACCGTTCCGTTCCAATTTTGAGTCCGTGTTGCTATAAGGATGTGGTACTTGGAAAGTAACCTCTACCATCCAAAACAAGCTGCAAACGTTCGTTAATAGTTGCCTACGCAATATCTTAAAGACTTTCTGGCCAAACCGTATCTCGGAGAACGAGCCACAAGTATACAACGACGGAAGTGGCAGATTGGGTTGGACGCACTTTCCGAAAAGGTGGTCCATACCTAACATCGCGATAAAATCGAACCTACTTACTCAAGATGGCAGGATACGTGTCGGTCCTAGATACAAATGACGCAGAATAGTAAAAAAGGCAGCACGGCTGAGGCACATTGTCATAAACCACACACGATGGAGTGTATGCGTTGTTTAGGTCCTATGATCCACAAGGGGATACAGGACATAAGTAAGTAAAGTAAAGCTGACATTCATGAAATGACACTTTTGACACTTTTCCCAAGAAAAGACCGGTTAACATCAAAACTGGTTCGTTCGACAAAGCGGCTCGGGTGAGAGATGATTTATCAAGAAACAGAGATAACAGGGTAGTTATCCCTGTTAGTTTCACGAGGACAGAGGTTTAAGGTTTAAGAGGTTCGATTAAGTTTCACCATTGACGATCCTAGCACGCAAAAAATGGACATCGGATCTTCGGATTTGTATGTGGAATGTTCGCAGATATCATTACAATCTTACAAAACTGAGATGTATTGAGGTATGACAAAAACAGCACTTCTTTGGGTTCGGATTCGTCATCAGCGCTCAACTTAGGGAAGAAATTTTCAGCTTTGGGAACTTCACGAGCGATTGATGACAATTGGACATAAGATGCTCATATAGGCTACTTCACAAAATTTGAAGCTCAGATCGTCCTTGATGACGCCAAGATAGGAAAGGATATAATCTGAATCTGCTCAGAGACCACAAAATACTACTTATTTTGGAGCTACGATAGAATGCATCCACAATTTAATCTTAACACAGCCGAATGTAAAAGATTTTACAAAACTAAAAACAACTTCAACAACAAAAGATACTTATTTAGCTAGAGATCCCTCTACTCAGTATTCCGTTTCTGAAATATCATCGCCATGTCTTTTGTTGTCACGATTCATATTTTCTTTGTTTGTTTCTGTGTACATTTGTTTCGGTCGTTTTTATCTCTCACAGACCCAATAAGAGACGACATCAACCAGAGTAACAGCAGTAATTCAGGATATTCGCTTAGCATCCTCGCTCCTAAAACATATCAAATTTAATCCCTTTCGTAAATAATTTTCATAATATAATAAATTTCACCAAACAAAAACCCACTACCACCACCATCAGCAGAAGGAGACTTTAATCCCCTTTCACAGGAGCAAATCATAATTTTTCGTTCCCCCTCTCCTATTCTTTGCATAATTTTTTTTTCTTCTTTTATTATTTGGAATAATTCTAATCTCCTCATGAATATTCCGTTTCGTTTAATAAAATACAAATAGAGAGAGAGAAATACACACACACACACACATATACACAGCCATTGCCAACAAATGAGAAGTCTTCTAACAGCTCAAATATATACAAAAAAAGGACGAAAAATAAAAGGAATCAAAAAAAAAAACTAAAATAAAATAAATTACTTTCACCCGCGAAAGGAAGGAATTGAACTCTCAACGCTGGAAGAACAGAAGAACAAAAAAAAAAGGTCACGCGCACTCTGGCAAGTGTCCATGGTGTAAGAGGCTGGCGTAAAATGTTGACGGCACGGCGATTACAGTGACAAGGATGACGCTGACGACGGCGAAAGGACAAATGCGGGTGATGGAAAGGTCAAAGCAAACCAACCCGGCCACACCACCACCACCCACGCTAAGGGCGAAAGCAATTAAGAAAGCAGAAAAGCACACAATTTTCATCTGCTATTTCGCGAAAGAGCAGTTCGTCCTTCTTCTCTTCTTCTTCTTTTTTTTTTTTTTTTTGGTTTAGATATGCGTCCATCCATCCAACCACCCACGGTTGGCTCGTCCAAATCGTGATGTCCTTTTGAAGAAGAAACCCGTTATCATCATCACCATGATGAAATGGAGAACAAAGGAACCAGCAAAAAGAAAAAAACATAACCAACCAACCCCTATATACATACATATAAACAGGACAGGACAGGACAAGGGGGTGATGGTAGAGCAAAAAGGAATCCACCCCTTCCGGGCATTTGGTGATGTGCCATCAGATCACAATTAAAAGAATTACTAAATGTTCGTTCGTTCGTTCGTTGTCGTGGGTCTGATGGTTTTTTTTTTTTTTTTGTTTTTTTGTTGGTGGTGGCAGCCCAAGGGGGTTGAAATGTCTTTTTGGGCAAAAAGGATGTTTTGGTATGTGTGTGTGTGTGTGTGCGTATTCAGGGAGACTAACGTGTACCTAATCTAATGATTTATATTTAGGTCGCCAGCCATTCATTACGCTTCATAATGAGTGATTTATGCGTGCCCATGGACATGGAGGAAAATTATCCTAGGAATTGTTAAATGGGAATGACATCAAGTTTTACTGGATCTACGTTTGTATGGGTGTCTGTTTGTAAATTTAGTGAGTGATAAAAGTGTGATGTGGCATTTTAAGGAAATTGAAAGGGAAATATACGTCAGATGGGTTAGAAAAGGCAAAGAGGCTACTATCTTACTATTGCAATGGAATACCAGGATAAATGTTACTAAATATATTCAAATGACTCAAGATACGAGTAGATTTGATGCTGTACACCCAGATCGGGTTCTAAGAAGGACATCCAACTGCATCGAAATCCAATACGCATTTGAATTTGTGTACATATGTATGTATATGCAGAAGTTCGATATGTTTAATGGTCTTTTGCAGCAAGAGATGTCATTCAAACAAAGTCGGTGTCTAGCTTGCTTTTTTACGATTGTAAGCAAAGTCTATAGGTCTGTAGAGTTGACATTTCACAAACAGTGCCCTTTTATGGCGTCACAAAAGAAATGTATAATATATTTCTGGCCAGGATAGCACTGGACATGGTACAAGTGGAGTTGATACACTAATTCTGGTCGGTGACGTAGTATTTTAATGCTCATGTGTCCATGGGTCTTTAGCTTTAGATTTCATGGCAATATATTCGCCAAAGTCTCGAAAATTAGATCCAATGTCTAGGAGACATAAGTGTATCGTACTAGATCGCATTCTGTTTTGAAATTGCTGACATCTATCACCACACATGCCATTCAGTGTTCCAGATGCGGGACGTAATGCGCCCAGCAAAACGAATTGGGACAATACTTGTATAATGGATTTCTCAAGAATTTTGCCAAATGTAGGGGATCGATGTAGTCCGAATGGTGAGGTCAACAATCCTGTCGGGGAGGATACGTTAAATTCAAAATACAAAATTTTATATCCTCTAGTATCGATTAACCGCACTTAAAGTGATGTGTTCCTTAAGAATGACATCAAATGAAGCAGTGAAGACAAAACTGGAACACCGAAACCGCAGACCGAAACCGAATACGGTGGAGTAATATTTTACTCTCGGACTGTCTACCAAAGTATTCGGGTTCGGGTATCACTTAAAGAAGATGAGTCTTCTGGACAATGACAACTGTGAACTATGCCTTGAGGAAATCGTAACGGCAGAACATATATTGTATCAATGTCCGGCACTAGCTAGTAGAAGAAAGGAGGTCTTGTGGAGCCACTGGGTAAAAACCCAGAGTATGACCCAGATTTCTGTTAAACATATGCTAGCGTTGACACGTGGAATCAAAGACAGATAGGAACTGTGGAGAAATCCAAGGTAAGATGGATCGTGGAAGATAGACGAAAATGGACCCAACACTGTGGTCTGGTTCGCAATCTCTGGAATAATTTATATATATGTATATACTCTACAATAAGCCAGATTTGGCCCGGCTGCAAGGTAGGCTATTACGTAGGGTCCGTTAAGAACGGGCTAAGTTTCAGTAGATTGATAGAACACTTTACCATTGTCCTTACCATTGCCCGGCCTGTGTCAACTTCCAGGCAAAGTATGGGTCTAAACTGACCTAAGTGTGACGAAACTGAGTCTTTGTCCTCTTTTTCAAGCCCTATTGTATTACCCAACCTAACTCGCCATAGAAAAACTTGTTGAGTCTTCTGAAATATGGTATGCTCTTAAGGATGTATTATATTTGTTGCAATGACTCTAATAAAGGAACCAAGCACCTAATATGGGAACTCTAAGAAGCGATGCTATCTGAAAACCAAAAGAAGTTACAACCGCAGGTAGTATGATCAATAGATAAGCTAATCTTACTTACGAACTAGTAAGAGAATGTAGAGAGAAAGTAGGGTTAGAAGAGGAGAGATGTGGAACAGTGTCTAGGCGGAATTGGAGCGATGATGCGGAAGATTGTTCCGAAGGGTGGCTCTGCTATAGTGAAAGTCAAACGAGTTGTCCTTATTCTTACCCAAACGAAACATTCTGGAGAAAGGTGATGAATACTGAGACGGACGAAGGGAATGAACCTCAGGCTACGGGGATTGGTGTTAAATGAGACCGATGCTAGAAGTGCGGGTAATAAATGCGACTAGTTTCAGGAAGAAGAGGTCGATATTTTCGCGACAATTTTTCAGAGACTGAAGGTTGAGGGAGGCAAATTGAAACTATCCACCCAAGGGAGACTGCGAAGGGCGAAATGCATAAACCTGCGTTGAACGGTTTCAATACGTCGAATGTGGAGAGCATAGTGATTCACAAACGAAGCGCGAAATTGACCCTACTTATACATAATGTTGTCAATATGGGAACGGCAGTTAGGTCCCTTATCGCAGATGACACCTAATGATGAGACTGAAGGGACAGGTTCATTGCAGAGAAAGTAGTACCTATGAAGTGGTTGAAATTTTTTTACGGGAGTATGTATCTAATAGATTGACATTTGTTAATATTCAGTTGGAGATGATTATAGTAACTCCAGATAAAAAATAAAGACCAATGGTTCAAAATTACTACCTTGAGGGACCCCAAATTGTGTCTATAAAAGGATAAAAAACTGATCTTTATACTAGCGTACGACTTTATCCATGAGACAAACAGTTACTTTTGTCAAAAGTCTTATTAGAATCCACGGCAACATCAACCAACAACATCAAATTCATTGCCATTGTATATAGTGTGTTTAACAATTTCTACCGGGTCGATGATGGAACAGTTTTTAAATGGATCCGACATTGCTGATGGCTTATCCTTTTGTCCCATTTTCTGTAGAAGTATCCGTAATAGAATTTTCTGTTTTATTACAGAATTTGTCATCTGTGCAAATCTGCAGGCTAGCTCATGGACTCTGAATGCGCCAAATTGATTCTTTAATTTCAATTCTTGTGGAGGTGTTTTCAGCGAATAAAGTCGTTTAAGACTAGGTACCTACGTCTTATACATAATGGAACTGGAATTTATAACCAATCTTGATTACAAACACCGAGTCATCAGGCAAAGGATATAAATAAAGTAAACTGTCAAAGCTTGCTGTCTGCACAAATTATAATCGAAGCTCTATTCTTTTCCTGCTTGCGTAGCAATGTCAAAACCGAATATTCCCCAATTAATTTATGTTCACACATAAATGTGTATCTGTGTGGATGTATTTCCTTATTAGGAATTGAAATGAAACAAATAAAAGATGGAGCAGACACAAAAAAAAAAAAAAAACAAGCAAACAATCATTGATCAAAGTCTTAGCAAAGAAATTCTGACAGATTTATTGATATAATAATGTATCTATGTATCTATGTATGTATGCAGCAGCAGCAGCGGCATTTCGGTTATGAATCTTCTTATTTCTCATATCCCTCTTGTACTACCCGCTCCCCCGCTTTTCCTACAAATGCCGTATAACTTCGATTTTATGATAATTTCCTTGATTTACCCTCGTCCTCTATGCCGCCGACTACGACGACGATGAAAATTGATGGAAAATCCAATGAAGAAAATCGACAGAGATGTTTATTTATCGAATCAAACCGAAGCCAGAAGAAGACGAAGGAATCCAAAGACAGACGCCATAATCTCTCACACAGTCGTCGACAACGAAGAAGACGACGACACGATAGGAGAGGTTAGGTGGATTGGATGTATTACTGGCTGTGCCTGCGCTGGATGTGAGGCATATCGAATCGAATCTGAGTTATTGATATGACTTAGTGGAGAGTATCTTCTTTTTTTTTCTTTATCAGTGTATTTAGAGATTGGAAGAAAAAATTTTTTTTTCTTCTGAAAAAGGAAACCGCGTAGACGAGGGAAATTTGTTGCGGTCGGTGGAAAAGAAAAATGAGAAACAATCTGTAGGTAATAGTGAAACTGAGAATAGGAAGCTGATGAAAACCAAAGAAAATGGTGGATTAACCATGGGATAATTGAGTTCTTCACAAACAAGGGTAGTAGCAGGTGTTAGGTAATGGTTTCTGGGTAACAAATTGCCATTGAATGGAGCTACCAGAATCTATGGTTGGTTCTCAAATTCTTACAGCGATTGTGTGGTTATTCGAAAAATATTCGTAACGCATTGAGGAATATCCGTGAATAACTTTTAACAATAGAACCAGTTGTCTTTTAATTAAAATTCTATCTCATTTCATTTGGATTACATTCCTTCATTCCGATAGAAAGACTTTCCCAGCTAGGCTTACAACCATGAGTAAGAAATTAAAAACAAAAGGTAGCTTTCCTTGAAAGATATGAAATCTGTGTAAAGGAAGGTTTGGCAAATCTTAAGAATTCAGTGAGTTGTTCATACGTGGATTATGTCGTCGATCAATACCTACTCGAATAGGTGGACACTCTGACAAGCAATATGGAATCCGAAAAGCATATTCAAATGTCGATGTCATAAGAATGGGTAATAATGGAAACAACGCAAAAGCCGATTCAGGGTAATATATGAAAAGGATTTTCTAAACAATACGATGAAGTGCTAACACTGGACTTGAAGAACACTTTTAACTCAGATAATTGAAAGCAGAGAGATTTCAATGTATATATGTACCTAATTCTTTGAACCAACAATACCTAAAGGTCGTTATGCAGATATCTTTGCTGAGTTAAACCACCTTACTCAGCTTGTGGACAAGGCCACGCACATTCCCGATGTTGACTGTGGCGGTCAATACACTATAGACCTGTTTTTAACTTCTGTTGCCTTGTCAAATACTTGTTTGGTATTTTATCGCATTTTCTGCTTCCCTGGGCTGATCGTACTCCCATCAGCACTTAGTTAACAGAAGATATCCTAGAAGTACATTTTGGCAATACGAGAATGCCGATTGGGGCAACCTAAATTCGCTCTTCAGGACTTTTAACTGGTCTCTTAGCTTTCTCAACGCCGCTACTGACATGATCACAGACTTGGCTTTACTTCGAATGCGCTCCTTCATCCCAACTAAAACTGTTCGTATCAACACAAAACTAGAACTTTGGTTCAATCCAACTTCCGCGACTGTCGTCTGGAAGAAGGCAGATATTTTTGGTGCCATCTACCTTCTGAAGAAACCAAAGTCTCTATAAAAGGTCTAGAAATGACTGCAACTCAATTTTAAAGCGTGCGAAATTTCTGCGAAACCACAAAGTGAGGCAAAAGTGAGGTCTTTCGTCAAAAGAATCTTCGTCTATCTACTTCGTCCACAACGATCAAAAGCCAACTCCCAAGAGAAAGCCAATCTACTGCCAACTATGTTAGCCGCAAATTCCACACTGCCAGATACTTTTCTTCCACCACCATTACTGAATCCAGTTTTCCGAATCCACATAGTAACTCGAGTCCTAAAAGATCTCAACAGTAACAAATTTGCAAGTAAAGATGGGATCCCTAACCTTGTTTTGAAGAGGTGTTCTTCTACCCTGGCTAAACCTCTACGTAAACTCTTTCACTTGTCATACTCTATAGGCATCTTTCCAGATAGGTAAAAACTCAGGCATGTCCAGCCGATCCCTAGACTGGGTCAAACTACCGACCCATGGCCATAACATCAGTGCTCTCTTAGGTCATGGAAAGCATTGTAAATTTTCGTCTCATGAGATATCTCAAAGTAGTTGCCCTTGATATCTCTAAAGCTTTCGATAGAGTGTGGCACAGTGCCTTCTTAAGTAAAATCCAAGTTTACGGTGTCGGTAGCATCTTCTCATCATGGATCTCTAGCTTTTTGAGTAATCCGTCAATACAAGTTGTATTGGACGGATGTACTTCTACCTTATTCTCAACCAATTCTGGTGTACCCCAGGGCTCAGTCCTCTCTCCGATCCCGTTTTTAGTATTTATTAACTACCTTCTCTCTGTTACTCGCAATCCAATTCATTCCTTTACGGCTGATAGTACTCTTGACTTCTCTTATTCTTTGGCGACTCCACGGTTAAGACTCCAAATTGTGGAGTCTCACCGATAGCGAAAGTCTACCCAGCTCAACTCCGATATTGATGCAATCATCAACTGCGGTGCGAAAAAAACGAGTTGAGTTCAATTCGTCAAAAACCCAGTGGTGTCTCCTGTCTCTGATGCGGGATATTAATGTAGCCAAACGTAAAATGAATGGAACTGATATTGAGGAATCTAATGGCTTGTCGATTCGTGGTATGCAAGTTACCCCAGACCTGCGCTTGAATCATCAGTTATTCGAAGCTGCGAAAAGTGGTGCTAGATGCCACGGATTCCTCAAGAGGTGTAAATGTTTTCTTTCAGTCCTGCAGACTTAGGTACTATGGTAGTGGCGGTAGTGTTAGTCCAGAAAACCTCAAGGAACATATGATATCATCTATGAAGCAAGGTGCAGAATGCACCAGCTTCCATACAAAAGGAAATTTGGGTGCGTACATACATATATACATACATATGTAAGCAGAAAAGTATATCGAATGAGTATTTCTATTATCCATATCAGATTAAACGCTGGATTAGCATGGTATGCCCTTCAAACAGCTACTAAACGTCGGTCGTAGGAAAGAAGTTGACTGAAGAGTCAATTCCTTAATTAACTATACGATGTTTCTTTAAGAAACAAGACGAATCACATGTAATCTCTTATCAGAATCGCCGATATACGGGCATATCCCGAACCAGGAAAATCAAACAAACAATCCATTGACTGAATTAAATACATATTTGTTAAGGGAAATTTTTACCCCTCTCTCTCTAGACATTTCGTTCATCCCTCTCTGGGTAATAAAATTACAAATTGATTAAAAACCTTCTTTTCTTTCACTTTCTCTCAACGGAAACCAACCACAGCAACAAATCACATGAAACGATGCTCGATGCTTACCCTTCGAATTCCTCGATTTCAAAGAGAATTCCTTCCAATCAATCCAATTCAATTGAATTGATCTCTGGTAATGTTACAAAGTATCTTTTCAGAAATTTATTCTTTTTATACTTTTTCCTTTCGAGTATATTCTCAAGTAATCATAATTTATGACTCATCTAACCATAAATTTGAAATATAAAAAAAAAAACCTACAGAACCGTCAGAGTTTGAGAGATTGCCGCGAGAACGCTGACACGAAAAGTGTTTGAATTTTCTGCTGGTGCTGAAGATACATACATAGATACGCCGAGAAAGCGACAAAAACACATACGTATAACTTTAGGTTTTTTTTTTTTTTGATAGATGACTGACATAATTTATTGTCAATTGATTTTTATGACAGAACGCGCATTATGGCACATCGCCATTTTGGGAAGACGAAAAAAAAAACACACGAACTCAAACTCAAACCCAGACCCTGAGGGTGTTGAATCTAATTTAAATTTCAAACAACCACCCCCTACACCCGGCGCCATTATTCAGGGCCAAAGTAATTAAGAAGGGTTGCGCCATTGCCGCCTATACCTACTGTTACAAACATAGTATTTCTCTCTTTTGCTTAACTACGCGTCGTCGTTGGAAAATCTCCCAATGGCAATTCAATCAATCAAAAGTACTGACATCCATTGCCATTTTGGTGCTCCCTTTTCTTGCAATGTTTTTTGAGTTTTCTGTTTCGTTTTGGTTTTTTTTTTTTTTTGGAAAATTACGATGAGGGTTCTTAGTTGTGTATAGAGTATATTTTTTGAGGGTGAATTTGCCGCTCAGGGACTTATAAATATTTTTTAATTGCCCTTCACACAGGCACACAAATACAATACACCATCGAATGGTACAAAGAAGAATAAGTAGAAGAAGAAGAAAAGTGGAAAAGTTTTCTAGGGATTTTCATTATAAATTTTCTACTTTTCATTCTTATTTTTCAAAAAAAAAAGAAAAAGAAGAAGACGATAGCATTACAGGGGCGGATTTCTATTTAAATCCAAAGGCCTACTTGTTTTCATTTTCCCGCTAAGATAAAAGTGGTCTTTATATCCAAAGAAGGCAAAAGGTAGTATGTCTTCCGGAAAGACCATAGACCAATCAGTCTAACGTCTTTTCTTTTCAAGGAAAGAATTCTAGATCTCCACATTAAGGCCACTATTGAAAACACCCTACTATTCACGTCACAACATGCCTATCAAAAAGGCAAATCTGTTGAAACGACCCTTCACGCTACCGTCCAACCCATCGAAAAACCTCTCTCAATCAAGGAAGTCACATTAGTGTCTTTTTTAAACATTGAGGGAACGTTCAACAACGTTGAAACCAATGCCCTACGAAGACTCAACATCTGCTCCTATATATAGAGCTTATGGTTAAAAGCAGGTAATCACTGCATCGTTTGGAAGCAGCGCTGTCAAATGACCTGCACACCGAGGTGACCTGTATTAGTAAAACGAAAATACCCACAGCCACTGCCGATGTCATGCTGTCTACTGTCAATGAACTAATAAGCTGGATTGAAAGTTATGACCTCTCCGTTAATCCGACGAAAACTTAGCTGACTCTGTTCATAAGAAAACACATACTCCCTGGCTTTAATCCCCAAAGCTAAGAGGAACTTCCCTTATCCTCTCTAATAGTTGACAGCAAGCTTCTTGGAAAAAAAAACATAGTCGACAGGCTAGGAAATCCCTGACTGCCTTATATGCAAAAAGGTAGTAGGTTCCACTTGGGGCCTACAATCAAACATTATGTGCTGGCTATACACTTCGGTAATAAAACCGATCCTCATTACAATGGAAAAAACGAGTTGTTTGTTTCAGTATTACTGGTGAACTGAGAACCTCTCACAAAGGCTGTGATACAAACCATGCTCCACTTACTTCCCATTGACATTGTCTGTAAAAAACTGGCTGCCTGCTCAACAACTGAGAAGCTCCAAACAATGGAAGCAACTTCTGAACTGAACTTCAATAAGGGCTACAAATTCTTAATACCAAACAGATATTATTGGGCACAACGGAGTGTCCTGTATCACGAATCGCTGTCAATTTTTCCGGATGCGTCCAAAACCGGAATGATGTCGGTGCTAGATTCTTCTCAGAATACGGATATCAACCTCTCCTTTAACCTTCCAAATTATTGTAGCGTTTTTGAAGCCGAAGTCAATGCAATTCGTCAAGCAGCTAACTAGCTGGTGGTTAATGCGGAATCAGCATCTGATATTGTCATACAATCAGGCAGCCATCAAATCCCTGACATCCAACTCAACGAGATCCAAAGCAGTGAAAGACTGTCGCGTTGTCGGGATCAACTCGACCAATGCAATATCGCTAGGTCCATCGGACTCCATAGCATAAGAGAGGAACCATCTTCATGATTGTTAATACCCTCACCGGACACTGTGGTATAGGAAGACATGCTCAAAATTTAGGCTTACTCTGCAACGACTTCTGTAGAAACTGTAGCGAGGACGAGGAAGAGCAGACCATTAGTCACCTTCTATCCATGTGCCCTGCACTGGCCTTCTGACCGGTCAGCATAAGATCATTTGAAATGTTGAAATGAAAAGAATTGTGGTGGATCATATAAAGAGCACGACGCTGAAAACGTGTCCATAATATGGACATTAAAGGTACCTTCGATAAAATATGCTTCGAAAGTCTGAGAGTCCCCTTAGAAGAACGCATGGTTAACCCATTTGTGGTGAGATGGGTGGACAATATGCTGAGAAATAGGGTGATAAATATTCAGACAGGAACTTCAAGATTTAGAGGAAGGGTTAGCAGAGGTTGCCCGCAGGTGGGAGTTTTATCACCTACACTGTGGAATATAACTGTGGACTATCTCCTGAGACGATTTGAAGAGATTGGCTTCCACACTGTGGGTTATGTCGATGACATAGCAATAATGACAAGAGGCAAATGCATGAAAGTCACAGCAGATACCATGAGAAATGGTTTCCGAGTGGTGGTGTCAGGATATCTCTTTAAAGATAAAGGACTGTTCTTTCGTGTATAGGTATATATGTATGTAGTTGTTGCTTTCAGCGCTAGATTGGTTTCATTTCTTTATTACGGATCTAGTGTAATAACACAAATTCCATACAAATGACAAAATACACTAAATCTGCCTCGCAACTTGCGATAAATATTACTAAGACAATACCCTGTTAATCTCCGAGTAGCACTGTTTCAACGGAAAATGACATACACCCCTTCAAAGACCTGATCATTCGCGCCTTAACCCAACACAATGAATTTCAATTCCGCTCGCGGCAATAACCCTCTGAAATGTCAGTCGCCCTTTCTTCTTCCAGCTCATATTCATTTCATCCACTTATACTCTGTGAATTGCCCCAATTTACAATAAATTCGCGCCAAAGAAAAACACAAACACACAGCTACGTTATGGTATCCCAAGCCGGAGACAGAGAAAAGGTCCTTTACCCGCGCGCATTTGCCTTTCTATCAAAAACATTCAACTGAGTGATTGCGAACGGCACAAGGAGTTGTAGATCCCCAAGTGTAGGTGGCTGGCGGTAAACTAGAGATGGGTGGCCACGGCAAGATACTGATAAACTGCCTAACAGAAGCCCATCAGCGAGTGTGAGAGTAGCTTCTATTTCCTTCAAACTGTGTGCGAGTGTATTTGTGTGTCTATTTGGCAAGAGATTTGCAAATGAAAAACACTCGCATCCTCGACAGCCTCGACAGAGCCTCACACCCTCACTCCAACTACGGCTGGGTTTTTGTTTAATTTTCCACGGTAAGGGTCGTGGGCGACGGTATATAGGATGAGTGATACTCTGTGTATCTGTGCTGTAGGGTGTAATAATTCAAGAAAATAATGGCCGTTAATTTTCATAGCCCTTCTCAGCTCAGTATAGTCGGTGGGGTGGCTAAAAATCGGATCCCAGTATACATTTGAACTGGTCAGAGCGGGTCGTCGTCGTCGTCGTTTTCTTTTCTATAGCGCTTGTAATTGGAGCTGCTGGTGAGTAGGGGGTTCGAATCTCATCTCTGGGTGGTAGTGGTAATGGTAGTGGTGGTGGTGGTGATGAAAATGAAATATCTAAAAGAGGCTGATGGAATAAAAGTGCAGGAAGTCAAGTGACAAAGATTTGTGAGCCTTGAATGAGGACAGGGATGGTCGGTTTATAAACTGAAATGACTTCTGCTTCCACCTTAAATATATTATTATGATGAAAATGGAAATTGATGTGGATAATTAAAAGGAATAAATGGCTCGAAAAAAAGTCCCCTACACATACAAATGCGGAGACAGATACCCGAATAATAAAAAGAATACCTACAACTGAAAGAAAGAAAGAAAATTGGAAAATTATTTATGAAAGACTAACAAATGAAGAGCATGAAAGGGGGTTGGGATTGAGGACAGAAAAATGCCATTCGGCTAAGTATTAATAAGGACTTTGGTGCTCATGGATTGAATTCCTCTGGGTGAAAGGATCAATAATCCAGTCGAACTAAGAAAATGGCATAACTCCACATGTGTCATTCTATGAGCTATAACAAGTCTTGGAGCTTTTAACAAATATCTACGCATTCATTCAACTTGCTCTACAAAGGATACCTGGAGGAACCTCACAAGAGGCGTTAATACGTTAAGATACCGCAAAGAACTAGGACTGTAAAAAGTTGAAGAAAGATTGACTATGATAATTGAAAGAGGACAAAGCATTCACATAGTGATGTGGATATCCTCAAAAAAAATAAATTGGCTCTGGTCCACTCTGAACAAGTAAACTCACGTGAAAATCGCCAGGACTGGACAGTATCATCTCGATCATACTGCAGAGCATTGGGAGCATGATTATTCTGGTGCTAAAGGAACTATTTACTAGTAGTTCCCACGAACATGGAGGTGGTATTTATACCCAAAGCAGGTAAAACAAATCATTCCACCGCAAAAGACTTCAGGCCAATCAGCCTTACCTCCTTTATACTAAAAACTTTTGAGAGATTAGCCGACATTCACATTTCCAGTAAACTACGCCCCAAGAATATATGTATATCCACCGACCAACATGCCTATACCAAAAGAAGTGGTTAGCTCAATCGAGAAATCCTTAAAAGACAAAGAGTACACTTTAGCTGGATTCTTAGAAGGAGAATTTAAAAATGTCAGAATGGACGCGGTGTGATGAACACTCACAAGCCTCAAAATCCACAATACCCTGACCAACTGGATTGTGGAAATTCTTGAGAAAAGACATTATAACGGAGCACGAGGGTATGATATACCTAAAGGTACGTTAGAAGGTTAGGTACGTTAGGCCTTGTACTTAGCAAGAAACTGAACAGGAGGACTAACATTAATTAAAGAATCAAAAAAGACACTATTGCTTTCTATATCCCCCAAAACCTGGGGACCAGATACCAAAATTATACTATTGATGTATACAGCTAGAGTAAGACCTATTCGGATTTTTGGGATGCCTTGTATCGTGGAAGTCCGCTAGCAAGACCATCAACTTAGCGGCTCTCACAAAGATGCAGAGATTGGCGTATATTGGCACCACTAGTGGCATGAGACCCACACCTATTGCAGGACTGGAGGGTATCCTCAATCTACTTCCGCTGGATATCTTCATTCAAGCATCGACGGCGATTAGCGTCTAAGAATAAGTCAGTCAAGTAATTGGAGATAAAATATTGTACAACGGGTCATTCTATGATTCTGAATAAATATTTAGGAAATGTTCTCACCACGGATTACCTAACTCGGTACCTAGATTTTAAGAGCAGAAAAGAATGGAAAGTCTGTCAGCTTACCAATACACGTACCATCTCTGTCTTCACAAATGGATTAAATATGGATCTAGGTGTAAGCTCAGGTACCTTTTCTGAACCACTGGGCATATCCAGATCAGTCCGCCTCCCGAACCATAGCAGTGTTTTCCAAGCAGTGACGATAGTCGCCTTTGAGACTGCGTTGAAGACAATAGGTACCATCGAAAAGTATCACCTTTTTCATCGACAGCCAGGCACGATTTCTGCTATCAAAACAGAATCCAAGGTGCGAGGTGCTATCGTGAAGAGCTTAAGGTTCTTGGAACACAGTACAAGGTTGCGCTCTGCTGGGTCCCATGAAAATATTCCAGGTAATGAGAAGGTCGACGAATTGGCCAAAAGAGGTTTAGAATCTACATCAGAACAGATCAATACATCGGTGCTTATCCCGCCTTACTCATGTTAAAGCCCGAAGCAAGGCTTAGGGGAGGCTAACATCTGATAGTCCTCCCTAGACACTTGTGTCATCACAAGAAGTACATATATGGCCTTGTTTCGATAAAAGTAGGACCGACAAAAATTATGCGAAAGGATAAGAAACCCCCTTCTATCCTGATAGCAGTCATCACATACCTAACCTAACCTAGACTACAAAAAATTGAAAAATTTAGCAAGTTCAAGATATTCGATAATGATTTGTTTATTGTAGATCCACTTCGTATTAAACAGAGTAAGAAGGTGGTTTAGAGTGAAGTATTCTTGCCAAAGGTAAGCTACGAGTGCAAGGCTCTCAATTAATAGACATTTCTGGTAAATTATTTAGCGAGTGAAGCTCTAATAAGGAAACAAAGCTTACCCTATCCACTTTATTCTCTTCTCGCGACCAATATCGGGATGGGAAGATATTAATATCTTTTTACATACGTAAGTATCTAACCCAAACGTTCACCGGCTATGAACGGTTCAGACAGGGTGCGAGAACGAAATTATCTTCCACAGTTATGGTTTCCTAGATACACGATAAATGCCGAAGAAAGTTTGACAAGAGCGACAAGCAAACGGAAAGCGGTAGAATGCTGATTAACTTGACTAACATCAAATAGTGTTCAAATGGGATCAAGAAGCAATCAAAGTGAGGCTGGATTAAACATTACCCAACAGCAATTCGGGAAAGTCATTGGTAAGATATGGAAGAACCATTCTTTCAGCATAAAATAAATCCTGTGACTGTTTTGCTCCAAAGATGAGTCTGTTCTCCGCAGACAAATCTACCAAATATGTCGCATCTCAACAGAATACACCCAGAACGATGGTGACATGCAACCAACTTCTTGATGTGTAAGACGAATTGTAGTGGATGTACGGAGGTACTATTTTTACCTGAAGACATTTTTTGACATTTCAATTGATTTAAAGTAATACTATATAAATAATGGTGATATATTAAAGTATTAAAACCATATCATCTTAGTTTTGATTTTAAATTAAATATCATCTTCACTCGACAACACTTCCCTCCCATCCTACTAAGTATTAGAAGACGAACCAAAAATTTGATTGAAGCCTCATTTTCTCTAACACTCTGTTTCTCTCTCTTTTTCTAATGATATGTACCATGTACCTCTCTCTTCTCCATTGGTGTTCGTGTTCCCTATTTTTATGTGACTGCTTGCTGCTTCCTTTCAATTGAGTGTTTGCGCTGCTGCTGTACAATTGCAGCCATCGCGCGTTTCCAGCTGTCAGTCAACATTTCACCTTTCGTCGAAAGAGAAGGAACAAGAATCATCACCATCACCACTACTACCATCATTTTCAAATAGAAACTAAAGAAAAGATGAAAGATGAAAAAATGAAAGAACAAGAAATCACCAAGAGGTGGCTACAAACAAACAACAAGAACAACAAACCGGGTAGGTTTACCATCAAAGAGAGGAAGAAGAGCAATAATTGCCGTTGCTTTGGTACTATTTGCGCGCATAGTTAAGAAATCAATCATTTTGAGCAAAGAGTCCACAAGAGATGGACAGGTCGGCTGCTGCGCTTCTCAGAGGCACCGCCCCTCCACATTAAGGTGGGTTTGTACTTTTGTTCCAGTTTTGTTGTTGTTTTTTCATTTCGCATAGTTGTTTGGATGGCAACATTTATTGTTTTGTTGTTTTGCCATTTTTTTTTGTTGGACTTCGAGAAAGAAAGCACAAGAGAAGGGGCAATATGGTAAAGTTCTTGGAGTGAGTGGATTGAATATTGGTTTTTGGTTGTTTAGTTGTTTCTATTTATCGGAGGAATGTGTCCAATTAATGAGTGAAAGATGGATTGAATGGATTTGAAACAGAAAGAGATATTATTAAGAAATCGATTTTGAATATTTGACGTGTGGCCGTGTCTGATTTTTTTCTATTTTGACAGTTTTGTGGGTGATACTGTGCTTTGACCGTACTATTGACATTAAGAAGAGGTATTGAAATGACAGTCTCATTAAATAAAATTTGACTTCCTAGTCTGGCTTTGTCAAGGACTAGACAAAAGAAAAAAATTCCCAATTCGGATTTTCATTAGAAAGTCTATCACTTTTACTATCGATTTTAGAAGAATCAACGAATTTTAAAACCGCTGTCGCATGGATGGCGAAGATGAATTTGACACAAAAGCGTATTTTAAGGTACCAACATCAACCAAGCAACACTTCAATCCCTTCGTAGTTTTCAAAATTATTATTGGTACAATTCGGTAAGCAGACGCAATTCAAAATAAGCACAGAATTTCTGTTTGTAAGGTTGGCAGCCCTCAAACTCTGACATTTATCTTCTACAATTGTTACAATTCGTCATGGAAATGATGTACAGTGCCTAATTGCTGTAAGGAAACTTTTGATCATCAAAATAACAACAAGACGAATGAAAATATTAAAATTTGTTTAGAGACTTATAGAAATAGGGCCTGTTAATGATCTAGCTAGGTACATATGTAGGTCGGCTGAGATAACGTTGGAAGCAACTTTTTGCTTCCAAAATTCAGTTTCAGACACTAAACTACGGAAGAAAACAGGGGTTCAATCTTTTTCATCTTATTTTTGAATTAGAAGAGTAAACGCAAAACATTCTTAGAGTTTGGAAGTTTCAAAAAGGGAATGTCTTGAAATTTTCATAGAAAGACATGAAAGTAGTCAAAAAGTAGGAACCCTATTTGTGTAGTGTATTTCGTGCGAATTACAAGACCTACGTAGATCTTCTACAGAGAGAAGATTTTATTCCAGTATGAACTTGGAATTGAACCATTTTCAAAATAACTACTTCTCTGCCATAGGTAGTTCGATAGACTAGCGGTTCCTTGGAGAAAGAGCCCAATTAACGCTAGAGTGGGCCTTTTTGTTCCCACAAAACTCGTGCAAAACCTAAATGATGTAAATTTGACTCAACCAGTGGAGTTCAAATAACGCATTAGTTCTCCAATCCTTTTTTCACATAAGTGGCATTGCTCTACCAGTTTAGAGGATGAGGCGGATGATAGTGATATTGCGACTGTAGAGAAATCGTCCAGCGAACGGCAGGCTTCCCGAATAGAAAGAAGTTCCACTTGGAAAAGATTAACAGAGTTTGGGAAGAGAAAAGACTTTAATATATTTAGTTGGTCAGGGAAGATACTTGCGCCAAATTCGCAGTCCATCTTTAAACCCTCCGTGTATATACGTATATCATAGTCGCTGATAACGCTTCCATTCTCCCATTCTTCTCTAGTAGATAGTTTCACTGAAAAGGATTTCGTGAAATTGAAGGTTGGTATCATGTAGTTAGTCACTAGATGATGAAACTAATTCTCTTAGAATCGTTTCCAAGATCCTACAGTGTCCATACGGCTTAGCACTCAGATTCCCTGAGGCGGACAGCACTACATGTTGCTGAGTCTTTTATATGTAGTTCGAGGGGGATCAGGTGCAGGATCAGTCTTAGAACATCTGTTGGACAGATGTCCATTATTATCATAATTGGAACAATTTTTGAACTGTCTTTACCTTCTCAGTGAATATTAACAGAACAAGCAAAACAAAAGGCGATGACTTATGGATGGAGATGTAATACTCCATTAAGAAACACTTCCCGCGAAAGAAGTCCCTAAGGTGAGGTTACATCAAAGGCTAGTAAGTAATAATCGCTCATCATCTTCGTCAGCAAACCAATTCAACTATACTGAATGGCGATGCATGGAAAAGAGTTCTCTCTGATCGCCAGAGGAAAGTTTGAATTCGAAGAAATCCTTTGCGACATAATTCAAACGATGCTAACTTGGGAATGGCCTACGACGTTCGACCCAAAACCATGAAAAGTGAACTTCAACAACTGAAGGAATTTAAATTCACAGACATGGAAACAAATTGCTATTATGAGACCAATGATTTTACTATATGAAGCAATATCGTAGTCAAAATGGACCAGTCTAGTCACAATCATACTCATACTTAATCTGCCATACCTTATGGCGCGCTAATAATACCGTGATTCTGCTTCAAATCATTTGATTGTGGTACTTAGAGTCTATTACTTTAGTTTAAGAGAGTCGAAGTTTGACGTATTTCGATAGCTCTTAGTTCTAAATAGCATTCTACAAGAATTATACTATAGATTACAAGTTTTTGTTAAGGTTCCACCAACAAGTACATACATAAGGAATGATTCGACATGATGGATTGATAACTTATTGATTACTTAGTATCTTTCCTAGTATGTATGCATATTTAAGTATCTTCTCAAACACATGACCTTTCATCATATTTCCTTAAAAAGCAAAAAATTATATTTTCCTTTCAAAAAAATAAGAATAAAACAACGAAGAACAATAAAAAACTCCTCCATGGCAACACTTCCTCATCTGCCTCTGTTTCTGACGAGAAGATGAATTCAAATCTCATCTCATTTTCTCTACCCGGACACGCTTGACAAAACCAAGGGAAAAAAGATGAACCAGATTAAAATGACAACATGAATTGGGGAAACAGAAGAAAGCAAAAGAAAAGCCAAGCACAAAAATCATCCTCCAAACTCTTCTATCACTTTCTTTTGATTATAACTTCCTTGCTCTCTTTTTCACCTTGCACTACATCTGCAATCCCCTAATGTCTCTACGAGAGAGAGAGAGTCAACATTATAAATGATTTATGCACACATACAGCAACTCAACGAATTTAATTAAAAGCAAAACAGCAAGTTGACTGACAAGCAGATGCAACAAACTCTGATGGAGCTATGCCATATCACGCATATCCAAGCGAGACAGACGGAGAGGTGTTAACGAATTTGACGTTTGTGTGTGTGTGAGTTGTGAATATGGCGCAGGCGACATAAGAAGAAAGAGAAAAGCAACAAACCTACTTGACTCATGTTGGGTGATTGATTGATTAATGTCGAGTGTAAAGAATGAGCTAAAGAAGAACGAGTGGAAAAATGAAGGAAAACACATCCAAAGAGAACTGCTGACGTAAAAGAGAAACTCAGCGAAAAATGAAAACAAAGAGACGGAGAGAGATTAAAAGAGCAACAAGCAGGTGGTGTCATGAATCAGCTGTTCAGCTGTCATTTGTCTATTCTACCGGCGGCAAACGATTTTGGAAAACAAATTCTTACAAAAGTGTCTTGGAAGACTAATGACGAACGATTCTCAAGTTTAAACAAACAGATATCAAATGAAGCTTTTGATACGAAACACAACTCACCTCATTAAAGAGTTGAAATCTCCAATTGAATGCCAATAAATCCCTCGGTGAAGATTTTATGAACTTAAATTGTTGAAAGACTTATTCGAATTTATACATTTATACACTTAATCACATTCAGTCACAATTTTTCGACAATTAAAACCACAAAAACCACACAAATTAACACTTTTTGTCAACTCACTTGCAACAAGCAGCAGTAGGTAATAAAAATTTTCGTTTCTCTGACAGCTGTCAGTTGATTGTCAAATGAAATGAGTATACCGGAGATTAAAGAGAATTGCCATCATTAAGAGATTGGGACGATTGAGTAGATATTAGTATTTAAACATAAATTGTTTAAATTTCTTGACTAAATGTTGTGCCATTTGATGAAAATATGAATTTGTTTAAATTAACATACACCAGGTGTGGTTGGGTTGGTCAAGCAGGCAAATATTTCCTACATCAGGAATCTCTCTTAAGATTCGAAAAGATGTTCGAATGGGGTTTTGAAAAAGAGTGGAGTACAACGAATTGTTTGAGTTTTGAGTGAGTAGATTTTTCGTGTTCATCGGAAATACTGGTTTTCTAAAGAAAATACTCAAGAGGTGAGGATTATTTATTTCTAAGAAGTTTGTAGAACTTACTCAAAAGGATAAAGGGGTGTCCTGTAATTCATTTACTTTATGTAATTCTTCGCTCAAATTCGACAGATTGTGCATGTACTTGTTTTTCATCAACACTTCTCCATTGATTTCGTAATATGGTTTAATCAATCAGTGGTAGGTTTAAAAAATACTGTATGTATGTAGGCACATATACTAAAATCCTTGGAGGTGTAATCCTAGATATTTTGAAGGACTTCTTACCAAAGTTAACGAAAAAAATGAAACTCTAGGTATACACTTGACTTCGATACTCTGTATGAAGTAATGTACTCTGATAGGAATGGTTGATCGAAAAGAAAATTGTAATATGTACGGATTGTTCCAAAATTAGTTAGGGTACGGTGTCTGGTATATGCATGCTCGAGAGATTTGGACCTACACGGGGCTATGAGGCTTCCGGACACATGCTATGTGTTCCATTCAGAGGTTCTGGCTGTACTTAAAGCTGCGGAACTTCTTGAGACGGTTAATAACCGGGTAATATCGCTATCTACATGTATAATTAAGCTGCGCTGAAGGCGCTAGAGTCCTACGGCTCTAAATCTGAAATAGTCATAAATTGGAGCTCAATACTCAGGCATTTTGTTCGCAGAATATATATAGAGGGCAAAAAGTGCCGACGTACTGACTAAAAAATGAGCAGAATAATATATGTATAGTTAAAGCCATATGGGGGTGGCTAAGAGAATTGTTCTCGATAAAATCATCAATATGGCCGACCTAAGATGGTTAAACTTAGTAAGAGGTAGGGTTTCAAAGGATATATCGGAATTAATGAAACTTAGCAGATCAAAGTTAAGAACAACGATATGGATACTTTCCGGTAATTGCCTTCTGAGGAACCATGCTATGAGATTAGGATTATCGAACGAGATTACTTGACATATGTATATACATGTGAGAATCTATTATTCATCTACTCTGTGAATGTCAAGCAATTTCTTGGTGTACTTTGAAGTAACTTTTTCAGTAATTTAGAGAAGGTTAGTTCCTTGAAATTTAGTTTCTTTAGGGAAATTAAGTGTATGAGCGATTTGGGTTAGGTGTCTTACCGTGAAGGTTCCTATGCCCTATGATGAACTCATAACCCTATTCGAGAACTTCATCACAACACTGTTCTCCCAATGACCACTTCCTGTATCCCATCGGTAACACTAGAGGAACTGTATTTAGGGTGCACTAGAAGTGTTGATAGCAAAGCACCAGGCTCGGCTAGAATCGCCGAATATAACCCTGAAAGCAGCATAAGAGCAAGACCTCATGCGTTTATAGAAGACATACAGAGCTGTCGGAGAGAAGCGATATTTCCTGTTTAATGCCATATCCGAAGGGTAATTTCTGCTTTGAGAAGCCTTTTCATGACAGTTATACTCTTGGATGTTTGTCGCGAGAAGTAGGGCCGTGAAAAAAATTGTAGGTGTTGTCTGGGGATTGAACCTCGAATCCCTCGCTTCGTAGTCCAACCCACTAACTACTTAAGCCACGGCGCACTTCGGCAGATCGTGGAAAAAACTCAAGAAGTCGAAATCGATATCTAACATCTTTTCATTGATTTTAAGGCCGCATATGACAGTGTCTATAGAGACGGGTTATGTCCAGTTTTGGCTTCCCTGCCAAATTCGTTCGCCTTTGCAAGATGACGATAGAGAACTCTCGCTGCTCCATCAAAGTCAGTAACTCACCAAGACCTTTGATGTCAAAAAAGGATTTAGACAAGGGGACGTGCTGTAATATGATTTTTTCGACATGATACTTGAAAGGATTGTGCGAAACTCACAAGGAACACCGGAGGCATAATATTTCTGAGGAACTAATAGCGTATGCTGACGATGTGGACATTATTGGCAGAATACAGCGGGTTGTGACTGGTGTGTTCGTTGGTATTTAAATGAAAGCTGCCAAAATGGGTCTTGCGGTAAATGAGTAGAAAACCAAGTACATGCTGTCATAAAGAAGGTACACACATCATCGACGAATTGGATAGAACGTCACAATCGACAGCCATAAATTTTAGGTAGTAAGGGACTTTGTCTACCTGCACTCTGCTACAAATTTTGACAACAACACCTCAGCAGAAGTAAAGAAATAACTCTTGCCAACAACTGCTTCTTTGTTTTGAGAGGGCAATTGAATATAAGAACCTGAACAACAAAGGAGATTCTTTCTAAGACCTTGATGCCGCTACTTTATAAGGAATCTAAGCTTCAGGGACTACATACATATGTCTATGCAAATATCCTCAGTCGCTTGGAGAGAAAGATTCTTCGTATAATGTTCGATCCCGTTTGCGTTGACGGGCTTTGAACGACAAACTGTACGAGCTGTACAGCGACTTCGACCTGGTCAAAAAATTGAGCATCAGTCGTCTAAGATGACTAGAACATGTAGAGCAGATGGACACAAACACTCCGCTCCACAGAGTCTTCGAATCTAAATCGGAGGGACAATGCAGTAGAGGAAGACCTTATCTTAGGGGTGGCGCCCAAGGATACCTCAACAAAAATGGAGTGCGCAGTTGAAAGCAGTTAGCTAAGGATCGGGCTAACTGCATAGGCTTATTAGTGGAGGGCCAGATTCACCCTGAACTGTAGCGCCACCTAAGTAAGTAAGTAAGTAAGTAACTTGGTCTGCAGATGAAGCCTCTAATCTTGCAAATGCGAAGACCTAATAGTTCGTTTAGGTCATTGAAGAAGTAGGTCTTCGTCTAAGGTTTGCGTAGAAGTTGTATTATGGTCTCTTCTAACTCCTCGTATCTACAGGGTCTATGGAAATCGTTGGAGGGTACACTAAATTTTCTTGCATGCTTGCCTAACAAACAAAGCTGTTTGTTTCATTGATATTCAGGCCAGATTTGCCAAAACGAGATACAGGTGTTCATATGATTTCATCTTACATTGGCAGTCGTCGTGGCTTAAGTGCTTAGATAAAATTTTATCACGTCAATAAGAATAGACTACCTCATCGCTTTTGCAGTTCCCTAGAATGTCCCTATGACCTGGGACCCAGCATTGAGAAATTTCGCATCTGTCAGCGATCTCGTTGAAAGACCCGCAGCATTGCGTAACCATCTTGGATCTCATTGTTGGCGATTCCAAGGCTTTTATAGCTGCCTTTTAGAGCTTAAAGGTTAATCACACAGATTCATTAACTAACAACTTCACCACTCTAAACAGAGATTTTTGCAAATCTCTAAGTTCAACAGACTGTTTCCCTCCGTGATAAGTGAGATCATGAAACGTGCTCTGAGTAAAGTCACAGCATGGGCTAAAAAGTGCGGACTTGAAGTTAACCCGAATAAAACTGTACCGATGCTCTTCACCACCAAGACCAAAATACCTGAATTCACACTTCCTCGACTAATCGGTTAGCTACTCTCCCTGTCGTGTAGTGCTAAGTACCTAGAAGTCATCCTAGATCGTAAACGTAATTGGAAGCTAAGCGTAGACCAAAGAGTAAAGAAAGCATGTATAGCGTTGTATGCCTCCAACAAAATCTTGGAAAAAAGATGGCGCCTGCAACCAAAATTGAACCTGTGGACGTATACAGTCGTAGTACGTCATAACCAAACTTAGTAAGGTATACAGAGCAGTGTGCATAGACACCATAGGCATCCCATGGTCAACTCCGTCAGACGCTCCAACAGTATTGCTATACCTTTTAGCTCTAGATCAACATATAAGAAAAATTTCTAGATTTTCTACCAAGAAAAATCGTATCGCCACCATCAGACTATATCATCCCCACAATGAGCTTCACATAGCTTTTCGACATACAATTTTCAAAGAATTGCAAGATGGAGATGTGATTACCGCAGAATGCGAAATGTAAGAATAGAACGTGTACATGTACTCTTGTCCAGAACTAGGCAAACACTTTTTTAACGCACATGATCTTTCTTTAACTTACCTTTTCGGGTAAAAAATAGTGAGCCAAAGCCGTGCGCGCCATGGCTTAAGTGGTTAGTGCGTTGGACTACGGAGCAAATTACCCTTCGAAAACAGCATTAAACAGTAGCCACAGGTTGGCTTCAGATATTTCTGACCAACACACATCAACACCCAAGTAACAAGAGTCGTGGCACATCTGTGCTAATTGGGTTCTGTTAACAAAACCACCACTTCTAGCTATGTACCTACCTAACCATAACCGATCGCCAGTGGATGGAGGTCGCTAGGTCAACTTAAATTTGGATTAGGTCAAATCGTGTCGTGACCTATTAACTGCGTGCATAAAAGCACACAGGACCCGCTTGAAATTTCTCTCTGTTTCACTCGCCTTTTGCGAAGACTTTAACAAATCTCCAGCAATTTGTACATTTCCTAGATCAACTTCTCCTCAAGACGGTTCCGAAATAAATTGATGAAATTCATCTCAATCAGGATGTGTATAGAGTCACCGCAGCGGCGCAATTTAAGCCTCTCCAATCATTTCCCAGAGACGAACTACACCGTCATATGTACATACATATGTAAGTATACCGTCATCTTCGTCGCCGTTGGTGATGGTTATGTGCAAAACAGTTGGTTTCACTCTCCCATGGCTATCTGTTTTGAGCGCGCGAAAAAGCAACGGAAATTGACCAAACAATGCACCCCTCCGACAGATACTAAGTGCGCACATTAATTTCCACCTCATGCACTCCTGCTGCTGCTGCTGCAGCTCTAAGCCATTCTCTATCTCTCTCTCTACGTTGGTGCATGCAAATCCAAGATGTCATATCCCCTATCCCCCGATCATTTCTTGTTCTCATCCAATGTGTGCCACTGCAAATGAGGCTTCACACACACGTCATACACAACCTCCTGCCGCTGCGCCGCTGCCTGTTGTCGAACAACTGCTCAGGCCCCAAAGGAACAGTTGTTCAGTCCGGACTCCGGAATCCGCGTAGCAGATGTCCGCTGCATGTCAATGTCTGCTCTTTCTCTCTCTCTCTCTCTTGCCGGACCTCTTCATGGGGTGGATCGACTTCTATGCACCGATCATTCAATATAGCCTGCAGCCAGTTACCAACTGGGAAAGTAAGATCGAAATGATGTATCTAGATACATCAAAAGCCAGCCCACTTTAGAGGAAGCGTCTATCATCTATTCCACGACGTTGTGTCGTCTGTTATTAAATCAAACACACAAACAAACGCACGCTTTCAATGGAAGGACACAAATCAAAATCGCTTGAGGTGAAGGGCATACACAGAACAGAAGATACCAAGAGATCAGCACAGAGAAAAAAAAATGCAAAAAAGGGACTCCAGTCGATTGTGAAACAATAAATTATGAAGCGATGCGATGCGAAAAACCGAATGGGAGAGGGAGGTTTCTTGTTTTCTTGGCATACACTGCAAGGACTCAATTCAAGACACATACACATGTATGGCGGGGAGTACGAGTATCTCTTCTCATCCTCTGAAGGCATTAAAATTGACAATAAATTTTCTTTCATTTCGGTGATTCCATATTTTAGGGTGGAGACGATAATTCTTCAAATTTGACACTCAACAGTCGAATGTGAAGGTTGAGCGCAGTGGTGCCCCCAGGAGGAAGTCTTAGTCGGAGTCGGATTCGGCGTCATCGTCATCGGTCGTCGTCGTCGTCGTCTTCGTTGTCGGCGTAGTCGGAAGATGAGAGATTTAGATGCGTATAGAGAGATGCCTCCGGAGGAGGATTTCTTTGTTAATGTCTTTCTAGAGATGCTAGCTACGAGATTGTGAACAAGATTGAATCTGGTTTTTTGTTGATGGGCTAGGTGTGGAAATGGATTTTAAAAAGGCAGTCTTACCATACACATATGTGAGGCTAACTGATTTTACTCATGTTTGGAAGTTTAAATATTTTTATTTATTGATGCTAATTGCAGACATCTAGCATTCGTAAATCTCTTACGATCTGGACGCCATGTCTTAGTGAGGGAGGACCGCTAACATGTTGACCTTCCGGGTTGCATTTAGAAAGAAGACTTGACAAGTACGAGTAATGCCGATACAGGCAGAGTTTGACTTCTAACTACATATGTATGTATATCCATGTTGGTGTCTAACGTTTAAAGTTCTGGGGTCAATCTTTGCTGGGTTAAACCTGAACCTCATTCTTTGCAAATACAGGATATAAAGTTCAGTTTTATGATGTACATGTGCACATACTATGGAATAGTCTGTCAGAACAAATAGAAAACATAAGATTTCGATTATTTACATATGTATGTAGGTACTAGAGCTGTTCGAAGGAGAAAAAATGTTTCCAAGACCGAAACAGACTCACATAGGACTTGACCGTGGCCTTACTCTGACATTAGCTTCTCTGAAGTTGAAGTTGGTGCTTCGGGTAAAAAATTCTTCAAGATAGAGGAGAACTGGAAGCAGCGTGCCCGGAATTGAAGAGAGTGGAAGTCTTCCGTATCTCAGGCAGAGATTCTTCACGGGTCCGGAGTCCGTTAAGTAAGTAGTAGAGGAGAGAAATAGTCAGTCTAACTATAATACTTCTTTCCGCCCTTCCGACCATATTCTAGACTGAATTTATGGTGATCAAGGAGACTCTATCCTGGATGAGGTGGAATGTACTACATGTCTCTACCACCCTACCACGGTGAGAAATATCATCCTACAATCAGCAATATTATGGAACCTGCACTAAAAGGACTATTCTCATGGGCGGAAGTGAATGGTCTAGGAATAAACCCAACTAAAACCAAACTAGTTCTAGACGAGGCACAATCTTCGTGTACAGTCAAGCCGCACTCAAGGCACTTGACCGCGTTCTGATCAGATCAAAAGCACTCTCCGCATGTCAACTAACTATAAACAGAACATGTTGTACCCATGAAGTCAGTCTGTGCTGGGTCGCAGGACATAGTAATATAGAAGGGAATGAAACAGCGGCTTTATCCCCGCGCTAGTATGCATCCCTCTTGGTGTACTAAAAATGAAAATATACTGGAAAGCTAGAGAAAAGATCAATACTTCCTGGGCAATCAAAAGTGACTGTATCATATCATAACTCGCAGTTTATGATCAACGTCAAATAAAAAAAGGACTAAAAACCTTTTCTCTTTGAACAAAACAATAATCAACATCATGAGAGGTGTTCTAAGTGGACACTGCCGGATAGGTGCAATGGCTGCCAGACTAGATATCAGATCACCTATGCAGGAGCTGTCATGATACAAAAGAAACTGAAACTATCACACACCTCCAAACTCGTCGCTTCTGCTACATGGAAAAATAGATTTTTCTGAGAACTTAAGGATCTGGTACAAGTCCCATTCGGATACCTGGGGCTATTTCATAAAACTACAAGTGTTGTACTTGTAAACTTATAACTACAAACAACAAATAAAGTATGGAGTTGTAATTTTCTGTTTCATAAACATTTTTCAGCACTTGTAGCGCGGCAAATTCAAATTATAGGTGTAGCGATCAAATGCTACACTAGAAGAGCTCGCCGCAGTTGTAAATTCACTTGTAGTTACAGGCCTGGCATATTTGTAGTTATTAGTGAATTGGCATTCTTTATGAAACAAAAATTTGCACATAATTTACAAGTTACAAGTGAATTCACAAATAATTATTAGTGTTGTAGTTTTATGAAATAGGGCCTTGATTTTACACTCAGCAGCATATCCATTCCTGAATTGACAAGATCAACTGAAAAGTAAACCACATTATTTAAAAAGGGATCACTTCAAGCCTATCGATTGACCTGAGGGCAGGAAAACCCAAGCTTAAGAAACCCAAACATTCGACGGCCTACAACTTCGATGATATCCACTAACAAGGCAGGTTAGGACCCTGGTACAGACCATCAGAAGAAATTTACTGAAACGTAAACGATTTTGGACCGAACAGGGTCGCAGTGATAATAATCTATTGATTTTGGTGTAGCATTTCAACATTCAGGCACAATTGGTCCGTCGTTCTTCGCAAACAACTGAGTAAGAAACCTGTGATAAAGAGGTTAAGTTACGATAACAACACATACCACATCAGCACCTTCTAAAAAAAAGTGGTCACAAAGGGGTCTTGAAATCACAACTTCGAAGCTGTAGGAGCTGTTAGCCGATGTACAACCTCAATCTTTTCTAAGATCATCTTCTGTGCCTTTGAAATGTATGTACCGAACTATAAGCTAAGCTGAGCAGTGACTTGCGGGTCGTCAGACTTAATGGGTCCTCAAAGCCTATTGAATATGCTATAGTTCTAATGAGAAACCACTGAATCACTAAAACTTCTCATCCTAATTCCAGCGAACGCACAATTTCCCTCAATTCTTTAGAACCCGAAAAGCAATCATTTCAAAGTTTGAATCTAACAAATCGCTGCAATTTGATAAGCCGCACCACATCATCTTCTAGTAGTAGTGCCATATATTGCGGTCATAAATAATCTTTAACCGCAAATTAATTATTAATCAACGGACTCAAAGTTGATTTATAATATTCGAATCGGCATCGCAATACGGAGCTGCCCCGCCGCCGCTCACTGAGAGCTGCGACGTACAAAGCTGAAGAATCCATCTTAATGAAAATTCCAATCTAATAACAGAATTAATAGCAGCCTCCTCCGGCACACCTCCTCCCCAGTGGGCGAACAACGTATACATATGACAGTGTGGTGAACTTCTCTTGCGCGCGATCGATGATCCTGATACCTGCACCTGCGGTGGTTCGCCTGCCGCAATCCAAAATGAAATGCGAATCGGAATTGAAATCAAATTCGAACTCTCGCTTCAGACACTTGTAATCGACAATCGCGCGCCGAGCATCGGAGTGGTGGTGGTGGTGGTGGTGGAGAGTGCTCACTGTCTGTCTTGTAGGATTGTGAAGAAAAAAATATCAGTGTGATGGTGGAATCCTTTAAATCTCAAATAACAAATCGCATAATTACGGGGCCCTTTTCGCGTTCTATCACTGGACTCACTGGCGGGGACTTGGATGGACACTGAACACAGACGGATTGAAAAACACTCTCTGGCGCGGCGGAAATAAATCAGTCCTCGTGTGTCTGACTGTTGTGCGATGGTGGTATTTCAGTCAGTCAGGTGGATATGGGAGGACGACGAGACGGGCCGCAATGTGGTTTTAGTTTACGACGACGACGTTCCTATGAGAGCCCTGCGGGTGAGAATTTCGCGCGTTCACATTCGACAGGCTGAAAAGCGCGCGCACTCACGCAATCATCATTCGATTCCAATTCAGTGTGTGGTGGACTCGACTCCCCCGGGAAAGGAATGAGGAGCAACAGCACAAAAAACAAAAAAAAAGAACAAAAACAGGGAAATAGAATGGAATTGCTGCGCGATGTCCATGGCAGGAGAGGAACAGCAGCAACCAGTGTATGGACAGATTGGTCGAGGATTTGTGGCTACAAACAGATGGACAACACAGACATATGGCCAATCGAAGTGGAAAATTACTGTAATCAACTGCTTCTGTGGCAGTTGAGGTTTCTTTACTGCTTGCTGCTGCAGCTAGTGGTGGTTGCCGGGGTTTTAGTTTCTTGTTTTGCAGCGAAATTAATTTCAGTTTTAGATTAGAATTTTTTTTTTATCGGAATTCGCAAATTGATTGAACACTGGTGCAAATAGCGAAAAGGATTTGCACTAAATTAAAAGCATTAATCCACCAAGTGGAATGTTTTGAAATCATATTCTACATCTGTATTGCTTGCAAGCTAATATTTTGGTATTCAATAGTACGGGTGACAGTAGACCACCATGTGGTACTCCTCTGTATTGTAATAACATGTGTATGATTTAGATTAACTTGTGCGGCCATGTAAGCCACTATAGTCTAGAAATACTAGAATAAAACTCGGATAAAACTTGGATAAACTTTTTAGAAGCGAGGCTTTATACGCAAGGACAACAAGGAGTAATTCATAGTGAGATCGAGGAGCAGAATTTCAATGAACGGCGTCGCGAGATGGGAAAATGTTACATTTGGTGCTGCCAATGTGATAATGTGTGTTCGGGCGCACAGTTGCAATAACATTGTATTTTTTTTCTGAGGCCATACTATATATTATATGTGTGTGTAGCTCTTGTTGCGATTGCTAGTCATCGTACGTCATACGTAGAATTAACGCCTGGCGCCTATAACACAATACAACAAATGTTTGTAAAACAAGCGAAATTCAACAACTGTTGAAAATTTATATAACACGTAACACCAATTCTACGGGCAGTACAACTATTGTTTTGAAATCTTGCATCAAGTGGGAAATTTGATAAATCCCCCGCTTCTGTAACTGGAAACTACAAGTTATGTCGAGTCATCGCGTAAGGCTCACTTGTTGAATTGATTCAACAAGTCGAGGGTGATTTGTTTTATAAAAATGTCGTTCACTTGTTGAACAGCTATAGCTAAACAAGTACTTGTTGGCTTGTTGTTCTGTATTATAGGCTTCTGGTCATGAACTTCTCATGAAGACTCATTCTTTGTAAGGTTTGTACAGATTTTGTGCGGCTTAATAGGAAAATTTGTTCGCCCAAATTGTCAATAGGTAATTTTAAGATGAAAATTTGATTTTGCGTTATTTGCTATTAATTTTTAAAAATTATTATTTATTGTACATTTAGAGGAGAGTTAAGTCTTTCTAAAGACACGCTGAGTGGCTAAACTCTGAGTTTTACTGTGCGCATGAAAACAGGTGTGGTCCGTATATTACGATTCTGTTGATAGACAGGTGGGACACAACTATAGATTTCATTCGAGCAATATGTCGGTACAGAAACGTTAAAAATGCAACACTCTGGTGATGCTGTAGTTGATGGCTTTCACTCTAAACACGATCTATGTATCTTACCTAAACATGCTGAGGGAGTATTCGCCCAAACATCTCAAATTCAAATTTTGGATGACGTACATGTACATGTATGTACATATATAGTTTACCCACATACATATATACATATTTTATACCTTTTGAGGAATCCAAGGCATCTAGTTGCAGTTTTGGATTCAATAGATACATATCTAATGATTTTAACGAAAGTATGGGATAGCATTGAAAAGCTAAATTGTGTTTTTTGAAGTCAGTAATAACTTCTGACAGTTATATCTGTCAAACCAATTGTCAGAATGCAAACTGTCAAAGTAATTTTTATTCGATAGTCTTTGCAATTATATTATGACGACAAACAGCTATATTACCAAATTTAGAAATTTGCTTCCAAAATATGGTTTTGTGTGCCGAATTTATAGAGCTCTGGCACCATATTACACTCGACATAATCGACCATCTAAGACCGCTATTTGTCTTATTATTAACCGTTTTCGCACAACATTTTCTTTGCAAGATGCAGTGACATCGAGAAGCATAAGAAGAGTGCGTACTGAAGAGAATATTACATCCGTTTAGGAGAGTGTTGAAGAAGATCAAAATTTATTGATTCGACGTCGTTCACAATAGCTTAGTCTTTGTCCGTCCACTTTACGGAAAATTTCACTCAAAGATCTTGGTTTGAAGGCTTACAAGGTCCAGCTCGTATAAGAATTGAAGCCAAATGACAATCGTTTGCTTCGAAATTTCGGTGAATAGACCCAAAATCAACAGGCATTGGATCCGAAGTTTTATCGAAAAATTGTGTTCAGCGATGAGGCTCATTTTTGGCTCAATGGGTGCATTTGGAGCGAAGATAATCTAAATGAGATTATCGAAATGCCATTACATCCCGAAAAATGTATAGTTTGGTGCGATCTGTGGGCTAGTGGAGTCATCGGACAATATTTTTTTCCACAATGAGATTAATCAGTGTGTTACGATCAATGGTATTCACTATAGAGCTATCACTAATGACTTTTTAGTTCCCCAATTGAATGCCATAAATGTGAAAGTGATTTGGTTGACGCTACGTGCCAAACAGCAAACAATCAACTTTTGGAAGGAAATATTCGATGAACGCATAATTTCACGTAATGGGTCTGTAAATTAGCCTCTAAGATCTTGTGATTTGACGCCTCTTGGTTATTTTCTTTGTGGATACGTAAAGGTTCTAGTCTACGCTAACAAACCATTGACAATCAATGCATTGGAATTAACATTATTCGTGTTATTGAGGAAATACAGTCATAACTGCTTGAAAACTTAGTCTCTCGGATGACATTCATCAGATCCAGTCGTGGTGGGGATATGCAATCACCGCTTTTGTTAAGACTGTGGTTCCATTTTTCCCGATATATAGGTACCTAGTGTAAGGTCCGCTGTGGAACGTTGTTATTAAAATACTGACGAGTTGGTTCGTATCATTGTAGACAGAGAAAAGGGGTTAAAATTTCTATTTAAACTAAATTTTGAACGAATATGTTGTTATTTGGCAATTTAACTGACTTGAATTCGTAGTAGAAGTAGTAGTAGTAGCATAAGGATTCTTACTTACTTAACGGGTTCCCGACCAGTGAAGAGTCTCTGCCTGAGACACGGCAAGCTTCCACTCTCTTCAATCCCGGGCACGTTGCTGCCAGTTGTCTAGACCAAACGCTCTGGCATCCGCGATAGCCTGATCCTTTAAAAGGAGGTTCGGTCTTCCTTGTCATCTCGAACCTAGGGGCTGTGATTCGAAGATCCTGTGAAACATTATTGTCCATTCGCTCGATGTGGCCGAGCCAGTGTAGTTGAAGTATTTTGGCTTTCTACATCTTGCTACAGTTCATAGAGTTCGCAGTTGTATCTTTTCCTCCATTCGCCCTTCTCGCATACGGGACCGAATATTCGACAAATATTTTTCTCTCGAAAGTATGCAGTATCTGTTCTGCTTTCCTGCGTATTGTTCATCAGTCGGCTTCATTTATTTTGGACAGCATGCATTTCGTCTTCCAAGTTAGGAGTTTTGAACCTATTTGTTTCGCCAGCAGCCGAAGTAGCAGCTCCACTAAGGTGTCATTCGTGGAGTTGATATTTACTCCGAGGTAGGTAAACTCCTTAACCACTTCGAAGTGACTGTTGCCAACACGAGAATGAAGAAGTCATATGATAGCGCATCTCCTTGCCCAAATCCGGTACATGTTTGGAATAGTTCGAATGAACTGTTTGCGAATTGCACGTTGCATCGCGTATTTTCCATCATAACGGGAAACAACTGGATCATTTTAGTCGGGATCGCGAATTCTGCCATCGCCTTGTAGACGATGAATGCGCCTTTGAAGTCGATAAAGAGATAGTGAGTCTCGACTTGAAATTCGTTGGTCTTTTCCAGGATCTGTCCTAGATGAAAATTTGGTCGATCACCGATCTGCCGGTCCGAAAACCACACTGGTATGTGGCGATTAGTGTGCTTTCTGTCATGTTTTTGAGCGCAGATAGCAGGGCTATCAGTGTTAAAATAACATATGATTCAAAATGAAACCAACAGATGGCCGAACTCAGCTATTTTAGCGATCACTAAGCATCACACTTCACTCATTACTTTCGAGCAAACCTACATGCAGTATAATTTGCCAAATCCCATTGTGCAGCACCTTACTTTTTCATTTGTACAGACCGAGAACCCTTTAAATATTGCAATAGCTGTCGGGTTGTGCACACGATAGTGATCTATAAAAGCAAAATTGCACACTAGCCATGCAACAAGTTGTATAGAATTTGAAATCAGACTAAATCGCCGACAGTCTATGCCGCTGACTACGACAATGAATTCCGACTGCGTTTACAAATTAATACGTTCCGTACTAATTTATTGCGATATGGTCACCCCACGCCCCCAACCTAACAATCGACGGAAATACCCTTTGGCCACCATTGCCACCATTGCACTCGCTCACATACACAGTTCCAATGGCTCCCATAGAGAAACATGGAGTTGGAAGTATCGCCCCCTAAACAAAAACAAAAATTATGATTAATTTCCCCGATCGATGGTCAGTGCTGTGGAAATAAAAAAAAAAACAAAAAAAAAAAATAACGAAAAGATGATCGCCGTCATTCTTGATCACCACACCACCAGGCAGACCAGTTGAAACGACCGCATCCGCCACTGGTAGAGTGGTAGATACTCTGGACGGATTACCTATTAGTGTGTGTAAGTGAATAACTTTGTACATAATTCGAAACTGGTATTTTAGTATCGGTATCTTGTGCGATGAGAGAAGGAGTGCGCGGAGTTTGATCCCAACCGCACCCAACAATTGTTAAAGGTCGACAAGGCAAGCCGGCATGCAACACTAAATTGTTGGCTTGTAACACTAGCTTCCGGCTGGTAAAATGCATTTTTAAGGGGCGACTGCAACACAGATCTATTGTTGGAGAGTTTGGTAAACATCTGGAAGTCAAATGGGATGAAGTTGTTTTTCTATTGTTAAGCTGGAACAGTGGCGCTAAGAAATGCAGCTGCTGGCTAACACGTTTTATGAATTTAAGTTAATGACTAGGTGATGGGGATTGTTTTATGGGAATTTTGGCCGAAACTATTGCCAACAGACTAAGGTCTCATCACACATATTATTAATAGTACCCAGTTGCAATTAATAAAAAGTTTATGTCACAACACTAACACTCTACACGGGGAGTGTTGGGTTCCCTCGCAGGGAAGGAATCCAACATTTACACTTGGACACACGCAACCCCCCGGTGAGTGGGTTACTCAGTGGAAAATCGAAACAATTTGCATTTTAATAAATTAAATTACATCACGACACACACACAAAGAGAGAGAGAGAGATAGAGAAAGACTAATAAAGCATGGAACAGGTAAAGATGTAAAGAGAATCTACGATAGGTATATTTTTTTTCTTACTGATAACTGCCAATCTCACCCTATGCACTCCAGAATAACCCCCCAGCGCCTTATCAACCCCAAGCAATCGCAATATCATTGTTGGCGGTTATTTATTGCGGTGCGATTCTCTATTACACTCTCTCACACGCCCTCCCAAGTCATAACCTATTATTATTAGCTAATCTCCAGTTCAGATCTCCATCTCTCTTTCTCAATTATAAGTCCGCCGAGTCCGAGAAGCAGGCGAACTACCACCACAGAGACACTACTTAGGTACATAGCAGTATCAGAGTTCCGAAAGGTGGAAAACGGCAAAGCAGCAGCAGCAGTGGCAGGCAGCAATGATCGCGGTCTACAGATCGTTGTTTGCAGATCTTGGACTTCGCTTGGTATGGTGGTATGGACCTTCACTATTTAGCTAGAGGGTACATGGGTTCTTTGATTGATGGCCTCCTTCTCGTCACTGCCATAACTTTTGAACGTGTTATTATGGCGCAGCGCAGCGACATCAAGTGGGGGAGAAGTTGAATGATCACATTTTGTTTTTTTAGTTTTTTAACTCCCGCATGGGCGTCCAATAGATGGCGGTGTGTATGGTATGGTGGTGGGAGAATTTACAAGTACACGCCTACGACTTATGTTGTGTAGAGATCAATCAGTTGAATCGAATTTTTTGCGATGACGAATGTTGTACCGACAATTGGCTGGCGCCTGCATTTGTTAAATTTTATTTTACTCTGACGGTTAGCTGCATATAGTACTTAGGGGGCGGCAGTGTTGGAAAATATGCATTTTATGATTTGTGTTAGAGGTTTGTTGAAGGACAATGGAGGAGTCATAGAATTTGTGTGTCACTGGCACTATGGGAAGATTAGCAAAACAGTGTTCTCAAAACTATTGTAATTGTACACTCCTTAGTAGTAAAAATCAGATAATTCCAACTACAGATTTATTAGATATGAAATTTATAAGAAATGAAGACCAATAATTTGGAACTACTAGCGCTAAATAGAAATAGAAACTATTTGGAACTTTGGCACTCGAAAAGGTCTAATGCTTAAGTTAATAAAAACAAAAACGAAACTGGCTTTCTGACACTTTTAATACAAACATCAAGAACACCTCAAGTACAGCTTAGAAGTCATTCCAAATTTTAAGAGAGACTTATGCTTTCTCTTGGGAGCCATAGCTCCATGGTAAGTTTGTCGAACTACTGAGTTGTTTATAAGCTCCCTACTCTCGCAAGCGTCTGAAAAACGTCCAAGAGTATAATTGGCATGGAAAAGGTTCTCAAACAAAAATTGATTTTCGGATATTGCAATAACCATTCAATTCGTGTGACGAATCTAAGCTAGATCCTGAGACCTGTACTGACTTGTCGCGCCAAGTATCTGTATTTTTTATTCATCCTGTACACAATAAATAGCTCATAGCTGACACATGGATGGTGATCTACATAAACTGGACCAATACGATAATTTCGACAGTAGGTACTTCTTGCTGATCCTCAACAGATAATTACAGTCATATCTAAAAAAGACACCTCACTCGAGGATGCGACGCATCCATGCCACACAAAAGCAGTGGTAATGCGCGAACTCCGGTTTACATCGTTAGACTGAGAGCAGACTGCAAAAAGCGAAGGCGACAGCAGCCAGCAAGACAAGGAGAAGATTTCGAAGAGATACGAGAAGAATTCTTCAGGAAAAGAAAGGAACTTTGGAAATTTTAAAATTATAAATCCGAACCTTTCCAATCGTTAAGAGAATATCTCCAACGTAACCCGTAGCGAAGCGCCTATAAGATAGTTATTAATATGGACAAACTTAAAAGTGGTACTACAGCTGCACTGACATACACGACCATGATGAATATTATAGTCAGCGGACTATACGCAAGGAATACCAGTCTGCATCTTCGCCCATAATAACAGATGATACGGAACCAATACAACCCGTCACAATTGTAAAAATTCTGAAAGCAGCATGCTCAATGAAAACCAATGAGGCTCGAGGAATGAACGGGATCCCACACTTCGTCCTTAAAGAAGCCATTAAAACCAGAGGTATTTGCAAATCTCTATACAAGATGCCTGACTGAAGGAATGGAAACGACAGAGGCTGGTTTTAATCCTGAAAGACGACAAGTCCCCCGAGCAACCGTCGTTGTACTGCTAAAGACTTGACCAGTACACCGAAGGAGACAATGAGCTTTTCAACAGACAATACAGATTCAGGAAGAATCGGAGCACCACCAATGCGGTACAGTCAGTTTGGGAACTTGCACGCGAAGACATATCTGAGACCAGATGAAAAGGAGAAAAAATCAATCAAAATCGACGTAAAAAATGCGTTCAACTTGGCCAGCTGGAACTTCATTATGACAGCGCTGAGGAATATTCGAGTGCCTAACAACATACCTACTGCGAATAATCACAAATTATTTTGAAGACAGAACTCTCTTCTACGACGCGGATGAAGGGCCGAAAAAATATAAAATTTCAGGAGGGGTACCACAAGGATCAGTTCTAGGTCCTGCCCTATGCGGAGATCAAGAGGAGTGGGCTATCGACTCAAAGCCCTACAAATAGTACCATACACAAGTGTGAAAACTAATCGGGCTGTTGCCGCAATATCCAGGCTAAAGCCAAATATTTTGAAGTCAATCCTCACGTACGAAGCCCATATATGGGCAACGGCAATAGCGACAAGTTCATACATACATGAAAAGTTTAAACTCTGTGCACAGAAGAGCATCGCTCAGAGAATGCTGCAGGTATAGAACAGGATCGCAATTATTGGAATTCATTTACGAGTATGAGATCGCAGATGACCCATTCTGCCGTTATTGTAAAGGCAAAGTTCAAAACGCCGAGCACGTCCTTCAGGAGTGCAAACAATACGAAGAAGTCAGAAATGATTTAGAACAAGAGATAAACAATAAAATAACCCCAAGGAGACTAATATCGTTCATGCTATCAACGAGGAAAGCATAGGACACCGCCATCAGTATCATTTCAAACATCATGCAGGAGCTACGGCGGAAAATCAAACACCGAGAATCCAAGAGGATCATAAGAAGGAGAAAACATCATGTCAAAACCTGCCCCTACAAAGGAATGCCTTGATCGGCGGTGCCGTAGGGGAAATCAGGACTAAATTAGGGGGCTGTTTTAGCCACGTAAATATGCAGAAGCATGGAGTCTGGCATAACTTGTGGCACGGGCTACCGTACTTCACTCTTCCAGCGCATCAAAAAAAAAAAACAAAAAAACCTGGAAAAGACCAAGCACAGGTGGATCATGATAAAACATCTGACCAAGGAAGTATTGGAAGAGTGCCCAAAGACAAAGGAACTGATGCAGATATATGAACATCAGCGTAGAGCAGCGATAGCCTACTTCCTCGAATATATAATCAAGCAGGACATTTCGAAAAAAAAACGTAGGATCAGATTAAAGAGAACTTTTCATAGGGACACTCGTTATATTCCGCAAAAAGTGCCAAATGCAGTTTTTTTTGCAGCGAAGTTCGCCAATTTTGCATCTCCACCTACAACTGTCTGTCAAACGAAACTGACTTGAGAATATCCGTAAGCATCATAATACTACCTGGTTATGCTTATGTCAAAAGCCCTTAAAAAAACGCCTTTACAAAAAAAAATCCCAGCACTCTAAAGTGCATTTGCATTGGGTTCCTTGAACTGTTATTGTATCACGTCCTGTTAAGAATTAAAACTGTAGAACTCACAAATTACGTAGATTCAAAAAGTTAAACAAGTTTGAAAAGTTCCATGAGATCTACCTTGATACTGGTACATTGTACTATCAGAAAGCAGCCTGTGTACCCAATTGTCTATCAAAGCTCTGATCGAGCTTCGAGGTCCTTTAACTGAGTAACTTCTTTCACAAGCATCACAGTGGATCAAAGTACAAAAAAATGTATCTATGACTGGCTTTGACCACAAAAACCCCCAACCGATTGCAACCCTCCAAGTGCATTGTAAAATTACCATCCATCCACCATGTACATATGTATGTATAACCCTCCGATGGACAAAGTCCATTTATTTTGTTATTTATTCCAACATTTCACTTTGTTGGGTGTGCAGAGTGCACAAATTATGGCCGGCCGTTAAAAAACAATTTTCATCGAGCCGCGCTCGCTTCTTTTTTTTTTCCGAGCTTGACGAGATTTTGGCGTCGTGGTTGCTGTTATCTTCATTTTATTCGTCCGAAACGAGGTCCTGTTTTTCTCTTCTTTTTTTTTTATATAAAATATCCACGAATGCACGCGCAAGGATGATGTTTTTTTTGTCAGTTTGTGCATTTCTTTTTCTTTTGTTCACCATTCACCACCAAAGCATGACATGGCAGACAGGATGGATACAGGACCAAAAACAAAAACAAAAACAAAAAAATGCCAAAAAAGAAAATTGGAGCAATCATTTTTATGCACCAACAGCGCGAAACGGCAGCAGGCGCTGCCATAATAGTTAAGTCCACAGTTAATCGGTCGAAGGGACGACTCTCTGCTTTCAGTGGATTTTGGCCATGTTGATCCTCTACGGCAGGCTTTTCGGTTTTTGTGTATCTTATTTGCAATTTGCAATGTTTTGCGAAGAAATAAGACCAACAGGAGACTTGATGATAGGTTTCGGACAAAAAGAATGAAAGTTCTTTTGTTTAATGCCCCCACTGTGTGTGACCGGTTGGTGTGGTCGCGTACCAAGGATCTACCCGACGCGATGCGGCGAAAGTGGACTTTTCAGATGGATGGAGGAGGCTTAACAGATTTTTTGACAGTGATTTCTTAATTTAATGATGGCGGTCGGGTGCGTTGCATGTGTTGCCCCGAGAATGATTGGTGAATTTATGAATTTACGAGCTACGACAAGGTAGCATGCTATGCATACATAATGGGCTGAAAGTTTTGTGGTTACCTTTTGGAAAGGATATGTTTTTTTTTTTACAGTTTTGCTAGTTTGCCTCGGGATTTTGCAAGCACGTGACTATGGCAAGTTAATAGGACTTAATGAAGGTTATTGGGGATGTGCTCAACTTTGCAGATTAATGGGTCATTAATTTGAAGGGGAGATTGATTGGTTATTGGTGTTAATGGGCTTCCTTTTAATTGGAGAAAGCGGGCGTGTGGAATGGGACAGATGGTTCCATTTATTCATGAAAACTTGAAAGGTGCATATAGTCTTGAAATTAGTTGGATTGGTAGTTGGAAAATCAATAAGTATCGGATAAAATTGATGGTACTTGTTGAAAACCAGTAACATGCAAGGTTATGGAGCTCGAGGAAAATATGAGTAAGATCCGGAAGACAGCTAAGGGCGTGTTGCTCATAGAGTTCAAGAGAGCAACTGACAGAGACGCTGCTAAATACAAGGAATACATGTCAAAAATCCTCCAAATGGAGCCGAATGTAAAACAGTGTGTCAATAAGCCACGATTTAGCTACGCGACCTAGACCAAGCGATGACACAAGAGGAGTTAAGCATGGCCATTGAGAACCAACTCCCAATAGCAGGAAGCATCACGAAAGATGCCATCAAATCCATGAGAGTAACAAGGGACGGAACACAAACCGCGCTTATTACTCTCATAGGTGACGCATTCAGTGAACTACTCGCAGGGCGAATAAAAATCGGGTGAGCTAGGTGCAGAGTACGCAAGCACATCACATCTACAAGATGTTTTAAATGTAATATCGCCAAGCATTGTAAAAATGAAATCGAAGGACAGTCAAAAAGGAAAAAGCATGGAGGTGCGGAATATATGTATGTATGCTCTCGAAATGCAAAGACTAAGAAGAGCATTATTGCATTATCATCATCATCATCGCAGGGTGCATCCCGTGCCTATGGTACACTGGAAATCATGCTACACCTACATACATGCTACATCCTGAAGCAGTCTGGCACTTGGGTAGATACCAAGTACGGACGAAGGGCATGGGTAATATGTGGATCAATGACACCAGGACGAATTGCGAAGATAGGCGACCATACACAGCCAGACGAGTTCTACATGACTTCCCCTATAGTCAACACCGCCCAGTAATCCTAGATGCTTGGATAAAAATTCCAATAGTTAACTATGCCCTCCCTACGCAGTAAGGGACTTTGTCTACCTTGGCTTTGCTATCAATTCTGAAAACAACACCTCAGTAGAAATAAAACGAAGAATAACTTTTGCCAATCGTTGTTTCTTTGGGCTGAGAAGGCAATTGCATAGTAAGGCCCTATCCCGATCAACTAAGGAGACTCTATATAAGACCTTGATCATCCCAGACTTCATGAACTTTATCGAAAGCAGATGAAGATATTTTTGGTTGTTTCGAGAGAAAAATTGTTCGTAAAATATTCGGTCCCGTTTGCGTTGACGGACTTTGGAGGAGGAATTCAACGACGAACTATAAGAGCTATACAGCGATGTCGACTTAGTTAAAAAACTGCGCATCAGTGGTTTAAGATGGCTAGGACATATAGAGCGACTGGACACCAGTGCTCCGGCCCGTAGAGTCTTCGAATTAAACCCAGAATGACAACGCAGTAGAGGAAGACCTTACCTTAGGTAGCGCGCACTCTTAGAAGTGAATCTCAATCGACTTGGAGTACGAAACTGGAGCCTAAGAACCGGGCTAGCTGGAGAGCCTTGTTGGTGAGGCGCAGGTTCACACCGAACTATAGTGCCACCTAAGTAAGTAAGAACCTACCCATCGACCAAGATGGAATTTCAACAGAGAAAAATGCCAAGATTTTGCCTCGGAGTTTGACTTCAATATCTGTTTTCCTTTGATGCCTAATAAAAGCACTACGAAGAAATTTATCTCCCTCGGCTTTGGAAAAAATTGTATTACTAGATGGAGTGAAGAATCCGATAGACCACACCAAGAATTTGCACAAAATGGTGACCAAGAAATTGCAGAGGAATTCCTATAATCTCTCGATAGATCGCACTTGAAACGATGTTAGCAAACTACCTAGAATTCGGGCTACTTCAGAAATTAGGCCGCGCCAGCTCCATCTCGTCTAGACCGCGAACTTATCGCAAGCCGCATTGTGGAAACTTTCATACCCAAGTTCGACAAAGCTCACATAAGGTCTATTAAAAAAGGTTTAAAGGAACTTAAGGTGGCCATGAAAGAGCATCCTAAATACTGTCCAGTTTTCTCAATGGCTGTGCTAGAAGTTGCCATTTCCAGCTGCAAGTTGTAGAAAACAGCGGATACTGACGAAATCTACCTTGAGTACATAAAAGTTTGTGGCAAAAAAAGAAAGACAATATCCTATTGTCTGGATGGAAACATAATTGCAATTTTGAAACCTGGCTAACTAGACGACATGCCCAATAGCTATTGATATGTAGCCCTCATAAGCATTTGCTCTAAGATCATGGAGCGTCTCATCTATAATGAAATTGCAGGGATCATCAAACATATACCAACTGAAAAAGCCGGTTTTCGACCAGGTCCTGGCTTTAACGAATTATATTGAATACGGCTTCAAAAATAAACTGAAAATAGGTACTACTGCATTTGTGGACCTTACAACAGCTTACGACACAGTCAGGCATGATTTTTAAAGTTTTGAGAGTGGTTCCATGTGTCAAAATAGCTACCACTCATAAACAACATGCTCAGTAATCGGTAATTTCAAGTATTCATCAACGGTTTGCCTCAAGGGTCAGTTTTATCCTCACTTGTTTCAACTTGCACATCCAAGATATGACGGGTACTCAATAAATTCGCTTGTTCAGTTGCGCAGACGACCTATCAGAGTCATAATATAGTCTCTATCGAAAAAACGTTCTCTATGGTTCTTAAACTCTTGCGAAAATACTTCAGAAAATGGAGGCTAAGACCCAGTATAACAAAAATTGCGTCTTCGTGCTTCCATCTATCCTAGTTGAACGGTATTATACTTCTCTATGACTAGCAATCAAACTCTCTACGAATAACAATGACCAGAACCCCAATATTCAAACTAACTAAAGCCGAGTGAAAAAAGGCTGAATTTCAAAACTCGGCCTTATTTCATCTTTATAAAGTGAAATATGCATAAATAGTGGAATATGTTTCTTTAAATCTATGCGAAACATGGATATAAAGAAACCGTGCATATCCCCAACTTCGCATCTACTCAAAATCCAATAGTGACCCCAAGCAGGGGGGTTGCAGGAGGGCAGCATGCCCCCCCACACATATTCAACTAAAATTTGGTTTTATGTCACTTTACCGATTTCGCCTTATGAAGCTTGAACGACGCATTATGAATGCACGACTCCAACTTCTGCGTCAATGTGGAATGGACATAAACTTGAATCCTACTATTCATGTAAATAGGTTCCACTTACGAGAAGACCTGCATGGACTCAACTCAATAAGCTAAGAACCACATTTGGCCACTGCACTGATTTCCTAGAAAAATGGGGCACGTTACCATCGAGTGGCTGTGACTCTGGGGAGTCTTGTCAAACCATAAACCATATTGTATCTACTTGTCCCCTGTACACAAATTAACATAATCTTATAGATCCGAATAGTTGCTTCCATACGATAAATAAATAAATAGACAAAAAAAAAAGTTTCAAATATCAAGTGCACGAATCCTTAATCACATACTCGTTCACTGTTCATTGTCGTAGTGACCCTTCATTAAACACATGTCAATTGCATGTCACACGCTCCAGATACTCATACTTGTAATCTTATAACAGATTCATCGTTTTGTCATCGAATTAACCGCAGAGTGTATCGCAAGTTCCCGTAATCAGTGTCTCTTATGTGAACCCCTCATGCCAATTTGCGGTTCGCATCCTACCTACTTAGTTTACAATATATGTGTATGTATTCCCTCGAGCTATGCACAAAGCAAACTTAAAACGACATGGATGTCAAAAGTGACCACAAATTAGCATACCATCCACAGATGAAAAAAAAAAAAAGAAAAATTATGTTGTTACAACGCATCCTTCATGGTTTTAGTCCACCTGCAGCGAAATAAAAAATAAAAACGCATTTCTTTTTCATTTTACTTTTTTTTTTACGATAGTAGGTATCTTTTGTATCTTTTTCTTTGGGAATTATATCTTTTATTATAATTATATCCTTTATTTTGAGATTTTTGAATTGGATGCCCTAAGGGCGTCGTTGCGTTGCGTTCTGTTCTGTGTTGTATTCACGAAGGCGATTGTGTGTGGTGGATAATCAAAAAGGATGCTTTAAGCAACAACGGAAGTTCTTTCCACACTACAAAGGAAGTTATTTGTTGAATTATATTTCACTAACCAACCCCCCAGACTGGTTGTTTTTTTTTTGTTCTGTTCGTCGTGTTTCTTGTATTCCAGGAGAGGGAGGAAGGCGAATTTTCATTTTTAGTAAATTTATAATTTTTGAATTTTTTTCACTCGTTGTTGTCTCGTTGTTGTATTTGGTATTTTTTTTGTGTTGTGTTATTTGATTCCGTTTCCTGTGCGCATGCAAATGACATTTTTTTAAATTATTCGTTAATATTATTATTTGTCGGTGCTTTTGGCGGTAAAGGTAAAAATCCAAAAGTGAATGTGAATGGACGACTGCTTGCGGAGGAGTGGAGGACATCAGAATAGCGAATTTTGTATTTTCATTTTCGAAACTGTCAAGGATTTCATTTCCTTTGCCAGAGATTTGTGAATTTTATTTAATTTTTTCTTTATATTCAAGTTTGAATAGGTTGTGAGAGAGGAAGCAAATTTGCAGGGAATGAGGCATCTTAGGGCAGCAAACTTACATACACATATGTATGTATGTATGTGGGTATATTACAAAGAAAAAATAGCAACACAAGAAAGTAAAGACGGAATTCAATCATATCCTGTAAAGCACCTGGTAGGGACGGCATTTTGCCTGGCTTATTACAACACGAAATCGAAGTCATCATTGATTCCGTGGTTCTAACTTCAATGTGGTTTGTAATCCTTAAACATCTCCTTTAGACTCAAAATCCTTCAGGTCAATTAGCTTCACTTCAGTGATCCTGAAGGTAATGGAATGGGTAAATGATCTTCACTTTTAAAATACTGCCTTATTAGAATACATTCCCAAGGAACTCCATGCCATGCAGGTAAATCGACAATAACAGCTCCTAAACGACCTTAACAACGCTGGATTTATAACTCAAGGTTTACCTACATATGTATGTAGGTACCTAGATATAATTTGTAGTTATAATAACAATCGGAGCCACAAATATAGTTGTACTAACCGTATCCAAACTTCCACCGACCCCTAAGAGGCAATATCGGGAGCGACGTACCGCCTCCAGACTTCTGGAGCGATATGGGACCGTCCCCAAAGACCAGCTCTCTGATAAAAAGAGAAGTGCCCTCTCCTGGGCGACAAAAGTTTTTCAGGAGATTCCTGATTTCTCAGGTAAGGACTCCACGTCCAAGCGACAAAGGTCGGTCGAGGAATCCTCCGTGGAGCCAAAAAGAGCAAAGGTTAACTGAAGCAGTTCCTCCGCCTCCATCAAATACAATAGGCCTTTCAGCGACGTGCTTAAAGACTACCTAGTGCTCGCTACAATAGACAGGAGCGATATAGATGGCAGAATCACCCTTGACAAGTGGAGGATGATGGAAGTTCAATTCGCAACGAACTTCCTCAGTGTCCTGAATGACCATCCAGATCCTCCATCCTCTTGTCGCGAAGGCGGATGGCATTAGGGCTATGTGAAGCTTATCGCATGTGCTGACCAAAGATCTGCGGACCTATTTAAATTCGCTGTCTCATCGGTGGGCGAAGTGTGGGTAGCAGCGCAGCTTGAGGTTGTAAGCAGGGAAGACATTTCAAGCAGACCAAGAACTCGCTCCTGGAGCCCAATTGAACCGTCCGATCCTTCAACGATCATGAAGATCATTCGGGCTAGCAACCCTCATCTCTACCAGTAACTGCAAAGTTGCCAAGCTGGAGGATTCTAAAGGGAATAGGAGATGCGCTGTCATCGTGGTTAACACGGAATCCCTGTCACCTTTAGAGGTAAAAGAAAGGAAAATTAGCTGTGGCTTTAGAGCCATAATTCTCCGGGTGTACAAAAAAGATGAGGAAGAGCTGGTCAAGGAGGAAGCGCAATCCTCTAGTAATACACCGGCCACCTCTAGTGGTTACTCAACCAAGCGAGATTCGATCCTTTGTCTCTAGGATAGATTTTCACATAGACAGTCTAGCACTGTCAGACCTGGATCTATCCAGCGGACTAGACCATCCGTAGCTGACGCATTCTTGGAATCAGTAACGGATGAAGCAAATATAACTGTCGTGGAGGTGTCTGGAGTCAATTGTAACGATGATGCTGCGATTACTTCAGATTAACCTGCATTACTCCACTATGGCTTCGGCCTCCGTTCTTTTGTGGCTATCCACAATCGCGTAAGATATTGTCCTAATTCAAGAACCTTTGGTCATTAATGGTCCTGGTGCATGCACTCAGGACTCCCAACTACAAACTTTTCTACGTGATAAATGAAGGTACGCCAAGAGCCTGCATCCTCGCCAAGAGCACACAAAATTTTTTCTACTCTCTAATTACAGCGATCGTGACACCGTGACAATCAGCCTCAAAGTCGGACTGAGGAAATTTTGGTTGACTTCGGCATACCTGGCTTACGACCTACCCTTCCCTGCGGCTCTACTGGATAGGATGATTGCGGACGTGGAGAGGCACAAAGCTGCGCTTATCCTGGGATGTGATGCAAATGCGCATCACACAGTGTGGGGCAGCACCGATATCAACGAAAGAGGTGAGCAACTTTTCGATTACTTTCATAATTAGTACTAAATTAGTCTAATGGTTGTGAATCCACTTTTATCACTCGTAATAGGCAGGAAGTACTACCCTACTTACCCTGGTCTCTGAGAGCATTCATCATGTTGTCAAAGATTGGAAAGTTTCTAGCGTACACTCCTTCTCAGATCATAGATACATTCAATTTGGTATAAACTACCTCCCTCAGGCTAATCCCGTCTTTAGGAATTTCAGGGAGACGGACTGGTCCAAATATAGGAACAGTGTGGAGTCTTCTGTAATAAACAGTCCTCCCAACTATCACTCAGGAATTAGACGCAATGGTAGAGGATCTGACGAAGGTGCTCAATCATGCAATGTCTATCTCATGTCCAGTAAACAAACCAAAGGGCAAGCCTAGACCATATTGGTGGAATCAGGAGATTCTTTCTCTTCGCAAAACGTACAGGCAACTTTTCAACCAGGCCAAGCGTTCCCGTGAAGCCTTCGACTGGACTTCGTATAAAGAGGCCCTCAAGTGTTATAAAACAAATATCAGAAAAGCCCAATGGAAATCCTGGAGACTCTTTTGTGGTGAGATAGAAGAGATCTCTGAGGCATCTAGGCTCAGAAAGATCCTCGCGGACGCTCCCAAAATACCTACTTAAAAAGGGCAGATGGGCATGGACTATATACTTCTAGTACAGAATCCCTGGACCTATTACTTGATTCCCACTTCCCAAACAGCTGCAATGCCATTTCGGTTCCAATTGTGATCTCGGCAAGGTCAATGCTAAGCAGCCCCTTTTATCTTGTTACAAGTAGCAACATTCTTTGGGGAATATACGGCTTTAAGCCATTCAAGTCTCCTGGACCAGACGGTATTATACCGGCTGAACTTCAGCGGAATGTGGACCTAATCCTTCCTTGGTTAACTGTTGTCTTCAAAAGTTGCTTGGATTTGGTTCACATTCCCAATCCATGGACAGAAGTTAACGTGGTTTGCATACCCAAGGCCATAATTCAAATCTTCTGTCAGCTACTCAACATGCATATAGTAAAGGGAAATCGGTTGAAACAGCCCTACACTCATTAGTCGATTAGCGTACTGGTGAACCAGTTGCTTACTAACAAGTTCATCACCTCAAAGCTGGCCATTGTCTAAGTTCGTAGGTTCATCAGTAGGGGTACACCACAAGGTAGTGTGATTTTCCCTCTTTTTTGGAACCTAGTGTTGAATGAACTACTTCTAATCCTGGAAGGAGAAGGGTGCAAGGCTGTTGCCTATGCAAAAGATGTTGCTATTGCTGTCTTAGGGAAACACACCAATACGCTTAGGGATCTTCTATAGAATGCCCTCTATAAGTTCTCCAAATGGATTAAGCAATGCATTCTAGGGGTTATTCACCAGAAAACCAGTTCGGTTTCTTCCTCTTCACAAGGAAGTATAAAATTCCCAACTTTATTCCACCCTGGTGCTCACAAATACGACCAAGTATTTAGGCCTAATACTACACAGTAAATTAAGCTGGAAACCCAACATCCTGGAGCGAGTTAAAAAAGCCACCACGGCTCTGTACTACTGAAAGAAATCTCTTGGAAGTAAGTAGGGTCTTCAGCCTCGAAATACACATTGGCTCTATGTATCCACTATCCATATAATGGATATGGATGGATAAAGCCATCCACTTCAACGGCTACACATTGTTTCACATGCTTCCGGTCGATATCTATTGCAAAGTGGCAGCAAATACGGCTATTCGCATGAAAGCCATTTTTTTGGGAACCAGTCTGCGTACAGACCACTCGTCTATTCTAAATAAACTAGAATTCATCCCAAAAGACACTGATTACACCCTCACCCAGCTCCTTTTTAACAAAAATTTCGAAACCTACTTATATACCATCGAGGACTGACTGGGAGGGAGACTTCCCACCTCAGGCTGGGTCTCCTGGCAAATGATTTTTGTAGAGTTTGCATGGATGAGGTAAAGTAAAAAGTAAAGTATTCTTCACGTCCTATGCACCTGCCAAGCTCTCTGAACTCGAAGAAAACTACATTAGGAGAGTACTTCTGTGACAACCTTGGAGATGTAGCTAACATAAGCATTAGCCACCTCCAGAGCTTTATAGTAAGCTATGTTGCCTCAACGGGTCGATTGAGTACACTAGATCCTGTGTTATCACAATGGGCCCATTCTGTCCTAAGTGCGGCTGCATTTGCTGCAACCTGCCAATCGAACCTAAGCTAACAAAAGAGTGAATCGGTTTTGGAATATGTAGAGTGAAGTTGATAAACTCCAACTTAAATTAAGTATCTCACCAAATTCAGAATTCTAAGCCACAGTTAGTCTTATTCTAGCCAACATAACAATTAGAAAGTCGGTAGGATTCTCTTTTAAAAATAACCTTCAAGCACGGAATGAAGCGATTTCCAGGAGATACAGATACAAGAAAATGAATCCTAAGTGAGGAAGAGTTGTGCTCTAATGTTGGTTCAACACAAGGCTCCGTTCTTGGTCCAATTCTATTCCTCAGTTATATTAATTATGTTTACAACTTAGTTCCTTATTTACAATAGTCGTGATTATTTGCCGGTAGACTTTTAAAAGGTCTGTCGCAACGTGTGTCAGTTCAAAATCTCTAGAAACTACATGTCTCCATGATACAACCCGCCAATAATAAATACAAAAAAAAAAAACTTACCTCCTTCCATTCCATAACTAACCTCTAACTCGTCCTAATCTAAGCAATTCAGTGGTGTTGCATACATTCAAATCCACCACGCAAAACTTTGTGTAAAATTTATGCGGAAATAATTTTCTATGCGCATTCGAACACACTCCAGAGGCAGGGAGCATCAGGCTAAACATTCGTACTCGCATCAACGGCGAGGGGGCTAATACCAAACACGAAGGTCTGCAGGAGTACCACCAGCATCAGCAGCAGCACCAGCAGCAAGCAAATGCAATAAAAAGGACACAATTGGTTGCGCACATTTGGGCAATTAGCTGCATTCAAAGTGAGAGAGAGTAAGAGAATTGAATTTACCGTTATCATATGGCAATTTTCATAAATTTCACACGCACCAATACCATCACCATCACTAGCACCTACTAGCACCAGCAGAAGCAGCAGCAGCATCAGCATCAATTTAACCACCACAAGTGGAACTAACCCTGTGCTTTGCCTATCTCTGGTTATATCTGAGTATCCTGCGTGTATAGCCTAGATTCAGGACTTTATCGAAAACGAAAAAAAAAAAAAAAAAAAAAAAAAAGAAAATTATGCGTACTTCCAACTCACTCTCACGGAAAAACTCACGAAATGAATCCAATCAAGTCATTTATTGTAGAAGGCTTCACAGCTAAAGTGTAGACCAGTGTTGAATACGAACCGATTCGAATGAAAAACAATATTTTTGGAAGAGGTTTTTGTTTTAAGGCACAGGGCTGGATTGGAGGAATACAAAGGATACAGGGACTTACCGGAGAAGTGGTAATCACATGAACCTTAATGGTGACAATGCACGGCGAGTGTTGACATCCAGTATGAGATTCAAGGTGAACTCAAAAGTCGTTAAAATCTAGAAATAATCCAGTTATCGAGGCTTGTTCCTATTATTGAGAGAATAATAGGACATTTGAGGAGATTAGTGAAGCTATAATGAGCTGAAAACCAATAAAGGTGCCGGTACTGATGGTCTACCTTTCTACCTTTTGATTTACATCCGAATACCCTATCAGGTTTTTTTTTTGTGTCCTCACCCCAAAGATACAGAGAAGTCTATGACTTACTCGACTACAATAGCTCACTCGTTACTCAGTCACATCAAGCGAATAGACAACAATCCTTCAGCAAAGATGATACTCGAATTTCAGCTTCCAGGTTCGAGATCACAACGGTGTGTGAACTTCCAATATAAGGGAATAAAATGGAAGCAGCATGTCCAGGATTGACGAGTTTAGAAGACCACTGTATTTTAAACAGGTACCGTACACAGATTGGGCTCCTGTTAACACAGTAAAGGGCCAGGCTTCTTATAGGCATTTCTGTAATTCTTGTCATATATTTCCATCAGACTTTTGGTCCTTTTCAGTAGAAAACTGAAACATTGACTGAAACAAATGCACTAATCATTGAGCCACAGCAACCAAGACCGCTCCATCTATCACGGGCTGTTTGATGGCGAAGTGTCCATATTCTCAAGAGTCAACTGTATAAGGTTCAACATTTCGCGTGTTATTGTGCTCTTTTCTGTTGTTTACATTCGATTTACATTGCACAGCATTGCATAGACTAACTATCTGTCTTTTACATGCATATGATCTGTGAAAAAAATCTGTGATCCTGCAGGATGCTCAGTAGATGCCTGTACCATAACCTTTCAGATAGGATGCTCGCCAGTTCATATAATGACCGAGTAAGCTACGTTCACACTGGAGTAGGCTGGGCTAACGCCGACATTCAAAGAAGCCGGACGAACGTATCAAAAGAGGGCCGAGACTAGTATCAGTTAACACTTGACAGACATGTCTTGTGAACTTTTGGCTCCAGCGTCTTAAAACCATTAGAAACTTAGGCGCATGGGAGTCGGATTAGCCTTAAGAAGGATCTGTAAATAATCTTCACCCGCATTAGGATGGCTACATACTTCATCCTGATGGAGATTAACAATGATTTTTCTTAGATTTCAACCTACTAAATCCTTGTACTCTTACATGTCCCAGGACACCAGCATGACTGAATTTCAACTATGTATTCCACGGCCCGGATTTGTCAAACTCCAGCCCTGTTTGAATTTTTCAGCCTATGCCAACAAGTTAATGCCAATCTGAAACTCCGGGACAATCAGTGCATGAGTCCTTTTTTGCCCCCGAAAGGGAGACCACCCCAATTCCAGTTGAATGGCGAAAAATATCACCAAACTAGGCTAACAACTATTTTGGACATGAGAACGACCGGAACCATCGGGGCCAATGGTGATGGTGATGGTGATGGTGGTGGTACCCAATGCAGAAGAACATGCTGCTGGTGCTGGCCTCGTTGTGTTTTCCTGCTCATCGTATGTCCGTCCATTCGTCTCGGCGAATTGCAATTTGTGAATGTGAATTGCATTTTCATTGACTCGTCCTCGGATCGCATAAACTTCAAAAACCGGGAATTTGTTGGAATGGCATTCTGGTCCTCGTCGTATTTATGTGGACATCAGATGTGTGTGGTATTTTCGTTGTCGTTACACCCACCACCCTCCAACCCCTTCCAACCGGACGAATGTGATTTTAATCCACCCAAAATGGGTAGTGGTGGGGGTAGGCTCAGAGAGATAATTATTATCCTGTTCGGTTTTTCTGGGCAATTGGAATTGAGATTTTTGTTTATAACCGCAACGAAGTTTTGGTGGATTCCACTATTATGTCATGCCGTCGCTAGCGACCGATTATAATCGAAGTATCGACGCGATGTGGTGACGGTGTATAGAGCGGGTGATACGAGTATTGTGGAATTCAGCATCAGCATCAGCATCAGCATCAGCAGCATCGGCAGCAGCAGCAGGGGATCTCATGATTTTGAGGCGCGGGTTATAATGTCACCAGATTTTCGTATTTTCTCATCTCGCGCGCGCGGTATTTTATTGTTTCGATGGCAATAAATCAAATTGATTTATCGAAGCGAATATTCGTTTTCATTTTCGTTATCGGGACGACGTTGTGAGATATCCGCCGCCAAAATATCCACAAAAAGAGGGATAGCGGGGCGAGCCGAGCATCGCAACGAGACAGAGAGAGAGATTCATGTCTTTCAAGTCTTTGTGTGTCCAGCTTGGAAATCATACAACCGATTGCGGTTGTGAGTTATTATTGTTCGCCATGGATGGCGATGTCAAATGGTTGAGAAACTATATATACATTCGATAATGCACCTAGAGAGATTGAGGCATCGCGATATGTGGCATTATTATTGATTTCATAAAATTACTGCGATGAAATTTGTGATGACATTGGAAGGTTAGATTATTCTGAGATTTAATGAATTGTCTATTGAAAAGCCACCAAACTATAGGAGACAATAAGTATTAGTAAAGAAAATGGTAGGCGCTGATGGCGAAGTCTTTCTCGGTCTTTCAAACACCGTCTTTCCTCAAGAGATCTCTACTACAATTAACTAGGGCAAAAAGTTATCGGTGTGGCTTTTGTCTTTCAAACTTTCTTAAGCTTAGCGTCAGAAACTAGATGGTATCTAGAGATGTGTTCTTTTCTGAGCTTTGTCACATTCATTCTCTGATGTAGACCAGATGGTGTATGTGGTAACAGAAGCAATGAACGTGACTACTGTTGTATCTGACTGATTGAAAATGGGGTTAAGCCTACCCTCCATAGTTCTAAAAAGTTGTCTGAACTATTTAGCTCAGCCCTTTACTACACTCTTCTAAATCTCTATACCACAAGGAATGTTCTCTACGGTTTGGAAGTGCTCTTTCCTAATCCCCTTTCATAAAAAAGATCCTAAGAACGAAATTTCGAAACACCGATCAATTGTTAAACTTTCCTGCATAGCGAAGCTCTTTCAAAGCATCGTTTATATTATAATGTTCTTTCATAGGAAATCTATCTTTTCCCCAAACCAAAATGGATTTCTTAAGGGAAGGTCAACTAACCACCATTCGTATCTAACACTCTGTACGCTTTAGAGGTCCTGGTCTCGGGGAAATTCCCTTCAGTCCTAAGCGAAAGACTCAATCTCGCACTACAACTAGTGGAGAATTGGGTTAGCAGCAAAAGGGCTAGGAGTGAACTCTTCACTAGGAAGAGATCAATTCCTGCCTACAGACCCCCAAGTATCAGTGGTACTGAACTAAGTATCTCAGGTTCAGCCCGATACCTGGGTGTAATTCTAGATTCCAAACTAAATTGGAAGGATAACACTGCTGAACGCGTCAAAAAAGCAAGCGTAGCTTTCTATACTTGCAAAAAGGCATTCAGTAACTCGTGGGGTTTAAAGCCAGCTGTGGTGTACTGGATACACGGCGGTCGTAAGACCCATTCTAACATATGGTTCACTGGTATGGTGGACGGTACTGGAGAAGCAATGCTAGCTTTCTAACCTCAGCACAATCCAGAGGGGAGCGTACATCTGAGTCATGGGATCAATGAAGACAACACTAACAGCGGCAATGGAAACCATGCTTAGTTTCATTCCACTTGATATAGACTGTGGCAGTCTGGCGGCTAAGACCGCTGTAAGACTGAGGGAAGGCCGAATGTGGTCATCGAGCCTGTACGGCCATGCCTCAATTTTGTCCCGATTAGGAACTACCAGCTGTTTGTCAGAAACTGATCACATGACCCCCACGCTAGCATTTGAAAGGAGATTCGCTATAAGAATTCTTGACAGAATGTACTGGAAGTGCCGAAGAACCATGAAGCGTCTTTCAGGCCGAAGTCACAGCCATCGTACAGGCTGCTAAGATTATAAGTGAGAGCAATATTGTTGGCAGAACGATTACTGTTTATATAGATAGCCAGGCAGCCATTAAGGCTCTGGACTCCGCTATAATTAGATCAAGGCTTGTGAAGATCTGCAAATCTCTCTTGAATGAGATATCTAGAGCTATCGCTATCGCGAGCCCTCCCTTTTGTAGTAACCCCAATCAGTTCCTTACAGAAGAATATAAAGGATGAAGCCATCGATTGAGCAAATAGCCGCTGGGTTCATCTGGAAACATGCGCAACAGCCATAAAGCACGGGTCGTTTAAGGGTAATTACTGGTTATTGTGCCATTGGCGTCCACGTGAAGCGACTCGGTATACTACATAATGACTTCTGTAGAAGTTGCAGGGACGAAGAAGAAATTGAGTCAGTTTGTCTCCTGCTGTGTGACTGTCCTGCATTATCCGTAAGAAGAATGATGACTCTTGGCAGTTACTTCTTCTTGGATTTGGAGGACTTGGGTAACGTAGAGCTGACGGATCTCCTGAGGTTCATGTCATTGTCTGGGTGGTTCCAATAGCGGATTTTATAGGTTTCCAGGGTTAAATGATTGGGCACAATAGACCCGAACAGTGATCTAAGTGAGCATTGACACTGTCACAAGGCACCCATTTACCTAACCTAACCTAACTATGGTCGCCCTATCATGATACACATTCCTTCCGAATAGACGATGTTCAACGCAGATTCATCTGGTTTGCTATACGCGATCTTTACTCGGTGGACCGGTTTAACAGTGAAATTGGCGACATCCTCTTTACCCCTGGTTTTTTCTATCTACCGACCCACCATACCTCCTATGGAATAATTTCGTGTTTGGTGAGGAAAGTTAACTCCAACTTTTCCGATTTAGACTTCAACCACAGCACTGTGCGCCCTTGCTTCTCGATCTCGTTCACCGTATTTGGCAATAGGGCCGTTTTTATGCCCTCAGGTGTGACCAATCCATTGCCTCTTCCTCCTCCGTATAGTAACGTGTAAAGGTTCTTAGCCTAAAAAATACTTCTTCTTACGATGGTTTGCAGCCCCCGAGTGTTCATAACCTTCCAAGTACTACACCCGTATAGTAGTACTAATTTTACATTCAATCTGAACAGTCTCAACATTGCATTTCCAGATTTTCGATAGCATTACAAATGCAGCTTTAACTTTCCCGATTCTGCTGTCCACATCAAGTTCGGTGTCGCCGTCGCCCGAGACCATGCTTCCTAAATACAGAGAGTTTTCGACTTTTTCAAACTGTTATCCGACAATCTTGTCGTTTTGTTTTTCCCGCATTTGTCTTAAGTCCTACTTTCTTTGCATCAGATTGCACATTTTGAGCCATTTGTTTGAGATTCAATGTTTTATATGAAAGGAGGAAAACATCGTCAGCGTAGTCCAGGTATTTGAGGTTTCTTTCAGTTCTTTGACTTCTCTTAGTTAGTACTGCCCAAAGTATATTGCTGATTACCACCAAGAATAATAACGATGAAAGTATGTAGCTCTAACCTACTCCTAAGGACTTCAAAGTCATCTGACACGTGATACTTACCACACTCGTAAGTAGCCTAAATAATATAAGTTTTTCCAGAATATCTCTCCAAGCCTATCCAGATAGCATCTCAATGATAATATGCAATCCATCCATTGATTAAAGTCAAAAGGCTACAATGGAAGAGGACTGCCAGGAAGTGTGGCTAACAATCATTCGAGGAGTGCAGCGTTTCCAGCATTAAGTATCGAAAACTAGTGAAAAGTAGAGTCACTTTTTGACTATGTCGTGAAATTAAACAGAATACTTCAGTAGCGAACTATTCGATCTCAACTCCAACGAAGCTCTTAAATCTGATGGGTAAGTTGCCGAACGGTGGGAGTTGACTCATAAGGCACTTAGCATCCATTAGGCATCCATCTTTAAAATAAAGTCGATTGAAAGCATTACTTATGAATGGAATAGGTACTTTGTTTGTCAGATCTTCAGTGAACTGAACTGCGTGAAGTACAAACGGAATGGTCTCTTCAATATCGCATACAACGTCGATACTCTGCTTCTTTTTATGGATTCTAGAGTCGATAAAGAAATTTCACATTCGTCAATCTGTACAAGATCACAAGATCACTTAGAGCTTGGATTGTTTAAAGATGACAATTGTACTGCAAAAAGGATGTCAAAAGCTATTAAGTTGATGTGTCAAATAAATTCATTTGACAATTCCATAAATTTCATCTTTTCCACTCCCAGCATATTTTTCATTTCATTATCCGTTCTCCTTTCAATACTCTTTTCAAATTTATTTCCTTTAATTTGTCGCCTCCGTTTGCCTTATGGATGACTGGCAATTTGCAGCTAAAAAAAAAATATAAATCAGGAGTCCATTAGAGGACCGCGAGAAGCAGCATGTGTGTGCATTATTAATCGACAGTCGCGCATACCACAGTGTTGAATGCAATCGACGATGGACAGATGAGAAAATTACTAAGCGCCTTGAAATTAAGATTTCTCTGGCTCCTACCTGTCAACAGTATAGTAGAGAGCGCGCGCGCGCGCGCTCGCGTTGGCGTCGAACGCGAGATACTTTAAGACACTCGATGTGATTTTCCTTTTCCATTTGCAGGGAATTTTTAATTGATGCGCGCCTTTTTAAAGTTCGAAACGATTGCGTGCATGTGTGCACACCTTAAGGCCACACGAAAAAATGATCGAAAGTGGCTAAATGAGTGGTCGTCGTCGAGTTGGCGTGTGCGTGCACGCAACCTAAGTGATCCTGTGATCTTTAGATCTTTGGTTTACATATTCGGTTTGTGATTGTTTTTGGTTTTTTGGGTGCAATCAAATTATTTCAGGATTGAGGCTGTCTTTTGAGGTTTTCGTATTTGCAACTATGTATGCCTTGCAATCATATTGAGATGTTTTCGGCGTAATTATTGTGACATTAAGTGGTGTGGTTCGAAAGGTTTTGGGCATATGGTACAAAATTAAGAGTTCAATTTTGGAAAGGATGTTGCGGTAGGTACCTACAAAGAAGTGATTTTATTTGTATTGAGGTTACAATTAGTGACATGTTCACTGATTACGTTGCTCCTTAGGGTTTATTGTCGATTCTTTTAAATTCATTGAAGTTTTTGAATTCGGATTTTTGTTGTTATAATGATGATGAGAACAATTTACATTATTGAAGAACGAATTCAAAGGATGTAGTTATTTTTCGGATAGTGCATCGATCATTCAAACAGAAAAGCTTCCTAGGTACTGTTAAAATGTTAGTTTACAAGATAAGCGAATACATGTTGTCAACTTAATTGATATGTCACTTAGCACTGATTGTCGGTGTCTAGTATTTGTAATGAAAGTACGAAAGAACGGGTAAAAGCAGTGACTGGTGGTATGAACCGAAAAACTATCAGAACAACATACGTACACTGACAAATAACCAAGTGCGGCAAAAATTTTACAAGTTCCTCTATCAGTGCGACCTTAAAATAGGAAGAACTTTAAAAAAGAAAAGTAAATAGGTACAACGCGAATGTTTGTGTGATTCTAGGACCCCGTAATGCCGGTTGTTACGCAAGAACATATGCCTGCAATCAGATCGAACGAGGGAATACATATGGCCATATTAAGCAGTACACTGATATGGTCGAACGTTTTAAGCTATTCGTAGAAATACATGGAAAGATCAGGACAGAATCGTATGCAGGACATGACCACTACTGAAAGGGCACATTGTCTGTACCGAGATATCCAAGACAAATCGTAGGAGAATGGCAAAAAGACGACAGAGTCCAAAATTAGCTCAGGGCTGCCGATACAGAATAAGAGAGATTTCCTAGTATGTATGAAGGTATTCGCCTCCCGGCATGCTAAGGACTCAGCAGAAAGTAAAAGACCTCTTCAAAGGGATATCATCTACCTTTCCACCGCCAGGAGTAACCGATGAAGCGCACGACCCTCTGGAGAAAAGGCTCAGCGGCATGTGATATCCACTTCAAAAGAAGCAAAAATAGGCCCACTTCTCTTAGGGTATGACACTAACGCTCATTGCCTAGATAGATGTCTTTGTATCCTAGAATTTATTGTCAAATAAAACCTAAATATTTAGATAGGGACAATACGAATCATACTTCGAAGGCCTAGACTGAGAAACTGCATAACAGGCGGAAAAGTTTCCAACCTGTAATCCATGTCAGATCACAATTAATTCAACAGTTCTTAGGGAGGAGGTTATATCGAAGAGAAAGCCCCACGAGCAAGAGCAGCAACAGAGAAATGACCGCATCAAGGCTAAATTCGTCAACATGAGCTTAATATGCGCTCTTGCCTCCACAGAGCACAAGGACGACGCCACCAAAGAATGTTTCTACAAGCTCCTCGACAAGACGTATGAGCCATGTCCTATGTATGACGTCAAGATAGGAAAGAGAACATTTTTGGTAGGACAGTTGGTAAGCACAGCCACAGTCTAGCAAGCACACGGTTTCCTCATCTCAATATCCACAAACGGACATGGCGGTCTCTGATTATGAAACGGTCAACCAAATTGATTACATTGCGATCGAACCTTCTGAGCAGCCAAAATCGACTCTGATCACTACCCTGTTGCAGCCAAAGTACGAATGGATATACATATCCCAAACGCCACAACTAAGACGAACTACTGTGAGAAGATATAACATCGAATAGCTGCAATCGCATTAGATCGCCAGAATTTTCACCGAACACATATCCCCAACGACTCCTATGCCGCCAGCATCAAGTGCCGAAGACCAGTGGCAACGCTGTCAACGTGGCATCAAAAGTGGCGCAACTGATGTACTGGGTTTCGGCCGATCGTCACTAAGAAACCCCTGATTTGACCAAGAATGCCAGCAAGCACATGCAGCTAAAGAGGCATACAATGCAGCGCTGCAAAGAAGGACGAGGGCTGCTCATGAGCTCTACGAACAGAATGGACGGGAAGAATATCAGCTTCTCCGAAAGAACATGTCGAGCCAACAAGACCCGTACGGAAGCCTGTAGAGAGGAAGATGGAAACCTTGTAGTAGAGTCACAGTCAATGCTGCGAATATGGAAAACTTCTTCTGCAAACTGTATAAGAGCGACGAAAACCAACATTTCGCTGTCAGACAGAATGAACCATTCAATCTAGACGATCTAGATGATGATAGTAAGATCCATGTCTGAACAATTTAAAGAACTATTCACTTCAAACAATATACCCTAGATACTCATAGCTTTCAACAAAATTAATTTTAAATCTATTTGCTCAGTCACTAGAAATGATAGTTTGATAGTCTTAAGCCACAGTTTTCTAACACAAGATGAACTCCTCGTCTCAATAGGTCGTCAGTGTTATCTGGATTAATAGGGAACATCTTAAGATGTCATGTTCGACTCAAAGGCCAATTTCAGAACCAATTGATTGAGTACCTTCTACAGAAAATTGCCAAGTCACACACTATTATCGCAGTAAATCCAACAAGTGGCTTGCCCTGACGAGTCATAACTTTGACTGACCGCGCAAATCTGTGTGACCACTTCACCTCAATAATTATTGTCAACTGCAATTTGATGGATTATTACTTGTCCCCGTTGCATTGCATTAGCATCAATCATAATCACTTGGTCAGCCGGGCACTGTGTGCTGTGCTGCGGTGTTCGGCAGAAAATGCAAATATCAGAGGCATACAAACACACACAAATCTGTCACCCAGCACAGCACTGCACCGCACTGCACCAACGACACATTACGAATCACGGCACCAATTCTTGTTCAATTAGCCACACTGCGCGACAATGTCAGGCGACAGATTGACCAGAGAGAAGGAGCCCTCCTCGTGTATCTGCTGCGCGCGCGTGTGAACACAACAATCACTCATCTGAAATATGCCGGTCAGATCGGTTGACCGTTGTACGTTGTATAACTGCCGCTACGATCATTTGTAAAATTCATTTGACACCTGATGACATTGACACTTGGTGCTCTCGATTGCATCTCGCGCAGCGCTGTCATTGCGAAACCGGAATTTGCACTGTCACTCAGAACTGTCACCCAGATGCACACAGATCTCGCACGCAGATTCGAGTTCAATGGATTATCAGTTCACCTTGATACATTGGTCTCCTCTCGTCCACCACCAGGTGATAGATTGATGGAAAAACCGCAGCAACATTGCGAGATCGTGGAGCGATTTCATTGAGCGATTGATTATGACAGGTGGATTGGCTGCGTGAGTGAGTAGAGAGAGAAAGGCAAAGTGTTGACCATGTGTTGTCCAGAGGGCGCTGGACATATACATACATAGATGATCGATCAAAGGGTGCAATGCTTCGAATTGATTTTGATTCCATCGCGTTCGTAGCCTTGGCGGCGTCGCTGACCAGCAAACGGAAACTCTTTTGATGGATGGATGGATCGTGTACGAGTATGTGATTGATCAATTAACTGAAGTCAATTAAAAAAAAACAAAAAAAAGCAGTACGCGGCCGTCCGCCGTTCGATGGGAATTGGTGCACTTTGATATCAGGTGTGCCCAGGCGATTAGCATTGCAGTGGTCAATCAACTGGGCGCTGCCGATCAATCACCATATAAACTGGGCTCGGTTCGCTTGAGGAATGTTCCCCTCCCGAGTTATGTAAGTCGGGTTGGTTTTTGTCGTATACTCGTAATTAGTCAAATGATGTCATGATCAAACAATTATAGATACATAGATACACGTATAAACCAAATGAAATTGCCGCAACAGCCGAAAATCTCTCGAAACTCCAGCAAGGAAATTGCAAAATAATATCCCTGGCTGAGTTATAAACCAGCTCAGGTTTTTTTTTTTCGTACATTTTTATATCCTCTTTTGATTTGCCAATTTATTTCAGTCATTCACAGTTCAATTTTCCAATTATCACGGGGGCGGAAAAAAAAAAACAACCCATTGCGAGGGCGCATACAGGATTCTCAAAGGAAACCCTGTTGGTGTGCCATTCGAGGATTTCATTTTTATTGCCATACTTACACGTACATATACGCATCGTGTGTGTTGGATTTTTTTTTTTGTTTTTTTAAATTGTGTTGATAATAAAAAATAATGATTTTTCATTCTGGCATTTGGCAGGATGACATTCCCGGGCTACAAAAACAAACAAAAGAAAAAACAAAAAAAAAAACGTAAAAGCCGTACGAAATGAATCCTTTTTGATTTTATACACACACGTAGGCGCAACTGTTGGGGTTTTTTTTTCTTTTCTTTTTTTTGGGGAAAATATGTCGAAACCAATTCAAATTTTACAAATTGATTAATTTTCTTTCGGGGAGTTTGGGTTTCCTCGCGTCTTTGGGGAGAGAGCACAGGGCGAATGAAAACTCTTTTAATTGAAACTTAACAAGTTCTTTGTAAGCAGGAGGCGGCCCAAGAACTTCATTAAAATGGCAATGTAAGGCTTAATTAAAATTTTAATTGGAAGGCCTGTTTCGAGTTTTTTTTGTTTGAATCTGAGAAATTGGAATTTTCTTTTAAGCAATGCTGCTGCCGTTTGTGTGTGGGACTACGAGGTCAAAGATTGCAGGTATGAATATTAATATTCGAATTTATTTTTTAGGTAATTGTATACGTACCCCAAAATTGTGTTTCAGAAGCCCACAATAGAGGGCAGATTTAAAGAAAGTATGACAGCGAACGAATAAATTAAGGGTTTCCAGTAAAATTTAGATTTTTTCACAATACTAGGATGTAATGCGGTTAAAGGACTCACTAAATACAGCAAGATGGGTACTTGCGAACATTGAAGGTGTCTTTCATTTATCTTACCATCTGAAGATTCTATACCTCCCCCTTAAACTTTGAATTCCCAAAAAAAAAGAGAAACTTCAATTAAATTTTCTCTTAATTTTACAAAATCTTAGTCCTGAGTAGTAAAGGCAGATTAGGTTAGGTCTGTCTGCACCTTTATACGGACACAGCTTATTGTGATACGACCAAATAGGTAGCTTTTCTAACTTACTTTCTTACTTACTTAACGGGCTCCCGACCCGTGAAGAGTCTCTGCCTGAGACACGGCAGCCTTTCACTCTCTTCGATCCCGGGCACGCTGCGTCCAGTTGTCTAGACCTAGCGTTTTGGCATCCGCGATAGCTTGATCCTTAAAACGGAAGTTCGGTCTTCCTTGTCGTCTCGACCCTGGGGGCTGTGATTCGAAGATCCTCTTTACTGGAGCATTATTGTCCATTCGCTCCATATGGCCGAGCCAGTGTAGTGGACGTGTTTTGGCTTTTTGGACTACATCCATATTTTGGCACAGCTTATAGAGTTCGCGGTTGTATCTTCTCCTCCATTCGCCCTCCTCGCATATGGGACCGAATATCCGACGAAGAATTTTTCTTTCGAAAGTGTTCAATATTTGCTCTGCTTTCCTGCTTATCGTCTAACACTCGGTTCTATACAGCAGAACTGGCACGATCAAAGTTTTGTAGATCATACATTTCTTTAGGCGAATACTTCTTCAATGATCTAAATGATCTCAACAGTGCCTGCACGGCTAAGACTAGCTCCTTCATACAAAGGAGTGGATCTTAACCAACCAACCAACCAATACATTTCGTCTTCCGAGTTAAGAAATGGGGTTTGTTTCGCCAAACCGAAGTAGCAGCGGTTTCCTAGGGTAAGTCTTCATCGAATCTCCACTAAGGTGTCATTCGTCAATTCCGAGGTACGTAAACTCCTTAACCACTTCTAAGTTACTGTTGCCAACAGTGACGTTCTGTCCTAGGCGGTGGACAGATGCTTCTTTGTTTGTTGACAACATGTACTTGGTTTTGTCCTCATTCACTTCAAGGCCAACTCGTTTCGCCTGTTCTTCAATTGCCGTAAAAGCCTCTAACCCGGCGCGTTGGGAGCGACCGATGATATCGATGTCGTCTGCGTATCCCAGCAGCTGGACAGATTTGTTAAAGATAGTGCCTTCCGTGTTCACACCTGCCCTGCGCACTATCTGTTCCAGCACAAGATTGAAGAAGTCACACGATAGCGCATCTCCTTGCCGAAATCCGGTGCATATTTGGAATAGTTCGGAGGAACAGTTTTCGAATTGCACGTTGCACCGCGTGTTTCAAAGCGTCACGCCGCACAGCTGGATTTCGTCGGGATCTCGAATTCGGCCATCGCCTTGTAGAGCTCAAGACGATGAATGCTATCATATGCGGCTTTAAAGTCGATGAAGAGATGGTGAGTCTCGACATGAAATTCGTTTGTCTTTTCCAGAATATGCCTTAGTGTGAAAATTTGGTCGATCGTCGATCTGCGGGCCGGAAGCCACACTGGTACGTGCCGATTAGTGTGGTGCAGAAAGGCTTCAGACGTTCACACAGTACGTTGGATAGGATTTTATATGCGACATTAAGCAGGGATATGCCTCGGTAGTTCTTACAAGACATAGGATCGATCGCCTTTCTTGAAGATGGGGCATATAGAGCTGATAGTCCAGTCATCGGGCATTTCTTCATCCACCCATACTTGGTTTGATAGCTGAGCCGACCTCTTCAAAACTACGATGGGGGATGGAGTCTTCATTGACTGGATGCGGGTTCTCTTCTTGTCTATCACTCTCTCTACATGATGCCCATTAAGTAGCTCCTGGAAATGCTGCTTAAACACATCTACTATTCCCTGTGCTTCGGTGACTAGGTTTCCTTCACTGTTTCGAAGAGCCTGCGTTCCGGGCTTGAAACCAGTTGCCAGTTGCTTGGCATTCCTAAAAAACATCCGGATGTTGTTCCTATCGCGGGACTCTTCGATATCCTTGAGCTGGGAGACTGCGTAAGAAGAAAAGGGCGCCCTTTACTGCAGGATCTTTTTCTCCTTCCTTCTTCTGGCTCGATACTCTCCTCTCGTTGCCTTTCTTTTTCTTTTCTAGCTTACATTGGTAAAATTGGTGCTAAGTGTTACCTGAACCAGCTAGAGCTTCTTGCGATGTATTGTGTGCTCTTCGACAGGGTGTCTAAGTTGTCAAAGAGAAATGGTCCCGCTGAAGCTACTGCTACTGCTACTGCTACAGCTACTGCCCCTGCTACTGCTATTGCTACTGAAAGTAGATGGAAATACCATCAAATGTGAGAAAAGATCGATGCCTTCGTTTGACGGGTTTTGCATGATGAAATTCACTGCCAAATTATGTGACCAATACAGCAACATCGACCTAGTCAAAAAACTACGTGTCAATTGCAGCCCGATGAGTTTTCCAAACTGATCTTGGGGATAACGCTTAAAGTGCGCTTCTGGAGACAGTTGGCCATATGGAGAGTCTTATTAATTGACCCCCATCTAAGCAAGTAAATAAGCTTAGCTTCCTTCTATTGACCCTGAGGTTCAGAATTGTGCATAGTTATCTAGGCTAGGTTACGTCTGTACTTGAATAAGGACAAACTGACCAAAAGAGGTGCATTACCTAAGGATGGACATGAGATTCACTAACTAAGCAGAATGAACCAGCTGTAGTAGATATTCTATTGGCGTTAGGTTAATATTAAAGCTTTATCGATAGTAGGCAAGCACAGTATACATTTGGTTGCTTATTGACGTTGAACCGACCAAGGGGCCGTTTAAATTGAATTCGCTGTTGAGTTGAATTTGGACTCCGAGCACTAGTGATACAGAATTAGTGTATCAATCGTACCTGCACTTTTAGCAGCAGTTAGAACAGACATAGTGGTCAGCGCTATTCTCTAACGAATCATGCCCAATACAGGAGGATCTAGACCTTTTGAAGATAAGTTTTGGCCCAGAGTAATAGCGTCCATAATCCTCTGCGTCACATCAATGTGGGTGATCGCCATGAAGACTAGGTATAGAATATGCGCATTGAGAGAATGCGGCGCATACCGTACCGTCTCCAGCGATGCAGCCTATGTGATAGTAAAAATGCTACCTATATACATACATCCTGGCAAAAGAACAACGGCGACAATGCGAGCTAAGACACCCAGAAGAAGAGCAAGCTTCTCAAACATGCGAAACCCATCAAATGCCACTAAGGATGCATACTATAGGAGAGTGGCAAGAACTGTGGAACGCTTCCGAAAAAGGTAGATAGACGCATCTTCTTTTACTATAAATTCCGCCATGGATGGGGATACAGCATGGTAAAGTAGGATCTCACCTAGCTCAGTTCCTGACAGGTAATGGATGTTTTCCCTCATATCTGCATAAATTCACGCACTACTACTCACAATGTGTTGACTGTATTGAAAACGCTGAACATGGGTTTTTCCAAGGCTCACGATTTCAATACGAGAGGGAAAACTAGGTGTGGCACCAATCCCCGAAACATTGATGGGGAAATGCTTAGAAGCTAAGAAGTTTGGGATGTCCAGCATCCTACAATTAAGTTAGAAAACTTCTCTTACTGGGTACGGATCCAGTTGCGTCTTATAAAAATTACCACCTTTACCATGAAAAGATTCGTTCGAAATATCTCAATTCATCGTCGTCGCAAGAACTTGACCTTTCTCAGACTTCAAATTGGCAAATTAGGCACAAAGACTTAAGACCGACGCTTCGTTGATTACCTACATGCATCCTGGAGCAGCTGAAACTTTGCTTAGATTTCTGTAAGATTACTTTAGGATTTTTGAATAAACGTTTCGGTAGCAAGTAATTTCTAATTGCCGACATATTCAAGATCTTTCCCACAGAATAGAAATAAACAATATCGAGGATTAAACATCAAGCAATAATGTAAAGGACATATGTATGTACATCCACTATACGCCTATCAGTATCTCAAAACTAACCCCATTGCCTAACCACTACCATTCGCAGAACTTAACGCATCAAAAGCACTTGAGTTTGTATTCACGTCTGCCATTTTGAATTCTCAAGACGTGTACACATTCAACTCCATGTCAAGAGTTGAACACACAAAAGACCCAAAAAAAAAAAACCCAACGAAGCACAAAACAAAAAAAAAATGAAACAAAGTAACACTAAAAACTGAGCAGCAGCGGCGCATCCACTCCAACAGTGGGTGTTCGTCTGCACACTCACACACACACACACACACAAGAGTACAAAACAAAAAAACACCCTGAAAGGACATTTCCCGGTGCCGTTGCCGACGACGTCGTCGTTTCTGTATTGCTTGACTGCCAGTTTCTCGTCCTATGAGATTGAAGTGAGACGAAACACCCCATCAACGGGACAAGTATAAACCAGGCACACACAATCCTGCCAACTCTGTATTCCTACCCGGGAGCGAAGCAAGCACACAATGGGGATTGTTTTGTATTACACCGAGACTTGACGATGGAGGGAGGAGGCACAAAGGTGGCATTTAACCTTCTTTAGAAAATTTTTGAATTTTCCCATTCCCGTACTCTTTGGGAGAGTTCTTCAGCCCTGACAGTCCACCTCATCCCTTGGCAAACAATCATTACAAGCTCCGAGGGGGTTGAAATATGCACAAAGAGGGTTAGTTGCTTCTTTTTTTTTTTTTTGCAACTGTTATATATTTTCGTTGGTCTGACATTAACTGCTATCGCGTAGCAGTTCCTTTCTCCTTTTCTTCGTTTTCTTCTTCTACTTTTTTTTGTTCACGATTTATTGACATCGATGAAATGTGCATGCGGAACCACCACACTACCATACCCAGGACCTGCCAACCGAATAGAAGAAGTGCAGAAGGAGAAGAAAAGGAATCAGAACAACCACCTTTCGTCGATGTGTCTTCTATGAACGACGACGACGACGACGACGGCGGCGGCGATGGCAACTACACAGCCGGCAGCGAGAAGGCAACAGAAGCAGCAGCAGCAGCAGCAGCTAAGATCGTCATAAGGGGGTTGGCGCAGTTGCTTGCATTGCAACATAAATCATGGTTACTAGCACCACCGCTAGCACTGAACCGTGTTTTGTGTTCGCTTGATTATCAATCAAATTATTTTCTCTCTTTCGCACCACACAACCATCATCGGGCCAAACTACCCCCTCTCGGTGTCCGCTGCCGCCCTGCAATGTACATCAAGCAAAATGAGGGTGTGCAATCAGGACATTAGATAACGGAGGAAAATTTATTGTCATTGATTCGCCGCTTGACGATCTCTTCTTCGTTTCTCGTTCTTCGTTTGGTGTGCGCGCTAGACACCACTATTTCTTGTGGCTTCCTTTGGAATCCATTGATTCGTTCACCCTTACGAGTTGCAAAAACGAAAAGAAAAGAAACCACCACCACGATTGGGGGGTGGTCGGCGGACATATTTATGCCTTTTTTGGGGGGCATTTGCGACCATAAATATTATTCATATACGAGTGTATCCTTGAAGTGTCCTTCTTTTTGTCGGGTGGGCGCTTTCCTAGAAGTTTGTGCTGCGCGGCATCACAAAACCCAAGGCAATTTAGGCTGACGAACCCTTCATAGCGAAGGATAGACCATCCATCCTCGGGCCTTTGATTCATGGCCATAAATCACCCATTGGGTTGGAATGTGTCTGTCATCATGAGTGGTGCTAGTGTTGCTAATATTTGCTGTTGGATGGTGGTGCTGCTGCTGCTGCTACTGCTGCATGACGTCAACGACCACTGACAACGAGGACAACGACGACTACGACGACGACGCTGATGATGATGATTGCTGAGTTAAAAGGTTCCTTCCTTCGAAATCGCTTGAGAGACACACACACACACACACAAGTTCTTATCGAGAGTTGGAGAGGAAAAAATTGTCATTTTCAGAGTGATTTACATTCGATGAGTGCTGAAATGTGGATAAGAAAATAAATAACCGAAATCGAGTAGTGTGGGAGTGGGAGAACGCACAGCGCAGAGCGGAGAAACGGATTGAAACGACGGATGTGACGGTTTAGGGTTTCAGCAAATTAATGTGATTTACTACTTCGTCCTTGAATGGGTTGTTCAATGTGATAGGTGGTGAGAAAGAAAGAAATAAGTGCGCAAGAATACGATACGAATTATGCGAGATGTTGCGGTATTGATGCAGAGATTTCCAAAGTATCTATGTATGTAGCTGTAATGCTCGGGTACGAGGAGTACATATCATAGTCATAGCTCAAGTCATTTACTTTCAATCATGGAAATTGGGTACACTTTATCTAACAGTATTCTCACATCACAAGGACAAGGAACATCTCTCACGTGGTGTGGAAACAATCAGTAGCTCACCGCCCCCACCATACAAAATCATTGGTATGCTCTGAAAACGGTTTTCACATTTGGTGCAGAAAGAACCGTCTGTCGATCACAGCGAATACATAGGAAGTGACTTTCCGAGGTTACCTGGGAAAAGATCGACGAATGAAAATAACTTAGAGTTCGAATTGCAGCAACTCCAGCAGTAGGGAGTACCCAGCATATCACATGAAGATGAGGGAAGTGCAGCCTTAAAACCCTACCAAAATGTCACTCGTTGTGGATGGAGAGGTTGTTACACTATTTCTCTTGGGTTTTCGGAACCCCAAATGCGACAGTTTTGTTGTGCCTATCCCCTGGTTTATGCTGATATTTGCTGCTATATTCCTGTCTTCTATAAAAAAGGATATGTCCCAAAGTAAAGTTTATTAAAGATGCATCTCTTGCATTGGGGTATGCTTTCTTCCTTAAAGCTTACAACACATGACAGCTTACTTGTGAAAAGAGATTCAAACGGGCTTGAGCTATACCTACTTAAGCCTTGTCAGCTTGACAAGTGCAGACATTCGGAGACGATATTTGGAATCGATATAAATAGCCCACAGCAAGCCATACTGAATAAGGACCAATAAAAATGAAGGGGAAGGAAGAAGAACTCGATAAAACCATAGAATTACAGAAAGCAATCGGTATCATTTCTGTACACAATTAAAATGACATCCTCAGCTCGACTATCAATTGATGGTCAAGAAGCACTAGTAGAGAAACACGTGCCTTCTATTTCACTCAATTCGAAACAAACCCTTCAATCATAATCCCAATTGCAGTGGAACAAGATTGACACTAATGACTAGTCAGCGTGCGGCGCTCACTGAGCTCTGTTCAACAATATCCTCAAAAAAAAAAATTATTTAAGTACACAAAAGCAAACATCAAAACATGCAACACGAATCCTCATGCAAGTAACCACCACCATCACTTCAGTCTCCAGGTCCAACAAAACTTCGGCCTCAACCAGCAATGAATCTCAATGTTCATGTCCGAAATGCTGGTCATGTCCATTGCTACCAACGCTTCTGGCTATGCTGATGGGCTTCATTTTTTGTGTCGTTTTCTTCTTCAACTGTGCCTGCGCTCGCGTATATTTTACGATTGTTAGCTTTGCAACTCGAGCCCTCCACGCGCAAAAAGGCAAAGGAAACAAAAAACGGCCAACCGAAGAGGCAGACAAACGTGCACAGAACGCGATAAATTGTCAAGTTTTATGCTCATGCACTAGATTTCATCCGGAGGGGCCATCTATATATACCACGACGACGAAGTGGATGTGTGTCCAGCTGTCGCTCTGTTCATCATAAAAATCAACTTTTCATCCTTCGGGGAGTGACACTGACTCTCTCTCTCTCTCTATTTTTCTGTGTGTTTGGATTGGGGAAGTCTATAAAACGCTGGCCACAGGTTCAGTTCATCATCGTGTGCCAGAGGAATCACCCAAACGGCAGCAAATTCATGGAACTTCAAACATGAAAGTTAGTTGTGCTGCTGCTGCTTGAGCCCTTTAGACAGTGGGTTTAGCAAGAAAAAGCTGAAAAGGTTCCTTTACCATTCGCAGCTATTGCATTAAAAATTTGTGTTGCACAAATTTTGACGAAGACCTAAAACCAAATCAGGACTATCAGGACTAGCGAATGACTACAGGCAGAGTGAACAAGATCTGCAGAGAAGAGTAGCTTAGGATTGACCGACCGAAGTTCCTATATGACGCAGTTTCCCGAGAAATAGAGAAGTGAAACCCAATTCTTATTAACAAAGAGGAAGGAAAGTTATAAAAAAAGACACGGTCTAGGTGACTCTTTATTAGCCATTCCTTAGGCTTGTGAGGGGACTTGTTATACTTTTATTACTTGAATCCTCTTTAAAATTTAAACGTCCCAAGGCAGTGCAAACGCTAGGGTCAAATACTTATCAAATGATAGAATAATTAGGCAAACGGAAGAAGAGGCTCTGAACGGGACGCTTTGCCGCACCGTGGACAGATGTTCGTTTGTTTATACGCAAGCTGCAAGCAAGCGTACAACAAGCTACAAAAGACGAAAGCGTGCATATGAAGTGCAGCTACGTGTACAGTAGGCCTAACTTCTCAACAAATGCAAAGGATGCCATTTTAAAACTCAAACATAACGATGAGTAGAACTTCATCTGAAATGTTATACAAAGACTTCCTCATGGGAGACTGTAAACTCTGTGAAATTCAAGTCTAAAAAGCGGAAGATAAGGATTTCACAACAAAGTCAAAGTACCTCAAGATTGAAATACAGAAACAGTAGTTAAACTGCACAAGTCACTGTGTATCTGGCACAAAAGCTTTCGCTGTATCTGAGTATACATATGTGCATATCTATGCAAAGTTTGGAGGATTACATCGTCACCTACCAAGACAAGTGTTTTAACCAGCAGCCCCAAAGCAAATTAGTCGCGGTTCCATGATCCAAAATTGGAAACTAGTCTTAAAACTGACGAGACAATATCACCATAGTCATTGTATCTTCTTCTCTACTCTCCATCTATGCAGACGGAACCAAAAATCACAGGAAGTATTTTTCTCTCATAACAAGCGAGGGCGGCTTCATCCATTTTTGACATAGTTCATGTCTCGTCGAGTAGGTCTGGGATGATCAGGGTCTTGTATAGTGTTATTTTAGTTGTTCGAGAGAGAGCTTTGCTCTCGCGATTGGGAAGAATTAATCATCGTTCATTTAATCTAAGCTAATACAGACACTGTTGTCTGAGTGCCAGCTGATCTTGTTCGATTGTAAAGTATTGACGATACACAATACGCATTGATCCAGCAATGCTGCTGAACAAAAAGACGCTCGTTCTGACTGTCACTATTACGCGATCGAGACTCTGTACACGATCCTGTCCAGCCTACTATGCCACTATGGGCAAAAGAATGAACTTTGTGAAGAGTGAAGTAGTATCTGTTATCTAGAGAGAGCAAAAGATACATGCAGGAGCTCTACGATCTGTCTAGCTACAGCTACACTGACGTAGTGCGAAGAGTCCAATTACAACAAATGAAATAGTTGGAGCATTTAGAGTAGATACATATACATCAAAAATTTACCTAGGATAGATAGCATTTGAGTCCAAAATAATGTGAGAAATACCTCACAGTGGAAGCGGTAGAAACCTGGCGCTGCAACTGAAAGCAGGTAAGTGTCAGTTAACCTCAGTTCCAAATAATGGCTTTCTTGAATATTTTTACTATCCTACTGTGGCACATAGCACTTATGTATGGATATTGACTCTGCGATGGCAAATACTGTAATTTAAAAAAGTAGGTATCCGAAAGGAGCATGCTTTCAGCAGTATTACTATCTTTTTTGTGTAGGAACGCTTGGGAGTTCGACCGAGCAACTAATGTGTATAACCTTACAATAATCTCTGGTTTCTTAAGCTTTAGCCCCCTGAGTTAAACATTCTTAACAACTCAGCAAGAAAATATATAAAATAAAAAGTGGAAGGTCCGAGCAGCTTATAATTTATTCTGTCACAACGTTCTACTCCGCTTTGCTCCGCTAACAGTATTGGGTTCCCAAAATCACGTATCCATTCTAGATCTTTAAATCCTTCGTGGGACTTGAAATTAGTTTTCGAGATTTGGCGACTTTTAAGATGTCATGATGTGACAGCGATCCACTTACAATCCACAATATCCCACCTTGTAAGACATACTGTTCGATTTACAAAACATTCATAATTTTTGCAACTCCCTAAGCCCACGACCACATCCACATGCATTCTATGGACATTCGGCTGTTGATATTTATGACTTCGGCCAGGCACGAAATGATGATGATCTCAATCGCCGCGCTGATGGTGATAGCATTCAAAGTGGGGACCACTCTTTATAGATGACTGGACATGGACATGGAAAACTCCATGTTTGTAGAGAAAAGCACGTATCTCATAGAAATGAAAACCGCTCAAAGGCATTACATAAACAAACATGACAGACGAACATGCAAATACATAGCTAGTGCGAAGCATCCATGCGAGGGATAGATGCGATTCAAACTCGCAAAAAAAAAAAAACAGTTAGAAAATTGTTGCCAAAAAGTCCTTTTCATCTTCGTCGGGGGTCATCATCAACAGCAGCGATTTATTCCCTCAAACCTGAAGTTGAAGCCGCACAGTTTAAAAATGAATTTTCCCCAAAATGACAAAGAAAAATATGTTTGCCCCTGAGTCCCCCCCTTGATTACTTGGTACTTGGTACTGGGTTGTGTGTCGCTCCTGGAATTGGCTTGAAACATTGCACCAGAGTTAGTACCACCTCCGAACCCATTTTTGGTGGCTGAAAGTCTGTTTGGTAATTTCTGCGATGATTTATTTCCGACAGCCAGTATTTCATTCGCCTTGGTGCAGTTTTCAATGGAAGATGGAACTGCGCTGCTGCCGGTTCCGAGGAACTGTTTGGGAATCACTCGTTGTCGGTTTTTGTTCCGGTCTTGGTTATTCTTCTTATACCATGCCACCAACCACCGTTGACATTATGAAATATCTAGAACGTTTTACGGAAAAAGTTTTCGTTTCATTCGCATGGTTCTCTCGCTCTTGTGGACTTGAAGCGAATCCTTGTTAGACTGAATGGACGGGTATGCAGAATGATTTTCGTATTTCGCTTGTAATTTTCCATCGGAACGCGACACACAGAGTTGGCTTGGACAGTTGTTGGACTGACTGGAGGAGGCAACTACAGAGTTTTCGTTGGTATACTGCTTGCTGAGCGACATATCACTGTGAAATGATTCGTCCTTTTTGGTAGAGATATTCATAGTTTTTGCCGCCATTAGTCTTGCAAATGGTTTTGAATAGGTTTTTCATTGAGGCTATAAATTGTGAACGCAAGTCAACTTTTGCAAAGTCTCTCTCGAGAGAGGGATGTGGTGTTGAATGAAGGTGGAGTCTTGTCAAATGTGGACTAGAAAAAGTTTGAGGTATGATTTAATAGTTCATCCCATGGTACAAGGAAGTCCTTAGAGAATCACCAAAGGAACTCTAAGACACACAGACATGTTAATACATATCGCTTGACAACAGATGGACACTGAACACTTTGTTCGAGAAATACATGTCCTTTCTGTACAAAATGACAAAACGGACACGAGTGGTCATCAAATTTACATTCACAATGTGTAGAAAAAACAAAGAAAAAACGCACAGACGTCCGCTTCCATTATGATGAGCTCGTTGTCCAGTCTATATGCAGCAACTCTTTGTCCATCATGTCGGCCCAATGCGGCGCCCCAGTCCTAGTTGCAGTAACAACAACAAACAACACCTCCAGCATCTGGTTAAGCAAATATCCTACAGCAGTTGAGTTCAGTCTAGTTATTCAGCACTGAGCTCTCCTTGGCGGGACATGATAATTGCGGAATAATTTATGGGAAGCTGCTGCGTTCCATCCATCCAATCCAATTCAAATCCAGAAGCGCGCACCACCAGCCAGTTGGTGATGTGAAAATATTTCAATTGGCCGAGACCATGTGTGTGTACTACACACATGTGATGGACAACGATGCTGCTGCTGTTGATGATGATGATGGCGATGACCATGCAGGAGTGAATTTAAAAAAAAGGCAACTAAACACTAAAGCGTGGCAGTTATCCTTGACAATGTGCTGGCGTTGTAGAATGGCGAGGGACTACAGAAGTTCAGCTGGTCGGGAATTCCAGACAATTTACTGTGGATTTCAGAGATAGAGCGCGCGTGCTATTTAACGGAATCCGTTGATTCTGGTGACAGTTAAATGTACATATTTTATCGTCGAATAAGTGTGGCTGGATTCGGTTGTTTTTTTTTTTTTTTGATTTTAATAGAAATGATTGATGTGAGGATGCTGGATACATGTGTTTCAGTTGCTTTTGGGGCATCAATCAGTGGTGTTTATTAATAGATCAGTGGAGTTCATGGATTGTATGACATCTAATATGTAGTACCACAAGGAACTATATTAGGGCCTGTACTGATCTTTACCAGTAAGTGACGTTAAATCGTTTTTTTTTTTTGTTTGTAGAAGCTCTCATGATGGAGTCCTCCGACTAAAATTGTTAAAATATTTGGTTTTGATATTGATATCGCCCTTGTTCCAGTAGCAAATCAAATTCACGAGATAGAGACAGGCACCAACGAAGCAGTTGCGAAAATAAAAGACTGGCTAGTATCCGTCTACAGATTTGGACACATTGCTTACCCTTCTGTCCAGAATATCCAGATAAAAAGGAACACGCAATGTTCCACTGCAGATGCTGCGCAGAGGCAACAAGAGGCAAGAATGGACCATTCTAGAAGCTTCTAGTAAACCATATGAAAAGGTCAGGGGACGATTAATTAGAGAAGGAGATCTGTTCTTTCGAGCGTGCAGAGCGAGCTAAAAAGACTCGAAAACCTAAGGAGAACTGAAACGGCAGACACAGAGCACATAGCATAAGTTGCTAACAGTTTGGAAGTTTCAATTCGGAGCTTTGCCAACCATGCACCATATTTCGGCAAGGGGATGTTCTGTCATGCGATTTTTTAATATCGTGAAAGGTACTATCTTTTATAAAAGAATCCAGCTGGGATACGCAGGCGATATAACATTATCGTGGGGCAGCTGCGAAGCAAACGGAGAAAAGAAAACCTTCAGCTTACTTTTCCAATAATTCGATAATACTCCGAAGGTTGTTATCGAACTCATAGAGCATTATGGTTCTCGAGAAATGAGACTGCTTATATGAGCGGATGCTGATACTCAGAATACAGTCTAGGGCAGCAATAAATGCAATGCACGAAGAAACTATCTCATAGAATTTCTACGATCGCCTAACTTGGTCATTATCAATGTTTGTTCTCAGCCGAACTTTGTTGCGAAAAGAAGAAAATAGGTGATTGACTTGAAGTTATCGATCCGGTGCTTCAAGTCGATTACATACGAGAAAATACTGCTGAAAGTGTCCCTGTCGGATCGTAGATACATCGCCTTCCAAATTAACTTTAAGTCATAACTTTAGAAAAGAGTTAGACAAGTCTGTCAAAACTCCTCCTAAACTAAGAACGGGTCGAGGATGCTGCTCAAAGCCTGACTAGTATCATCACCAGGTGTTTTGAACTGACGTGCCTGGTTATGAAAACCTCCTGTAAATCCCCAGTTCCCTGATGGAACCCAGAACCGCAGAGACTAAGCCGGAAAGCCAGGAAACTGCTAAATCTAAAAAAAAAAAAACTCAAGACAAATTTAGATGGAGACTGAAAACTTTTCCGATCCAAACAAGGAGAGTATAAGAAGTTAATTCGCCTGTCAAAAAGTGCTTCCTATAAAGATTTTTGTGAAAACATTCAGACTCTAGGTGAAACCAGTAAGTTGTTTAAAGTTCTCAAAAGTGGCAAACCAATCAAACCAATCAAACCTGACAGTACCAACACTAAGACGAAAGTGGAGAGTTTAAGTCTTTTGCGGCCGTGCCAACAATTGAAGCTGTCAAATATGCCACACCATCTTTTGATAGACTCAAATCGTCTGGGACCGACGGACTGTACCCAGGCTTGCTGCAACAGGGTATAAACCAGTTGCTGCTAACTATGAATAGAATCTTGATTCCTTATCTAGAACTGGCATTTATTCCCATATCTCCCATACCTTGGTGTATTGGCTTTTATACCAGAAATTGGTAGAGATGACTACACCATTGTTAAGAGTTACAGATCTATAAGTCGGTCTTCCTTCTTGCTGAGAAACTTGGAGAGACTAGTCGAGATTCACGTGCGCGAGTTGCTAAAATTGAATGCGCCCTAGATAGGAAACATTACGCCATGGGCATTTTCTTGTCTGTGCTAACGCGCACATATGTAGCTTTAAAAATGGTCGATGAATATTGCACTAGGAATGATCTTTTGGTCAATCCTTTGAAATCTGAGGTTATTCTCTTCACAAGAAGGAGGGTATTGACCGATCTGACTCAGCCAGTGCTAAAAGGCGTCACTATCTAGATTTCTGATGAAGTGAAATATCTGGTAGTGATCGCGTATAAGAAACAGGCTGGTACGTGTCCGTTATCAGGCATATACTACTCACTTTAATCTCCTATCTAAGGTGCAAAGATCTGCATGTACATATATACATCAGTGGTGCACTGAGAACTTGTTCCTCAGCGGCGCTGGACATTATGTTCCACCTGTTTCCCTTAGATGTTCTTGGCAACCAGTGAGTGACTATCCAACTCAAAGCCTCCTCACAGTGGTTTAACTATCATAAGGACTACTCCACGATACCTAATTGATCTCCTTAATTTTACCCAAAAAGACAGCGACGACAACCCTACAACCCGCCGACCCCGTTATTTGACCAAAATTTTCGCATGAGCATCCCCGACTGAAGTAAATGGGTCACTGATTCCTCTCCTGAGGACAGTTCAGTCTCCTTCTATGTACTTGGACGGCTGCAAGACTGACGAGGGAGAGGATTGTGGGGTCTCAATCTGAACATCTCTTTTAATCTTTCGGATCATTCTAGCGTTTTTCAGGCGGAAATCATGGCGATCAAGGAAGCCTTGTCCTGGCTGAAATGTAATGTAATATCTGTCAGACATAGTAGCAGTTGCACTGACAGTCAAGCGGCAATCAAGTCCCTGGAATCGTGGCCCTTCACTTCAAAGGCCATTTTACACAGCCATTTGTCTCTTCTGGAGATGACTGAGTAATTCAACATTCACCTATACTGAATGCAAGACCACAGATACATTGCAGGGAATTGCAAGACTGACGAGTTCACTAGGCCGGGTACGTCCCATAGGATCCTGCCGAAGTGACAGAGCCTGGGTATGCCCCTCGCTACTTGTAAACTCATACTAAAACTGGACGCTTTTAGAAAAACCAACTGTACATGGGAAAATCTCTCTACTTGTAACATTTCGACATAAATCTAGCCCAGGCTTGGTCTGAAACGTAGTGCTGAGTTGGTCCTGTTGAAGGGGTCACAGATCAGGCACATTATCAGTGTTCTTGCTGGACACTGTCTGATAGGTCAACATGCCAAAAGGCTGGGTATCTTTTCACATAACTTCTGCAGAAGCTGTAGGGATGACGTGGAGGAAGAAACCATTTTGCACCTTCTATGCACGTCCCTAGATCTGCCTCAGAAAAGACGACTCCATCTAGGAGCTCCCTTCTTTGAGAACCTAGGCGAACTGCCGTTGAGTAGGCGTCACGTTTTCTGATGTTTTAATTAGTCCCGAGTAGCCAAATAAAGCTATTCTTGGCCCCGATATATTTGTAGACACTTAGTATGAAGAAGCAAAAACTGATCATCAAAAATAATTGACTTTGCTGATGAAAGAAGATGAAGAGAAAGAAGTGGAGTATGACCGTCCATGACTGGCTAACAAGCATGGGCCTCCAGCTTGTCGAAGAAAAGACGAGATAAGCAACAGAAAAGTAATAATAGAGACTACAAATGTAACCATCGATGAACACGAAGTGACTTCATCAGAATTGAAGTATCAACACCGTAGCTGACTACATAGGCACCAAAGGGAACAGCTACTTTGGCAAGGTTGATGCCAAATATTGGTGGGCTGCGATATAGTAAAAGACTGCTGGTAGCAAAAGTCGCGTTGTCAATAATGCTGTATGGATCCCAAATATGAAAAAAAAACGTGAAGAAGAACATTAAAAGCAGTGCATCGCATCAATGCTCTGAGAGTAAATAGCGCTTTCAGAACAACGACTTAAAGAATCGCAAGAGAAGTACCAAGCCAGAAGACCAACGGAGACATTAATGACAAATCCAATCGACATCCAGACTCCATCAAGAGCGGAAAGCTTAAGGAAATGGCAACAGAAATGGGACTATTCTGAAAAAGGACGCAGAACGTATAAAATTATACCCAACATCAAAGTGTGGATCAACAAAACGCAGGGAGATTTGAACGTCTGTCTGTCTAATCCTGATTGGCCAACCTGTTCGGAATCAATTGAAGACTCAGATTACATATTATGTTCTATTCCTCTCTGCACAAAGCAGCACGGAATGTACAGGAAGAAGCTTTAACCCCAGAAAATATGATTAGCCAGATGATTAGCTCAGAAGATAGTTGGATCGCTGTTAGGGTTAGTTAGATACACATTAATTTTAGTTAACTCAGAGCTCTGTTTTAGAAAGGTATTTTTTTTCTACCTTACAACTATACATCAGCGCCCAGTAAATCTATTAATATTTTAAATCAATGAAGTTGATTGAGTTGAAATGCTTCCCTATCGATAGGTAGGCACTTTTTAAAAAAAATCATTTAAAACCGAAAAAAACATGACAACCCCAACCATACACTTTAACCCACGCCTCACAGAAATTGTCATTCAAAATGTCGATCATTCGATTGCAGTCACATAATTCATCGATATACACCCCATAAGCCATAACCCATTCGGTTGGAGTAGTCATTCTGGTGCCATATGCGGATATCATCCATCGCGCGAACACACTCACTCTCTGCTCCTGCTCCTCCATCACCGAATCCAATTGCAGTGACAACAATCATATAAACGCAGAGCCCCATTGCTGCTGCTGCTGCCGCCACCATTCTGTCTGTTATTTTATTATAAAGCGACATTTTCATCAGAAATTTATGATCACATTTAATATCGACTGACAATTGCATCGGGGGCATAATTTTTAATGACTCCAGTGATTCTCTGATTCTCTGCAATTATAATTCCTGGCTGTATCGGTGTGTGTGTTTGTACTACACAGACTACAGTTCATAACATAAATTCATCCCCCACACACACATACACATACACAATTGAATCTCAATCGAAAATTTTATGTCGATCTCAACGGCACAGCGTTGCAACGACAGCGATTTATCCAATCCAACCCGGCACGGCAGGACACAACTGACCATTTTCCATCCATCCATTGACAGAGACAGAGATGGAAAGAGTGTTGAACAACAACAAAAAAAAAAATGAAAAACAAAAAAATCTGATTGCCGCCTATAATAATCGTAATAATGAAGACCAGTCGATGTACCACCCACCAAACGGGGGTATTGCAGTCCTTTGAGCCACACTCACACCCACACTCCCAATTGCACGGGATGTGCTAGGAGTAGTCATCATCATACAGCCGCCATCGTCGCCATCGTCGTCGTCGTCATCATCACCATCATCATCATCATCGAAGTCATAGTAGTCGTCGTCGTTGTCGCTGTCGTTCCCATTGAGAGATATCACGAAATAATCATCGTTAACGCGTAATGCATTGTATGTCCTGCGCGCGATATCCTTTCCGATATGAATGTGTTATGTTCGTTGCTCCCCCATTTTTGGAAAATGCATCGCGTTATCGCTGACACATTTGACCCAATAAATCAAAATTCTCGGGCAAAAATTATTTTTGCATTTCCATCCACCGTCCACGTCCAAAGGACATTACTTCGTCCTGTATTTTGGATGTCGATTCACTCGTTTTTATCCAATTGTCAATGTGAGTTTCATTCCGAGAGACAGAGAGGTAATAATTTTCCACAACCAGGACACTCGATACTCGATGTGTGGCGACAATTTTCACGCGGATGAGTCCTCGCTCAGTTAACGCAGGATCTCCCCCAACCAAACAGACATACATACAAAAGTGTGCATAGATGCACTAGTGATGCCATAAATCGATCAAAGGACTGCCATTTTATGAGCGAAGGTGCAGTGAAATGTGCATTTTACGCAGGCAGAGTCCTTCAATGTGCATCCATGTCCACAATACACCATCAAACGTCGGAGCCAATGGATTTATGGACGCATACGGACAAAGGATGATTAATACCAGGCGCAAAAGAGAGTTGAATCATTTTCTCATTTTCTAATCAAAATGAATGGTGGCATGGATCCATTTGAGTATACACTAGGGGTTGGTATCGTTCATTATCCATCTTTTGATTGATTTACGATTCATCGAAGGATGTGCATTGAACTGCTGGAGTAGTTTTGCTTGAGGGTGTCCTTTTTCCCTGAGATTTTCTTTTATTTTTTATTTTTTTTGTCCTCGTGTTCTCTGCTTGTGACATTGAATTCATCTTAAGCTCGTGTGTGTCCCAGGATATCATGTCATCGTGGATTGCCTTTCAATGGGCGAAAGTGGTGAATTGTGTTGATGATGATGAGATCCTGAGAATTCAGCCAGGTGGGTGGCTTTTGTGAACTCAAATTGACTTTGGTTTGTCATTTCTTTTCGCCTTTATGTGCCGAGCAGTCATTCACATGACTAAGGACGAAGTGGTTAGCTGAAATTAAAAGCTTTTTAGTGTGATGCCATAAGTGGTATCATTGTTGGTGCTGAGTGATGAACGGCTTTCCGGGAATAAATGGATTTCAAAGTATAAGTACTTGACTGGGTAATATGTGCTGGGTTTACAGATTGAGTATGGCCGTGTTTTATAGAAAATCCTTAAAGAGGTAGATTTTAGTTAGGGTGGTGTTGAAATCAAGAAAAAGTTGCAGAACACCCGATAGTATGTATGTATATAGGAGCGCGTAATGTTTAGAGATAATTGTTGGATTGAATCCCCTTCGTCTCCACAGCTTCTGCTTGAATAGGCGCACTTAACATTCCATTTTCGGATCATTACTCTCATGGTGCTGTATCTGGTGGTTACTCCAGTTAGTATGGGAATATACAATCGGTTGTAAGGAAAATTTAGCCTAACTGTAGTCTTGACGCTTTGGAGGACTTTTCTATGCTTTTGCAGAAGAGTCTCCAAGAACGTAATTTTTTCCTTCCTCAGTGAGGTATTGTATTTCCTAAGGAACAGCTTGTTGGCACTCCAAAGAGACCTTTTAGCTAGGTTGAGCTTCCATTCCTTCCTAAGAACACCGATAGTACTATTGCACCAAGGTAGTTTCTTCTTGCCTTGAGGTTTGTGGGAAGTGAGAACATATATAAGTGCGGCCACATTTTCCAAGAAAGCTGTAGACGTGGGCGGAGATTTTCGGCCACCTTTCAATTTCCGCATTACAATGGATATGTTGGTAAAACAATGCCGCGGATGTCTTAACGAGATCGCTATCAGGTGCGACATATCCCTGTACTAAACAAATCTGGCCAGAGCTGGGTTGTAGGAAAACCAGTAGACTTACATATTTCCGGCAATAAGATAAATCTTAGAAAGTTAGTTGGCTCCCTCACAGTGCACTGTCTGGTAAGCAGACTTGCCAGAAGGCTTGGCGCCCCTTCAACGGTTTCTGTAGAAGCTGTAGAAACGAGGAAGAGGAGGAAACCATAGCACATCTTCCATGCACTTGTCCTGTTCTATCGGTCTTGAGAAGAAAAACCTTAGGCGAATACTTCTTCGAAGATCTAAACGATTTAGCCAGACTAGTCTTAGGTAATATAAAAAGTTTTGTCACCAGATCTAACTGGTTTAATGATTAAACAGCGAACCAGCTTCGGCATGGATTTACACCGAAACTGCTTGCCCTGCCTCCTGTTCCATTTGGGAAGTCTCCATGTATGTAGGTCTTTGGGATGAAAACCCAACAACAGCTTCTAATCCTAATCCTTCCCCACTCTCTCTCTCCCTCTCCCTCTTCTCTTACAATAGTCTCTCCCTTGTTCCTACTTTCATTTCCAGCTTTCAAACACAGCCTAGTGGTAATGGCCCTCATGGGCACAAAGGAGCTAACCCTCTTTCTGCTCCAACAGCCATGTAAACTAACCCTAGGAGGTTTATTCCTTAAGTAGTTCGCGTTGAACCAATGCATATGTAGAGTTCTTGTTTCTGTATGATTTCGATTTTGTTTTTAAGACTCTAATACAGATCAGTCACCCACGCCCACTCTTTACCATAAAAATATGAAAACATGATGAATTTCTTTAATTAGATGCCACTCCAAATGGTGACTGACACCAAAAGCGGCGAGAAGATTAAATTAAATGAATTTTATCTACAAAATAATGGCTTCCCAATACGCATTTGAAATAAACAAAGGAAAACGCTTTTAATTTCGTCTCGCATCGCCTCTGCTGTGTGTATGTGTGTTTGTCCATCTGACAGTTGATTTACAACTTCAATTTCAATTCAAAAACCTTTCAGCAATAAATCATTCAATCGCGCGTTCGCTCTGTGGATAAATTATCTGCTTGCTTTTATTTAAATTCGTGTCCCATATCGGTTTCAACATTTTTTTGACTGAGATCATCGTAGCGCATTCATTAATTTGTTGAATGTATTGAGTTTACAAATTTTTAGTCACACACTCTCAAGCAAGAACACATTGGACAACGTGTGACAACGAACATTCGCATCTAATGCAGCCTCGAGGTCTGCGATCGCACTTAAAAGTTGACTCCAGACGAAATTGAAAATCTTAATTTTCCCATAAACTAATTTTCAAGTTAATTAAGACGCGACGACACGAAGTTGGAATCCCGGGGCCACATATTTGAGGAGATTGTGTGTGACATGCTGGTGGACATTTTGATTTGTGACCTCTCTCCGTGTCTAATGATGTCTTCATCTTTGTTTGGAAGAAGAGCGGTTGGAATTGCGTGCGTGCACCAGGCGATTTCATGTGTTCAGGTTGCAGAAGATGATTCATTTTGAGAATTTTTTTTATGCCGTATTCGTGTCCGCTTTATACATTTTGAATGAATCAAATTTGTTATGGGTTTCGGAATTGCATGCAGAATCTGAAAGGCTCGGAAGCTGAGAAGTTCAATGGCTTTTGTGGATATACACAGATATTACGTATTAAAAGTGGGTATTCGTACAGGCTGCTGACTGTTCAGGATTCTTATATTTCAATGGACAGTGGTATATTGTCGTAGATACATCTCACCCATTCGAGATATGATTTCGACCTGGAAGTAGATGAATTCCTTAATATGAAATTAAGATCCGGAAAAAACTGTACAGAATACGTAGACGACGTTGTCTTAATAGCTAGACACAAGCTTAAAGAAATGGTCTGACAAAATGGAGAGACTGCTGTGAATCACCAAGAAATGGTACTGAAACATCAATTCAGCGAAGACCACGTCGTGGGATCAGTTTGAGTTAGGTTTAAGTTAGAGTGTCCATTATGATGGCATGGATCGCACCATTTGGATACTCTGACTAATTGAACTAACCCGAGCTTTTAATAAAGCGATGAAGGTTCGTGATGCCAGTTCGCTTAGGTTGTCAAAGAAAGGGGTTCCTATATGTAGTAGTCTTTTTTGGGACAGATCTAGGGACGTGCTTAGAAGGTGGAAAATGGTTTCTTCCTCCTCCTTATCCCTACAGCTGCTGTAGAAGTCATGTGAAAAGAGGTCCAGCCTGGCATTTTGGCCTATCAGACAGTGTCCAGTCCAAGAACACTATTAAGCTGGCTGACAGAACCAACTCGCCACCACATTTCCGATCAAGCCTGTGCTAGATCTGTCTCGAATTTGTTCAAGCAGATATATTTTCCCATCTACAGTTGGTTTTGCTAAATGCGTCCAGCTTTAGTAAGAGTTTACAAGTAGCTTACAATTTCCTGCGATATCTCTGTGGCCTGGCACCTAGAAGAAACAAGCTTGAGTTGGGTAGGGTGGTTGAAAAAGAAGGTCCGTTGAGATACCACTACGGAAAAAAGCCGGATTACCAGCACCGCAGATCTACGTGAAGACTTTCCAATGGGACATCAGGCAGGGCAACCAGTTTCGGTGTAAACCGTATGGTTCGCGGGTTAAACATTAAACCAGTTTGACCCGGTGACAAAGCTTTTTATTTTGCATAACTCAAGTCTAGCTAGATCGTTAATATCCTTGAAGAAGTACTCGCCTAGGGTTTTCCTTCTCAAGATCGATACAGCCAGACAGGTACAGAGAAGATTTGTCTCCTGGCAGTGCCCTATGAGAACGCCAACTGTCTTTTCCAGATTTATCCTATTGATGGAATAGCTGGTTTTCCTACAATCCAGCTCTGGCCAGATTTGTTTAGAAGAGATACATGTACTGATATTGTTCCACCTAATGTTGTACATTCGTTGCGGTGTCTAATTGGATTTTTATCGATTTAATAGGTGCTGACGGTTCCTCCGTATTTTCAGGGGGGTTCCGGTCTGCACGCTCCTTAGCTAGCTCGTGCGCTTGGCAAGTGCCGCTGCATTGGTTTACCAACTTGGATAGAATTATTGGCGATTCCAAGACTTTTATCGCAGCTTGTCTATACTCGTATATGTGAAAAACAATAGCGCTGTACTCTATCGAATTAATGAAAAGCTAGGTCGGGCCTTGACGGATTGCTGTGACTTGACAAACGCTGTCTTGGGTCCTTTTTTGTAAATATCTGTCGCATATTCGTTTAAAATTTCACCCAAGTTTCCCAAGTAAAACGGCAGATTGAAGCGGCCTTTAAAGTTTAAAGTAAAGGAACACGATTCCAGGGTTTTGGTAGCCGTTTGACTGACAGTAAAATTGCTAATATTCCTCACAGATATTGCATTACATTTTAGCCAGGACAATGCTTTCTCGATCGCCACCTGAAAAACGCTACAAAAATCAGGAATTCCAAAGAGATGTTCAAATTGAGCTTGTCGGAGAAGACACCACAGCCCACCCCGTCATCGGTCTTGGAACTGTCCGTCACCTGGTATAAGACTTAGGATAGATAAGGTAAATGGGTGTCCTTGTTGACAAAAAGAAAAATTATCAATGAAAATGAGTCCCTTGTGCCCAATTATAAAACCCCTGAGAACCTAAATTTCAGTCATCAACAGCCGAACTAAACCACCAGATAAATGCATCTTAGAATCGTCCAGTTACGCAATCTAGTAGAGTGTCGTTCTTTTAGGGGTTAATGCTAGATAATCGCATAAATAGTTCCTACAGAAGTCGTTATGGGGTAGCCCTAGCCGTGCTGCATGATTGCCTATCACGACGCCAACAGCTATCCGAATATCCCTGCGACTGAGTTTCAAGACATCTGCAGACCACTTTTTGTCGTAGACTGGCCATAACGATTTGGATGTATTGGTAAGTGGTGTACTAGCCTCTGGAGGACCCTGTGGAAGCTTAGAAGTGAGCTTCCCCTGACTGGTTCAATCGCTTTTTCGTTACCTGGGATATCCATGTGACCCGGTATCCAAAAGAGTGTCACTTTATTGGCCACTAAAATTTCGTTCAGTTCTTTCATGGAGGTTGGACCTTACCGATGCTGACTGTAACGCTTTAATGGCTGCTTGACTGTGAATATTTCCCCCGATAATCACGTCCGCAGCTTGTCTTATTCGAGTGACTTCGGCTTGAAAAACGCTGCAACAGCTGAAAACCGTGTAGGTAATCTGAAGACGCATCAGCGTTTGACCACTTAGTGATGGTGCAGTATCCGATTGAGTTATTTTTCCACACCCAGGTATATCGGAGGCGTAGGGCGCTTTTTTTCTCTACTCCTTCGGTGAAAATGTCTAGTTGGTAGATCGTGAGCATGATTTGGAGGTCGGTGTCGTTCTATTAGCACTGGTCGTATCTATACACGCTAGATGTTGAAGCCTTGTAAGAGTGTTCAGATTTGTAGCTTTCCGGCAGTAGGTAACGATGGTAGTGTACATACAGTGGATGGCGACTGGTTTTCGTTCCATCTTTTACCAAAAATTCTGCTGTGTACGCCTAAGAAGCTATTTTGACTTTTTTGTGCGTTCTTTTCCAGTTCAATTTTCGCATCTTGCTTTGTCTGAGATTTGGAGTTGTATTCCATTTAGTTTTGGTGACTCAAAGTCGTGTATTTTTCTCTTATGTTCACGTATGTTGTACCTGTCAAATCTAGTTCTTCTCGGATAATTTGTTTTTAGCAGATAATTGCCTCGACAACCTGAAGTACGTTATGAGTTTTGAGGTTAAGTTCGCAAAAATAGTTCAAAGTATTCGAGATCGACATACATCCGCGGTTTTTTCTGTTTTCAGTTCATCTGAATACCAAGTGAACATTTACATTACACTGACAAACAAAAAGAAAAGTAAAGAATGCCCACATCACCTGCCTCGTACGCATTTTAGACATCCCCCTTCCAAATACCTTCATACTCTTCGTTCGACGATTCGTCTATAGAGAGGGTACGTGCAAGCGCACAACAAATTGACAGCGTAACATGATTCGCGCAGCGTACCAACTCTACACACTCATGTTCACGTTCATTACGTGCAGCGGGTCAATACAAAATGTTTCGACAGATATTCGACTTGTATACGGATCGGTGCAGTGCGATCGCGTCGTCTCGATGGATGAACAAACGGAGCACCAAGAAATAGTTTAACCAGGCGATTCAAACAAACAAAAAAAAAAAAAGCCGAACCGAACTCGAACATCTCCAGAAGATAAACAATCTTTCGTTCTTACTTACATATATGTACATCGCACGAAGACGCAAGGACAAGCTCATGTGATCTTCATCCTCGCATCCCCTAAATCTCAAGACTCTAATCCCCGTCGTCATCACCATCATCATCATCAGCAGCAGCAGTAAAGAGTGCAAAAGCAGCGCAACAGCAGCATCATCACATTGTAGAAACAGTAGATCAAGTGAAAGATATGAGTTCTGTGAGTTTAGCACAGCTCCCGATCAAGCGCGATATCTTTGGGTAATTTTTTTTTTTTTTCCTTCCATCTGCGAGATGATGATGGCGTGGTTCCTACGATTCCGGTATCCGTGGACAAGTGCCTTTTTTTTTTTGTTGGACTTATTGCGAAACCACAGAAAATTGTGTCTCAATTCACGGAATTAAGCAGCCTATCAGGAGGTTTCGATCTCGATATTTTAATCGTTGGCAGCTATAAATTACGCACATTGGCACCGCAAGACCGACATTTGCTCAGTGAGTTAAAGCTTTGGGTTTCCGTCCGTTGATGATGCCAGTGATGGTAGTCTGGCTGCTGATCTGCATTCTGTCGATATTTGTGCAAGTTTTTTATTTTTTTTTTGCTTTTTTTTGGAGAATTCAGAGGAACAACCAGTGTTGAGTGCAGTATACAGTTTGGCGTTCAGATTTGTTTGGTTTTGAAATTCCTTAGATGCAATCTGATCTGTGGTGATTTCCATTCAATGATCACGAACAGTCTGCCGATGGATACTTGTCTGAATGCAATGAAACATGAAATGGACATAACTTTGTGTAGTGCCCAGCGTTTGATAGATATTGCAACATAAATTCTCGGCATAGGGACTTTTTGAAAAATTTACGAAAAACTGAAGTATGTATGTATTTAGTATGGCCTGAAGAAATGAAAGTCATTCAACAAGCCGGTTGCTTGTTTCAAAGAATTTGCCAAACATAATGAAGTATTTTTGAACATATCTTGAGGACCTGCAGAACAAGCTTCATAAAACTCGAATGTCAATAGTTATTGTTTAGGCTCATTACAAGGAACATGAGTTCCACTCTCGGATATCTGTCACTAGAAGAATGCCTTAGGGAGACTTAAGGAACTAATCAACACAGAAGTAAGCATCACTGCGTATGAGAATGACGTCGTTATCTTAATACAGATACACATTAAGTAATCACCCCTTAACAGTTGCGTCAACCCAGACAAGACAGATTAGGTACTCTTCAGCAGAAAATACAAGATACCTGCCTTTATAATGCAGAAACTGCGGTGGAGCTATCCCTTGGGCTTAACAACTTCACAACAAACACAGAAAGAAGAGATGACTTCAATTACTTCAAAGATTTCAGATGACTTCAATGACTTCAAAGACTTCAATGACTTCAAGTGAATGGAATGAATTCTAGTAACTTTAAAGTGACTTTGCTGAATGCAGACCAATCAAGATTATGATTGCAGGAAATGATTGCTAAATCATGATGAATGGGGATCATCTTCCCGGACAAGGACACCATAGGTATACCAATCGCTACTGGTAAACTCATATTCAAGCTGAATGCTATCGAGAGTACAAATCTTAGCTGGACAAGTGAACCAACATGTATAGCGACAAATCAAAACTGGCCAAAGCTAGATTTTAAACGCTCTCAACAGATTCCATACCTGCTTTACAATAGGTGTCATCACTGGACACTGTCGAATAGGCAAACATGCTCCAAGGCTGGACCTTTTTGTGAACGACTTTTATAGAAGTTACATGGCGGATGAATGAAACCATTCTTCCCTTTCTTTGTTTCTGCCCAGCTTTCTTCCGCAGAAGGAAGCTTCATTTAGGAGCCTTCTATTATATTAAAAGTTTAACGAGTAGGTAACCGATTACAGTGACTACAAATGAGTAAAACAAGACATGAGTGTCCAAAATAAGTAAACCATAGACACTTACAATAGACCTTCATCGCGGTCTAAGTGCGTGTATCTAGGAGCAGAGGTGGCCACCTTTCTGAAATAAGTATCAAACCACACCTAGCCGAGGCTCACAATCGTAACTACCTGACATATGCATGTGGAAATTTCTATGCTCTTTGAGCAAAAGTAATTCAATCCCCCCAACCACTGTAATCCTGCCTCAACGCCCAAAGTCCTATACAATTTCTTTCGACAAAAGTCCACTCTTAACTATTTCATAATCTGTCATTGGCAATCCAATCATTTGTGACTCGTGTAGTCTCCATGCAATACGTTGGGTCTTTATAAAGATGTCCTGAAATGGTAATTGACTGTCACTGCGATCTAGTGCACACATACGCACGCAATGGTCGTCTCATTTTCAATATGGAATCCTTGTTATGCGAGATATGAAAATTAAGAAAACATTTCCATTTCCATTTGGTACAAGGCTTGGATGCATGTTGTGCTGAACGTTGTCGTCGTTCATTGAATTGCCCAATGCATTTGGATAGAGTATCTGTATAGTGTATCTCTAGAAAAAGTCATTCCCTCTGTTCGTTGTCCCTCGTCCTTTTTGGTGAGCAATTTATACACACATGACTCTTTTGATATCTTTTCTCGTCGTTTGTTGTTAGAAAATCCTTGGCAATACAATACAACTGCTCTCCTTACCGATGAAAAACCGTCCCTCATCAGGTAGTGGACTGTTGGCCATTAAAATGAAGATTCAAAATGTTCATGTACATATCTCTCCCCGTTTTTTTTTTTTTTTTATTAAAAATCTTTGCTGTAGTATCTTCATTCAATTTCACTTTGGCTTCAGATGCACTCGTAGTTAGTCTGCATCTCACCCCCTCCCCAAGTGAATCCAAGGTTGGTGAAAAACCCAAAACGAAAGCATTGATGCAACAGACAGTCCAAAGAGTCCTCGTGATATCGCCGAAGGGTAGATAATTTCATTTTTGAACTTTATTGTTGCCGTTATGATCCGGTGTGCTGGTTGCACTCTCATCTGTTCTCATCTCATCTCCTTGGTCTCTCCTCTTCTATGGTCATCTCTGGAAAATGTGAATTTTCTTCATAATGCCATTTTAAGGATTTGTCAGGTAACCAATATTTTCTAACCTCAATCCAGTGGAGCTATTCGAGTCGTGTCGTCTCCTCGACCTCCACACACATACACAGATGCAAACACATCACCCCGAAGGGTGGTAGATAAGAAATTTCATATTTTCTGCTAAAGTGGACAACGATATGTTTTGCAATTTGCTTATACCGAGTGGTCTTATAGATGGACATGCCAGTGATGGTGGTGGTAATGCAGAGCACATCTCATTTTCTGATTTGTACGCTTTTGTGTCCAGGTCATTCATTCATTTGATTCAAATCCTCCAACTCCTACCATAAGTGGAGACACGGAGAGGAATGATTTGATATCTTTTTGGTTCGATTGTCCGATGATTTTAATTTTAGATAAGAATTTTTGTTTGTTATATCTTTAGAAAGGATGTACAGTAGTAAATTCATGCCTTATTGTAAAAAATTGGGACAGGAAAACTACTACAGGTACTCACATAGTAGATGTTGGGTAGGTCATGTGGAACTTACATTATATTGTAAAGGTAAAAATCGTTCTGATGTAACTTCAAAATTAATTTATTTCATCGATCTGATTTGAGAACTTATGTCTGTTGTGAGGATAGCCATTTCTATCTCTATAGATATGTATATGTGTGGAGTCTTGGCCTGCCTTTCTCTTTTCAATGAAAAGCTGTTTCGTACCAGGTAGTTGCAATGAAGACGTCTTTAACAACGTAAAGATGGGTAGACTCAAACCTACATCCATCGCTGGTATATAAACAATGCTCAAGCAAACAAGCAAATGCTTTAAAATTAGCTTAGTAAAGAATTTGATGCGCATATGCCTCAACCAAATCAAAAACTGGTCCACAAACCCATGTAGGCATAGCGCTATCCGGAAATATAGTCTGCACACCGACTACATGACCCTACATTTAAACATCAATCAGCTCCAGAATCAAAACACATCGTCTTTTCAAGAACAGGGAAATGTATTTCTTGCGAATGTCATATCTTACTACAGCTGTGCCATCAGCAAATGTCTACGCTATCTTTTGTAGGGTTTAGTCAGAGCTACGCATCATATATGGAATATGTCACACTGACACCTGAGATATTCCTGCAGAAATTGCCCATTCGGTGAACAAACATAAATTTGGACAACCCCTTAGCATGCACCCGAGCAATTTTTGTTTTAAGAACCTTTTAATGACAGTTATACTCTCGGATGTTTGTCAGACCCTCAGAAGAGATTGGGCCATGAAAAACTTTCTGGTGTTGTCTAGGATTCGAACCTCCAACTCCGTAGTTCGATCGCGTCGAATCCAATAAAAAAAAAACCAGTGACAGCCGTTTTGATGGACTCGAACCAGTCCAAGTCAATGATAGATCAATTATTCTGTCTTCTAAGCTGAAGCTCTTTTCGACTTCGATGCCGTGTATGACAGCCTTAAGTCCCACATAACTAAATAGTCATTCAACAAGAAGTGTCATTTTAAATAGGATAGGATAAAGGAAACTAGGATTAGGATGAAAATTCTCGCAGAACTACACTGAATTTAATCGATAAATTTGAACGTCTTGGACAGGTTAGTAATGTGAAGACTACAAACTAGTGTTCGTCCGGCAACAGTGGAACAATCTCTTCATCCAAAACGAGTGACAGTTTAGTGCGGTTTTTGGACTGGCGGTATTTCTTTCGAAAATGATGAAGGTGTGATCGTGTCAGTGAATGGATTGCATTACAAAATGATATCGAATTCTTTTCTTTCCTGAAATACATTTTAGGCAGGACGGCACCACATACCATACAGCTGGTGAAACAATGACTCCATTGCGTGACAAATTTCCTGAACGTGTGAGTTTTCAAAATGGACACCTCGATTGGCCGCCGAGATCTTGCGATTTAACACCATTAAACTTTTTCCTTTAAGGCTATGTTTGAGGCTGAGGATTTCAAGAAAAAAAATGCACGGCGTACCTTACAGTTCCAGCAGTTTCAGCAGAAGATGCGCTATTACGTGTTTTTTTTCAGTCTGATGATGTAACAGGTTAGAATCCCCATCAAGGATTCTAGACTGACATCGTCATATCGTTCCATCTAGCTTTGTTAGAAGCAAGACACTTAAAACCAGAAATACACTTAGACCATTGTGATACCACGTGGATCATAGGAGAAAGTTTCTCTCTAGCTACTCGTTAAACCATTTTGAACTTCTGATGAAATGTAAGAGGTTCTTGATATCTATGTTTATCAGATTGGCTAAATCATTATAATAGAAGGCTTCTAAATAAAGCTTTCTTCTGAGAAAGCTGGGCAGAAGCAAATAAGGTGAGGAATGGTTTCATACTCTTCTTCATCCATGCAGCTTCTACAAAAGTCGTTCACAAAAAGGTCCAGCTTTGTAGCATACATTGTGTTCAGTGATGTCACCTATTGAAGTGTCGATATGCAACCTGTTGAAAGAAATCAAGTTCTTTCGTTAGACATGTTGGTCCACTTGTCCACCTAAGATTTGTTCCCTCGATAGCATCTAGCTTGAACTTTAGTTTCCAAGTAGTGATTGTATACCTAATGTGCATTTTCCGGCAAAGTGGGTAAAGTTGTTCATATTCTGGCGAGTTCATCGAAATATCACTAAGCACCGGCATCCAACAAAGGTGACTTTTGAACTGCTGAACCATCTCCGTGAGATACGATCAGCAGTCTATGTAGAGCAACTAGAGAATTTACAGAGATCGATTCCAAGGATTTAATAGCTGCTTGGCGGTGCAAAAAGATGCGGATATCCCTAGCAAATATCACGTTTTCCTTAAGCCAATATAAGATTTCTTTCTTTTGCAACAATTTCCACCTGGACCACGCTACAGTGATTTGGAAGACAGAAGGAAAGCTTAAGATTAAGACTGTCGGAGAATACAGCTCCACGAACTCCGCATTTGGTTTTTGAGTCGTCAGTGTAGAAGAGAATCGACTCATCTTCTAAAAGTGCTTCTTCATTCCAGAGTTATCTGGAAGGGATGGTGAGGACGAAGTTCTTATGGTGTAGTCCGAATGGAGGCGTTGCCAAATTCTTTTTTTGACCACTGTAGGGTAGCTTTGAAGCGAACGGCCGCACTTGCTGCCATTTGCTTGGTATATATGTATATCCAGGGGTATCAAATGAAACATAATGTTCAGTACTAGTTCAGTTTTGTGGGGGTTTACACCTAAACCACACCGAACCGCTCAACTGGCTAGCTCATTTAAAGCGTTCTGCAGAAATTCTTTTAGATTATTTAGGTGCTTTCCTGAGGTAGTTAAAGCAGGATTAACCTCGTCTTCCAGGATTATCAATACTTCATTAACCACCAAAAGAAGAGGGGATAGAAACCTCCTTGCGGAGTGCCTCTACAGACAGATCTTCTAGTAGATGTCCCACCATGCTTGGAATTATAATATGTAATAATCCGACCATTTAAGACTAGATTAATCAATTCGCAAAGTGAGCAAAGACTTAGACACCTTTTTTAAAATTGTCTGTAGCACCGGCAACATTATGTCCGATACCATCCGCAACTTGGCAGATATTATGCCGTCAGGTTTTGTATGGTTTGAAGCTATGACTAGCCCAATGCAGTTTGCTCTGTGTAATCAGGTTGAAGGGGATGATTATACATGAAGATGCACTAGTACAAACCATATTGATAACCACGTGGAAACAACATTGGAAATGAGTGTCAAGCAGTAAATTTAGAGAGTCAACTTTCTAATTGGAGTTGTAGAGAGAATTTTCCTTAATTTCAGGGGCTTCTTCAGTTTTATCACAGAAGAGTCTTCAAGAATTATGTTTGGCTTTCCTTAATCTTTTGTCGTACATATTTAAGGATGCCTTGTACAAGTCCCAGTTTAGCCCATCTCTTGTACTTTCCTTATTAGTGGAGATCTTATAGAAAGTGATCCTAGATGACAGTTGCTAGTTGTGTTCCTCAAATTAACTATTTTTAGTTCCAAAGGTCGAAATTTATACGAAATTTAAGGTAAGCAATATGGCGGATAAGGCAAAATTTTTGAACTGTACGAGGATCTTAATGTACAGCAAAAAAAAAAAATACTAAGAAACATTGATTTACCCAAGAAACAAAAAAGTAATTCTTCGTTACAAGTACCAGCCAGTTTCGTATGATACAAGACACGGTAAAGCAGATTGGAGACTACTTGTCCGAACTCGCTGTGAATCAGGCATTAACTCTGCATTTTTTGACAGCCAGATAAATGAAAGTCAACCCAATACAATGATCAAAGTAAGGCCCTTTCACTCATCAGAAAACAATCGACTTGACACACTGCTTCTATAGAAAATGTTGAAAGGACTTACTGCATACAGGGATGTTACGTAGCCGAATTCTCGACATTTTGACAGCAGATATTGAAGATGTGCTGATATCTCACAATGTAATGATTCTACCTTCATTTACAGTGCTTATGTACAAATATGTATATCCCACTTATGTACATACTTACATATGTAGTATTGTAGTCCTTCTAATAGCATCTATTTCAACTATAAAGTATGGAAAAATATCACATTCCTTTTTCTATTCATCTATCTTCTTGATCCCCAAGAGTAGATTTACAACAAAGTTAGCTGCAACATTGTTTAAATTGCTGTCCACACCCAAATAGGCAATAAATTACGCCCAACAATAACCATATGACTGCCATTGTCACTCGACACGATTATTGATACATCTTCGAACCAAAGTACAAAGTTGCTTCTCGCGCGGCAACCATCAGCATCCTCATCATCATCATCGTAGTCGTCATTACCACCGCTGACTCCATACCATTGCCAAGCAGAAACCTGACAGCAACTTAGGCAGCAGCAGCAGCAGCCTATAGCGACGAGAGCACCTTCACCTTTTGTTTGGATGTAAATAATGTGTCATGCTGCAGTGCGACGAATAAATTCGATGAATTATGCTTTTCGGATCACAAAGGTTCCCAACAACACAACACCGTCTGAGCTCAATCTCAAGTGACACATGTAGTTACTACGCCCAGAGACACAGGGATACAGTCGCAGCCAGACACCCTCTGCCTCTGCCTGCCGCGCTCTCTCAAAATAAATAAACAATTCGAGGCATTTAATTTACAACCGTCATTATAAAGTTGCCCGGTTTATTGGTGCGCCCCAGAATAAATTACCCGCCAATAAAGTTGTTATTTTATAATGACATTGTGCCGCACGGTGGTAGAAGTTTGTCCGTCTGTCCGTCCGTTTGTCCACCGACGACGATGACTTTGTGGGGCCAAACGGAAAAACTTTTGAGATTCATGTCATTCGATTGGTATATGTATGTATATTGAACCCTATGCTATGCATATGTGAATGGAACCTTACTTGGTCCTCTCATCCAGTTGCAGTTTAAGAAATTGTGCAAAGAAACATAATATTTTCATCAAAGTAACGAGGCGCTATAGGACAACCCTTGTGGAGTGTCCCCAATGATTTGGGTCCGTGTCTGTTTGGTTTATCAGCTCTACACCACGGATGTGGTAAATCATTCATCTCAACGGAGGATGCACTGGTCCTGAGTCAGGAGTTGGCATAAAGTATGCAAAAATATTGTTTAATCGAGTTCTTGTCGGAATTTGACACGAACCTAAGTGCAATTCAGTAATTCAGCGGAAGAAGACCGATGATTTAACGATCAAATAATATAGTTTTACTGCCTTGAGAGATGTACTATCAAAATTTTTCTTCAGATAGTGATATGAATGATCTTAATGCCTTAAACTTTGCAGAGCACATTCCCATACCGTTGTAGAGGTATGGGAGTGTGCACCCTCCCAACTGGCGACCTTAATCATGTAATGTCAATCTCCTGCTCATCCAGCAAACCTAGAAGAAAGCCCACACCTCCTTGGTGGAGTCAAGAGATTCGAAACCTTAGGAGTGACTGCAGACGGCTCTCCAGCCGGGCCGGGCTGGAAGACGCCTTAGTTCAAAGATTCGTGTGTAGGGGCACTCCGCAAGATAGGAAGGTCTCACCTCTTCTTTGGAACCTAGCGGTGAATGAACAGTTTCTAATCCTGGAAAGCTGTAAAATAATTGCTACACGTTGCTACAGCTGTCTCGGGTAAGCACCTCAATACGGTGAGAGACGTTCTGCACTTTAGGCGTTTTAAGGCTATGGCTTCGGTGTCAATCCTCAAAAACAAATTAAGTCCTCTTCAAAAGGAAATAAAAAAAATCCGTCTTTTTAACCTATCGAGGTAGGCTCTGAAGCATCCGTAGCACCTGGATCTGGTAGAAATTCAGCTCCCTTGCTTCCCATTATTCAAACCATCTAAATATATTGGAGATCAATCTCTGCATTCACCTGCCTTTATCAGAGTGATACCATCTCTCCTGCCATTTTTCCAGACTTGTCCTTGGAGGTACCTCAGTATCACTTGATCTCGTCGTTATAGCCGTTGTCCTGCTGCCACGGTATTTTCGTAGAGTTTCTTTTTTGCAAGAAGGTCTATTGCTGCCATGCCAGTTGATTTTGTAAGTTTCCTCAGTCTTCTTCCTGTATGATTTCGTCTTCACGGCACAAGCCCATATTTGGGACCGGTTAAGCATGATTGATTGTGTTTTAGTGCTACGATGTTTGGCGTAATCTTTTCTAGGGCAGCTGTTGCCTTTCATGGCTGCAGGTGCTGCTTAAAGGCTAGCCTTGCATCTACAGTAATGCCAAAGTACTTCAACTCTGATTTGGAAGCTACAACGTGATCGTCCACTGTTACTCTTATAGTCTCCATGACTTCCCTGCCGCAGAAGAGCACTACTTCTGTCTTTTCTGCTGCGTGCTAACCAGTCCTGGATCATCCCGATAGTTACATTGCAGTCATGCTCCAATTCCTCAAAGAGTTTCGTCACTACAACGATTACTTTGTCGTCGGCGAAGCCTATTATCTCGGGATTCTAAGTCTAAGAACGTCATCAAGAATTAGGTTCCATAGTACCGGACCTAGTATGAAGCCTTGTGGAAAGCGCTTGTGGCGTAATACTGCCTCGTTCCATCATCAGTATCCTATTTCTAAAATAGTCCATTATCTTCTGCAGATATTCTGGTACTCTCTTGCTAAGTGCTCGCAGAATATTTCTCCAGGAGGCGTTGAAGGAATTCTTGACTTGAGGTGCTCATTCGTCCATAATTTTTACGCAGACTTGCAGGACATCTTCTGCGGTGACGACGGGGTATTGGTACCACTACCATGGCCTTTACCCTCTCCAATTGTTCCTCCATTCTACTAGTGGCCGCTGGGCGTTTGCAGTTTTCTGTGGCATGGATGCATCACACGCTCTTGTCAAGGAAGTCTGAGATATTTTACGAGTTTGTACTTAATTAACGCGGACTAGAAATAAAGGCTTTCTGCACTAGATCCCATTCGTTATACTATATTCAGGCGCACATTCAATTTTTAAAACCTGAGTGTTCTACAACTTAATCGAAAAATTATATAACAGAACGTGACGAACCCATAAGCCCCCATTCTTCCTCCAACTAAACAGAGCAGTATACAGTATTCATCAGCACCTGAAGATTTCATTTATTATTTTCAAATTCATTTCGCTTTCTGGTTGGGGCTTAATTTAGTTACATAATATCCTTATCCCCATTCTTATCCCAAAACGATAACAATTGCTTCTCTACGAAAATAAGAGACGAAAAACCCAAGTGAGAAACAAAATTTACTATTATTGTGACCGGTATAAATTTTACCACCTCCTTCCGGTTGAACGCGGCCATTTTATTTACCATCCGCACCGCCCCGCATCTTTTCAGGTGTCAACCATCTCAAAAGTGTTTCTCTTTCTCAACGAAATCCTCGATGGTGGCAGCAAATATAGAAACTACTACTACCAACCAACTACACAGCATAGCACCAAAGCAGTCCCATAACCTTTAACTTATCACGTCCATTACCATTACTCGCTGTCAAATAAAACTCCGCTTCGAAGTTCCAGTGTAATATGTGTGGCAGGAGAGAATCAACTCCACCGTGCGGGGGTAGTCACACTCCCCGTTCCCAGTTTCGTTCCCTGTTAATTCGGGAGGACGAGCAACAATGAATAGAAAGAAGAAAAAAAAAAAACCATCGTCGTCCCAAAGTTCAACGAAAAAAAAATCACAGAATAACGTAGAATCCTGTATAACTGTAAATAGATTGAAGTAAATCACATCACCGATAAGATCGAGTAATGCTAAGAAGTCGCATAAAGAAGATGCTATCTTGAAGGGTGTAGTAGCGTTTGCTGCCTGCCTGCTTGCCAGTGCCAGTGCCAGTAGCAACCGGGGAGCTCTGGGTGAATTGAAGTGACAGCTCTGCCATAATTCTAGCTGCCACCCAAGGCGTCGTTGTCGCCATTTTCGTTGTCGTACCCGTTCGTCCTGGAATTCTCACCCCAGCCCACTCCCTCTCTCTTGATGGTCCTTTTCGGGTGAGTTTACAGATTAGTTTTCGTTATGAGCTCATCAATTTTAGACCGACACGGGCAATGGCTGGGGATGGCTTTATCCCCCCTAGATTTCCAATTTTATTTGTCCCTTAATTACCTTCAGGGGCTGTCGAGTATGGATACAACAAAAAGCCGCCACCATCGCCGACATCAAACAGAATCAAAGCTTTGATCACCGTGTTGCAACATTCCATGTTGATGGTTTGGTTCTTTTTATTTTTCCGAAAGCCCTTTTTGATTGAGGGGTGGTGGAAATTCACAATGAAAGGTCCTTTCAGGGAGCAACCTACCCAATGCACGAGAATGCATTCAATGAAATACACACCAACATGCAAAAAAAAAAAATAACCCTTCGTCCTGATCTGTCCAAAAGATGGACTGGACAGTGAACAGTGAAAGGATGCGACCGGGCAACAGGATGCATGGCGTGTATGTTTATCTGTGTACGAAGTGGTCAAAGTGGAAAATTGCTTTAATTAAATTGAATCGAGAATGACTCAGTTGTTGTTGGGATAGTGGTGGTTTTTTTTTTATTCACCCTTGAGTGCCAGCACAATACTCAGACGAGAAAAATTGCATTTCAAATAAAGTGAAATCGCAAAAAAAAAAAAAACAGAAAAAATAGGCTGGAGGATGAATATCAGGTCGAGTGAAAGGTGCGGTCAATCAGGCTGCGGACAACCCTGTAACCAGACTGTTGTGTGTGCGTGTAATTGAATTGTTAATAGGAATGAATTCAATCACAGCGAACAGCGAATTCGGGTTGGATAAAAGGGAGAATGCATTTATCTTCTGGTTTTCGAACAGATGAGATGCTGTTCTCAACAGACGAGAAGATAATAATTTATACAGTATGTTGGGAAGTCTATTTTTGCAAGTTTTCCAAAAAGATACTTGTGACACCTCTGTTTATTTGGTGCTTGGGACAACACTTCTGACACCTTCCAAGATAATAATTGTCCCCAACAGGCGTTTATTTCACTACAATCAATACCTACTTAAAATGTACTCAATTCAACCATAAATCAATTTTCCATCGTAATCTGCCACTTCTGACACGTTGCTACATTTGCTGTTTTGAACTGATTTGTTGATACTACTTCGGACACCTTCAATCCGGTTTACAAATATTAATTTCCTTTTGGGGTTTTTGCTAATTGTAACAGATTTGTTTTTCACGCAACCCTATGCATCTCTCCCACTTCTAAACATTATCTGCTTGGTACAGAATTGAATCTTTAATGAAACAAGTTTTAAGAGTGAATGTTTCCATCATTCAGTATGACATGTTAGTAAAACTTTTATAAATGGTTGCCAACTCGTTCGATGGTCATTAAGAGAATTTCTCATAAATTACTTCCAACCATACACCACAACAAGTTTTTCTTAATCTACACGATGTCAAATGGGCAAATCACCAGAAAGACCCCAATAAACAATTTAAAATTCTCCATAAATTTGTTAACACTAATGAGTATTTCTTCAACGTATCCGTACGTATTAAGTATATTATTCTGCACAAAGTTGATGAAATATCTCGAAATTACTCAACATGCCAACGAGAAATGATATAAATGACGAAAACAAACAAATATTCAGGACACAACGAACTTTCTTTGGGCAAAAAAAAATACTGCAGAAACGTACTTATGACATTTTAAGTTTGTATGTGCGATCTTCAACCCCAGCAGATCGTAAAGAATTTCTCTCTCTTCCTCTCTTTGGATGCAATAAAGGAAGAAGAAGTGCACCAACGTGTTTGTGCTCTGTTTTATGACCGATTGTCAGACTGTCATCGTTGAAAAATAATTTTGTAAAATTTGACTTTGCGCTGCGCTGTGGTCCATTTCAAGAATTCGAATCAGGTTATTGACTCGACTGATTGATTGTAATTTATTATGCCGCGTTCTTTCTTTCTCAACGAAAGCAGAGTTAAAATTCAAATCTTAATTCATTGTAGCTTCCGAGATGGAGTCCTGTGTTTCTAATTTGAAACAAATTATTATATTTTGTCGAGAAATAATAATGTAATTCAAATTAAAAGCTTTCACCATAAATCCACTTAAGTGGTCCGGTTGTTGATGGTTTTTTTGTGGGTTTTCTAAATTTTTAAAGCAAATACGTAAATGGCACGCAGATAAATTTGAGGAAAATAAAATACGTTGATTTTCTAGATGTACGGACAAATTATTATAGGATTGCATAAACATACTTATTTGCATAAACAATCTGTCATAGAGTACCACAAGGTTGAAAATTAGGTACGATTAAGGAAGTTTAATTATTTTAAATATGATATATTAATCTAGGATTTCACAATCGAATGTATGGTAATAGACTAGAGGAAACCCTCAAATGTTACCAAGTGAACAGTGACATGAGATGGACCGAGTGTTTAAAGAACATGAACCTGTGACATTTATTGTGGTGATTGCTACTAAGAGCAGAGATAAAAGTAAGCATTATCTGAAAGACATATTTTTCCATCAGCTGCTAGCGGAGACCTATACCGCAGTTCCAGTAGATTGTAGCAATAACAACAGCAGCAAATCAAACTGATCACCCCATGATCGACCAAGGACATACTTGGAGGGGATTAGATGTTTCAACATTCCAAGGTGCAAACAACTACACGGTCCATTATAAGCACTGTGAAGACCTGGAAGGCTGCAATTGGACTAGAAGTTCAGAAGAACCAGTGCAAATAATTAACGGCATCACCTCTGTTATGATGCTAAATACGCACAGAGAAACGCAGACAAAACAGCTGCAACAAATGAGTAGAATTGCCCTTCTGGCTTTGTAAGCAGGGAGTGCAAGAAACATAAGGTCGAGAAGATATGCATAAATATCTGGAAATACTGTTTCTCTGGCATTTTAAACGTCGACGAAAGCCTAAATATTCCCAAGGGGCTGATTTATAGCCTCAGCCTGAAGAGAATCTACAATGCTACATACTTCAATGTCGTTGATAATTTGAAGATACATGTCCGATCTATAAGAAAGGAATCCGTGTGTGATAGTGTGATACTGATTGGAAATTATTAGTGTGATTTTTGGACTGTGCAATGGCTAATTAACAAAGTCTTCACTCCTGGGGCCTATTTCATAAAACTACAAGTGTTGTACTTGTACACTTGTAACTACAAGCACAAATAAAGTATGGAGTTGTAATTTTGTGTTCCATAAACATTTTTCAGCACTTGTAGCGCGGCAAATTCAAATTATAAGTGTAGCGTATCAAAATGCTACAAGTCTACAAGTCTGTAACTACAAGTTAAAAATTATTTGCGAAGTACTACGAGTCTGCGGCAATACTTCACAGTTAAGCGATCTAAGCATTTCCCATTCTTTTTCTTTCTTTCTTTGTGACATTGTGATTTAATAAAAGAATAATAAGTCTCTCTACTCTTATAAGAAATTCACTTGTCGCTAATAATTGTTTGCGCAAATACTTTAATGAAACAGAAAAGCTCGCCGCAGTTGTAAATTCACTTGTAGTTACAGGCCTGGCATACTTGTAGTTATTAGTGAGTTGGCATTCTCTATGAAACAAAAATTTGCACATAATTTACAAGTTACAAGTGAATTCACAAATAATTATTAGCGTTGTAGTTTTATGTAATAGGCCCCTGGAGAAATCCTGAAGAATTTCAAGTACTCCAAAATTTCCACCATTAATGACTCTAAGAGCACATGGACGCCCCGGCTGGAGACAATACCTCTCTTGAGCATCTGACAAACATCCGAGAGTATAACTGTCATGAAAAAGCTGCTCAAACAGTAGTACACTTCTATTCGTGTAAAGAATACAACACGAGACCAACAAGTCATGGCTTTTCAAACTAGACTGTGTTTCAGCTCTTATAAAGGGTCTTTCATTAAGAGCTTTAATTTAAAATTTTGCAGTATTTTTAAACTTTCAAACGGAAAACCCTGTTCACACAGCACTGACAGACTGCATTTTTGTTTACGTTTACAGGCAAGGGAGGAAACGGCAATCTGGATTTTTAGATTATCTGAAATTTTCTAGAATTTTTTTGTAGTTTGGAAATGTCAATCGATGTCATTCGACAAAAGGGTGAAAGAAATATAAAAAATTTAAGAATTTGTGAAGAAAAACGAGGGCAAACTATTCAATTGGTGGGAAAGGCATTAGTTTTGTTGTGAAAAGAATTTCTTGTTCAGAATCAAACCACAAACCAGTTTAATTGGCGTTGACAACCAAAATATCAAAATAATTTTGTGGTAGTGTTCAGACAGCGCTATCATTCTGAACACAGAAATGTCAAAAAAAAAATCCTGTCCGTCACTATTGTGTGAACAGGTTCTATATGTTCAGAAAATGGAACGATGTACATAAGCATGTATGTACTCGTCAGCAATAGTGAAATAGAAATAGTGAATATTTCGTCGAGAACTTTCGCAAAGTTTGCACTTTGTTCGGTCGATGTAAAACGCCTTCTCGTCCAGCTTCTGCACCAAATCAAAAAAGTTAAGTCAATCGGCCAGGTTAGTGATGGGAAGACTCCAAAACGTGCTCGCCTCGTGTAAACATTGCTGAAGTTTTATCAATTAAAAGATAAATCAGATGTATCCCGAACCAATCTACATCGCATTTTGCATAAGGATCACAGGATCATAAGGAATGCATGGTTACAAAGTTCAGCTGGCTCTAGAATTGAACCTAGATGACCATGAACAACGCCCTACATTCACTGATTGGGTGTTAGAAATGCAGGCAGGTGATGCTATCTCATCTTAATTATTCTGTATTTTATTTAAATACAAAATTGTTATGTCCTTATTGAAACCCCTTCACTTACATATGTATAAATGTGTGAATGTATTTAACGAACTGGTAAGAAACAAGATGACCTCCCAATTGAAGTCTGCAAGTGACTTCTTTCTTGTGCTGTAATAACGTTGTAAAGACCAGAATAGATCGAACCTCTCACACTCTGTTCTAATGACCAAACAGCGGCTGTTAATGTTAAAACTTTCATATATCACCTCAACTCTGCACTATCTAGATGAAAATCGTTTTCTTAATAAATGCGCATCACCTTAAAGATATACGAATGTCACCATATAGGTTAATCGTACTCGTTTAACAGTGAAAATGCGTGGAAATCCATTAGTAACAATTTACCCAATGATTTACAACCTCCATCATTGATTGCCATAAACAAAATAGATACAAACATACACACACAGACCTCTGGTCGTATAATATATTTACAACAATAAAATACAAAACCAATAAAATATAAAAAAACAAAAAAACAAAAAAAACATTTTGATTTCTCCTTCAATACCTACCACGAGTCTGTATGATGGACCATTGGGTAGGGTAGGGTGAATAGACGGGAAACCGTCAAAATCTTGTTCTGTAAGATACAGAAAAGCATTTTAAAATTCATATACATATGACAATAAAGCATTCTTAATTTATGATCGTAATTAACTCTTAAATTCCCGCACCGATATCGCCACCGTACACATCAGCAGCCCACTCTATTATAAGCCAGCGCGCACAAGCTTGTTCGTTCCAGTTTTGTGGTCTCGAAAAAGTTGAAATTTTTGATTCATTTGACTTGGTTGGTCGGTGAGTTTTAATTTAGTATAATCCCTTCCCTTCCTTGGCAACTTGTTTGACTGTCAGTCAGTCAGACAGACGATCGTGTCTTGGTCGGTTTCGTTGATGGTTTCGATGCCAATAAATTCAAACCTATACAATGTCGTGAATATATGTATCTTATAGAAAAAAAAAAATTTCTAAACAAGAAACAGCAAGCATTTAATAAATACTTCTATTGGGTAATAAATTTCCAGCGAATAAAATAAAGCAATTTGAAAATTAGCACAAAGAACCCACAAAAGATACATAAAGCATATTAGTGGATACATGCCCCGAATCCATATGAATAAATAATAAATAAATAAAAAATTCTATCTTGTATTTATATCATTCACGTGTCTAGACTGTATTGTTAATTAGTTTGCTATTTGCTATTTGTTTAGTGTTTGATGGATGCGTCTTCTGTATATAATATATATATAAATCGGATTGAAAGTTTTTGACCTAGAAGACCATGAGAAATTGTATTTTTCTTTCGTCTTTTGTTTGTATATCCATCAGACTATCCGTCAGACGCGCAAAATTAAATCTCATTAGTCAAACTAAGACCAAATGTGTGATGGAAGTACTTTACATTCTCACTATTCTACAAACTCTTGGATCAATACTAACATCCACTCAGAGGTAGGATACAACATTGCTCTACCAGTGGGAAGTAAACTTTTGTTTGAGGGCGTTAAAGGATTCACACCTTACTTGCCAAGTTCGGTGCCAAAAATTCGATAACATACATATGTAGGTGTGAGATTTTTTTTTCCTCGTTTGGCACAATACTGGGGATTGGGAACAATGACAAAACATAAAGTGGTTGCAACTAAAAATTACAGAAAGGGGTGGACAAATTGGAGACACATTTATGAGATGGTGATGTGAGGGTTTAATTTGATTAAAGTTCGAGATACTTCAAATCATTATGTGATGGGTTAGTGGTAACCTTTCATGAAACATACTCAGACCTAAACTTGATATCTATCATATCGTACAGCCAATTAGGCACGTGGCCGATTTTTACTCGAAAATGTAGATAAATACTTCTGGACTGCAGCCTCAGTAACATCTGCCCGATCCACAAAAGAGGAGATCGCTTGCTCTGCAGTAACTACATCGCTTGTATAATTCTATCCAGCGTTTTATGTGAACGTCTTAAGCCGTTTACTGATGATTCAATCGGTTCTTACCAAGGATTCAGACCTGGAAAGTCTACCAACGACCAAATTTTTACATTGCCCCAGATCTTGGAGAAGAACCACGAATTTAATATACCACCACCTGTTCATCGATTTCAAACTGGCGTATGACAGAGTAAATAGAGAAAAACTGTACCGTGCCATGTTTAGCTTTAATATCCTTGCTAAACTGATAAGACTTATCAGGATGACGTTGGAGAATGCTCGCCGTTCCGTCAAAGTTTAAAGAATTCCACGGAAACCTTCGACACCGCCAGAGAGTTAAGACAAGGTTGCAGTTGCTTCAATATTGTGGTAGAAAAGGTAGTACGCAAGGCACTATCTTTTAACAATCGACATCGACATGATGAGAAGAACAAGGTGAGGAGTTACTAACGCTTGCACTAGCACGCAGTCCGCAGCAATCAGAATGGGACTGGTTATCAACGATACCAAGACGAAGTATATGCTCTCATCAACAAGAGTTGACTCCCACCGCATCTTTGCTTAGTCAGAACGTGTCAATTGATATATATAACTTCAAGGTAGTGAAGGAATTCGTTCATCTGGGCACTGCTGTAAACTCGTCAAACAACATCAGTGCAGAAATCAAAAGTAGAACAACTCTTTATAATCGCCGTTTTGGGGTGAGTATGCAATTGAGGAACAAAGTCGTAACGAGAAGAACCGAGGAGGCGCGAAGAAGATACATACAACGACGAGTTGTACGTGCTATACAGAAACATGGTTGGGTCATGTAGAACGGATGAACATCGACGCTAGTTTTCAACGCCATACCAGAGTGAAGGAAACCTAGGCAGAGCTCGATGGTGTGACCAGCTATAAGGAGACCTCCGTCGACTTGGTGTACAAGATTGGCGACAGGGGGCCAGAGATTGAGCCGTCTAGAGACGCACGTCTTCGTGCACATTTTCCTAGATTTTGAGAAAGGAATTACTCTGGTTACTTATAGATTCAGGTCAACTACACCCTACCTATGGACTTCCGACTTTGAAGTCACAAAACTAGAATTATAGAAGTGAATATAATTATAAGTAGCTCTACAATATAGATACTGCAATTTTAGTGGGCTATTGGTTCCCCTACTAGTAAGTACCTTAGCGATGTTCCCCCCATTAAAGTTCCCCTCGCAGTATAGTCCTCCAGGAATTATGCATTTTAGAGAGCAAGTATGCTTCACCACAGAACCAATTTCTTTTCATAAAATATCTGACACAGCGCGGGTAGTTACATGATGATCAGTAGTTATTTAGATACTGTCCTTTGTTTACATACATACAGATGTATATACGAACTACGGAAGTCCCTATTGGTGCAACTCTGTAAAAAGCATTATAACTCGATTATGTAGATCTCTACATTCTATACTCCAGGCAGTAAACCAGTTCCGCACCACTGAGCACAGAAAAGGACCAGAAGACTATGCAATATGTTTGACGCTTCTTTAGTGGGCGAAAAGAATGGAAGTAGATCACGTAGCTAACCACGGATACCTGGCGATGGATCGAAGAGCAGAAATAGCTCAAAGGTTGTGTTGCAGCCACCGGTGAGTGGCAAGAGGCATGCGTGTCAAATGAATTTCTATAAACTCCCTTGTTAACCAGCCTCAAGAAGTTGCAAGTATAGCCGACAACGGAACCATATATGGAAATACCAAGAAGCTAACAGGTAGCCACAGCTTACGTAAGTATCCGATGAAGAGTATGAATGGTTCTCTACTGGTTTTAGATCAAAAACAGCACTCCTGTCGATCTGCAGACAGCTTTGTTGTTTCTGCATCCACTTATCAAAACAACTAGGGACAACAAAACTGATTGTAAAGCAAAGAAAGGTAATTTAACCGAGCGTGAGAACTAAATTACAACCAAAATTACTTGCATTTCTGCTTTTCATTAGTTTTGACAATTCTCTCGATAATGTGAATACATGTAAAATACATATGACGTGAGTCGCTCAAGAGAATCAATGTGACTGTAATCAGAGAGAGCTAAATATGTATGTAGGAACAACATGTCACATGCGCATAAAGGTACGTCGGGGTCCGACAGGGCTGTCTACTGTCGACGTCACTGTTTCTAATTATCAGTGACGTGCTCTGTAGTGCCCTGCCGATGAAAAACAGTGGGATCCAGTGGAATCTTAAACCTTTCTTGAACACTACGCTGACGTTGATACATATTTGCCTGCCATAACTTTGGCAAAACTATCAAAGTAGATGTAAACATTCGAGTCGAATCAAGCTGCATACGATGTGACGTCGTAGATCTGGAGAACCTATGCCATTAGCTAAGACACCTTAACCAATAAAATATTAAGTCAATTCTGATTTATGGGCGCAGTACACAGAAGTTGGGGTAAAACTGGATGGAACGAACATTCGTAGGCATGTAAATATAAGGACCAAGAAGGAGAAAGAATGGTAGATGCCCTAAGGCCAATAACGGGCATAAGACCTAAAATGCGATGTAATGTCTGATTTCAATCTGTAACTCTGTAACTCTTCATAAGCGATTATGAGTCCCAATCAACCTTCCAACTCCAATTCATAAAGATCGACAATATTGACTGCTTGAATTTCGTTTGGTGATGCGAAAGATGATTGTGTTATTAACTCCCGTCCCGTACAATATGCGTTGCTCCAAACGACGTCATTTGGGAGCAACTGTTGTATTTTTGTATGTTGAAAAAATCAATGAGCGTAATGGTTCTGGTGGCGGAACCAATTGTGGCCATTTCAAAATTCCCATTCAAAACGCAAATTTCGATTTTCCGGCTTTTCCTTTGAGTTTTTCCAAATTATTTCCTAAACCACTCCTGTATTAAGACGAACAAAGCAAAAAAAGAATCATCCAAATCGGTTGAGCCGATCAGTTTTTTGAAATCGAGTTTTTGCGTGTGATTTGCCTTCCTTCTTGTTGATTCTCATATTTTTAAGTATGTACGTTATTTCTGATTCTCATACTTTGCTATATGTACATACATATATAAACATTTTTCTTGATGATTTTTGATTTTTTTATTTAAAACTTTTTGTGGAAAGAAAGGAGGAAATACTACGATTATCTATTAGACATTTCAAACGTCACAAAACTTTAGAAAATAAATTTGCTATTGATGCAGCTCATTCCAAACGGATGCAATTAAGCCAAACGTCAACAAACATTCAAAGCCAATTCTCCTATGAATGCTTGGAGACTTATTTAATGCCGCTTAAAGGTCGACATATGCCATATTTATATAGTCATTATCTGTCAATCAATTAATCATGCATCAAGTCAAACAATCTATAACACGTACCGTGCAGTCTACTGAACGTGGAATGTATTCCTTTGGAAACGGTATGCAACTCTCGAATCCAAAAATCTCTGCTATTTTAAAATAAAATAAAAACAAACAAAAAACACCAAAACCTTTTGAAATGCTTCATCTTCTACTATCACTTATTTTGTTCGTCTAATAAAAGAGCGCAATGCCAAATTGTCACAGATACGTGAAAAATGAAACACTCAGGTATCGAGTGTCTCTCTAATAGATGCTCTGCTGTAGCGCTGCTGCTGGTGCTGCTCTTGTAACTGAGGGATGAAAGCTCACCAGTTTTCTAATACTTACCTTATCTAGATTAAGGACTTCCTTGTAAGGAAAAGACCTGATTAAGCTTGGATTGTCCCCAAAACATTTTCTCAGTGGGCCTAACGAAGTTTGTGTTCGATATCATTAATCAGCCCTGTTGCGGTAGCCCAATTGACACCACAGTAGGGCTCAGGTTCTATGAACGCCATCCACATACTTCGATAGCGGAGGGTTCATTTATAGCGGAGCTCCACATTAAGGGGGTAGGACCTCTCTTCTGGGTTTCCTCGTCTTGAGTTGACCTTCCTCTTCCCTCTTGACGTTAACTTCATAACTATGACCCGGAGGTATTTTGTGAAACATAAGCAATGCTTCGTTAAAGCAAAGCAAAGCAATAAAAAAAATTCTCGAAGCCTTTAAAACGTTTCTTTACTGTGATGTTCTGAAGCCCAAATATATAAATAACTTTTGAACACCCTATTTAAAGACTTTTTATGAGTGTTATCTTGGCAGTGATTAAAATAATCAATACCAGAGTGTTTTCTAATCATCGCGGCTTAACTAGATTTTGCTATATTATAGAAGACTTTTGCAATAAGAATTTATGACAATATTGTACCTTGTTATATAAGCTTATAAGAACTCGATATAAATACTAACTTTAACTGTTAGGTACTCTTAGTCGTTCGGGCTTAAAAAATCATACAAAATTAATTTAATTGTACATCATGACAGAGAAAACTAAAGTGCTGGGTCGCACGTACCTGTACCTTTATGCTATACCATTTACAAATTTTTCGATATTAAAAAGAGGCCGAATAAAGTGGGCGTGGCGTTTGACAATTTGACATTGAACTGACAGATTTAGCAAATATTTATTTTTTTTGTACAAACGCCTTCCAAAAGTGTTGAAAGTCAATTTCAATTAATTTATGTTTAAAAGAAGAGACATTCGAAAACACTCATCTCAAATGGAGATTGTAGTATTCCATTAAGTGTGTGTGACATTCCGTCACTTGAACCCCAGAAATGAATCTCAATTCGTTCAGGCAGCAGTCGAATGAGTCGAATCGATAGACAGAATTGACACATCCAATATCCTTATAAGACAAACTAGATGTAATATCTTAATAACTGAGTTGTCACCACTGTCTACAGCTGTCTTAATATGAACCTATCTTCCTCGAGTTCACCCAATCGTTCACACTCTTGACAAGAGGCGATAAACCTCATTTTCAATTTTATTTTTAGTATGTACACACATAGGTAGTAAAACTTTCTGACGTCAACTTGCAATTAATTTAACTTTAAATTTAAATATAGCTTAGACCTCTCTGTCAACTTTCGTATAAATAACCCACCGATGCTCCATCAAACTTTAGATTAACTCTGTTCGGCTGTCGTTTACTGCCAGACTTTTCTCAACAACACCTCTCTGTATTGCAACATAGTGCCGATCAATTTTTTATCATCCATTATACGAGTGCAAACTCTGTTAATAGAAGAGAAGTCCCCGCTTTTGACAAATAGCGCATATTTCACAATTACTCACGATAAGCCTGTCAACGCCCGCTCCCATTATTCTCCATTGTGACTAGTGAACAAGAAAAAGATTTGTCTTGATATACCGAACGCACTAATCCGTTCCGCTAAAAACAATTTATTAATTATTTCATACGGCTCCCATCCCCGCCCCGGGTTAAAATAATGATGAATGACACCTCGACACCGAGGTTTTGTTGTTTTTGCAATAGAACCGCCCGCCACGGCCACCCGCTCAGCAAACACAATAGACACATCATTCATCAGTGAGTTTCCGTTTCTGGGTGGACGAAATCCCAAGCTGTCTAGCAAGTCAAAAACATGAAAAACCCCGCTAGCCCAGCCAGAGCACAATAAAACGAGGATCAATCAAAACGTATCGAAACGTGCTTAAATCTCGATCACTCAATCACGGAACGCGGGCCTCGAGGTTACCTCTTCTGAAAGTGTCGTCTTCTTGGATAAGCGTCTTGGTACCACAAAACTACCAGCACTACCTCTCTTTGTTTTTGATCGACGGGCATGTTTGACGGATTAAATTTCGATTTACCAAAACCACATTATGATGGATTGTCTGTTCTCAATCATTTGATGGGTGATGTTCAGCGAAAAACAGATTTGTGGGTGGTTATTGTTGTTAAGGGGGAAAATTTATTTTATAAAAGTAAATCCATCACAAGACTAAAAATTGAATTGATCAGCACTTTTGGTGTTGCGCTGGGATTTGAATTGGCCGTGCGCCGTGATTGATGGATATGGACTTTGAGGTTTTTATGGGCGCTTAACTGTCTTCGAAATGGAAATTTATTTTTTATGACATTTTGATGTAGTGACTTTGATGGGAGTTGTAAATTCTGGCGCATAAAGGTTTAATTTCCAAATGTCTTGTATTCGGTACAAACAAACAACAACCGAACTCGAATGCAAAGAACTTCAGTTCGTTTCAAAAACAAGAACTCTTACGATGCAATACACACCTTTTAGGGTCCAAGATATAATTCACCGAAAGGCAGACTTCTGTACGAAGTCGGTATGCAATTCTGGGTTTATTTTTATTCGACTGTGAAACCGACATATTGGCTCTCCGATGCAGCAAAACCCCTAACCTAATGGATTTCTTCGTTATCGGAATGTCTACAAATTTTCCGAAAGTAGAGGGTCTCCTCAGACCACTGACCCGTGATTTTGTCAATAAGTGACCAACAAAGTACGTATGTCTACTTGAGCCTGCCACCTAAGGCGAGGACTTCCCCTACTGCGTTCCACCTCGGGGTTAGTTTCGAAGACCGGAGCATTTGCATTCATCCGCTCTACATGTCCTAGTAATCTTAGACGACTATGCCGATGTCGATGTATAGCTTATTTAGTTCGTATTTGAATCTCCTGTTCCTAACCCCGTCAACGCATATGGTACCGAAAATTTTAGGAAGAATCTTTCTTCTTCCGATGATTTCGTCTTTCGCTTTAGATAGGGTTCGAACTTCAGCGCCATAAAGCAGGACTGGGATGATCAAGGTCTTATACAGAGTCTCCTTAGTTGTTCGAGATAGGGCTCTACTACTCAATTGCCTTCTCAAACCAAAGAAACAGCGATTGGCAAGAGTTATTCATTTAATTTCTTCTGAGATGTGATTATCAGAATTTATAGCAGAACCAAGGTAGACAAAGTCCCTTACTACCTCAAAGTTATAGCTGTCGATTCTGACGTTCTGTCCAAATCGTCGTTGTGTGTCACTTCGTGTAGTCAGCATATACTGGGTTTTTCCCTCATTTTGTCCTAAACCCATTTCGGCAACTTCCTTTGAATCCTAGTGAACGCATCAGTGACAGCCCGCTGTGTTCTGCCAAATAATTTAAATACATAGCGGCATACGCTAGTAGTTGCACAGACTTTTGAAAGATTGTATCTCCGCTGTTGACTAGTGAGTTTCGTACAATTCTTTCAAGTATGATGTTGAAAAAATCAGGTGACTAACTCTTTTTGTGACATCAAAGGTCTCGGTGAGATCGTTACCGACCTTGATGGAGCAGCGAGCGTTCTCCTTCGTCATTCTGCACAGGCGAACGAGTTTGGCAAAAATGCCAAAACTAGACATGGCGCTGTATAACTTCTCTCCATAGATGCTGTCATTTGCGGTCTTAAAATCAATGAAAAGATGATGGGTATTGATTTGGACTCTCTCCATAATCTGTCGAAGTGTGAAAATTTAATCAATTGTGGACTTTCCTGGTCTGAAATCACATTGATAGGGGCAAATCAGGTTGACGAGGTGTTTCAGACATTCATACAATATGGCAGATAAAATCTTGTATGCGATGTTAAGGAGACTAATACTTCTGTAATTGGCGCAATTCAGGGTATTTCTATTTTTGTGGATCGTGCAAACAGTGCTGAGATTCCAGTCATCAGGCATACACTCGCCTGACCTAATTTTAGAGATGAGTTGGTACATACATATATGCTCTCTACCAAATCACCTCCAACTACTTTGAAGAACTCGGCCTGAAGGCCATCAAGTCCAGCAGCTTTGTTGGGTTTAAGCTTGAATATTGCTATCTTAACTTCGTTTTGATCAGGTGGACGGACATTTTGTTTTAGTCGCCGTTATGTGTACAGTTTGCAGAAGAAATTGTTCCAATTTCTGACGACCGAGGTGTCCTGCTTCATCTACACAGGTTCACGTTCTTTTTACCAATTGGTAAAACTTTCCCGCATTATTCCTGGAGTATAAATTCTCAATAGTTTTGACCGCGCGCTTCTCCTTCTCCTTTTTCTTATTTCGGAGAAGCCGATGTTCTTCCATTTCTTTTGGTGGTCGGGTGAAACCATGCATATCAGTGGCGGCGATGGCATATTGACAGCGTTGACATTGATCTTCGGCATTTGATGTTGGGGAAGTCGTTGAGAGATTTCGGGATACACGATCGGCAAAGGTTTTGGCGGTCTCTCTCACCCTTAGAGTGGATTGTCATAAGACGCTCGCTCATTTGTAGAAAGCTTAAGATTTTTTGCCTAAGTCTGCCGCATATGGCCAAACCGCATTCGAATAAGCGGTGGTTCTGCTCTCTATAGCAATCACCGTAATAGATGTCACAGTTGTTTATCCTTTATTTGTCCGTTTCATCCCATCGCACTTCCTCGATGGCGGTGATGTCTGCTTTATAACAGTCTTGGGCCTCTGTTAATCGTTGTCCGTGTTTCGATTACTAAGGTCTTCAATATCAGAGTCATCCTTATCCGCGGCTTGTGTGGATGTCAGAACTTATGTTCATTTTCCGTTGTCGGGAGGTTACCTCCACGCACAACCCTCATTATACACCTAGGATGAGTGCCTGGATTTTCCGGAGTCAGTAATCCACTTGGGGATATGAACACTGCTGTTGGCCCATTAATAGTTCATCCACCACAAACTCTTTTCAACACTCTGGAAGAACTGGGATTCGAATATGTCAAAGCAACTCTTATAGGAATGACACTATTTAGTTCGGACTGACTGGAACTGTGGCACTGTTGACTCCGTTTAGAAAATTCGTCCGCTGCCGTCAGGATCAAGAGGAAGTGTCTTAGTGAGAAAACACTCCTCCCCCTCTCTCGTCTGCTACCACCAACGACTTTCCAAAGGGGCTGGTTACCAAATCTACTAGTACCGAAACCAGAAAACCCACCAAATGACGAAAAATCGTACAGACTGATATCGCTCCTACCTATAATATCGAAGGTATTTCAAAGACTTCTATTGAAAAAAGTATTCCACAATTGACCAGGTTTATAGAATTGACCAGGCTTATAGAATAACCAAAAAAAGCTTTGAAGAGAAAAAAGATTTACTTTAGCGCTCTTCTTGACGTCTCTAAGACAAGGTTTGACACGATAGCTTGAAGTACAAGCTTAAACGGGTTCTTCCGGAAAGCTTATGTAAGATCCTGGAATCCTACCATTCAAACAGATTATTTTGTGTTAAACACGGAACTGAATATTCCTAGTTCAAGGAAATCGCCGCCGGAGATCACCAATGAAATGTCTTTGGTTTATTTTTGCTGTGAGCTTGGGACATACCTAACACTGAAGGCACCGTAGTAGCTACGTTCGCGGATGATACTGCTAACCTACCTACCTCATGCGAATATTCCTCGAAGCTCAAACTGTTTGATAAGTAAAAACTTAGTTGTAGTAAATAAGAAAAAGGGAAGAGTCTGTTTAGTCACTAACAATTTGACACTGACTAACAAGTATAGACGGTGTCTCATAGTGTCTTGTAAAGATTATCACATATCGACGAAAAAAAATGTTAAAAAAAGACTGCTATCAGCAACGCATCCTAAAATCGTTGAAGGTGGCCATTACCACTTCAAAGACGGATTCAAGTAGTTTTATTAATTTCACAACCTTCATAACCCCAGTCGAATATATAGCTTCATCAATAGATGTTTCCATGTTATCTGAAGTATCTATTAGTCTAATCGTATAATAACATACAAATAGATAACCAACTATCTCAAATATTTCATTTGTATAAATTTTTAGATACTATCGATCTAAAAAAGTTAAACTTCAAAAGATATTCCAACTGGCTTTGGAAGAATCATTTTGGTAGTCTAATGCGACAATATGTAATGTAATTCTCCCTTCTGGTTGGCAAACAAAGCCAGTTCCTACGATTACGCCCTGTGGCACACCATACGCCATTACATTTCGTAAAACCCTTTAGTAATACAAATCTTTCTTGTAATGTTCCGCTGATAATTTTCTATTCACTTCCTGATTGCTGTCAACGAAATAATGATGTAACCTGGAATTTTGCAATTTCCAATTTATTCCATATCACACCGGCTAATAAACATAAAATCTCTCTTTCATTTAAATTTTCCATAAATTAATTTACAAAATTCGAATTTTAATTTTGGCGACATTTCACCCCACTTCCTGAGCACACCTCTGCCATTCGTTCGTTCTACCAATTTGCTGCTTCCATGGAAAATTATTATCATTACATCAGATCGCTGGTCGCCACGCGTTCCACACATCTCTGCTCGGACTAGCGCTTCGCAACTAATATTAATTATTACAGGTACTTAATTATTTTATATATTTTAATGTACCCAATGTCCCAAAACGAGGTGATATTCGGCAGCGCAGCAACTGCCATAACATCGATGAAACAGTGTTCGGTGTATGGTGTAGTTGGGCCATAAATTTTCCACTTCATTAACATGTTATGCGATTAAACCAGACACACAAAACCTCATCGCCAGGACCCACAAATTCATGTTTTGTCATAATCATAATTCTGCATCCTAGTAGTGTCACTTTTTACCCCATTTGTATCGGGGTGTTCTAGTGCGCGGTGGTGGTGTACTAGTGAATTGCATCTTTTTTGTGAGCACGAACGATTGAAAAACAGGAACCGCGGCGACACGAAGAGATGACACACCCACCGCATGGTGGGCCCCTTCGGTCGGTCCTCCCTAGCCACCCGCGTACATGTCCATAATAATTAATAATAATTATATTTTGAAACAATTATGCCGCGGAGAGTTTGTCCCAAATAAATTGAATGTTGGACGGCTGTTTGTGTGTGGTTGGGTATAGTGCCGCATCCGTATTGGGGTGGCATGGTCGACTGGCGGATTTGTATTTCATAAATTTATTGTTTTTTTTCAATTTTTTTTTTGTCGGCTTCAAATTGGCGGTAGTGTAGCTTGGTTAATTTTCTATGTTCATCGAGAGGTGGCACCATGGCACCGCCAAAAATCACATTTTACCACTGAACCGAGGACATCGCGCCGCTTGCTGGCCATTGGGGTGTAATAAGTTTCACGTGTGTGACTCATCTGCGGGCCATGTGATTACGTGTGAGGTTGTATATTTCAATTTTTTTTTTTTTTCGAAGGACTGATGTTTTGTTGTGGGTGTTATTATGGGTTTAGTTTGGAAGATTTCATAGATTCGTGCAGTTGTAACTGAAGAGAAGAAGATAGTTGGCAATTCTTCTAGAGAACCGAAGTCCTAAACCACTGATCAAATCTAGGAACTCTGTATGTTATATTCTAGTATCAATTTTGCAACCAGAAACTATACTCGCCCATTCTATCCTAAAGCTGCTTGTTTGAGATACGATTTCACCAGAATACTCGTTTCTTAGGCAGCAGTTAACAAATCAACTTTCTTGTGACATTGACCGACACTTTCCAGGTACTGCAGCCATATAACAGTTGGGCCTCTACATAGGTCTTCTGTGTCTAGCCAGGAGATTGCAGCCGATCATAATCCCCGTAAAGAACGCTAAATTCATTCTATAAAGCGCTAGAATTTTCTTGGTTTTGGGATTATCATGATTTGTGCAGAGTTTTCTGCGATTACTAATACTTCCGCTTGGAATCTCTCTTTTCTGAGATTTGGAGGGGTGTACCATTAAGTCTCAGGTCCGAACTGTGGGATTGTCCTCTTGTTAGTAAAGAGACCTCTGTTTTCAGAGGGTTAACATTTAATCAAGATCTTTCAGTCCATTTATTGTATTGAGTATTGAGGGGGCATTGAAGTAGTTCGGTGATGGTGGGTACGAACTTGCCAGTCATCCGCATGTGTGACATCCTTGACCCCACTTTGATTTAATTTCTTTAAAACATCGTTCGCGAAGAGGGATTTTCTCCACCCAGCGGGTTGCCTCTACATCTGGAGGCCAGTTCATGTACTTGGCAGTCTCCCTGTTCTGAGTACATGTGTCTCGTCTTGATCAGGCGTTCAACTTAATCTGAGATTACTTAGTAGCATGTGCTAAGACTCTTCTTGGTTCTTGGTCACAAAGGTACACTAGGGAACGAGATGGGTGACGTATTAATAAGGACTGGATCAGAAATGGAGGCACCAAGACAAGAGACGGACGTCTGACGGAAGACTGCTTATCGTTTCCACTGCTCTTCAGACATAACTTTAAGGTGCGCCTGTGGTGCCTTCTACGCGGCCAAAGAAAGCACTAAGGAATCACTTAGACTTAGATAAATCCTTTGTAAAGAACATGCTACATCAGGATATCTTAAAGATATCAATGGGGTCTGAACAAAGTCCTGCTCAGTAGGCTCCAGCGAAGGTTATAAGCAGGATCAGGGAAATTTTCATAAATTGTCTAAGGTTAGGTTACATAACTATGGATTGAAGTGCGGGTGGTATTTATACCCAAAGCAGGTAAACCATGCCATACTTCAGCGAAAGACTATAGTTGAGAGGCTTCTTGACATTCATATAAGAAGCAAGTGTTGCAACGGTTATTTATGCAAAGCTCAGCACGCATACTTGAAAGGTAAATCAGTAAAAACATCTCTACATGAAGCAGTAGGCAAAATAGAAAGCAGCCTTCAGCGTAAGGAATTCGCATGCCTTTTTAGCTATTGAAGGGGCTTTCAAATATCGTAAGAGGGGAGGCAATTAAAAGTGCTCTGGAAAGGATAAATGTCGAGTATAGCATTACCAATTGGCAACATGCTCGTTACGAGAAATATCATTTCCACTCTCGGATTTAGTTCAATAAGGAAATCAGTAACTAGAGGCACCCCCCAGGTAGGCGTTATCTCTCCCCTCCTCTGGGTTCTTGTCATAGACTATATATTTAAGGATTTACATATATTACGCAGGTTTTAACGTGACTGTCTACACGGATGATGTGGTGATCTTAGTTTAGGGTAAATTCTTTAATACTCCATGTCCATCCGGAAAAAACAGAACTAGTACTGTTTAGCAGGAAATATAAAATTACACCCTTCAAACTGCCTATGCTTGCTAGAGTGGACCTCCATCGATTGCGCAAAGTATCTTGGCACGGTACTAGATAGAAAACTAAATTGGAAACTTAATGTTCAGGAAAGAGTCCGTAAGGCTCAGAATGCTCTCTTCATCTTAAAGCGAAAAGCGGGAAAAAGTGGAGCCTAAAACCGACAATGATGCACTGGCTATACATTATGGTAGTCAGACCCATTCTAACATATGGGGCTCTTGTTTGGTGGAAGGCCACGATCAAAAAGAATGCACGGAATATATTGACCAAGGTACAAAGAACAGCCTGCAATGCTGGCGGTTTACGCACTACGCCCACGGCTCCACTCGAGGCTTTTATGTATCTTTTACCACTGGATCTGCAAATAAAATTACAGGCAGGTAACAGTGTGATTCGTCTTACGAACGCAGGGTTCTTTAAATCTAGCTATATCGGACATATCTATTCATCAGGGATCATTCCCCAACATTCCTGACGAAACGTCTTGGTACACTCGACTTCGATACACTCTACGAAGTAATGTACCCTGATAGGGAGGATTGGCAAAGGAAAGAAGTTTCGATCGAAAACGAAATCTCAATTTATACGGATGGTTCCAAAACGAGGGTACGGGTTCAGGCATACATATATTCGAGAGATATAGACCTACATTTGGCTCTGAAACTTCCTGTCACATGCAGTCTGTTCCAGGCAGAGGTTCTGTTCTGGCTGTACTCAAAGCTGCGGAACTACTTGAGATGGGATCAATATTCAGTAAGAATATCGCCATCTACACTGATAGTCAAGCTGCGCTAAAAGCGGTAGAGTCCTACACCATTAAATCTGTACTAGTCAGGAGTTGCCGCACAATGTTTAGTGCATTATGTTCGTAAAACCGAGCCTGATTATGTTGGGTTCCTGGACACTGTGATATAGAGGGTAACGAAAATGAGCAGAGCTCCCGGTACGTGATATACTTGAAGACATCAGACCACCAATGGCCGTGGCTAAGAGAATTATTCTCCAAAAAATCATCATTATGGCCGACCTAAGATGGTCAAACTTAGAAGGGGACAGGGTCTCTAAGGCTTTATGGCCTAAGTTAAATCGGAAAAAAATTGGAGAATTGATAAAACTAAGCAGATCAAAGCTAAGAACAGCGATAGGGATACTGTCTGGCCATTGCCTTCTGAGGAAGCACGCCATGAGATTAGATTTAACAAACGCGGACACATGCAGGTATTGTGATGTGATGACCTACATGTCGCAGAGGATATTACTGAATGTCAAGCCATTGCTAGGAGTAGAGTACTCGGAAGATACTTTTTCAACAATCTGAATGAAGTTGGTTGACTGATCAAAATTGAGGACATAATTAGATTCTGTAGTGAAATTAAATGTATGGACGAATTGGTGTAAGGTTTCCTACCGTGAAGGTTCCCTATAACCCTATACAACCTATAACCTATAACTTTGTGGGGTTTACTGACTTAAAATTACGGTTAAATAGTATATTTTGCTTTTTGTGGTAAAATAACACTCAGAATGGATCAACATTATGTCGTTAAATCAGTATAAACCGAAACAGATTCTGCTTTCAAAAAAATGCCACTAAATGACTTTTACCTTTTAACCGACGTTTGTAGAATAAGACCATTCGTTGAAAAGTTGAAATGACAATCTCGCACACAGACAACCAATCGAAACCGTAAATACCATTGGGCTCATCTATTCGAAGCATCAAGCTTTCTATATCATGTTCAACTTGTAGACTCTGGATATCCGTGACTATTAACAGCGAATTCACTGTTGCTATTCGACTCTAGCAACGCTTAATCATAATTTCTATACAACCATTCCATGATTCCACTTAATTCCCAGCCATTTTTATGCGTTTTTCAATCGAAATCATTACGCAGCCATAAAAATATGACAATCCGCGTCAATCAATCAATTTTATTACATATAGACATCTCGCCCCTCTCTAACCACCCCAGCAATGCCGTGAGATATACCACAAAAACTTTACGACTATATAAAGTGTAAAATTTACTGTCATTCTTCCTTCTGTCCTCCCTTCAGCTACTGTCAAATAAATTCACAACCAAGCACTTCCCCGCAAGAGATGAGTATGTAAGAGAATGCCTCTCTCACATCCACACATCTCTTAGTTCCTTTCGGAAAATAAAATCAAATAACAAGCCATAAACATACGAATAAAACAAACTTCTAAATGCATACATACATATGGATGTATGTGTATATAATACCTTCCACAGAGGATCTCTTGCGCTGGCCTGTCCGTTTCCCCACCCCGCAAGCCGTCATGCTGCTCATAATCAAAGCCGTTTTGACAAGATCCGCATATTTGGACTTTTACGATTTCAAATTAAAGAAAATACTTAAAGAAACACCTCGCTGTCCTCCTACCCGCCCGTCTAAAGTGGAATTCATCGAAACATCAATAAAAATCGAAATGCACTTTCGCACACATACACAGACGCACTCACAGATAGGACCTATAAAAAAGCGGTTCATTACTTCCTTCAATAAATAAACTTAGTGTATATCTCCTCTGTGGCTTTTCAGGGTTTTTTTAGGATCTGATGGTAATACAGCTCCCGCACCCCCTCCCTTCCGTAGAAGAATAAAATTTTACTGCCATATAAATTAAATAAACGCCTTATTTGCATAGTAGAACGGAATCCATGCCGAAGATGAGAAGCGTTGTAGAGGCTTTTGCTGAAGCTAAAATGCATCGCGCGCAGTGGCGCGGCATAAAAGTTACGACCCAGCGATAGATCGTAAAATCATGCTGAGTGCTTTAGACAAACACACGGAGAATGTCAAAGAAATACCAATAACAACAACAACAACGACTGGGAATTTTTTTATTAAATTTCATTTTTAACTCAAAACTCCGGCTATGTTTGATGGAGACCCAAAGCAAAGCTTCAACTTTATAAATTCTCCTCCTCCTCCATCTCTCGGGGGTTCTGTGTCCGAGTATCCGATGGATTAATGCGACCGATACCTGTACTACTACACATACTGTATGTGTATATGGACTGTTTTTCCCTTTTCGTCTCTCTTTGATGGGATAAATCGTAAAAAGTTTTATTGCTAACCAATTAACCGATAATAATCAATTCGCACGAGGGGGATACGATAAAAAAACAGAAAAAAAAAAAAATAATAAAACTCAAACCCGAGCGGACCTGGCGTTATGATGCTGCTGCTGCTGGTGCTAAACAGCGACATGTGTCGCCAGGCCAAGATTAGGCATCGTTTTAGTTTGTGCTTCCTTCTTTGACGGGATTGGCGCGAAAAGGTTTGATGGTTCATCCAATCTCAAGAGCTGTTGGCTGAGTATTACGACTTTACGATTCTTTAATTTGATTTGGGAGGATGGTTTTTTAGTCCGAAGCGCCTGGCTTTGTTTGACTTGTGATTTTTTTTTAATTCTGTTTCGCAATAAAATCAATTGATAAATTATTATTATGGAAAATACTTTAGTGACAGGCGACAACTGGTAAATGGGTTTCACAATAATCGAGGAAGTGACAATGCTGTTTGATGTTTATTTTCTCGTAGGCGGGTGCAACTTTCGAATTTGATTGTTGAATGCTACCAATCCATTGCATCATTCGCTGGAACAGACAGTTTGCCATCAGGATGTGGAAGGTATTTTAACCTGAAGTGTTCGAAAAGGTTTTACGAATAGGATTGAGGTTTGACTAGACTGTAGACTCCTGGATCATTTGGGAAGGTTAAGCGTTTCCTATAGGTTTCCTATAAGCGCTTTTGTGTGTAGCTAATGTGTGCATAGATATGACGCCATCAAAGCCACTTTGGGAATCTGCATGGTGAGTGATCGGGAAACTACTGATCACCTAAAACATAGATTGGGCCAATAGCGCAACAATCAAGTTCGCAATGTAGAGCTTGCTTTACCCCCAGGCAACTGCATGTGTGAATCCTTGTACATGCAGGCTGAATATATGTATCTAGACTGGGTAACCTGGACTAGCATTCCGCGTTACTGAAATAAAAGGTGCTACCGAAACCGACACAATGCATCGGATAAGGAATGACAACACGTTAACGACTTTTGGCTACCATACCCGGACAAAGCTTGGTTTCTGAAATGTGAAGACGTTCCTCGACTCAGAGAGTGCAGGACGCCAGATCTACAAATGTGGAGAAAAATCTAAGTCTACCGAAGTCCTATAGACTGATCAGCCTAACATCGTTCCTTCTACGTACGATGGAAAAGGTTGTGGACAACGTACATCTCCTCATCATCACCGTCAGCATGCCTACAGAGCGGGTAGATCTACAGAGACTGCTCTGTACCAGCTGACTGAAACTATCGAAAGCGCTCTTGAAGCAAAAGAAATATTACTGTGTGTCTTCTTCGACATCGAAGGAGCATTCGATAACACATCTCATAAATCAATTGTGCGAGCTCTAGATAGAAACGCGGTAAACAACACAGTATCCAAGAGGACGTATGAACTTCTGAGCACAAAATCATCAGAGACTCATACATCAGAAGGTATCATCAAGGTCGGCACAGCAGAAGGATGACCATAAGGAGGAGTTCTCTCTCCCTTAATGTGAAGACAGACAATGTGAACCTAGACAGTAAACTCATCTGGAAAAAACACACAGAAGAGATAACCAGAAAAGCCAAGCGGGCTCTGATGATCTGTCGAAGCCTAGCGGGCAAATCCTGGAGATGTAGCCCGACTATTCGTAGGCTCCATATGTGAGACCAATGATCACATATGGAGCTATTGCATGGGCAAAAAGAACCAATGTGATCACCACGAGGAAGACACTCATCAAGGTGCAAAGATTGGCATGCCTCTGTATCACAGGGGCCATGAGAACTTGTGCAACTGCAGCCATGGAGGTACTATTGGAATTGACTCCTTTGCATCTTGTGGTTGAGGAATGTGTAAGTAAAACGATCCTAAGAATGGTCAAGGAAGGAATAGGAAGAGATAAGTGCATTACATCAAGGTAATTCGATGCGCTGCTAAAAAAAACTACCACTCCTGCCCTTTCCTAGATATCATTAAAAGGTTTAACTTCCAAAAGAACTTTGTTGCCAAGCTCAGTAACAAAAAAAAGTTGGAGCAATGTATCCACTATATAAAAACTGAGCAATCACACAACAAAGTGCTACACGGATGGATCAAGAACTGATAAAGGAACTGGAGCAGGAGCATTCGGGCCCAGAACCAAATACCCTGAATTCATGGGCAAAAGCACCAGTATTTTTCAGGCTGAAATCTATGTCATAGATAGATGTGTCCAAATCAATCTTGATAGAAACCATGTAAACTGTGATATCCATAACTATAATGTCATATAGCCAAGCTGCGGTCATGGCACTTGACTTCTATATCATTCTATCTAACGGACCGTTTGAGACCTACCTAGGTCTCAAACGGACCTGCCACGCCAAATATTTGTATTTTGTCTTTTCTAGAGCTATAGTATTGACAGGACCTTCGGGCACTAAGGGTCACAGATCAGCATCTACCAGTTTACTGCACTAAGTGCGATGATTGTACACGCGTTCCAGAGCAAGAGTCACCTTCATACAATTTTATGAGCGTTACAAGGTAGCACAAGAAGATCACGAAAAGTGAGTGGTACTGTTTTATTGAAACTCCCAGCAAAGTGGACCAAAAGCCTTAAAATATGGTCTATCACTGAATCTTTTGTCTATTTAGAGATATCTTACCGAAAGTGTACTTCAAATGCAGGATTTTGAAATACAAAACCGACCACGGCCCTAAAGAATATAATGTTACCGACGGGGTACCACAGGTATATGTATTCGGCTCGTTGCTGTGAATTATTATGCAATACGGCATACTGCAGCTATTTACATCAGAACTGACATTGAACCCAATGTCAGTAATATCTCGAGTAAATATGTACATTTTTGTGAAACCAGTGAAGGACACACAGCTGGATCTAGAATGCTGTCAGACAAAAGACTTCAAAGAAGGCATGTACCACGATCGACAGCGGCAGTACGCAGTATAGAGACATCATCACACTGGAGAACAAAAACGTTCTTAACACAGCAAATTGGAAATATCCTGACAGCCGGCACTCACCGCCAAAAAATTGCCGAAATGCCTGCAGTAGAATGTGACAAACGACTTATTTTAAACATAGAGTGGTGTATAACTTAGTATAATAGGTGGCCTTCCCCAAGGCTCATTGCTAGGTACGCTATTATTGTACCTGATGCATGATCACATTCTTTGAATGAGATTTCTTTGACGAAATAGTGATTGTGATAAACAAACTCCTGGGGGAACAAACTGTCGGATTAGTTAGAGACTGACATGGGTATAACGCTGGCGAGGTGAAAAAACGACTCTAGGAAAGCCGGAGTTATATAAGGTGGACATACTTAAAATATACAAGGCTTACTACCAAAAGGTAGTAACTACCAATGATATATTGTTCAGGGCTATGCGTTCGATAGTAGAGAATTATCAGAAGATTCGGGGAGCAACAAAGTGTCGTAAACACAGAATTTGTTGGCAGATAACTATGTGTTTCTCTCGGCCTTGGTAGCTAACATCCTGACCTTATACCTTGCGAGATAAAAAGAGTGAGAAGTGCACATAGTTGGCGTTAAAAAAGACAAGACACAACGAAGATAAAACGAATATTTTTTTGACAGAAGCTCAACAGATTTAGGTTTGCATGTGACTTACCAGCTGATGCTATTTAAAACGTCTAAAGCCTCCTTATGACAGTAATGACACGGACATAACAGTATGTATCAACATTTTAAGCAAACCAAAATTTCCGGAAAAGAATAAAGAAAAGAAAAAAAAATTATGAAACGATTTCACAGTTCACCAAACAAGAACGTAAGTGTCTTCATTTTGGCAGCTGTAAGCCTTATGCATTTATACCTATTCACATCTCATTGGATTGCCTTTTTCATTTCGAAAACAACTAACACTTGAGCTCTCAGAGCTCTCCCCAGCTCCGGTCACCCACACATTTGAATCGTTTTTCTATTTCAATCTTCGATTAAATTTAATGATCCAAAAAGAAAAAAAAAATAGAAAAAAATGTACAGAGATGGCGACGCGATCCTTTCGCTTAATCAGGGTACCCAAAAAGTAAATGGGTATTTATGTGAGTCCTTTTAGGAATTTTTTTTTTATTTTATCCTTCCTACAGATTATGTGTTCCTTCTATCAGGTGTCGTGTAGGCGGAGAGATAAACACACCGAATACAAAAAATCGCCCAACAAATTCAAATCACTGGAAAATCGAAATATGGTCCTTTGCTTCGACACGCACTTAAAAGGTGTGCATGTTACTTTCGCACCCTTGAGTCCTTAAAAGGCTTTTAGTGGAGTAAAATGTTTCACCCCTTTTTTCTCCGGGGCGACAACGACGCACGGTTGTTGTTTTGCGTAACAACCCTCTAAATCGCAATCATGGTCAATTTGAATCCACCACTTGCTGCTAAGCACATGTTCTCCTTTTCTTTTCTTCTTTTTTTGTTTTTTTCGTCATGAACTTGTCGGCAATTGAAGTCCTTTGTGTGAGCGCGCCAATACACTTGACCTAAAGAGCGATACCACCATACATGTGTGGGGGGTGGTAAGTTCAACAAACAAATCCTTTCAACAAAATGCAAATAAAATCGCATCCCTTTTTGCAGATCGTTAAGCACACACACAAAATTGCCTCCAAACAAGGACAAGGGGTGGGTAGATGTTTTCGGTGTGTATCTGAAGGATGCATAAGGTTAAAATGATTATTTTATGTTCAATGTTCATTTGGACTGGCGAACGACAATGTAGGAATTTCCTTTTTCGCTTTTTCTTTGCAAATACAAGGGCACGACCCCATATGACTGTGGGGGTTTCTCCAACAAAAAAAAAAAGGTCCTTTGCATAAATGCCTGTTAGCCATTTCATCAAATCTAATATCGCACCGTAGAACGGGGGGAGGGCCAGAGATCAATTTCATTAATCCATCGAAAGCGAGATGATGCAGAGAAACAGAAACGGAAACCAGATGGATTTGTGATCGAAAACGATTGTTCTCGGGCGCCGCACACACAGAGAGGGGCCTTGACGGTGAAAGAGGATTTCTTCTAGCCGATTTTCCATCTCCGTAGGGATTGCTGAGGAATATTGATGCCGCTTTGTAGTCGGTATTGAACTTGCCTGTAGATCTTTGCGTATAGTCGTCATTCGGGTGCGGGGGAATGGAGCCATAACATAAAATTTTATCATATTACAGGGGTTTTGCAGCCCAAAAGAGCAACATTCGGCCGTAATGTTTTATACTCAATGTGAACAGTAGGTTTAACAAGAATGATATTATGGCAAGAAATGTGTAAATAAATTTTTAGGAATGAGTTTCAATGGAAAACAAATGAATGCACATGTACGTTCAGATATTTGTATATACACTCACCAGAGAATCAGGTACCTTCAGGCTCCGGCGCCGAACCAACTGTCAACAAACATGGTTATCAACTCAAAGCTGGGCGACGTACGCTGTAGTTCGAAAGTCCGTAAGAAGGTGCACTTTCCAAGGCGGAGTGGTCCGCGACCTTCTGTAAAATGTTCTCTCTAAACCCTCTCAATGAACTAAAGGATGCGGACTCAGTGTCAATCCTCAAGAAAACAAAACTTGTCCTTTTCACTAGAAAATACAAAATTACGCATTTCTCCCTTCAAAACTATGAAGCATTAGCCTGACACTTGCCGACAAAGGCTCATCCTTGATAAGAAACTTAGCTAGAAACCCAATATCCTTGAACGTGTAAAGAAAGCCACTACAGCCTACAGGGCTGTAAGAAAGTGATGGGAAATAAATGGGAGCAACAGGCATGTACTAACGTATGTCGTAATAATCTCACTCATCTTAGCCCTGTACAAAGGTGAATCACTAAGAACCACCTCTACGAAGCTCTAAATGTTCTATATCACTTGCCAACTTTAGGTATCTAGGTATAGTAAACAAATGGCAATTTGTACAGCTAGTCGTTTGAAAGCTATATCTCAGTGGTCTAGTTTAAGTACTGGCTCTTCTATTCTTAACAATCTTGAATTCCTTCCGGAAGACAGCGACTACGTACTTCCACCATCCGTCTTTGAAACACGTATCCCATCAAAAAAGTTGATTGGGAGGGAGAATTGGGATTTGTAACTACAAAACATGGGATCCATTCTACATATGTATACGGACGGATCAAAAACAGAATCGGAACTACGAGGAGGTGTCTTTTCCAACGATCTAAATACAAATATCTCTCCGGCTTCCTAATCATTGTATCGTCTTCCAGGCCTTGTCGTGACGGAAATACAATGTGATATCTAGTCGGCGTTCAAATCTCTGGAAACGAAATCTTTACTCTATGCCAAATCCTAGAGAAGACCCAAGAGTTCCAGATCGATTTCAAGGCCGCATGTGATAGTGTGAATAGAGATGAACCATTTTCGCCATGTCTAGTGTTGGTGTACCTGCAAAACTCATTCGCTTGTCTTCGACAACGATAGAGAACGTTCTCTACTTCATTAAGGTCGGAAAAGACACCACCGATACCTTCAATACGACTAAAGGTTTTAGAGAGGGTGACACACTGTCATGCAGTTTCTTCAACCTAGTACTGGGGTCAACAACAGATACAATTTTTCTCTAATCAGTGCAACTACTTGATTACGCAGACGACATTGACATCATCGATAGAATAAAGTGAGTCACTGGCGCCTTCGTAAACAACGAATCAGAAGCTGCTAGAATGAATATGGTTGTAAGCGTGAATAAATCAAAATATATGCTATCTACCAAAACCGAAGTATAATACCGACGTCTTGGCCAGAACGTTAAGATCGGCAACTATTACTTGGAGGTAGTAAAGGAATTCGTCTCCCTAGGCTCTGTTATCAACTCTGCCAACTATTGCAGCGCGGAGATCTAACGTAGAATAACACTCCCCAATCGGTATTTCTATGTCCTTAGAAGATGTCCTTAGAAGGAGACGTTGTACAAAACTCTCAACATCCCCTTACTGACGTACGGTATGAACTTGGTGGAAACGCGCTTAGATTTTTCAAGAGAAAAGTTCTATGTTTGATTCATGTGCCCACCTGCGTTAATGAATCAAGGAGGAGAACTTTACGAGCTATACAGCGACACAGACTTGGTCAAAAAGATCCGATATGCCGATGTGTATATCCGAGATAAACAACGATAAAGGTGGCTAGGTCACGTGGAGCGAATGAACAGCAATCCTCCTCGAAGAATCTTCTATTGTGCGCACGCGGAGCATGACCTCAACCAACTCGGCATACGCAATTGGAGGCAGCTGGCTAAGAATCGCGCTGGCTGGTGAGGCTTGTTGGTGAAGACCCTGGTTCATCCCGAACTCTAGCGCTAAATAAGTTAACAAGTAGAACTGTGGCTCGCTACTAAGCAAGTTACTTCAGCGCTTTCGATGTTGAGGATAGAAACATCCTATCTGGAGTCCCAATAAACGTCCTTGAGAAACTAAGGGAAACTAAATGTAACTAGGTGCTTTGCATCGAGAATGGTAAAAACTGACATAAATATTCGATTAGTAATACTGTTTCTTTCCTTTAATGAAAGGTTCCACAAAGGTTCCAATAGTCGAAACTTACGCATTTCCTGCCCATTAAGATAAAAGCCTATAAACGGTCCTTCAAAGATTAGATTCGGCAACCAACTCCCATCGAAACGGACGACACGATTTGTTAAGTTGGAATAATATCAAAAAGTGCCATATCGAAGGACTTCAAGATCTAAGCTACATTTGAAGCAAGCTTAGTAAACAAACCTAAGCACAAAACATGAAAACCTTCTTGTCAACCACACTGTTCATGGACAGAAATCCTCCTCCCATCCGATGTATTGATGTTTCATTCCATCATGAAATTTGAAAGCATCGGCAAAGGACTTTTGAGATCTCATCTATATATATCCCAAGCATCTCATTCAAGCCATCCAACCAACCATCCAGCCATCCATCCATCTGGCTTTATTTATGAAACAAGTTAAGTGCTAGAGATTTCCCAGCGCAAAAAAATTACAAAATCCACCTCATCTCCGCCCACTGCACCAGCCAGCGACTTCGCTGCTTTCTCTCTTACACTCCCTAAGGATTTTTCGGGGGAAAAAATCAAAAATTCCGAGCACAATCGCTGGCTAATGAAATGTTTTGAGCGAAAAATGAAAATGAATAAAATTTTATTTTATTTGTCATTCTGATGGGTGGAGGTGGTGGTGCCCCCAGTATCCGGGCTGTGTAGTGCGCGCCCGGCGCGCGAGCTTTATTATGCTCATTGAATTGGTGAATGGGGCCGATATATTGTATAATACATATATTTTTCGGCAGAATATTGCTTCATAAAAATTTACTAGGCTGCGTGCGGTACATGGTGATGGAATGTCATTCTAAACTACGACCATGGTGGGTATACATATGGCAAAGGATATACATTTGATCGGATCATGGAAAAGGAAATTGGGTTTGCCAGTGTGTGTGGGAGAGCGGTCGGGTGGAGGGTTACAAAAGCTTGCAAATTGACAAATGACTGGAAGGAGGGATGTAGCGATGTATTTGATTTGAAATTGGCTCATACGGTATGGCATTTAACTATTATGGAGGCAGTTTGGTGTAATATTACATTTTAGCGAATATTTTGGGGGTGTGCTCTGTTTGGGAATGTCAGAGCAGCAGTTTGTTGTTAAAGGACTCATTCCACTAAATCGGAAACTCATTTTGCAAACGTAGTAGGCGTGAGGGAATTTGGGGATATTGTTGGATGAAAATCTTGTAAGCAAGAATATAGTAGCTAATGAGATTCAAATGAACTGTCATATTACCATCCATTCCTGATGCAGTATCGCTTTCGAAAACGACATCTGAATCTAAAGCAACAAATTCTAGAGTACAACACTGGCAGCATTTGAATCATGCCTCCATCAAAGAAGTCAAAAAGATCAGTTCCATAAGGATAGACATTATCCCTACTGATCTTAACTGATCTGTCAAGCAAAATGGAGAACGAAGAAAAGTTAACGTAAACTAACAACCTGTGGGTCAAACTTGGATCATAAGTTCGTGGTGCCTAATAGTTGGCTGTATCAGATTGTGGATTACATGAATCTCGTACATGGATCTACATATCCATACATATATGTACTGGAACCAGTGTAAGCTAACCTGGGTGAACTTCAACGTAACACACGACTATGTACCTACAACGAAAAAAGTCATTACGAACCAAGTCGGTTGAGATCTCCTTCTACTTGCGCAGAAGGTTCGAAGACCCTACGGGCCGGAGCATATCCTTTACATATCCTAGCCATCTCCGACGACTGATGAGCAATTTTTACTAGGTGGATAGTAGATAGTAGAGATGTCGCTGTACAGCTCGTATAGTTCGTCGGGTTCGTCTCCTTCTCCATAGGCCGTCAACGCAAATGGGATCTAACATTTTACGAAGAATATTTCTCTCGAAGCGACCGAGGATATCTTTATCCAATTTAGATATAGTCCAAGCTTCAGCACCATGAAACAGAACTGGGATGATCAAGGTCTTATATAGAGTCTCCTTAGTTGTTCGGGATAGAGCTCTACTGCTCTCAGCCCAAAGAAACAGCGATTGGCAAGAGTTATTCTTCGTTAAATTTCTGCTGAGATGTTGTTCTTACAACATATATATAGCAGAGCCGAGGTAGCAATGTGATCAGTTTGGTTGACCATTTGATGATCAGCAAACCGATATGTCCCCTTGTGGATATTGAAATGAGGAAACCGTATGCTTGCTGTGGTGACATTCCGGAAGTAAAGTCGTGAAGACACTGCTTGGCTGTCAGAATTTCTATCAGAATTCCTAGCAGAGAAGATTGAGATTACAGAAAAGAGTTATATTGAAAACTGAAGGGGAACTGCCTACCTACTGTATATTCCATACTGGTGGATACAAAAGGAAGTTTGATGTGGGGGAGCCTCGTTACACATATCTTTGTTTTTTAAATTACAGATATAAGACTTACAGAACTGGTCGCACCGACTTCAAAAGAGCCATCCAAGTAAAGTAAAGTGAAAGAAACTATTTCTTAGATATATTGTGTAGCGAATCCGATCAGTATCTATGGAGACTAGCATATCCGGTGTTTATGAAAAGTTTAAAGCATGTCAAGCACAGATTTCTATTTGCCCTGAGTTCCTTACAGGAATCTTTAGAGGACTCTTCTCACATAAACCAGAAATGACAAATGTGGACGAAATGATAGAAGAAATGCTCTCCACCAGCATAATCAGTGCAATGGAGCTCAATGGTGTATGCCACAAGTTTGGTGATAAAAAAGCACTTGATAAAAAATGGCACTCAAGGCACTAATCGTCGATGTGTACAATTCATGCTTGAAAGAGGGACCATTGGAAGCGGCAACGAACGGGGTTTCCCCCCAAAGGGAACAACAAACCAAACAAACCAAATGGGCCGTTGTCTTATCCCCCACGTGTCATTGGCAAAAAATTGGAAGTAGCGATACAGAAAACGGGATGACTGCCTGAACAATAATACGACTTTAGGATAACACGCTCTACTATAGATACAAGCCGTAGTTGAAACAGTGAAAAAGGCAATACAGTGAAGAAGATAGAAAGAAGGCTCCAAAAAAAATTGTCCTGTGATAAGTCTCGAAGTCAAAAACGCGTTCAGTAGTACTAATTGGAAGTATATTTTACAAGCACTCTGGTATATGAGGGTACCGACCTACCTAATAAAAAGTGAGACAGTTGATTAATTTGTTCATCCAAATTATTTTCGTAAATCCTGAGTCCGAACACTCCTCTTCCTCGTCTCTACAGCTTCTACAGAAATCGTTGATCGGAGCACCAATATGTGACATCTACTTGAAATACACTACCGTGGTCAGGCAGTCGCGCGGTTATGCAAATATTCCGTGCACTGGAGTAAACTCCCGCACCTGTTCCAGACGATGTCTTGGATCCATTTGTATAAATCTCTGTCACAGATTCGTTTAAAGTTTTCTCTCGATTCCCAAGCACTTCTGCTAGGAATTCCGGTTTTATACTTGACGTTAAAGTCTATATAGGGGACAATATAGTCCGAATTACTAGGAATAGTATTATGGCCATTTAAGATACTTGCATACCCCAAATTTCCACGAGTCTGTTGCAAGGATTCCCTAAATCATAATGCTCTTTTGGCCACCATCAGCTTTCTAAAGATATCAATGGGAAGAAGATGGACCAGAGTTTCTAATGCAGCTTTGCAGACGCAAGATAGTCTTTGAACCTTGCCAAGTATTAGAATGTTGCTTTTCTTGTCTAATGCCGTCCACCAGACTAGTACTCCGTACATAAGGATGGGTCTGACAACTGCCGTGTATATCCAGTGAACAATTCGAGGCTGGATACCCCAGTTTGGGCCTACGACCTTCCTTCATGAATAAAGGACAATCGAGGCCTTTCTAGCACGATCTGGGGTATTCAGTTTCCAGCTGAGTTTTTTTTATCGGGAATAACCCCCAAGTAAGTATTCGGCGTAATGGCCAAATTACAATTCAATACCCTTGAGTTGAAGGAGTTGTATATGGTATTGTATACCTTCTTGTGTACAGTACTAGTTCAGTTTTGGACGGATTAACTCCGAGACCGACACTATCTTTCCCTTTGAAAGTTTATTTAGAGCAGGTCATTAGGTCTCTAACTGTAAGAAGGAACTTCCCTAATATTGCTATCGCAATGTCGTACGAGTACGCTATGACACTGAGCCTGTGTTACCCAAGATTAGGAGTATCTCATTCACTACCATGAGCCACATTAGTTGTGAAAATACTCCACTCTGGGGGGTACCCCTGTACACCGACCTTCTGGTTAGACAGCACCCTAGCTTAGCATGGATAAGCCTGCTTTTAAGCATTTGTCTCTACCGATTTTCCCTTGCGATACGCGTTTTGGGATATCGATAGGAGATTACTGTCTAATTTAGTTCTAATGTGGACGATTATCATTTCCAAACTCTTTAATAGAAATGAGGATAGGCTGATCGGACGGAAGTCTTTAAGGGTGGTCTTATCGCCTTTCAGTATGAAGACTACTCTGCCTCTCCTTTACGATCTAGGTCCGTAGCTGAAGTTTAAAGAACTCCTAAAGATAATGTGGAGCCAAGGACTTAAAGTTTGCCTGTAAAACCATGCCCATATTTCTAGGAGTATTGTCGGACAAATTCACTATATGCCTGCCCGAATATTTGTACAAGGTTTATAAAAATGCGATGGATAGGATCAACATTTCCCATTTGACTTTCACTTTTACAAATTTCCTTAGATTCTGTCTTAGAAAATGTCTTCAGAAAACCTCTTGAATACAGCACAACTCATCTTGAATCCAGATTAGAAAAAAAAATATCACCCCATTCCGCTGCCATTTAGGATTACCAAAAGTCCTAACGAATATCGAAAAACTTTTCATCCCCAGTGCCAATATGCAAAACGTAATCTCTTCATAGAGAGCCCCCTCCAGAATGGAAATTATTAAATCCACTCCCGCACACACACAATTCAGCGGGATAATCAGTATTCCTCTTCCTTGCTCGGATCATAACATCATCTTGTCGTCCACCAAATACAGGAAGCCGAACAAAAAAACAAAAAAAAAAAAAAAAACACAGCTTAAGGCCAAAGTTAATTTAGTTCATGGCTCTGGATGGTCTCACATTCACCACGAACGAACTCCACATCCACCATCAACAGCAGCGGCATCATCATCATCATCATCATCTGCATTATCCGCAAGAAAGGTGCTTATTACTCCATCTTGGTTGGTCATGCCTAATTTAAGCGTCACGAGAAAACGATGCGATGTGGCGATTGTAAACTTATATCGTAAGGAATGCCGCAAAAAAAAAACAAAAAAAAAAAACCACGCTCCACACAGAAGTTTTATCCGCAAATAGAGGTAATATCTTGACTGCATAAATGAGACTTGATTTCGGCCCGGTTGCAGCGGAAGCCGGGACGGGTGCTCGCGCGATATTGTCAAATTAATAAATTGGAATTAAGTTTTTCGCGCCGCTCGCCCTCGCCCTCGTCCTTTTTGTGTCTTACTTCTAAGGGGCGTCGAGTTTACTTGCAAAATTTGTTTGCAATACTGTGGTCTGCTCCTTCGAGTTTGTTAAATTATTATTCCTCTCTTTGGAAGGGGGTATGTAACTTGAGTCAGTGATAGGAGAAGAAACTAGGCAATTTTCTACGGCCTGGTTATTACTTTTGCATTTTGTTGGTGCCTACTGCTTACACGTGCTATCTAAAGGTTTCGGATTAAGTCTGAGAAAAAGAAATACGTTTGGAAACAATTTGCTCTGTTTCTTGTGTTTGTCACAAAAGTGAGAAACTATTAGAATGAAGAGAAATCCATTGGCAGATGCTATGTACTGAAACTTGAAGTTTTTCGGATCTTCATAATACTTTCATACGCCCTTAAGAATTATGTATACATACATACATATATCTTTCATTAACCAATTTTGACATCTACTCCAGTAGATCCCTGGACTGTAGATATACTTGTGACATCTTGGCTGAAAAGATCATAGGGCTGTATTTGTTTGAAAAAAAAAAACATTTCAGTACCGGTAAATGGGTAAAACAATAGAGCAATGCTCGAATAGTTTACATCTTTACATCCGCATCACCTATTCCATGCCTGCATGTAGTTTCAACAAGACACTACTACTACCTATACAGCCAGAGACACGAAAACTATTCTGCGAGAAATGTTCTCAGGCTCCGGACTTAACAGCTCTAGACTTCTTCGTATGGGGTTATCTGAAAGAAAAGGTTTACGAGTCGGCAGGCCCTCTGCAAATCTCAAAAGGAACATTAAGTCCCATACGGCCTTAACATCAGAAACTTCAAAAAAAAGGAGAACTATCATCAGAAGATTGGAATTTTCCGAAAACCAAAATGGGAGTCATCTAAAGGCCTAGTCAAACAGGGGCCTATTTCATAAAACTACAACACTAATAATTATTTGTGAATTCACTTGTAACTTGTAAATTATGTGCAAATTTTTGTTTCATAAAGAATGCACATTCACTAATAACTACAAGTATACCAGGTCTGTAACTACAAGTGGATTTACAACTGCGGCGAGCTTTTCTGTTTCATAAAAGTAGTTGCGCAACAAATTATTAGCGACGGACTTGTAACTGCAAGTGAATTTCTTACAAGAGTAGAGAGACTAATAAAATCACATACTGTGATCGCTTAACTGTGAAGTATAGCCGCAGACTCGTAGTTTTTCGCAAATAATTTTTAAATTGTAGTTACAGACTTGTAGCATTTTGATCGCTACACTTATAATTTGAATTTGCCTCGCTACAAGTGCTGAAAAGTGTTAAGTTCTATACATAAAGCATTCGGCTGAGCAATATTTAATCTCACTTATAGACTGCCAAGGCTTTGACATCCTTAATGTACTTGGGATTGCCAAGTCGTTGAATTCGACAATATCAAAAGCTATGTGAAAACACATATATTTGGTAAAATAGTCTCATAATTTTTTATTATAAACAGGATTTATAAGCTTGACGCTGTTTTGAATGAGAATCAGTTTAAAATTGTACAAACAAGAAATGGTCAGTATTTTATTTTAGAGCTTACGATTCTTTGCACGTTTTGAACTGCAAGCGTTTTTAGAGAAAAAATGTTACGCCAGCAAAAGCCTTCGGAAAGATGATGACGGAGGTTGTAATGGTGCTGCAGTGGATAGTGTGTGGCGTTTTCAATGGAGAAATCCTTGAAATCAAGCTACACAGAAATTTATCCATTTGAGTACAATAAAATACGGTCAAAAAATGTTGCACTGCATTATGCCATAAAGTCACACTGTCACTGGAACAAGAGAGCAGTGAAATTATCAAGATTGAGGTCAACTATGAGCATCAGTATTACTGATTCAATTTCGAGGCGCCCTCAATCAAAAACTTATATAACACGATAGGCACAACATAGTGAAAAACGCGCACAATTTCCCTTATTCTGCTCCAGCAGCAAATGTGGTCTATCTCGTGGTCTCTAAGAGATCAGTACTAGCAGATCAAAGAGTCTACTATTAGAGGTCTCCTCTAAACGGAAAATTTGATCCAAAAAATATGCCAGGTCTGGGAGACGAAGAAGAAACGTAATCAATCTAATAAGACATTTAGCGGAGCAAAAACGATACAAAATTTATGGAAATAATAATCACGTTCCCACAATGGGCTCTATGGTTTCCTATATTTTTTTTTACCAATTAATCTTGAAATTAGAATTTTGCGAGGTGAAAACCCATAACCATGAAAGTAATTTAGAATTATTTCTGAACTGCTCTGATCCTTGTTTAATACTTTAGAAAACTCATTATTACCACATTTTGTTACTTCAAAATAAAATATTTTTTCTAAAAGTAATAACTAATAGTAATTTACTATTTACACAGAATTAGATCACTGCACCGAAAATTTTTTCAACTCCACGTTTAAGAAAAAGAAATTCATAAAATGTCACTTCTATGACCAACACGGAGCCCTGGACGGAGGTGCCCCAGAAGCTGATATATAAGGACTTAAAAATAAGAATGTTGCAGATAGCCATATATTTTGCAAAGTTATGCTATTATTTGGAAGTTATCATTATCACTAAACAGACAAGCGGTAATTTGAAAAAAAAAAGTTAATTGAGTGAAACCTTAAATGCGGTCGTGCAACTCTTCACTTACACTTAGCAAATAAATATTTATTTGATAATTTACTAAGTGATATGTGATAAGCTAATTCCAGAAGAAAATTTGCTAAGTAATTTGATAGAATGGGGACTATTTCATCGTCAGTTAAAAATAATAGTACTATGATTAACGTAGTTGCAATTATTCGGAAGAGTTTCGCACATGTGTGCGTATGTAGAAAGTGGTTCCTTTCAGTAGAGCATGTGAATGCTGATTCAAATACTTTCATGATGGCTATACGACAAATACGATACGAACCTCTGAACAGAGGCTAGGCTATGCCCATTATTCTGAAAAACAGTTTGTCTTTAACTTTTCAAATAGTTTAGAATTTCTTGGTCTTCATAAAACTTTTTTTGTTAAATGTTGATATCCAATCAAAAGTTCTCAAAATAGAAATTACCTTACAAGGACATAGTTGTGGTTTCGTGCAACTTGTGGCTCCTATTTGCAAAATTGTGTACATCATACGATTGACCATGATGGAGATAACACCTCCGACTTCAGTATATAATCATCTATAGGTCAAAGTCATAACCTACACTGATGACATTGGCATCTTCAGAAGAACTAAACGACCTGTCAGTTGAATTAAAGAAAATGCAGTAGTATAGCACAGTGTATAAAATGAAAACAAGTTATCAACCGGCAGACCTTCTCTTCAACATTGAGAAACTGATAATTGTCATTGAAGATGATATATAGAAAATGCCTCAAGTTCTCGTTGCTGAAACTACTGGTTTCTATCAACATACCCTCAGTCGAAGAATCACCAATCGATTTTTTTATAGGGCGGTATATAAAAATTCCCAAATATCTTATCTTTAATTAAAATCTCCCAAGAAAGTTACTTACCAGCGGGTGGTGGGAACGAACCCATATCATTATCCAAATATCACACACGAATATACATGTTTACATCGTTGAACTCATCGCACTAATGACGACTCGGCATGGTTATTTACACCTCTTACTAAATCTCATCGCCACATTAATTCGAATCTCATTTGAAATTCTTTTGATTTCCCTTTAATCGTGTCTCGCTCTTTCGCTTGTACTATGCCACACAAATCTACTTTGACTAATCCATGTTAAATTGATCTCTTCCCAAGAAAGCCGACTTAATCATCATAACAACATCACCCTTTTACCATCACACATATGTAGCCAATGTTACCTCCCCCTTCCCAGGAAATAAATAAAACGATTGATGGCCCTAAAATCTTTACAGTCCATCCACACAATGATACTCGAATCCGATGGCCCAAATATCAAAGATTTATTCTAAATATATGGAGATATTTACAAAAATCAAAAGAATTAAATATTCGTAACTGCCCACATAAATCTGTCAAAATCGGGAAAAAACACCCGAGAAACAACAAAAATAAAAACGCGCGTCAATTAAAAAAAAGTTTCGTTTCATCTAAATCAGTCAGTAAATCTTAGACAACGACTAGTATCTACAGCCACAGCCTATAAAAACTCTTGACACAGAGGAAGAAAATAACATCTAGTTTTCGATTAATCAAAAATGTCTCCTCAACTCAACTGAACACACACATGAATGTATCTACGGTCGTGTAGCTTTGAATAAATTAGCGAAAAAAAAGGTCTGTTAGGTGGTGGAGGTATGCGTATACCTTCCTCTCGTTTCTAGGTGGTTCTTGTTTTTCGATCTTTTATTTTCCCTGTGACCTATAGGTCTGATCACATTCATGGGTGTAATTTATGGCCCGTGAATAAGTCAGGGGGATTCGTTCGCATGGACAAAGCACTTTAATTCCAAATTTTGGGTGTCAAGTCTATGGTCAAGTCGGGGGACATGGTTTCTTACACGTAGACTTAGATGAGGAAAAAGTGAATTGGAATCATATATCCATCAGCTAACATGAAAAAATCTCTTCAATATAACTCGTATTAGTAGCGATACCAAGTGACGTCTAAAACAAGACTCTAATATAAAGATTATTTAAGGTAGAAACTGAACGTGGAAGTACTTTCTAGAATGTTTTGCGCATTAGTAGCCTTACTCAACATTCTAGTCTCATAGGAGCCCAATTCGTCCGATGATGAAAAAGACGAAACAGGGCTACAGACCAAAGGTCTCTCAGCAACATAGAGAACACACCGGTAATCGAAGATGGAACTTCTGTCGAACTCCAGCAAGCAGCGGCAAATATTGAAAATAAATGATCATGAAACTGCCTAGGAAGGGAAATATGGCTTGCCTTGGCAGCAGATGTAGACCAAGACAGAATCAAAGAGCGTTCTCCAGCTTCAATCGCATTAACACCCAGCGGATAGTCATATGGTGATGTGTTGACAAGACACTCTAAAACCTTTTCTCATATGGAACGCTGCGAATAACATGACAGGAACCATTTTGAAGCATACTGTACCTACATATGTACATGTAGGCGACCTACCAATGTATTGCGGCCTCGGCATTGGAGGGAGGCTTAAATTGTACAAAAGCCCCGTGGGCAGCGCAAACAACTGAAAATTGTTTTCCGGACCGTTTCAGTTTGCGACTATCATCTGTGCAAGATAAAGAGCAATCCAGTCCACACACCGTTTCACTATTCCGGGTACAGCACCCTCCTCTCTCAATCACTCTCACTGTTTACCTCACTGGGCTGGATTAATAGTGTCAACCGAACAGTGCCGAGAATCTACCAGGCTGAGAGCCCAAGAAAAAAACCGTGTATGTAGATACCTGGCGTTCCCTGAATTTAGAAGCCTTATCTGCATAACGCGAGGTTCTGTGCAGAGTGACGCCCCTTCCCTAGCTACTAGTGAGACTTAAACTAAATAATGAACGTAAACAAAAACGAAAACAAAAACAAGAACAAAATTCTGACACTAAACACTCCCGGACTCTCTTCATGACCCTCAGAAGGCAATTGATCAGGATATCACCGCGGAAGTATCTTTGAATTTAGATGCCATCAGGTCTTAACTTTGTGGTCTCCAGATAGGCAACGCTACCGACGATGAATCTCTCGCTTCGTCACAGGTCAGTCACACCATGAATGTGGACCCCGAAACTGATGCTCCACTGTTGAAAAAAGATAGAAATCCAGAAGACGCCGGTACACGGAATGCCAAGAGGAAAGCGAAGCGCGGAGGGACTGAGGAGGAAGATCGAATGGTTACCGAAGGCCTTTGCAATATCTGCGTAAGATGAAAGCAGAAAACCCCTTAACCTTGTTAGATAAAGAGAATATGCTCATGAACAGACATTGAAAATCCGCAGCAAAGTCGAGAGGAAAATAAATCTCGGCAAAGGAGGTTAGCAACTGTATGTTATCAAGGCCACATACTCACCACAACTCCAACAAGTGAACGTTATGAAGCAACCATTGTCCACAACACCTTCAGCCAAATTGATTGTCGAAAGTACAGACAAAGGGAAAGAGCAATCGCCTTCAAGTAGAGCCACATTCCGACCCATGTCACTCAAAATCGATGAACAGAACGACATCCCTTCACGAACATAACCGAGTTCACACTACAAAAGGTAAATGGCACCACCATAGATCTCTCGTCTGAGGCCAAAAATCTCGGCCTCTAAACTCCAAGTTATCCTGGAAAAGAAATGTTGAAGAAATGACAGAGAAAGGAATGAATGCTCTCTATGCCTGTAAAAGGACCTTTGTGAGAAGGTGGGCATTGCAATCACGCATCATTCATTGGATGTACAAAGCAATTATTATCAGTCCCATCATCTCCTATTGGTCCTTAGTCTGGTGAACATCAACGGGTATAAAGAGGTATGAAAGAACTCTACAAAGTGCAAAGGCTCATAGCACTCTGCACCACAGGAGTGGTGAGAGATTGAGAGAAACCAATCTGTGAAAAGAGACCATCTATGACCAGATATGCGGTAATATTAAACTCAATAAAGACAATGGGCAGGAAATATAACTTCGAATGCTCCACAGCCACATCGGATTATAAAATCTCCTACAACGACTTTAACTTTGATAATCCAAACCTATTCCCTGCCGAGCAGAGTGGCAGTCCAATAGCATAGACAACGATCTAGGGATCACAGTCTACACGGATGGTTCAGAAATGGAAATAGGCACGGAGGCTGAATTTTACTCGGAAGCACTGCAAAAATAAGAATTCCAAACTGAAATCCTGGCAATACAAAAAGCTGCTAGATGCATCGAAGACAGCAAGCAACTCTAAAATCGACTAAATCTAGGATAATCAAATCAAAGGTGGTTAGGAGACACTGATCACAATTGGGCACCACTCGGTCACACTCTGCTGGGTTCCCGGACATAGCAATATTGAAGGCAACGAGAAGGTGGATGCTCTGGCAAGAATGGAGTCGGAAATGAAGATCAGTAAAGCAGACACATACACACTGCCACTGGTTGGAAAATTGTATAGCATAATTGACGGCTTAATAAACAAAGAGGCCAACTCGTCCTGGTTATCTAAGGAGGAGGAAGATGGAGTTAGAATCCTTTAAGGCTTTATAATAATGGATCTGACAAAGGTTTGAAACTTAGCCTCCACAAAAGAAGATGACAATCAAAGGTCAACCAAAGACCCGCTGGTTGTCACCGAAGACCAGTACAAGCTCGAAGGACTTTCCGTTCAAAATTTAATAAAGATATCCTTCAAACGTCCATTAAAATTATCCACTTATCTGGATAGAAAGAAACAAAATTAATGCAATAAGACTTCATATAAGATAAGATGAGAAAACATTTTAAAAACTAAAAGTTACATGGATGCACGTCCCGGGCAGATACTCCTTGGAAAGTCCGAATCTTACTGCTTACATTTATGTGGATGGAGTCCCGCAAGAGTTTGTACTAAGAACGCTACTTGAAATAGATCGTAAATTCTGAAGGGAAATCTCATTAGCTCAGAGGTCGCGAAACTCTGTGCTAGATGTGAGACTCTCCTACATAGGAGTAATAGGGACTAATGTTTGATAGTATCTACAGTAGAACAAGTCAGTAGTACTATATGCCAATTTATGACCATTTGTACTTATATTAAAGGCAAATTTACCTAATCACTGTTAAATAGCGAATTTGGAGTGCGTTGTGCATTTCTCACGGTGTCGGACAAGGTATAGGTACCTAATTTTAATAGTTATAGAAATTAAGACCCAGGTCATCATAGAGAACATCGAAATGGAAAGTAAGATATCTAAAGGAAATGTGTGCATTCTTGCAAATTAAAAGATTTGGGCATGATGAGTTTCCATTCTATCCCAGTTGTAATAAAGAACAAGAACTTGGACGGCTTGATGGTGATCCAAAAGATCATAGACAGCAGTAATAGAGGCTAAGTTTCATTTCGGTGGGAAAATCTACAGAGGCACACAGAAACCGATTACATGACTACTATGCTACCATTTGATTATTAGAATTCCTGATAGAAATGACGTCAACAAGTCATGAATAAGATGGTACTGGCCTTTTATAACTCCATTGCAGAGCCTTTCATGCTGAAATCGAAACTGCACACAACATCTAAATAAAGTATCAAGCAGATCAATGCAGTAACTTTATGCTTTATTTCTCAAACTTCCCTTTGAATGGTTGTTATTAGCGTAAATGAGATTTATAAACGATCCAAATACTAGTTAGGTCAATGGGCTTTAGATTATCCTGAAAATTCATCACGAATCCATATATACTTTGTAGAGGAATGAATATTCCACATCCATCTGTTCTTCAGTAAAAAAATTAATCTCTATAGCTAGTAGAAACTACAAGAATCCAAACAAGCAATATCTTGTCACAGCGCTTTGAATACACTTAGAATACCGATCCTATGACTAGAACAAGATTATTCCTCAAACTGTTTTTAGTGTGAAGCTGATAAATCCTTCTCCATGACGACGAAAGTCTTCTTCAAATTTTGACTTTAGAATAATAACTATCCGGTCCAGCTTTGAAAGTATCTAATATACCTATATTATAGCAATGGTACAATTTAACATTCCAAAAAGCTTAAAACATTCAGCCTTAATCGCTGTTAACATTAGTTCATTACGCTTTGTTGCTAACAAAAGGTTTAAATTAACATACCCTATTCGGTAGGGTATACCAAAAAAGGAACTTGTAAAACTCATCACCAGCATTTCCAAAAGCATGTCGACGACAACCACGTTGGTGGCGGAGGAGGCTACAGCAATGGCTACGACTACAGCGGCGTCTATGACTATGACGAGTTGTTGGAGGTTTTTTTTTTTTGTTTTCCTTTTGTTGTCTGCACGCTTGTAATTGGGCATAATTAGATGGATTTTATCAAATGGAATCATTAATCGGATTACGTTCCAGCGAGTAGCTAGTTTGTTCGCAGCAAGATTAGATATTTTTCATGAGCGTCAAACAATGACATCGAAGATGATTTCCATGCTAATGACAGCGCGGAGACGACTATACAACAACGGCGATGACGATGATGATACCTACTACTGATTGTCATGATGATGATGATGATGATGATACTGATGGTGATGAGTATTTTTCGCTACAAAATTTTAACAGAAAAAGCAAAAATAAAAAAAAACAAAAATGCAAATAAATTGGTTTCTGTTGTGTTTCTGGGCTTTAATTTGTCTTTTTGTGTCACGTTTTAACAATTTTAAGTCATTAACGGACTTTGTTTACGCTGGTTATGGTTTGAGGCAGTTTGCATAATAAATTCATGGATTTAGTGGACTTAGTGCTTTATTAGATATTTTGAAGGGGAGAAATCAAATAAAATTTATTTATGGAACTTGAATTGGTTGATGCTTGTCAGAGTAAATTAGAATTAGGTGTTTTTTTTTTTTATTCTAATTAGGTTTAGCTTCATTTAAGAGAGATGCTGTCTTTGGTAAAGTCAAGGATTATGTTAGCTTAGATGAATAAGATATGATCCGGTTAAGAACCACTTTGTACAGAGTTAAGACACATATCAAATCTATCCAGTAAGGTGGCTGAGCTAATACCTTCTGTAACCCCAATTGCTTATTTGCCTGCAACAAATTGGAATAGTAACGATGGTATTAGAATCTACCACTTACGTACCAGTATTACGAATTTTTATCACAAACTTGCATACACCAGCTGCAGTTGGTGCACTATTTCGACCTAAATTTATTATCAAAATTCGCACTGTTTCTGCAGCACAGCATCTACTTTGGAAATAATATTTCAATATTTTCCAACGTTCTTCAAGCGTAAATCGATCCATTTCGTATCGCAACAATTTTATACTGAGCTTTTGTCAATTTTTTGAGCGCATAAGAGCTATCAGTGTCAGATAGCAGATGGCTCACCATATGTTAGCAAAGAATGTAACCATATGTCGTCAGGCAGACACTTGGACATACTAGCAACAACTTTTCTCTTCATCGGTGTCCCGAAACATACTACCTCTCCACCTCCTTCAAGAGACACTGTGAACGAAAAAGATTCTTCAAACTATGGACCGATAAAACCTAGCTTTCAACAAGGATCTGATAAATTTTATCCAGGGAAACACTATCTATGTGTATAGATGGCAGAGTGTAAAATAATGCATTCTTTTGGGAATGCATTCGCAGAATTCAAAAACAAAAGAATTCAAATTTTTGATTAGAGCAATCCAGTTAAAAAGAGAATGCGATTTAGTAAACTTTAATTCAGCATTCTTCTGAAGTCAGTGATTAATGCATTCAATTTTTAGCAATCACTTAATTGAAAATAATTCACACTTACTTCAACGGATTTCAAGTGAATTCACTGCAGACTTCAACGAAATATGTAATTCACTACTGACTTCAACTTACATCAAGTGAATTCAGTTGACTTACAACATGATTTCAATTCAGTGATTGCTTAAAATTGAATGCATTAATCACTGAATTCACAAGAATTGTGAATTAAAGTTTTTAAATCCCAATCTTTTTTAGAAAAAAACTTCAAAATATTTCTATATGAATTCAATAGAGTTAACCTCCAAAAAGATTTAATTCTTTTACAACGCTGATAGATGGCTCTTGTATATGGATCGTCTAACATTATATTTCGAATACTAATATACAATACTGACAGGTTAAAGGTATTCTAATCGCGCCTTAGTACACCTTTGCAGAACTAGGTACCGTGGACGAGCACTTACCAACTAAAAAAATGTGTTTTTGGAATATGTGGTGAAATAGGATCTTTCTTTATTTTAGGACCATTCTGGCCACTAACGCTGTTACCTACTGAACTAAATATGGGCAACAGTATCGCGAAAGCATAAACTAAATAAGACATACTGTGAAAAATATAGAAAAGTAATATCCTGTGCTCAAGAGGATGCAGTCTGCGACTGTATCGCTTAATCGCAGAGTTGAAAGTTTTACGCACTTTTTATCAAAACCGTAACGACATTCAGACCGATAATGGAAAAAGAACCTATAGACATCACTATGTGTCGAAGAAATGCACAATGGGTCGGTCACACTTTACGACAAAATTACTGTTCTATTGCAAAATAGGCTATGCAATGGAATCCTTTGTCCAGAAACTCGGACACGATGGCCCTATCGTCCTAGGCTTTACTAGAGAGGTTATAGGATCTAAGTAAGTATGTAACTGTCCTGAATCTAATTGTATGCACATATGTATGTATATCTCTTCATTGCCAATTTGAAAGTCTAAAAGCAATATTGTACGGTTGACCAGATCTACTGCGATTTCTAAAAGGATTGTCCTTGACTAGACCGAACAAATATTTTCGGGCCAAGAACCCAAAAGCGAAATTTCAAGTCTAATATTGTAGGTATTCAAATATTGTAGGTTAGGTATACAAAACTGAAGTGGAAGAACAAGAATTTCCTTTACCCCTCAATTCTCACATCTAGCTGTACTTTTGTTAGTAATATTATTTTCTTGTATGATATCTCCTAAGTCTAGAATCTGTCTAGACTTACCCATTTTCTTACCAAATCCCATAAATCTTTCACTACCAGCAATTACTCAAAATGATGAAATATTCTTCCACAGCCTTGCATCTCAATCAGTCGCAATCTGAAGAACAGGAATTGCTCTTTCTCTATCAGCAGCCAATCTGATACGAATCCACATGCAGGAAACCAAGTTCTGCATCTGTCTTATGAGAGCTGATAAATCTGTCAATGTACCATTTAAAACTCACCCAGGCGCCCTCTCGTTAGCACCATCGTCATCATCTCTCCAGCACCATCGAGCTCCTTCTCAATGGGCATACCGCAAACACAATGTTTTACGTTATAACATTTATAACAAACAACAAATCACCGATGAAAATTAAAATATTTACAGAAAAACAAGATGAATTTCCATAATTCCGGAACGATTTTTTTTTCCCAGGTTACCGAAACACAGAAACACTCCTGGGTTCGCGCTGCTGCTACTGTTGCTGAAGTGCTGAAGGACAGATGTTCCCACTTTGAGGGCACATATGATGGGGTACAGAGGGGGACTGGAAAATAAATAATTTTGTTTGAAAACACACAGACATACAAGTGGTCTCTCATCACAATAATCCTTCTCGTGGTGGATAATGCGCGAGAGAGTATCTAGAACCAACAGAAGACGAAAAAAAAAAAAAAAAAATAGTACACCAACAAGTGATGGATTTATGAGGCATTCTATCCCGAGTACACATACACACAATTTATGCGCGCGTGAGATTGTTTACACGCTGACGAGCTACATCTACAGCGCGCGGTGTATCTCTCTAAACAGATGAGGATGGATGGACAGACGGTCGTCCCAATCGCAGGGTGTAGATAGATTTTGAATATTCCTTTGCTCTAAAATAAATAAGTGAATTTTTCTTATTTATTGCTATAAGTTAGGTCTCTAAGGTAGAAGGGATAAGATGCGGCGGCGGCCAGTGGAATGATTTTCAATGAGATGCAATAAATCCTCAAGCGGATTCAACAAATCAATTTGTTTTGGCTCCGGATGTGTGTGCCTGGGTGGTGGGAGAGGAATATTTTTTTTCCTCTTTTTCGTGCTGATTTTCATTAATTTCCACAAACACCAACGTTTTTGTGTTTATTTAGCACACAATTGGACAGGTGGGGAAATAAATGGAATCGAGGAAAGGAGGCATTTGAAGATGTATAATTCACTGAGGTGAAATTTTTCTGATTTACTGCATATCGAAAGGGTAAATAAAGCCAGAGGGAATAGCGATTATGTAATATAGCACCTTTTGTGCCTTAAATTGATTTCTGCTGTAAACGATTTTTACTTTTTTTACTTAACAAAACAGTGCCCGTAAGTGTATTCGAAAGATTTAAGTAGAAAAGTCATCAACAAAGTTTAAACTTGAGTACCTACGCCTATTACTAAACACTGCATACTATTATTGCTCGGGCTTTCATAAGCAGTAACACATTTGGTTTGATTTTTTTTAGAACTTTTTACCACAGACCCAACTGATAATTAAATCGTCTGTCCGATACTGGACCGTGACTGAGTGCGTCGGACTACCGAACGCAAGGTTCGAGATTCGATTCCCATACAACGCTAAAAATTCTTTCACTGTCCCACCTCTCGTGAGTGTCTGACAAACATACAAGACTATAACCGTCAAGGCATGGAACAGTACCTAGGCTCCTTCCAGTTGCGTGCAGAATTTAACATGGACAACACAAATGGTTGTGACAAGGTCCCATATGGACCAGTCTCGCCAAATATTTGTATTTTTTTTGTCACGTACTAACTCAGGATTTGAAATTTCCTACCTAACACCATATATAAATACCATGATATAGGAATGCTTTTCAAAAATGAAGAACCACGCCCACTTTTACGGCAGATTGTCTGGATTTTTTTTTTCGATTCAAAAATGTTTGATGTTAAGCTTCTCCTGAAAATCACTTGAAAAGTCGACAGTTTTTGTTTTGAAATTCTCATAATATAATTTGGATTGCAGTTAAACATTCCACAAGGCCATAGTATGCAATGTTCAAGAGGAACCTCAAACATCAACCAGACGACGTGTCATGCATTTGGCCGGTCAATAGACGGTCTTTACATCGAATTTTGGAGAAAGACATGAAGATGTTCCCATACAAAGTGCAAACAATGCATAAGCTGTGTCCTGCAGATCGTCAATCGCGTATAAATTACAACCAAGACCTACTAAACCTCGACCGAGTGAGTGACTTTAGCACCACCTTGTACATATGCATTTATCCTGGTACACTAGTCGGAATTCTAATAGGTCTTTACGCAATAGTCGGGCATGTTGCAATCCTAGGAGTCTTTCGTATGAAAATAGGGAAAATACACATAGCATCTTTTAGTCTTCTAAGTGCATCCTACCATTTGAGGACGTTAGTCACTAACCTAGCTTGAACCTCAAACCTCTGATAATGACCTGTTCCACCCAAGTATAGATTCGAAACAAAAAAAACCCACACAAGGTATAAAGAGAGTAAACGATCTATCGAAAGCTATTTAAGAAATATACATCAACTTTCAGTGTACTAGTGGAACGGTTGTAGGTACCATCATTTGACATTAAAGTAGCCATAAAGTTCTTCGACGGAAGCTTGAATATGTACTTAAAATAGTAAACAAATAGAAACAAACTTCATTGAGGTCTACTGTTCTATTCCCAAGACACGGTAAGCCACCGGTAAACACAAAGCCAACTCAATCCAAAATTTAGGACAAGCAGTAATGAAAAGAAACTTCTGCCCACTTTTAATTGAAGCAATCGTCAAAAAATGGGATATGGTGACCACCATACAAAAAGGTTTTCGCCAAATGTAGTTTATATGCACTTAATCCAACAGCTGTTGATTTTCCGAAATGCATCAAGAACACTGCTTAAAACTTAATAATAGCCCAACCTCTGCAATCACCCACGGCAGCTGAATCCATGGGAGTGGATAGATTTAAAATTGCCTGCAGAAGTTATAGTCATTATCGGAGCAGCTAATAAAAGTGTTGAAATTAATGCAGAAATCGTTTTGAAGGTGATTCACATTGAAGACATACATATGTGTCAGTAAATACACACACCATTAGCAGGGATCCAAGGAGGCTAAAGTGATTTAGGTGCAGTCGTATACATACGTGTTCAATAGCAATGGATCATTGTAAACATAAATCGAAAAAATCTCCTCTACTAATGGCGCTTGACAATTTACAATTCAATCCACAATCAAAACGATTCCGCGGACAAACTAATACCAAGCTCAAAATTCATCTCTTAAAAATGATAGTGTTTGATGAGAGTAACATATGTACATATGTACTTCTTTTATTCTTAAACTTAATGAACTGGGAAGAAGAAACAAGGCGACCCTCTGTTGGATGTCTGTCGACTCTTTAGCAATAACGAAAGCATCAGAAACTTTTATACATAGGTCCTGAACTATTCTGCGAAATATGGCGTTACACCCTCAAAGAAGAATTCAAGAAACTTGAAATGGAAAACAAGGCTAGAACATGGAATAACGCTCAAGGCATGAGGGAATACAAGAAACTTCTAGGGCAACATAGTCAGAATAGATTCGAAGATTTAAAGAGCACCTAAAAGCACAAGGCATAGGTGATTTTTCCGCCAAGGTGTAAGTATAAAGGCTCTGAAAATTGATTCCGAATCGTAATCCGAAAGGAACTCTAATGATGAAACATAGGTGCCCTCAATAGACCAAATATTTACATATTTACCTATATATGCATATGTACGGACGTGTATATATTTATATATTTATTTAAAAGTGAATTATATGTATGAATTATAGTATACATAATATGGGGTGGAATTCGGTTTGTTCATTTCTTTTTCATTCAAAGATTGTTGGTTTATTGAAAAGTGTAAACCTTCCCATTAATTATAGAATTATTATTTCATTCAAATGACTAGCTCAACTGGCTTGATAGTAGACCATCCTGTCAACCCAAATTTTCAATACATTTTCGATAGTTTTGGCCCCTTATTCACTTGGCCCCTTGACCTATATGGTTTTGAATGCCTGAATTGTCTATGGATTGTTCGCATAGCATCGATCTTTATTGGCACCCCACAAAAAAAAAGTCAAACGGCGTCAAATCGCAACTCCGCGCCGGCCAAGCAACATCAGCATAACAACTGATTTCACGATTATTGAACTTAGTGGGCAATAAATCGATTGTTGGAGGGCTAGTGTAGCCCCATCTTTCTGGTACCACAGTTCTCGAAAATCAAAATCTTCAATTTCTGGACATAAAAAATCTGTTATCATACCTTTTTCATTGTCGTATTCGAAGCAAAATGCGACGATAATGCCGCCACTCCAAACCTGTAAAAAAACAGGACGAACACGGAATTATGTTCGGTTGTCAATCAGCAAAAAAGTCTCACGAACTGTCATCATAAACTTGCGTATACCAGCTGTAGTTCGTACATTATTTGGACCGAAATTTCTTTTTGAAATTCGCACTGTTTCATCAGCACAGCATCCACTTTACAATTTTTCCCAACGTTGTTCAAGTGTAAATCGATTCATTTCGTACTGCGAAAATAGAATACTGAGTTTCTGTCAAGTTTTTTAGCGCATAAGAGCTGTCAGTGTCAAAATAACATATGATTCAAAAAGAAACAAACAGATACCCATACATAAGTATGTAAAGGCTCTTTTTTTATACCAGTAATAACTTTGATTTTGAATAAAACAAATTAAATTTCATTAAATAGCCATTTATTTGTGTTCAAAACATAATTATAAATTACACAATTGTCATTTCATCGTTTCTAGTCCTATGTAATATTATTGAAAACTATTTAGACTTTTAGAACCAATAACATTTGCTCTAGCTTTCGTAGTAATAAAACGAAATAAAGTTGAAATTACGAAATGTTTTAACTGTCCGTTACTAGTCCCTTTACCCTATTTCACTTGCAAATATGTACATACATACATATGTCAATGTCAATGCATACAAGAGTAACCCCATCCATCATAAAAACCCTAGCTAACTTTATCACTTTCTAGTTGGTACATACATATGTACATACTTATCCATAGACAAAATCGAACATTCTGAATACACGCATTTTTAAAACTCTTTTCTTTTACTAATCCCTTACATCAATGGGTATTAAAAAACAGTGCTTTTGCATCCAACAACCTAATCAATCGCACTTATGTAATCATTCATCGCGAAAACTTCTCTATACCGTCAGACGTTGATTTTTCCGTCGGAAAAACAAATCACCTCAACAGAATCTCTAGCAGCAAGTACATACGAAAACGGAAATGAAGAAAACCAAACCAAAAAGCGGAATAAAAAGATGAAAAGAACAAAACTACGGACACCGCGCACACAACATTACGCATATTTATGTTAATCCGATAATTCAATCTCCAACACCAAGGAAGTGTGAAGCACGAAAATCGTCCAACTCAAAGGAAAAAACAACAATTTTCGACAAAGAAATTTGATTTTTGATTGATATGTCGTATACATTAGTTCATAATTACTTGCAGAGATTTCAAACAATCCAGCCGCACCATACTTCCCATTTTCCAATTGCAAAAGCATAACAGAAAAAAAGAAAACGGGGTAGGAAAAAAAAATCTGTTACTTCCACTCCACCACCGTCTCTTTCTGTTTGTTTACAAAAAAAAGAATGCTCACTTCACAAAGGAAACGTCCCAACAGATACGGTAGCCAACGTGTGCAAGTGAGAAGGCCAATTGTTTTGAACTGTCATAAATCATCCCTACTGATGCTGCTGCTCAAATTCAAATCGCAAAAGTATCTTCCAGTTTATTTTGCACTAAAGTTCTCTTTCTCGGAGCAAATGGATTCTCTTTGCAGTTCATAGATACTTTTCCAACACACATATGGGGTAACCTTTGAAAGAGCATTTTCCTATAGGAATATGGAAGTGAAACAAATTCCTAAGAGAACACTAAAACGCACACAGTCTCACCATGCAATAGTATTGGTTGGAGAAAAAAAATTGTATCTATGTGTTGTTTCACACAGGCGCACAAGTCACCGCCATTGAGTTTAAAAATCTCGCGACTAACCGCCGAGGACTCTCTATACACGGCAAAGAGTTTTTCAGTCAACCACAGACCGTTATACAGTGATCATGTTCAGAGAATTTTTATTCGTATTCGTCTTTGTCGTCAGCGCTTCACAACCAAAGTATCTGTCAATGTGAGAGAGTGTGAGATACAAAAATAAGAAACAAGAAGAAATAAAAAAAAAAACAAAAAACCAACTCGGAAAAGCCACCAAAAAGGAGACCAAGAAAAAAATAAGAAGGTTAATTAATATCTGGTTCAATCCCACACAGCGTGCTGTACATAGATACATATGTATGTACAGATACAGTATCTTCAGATAGACAGACAAGACAGCAGCTCTTCTTCTTCTGCTTCGGATCAATCAGAATTTGACGTGCCACTCTCACTCGTCTTCGTCGTCGCTTAGCCGTGGAGTGGACGGACTCTCTGTATTTTGTGTCTACATGTGTGCGTTTCGTGGAGTACGACGTCTGTTCGGCACTGCTCCTGCTGTATGTCATTCCGTAGACATACGGTACGTTCGTTAGTTGGATTCATTCATTCATTCAGTATTTTCGGATTCTGTCAAACGAGACGTTGTGTGTTCGTCGTAATTCCGTTCAACAAGAAAGAAACAACAAAAAAAAATTAAAAGAAAAAGTGTTCGTTTGTGCATCATACTATAATTGGCCGCCGCCAAGTTAAAAAAAAAATTTATCTTTTCCTATTTTAGAGAGGCGTTGACAAGATTTTTTTCTCACGGTTTTATTTCTTTCTGCCTCTGCTAATTGGATTATAATAAAAATAAAAAGTTCGTCCCCCAAATTCATATCTAGTCAAAGCTGATGAAATAATATTTTGTGAATAAAATAAAAATAAAAAAAAAATTAAACAACTTTAATAAAAACTCAACACTCAAGATATACGAAGTCAAGACTGATTAAAAAAACAAAATAAATAAAAAAAAAAAAACAAGAATACAAAAAAACCTAAACAACTTAACCAATGTATACGTAAATTTTAAATACAAATTTTGAACCCTCTTAAAATTAAAACAAAATATATATATAAAAATAAATATAAACTAAATATAGTTAAAATATAAACAAAATTCACTTTGAATTCAAACTTAAAACCGAAGTATACGATCTTATATGCAATAAAGGAAATTAAAAAAAAAAATAATTTTTTGTTTTTCTCCCTAAAACTTAAAATATAAAATAATAAAAATATATATATATGTATATGAATATTTTTTAAGTGTTGTTAAACAAATATTTAAAATAAAAATAAAATTAAGTGAATTAGTGTGATTAGAAAAATAAAATTAAAAAAGATTAATTATCTGCAATTATTAGTGATTTAAAAAATTACTACACAAAGAAGTGAAAAATACAAATTTAAGAAATATTTGTGAACTCACTATAAATAATTTACTTTAGTATACAATTTTTAAGTAAAAAATTTAAACAAAATATCCACAAAAATGTTACACGAAGCATTGATGTTAGAAATCTACAGACAAGCATTGAATGCTGGGTAAGTTATCGTTTTTTATATCTATAATATTTTTTGTGTGTCTTTTAAATTTAATTTTGAAATAAATTTAGAGAATAGTGAATGTGGTTCTTTAGCCGGTGCGAAGCAACAATGTTAGGAACAAATTTTTGGGTTCTGAAATAAAAAAATAAAAACTAGCTTCTGAATTAATAAATTATATTCAGTTACTGAACAGATTCTATAGCTCCTGCGGGTATTAAAAACAGTATTTGAATTTCATTCAAAGATTTAAATTGAAACGACTGTAGTGAGAGAGTAGCCGGTGAAAGGTCATGAATCTACGCTGACATATTAGAAGTGTTGGCAAAGGTAGATACATGTATTTCGGTAACAGAATGATACAAATTTTTTAAAGATAAGAAGCATGTGTTTATAGCAGTGGATTTTTGGTTTTGTACAAATTACATTCCATAGATAAAATATTTCTAGAGATGTAGGGGTCTTTTGTAAACTCTTGCAATATACCTACTTAGAGAAATACAACCAAAGTTAGTTCGCCAAAAGGAGCCAAGGAGCGTCAATATTTCCCATAAGCTATTTATCTAAAACTAGACAATTTGCAGTAGTCAATACGAAGAGATTTATTTTTAGAAGTTTACATTGATTATGCAGTAGTTCCATTCTGAGTTCGGGATCTGCCCAAATAATAATTCTTAAATTATATCAAGTATTAAGCACCTAGTTTCAAGGTTCTTTAGCATACAAACAGTTGTTCCTAATGGTTGTGTTATTAGGCCCAATCTGTTACATATTATGTAGGTATACAAATTTTAAAACATTATTTATAAACACTGTCGGCGATAGTACTACAGTGCCTAACAGTGATCGAGGTTTCAAAAGCCCTGTCCAGTGAAACTCAACCCAAACACTTATAAAACTATGATTAAAATTTTAACAAAACAAAAATCGTTGCAAGATGTTGTTCGTCAGGAAATACACAGATTATAGATTAAAATTTACCTTCTTTAACAGAATTGTTAAATATACAAGCTCTGGGACAAACAACAAAAAAAATCAGTAGCAATTAGTTTCAAGATCACTTTTTGTAGAATGATCTTGTTTCGTTCTTAAATTTTCCCTACAATCGGACTTATTGGAAAATAAAGGAATAATGATAAACTTAAACAACTTAAACAAATTGGATTCATTCTTACTCTTTGGCAAAAAAATTCAGTTATAATCTAAGAATGTCAATCCAAAGCTGATAGTGTGTAACCTACTTTATAAGTTTTTTTGTCTATCAGACAGATAGTTTAACTTAAATGTGTAATAATTAATGTTAGAGCCATAAAAATGCTTCGCCAGCAATACTTCCATTGTCATCCTCCAACAATATATAATTCTTTTCATGTTCATTGTAATAGTTTTTAGGGTTAAATGTGAGAGCAAATGTGGGTTGGATAGATATCTTTGAGGTGATCTTATCTTCATGATTCAATTCATCTCATAAATATGTACATCTTAATTTTTTCCGAGACTTAGAATAGTGGTTGATAGTATATATTAGACTATGATGTGGCTACAGCAAACACATCAGTCTAACTATGAATGGACCAAGTTTAAGTCTCTCAAAAAGATCCATTCATTCTGAAAATGATCTTTTTTGAATAAAAGATACCGGCCAACTATTCTAGTAATGAAACGGTAGCATAAACTAGATATGAACTGTACAGACAAGCCCTCGCTAATGAAATATAATATTTAGTAAGACGATTAAGAAAGAAACAAAGTATATAGATATATGTAGCTTAATTTTTATATAGTGTAGAGCGTCAATGAGCTGTGTCATTGTTATTAAATTTTCCACTAGGTGGCGAATAAACAATAGAGGGATATAATTAATATCTCATAATCCGAAATCCGGTTTCGTCTTCACTAAGAGTCAAGTTAAAACCTAAAGTTTTTCAGTGCAATACTGCGAAAAATGTAGTAACTTGTGCATGGTTTGTAAATATTTATTTTTCTACAAATCCCAAGAAGATGAGTTCTGATCAAAGATTGGACATCCAGTATGGCTTCGTCCTTATGCGCAATGCGCAGTCCATTTATGATTCAACAACTATAGAGTACTTCAAGTACTTGAAATACCGCGTTTATAGATGCCTCTTGTTCTTTTTGCTAATTAACATTAAAACTCGGTATAGAAGAAAATTTTATCACTTTTAAGCCATAAGTGAGACTTTATATCTAGGTTAACTAATTGGGCGTTCTTGAAATGTCAACTCTGGGTTTGACGGTATGGAAAACTTCAAACAAAAGACGCAGAATTTGACCGACTACTTGATTTGAGCTCTGGAAGTATTTTATGCAATCAAAGTATATTTGTGTTCAGATTTGTTTGAAAATAGCTATCTGAATCTCTCAAAAATCTCTCTGAATTAAATATAAACAAAAAGTCTCCTTTAGTAAATAAAGTGCAAGATTGGAGATCTTTAAAAATTCATAACTTTGTTTAGAAATAGATAGTACCTACATTAGTTTAATAAAACGTGTACCGAAACCGGTCCCTGATAATATAAATTTGAAAAGAAATTAAATCAAAACGTTTAGCTTAGTAGTTTCGGAGGAGATGCATAGGCTACAGTCAAACAAACCTTGATTTTTCCAGTTATACATATAAAGATAACCATCAATAACAAGGGTATGACTCTGGTACATAAGCTTAAAGTGTGTTCAGTTTAAGTAAAAACCTATCCAGAAAGAAGAAACATTTTCTTTGAACTAATATCTTAGACTAATAACTTAATTATAGCAACTTATGACAGCTCAAAGTAATTTGACGTCCAGAATGGAGATTCACAAGGTTGCATCTTTGCACCTCTTTTATTTTCAGTTTAAGTAATAACGTTATTTATCTGTCTTTGTCGGTGGGTAATAGATGAACTGAATGCATTCTATCCTTCTGGTTGTTTGACTACACTAATGGTTTTTTTGTTTTGCTCAAAAAAGATCGTGAAAATCCTTCCAAACTACTTCAACTATCAAAAAAAAACCGACTTTTGTGGTTATACATGGGTGGGTGGGTGTGAAAAACCTCTTACTTCTACTTCATAACTTATGCACTCAAGTCAGTAATGCTCAACAACTGATCGTGTTTTGTTAAAGGGATATAAATACAGTTTCAACTTTCTGTCTCCAGTTTAGATGTCGAATTAAATAGATTTTTCGCATTTGTCACATCACCTCTTACTACGCCGAAACAATGATTAAATGTTGACAATCATTCTGTCTTAGACTAGAAAGAAAATCATAAGCTACATTGATTTACACACGTATTGAGCCAGAGTCTTACATACAAATGTCTGTCTGTGCGTAAATTTATAACCTATTCATATCAGCCAATGAATACCAGCTCAATCATAAACAAAACAAATAGATAAAATCTTAACTGCACTTACAGGAGTAGTTCACATGAACTTAGGATTTTCTAATAAATCTCAAAGTACTTGTATCTGACCAAATAAATTCCATTTATTCAATTCCACCAGTTCGTACCTTAGCCCAATTATAAAGTAAAAATCGTGCCTAACTCCTTATCTCTTACAAGAAACGAATAAATACATAAAATACGTTCTATTTCCTAAAAAAAGAAAAACAATTAAAATAAATATTTTAAAAATGTGTCAGATGCAGATTGACATTCCATGTCCAATGTTATCAGCAAATGTGTCATATTCTGATTAAAAAAAAAAAAAAACGAATCTATATTTGAAGACACAGAAATGTCCAAAATATATGAGAATTTATGATCGCTACACGAGTAGTACCGGGACGACGGAGTATGTCATGTTTTGATGACTTATCACTTGGTTAAGAAATAATAAATTCTTCGAAGGTTATTAAAATAAATTCGTTATAAGAGATTGTTAATGAAACGAAACAATAAATATGTATGGAGTTTTTGGGAAGTGTAATCTTAATCGTTGTCTATAAAGTATCTTTGTTGTTTAGAATTATGTCCTCGTGTCGTCGAGGATTGTAGAAGAGATACAATAATAAATTTATTTACTGCGCTATACCTAACAGCATTCTCAAAGATACTTTGTCTTAGAACATCGACTTTAGCCTACCGATACGTATGACATTTTTATCTTGACATACTTAAAGAGCAAGTTCCTACTCATACCTGTTATGGGTGGCGAGCCATGCAAATAGCTTGGTTAATCGGTTAATTTCTGTTAAAGTTGTTATGTCAAATCGAATTTTATTGCCATTTTAATTCGTTCTTATCACAAGTATGGATCTACTAATAAGCCAATTACAGTGCGAATAATATTTATCTATGGTTCTATTTATAACACTTGTGTATAATGATCCATAAAACATAATATACTCACGTGTGCATGTGCAGAACTGTAAAATAAACCGGGAGTGCCAAAAGTGGATAGTAAAAAACATGATCGGTATTATTTATGAGGTACTTTTAATGAACACGACGATCATGCTAGCTAATCCTTATTGGAACTCATTTTACGGACTAAGAAGGAGGAACTTATTTGTTTAACTACATATGTACATATATAGTTTTTGTATCGTGTAGGTGCTAAGCATGAAAGTAAAGCATTTAAACGATCGTACAACAATCTTTTTGATGAAAGAAGATCTAAATATAAATAGATTTTCTCTATGAAATCACTAAAAATGTCATCGACAATACCTACTAGAAATATTAACTTATCCCAAGCAAGGGTAATATCGATAAATAAGCTTGATTTATCGGTCAAACCTGATCCATATAACTGAGTTAGAATTTTAAATTATTGGTGCTCAGATATTAAATTTACACCTTTCCAGTTTTTAAAAGTGGTAGTAATCTGTAGATTTACGAGGTGGCTTAGTAAAAACTTAAACAAATCGCACTAGTTAGATCGTTTTCTACATATAAGTGATTTGTTTGTGTTTTTTTTTTTACTTCTGTTGAAGAATTATCTTGATCAATTAGCAATAAACTTTGCCACCTAAGAAAAGTTAAGTTGTGTCAACTGCCACTATTGAAAAAAAACATATGCACTCATGTCCATGGCCTATTGACAACGAAAGTTGCAGCTAGTAAGATAGATAAATTGTAAATCGTTGTTCGAATGCATGTATGTATGTTTCAAAAACTTGAAAACCTAAAATACTGATCACACAACCTCTAAATAATTTGAGAAGTGCGATTGGTGAGATAAACCTAAACATGCATTTAACAACGTAAGCCATGATCATTCTGCGAAGGAAACAACGCAAGTATTTTCAAATGAATTGGAGTCAGCTTTATCAATAGTTCAAACGAATAGAGTTTCTGCTAAGTAACAAGTTGCATAAAATACTTGCAGACGATGTGTTCAAACTTAGCTTTTTCGTACTAATCTTCTTGGCATAAAACATAGTTAAGTCATAGTAAGGGTGGACCTATGATCGTTTGGCTTACTTTAACTATAGATAGTCTTTCTGGTAGAGCGGAATATTGAGTGTACGATGATTATCTATTCGTCAACTTTAAAACACTGATTAAGAAGATTCCTGATAATCAGCTGATTCCCAGGACAAGAACCACAATTGCCAAAGTAAGAAGTTTTAGATCGTATCTACTCTGGATCGAGGGTGCGGAAGTTAAGGATCATTTGGCAGTTACGTATCTGGCTTCAAAATGGCCTATAGAAGCCTACTATATAAGCCCGGTAAATAGTGGTTAATACTAGGATTCTCAACACATTCGAAAGGATAGTGCAACTGACATTGGATTGCGTTACATTTCAAACAGATATCGGCTTAGAGATCATTTTATGCGTACGAACACATAGTACAAAAATGTAAAAGCAGCTTTTCACACACTTACTAGTACGTAATTGCTATACCATCGGGAATCTCTTAGTGACTTCGCTTTGAAACCTGCGTTATGGGTGTCATGCACTGACAAAAAATTGCAGATCACTTCTCATCAGTTCTATATCTCCGATAATCTCTTTTGAAATGACAATCGCTACATGGTAGTAAAAGTAGTTAGAGGAATTTGAAATGTTTAATGTTTGAAATGTCGTGGTGATCCGTGAATTGCTCTAAGACATTTCATAAGTAACAAAGGGTGGTATGATGACACAAAAGAAAAATGACGTGTATGTAAGTCTTTTAGGTACTAAGTAGGTTTCCAGACAAATTTAAGATTAAAATCGGTGTTCCACAAAGCTGTATACTGTAACCACTACTATTACTTGCAGTGATCTGTGACATTTTTTGCAATTCTTTGTACGTGGCAAGCGGTAATTATATATATATACGAAACGGGAAGGCATATACTGCGATTGTTATGATGTCGCGTATCTAAAAAAGCAGTACCAACAGTCCAAATGGAGAGTCAACATTGCTTTTGTCAAATGAAAGCTGCCAGAAAGATATTATTAGTATTCTGGACTTACCGTATATAGACCCAATAGATACATACTACTTACATATCTACATGAGTAGAAAAATGAACTATGAATGTGTTAGATCCGATCATACTGAAGTTGAAGTGACAGTGGATTGGTTACACCCTTCAAAAAGGTGTCCACTGCATAGCAATAGAGAAAAACTGGTCGCAGGCCTGACAATTGATAAAAAGCAAGAACTGAATTCGACCAAAGCAGAGAATGAGAAAATGACTATGCGGACACACAAATCGTGTCTTATAGACATGGACAATGTGAATAAAGTTAGTTCCACATTAGTAGAAGATAGCTTCGATCTACAAACATTCCTATTCGACATATTACCCTACAATTTATATCAGAGTCATATCAAGTTTACAATAAAAAAAAAAAGTAAAATCCCCCAACAAAAGTCATCACGTATCACATCTGATACAAATTACTAATTTGTAGCTAATATCTGTGATCGAATACAATTAACTCAACAATTTTTTTTTCTCTTCTGTGATTAATCTACTTCTTTAGATGATCATCGTCAGATACAATGCACACTGTGAGTGTGTACATATTGTGTCGTCCAGATTTCGTCTCAAAACCGCTTGTACTGGTATCAGTTTCAGTTTCCAGAGATATTTAATTTCCAACCGATTTGGATTACACCGCGAGAATCAATGTAAAACAATTTAATAATGACATGCAAATCGATTAAATGGAATCATACTACTTTAAATATTAATTGAAAGTTGTATCGCTTGTATTCATAGTTAGAGTCTGGTGTAGAAGTGAGGTGTGAACAGCCCGGTTTCTTCTCTGAGCTCTTCGTGTTTACACCTCTGGGACAGGTTTTGTATGGTTTTTTTTTTTTATTTCTGTTTTTTTTTTTGTCTACGATATTAGATTACATAGGCTTTTAGTTGCAATGATATGATATGACGTGATCATTGAGCAGAATTTAGAGGTGATTTCAGTTAGTCTTATGGGGTACTAGTGTAGCAGATGTAGGGTGATGTTGTGTGCAAATAAATTCTACTGAAATTGGTATTTTAGATTAGGTAATAAGGCTGTCATATGGATAATATTTTGGGTAAAGTTTAAATTTAGTAATGACTTTTGGGTCACCTGCGTGGGTAGGGTTTTATGGTAAAAATAATAAAGTTCGTAACTTAGAAGTTAAATACTCTTACTCTATTTTATCCACTATGTTAAGACCTACCAAAAGCTGTTCATTATAGAAAGAGTAATGATAAAAGATTCATTGGCTAAACTGCATTGAGTGACAACGTATTGAAAATAGAAAGGAAGGTTCGATGGAATACTTCAGACAACAATGATTGAGGACTGAGATAAATGCAAGAATTGACAATGTTGGAATTTAAATTTAATCACTGTAATGACTTGATATTAGGATGGCAAGTCTAATGTGATCACTGGAATGAGATGTATCCAAGATGGTTCAAAAGCACTGCTTGGTACATGGAGTTTGAGGTCGATATCAGCGAAAATATTGATCACCCTGGGTATTATCTGAGAAAATCAATATTGTTGAACAAAAAATAAAGTTTGGGTCCAATTCTATACTCTTGCGAGGGTCCACTTAAGTTCTAGCAGTTCACCGCTGTAGATGATGTATGATGTATAGATCTGGTTAGGAATCGAATGAAATAGTTGGAAACATCTTTTTTTCAGAATTGCAGATTAGAGAGTTAAAATGGCAATTCATGTAGAAATTTCGATTTCCAGTCGATACAGTGCGATACAACCTCGACTTACTTGGTAGACACCATAAACCCACCCGATAGTATATTATTATTCTATTAGTAATCAACTCTACTCTATTTTCTAATACGAATACCTACCGATACTTGCTATCTGTATCTTCAGTTCCGGTATCATTACTTTCACGATATAACTCCATCTGAATAACTCAATGCTAACAGGTGACTCCCCCCCTATCAAGATAACTCTATTCCACTTGACTTACGAGTCCCCAGTTCATTACAAAATCCAAACAAAATCTCAATCCATTGTTGTACATTGTTAACCTCATAATATTTCTTTTAACACAATTTCCACTGATCGCACATACAATTAGTCACGATCAAGTCTTCCGCCCACCCTTGCCCGCTGCAGTATTATAAATATACGAGCCTAGCGCCAACCTAAAAGCAGCTCCATCCCACTCGTTTCAAATTAAAATTCCTACCATTAGTAGTTCAAAGTAATTAGTATATGAATTGTACTTTAAGTCAGTACTAAGTACGGTTTAATGACAATTGATACGTCAATCATGAACACATTTCTACAGTATACTATTAACATAAACACGAATATCTAATAATTGTTATGATATGTAGATACTATCTCACATATGTATTCATAGTCTCGTCGAAATAAAATAAAAAAAATAAAAAATGTGCAGGCTTATAAGAATTTGCCGGTTGGATTCCATCTTTGATTGATATCGAAGCAGCAGTTAGCTAATTTAACGTGATTTACAAATAGCTATGTGCATTCTGCCTTTAGTGGAATGTATGATCGTTGCTTGATCTTTTAATTGATCGTACAACGATCATACATACCAGATATATAAATGGGTATAGGAATGAAATAGTTGGGGACGTATAAATACTATTTTTGGGTTGCACATACTCGAAGAATTAAGATGGAAATTTTTGGAATTTGTTTTCAACGATCAACACAAACGATCTTCTGTGCGCGATCTTAACTTGCTATAAATGGAAAAAAATGTCTAGTGACTGCAATTTTAATTCTTTGGGACGAATATTTATCCGCAATCCATTTACCGACGGCAAAGTTGTATTTTCGAAGTAAAATTTGTTCATGTTTGTAACGCATCTAGATCTAATCCAGATCAAGACACATACATGTCTTACATGAGGTTCACCTTAGTTTACGATAAAGTTTAGCCTAGTTTAGTATCAAAATCAAGAATATTGTTTCAATTTCTAAGAAAATAGATAAATTTGAAAAATGATAGAAATCCATCATTAACCCTGCTATTTCTTTCTACTTACAGTGCTCTTCCTAATCCACGTCCACGATCGACGGAATCGGCTAACTCCAGTGAACGTTGCCCGTCGCACGATTCAAATTCGTCTGCGGAAAATGGCAGTGCCGGCGGCGGTGGTGGTGGAGGTAATAACGCCTCCAATCTCCTGCAAAATTCACCAAACTCTGCATTCCCTTCGATGATTCCACCCTCAACTAATAACAACTCACACCATCATCACCAACAGCAGCATCATCACCACCATCAGCAACAGCATCACCACCAACATCATCAGCAACCACCACCGTCCATGGAAGCCTACCTGCATATGGTTGCTGCTGCCGCTCAACAATACGCCCAATTTCCGCTTGGCGGAGGACGTCTGCCCATTCCAATCCCACCGGCAGCTACCGCTGATCCACATTTCAAGTTGCCACCACAGGCATCACCAACTGCTTCCAGCAATAACTCAGAAGCGCTAGACTTTCGAACGAATTTCACACGAGCCGCTTCTGAAGCTGACGAGGAGGATGAAGGCGAGGATGCTGACGAAATGGATGACATCCAAGAAGATGCCAACAATCCACTTGATCTGTCGGTGAGCTCTCGCAAGCGGAGCGCCGATGAAGATGAATCTACCGCACAGATACCCCATCAAACCAAAAAAGTGTACAAAGGTACTCCACCGCCAGCCACACCCCCGGCTGCAGCTCCATTGATGCCAACAGTCAATCCATACCTAGCCGCTGTGGCGGCTGCAAATATTTTCCAAAACGGACCATTTCCATCGGGCGGGTGGAATGGCAAGAATGACTTGGTAATTGATCCAACCAGTTGCTTGGAAAAGATGACGGATCTAGTGAAGGGACCGCGAAAAGAAAAGTCACCGAGGCACCAACAACCTCCGTCGGTGCCACCAGCTCCACCCACAGCAGCACCGATTCCACCCAGTGAGGGCGTAATGGCTTCCAAGGGACGGCACAATATATGGCAGTCACACTGGCAGAACAAGGGCGTGGCGAGTAGCGTGTTCCGTTGCGTATGGTGCAAACAAAGCTTCCCCACGCTCGAGGCGCTTACTACCCACATGAAGGACAGCAAGCATTGTGGAGTCAACGTTCCTCCATTTAGCAATCTTCCGAATACAGACCGGCAGCAGCAACAGCCACCAATGCAGACACCTCCGCACATGCGCAAGCCCTCGTCTCAGCCACCAATGCAGAACAAGTCTAACTACGGTAACTATCCGTCAAGTCGGGATCCAAACACCCCATTGCCTAGGAAACTCGTTCGCGGACAGAACGTCTGGCTTGGCAAGGGCGTTGAGCAGGCAATGCAGATTCTGAAATGCATGCGGTGCGGAGAAAGCTTTAGGTCTCTGGGCGATATGACTAAACACATGCAGGAGACACAGCACTACACCAACATTCTGTCGCAGGAGCAGACTATATCGATGAAGTCTTCCGCATCTGGAGGCGGTGCTGATGGAAAGGACGCCATGAGTTCCGAGGAGAGTCGTACTTTAAGCGCGGTTCTCACCTGCAAGGTATGCGACAAAGCATTTTCGTCCCTCGGAGATCTCAGCAATCACATGGCCAAGAACAACCACTACGCTGAGCCATTGATGCAATCCATGGCAGGAGGCGGCGCTGCAGGTCGCAAACGTCAGGTTCAGAAGAAACGTGAAAAGGCTCTACCAGTGCGGAAACTCCTCGAAATGAAGGGAGCCGCTGCCGCTCAAGCAGACGCTGTCGATGCTATGGAAGCAAAGATGCAACGGAACGAGAAAATCGAAGCTGCAATGTTTGCCGAGCGTATGAGGCAGTACATTTGCGGTGTAAAAGCCGCCGCTGTTCCCGATGAGATCAACAAGTCGCCAGCAATGTTGAAGAAGTCGCCAGAGTTAGAGATAAAGAATGGTGCTACCAAGGCTGGTGCCACTGCCGCTGGCTCCTCATCTGTGCTTAGTGCCATCGAACAGATGTTCACTACCAGTTTCGATACCCCAACTCGCCATAATAACGTTCCACAACCAGTGAACGCCGCCAACAAAAACACCTCACCGGTGGCCTCAAGCATCCTTAAACGGCTAGGTATCGATGAGACCGTTGACTACAACAAACCACTGATGGATATACAAGATCCTTACTACCATCACTATGCACGCTACACTAGCAGCGAACGCAGCGCCAGTGAATGCAGCGCTGACAACCACGAAGCTCCCAAAGCCAAAGCCGGATCGGAAACTCCCGAAAAACGAGATGTAGACTGCAAACCTATTCTTCCCATCAAAAAGGAGGAGCCCGACGAGAAGGACAACTCCGAACAGGAAGAGAAACCCGACGTAAAGCCTATAATACCATCACAGGCATCCACACCCAACGGAGAACTTAACCTCTCCACAACTGATCGCAATAATCAAGCCAGTCCCAAGGCAGCTGCCAGCCCAGACAGCAATCGATCGGGCACTCCAAAATCACCCGCATCCAGTCACAAGTCATTCACCGGTGAAGGAGAAAAAAAATATCCTAGCGACAGCTTGAACGCACTATCCTCCATGTTCGATTCATTGACCAGCGTCGGTGGTGGTGGTGGTCGATCCCAGCAGCCACCCACTGTCAAATCTCCTACCGAGGATTCTCTTGCTGCGGCTTCCAACTCTCTGGCCGCTCTGCGACAATTTTGCGATCAAAAAGAGAAAACCGCATAAAATTTCGACAAACCAACACAACCATCAACCAAGTCGACGTCGCTATCGTCGATAAGTTTAGCTTTGGAATCCGGTCGCCATATCGGCGACCGCAGTAAAGACTACACGCCAGAGTCGTCGTCTACAGATGCTACGGAATGGGCCAACAATCGGTGTACTGCGGTCGCCGGATTGGCAGCCGGGCATCATAACCAACATCATCGCTATCGCCTTCGTCACAATCGTCGTCGTAGAAGCCTGTTTCAGGTCACACCGCACGACGGCGGCAGTGGTAGACGAAAGCGACCGGGCTGATTGGAAGCGGAGGAGAGTCAACTTCGCAGAAGGGAACAAATTCAATGAGGTAAACAGAACTTTCCATATCCTTTACACAGATTTTATTAAACGAAATGTTTAAAATACTATAGACCACCTAAAACCGATCACATATCTAATAAACGTATTCTTCTTGTCTTTACAGGAATCTTCCTAACATTCGCCTGACATTGACACATAAGCAAATAATAAACAAAACAAACCAAATCATACTAGAACTACATAACCAAGAATCTACTTTCACACATCTTTTTGTTGAGAACTTCAAAACCAAGGAAAAGACGTCCAGTGTTACATTTTGGGTCAAAACTAAAATGTGGGTGGAACCATGGAGCATATAGTAAAGCAAAACAATACTACAAAAACCGGCTGCTAGAGAAATTTTTGATGCAGCCTCAGCCCTTGTTAGGGCTCCAAATGTTTCCTTAAAGAGTTATAATAGAATATTTCAATTAAATATGGTTTTTCTACAGCAGATATCAACTTGTCTGTCCGTTAATAGTCGGAATAATATGTTAATAAGTGTGAAAGCAAACGGCAACCTTGTGGAACATCATATTTATTTCGTGTTTCTGTTTTGACAGTCCATTGTTTGTAGGAAATCTATTTCAAAAAGATCCTCTCCTTAGACTCATTATATACCCTTATACCCTATCCTAAGTGTGTATTTTATTATCAGTATCAACAGTATTCAACACTGCGTATTACACACACTCAAAGTCTTACAAGTTCCAGCGTATCTCTTAAAAATCGTCATGAGCTACGTTAGGCGCAGAGACTTAAACCACAATACAGATAATGGACTCAAAGAATATAAAATCAATGACGTAGTACCACAGGGCTCAGTGTTAGGTCCTTTACTCTAGAATGTCATGTATGACGGGGTTTTACGTCTTCCAATACTGGAGGAAACGAAAATTATCGGTTTCGTCGACTGGCAAACTGTTGCCAGAGGTGAAACAGTGAAGCAGCTCTTCAATAAGGATCGAGGGAACAGTAAGGACCGTTGCGGAATATAAGCACTAGGAAGAAGGCGGAAACGATCAATAACATCGAAGCTGATACAAATTCGTAACACGTGCCACCTGATGTTAGCTTCTTAACCTGGAAGAAAATTCTGGCCTTGAAAACTCCCAACGTGATGTGAACATACCTCGCGAGGGATCTACCAAAGCTGATAGTGTCTGCAAGTCTATAAGATTTTGAGATATTTAAGAAGTCCGGAAAAACACCCGGACTAACCCAACAGTTCTTTTTTAAACAGAGCGTCGTCGGTGTGGTTTGTTAGACCGAAATCCTTAATCACCTGCCCATCTCGCCATTCTTTTCGCGTAAGGCATTGTACATCGACACGCTTGGTAAAGTTCATTGTGGGGATAATGTAATCTGTTAGCGGCGGATACGAGTTCTCCTGGTAGAGAATTCAGAATATTACTGTGCCCATAGGCCTTCGCACTCCACTACTTGACTCTCTGAGTCTAATGTGCGATGAAATGTTTGTAATATGTAGATCTAGAGGTAAAAGGTATAGAAAGACTGTCAGAAGGTCTGACGTGGTTGACCGTATAGTTCCTGTAGTGCCTATGCATGTTGCTCTTTGTACTTCACTCAGTTTGGTTATCTTATTGGAATCTTATCGACCCTTAGGAGAAGATTGGACGTACTATGGCTACATCCGTACTATGTATACATCCACAAGGTCAATTTTGGTTACAAGCCCTATCTTCTTAGCCCGAGAGTCTCTCTGGAATTCTCCACAGTTCTTTGGCTTTGATTCATCGTGTCAAAGCTAGCATCTGTGTAACAAAAATCTGGTTCATCCTCTGGGTTTCTACCCAATGGCTGTCAAGGACCTCTCTTCTTCCGCTAGCTAGTGCCGGACATTGACACAATAGATGTATGTGCTGTGTTCCCGATTTCCTCAAGGCATAGTTCACAGTTGTCATTCTCCAGAAGACTTCTTCTTTAGGTGATACCCGAAATTTCCATGATCTGTAGATAACGCTACCATCCATTTCAATGTTCTTCGTCCTAAGCTTAGAACTTCTCTATGAGTGGTGCCTATCGGCATTTTCGCCTGCCTGCAAAATTCTACGGTTGACCACCTTCTCTGGTGTTTCTCCGCGACACAATTGAAGCAAATGGTTCCGGACCAAAGAACTCCGAGGTTAAGCCTTGCTTTGCTAGAGAGTCTGCCTTTTTGTTACCCTCAGACCTTACGTGCCCTCTCACTGATTTGTGGAAAGTTTTTTTGAACTGTAATATTAAATTGGAAGCATTCAAGATGCTTCTGGAGAAACTGAAAAACTGCCCCCCGTAGAGTGCCTATTTTCATTTACACTTACAGATTCAGTCTCCTTGTGAAGAAAATAGTCTGAGATACGAGTACAGTGAGTATGCAGTACCAGATTCAATTATCCTTTTTCTCAATCTGTCTAGTTTCGAAAGAACTTTTGGTATTTGTCTGTGGTTTCCAGGAGTACCGTCTGGAGAAATTATACTCAACTTGCGATTGTATAACCTCTGTTCAATTGATTATCCAGCTCCTCTTTAAAAGTCTGCGTTTTAGGACTTAGGTTTAGGACTAGAGACTAGAGTCCAGAAAGTCCTAAGTCCTAAGCTCTTGTTGGGACTAAACGGATTTTGACTTTGCTCAATGGTCGTTTTATTAAAGCAAGTTAGCAAGGTTTCATGCAGTTAGCCTACTTTAAAAGCAACACCTTTAAGAGGCTTGCATAAGAAAAAGGAAACTCTTTAGAATGCAGTACGAGCCTTACATAATAGTCAAAAAGGAGCAATGTATGCATTAGAAACCACAACAATCTGAACATTATCCGATCTACAGTCATTTGCTACAAATTGAAGGTTATTACAACTTGGACTGTAAAATAGGTTAGGTAAGCTTAAGTTAGGGTAAGTAGCTACTAGTTATCGCCACCAAAGTTGGACCAGTAATAGGTCCATTTTGGTACTAATTGGATCACATAGTTCTCCAAACCCGCACATAAAACCAATTTGAGCTTCTAATGCAGCGTAGTAGACTCCTAATATCAGTTTTAATAAGATCACCGAGATCATTAAAGTAGAAAGGTTCCAAATGAAGTTTTCTTATCTGAGAGAGAGAGCAGGGCAAGTGTAGAGAAGAAGATGTTCTTCTTTGCAAATTCTGGAAAAATCGTTTCAATGCACACCAAGCACTAGTTGCGTAATTTCCTATCAGACAGTCTCCAGTGTTGACACCTATTATAGTGCTAATATACAATTTGTTAAGGGAGATCAAAATACTAGGACGGTTCCGATCCAGCTTTGTCGCTAGGCATGTTATGTCCACCTGAGTGTTGGTCTCTCAAAAGCATCCAGCTTTAATTTAAGTTTGCATGTAGCGATTGGTGTATCTAAGGCAGCTTTATCTGGTAAAATAGGTATAAGTTGTTGTTCCATGTCTGGCGAGTTCATCGGCCCTGAAATATCCCCATGTCCCGGCACCCAACAAAGATGAATATTAAACTCTGCCATCTCTAACAGAGACGAACGGTAATCAAGTGCAACTTTCGAATTATTAGAGAAAGATTCCAAGGATTTCATAGCTGCTTGGCTATGTGTAGCCGACGTCACGTTTTTCTTGAGCCAAGATAAGACTTCTTTAATAGCCATTAATTCCGCCTAGAATACGCTACAATGATTTGGAAGACGGAAGGACAGACTTATATTAGGTCTGTCACAGAAAACACCTTCACCTACCCCGTCGTTAGTTTTTGATCCGTGTTAATCGACTTGTCTTCCAGATAAGCCTCTTTCGCCTGGAATTTTTTGTCAAAACTTAACTTAGGAATTTATAGAGAGGTCTATGTAGGAGAGTCTATGTTTTCGGAAGCAATTTCGAAATTATTCAGAATGGAATGGCTTGGCCAATTTCTTTACGGACAACTGTAATATTGCTTTAACAGGAACTTCTGCACGAGGAACCATTTGCCTACCGAAATGGCTGTCAAATGAAATGGCCAGTGCTGCAGAGGGTATCGTACGAAGAGGTTCACTTATGCACAAACAAGCTGGTCGTTGGACTTTCCTTAGATAATTATGGTTTATGACTTCATCCAAGGCAGTCAGCCGCGTAGTATCGGTCTTATGACCAAGATGTAGACCCAATGAGATACACGAGGTTGCAAGCCCCATTTGTTACCAACAGCCTTTTTACAAGAGAAAAGTGTTTGATTCTTTCTTAAATGTTGGATTTCCAGTTTAACTTTCTATCCAAGATAAGTCCCAGATATTTTGTTTCGTTAGATAAAGTTAAGTTTATACCATTTTAGAGAAGGTGGAACAATTAACGAAATTTTATATTTCCTTATGAACTAAAGTGAGTATAAAGTATTTCAACGTAGTTGTGGTCACCATCACCGGTCCGAGGTCTACAAAAGGATAATTTGTGACTGTAAAGGACTTGAAGATGCAATTTCCTTCGCCAAGATAAAAGCTTTGACTATACGCAGGCATTGTGAAGCGTAGAGCATTACAAGCAGTCAAAACTTTATAACACATTTATCTGTACAACTATGAGCAGTGACCTGGAACCCTGCACCGTTCCGCGATAATAGTAAATGCAAATGCATTACTTGGACAAACAATCACCTGCTCGAATCGAAAAAATTTTGTTTGCATCAATGCAGGATATGTATACAGAAAAACCATGACAAAGATGACATCCATGCTCCCTGGGTAAACAAAACTCATCCCAATTCGATAACTATACTACAAAACGAAAAGAAAAAAACTATGCACATCTCACCCCGCAAAATAAGCATATGGCAATCCCCTCCTTTTCCTGATTTTTTCATTGTCTTCCATCACGATCAGGAGCATCCTCCCAATCCCTATACTACCGAAGTCAACATCGATAAACCAATGCGAGTCACCGAAGCCAATATGGATGGATGCGCTTTGTTCATCTTCTCTCGATGATCCAATTTTTTTTTTGTTCTTTTAGTTGCCCCCTTCCATTCTAAAATAAATTCCTCAGCTTTATCTGTGAAATCAACTGAGCATCAGAGTAGTACGACGACAAAAAATTAGCATTGAAACTGCAGGATACTGCACCGGAGTGCAAAAGTGCAATTGCAGCTCTCTACTACTGCTTGCAGGACATTCTTTGCTTTTTTTTTCGTTACCCGTTTATATACATACTTTTTTCTCATCTTGCATTGTCTTGGCCTTGCATTGACAATAATTTTCATTGGCAAGCAAGTAAGATTTTCATACCGGCCGTGCCATAGATACAATGCACAACAGAATGTTTTTGTTGTTTTTTTTTTTTTGCTGTGAATGCTGAGGTATTTTATGTGAGCGCGTGCTTTGCTGATTGCGAATCGATGATATTCCTCTTTCTCTAGGATGCGCGCGAAAGGAGCTGAATTTTATTTTATTGTCCCCATAGATGGAGGAGGGTGGAGGCAAAGATGTATCCCTTCTCTCTCTCTCTCTGTACTCGTTGTACCGATGAACAAATTGTAATAGATACATTTTATTCGATTGTCGTTGTTGTTTCTCCTGGATTACCAATGGCGCTTTTCACGATTTTTCTTTCTTTCTCCGGTATTCCTCCTCTGTCCCTTAATTTGTTAAATTTTGTGGAATATACACAACAGCAGAGTGCGGTTTGTTTCTGTGTATCTGCACACATTCAGAGGACACAAACTATAGAATTAGGTAGCAATAATAGATACCTAGATATGGATAGACGGACAGAAGGACGGCGCGGAATTCCATCCATGCATCATCATCGAAGCATTCGCAAAGAAAAAGAAGCATCAGATGAACAAGAAGAAGAAGAAGAAGAGAAGTAGCAGAGTTTTGTATTGTCGATTGGTCGGTGCTGGCCGCGCGGCGGACCTGTATCAGTTTTCGTGGACCTAGTCACGATTTGGTAATATGTTCTGCACTGGTAGTACCAATACCGGGGGTATTTATGGTAAAGATTCCGTTCGAGGATAATGGCCAGCAACCAGTGCGGAGGGAACTAGGAAAAATATCTTTTCGGTGGAGTGGTGGCTCCCGGAATGAATTCACCGCCGCCAATGCTGCCGCTGCACACCACAATCGATTACAAATTAAATGATGCTGGTTGCGCGCTTGGAAGGATGCGCTTCCGTTGCTGTTGTCCCCCTAGCAGCATCGGCAGCAGTATCTAGTCGCGCTACTACTAAACTGTATGGTGTGCGCTGGTAATTTACTTTGGTCATTTCTTTCTGGTTAGAGATACAAATTTTTGTGGATTTTCGCGATTTTGGTTTCGGTAGCTTCTGGGTAGCCGTGGGTGAAGTCGTGATCGAAGCATTTTCAAGTTTTAAGTTACGAAGGAGTCAGTCATTTTTAAATGAACGAAATGATAAAAATCGATTTTAGTGGATGGATTGAAGGGGTGGTGTTGGTGGATTGAGGCTGGGAAAGTCTGTGCGAAAATTGAAATCCAAAGATTCTGTCTTTGGTTACAGCTTCATTGGTATTTAGAACGAACGGGAAGTTGAATTCCAACTTGTGGCATGAAACTCGTTTCATGGTTTAGAAATTTTAATTTCTTTTTTCTGTTGAGAGTGATAAGACTGATAAATTTAAACCTTTCGACGACATAAAGCCAGAACCTGATAGACTGGCACATACAAACTCTTAACAAGAAAGTACAGAACATTTTGCACATGCATCTTGTGCATTTATAACTTTAGGATGCTAGTTCATGCTGCAATGAGTGGGAACATTTTGCTAGAAAATTAATCTCAAAAAAATTTTTGCATTTCTTTGGCCTCCTAGAACGTGATAATATAAACACCTCCACAACTATGCAGATCCCCTCAATTAACCAATTACAGAGTTATCAGTTTCCCCTACAAGATAGTATCTTGGCATATTGTGTGAATTTCTGAAACCCTTCATTGGACCTTGTCTGTGCTGTCATGCGAGACTGAGACGGCTAGAACAAGTAGAGTGAATGGACACCTGCGCTCCGGCCCACAAAGTTTTCGAATTCAATCCCGAGGGACAACGCAGTAGAGAAAGACCTCACCTTAGGAAGAGCGCACAAACGGAAGAGGTCCTCAACCAACTTGGAGTTCGTAACTGGAGGCAGTCGCAGTTGGCCTATCAGACACTGTCCAGTAAGAACACCGATAACATGCTTAATCTGTGACCGCTTCAACAAAACCAACTCGGCACTACGATGCAGATCAAGCCTAGGCCATATCTGCCTCGAAATGTTGCAAGTAGAGAGATTTTCCCATCTACAGTTGGTTTTGCTACAAAGGTCCAGCTTTAGAAAGAGTTTACAATTAGCTAGAGGCATAGCCAGGATCCGCCATTTCGGCAGTATCCTTTGGGTCGTTCCCAATCTGGCGAGTTCGTGAGCCTTGCAATTTCCTACAATGTTTCTGTGGTCTGGCATTCAGCATATGTGAATCTTGAACTGCTCAGTGATCTTCAAAAGAGACAAACTTCTGTTTAAAGCGCCCTTTGAAGTGAAGGAGCAAGTTTCCAGAGATTTGATTGCTACTTGCCACTTGTCAGTGAAAATGCTTATACCCCTGACAGAGATTGCATTACATTTCATCCTGGACAGGTTTCCTTGATCACCATGATTGCCACCTGAAAAACGCTACAATGATCTGGGAGACGGAAAGATTAAGCTTGTCAGAGAAGACACCACAACTGACCCCTTCATCAGTTTTGGAGCCGTTCGTGTAGAAGTGGACTGAACAGTCCTCAGGAAAGGAAGCATTGACCCATTCTACTACAGTCAGGGATGCTTGTACGGAAGTCAAATAAAAGAGTCGCCGGGATGTAGTCGGTATCTTCTTGAGGAGATCAATGATCTAGAAATGAACCTTATGATAGCTCTAGACCACTGTGAGAAGGCTTTGAACCGGATAGCCGCATTAGCAGCCACTGCTTGTCAAAAATATCTAAGGGGAGCAGGTCTCCAGGGCCTATGACGGAGAAGTTTTCATTGTACCACAGATGTCCAAACATGCAGATCTTTACACCATAGATATAAAATTAAGGTGAGTAGGTGAGTAGCCCTATTAAAAGTCGACCACCAGAGGATCATGCCATAGAGTAGTATAGCTGATAACGTATACTTTCATCCAGCGTAGGATACGAGGTTGAAACCACCAGCTTTTACCTATGGCCTTTTCAAAGGAATATCCACAGTTGCTTTTTTTACGCGTTCAAGTATAGATTGGTTTAATTTCCTATCCAAAACGAGATGCAGGTAGCTTGCATGTTTTTTAAAGGAGAGACTAATGTCATCAATCGTAGGAGGGTCAGTAAGGTGATATTTCGATTTCCTCGTTAAGAAGACAAGTTCTATTTTCAGGGGTGAACCCCTACTTCGCATTTTGAAGCTCATCTAGTAAGCCATAGTAGAGCACATTGGAATATTTTCTAAAATTATTAGGGTATTTTCCGGAAATGGCGATAGCAATGTCATCTGCATACTTTGCATTTTGAAAACACAGTACTACTTCAAGTCTTTAAATGTTGTTTAAATTCGACACAACTGTAAAAATTACACTTTTCCAATCGGCCTGAGTCCAATTTTGATAGTCTTTTGCAAATCTTAGATTAGATAGGTTATTTTGACGCCTTCGTGCATAAAGTCCCATTTTTTACAGTCTTCTCTTCTCCGAAAAATTCTCTCCCTAATATTAACTCCATGTTGATTGGCACTTTCTCTTGGCTTAATAATGCTGTCTTCTCGCGACGCCGTGCAGTTCTTTTACTCCGTTTGCAAGCCTCTGACTTCAATATGGAAATGTTCTTACTTAGATGACGCTACAGTCCGGGCTAGACCTAGGCCTCAACCAAAAAGCCTCTCCAGTTAGCGCGACCTTTGGCTAACTGCCTCTTCTTACGCACTCCAAGTTGGTCCAGGTTCTCTTCCACTTGTGCGAGCCACCTAAGGCGAAGTTTTCCTCTACTGCGTTGTCCCTCCACGCTATTCGCTCCATATGTCTTAGGTCGATGTCGCTGTAGAGCTCATAGAGTGCGCTGTTAAATCTCCTCTTGTCGATGTTGTGTATCCTTTCTTGTTGACAGCATACACTTGGTCTTGCTCTCATTCACAGCTAGATCCATTTTTGCCGCTTCTGTTCCAATAAACGCAAACGCAGCAGTGACAACTCGCTGTGTTCTGCCTGTATGCAAGTAATTGCGCAGACTTTTGGAAAATTGGCTTGTGCCTTTCACACGGTCCTTTCAAGTATGATGTTGAAAAAATCACATGACAGCGCGTTATCTTGTCTAAAACAGTTTTTAACATCAAAGGTCTCAGTAAGACCGTTACCAACCTTGATGGAGCAGCGAGATTCTCCATCGTCATTCTGCACAAACTGACGTATTTGTCAGGGATGCCAAAACTAGACATGGATATGTATAGCTAGTCCCTCTAAATGCTGTCATATGCGGCCATAAAACCGATGAAAAAATGGTGGGTATCGATCTGGACTTCTTGGGTTTTTTCCACGATCTGCCATAGTATGAATATTTGCTCAGTTGTGTACTTATCGGGCCTAAAACCACACTTATAGGAGTTCGTTGACAAATGGTTTTAGGCATTCACACAGTATAGCCGACAGTATCTTGTATGCAATGTTAATAAGACTGATGCCTCTATAGTTGACGCAGTTTAAAGGGTTTCCTTTCTTATGGATCCGGCAAACGATGCTTAGATTCCATTCATCAGGCATACTTTCCTGCGACCAAATCTTGGAAATGAGTTGGTGTCTGCTCTCCACCAAGTCACTTCCGCTGCCTTAAATACCACGCCTCGTAGGCCATCCGGTCCAGCACCCATTTTGGACTTGAGTTTGGGTATTGCTATCTTCACTTCATTATGGTCGGGTGGACGGACGTTTTGGTGTTCATCATCCAGGTTGAATGGGTCGTTCTGTCGGACAGCAGAGTTCGGGTCGTCGTCGCCGTTTAACACTCTACCAAAGTGGTTTTTCCATGTGTGGAGCACCGAACTACCTTGTACCGAACTTTCCTTGTCCATCTCTACAGGTCTCTGTTCGGGTCTTGTTACCTTGGTACGTTCTTTTTACCTTATGCTGAAACTACCGAACATTGTTGGAGTAGAAACTCTCTAATTCCTCGATCGCACGCTGCTCATGATCTTTTTGTTTTTTTGGTGACCTGGTGATCTAGAACGATCTTAACGTCATACATAGGACATTGCTCATATGTATGTCTTTTCAAGGAGCTCATAAAAACACTCTTTGATAGCATCACCTCTTTCCTCTGTGGGGGCATGAGCGCATATTAGGCTAATGTTGGCGAATTTAGCATTGATGCCGATTGTTATAAGGCGTTCACTGATGTGTCTAAACTCAAGAGTTCATGCCCAGCAATCTCTAGCAATCACCGTAGTATATGTCATAGTTTTTCATCCTTCTTTTGACGCGCATCTCAACGCACTTTCTGAATGGTGGAGATATCTGTCTTATAATATGGTCTATGGCCTCCGCTAAATGTTCGGCTGCATGTGGCCTGTTCATGGTCCGAACATTCCACGTGCAGATCGGAACGTCGTTGTCCTTTTTCCATTTTGCAGGGTCGGATCGTTAATCCGTCCTTTACCGACGATTGTAGTTGTTTCGGAACTAATAATTTTTTTCCGTGGTAGGGAAGTTACCCCTACGCACAACCTCCAGCTTGGAGGACCAGTTTCCTTTTATACCATTATCTATTATCTTTTTTATCCGATTCAGACTGACATACTAGAATTTATGTATACTACGTTACGAATGCGACAGAATTGCACTCGGTAGCTGCGCAGGGATTTGAACTCACTTCTGTTAACAGAAGTATGCATGTTTTTCAAAGCTTCCCTTCTGAATTCGTTCAGGTATTCAACTGACACATAAGTTCTTTTTGAAATTGTGACGATCTCGTTGCATGCATTGTACAGTAACATATTCAATCACAAGTTCCTAGTACCAAGTCTTAGTCCAAGGAAGGACGACGCCTATCTTCGAGAAAAATTGTATACCTACTCCTTCTGTCAAAGATACAATGAAATACTTTCCTCCATATATCCTTTACCATCACATAGAAATATCGAATGAAAACTAAAAAAAAGAAATACTAGAAACAAATGGTTAGGTAATCGTTTCAAATTAATCATCCATTCAAAGATTCCACTCAAGTGTATCACCCTCTCTAATCGAGCTCTTTGTTGGTCTTGTACCTAAAGGCATTTCAAGTCCATCGAATTGAGATATCCTTTCAAAAAGGAAATTCACTTGTTTCCATTAAAAAGAGAAAAAAAAATCCAAAATGCAATCCCTTTTCGTATCTTGCACAACAAATGCCCAATCCCCGAGTGACAGGCTAATTTTTCAAGATGTAATTATTTTCTTTTTCTTCTTCTGTTGGTTATTTCCCTAGCATCGTCATCATCATCATCATCATTATCATCATGGAAGAGCGTCTCTTTCCGTCTGGGAAAGTTAGAAAAATCCCCTACAAAAATTAGATTGAGATATCTCGCGCGCAATGAACAACACAGCGGAGGAGCGGTGCATCTTCATTTGATTGGGTCACAAGATTAATTGCCCGAGGAAATTGTTAATTAAATTATCATCCCGACAGACAGTCGGCGGGTGAGCTAGACACCAACACAAACCGACACACTTGACGCACTCTGTGTGTATACATAGATCTTGGCATCCCTTTGCTAATGGGCCAAATCATTTGCTTAAGATGTCAAGTGGATTTGAAATTTTTCCTCAATTTTTCTCCTTTTTTTGTTTTTCGTATGCTTCATTCTCATTTTTCTTTTGTAGGTACCACTTGTTCTTCGTCAAATGAAATAGATTTCCGCCATTTTGTCCAGAACGCGTTCGGGACGCCCCATGATGATGGTGACGCGAGCGGCGCATAGCACCAGCACCAGCACCAGCTTAAAGGAAAACACATCCTCATTTTCGAACGTCAACCATTCACATCCCTTTTTTCCTTTTTGTGTTTTTTTTTTTGTTTTATTTGTTGTTGTTGCTGCTGCTTGCTGGTTTGCCTTTTGCTGGTGTTTGCTTTGCTTTAGTTCTCGTTTCATGGCATGCCATCGTTGTCGTGGTCGTCGTCGACGTCGACGTCGTTGTTGCTCCTTTTTCCCAATGCCATCACAAAAATGTCAGAATAAAATCCATCAAAAGGAAGCGAAGTGGTTGGTGCTCTGCACAGGCACACAATGAAGACGACACGGAGCTCTGAGTGAAAAAAGAAGACGGAGCGAGCGAAAAGCAGTTCCACCCCTTTCCATTGTTTTGCACATCAAGAAAGTTGACTGCCACACTGGCACACTGGTGCTGCTGCTGCTGCTGCTTCTGCTGGTGGCTGGTTTGTTGCTGGTAAAACGAAGTTGACTGGTGTGTTGGGTTGTATGCTATGTTGACATGTCACTACGATAGGGAACGCAAAGTTATTCCTGGCTTTACTCCTCCTCCTGCTGGTATGATTTGGACGTTATGATGATGATGACCGGTGAAATGTACGGATGGTCGTACTACCTTATTGCGTATGTCATCCAAATGGGTTTTGGACAATAGTTGTGTTCATAGTAATGAGCGAAGTTGTGTTGGAACTCAAACTATGAGATATGTTCTAAAGTTTAGGTTGGAAAAGGTTTAGAATATTAAAGGATACTCAAGGGATCTGTTTTGAACCATTACCAATGGTTAATAATACCACAGACCACTTTCACGAGGTTCAGCAAATCGATTAAAGGTTACAATGCAATTTTATAAAAAGAGGCATCTATCCAACATTTCAGGAGTCCGTATTGATCGTCTCTTGGTAATGAGATATTTTCTTAACAGCTTGGGAAAGTCTAAGCTTAAATCAAAAATTAAACTGCGACAGGAGGTCCAACTTTTTACGATCGCTGGAGTTTTGCTGGAGGCTTGCATCAAAATTCCCTAAGGTACGCTCACGATTGACGTAAATGAAAAGCGTTTCACATGAGCCAATACGAAAAGTGAAACCTTCCTCAACATTCTCTTAAAGATAACATCTGGCATGGTCCAACCAAGATCTTTCAATCCCAGCCCCAGTTAGACCGAAACACGATTGTATCAGCCAAACGATCGGTTATGCCAGAAGACTTGCTCTAACGAACTGGAAACAACATGAATCACTTTGGCACAAAAGTCTTCAAGGACATAAAGTTTGGTACTTAGACTGGCTTCCGTCCTGGCACTTAACGAACTTCCGTCCTGTGAAGAGACTCTGTCTGAGACAAGACACCTTTCTTCTCTTCTCGATCCCGGGCACGCTGCTTCCAGTTGTATAGACCAAGTGCTCTGGCATCCGGCATACATAAGGTTTGGCACTTAGAAATATGAAGCTAAAAGACTTCAAGGGGATAACGTCAAGTTAAATTTAATCGTCTGAAAAGGTGCAGTTTTGATTTCGTAAGAGCTCGGTAACTTTAATGCGAGATTCTCTTAAAACATCCTAGAAGTAGCACCGCAACACTAGCGGATGATGCCTCGAAGAGCAAGGACTGTCCCGAGACCAAGAAGTCACATACCTTCCTACCCCCCATTCGGATACCACTTGGGCGATACTCTAGTTTAGGAGAATACGGAATGCCTTCCTAAAGAGGGTCGCTAAAACCTCCTTTTTCTTTACGTAAGGAAATAAACTGATGGCGAATACAAAAGTACCGAAGATGCAGCAACTGAAAGATGCTCGGCTGAGACATATACATAGATTAGATCTGTTCCACTTCTACAAATCTTTAAACAAGAGAATTCTGGTTCTGAATCACTAAAGATCAGAATGATGGACTACGAGTGGATGCCCACTTTGCACCTCAGATGCACTACAAATGAAATCAGCTTCTTCTATCGAAGACTCGAGGTCCGTAGACAAACCTTCGTAATAGGGACGAAGAAGGGACCAGCGGCACTGTGGTCACCCAAGGCTCTAGCACCAGCCCGGAGACAGCACTCAATGGAAATAATCAAAGAAATCTGTATGTTTGTACATATATCTTAGGTGACACTAAATCTTTTTTGGTCGAGTCTTAGCTTATCTGAAATTGTCCTAATGTTCCTGATGATCTTGCATCCATGGACATGCTTGGATTAAAGGACATTGGCGAGAACAAATTAAAGCAAAAAATGGAATTAATCAAAGAAGGCATTGAACTCTTTATAAGTAAGCTTTAACCACCTCATTTCAAACATGAGGCTCAAGGTGAACCAAGAAATGATTTCAGTGAGAATATGAACCCTCTGAGACAAGCCCTAAAAGCCTTTTGAAGTTTTAGAAACTCCTGAGTGTGTTTTGCTCGAAAGCACAGACAGATCTCGTATCAATCTTTAGCTTAATGCTACGTTTCACACATTCAACCAGTACACACTTGACAGTATAATTCAGGAAGAAATACAAAAGATCTTTCTGATGTTGATCGTCCTGATAAGTTCCTGATGATTTAGAGGTCCGAGCATCTATCTATATTGCTGTCTTGTCATAGAGAGCCAGCTGGGAACTAACTTAAATCATCCGACTCAATGCAATGTTTTTCATCCTACCTTCTTCTATTTCAAGATCCGAGGTCATCGATACCAGTAAGATTGGATTACAAAACTTCTTCTGTTACGCGTCACCGGATATCTTGTGTTTGGTTCTCAAAAAAAAAACAAAAATGACTTAGAAACTAAATCATTGAAACAGATCACTATAGCACCCGGATTAAGTCTAATCAGCGATATACATTAATCACAATCAAAAATTCCACTCCCATATGCCCAAAAATTCCGCATTCAAATGTTCACGATGATAAAGTCCAATCAATGTGATACAAGCAAAGTAAAAACCCGACTATCCAATGCAACATATTTTGCCCTTCAATATCTTTCCGCAGAAATCCAATCCACAGCCGTGTATCCAAGAGAGATTCCTTTCATCGCTAAATCCTGTGCTGCTGCTGGCTTGAAGTGCACAATGTCGTCCATCAGCAGACACAATAGCGACAGTAAAGCACGATTTTCGGCATCGTCCTTTGTGTGTGCTGTACCCTTACTACGGGTGATCGACGAAGAATGAAACGATCGCAGTTGTTGTCGTCGTCGTTGTCGTTTTCGTTGTTGTCGTTTTAGTTTAGTTCCAACAACAATTGCTGGATGAGCAGATGAAACGCGTCTCGCAGTAAATATCCACCCGAGCAAGGTGCATAACTCACTGGATGGCGGCGCGGTATAATTTATTGAAAAAGATCCTGAAACCTGGCGATTGTTTTGATGATGGAAACAGGTAGTAACCATTCTCCCACTCCTCACCCACTCGCTGCTTATTAGTGTCAATGCCTTGGGATGGTCGTTCTGCGTCCAGTAGAATTATCACCAAAGGCTTCCATTTGGACTGGTCTCCTTGGTGAGTTTTAATAAGATGCGCATTCTCAAGACCAACAAAAAAAAAACAAAAAAAAAAAAAAACCCTCATCCGAATGTTTAATTAAGTGATGATGACTATCTCGGTGCGGCTGCGAATGCGAATGCGAGAATATGCAACACGACTGTGCGATTGTGCTGAGAGAGATGGCTTCTGTTGGGAGTGTGCAATTAATTCGCGGGATTCGCCACTGAAAATCAATTTTCATCCCAATTTTCGTTGTTAAAAGTTAAATTCCATTGGACTACTGAAACAGAAGACGATTTATCAATAGCGAGAGATCTACGCACGACGACTGTTGGGCCAGTGGTTGTTGGGGAACTGAAAGGGCAGTTTTGTTCGGAATTACAGGATTCACACTTGCTTTTGTCTTTCCATCCATTGGCCACAACTTCAAGCTTGTTGGTAATGATCGGTCCTTTGATATTTGAAATAAAGTTTCGCTCTAAAGTCAGACACGTTTCAGTTTATTCCACAATGGAAGCAATTGTATTAATGTTAAAATGAGCCGATTGAGAGGTCTAGAGAAACCTTTAAAATATTGCAACTCACAGACCTAGAACGTATTGGGAATCACGAGAGACGGCCTGGTGCAGAATTCTGGAAGAAATCGCATGATTTCGAAAAAAAGACAGCTCGATTGGAGTTCCAAAAGAGTAAGTACTCAGGCCTGTACTTTTTACTATTTTTTAAAGTGTTTACTTGCTCCATTATACAGTTACTATTTGAGATGAAAATTGTACTACTATAATAAAATACTGAAGGCATTAAAATATCTCGGTGTTTCTGATTAGTAACAGAACATCATGTAGGATGGCATCAAATATCTTCCTGAATATCCTGAGTAGATACCTACTGAATACCGGATTAAAGACACTTTTACTACCGAAAGTACCAATCATAAAGTGTTTGGCAGTTCGCAAAGTATCTGCTGCTACATTCATCGGTTAAGCCTTACTTAAACATACTCAAAGAGAGAAAGAAGAGGTAATTTGTCATGAAATGGCAATAGTTGTACAAATAGCTATTAGCTAGGAAGTAATACACACCGCATACAGTAGCGCCCTACTTACTTACATTACGGGCTCCTGACCCGTAAAGAGACTTTGCCTGAGATACGGCACCCTTCCACACTCTTCTCGTACTCCCGGGTATGCTGCTTCCAGTTTTCTAGACCAAGCACACTGGTGTCCTATAGCTTGATCCTTAAAGCGGAGGTTTACTCTTCCTTGTCGTCTCGAACCTGAAGACTGTTATTCGAAGATCCTCGTTAGCATTATTGTCCATTCGCTCAATTTGACCGAGCCAGTCCAATCGACGTGTTTTGGGTTTTTGGACTACATCCACATCTTGGTACAGCTCATAGAATTCGCAGTTGTATCTTCTCCTCTATTCGCCCTTCTCGCATCCGGGGCCGAATATTCGACGAAGAATTTTTCTGTCTAAAGTGTTCTGTATTCTATCTGCACTGCTTTCCTGCTTTCGTCTAGCACTCGGCTCCATACAGCCGTGTTAAGGCTAGTCCTGCGCACTATCTGTCCCAGCAGAGATTGACGAAATCACATGATAGCGCATCTCCTTGCCGAAATCCGGTACGTCTTTGAAATAGTTCGGAGGAACTGTTTCCGAATTGTACGTTGCACCGGGTGTTTTCCAGCATTACGCGGCACAGCTGGATCAGACGATGAATGTTACCATATTTGGCTTTGAAGTCGATGAAGATGATGAGTCTGGACTTGAAATGCGTTGGTTGGGTTTGAAGCCAGTGGTGGCTGGCACCCTATGGTGGTCCCGGCTACATTTTTGATGATGTCGCCATACTGTTTCCACAGATTGTTGGCCTTTTGTGGACGGTGAATCCACAGCGAAAAGTCTCTCGCTCAGGCGCTGTCTGTGGGCTCTGGCTACTCCAGTCGTGCTAAGGCTTCTGACTTTGAATTTCATTTTCTGGCTGGTTTGCTGCTTTTTCTAGTTAGATAGTAGAACTCTGAATTTAGCTGCAACAAGAAAATAGTCAGAGTCGATGTTTGCCCCTCCGTAAGTTTGTACCTATATATTCAGAATATTGGATGCGTGCCTCGCATCTATTAGCACGTGGTCGAATTGGTTGGCGGTTCGACCATCTGGAGAGAGCCTGTTTGCTGTGTGGATTCGTAGTCTTGTGGAACAATGGCTCTAACATAGCGGCCAACGCCATCGATCGATGTTGCCATTCTGGTATCAGGAAAGTTCTTCGTCGTAATCAGTGAAATTCTCAACCATGCGCTTCTATTAGTGAGTAACTATGTCTAAAGTCGGGGACTGGAAGTAAACCTAGCGAAAACCAAGGAAAAGGTCAATACCCGAGGTATACCCGATACCAATAGACTTAGACCAAGGGAAGCAGGACTATGGTTAGCTAAACCCTATGGTCATGCCTCAATTCTGAATTCGTGGATTATATCGAAATTATCTCAGAAGGTTACCCTCTGTTTGGTACCGGGTCATATGGATATCCCAGGTAACGAAAAAGCGGGTGAACTAGCTAGGGCAGGATCACATCTTAACTCCTCGCAGGCCCTTCCTGAGGCTAGGACACCGCTTAGCACTTTGAACAGGGAAATAGATATCGAATCCAACGAGGAGGCTAACAGGTGATGATATCTATTACATACATGTGCTACAGTCAAATCGCTATGGCCAATCTATGACAAAAAGAGGAATATTCGGACAGCTGTTAGTGTCGTGAAAGGACACTGCGTCATACCCAATAATGGAACACGGCTAGGACTACCCCGTAATAACTTCTGTAGAAACAAAGTGGAAATAAAATCTATTTGTCACTTGCTATGTGATTGTTCAGCACTAGGTATAAAAAGGAATGACTTTTGTGAGCTTTTTCCTTTTGGAACTCGACGATCTATTAGAATCATACCCGTATCTGGGTGATTTAGTTCAGCCGTTGAAGACTGAAATAAGGTTCTCAGGGGTCTTAAATTTGGGCACAATGAACTGATTCAGTGCTGGTATTTGGACAATTAAGATAAAAAGGAATGTTAGAAAAGGCACAACCAGTGTTGCCAGAGACTTTTCAATAGTTTTCCCTAAATGAACGTCAAAAAATCCCTAGAAATCCGTAGTGAAAAATAATTTTGACAAAAAAGAACGAAGTGAGCAAGAATCAAGTAAAAGAATAAGAATGTACGCAGAAACGTTTTTTATGCTGAGTACCTGGTCACTGCCATACAGAGAGGAACGCAAGGGCCGATGTATTGGCCAAAAAAGTAGCAGATGTCCTACAAAATGATGCAATTAGATGCATAAAAAACCAAGCTGCATGCCCAAAAGAATTGTTCTCGATAGGATCATCAACATGGCTGACCTAAGATGGTCCAATTTAAGAGGATGTCTAAGGCCTTGTGACTAGTGTTAGGTAAGAAATAAAGTGCACGACTGGGTCGTACGTACTTGCACCTTAATGCTATAAGTTTATAATCGTATAAGCACTAAAATTCAAGTTTTTTGTTTTTCAAGCCATCCTAAAGTGGGCGTGGCCATATATGATGTTAAGGTGAATTGTAGAGATTTTCAAAGCCTATGAACTATGTTTTAACAATTTTTTTGATTTCTAGTAAAAATTTTGAAAAAAGTAAAATTTTTGGAAAGTGACCCACCTCAAATATTAATTTTAAGCCCAATTGCTGAAGAAATGGCCGATATACACCCAATTCGTAAAATTACCGTTATACGCATTTTTCGCGCAAAACGTGCTATACCACCTAGTAGTATATGCCCAAACTAACTCACATATGAAATTTTATCAAAATCGTTAGAGCCGTTTTCGAGAAAATCCATTTTTAGTGAAATCGGCCTTAAGTAAAGTACCCTTAATTTTGAGGTTAGAACGAAAATTCCTCTAGGGATCATTCCACAGACCCCAGATATGAAGTTTGAAGCAAATCCGTCCACCCGTTTAGGCTCCAGTCGAATATACAGACAAGTATGTCAAGTTTGATTAAAATCTCGAGTTCGAAATTTTTCACGAAACCAATACTTGCCCTATAGGTATAGGTGCAAGTAAAAATCTGGAAAAGTTATAAAACTAAGCAGATCACTGAAATAGTTATAGGAATTCTATCGGGTCATTGCCTAACCTTTGCATAAATCATTGCAAAGCGAGTGACTTATGTATGTATGTATCTCCAAAGGACACTATCTTATCGGTAGTTCAATAGCTTTAAAAGAAGGGGTAAAACTACACCACCTTGTGATGTGCCATAGCAATAAAACAAATACCAAAAAGCAAGTACCTAAAGAAGGACCTTTGATGAACTTATCCATTTACATTAATCTACACTTAACGTGTAATTACATACATTACATATGTAGCTATCTACATATTGCAAATAATAATACAGATCAGTGATAAGCATAACAACATTCTGACGTCTTCTCTACAAAATCCACAGGCAAACAACCTCACAGAAAGTTAATAATTTTATGCATGATTAATCGTTTGCAAATAGGCGGCAACCAAAACAACAGTCCCATGTGTATACAAGTCTTATGAAACAATCAGTAACAACACCTCGCCATTGTGCGCCATTGGATACAACAATCCCGAGAGAAAAAAAAACAACCATTCCCACAAAACTAGAAGGCGGCTGCTGCTGCTGCTGCTGCTGCAGTAGCAACAAGTACTCTCCTCTGTGCCGTGTAAGAGTGCCGTACACACAAATGTATTTGCTTTCTATACATCCACTACCATGCCGCCTTCATCTCGCCCCCCCCCCCCCCCCCCCGGACAATTTTAATTTTCTCGAATAAACAAAAACCCGAACAAACTGATCGCATTTAATTAGCAAATCGTATATAATTAATTAACTGGTTCAACACAGCCACCATCGGGTTACCTTGTATCCGGAAGATACACATGTATCTACATGCGTCAGACAAGCGCGCGTTTAACGCAATTTTTCTACCGGAAATTTCGACAGTAGAGACCGAAAAAAAAACCGAATAAATAAAATTCCAAAGCATCTCATACCAAAAAACCCAAATGACAAGCGAATTTGATTGGTTCGGATAGTTAATTCGAAAATTTATGCGCATTAGGCAGACGACGAAGTTGATTTGTTTGGTCTACTCAATTGGTTTGATCTGTCTCGCGTTCTCCCTCTCTTTCTGTCTTTCGTTTGTTTCTGTGGCGGCGGAGCTCTCTAATGATGGAATGCAGTATGGGTAAGCAATGTTAATGAAAAAAAAAAAAAAAAATGATTTGACGCCCCAATGCATTGCAAACGCCCCCAATTACGCGCGAGCGGTGAAACTTCAAACAACGTGTGTATACCCCAGACAACGACGACGACGACGGGTTTGACGTCGTCGACATCGAGGCAGCTCAAAATTGTTTAGGTGTCGCGGCAAAATAAAATTTCGATCTCTATCGAGAATTGATGTGAATCTTCTTGTTTTATCTTTTTTGTGGTTCGGGTTTTTCTTTCTCACAGATAAGTGTTTACTTTTCGATTTCCGAAAAGAAACTCGAACTCGATATCGATGAGATATTAGGTGATACTGAGGAGAACGTTTTCGATCAAAGAAAGATGAAAGTAAGCCAGATTGCCTTTTGATTTTCGATTCACCGATATTATTGTGTATGGCCAGTAAAAATATGATTGCAATGATATTCTGTACGCAAGAGAACGAGATACTAGCCAGACAATTGGTATCTATGTATCTCATAAAATTATACTTTATTAACTGAGCACTTACGAAGTGTTTAAAAATATCTTTGAACCAGAGTTCATTAATATTTTTAAGGGAATATCCGTTTTGCTTCCACAGAAAAATGTATCTTTATAGCAAAATCAATTTCACATAAAAGTCTTTGAAGTTTATCCAACACAAGCATAACAGGTTATAATTTGAAGACAAGTAACGATCCATCAGATCAACATTGACACAATTTAAAAAAGTATTTGTTTTGATCCACAAATAGACGTTCCACATGAAAGGCAGTAGATCTGCTGCTGACTTTAAATTGTTTGGAAATGGATACTTCCTTAAGGTAAGGATAAATTCGCTTCTTGACACGGTTGCCAAGAACGAAGCAACTGGTACCGTTCATGAGAAAGACACATAGGACAAAATCAAGTCGCCCTGGTGGACAAGCGCTCCTCCGATAGCAAGAAGCGTGGGGTAACATTTTGCGAAATCCTGGAAGACCTGTGCCATGTTTTGACTCCGCCGAGTTGGTCAGGGGTTATCGGGTAATTAGGTGCGAGGACCAGTTTTCCAAGGACTTCATCAGCGAGGTTGAGGCTTGAAGCTGAAGCTTATTCCCGCTAAGGATATCCCCAGGAGACCTAGGGCCCGCATCTGTCTTCCCAATATGCAGATTGATGGGGGAAGGCTTCTCCTGCAAATACTGTTTTTATATCCTTAGTTTACATGAATGATGGTAGATCAGCACCGCCTGAGGAGGTACATACGACAGTTAACATAAACGATCACAACGAAAAAGGACAATCAGCTTCTGGGCAGCGACGCGAATGCTAGGGATCCATTATGGGGTAGCTCTGAAATAAACGAACGCGGTGAGTTTGTAACGTGGGTAACACGCCAACTTCTGTTTTCCCTAGGGCGGAGAAATTCAGAGGGAGAACAACGATAACCTTAGGGTAGAAAACTGGTGGGTATCCGATCGTCTGTTTTTTTCCGATCACAGATGGAACTTATACTATGTGTGCCTCGAGGTTGAGGCTCCTACGTCATTTAGAAACTTGGTCAGGTTATTAAATTAAAACTCCATAGAATACCCAACTTGAAAATAGAATCAGCTGGGGAACTAAATACTAAAATTAGGACCCTAGAAATGGTCATGGGTGTGGCTTTTAAGGTTTCGAGTCCTATCAAATACAGCAAGAAAAAAATCCCTCCTTGGTTGAAGAAAATCCCTTGGTGGAGTGGAATCAAGCTATCGCGGATGCCAGAGCACCTGGTCTAGACAACTGGAAGCAGCGTTCAAAGACCAAGCGATTAAAAATTAGAAGCAACGTGCCCAGGACCAACCAGGATGGTAGACGGCCATGTCTCAACCACTTAGGTATCACTTGCAATGGAGTGCCAAATGAAAACATTATTGTTGTCAAAAAGGACTTGAATGGTGACGGAGTTGTGGATTTCTACAATATTAATCAGCTTCTCATAGGTGGCGTCATTTTCGGGCATAAAGCCTGCAGCAGCAATAGTATGTCGAATGACACATCGCGTGGATCGTTTTAAAATACATTAGTAAGCTGATTGCCTGCTGATTGCCACCTATAGTAAGTGTTGACGGTACTCACCCCATCTAACATTATAGAAAATATGTGAAACAAGTCGTTCGTAAGGTCTTAAAGTTTGGCCAACAAATTTAAGACCGAGGATCACTAATTGCTGCATTTAAAACAAACTTCTATAGTAGCCCAAGTTGTTGCCAAAGCAAGTTGAAGGAAGAATATGAAAATATGAAACAAAACGTATGATACCCTATCATCCTTCTTATGCAGCTCTCATAAAGTGAGTGTGGCCGCATTACATTTTTATTTTTTGATTTACAAAGATAACTTCGAACGTTTGAAAATGTTAAATGCAAGATTGCATAAAAATCGTTTTTTTTTCTATAAAAACGCCCCCAAAAAGTGGGTGTGGCCACATGTATAAAGACGATCAATTGTTTTGTAGAAGATCCTTAAAAGTATCCTATTCCAGCCACAGTACCGAAAATGAGACCAAAGAAATTACATTTTCAACAAAATTTAACAAATTATGTAAGTCAAAGGAATCGCACAATATTTCCGACGATAATCGTCAATAAATTTATGAATGACAAAGCCTTCATCCTTTACTACTCATCTTTATGAGCAAATAAGAGTAATAAAATATAAGGTATTCCCATTAACAATGTCACTTTGGAAATGCTTTATATTCTCAAAAACACAAATTAACATTTGTTAACGTCAGCAGCAGCAGGATGCCGGTCGATGCGGTCCATTAAATTAATATTGCATCCTTACGCCCAATTTTATGACTCTCTGCTAGACGTCCTTTCCTCGAAATCATATTTTCATAATTTACCCGAAAACCAGTATCGAAATGCATGTGTCCTACCAGCAGTTTTTCATTGCTCTTTTTTTTTTTTTTCATAATTCATCTCAAAAGGACACAATTTACGACATACGGCTGAAATGATGAAAGGAATGAAGAATGATGGTAATGGCAGACATCCTGCAAAGTCAAAAATGTTGTGCAATCAACGGGCCACAGCACACATGTCCCACTGTGTGATCCTTCAAAACGTGATGCAGTGTCAACTGTGAATTAAAAAGGACAACAGTGCGTATCGCTTTCTTTTTGTTTTACAAATAGAAAAGCAGAAAAAAAAACATTTTGATCTATTTTCGTTAAAGAGAAAGTGCATGAAAATATGTTTTTTTTTTTTGTTTAAACGAAAAGATAAAAGCAGAAAAAAAAAATTTTCCTTCATCATCTGTAAGATACTCGGGGACAGATATGAATATAATACACAGGGACTCCTTTCTAAAAACGTCCGTCTGTTGGTAGTAAATCACTCAGTTTTTGACATTTTTAAAGTGCGTGACATTGTTTTATTACGTGTGCGTGTATAGTATCATCATCGATCGACGACAACGAAGACGGAGACGAAGACGAAGACGAGGACAGCAGCGAATGAGCAAAATACCAGGCGCTCTTACATAGCTGCCGCTCACCCTCTCTTGCTTATACCGTGAATTTGGTATGAATTTCGGTTTTATGATGATGTGTTTAGTGCGTTTCAAGGGTGTAATGTATATTTTATGGATTTTTGATATCGAAAGAGACAATTTACTAAATACATACACATCCATATGTGTATATAGTTCTTAAAGTGTTTGGTGTTATTGGCACAAGGACTCACTCATTTGAGAGAGGGGTGGTGCCGCCTTCGATAAAAGAATAAATATAGAAATCGTTTAGTTCTGGCGATCGTTTACGGTTAAGGGAATGCATTGATTTATTGAACAATTTTTTTACGACTTTTCCAAGAGAACTTTCGAAAGAAATTTCCTGAAAAGAAAGTGATAAATTTTGAATTTCTTTTAAGTTGCAATTCATTGAACTCTAACAACGAATTGGAGTTCAAAAACTACCAACGGACTGTGTTGACAATTCAACTGAGTTTGGGAATGGTATTCGTTTTATTCTGTAGATTATTGTTTAAATCCCAAGAAATTTATGAAAGCGTTCTGGGCACTGCTAAGTCCTTATAAACCGAAACTAGATCGATTCAAACTTGGACAATAGTCTGAAACAGTCCTTTTCATAAAAAGTCAATATACTTTTGAGCTGAAAACGTTATACCTACATATGCACATTTGCATTATGCACGCATATGTAAATATGTACCAACATCTGTTGTAAACTCAAAATTGGTCTTGGCATAGAGACCTTGCCACACGCTACACTAAACACGCGTTGGCTGTTAAATGCCACATATCGCGCGACAAAGTTGCCCATGCTCTAGATCATCCGATTGTAGTTCTTTTGGTTCAACCCTTTTGTCCTGTGTTGAACGTTTCACCCAGAAAGTCAAGGGAAAGCCGTAATTTGTGACTTTTACCTAAATTTCGGGACTTGAACTGAGTAGGCAATTTTTGTTGATACCGTTTTTCATGCAAAGTGAATCTCTTAATCCGTGCTCAACACGCGTTGGCTCCTAAATGCCACATACAGCGCAACAAAGTTGCCCATGCTCTAGGTCATCCGATTGTAGTTCTTTTGGTTCAACCCTTTTGTCCTGTGTTGAACGTTTCACCCAGAAAGTCAAGGGAAAGCCGTAATTTGTGACTTTTACCTAAATTTCGGGACTTGAACTGAGTAGGCAATTTTTGTTGATACCGTTTTTCATGCAAAGTGAATCTCTTAATCCGTGCTCAACACGCGTTGGCTCCTAAATGCCACATATCGCGCAATAAAGTTGCCCATGCTCTAGGTCATCCGATTGTAGTTCTTTTGGTTCAACCCTTTTGTTTTGTGTTGCCCATTTCACGCAGAAAATCAAGGGAAAGCCATAATTTGTGACTTTTACCTAAATTTCGGGACTTGAACTGAGTAGGCAATTTTTGTTGATACCGTTTTTCATGCAAAGTGAATCTCTTAATCCGTGCTCAACACGCGTTGGCTCCTAAATGCCACATACAGCGCAACAAAGTTGCCCATGCTCTAGGTCATCCGATTGTAGTTCTTTTGGTTCAACCCTTTTGTCCTGTGTTGAACGTTTCACCCAGAAAGTCAAGGGAAAGCCGTAATTTGTGACTTTTACCTAAATTTCGGGACTTGAACTGAGTAGGCAATTTTTGTTGATACCGTTTTTCATGCAAAGTGAATCTCTTAATCCGTGCTCAACACGCGTTGGCTCCTAAATGCCACATATCGCGCAACAAAGTTGCCCATGCTCTAGATCATCCGATTGTAGTTCTTTTGGTTCAACCCTTTTGCTTTGTGTTTCCCATTTCACCCAGAAAATCAAGGGAAAGCCATAATTTGTGACTTTTACCTAAATTTCGGGACTTGAACTGAGTAGGCAATTTTTGTTGATAGCGTTTTTCAAGCAAAAAGAATCTCTTAATCCGTGCTCAACACGCGTTGGCTCCTAAATGCCAGATATCGCGCAACAATGCTGCCCATGCTCTAGATCATCCGATTGTAGTTCTTTCGGTTCAACCCTTTTGTTCTGTGTTGCCCATTTCACCCAGAAAGTCAAGGGAAAGCCGTAATTTGTGACTTTTACCTAAATTTCGGGACTTGAACTGAGTAGGCAATTTTTGTTGATAGCGTTTTTCAAGCAAAGTGAATCTCTTAATCCGTGATCAACACGCGTTGGCTCCTAAATGCCACATATCGCGCAACAATGCTGCCCATGCTCTAGATCATCCGATTGTAGTTCTTTTGCTTCAACCCTTTTGTCCTGTATTGCCCGTTTCACCCGGAAAGTCAAGGGAAAGCCGTAATTTGTGACTTTTACCTAAATTTCGGGACTTGAACTGAGTAGGCAATTTTTGTTGATAGCGTTTTCAAGAATTCAAAGTGAATCTCTTAATCCGTGCTCAACACGCGATGGCTCCTAAATGCCACATATCGCGCAACAAAGTTGCCCATGCTCTAGATCATCCGATTGTAGTTCTTTTGGTTCAACCCTTTTGTTCTGTGTTGCCCATTTCACCAAGAAAGTCAAGGGAAAGCCGTAATTTGTGACTTTTACCTAAATTTCCGCACTTGAACAAAGTAGAGAATTTCTGTTGATAACGTTTTTCAAGCAAAGTGAATCTCTTAATCCGTGATCAACACGCGTTGGCTCCTAAATGCCACAAATCGCGCAACAATGCTGCCCATGCTCTAGATCATCCGATTGTAGTTCTTTTGCTTCAACCCTTTTGTCCTGTATTGCCCGTTTCACCCGGAAAGTCAAGGGAAAGCCGTAATTTGTGACTTTTACCTAAATTTCGGGACTTGAACTGAGTAGGCAATTTTTGTTGATAGCGTTTTCAAGAATTCAAAGTGAATCTCTTAATCCGTGATCAACACGCGTTGGCTCCTAAATGCCACATATCGCGCAACAATGCTGCCCATGCTCTAGATCATCCGATTGTAGTTCTTTAGGTTCAACCCTTTTGTTCTGTGTTGCCCATTTCACCCAGAAAGTCAAGGGAATGCCGTAATTTGTGACTTTTAAATAAATTACGGGACTTGAACTGAGTAGGCAATTTTTGTTGATAGCGTTTTCAAGAATTCAAAGTGAATCTCTTAATCCGTGCTCAACACGCGATGGCTCCTAAATGCCACATATCGCGCAACAAGGTTGCCCATGCTCTAGATCATCCGATTGTAGTTCTTTTGGTTCAACCCTTTTGTTCTGTGTTGCCCATTTCACCAAGAAAGTCAAGGGAAAGCCGTAATTTGTGACTTTTACCTAAATTTCCGCACTTGAACAAAGTAGAGAATTTCTGTTGATAACGTTTTTCAAGCAAAGTGAATCTCTTAATCCGTGCTCAACACGCGTTGGCTCCTAAATGCCACATATCGCGCAACAATGCTGCCCATGCTCTAGATCATCCGATTGTAGTTCTTTTGGTTCAACCCTTTTGTCCTGTGTTGCCCGTTTCACCCAGAAAGTCAAGGGAAAGCCGTAATTTGTGACTTTTACCTAAATTTCGGGACTTGAACTGAGTAGGCAATTTTTGTTGATACCGTTTTACATGCAAAGTGAATCTCTTAATCCGTGCTCAACACGCGTTGGCTCCTAAATGCCACATATCGCGCAACAAAGTTGCCCATGCTCTAGATCATCCGATTGTAGTTCTTTTGGTTCAACCCTTTTGTTCTGTGTTGCCCATTTCACCCAGAAAGTCAAGGGAAAGCCGTAATTTGTGATTTTTACCTAAATTTCGGGACTTGAACAGAGTAGGCAATTTTTGTTGATAGCGTTTTTCATGCAAAGTGAATCTCTTAATCCGTGCTCAACTAAATGCCACATATCGCGCAACAATGCTGCCCATGCTCTAGATCATCCGATTGTAGTTCTTTAGGTTCAACCCTTTTGTTCTGTGTTGCCCATTTCACCCAGAAAGTCAAGGGAAAGCCGTAATTTGTGACTTTTACCTAAATTTCGGGACTTGAACTGAGTAGGCAATTTTTGTTGATAGCGTTTTTCATGCAAAGTGAATCTCTTAATCCGTGCTCAACACGCGTTGGCTCCTAAATGCCACATATCGCGCAACAATGCTGCCCATGCTCTAGATCATCCGATTGTAGTTCTTTTGGTTCAACCCTTTTGTTCTGTGTTGCCCATTTCACCAAGAAAGTCAAGGGAAAGCCGTAATTTGTGACTTTTACCTAAATTTCGGGACTTGAACTGAGTAGGCAATTTTTGTTGATAGCGTTTTTCATGCAAAGTGAATCTCTTAATCCGTGCTCAACACGCGTTGGCTCCTAAATGCCACATATCGCGCAACAATGCTGCCCATGCTCTAGATCATCCGATTGTAGTTCTTTCGGTTCAACCCTTTTGTCCTGTATTGCCCGTTTCACCCAGAAAGTCAAGGGAAAGCCGTAATTTGTGACTTTTACCTAAATTTCGGGACTTGAACTGAGTAGGCAATTTTTGTTGATACCGTTTTTCATGCAAAGTGAATCTCTTAATCCGTGCTCAACACGCGTTGGCTCCTAAATGCCACATACAGCGCAACAAAGTTGCCCATGCTCTAGGTCATCCGATTGTAGTTCTTTTTGTTCAACCCTTTTGTCCTGTGTTGAACGTTTCACCCAGAAAGTCAAGGGAAAGCCGTAATTTGTGACTTTTACCTAAATTTCCGCATTTGAACAAAGTAGAGAATTTCTGTTGATAGCGTTTTTCAAGCAAAGTGACTCCCTTAATCCGTGCTCAACACGCGTTGGCTCTTAAATGCCACATATCGTGCAACCTAGTTGCCCATGCTCTAGATCATCCGATTGTAGTTCTTTTGGTTCAACCCTTTTGTTCTGTGTTGCCCATTTCACCAAGAAAGTCAAGGGAAAGCCGTAATTTGTGACTTTTACCTAAATTTCCGCACTTGAACAAAGTAGAGAATTTCTGTTGATAACGTTTTTCAAGCAAAGTGACTCCCTTAATCCGTGCTCAACACGCGTTGGCTCTTAAATGCCACATATCGTGCAACCTAGTTGCCCATGCTCTAGATCATCCGATTGTAGTTCTTTTGGTTCAACCCTTTTGTTCTGTGTTGCCCATTTCACCCAGAAAGTCAAGGGAAAGCCGTAATTTGTGACTTTTACCTAAATTTCGGGACTTGAACTGAGTAGGCAATTTTTGTTGATACCGTTTTACATGCAAAGTGAATCTCTTAATCCGTGCTCAACACGCGTTGGCTCCTAAATGCCACATATCGCGCAACAAAGTTGCCCATGCTCTAGATCATCCGATTGTAGTTCTTTTGGTTCAACCCTTTTGTTCTGTGTTGCCCATTTCACCCAGAAAGTCAAGGGAAAGCCGTAATTTGTGATTTTTACCTAAATTTCGGGACTTGAACAGAGTAGGCAATTTTTGTTGATAGCGTTTTTCATGCAAAGTGAATCTCTTAATCCGTGCTCAACTAAATGCCACATATCGCGCAACAATGCTGCCCATGCTCTAGATCATCCGATTGTAGTTCTTTAGGTTCAACCCTTTTGTTCTGTGTTGCCCATTTCACCCAGAAAGTCAAATGAAAGCCGTAATTTGTGACTTTTACCTAAATTTCGGGACTTGAACTGAGTAGGCAATTTTTGTTGATAGCGTTTTTCATGCAAAGTGAATCTCTTAATCCGTGCTCAACACGCGTTGGCTCCTAAATGCCACATATCGCGCAACAATGCTGCCCATGCTCTAGATCATCCGATTGTAGTTCTTTTGGTTCAACCCTTTTGTTCTGTGTTGCCCATTTCACCAAGAAAGTCAAGGGAAAGCCGTAATTTGTGACTTTTACCTAAATTTCGGGACTTGAACTGAGTAGGCAATTTTTGTTGATACCGTTTTTCATGCAAAGTGAATCTCTTAATCCGTGCTCAACACGCGTTGGCTCCTAAATGCCACATATCGCGCAACAATGCTGCCCATGCTCTAGATCATCCGATTGTAGTTCTTTCGGTTCAACCCTTTTGTCCTGTATTGCCCGTTTCACCCAGAAAGTCAAGGGAAAGCCGTAATTTGTGACTTTTACCTAAATTTCGGGACTTGAACTGAGTAGGCAATTTTTGTTGATACCGTTTTTCATGCAAAGTGAATCTCTTAATCCGTGCTCAACACGAGTTATACAGAGCCATGTCTAGTTTTGGCATCCCTGCCAAACTCGTCAGATTGTGCAGAATGACGATAGAGAATTCTCGCTGCTCCATCAAGGTCGGTAACGATCTCACCGAGACCTTTGATGTCAAAAAAGGTTTTAGACAAGGTGATGCGCTGTCATGTGATTTTTTTAACATCGTTCTTGAAAGAATTGTGCGAAACTCACAAGCCAACACCGGAGGCACAATCTTTCAAAAGTCTGTGCAACTACTAGCGTATGCCGACGATATTGACATTATTGGAAGAACACAGCGGGCTGTCACCGGTGCGTTCGTTAGCATTGCAACGGAGGCTGCCAAAATGGGTTTAGCGGTAAACGAGGGCAAAACCAAGTATATACTTTCAACAAAAAGGGACACACAATATCGACGAATTGAACAGAACGTCACAGTCGACAACTATAACTTTGAGGTAGTAAGGGACTTTGTCTACTGCTCTGCTATCAATTCTGAAAATAACACCTCAGCAGAAATAAAACGAAGAATAACTCTTGCCAATCGCTGTTTCTTTGGGCTGAGAAGGCAATTGAGTAGTAAGGCCCTATCCCGAACAACTAAGGAGACTCTATATAAGACCTTGATCATCCCAGTCCTGCTTTATGGCGCTGAAGCTTGGACTTTATCAAAAGCGGATGAAGATATCCTCGGTCGTTTCGAAAGAAAAATTCTTCGCAAAATATTCGGTCCCGTTTGCGTTGACGGGCTTTGGAGGAGAAGATTCAACGACGAACTATACGAGCTGTACAGCGACATCGACCTAGTCAAAAAACTGCGCATTAGTCGTTTGAGATGGCTAGGACATGTAGAGCGAATGGACACCAGTGCTCCGGCCCGAAGAGTCTTCGAATCACACCCGGAGAGACAACGCAGCAGAGGAAGACCTCGCCTTAGGTGGCGCGCACAAGTTGAAGGGGACCTGAACAAGCTTGGAGTGCGCGACTGGAGGCAGTTAGCTAAGGACCGAGCTAACTGGAGAGGCTTGTTAGTTGAGGCCCAGGTTCACCCCGAACTGTAGCGCCACCTAAGTAAGTAAGCAACACGCGTTGGCTCCTAAATGCCACATACAGCGCAACAAAGTTGCCCATGCTCTAGGTCATCCGATTGTAGTTCTTTTGGTTCAACCCTTTTGTCCTGTGTTGAACGTTTCACCCAGAAAGTCAAGGGAAAGCCGTAATTTGTGACTTTTACCTAAATTTCGGGACTTGAACTGAGTAGGCAATTTTTGTTGATACCGTTTTTCATGCAAAGTGAATCTCTTAATCCGTGCTCAACACGCGTTGGCTCCTAAATGCCACATACAGCGCAACAAAGTTGCCCATGCTCTAGGTCATCCGATTGTAGTTCTTTTGGTTCAACCCTTTTGTCCTGTGTTGCCCATTTCACCCAGAAAGTCAAGGGAAAGCCGTAATTTGTGACTTTTACCTAAATTTCGGCATTTGAACAAAGTAGATAATTTCTGTTGATAACGTTTTTCAAGAAGAGTGACTCCCTTAATCCGTGCTCAACACGCGTTGGCTCCTAAATGCCACATATCGCGCAACAAAGTTGCCCATGCTCTAGATCATCCGATTGTAGTTCTTTTGGTTCAACCCTTTTGTCCTTTGTTGCCCATTTCACCCAGAAAGTCAAGGGAAAGCCGTAATTTGTGACTTTTACCTAAATTTCGGCATTTGAACAAAGTAGATAATTTCTGTTGATAACGTTTTTCAAGAAGAGTGACTCCCTTAATCCGTGCTCAACACGCGTTGGCTCTTAAATGCCACATATCGCGCAACCTAGTTGCCCATGTTCAGAAAGTCAAGGGAAAGCCGTAATTTGTGACTTTTACCTAAATTTCGGGACTTGAACTGAGTAGGCAATTTTTGTTGATAGCGTTTTTCATGCAAAGTGAATCTCTTAATCCGTGCTCAACACGCGTTGGCTCCTAAATGCCACATATCGCGCAACAATGCTGCCCATGCTCTAGATCATCCGATTGTTGTTCTTTAGGTTCAACCCTTTTGTTCTGTGTTGCCCATTTCACCAAGAAAGTCAAGGGAAAGCCGTAATTTGTGACTTTTACCTAAATTTCGGGACTTGAACTGAGTAGGCAATTTTTGTTGATACCGTTTTTCATGCAAAGTGAATCTCTTAATCCGTGCTCAACACGCGTTGGCTCCTAAATGCCACATATCGCGCAACAAAGTTGCCCATGCTCTAGGTCATCCGATTGTAGTTCTTTTGGTTCAACCCTTTTGTTCTGTGTTGCCCATTTCACCAAGAAAGTCAAGGGAAAGCCGTAATTTGTGACTTTTACCTAAATTTCGGGACTTGAACTGAGTAGGCAATTTTTGTTGATAGCGTTTTTCATGCAAAGTGAATCTCTTAATCCGTGCTCAACACGCGTTGGCTCCTAAATGCCACATATCGCGCAACAAAGTTGCCCATGCTCTAGGTCATCCGATTGTAGTTCTTTTGGTTCAACCCTTTTGTTCTGTGTTGCCCATTTCACCAAGAAAGTCAAGGGAAAGCCGTAATTTGTGACTTTTACCTAAATTTCGGGACTTGAACTGAGTAGGCAATTTTTGTTGATAGCGTTTTTCATGCAAAGTGAATCTCTTAATCCGTGCTCAACACGCGTTGGCTCCTAAATGCCACATATCGCGCAACAAAGTTGCCCATGCTCTAGGTCATCCGATTGTAGTTCTTTTGGTTCAACCTTTTTATTCTGTGTTGCCCATTTCACCAAGAAAGTCAAGGGAAAGCCGTAATTTGTGACTTTTACCTAAATTTCGGGACTTGAACTGAGTAGGCAATTTTTGTTGATAGCGTTTTTCATGCAAAGTGAATCTCTTAATCCGTGCTCAACACGCGTTGGCTCCTAAATGCCACATATCGCGCAACAAAGTTGCCCATGCTCTAGGTCATCCGATTGTAGTTCTTTTGGTTCAACCCTTTTGTTCTGTGTTGCCCATTTCACCAAGAAAGTCAAGGGAAAGCCGTAATTTGTGACTTTTACCTAAATTTCCGCACTTGAACAAAGTAGAGAATTTCTGTTGATAACGTTTTTCAAGCAAAGTGACTCTCTTAATCCGTGCTCAACACGCGTTGGCTCCTAAATGCCACATATCGCGCAATAAAGTTGCCCATGCTCTAGATCATCCGATTGTAGTTCTTTAGGTTAAACCCTTTTGTTCTGTGTTGTCCATTTCACCAAGAAAGTCAAGGGAAAGCCGTAATTTGTGACTTTTACCTAAATTTCGGGACTTGAACTAAGTAGGCAATTTTTGTTGATACCGTTTTTCATGCAAAGTGAATCTCTTAATCCGTGCTCAACACGCGTTGGCTCCTAAATGCCACATATCGCGCAACAATGCTGCCCATGCTCTAGATCATCCGATTGTAGTTCTTTTGGTTCAACCTTTTTATTCTGTGTTGCCCATTTCACCCAGAAAGTCAAGGGAAAGCCGTAATTTGTGACTTTTACCTAAATTTCCGCATTTGAACAAAGTAGAGAATTTCTGTTGATAACGTTTTTCAAGCAGAGTGACTCCCTTAATCCGTGCTCAACACGCGTTGGCTCCTAAATGCCACATATCGCGCAACAAAGTTGCCCATGCTCTAGGTCATCCGATTGTAGTTCTTTTGGTTCAACCCTTTTGTTCTGTGTTGCCCATTTCACCAAGAAACTCAAGGGAAAGCCGTAATTTGTGACTTTTACCTAAATTTCCGCATTTGAACAAAGTAGAGAATTTCTGTTGATAACGTTTTTCAAGCAGAGTGACTCCCTTAATCCGTGCTCAACACGCGTTGGCTCCTAAATGCCACATATCGCGCAACAAAGTTGCCCATGCTCTAGGTCATCCGATTGTAGTTCTTTTGGTTCAACCCTTTTGTTCTGTGTTGCCCATTTCACCAAGAAAGTCAAGGGAAAGCCGTAATTTGTGACTTTTACCTAAATTTCCGCATTTGAACAAAGTAGAGAATTTCTGTTGATAACGTTTTTCAAGAAGAGTGACTCCCTTAATCCGTGCTCAACACGCGTTGGCTCCTAAATGCCACATATCGCGCAACAAAGTTGCCCATGCTCTAGGTCATCCGATTGTAGTTCTTTTGGTTCAACCCTTTTGTTCTGTGTTGCCCATTTCACCAAGAAAGTGAAGGGAAAGCCGTAATTTGTGACTTTTACCTAAATTTCGGGACTTGAACTGAGTAGGCAATTTTTGTTGATAGCGTTTTTCATGCAAAGTGAATCTCTTAATCCGTGCTCAACACGCGTTGGCTCCTAAATGCCACATATCGCGCAACAAAGTTGCCCATGCTCTAGGTCATCCGATTGTAGTTCTTTTGGTTCAACCCTTTTGTTCTGTGTTGCCCATTTCACCAAGAAAGTCAAGGGAAAGCCGTAATTTGTGACTTTTACCTAAATTTCCGCACTTGAACAAAGTAGAGAATTTCTGTTGATAACGTTTTTCAAGCAAAGTGACTCTCTTAATCCGTGCTCAACACGCGTTGGCTCCTAAATGCCACATATCGCGCAATAAAGTTGCCCATGCTCTAGATCATCCGATTGTAGTTCTTTAGGTTAAACCCTTTTGTTCTGTGTTGCCCATTTCACCAAGAAAGTCAAGGGAAAGCCGTAATTTGTGACTTTTACCTAAATTTCGGGACTTGAACTGAGTAGGCAATTTTTGTTGATACCGTTTTTCATGCAAAGTGAATCTCTTAATCCGTGCTCAACACGCGTTGGCTCCTAAATGCCACATATCGCGCAAAAAAGTTGCCCATGCTCTAGGTCATCCGATTGTAGTTCTTTTGGTTCAACCTTTTTATTCTGTGTTGCCCATTTCACCCAGAAAGTCAAGGGAAAGCCGTAATTTGTGACTTTTACCTAAATTTCCGCATTTGAACAAAGTAGAGAATTTCTGTTGATAACGTTTTTCAAGCAGAGTGACTCCCTTAATCCGTGCTCAACACGCGTTGGCTCCTAAATGCCACATATCGCGCAACAAAGTTGCCCATGCTCTAGATGATCCGATTGTAGTTCTTTTGGTTCAACCCTTTTGTTCTGTGTTGCCCATTTCACCCAGAAAGTCAAGGGAAAGCCGTAATTTGTGACTTTTACCTAAATTTCGGGACTTAAACTGAGTAGGCAATTTTTGTTGATACCGTTTTTCATGCAAAGTGAATCTCTTAATCCGTGCTCAACACGCGTTGGCTCCTAAATGCCACATATCGCGCAACAAAGTTGCCCATGCTCTAGATCATCCGATTGTAGTTCTTTTGGTTCAACCCTTTTGTTCTGTGTTGCCGATTTCACCCAGAAAGTCAAGGGAAAGCCGTAATTTGTGACTTTTACCTAAATTTCGGCATTTGAACAAAGTAGAGAATTTTTGTTGATACCGTTTTTCATGCAAAGTGAATCTCTTAATCCGTGCTCAACACGCGTTGGCTCCTAAATGCCACATATCGCGCAACAAAGTTGCCCATGCTCTAGATCATCCGATTGTAGTTCTTTTGGTTCAACCCTTTTGTTCTGTGTTGCCCATTTCACCCAGAAAGTCAAGGGAAAGCCGTAATTTGTGACTTTTACCTAAATTTCGGCATTTGAACAAAGTAGAGAATTTCTGTTGATAACGTTTTTCAAGCAGAGTGACTCCCTTAATCCGTGCTCAACACTCGTTGGCTCTTAAATGCCACATATCGTGCAACCTAGTTGCCCATGCTCTAGATCATCCGATTGTAGTTCTTTTGGTTCAACCCTTTTGTTCTGTGTTGCCCATTTCACCCAGAAAGTCAAGGGACAGCCGTAATTTGTGACTTTTACCTAAATTTCGGGACTTGAACTGAGTAGGCAATTTTTGTTGATAGCGTTTTTCATGCAAAGTGAATCTCTTAATCCGTGCTCAACACGCGTTGGCTCCTAAATGGCACATATCGCGCAACAAAGTTGCCCATGCTCTAGATCATCCGATTGTAGTTCTTTTGGTTCAACCCTTTTGTCCTGTGTTGAACGTTTCACCCAGAAAGTCAAGTGAAAGCCGTAATTTGTGACTTTTACCTAAATTTCGGGACTTGAACTGAGTAGGCAATTTTTGTTGATAGCGTTTTTCATGCAAAGTGAAGCTCTTAATCCGTGCTCAACACGCGTTGGCTCCTAAATGGCACATATCGCGCAACAAAGTTGCCCATGCTCTAGATCATCCGATTGTAGTTCTTTTGGTTCAACCCTTTTGCTTTGTGTTTCCCATTTCACCCAGAAAATCAAGGGAAAGCCATAATTTGTGACTTTTACCTAAATTTCGGGACTTGAACTGAGTAGGCAATTTTTGTTGATAGCGTTTTTCAAGCATTCAAAGTGAATCTCTTAATCCGTGCTCAACACGCGTTGGCTCCTAAATGCCACATAGCGCGCAACAAAGTTGCTCATGCTCTAGATCATCCGATTGTAGTTCTTTAGGTTCAACCCTTTTGTTCTGTGTCGCCTATTTCACCCAGAAAGTCAAGGGAAAGCCGTAATTTGTGACTTTTACCTAAATTTCGGGACTTGAACTGAGTAGGCAATTTTTGTTGATAGCGTTTTTCAAGCATTCAAAGTGAATCTCTTAATCCGTGCTCAACACGCGTTGGCTCCTAAATGGCACATATCGCGCAACAAAGTTGCCCATGCTCTAGATCATCCGATTGTAGTTCTTTTGGTTCAACCCTTTTGTCCTGTGTTGCCCATTTCACCCAGAAAGTCAAGGGAAAGCCGTAATTTGTGACTTTTACCTAAATTTCGGCATTTGACCAAAGTAGAGAATTTCTGTTGATAGCGTTTTTCAAGCAAAGTGACACCCTTAATCCGTGCTCAACACGCGTTGGCTCCTAAATGCCACATATCGCGCAACAAAGTTGCCCATGCTCTAGATGATCCGATTGTAGTTCTTTTGGTTCAACCCTTTTGTTCTGTGTCGCCTATTTCACCCAGAAAATCAAGGGAAAGCCGTAATTTGTGACTTTTACCTAAATTTCGGGACTTGAACTGAGTAGGCAATTTTTGTTGATAGCGTTTTTCAAGCATTCAAAGTGAATCTCTTAATCCGTGCTCAACACGCGTTGGCTCCTAAATGCCACATATCGCGCAACAAAGTTGCCCATGCTCTAGATCATCCGATTGTAGTTCTTTTGGTTCAACCCTTTTGTCCTGTGTTGCCCGTTTCACCCAGAAAGTCAAAAGAATGCCGTAATTTGTGACTTTTACCTAAATTTCGGGACTTGAACTGAGTAGGCAATTTTTGTTGATAGCGTTTTTCAAGCATTCAAAGTGAATCTCTTAATCCGTGCTCAACACGCGTTGGCTCCTAAATGGCACATATCGCGCAACAATGCTGCCCATGCTCTAGATCATCCGATTGTAGTTCTTTTGGTTCAACCCTTTTGTTCTGTGTTGCCCATTTCACCCAGAAAGTCAAGGGAAAGCCGTAATTTGTGACTTACCTAAATTTCGGCATTTGAACAAAGTAGAGAATTTCTGTTGATAACGTTTTTCAAGCAAAGTGACTCTCTTAATCCGTGCTCAACACGCGTTGGCTCCTAAATGCCACATAGCGCGCAACAAAGTTGCCCATGCTCTAGATCATCCGATTGTAGTTCTTTAGGTTCAACCTTTTTATTCTGTGTTGCCCATTTCACCCAGAAAGTCAAGGGAAAGCCGTAATTTGTGACTTTTACCTAAATTTCGGGACTTGAACTGAGTAGGCAATTTTTGTTGATAGCGTTTTTCAAGCATTCAAAGTGAATCTCTTAATCCGTGCTCAACACGCGTTGGCTCCTAAATGCCACATAGCGCGCAACAAAGTTGCCCATGCTCTAGATCATCCGATTGTAGTTCTTTAGGTTCAACCCTTTTGTTCTGTGTCGCCTATTTCACCCAGAAAGTCAAGGGAAAGCCGTAATTTGTGACTTTTACCTAAATTTCGGGACTTGAACTGAGTAGGCAATTTTTGTTGATAGCGTTTTTCAAGCATTCAAAGTGAATCTCTTAATCCGTGCTCAACACGCGTTGGCTCCTAAATGGCACATATCGCGCAACAAAGTTGCCCATGCTCTAGATCATCCGATTGTAGTTCTTTTGGTTCAACCCTTTTGTCCTGTGTTGCCCATTTCACCCAGAAAGTCAAGGGAAAGCCGTAATTTGTGACTTTTACCTAAATTTCGGCATTTGAACAAAGTAGAGAATTTCTGTTGATAGCGTTTTTCAAGCAAAGTGACACCCTTAATCCGTGCTCAACACGCGTTGGCTCCTAAATGCCACATATCGCGCAACAAAGTTGCCCATGCTCTAGATGATCCGATTGTAGTTCTTTTGGTTCAACCCTTTTGTTCTGTGTCGCCTATTTCACCCAGAAAATCAAGGGAAAGCCGTAATTTGTGACTTTTACCTAAATTTCGGGACTTGAACTGAGTAGGCAATTTTTGTTGATAGCGTTTTTCAAGCATTCAAAGTGAATCTCTTAATCCGTGCTCAACACGCGTTGGCTCCTAAATGGCACATATCGCGCAACAAAGTTGCCCATGCTCTAGATCATCCGATTGTAGTTCTTTTGGTTCAACCCTTTTGTCCTGTGTTGCCCGTTTCACCCAGAAAGTCAAAAGAATGCCGTAATTTGTGACTTTTACCTAAATTTCGGGACTTGAACTGAGTAGGCAATTTTTGTTGATAGCGTTTTTCAAGCATTCAAAGTGAATCTCTTAATCCGTGCTCAACACGCGTTGGCTCCTAAATGGCACATATCGCGCAACAATGCTGCCCATGCTCTAGATCATCCGATTGTAGTTCTTTTGGTTCAACCCTTTTGTTCTGTGTTGCCCATTTCACCCAGAAAGTCAAGGGAAAGCCGTAATTTGTGACTTTTACCTAAATTTCGGCATTTGAACAAAGTAGAGAATTTCTGTTGATAACGTTTTTCAAGCAAAGTGACTCTCTTAATCCGTGCTCAACACGCGTTGGCTCCTAAATGCCACATATCGCCCATTTCACCCAGAAAGTCAAGGGAAAGCCGTAATTTGTGACTTTTACCTAAATTTCGGCATTTGAACAAAGTAGAGAATTTCTGTTGATAACGTTTTTCAAGCAAAGTGACTCTCTTAATCCGTGCTCAACACGCGTTGGCTCCTAAATGCCACATATCGCGCAATAAAGTTGCCCATGCTCTAGATCATCCGATTGTAGTTCTTTTGGTTCAACCCTCTTGTTCTGTGTCGCCTATTTCACCCAGAAAATCAAGGGAAAGCCGTAATTTGTGACTTTTACCTAAATTTCGGGACTTGAACTGAGTAGGCAATTTTTGTTGATAGCGTTTTTCAAGCATTCAAAGTGAATCTCTTAATCCGTGCTCAACACGCGTTGGCTCCTAAATGGCACATATCGCGCAACAAAGTTGCCCATGCTCTAGATCATCCGATTGTAGTTCTTTTGGTTCAACCCTTTTGTCCTGTGTTGCCCGTTTCACCCAGAAAGTCAAAAGAATGCCGTAATTTGTGACTTTTACCTAAATTTCGGGACTTGAACTGAGTAGGCAATTTTTGTTGATAGCGTTTTTCAAGCATTCAAAGTGAATCTCTTAATCCGTGCTCAACACGCGTTGGCTCCTAAATGCCACATATCGCGCAACAAAGTTGCCCATGCTCTAGATCATCCGATTGTAGTTCTTTCGGTTCAACCCTTTTGTTCTGTGTTGCCCATTTCACCCAGAAAGTCAAGGGAAAGCCGTAATTTGTGACTTTTACCTAAATTTCGGGACTTGAACTGAGTAGGCAATTTTTGTTGATAGCGTTTTGCATGCAAAGTGAATCTCTTAATCCGTGCTCAACACGCGTTGGCTCCTAAATGCCACATATCGCGCAACAAAGTTGCCCATGCTCTAGATCATCCGATTGTAGTTCTTTTGGTTCAACCCTTTTGTTTTGTGTTGCCCATTTCACCCAGAAAGTCAAGGGAAAGCCGTAATTTGTGACTTTTACCTAAATTTCGGGACTTGAACTGAGTAGGCAATTTTTGTTGATAGCGTTTTTCATGCAAACTGAATCTCTTAATCCGTGCTCAACACGCGTTGGCTCCTAAATGCCAGATATCGCGCAACAAAGTTGCCCATTCTCTAGGTCATCCGATTGTAGTTCTTTTGGTTCAACCCTTTTGTTTTGTGTTGCCCATTTCACCCAGAAAATCAAGAGAAAGCCATAATTTGTGACTTTTACCTAAATTTCGGGACTTGAACTGAGTAGGAAATTTTTGTTGATAGCGTTTTTCAAGCAAAACGAATCTCTTAATCCGTGATCAACACGCGTTGGCTCCTAAATGCCACATATCGCGCAACAATGCTGCCCATGCTCTAGATCATCCGATTGTAGTTCTTTTGGTTCAACCTTTTTATTCTGTGTTGCCCATTTCACCCAGAAAGTCAAGGGAAAGCCGTAATTTGTGACTTTTACCTAAATTTCGGGACTTGAACTGAGTAGGCAATTTTTGTTGATAGCGTTTTTCAAGCAAAACGAATCTCTTAATCCGTGATCAACACGCGTTGGCTCCTAAATGCCACATATCGCGCAACAATGCTGCCCATGCTCTAGATCATCCGATTGTAGTTCTTTTGGTTCAACCCTTTTGTTCTGTGTTGCCCATTTCACCCAGAAAGTCAAGGGAAAGCCGTAATTTGTGACTTTTACCTAAATTTCGGCATTTGAACAAAGTAGAGAATTTCTGTTGATAACGTTTTTCAAGCAGAGTGACTCCATTAATCCGTGCTCAACACGCGTTGGCTCTTAAATGCCACATATCGTGCAACCTAGTTGCCCATGCTCTAGATCATCCGATTGTAGTTCTTTTGGTTCAACCCTTTTGTTCTGTGTTGCCCATTTCACCCAGAAAGTCAAGGGAAAGCCGTAATTTGTGACTTTTACCTAAATTTCGGGACTTGAACTGAGTAGGCAATTTTTGTTGATAGCGTTTTTCATGCAAAGTGAATCTCTTAATCCGTGCTCAACACGCGTTGGCTCCTAAATGCCACATATCGCGCAACAAAGTTGCCCATGCTCTAGGTCATCCGATTGTAGTTCTTTTGGTTCAACCCTTTTGTTTTGTGTTGCCCATTTCACCCAGAAAATCAAGAGAAAGCCATAATTTGTGACTTTTACCTAAATTTCGGGACTTGAACTGAGTAGGAAATTTTTGTTGATAGCGTTTTTCAAGCAAAACGAATCTCTTAATCCGTGCTCAACACGCGTTGGCTCCTAAATGCCACATATCGCGCAACAATGCTGCCCATGCTCTAGATCATCCGATTGTAGTTCTTTTGGTTCAACCTTTTTATTCTGTGTTGCCCATTTCACCCAGAAAGTCAAGGGAAAGCCGTAATTTGTGACTTTTACCTAAATTTCGGCACTTGAACAAAGTAGAGAATTTCTGTTGATAGCGTTTTTCAAGCAAAGTGACTCTCTTAATCAGTGCTCAACACGTGTTGGCTTCTAAATGCCACATATCGCGCAACAAAGTTGCCCATGCTCTAGATCATCCGATTGTAGTTCTTTCGGTTCAACCCTTTTGTTCTGTGTCGCCCATTTCACCCAGAAAGTCAAGGGAAAGCCGTAATTTGTGACTTTTACCTAAATTTCGGGACTTGAACTGAGTAGGCAATTTTTGTTGATAGCGTTTTTCATGCAAAGTGAATCTCTTAATCCGTGCTCAACACGCGTTGGCTCCTAAATGCCACATATCGCGCAACAAAGTTGCCCATGCTCTAGATCATCCGATTGTAGTTCTTTCGGTTCAACCCTTTTGTTCTGTGTCGCCCATTTCACCCAGAAAGTCAAGGGAAAGCCGTAATTTGTGACTTTTACCTAAATTTCGGGACTTGAACTGAGTAGGCAATTTTTGTTGATAGCGTTTTTCATGCAAAGTGAATCTCTTAATCCGTGCTCAACACGCGTTGGCTCCTAAATGCCACATATCGCGCAACAAAGTTGCCCATGCTCTAGATCATCCGATTGTAGTTCTTTCGGTTCAACCCTTTTGTTCTGTGTCGCCCATTTCACCCAGAAAGTCAAGGGAAAGCCGTAATTTGTGACTTTTACCTAAATTTCGGGACTTGAACTGAGTAGGCAATTTTTGTTGATAGCGTTTTTCATGCAAAGTGAATCTCTTAATCCGTGCTCAACACGCGTTGGCTCCTAAATGCCACATATCGCGCAACAAAGTTGCCCATGCTCTAGATCATCCGATTGTAGTTCTTTCGGTTCAACCCTTTTGTTCTGTGTCGCCCATTTCACCCAGAAAGTCAAGGGAAAGCCGTAATTTGTGACTTTTACCTAAATTTCGGGACTTGAACTGAGTAGGCAATTTTTGTTGATAGCGTTTTTCATGCAAAGTGAATCTCTTAATCCGTGCTCAACACGCGTTGGCTCCTAAATGCCACATATCGCGCAACAATGCTGCCCATGCTCTAGATCATCCGATTGTAGTTCTTTTGGTTCAACCCTTTTGTTCTGTGTTGCCCATTTCACCCAGAAAGTCAAGGGAAAGCCGTAATTTGTGACTTTTACCTAAATTTCGGCATTTGAACAAAGTACAGAATTTCTGTTGATAACGTTTTTCAAGCAGAGTGACTCCCTTAATCCGTGCTCAACACGCGTTGGCTCTTAAATGCCACATATCGCGCAACCTAGTTGCCCATGTTCAGAAAGTCAAGGGAAAGCCGTAATTTGTGACTTTTACCTAAATTTCGGGACTTGAACTGAGTAGGCAATTTTTGTTGATAGCGTTTTTCATGCAAAGTGAATCTCTTAATCCGTGCTCAACACGCGTTGGCTCCTAAATGCCACATATCGCGCAACAATGCTGCCCATGCTCTAGATCATCCGATTGTAGTTCTTTTGGTTCAACCCTTTTGTTCTGTGTTGCCCATTTCACCCAGAAAGTCAAGGGAAAGCCGTAATTTGTGACTTTTACCTAAATTTCGGCATTTGAACAAAGTACAGAATTTCTGTTGATAACGTTTTTCAAGCAGAGTGACTCCCTTAATCCGTGCTCAACACGCGTTGGCTCTTAAATGCCACATATCGCGCAACCTAGTTGCCCATGTTCAGAAAGTCAAGGGAAAGCCGTAATTTGTGACTTTTACCTAAATTTCGGGACTTGAACTGAGTAGGCAATTTTTGTTGATAGCGTTTTTCATGCAAAGTGAATCTCTTAATCCGTGCTCAACACGCGTTGGCTCCTAAATGCCACATATCGCGCAACAATGCTGCCCATGCTCTAGATCATCCGATTGTAGTTCTTTTGGTTCAACCCTTTTGTTCTGTGTCGCCCATTTCACCCAGAAAGTCAAGGGAAAGCCGTAATTTGTGACTTTTACCTAAATTTCGGCATTTGAACAAAGTAGAGAATTTCTGTTGATAGCGTTTTTCAAGCAGAGTGACTCCCTTAATCCGTGCTCAACACGCGTTTCCTCTTAAATGCCACATATCGTGCAACCTAGTTGCCCATGTTCAGAAAGTCAAGGGAAAGCCGTAATTTGTGACTTTTACCTAAATTTCGGGACTTGAACTGAGTAGGCAATTTTTGTTGATAGCGTTTTTCATGCAAAGTGAATCTCTTAATCCGTGCTCAACACGCGTTGGCTCCTAAATGCTCTAGATCATCCGATTGTAGTTCTTTTGGTTCAACCCTTTTGTTCTGTGTTGCCCATTTCACCCAGAAAGTCAAGGGAAAGCCGTAATTTGTGACTTTTACCTAAATTTCGGCATTTGAACAAAGTAGAGAATTTCTGTTGATAACGTTTTTCAAGCAAAGTGACTCTCTTAATCAGTGCTCAACACGTGTTGGCGTCTAAATGCTAGATCATCCGATTGTAGTTCTTTTGGTTCAACCCTTTTGTTCTGTGTTGCCCATTTCACCCAGAAAGTCAAGGGAAAGCCGTAATTTGTGACTTTTACCTAAATTTCCGCACTTGAACAAAGTAGAGAATTTCTGTTGATAGCGTTTTTCAAGGAAAGTGACTCTCTTAATCAGTGCTCAACACGTGTTGGCTTCTAAATGCCACATATCGCGCAACAAAGTTGCCCATGTTCAGAAAGTCAAGGGAAAGCCGTAATTTGTGACTTTTACCTAAATTTCGGGACTTGAACTGAGTAGGCAATTTTTGTTGATAGCGTTTTTCATGCAAAGTGAATCTCTTAATCCGTGCTCAACACGCGTTGGCTCCTAAATGTTCTAGATCATCCGATTGTAGTTCTTTTGCTTCAACCCTTTTGTTCTGTGTTGCCCATTTCACCCAGAAAGTCAAGGGAAAGCCGTAATTTGTGACTTTTACCTAAATTTCGGGACTTGAACAAAGTAGAGAATTTCTGTTGATAGCGTTTTTCAAGCAAAGTGACTCCCTTAATCCGTGCTCAACACTCGTTGGCTAATAAAATTGCCTATGCTGTAGAACATTGAAAAACCACGTGCACGAAGATAATTCGACACTGTTGACTTAATGTGGCTAAGCACTCACAGATAAAAGCAGATTTCCTTTTTTCTATCTATACGCATAAAACATACATACATATGTATGCATCTCTGATTTTTCAAAAAATTCGAAACCAGATCTCATCTTTTCCATAATTCTTTACGCAAACCTTCATTCGATTGATTTACGACAGCTTCATTGAATGATTTAAAAAAATGCGGGACGAACATACATGCATATATCCATGAAACCGACACACATTCGCCATAAGCCATATGGAATACATATCTCATCGTGTTTTCCTTTTCATTTTAATAATTTATTGATGTCAACCCTTAATAAACCCCGACTGAATGTGAACAAAAATCTGAAAAACGAGAAGAAAAAAAAAACACAAAATCCAAAATCCACATCATCAGCAGCATTCAAGACTGACACTGTGAGGAGAAAAATCAATGCGTGTCTCCCAATGCGCATCTAAAACATTTAATCCCTTACGCACTATGTCCTGTCAAAGAAGGAAAAAAAAAACCAAGCAACCTCCAAGGGAGGGTTGATTTTCCAATTACTGTATATCATCGCAACATCACAGCCAACGAAGAACGAGCTAGAGCACTGTGCGACAGGACTTTTATGATATCTATGTCCAATCTGATGATTTATTTACGAATATCGAAACGGACATGTTCTCTTCTTCTGCTTTCTCTGCGCCTCCTTTCTCCTCCGCTAGGTCGTGGTATTTTGTCCTTTCCTATTTTCATTCTGAGTGATTTATTCCTGTCAAAGGAACACAGCAGTAGAAATAAGGGATGATATAATTTTTACCGATGCGACGAGAGGAGTGAAGACTGTTTCCTCACGCACAAAAATGGAAAAAGAACCCTCACCTACCTATTTGTACATTTTATTTTTTTTTTGTGCTGTTTGTGTGTATGTTTTTCATCAATCTCCCTCTTCTTCGTCCATCTCAATTTTCATATTATTTGATTGGATTCTAACTCACGCACACCACCATGCAGAGTTAAATTTGTGTGTGACATGTCACAGGGATAATGGCGTAATGGCGATGGATTGCTGACTGCCTTTTCAATCTTCTTCAATGGAAAAAGGACACATTGCCACTTTTGTACAAGAGGAGATAGTGCGGTGCCTGATGGTCATAGATCATTCGTAATATGCGTGAGGACATTCAATTCGAATGAGAGAGGGATTTAACGAACGCAATGGAAGTTATAGTGATGGTGATGTCGGTAGTCGTGGTGGTGGTGGTGTGGTGGTGGTATAGCAGAATGATTTAAGGGGGCCAATGATGCTGGGATAATATGATAGTTCTTTGCTATCGTTTTCAGGGTTATTATGTGTATCAAAATGGCGGAGGTTTCATCATTTGGTTTTTGTCTCATGTTCAGGGAAATGATATCCGGTTCTGTTATCAAAGATGCAGTAGAATGGGAAGATCCTTTGTTAGTTTTTGCTTCGGTTTTTATGTTAGCAAATGTCAATTGACGAAAGAATTATGATCCTGGAAAGTAGATTATCCTTGATTTATGTCGCATCGATGGAAGTAGTTTTCTCCTTTTTTTAATTAAATGTTGTACAAACATTCATGCCTGTATATTTGAATGTACATATATGTAAAAGTATCTCGTACGTAATGGTACTGTTTCAAAAGGCATACTTATTAGCTTTAGCCTAAAATTTAGGGCCCAACACTTCAGAAACACCGGTCAGTCAGATAGACAAGCTTGAGTACACCGAAAGAAAATCATTGCTAAAATCAACTACGAACCTTATTTGATTTTGCGTCAACTAATGGTCGTTGTTATTTCAACAAATGTGGCACTTTTTTTTTTTTTTTTGTAAAAACAATACAATTTTCATTGTTTAAATCAACTACGCCATTGTCAATTTCGTATTTAAATTATTACAAAGCATAGTTGCATCCGGTTGTTTGTGCTGAAACAAACACAGTCCAACAGTGTGTCCAATCCACTGCCACTTTTTCCTTCGTATAGTAATGTTTATAGGTTCTTGGCCCGTTCTCATATAAAGCTGTTCGTTGGAGATCCGGTTCTGCCAAAAAATCCCCAAGATGATTCTTAAACATTCATTTACGAAGACTTGCAGCCTACGTGTGTTAATGGTGTCCACCTTCTAGGTACTGCACCCATACAGCAGTGCCGATTCCACGTTAGAGCGGAACAGTCGCAGCTTGGTTCTTAAGCTGATAACATTACTTTTCCAGATTGTGGATAGCATACCGAACGCAGCCTTAGCCTTCCCGATTCTACTGCATACGTCCAATTGGGTGCCACCGCGGTTAGCCGAGACCACACTTCCTAAATATACGAAGTTGTTAACTTTTTCGACCTCCTGTCCGGCAATGTTAAGTTGAGCGTTAGTGTTGGAAGTGCTGAGGGCTTTTGTTTTGGTCGTGTTTATTTTGAGCCCCGCTTTGTTTGCCTCAGTTTCTAGATTATGGGCCATTAGATGAAGGTCCATTATCCGATGTGAAAGTAGACAAACATCGTCAGCGTAGTGTAGGTGATTAAGGCAAGATGTCATAGTCCAACGAATGCCATTCTTTTCTCCGCCAATGCTGCACGGAGTACATCGCTGATAACCACCAAGAACAATAGTGGTGACAGTATGCATCCTTGACGTACTCCACTTTGGACATCAAATTAATCTGACACCATTTACCTCCCTCATATGTAGCCTTGATAATAGCAATAAGTTTTACCGGGATGCCTCTCCTGCGTAAGGCCAGCCAAATAGCATCTCGATTCAAGCTGTCGAAAACCTTCTCGAAGTCGATGTAGCGGAGACCTGTACTAAACGCATTGTTCAATTATGATCCGTAAGGTGTTTATATGTGTCGATGCAGGAGGATCCAGCGCGAAAGCCTACCTGTTCGACGTCGAGAGTAGGTAGAATCTAAATGCTCTTTAATTCGGTCCAGAATTATTTTGGCTACAGCTGGAAGAACACATATGTATACCTCTCCAGTTTCCGCATTCCATCAAGTTTCCCCTTTTCGCATAGCCAAAGGTCGTATCCGAGGCGTAAGTTTTCGTTTCGGAGCAATTTTTCTTTTTTTACGGTTGAGGCTCGCTGGGCCCCAGACCAACCGACACTTGTCCTGTTATATGGCGCAGGAGAATCGCTATTCGTCATCTCCCGTTCGCAATTTCCGAAAAAATTCCCAAATGGCACCAGGAGGAGGTTGGAGTAGGGCTTAATAACAGAGCTGCTAGGTTTTCGGCTGCAGTGGCCCTTTCTCGTTACTTAGCGAACCAACACCTTTGTTAGTCGTTTGCCATCCAATTAAAGTGTTTGCATTGTATAAATCTTGTGCCATATAAGCTATCAACTATTTGACACAGATGGCAACTTGAAGGCAATATTTTTGCTTAAGTTGACTGAGCGACGATGCTGAGGCACTTCAGAATATAGCATAGTGCCAGTTTGTTTGAATCCTTGAATCACTTCACGAACTTTCGACTTACTGGTACGATTACGTTGCCGAAAGAAATGAAGTATTTCATGACAGGTATGTACCTTGAACAGGACAACATATTTTTGCAGTAAGTTTAGATAACTTGTGATTTTGAACGCAAAGTGAAATGGTATAGACATTTAAGGAAAAGTGTTGATGTCGCAAGACTTATTAATTTATCAAGTTGCCGACTTGTACCATCCTGCCAAGATATTGGACAAATTTCATAACGAAAGTAAGTACATTTGAAAAATGCAAAATAAAAAAGGAAACTGTTGACGTTGTTTTGGCTTCGGAAGTCTTGTCGTTGTTGCTAAAAATTTATTTACTTTTACCTTTGCAACTTAAATATTGTTGTTGCCCTCATCCTTATGTATGATTTGACTACAAAATCTTTACAATGGTGTAAGGTGTAATAATATTGTGGTAGACCAGACATATTTATATTTAAGTACTTGCTGAATTTATTGCATTTTCACATTTTGAAGAGCATTTCGAATGCACATCCGATTCTCATGCTAGACGTCTAAAGCACATGTTAGTGCCAATCAGGGGCCTATTTCATAAAACTACAACACTAATAATTATTTGTGAATTCACTTGTAACTTGTAAATTATGTGCAAATTTTTGTTTCATAAAGAATGCCAATTTACTAATAACTACAAGTATGCCAGGCCTGTAACTACAAGTAAATTTTCAACTGCGGCGAGCTTTTCTGTTTCATAGAAGTATTTGCGAAAAAAATTATTATCGACGGACTTGTAACTACAAGAGAATTTCTTACAAGAGTAGAGAGACTAATAAAATCACGTACTGGAAAAATTGGGCTTATTCGCGGTTAGAATTTAGTGCTTAGACAACGTGTTAAAGTGATCTCATTCCGTGATGATAGTGAATCGGATACGAGAACCACGAATTTTTAAAGAGCGTATCAATTTTGATTTCATAACATATTATAAATTTAATGAAAAATTTAGAATTAACTTTTCTGCTTTCGAGGAATTGCTAAGAAACATTGGACCATCTTTTACTAGCCTTGTAGTTACAGACTTGTAGACTTGTAGCATTTTGGTGGCTACACTTATAATTTGAATTTGCCGCTCTACAATGCTGAAAAATGTTTATGGAACACAAAATTACAACTTCATACTTTATTTGTGCTTATACTTACAAGTTTACAAGTACAGCACTTGTAGTTTTATGAAATAGGTCAACAAAAGAAGCTTCATCTTCCATGTGTACTGCAGCTCGCTTATGTAGCTATGTATAGAACTGAGTGTTTTATGTTAAATATGAAGTCAGTCATCGTTCGTTCACTATCAAATTACCTATCCAGCAGGCAACAATTGGAGGTAATGATTCCACCACACAATGTGACATCATTTAAAAACTCTTTCCAGCGAAAACCACAAAATTTTTGTATAAGTGTTTTGGCGACGTAGTGGTTTGAAAAAGGATTTCCGTATGTCCTTATTTTTTATGCTTTCGGTAGTCATTCCAGTGTGGACTAAATATTATTAGATTTTCTGACAGTTGTAGGCTTCTCTTCGAAGCGATTGCTGCTATGTTTTAAAATCCTTAAGTTCACAACAGTGATAGTTTCTGAACTATATATGTGTTTTCTAATGTCAGAATCATGAACCGATTGGTGTGTTCATTATACCACTGGATATCCCTATGCAACTTTGTCGTAAAAGCCACAAGCTTTGCTTTTAAAATTTAAATAATTGTCAAAACCCATTAAGGTTACTCAATCTTTTCCTGGAAACTGCAAATTGAAAATGATTTACGCTCCACGAGTGTCATTCTCCACAATAATGAATCACCATGCCACTCTGTTCAATCACTGGCACTAAACTTATAAATAATATTCCCTGAGTCAGCTCAACCTTGGTAATAAATTCAAAAACAAATTCCGAACAAATATGTCAATGAATCAACATTTGGTTGGATGATTCCTCATCTGTCCTCGCTTACAATTTTTCGGGTAGAAAAAAAAAAAAAAAACAAGAAAAACCGACCACTTTAACGCAGCCAACCCTCTAATTGATTCAAATATGCGCGCTGCTTTCAATAATTTTATCTCGAAATGACAGGGCGTTCTAACAATACTTCCAGGTTAAGGGTATCAACTCTCCTGCAACTATTGTTGGACACACTACAGTCTACAGCTACCATCAAGATGCTACAATTCACTCGCACTCTCTCTCTGGTCTCTGTGTGGTTCCTCATCTCTTTCTTCCATTCTCTGTGTGTACACATACATATTTCAAACTAGTAAGGCCAGAGAGAGGAAAGAAAAGAAATGGATTTTTGACAGATTTATGACTATCGGAGCCGTCTTAATTTTTTGAATTATAGCCATCGAAATAGACGAACGAAAAATCCTGAAATGCTTTCGCTGCCTTTTCTTCTGTGTTTTTTTTCTTTTCTCCAGTCTCCTCGTTCCGACGGACGGATGTACTTAAGTACACCATGGACGCCGCCATACATACATACATACATACTTGTACATTCAAACCACTTTTACGTCAGAAACTCCTGCTGCTACCGTACCGACTACTACGAGATATGGTGTGGTGGTTCTGCGCTGCACTCTTCGTTCAAGTTGTCAGAATCCATTCTTTTAATAAATCACAGTGTGTGGTACTGGTACTGGTACTGGTATACACTATAATTGTGTGCCTGCACACAAAAGATGCATGGGGCGGGATGATGCAAGCCAAAGGACAGCAGCCGGACCTAAATTCACCCATCCAGAGCGCACAATAAACAAAATATCCTTGCCAGCAGAGCGCTCCAACAACATGAATCCACTTAATGCAAAAATTGCGGTTAGACCTCAATTAGAGTCCCATCGAGTCCGCGATTTTCCAAAGTATGCTCTCGCATTAGATTCACTCTCATACACACCGAGTCGTATGTCGTCCGTTTTAGGATGATAATTGCCCAGTAATTGTCAGGCATTATTGGAACCGATGTACGTTAGTACTTTTCGGTTCAGGATATGCGTAAAAAACACGACGCCTAAAGTGCATATTGACAAAAATAAAATTCTCGACGCGCGGAATTCGGCCCTACTCGCCGCAGTTAGAAATGTTCGATAATGGCGGGAGTCCTGGATTTTTTTTTTTTTCAAAACTTCTAGTATATTGCTGCAGGAAAGTGTGGTTCTGCTCTTAATGAATCATAAATTAGCAGGGTACAAGTGCATTTAGAGCATTAGGAGAGGATTTCGAAGCATGCTTTTGGAATTATATTTTTGGGATTAATTTGGTATTTTGTGCAATTTTGCATATTTTATAGTTAATTTGTTGCACGCTAGCGATGTTGTTATATTGCGTGGAACGAAATAGTTGTTTTTTTTTATTTTCCAATTCACCACAAATGCGGTAATGCTAGCGGTTTTAAGTGGAATGCGCTGTTATAAGTGGAATAGCTAGCTTTAATGAAATGTATTCGATTTCCATGGAAAGGATATTGTGATCAATAGAGGCACATAGGCATTACTCTGGCAAAGCTACCAAATCCATAAAGAAGCTCAGCATTTAAATTAAATATTATAAGGGTCTGACTGGATGGGACTTGGACAGATTCCTCTAGACAACCTTTGGAGCTTTTAATGAAAAGGATGTAAAGGCAGTTACACTGATATCCATCAGGATCCGCAATCCAAATCATGGAATGAACTTAAGACACTAATTTCATATGAAAAAACATCTTGGGCCATTGCCAGTTTCCTCCTGTAGAAATTTGTTAGTCTAAATGGCATACTGCCCATCATCCAGCCACGTCCCCCTGAGCTGGAAAAGGGATCGTGTGGTGTTTATGCCGAAAGCTGGGATACGTGGACATGAATACGCGAAGGATTTCAGATTCATAAGCTTAACTTCTTTCCTGCTGAAAACGTTGGAACGTATTTATGAAAAACATACGAAAAACTCTCGAAACTGTGTCCAATTCACAGCATAACTTCATTAAGACAGCGTTCCAGGAGACTGTGCAAACGATTGAAAAAAATCATCCACTACAAAGAATTTACTTTAACCAATTTCCCAGACGTTGAGGGTGCCTTCAATAACGTCCACATTAAATCGATTCAGGAATCACTAATTCAACTTGGCAGTGTTTATTAAGCATTCGATAGAGACCATGCTAAGAACTAGAATCATCCAATCAGCTTTTGGCAACAGCATTTCAACCAAATCCGTCGATAGAGTAACACCTCAGGCTTATGGTTATCAATAAAATCATGTCAAGACTCGACAGAGACCAAGTCAAGGTATTCGCGTATGTGAATATGGTATTATAGGAATGTGTCTTTCAAGTCTCAGTAAGATCATTGAAGGTGCTTTGGAGAAAGTAATCATATTTGGTACTATGTACTTCTGGACTCAGCGTTAATCCAATCCAAATGATGCTTTTTACCACGAAACCCAAAATATTGACCTTCATGCTTTTACAGCTAAACAACCAACTGCTTTTCGTATCCACCAACGCGAGGTACCTATGAGTTGTACTCGATTCAAAACTTACATAGCCGGAAGCCTAACATAGAGTTGCGAGTTTAAAAAGTCGGTGTAACCTTTTACTTTTGGTTTGAAGTGGGGACTTCGACTGAAGATGGTCTTTTGGATATATACGGCAGTGGTACGTTCTTTCTTCTTACTCGGGCCACTTGTTTGGTGGCCTGTGTTAAGAAAAGACTACAACCATAGATAACTAAACAAGTTGTAAATAACAGCGGCTATTGGCACTAAAGGTGCCATTCAATCATGTCCAACCGAAGCCCAGAATGTTCTTCTGTACCTTGTATCAGGAGCGGGTTCAGCTCTCTAAAAGTCCCACGCAAAGTATGTGTTCACATCCCGTTGGGAGCTGTCAATGGAGGATTTCTCTCGCAATTTCTACAAAAGCCAACACCAGGTGGCACGGATGGCAGATTTGTTTCATATCAAGGCAGATGCGACCCAATTACAACTGGTCCAGAACACAAAATCTACAAAACCGGACAGATATTGCAAGGATCATAGCTATTTTAACAAAACTTTGCAATATTTTCCAACGTTGTTCAAATCGATCCATTTCGTGTTTCGAAAATATTGTCGTAATACTGAGTTCCTATCAATTATTTTAACGTATAAGAACTGTCAGTGACAAAATAACATATGATTCAACGAGAAACCAACAGATGGCCTAAGTGATTCTATGTGCAATGGTTCACATTAAGGAACATTTTTTTGATCAGCTTTGAAAATGTTTAGGGTACATTTGCAGACATTTGCAGATTAGTGGCATCCACATTAGTTTTCTGGTGAAAATTTTAGGAAAGTCGTACTCTCTTGAATTGAGTACGACTCCATTGTCGCTTACCAGCAAGCTAGTGTTTGTCTTTGTCTCAATCTCTAGACTGTCTAGGTTTGTGTTTAGATCTCTGTTTTCAAAATAAGATTTATCAATCGAACAATCGTGGCTTAAAAGCCTTGTACTAGGAGTCTGCAAATATTTTCGGTTTAATATGTATATCTGTCAGTTATATGGATATCTAAAGTTGAGCGTACTCTGTCATACAGAATGTTCCACAGGGTAAGGCCTAGAACTGATCCCTGTGGAACTCCTCCTGTAATTTTAAATCTTTTCAGCCCTTCGTCCCTTCCTGGAGCCATATTGCGTTCACTGAGCCCACTGCTTCCAGGACTTTTACAATTCTGATGGTTTGTATTGGTTCCGTATTCTCTGTTACTATGCGGGGAAGATGCACACTAGTATTCCTTGGGAATAGCCCGCTGACTTTAATATTTACCATGGTAGGGGAAGTTGTCATTTGTTGTTTAACTGTTCCCCTGAGGTTTCCATAATCGAGCATCTCTTTATCCAGGTTGTTACTTTTCCTGGCCAACTTTTGTACTTTTCCATCTTGACTCCGTTGTTTCATATATGATGGCACGGTGATCACTGTTTGTATAGAGATCGGGGTCATGCTATTTGGTTTTTCTCGCTATGCCTCTTCTGGCGAAGGTTAAATCTATAATGGAGTCAGATCTGCCGTTCTTAAAAGTTTCTTCGTTTAATTAGTTTAGCAGTACAAGGTCAAGGCTTGCAAACGCATGCAGCAATACCCCATTTGATTGCAAGATTTTTTGTTTATATGTTTACTGAGTTTGAATATTGGCTTCTTGACTATAGTTTCTTTTAAGAGTTTCTTGATTTGTAGGCATCCTTCTAGTCCTTGGCTAAGTAGGTGAGGTCGTGTTCATAAACACATGTGCGTTCGTAGCCTTATCATGTCATCGTCGGTCAATCAATTTGGAGCATTGCCGCCCATAGATACTAGACAGTGCCACTGGTTATACAATGTACATATATAATGTCTGTATGTACTTGCAATTGTAGTATTTGTTCAGGTACTTACCAACTTAGCAAGCTTAGCAAACACCGAATTACGAACTTGTTTGTGCCTGTACAGAGCCAAAATGGATTTTGACATTCATAGACTACCCGATCATTCAAAATATGGATCCGCAGATTATGTAGCTGTAGCCATTTCACTTTTCTCATTTCATTTCCGAAAGTCTGCTGCCGTAACAACTTTCCACAGCTCTCGCCGAGCTCCAGCGACCCAGTTGTCATTTCTCTTTCTAATTTTACGTCTATTGTAAGTAGGTGTGCTTCAATACGAATATGCCACCACTTTGCATTGTATCTGTCATTTAAATGCTTCAACGAATAAAACACAACCTTTCAACACTAGCTAGTGTACACGGGGATACTCGGAACATACCGCAACAGTGTGTGCAACAATTGTCATCAAAAGTTTATCGCGTCGCGCATAAAAAAAGAACATACCCAGCAACAGAGCCAGATCCATTCAGCAGGACCTCGCGCGTCGTCGTCGTATCTCCATACCGTATCCCATTCGTATATAATGTTTAATTCACATCTGACTTTTCACATTATTATTTATAGAAGTGCGACTTATCTATGACACATTTTGTAATTCCATCGCGAGCGTTTGCGCTGACATGAGAGGACACTACCACCATACTCTCCTCGCTGGTTCGCAATGTGCGGTTTTGTAGTGCGACGTGCGGATACCACTCTTTTTCTGTGGCACTGTATTGGCATTGGCGACAAAAGACAAAAGCCCCAACGACATCGACATCTAGGTACGACAACGACAACGACGTCGACAACCCCAACGACGGCGACGACGACGACGACAACGACGACGACGGACGACGTGAGACGTAAAGTGAATACCAAATGTGTGCACCTTACTGCAACTACAACACTACTCCCCTCCTGCTGGCCGTGCTCTCGATTTTGAATAATGGTCCGCGAACGAATATAAAAACATTCTGTGCAGTTGGCCAATTTAATTGACACCATGACGACGGACGGGGCGCGATCCACCATCGAGTATATCCACCAAGCAACCATCCAAACCACCACCCACATTCAATCTGTGGGTCGCGCATATTGCTGCCGCTTGACTGGTGCTGCTGCTGCTGCCACTCGGAGATCTCCGGAGAAATGTCAGATGGACGGACAATTCTAGGGCAGGGGTTCCGAACGGGGACTCTATGCAGGACTTGAATGGAGCGAATGTCACTCGGTATTCTGTGGGATAATAGTGTCATACTTCCAGTTGCATTTTTTTTTTTCTTCGTTCTCGCATTGTATGTATCTGTTGCACTTGCTTCAGAATTTATGAATGCGATTTTCTATGGTAGATACAGCACCTAACCTTAGCTTCCACCATACGACACCACAACACCATCAGCTACAGTTGCATTGCAGGAAGACGGCGAAAAAAAGCAAGCAAATCTCCAACTAAAGTGAGTGGTAGGAAAAATAAAAAAAAAATAAAAATAATGTCTACAGGCAATAGATACAAAAGTATCTCAAACTTGTATTTACTCAGAGGTTGGCGAGTACTGGTAGCTGCCACATGATTTTTAACTACCTGTCGATTGGGTAGCTGTGATTGCAGCAACGGGCACCATACGGATACATGTATCCCCGCAGCTGACTTCTGAATTGGCTTCCAAAGAGGGAGGGGGGCAGAATGGGCGACGTCATTTGTTGCACAAACCGTTTGTACGCTCGTACCTGTGGTAGCAGTTTCAGTTTCAGTGCGTATATGTTGCAATTGTTCGCTCGTTCAAATCGGCATGTGTCATGCAAATTAAACGCACATGTCAAGAGCAGTTTAGGAGCGATTTTCCTTATTTTTTTGTATTCTTTTTTTTTTTTCTTGTTGTACTCCCTGCAGCTCCTGGAAAAGTGCGTTGGGATAGTATTACTTATGTCTGTGGGGGCATAGGGAAACAGTTTAGTTGTTGAATACAACCGCATAAACGTGAGCTATATTTATTTTGACACATGACATCGGTAGGTGGTGTGAGAACGCATGCAGGTTGTTAACAAGTTTCGCATGTGTTTTTGCACGCACCATTTCAACTTTTTTTTTTAAGTGAAATTCGAGAGGGGTGCACTTGTACATACAGTACCTACAAAAATGGGTTTTTACTAGTTTAAATATTCAGGTATCTGTACTCATCGCTATACCATGCAAGTCTAAGACTATTTCCCAATAAGCTATTGCCTTGAGAATAGCCTCTTCTAGGCCTAGATGAGTGGCGCTGCTGTACCTAATCTTGCTAGTTTGAAATCCTTGGTTGTTAGACAGCATTCTAAAATTAACATTGTTCCATTCTTCGCCTTATTTCTCTTCTACTTCTTCTAAAAATTCGGTAAACTTAATGGCTTTCGACGTTTTGGAACTCGGTAAAACATTAGGTCAACAAAATGGCACCTAGTACTGAGCCTTGTGCAATCGATTCCATGGTTCTACGATGGCGGACTTCGTTGACCAATTTTTTCGATTCATATTGACGTTCGATTGTTGTTACAAGCCTCTCGTAAATGATGTGTTTTATACCTTTACCAGGAGAGCCCTGGAAATGGTATTTTTTTGCTTTGGGAAGTGGAAGATATCTCTTAACTTGGAGATATATTTTTAAATACATGTCAATGGTGTAAAACTACGGTTTTTAGTTTGCTATCGTTATCGCCATTGCATTGGATTTTTAGCATTTCTCGTCTGCTTTCAGATCAAGTTCCGTCATTTAACCCAAACCATCATGTTGCGGATTAACTTCAGTATGTTCGGGTAGCTTTCTATCATTAAGTTTCCAGAGAAGCATTATGTAGCATTATAGCTGGACACTTGATCTGTTGTAATGATCTGATTGGAATCGTATCTAAAAGTATCGTGTAATGAGATTGATTAAAGTTCTCATGTCATGTCTCTTCAGTTCGAGCAGATGCTTCACTTCCTGACCACTTTAGTCGTGATCGTCTATGGATCGTTTTGAACCGATCGGTTCGTCTGACGGTTCAAAATGTCAAATGGGGTAGGATTCGGATTTTCGGCCCTGTCTTCTGTCTTCCAAGCAGACCTTTTTGGTATCGAGCTCTGTGCCAGAGAGTGTATTAAAAGAAACCTCGGAAGATCACATGTAAATATTTTACCAGATAGTCAAGCAGCTCCGGACTGTCTTCAAGCCCTCCTACAGCTAGGTGTACATCACATTAATATGTGTCCGAGGACAAATAGGCATCCTTGGCAATGAAGCTGCTGACGAACTTGCTAGATCCAGCACATAGTCTCCATTTATTGGCCTTAAACCCTACTATAGTCTGTTAGCCTGTTGCTAGATAAAAATTGAGCTTACTCACTATACAGTGTCCTACGCCCAGGTCTGATGAAAAGAAAGAGGGAAAGGGTATCATACGTAAGATTGTAGCATTTCTGTATGTTTGGGGTTGGAGTTGATAAACTTAATAGCTTGCCATAGGCGCTTAAATTTGGTGCACTGTTTATCTAGGCCGTGAACTTCCTCTTCGCTATTTAAGAGACGTGTTGGTCCAATGTCAAGGCGCCAGGTGCTTCTTCTAGCCAGACAACTAGTTTGTTAAATTTTCTCGCTTAAAAAGCATATCCTTAAGGAAGACACCATCTGAAGACGCTTGACGGCTTTGAAGTCATATGGAAAGATTCGTTTTTCATTCTTGCCTGGGTTCGACTTTGTCCAGAGTTATTGCTGAACACAAGGGAAGTCGCCTTTAGTTTGCTTAACAGCCGGAGTTGTGGTCTAGTGCAGCACAAAGCCGCCAAGATTTATATGCAATCTGCATATATATATGGAAAACTCCCTAACCTACGACGACAGATGTATTTCATAGCCCTATCCAATGATATAAGAGCCCAACTTCCATTTTTTGTCATTGGAAGTTTGACATGTTTTTAAGACGAAAGTGAGTCCTCACTCAATACCAGGTTGAGCTATCGCCATGTTACTTTATCTACGGCCAGGAGACTACATTGAACGACTCTTCTTCCTTCTACCACTGACGAGTAGCACTGACAGTGTTTAGGCTGTCTTTATCGTCGGTGGAGTAGTTAAGAGTTGCTAGACAAGACTCGCTAGAAAGTATGGTAACATCTACGGCGGCGTATGTACATACTGCGGCCAGCCACTGCTGATTCCTCCAAACTAAAGCATCGTCTAGTCTGTATTTGGAAGTTTCACGTGTAAATTTAGTGGATACATCAGTTTGAGAAGGTCGGTAAGGTTTTGAATAATATTGATTAGAGACTCTACTCTGCTGTCGGATTCGTTCTTTGGTAGGTATGTCATCATCAATCGTATAAATAGTTTTCCTACTTTTCAACCACTACTCCAAGGACAACCAACAAGTGCAGAACCACTCGCTAGCCTTTCAAACGACCACCATGTTGCAAAATGCAATACTTTTCTTACGTTTAACTTGTCAATTATGTCAGTCTCTGTCAATTGGACCCAATTGCAACTGAATAGATACTTAGAACTGCAGCACAAGTGTCTTAGATCGCACACACCAAACGTCATTCAGACACCGACAGACGGCAAAAAAAAAAAAACAAAAACAAAAAACTAAATTCAAATCGCCGTTAATTTATTGCATTTCCATCAACGTTTTCAGGGTATGTCTGTATCTGTGACTGTAGTTATATCAACCAACTTAACCGTGACACATTGACACAGGTGCCATAATTGTAACACTTTTGACAGTTGACAATTGACATTCAAGTCAGTGCTTGCGCGACGCAGAAGAAACTGGAAAATTACTTTAATTACATTTTTTGATTGGTGTGCATTCAAGTGTCTCCGATTCGTAGATCGGATTCGACTGTCTGCATCTTGTGCAACGGCATTTGTTTGTTTTCTTCTCTCTCTCTATCTGATGAATTTTCTCATTTTAAATAGAAATAAGAAAAATCTGCATAGATTTCGATTGATATGCCTTCCGGCGGAAAAGTATCTAACTCCCGATTGTGTCTTTGTTTAGCTGGAATGGTTGTGTTGCAGCATAGCTAGCAACAAACACACGGCCACATTGTATATAGCGGACTCTTATTAGCTAGCGAGAATGTTTTGGCCGATAGCACATTTCGCCTTTGTTGTTGACCAACAGGTGTAGCCAGTTACAACAGTGGTTAGTGCTAATTTTTTGTTTGTTTACGGATTGGCACCCGGTTTTTTAGACAAAGTTGTTGGTCACCTAAAGGTGTAAGACGTTTTTAACATTCCTTTAATGGTGGCATACGCAAGAAGTTGAGGACTAATTGGTTTTATTGCTGTTTTGTGTTTTATTTTTTGGTTAAATGAGGTAGATTGCTGATTTTTTTTTTGGCAGTTGCATGAGGGTGCTAAGTACATTGATTGTGGCATTGGAGAAGATAATTCTCGCTACCACACATTAGTAGTGTTTGATCGAATGCAGCGCTAGATTGCAGTAAAAGGTTTGCATTTTCTGGGTACCAAGACCAAGTTTCTCTAGAACCACTATTAAGTATAACTTCGGTCCTTGTACTTAGTGCTTCCTTAACTATAGTTGATCATTTTCGTTTACCGTGAAAAAGTTATAACGCATTTGAAGAGCATGTGATTGAAGTGCCACTGTAAAATGGTATCGTTCTTGTGTAGAAGAGGTCGGCTCAGCCATCAAAAAGCTGAAGAACAACAAGGCCGCCGGCTCTGATGGTCTACCAGCAGAGCTTTTCAAGTCATCAACCAAGTATGGGTGGATGAAGTCATGCCCGATGACTGGACTATCAGCTTTATATGCCCCATCTTCAAAAAGGGCGATCCTATGTCTTGTAAGAACTACCGAGGCATATCCCTGCTTAATGTCGCATATAAGATCCTATCCAACGTACTGTGTGAACGTCTGAAGCCTTTCTGCAGCACACTAATCGGCACGTACCAGTGTGGCTTCCGGCCCGGCAGATCGACGATCGACCAAATTTTCACACTAAAGCAAATTCTCGAAAAGACCAACGAATTTCAAGTCGAGACTCAGCATCTCTTCATCGACTTTAAAGCCGCATATGATAGCATTCATAGTCTTCAGCTCTACAAGGTGATTCAGGATCCCGGGTAAACTGATCCAGCTGTGCCGCGTGACCTTGGAAAACACGCGGTGCAACGTGCAATTCGTAAACAGTTCCTCTGAACTATTCCATACATGCACCGGACTTCGGCAAGGAGATGCGCTATCATGTGACTTTTTCAATCTAGTGCTGGAACAGATAGTGCGCAGGGCAGGTGTGAACACAGAAGGCACTAACTTTAACAAATCTATCCAGCTGCTTTAATACGCAGACGACATCGACATCATCGGTCGTTCCCAGCGTAAAAAGCAATTGACGAACAGGCGAAACGAGTTGGCCTTGAAGTGAATGAGGACAAAACCAAGTACATGTTGTCAACAAACAAAGAAGCATCTGTCCACCGCCTAGGACAAAACGTCACTGTTGGCAACACTAACTTCGAAGTGGTTAAGGAGTTTACCTACCTCGGAGTAAATATCAACTCCACGAATGTCACCTTAGTGGAGATTCGACGAAGACTTACCGTAGAAAACCGCTGCTACTTCGGCTTGGCGAAACAAATGGGATCAAAACTCCTAACTCGGAAGACGAAATGTATGCTCAACAAAACTTTGATCCTGCCAATTCTGCTGTATGGAGCCGAGTGTTGGACGAAAAGCAGGAAAGCAGAGCAGATATTGAACACTTTCGAAAGAAAAATGCTTCGTCGTATATTCGGTCCCGTGTGCGAAGAGGGCGAATGGAGGAGAAGATATAACCGCGAACTCTAGAGCTGTACCAAGATGTGGATGCAGTCCAAAAAGCCGAAACACGTCGACTACACTGCCTCGGCCACATCGAGCGAATGGACAATAATGCTCCAGCAAAGAGGATTTTCGAATCACAGCCCCTAGGTTCGAGACGATAAGGAAGACCGAATCTCCTTTTTAAGGATCAACTGGAAGTAGCGTGCCCCGGATCGAAGAGAGTGGAAGGCTGCCGTGTCTCACGCAGGGGCTCTCCATGGGTCGGGAGTCCGTTAAGTAAGTAAGAAAGTATTCCCATTCCTGTCTGTGGAGAAAAATAATGGAGTATTTCTTGTGGAGATCTATTGATCTATATCTTTGGAGTATAGGTAGGCTTTGCTTCCATGTGCTTGAATGTCTAAGACGTGCTTCGCATGAACTCGTCCATGGGAGGAAGATTATGATTACGCCTAAGGCGTTGATCTCGGTGTTCTCTTTATGCTAACACATGCTAAACGTTGTACCTTTCATCGATCTACTTCGTTATCTTCACTTCTACTCCAAATTCGGTTAAAGCTGCTTTGATTGACTCAGTTCTCACTCACGTTTGTTGAACGCTCCTTCTATGTCTAAAAAGGAATTCTTTGAAGGCTTTTCTCGATTTTCTGTTTTAAACGTTATGTAGGGCTGTCTCCAGCAACTTCCCCTTAAGTTAGGGGTGTTGGGTGCTACATAGGTTATACTCATCAAGCCGCGAGTTCTCTCTTACTTGGAGGTTAGGGCCGGTTTCAGAATCGCCTCATCGGTTTCTGATTCGTTCAGCAGTTCGTTCTCTGTGTTAGGGTCTAAGTCATTTGGTTCGGGAAGAGGAAGAGATTTTTCCCCCGTGTTATCGGTATCGTGAATGTCAAAAGTAGAGACAGGAGATATCAGTTGAGACGAACTTCTGTTTGTTATAGTGAAGATAGATAGATAGATTTTTTTTGTATATGTTGTCAGATTTTTGGTCCCAGAAATAGTACGGAAGGGGTGGTCCGTCCTAACAGAGCCGACATACCTGGATAGGGTAATTGTTTTCGACCGACCTTGCCCGGGAGTCTAAAGTTTTTGGACTTTGACATAAGTTTCCCATTTTCCATTGCGGAAAAGAGGCTCTTCCCTATCTGTAAGAGTTTGTCTCTTGCACCTGTCTTTCCTTAAACATGAATTGAATAAATCTGCATGTTTGTTTGTAATCATTTTTCCATTTTGAATGTTACATTTTCGGAGTCTCTAGGGCTTGAAGCGCATGTACCATACGATTTTTTAATAAAATTGGGTAGTCGATGGTAGTTTGTCTCTGTTTGTGATTAAAACAGACACTAAGGATTGTTTGGCGATTCGTTACACATTATCTTCTACTCAAAAAGTCTATTACTAAGCCGGTACTGCTCTGTCATTAATCTTGGAACTAAGTTTTTATTACAAACGAACTAATTGATTGTGTTGTCAAATTGGATAAAGACTAATTGAGTAGTGTGTTGCAGCTTTTTGATTGATGCTTTGTTGGATACCTTTTCATAGTCCATCCTATCTACATAAAAAGAACCTCATTAGATGCAACTCAAGAGTCTTAAACACAAGCTAATCCATCAAAACCTTTTGTCATCCGAATGAAATCGTAGCCACGCCACAAATGTTCATTCTTTTCATATCGACCATCAGATTACCAATACGAACTCGCAGTAGCCGCCTTCCGGGCTTAAAGCCTGTCGCCAATAGATTGTCATCGTTAGATTTCCACTTCTTTCTACGAATGCAATATATTTTACTGCCTCGTTTTATTGTCTAATAATCCAAATTAATATTCATTAAGTGATTATCCTTTAAAAGGCCCAACAAGTCATTAGAGTTCAAAAATTTTTCAACTTTTACTCGGCACCAAACGGAACCCAATTAATTTACTAATCTCTCCCGTCAGTGTGATACGATCACCTGGCTGCTGGGAAATTTATTTCGATCGTCCTTTTGTTTATCGCCCAACGTCCCCGGACACAGAGAGAGAGAATATTTGACAAATATTTTGAACGCCACTGATTTAGGGTTTCTCTTTGTTTCTGGCTAGCTGTCGAGCTGTCGAGCTGTCGAAATTTGCATAATTTATTTGTTTTGACGTTCGATTTTATGACGAACGTTTTTATTATTTGAATAATATTTCGCATTTGGTTTGACATATTTACGAGCCGCATACGTCTTATTAGTCAAACGAGAGGCAAACAAAAAATTCCATTAACACAAAATGACTCCTTGCTATGAAACCGAAGAGTTTTAATATTTTTTTCTTGTTTATCATTTAATTTTATATTCTTAGTTTAATTTAATCAGCAGCTTAATTGGATTAGTAATAAACCAAAAAGCTGTAAAATTCTTCTTCGCTTGTTATCGCTTTTCCCCGGGACGACACGATAACTGTAAGAACACGTTACGATATCGTACATACATATATTACACACCTATGTATACACAAGTGTAGGTACCTTATGGGAATTAATATGTATATTTAAAATCAATTAAATTTACGATCTTTTTATAGGATGAACTATTTGCATATGATGTCTTGGAATTATATTTCGGTTTTACGATTGTTTTTTTTTTTTTTCAAATTTGAAATTAAAATAAAATTTATTGCTACCTTTTGGTGAGGCTAGATAGTCAGTGTTAGCTCTAGCACGTGTATCGGGGAATTTTAGTATCTTGTATTTGAATTGATCATAATTCATTGATTATAAATAATTTTTCATTCCCGCCTTGGCGTTTAATATTTGTTGGTTTTATTTTTTGGCACATGGTTATGAAAGTAAAGGCTGTTAAACGTTTGTTAGGTAAAGTAAACACTTAATTTAGATGGCTGGCCCACGAAATATGGTATCAAAGCCGGACTTACCGGTATGTATTGTCGTTACATAGGCGGGCTATCTGTTGGTCTATAAAAAACACTGTTCAATATGGCTTGATAGTAGACCAGCTTGTCAACCCAAAAAAAAGTCCAACGGCATCAAATCTTATTTCCGTGTCGACCAAGCAACATCACCAAAACGACTGATTACACTACTCGTATTATTGAACTTAGTGTCCAATAAATTGATTGTTGGACGCCTTGTGTGGCGGGTGCAATATTTGCCAATGATTTTCCAGCGTAAATCGATCCATTTCGTATCGCAAAAATATAATACTGAGTTTCTGTCAATTTTTTGACCGCATAAGTGCTGTCAGTGTCAAAATAAAATATGGTTCAAAGAGAAACCAATAGATGGCCCACCAATGTAGATCCAACAATGCCCTGTAACTGCAAATTTTTTTTTTATATTTTTGAGTATTTATTAATTTTAAGTAGCTTAGACTTTTAAAGATGCAAAGTGGATGATACACTTTTTTTTTCAAATTTACTCAAAGAGGTATTTTAAAATAAAGGGTTTTCCATTATGAGCTTTTATTTTATTTTTGGCTGTATTTTTGACCTGTTAAGTAAAACTATCCGTCCAGCAACTTCTCGTCCATCTATTTGTGTCAGTCGGCCAGGTTGCTGATGTGAAGACTCCAAATCATGCTCGTAAGGTCAAGATAGTTGAAAATGAAAATGATCCATAAACGATTTAAGCGTTCGTAGATACTGATTCAGCTAGATACAATTGTACGAAAACGCACTGCAAAACTTGCTCAAAATAATGACCATTTGCAAAAGAAACCGAAGTGGACATTTATCAGATATCGTGTTCCACTTCGAAGTCTGAACTTTAAAGTGAAATGAAAATATTTTTTTTGGAAAGAGAATCTTTTTTTTACTAATTTAAAATTAAACCTTTTAATGAAAGACTCTATACATATCATACCAGTATGATTCATGCCAAGGCAAACAAATATGTTTCTGAACGTTTAGCATGTACTCGTATCTATTCTTGAAACATCGCGAATTTGTAAATTGATCTCAAAAAAAAAAGTGGGCGCCGTGACTCAAGTAAATTGATCCCACCTATATAAAAATATCAGGGCTATGCATGTATACATACTGCGTTCAAATATCATGCACAAACATTTATAGGGGTGTTTTTTGTAGAGGCGGAGAACTTTAAATTGAAATAAAACACAGGAAAATGTTTTAAATATTCATGAAATTAGCTTTATCTGACAGATAATTTGATGACATTAATGTTTGAATATGATTTCGGGCATGTTGCTGCCGCGGTTGGTGCGTACGTGGCGTAATCTGGAGATCCAATTTTCACACACTCTATGGAGAGGTATAAAGATACACTTATTCTGGACTGCGATGCAATTGCACATCAAATAGTACATCAGAGAAAGAGAACTGAGCAACCGTATTAATATTCCATTCTAAGTACTAACCTCGTTGTCTGTAGCATTGGCTGTGAACCCATCTTAGATTTTAGTTTACAGGAATTCCTACATATAACTTGTAATCTTCGCCAGTATATTCCATAGGATTACGGATTGCAAAGTATATGCACTACGCAGGCCTTCTGATCCCCAACAATACCTATGAGGTAACCCTTCATGTAAATAACCCAACTAGCGCCCTTAATTACCATATCTCCGGCCCAAGAAGCAATCCTAAAGGTAAACCCTGGTCTCTCTAGTGGAATCAGAAAATTAGAACCCATAGGAATGACTGCGGGCATCTATTTAACCGGGCCAAATAGACTTGTAATACAAAACCCATTGTAAAGATTTTTCTACGGAAACAGAATAGAACATCTATCATCTTGGCTCTTAGGCCTCCAGTTAACTGAAGAGAACTAATAGCTTTGGATCACTTCTAGCATTGTATATAAATCTAAGTTTCATATACAATGTACTGAATTAATTGCGTTGTTTTTTTTAATAGATTCCCACTTCCCTAGCTTCTGCAATGATATAGCCCGTCCTATAGTAATCCCTGCAGTAACAGTGATATTTTATTACTAGGACAAAATTATTTGAGCAATCGTATTAGTAGGCTGGATCGGACGATGTACTTCTAGTGGAAATTCATCAAAGTGTGGATCTAATCTTTCCCTGGCTGGCTGGTAATTTTTTAGAATTTGGTTAACATACCTAAATCTTGAACGGAAGTAAAACCTTGCATGTCAATTCCAAACAAATCAGACCCATAAATCTTTCATCTGAAAACTTTGGAGAAACTCAATTTTTGTATTTTTTTTAACGAATCAAATTTTTGTATCTAAAGGAGCATACGAAAAACTAAGGCTGAGTTCCAAAATGTAAAAAAACATAGTTTCGATGCGATAGTACTATTCTTTTGATGCGCATCTGCAACGCAACTTCGATAATTTGTATACATTTTACACTGCACAAGTTTGATGTTTCGGAACGGAGTTTATACAAAGTAGGCAATTGCCAAAATAAAATGATAAACTTTGAATTAAAAATAGATTTAAATGAGTAATTTGAATGTCAAATGAAAGCATCGAAAAAATGATCGATGCATAGTTTGCTCAGTTGATGCGCATCTATAACGTTTAGAAACTTGCGACTTTGTCAACACTTTCTCATTTGACTTTTGGAACTTATGACTTTGCATCTATAACGCATCTGATACATTTTTGGAAATCACCCTGGGAGCAAACATGGTTTAATCTGCATTTGTTGATAGTTTAAAAAATGTCAAAAAGTATCGAAGATATGTAAGTAGAGCACTATGAAACATTGAAACAGTGGCTCTAGACATTCTGTTCTACTTGCCAGCTTTAGATAAAAATATATTATAAACAAGTACCAGCTCATTCAGGTACTCCCATGAAGGCCGTATTTCAGTGATCCAGTTGAAGTATCTGAAGTCTCTTCTATTCCTAGCGATTTTGAATTCCTTCTAAAGAAGAACATTTGTGGAAGCTATATAGATTTGTACGTGTCAAGCTCTTTCCGCTCGTAGAAGAATGCACATAGAAGTCTACTTCTTCGACATTTTAGGCGAACTGGCTAAAGCAAACGCTTTATATTTATAACAGAAGTATCTGTCGAAATAAATCTGAACTGCTGCATCCCATGTTTTATGAATCTACAAAGAGTATTAAATAGGTGCGCTTCTTGCTTTAAGAGCTTTATATTTATAACAGAAGTATCTGTCGAAATAAATCTGAACTGCTGCATTCCATGTTTTATGAATCTACAAAGAGTATTAAATAGGTGCACTATCAATCGTTCTGAATCCGAAGACTGTTATAACTACATATTTCAATTGACGAAGGTATGAATAAACATATGGGGCCTATCGTAGGTGGTAAATGAATTGGAATTGTGACAAAATTTTGTACAAAATTAATGACAAGGTCTACTATTGTCAACGGAATGCTTCGCTGTTGTTTCCTGATTTAAATTTAAAATCTATCCTTGACATATCAATGTCTCCGATGGATAAAGAGTTATGGGTGGCAACAGTGCGCCACTAAAAATTTTGCTAAAGGAATTACTATTGCTTCCGACTAGTTAATGGTATTCCGACTATTATGGTATGCCACACTCTTGGTATAAATCAAAGCACAAAGTATTATTTTTAAAGGTAAATGGACAACGAAATAGGTGATCTATTGTAGAGACGAAAGTCGCGTTCAATTATATATAGTAACAGGGCGCTTAAACTAAATATGTCAGTGCTGTCAGATTCGAACTGGTGGCATTCCTAAACCATCCAAAGTGCAACATATTTAATTTCTCTCGGCTTCCATAAATCCTGGATATGCGTATACAACTTGATCTACAACAAATTCCATGTCAAACATTCCACTCTTTGGCCAAAAAAATAAAAAAAATACCAGCAAAACCACATAAGAGACTTATCTCTCCTACTTCATGGTAATTCCAATCGAATCACCTACATAAATGATAATTTATTAAGATCCACAGGTAGCCAGAGCCATTCACTATTTTCCCCTTTGCCACATAATCAACCAATGACAGAATGACCAACCGGTGAAGGATCACGTTTTGTTTGATCACCTCTCGATGTCCGCCATTCGAGCACAAACACACACACATACTTATATGTATAACTACCACCATTTCTTAAAAAAATAAAAACACATCGAACAACAAGTATCTGACAGGTAACCAACGGACTGAGTAGATGCAAATGCAGCCACCACACCACCAGTCATGATATACACACATGCAGGTGAATATGAGTCAATAAATCGACAACGGAGCAATCATAATGAAATTTATTTTCCGTCATAATTGCCGCGCAGCCGCGACAGTATGCCTAGGATCTGGGCTCAAGTCGAAAAGATTTTAATCTTGTATCTACTCGTAGATAGGTTTTTTTATTTCTTGTTGATTTGGCCGTTTTGTCTTTTCGCTTCCTGCTGCTAATTATATGAATAGTGCTGGTCGTTGGTGTGTGGATACATGCCTGGACGGCGGATCAGATTTCATATTTCCCTCCCGCAACTACCAAGAGTTGGGACACACCAAATACCACGACACCGATGAATGGATGGCATTTTCATTAAGTCAATGACGGTCGATAAATTATAACAAAAAAAAAAATAATAATCATTTTTGAGTCAAAAAAAAAACGGCAAAACCATCTCCGCCCCGACGAAGTCAATATTTTATGTAATTATTTCCTTTCTTCTGATTTGATGTCATTTTCTTATTTTTTTTTTTGTTGTCTTTTGTTAATGCCCCAAGTATGGTCAATAATTTCGATTGATTTATAACTGAGGTCACTGGCGATTAGTAGTTGTCGTCGTGTCGTCGCTGGCTTTGTTTTCTCTTCTTCTCTCCGGTTCGGTGGTTTGTCTGTTGTCAGTTGACTAGCAGTAGTTTGTATCTAGATAGTCATCGAGATATTGAAATGTTCGTCATCATCATCAAAATCATCGAACGGCGCTGTTGTGCGCACAGTGCGGAATCGATAAACTGGGTGATGAACATACAGTGGGGGCTTTGGGGTAAAATAAGGGGCTGTATTTTGTTTTCGAATGATTTTTCTATGTCACTGTATTAACTATATTGCTTTGTGGAAGCTCTGATGCTTTCTTGGGTCATACGTCCCTCTATATCGTAGTGTCTTGGTACTTAGTGTAATCTGACACGGCCCTGTGCATTGTGCGGGAATTCCTGACTATTTCAGATTTTATGATGTAGTATTCTAGCGCCTTAAGAGCACCCTGACTATCAATGTAGATGAGGATATTCCTGTCGGATATTGATCCCATCTCTAGAAAATACACTGCATGAGTTGTAGAACCATTAGTTCCATGTGCAGGTCCACATCTCTCGAGTGTATACCTGACCCCGTGTTAGTTTTATAACCATCCGTGTATATTGAAATCTCATTTGCTATCAAAAGTTTTCCCGCTGCCAATCTTCTATATCAGGGTGCATTGCGTTATATGGTGTATCGAAGTTGAAGTCATCAGGAGCTATGTTACATATCTCTGGTTTTAAATAGCCCTACGTGAGACAGCCGAAGCGCACCATTAACTGCCTGTAATTTTATTTGTGTGTCTAGTGGTAAAAGATACATCCATCTCGAGTGCAACCCTGGGCAATGCAGGCTGTCCTTTGTACCTTGTTCAATGTATCCCGTGTATTCTTTTTTATTGTGGCTTTCCACCATACAAGAGCTCCATATGTACATAAGTAGGAGGCCTACTATCGTGATATTTAGCCAGTGCCGGTATCAGGGCACTTTTTCCTCGCTATCCTCTTACAAATGAAGAGAGTATTATAGGGCTTGGAGACTTTCTTGTATATTTATTAAATTTTCAGTCTAGCTTTTTATATAGTATAATTCAGAAATATCGTAAGTGATCCAAAAGTGACAACTCCCTACTCTACGGGCCGGAGCACTGGTGTCCATTCACTCTACATGTCCGAGCCATCTCAAACGACTGATGCGCTGTTTTTGACCAGGTCGATGTCGATGTCGCTGTACAGCTCGTATAGTTCGAATCTCCTCCTCCAAAGCCCGTCAACGCAAACGCGACCAATCATTTTACGAAGTATCTTTCTTTCAAAGCGACCGAGGATTTCTTCATCCGCTTTAGATAGGTCCATGCTTCAGCGCTATAAAGCAGGACTTGGATGTTCAAGGTCTTAAACAGAACCTCTTTAGTTGCTTGAGATAGGGGTCTACTACTCAATTGCCTTCTCAGTTTAAAGAAACAGTGATTGGCAAGAGTTATTCTTCATTTCATTTCTGCTGAGGTGTTGTTTTAGAATTGAAAGCAGAGCCAAGATAGACAAAGTCCATTACTATCTCAAGGTTATAGCAGTCGATTGTGACGTTCTGTCCAATTCGTCGATGTTGTGTGTCGCTTCTTGTTGACAGCATATACTTTTTCCTCATTTATCGAATCCATTTTGGTGGCTTTTGTTTGAATAGTAACGAATGTACCAGTGATAGCCCATTGGGTTCTGGCAAGTATGTCAATATCGTCGGTGTACGCTAGTAGTTGCACAGACTTTTGAAATATTGTGCCTCCGGTGTTGACTTCTGAGTTTCGCACAATTCTTTCAAGTATGAGGTTAAAGAAGTCACATGACTGCGCGTCACCTTGTCTAAATCCTTTTTTGACATCAATGATTTTGGTGAGATCGTTACCGACCTTGTTGGAGCAGCGAGAATTCTCCAACGTCATCCTGCACAGGCGAACGAGTTTGGCAGGAATGCCAAAACTAGACATGGCTCTGTATAGCTCGTCTCTATAGATGCTGTCGTATGCGGCCTTAAAATCGATGAAGAGATGGTGGGTATCGATTTGGACGTCTTGGGTTTTTTCCAGGATCTACCGAAGTGTGAAAATTTGATCGATTGTGGACTTTCCTGGTCTAAGACCACACTGATAGGGCCCAATCAGGTTGTTGACGAAGGGTTTCAGACGTGCACACAATATAGCAGATAGGATCTTGTACGCGATGTTTAGGAAACTGATAGCTCTGTAATTGGTGCAATTCAGGGGATCTCTTTTCTTGTGGATCGAGCAAACGATGCTGAGGTTCCATTCATCAGGCGTACACCCATCAAATTTTAGAGATGAGTTGGTGTATGTTTAAATACCTATTTAAACATTATTTTTTTTTTTTAAATTCCTTGGTCTGTCTTCCACTTGTCTTACATCTATCACAGCATTTCACTTATCCAATCCATTATTGAAATTTGCTCCTTTCTTTTCGAGCACTTTTCTGATAGCTTCGTGAAAGATATTATCCAGAAAGGCGCATATAGTTATTTTTCGGAGCAAGACTGTTGCCTGATAAATGGTAGCGGTGCTTCGCCGAACAAAAACCAAGATAACTTTTCCAAAAGCGTTTAAATTTATTTTTTTTAACGACAATTAGTTGCTTTATATGTACGTTTCTTAACTTGCTTCCAGACTATGCTAACAGTTTAGTGCACCTAACCGCAATTAGCTTGGTTCTCTTCCAGACGAAAACGTCAAGGTGACTATCATTAAACACAGGAGATGTGACATTAGAAGTTCTTGTCATCCTTGCCGTACAGCAGGACAGTGCTTTAAGCCACTGAAAAGTTTATTTTTTTTATGAAAAATTAATTGAATTCCCTCACTTTCATTTTAAATTCACTGTCCCCTTAAACCGAACCTAGTCTCCACTGTCCACCGATAATATGGGGACGGCCTGTCATCAATCGAATGATTTGTATTTCTTAATTTATGTTTCATAAATAATCGGATAAATTTATTATATTTTTTCTGTATGTTTGAAAATTTTTATGGGAAACAGACGCCGCCAAGAAACAAAAACAAAAAAAACAAAAAACCGTCCAAATGAAATCGAAAAAAAAGATACAAATATCTGCGGTATATTAAAATTAAATGAAACCCCCGCGTCTTAGCTGGTTTTTGTTGTTTTTATTTTTTTTATTTTGTTGTCACTGTTTCTTGATTTGATATTCATTAAGATTGCTATGATTGATGCTTTGATTTTTTTAATTAATTACTTCTGGATCCTTAACTGCTTTCGAAAGCAACTCGGACGAGTCATCTCTACGCGCTCTATACAACGCCAAAGACAGAAAAATGAATTAAGATGGCCGGTGATAATTTGTGGACTTTTGTTTAACAACAACACAAGTTAGGACGGGCTACCACATATCTTATGGGGCTTGAAGTTCACAGGATCTGAGAGCGAATCTTGCACCCTGTCCTTGCGATGATGATTTCATGCAGCGTGATATATTGAATGTGATCGGCTGATGATGTTTCGAGATCCTAATAAAAGTAACTCATTCGTTCTTTTGTTTTTTGTTTTGATTTGCGAAAGTTGCGAATAAGAAATCGGGTTTTGTTGTGCCTTCTGTCCCGGGTTTTATTTTTTTTTATATTATTTATGGGAATTTATTACCTTTGGGCAGTTCTGTTCTGAGGGTTATAATAATTTTTCGATTTTTTTTTTTTTTACATTTTTGACATCAATCTATTGAGGGTTTTGTTTTACATAAATACCCATATATATATTTTTTTGTTTACTGGGAAATTTATGTGTTATATAAGTAACAAATCAAAAATATTTTTAATAAAGACACGGTGTGGGGAGGGAGAAATTAGCATTTTGTCATTGAAAAATGGTTGATGACATTTGATCTGAGACATTTTGCGTCAGTGCGGTTCCTATGGATTTTAATTGCTTTTTGTGTTAGTAATTTATTCATACATATTGACAGTGTGAGATGCCGTTTGTTATGAAGTAGGTAGCAGTTATATATATTTTTTTTGTTCTTTGAATACACGTGTTAACAGCAGAGACTATCGAACGAAATGTGATTGTCATCGAAATAAACTAATTGGGTGTTGTTTTTTTTCTTTGAACAAAAGATTATAATATGTACTTCCTGAGGAGGCGAAGTTTTATTGCATTTTTATGTTGTAACCGTTTATTAACCTGCTGCTCCCATGTGGTGAATTTAAATAAAATTGGGAAGAAAGCTCATAAGCCCGTTCGATAAAGTCTTATATTAATTTTTTTTTTCGTGTTTAGTGCATTCATTTCATTTAGTAATTCATGAATATTTAGATAAAGTTAGACAAAAGTCCTTAGAACTAACCTATCTTATGACTAATTTAATGGCCCTATGTGGGTGCTCTTAACTAAATCTAATGCTTACCACGGTTGTGAACAAAGAGCATTTATTTATTTTTCAAAAAAAATAAGGAGAATAGTAAGGACTTTTTGTTTTGTTGGGTTATATATAAAATTTAAATCTACCTTAAAATAAATTTTAGCCCACTTACTCTAGATACGTAATTAAATACGAACTTTTTTTAATAATAATATGATGTGTTTATTTATTTATTTTGTTTTATTTATTTATTTATTTTTTGATTTTCTAATTGGCTAACATCTGAGCTCTGTGCTGTATCTACACTGCCTTATACCTAGGATCACAGAAAACAATAAGAAAGTGAGCCGGCCATTGCTATAAAATAGGCCAACTCTGCGCAAAGGCTATCCTGGATTGAGAGAAATCGACGAGGGAGCTCCCTCTCTTTCCAAAAGCCACCAGAATTTCTGAAGTTGTCACATCGATACCCACTTACTGAATCGGATGCGCTCCTCAGTACCCTGTGTTACGCCTCAGCAGTAGTTGAGTAGTCTATCAACAGCTTTTCTGGGGACGTGGAAGATTATCGGAATTCAAGTTTTATCTTGGATTAGACCTTGTCTATCGAAATAGAGGAATGCCTCTAGTGGTACATATCATTGGGATAGTATTTCTCTTGCAATATGACCTCGAATCAACTTCACCAGGAAATTGTCCACTGTGATCAGAATCACTTTGTTGTAAGGGACCTCATTGAAATAGAATTTTTTGTACTCAGACTTTGGTATTCTGTACAAATGAAAGACTCTCTTCTTTCCTTTCCATCAAGCTTGCTCCCACGTTGAACCAGACAGGGCATCCATAGGTGAGCATTGGTCGTATGAGGGCCGTGCAGTAGATTACCTTCACCCCAGTATCGAGTTGGCTCCTATAAAACAGTCTCATTATACGAGCGAAATCAACTTTGGTTCTGCCTAGAGTAGTATCTAAAGACTGCTTTTTATAGAGGCGGAGAACTTTATATTGAAATAAAACATAGAAAAACCTTTTAAATACCCATGAAATTGGTGTGTGTGAAAATTGCACCAGATTGCGCCACCCGTGGCTGCCGTATGCTTGAAATTATGTTCAAACATTAATGTAATAAAATAATCTGTCAAATAAAGCCCATTTCATGGACAATAAAAATTTTTTTTGTATATTATTTAAATTTAAAGTTCTTTGTCTCTATAAAAAACACCCTTTCACATGCAGCTTTAGCCTTTTTCTATTTTAATTAAAAGTTCACCGTCTCTATAAAAAAGACCCTTTATATGTTTGTTAAAATATAGATACAGATCTGGCCAGATCACAAAATATCTTCTACTCTCCAGTGGCTGCCTTTGCGGTCAAATGATAGAGAACGTTCGTCAATTCTTTCTGGTATCCCTTGAGGCCCCAAATAAGGCCAAGAACGGAGTTCTTATCAGGATGGTTTCCGACTTGTGGGAGTGTATTTTCAACGTACAGTCATCACCATATCCCTGCATTGTATCGAAGTCAAGTTGCAAGAGCCTGAGGTGTACGCAATGAAGTCGTCTGCGTACGCAATACATATCATGGTGAAGAGAACCTTTAAGATCACTAGTGTAAGTGTTGAGAAGGATAGGAAAGTTAACCGCATCCTCTTGTAGACCTTTTTTAATTTGAAAAGTAACACCAGAAGTTACGTTTTACAAAGAAATGTCTACTTGTGAGCATATTATAAAGAATGTACAGTATGTAATGGTTTGCTTATACGCAACATGTTCAACTTGTAAAAGAGTCCCTGTAACCATATGGCATCAAAGTCCTTCTCCATCCGTGCATTGGTTCTTGCTTTTATTCATTGGGCATCCGCGACCAGCTTAGACGGGATATGTAGGGTACCATACTACTCCAGTACTCTATGGATCACTTTTTCGAAAATCTTTCTAATGTTCAGAAGGAAACTTATCGACCGGAGATTTGCCGGACCGGAAGGATATTTTTCCCTTTTGGGTATGATATGCAACACTGCTGTTTTCCAATGTTCTGGAAAATGTGCATTATTCAGCGTATTATTAAATAGGTTAGGGTATATGTAACTTCACCGCTTCAAGAGGAAGATGTTTCGATTTCTTACTTCTTAAAGAGACGAAGATCACTTGGAGTTCTATCCTCGATTTGAACTTCAAGTGAACCCTGTCATCGCCGATGGCATTATTTGCAATGTTACTCATTGAACATCATAAAATAAGTGTTTTCAGAGCGCCAGTTCTGTATATCATTTCGAAGGTAAAAATTGTGCACAACGACGCGATTATTCGGTCATGGTTTGGGTAAACGGTATCATACACCTTGTATACTTCCTCAAAATTCACTCCTATAGGCTCTACATTCTCCTGCGGATCTTCTATAACAAAAAAAAGTCCTCAGAAGACGACAGTGTTATCTGGATCTACATATATGTATGTATCTGTTGCTATAAGGATTTTTTTTCATTGTTCGTCGTTCATGGCAACTTTAAACTCGGATGGTTCTTGAAGTTATTCCTCCTAAAAATCTTATTGATCTGCAGGAACATACAGGAATTGTTGGTTTTTACCGCCGAAAGCTTCCCGTTCATTGACCGTCAATCTATAATTTTCTTTGATCAATTTTTCGAGGCTTTTGATTAACTGCTTAAGTGTTCTTACCTCCGAGTTAGTCTTAAGTTATGTTTTGCAACTGGTATGATCAAAGCCAACTTTTTCTGCCCTATCGATAAGTTCACAATTGTCAATAGAAAGGATATACTATAAAATGCCACATAAACGAATCAACCAAATACAAAGCCATAAAAGCGAGTTGATGTGGCGATATATCTGTTCTAGTGGATTGTCTAAAAATCAAGCTCGTTACTATCTACACATGTGTAGGTACTACTTTGTCTAGATTATAGTAAATTCTTACATTGTAGAGAACAGGCTCATGTAAAGCTTTTCTATAAGAAACGTATTCAGCCATATATGTAGAATTCATAACCATTTTCATATTCCTTAATTTCTTGAGTGGGTACCTTAAAAATTTGTAAGACTTGCTTCGAATTTATTATAGTTGAGTCATGTGCAAGTGCAGCCTGTAAGTTGATGACTGTACTGTTCACCATATTGCGCCTTAAACCTTGCTCAACACTTTTAAAATATTTCTTGAGGAAAAGTTCTCTGAATTTTGCTTTGCCTAAGACAGACCATTAAATGAATATGCCGCAGATATAGCAACGTAACCCTACATCCTACTACCTCTTAGGTATTTCAGTATACCAATGTCCAGATTAGAACCTAAAATAATTCATAAATATCTCTTTCCTATTGTTGAAGTCTCTCTACGCTGGAGACTATCGATCGTGCTTCCTATTTTTTGCTTAGCCTCTAAAATTAATTTCACATTGACCTAGGCATAAGGTGAAATCCAAACAGAATAGGGTTGAATATTTCCACGATTTGCCTGCTAAAGCTACTTTTGTTTCAAACAAAAAAAATTTAAATACCTGTGCAGGTGGAGGACCATGCAGGTCACGGAAATGGTCCTATCCAGCACCGGTTCTATACTATAGTATTATCGGCTTTTATTTCTTCAGATTTTGAAGTGAATTGTAAGATGTCTCTTATTTTTAATCCTATTCTTATTTGTAGTCCTTCCTTCCTTTCATACATATATGTACATACTTCTTCGTTTACTGTAGAGTGATCAAGTACGTACATATGTTCATATGTAGGTATCCATTATTTTATTACTTTGCGACTAGCTTGGGACCAATCGGCATCTAAACAGGTTGTTGTCCAGAATATCTGTTGCAGAATTTTAAATTGGTTGCGGATACTGTTGCTACTTGGCTTATGTATCTTTTGCTGTCATTGGTTTTTTTCGGAAGCTCTTCCGCGCTCTTCGGTATACAAGTGCTTTTGAAGTATTTTGCCGCTGCAGACATTCCAAATAAAACTTCAATTGAAGACAACATCTCGATGTTTTAAAATCTTCAAGGCGTTATACTAGTGATTTCAATATACATATGTACGTATTGGTACTTGAACAAATTGGTCGACGGTATGTTAAGAAGGCGACATGTCTACATTTACTGCTGACTGTTTTAAGGATATCTTCTTATAAATACTAGGGCAATATTTATGAGTTATGGGGTGGTATCTACAACACATACATTATTTATGTATCTGCATCCCTTTTATACAAGTTAAATAACTCATATTAAGATAAATCCGTAAAACTCAAAAATCGGTATTCCATAACAAAAAAAGAATGTTTTTTTTTTCAAAACATCATATCCAGCTTCAATGAACTTCACACTATATCGATGCCTCATCCATTTCGCATCTAATTAATTAACTTTACATGTCACACACAAATAACCTGTCCACTTGCTTTTTGTTAAACTACCAACAGCAATACCCAGTAAACCAATCACAAAAGTCCTCGCAGAACACAAAGAGAGCACCAAGCATCACATCCCGATCATTCCACTCACATACGCGCCTCTGGACGACAGCAATAAAATTAAGAATCCCTCTCAGAACATTCCGCGTACTTGAAAAAAAAAAAAAAAAAAAAAATCGAAAAACCCCCCGCAACACCCATAAGATACACCACCACCACACCACTCACGCCACCATAGCCACATTCCGTGCAAACACATATTCCTATATCAATTTAATTTCCACCATAAAATATTCCTGAAACAACATATAAACTATGGCAGCCGCCGCCGCGCACCACTAAAACTGAAGAAATTCTCGGAGTAGTGTACCTAAACTCCTGAGAACAGCACAACGAAAAAAAAAATCGGTGCAAATATTTTCCAATCATTTCCACCAATCAACTGATCCTTGAAACAAAACCAAAAAGATCCATCCTCTCTGATGAAGCAAGCAAAACCAAAAAATAAAAAAAAGTCAAAGAAACGTTTTTCAAAACTCAACTCCCAATCTCAACATGGCCAACAGACATCACTGACGATGACTACAACGACAACGACTTAAGACGACGACGTTGCTCTGAGAACGCAAAGTGAGGATCGCGAATCCTGATACTCATCCATCCACCAAACAGCGCGCACAAAAAAGATACAAATAAACCCGAGGAAAAAGATACGAAAAAATGATGACGGTATTTATAGCCGTGCAAATGGAACAAGTTACCTGACAGTGAATGAGGATACATGTATCTCAATAGCTGTCCCCGCGCCCGAACTCCCCCATCCAACGCGCCATACACAGCCATACACTGAGCAATCATCAGCGCCCCGATGGTCCCGAAACAGCAATAATCAAGTGAGATCGCGCGAGATCACCTTTAACCGAAGGTAATAAAATAATGATTGCATAAAAATTCACTGGAGTTTCAGTGTATCGCCGTCGTTGTCGTTGTCGTCAGTCTTCGTCGGTCGTATGGATTTCATACGTGTATATCTAACCAACATGGTGGAGCTGAGCTGCAGAGAGATACCTACATTTCTGCTCTGTTAAAGGCGGTGGCGGCGATCAAGAACTCCTTCCCGATCGGTGCCGCGCGGCGTTCGACGGTTGCTGCTGATCGGTTGGCGTTACTTTTTTCCTTTCCCTCTGCTTGTTGATGTTTTATTATTATTATTACTTTTCTTTTCTTTTAATTTATTTATTTTTTTTTTGTTTTTTGTTATGAAGATCATTGAGGCCAGAAAGGGATCGAGGATGATGAACAGACTTCTGAACTATCTTTTTGTGTGTGGATGCATCTCGTAACATTGACGTTGGAACAGTATGCTACCAATCGTTGCAAGTATTTCTTCCATTTTCTTCTTCTGAAGAAGAAGTTGTTGCAACTTTTAAGCAACATGTCCTTTTGGACTTGTTAGCAAATTTAGTCACGCTCTTTGGGCAAATTCTGTCTATGAATGTTTATAGTAGAATCTGATATTGAGTTAAGATACTAATTGGAAGGCGATTGGGGATGTTACTGACGATGAAGTGTACAGTTTATTACATCACTCTTGGAGAGCCACAAACCATTGTTATAGATTTCAGAGCAACTCGTAAGACGTCATTTTCCAATCTGCCTTGTACCTCTTGAAATCGTAATAGAGAGGTATACATACACCACTAGGTTGTTTAGATACTTAGCTTTATTTACTGCATTTCGCACCATACTTCATGCTCCATTGTTTAAATTCAGGGAGTATTCCGCAATTGTGTGTTCTTATATAAACGGTATCGAAGGATGAGTATATCCAGTCCAACAAGGAGTCCTCTAGACTTCTTCGTTCAGCTACAGTTTCCAAATATTCGCCAAATATTCTTCTCTTTTCTGATTGAAAAGACAAGACGATAGACCTAGTGTTATGTCATGGTGGTTTGATTTTCCTGATCTTTAAGAGTTCTTAAGTCTTTCCACTGATTGGTATAGTACAATATAACCTCGGGACTGGTGTGATCTTGTCCTTTTTGGTGATGGTTTACTCTGCTATGTGGTTTCTCTGTGGACAAAAGCCTTTAACGAGGTAAAGGTTTCAGATATCCACAGAACCTTCCTTACATCACTAAAATTCACACCAGTAAAATAACTCCCTGCTTTATTGCCTAAAATAGAACAACAAACTTTAAATACCGCTCAAAACGAATGGAAAGGTCACCCGCTAATTCCTATAAGTCGCCAAAGTATCGCCTACGGGAAGAGAACAATTTCTGGATTCTGCTTCACAAATCTGTCACATACATCAAAGGCCAATGAATTTCTGTCCTCAGCCTACTTGTATTTTCGTATTTTATCTTCCCACTGTTTTCCTGGTTAACCCCAAAATCAAGTTCAAACGGGGAAAAAAAAAAATAAAACTGTTCAAATGGAAATGCCTACAAAAAACGAAAACGAAGAACAATCCGAGGACTCTCACCCCTTCTCAATATGGATTTCCACAAATACGCTTACAGCGAAAATTAACCCCCTAATCGGAATTGAAGCAACGCGGTCGTTCCTCTTCGCTTTTTTGCCTCACATTTCTGGTAACCTTTTTAGTGGTGTATTTGCGCGGAATACTGTAAAACAGTGAAATTTTAAGGTCTTGGTAGGCGACCGACCCTTCGAACCAATCATGAGATTCCAACCCACACCCACTATCATTTAACCCACAATGTTTTCATATCCTTATCCTTTTTCCATTCAAACCAAGTGAACTGAACACACAGGGTGAGGAGTTTCATTTACACGCTGCGGCAAACTTCAAGTTAATCAATCTTTCTTTCAACCCTTTTCCGGTCGGCAGCGGTAGCAACGGTGTCGAGGCAGGGCCCAGTTGTGGGTGTGAATACGTGAGAGTATCGCTTCCTAGCAAGTGGTTTGGTGCGCGTATGCGCCGATCCAGGATCGGGAATTTCTTTTTTTTTTTTGTTTTTTGTTGTTTTACTGTGAGTGGCGGGCATCAAGTTTCAGGGAAAAACCTTTGATCTCATCCGTTGGTGGAGTGGAAAAACACAAAAACACCGTTATTAATCGACCTATCAAAATGCGAAGGCAGAAAATTTGTCTGCAGCAAACGTTCACGCGACTTTTCATCAGCGATTCATCGGGCTCTGGGGTGTGGGTTGGTGGTGCTGTATATACCAAAAAGGGTTGGGTAATTTTTGAACGCGATAAAGGGATGTTTTCGCCCTGGGCTGTAATTATAGTATAGACACGACGATGGCAGGGAAAGTCACTTTTATTTCACATTTCTTGACTGTGGTTGACTTATGTGGCCCAGAGGTTCTTTTGTATTCTGTTTTTATTTTTTTTTCGTTTATTTCTTTGGAAAGCCAATCAATAAATACAAGGATCAAAAGATAAACTGCGGATTCGTAACGATTAAGGGAGAGGATGAGATATCCTGTCGTCTGATGATGAAAGGATTACCAGGCAGTCTAACGTTTAATTCTTATAGGGAGTCCTGACCAAGGACTTAATTTATAGTACAAACTGGCTTGCACTTACACATAATTTGATACAAGTTTCACGGATGGTATCAATTAGAGTTTAGGTTACCACTTTTCTTCAATAATGTTGAATGGTCATCCTTTCACGGAATCATTTCCAGTAACATGACATTTTGTTTGACTTCAACTTGGCTATAGTGGCCTTAATTTTGGTATGGTGCGGACTTTGTAGTAATAGTTTCTTCAAAATTCTAGCATATTATGGTCCCCTTCGTTATTTGTACATTCATACATATTTGGCTTTATACACTGGGATTTTGGAACTTCAATACTAACCATTTTCATTGTCCCATTGCTAGTAGCAGGTCTCCGTTTGCTGGATTTGGGAGAATTTTATTTTATAAAAAAAAGCGATCCCATCAAAATCAAAGTTCTATCAATCATGATTCTGATATTTTGATGAGTCCCTTGTAGAACGCCACCAGATGTCAGGTATTCATGAGTCCCAGTTACAGTTTCAAAGCAATTTTTTGAGGTAGTTCCTTGCTAGTTTGTAGAGATAACCCTGACACTTTCTTTATGTATATCCTTTGGGTCACCACGCGATCTACTTTCTTGTATGTATGTACTCGTATCTACTAAAATTATTGGTACTTTACTTCGCCCACTTCAATCGCTTTACCTGGACGGTTGCATATGTGTAACTTATTTTATTATCTCGCCTCGGAATAGGTATTAAACCATTTTATTAGATCGTTAAGACCTTTGAAGACGTACTCGAATAGGGTCTTGATGTGTGATGGTACCCTACTCTTCCTCGTGTCTACAGATTCTACAGGAATCGTTGAAGGAAGCACCAAGCCTTCTGCCAAGTCTACCTACCATAGAGGGCCCTGTGACGGCGCCAACTCAGATTTGTCCTATTGACGGAAAGAAGTCTACTGGTTTTTCTACAATCCTGCTCTGTCCAGACTTGTTTAGAAGAGAGAGATGTGCTGATATTGTTCCACCTACTTGGCAAAGAGTAAGCTAATGGCTGCAATATCTAGTTGGAATTTTATCGATTTAATAGGTGCTGACGGTTCCCCCTATTGTCAGCGAGATTACGGTCTGTACCCTGTTTTGCCAGCTCGTCATCTTTGCAATTGCCTGGAACATTCCTGTGGCCTGGAATACAGCACAGGGATACGTCGCGTAAGAGACCCGCGGCACTGCTTTACAAATTTGGATCAAATTAATGGCGATATCAAGAATTATATCGCTGCTTGGCTATCTACGTAAAAAACAATAGCGCTGCACTCTATCGAGTTAATAGAAAGCGAGGTCGCGGCTTCACCGTCTTGGATCCGTCTGTGTAAATCTCTGTAGCAATTTCGTTTAAAATCTCTCCCTATTCCCAAGCACTTCTGCTAGGAATTCTGGTTTTATACTTGACGTTAAAAGCCAGATAGGGAATAACGTAGTCCGAATTACTAGGAATATTGCAATGGCCATTTGCGATGCTTGCGTAGGCCATATTTCTACGAGCCAGTTGCAAGGATTTCCTAATCCGTAATTGTTAGGAGTATCTCTACTATCTTCAGTATCTTTACTATCATGAACCACAATAGCGGTGATAATACTCCACTTTGAGAGGGTTCCCTTTTTTTTTTGGACGGGGTTCCTCTATAAAGCGACCTTCTGTTTAGGCAGCATCCCAGCATGTATAAGCCTGCCTTAAAGCATTTACTTGATTCAATAGCAAAGATAGTTTTCAACCTTCAGGTTTAGAAGTGCAGTAGATATAGCTTCTGTTTTGACATTGTTGAAAGTTCGTTCAATATCAAGGAAGGACATCATATTGAAATCGTTGTTCTCAAAAGATTTCCCACTAACTCCTACCAACGAGTGCAGGGCAGTATCTACCCATATTCTCTTGCGATACTCGTATTGGGATACAATAGGTTATTCTCGAAATTTGTCCTAATGTGGACGTCGATCAGCCTTTCCAAATTATTTAATAGGCTAAACGGAGAGAAGTATTTAGGGGACGCATGGAAGGGTTTACCGGGTTTAGTTATGAAGACTACTTTGGCCCTCCTCCAGGATCAAAGTTTAAACAACTCTTAAAAATAATGGAGACAAGGATTTAATGTATCAAAACCTTGCTTTAATTCCAGTGGTACGATACCATTGAGAGGGGATTTGTACGGGAGGAATCTGTGCTCTGTTGGGGTGTAACGACAAGTCTTTTTATGGCATGTTGCACTTTTCATAGGAGTTTGCACATGTTAGTAGATTTGCAGTATTCAAGAATAATGCCAAGGTTGATTATAATCAATATAAAGCTCAAATACAAAGTACATTTGGAAAAAGCGTGCTAAGAAGGCGCTGATCTTGTACGCATCATCGCATTTATATGAGCGGCTAATGTTGAAATAATCCAAGAAAACTGGAAACCACAAGGAAATTATGGCTACAGAACGCATAAGCAAGTAATGAATGGTAAATGGACAAATTATTTCAGGCAGAAAACGGAAAAGTTGCCAAATGGAGAAATTGACTTGATTAACAGATCATGACGGTTTTCTATCATACCTGCTTCTTTGATGTACATATCTTCTACGTCGCAAAGTATTCCCCAATTCCAATCTCAATATTGGAAAAATAAAAATTTCTGAAAAATTTCTGATTCTTCAATCCCACAAAACATCGTTAGTCATGTTCTAAGATTGGGTACGATCACAAGTCAGATAATACAGATAGTTAACCCTAGAGGGTTATTTTGAGTTTGCAAACCTGAAAAGTTTACCATACTCAAAAAGAAAAGAATCAAAAAGTAGAGCATGGCTCACATTATACATGGAAGTGATAGAAGCCATTTGAATTGAAATCTTTTTGTTAAGTTACTGGAAACATATCAAAACGGAGTTCACACACTCTAATATGTATATCATCAGCTGATCACTGTAAAATATTTTTCGCATGCATTTACAGATAGGGAATTGGATATGGGAGAGGATTTAGGATCTGCCCATTTGCGGGTTTTAGAGGACAGGGGAAGGAAAGTTGACTATTTTTATAATCTGTGGGTGCGATCCTACCACCACTCTTCGGTTTTCGTTTTAGTTTGTTGGTTTTTGCTTAAGACTTGTTCTTGCAAACCCTTAAAAGTTGACCATACTCAAAATGACAAGAATCAAAAAGTAGAGCGTGTCATATTATACATAGAAGCCATTTGAATTGAAATCTTTTTGTTAAGATACTGAAAACTTATCATTTTTAAGTTGCAAATCTTTTTTGATAGATGAGTTTTCTACAGATTAATTAGTTTTTGTTCTTTTCTTTCTTGGTTGTGTACCAATCAGCTGTTGCTTGGAAAACACAAAATGCAAACTTCACTGATAGTCTCTTGACAAAAATGTATATAAATAGAAGAAAAATCCTCACGAAGAATGTAATTGTTCAACAACTTTATTAAACATATAGTTCATACCGGTTCACATATGTATATCATTCATGCCTGGCTTGCCTCGTTATCTCAAGGGTTAAGCTTAATCTCTCCTCTGACAACATAAGCCAGATCCACTCCAAACTTTCATTCACTCCGATCTCCTTGCTTAGAACTTTAAATCAACAGAGCTGTTACATAATCCCAGGACTCATCACCGATATTACCGTTATAAACTTTTCTAGGGAAATACGCACTGCGTTCGTCATTTTTGAATTCAATTTATCATCTTTCTTTTATTTTCGAACAAAAAGCAAAGTTTGCATACCACCTACAATTGGGTTTTGTAAGAGTACCTCCTCAAATTTACTCACAGATACTATTCAAGAAACAACAACAACGACAGAAAAAAAGGAAACAATGATTAATGATGATGTTTGGGTGTAATTTCGCCGAGATTGTTTCTTACGAGAGAGAGAACTGCTCGAACACAACTTTTGGGCCACAAACAAAAAAAGAAGAACATCTAGTAACACCCCCTTAATGAAATATCACTCTGGCGAGCATAACTCTTCAGAGTTGTTCCTCAGATATACAGTAGGTATAACACACATAAGCAGCGCAGCCATTCTGCGTTCTGTTCGAGTTCTGTTTATGTGACCGAGATGAGAACCCACCAGCCCAACCAACCCCGGGCCAGGTTATACCCCATGAGAGATGATGAATCCATTTCGACGAACCAACCTCTGCCTAAAGCCAACTCCGACGAAGGAACAAACGACGAAAAATAAAAAAAAGAAGAAATGTAGACACCAACCACCAACACTGCCAACAACCAAATTCCAGGCAAAAGCAGCATCAGCAGCACCATCACAACCGAGAGATGCCAAGCGCAAGTAGGAAGAATCCATGTGATTGCCCAGCAGGGTGCATTTTCATTAAGAATGAAAAATGATGAGCAATCAATCATCCGGCTGGGAGGGGTGTTTCACATTCATATGGTAGGAACAAAACTCTGTGCCGGTGCTGGCGAGCTAGTACTTTGAAGTATGCCTCTGGAAAGTGTGCGAGCGATGGCTCTGTGGGATTGGCCAAAAACTGAACACGGGATTCTTCTTTTTGGTGATATCAGCTCTCACTCTGGCAGCCAGCCGTGTGGAAGCATCAGCTTGCCACATCTCACAGATGAGGTATGTACTTCAAAATGAGATATTCAGGTACAATCAGCAGTCAGAATCATCAGAGAAGGAGGAGGAGAATTAGATACTTGCCAGTGGGGTTTCTGTGTTTTTTTTTTTGTATTTTCATGCTTGTCTTCAATTTGAATTTGATTTTTTCGGATGTAATTTTGTGGGTGGCGTCGGATTGGACCGTTGATTTGGTTTCGGGGTATACATACATAGATACTTTCAGTGAGGTGGATATAAAGTTCTATGTGTACATACATATACCAATAAGATTGTTTTGGGGTGGGTATTTCAGTTCTCTTCAAATCCATCATGGTGTCTTGGTAGCACGTTTGCACAGTTAGGGTCAACAAATCCTGTACAAAGTAGTCTCGTGCTGAACTCAACAAAACTCAACAGGAATACTACATGTTTTGGGATACGGATGCTCTAATTCAAAGCACATCACAACTTCAGTACACCCGGCGTAAGAACCCTAGAGACTTTTGGAAATGAAGATTTCTGATCTGTCTTAATCAGACAGATCAGAAATATCGACTAATGATAAATTCAAGTTTCAAATGAACCTTATTCAGAAGTACGAACTATTGTGGGATTTTTTTCGAATTTCATCCCCAACGTCTTCCTTTCTTTTCATTCAGTGCAAAATCGAACCGAAATGTATGTATCTACACAATTTGTTACCATTAGAACGGCACAAAAAATTTATTTTAGGTGCTTTCAATCTTCAAATTTTGAAAAGGACGTATCCAAGGACGAACACACAACTTGAAAATGGCAAAAAAATAAAAGAAAAAAGACAAGCTTTTCACGCTCAATGTTCCATTACCGCTCCTCCAAAATTTGTAACTAAACCCTTCATGTATATTTAATCCACGGTACATCATTTTCGGCTTAGAAACCATGGCATGTAAACTGATAATATAGTTTCCATGATACTTCAGCCACTGATGTCCATCACATCTGTTTTCTGCTTTCTGAGTCGAGGACTCAAGCATATCGGGCAGTTCCGAACCAGCCTATTAGCTTCATTGCTTCAGCTCGGTTCGACAGTAGCAGACCTAATGCAGAGCCCTGAGGAACGCTATCAGTACCCAAGTAGTCAGTCATTATCTGCTGCAAGATGCCTTACACTATGATAGGTCTTAGATCACTTAGATCAAAAAGACGATTGATTGTGACAGTACGGGATCATCAGCACCAGAAACCTATGTACATGCAGAGTTTCCCTTGTGGAAGAAAAGGAAAAGGAAACAGCGCTTGATTATAAAATTTTAATATAGTACAACTCGAGTATGGTTTTCCTACCAGATAATGTTCTGCGAAGGCCCCAATTAACTAGCTTTAGCTTTCTCTGACCGAAAATAAGTCCTCTCGTTTTCCTCTAATCCAGGTCTGTCCAGATTTGTTTAGACGAAAAAAATGTACAGATGTTTGCCCTTCTAAGTATTAGCTGCAGTATTAACGATAACCTCGTGTTATCACGGAAGTTTTAAGCTGTGCCCTGGAAACCAGCACAAATATAAATCGTATCTACTAGCAATCTCATTAAGAGATACGCAGCATTGCTCAACCAGTTTGAATCAAATTATTGGTGATCTCAACACTTTTATTACTGCTTGACTAACTACATAGTAAATAATTACTGCCGCATTATTTGAAAGTCAGGCCGCGGCTTCTCGCATTGCCATAATTTCTGACTTAGGATATGTTTGATGGTGGCGCAGGCATTCGCTATCAAGACCATATGAGAGTCCTGCAGGGTCTAGGGATGTAGCCAATTATGGTATAGCTCATAATGATAGTCTGAAACATATAGAAACCCATTTTGTCAATTGAGATGATGATACCCTCGAGATCAGTTGATTTGTATGGAAGGAAACTCTGTACTCACCACTATATACACATCCTCTGAAAATACAAATCGCACTCTCCTATGCTTTTCTACATAATGCTATGCCTATATTTTGTAATTAGGAAAATGTGTGTCCATAAGGACTTCTAAAGTTTCCTTGCAGGACATGATCTTTAATATAACAACGAAATGCATTTCCCTAATACTCATAAAAACAATAAAAACAATACCAATAGTACCAAGGTCCTTCTGTAGGTTATGCAACCCTCCACAACTATCCATTCAACCCAAATCCAATCCTCTGACTATAAAACAATATGCCCAACAATAAATGTGTCGCTTTAAGACTCATAAATCCTTCAACTGTACAGCACATAACTAAAAAAATATTTAACTCAATGAACCGATACCAAAAGGATCTTTTGTCTAAGAAACACAGGACCAAAAATTTACTTCGCTTCTGTTTCGTTCATTTCAGAGCAACATTCAAAAAGTATGTGCATGTCCATGTGTAATCCATTATTCCAAGGATTCAATTTTTCTCTGTTAACAGAACCTGAAGGACATGGAGAGAAATGATAATTGTCACATCCTGCGGTTATCCACATGCCCAAACCAGGCAGCAACGAATTTTTATACAAACAATGAAACTGAAAGTGAAATTTCCACCATATCGACATGGAAGTTAACAAATGTCCTTTTGTTCATATGGTTAGCCCAAATAAATCATCAGAAAGTGAGCAAGCGAAGAAAGAAAAGGTTTTTGTTATAGAAAATTCATTCCTCGTCCTGGATTATGCAAATTTTAAATTTTCTACGCAACAATTCAAAAAGAAAAACGTGTCCTATAGTCTTTTAGGATGTCACAGTGTTTGCAGACATTCATTGTGTGTGCGAATGTAAACAATGCAACAATTTGCAAAACGCATCCTGTGTTATCTTTCGTAGGGTCAATACTGGACAAAATTTTCTTTTAAAAGTAAAACTGAATCACTATTGGAGTAATTAGGGAAATGTCCTTTTTGAAAGTGGACAGAATATTGCCTGATTTGGTTTTCATGGGAAACTCAGTTTTAAAATGAGAAAGTGGTTACTAGGTGATTGATTAGAGAAAGTTTATGATTTTGCAGGACCAGAGTAAAGGCACTTAATTTTAGATATCCAGTTGTGACAATGACGGCAAACTTAACACACATTGTCTTTGTTATAAATTTGTATGGGCCTCGAGAACGTTTGACCTCCCTTCAAGACGTGTAATATTCAACATCCTAAATCATTATAATGGGACAGATGATGTCCCTCCAACAAAATGGTAAATTAAAATAAATCTTAAATTTACATTTTTCTTCTTCGTGTGGATATTTCAAGAATCCATTTAGAAATTCACTTACGTCACTAGGTTTCATTACCATTAATCATTGTGATTTATTTCGGATTCGATCATCCGAATACAACAAAACACTTTCTATAGCGCGAGCTCTCAATCAACGAATACGATCAATAAATCTATATCTGTATCTGTATCTTAAATTTTAATCGCATGGCTTTAGGCGATGATTTTCATTTGATTTGAAACTACAAGTATACGATGCGTAAGTGTCAATTGATGTATTACACAGTAACATACATTCAAACAAACAAACAAGATTGTATACATCACTGTCAACAACGAGAAAGTTGATTCGTAATTAATTACATCTGCATCCGAATAGTCGCCATCATTCAGACTGCTATCCAATCAAACATGCGCAGTAGTCAATTAGGAAAAGAGGTCAATGGTTTTATGTTCCAATGTGATGGCTTTTATTGGAATGTTTGATTAGCGAGAAAACAAAAAAAATAATATAATAGATACTAGATGGAAAAGTGGAAGATTTTATGCCAGCATTGCCGCTATGCGACAAAGAGCTCAAAATCCGACTTTTTAAAGAACTATATTGTTAATGCGCCATGTTACCATAAGGAACGCTGATCTACATAGAGATCTAAAAGTAGAAAGGGTGGAGGACGAGGTCAGGAAGGTCACAAGTAAGGCCTCTAACGCATCCCCTAAAGACTTCCGACCGATCAGCCTATCCTCCTTTCTATTGAAGACTCTGGAAAGGCTAATCGACGTACACATTAGAACTAAGTTAGATAGTAATCTCCTATTGATATCCCAACACGCGTATCGCAAAGGAAAATCAGTAGAGACTGCTTTACATTCGTTGGTAGGAATCATCGAAAAACCCTTTGAAAACAAGGAGTTCACTATGGAGTCCTTCCTTGATATTAAAGGAGCTTTCAACAATGTCAAAATAGAAGCTGTATTTGCTGCACTTCTTGAGCTGAAGGTTGACAACTATCTTTGCGATTGGATCGTGCTTAAAGGCAGGCTTATCCATGTTGAGCTAGTGTGCTGTCGAACCAGAGGGTCGGAGTACAGGGGTAGCCCCTAGGGTGGAGTGTTATCACCACTATTATGGCTCACGGTAGTGAGTCTTGGATAAAGATGGGTTCAGTGTTATAGCTTATGCGGACGACATTGCCGTAGCGATATCAGGAATGTTCCTTCTTACTGTCTAGAGACCTAATGGAGTCAGCTCTTAATAAATTAGCAAAGTGAATGGATAGTGTCGGTCTCAGAGTTAATCCGTCGAAGGCTGAACTAGTATTGTTCACAAAAAAGTCAAAAATACCACGTATAACTCCTTGAAAACTCAAGGGTATTGAATTGCAATTTGCAGGTCACTCCAGATACTTAGGGGTTGTTCTAGATAAAAAAAAACTCCGTTTGAAACTGAATATACAGAACCGTGCTAGGAAGGCCTCGATTGCTTTTCATGTAGGAAAGCCCTAAGCCCAAACTGCGGTGGGTCACTGAATATACATGGCAATGGTCAGATCCATCCATATGTACTAGTCTGGTGGACGGCACTGGACAAGAAAAGCAACATTGCAATACTCGAGAAAGTTCAAAGGTTTTCTTGCGTCTGTATAACGGGCGCCCTTAAAACTACTTCTACAGCTGCAGTAGAAACTTTGCTCCATCTACTTCCTGTTGATATCTTTGGGAGGCTGATGGCGGCTAAAGCAGAACTGCGGCTTAGGGAATTTTTGCAACTGGCTCGTGGAAATATACATAGTCCCCTATCTGGACTTTAATGTCAAATATGTAGCCCGAATTCCTGGCAGAAGTGCTTGGGTATCGGGAGAAATTTTAAACGAATCTGCGACATAGATTTACATAGACGGATCCAAGACAGCGTCTGGCACAGGATCGGGAGTATACTCCATTGTATTGGACATTCGCATCGGCACTCGACTGCCGGACCACTGCAATGTTTTTTTAGCAGAAGAATTAACTAGATAGAGTGCTGCGCTATTGTTTTCTATATAGATAGTGAAGCTGCGATAAAAGCAATGGAATCGGCAATAATTCGATCCAAGTTGGTAAAGTAATGCCGCGGATCTCTTAACGAGATCGCGCTCAGGTGCAACGTATACTTGTGTTGGGTTCCAGGCCATAGGGACATTCCAGGCAATTGCAGAGCGGACGAGCTAGCAAGGGAAGGTGCAGACCCGGAACTCCCTGACAATAGGGAGGTACCTTCAGCACCTATAAATTCGATAAGATTCCAATTAGATATCGCAGTCATGAATATGGCAAACAGTAAGTGGAACAATATCAGTACATGTTTCACTTCTAGACAAAACCTGGCCAGAGCTGGATTGTAGGAAAACTAGTAGACTTATTTCCAGCAATAGGATAAATCTTAGAAAGCTAGTTGCCCTACTGTCTAGTAGGAAAACATGCTAGAAGACTTGGTGCCCTCTTTAACAATTTCTGTAGAAACTGTTGAGACGAGGAAGAGGAGGAAACCATTACACATCTCCTGCGCACTTCTCCTGCTCTATCGGTCTTGAGAATTAAAACCTTCGAATACTTTTTCGAAGATCTGAACGATCTAGCCAAAGCTTTGTCACCGGGACATACTGGTTTACTGACTAAACAACGAACCACATATCTTCGGCATGGGTCTACACTGAAAATGGTTAGTCTGCCTTCTGTCCCATCTTTCAAAAGGGAAGTTTCAATGTAGGTCTCCGGTGCTGGTAATCCGGTTTTCCATAGTGGTATCAGAATGGACCTCCCTTTTGGTCTAAGTGCGTCCCTCCTAAGCGGGGACAACCACCCAACCCAACCCAACCCTTGACGACTAGGTGCGGTAATTGGAAGGATAACATACATAAATCATAGCTTCTCCCGGTGTTTTTAGTACTCTTGTACTCTTGCTTATCCTCGCCATGGATACTGCACGCTAGAGCATGAATGAAAAGCGTGTCTATATATCGTATCTAATAACTGGTACTTAACAGACATTTCATTCTCTTGTGGGTCAATGCCTCACAAGATTCCAGAATGTCTTCCGGAGGCTCGGTAGACTAGTTTCGTCAGGTGTTCCTAGAGTTTAAAGTGTCCCATTCGGAAACCTGTAAGGATGCGTAGATTATTTTCGTTAAGGTTGATACTTGATACATGATTTGCATTTTTTTTGGTTATAATTCCGAAGAAGTTTCTTTGCTTATCGAAGACCTTGTTGACTTTTCCAGGTTCTAGCCCTGTTTTCTTTTCCAGCCTCCTAAATTGTTCTCCTGTTTGTTCCTCTATTCCACAGAATGATTCAGAGTCTCTGAAGGGTTCCTCTGCCCCTTGTCTTGCTAGTTCATCTGCAGCATCGTTGCCATCTATTTTCACATGGCTTGGTATGCCATAGAGGGTCAATCTGTTGTCTCTGTCCAAGTCTTTAAGCTTTTATAGGCATTCTCCCACTAATTTAGACCAAACGAACGTAGGTAGTGAGAGCTTTGATGGCTGCCTTACTGTCTGATATGTTTGCTATGTCACAGTTGCTATATTTTTTGTCAATATTGATCTGCGCATCTGTGTGTGGCATAATACATGTGTATATACTCACAGATGGGAGTTGATGGTACTTTTGCCCATAGATACAAAGTGTTCTTGGCTCGAACACTCCCGCACCTGTCCATAATCAGTTCTTGACCCGTCGCCTACCATTTAATGGTGTGTCTGCTACAGTCTTTCTTGTTTCTGAGATTTTTTCGGAAATTCTTTCCAAAATTATATTTTCGATGGTGTCATCCCTAGGGATCGCTAGGAGGGAATTTTTTTAAAGAAATATATCGAATTGTTTCTGAATCCTATGCACATTTTTCTTCCAGTTCCCTCTTCTGCCATTCTTGGAATCGTTTTATTTGCAGTGTAACTCCTCAAGCACAAGGTGTAAGGTAATTAGTTCTAGAAACACCTCCATGGCTGAGGTTGGGCAGGTTCTCATTTTCTCAGTTATACATATGCATGCCAGTCTTTGTATTTAATTGACTGTCTCCCTCATAGTAACTAGACTGGTCCGTTTTTTCGGACGCAATAGACGCAATAGCTCTATAGATGATCATTAGTCACAATGGCAATATATGTATATCCATCACAGGATGCGTGGACTTGCCCGCCAGGCTACTGAATGTCATAAGAGCTCAGGTGGTCTTTCTGCAGATCGATCTCATCAGTGTGTTTTTTTTTCACCAGAGTTTACTATCTAGATATTTAACTTCATCCACTTCTGTCAGTTCCTCGTTATCGAAACAATTGTCGTTTTGGCCGGGCTTATTTCGTCAATCTTAACAAAAGTGTTCTCCTGATTCTCAAAACGGTTTTGTGTTTTGCTTTCCGTGAGAGCTCCTGTTTTACTAGCGAATACCTTTAATTTTTTACACAAATTCCGGATCTCTTGTGAAACTTTCAGGAAAGCGTTTGTATCGTGGTCTGGTCTATTCTTTTTCACCTATTTAGCATTCGCAGACTATTTTTAGAAGGTATTCTATCCTTCACTAATAAATACCAATTTAAATGTGATGGATGGTAGAATTTTCAGGTGATTAATCAAACATCTTTCAAAAGCGAACCTAGAGACATGCCGTCATTTGTCTTACTTATGCAAAAGAGTTACCAATATAGAAATATCTTTGCAATCATCACCTCTTGCGGCAGATTTGTAGTTTGATTAAATTGTTGTCACCAAAATAGACACATAAACAAAAAAAAAAAAAACGGCAACAGACCTCCCCGAGATAGCTTACAATAAATAAGGATTACCAACCAACAACGTGCAAAGTTCAAAAATACTACAATAGCTTGTATCCCATTAAAATAAGTTAAACAGAACTCCAACAGCTACAGCATAAAAAATCTATTTTTAACGATACTCAATCTCAAAACTCGCAGGTTCATCATCATTCGCACGCAAAAGACCCAATTAGAAGCCCATTTACAACATGTCGTTTTTAACTCCTCTTTCGCGTTGTCTTTCTCCGAATCGAAGCTCGGAAATTTATTCAAACAAACTCCCGATATATTCATCATTTTGAACCAAAAACACCATCTATCTATCGTCTGCATTAACATTTTTCTTTCACAGAATGTATCTTCTCTCGTCATAGCGCGGAAAACCCACGGATTGAGCTTCTTTTTTTTTTCGTCGTTGTCATTCGTTCGTTTGTTGGACTTTTATCTCAATTCACTGGACCTATTAAGATCTATCATCGGATACAGCTCAAAGATCGAAATTCTGGTTACGGTTCGAGATGAATAATTTTTGTATTTAACAATGTTTCGTTGTTGTTGCATTGTATTTTGTGGTTGATGATGAGTGTTTTTTTTTTGGTTTTTGTTGGAAATCACAATAAAATTAACATAGAAATCGATTAGGTTGGTTTGGCAATTTGTTGGTTATTAATTTGCATTTGAACCGAGCTTAGGAAGGAATTTTAAAATATTTTACAAATTAATCACAAAAAAAACTGAACACTGTTGATCGAGTTTTATTTTTAAATATTTTTTTCTTTTTTGTTGGAAAATTTGAATTTTTATATGATGTGATGTGGGTATGGTTGATTTGATAAAGTTTTGGGAAAAAAGTAGAAAGATTTGATTTATATTCTAACGGTCCTCAATAATTAAGAATTAAAGTGAAACTTTTGGGGTTTTATGCGATATGTGTCACTTTATTATCTAGTGGATAATTATTTTAATTCGGTTCCCAAAGTTTTGGGTAGGTGCATACATACATAGGTAGATACCTTATAATCTTTAGAATCAGTCTTGTCATTTTAGCCTATGATGTCAGTAGGAATTCTGTAAATTTACATTTTAATATAAAAATTAATTTTAATTGCCCATTTTTTTATTTTGCTTCCATCTTCAAAGGCGCTATTGAAGCCGTACAAAACAACAGTGCGCTACGACAAAAATTTTGAAAGGTAGCCATGAACCTATTCTCCATAGGTATAGGTATAGGTCACAGGCTAGGTTAATGGGTAGACGGGAGAAGAGACACTTGCACCCGTCACACTTAGATCAATGTAGATCCATTGTGATGCCCCTGGGGGTTATACTTCCCATACTATAGAACCTATGAAAAACCTATGGATCTTCAAGCCATGCCGAGGCGATTATGAATTTATGCAAATCTTTTAAAAACTTGTCGAAATCTTGGAAGAAATGTCTTCCCAGAATTTTGTTTCTGATTTTACAGAGTGCTGGGCAGTGACAGAGGAAGTGTGGAGTATCCTCATGCACCTCCTCGTCACCACAGCCTCTGCATAGGTCGTATGTGTTAAGTCTCATCTTTTTTGTGTGATATTTCACATGTTATATACTTACACTCACGAGAGAAGACAAGGATTTTTTACTCATTTGTAAGATTCTCTCGGTTTTTTGTTTGTTGTAGAGTGGCCACATTTTCCTAGTTGTGACACAGAAGTCGAGCCTGCTCCATCTCTCATTTGCTGCAAGTGTTTTGTTTCCAATCACTTGTTTAAGATTACAGGGTGGGATTTTTACTGTAGTGTCTGCCTCCTTTTCTTGCCAGTTCATCATTTCATTTCCCGGCACACCTTTATGTCCGGGAACCCAGCAAAGACTTACGATGTGCTGCGCTGCAAGAACCCGTAGCTCTTCGCGACAGCGACTCACAAGCTTCGATTTTATTTCAAGCGCAGATATCGCTTTTATTGCCACTTGGCTTTGAATAAAGAAGGTACTATCAGCGTGTGGTAATGCCCTCATTGCAACCTGTTTAGCAGCTGTTGTCACTGCCAGGACCTCAGCTTGAAAAACATTGCTTTAGTCAGGGAGTCTGATCGAACTGGACATTTCGAGATTTTCGGAAAAGAAACCTGCACTAACGCCGGTGTCTATCTTGGAGCCATCTGTGTAGATAGGTATTGTTGATCCATTAGCTGGTCGTTGTTTTTCTTGCCATTTTTCTCTACTGGAAAAGTAAGTGACAAATGATCTTGTAAAGTCAAGACTGGGGTTATGTAGTCAGTGCATACAATATTGCCCCCATATTTCTGTAGAATCTGTGCGTGCCCTATCCGACTGGATTTCCAGTTTCCAGTTTTACTTATTCGGCGGATTCTTGTACAAAAAGGTCTAGGCCTTTTGTACTTGCACTGGCCCCAGTCGTGCCAATGCAGGCCATTCTTTGTGAATGTTGTGGAGAGTATACATGGAAAGCCATGTTCAGTAATGGATTACTGCTTTATTGCTGGTGATTGAAACCCCCTCCTATTTAACTTCCGGATAGATATGGAGATGTTCTCGGATCACATGCCTCTTGAGGTTACTTATTCAGCGTTAGGAGCTACGAATGAGGAGAGTACCAGGTTAGCTTAAGTTCTGTTGGCTGCAAAAGCATGTAGAGATTCTCCTTCTCCGGTAGAATCGGCAGATTTGTGTCATGCCTGGCGAGTTCATCGGCCTTACATTTACCTGGAATGTCCCTATGGGGCGGCACCCAAACAAGGTGAATTTTAAATTGTTCTGCCATCTCGTTAAGAGATAAGCGGCAGTTAAGGGCAGCTTTGGAATTGAAGGTGACCGAATCCAGGGATTTAATCGCGGCTTGACTATCAGTAAAAATTGTGATATCCCTTGCGGATATTACATTGTACCTTAGCCATGAAAATGCCTCCTTGATCGTCATTATTTCCGCCTGAAACATGCTACAGTGACTGGGAAGGCGGAAGGAGATCTTGCAGTTCAGATCTTGGGAGAAAACACCACCCCTCTCCTCTGTTTCCGTCTTGGAAACTTACCTTGGGTATAAAAATGACATTAACTTCTCTCTATGATTTGGGTACATATGTAGGTGCAGTTTAAGCAACCTGTGAAAATCTTTGTGAGCAATGGAAGCGTAAATGCCTTTGAGCTTTGTAGCTACATGGGAATAATCCCATCAAGTCTCGGCGCTTTATAGGAGGAGAAGGTGTCAATGGTTAATGCTACTTTCTCTTCGTCAATTATTTGAGCGGTCGAATGCGTTTCTAAGCTGTTGGTGAAGCAGCAGCCCGGGAAATGGGTATAAATGAGTTCTTTTAAGGTGTCAGAACAGCCACCTGCTTTTTTGAGGAATCCGTGAATTTTTTGAACCTCTGACAGAACTATCCTAAGGTTGACAGAGTCTTTGGTGGATTCAATATCACTGCAGAAGTTTTTCCAGGCTGCTCTCTTTGCGTATGTTGTTCTATTTTTGTATCTCCCTTTGTTTTCCTGTTTGCTACGTTGTACAGTCTTCTCGCTTCTTTCCGTAGAGACGCCAGTTCGCTGGACCAACTAATATTGTACCTGAGTACGCGTTATGAGTTGAAACAATTTCTACTGTGTCGGATGAAATGGTGATGACCTGTGTTTAACTTTCAGATTATTGGGAACATCAGGAAGGCAATTTGTAAACTGGTCAGCCTATCAACGTATGATCGATCTGTGTACCTATGTACATACATATGTGGATTGCGGATTAAAAGGAAAGCCAATGAAGAGTCATGATTATCTGACTGAATTTTACTTAGACTGCTTACTTTAAAACACTCTACCATATCCTTTTTAGCCCGAGGTGCGATTACTGCAAAAATCCATCAAGATCTGCAGAACTGAAAGGAATCGCTTCCATTTCACTGTTGTGCCTCACTCCATGAATAAAAAAAACAAAATACTTCGTAACATATTTTACCCCCGTTCTACCTTATTTTTAATAGACTTTCGCTGTTGCGGGGTGAACTGAGATTATTTACTACCACAAAAAAAAAAAAGTCACCCATTTGGCACACTCCATACACCATCACAACCACCATTCTCGAAGCATTTTCATTAATTTCCTTCCAAAACATTAACTTATCCATCTCAATAAATTCACCGGAAAGACAGATGAAGATTTTCATTTAGCACCGCTCGACATAGACACACACAAACACCGAAACACAACTCAGCGAGACAAAGGCCTTAAAATTGGTTCCCTTGTGCCGCAACCATATACCGTTCAATCCACAAAATTAGGCAATTAAAATATGCCAAGGGCACCACCACCACGTTGGTGGCATAATGTGTTATGAGGTGGTTGGGGTTGGTGGTGATTGTGGAAAATATTTCCACCCGGGGAAGACGCGCATGAATCATCAAGACGACCTCGCTTCGCTTTGTAAAACCCCGCAGGGGTTCAAACATACACACACAAAAAAATAAAAAAAAAAAAAAGACGAAAGAATGAAGAAACAGAAAAGCGCCGAGAAGAAGAAGAAGAAAAAAATTCTAATCTCTTCTTCCACCCGCCAATTGCACATTTCAGCATTGTCAATAAATCGTCCATAGGACTCTCCGTGATAGCAGTTAATGTCAGACCAACGAAAATATATGGCGCGATTTTTCCAACCCCCCCTCCCCCCGGCTCCTGCACCGTTTGCAACCCCTTAGCCAACAACATTGTGCCCGCTCTGTCACTTGCCGTTCAACATCTTAGAAAGAAGAGATGCTGCTACTGCTGCTGCTGCTGTTGCAAAACGATCTGCGGGGGTGAATGATGTTTATATGCGGGTGGTTGGGTGGGTGTCGCACCACCCCGTTTTTTGTTTGATATCGCGCCGCAAGGAATTCGTCTTGCGTCGTCTTTTTCCTGTGAATGGAGCCAATGAGTTGCACTCGAAACCCTTTTTTTCTCTCACTCTCTCTCTCTCCCTACCCTGTTCGGCTACGGGGTGTAAGGGTGGAAGGAAACCCTTAAATCTTCGTCGTTAGCCGCCATTATTTCTTGTCCTTGTCTCAGGGTCCATAAAACACTTTTATAGTTCCACACGGGGTTCGAGTGTGGGGGTGTGCTGGTTGCATGCATCTCAGACTTTGTTCTGGGAAAAGGTTGTGATTTTTTTTTTTTTTCTTCTCCTATTTGGAATTCGTTTCTTTGGCAACATAACTTTGGTACAGCACTCACTGCTGGTGATGGTGATGATGATGATGGTCGGTGATATCATGCAATGTGCATTGGATTCTCTCTCTTTCTCTCTCTTGACCCAAAAAACAGGTTATTGTATTGCAGTGGAAGAAATACGAAAAACAATCAGCCGTACTATCTGCGGCTAAAAGTCATTGCATTTTGACACTGAAACGATGATGCCAATCATAAGTCGGTTTGGGCTGTCACTCAGTCTCCCAGTCGCGCCGTTGATTCCATATGATTGACATCGACACTCATCGGTTATGCGTATTTAGTGAAAAGAATGAGGGAGAATCATGGACAGCAGCAGTTGACGGTTATAGGGTAACGTAGGTGATTATTGGTCGTAACAAGTAAGAATATGTGCAGAAACATACTATATTCAGAGTTTACTATGATTATAGACATTTTTCTAATTAAGACATTAATAGCTACAAGGTGATCGATGTAAAGTGCGGAATACAGAAAATGCTTTGCAACAAGTTTCATTGAAATTCGTATATATGTAGCACTTGTTACACTCTGACCATTTCGTGTGATACTCACAAACTAGCATAATTCCAAGGGTGAAACAGGATTTCGTTGGAGTATACAAAAATCTATGTAATGTATAGGTATCCCCGGTTCTTAAAAAGCCCGTCTGCGGTTTTAGAGTTGTTTGTGGCTTTATGTATTCAGCAGTCTGAGAGAAGTATGTGGAACTTATAGAACGGTTAAAGTTGGTCACTCATGCCAATGCTCAGATATGCACCTCGTGCCAAAAGAAACGTCGCACTATGAATTTTATGACTTTTGACTTCCGGGTACGTTCCTTTCAAATTTTTAACATGTGTGGCGGTTCTTTGGAGAAGGAAGTCGATAGAGTGCGCCTTTTTGTTACCATAAAACTCGTGAAAAACCTAAATAATGTAAATTACCAACTCGTGGAGTTCAAATAATGGATTAGTTCTCCAATCCATTTTTCAACTATCTTGCCGAGGTTTAAGAATAAGGGTTTTCCTAGGGTGTGTTGACTGGTCCTCGCTAGGGCCGAAAATCTGCAAAAAAAAAGTGATGTAGAGGTTCTTTCTCATTAGTATCTTCGCAGCTTCTGTAAAAGATATAGTGAGTGATACCAAGTTTGGGTTCATGGACCCCGATTGACCAGTAGCCTGTGATAATGGATGCAATTCTGGTAATATCTTGTCTTGATTTACCACGTAGCTCGTTTGACTTAGGTTTGTTGTGATCAGGCCATGTTTTTCTTGATATGACGCAACTAGTCAGGTTGTTCCTGACACAAACACAAACTCACTTAAATTTACTTATTCACAGAAATAAATAAAATAATAAAACCACTTAATTATGTTCTATGTACAATTGTTAAAGTTATGAGATTTAAAATCGAGTGAGTGATCCAGTTCAAACGAGAGCTCGGGAGCAACCGCTAAGGGCCGAACCTCGCGTCGTCAGCATGGTCGGTGCCAAAATCATGAGTGGATATGTATGTGATTAATTAAGAATCGGCATTACTCTAGCAGTTTAGACGATATGGTACTCGCATCAATGGCTTTGATAGCAGGTTACTTACTTACTTAGGTGGCGCTACAGTTCAGGGTGAACCTGGGCCTCAACCAACAAGCCTCTCCAGTTATCCCGGTCTTTAGCTAACTGCCTCCAGTTGCGGACTCCAAGTCGGTTGAAGTCCCCTTCTACTTGTGCGTGCCATCTAAGACGAGGTCTTCCTCTACTGTGTTGTCCCTCCGGGTTTGATTCGAAGATTCAGTGTTGGTGTCCATTCGTTCTACATGTCCTAGCTATCTCAAACGACTGATGCGCAGATTTTTTACCTGATCGATGTTGCTGTACAGCTCGTATAGATCGTCGTTAATAGCAGCTTGGCTGTTTCAAAAACCAGAGATATTGTGACTGAATATAGGAAGATCGTTCAGCAAACGAAAGGCTTTCAGAATCGCAAGAACCTCCGCTTGGAGAACACTAGCAGAGTCTGAGAGACGAAAAGACTTCGATATATTTAGTTGGTCAGAGAAGATACCTGAGCCAACTCCGCAGTCCATTTTCGAACCGTCCGTGTATATACCTACAAATATCATATTCGCTGATAACGCTTCCATGCACCCATTCTTCTCTGGTAGGTAGTTTAACTGAAAAGGATTTCGTAAAATTGAAGGTTGGTGTCATGTAGTCAGTTGAAGACGAAACCAATTCTTTTGGAATCGTTTCCAAGATCCTACAGGGTCCATACTTCTTAACAGTCCAGTACTCAGATTTCTTGAGCCGGACAGCACTGCATGTAGCTGAGTCTTTTATAAGAAGTTCGAGGAGGATCATGTGCAGGATCAGACTTAGAGCATTTATTGTATAGGGATTCAAAGCTCCTCTGATGCCTAAACACGCCGATCACACTCCAACATATGTATGTGCATACTTAGTCGATAACTTATTAGTGCTCTAATCCACGACAAGTGTTTTGTGAATAGTTAAGAAATTTTACAAAGGTCTTGTGCGAAGCAGATAAAAGGCGTATTCTCGCTCCTCATGGCGAAAATTTTCACTTGAAAGTTCTGTTATCATCATTAAAACTCCATAAAACCGGCTGAATGAAGTGGATATTCAAGATGACATTTATTACACCAGAAAGATACGAGGTGATTGACTTGTACCAACAAGTACTTCAAGTCTATAACCAACTGGAGATATAGCTTGAGGTGTCTCCGGACCATAAAGGGAAGGCATCACTTCGACAGGAAGATCTAAAAAAATCTCTTAAGATTTCACATAAATTCAGAACTAGACAAAACGTTGTGGATGTTACTCAAAAATTGAATAGAGGTATTTTGAAGCCGTGTAGTGTTGTATTCAAAACGACTACCCCTGTAGATTGACAGTGTTTTTATGAAGCTCTGAGCAACAAAAATTGCGTAGTTTACTTATTATTATTGGGGAATTGTACCGACCCGTAATATTTTGAAGTAAATAATATCTTAGGAATGTTTTCCAGCAAAAAAAAGTCGATGAACTTGCTTCATGTCCTGTTTGGAGACCGCTGTTTTGGGGGGATAAAAGTAGGATACCATCAAACTTAGCCGCTTTATTTTTTTTATAGCGCTTTGTGTGTACATTAGAGACATTATTGTTAAATGGTTAAAAAGGGCGGTGAATTGCTCCATCCATCCATGTCTACATTCTAAGCTAATAGTCATCCGAAGTCAGGACAGAATCGTCCAAAATCTCGTTTGGTGGGTCATCTGTTGGTTTCTTTTTGAATCATATGTTATTTTAACACTGATAGCTCTTATGCGCTCAAAGAGTTGACACAAACTTGGACTTTTTTTTGTGGGTGTCATTAAAGACCGATGCTATGAGAATAATCTAGGAAAGATTGATGCACTCAAGAAGAATATTGGTCAGGCTATTCATGAAATAGGAGCCGAAACAATCGAAAATGTATTGAACAATTGGGTTGGGTTGGTTGGTGTAAATATGTCTCACCCAAGCATCCTATACGGCCATAACAGTATTTCTAGTAAGGCGGAGTATATTGTCTTTAAGGTCAAGTCAACCAATATTCCTAGCAGAAGTGTTCGGGAAAAATTTTAAACTAATCTGCGACAGAGATTTACAGTATGGGAACCAAGAAAATGTTTGGAAGAGGTGCGGGAGTCCACTTCAGTGAACTACACATTTGCATCACCACAAGATTGCCGGACCGCTGTATAGGTAATGTATTTCAAGTAGAATTCCCTACAGTCTGAGAAACCGCAGCCTATCTTTCAATTAACACGATAAAGTTCAGCGCTATTGTTTTCTATAATGTCTGGTAGGCAGACATGCCAGAAGGCTGATGCTCTCTTCAACGATTTGTAGAGACAAGGAAGAGAAGGAAACCATGACACTCCATTTTTGTACCTGTCCCACCCTATCGGATTTCATAAGGAAACCCCTATACGAGTACTTCTTTGAAGATCTTAACGAGCTAGCTAGACGTGACTTAAGCAAAAATAGAAAGCTTTGTCTCAAACTGGTTTAATGCCTAAACGCCGAACCATATTTCTTGGGCATATATTCATACCGAAAGCGTAACATGGATTCATGTCCCATATGGGACGTTTCAATGAAGGTCTCTGGTGCTGATAATATGGTTTTGTCATAGTGGTATCACAATGGACCTTCTTTTGGTCTAAGTGTGTCCTTGATGAGCGGCAACAACAATCCAAATCAACCCCAAGTAGTCGGGGTTAAGTCGGATGCGTATTGTGCTAGATAAAGTCATTGACCTTAACTTGGAGAGGGATATAAGACATCTGACAATTAAAATCGAAATAGCTTTGGTTTGGAGTGTTCTTTCATTGTGTATACATGTTGGGTTCGTCTCGTTAATTCTTAATAATATATGTATCCGAACCTGTTGAATGGTCTATATGGTATGTCGAGTGAATATTGTTTGTTGGCTATTTATAAGAAAGGTAGCTGGGCTATTTGCAAATGCATAATTATCAGTAGTTTGTACATCGTGCCGTATTCAGCTTTTAGATTTGCGTATATGGTACCTGTTAAGGTCTGCTTTCGTAATTTTCTTTGAAAAGTCAGTTGCTGTGCAGCTTATTCAGATGGAATGGGTTAGAACATTGACCAATAAATTCATGCTTTCTCCTCTGCCTTTTTAGGATTCAACAGGTACCTTTGTTTGGAACATAAAATTGGCATAAATTGAATGATCTTTGGGACGAACTTGAGTTTGTTACAAGATGAATTTAATTTGAATTTAAGTTTGCACATTATTCGATACTATCCTGCTTGACAGACTGAAGTCAAAGTTTTCTGTCATTTCTGTCAGTGATTGCAAGTGACCGAAGAAAGGTGGCCTCCTAGTTCTCTAATAGTGCCATAAACTTATTTACCTATAGTGGATCAAACTTTCGTTGCAATTTTATAGTAACTCCTGGCTGTCTTTCTATGTACCATAATATCAACAAAAGAAACTTGGCCAGTTCTTCAATTTACGGCTTTAGCATTGACTCTCTGCTCGTCAAACAACCAACAAATATGAGACTTTAAGAGATAGATAGCCTGTAGACGCAACTCTCTATTAACTCATGCCAAATATTCGATGTTATACCCTATCACACCCGTATAATTAACCACGACAGCTAAACATATACTTCCATTGAAAACCTTCATCTCTGCGCCAAAAAATAAAAAAATAAAAAGGAACTATAAAGCTACCAAGTCAACTCTACCTTATTCCCCATCCATCCATCTGCTGGGAGACGTCTCCAGGTAGTATAATAATTTGATCCAAACAGCAAATCTGTCAGGATCACTTCATTTACTTGTCTCTTTGATATCAAATGACGTCGGCTTCTTCTCAGCGTTATCTGACGAAATGGACAACGGAAGGTGAAGCTTTTCTGTTTCTCCCTCGAGGATCGCAGTAATTTTTGTCCATTTAATTCCCTCTTCGGCCAATGTATGTTCCACTCGAACTGACACTAAACTCAAAATTGGATTAAGTCGAAGGAGCGACTTGGGAGCAGGATATGCTCGTTGGCGTAGCGCTTCCCGAATGCTAACTTGAGAGTTTTTGCACACACGGCCGAACAAATCTTTCATCATCATCACAGCCGGCCTAATGCTGATGCTGCTGCTGGTACTGATGGTACTGGTGGTGCTGGTGGTGGTGGCGGTTATTTCACTGATCACGGTGAGATGAGGATGCTGCCGCAGTTGATTTTGACATTGATACATTCATGACAAGTGACGGTTACTGTGCCGAAGCCGAAGCCGAAGCCAAAGCCAAAGCCGATGCCGCCACCAAATCTAAATCTTTGTCCATCAAAGTGACGTTGCCCTCGTCCGTCTTGGTGGAAGGCAGTTTTGCCTTTTATCCGATTTGTGTGTGTGATTATAATCCGCACTCTCAAGATTCGGTCAGTTGTGCTGCGAACTTAAGGCCCATCGTCCCCGATCACATCCTTCATTTTGGGATGCCATCAATCAGGTTTTAAGAGCTTGCTCTTGCACACAACTTGGACAAGTGTCGTTTTGGGCTGCAATTTGTATGTGAACGCGCCAAACGCCGATCAATCAATGGTGTGTGCGGTTGGATTATTTAATCCCAAGGTCGTGTGGTAATTTAAAGCCAGGTACAGGTTTCACTGTTTCGCTGCCGTATAGCTCCTCTTTTGGGATCAATCATTATTTGGAATTTTGCTGAAGTTGTCCGATCGATTATTAATATCGGACTTTGGTCGGTCTTAAGACGCAACTATTCAGAACTTGCTCGTGCGTAAGTGAAGTTGAATTGAAATGAGGTGGCTGCCGCCGCCGGCTCCATCCATTGATTTGCTGTATGATTGATGTGGTTCTTTTGGGATTCTTTTCGATCATGATCTGTATCTAGGATGATGAGAATGGTGATTGATAGGGTTGCATTCAGTCAGATGGTTGCATTGATAAATGATTGTCAGTTTTCCGTGATGCTTGTCAAAGTTGCGGGTAATTAATTATGACTTTGGCTTATATATACTTCCTGGTTTATGAAGAACAAATTGTGTTGCATGAGATTAACGAGAGATGATGTTATGTTGGTGTATCCACTCAGAGTGATGCGGATACACAGACCGTGGTTGAAATTAGTCACCTGTTTGATATAAGATATTCTGAACCACATATCTTACTTGCATGACCAGGATTTTTTTACACGTTAAGTGACATTTCCACCCAAATAGCTAATTCTACTTGAGATCTCATATGAGGAGGGAGTCCTTGAAGCTGAGCTGTATTCTAAATCTTGCATTTCTAATCTAATTTCGTGTTTTTCATCTTTCGAACGTGTTTTAGTGTTTTTTGGTGGGTGCTGCAGCTCAAGTGGTGCGTTGGATTACAGAGTGAGGGGCCCCCACTTTTCGCGAGGGTCTGATAAACATCCGAGAGTAAACTGTCATGAAAACCTTGCCTTATACAGAAAATCGAGTACACACTACTAGCAGTGTGCCGATCAAAGGAAAGGTATAAACTTGTACTGGGCATCGACATACATAATACAATTCTTGGCAATAATTCTATAAATTCCAAGAACTATAACATGTACTCATTTGGATTTTATGGTGACTGATTGTCCTTCTCGTTTCCTTTAAATTTATCTATTGCCACATATTTTCCACCTCATCAAATCCACTTGTCTTCATTCCTCATGACAAAATGTACTCTTTTCGCAAACTTTTTACCCCATTAGACAGGCCACCCACAACTCAAGTGTATCATTATCCGTAACGTAAACTTAAAATAAAATTAAAATAATGCCCATCATCTGACTACTTTGTATCTTACAGGTGCACTGCGCACCGCCTACACAAACGTCGTGCCCCATCAAAATGTTGTCCTCCTCTGACAACCAAAAAACCGAAGAACCACTAAATCTCAATTCACCGCATAAAGTCAAAAACCCTTCAATTCACAAAAATCACCAAACCGCGAAGCATCATCAACCCGGCAGAAGAATCGTATCGAAAAGATACTTTTCTCATCCTTTTTTTTTACACTTCATTAAAATCATTTTGTATCTATTATAGCTACCACGCCTCCCGCGCTGTGTACTAACCACCACCCACTTGCTGCACAGCATAAGTTCACTACGACATCCGCATTTTGTCTAACTTACACTAGCAGATGACAATAAATGCGACCAAAAGATACTTTCTGGGAAATGATAAAAAAATTTATTCACTTTGGCATTAATAACAAATTGAGAATTGGTCGCAGGCAATAGATGACACAAAGGGCGGGGGAGATATCCCAGATATCTCAGACAGACAACCGTAGTGAACTTCTGTGTGCGCATAGTGCACCAGAGGGTACTTATATAAGTGCAGTGCAATAATGTATCTGCAGTCGTCGTCGTCATCGTCGTCGTCGGATCTGTGAGGAGAACAATTAATCTCTAATTATCCTCGAACAGCTGTCATAACCAATTATTAGAGCGGACTATTAAAAAAGTAAAGAAAAACCAGAACAGAGACGACGACGACGACGACGACACCCAGCCCAACAGCCACTGCACGCTGATGATCACGATGTGGCGATGATGATGATGATGATGATGATGATCGCGTCTGGATGACAATAACGACGATGGCCAAGATGATCATGGCAAGTGCCAGGCGACGACTATAAGTTGCTGGCTGATGTTGCATTCATCATGTGGCAGCATAGTGCAGTTTGATGCTGCACGCTATTGCACAGTACTGGTGTAGTGGACCTCGACCTCATCATAATTTCAACTGACAGGATTATGACAAGATGCGGATCGTGAGCTGTTGCTGGCGTTTTCTTTTTGCAGTTTGTACGCTCGTCATTTGCGATGGTAAACAGAGCATGGAAAGTGGAACAGTGTGGCTTGAAAGAAATATAAGTTATTTAACTTGGACTTTTCATACAAGATAGCTTTCTCTGATGGCACTGGCTGAAGGTGACTATTAGCCGTAATAAATGGTCAGATCGATTCTCGTCCATTTTGGTTTGACACTATTTGATATGATCCTTCAATTTGCTTCAAATAAGTTGAATTTGCTGCTGGGTGGTATGTTCTTTTTCCCAACGATGCCTTAAGCAGATTAACAAACTTAAGGATGATTATTCCTTTGCATCTTGTGGTTGAGGAATGTGCAAGTAAAACGATCCTAAGGATGGTCAAGGAAGGAATAGGAAGAGATAAGTGCATTACATCGAGGCAACTGCTCAAAAAACTACCATTCCTAGCCTATCCTAGAGGTGATATAATTAGAAGATTTAACTTCCTAAAGAACTTTGCTGCCAAGCTCAGTAACAATAAAAGTTAGAGCAATGTATCCACTATCTACAAACTGAGCAATCACACAACGAAGTGGTACACAGATGCACCAGTATCTTTCAGACTGAAATCTATGCCATAGATACATATGTAGATGTGTCCCAATCAATCTTGAAAGAAACCATATCAACTGTGATATATGTAACTATAACGTCAGATAGCCAAGCTGCTATCATAGCACTTGACTCCTATATCATTATCAGCATGAGCAAGAATAACCTTCGTATCCTAACGGGCTACCTAACGAGGCATTGTAAATTTAAGAGCATCTAGGAAACTAGGTACATATATCTGAAGAAGATCTCTGCAGATTCTGCAATGAGTTCAGTGAAATCCCAGAACATGTGCTGCGATCTTGACCCATAAAAGACTGAAATACTTGGGCAAGTACCAAGATGAGGAAATACCGTCAATAGATCCAGTTCTCATCCTTAGATTCTTAAAGGAAACTGGATTAGAGAGAATGCTCTAGGACAGATTTCTTCCGCCAAGGCGTAGTAAGAGTGCATTACCCTCAAAATGATTGCGTAGGGAACTCTAATGAGGGCACGTACCTCCCCAAGATGTAATCTGATGGCACAATAGACCAACAGGTCGCAGTGCAACATACCCCATCTTCAAATAATAATACGTTTGACTTTGTGAAACGTTGGTCTATGGAATGTTCAGACTCCTACATTACCAAATCACTGTGTATCACCTTCCTCAAACACGCTTGCCAAGCTTTGTCTCATCATTAAGCAGCTCACGTCCGACGTATTGAAGCCGGTCTATGGTCTCCTTTGGTTCGATAATTTCAATTTGCCTCCCTACTCTGAACGTTTAAAACTGATCAACTTTGGCACATTGATTGACCCGCGCATCGGTCTCATTTAACACTAATCCCCGTAGCTTTAGGTCCATAGCACTCTTCTGCAGCCTTGTCTCCAATGTTTTATTTGGCTAACAATATGAAAAACTTTTTTGAGTTTCATTGCTGCAGAAACATCCTTTAGCATCGCTTCAGCATTCAGCCTAGCCTTTGTCCCACATTTCTCTTCTTGTACCATTAGTTTTGATCTCCTTTCTCCCGCTAGTTTGTCAGTTTTAAGCTGCTACGTGTGTACTAAACATGAATGACTATTCAAAGACTCAGATTTCAGACACAACCCATACAGTATTGAAACCTAGTAAACCTAATTTTCAGACCACTACAGATCAATCTCAATCCTAAATTCAAACCATCCAAAAACAGTGCATATTCTTAGGCGTAGAATAAAATCTACCACCAGCGTTCTGTTAAACATTATAAAGGTATTTGTAACTACTTGAGAGTGAGTAAATTAGAAAAGAAAGGCTGCATGTAAAACAGAATATCTAGAGCCGCTGTTGATGTAGTCCTTAGTGCTCCAATGATACATCGGCTTTCTCTGTAGGCGTTCACATTACGATCACCTCATGCGTATGTGAGTATAGGCCTGTCAATGGATACCTAAAACCAGTGTGTGGCGTGGAATTAGATTCCTCATCCTCCAGCTCCTCTTTATCCTTTTTGAATACCCAGAGAGAGCTTCGAAGCCGTACCCAAGTTTTCGGTCTGGGAGCCAGAGATTCTTTATATTTACATACTTTTCGAGCATCAACTATATTAGCACGTATGATTGCTTCTTTCGCTCTATTGCAAACGATGTATCTAAAGACTTATTGCGTAGTCTTTAGGTCTATACCCCTCTTCCTTTTCGTAGGTAACCGCATCAATATGGTCACTTTGAACACGTGTTCAAAATGTTCCATTTCGCCAGTACCTTAACTTCCATGTCAGCAGATCCATTCTCAGAACCTAAGGTATTTTTTACCAATTGGAAAGTTAAAAAAAAGTAACTCGACGTTATTACTAATTTTTATTACTAAATCCTCTTAATTTGCATGAGCGTTTTTTTTATACAGAACTCGACATCTGTTCTTTGCGATATATCGAGCGATTCGTGTAAGGAATTCGTGAATGGTTTGTATAGAATGCCTGCTAGGTGCGAAGTGATGATAACGTTTGGTGAAAACTTTAGAATATTTGAATCATGCTACAGTTGCTTGCTGAAATAAGATACTTAGAGAACTAACTATAAAATCAATCCCTATTTTCCCTCATATTTTCTTGTATCACATACTGTGACTGTCACATAATTTGTTTGCCAATCTTCCTCCAAGAAGTCTGCAAAAAAACAAAAAAAAAACAAAAAAACGACGCCTCCCCATGTGAGAATTTAGATACGAAAATTTGCTGTGCGCGGAGCATCTTACATAGAAATGCGTTTTGTCACTTAGTGTGGCAATATGTGCGCGCTCGGCTCAGCTCAGCTCACAAATATGCTCGCTAACCAATTATGAGAAATGAGATAAATGAAAACTCTGTGTAGTACTACATAGAACGATTGCGACGAGGGCGACCGACGCCGCCGCCTTCGCATCATCAACATGAGCAGAACTTTAAACAGCATCGTCAGCAGCAGTACCATCATCATCATCATCATCTGCCATTGAGTCCAATAAATCTTTCGGCCATAAATCCATCCGATGTCAGAATGTATCTGAAGAATACAAATTAAAAAGTACAAAAAAAAAAAAAAAAACACACCGAGAAGGGAGCAGCAAATAAACACTTGATGGAGGCCGTGACGGTGATGGTGGCGGTGGAGGTGGTGCTGGTGGTGTTTTGTGGATATGATGACAATATGTGGAGCGCGCGATTTGTATCTGTTTGTTGTGAGTGTTTGATTGGAGTCTGTTTTGTTGTTTCTTTGAGAATTTCTTTTCGTTTTTTGTTTTTTTTTTTTGTATTTTTGATTTGAAGAAAATTTATTGCCCATCAGTAATCAAGTCCATTAAATTCTCATTTTGTTTTCCTCATCTTATTTGTGTGTGAGTGGGCTTAATCGGGGGGTAGTTGCTGCGGACGGTGGGAGACTGTAATCATTCATTTTGTTTCAATCGGTATGGAGGGATGGGAGGGTGAGTAATATTTTTATTTTTTTTTGTGATAACTGGCAGGGGGTGGATTCTTTATTTGTTTATTGCCCTCAAGTTGAAAGTGACACTCTTTTTATTTTTCTGTAGACCAGGGATGGGAAATAAAATGCGAGTGGGAGGTGTATACAACGTATCAACCGATTAGATATACATACGTATACATTCATACATATATATTTTATGAATAATTTTGAGTTATGGAATTAGTAATTTTGGGTATTTAAATCACCGGATGTTGAGGTTTCAAGTTTTTTTTTTTTTTTTAAGTGTGATTTATTACTAAAAGTCTGATTCGAATGAGAATCGCATTGAATAAGCTTCACGAAATATTATTTAACATGGGCATGGTACACAAACATACATATGTAGTTAACTCGTTAAGGATTACCCCTCGCTTCCGCACTAATAATTTCACAAGCGCGACTGACATCACTCTGCGTTTTACCGATTAGGTTACCACTGCTAGTAGTTGCGCGAACTTTTAAAAGATTGCGCTCTTTTGTTGGTGACTTCTGCACAATGCTTTCAAGAGCTTTGGTAGATAAATTGCATAACAGTGTTGTCGCCTATAGTCTAAGTCCTTTTTAAATATCAAATACCATGGTAAGATTTTAACCGAACTTGATATAGTACCGCATCATACCCATCTTCATGTTTCAGAACTTTGACATGTTTGGCTAGATAATTCTTTATGGAGTCGTCGCTATAAGTGCTGGAAAGCTGTGTATCGATTTGAAATTCCTAAGTTGTTTCCTAATTAGATTTGCCGTAGTGTAAGTAGAGGACATGATAGATAGACCCATCCTTACGTATCCCTATACTATACTCTTGTATGGTAGAAGGCAACTATTAAGATAGATAGACTGGATATGTTCGGTATGGTACAAAAACAACCTACATTTCCATCACCGGTTCTTAGCACTCGAGGTATTTCTGTATCTTTTACCACTAGATCTACAAATAAAATTACAAGCTTCGGTTCACTAGGGCTCTTTAAAACCAGCAAAGTGGGTCATAGCTTCATTCTAAGGGAATTATTTCCTGAATTGCCGCACAACCCTCAGAGTACAATGTACGCAGAATCGTGTCAGATTATCTTGGGTACCTGGAGATTACTACGTATATACATATGTACACATGTAGAGTACAACGAGTACAAGTGCCGACGTACTGGCCAAAAAAGTCACAAAGTAACATAATCACTGCACAAAACCACCAATGTGAATGGCTAAGAGAATTAATCTCGATAGAATCATTAACATGGTTGACTTAAGAAAGTCCAACTTAGAAGGAGATAGGGTGAGTAAATCTGGGAAAATTATAAAACTAAGCAGATCCCGAATAAGAATAGAGATAGGAATACTATACAGGTACTGCAATGAACTACACGTCTCACAGGATATATATATACCACCTACTCTTCGAATCCCAAGGCATTGTCCGGAATAGACTAAATTACCTCGAAAAATACTTCTTTAATAACCGCTATGGGCCCAATATGGTGCCTAGAGATTTATGATAACTAAAGGACTAATCAGGTTGCAAATAAAAGGCTCCGGTGCTCGCATAATATAGCATATCTAACCTTAAAAGTAATGATTATGAACCCTTGCACCTCTCTAGTTGACGTAGTTCAAAAGTTCTTCATTTCTAATGATTCGGTCCTTCTATGCATTGATCAGACTTTCGTCCGACTGCATTTCGATTTTACTCCTTATCGCGTTATCTCCAGCTCCTTAAAACAACTTGACGGATTCGGCAGTTTTATCGAATTCGGGCTTAGATGAGGTTCCGCTCTGTAGCCATCTTGTTGTACTGTGGCTATCTTGGCCGAAAAAAATTCACCACACCAACGACGGCATTTCTGATAGCTATTGATCACTGCTAAAGTGATCTCTTCATTACTTGATCTGATGGCATAGGGCCTCTTGAGATATTGGTACACTGCTCGCATGTTTTACCCATTTCTTACGGTATCGACTTTGAGAAAGAAAACCATAGGCGAGTACTATTTTGATGATTGTAACGATTTAGCCAGATTCGACTTAAGCTTAAGACCGTCTCCGGGTAAAACTGGTTTAATGCCTAAATGGCGAACCATATTTCTTCGAAAGTCATTGCCCTACCTCCTGTCCCATATGGGAAGTCAACATGTATGATCCGGTGCTGGTAATCCGGTTTTATCCGGTTTTATCCTGTGGTATCGTAATGAACCTTCTTTTGGTTTAAGTGAGTCCCTGATAAGCGACGACAACCACCCAACCCAACCCTTCTCTTGAAACTTAGCGCCATAGAGTAGGGCTGGCTTGATCAATGTCTTGTTGTTCGACTTAGGACCTTAGGACCTTACTATTCAATTGCCTTCTCAACCTAGAGACAGAGCGATTGGCAAGAGTTACCTTACTACCATAAAGTTATAGCTGTCGACTGTCATGTTCTGCCTACTTCGTCAATGCTAAGTGTCCCTTCTTGTTAACAGCATATACTTGGTTTTACCCTCAACCCATTTTGGCAGCCTTCATTTCAATACAACGAACACACTAGTGACAGCCCCCTAAGTTCTGCGAATTATGTCAATATCGTCGACGTACGGTAGTAGCTCCACAGACTTTGGAAAAATTGTGCTTCCTTGTAAGTTCCGCACAATTTTTTTAAGTATCATGTTAAAAATAAAGAAGACAACGCGTCGCCTTGTCTAAATCCTTTTTTGACGTCAAATGTCAATCAGTGTGGTTGTTACCGATTTTCATAGCGCAGCGAGTGTTTTCCATCGTCATTCTGCGCAGACGGACTAGTTTGGTAGGGATGTGTAAACTAGACAAGGCGCTGTATAGCTCTTCTCTATAAATTTTGTCATATAGTCCTTTAAAATCTATGAAAATATAGTGGTATCGATTTGGAATTCTTAAATTTTCTCTAAGGATCTGGTAAAGTGTGCAAAATTGATCGATTATGGTCTTTTCTCTCGCACTGATAGTTGTCAATCAAGTTGTTAACAAATGGTTCCAAACGTTCACAGAGAGGTATCATTTCTACCTATTCACAAAAACATATATAGAAACATCAGTTTTTAAGTTCGATTCCTAACTCTACGAATCTAAACGATGTGTGTGACACCGTACAGCGATTTCCTACTACGACAATGCGCCAGCAGCGATGATACCGCACAATAATTCGCCTTTATAGAGTGTTTTCGGTAATAAAATCTTTTTATTATTATGAAAATGGTCGTAAAACTTTCGAATTTATTGACCAGAGGCGGCGGAATGGTTAACCGTGATTGTACGCTATAAATAGAGGGTAGAGTCTCTCTGCATGTTTTGTGGGAACTACACTCAGACAGGCGGCAAGCGTCGCCTCGGCTCGTTCTGTTCGTTCTGCACACCCAAAGAAAGCCAAATGGGACTAACGATCCGACAAATTACTACACACAATAAAAAAAAAAACGAAAGACGAAAATTATATACTCAAACCAGCTAAAAATACTAGCACGACATATTAGGAGGACAGTGTCGCTCCCCCTCCGTGTCATTAGTCAAAACATAAAAATCTCTTCACATTATTACAGCCGAAGGTTTAACGGCCTCGAATTTTATTCGATGTCACCAAATTGTCGCTCTGGTTGTTCCAGCTCCAGCTCCAGCTCCAAAGATGTTCCCTGTTTCTGGGTGGTTCTGATGACTGGTGGGTATACATACATAAATGTGTATCTAGATACAATAAGTAAAAATAAAGCTAAACATTTGGTTAATCAACGAGCGAATAAATTGTTTTGTGTGAGAGAGGCACGCCACTGCTATGCGATACACACGCATACATCATGCAGTCAAGTGTTAAAACATTAAAATTAAATAAACTATAAACAAAGTGATTTGTTAAAAAGAGATTAACACGGGGGCGCGCAAAAGTTTAATTGTCTGTAATTTAGTGGAGAATGGAGAGAGTGAGAGTGCAGAAAACTTTGAATTCTTTATGGGCCATGAATAAGTGGAGAATTTATTGCACTTTTTGGCCGATTTATTAGTGCTGTTTAAATTTTTTGGTAATAAATTATCGATTAGTATGTATGGCGGTGAGTATTTACGAAATACGTTTTGTTGCTGTTGATACCTGGTTTGATTTGTGTTTTTTTTCGAAATTTTTCAAGGTTTACATTACCTGAGCCCTAGCTACTTTAGTCAGTTCGGACTAGTTTCTATCGAAAGTCAGGTCATTGCATATGTATTTTAAATAGAGATTAAGCTTATTACCTTTTGAAAACAATTTTTTATCATTGGTGGTAGTTCTAGTAAAAGCAATCAAGTATGCTTGTAAAAGGCGTTCCAACAAGAGGAGTCATTTTAAATTCAGCGCCATTGTTGAACTGTCTACATTTAACTATCGTTGCGATAACTTTTGATAAATAAAAACAAGAAGGATATCAAATATGGATCGATACATACTCGCATAACTTACTGACGTAGTGAAAATTCACTACAAAAACGGTGAAAATATTGCTCAAATGTTCGTACTACTATTGGTCATCATAAAGCGCCTTTTCGCATACCTATAGTGAATTTTACCGAAAAATCTGAAGTCAAATATGCTGTAGCATCTTTTGATTGCTTCAAATCGCCTGGCACCGATGCAACAGGGTATAAACCAGTTGCTGCCAACTTTGAAGAGAATCTTCATTGCGTGTCTGGCACTGGCATATATTCCTGCACCTTGGCGTACGGTTCGAGTGGCTTTTAAACCAAAAATTGGTAGAGATGACTACTCCCTCGCTAAGAGTCTCAGACCTATACATCTGTTTTCCTTTTGTTGAAAAGCTTGGAGAGACTAGTCGAGACTCACGTGCGCAAGTCTGCACCTCAATGCACTTGCATCCTCAATGCACCCTCTATCGGAGATGCAACATGCAGTGTGGAAAATCCTGCGAGACTGCGCTTCAAAGTCTAGTTGATAGAATTGAATGCGCGCTCGATAGGAAAGAATACGCAATGGGCATTTTCATCGAAATAGAGGGCACCTTCGGCAATGCGACTTTTGACTGCATGTGTGACTCTGCTAGACAACACGGGGTAGATGAGGCATTGGTATTGCGGATTAGGGCAATGCTGATGAATAGAACTTGGGTTGCAGATGCGGACTGTGGCCGCCATGTTAAGGCAGGTGTAAACAGAGGCTACCCTCAAGGTGGCGATCTGTCTCCACTGCTTTGGTGCGTGGTAGTTGACTCTCTGTTGCATACTCTCAATAGTTCAATCGTCTGCGCTCAGGCATACGCGGATGATGTTGCCATACTTTCTGTCGGGTCACGCCTACAAACTGTGTGTGCTAATGCGCAGATAGCCTTAGACTTGGCCGATGTATGGTGCACTAGGAATGGGCTTTCGGTCAATCCTTTGAAAACTGAGGTTGCTCTCTTTACGAGAAGGAGGATTGTGACCGGTCTGACTCAGCCAGTGCTAAAAGGCGTCACCATCCAGATCTCCGATGAAGCGAAATATCTGGAAGTGATCATGTCAAGCATGTCAAGTCGAAGATATCCAAAGCGCTCTCAGTTTTCTGGCAGTGTAAGGGTGCTTTTGGCAAAACATGGGGCTTATCACCGAAAAAGGTCCTCTGGATCTATACGGCTATGTTAAGACCTTTTCTACCTTATGCGTCGGTTGTTTGGTGGAGAGGGCTTTCGCGTAAGTATGTGACTACCTTCTGCCCCAAACTCCAAAGAACGGCCTGTCTCGGCTGCACAGAGCATTCCCGAGTACGCCTGGCTCTGCTCTAGATGCTATGCTTTATTTACCTCCCCTTGATACTTTTATCATGGGCTGTACTATCAAAGCAATCTATCGTCTTAGACGGGCTGGCTTTTGGTATCATCCGCACTGGAGATTCGATGACCTTGGGCGACACTTATCCTACGACCCTAGTTCCATGGATATGGCGCCTGATGCAATGACACCGGATCTTCGGATGCTGTGTAAATTTCGAGTCGACTTTCTTTACGTTCAGGACTGACTTCGGCCAAAGTCTGAGCTTGGACTGGGCTGTAGTCGAATCTTCACGGTGCTGGTGTCTTCGTGGAGACCGACAACACTAGACTTCACTATTCGTTAGGCAAGCATACCTCTGTTTCCCAAGCGAAGATCTATGCTATCCTAATGGCTGCCGACTTTATTGTTAAGAATAGGTGGCGGGTTCGGAGTATCTGCGCCTGTAGTGACAGTCGGGCTACGCTTAAGGCCTTGCTCAACCCTGTAACCCGTTCCAAAATAGTTCGAGAATGCAAGAATTCTTTGAATTTGGTCGCAAGGCTGAACTCATTGACTCTTGTCTGGGTCCCAGGTCACACTGGGATTGCGGGAAATGAGATCTCCGATGAGATTGCTAAGCTAGGCTCAGAAGATGATTTATCAGGACGTGAACCTGCGTTGGGTCTTCCCGTGTCGTCCATTGACGATTGGGTCTCCTACGAGCACAATTGTGTGTGGCACGGCTCTCCAGGATGCAGGCAGACTAAACGTATGCTCCCGAACGTCTGTAAGAAATCAGCGGCATTCCTGCTGTCTCTCAGCAGAAAAGACTGCAGACAACTTATTGGCGTTCTTACGGGACACTTTCCGTTTGCTAAACATCTAAGTGTGCTAGGCTTAAGAGACACCTCTGTCTGCGACGCTTGTGGAGAAGGCGACGATCTTTCGGAAGATTTCCTTTGTTATTGTCCTGTCTTTGCTCGGATCAGGTGGCAGATCTTCGGCGCTGATGTGGTGAAGTGAATTCTCGGCTTTGTCCGAAAGTCGAAGAAATTCCAGTAAAATGGGTATTACTGGATATTGCTTCCTGGTAGTACAATGGACTAGTTGTGTCTGAGTGCTCCAGTGGAGTGTTTCCTAACCCGACAAAAAAGAAACAAGGTTGTAGCTAAAGCCTTCCGCCAATTTGGCTGATTGAATACAACATCTATAAAGCACATGACACAGACTCTTATATTGCTTTATATTACTTTGTCAGCAAATTCTTTTAGCTAAATGGACGATCCAGTTGGGTCAATTAAACCCCATGTTTCGAGAAATACTCTAGGAACCGAGAAATTCCTTGAGACCAATAGTTATAAACATTCGGTCGAGTCTATAAAGCTTAGGAGATACCTTAAAAGTCCTCACCTTCAACACCTACACCTAAATATTCTAAAAGAAAGCGATTCCAAGAGCAGGTGGCCTACCTTTCTCGCTTCTTCTGAATTGCATCACAACGCTAGCTAACTTTTAGTCTAGGTGCAACCTTACTAGCCCTCAGTGAGTCAAGTTAATAAGCCAATCACGACTAGTCCCACTGTATTGTATATACCCATTAATTTATGCCAGAAGTTTTGGTAAAAAATCTCCTTTTCAAAGATTAGTGTGATTGTCATATAGAAGGAGGTATGAGTATGTTAGTTTGTTAGTATAGGTATGACTATTGCAGGTGTTCGTCATACTTTCATTCCAACTTAGCTTGGCTTCTTAAATTACTTCCAGATATCTAGCCAACCTTCAAATTGGGAAAAGCACAATCTCTGTATCTGAAGGATTTACTTGCAGATCTTGTACATCGGCCCACAATTGGGAGGAATTTGCGCGACATCAAGATGACTACATATGTACATACATATTGAAAATTTCATTATCCATATTATGAGTCGAAATACTAAGTAAGGATGCCCTCGGACCGTTTACCTCCTCTTCTCATCTCGCCGGGCATGCGTGACCTGACCACTTACATAAGAAGACATTGTGTTGAGCTGATAATTGTGAAGAGAAGATTGCTGATACTTGCGTAAGCCAGTCGGAAATCTTGTCAATGTCGAAAACAGTTTCTAGGGTTGACACCATTCTACTTAAAGTCGTATTCACAGATCTCTGTCGTACATGTCTTACTTGGATACAATGTTGTCTACGTTTTTAAAAATTTCACGCATCTTCCGTCACGCTTAAGAAAACTTTCAGAAATTTGCTTTAATCAGTATCATTGGTGATATGTATCTTTGCCGAGCAATCGTGGAAATTGAGCCTGAAACAGGATCTTCCGTTTAAACATCCTACAAAATGTCACCAGTAGCTACATACTCCTTCCGGTAAAGCGTAAAAAATATCTCGCGTACACATATACAAACAGATATATGTATAGATACGAGTGTATGGGAAAGCTGTCATCATTACGACTGTCGCATAATAATTCCAATTGTCTGCTGCTACTGTCCCCGATTGCCTGTCAAAAAATTTCACTGTTCACCAGTTTGGTTATTTGTTCTGTTGGCACTTCGACTGTCACTGTGCCGTGCTGCTGCTGCTGCTGTTATTGTCGCTTCTGGTACAGGCTGCTCGTACTCCAATTTTCCCGATTCCGACTCAGCTCCAACTCTTGTTGCTGTACGACGAGTGTCACTTTGTGTGTTTTATGCGAAATTTCAAGTATCTCCACACTCACTCACCAAGAGTGAGAGAGAGTTGCTTCTAATTACAAATCGAAAAACGTCGCCAGCAATGGAACGGATTGTCACAAAAAACAAAGTACGTACGCTTCACGAACTGAAAACGACGAGTGTGATTGTGAGATGTGTTTGGCGAACACTGTAGGAACAAAAAAAAAAAAAAACAGAACCATACATATCACAGAAAAGTTTCTCTGCCACACACATATCCGAGCGAATCCATATCCAAATCCAGATTCCCAGATCCCTTCAAAACGACAGCACTACGTAACCTAAAAGTTTTTCACTGCAAACGACACCCGCGCGCGCCCCAAAGAGCGGTACATGTTCGTTTAATTTTTAATTTTTTCTTCCCATTCTGGTTCTGTTTGGCGTTTTTTATTTTTTTTTTGCGCCCAGCTTCTCCTCATCACTTTCGTACTCGTATTTTGAGCGCTGAAGTTTGAAAAACACAGTTTTGGGACTAATAAATCAGGCGCGTTGTCATGCTTTCAACTTTTAATCAATCACCCACCACTCGGAGGCGGTTAATATTCATCCACCCGCCACCCCTGCCCCAACACACACACTTATAAAAACAGGGAGGACAGGAAAAAAAAAAGAACTCGAATGCCAAGTATTAGCATCCCGGGTCCAAAACAACCGACAGACATATCAAATTGTGGTAAACGGAAACAACGCGAACCGTGGTGGTCGTAGATGGGTGGTTGGCTTGATTCCGCATCTCTCCGTTTGGATTTGCCTGATTTAGATGAGGATACATATTTTGTTCCTCATTTTTTTTTCCTGTTTTCTGTTTTGTCATCAGAAATATTGTGTGAACACATTTTGTGGTGTTTGCAACGAGGTGGAGATCGATGACAATGGAAGCTAGCTAGTATCGCATTAACGAAGCTTTAAGGATGATAGCAATAAGTTTCATGATAATCCACATATCATTAGAATAAAACTGGTATGTATATGATTTCCGCTGGCTTTACTAATTTATGTACATACATACATATGTATGTATGGACGTATGACCCTCTATTAAATGTACGGTTTCTAGCGATATATCTTAGGACTCTGCAACTCTACACTAAATCATCCTCGACTGTGCCCAACGAGTTCCATTGCATCGCGTAGTTAGCTGTGACACTGTCGCATATTCAGAATGAATTACCAACAGTTGTGCTTGGTTCCTGACCCAAGATCTAGTAGCGATGTTCGTTAGAGATACGGTTGGACCAGAAATCCTATGGACGCTTCCTGTTAAAGAACGCTTGTACGTTTTTCCTGAAAGCAGATGCATTTTCAAGTGCATCACCCAAATAATAGCAAGGATTCAATGTTGCTTCGTCTTATATTGAATAAGATTCCGAATAGACTTTACTTCACCGATTCGACTGGCTAGGTCCTAGTTGCTTGGACTATTGGTTGAGACATTGGTCTCTCTCCACTGGCTTACCAGTGATGTATACTTGAGGTCATTTCAAGTCAGATAATTTGGGTTTTTGCCGTCTTAATCTTTAGCCCCACGATGTCAATTAGGGAGGGCCCATAGGACATGCATATTGTACATAAGTATATTCGCTTAGTCAAGGTTTCTGAGTTGATATGTAAGAATTCATCGAATTTTTTTGATTTCCGTCGACAAACCAGCGTGAATAAGCAATTAAAAATAATATGAGTGAAATAATGCAGCCTTGGGTTACTCCATATTCGATATGAAATTCCTCAAGTACCCTTGGTCTATGTGGAACATAATGTGGATAAATAGCAGTTGAAGTTGCGATCGATGCGATCGTTGAGTACGCACTGTTCAGAAACGAATTAAGAAAAGCGGTTTGACGAGGTTTACTCCAAAGTTTCATTATAAGGCACTAATCTCATTCCAGCTATTAGTATGTAGTCTAGTGTTGGGCTGGAATTAAATATTCGTACAACAGAGGGGATTAGTAAATCTTTTCCCTGTTTTAAAAAGTAGGCCTTGATGGTATGAAAGGTCTTAATATGGGTAAGGCTCAGTACGTATTATCAAACAGGTAGGCCTGGGAAATGGATAGCGATTGGTAGTTGGGAGATTTTCTTAGGATTGGTTTGGTCCACTTGTTTCTTTTTAAGGAACCGAGGTAGTTACAGGACAGTACTACTTGTTTTACTAAACACAAGTCCTTTACTTGCATAAATCCGCTACAGAATAGTTCAGATCCAATGATCATAAGCCCGGATGCTATATATGTAGTATTCGGTGTGATCTTTTGGATGTTGCCTATTCGTAGTTATATTTTGAAATACTTCTCTTTCAGAGACGTAGTCATCGTCGACAATTACTTCGGCTGCATCAAATGTGCAAGATCATCCGCGTTCTAAGACCTACATTCATATGTCCCAGAGATCCGCAATCAAAATCAGCCGATGTTCTGTCGTCCTTTTGGAATCCTTCGACGAATAATGACGAAGTTTCCTTTGGCTCCTACTCTAGTTATTTTCTCTTTATGATTTTCTCAACTATATCATCAGCAAAGCGCTCTGTGCATGATTTTAGTCATGTGTCTCTTTTTTTCGAATCGAATTCTAGACTCTTGGTCAGTCGGACAAACTCCTCAGCAGCTCGACAAGACGGTTAAAAATATAATAGCATAAGAGTCAGAGAAAAGCTAATAACTAGACGGCTTAGGCATGTGCCTAGTCTATAACTAGAAAAATTTAATGGGTATGGCTGAGACTGCTTAAAAGCATACTTATCCATATTGAGCCGGGGTGCTGTTTTATAAGAAGGATGGTGCATCGGGTTACACCTCAGGGCGGAGTACTATGACCACTGCTGAGGCTCATGGTAGTTATGAGATACTCCTAACCTTGGGTAAAGTGGTATTTAGTGTCAGCCTATGCAGATGACATTGACAATGTTGCTGCTTATAACAAGGGGAGTATTGTTCCCAAGAAGGTACAATATACCATGTATGTATAAGTAATCCAAAAGTGAAAGGTATTGAACTGCTTTTTGCTGATCACGCCAGATATTTGTAGGCTATTCTCAAAAAAAAAAAAAACTGAATATTCGAAACCGTACCAGGAAGGCCTCGATTGACCTTTATTTACGCAGGAAGGCTCTGGGTCTAGACTGGAGTCGTATTGTACCAGGTAAATACACTACGAAGTTGAAAATTGTACATTTCGACCGGAAAAGTCGGAAAATCATGAAAACCCGAAATTGCATACTTTCAGGGGTTGATGGTGGCGATATCTGAAAATTCAATTTTGTATTGGAAGGAGACAATATTGATTCTAAGGAATGGCAAACAGTGCGGAATTGATAATCAGCTTATTTTGTCCGTCACAAAAATGGGATCGTCAACAGATGGCGTTACGCTCTCAGACTCATGTTTGACAGCTGAGTAGTATAGTCGATATTTCCACATTGACGATTGATATGAAGCAGTTGTGTCTCGATATAGTGGGTTTTGATATACTTTCGAAAGAAACATTAATAATTTAATAAATTCTAGGCGGAACAAAGTGCGCAAAACCCAGGACTCCGAGTATCATAGAAGTATTATGAAATTTGAAGCAATTTTGAATGAAGATGTGATAGAGTTGTACACAGATCGATGCAAGACAGCATTTGGTACAAGGCCGGGAGTTTACTCCAGTTCACTGCATATTTTCATCACTATTGTAGTGTATGTTAAGCACAGACTACTCCGTTCTCCGTTCAAAGATTTTTGCAAAGGCTGTAGAGGTGAGCAAGAGCAAGAAACTATGACCCACATTCTGTATACCTATCCTGCCCTATTGGTTTTGGAAAAAGAAACCCTTAGCAAATTCTTCTTAGAAAATTTTAGATATCTAGCATGACTCGACTAAGTTGTCTCTGTGTCAAATTGGTTTCATGTCTGAATGACAAACAAAACACACCAAACTGGTTGCTCTACCTCGTATCCCCTGTGGAAAATCTGCTCGCAGCTTCTGGTGCTGGTAATCCGGTATCACGCTGGACCTTCCTTTTGGTGGTCCAAGAGTGTTTCTCTTAGCTAAGTCTTGAACCTAACATTTATTTTACACCATGTGGTAGTAACATTAGCTATATTATCGGCTCGCACCAATCTAACAACATTGGCTATATATTGAGTTACTGTAAGGTTTGTGACTTTGCTACTTTGTTCTATATCTTTTGTGGCTCGTTGAGGAGAGTAGTTTCGGTGTGTGCTTGGATGTTTTACACTATTCTTAACATATCAAGGACTTTAAAAGTTTACTCCTTTATTTTTATCGGTATTTACAAATACAAATACAAATATTTGGCATGACAGGTCCATGGGACCCAGGGCATACCTCCTCAAAACCATTCGAGTTCTCCTTGTTATGTACTCTTTATACGAATGGAAAGGACCTACTGCTGAAAGCTGTATCCGAAGGTCAATTTTTGTTCGGAGAAGCTTTTTCATGACAGGTTTACTTTCGGATGTTTGTTAGACACTCGCGAGAGGTGAAGCCGTGAAAGAAATTTTAGGTGTTGTCTGTAGTCCAATGACCTAACCACTTGAGCCACAATACCCATGTTGGTATTTATGAATTAATACTGCCAACACTTATGCGATACTCATGCAAATTAACAACAATCGTCAAAACTGGTACTGAATCTTGTTTGAGATTCGCACGCATTAGCTTTGGTAACCATTTATTGGCGTGGCGATATCCTAAAGCATCTTAACAAAATCTATTTCTTAGTTCACTTTTTAAGTACAAAACTGGCCACTGTCCACCAAACACAACACCCCTCACCCGTCTGAAAGCCATTTTTTACATTCGCTGACACATCATAAACTTTACCACCATGTGATGGAGGGCAATAAAAACATCCTTTGCAAACATTACCCGGTGTGTAACTACAACTACCACTGAAATGAAAAACAATCGTCCGCCCACACCCCGCTACCGCGCGTCGATCGTTAATCATTCGGTTAAATGGCCATTAAATGTGTCCAATACTGAGAGCGTCCAGCCATAGTGGAACAGCACCGGAGCAATGGCAGTAACATCAACATCATATCTAACGGATAAGTGCCCATATTCATTGTCATCCATCAAATGACTAATAAACTGCTTCAGAGCCCGGCTGTGTGCGCGCACCCATGCAATGGTGCAAAAATTCATCGTCAAATAGTCGAATCCTTGGTTTTTTTTTATCCTAGAGTGGTGTCCTTCTTTGCATACGCGGGACCTGCACTGGGGATGATGTCCACATTCGTCCACTTTGCAACGTAAAAGTGTCGCTGCTACACAGTGAAGTGAACATCATGACTTAAATTACCATCATATCCTGTCGTATATCCTCGCAGTCCATTTATTCATCAGATGCATGTCGCCTGTGCTACACACCGAACCGTTGCAGGAATCCATCATTCGGAGCACGAGGACCCAACAGGCGAGCTATGGCTATGAAGCCATTCTGCAGCCACCATCGCGCGTAAACAATTCAATCCAAATCCACTGACAATGCACACTCCGAGTGGCGGCGGCGACTACTCAGAGGGACAGTCACATCCAGTTGAAGGATGAATATGATGGCATGCGGAAGTCCTTCGTTTGTGATGTTGAGTGTGGTATGCATACGTCTCATGTTATCATAACTTTTGGCACTTTTCTCCTAAACCCCCGCCAAAAAAAAAAAAAACCGAAACAAACATGTGGCAATCACGTTCCGCCAACACACAACCACCAGGCTTAGGGAGCAGATCCTTTTTGAGCTGTAACTGAGAGTTGATTCCCATTGTTGTGTGTGAATTATTTCTCGCGTCGCGTTGTTTTGGATTAATTTCTCGGTGTCCTCTCTCGCTCGTAAATAATTCAAAATTATTATTCATGTCTGAGTGTGGAGACTATGCATGATAAGTTCCACCAGTCCCGAGTCGTCCGAAGTCCACTCGCAATCATCAGGACAAAATATGGTATCTGTCGCGTTCAAAATACCACTAGATATATGTACATTGGAGTGTGGTGGTGTGGGTTGATTTAGAAAAGGACACTTCGTCAAGAGAATGTAAATAAAATTCTCAAAACAGAAAAATAAAATAAAAAAGAATAGGAATTGTCCTGTGACAGGATAACATCTTTGTTATTAGCTTTGTGGCTAGTTTAGTGAATATTTTGTTTTTTTTTTTCTACAGTGTCCTTTTTGTCTATGCGAGCGAGTATGCTAGGGTGGATAGATATCACATCCACATTTCGGTTTGTTTGTCATATTTTGATGTTAGCTGCGAAATTTATGATCCTCTTCTGTTTGAATGTCCTTACAGTGCTGTGTTGGGGTTATTTGTTTTTTTTTCTGTTTTCTTTCTTCTTTTTCTCTGTGGTAATTGAGCGGGCAGTTTGCTTGAAGGACACTGAGTTGATGGAACGTTGATGGTTGCATATGGTACTGAACCGTCCCTTTTCGGTTTGGTTTTGTGTGGTCAAATGGCCAAAAGATAATTTAAGGAGCAAACGGATAAAGAAAAATAAAAAAAAAAAAGAAATTGTTTGTTTCTGTGGGTGGATTTATGGGTTATGGACATTTTACTTGTTCAGACGGAATTTTTTTTTTTGCTTTTTAAGGGAAAGTTATGGCTGTTGTTTGGATGGCTTTGGGAATTGGCGCAAGATTCGTTTTTTTTTTTCTTTTTTGAATTTGGCATGTATGTATGTAGTAGTGGGGAGGAAACATTGGACTCGTCTTGAAGCTGAAGTTGAATGTTAGTTAAGAACATCAGTACTTTTATGACCAGAAGGCCTGGTCTGGAAACCCATCAATATCCACTATGACCCATCAATAGTCCGACCAGGGTACCAATGCGTGGTCTGCTGATGAGTAGCAGATCTATTGTCCTACGTATGCTCAACTGAGGCCACATCTGCCTAGCATGATTGCAAGCCAGGATTGGAATAGTTTTATCAATCAGAGACGAATTGTCATAGACAATGCAAAGAAAGCTATTAATTTTTAATTGAAGCTCACGATCGCTTACGACTTGGAAAGTGTGCATTTAGGAACAAATCTAGAGATTTTCGACTAGACTTTGCCATTTTTTCATCAGGTCCGGGGACAGTAGGTGCCTTTAGACAGACACTGAGGTCATTAAGACTCGTTCCAACAATTAAACTGAAGAAAATGTAATAGTGATCGAAGAAAGAATTCTGTTTCGATACGTTCCAATTTTTAACTACTATATTGGGAGTGTTAGTCTGTCTGAGTGTTATATCTAATAATTCCTGCATGTTTCTGGTAATGGAGGTAGGAGCGCTACCCTTGTTGCATTTTATAAAGTTAGTCTCCAATCATCTCAGTCTAGTAATCATCTCCCCCATCCTAGGATAGATTTCTTAAGAAATTAAATTAATTGTTCCATTTACATCGTTTGATTGTACCGGCCCAGCATGGTCCTAATTTTTTAAAACTACAAATAAAAAATACAAATTTTTGGCGCAACAGGTCCATGGGAACCAAGGCCTAGCTTCTCACAACCATTCGTGTTGTGCTTGTTATATATTCTTTACACGAATGGAAAGGACCTACTGTTTAAAATCTGATCGATGGCGCATAAGTCCACCGAACATGCATACATATGTACATAAGTCTCATTGGGTCTATAAGTTTTGAGACGGTAATCAAGCAAAATTACTTCAGGCCTCTCTGCTCCTTAACGATCGTCGTCAAAATTTGGTAGGAAGGTGTTTACGTAGCTTAGGTGAGACATAAGGCCACACATTTTGTTTGTGGACTATGTCCCAATGTGGTGGGACATACTCGTAAGTCCATAATTCGATTGTGTACTTGTAGGTATGTCCCATGGATTTACGTACCTTCGCGCTGATCGTCATGTTTCTTCTAGCTTTCATACCGTGTGATTTGACTGACTTGCTCGATATAACTTAACTATGTGGGATTTTGACTGCGTCAGACTGTCAAAATACTGTTAAATGTTTGTAGGGCCACTTGACACGTGACGCCTATATCTTAATATATATAGTGTAAGCCATCTGTTGGTTTCTTTTTAAATCATATATTATTTTGACACTGACAGCTCTTATGCGTTCAAAAAATTTACAGAAACTCAGTATTATATATTTGAGCTACGAAATGGATAGATTTACACTTGAAGAACGTTAGGAAATATTGCAAAGTTACTTCCAGAGTAGATGCTGTGTTCCTAAAACAGTGCGCATTTTGAAAAGAACTTTCGATCGAAATAATGAAGCTGCAGTTGAGCTGGTGTATGCAAGCTTGTAATGAAAGTACGCGAGACTGGTTTGCTTATTGTTAACCGAACATATTCCGGTGTTCGTCCTGTTTGCTTAATAGAGAATAATGTGACTGTTTGGTATGATTTTTGGAGTGGCGGCATTATTGGCCAATTTTTCTAATGGAAAGCGCTACCGAGGCATGATAACCGATTTTTTATGGCCAGTAATTGAGAATTTAGACTTGGGCGAGCTATGGTTCCAGCAAGATGGGGCTACGTGCCACACAAGCCTTCCAACAATCGATTTATTGCACACTACGTTCAATAATCGTGTAATTAGTCGCTTTGGAGATGTTGTTGTCCGGTCGGTCGGTTTTATGAGGTCCCATTAAAGATCGACGCAGTGCGAAAAATCCAAAGACGACTCAGGTACTCAAGAACAATATTGGTCAAGTTATTCGTGAAGTCAAGTGATGGGCCGAAACCATCGACAACGACAGGATGGCCCACTGCCAAGCAGTTATTTGAGTGTAATAATCACCCTTATTCCGCGTGGAGTTTTACTAAAACACCGATTGTCGTTTTTTACGAGATATTCCAGAAATTGAACGCCACAAAACGGCTTCGTCGGTAAGTAGGTATACACTCCACATATGTACAATCCATTCTTAAAAAACGAAGGGCCTGAAAGAACGACAATCGGCTTTTTATGGCGTTTTAATAGAACGCTTCGTTTTTTAAGAGTGGATTGTATGTGAAGTGTATACCTACTTACCGACGAATAAGGCTGAATATTCGATAATCAATCGGAAGGGTTACTCTTTCAAACAAAGCAACAATCGTTGAAAAATATTTAATAGTGTTTTTTTTTTTTTTTTTGCCTTTTTAAACTGCCAACCAACAGATGGCCCACCCTATAGGACCGGATTAAAAGGTTTTCACTCTATGCCATGGACATTTGACTCATACACCGGACAGCCTTCGGTCTCACATGCAGGTGCTCAGGGCGACACTGCGGGGTGTGTAACCAAATATATATATGTACATATATGTAGATATGTATGATATGTATGTATATTGGGACAAAAATTGTTCAAATTGTTCCCCTGCACACATGTCGTGACCCCACAGTCATTTAAAAGTCTCAAACTGTCAAAATTGCAAAAGCCTATAGACCTTTTCACCGTTGGACGTTTAAGCTGTTACAGACTTTTGGTGGCCAAACAAAGGCCAAAGATTCTCAAGAAACTTAAAAATATATTATAAATATCCCACATTATACAATTCTTTCCACTTTTAATAGATATTTCATACGATTTCGCCCAATTTCGCCCTTTGTTTGACCACCAAAAGTCCGTAACAGCTTAAACGTCATAATTTTGACAAGCAGGCGAAAAGGTATTCCTTTCTCATTATTTTCACAGTTCAATGGAAGGGTCCTTAAAAATCTCGAAAAAAAATTAGTTTCTAGGTTTTTTTTCGAGATTTGAGATTTCTGCGTTCGAAATTCATTAAATTGGTTTTCTCAAATTTTTATCATTCTAGATTTTTCTCGTTCTAGCTAACGTCATGACACCGCAATAGCCAGATCGGAAACCATATTACTTTCCACTGCTGAGCTCAACTGTAGACGATTTTGGGTTGATGGCGTTTTCCGGATTTCCGCTGTTTTCTTTTGTCGCTTTGAAAATGTGACAAGTTGCGTTTGTTGCGCCGTTTTTTCTGTAGATTAAATTGTTATCTAAATATATTTAAATTCATTTTGCAATTTGTTCTTGTAAAATACTTCACCCTTTGAGGCGGTAAAAAGAAATTAAATTTTTCAATTAAATAAGAGAATTTCTCAGCGTTACTAAGAGACAATTCGAATTGGAAAAATTCTCTTACAAGATGAAAGTCTATTGCCAAATCATTCCGTAGTTACAGGTGGATTTCATTCCAATTAGTATTTCTCCATATAAAGAGAAAATCCAATAAACGGCAGGTGAACAATTCTAATAAGACTTAAGAGATACATTCTCTTACTATACTCCAACACGCACACCATCAAATTCTAATACTTCAGCAAATGGCTCCCGTAGTTGTGTATGTGTGCTCAACCACTACACTTTCAGAGAGAGTGTTTCTGCAAATCAGCACCCAAAAAAGTGCATCAACCAAACGCGATACGTACACAAGTGCATTTTGAAATTCTCCAAAACACTTGCAAAATGAAAAGAGTAATGAAAGAGAGCATCGTTATATCTTCGTGTAATGTGGATATATTGCACACGACGGGGTCCAGTCCCGTAGAGTGTCAAACAAAACCCCAAAACGGATTTCATTCCCCGTCGACTGGTGTGTCGTCGCTAAAGCGTCGTTAGGCTCCTGCTCCAGTGTTGTGTGTCTGTCTTCCGAACTATATTCGCCGATTCGCTCTTTCGTGTTGTGTTTAAATCCAGTGTTTCTGGCGAAGTAATTTGGTTGCTCCAAAACGCATTCGAAACGGTATTCCAATTCGGTGTGATTCCCTTGTGTTTGTCGGCGCGACGACGGTGGCGGTAAAAATTTGAAAAAAAAAACAAAAAGCGAAATAACGTGAGTGAGCCTTTCTGGGCGAGAAGTGCATGCTTAGTGTGGGTTTTTTTGCGCTAATGGTGGGGGTTGAAAGAGAGCAAACAAGTGCGTGTGTTGGTGTGTAAACAAAGATGGATAGGAAACAAAAAAATTGACTTTTTTCTTGCTGTTCAGTAAGAGGGGTAGTGAGAAAGAGACTGTGACAGTTCACTTGTGTTGATTGACACAAAAGTTCACAGGTGAAGAGAGTGTGTGGTTTGTGTTGAAGAGAGAAGCGAAAAGAGTGTAGGTCGGTGTTGTACGCACTTTTAGCCACTCGCACTTGAAACTACCACCCCTCTCTTTACAGCACCCATGTGTGGGTGGTGGGTGGTTTGCGTTAACCTCTTCTCTGCTTTTTGCTGTATTTTGAGGAAGAGTATAGGGGAAAGTGTTAATTTACAACGCAACAAGGCAACAAAAACGCAAAAGAAAAGAAATAAGAGAAAAGAAGAATCACACAAAACGGAAATTTCCGCTTACCGGCTTTTTTCTTTCCGTTCAAAGGCGAAAGGAATCCAATTTTTTGTAGCCGGTGACGATTGAGAACACAAACATTTTTCGAATTGGGTTTGATGGGGTGGTGAATTGGGTGGTTTTTGCTTGTCCCCTTCCCATCGGTGTTTAAGGGAATTTTCTGGAAGAGGAATTGTATTTCGGTGCGTAAAGCATATGCCGAGCCGACTTGCTTTTATGCTTTTTTTTCTGTTTTAATTTTTATCGGTATTCATGTGTGTGTGCAGTTTTGGCGGGAAAAGTTTCGGGTTACCATGGATTTCTTGTTGGGTGTCATCATGTTCGTAGTGTGGTAAAGTTTATTTTTCTATTTTTTTTTCTGTTTATGGTTACGTGCGTCTATTCCGTGTAATTGTGTAAACGGCGGCTTTTTGTTGAGTGCATTGTTTGAAAAGAGGAAGGGAAGCCTTGTGCCGGCAGATAGAGGCTGTGTTTAAGGTGAGTTTTACGGTTTTGGACTTGTTGATGTTATTATTTCTACAAATATGTGTATGTATGGAATACGTAGTTTCGTCAACTCATAGGTGTAGAGCCTGGAATACCTATTAGAGCATCTTGTTGTATGAAAATCAAAAGTCGAGGTAACCCTAACGAACACTGCTTATCCCCGTAACGATTAGGTTTGTCATGCTGAAGGATCCATGCTTTTTTTGTTTTAAAGAGTTCAGACAGTTTCATATAGCATTCATTACACTATTAAGGGCAGGTACCTATGTACATACATACATACCTATTTGACTTTTTGAATAAGTTAAATATTTTTTACCAAAGATGATTAGATGTAGGAACCGGAGGTGTCTTGCTAAGTTTAACTGACCCATCACCTGCCAGTAGTTTTTGCAAGGAAGGAGACAGGCGAGTTTGAGATCAATTTGCTTGTCCTTCGAGTATAAGCCAATCTAATGCAGTCGAAGGTAGGAAATTCACAGAAAAAATCAAATGGTAATCCGCTTCAAGATAGGACTATTGCAGGGCCGAGCATTTTGCACTAAAAGTTTTGAGATACATATTCGTTTGGAATCGAAACCCACTACGGTTCTTAAGTTAAGTCTGTTGAGCCCGAACTGATACAGCTAAGGCCTGTTACCCTTTGGTTTGTCTATGAACGTTTTTAAATGTTGACTTGAGCTAAGTTCAACTCAGTGTAGCAGACTTTGGAAGGTTTTGGGATAATAAAGGCAGCTAGGTACTCAGTCTTTTTTCGTAAGAGCGTTAAGCATTTTCTTTTTCCTAAATGCCTTCGGATCAGAGTTGTAAAAAAATTAAAGCTTTTGGAAGGTTAATCTTATTGAATTCATCTAGAAATGATTTGAAGTCTTTTTTCTAAAAAAAAGATTGGGATTTGAAAGACTTAATTCACCATTTTTTTGAAGTCAGTGATTAATGCATTCAATTTGTAGCAATCACTGAATTGAAATCATTTTGGAAATCAATTGAATTCATTAGATGTTAATTGAAATCAGTAGTGAATTCATTTGAAATCAGTTGAAGTCAGTGAATTCAACTAGCTGTGGCTAGTAGGGCTTTAGATCGCAAATATGCATTAAAAATCTGGGTATGAAAATTTGAAGTACCTTCTTGTTCATTCTTTAAGATACGCTACAGTTCGGGGTGAAACTGAGCCTCAACTAACAAGTCTCTCCAGTTAGCTCGGTCCGTAGCTTACTGCGTCCAGTTGCACACTCCAAGTTTGTTCAGATCCCCTTCTACTTGTGTGCGCCACCATCCTCTACTGCGTTGTCCCTCCGGGTTTGATTCGACTCTTAGGGCCGGAGCACTAGTGTCCTAGCCATCTCAAACGACTGATGCGCAGTTTTTTGACCTAGTCAAATGTACAGTTGGTAAAGTTCTTCATTGAATCTTCTTCTCCAAAGCCCGTCAATGCCAACGGGATCGAATATTTTACGAAGAAAAGATATTGGATAGAATGAGGTGATACATGTTTTAAACAAAACGAGCATTATACTGGCAGTTATGGTTGTGTCTTCATAAATGCGGACCATATGACATAGTCTGGTGGTTTTCGGTTGCATTATACACTTTAGATTTCATGTCATCATGTTATGATGTTTAAGGCTACATTTGTACAACTGGTTTCTGCCATGGAAGTGGATGAATGGTAGTCATAACTAAGGGACTTCGAAATCATTATATTGTTTCTAATGACTTCAGCTAGTGCCTTCGGTTTCATACTCAAAAATGTCTTACAATGCCGAATTCTATGGTATACCTTGCACAGGTGGCAGAGACACTGCTTGTTCACAGCTTACGATTTGATAATGATTGCAGCTGTGGCCTTTCGAAAGTTGGTTGGAGCACGTGCTGTTTTATAAGCATAGGATACTTAAGACCATTCTTTTTAAGTGCGTTGCCAACAAACTGCGGCTTTAATAAAATCTCAGGAGTTCTAGTGGTCTGCATTTGTAAACCGAAGTAGCAGGGGTTTTCTAGATTAAGTTTTTGCCAAATCTCTACTAAGGTGTCATTCGTGGAGTTCATACTTACACCGAGGTAGGTAAACTCCTTAACCATTCCGGAGTTATTGTTCCCAACGGGGACGTTTTGTCCTAGGCTGTGGACAGAAGCTTCTTTTTTTGTTGACAGCATGTACTTGTCCTCATTCACTTTAAGGCTAACTCGTTTCGCCTGTTTTTCGATTGCCGTAAAAGCTTAGACGGTGTGCCGATGATGTCGATGTGCAGTTGGACAGATTTATTGAAGATAGTGCCTTCTTGCTTTGAGCACTATCTGTTCCGGCACGAGATTGAAGAAGTTTCTCCTAACTACTCCAAACATGAACCGCATTTCGGCAAGGAGATGCGGTATCAGTCCCATGAACGAATTGCACGTTGCACCGCATGTTTTCCAGCGCCACGCGGCACAGTTGGATCAATTTAGTCGGAATCCCAAATTCGGTCATTACCTTGTAGAGCTGAAGACAATGAATGCTATCATATTCAGCTTTGAAGTCGATGGTGAAGAGATGGTGAGTATGGACTTGAAATTGGTCTTTTCTAGGATCTGGGTTATTGTGAAATTTGGTCGATCATCGATCTGCCAGGCTGGAAAACACACTGGTACGTGATAATTAGTGTGCTGCAGAAAGGCTTTAGTCGGTCTCACAGTACGTTGGATAGGATCTTAGATGCGGCATTAAGCAGGGATATGCCTTGATAGTTCTTAAAAGACATAGGATCACCTTTCTTGAAGATGGGGCATACAGAGCTGATAGTCCAGTCATCGGGCATGGCTTTATCTACATATACATAGTTAGTTGATGACCGCTTTAAAACTGGAAGTGGGGATGGCTTCTTAATTGACTGGAAGCGAGTTCTCTTTTCCCATTAAGTAGCTGCTGGAAACGCTGCTTAAACACATCTACTATTCCTTCGGTGACTAGGATGTTATTCGTATCGCGGGACTCTTCGTTATCCTTCAGATTAGATTGGAAGACTGGAAGGTCCTTTTTATATGCAGGATCTTGTTCTATGTGAGCACCGTAGCTCAAGTGATTAGTGCGTTGGACTACAGAGCGAGGGATTCGGGTTTCGATATCCAGACAACATCTAAAATATCTTTCACAGCTCCACCTCTCGCGATCGTCTGACAAACATCCGAGAGTATACCTCTCATGAAAAAGCTTCTCAAATTGCCCGTCGGAAACGGCATTAAACAGTAGGTTCCTTCTATTCATGTAAACAATATACGTACAACATGAATGGTTGTGAGAAGCTAAACCCTGGGTCAATGTTGATAGAAACCATGTCAACTGTGATATAACTATAATATCAGATAGCCAAGCTGCTATCATGGCACTTGACTCCTATATCATTAAGTCCAAACTTGTGTGGCTATGCCTGAAAAAACTTAATGAATTACGTGAAGCCTCTGTTGGATACCTGGTCATGTAGGAGTAGAGGGTAATGAAATGGCCGACTCCCTAGCATCAGAATAACCCTCATATACGGGCTTCCTAACGGGGCATTGTAAACTCAAGGAGCACCTAAGGAAACTAGGTATATCTGAAGAAGATCTCTGCAGATTCTGCAATGAGTCCAGTGAAATCCCAGAACATGTGCTGGGATCTTGTGGGGCACTGACCCACAAAAGACTGAAATACTTGGGCAAGTACCAATTATCAGATGAGGAAATACCGTCACTAGATCCAGCTCTCATCCTTCGATTCTTAAAGGAAACTGGATTAGAGAGAGTGCTCTAGGACAGATTTCTTCCACCAAGGCGTAGTAAGAATGCATTACCCTCAAAATGATTGCGTAGGGAACTCTAATGAGGGCATGTACCTCCCCAATGTGTTAGCTGGGGGCACAATAGACCAACAACATACCCAATCTTCAAATAATAATAAAATAAGCTCGAAAATAATCGCTCTAGTTCTACTTAGATAAATAGTGTTTGCCCTATGGTAAATGGTTTGAGGTAGAATGGGCTATTTTAAAGTGTCAGATACATTGGTTAGGAGCGATGGCAGTGTTACCAACCAGTAACAGATAATTAAGATAATCCATAATAATCCGTGCCTCATTTAGGCATTTTTTTCTTAACTTACTCATCATCTGTAACGATGATTACTTGACAAAATCAAAACTACACTAAACAACACCACATACATAGGTACACAAAGTTAAACCCAAAAAACCACAACAAAAAAGAAACGTTTTAACTAAATTGCCGGCGGAGGCGCCACTGCCACTGCCTCTACGGTACAGCTTCTACCCTCGGGCTCCATCGTGTTTTCTGTGCATAAATTAATTTTATTTACACACTTTCCTACTCACCCACGTGACTAAGCTAATACCGAAAAAAAAAACAAAAAAAAAAAACGAATCCTAAACTTGTGATACCGCCAGCGGCATCTGTTGAATTTCAGTCTATATCTCTGTTTGGTTGAGGTTGTGAAGGAAAAAAGAAAAAAAAAAACATTTTTTTTACTTTGACGATCGCGTCAATTCGCACCTCGACGCACCAATCAGGCGTCTTATGATTATGATGGTGCGCCGCCTTTCTTTGAAGATCTCTGAAGATCTTTGAAGATCAATCGCGGCCGAGGTAATTGGATAATTTAACGGTTACTCTCCGCCTTTCATCGATTTAGAAGATCGCCTTTAATCTACAAATTAACCAACCGATAATTGCTGGTATTATGGGAGTAGTAAATTTTTTTTTATTTTTTTTTTTCGCCCCCTTTGCTTTGGAGGAGGGAGGGATACCGCAGGTTTTCTGTATGTGTTTTGGTTTTTTTTTTTTTTTTTAATTTGATGAGATTTTTTTTTCTTGGCTTCGGTTCCGATTTCCGTTTGTGAATATACATACATGCATACATATGTTCATGAATAGAGAATTTCGGGGGTGTGGGAATTTATTTGGAATTTGTTGGCGAGAAAGATGGCAGACAGAAATTCTTGTGAAGTTTTGCCTTTGAGTACACAGCGGATCGTTTCTTTCAAAATAATGTGTGATAGATTTGAGGTCAAAAAATAGATACATATAAGTACATATCTACATAATACGCACAACATGTGAGAAGGAATCTCTTGAACCCTTGATCAGCAAAATAATGAAATTGAAAAACTAAGAATATTGGCTGCCAAATATAACCAACACACCTAGCTCCCCATTTAGCTGGCTTATTTAAAGTGATTGGACGAACTATTTCTAAGCAATAAGGTGCCTTCCCGATAATAATATACCTACATATGTATGTATATCAACATCATCAGCATAACCAATCACTGTGCATCCCTAGATCATATTGACCACCAAATTCAAAAAAAGAGGGAAAGGCACTTCACCTTGTGGGATGCCTCTTTTAACAGATTTTGTAACTGATATCCACCCCAGCTTTCAGTTGATAATCCGACCAGTCCACAAGGTAGATATTATTATATTATTATATTATATTATTATTATTATAGCTGTCACAAAAGACTGCACACGTTAGGATGTAGATTCATTGTGGGAAATAGGCTACGTTCAATGATAATTGACTTTAAGGCGATCAGCGATCGCCTGGCTGTGATCTGCATCGAGGCAATATTCCAAAACATCAGCGTAATATGTGCACACGCCCAAACCGACGAACCTGAAAAATCTATTAAGGAGGAGTTTTACGACCTCCTGGACGGAGCCTACGGAGCCTGTATGATGTACAAACTTTCAGAGTGGCAACCGTCAACTTTGACCTTTTTCATGGTGCAGCCAAATTCAGAGCTCGACTATTCAACCTAGGAAACGACTGGAGTAGCCAGAGCCCCTACAGAGAACGCCTTGGCAAGAGACTCTCCGCTGTCCATTCACCATCCATAAACACCAACAACCTATGGAACCAGTATCGCAACTTCAACAAAGAAGTAGCCGATACTACCATAGGCTACCATCCCCACACAAAAAGAAAGAGGCCTTGGAATGATAATGATCAACGGTCCTTGTTTATGGATGCACCAATGGATTTGGTACTGTCCCAAAGATACTTCTTTCCCGGGTTAATGGCATGCACGATTCACAAATCCGAATAAATGAATAGTCGTCCTCTGAAATTGGCATATAGCTTATTACGAACTGCGGCGTTTGTAAGTGGAAGATTGTGTGCTCCGCGTCCTCCTCTTCATCTGAATATTCTATACAGAAAAACGAGCTATTGTGTCCACCAAATCTGTGGACTTGCCTCTTGGCAGTTTGCGGTTCGCTTAAGGTTAACCCTTTGGGTCTCGTTAGCGAGAATGTCGATTGGTTCCATAACTGGACTGAGATTGTTCGGAAATCGTTTATGGTTTTGATTGCGAAGAACCTGCATGCTGCTTTGTTGTATTTCGTTGTAAGTGTCCCCGTCCAAAGCGGAGCAGTTTATAGTAGGATTTAGTCTACAACTCTGGATAGCAGGATTTTCCTAGCATATCCAGGCCCACCGATGTTTGGCAGCATCGGAGAAAGCTCTTCATCTGTGATCCCTTTTTTCTAGAATATTCGATGTGCATTTTGAAGTTCAGTATTTTTGTCGAGCATTACTAAAAGGTATTCTAAAAGAGCTGGTGCTCTAATGGTCAGCAAGTACTAGGCTGGGGGACTTCAGTCAATTTTTTTACTCTGGTGACTAGTGGAGAGCTTTATCTTGTGGACGTGCTTGGCCATGGTAACCACAGTGAAATCGTCAGCAAAGTCGATTGCATTTACTCCTTGTGGCAATGTTAATCGCAGAACTCCGTCAGGGTTTAGTATATATTTAATTTCATTTTTATTTGAGAAGCTTTTTCATGATACTTATAGGTACTATCGGATATTTGTCAGACACTCGCGAGAGGTAGGACGTTGAAATAACTTTTTGGTGTTGTTTGGGAATCGAACCTCGAAGCTCTACCTCAGTAGGTCAACGAACTGATTACTGATATCAGTCTAGAGTCTAGAGGCGTCAAATCACGAACGAAGTGGTCAATTGACGGTCGATAATGCAGTCATTGACCTTCAAATTCAGTAACTCAATTGTTCAGCTGTGTGACATGTGGCTCCGTCTCATTGAAACCACATATGCTCCAAGTCATCCTCTTCCAATTTATCCTAAAAATAGTCATGGTCCGGTAGCAATTTTCTGTGAATGTGATTCCAGCATAATTGAAGAAAAAGTATGGACTAATGACCCCCTCAGCATGAAACCCACAACAGTCAATTTTTGTGGATGGAATAGCTTTTCATGAATGCCTTCGGTTTGTTGACTTATTCTACCCAAATGCGACAAATAAGCTATTCAAGCCGTTGAGCTAGAAATGAGCTTTATCGCTGAGAATAAATTTGTGATAAAAATCGGGATCGTTATCATGTATATTCAAGGCCCAACCAACGTGTCTTCAGTTTGGTTCAAAACAGTGAATAGGAAGTCCTTACACAAAATTCGTTAAACTGTCACATAGATGCCAAATTCCTAAGATCAAGCCAAGTCGACGCATTTGGAACCTCACTAAAACTCGAGGCTGAAGCCGTAATATTCTCAGCACTCCTTGCGTTTCTTTGTCTTGTTAACACGGGAAAATAATGAAGTGCATATATGGTGCAAAAAAAGTGCAAAAAGACAAATATCTGTAAGTATCTTGTTGAAAAATGTGTCACACTCTTCAGAAGTGACTTTCTTTGAGTTTCCGAGTTTTCATTGGAAGACTCTGTTCCTTAATCTTAAGCTGATCCGAGCGATTTCTGTCACTATATGCATACGGGTTGAAAGACAAGACAATTGGAAGTGGCCTCTTCGTAGCCACTTTGGAGAGCACTATTTTAACTAACATCAACCAAACCTTTTGCATTCATTCTTAAATTGATAATAATACTGGATTCGCGTTGATTTTGTGGGTAGATACAATTTAATTGTTTGTTTCACACTCTGTCCCGAAAAAAAAGTGCGTGTGATTGAAATTATAATAAACAGGTCGACAGGACTACCCTCAATTGCATCTCATCATGCGTGACCGACAATTCACTATCAGGTGGCAGTAGATACTGTGCTGTGCTGTTTTTTGTTTTTTTTTATTGCAAAATAAATAAATTTGTCATTTAGCGCGGGTATAATGAAAAACGTAGGCAGCATGACAGAGGGGGTGTGTGTGGGCTGGATGGTGGTCAATTAGAGAAAAAGTATCGCGAAAAATCGAAATAAATAAATACCTACCGACCGCCCAGTCGGTCAAATGAATTTCAACTTGAATTGAATTGGGGATTCCAATTTGACAGGTGGCATTGCAGGCGACACATAAATTGTCGTCAAGCGGGCTGTGCTCGCTTTTAACTTTAATGCAGACTACACGTACAAATAAGCAGATACGACAAACATTTAGGACGACGACACTACCGGTCGCGTTTTAAATAATTAAAATAATTTTTCATTGGATTTTATTTTAATGTGATTTCGAGCGCCTCCCATCGATATCTGGTAGAAGCAATGCGATGTGGCTCGGTTTGGTAGCCTGTTTTTGATTGAAAATTCATCTCATAAAATTCATTTGATCACGTGATGCGATTTATATAGATTGCATCCAATATTCGAGAGAAAGAGAGAGAGAGAGAGAGAGGTTTGTGTCAGGCATTGACACATAAATTATATCGACGTCGTTGTCGCGCCGTATAGTCGTCATTACGGATACACCTAGTGACTCAGGGCGATTCCAATTCTGTCGCTCATTTTGTTAATGATAATTATCTTGGCTGAGGTCTCGTTTTTTCTGCAGAGTTGGATGTGTTTTTATTTCCTCCGATCCTGACATGCCTGTATTCCGCAAGCCAAATGCAATAAATATCTTTATTTATGTGACAATATGAAATTGAATTAACGCCTTTAATTTCGAAAGGATAGTCTCGATGGATCTCACAAATGGAAAGAAGGGGGTGAATGGTACTATTTGGAAAACTATAATTAGGTTAAGGTGGAGAGACTCATTATTCATTTTGGACCACGAAACTGAAGAAATATATGTATAGGTACCTGTTTAGGTTCATCAAATAGCATGACTCATGGAAATACACTTTCCGGGAAGTCTGAAGTCAGCCCTGGGCTCTGAGGAAACAAGATAGGGCAGAAGCGGAACGGATAGTAACGCCAGAAGCGGCCAGTGGGGCTATAAAAACGTTTTCTCCTTACAAGACTGCGGGACCGGATGGTTTTCCCTGCTTTAATGCAATGAGGTGCAGATCTCATTGTACCAAGGCTTAGGGGTGTATACGTTACATGCCTAGCGATAGGCTACATACCGGTAACATGGAGAGAAACAAATGTGGTGTTTCTTCCAAAACCGCGAACATCATTTCTGTTGAAAACAATGGAAAGAATTGTGGTGGACCATATGGAGAGCACGTCCTTTGAGTAGTAGACAACATGCATACAGAGCTGGTAGGTAGGCATCGCAATGACCATAATAATGGACATTGAAGGTGCCTTCGATAAGATATGCTTCGAAAGTCTGAGAGTAGTCTTAGAAGAACGTAGGGTTAACCCATTGGTGGTGAGTTTGGACAATGTGCTGAAAAATAGGGCAACTTCAAGGAGGAGTTTTGTCACCTACTCTGTGGAATATAAATGTGGACTCTCTCCTGCCAAGACTTGAAGAGACTGGCATCCACACTGTGGGATATGCCGATGATATAGCTATAATGGCAGGAGGAAGATTCATGAACGTCACAGCAGATACCATGAGAAATGCTCTCCAAGTGGTGGAGCGGTGGTGTCAGGACCAAGGGCTCTCCAAGACAGATCTGACCATCTTCACAAGGAAGAGGAGAGATATGGAATTTTAGCCCTTGACACTTTTCGGATCGGAACTGCAGGTGACCAGGAAGGTTAAGTATACCTAGATGCTGGATTAAGTTGGAACTTCAATGTGGAGGAGAAGATCCTAGATGCTGGACTAACTTGGAACTTTCATGTGGAAGAGAAGGTCAGAAAGGCGAAAAGGGTGCTTCATTAGTACAAACGGGTATGTGGACTAAGGTAAGGAATCTCACCGAGGTCAGCATACTGGATGTACACTATGGTAGTTAGACTAATGATCACATATGCGTCAGTTGTATGGTGGCAAAAAGACACACAGAAAACTGTAAGAAAGCAGTTAAGTGGATACGGTCCAACGTCTGGCATGTTTCGATATCGCCGGTGCAATACGATTGACACCAACATGCACAATTGAAGTGATCCTAGGTATTCTGCCGTTAGACTTATTTATTAAGAAAGCGGTGGCCTCGACGGCACTTCGTCTGCACCGGGATGCCAACTGGCACTGGCGCAGTACTATCCATGGTCATAGTAAAAACCTGGATCTCGTGAAAACTGAGATTAGGGAGTTGAATATGCCCATGGATGGAATAAAGATGATGCTTGCTACCGAAAGGCATCATAAAACTCTTATCGGAGATGGAATAATTCCGGAAAACAAGATTGATGATATAATCATCTTTACGGAGGGTCCCTGATGGATGGCAGAACGGGGGCAAGTATCTTCTCAGAAGAACTGGAACCAACCTGTCATATTAGTCTGGGGAAATATACCTCAGTCTATCAAGCCGAGATGATTGCTCTGTTGTATGCGTTGGATCACCTGAAAGAAGGCCAGGTTGAGGGTAGGAACGTTACCATAGCACTGGACAATCAATCAGTGATTAGACGCAATGAGTGCTCATCTCGAAATGAGATGACGCTGCTCTGGATGAGAGGGCACTTAGGTACTGAGGGGAACAAAAAGACGGACTCTGTAGCAAAGCAATGGTCAACCTCAGAGCTCATTGGTCCGGAATCATTCACTGCAATTGGCAGAGGAATGGTAGAATACCTGATTAGCAATTGAGCCGCGACGGAACACCAAAGAAGGTGGTCAACCGTGGAAGGTTGCAGGCAGACGAAAATGGCACCACTCATAGAGATGTTCTAAGCTTAGGGCGAAGAACACTGAAATGGTTGGTAGCGTTATTTACAGGTCATGGAAATTTCGGGTATCACCTAAAGAAGATGGGTTTTCTGGAGGATGACACCTGTGAACTATGCCTGGAGGAATTGTGGATTCCTGGATTGTGCCAATGTCCGCCGCTAGCTAGCAGAAGAACGGAAGTCCTGGCAGCCACTTGGGAAGATACCCAGAGGATGAACCAGATTTCTGTTGAACAGATGCTAGCGTTGACACGAGCAAACAAAGCCAGAGAGGAACTGTGGAGAAATCCAGAAAGACTATCGGGTTCAGATGGATTGTGAAAAAGAGACGAAAAGGGACCCAACTCTGTGGTCTGGTTCGAAATCTCTATGAAATATATATACATATATATATTGGTGCAACTCATAGGGTTCGCGGATGTATCTTCTCCTCCATTCGGCGTCCTCGCATATGGGAGCGAATATTCGTCGAAGAATTTTTCTCTCGAAAGTGTTCAATATCCTGCTTATCGTCCAGCAATCGGTTCCATATAGCAGAACTGGCAGAATCAATATTTTGCACAGCATGCATTTCGTCATCCGAGTTAGGAGTTTTAAACCCATGTGTATCGGCAAACCGAATTAGCAGCGGTTTCCTAGAGTATGTCTTCGCCGAATCTTCACTAGGTGTCATTTGTGAAGTGATATTTACTCCGAGGTAGGCAAACTCCTTAATTCGGTCATCGCCTTGTATAGCTCAAGACAATGAATGCTATTATATGCGGCGTTGAGGTCGATGAAGAGGATCTGCCTTAATGTGAAAATTAGGTATCTGCCGGGCCAGAAGCCACATTGGTACGTGGCGATTAGTGTGCTGCAGAAAGGCTTCAGATGTTCACATAGTATGTTGGATAGGATCTTATATGTGACATTAACCAGGGATATGCCTCGATAGTTCTTACAAGACATGGGATCGCCTTTCCTGAAGATGGGGCATATAGAACTGATAGTCCAGTCATCAGCCATGGCTTAATCCACCCATACTTGGTTGATGATTTGGTGCATACATCCTATCAAAGCATCACCACCATGTTTGAAAAGCTCCGTCGATAGATCATCAGAGCCTGTGGCCTTGTTGTTCTCCAGCTTTTTGATGACTGAGCCAACGTCTTCAAAACTGGGAGGTGGGATGGCTGCTTTATAGATTGGATGCGGGTTCTCTTCTAGCCCTATCAACCTCTCTATCTGATGCCGTGCGAGAAATAGCTTGATGATAACCAAAACCTGTGCGAATTTTACTAAACATTTCTGTGATATTTTCACTGTCTTTGTAGTGAATTTTCACTATTTTAACACATTGTACGACTGTGTATCGATCCATACTTAATAACCTAGTATTATCTAGTATCTAGTTTGTACTTATTAAAAGTTATCGCAATGATAGTTAAATATTGACAGTTTAACAAATTAAAATGACACTTCTTCTTGGATGAGCCTTTGCAAGTAGAAGGTACTGGGTACTAGATGTACCTCAATACTCTGCAACTCTGCAACTGCTAATTTGTCTGAATTCCGCCATCAATAAGGTTTCTAAAATAGGCAATGGTTGATCTAGAAAGAAATTTCGAAAGTAACTGACCCTGAAACGTAAGTCCGTCCGCCTTCAACATTCCAAAAAAAAAAGCATAACATCTGTCAAAAACCGATCATAAATATAGCACTCGATACAAAAAGGCACCATTGCCAACACCATACCGCCACTCGATTTCGATGATCAACCGAACCAAATACGGGTATTTAAGCAAATCAGAGTCTCGGTTAAATTAACCTAAACATATGCAGATATGTTTACCATTTTATAGCTTTTTTATTGTCGACCGTATTTGTACGGTTTGTTCCTAATTTGAACGGCTACATAGTCTGAGAGAACTCTCATTCATCCCATTCACACATGTTGCGATTCATCGATAATGATGGCGATACCGCGCTGCCGATTGTTCATGATGGAATGGTGATGAGCTGATAGATTTTCCGCTCTTTTGTTTGCATTAAGTCAGATTTAATGACACACAAACATTTAACTTTTTTTTTTGAATACATTTGCATTCGAAAGATGTCATTAACAGAAATGAAACACGGTATGCGCGATTTCTTCTTTTGTCCCGCCAGAGATGTTATTTATGAAATTATCGAATATATCGATATCGGAGGCTGCCGGCCGGGGTCTGCCCCACCCCGTTGTAACTCAGTCGAATTATGAATAATAGATTATTACTTGATATTTATTGAGACTGGATTTTGGGGGTTTCGGAACCCGCTGATGGGTAATAAATTTGATCGAATCTGTTGTAGAAAGTGCGGGTGAATATTCGTCCAGACAAGAGTTTCAGATGTCCAGAGTGGGACCGCGACCGGTGGGTAAAGGTTGTCGGACGCTTGACTTGGACTTGATTGTGGATTTTCGAGCGTAGGTTGGTTTTTTTTTTTTTTTTTTGTTTATTTGAGGACAAATGTTGATTTTTAATTTTTATTACCGCTTTGTTTAGGTATTTAAGAATGCAAATGAGATACTTTTCGAGTTTGGAAATTTATTGATTTAGTTGTCAGATCAGAGAGTGGTGTTCGATTGATTAGGGTTTTTGACGTCTTGCTTATGCGAATATCATGTTCGTTTACAAATCGATGCTATAAAAAATTTTTTATAGCGTGTCTTATTTTAAATTTGCCTTATTTGATGGCATGTGAAAACATTAGTTCAACAACTAGTCAAGGTCTTGTGGACGCCATGAAATGACACGAAAAGGAGCTGGTGCGTGGTGGAGATTGATTGTGTTTGTATGTCAAATGAATTTTTTCACAATCGTGAAAAATTGAGGTATTAAACTGTGGTCTAAAGCTCGGCCTCTCTGAACCAAGACGAAATTGTTAGGACTGAGATGGTTTCAGGTCTCCCAGGTCGTCGAAGTGGTATTCGCCGAGGGTCGTCTTTCTTCTTCTACACAGGCTTTGGCAGTCGCATATGATGTGCTTTCTGCTGCGTCCGTGTCGCCCCAGCTTCAGTCATCAGTGTCTAGTCGCTTCTTCTTCGGTGGGCTGTCAAGAGGTTTTGGCCGGTAATAATCCTCCTGTAGAGCGCTAAGTTGGGTCTATTAAGCGCTAAAGTTTGCTTGGTCTTAGAATTGCAATATTTTGTCAATACATGTCTCTCATTAGCAAGTCTCGCGAATGTTTGCTCTACATTGGATTTAATTAGAGGTAGGGGCCGTTAAAAAGAAGTAACGAGCATTGCCAGGTGCTGTTCGGACCGCTTTCTTGCTGATCCGTTCACCAATTCGTTCCCTAGCATACCGGTGTGTTCTGAAACCCAAAGGACTGTAACGTCGTGGTTTTGTTGTGAGTGTTGTGAGTTCGCCAGGGCATCGTGTCAAAAGTTTGGATTTGACGACTATGGCCTCGTTATCCCCTAGGATGGTTTCATATCAGCTTGACTGTCGTTGTATATGTGTATATGTTGATCAACCGCTTCTGCGATTGCTAATACTTCCTCTTGGAACACACTGTGGTTTGGAAATTAAAAAAAAAAGAAGAAATATTTCAGGTTCAGATGAGTATATATCAGAGCCTTCGTCAGTTTTTGATCCGTCCGTGAAAATCGGGATATTATTCTGAATTTATTCAGTCCTCTATTGAGGGAGAGATTGCTGTAACGTTTAGGCTAAATCATGGGATGGTGCTACGTAATCTGTCTTGGTACCCAATTGTCGCCCTCTTTCCAAATGTTGAATTGTTTTAAGCGTAGAGCACTCTATGCTGCTGTTTCCTTTAGGTGTAGAGCAAATGGGACCAGTGCCAGTATAGTTTCAATGGCTGCAGTCAGTGTGGTTCTGATGGCACTGGTAGTTCTTATACATGCTAATCTTTGTATCCTGGTCAGAGTCTTAAGGTACGTGATCTTATCTGCTGCAGGACACCAGACTAAGCACTCATAAGAATGGATCTGGCGATGGTTGTGTATATTCAGTGAATGATGGAGGGCTTGAGGACCCATCTCTTACGAAAGATTTTGCTATACATATAGAAGGCTACGGATGCCTTCCTTATCCTTTCCGACATGTTTTCTATCCACTTCAGCTTACGGTCATGTATACGGCCCAAATATTTCGCCTTATCTGAGATTTTGAGAGATGCACCTTTAAGTCTCAAGGACCCGGTCTGTGAGATAGTTCTAGTAAAGAGGACCACCTCTGTTGTCTGAGGGTTAACGTTTAATCCACATCTTTCCATCCATTTGTGTGGAGTATTGAGGCTGATTGAAGTGTATTGTATGAACCCACATGTCACCATTATGACAACGTCATTCGCGCATGCGACGACTTTGACTCCACCACCTTGTTTGAATTTCTTTTAATTTTCATTAGCAACCAGTATCCATAGCAGAGAGGACAGGACTCCACCTTGAGGGGTGCCTCTAGAGGCCATTGCATGCACTCGGTAGTCACCCATTTCTGCGTTGATGTGTCTAGTCTTGAGCATGCATTCAACCTAGTCTGAGATTACTGGGTCTATGTTTGGTTGGTCCAGTGCTAGTCGTAAAGATTCAGATATTACATTGCTGAAGGCTCTTTCTGTATCCAGGAAGGCCGCTAGCGTGAACTCTTTGTGATGGAGTGAGCTTTCGATCCTTGTTACCACCTTATGCAGGGCTGTCTCAACAGATCGGCTTTTGGTATAGGTTGGAGTGAGGACATATCAGAAGCATGCCTAGATTATCCTTGAATTGATAACGTCCCTGTCTGATGAGTTTGTCGGCCAAGCAATTCTCTGGAAAGTATTATTTGAATTGTTCAAACATCTAGTTAAGGGACAAGCGTCAATTGAGGATCGTATTTGAGTTTAATACGACAGATTCCAGGGATTTAATCGTGGCTTGACAATCAATAAAAGTGGTGAAACCATTTTAAATATTGTACTTACTTAACGACAAGTGTTCGTTGTTCCTTCGCCTGGAAGGCGTTACAGGGATTGAAAAGGCGCAAAAGGTTGTTTCAAAGAAGAAGTTGTGGAAATGCGTAGTCACTGTTTTGCGGAAGGAATCTAAGGTCGTTTATTATAAGGGCCACCGCATGCAACACAATTGATTACAGCTTCGCTCAGGGAAAGTGGCCTTATCTTATAACTGACTTAAGTAAGAGAACCAACATATAACTTTATATTTGCTAATAGGGAGGTGCCAGAAAGTTTCAAGAAAAACATAATCTTCTCGATATTTAAGGAAGGAGATCGACATGAGCCAACAAAAAACTATACGCTCTCTTCGTAGACTTTAATGCGGCCTATGACTCCATTGACAGAAGAACTATTCTATCATTAAACTAAGCAATCTAAGAACTTCAACAAGAATGCTTAGAGTACTGCAAAAGCTTAGGAAGAAAACAATACCGCGGTCTGGGATAGAAACATCTAGTCCAATTGGTTCTAAATGAAAACTGGAGTAAAGCAAGGCTGCCTATTGTACCCCCTTCTATTTTCAATCTTCTAAGATGATTTAGTCGGGTATCTGCCGGGAGGTATAACGTTTGTTGGAATTAATATAAAGCTCTTCCTATATGGTGATGACACTGTCATACTTGCGGAATTTCCAAACATGTTGCAGATCATGACCAACAGACTTTAACAATACTGCGAGCTTTGGAATTAATAACTAAGAACCAGCAAATACAAAGTTAAGATCTTTTGTAATGGAACGGGATGATTGGCAAGAGAATAAAAAGGAGCGATGATAATAAATAAGACATTGTCGAAATACCATTACATCCAGAAAAAGCAACCGTTTGTTGCGCTTTATGAGCTGGTGGAATCATTGGTCCACATATGTCATCAAAAATGATTATGGTCAGACCGTGACAGTCAACGGTGAGCGGAACAGAGACATGATTACTAACTTTTTCGTGCCCTCCAACCTTAATGTTGCAGATATGTGGTTTGAGCAGAACGGCGCCACATGCTACACAGTGCGCGATTCAGCAATTTACTGAAAGAACCATCTGATGAACGATTAATTTCACAAAATGGACCTGTTTCTGGCCACCTCGTTTGTGCGATTTGACGCTATTAGATTATTTTCTCTGAGCATATGTAAAGTCGCATGTCTACGCCGATAAACCAGAAACAATTGGGCACAACATTTGACGCGTGATTGCCGAAATACAGCCTGATTTACTGCGAAGAGTGTGTGAAAATTCGACCTTCAGATTACGCCATGTACGCGCCAGCCGCGGCGGTCACATGCTTTAAATCGTATTCAAACACTAATGTAATAAAATTATCTATCAGATAAAGCCAATTTCATTGATATGAAATACATTTTTCTATGTTTTATTTCAATTTAAAGTTCTCCGCCTCTATAAAAAAAACACCTTTTAAAAATAAAAATCTGTATTTGAATCTTAAAACTGTCTTTGATGGCTGACAAATGGATTTATTTTTATTGTTCCATAAAGTTACACACTACTAAATAGAAGAGTGTCCAATACGTGAACCACTGAGATGTGGCCACTTGCTTACTATCCAAAGATGGTATGTAGAACAGAATACCTAGAACCGCTGTTAAAGTGGTTCTTATGCTATACATTCTCTTCGTTTCACTGTCTGTATCAACCACTTGAACTACTAACTCACTGAGATTCCCAAGATACAAATATGACCAAATAACGTTTGGGTTTTGAAACGCTTTTTTCTTGCAAAGAAGCCCAGACTTATTGCATTTTCTAATTTCTTGTAAGTAAATTGGAAATGGGGTATACTTCCTCTCCTTCTTCTCTCCCAGTCTGTCTTCATACATTAGACTACATCCCCATCCTTACAACTATCCTTCTGAGACTTTGTGAGTACCGTTTCCGAACATAAGAATGTCCAACCTTGAGTTTATGATTCTAAAAGTTAGAACATTGCTTAGAGAATATGCCTATGCAGCTTGAGAAGGTACAGATAAATGACAGCCTGGGTATCCCATGTCCTGTGAGAATGTATTCTAAGTCAGCACTAGAGGCGGGCGGGCGGGCTTTACTAAATTCTTTGCGTCGCGCTTTGTAACCTCCAAGTCAATCTTGCTAGACACATCGGTCAAACCCTTGGCCACCAGGGAAAAGTAAGTTATCGTATAGATCATGTATTCAGAGAAAAGTTAACATCATTGAGCAGCACCTTCTTTGCGCTTAAGGTCATACTCACAACCAGAAGTGTCCAATCTGTTTGCTTGATTCCATATTTGACATAATCGATCATTCAGGTCGCATTGTCAGTCCATGGCCAGGGTCCTCTGACATCAACATTTTAGTTTTATTTTATTCTCATTTGTTTGTTTGGCTTTTAATTTCGTGCACACGTTTGTGCCCATGCGGTGCGTTCTGTGTCAAGTCAAATTAGTTGCAATGATTGTTTGCAAATGCATATTACACAACAAGGAGAGAAAAAAAAAAATCTGCAGCTCTTAATTAAAATAATTTCCATAATATGCTCCATCAGCCGTCAGCGATAGAAAAACTATGCATGACTTCCCCACTGCCAATATTGTCACCTCCTAACCGCTATCGTCAGCCACACTGCCGACGCGTCATCATCACAGTCACCGTCATCATCATCATAACCATTATCATCAGCAGTCGTGAAAAAGTGGCACGGGGCTCTAAAGCACAAAATACGATCGAATGCACACGGGCAGCGTCAGGCGGCAGGCGGCTAGCTGCGGGATTGAATGCATGACATACCCCAAGTGAGGGGTTGCTGCTATTGTGGTTTCCAGACACAAATACTGTCAACCGGAAAACAAAGAATTGAATAGAAAATTTGCGCAATTTTTAACTATAACAACTATTATGCTGATTGTCGGAATTTTAGAACACACAACTCACTTTTTTTGCGATGTGCTTTCAATTGCTATTATTTTTAATGGTTGAGTTGACAAGCAGGGGTAATTTTTATTTTTTTTTTGTTCGAAGAGACACATTCTAATGTCAAATGGCGGAATATTGGGTGCTATACTTTTCGGACAAGTAAGAACTATTGCAATTTAGTTTGAAAAAAAAAGTTTCATATTTATTTAGTGACTGGCAATTGGGCCTTCAGGCCGCAAGTAATAATCTATGTAAAGGGTGTTTTTTTTTAAGAGCTGTATGATTTGAAATTAAAGTAAAACACACACAAGTTCAGCAAACGAATCAATGTTTTTTTATTCGATAGATAATTATATGACATTACAGACGAAATATGATGGAGCTCTACTTTTCGACCTTTTTTTTTAAGCATTTGAGGCCGTATCTCACGAGTCGAGTGGTGCAATCGATGTTGGCTTCAAAGGCTGAAATCGTTGTTAACTTGTCCGCATAGACCAACGACTTCAAATACCTCCACATAAAAAAATTCAGCGGTGTCAAATCACACGATATTGACGGCCAGCTCACAGGTACCTTTTCTGGAGATAATATTGTCATCGAAGTGTTTGCTATTCAATAGCTCAATGGTTTGACTTGCAGTATTGCATATGTCACCATTCTGTTGAAACCAAATGTCCTGCAGACAAAAAATCGTTGATCTCGGCTCTGTACCGGGCGCCATTTACGTGACATTTCAATCTTTTTCATTTTTTTCATTTTTAAAAAGTGTTTCATTAGGGTGCATCGATAGCTTATAACCTTTCAATGACAGCAACGTAGTTAATCCCTAGTGTAACACCTAAAGAGTTCCTTGGCAAGCAAGGGATTCAGGAATTCAAGGAAAAACTCTTGAGTGGTTGGCATTTACAACAAACTGAACATGTTGGTGTACATTTACAATGCCGGCTTGAATGAGAGAGTATTTCCTGACCAGTGGAAAAACCAAAGCTCGGTTTACTAGTCAAGAGAAGAATCCATCGGCCTACCATCGTTTTTGTATGTTGGGCATGACGAGGGAAGTGAAGCTAGTAGTCTACCGTTGATAGTCTAATGTTGATAACAATAAAATGGTTGTTGACACAGACAATGGGCTTTAAAAGGAATACAAGGCACTAAGCAGTACTGTACTTTCAATTCCACTTATTGGAAAAACAATATGAAAGCACAGAAGATGGTGTCCTATATTGGAATATGCGGCTTTGTAACATTATGTACATATGATAGGATTTTTCTGCTTGAAATACCATATTTTTGGCTCTATAGTTGGCAAACTACTGAAATTACTGGAACTAAATATTCTCCTAATGGCCGATGGACTTATCGTCTCTTTCCAAATAAGTACGTGCTGCTTGAGATATGTACATACATAACTTTCTCTAAAACTATTCCAGCTATAACAAAGGCGGCTTCATCTAAAATGGTTCGAAAGCCGTTGATTGTCCATAGCGTCCAGAGTCTGTATGTTGACGATAAGCTCCTTTTAGTTTCTATCATTCTTAATGCACGCGTTAGGACGGGGCGGCATATAACAGAATTGATTTCATATTTGACGAGAGTAGAATCCAGCATATCCAGGTCGCCCTGGATAGTTCTGGTCCGGTGGCTGTTAGCTAATCTTTTAACCGAGCAATTGCTTCACTTGTAGGTGATTCAACTGCATTCATCTGCGAATCTAATTATCGTTACTACCCCAGGTAATGCTAATCGAAGGGTTCCTTCATACATGATGTTCCACAATAATGGCCTTAGTACATATCCCTGTGGAACTACGCAGTAACCTTATAGTATTTTACACCTTTCTGTTGTTAAAATAGTAGCAAATAATTAACGACCAGTTCGCTAAGATAAATGCGTTTTTAACGTCCGTTACTAGTGCACACTACTCCTCTATGCCGTAGAGCCATCGTTCTCCTTCGATGGCACCTTTTGCGATATCAGCTATGGCATCAATAAGCCAAGTTGGTCTCAGATGACCAGAGCTTCTTTCTCTTCTTCGAGTAATCTAAAGTGTGGGCCATCTGTTGGTTTCTTTTTGAAACATACATACATATGTTATTTTGACACTGACGTGTTAGAATGGTGCAGCAGAGAAGAACTATCCATCAATCCATGTAAAACCGTTCCAGTGCCTTTTACAAAAAGAAGACTGGTCAATCTAGGAGCTATCACGATCAAAGGCACCACTTTAGTTTATTCCAGTGAGGTTAAATATCTCGGTGTCATCCTTGATAAGCGGCTTAGCAGGAATTTTCATATCAAGTCCGCCATTGAGCGCGCCACTAGGGCCATGTGGGCCAGTAGACGCCTATACGGCAGAACTTTCGGTCTAAGTCCAAAAATGATACATTGGTTGTAGGTATACAATGATGGTGAGGTCCATTATCACGTACGCGGCCATTGTTTAGTAGGCGAAAGTTCTTGAACGGACAACGGCAACGAAGCTTCAGAAGCTTTAAAGAATTGTTATGCGCACTTGCCCCACGGCAGCTTTAGAAGCGGTTGTTGGGCTCTCTCCCTTACAAATCTTCATTAGAAAGACGGCCGCTAGATGCGCTATTAAGCTGCAACTAGAATACAAGTATAAATCAGGCGACCAGGTGGGACCAATGAAAGTTCTTGACTCAATTCCCAAAAAGGACATGTTCTGTACTATCCCCGACATCATAGTCAGGAAGTACTGTTTCGGTAGGCTATTTGAGATAGAAATACTGGACACTGCAAATTGGTCTGATGGGGGTGCCGGCACTGGATCCCAGAGGTCTGATCTTTTACACAGACGGATCAAAGATGGAAACTGGAGTTGGAGCTGGTGTCTTTGGACCCAACACCAAGGTCTCGATACCTATGGGAATGTGTCCCACGGTTTTCCAGGCTGAACTCCATGCTATTGAGATCTGTGCTAAGATAAACCTTGATAAAGGTATTAAGGGCGCTAGGGTATACATATATCTTTTCAGATAGCCAGACAGCATTTAAAGCGCTGTCGTCCAATTTAATGGACTCTACATATATCAGTCAAATGCTACTACTATGCACTACAATCTCTTGCCAGACACAACAGGGTGAAACTTGGTTGGGTCGCTGGTCATCAAGGAATTGCAGGCAACGACTTTGCAGATGAACTAGCTAGGGCTGGCTCAGAATCTGCCGGCCCACTGGGAAAATGTCTCGGGGCTTAGACAATCCAAGCGATTAATCAGGACTTTTTCCTACAAGGAAGTCCTTAATCTAGATAAGGAAAGTATTAGAAAGCTGATCACTGTGGTCTGCGATATCACCTTAACAAACTCAATCTGTGTCCAGAAACGGAATGTAGGTTCTGCTTAGAAGATGACTAATCCTCTGAGCACAGCTCTGTCAATACCCAGCATTACATTGGTTAAGGAGGCGTATTTTCCACAAAGAAATGAGTTCATCAGCGGAGGAACCCTGCTACTAAGGACGTACTATCCTTCATAAGGGAGGTGGAACGTCTTTTGGCTTAGTAATACTCTTTGATACAATATATCTCCTCAGGTCATATGGGCAAGGGTCTTTATTAAAAAAAAAAAATGTTTGTGTTGAATAAACAGTTGGACGCAGTTAGGTGGATCAGTTGCGTACGTAGTGTACGACTGGCATAGCAGTAACTTCATTATGTAGCGCTCCTATAGTCGTTCTTAATTGCTGCTTAGATTAGTTTTTCATAGAAAAGCGTGCCATTCTTTGCTTTACACTTTAGACTTTTTGCTTTTTGCTTTGATAAATGTGATAATCGTCCACTGTATGGTTAGTCCTTTCCCTATATAGTTCAGCCGTATCGTACATACCTATCCTCTGGCAAAGTTGTTTTTTTTTTTTAATACAAAATACAAAAAAAAAAAAATTATTTAACCACCTGTCACCAAATTGCTGGTTGCACTCGGCAGCCATCATCACATCCACACGCAACCACCAAACGCCTATCTCATTACCCACACACAACTCAATGTCTAAATTAATATCGTAATATCGTAAAATTGGTTATTTTTTCTATTCCAATTTATTTATTTGTACGTATTGCCAATTGCTGGCCATTAAATACGACATCATCCCCAAAAAATATATTTAAACTCCCAGATTAGTTGCATTAAAAAAAATAATAGAAAGCAAACCACCCCCGTGTGTCAGTGCAGTGCGGTATATCGTTTTTATTCAGGTGTTGGTGGTCACTGATAAATTAACATTCACAAACGAAATAAACTACACAAGAGCAACAAACAAAAAAAAAAAACTTCACAAAAACCTGCGATTGAAAATAGTTTACATATTTAAATTTTAATTGCTATTTACAAATTCGTAATGCGAATTTGTTTTGTCAAGGGATGCGGGTGTCAAAAGGGTGGCTCTTGTTGCTTTTTTTTTTTTTTTTGATATGAAACTTAAACTTTTTGTGTGTACTTTTATCTATTTTTTGTGCGCATCTCTCGTGCTTTCGCGGTGTGTGTTTGAACATTTAAATCCATTGTGAGATTAATTATTTTTAGCATTACAAATTCCATAATTGACATATATCACAAAGGATTATAACGAAATTAAGGACAAAATGTATAGGTGTGGGTGTACGCGCGGATATGGGAAAAACTGTGTTGTTTGGCATTAAATTGAATATAGAAATTCCCTTTGTTTTGTCAAATGAGGTTAGCTTTTGGATATGAGTGGCTGCCATCCTGCCAGGCAGTATGTTGACAGTGCATGGATTAATTTGAAAAATTCATATAATTACTATACTGTGATATCAGATGGATAATAAGTATGTACATACGAGTATGTTGGGTGTGGCAGAAGGATTCTTTTTTTTTTTTTAAACTCGTAGAATGGGAAAATCAATGTTCTAAGGGGCTATTCTTATCCTTTATGTGAATCCTATCGTCGATTTCACACAATACTATTGGCTGCAATCCCCATCGTAATAGGGTTGTAACTTTTCCATAGGTAAACGTGGCATTCGTCACTAAATTAATATTTCATATACAAAATAGAAAAGAAAAAAAAATTCCAATAAATCAATTTCCCAGACCGAGAAAATTAAAAAAAAAAAAAATCCCCCAAGAAGTGGGACGAGAAGGCGGACATTTTTAAAAATTATTAAAATATTTATACGTTAACATGTGGGCCACAATAATTAGCCGTAACCATACCACACGAAATGTGTGATTCAACGTGTGTGGCAAGTTGATTGCCAGCAGTCGATCATTAGCCTCTGATAGAATGGAGGTGGATTTATTGCAATATATTGTTGAAATGGAATTCACTAAACTAAAGCGGGGGTGTTTAGACGCCCACCTATCTATATGTAGCTCTGATGATTTGCTGAAATTTATTTTTATTATTATTGCATTAAATTATAATCATAGCACTTCTGAGAAATGTTTCAAATGAATGAGGGGGTGGTTTTAATAACTTGGTGAATGTTTTCGAGTTAATTGATTTGGAATAGATGATAGTTTAGGAGGAGAAGTGTATATACCAATAGATGTGCTATCAAAACTCGAATTTGACCTTTTCAGTGGACCAATTACTACTTACTTAAGTCTACCTTTTGCCGAAAGTTGCCAAAAAGTCCCACGATCTCTAAAACAATTTGCGGTTCGACCAGAATATCCTAAGGATTGTACGAAGACTGTCACGTTTTACGCTTAAGTGCTTAAATGTTGGTAGATTGCCAGACTTCTTCTTACAGATTTTCACTTTCATGTCGTTAGTCTGGATTTGGGTTTATAAATCATTATCGAAACTAAAACTTATGGAAACTCCAGGTTTGACTCGAAGACTCTACGGGACGGAGCGCTGGTGTCCATTCGCTCTACATGTCCTAGCCATCTTGAACGACTGATGGACAGTTTTTTGACTAGGTCGATGTTGCTGAACAGCTCGTATAGTTCGTTGTTGAATCTCTTCCTCCAAAGCCCGTTAACGCAAACAGGACCGAAAATTTTACGAAGAATCTCTCGAAGTGACCGAGGATATCTTTAGATGGAGTTCAAGCCTCCAGGTCTTATACAGGGTTTCCTTAGTTCTTCGGAATAGGGCCTTACTACTCAATTGCCTTCTCAGCCTAAAAAAAAACAGCGTTTGACAAGAGTTATGCCAAAAGATGCCAAAACTAGATATGGCTCTGTATAGCTCGTCTCTATAAATGCTGTCATATGCGGCCTTAAAATCGATGAAAAGATGGTGTGTATCGATTTGGACTTCGTGGGGTTTTTTCCAGGATCTGCCGAAGTGTGAAGATTTAATCGATTGTGGATTTTCCTGGTCTGAAACCACTCTGATAGGGCCCAATCACATTGTTGACGAAGGGTTTCAGACGTTCACACAAAACGGCAGATAGAATCTTATACGCGATGTTGAGGAGACTGATAGCTCTGTAATTGGCGCAATTGAGGGGATCTCCATTCATCAGTCATTTTTTTTTTGTCGGGTTAGGAAACACTCCACTGGAACACTCAGACACAACTGGTTCATTGTACTACCAGGAAGCAATATCCAGTATTACCCATTTTACTGGAATTTCTTCGATTTTCGAGAAAGCCGAAAATGCACTTCAGTGATGAGGAGCTTACAGTATCAGCACTCACCACAGCAGCGCCGAAGATCTGCCACCTGATACGAGCAAAGGCAGGGCAATAACAAAGGAAATGATCCAAAGTATCGTCGCCTTCTCCACAAGCGTCGCAGACAGAAGTGTCTCTTAAGCCTAGCACACTAAGATGCTTAGCAAAAGGAAAGTGTCCCGTAAGAACGCCAATAAGTTGTCTGCAGTCTTTTCTGCTGAGAGACAGCATGAATGCCGCTGATTTCTTACAGACGTTCGGGAGCATCCTGGAGAGTCGTGCCACACACAATTGTGGTCGTAGGAGACTCAGTCGTCAATAGAGGCCCTGACCGAGGACGCGGGAAGCCCCAACGCGGTTTCAGGTCCTGAGAAATCATCCTCTGAGCCTAGCTTAGCAATCTCTTCAGAGTCAATGAGTTCAGCCTTGCGACCGAATTCAAATAATTCTTGCATTCTCGAACTATTTTGGAACAGGTTACAGAGTTGAGCAAGGCCTTAAGCGTAGTCTGACTGTCGCAGATGCAGATACTCCGATCCCGCCACCTATTCTTAACAACATAGTCGGCAGCTATTAGGATAGCATAGAACTCCGCTTGGAAAACAGAGGTATGCTTGCCTAACGAATACTGAAGTCTAGTGTTGTCAGTCTCCACGAAGACACCAGCACCGGCCCCTTGACTAATTTTGGAGCCATCCGTGAAAATTCGACTACAGCCCAGTCCAGGCTCAGACTCTGGCCGAAGCCAGTCCTGAACGCAAGGAAAGTCGACTCGAAATTTGCACAGCAGCCGAAGTTCCGGTGTCATTGCATCAGACGCCATATCCATGGAACTAGGGTCGTAGGATAAGTGTCGCGCAAGATCATCGAAACTCCAGTGCGGATGATACCAAAAGCCACCCCGTCTAAGACAATAGATTGCTTTGATACTACAGCCCATGATAAAAGTATCAAGGGGAGGTAAATCAAGCAGAGCATCTAGAGCAGAGCCAGGCGTACTCGGGAAGGCTCCCGTGCAGCCGAGACAGGCCGTCCTTTGGAGTTTGGTACAGAAGACAGTGACATACTTACGCGAAAGCCCTCTCCACCAAACAACCGACGCATAAGCTACAAAAGGTCTTACCATAGCCGTATAGATCCAGAGGACCTTTTTCGGTGATAAGCCCCATGTCTTGCTAAAAGAACCCTTACACTGCCAGAAAACTGAGAGCGCCTTGGATGTCTTTGACTTGACATGCTTTGCCCAAAGAAGTTTCTTATCCAGGATCACTCCCAGATATTTCGCTTCATCGGTCTGGATGGTGACGCCTTTTAACACTGGCTGAGTCAGACCGGTCACAATCCCCCTTTTCGTAAAGAGAACAACCTCAGTTTTCAAAGGAATGACCGAAAGCCCATTCCTAGTGCACCATTCATCGACCAAGTCTAAGGCTATCTGCGCGTTAGCACAGACAGTCTGTAGGCATGACCCGACAGAAAGTATAGCAACATTATCCGCGTATGCCTGAGCGTAGACGTTTGAACTATTGACAGTATGCAACAGAGAGTCAACTACCATGCACCAAATCAGTGGAGACAGAACGCCACCTTGAGGGCAGCCTCTGTTTACACCTACCATAACATGGCGGCCACAGTCATCAGGCATACACTCATCTGACCAAATTTTAAAAATGAGTTTGTGTATGTTCTCTATCAGGTCATTTACAGCTGCCGTGAACAGCTCGACTGGTGCAGCAGTCTTGTCGGATTTAAGCCTGGGTATTGCTATCCTCACTTCGTTCTGATCAAGTGGACGGAAGTTTTGGCTATCATCGTCTATGTTGAATAGTTCATTCTGCCTGACAGCGAGATGTTGGTTCTACATATGAGAAGATTCAGCTGCGGTCTATTTAGTGATACAAGTTCTTTAGTCCTTTTTTTGTCGTATTAGGTCCAAAGTTTTCTAGAGACTCGGATTGAGTAGAAGGTACTCCATCTTACGTAGGTGATATTGTGAAAGTCCGAGGTGATTTTTGACATACAAAGACTGATGGGCGTTCGGACCGAGTGGTCTGCTTCCTCATCGTTGATGACCCTACCATTTGTTCAGGTCTCTATCGAAGAAAATTCGAAGTCAGGGTTTAGGCTGAAATCCGTGTGGGGTGATGGTGCTGTGTTCGATTTGGTTACTTTCCCACATTCAGGTTTATTGCTACTTCTTTAGTGAAGAGGTCCTGCGGGTAAAGTCCGAAGATGATTTCAAGAGCGGTGGTATCATTGTAAGTGTGTTCAGGTTTGTGGCTTTTGTGCAACAGGCCACCAGATCAGACAGCCGTACGTAAGAATAGGTCTAATGATGACAATGTACATCCATTGGATGGTGGCTGGTTTAGGCCCCAATTTTCACTGAAGATTCTGCTGCATGCGTTAAAGGCTATCGAGGCCTTCTTTATCCGTTCAAGTATATTGTATTGCCATTTCAATTTTCGATCTAGCATGCACCCTAGATATCTTGACTTGTCTGATATTTGGAGTGGGCTCCATTCAGTCTAGGTGCCTCGAAGTTGGGTATTTTACTCTTATTTGTAAAGAGAACTAGTTCGGTTTTTTGTTCATTACGACCAATTCCGTAGCATTTGGTCCAGTTATTCACGGCGTTCAACGCCGTTTATAGTAGGTCAACGAATGTGGGCAGGAACTTGCCAGTCACGGCATTAACTCCGTTGTGGTGTATTCTTATAAAGATTTCGTTGATTCGTTGATCACTAGGTTCCAGAGTAGTGGGGATAAGACTCCTCCTTGCAAGGTTCCACGCGAGACCATACATACTATTCAGACTGATAGGATAGGATTCACGCGGGTCTGATGTAGTGCTATTCTGATTGATTTCAAGTTTACATTGTTGAATGCTCCATCAATGTCCAGGAATGTGGAATTGTGTAAATTCTTTATTTTACTGATCCCTTCTGCATATAGCCATATAGCATTAGTTTCTAGGGTTTTGAGCCGGAAAGATGTTGATCAGACTTTTAAAAGACTGTGCCTCTGGATTGAATTTTTGCCCTAATAATGCAGTACTTCTTTACTTTTCAGCAAGTGGATAAAATTTTGCGGTACCATAGTCTATGTTCAATGGTTCATTCTGATGGCAGGATGTAGTCTGCTGAAGCAGTTTTTTCCCATTCTCAGTACCGATTGACCTGACTACAAGGTTTGCTTCTGCAACTCTACAAGTTTCTGTACGGGTTCAGGGCCCTTTAAATGTTATTTTGATATTTTGGTTCCTAGACAGTGTTGCTGGTAGGAAAATTTGAAAAAAAAAGAGATTTCCTGTTGGAAGATTTCAGATTTCCCTCATAACTAGGAGCTGTCTCCAATAATGCTCCAAATTAAAATGTATATCTTTGACTTGTATCAATGTTGAAATAGAATATTAGGAATCTGTGGTAGTACAGCCCAATAGCGTACACCACATTTATTGTAAAAAGGACTTTCTTGTGCTCTCAAAACAGGCATAAGTGCATAGTAGACTAGTGTTGATGAATGTCACCTTGCAAATTGTTATAAGTCATTCGCTCATTTGTTGGAAGAATAGGTCTTCTTGTATATGTCTATAGACTACATCATCATCATAGATATTACAGTTTTTATGTCATACTTCTGTTTCATCGCACTTCCTCCTTTTATATGCCTTTTAATCGTCTAGGGTCTCTGCTGTACCAAAATTGTCTTTGTTTTGCTAGCAGGAGTCATCAGCAGTAGTCTGATCCATATCCAAGGCTTGCAGTTGCTACATAGTTGAGTTTTTTCCCATCATCTGTGAAAACCGTTGCTAAAGACTATGGAAACGAGTGGTCTATTAGGATGTCTTTTCAGGAAATTTTGACATAGCCCATATCGCAGCCTTGATTCTTTCTTGAAAATTCTTCGTCAACGCTCCTGATTTTGTTCGTTCATCCATATAAACAATGGCTCATTGGATAACGAATAACACTGAAAAAAATTCCAAATAGATACATACTTGCTGGCCTTAGATACATATGTATCTATTTCTCGATGGCAAATCAGATTCGTAATCTGACTTTTCCTGTTGGCTAAAACAAAGCTCAGACAACGACATTTTTTAATTTTCCCAGTTTATTTATAATTCTTTATGAACATAGCTAATTTCTCTTCAAATAATAATAGTTTAGTAATTAAATTTATAATTCAATATACACAAATAAATGTAAATTTTTTTTTTTGCTGGAAAAAATTAAAACAAATTCCTCATGCAAAATAGTCATTTGATTAAAAATTAATTACATACGCATTTGAGTGTTAAATTTGTAATTTTATTTGCTTTTTCCACATTTCCGACAGTAAATCCACCTATCATCCACCTCCATCCATTTGTCTCTCCCTCTACAGCCCACTCTCGCCATTCCAACCATTGCAAAGCACAAAAACTCGCTAAAATAATACAACATCAAATTTTATTTGATTACAGGATTAGCTCATGAATTTGCATATGTATCCTTGCCTGCAATCCAACAGCAAAAAAAAAAAGAACTCTAACAAAAATACGTTATCACAAAAAATGTATCTCCAACCGTATATCTGTTACGCACTCACACAAAGCTCATAAATCAACAAAACAAAAATTTATGTAATTTGCTTTGTTGTCACACTCAGTTTCGGTAATACTACGCATTCAGTTCTGTCAGTATGCAGAGGGATGTGCACGAATATCCTGGCTGTCACCTCAAACCCTTTAACACCTCCATCAAGTATATACACAACTAAAACATTAAAAGAAAAAAAAAAACAAAACAACAATTTCCGCTGAAATGCATAACAATCAGCAAAATTCAATACGAATAAGCGCCCTGCGGTAACTTTGATGACAATTTGACTAAAATTTAAATAAATTTTCTATTTTTAATTAATAAATGTCAACTGTGGGTATTTTATTTATTTTTCATTTAAATATATATTCAGATGAACGTACATACATATGTAGATATCTGCATGCAATGCAATGAGAATCTGGTTAGGGTTTTTATTTTATTTTTTGAGACCTATTATTGTAGGGTATATTGAGGTGTGTTTTGTAAATTAAAAATAAATAAAATAAAAACAAAATTTTTTTTTATGTTTCTTATGCATCCAGATTGTATGTTTATGTTTCCTTAACAGCACAGTCTATGTGGTCGAACACCGTCATTTACGACCGTAGTTTCAGTCCTGTTATGTATTTCTTATACCCTTGGCTTCTTTCCGTCTATTTTCTGTTTAGACTTCTCTGTCAATATCTAATCCAAAATGTGCCGAACAAGTAGAATAGGGAAATACTGTCGAGTCACATCTCATCAGCATCAGAGTTTCTTTCCGTAGACTACACTAGCCAGCTATTATTGTTATAAAACATTCAAACGTACTCCAGAAACATACAGAAACCATAAGACAGAAATGACTTACACAACCATGATAATATGATAAAGCCTATCTGACTGAGTTTTTGAAGCCAATACATCCTTATAGCTACAGTAACTCGCTACAGTGCCAACTGATTTGTGTAGTCTATAGTCAATATTGTATAAGTCCTCAATAAGTCCTGTTTGTGATTTATGGAGCGCTGCTCTATATTGGGCCAAATGTTTTGCTTGCCAAGCGAACATACTATACATTAAACCATTGCTTCCCCGATCTGTGATGACTGCTTTGTTGACTCATGAAGCTTTGCATAAGTATTTACATACATACATAGATATGTAGGTGGATGGGTTGATGAGGGGAATAAGACTCCGCTTCATCACTTAGGTCCTTGTGAACCCATCGTGATATCCAATGTAATGGTCCATTGCAGACCCGTTTCTTGCAAGTTTGGCAGCTATCTCATTCCCGGTTATATATACATATATATATATTTTTTAATAAAGACCCTTGCCCATATGGCTGACACTGCGACCTGAGACGATCTATTGTATCTAAGGGTATTACTAAGCCAAAAGACGTTTCACCTCCCTTATGGAGGATAGTACGTCCTTAGTAGCAGAGTTCCTCAGCTCCGCTGATGAACACATTTCTTTGTGGAAAATACGCCTCTTTAACCAATGTAATGCTGGGCATTGACAGAGAATGTGCTCAGAGGACTCGTCATCTTCCAAGCAGAACCTACATTCCGTTTCTGGACACAGATTGAGTTTGTTAAGGTAATATCGCAGGCCGCAGTGACCTGTGAGAAAACTCACCAGCTTTCTAATACTGTCCTTATCTAGATTAAGGACTTCCTTGTAGGAAAAAAGCCTGATTAATCGCTTGGATTGTCTTAGCCCCGAGAAATTTTCCCAGTGGACCAGACAAAGTTTGTGTTCGCAAGTATTAATCAGCTCTGTAGCGGTAGCCCAGTTGACAGCACAGGTTCAAGTCCTATGAATGCAGATTCTGAGCCAGCCCTAGCTAGTTCATCTAGCAATCCAACCAAGTTTCACCATGTTGTGTCTGACAAGAGATTGTAGTGCATCGTAGCAGCATTTGACTGATATAGAGTCCATTAAATTGGACGACAGAGCTTTAAGCCTGGCTATCTGAAAAGATATATGTATATCCTAGCGCCCTTAATACCTTTATCAAGGTTTATCCCAGCGCAGATCTCAATGGCATGGAGTACAGCCTGGAAAATCGTGGGACACATTCCCATAGGTATCGAGACTTTGGTGTTGGGTCCAAAGAGGCCAGATCCAACTCGAGTTTCCATGTCAGAACATGTCCTTTTTGGGAATTGCGTCAAGAATTTTCAGGCGTCCCACATGATCGCCTGATTTATACTTGTATTCTAGTTGCAGCTTAATAGCGCATTTAGCGACCGTCTTCCTAATGAAGATTTGTAGGGGAAAGAGCCCAACAACCGCTTCTAAAGCTGCCGTGGGGTAGGTGCGCATAGCACCCGTAATGCCCAGACATGCAATTCTTGGAATCTTCTGAAGCTTCGTTGCCGTTGTCCGTTTTCATTGTGACATAGCAGAGATTTATATTGTGGTGTGAGCTAAGAACATAAGGTTCTTCGCGACAATGTCAGACTAGCTTGAACTTGTGGCAAAAATTTCTTTAATTGTCATTATTGATACTATAATGGCTGCATTTGACCCTCGCTTGGAAGATACTGCATATCCATCTTTGACCCATCTGTGGTAAAAATCGAGGTATGGTGACGTGTCGTCTTCTCCTACGAGGTTCATTGTGATCTGTGTATGCCCTTTGAGTTCAAGCCGTTTGACTAGCTAATCCGAAAGGTACTCTTGGTGGCAAACACTTGCATCTACAAGTCTAGCGGTAGCATGTGCAGTATTGTTGTCCCTATACATGCTAGTCTCTGAATTTTGTTCATTGATTGTTAAGATTGGTTGCTTTGTCTATAGCTCGCCACTAGACTATGTTCTTATACATAAGTATTGGTCTTACAATTCCCGTATACATCCACAGAATTATCCTAGGGTTTGCTACCCACTATCTGACGCAGATTCGGTTGCAAGTGTAGAACGCGATCGCTGTCTTTTGAACTCTTTCATTGACATTAGGCTTCCAAGGCCCTAGTTTTTTTCCTGATCTCGAAGAAAGGACAGGCTTTTTCATATTCTTTCTTTAGTGGGATCATCGATTTCATCAGGGGTTCCTAATGGTTGCTGCTGCAGTATCCCTGTCATTTTGAACAACAATATCCATACCATTGTCAGTATGCTCTCCTGCCGCAAAGATTTTCCATTTCCTACTGATGAGTTTTGAGTTCAGGAATTGTAGTTTGTGCTTTATCCTCTCTGTGGGAAGGTATGGTCCTTGGATGTGGAGGCGACCTTTTGGTCTAGTGAAATCTAGGACCTCTTTCCTTCCTACAACGCAGAGCTCGGCATTTGGCCATGGTACAACCATATTCGATACAAATCTTTTCATGGGTGTCCATTCTATGACCTTGAAACCCTTGAAGGTAGTCAGCTGTCCGAAGAGTAGGATTGCTCCCTTTGCCTTTGGGATATCGTCATTCACTTCATCAAGGATTCGCAGCTCAATTAGCTTCCATCGGTCGTCAGTCAGTCTTCGTTCTAGATTGCCAAGGTCAGCTACTGCGACTCGAAAATTTCTTTAACCTCTTCCGCATATTTATACTTTTTTGCCTGCCTATCTACAGGGGACCTCTTTTAGAACTTCCCGGAGCTGGCTCGGATTCGAACTTATCCTTAAACGACGCGGTTGAGGCAATTGAACTCTCTTCCTTCCTGCGGTCAGTTACACCGATAAACCAGAAATAATTGAGCCCTTAGAAGCCAACATTCGAAGCCTTATTGCCGAAATACAGTCTGATTTCCTGCGAAAAGTTTGTGAAAATTGGATCTCCAGATTATACAATGTACGCTCCAGGCCCCAGCCCGAAATCATATTCCATCATTAATGCCATAAATTTGTCTGTCCAATAAAGCCAAATTCATGTATAATAACAAATATTTTCTGTGTTTTATTTTAATTTAAGCTTCTCCGCTTTTATAAAAAAAACACCTTTAATTAAATTTGATACATAGTTTGTAATAAAGAGAAATAAATCGAAATGGACTCTATGAAGTGTATACATATATATATTTATGATCAGTATCACTATCGAAGGCGATTAAGCCATGTTCGTCCGTCCGTCCGTATGTCATCAAATTTTGTGCTTTAAATTTTGAGCTAGAAGGATTTCTGGATATCTGGGCGTTTGAGAAGGAGAAGAAGCAATAAAAGTGCCATAACTTCACTAGTTTTCATGATATCGAAAATTTTTATGAAAACCAAATATTTAGATATTCAAAATGGCTACAATTCACCCATATGTCGTATGTAGCCATGCCCACTTTTTAGGGGCGTTTTTATTAAAAAGAACCCAATTCTTTTTGGATTTTTAGCTTTTGAGGATGTTTTGAATTCTACTCCTCCGGCCGTCCCATTAGAACGAAACTTGGCAACTTGGTAGAGTTTGGAATGAAAAGTAGGACAAAAGATTCTTAAGATCCTGTAGTATCAACATTCACATCAGAGGTTATCATGCCTGAAATAAACTAAGTTCTGTCTATATACTAAGTTCACAGCTATCCGTTCGCTTATTCGCCATTAATTTGTTGGTAGCTTAACGAAACCCTTACAGCCAAACAAATTTTAGTCTAAAAATGCACAAAACAAAACCTTTGTCTCATCTATAGTAGGTACCCAGTATGTTTTCTGGTTTTTTTTTTTTAATTTTTTTATTTTAAATTTGCATCATTGCATCTGCATGAAATTAAATCAGCACCAGGTTGTAACCAATGTAAAGAGAGACAGAAAAAAATAATAGAATTACTATTTTTCAATCCCCAACCAATATTGTCATCATTATCATCAGCTACGGGAGAATAAATCAAACCCCCACCCACCAAACACAAACCAACCAACACACACAGAGAACAATCACACTCGCTCCCAGTAAATATTAATCAATTTAAAATGTTTAACAAATAAATTAGTTTGCATTTCAATTCTCCTCTTTCTATTCAGTTTCGGTATTTTTTTTTGTTTTCCAAATAATTTCGTTTTGTTTTCCTATTTTTCTATGTCCTGGTGGTATTGTCCTGTGATGATGGCTTTCTGATTATACCTACATATATGCATATGCGGGAGCTATTGCAGGAGCCATTGCGAAGGCAATCCCCAACTCACACTGACCTCATGTGCCCAATCGTCAAACGCATTTAATCTGCTTTCCTCTATCACATGAAATGGATTTAAACTAATTGCATAGTCAAACAATGGTCGTTAGCAATCATCGAAATATCTGACCATAAAATCGTCACAATCGAAGGGTGTGTTCGAACAAAAAAATTGTGTGTTTCTGTTTTCCAAAAGGGGGTTGGGGGGCGGAAAAGAATTAAACAAAATACATTTTCAATAACATGGACAATGGGAGAACAACCATGTAGGGGTTTAGTTTTTAGAATGGACAGTGTAGAGGCGGAAGGAATTTAAATGCGGAAGGCAGGATGTTTGCGATTTGATTTCAATTTATAAGTTCTTTTGCTCTAGTAGGTTTGGAGAGAATTTTTATTCTTGTATAGAGTAGTCTGGGGAACAGCAAATTGGGGGGTATCTTCTTTAGCCACGCTTAGACCACTCTTACTAGTCACTTTCGGTTCGTCTGACGTGGCAATCTTCCTTGAGGATCTTACAGTATCAGCACTCACCACAGCAGCGCCGAAGATCTGCCACCTGATCCGAGCAAAGGCAAGGCAATAACAAAGGAAATGATCCGAAGTATCGTCGCCTTCTCCACAAACGTCGCAGACAGAGGTGTCTCTTAAGCCTAGCACACTAAGATGTTTAGCAAAAGGAAAGTGTCCCGTAAGAACGCCAATAAGTTGTCTGCAGTCTTTTCTGTTGAGAGACAGCAAGAATGCCGCTGATTTCTTACAGACATTCGGGAGCATACGTTTAGTCTGCCTGCATACTGGAGAGCCGTACCACATACAATTGTACTCGTAGGAGACCCAATCGTCAATGGAGGCCCTGACCGAGGACGCGGGAAGACCCAACGCAGGTTCACGTTCTGAGAAATCATCCTCTGAGCCTAGCTTAGCAATCTCATCGGAGATCTCATTTTCCGCAATCCCAGTGTCACCTGGGACCCAGACAAGAGTCAATGAGTTCAGCCTTGCGACCGAATTCAAAGAATTCTTGCATTCTCGAACTATTTTGGAACGGGTTACAGGGTTGAGTAAGGCCTTAAGCGCAGCCTGATTGTCACTACAGACGCAGATACTCCGACCTCGCCATCTATTCTTAACAATATAGTCGGCAGTCATTAGGATAGCAAAGATCTCCGCTTGAAAAACAGAGGTATGCTTGCCTAACGAATAGTGAAGTCTACTGTTGTGATGTTTAAAGTGGGGTTCGGCAAGGCTGCATCCTTTAACCAATATTGTTTCTATTGGTGATTAGTGATGTGCTAAATGCTGCTTTGTCAACGGGAAACGGAGGAATTCGATGGACTCTTACATCCGAATTCAAACACCTGAACTAAGCTGACGATGTATGCCAACTCTCTCACAGAACAATGGACCTTCACAAAATGATAACGAATGTTGAGAGGAAAGCAGATCTGCGTTCATTTTCATTCCGCTTGATATATACTGTGGTAGTCTGGTGGCTAAAACCGCTGTAAGACTGAGGGAAGGCCGACTGTGGTCATCGAACCTGTACGGCCATGCCTCAATATTGTCCCGATGGGGAACTACCAGCTGTTTGTCAGAAACTGATCACATAATCCCTACGCCAGCATTTAAAAAGAGATTCGCTATAAGAATTCCTGACAGAATGTACTGGAAGTGCCGAAGAACCATGAAGAAGAAGGAGCTGGCATTCTATACCTACGGTTCTAAGATGGACGTTGGCACGGGAGCCGGAGTTTATTGTGAAGCCCTAGGAATAAAGCGTCTTTCAGGCCGAAGTCACAATGATCATACAGGCTGCTAAAATTATAAGTGAAATCAATATCGTTGGCAGAATGATTACAGTGTATATAAACAGCCAGGCAGCCGTTAAGGCTCTGGACTCCGCTATAATCAGATCAAGTCTTGTGAAGATCTACAAATCGCTCTTGAATGAGATATCTAGAGCTAATGCGGTGACCCTCTGTTGGGTGCCAGGGCATATGGATATCGTAGGAAACGAAAGGGCTGACGAACTTGCTAGCAAAGGGTCGGCGCTGCACTTATCACGGGCCCTCCCTTTTGTAGTAACCCCAATCAGTTCCTTACGGAAGAAAATAGAGGATGAAGCCATCGGTCGAGCAAATAATCGCTGGGTTCATCTGGAAACATGCGCAACAGCCAGGGCCCTATGGCCGGACATCAGCAAGAAGGGATCAACTTCTCTGGTGAAACTGAGTCTTTATAAAGCACGGGTCGTTTCAAGGATAATTACTGGTCATTGTGCCAATGGCGTCCACGCGGTGTACTACATAATGACTTCTGTAGAACTTGCAGGGACGAAGAAGAAATTGAGTCAGTTCGTCACCTGAATGATTACTCAGAAGAATGATTACTCTTGGCAGTTACTTCTTCTTGGATTTGGAGCACTTCGGTAACGTAGAACTGACGGACCTCCTGAGATTCATATCATTATATCATTCATTATCTGGGTGGTTCCAATAGCGGACTTTATAGGTTTCCAGGGTTACATGATTGGGCACAATGGACTCGAACTGTGGTCTAAGTGAGCAGTGACACTGTCACTAGGCACCCATTTACGTAACCTAACCTAACCTACGTCTGCCAATAAGACTGTAAGACTATAAGGATAGTGTTCTAAGATTTTTGTAGCTCAATTTCGAAAAAATACAGCGACTTCGTGTAGTTTTATTTTTTTACTAATTGTACTTCTCTGTTATAAGGAGTTAACTTCTCGTAGAAGACGTGGTTCTCTCGGAAGCGATTTTCATGGTTTAGCTAGGTAGTAGTAGGTTGAATTTACCAAAGATACGAATTAAGCCATTTGGTTTAGGGGTGTTCGTTTCTTGCCTTTGATTTTACAAAGCTCGCGATTCGGCTATCGGTAGATAAAACTTCTACCAGGTCTACATATGTTGTTCAATATAGAACAAAATTAACTTAATCATCTAACTTCACTTTTGTTTTCTTTTTCAGGTGAGTCGCTGAGTTCATTCTTGACATCTAGACAGTAAGTACTAAGTCATTACAGTCAGTATAGTAATTTCCTTTAAAATCGGATTACTCGTCATTCTAAAAAAATCTCAAGCAGTTGATTGGGGCATCCAATCAAATTATTTCCAATTGCTCAATCATAACAACATACAAACATAGACGTCTTGGGCAATAACCATCCACTTGAAAGTGACATTGACGGACGACTTTATAATCTCGGAATATAAACGTGGAAACTGATTTTAAAATCCCCCCAAAATCTTAGTACCTACCAATACCTCCAGTTAGTATACCATAAATCTTATTTACAGACCCTCTCGCTCTGAAGTGGTCAATAAAACCGAAAATCCAAATCCGAAAACAATCAATCCAAAGCAACCTCACGTAGTCAAATGATTCATTCGGCAAAGAAAAAGTGTAAACAAAATATTTTCACTATCGCAGCGCAAAACTGTCAATCGACTGTCGAATAACAATTTTTGATTGATTGCCGTCAGAGGCGCGCCTTAATAACGAGTTCCGCTTGTAATCTACTTTAGACATTCTAGTATACGTGTGCTGGTTGTCCAGAGTCCACCATCGATTGGACATACTATACCAAGTTTAGATAAATTGACGAATTGTCAAATATTTCACTTTGAATTGACTTTTGAGGAAATATCATATTTTATTGATTGAGATGAAGTGTGACGCTATCAGCCAGCCAGCCAGTCCTAAGAGTATGCAGTAGTGAAGCTTGTTATCAGATGGATTCGTGCTCTGCTTATCGTCATCTGTTAATTGATTGGAATGAGACTGATTGGTCGGAAGGCAGAACATATTGAGTAACTATATCAAATTTGACATTTTTGTCGAATGGGCTACATAGTAGAACAAACTAAAGAGTGTATGTTATTTGGGGGAGAAAAGTTGCCGATAAGGAAATATTCAAATGGCGCCAAGTGTGTACTTTGGATTAAGTTCGAAGGGGTTCCATAAAATTCCGTAAAAAGCTGGGTGATTGGGAAATTATAAATTTTTTTTTTCTTTGATTTATGATAACTGCAAAGTGGTCTGAAAAACATATATATGTACATATACATGTGTGCGTAAAAAAAATAATTAAGTCAGTTTTGACAATGATCAGATGGGGTGTTGGGGATTTACTTAATTAGAATGGAATGTGGTACTCATAGCTGGGAATGACAGCTGCTATAGTAACAGAAGTGTGTTTGATTTTTGGAACATTATTTTTGAAAGTATATTTTAGTTGTCTAGTGTCGCAGTCATTTGTGCTTCGGACGTAGGTTAGCGTCCTAGAAAACTCCCATAAAATTTTTCACTTCCTCACCTCTGTCGAATGTCTCATGAACATCTGAGATTACAATTTTCGTAAGAAAGCTTCTCAAAAAATAAAATACCTGATCTTCGGATACGCTATTAAACTGGAGGTTCCTTAAATGCACAACGTGAATGTTTTTAAGAAGCTAGATCTTGAGCCCTATGTATTTTTGTTGGGCGGAAGATTCCGCTTAATATAATCTAAATGTACCAACGTTTATTGTTTGTTATTTAAATTTAAAGCATAGACAGTACCCGAAAAAGTGGGTGCTTATGTTTTTTCCTTCTTTGCTTTTTTGAATGTCTAATTATTATACTTACTTAATTGCGCTGCAGACCGGGGTGGACCTGGGCCTCCCTCTGGGGTGGATTCGAAGACTCTTCTCTCATAACAACCGAGAGCGGTCTCATCCATTCTTGATATAACCTCTGCGCCGTATGGTAGGGACCTATTTCATAAAACTACAAGTGTTGTACTTGTAAACTTGTAACTACAACCAGAAATAAAGTATGGAGTTGTAATTCGTGTTTCATAAACATTTTTCAGCACTTGTAGTGCGGCAAATTCAAATTATAAGTGTAGCGATCAAAACGCTACAAGTCTACAAGTCTGTAACTACAAGTTAAAAATTATTTGCGAAGCGATCACAGTACGTGTACCAGTCCGTCGCTAATAATTTTGTGCGCAAATACTTTTATGAAACAGAAAAGCAGTTGTAAATTCACTTGTAGTTACAGGCCTGGTATACTTGTAGTTATTAGTGAATTGGCATTCTTTATGGAACAAAAATTTGCACATAATTTACAAGTTACAAGTTAATATATATAAATATTAGTGTTGTAGTGTTATGAAATAGGCCCCAGACCTGAGATGATCTGAGATTTGCTACACAATTGTCTTCTTAACCCAAAGAGCCATCGATTGGCAAGAGTTAATCGTTTGATCTCAGCACTGATGTCATTGTCTGAATTTATAGCGGATCCTAGGCAAGCTATGTCCTTAACTACCTCAAGGTTATATCTGACGTCGGTATTGTATGACTTTTTCTGTTTACAGATCCCTGCGGTACCGCCGTTAGGCATTTCATCACAGGGGGGTTTTCAGCCGTAGCTGCTTCTTTCTTTGGCTGCATGTAGGTGCCGAAGCACGAAAGTCTGTCCGTGGGTGTGTGTGTAAGTATGTGTTCATGTGTGTATACGTGTTCATGTCTATGTGTGAGTATCAGTCTATTGCATGTACGTATAAGTTTTGTCCTGGTTACAACAAGGTAGGCGTCGATGTTTGCTCCTCGGAATAAGTAAGACATCCATATCCTTCTACATACACATGCAGACAAATCTTTGGTAAAAATGGAGGCCCAAGATCACCATTATTCACTGGATGTATACAGCTATTGTTATATACATTCTATCTATGGTTGCCTAGTATGGTATCCCGCAGAAATCAAGACCACGTACCTCACGAAAGTGACCAGGATCCAAAGATTACATAGGGGCTACCAACGCCATCAGAACCAAGCCAACTGCAACCCACCATTCTGGCACTGATTCCATTAGACTTACACCTAAAGGCAACAATTGCAAAGAGTGCGCTACGTTTCAAACAATCCAACCTTTGGAAAGAGGGTGACGCGGGCCATTACCCTATGGGCATACTTGGATACCGAGGCAGACTATATACCACTATCCCAAGGTCTGGCATATAGTCATTTGAACCTAAGATTGTTCGCTCACATAGACTTTTCCAAACGGTCCATCGACATGTACATCGACAGTGAAGTCTATCTCATCCACATTCGTCATGCATATCTTGTCAGTATATTGCATCATTAAGTTTCCTTGTTCCCTTGGTTCGTTGAATGTTAATTACATTACGTGGTTAATTACGTTACAGTTTGGTTGATTCACTTAAGCTAAACTAGCAATAAGCAATGTATTCCTTTGAATCTAGAATGTCCTATTCACTTAACAAGTACTCTATTTCAGTCCGAAATGAATAGAACAACTAATCCATCAGTGTCTCCTTTTGCGTCACTCTGACGGCAATAAATCCGAAATACAATCTACAAAAGATTGTTTCCCCTACTTTGTTTCCCAAAAAAAAAAAGCCGCTGCGCAACGTGACACTTTTCAAGTAGCAGCTTTTACTGAACTATCTATCGGTCTCCCCCTCCGGTCACAATCAATTCACTTCATATGCAAATACACATTCAATCAACGGTGGCAGAAACCAAAAGGAAAAAAAAAAGTTGACAAATCACTCTGAACCACCTGCCTGCGGTAACGCGCGCTCACACAAACGTAATGACTACAGAATCAATCAATTTCATAGCAAATTTCACAAATCATTTGATTCATTTAGTCCGAACAGGCCAACAAATCTTGATAACGAGACCGAAAGCCCGCCTGCCCTGCGGTGATTCAATCGCATTCACTCATTCATTCATATTCACTTACCTCAATACAGCACCAGCACCGACCAGCAAAACACAACAACAAGAAAATTAACAATTTCATCATCAATTTTTCCAGCAGTGGCACTCGCTTATCTTTGAATTTTGATTGACTACCGAACATTTACACGCTATCTATCTATCGAAGGTGAACCCTAGGAAGAGGAAAAGCGTAAAAAAAAAAACAAACTCGCCCGGAACAAACAACACGTCTACCGTTCTCGTCGTCGCGTCGTCGTTTCTCTGACGCTTAACCGTCAAACCTCAGCCAGAAGCAAACAGCAAAAGCTCAATCATTCATCATCGATGCTTTCCATCCATCCATCTATCTAACTATCTATCTATCTCTCTGCTATGCGAAATTGATCGATAATTAATCCATCAAATCTATACAGCAGTACGCCGCGCCGCCATGGCATCGGGCATCACCCACCCTCAACCGACGACCACAACAAAAAAAAAGTATCTGTCACTCAAACACAAAGAGTGACACAAAAAAGTTCCAAATCTATGGTCTATGTGATTTACCTGTAGAATCTACAGCACTAGACTTTTACAACGATGAACTATTTTGTCGATACTACACCCCCATTGACATAACCATCGTCGTCAATACCAAGATGAAAGGGGTAAAAAAAAAAAAGATACAAAACCAGGGAATTTTAACAGACAGACGGAAACGACTGTTAAACGATTTGAAACTGTCAATCAGAGCTCAAAAATGATGATGAATCTGAAAAACGCATCACATGCCACCGGAGGACGGGCACATGACATCCGAGGCAATGATTGAAGGAAGGAACCGAACAACTTGTCGCTCGGTGTTGGCAAATGAAGAGGAACGATGTTCGATGGAAATCGTAGGACAGAATATTTTATTGTCATCATTGATGCAGCACCGGATTGTGTGCATGAGTGATTTGATTGTTTTGGTTGAGCGGTTTTTTTTTGTTTTGATTTAATAGGAAAAGTTTTAAGGTTTCAAAGTTTTGATAGATCTCTTTTATCCCTTTATCTCATGCATAGTACGTATAAGGACACTTTGTTGCTCCTATAGAATGGTATTGGGCTCTAGAGTTTCCTATAGAAGAAGACGTTGGTTTTCTGCAATTCGAACCTTAAACCTCCACTCAATACTTCGAAGCTATGAAGAGTATTGGTTTGTAGTATTCAATTCTTTGTCAAGGAAGATACATAAGAGCACCAGTGAAACCGTCTTAACCTGAGATTAGAAAAGTATCTCGAAATGTATTAATTATAACTAAAAGGAGAGATAACCCGTCACTGAAGTATTAAAAGACTGTAACCTATTTAACATGTACATAGTTTTGACAAAAATTTTCTGCGCAATGTCCCGAGAGTAGATTAAGAAAATGGTGACTAATCAAATCTTTTACACTCAATTCCAGATTGCACTCTACGTAAAAAAATGAAGTGAGCTTCCATCTGCAGTCCCAATTCGGTAGCTCAGATGATCCACTCTTCCAGTTTTTCTGGATAAACTATCCATCGGAAAGCATTCGATTCACTTCTGTCTTCTGTATCGAAGCCCCAGTTCAGGGAAAGAACTGACATTTCAACATCTCGACAAATGTGGGTCGGTGAGTGGAGGAATCTATAACGCCACATTCAGGTCAATACAGACCCATTTTGATACCCATATGGGAGAGATGTCCCTTGTCCATAGGTTAACCCTAGTTCTACCAATATGGTTCCTATGAACTAGCAAACCATCCAGTTGATCTGATATAGTTCAAGACGTCATTGACTGGTCTGCTGAATAATTCTTCTAGGTCACGGAAGAAGTGTCAGCCGAGAAATTAAAATTTAAATTGGATAAGACCTGGACAGTGACAGAGAAAGTGGGTTGTATCCTTAGTAACTTCCTCATCACCACATTCACCGCGATACCGCAGAGTGGAATGACCCGTGATAACTCCTATCAGGGTAGAAAGGGATTTCCTATCCTTTTGTACAATTCTGTCGGTCTTACTCTCATCAAAGCAGGGCCATATACTTCTTGAGATGACACAACTATCTAGGGAGGACCATCTAATGTTAGCCTCCCTCCGGGCAGTAATAACTACTTCGAGCTTCAGTGAGCAAGGCGGGATGCGCACCGAGGTTTCGACCTGTGCTGATGTAGATTCTGAACCTCTTCTTGCCAGCTCGACGGCCTTCTCATTACGCGGTATATTTTCATGTCCAGGGACCCAGCAGAGTGCAACCTTGTGCTGTGTTCCAAGCTTTGATTTTATTTTAATAGCAGAAATCGCTTTTATTGCTGCCTGGCTGTCGATGAAAAAGGTGATACTTTCTGGTTGTATTGCCTTCAATGCAGTCTCACGGGCGGCTATTGTCACTGCTAGGACTTCCGCTTGGAAAACACTCCTATGGTTCGGGAAACGGACTGATCTGGATATGCCCAATGGTTCAGAAAAGATACCTGAGCCTGCGCCTACATCCATCTTTGATCGATCAGTGAAGACAGAGATGGAACGTGTGTTGGTAGGCTGTCCGCTTTTCTATTCTTCTCTGCTCGGGAACAAGCTTGTAAAGGGTCTCTTGAAATCCAGGTACGGACTCAGATAATCCGTGGTGAGAACGTTTCCTAGATATTTATTCAGGATCATAGAATGACCAGTTGTATTTTGTCTCCAGCTGTTTGACTGACTTATTCTCAGGGGGCTTATACATAGCTGCCGAGGCTTGAACGAAGATATCCAGCGGAAGCAGACTGAGTCCAGTCCTGCAGTGGGTGGGGTTCTCATGGTGCTTGTGGTGTCAATACAAGCCAATCTCTGGTCTTACTGGCGGACTGTCACCATACACAAGACAGCCATAAGTCGGAATAGGTCTTACTAAGTATAGCCGTATACATCCATAGTATAATTTTGGGTTTAAGTCAACTGGTTTTCCCAAACATTCTGCTGCATGTATAGAACGCAATAGTGGCTTTCTTGATTCTTTCATTGATATTAGGTCTATTAGGTCTCGAATTCAGTTTCTTATTATGAGGCCTAGGTATCTGGCGCTGTCCGAGATTCTAAGGGGAGTACCCCCTATGGAAGGTAATGTAAACCTAGGAATTTTCCTTTTGTTAGTAAATAGTACCAGTTCTGATTGATCACATTCATGTAGATTGACTAGTCCACATTTCTTGGTCCAGGTGTCTAGAGTCCTCATCGCACATTCCAATTGTTCAGTGTGCGATGGTCTTGACACCACTATACCTGAGTTCTCTGAGTACTTAATTTAAAACAATGACCCACAGTAGTGGAAAGATTACTCCGCCGTGAGGGGTACCTCTAGAAGCATAAGCTTAGAACTTCGTACTCTTGTGATCCATTATGATATGTCTTTCCTCAAGGACTTCCACAATCCTATAGATCAGGGTATTGTGGATATTGAGGTTTGTGAGTGTTCTACGTACCGCGTCCGTTCTGACTTTGTTAAATGCTCCTTCAATGTCTAAGAATACAGCTAAAGTGTATTCCTTATCCTTTAATGAAGAGCTGTCTCAATACTTTTATTTTTGGTGTAGGCATGTTGGGCTGTGGATATACATATCCTCGGGAAGTAGCTTACTGCGAATGTGAATGTCAACTAGTCTCTCAAAAGGTTTCAGTATAAATGAGGTAAGGCTGATTGGCCTGAAGTCTTTTGCTGCGAAATGACTTGCCTTACCAGCCTTAGGTATAAATACCACCTTGACCTCTCTCCAAGTTCGAGGGATATGCCTTCGTATGAGACTACTTTTAAATAGTTCCTTAAGCACCGGAATAATCATGCTCGCAGTACTCTGTAGCATGATTGGAATAATATTATCATCCAGCCCTGGCGATTTGTAATAGGAGACCGATCTAATTGCCCACTCAATTCTCTCCTCTGAAATCAAGTCCGCTGGTAGTTCATATTCTGTGGTTTTAATAACTCTGGTGCTATCGACAGATTGAGTTATACTTCCTGGGAAGTGCGTACTTATAAGTAATCTTAGTGAGTCTGAACCCTATAGTCGTCGTATGCCTGGAGAGGATTTTCCTTAGCCTTGCAGATTCTGTCGTTCCCTTGATGTCGTCGCAAAAGTGCTACCATGAGCGACATTTAGCTCTTTGCGTCTCATTTTTGAACTTCGTCTGACTAGTCTTATGCTAATCCCAGTCTCTGTCTGATTTTGTCCTCTTGCCCACAGCAAGGAGGTTTCTGGTTACTCTCCTAATATCTGCCAGCTCTTTATTCCACCAAGGAGGTGAATTTTTGTTCTTCCTTTTGGTAAACGGACATGCTGAAAGCCTCAGACCTGTTCTTAACCTCTCTTCCAGACATGTGTTCAATCGCAGTTTCAGCTTCGGATTACGGAGATTGGATCATTCTCTCTGGTCTCAGCTAAATTCCATCAGCACTCAGTTAACAGAAGATACCCTAGAAGAACAATTTAGCAATACGAGAATGCCGATTGAAGCGGCCTAAATTCTCAACAGTAACAAATCTTCAGGTTCAGATGGGATACCTCCCCATGTTCCTCAACCCTGGCTAAACCCACCCAAACTATCGACCCGCAGCCCTAACATCAGTGCTCTCTGAGGTTATGGAAAGCATTGTAAAATTTCATCTCATGAGATATGAAAGAAAAGAAATGATCGTTAGTAAAGTTTCCGTCAACAACGTTCCACAGGGGACCTTATGGTGTACCTAACAGAACAATGGAACCAAAGTATTCACCATCATGGTGAATGGTGAGTAGTTGCCCTTGATATCTCCAAAGCATTCAATAGAGTGTGGCAGAGAGCCCTTTTAAGCAAAATCTCTATAGCATCTTCTTATCATACCGATTTGAGTAATCGGTCAATACAAGTTTTATTGGAGGGATATACTTCTACTTCATTCTCAATCAATGCTGGTGTACCCCAGGGCTCAATCCTCTCTCCGATCCTGTTTTTAATATTTATTAACGACCTTCTCTCTCTTATACGCAATCCAATCTATTCCTATGCGATTCGCGAATATTGCACAATTTTTTGAATACAGTTCACATGTTAAAAGGTTCGTTCACAGTTATTCATGTAAGTCATGTAAAATGTAATATGTACATGACATATGCTAATTCAATGGTACGCTGACAAGACATTCAAATTGATTATCCACAGTCATACATGGATGTCATTCATCATTTTATAAAGCGATTTATTTATAAAAGTGTTACAGTGAAATTGATAACCCAGTTTTCATGAAAGTTGAATTTTTAATACCCAATGTCATTGTTGGTGCGCCTCCGTGGTTTCAGTGGTTAGTGCGTTGGACTACGGAGCGAGGGGTTCGAGATTTGATCCCCAGACAACATCAAAAGTTCTTCCACGGTCCCACTTCTTGCGAGCTTTTCAAAACAAAAAAATTGGCCTTCGGACACGGCTTTAAAGAGCAAGCTTCTTCCATTTGTGTGAAGAACGTAACACGCATACCATGAATGGTTGTGAGAAGCAAGGCTCTGGGTTCCAACAGAACTGTTCTGCAAAATATTTGTAAATATTTCTAATGTCATTATAGGTGTTTTCGTTAAGCTGAACTGGAAGCCCAGAGTTCCAAGAACGCCTAGATACCTTCAGGTTGGCGAGACTCGACCTTGAAAAGGCCATCAAAGAGAGCAAAGCAACATTCTTCAACACACAACTCTGCAACGAAGCAGACCTAGACCCTTGGAGGATGGCATATAGAATGCTGATGAAAAAGCTAAGGGGCAGTAGGTCCCCACAAATATCCTGCCCAACAATGCTCAGAACGATAATAGAGCATCTATTTCCCCATAGACTCTGTGCACTATCACGAGGGAGGCCAGCATGAACCAAATCCCACCAAACACGCCGGATCAACTGCACGAAGCATTCAGAAAGATAGACGACAACAAAGAGCCTGGATCCTACGGCATCTCAAATATAGCTACCAGAGCAACCGTCAAAAGGCACATGTACGATGCAAAGGTGCCTCGAGGAGGGTTTCTTCTTTGAACCATGGAAGCTCCAGCATCTGGTGATGCTACCCAAGGAAAACAAGTCACCTGGAGAACCTTCGGCGTACCATTTTCCGGTCTGCTAGATACAACCGGAAAGATTCTAGAACGTATCATATACGGCAGACTAATGGCCGTGGGAGAGGATGGAGGAGTTTTTTCTGACTACCAGTATGGTTTTCAAAAATCCCGTTAGGTAGATACAGCTGCTGAAGCGATTCTGCGAACTGGTCCTGCATTAGTAGATCTATGACCAGAATGGATGCACCACATTACCTCGTGAAGATAATACTTAACTACTTCACTAACAAGAAGCTGAGGTACCAGACGAACGATAGCTTCAAATACTACAATGTTTCAGCGGGAGTCCCCCAGGGATCTGTCCTTGGACCCCTACTGTGGAACATGTATGACGGAGTTCTGTGATTAACCCTGCCACAAGGAGTTAAAGGTTATCGACTTTGGTGACAATATCGCTGTAGTTACCGTAGCCAAGCACATCCACGAGGTAGAGTCCGCCACGGATGAAGCGATCACCAGGATCAAAAATTGACTAGAGGCTGCCGAGCTAGAACTACCTGATCTAGGTAATTTTTTCACTGCTGGCTAGATTGGATTCGACAAAGAAAGGTCTTGGACTTGAACATGATGTCTAAATGGAATATCAGAGCTTGGCTTCTGCTGTTAAAAAATACGGTCATAGTCTATTATAGTGTACTGTTAGTTGGTTAAAATCTTCTCTAGAGTTTTGTGGACAGTCAACTGGGAAAGCTCCGTCAATGGTTCTTAATTGCATTTCTTTATGTTGACCTATGTGGTCCGCAATGTACATGCACATATGTATGTCTGATTGGCACTCACTATAAATAAAATTCACCATCAGTGAGGTTAAAACTAATTTGTCCGTAGTAAGGTCATGCTAAATTGATGCAACATTACTTCAACAATGAGTGATTGCAGGCAGTGTGCATCTTGTTCTTGCTGCCAATCTGTGAATAAGATCCTCGACTATGTCAGATGGAAAATGTTTTTTTTTTTTGTTGTTTTTTTGCAATTCATTTGAACATTTGTGTCAAGTAAAAGTTATTTGGATGCTTTGAAGGAAGTCACACAACTTCGACTCACAACAACAAGATCGTGCGATGATGACGGCAAATTTATTGGCATGCAAGCCAATTGAGCCGCGCATTCGGCATATTCGGTACTCAAATGAAATTGACAATTTCTGTGTCGGTGTCGGTCGAGATTGGGGCTGCAATGCGGTTCGCGCAGTCGCAATCATTGCAATCCATGACGCTGTCCATCATGAACACACCTAGTCACGATTTGAATGTCGTCGAGGAAAAACAAAAACAAAAAAAAAATTGTTGTTCACCAAAGTTGTGCTGAACTTGTTACGTCGAACGATGACGATGATGGCGACTGTGGCGGCGGCGGCGGCGTCGACGGTGGTTTAGACTGTGGCTTCAATTTATCTACGAGGTGATTGAGTGAGAGGAAATGTATTCCGGGTTCGGCTGAGAGGTGAGAGTTTGTGACAAGTGAAATGTGGGGGTTGCCAGGAAATAAATTGTGAAGGCAGTAGAGACATACAACTGGATAAGATGACAACTGGAATTTTTTTTTTTACGTAATGGAATTTCGAATGGAACATGTTGAAGCAATCTTAAGGCTATTTAGGACCGTTACAGTCATGACTTGTGGAAAGGGAATAACTGAGAACTTCATAAAGGGGTTTTTCAATTGGGTCGTCGGCCCGTTTTCCAAGGGAGTTTCACTGCTGTGGGTGCCGTGGCGTCAGACAACTGAGTGGGATGTTCGAGGTTCAATTCCTAGACAACTCTAAAAGTTTTTTGACGGTCATACCTCTCACGAACGTCTAACAAACATCCGAGAGTATAACTGCCATAAAGCTGACCAAAAAAATCCTTCGAACGTTCTGTTGCGACCATAAAAATTGACTATTTGGTACAGGTTTCATGATGGAGGGCGATAATTGGTCCATACTTCTTCTTCTGTGATGCAATGCAGACACAGTCAATGAAGATCGCTACTGGACCATGTTGACTGAGTAGTTTTGGGATAAATTTGATGAGGATAACTTGGTGCAAAATAAGACTAGTCACCTGATCTCAAGACCAAGCTCGAATACCATATTGCCGGCATATCTCCTGTTATATGTAAAAAGTCATAGAAAATTAGATTCCTTCTCTTTCCAGAACGTTTGCTGCGATAGATCTGAGGTGACAAAAAGGACCATTCTTTCGACAACTGCTAGGCTGTATGACCCATTGGGGTGGATATCACCGTGCATCATAAAGGCCAAAATGATGATGCAAAAATTATGGTCCCGAGGATTAGATTGCGACAATCCAATCCCATCAGAGCTCCTTAAAGATTGGTCCATTTTCCTTAGAGAGCTTCCTTCACTCGAGGACATACGCATTCCACGATGGATTCACATACAAGATACGCAGCAAGATCTGGAAATCCATGGCTTTAGCGACGCGTCTCTGTGGTATACTAAGAGTGCTGGATTCCCAAGGAAATATCCATGTACATCTGCTTTTGTCAAAAACCAAGGTGGCTCCTTTGAAAATGGTGAGTCTGCCACGACTGGAGTTATGCGGAGCAGTAATCCTGGCCACTCTCTTGTATTATACTACCACCGCCCTTGGTTTAAGACATGTTCGACGGTATGCCTGGACAGATTCCACCATCGTTTTAGCATGGATAGCTGCACCTCTCTCCAAACGGACTACGTTTTTCAGCAATCGGGTAGCGGAAATACAGAGGTTGACAAAAGAAGACATCTGGAAAGACATCACAACACAGTTAAACCCGGCGGATCTGACATCTCGTGGAGTTTTACCATCCTGGCAGCCCTGGCAGAAAACAAACTCCGGTGGAGCGGCCCAGATTTCCTTCACAGTTTTTGGAACACCAGCCTACTGACCTGGAAACTGAAATGGAGAAACGGTCAATTCGCTCAAACTGCACAGTTAGGGAAGAAAATTCTATAAGTTCCCTTATTGTCTTTAGAATTAAAGACTCTCTGACCACAGAAACTATAGCTTTCTTTCACCGCTAGAGATAATTCCAGCTACACTCCTAGCAATACGGATAGCTCAAATTGAGATGTTTGCAGAAGAAATTTCAAGAGTCAAGGCTAGGACAGGCGCCCAGATGTTGAGATCCTTAAACCCATTCGTCGAGCAAGATAGCGTCTTAAGAGTTGGAGGCAGGTTTGCAAAATGCAAATCTGGTCTACGACCAGCAACACCAGGCTGAGAATGATCAGCCAAAGTCATCATTGCATGGTGGAATCCAAGAGATGATTGTAGACTAAATATTGGATACTCCGAATCAAGAGCTGCGTCAAGAAGTTTGTGCACAACTGTAACATCTGCTTTCGTTTCCGGGCACGTCCAGCACAACAAATAATGGGCAGTTTATCAGCTCCCAAGGTCCGCAGTTCACGACCATTCCTACATGCAGGAGTCGATTACGCAGGCCCAATTGATGTCAAGGCTTGGAAAGGACGAGGAGCCAATGTGTTCAAAGCGTATTTTGCGGTATTCATTTGTCTGCCCACCAAGGCTATACATATAGAGCTGGTGAGTGACATGACCGCTCAGGCCTTGATCGTGGCATTAAGAAGGTTCACGGTTCGGAGAGGTATCAGCGTACAGCTCTTTAGTGACTGTGGAACCAATTTCGTAGGTGGTGACAAAGAGCTACGAAAATTGCTGAATGAGGCGAAAGTCGATTGGAAAATATCAAATATTCTGGAAGCAATGGAGTACCGAACATCTTTCCTGACTTCAGCAACGACAGAAGTGGTTAACCTGGTTGGTTTCCATGGTGGACGTTTGAATGCCGTTGTCTTCCACAATTAATCACATAAGTATACTTATGTATATGTATATTATTCGAAAGATTTCGAAACAGATCACAGTGTTGGGTCCCTTTTCGTCTCTCTTCTATGATCCATCTTAGCCCAAGAGACTTTCCGATTTCTCCACTTTTCTTCCTCTCTAGCTTTGATTCCTCGTTTCAATGTTATCATTTCTTTAACAGAAATCTGGATTATCCACTTGGTTTCTACCCTGTCCCTTCCATTACCATGGTTGGAAATCACAAAGTTCACAATTCCTGGTACTAAATTGCAATCGAATCTAGTAAAGTTCAAACTTGAAACCCAACCACGACTACCAATCTTTTTACACTAATCATTCATCTACCACTCATCCATCTGACCACAATCGGAAAAACAAACAATCGTCCAATTCCACTTTATCTTGTCCCAGCCAATGATTGACACTTCTGCCGCACACATATACTACAAACATATCTCATCCGTATTTAGTCCTTCAATTCCATTTAATCGATCCTTCATATTTTCATCTGCTGCCAGTCATCATAGTTTTGTCATTCAATAGAGCTTTCCTTCTTCATATATCTTTCTTTTGTTGCCATTCATCCTTGGAAAATCATCTCGTCATTCAGGGTAGATAGTGGACAAGAAAAAAAAAACCCTCCCGACTGTTATCTGTCACTGCAAGCTCCGTTCATCTCATCGCTCTGTCCATTTTCATCGAGAGAATGTGTCCCCGATGAGCTAAGCTGCGAGAAAGTGTGCGACGACGTAGATTGATTGAAAACTAGAACAGTGCCGAGAAGATGATGAATATCCTTCGAAAGGATGACGACAATATACGATGCACAATGACCTCATATTTTGACCATCAATCACGCGTCACTTCATCAAATTGGAATGTGAATTGTATAAACCTTTAACCCACACCCTACTTCGACAGTGCAGCAGACGTTAATAATCTTCAGATTTATGGAGAAATCCGTTTTTTTTTTGTTTTTTTTTCAGTTTCACGAGCGCCTCCAATCCTTGACTCGTAAACATGTCCATTTGGACAGTATTACGATGATCCGAGTGACTTTAACTGACCTCGTCGAGAAACTTGGTTAAATGCTCGTTAAATCAATGAGGTGGCTACCATCACTAAGCCCACATAAAACGATCAGAAGGGAAAATATTTGCTTAACTTGAAAACAAGGTGAGGAACCACTTTGTCTGCCTCTGACATTGGTGGTCAATGAAATGGGATTCATCATACAGTACAGTGTGGACGACAAGGTGGCGGTACAGTTGGGCAAGGTTGAAAGATCCTTATTGACCTGAGCTGCGAGTATACAAATGAACTCATATAAGGCATCCGCCAGTCTGGATGTGTACGTTTACATATGTATGTCATATTAACTGAATTTTTCCCATGACGACCTGTTTGCCTTGAAGTTTCTTTCTGTTGCTGATTTACTTGTGCCTTTCTCGCTTCACTTGCAAAAAATAGATACAAAGGAGAGGAAGAAATAAACTTCCGTGGCAATAGTGGGAGTTCGGTCTAGCTGTTAGATACTCTGTATCTACGAACATAATACGTTAGGATGCTTGTGCCGTTAGAGGTTTTTTTTTAGTATGAATGCTATTTGAATGTATTTTCAGAACGATATCCTTTTACTTTACTGAATGGGGTCAGCTGAGAGCTCAAGGAAAGAGGCCGTCTAATTTATTATAAACATCACCGTCTTAGATAGATCTACCGGATTATAACACCGATAGTGTTAAGCTGACAATCATACACTCATATACCAATGGCGTTCCTAATAGAAGAATATTTTTCCCTATGAAGTCTCCGAAACAGGAAATCCAGCAAAGCCTATAAAAGCTTGTAGGCTCTTAATCTCTTAATCAGGACTAGAGTCCATTACATTAACTTGGCAGCGTCCTCTGATGTCAAGGCGGATTCATTTCTGCAGAAGGTGGATTGTTATAAAATAACGATAACATATTGAAGATTTTACGGTCATGCATTGCGAAGCTTAACCAGGAAGTTCTTCCAATTATGTCAATAACGTCCGCGAACGCCAGCGGACTTTTGAAAGATCGTGCCACCAGTATTGGCTGGTGAGCTTGTTTGATATCCAAGGTCTCGGTGAGCCCTCCATCGTAATTCTGCACAAACGAACGAGTTTGGCAGGGATGCCAAGACCAGACATGACTCTGAATAGGTCTTCTCTATAAATACTGCCATATGCGGCTTAAAATCGATAAAAATATGATGGGTATCGATTCGGATTTCTAGAGTTTTTTCCAGGATCTGAAGAAGTGTGAACATTTGATCGACTTGCGAACTTTTCTGGCCTAAGACTACACTGGGTGCTGATGATGGTTTGGACGGAAGTTTTACTTGTTATGGTCCATTTTGCCTGACAGAGGGATCTTTGTCATCTCTACAGGTTTCTCTACGAGTTTTGTTGCCTTGACACATTCTTTCTACATTGTTCCTGAAGTATAAACTATGAATATCTTCGTTCAAGCCACGAGGCTTCTCGTGCTCTTTTTGTGGAAAAGCAGATGGTCTCGTCTTCCAGACCCAACTCATCCAGATTGGTATCAAAATATCATTGCTCACGGCCATAGGTACAGCGTTCACCATAGGCCCTTACTGAACTGTTGAGCCCAAGCTTAAAAGTTGTCTGGCGCATAAGGCTTCGCATTTTCCCACCTTGTTACCAGTCTTAAAGTATCTATCAGTCAGTGGTGTAATTGGGATTTTACTATGGATTTCCAATCTATATATCTCCAAACCTAATAGATCATGCCTGTATACCAACTTTCATCCCACTCTGTGTATATCCTTTACTTTGGATTGTCCATCTCCATGACTTTTATGGACAACAAACAAGATGAAGAGCTGAAAATCATTTCAAGATTTCATATCTTTCTTCCATGAGCGCGCGTTCGGGTCATAAAAATGAGGATTTAAGTTCTTCAACTGACAGGCATAGCCTCATCAATGTCAATCACAAATTTCTCCTTCACTCTGTTCCTGTTGCTGAGTCAGAATTTTCGTTAAAAAAAAAATGCGAAATAAATTCAAAAGTTTTCTCCTCCCTCTCTATACTATAGAAACCGAGAGAGAAGAAAAAAAAAAAGACGAAAGAAAAAGGAGAAAACTACTCACTTCACTGTCAGTTGCAGGATGTCGACATGTGACACATTCTTGGAAGGAAGTAGTTATGTTCTGTTGCTGCTACTGGTGCTGCTGACGTCAGTCACAGTATACGTATGTCTGTCAGATATAACAAAAAAAAAGCTTCCAATTTGTAGGTACGTGAGCGCTTTTCTTATAAAATATCAGACAGACCTACAGACAGACAGTAAAAGAGAGAGGAACAGTATGACTCTGGCGACGATGCAGTTGACATTGACAATTTCAAATGCACTCTCACTCACACAAACGCACACACCGTTTCTAAATGTCGGAAAACTATTGAATGAGTGACTGAAATGTCAGGCAGACTAAGACAGTGAAATTCAACTGACAGATGACATGAAGACAGTTGGAAAGAAGCAGACGGATGGGAGGTGGTTCGAAGGATATTGCATTTTCGGATATGTAGTAGTGGTGGATGTCCTTCTTGCGGTGTGGTTCGGTAGAGGATAGTTTGCCGTTAAGTAACGGGCGAAAATAAATCGTTTCTGCCCGGTGGGGTGGTAAAAAAATTATTTGAATGAAAGGGTTTTAGTTTTGCTTTTAATGTTAAAGGTTATGGTGGCTAATTGGTTCTCTGGTTGATGGATAGAGACTTGGTGTTGTCTAATGGATCTGTGGGTGGATTTGAGAAGTTAAGCAAAGTTTTAGGTTATGTGGGAGTCCTCCACGTTAGAAAAGATACATACAGATACCTATCAGATAAAACTGCGCCAATACTGTTGGACTCATTTATGGTTCGAGTTTCATATATGAATGATACCTGAAAGGGACGTCATTTAACATTACTTTGGGGAGGTCTTCATTCAGAATATGTTTCATTTCGGAAAATATATCAGGGTCCTTGGATAGTAGGTGGGAAAGGTATTAAATCGTCCTACTCATCCATATAGATTCCACAGAAGTCATATATCAACTAATGTGAATATCCTTAAGATGGTGCTTAGACATCTTGAACAAAGGTTTTCAGCTTTATGAGTGACAGCGACAGTTGCCTTCCACTTACTGCATCTATAAAACAGTACCGAATCTACATTAGAACAGTTATACATTAGTTTTTAAGCTGATAACATTGCTCTTTTAGAATTTGGATAGCCTACCGAATGGAGTTTTTGCTTTCCCAATTATTCTGCTGCTCACATCGAGTTCGGTATTGCCATCGGTCGACCAGTGATATTTAATTTAATTGAGCGCTGATGTTAGAGAGACTATGAAGTTTTGGTCGTATTAATTCTAAGTTCCATTCAATTTTAGACGCAACTTTCTCCCGTCAGGACAGCTTGGACCATATCGCTTATTACCTCCAAAAAACAGCAGAGGTGATAATATACAACCTTGTGGCACCGCTGCATGCCTCAAATTCCCCTGACTTTTAACTTTTCTGTACGACGTGACATTTTGCACCCTCATAGGAAGCCCTGATTAACGTTAACGCTGTCGAATGCTTTCTCGAAGACAATAATGTGCAGACGGATGAGGATCAGGAAGCTTTAGCCACCCTTTAGTTCCTTTGTGATTCTGTAGACAGCTCTGCTACTAGCTCCTTCTACTGCTTGTCCCAGAAGGTCGTTCATACTAAGCTACACTTCTTTACACTTCATGCGATATTGGGCTCAAAGCTCTCCTCTCTACGGCTGAAGATGATGCAACTCTAGCGTTAAGTGGTGTACGCTATTCGATCCGCTCAAGGTATTTTCAGATAGCCACGTCCTGTGACTCTTCTGTTTTATACCGATAATATTTGCTGTCTGTACCTCTCACAAAAATGCTTTCCAATGCTGCTCTAGGTTTACTGGTACTAACCAGCTTTCAGTGTGGTGGTCCTTCTAAAATTTTGGTGCACTATGTGATCCTGAGCTTATAGGTATTATAACTGAGAATCCAAAGCACGATGGTGTAGTTGCTTCGAACGAATGCAGTACGAAGAAGGTCAAGATTCCGTACCGTTTTGATATCCGTGCGACGGATCTCTAGGAGGCAATTTCTAAGGCACTGGCTGAAATTAGCCAAGTGGTCGATCTGTCTAGACATAGTGCGTTGCCTATCATTTGAAACCCAACTAATATTGTGGCAGGTCTTGTGGTCAGAAGTCCACAAAACGTTCGAAGTTGTCATTCCGCTCATCGAGGCCGTGTTTTAGTTCGCTGTTGTCGTTGCCTACCTTGGCATTTAAGTCCCCAATTAGGACGACGATGTCAGCGTTGGACACTGTATTAGTTGGATGTCCTTTTCTTCATAACACTGTAAGGTGGTGATCTGTATTACTCTACTCTGAAATTTGGTCGTCAATATGCGGTCGGATGGCTTCCAAGAGGATGGGTGTGTTATAGGTGTTAGAAGGAACCCCATACCGGACTTAAATACAGGTTCATCTGGCTGTCCAGAGTAAAGTAAGACATTGTAATGTTTCGCGTCGAACCATCTTATTTCACTCAATCCCAAGATGTCAATTTTTTTCGCTCGAGTTGGAAGAATCTCGGGTTTTCCAGAAGAATCTTAGCTTTCAAGAATCTTATCGTTAGCATTGTGTCCGGTTCATGATAATTGAATGTTTTTTTGGGTGCGGGTGACGACTGGTCCACAGCAGAACCGACCCTTACTCTATTTTATGGCTCAAGGCGTCGCTATCCGTCCTCTGCCTTGGAGGTAAGAGTAGGTCTTACCAAAAGAACTACAACATGTTCGAATGTAGATGTTCTTTTTCACTATTTACCGAACCAACACCTATCACGAGAGAGGTTGCTTCTGTGAGTCATTTGTTACCCAATTGCCATTCACAGCAATAGTGTAGTACCCTCATACATATTTGGTGGTGAGATCTCTGAAATTTAATGGTTTTTTGAGAAGAACGTTAGTACTGATTCCATCGGCTTGCACTTAATCTGTATTATGTCAGTCCACTTGACTTGAAATTGGAAGATAGCTTAACCCATTTTGTTACGTGTTCTTACCCTTTCCACAGTATCTTTTACTCTCAAATGTTTGTCAGACGTTCGTATGAGAGGTGGGTCCTTAAGAAAACGATTTTATTTTCTTTGTCTGTACTGTGACGACCAACCTTCTACCAACAAACTGTTATCAAAAACCCCCTCACGTTGATTCAAATCAATCGTTTGTTGAAAAACGAAGAATCTCCAACGACAACTATGTATCTCTCAATCTATCATAAAAACAAAAACTACACATTTCACCATATTTCGTCTGCTCTTCCAATTTGTCTACCACAATCCCCTGGACACACATCAACCAACCATCGCCCTATCACACATATGTACTCGTATGTATGAGATAGAATCAAACTGTGGCCATAACCATAGTTCATCTTAAAAAATTCTCACCACATCGCAAAGGATTTATTTATCCTTTTTTTTTTTTGGTGCCCTGTCTTCTTGCAAACATCAAAATTTATTGATGTGACCACATTCATCATGACTGTGGTGGATGCTCGCCAAGAAAGCTGTAGAGCGGCAGTAGCATTGAGAAATCCTTTCATCAAAAATCCGACAAAGAAGATGTGAATCCAAATAGATTACCTATCTCGCAAGTCAGTGGCAGGAGCAAACATCTTTGTCTCCAGGATGCATCCGGCTACATCATCTTGGCCACTAAGAGTGGGTGAAGGTAAAATAAAAAAAAAATTAAATAAATATTTTTGAGTGATATCCAAGGATACGTCCATTGCATGAGAGTTTCCAATATTAGCCGAGGCAACATATCAATATTCCCGCCTCTGTTCCCCCGTTCCCTCTGTTCAACATTCGACAGATTGAAGCCAAGAGACGAGGGGATGATGTGTTTTTGCCGAGGTCATAGGTGCTGGATGGTGTAGTTTCGTCTCAGCCGGAGTAAAATATCCTTGCAAACGATATTCTTGCACACATATCCCATCCATCCATCCATCCATCTATCCACCACCGCTACTACCACCCCCCAATCATTGAGGAGATATTTTATAAATGTACGTACGTATGACGTCCACGAGACATAAGAAACTTATGCTGCTGTTGGCTGTTGGCTGGTCCTTCTTCCTAGCCTTGCTGCAACACCGTGAATGAAGGATTTCATGTCTTTCCTCAGCGTCTGGTGTTGCGCGCTGCTGGTGCCGATGCCACCTTTTTCCGCTCTTCCAGTTCCAGACGTGTGTGTATGTATGTGCGCGCCCATTTTGCACCTTATTTATGGATTGTATTTATCATTTTTGAAATATTGATAGGATATAAATCGAGAAATGTGGGTATGGGTGTGTGTGTCTATCGGCCATCGTCGCCATTCTTCGCTATCATCCGTCCAGCAAGAGTGTTCGAAACCAGCCGGAAGGAATGCATGAGGCTAAGATGAATTGCAAAAGATGGTCGCTTCAGTAGAAGAAGAAGAAACAGAGAAGCAACACACACAGTGCAAGATGAAATGGGTTAGCTGGCAGATGACGAATTGAAAAATATGACAGGAGGTGGCGGTGGGATGGTGTTAGGAAAAAAAAAAATCTGCTTGCACATATTCTGTACAGTTTCCGGCCGGCAGGACGATTTAGATTTTTTTTTTCTACTCGTGCTTCCTTGCCAATTTATTTGGATTGAGTTGTGTGTGGAGTGGAGACATATTTCGGGAAATATATCAAAATCTGATGCAGGCGGTGAACTGGGGGTGTTGTTTCATTTTTCTAGATGAATCGTGAATGTGGACATGTGCAAGGGAGTGATTTATCACGCGGCATTGAACAGAATGGGACTTTAAGGAGAGTTTTTTCAAAAACTCAGCTCTTGGGAAGTGATGATAATCGATTAGAGCTGGTTTTTCGGGGAACAGACTTTTGGACAGAACACACCATGAAGCTGGAGAATTTATAAGACGCGCATATTACTTGACGAGCACTCGCTCAAATCAAAAGTAGTCCTGTTTGCTTGTTAATCATGAACCAATGGGTACTTCTCAGCTTCATCTTTTTTTTCTTCTCGCGCACCTTCCTTTACCTTCTTTTCCCCATCACGGATTTTATAAGTATAGGAGCTTAACTCTTTAGTTTCTGGCTCAGTCATATCTTTGGCGCTCCTGGTGGTGGTCTTCTTCCACAATAAACACATCCAAGACAGGAGCGCTCGCTGGCGTGGACAGGGATGACTTATCTTCAAATGGTAAGTCTCTTGGAGTTCCAATTGGAAAACTACGTAAGATCCTGTACAGCTTGAACAGTATGGTGTTATCTGTATATAGGTAGTGTGCAGTCAAATATATAAATGTCTGCCAACCAGACAATGCACTTGTGCCTTCAAAAGGCTCCTTCGTCGACTTTCTGGTCAATAGTGCAAAGATCAGATGACTCTTCGCAACCTGATTGAAGGTCCTAGAAAGGTTGGTTTTTTTTTTGGCCTACTTTGTGGTCTAAAAAGGATCCTCCTGTGTCTTTTGGAGGCTGGATTCCTTGTAGCTTCATAGCTGGTTAAGGACCCTCCCGGTTCGAGTAGGCTCCTCAGCCTCATATTTATTGGGAGCCTTTCCATACCGAGCTGACAACAGGGATAATCCTTTTTCTCATGTCAACCCCTGGAAAAGGGGCCTGGTATGAGTGGAATGACCCACCGAGCTCGCACAAGTTTGGCCTCCCGAAACAGGTTGTCTACTCTTATCATCGAGAAAAGCTCTCGCCCAACTGGGAGATTTCCAATCATCCTCATCCCAGTTAGTTTCTCCTTTGTTCAGGACACCCTCTAGGACATATTTGGCTGATCTGCATTTTTTATACGCCATTGCACTGGGGTTGTGCTTGTTATTACTTACCGCAGGTCGTTCCGCTACAGGAGGTCGTCTATTGGCAGATGGGACTACGGTGGCAGTTTCAGAAACAAAAGTTGCCATTGCCACTGGATTGGAATCAGTGTCACTAATAAAAATGAAGCCATCAGTATTATCATCAATGCTCAGCCTGTAAAGCTGTTTCTCCATCGTCCTCGCGACGCGCCTAGCCGGCCGTATAGTGGCTGATGTCAATGTAGTTGCATTCGTTGTGTACGTTTCATGTGTTGGTTGTAAGAAGTGTAGCCGGTAAGAAGTGGTCTATCCACAACAGCGCCGGTTTCGCTGTGATAAGTCACTATTACGACAAACCCTGCCAAAGCACTTGAGGTGGTCAGAGATTGATTTAACCCTTAGCCTTGCAGCCTTTGGCACGGTTTGCTATGCGCTCACACCACCACTGTAATCAGGTTGACTGCTCTTTTGCTTGGACCCTTCTCCAGAGACCTTACAGCATGGGTGGCCCTACTCTAATCGCCTTCTGGAATCATAAAGTCGTACTTAGCATCTCCATCACAGCAAAGACGAGGCGAAATTACTCGAGTTTAAGTGTAGTTCCATTGAGTAAATCTTGTATCCAAAAAGTTTCCATTGATTTTCAATCCAAACATTCCATTTGGGGTCATCCGACATTTTAATGGGTGTCACCCCCGCCACTAGCATCGAACCATATCATCACCATTAACCCAATTCCACTAATCATCGTCTCATCGTATACGTTCTCAATCCTTTAAATCATCATCACAATCATTAACACAACTGCCACTGCATATGATGACTATTAATCATTCGGCATAACACAAGGAAATGTCCACTCGCTCGCCTTTGGCAATCATTCAAACTGACAACCGTGCTGGACTACATTTCATTCACAGAACAAACACAGCGCACACGCACACACAGGATTGCAAAACGAATCCAAACCAATTGTCACGTCCATTCCAACATCAATGTTTGATGTGTTTTACTGAAAAATGATGGATTGTTGCCCATCACCATTCAACCACCCACATATCTGTGCGCCCAACTCAAGGATTCATAATCGAGAAATGTCCTGGTCATAATCACTATCCTCATCATCATCATCACCATCATCATCATCGTCGGTCGTCGTCATCATCCTCCGTGTGACATTTGTTCATTGTTCATTGGTGTGTGTCTGTATATTTGTTTCACCCGTAGCCAGTGTATGTGGTTTGGTTATCCTTATATTGTTCTACGATGTCTGTCCTGGCGTGTAATATGCACTTATCGATCGGGCATTCTAAACGTCCATCCCAACAATGATCTCCTGTCAATCATACCGAGGACACACGTTGATGATGATGACGATGATGATGGTCATTGTTGGACACAAAAAGGATTCGTATCTCGGATGTGTGTGTGTGTCGCATTGAGTCCTTTTCTGCTGATGTCATGACGGAGGAAATTATAATTATTCAAAAATATTATAAATGTTTATGAGGTCGTCGTGTCTGCGTGCGTACGTTCGGGTGTGTGTGTGTTTAGTGCGGTCGGTCGGTGTGCCTAGCTAGCATACGGGCGCGCGTTTAGTTTCGCCAGTGGAAATGAATATGACAAACGTTGTTGTCCATCAAAATGCGGGACAGGTGAACAACAGCAACAACAACGGCTTCTATGACCGACCATCACATAGTCATGACATGATGATAACGTTGACATATATCGGATGCTAGCCATTAGACGCTTGGATGGATTTGTAATTTACGCTTGAATTGGAATGATGATGGATTTGCCGCCAACGGTGATGGTTGGTTTGGGACAGTGCGTAGCGAGCAGAGGTGGGCGATTCACATGTGTGCGTGTTAGGGTTTGGAGGGACATTTGGAATGGAGTTTGAACTTAATTTTGATTTGGATTTCATGGACATTTTTTGTGATAAGAACTGACAAAGCTGGGAATGCGGAATGATTAATAGGGAAATTGATGTAAGGATCACAATTCATAGGATTCTTCTAGTTTTTACACTTCTGCTGTGTAGTGAATCAGGAGTACAATGAGTTCAAAAATCTTGTGGTCCCTGTGCAAAATATAACATGATTGGATTTGTAGTTATGAAACTGGGTTCAATAAGTTGCGACCCTGGCAGACCAAAGTGTTGGGTCCTTTTCGTCTCTCTTCCACGATCCATCTTAACCCGAGTCTCTCTGGATTTCTCCACAGTTCCTCTCTGGCTTTGATTGCTCGTGTCAATGCTAGCATCTGTTTAACAGAAATCTGGTTCATCCTCTGGGTATCCAGTAAGTCGGTCCCCAGGACCCCCCTTCTTCTGCTAGCTAGCGCCTGATATTGACACAATATATACGCTGCCGTCCCGAATTCCTCCAGGCATAGTTAACAGGTATACTCCAGAAGACCCATCTTCTTTAGGTAATACCCGAAATTTCCATGACCTATAGATAACGCTACCATACATTTCAGTGTTCTTCGCCCTAAACTTAGAATTTCTCTATGACTTTGGCATTTTAATAGACATTTTCGCCTGCCAGCAACCTTCCACGGTTGACCATCTTCTCTTATGTTCCGTCGCGGCCCAATTGCTAATTAGGCATTCTACCATCCCTCTGTCATTTGCTGCGAATGGTTCCGGATCAAAGAACTCCGGAGTTATACCTTGCTTTGCTAGAGAATCCGCCTTTTCGTTCCCCTCAAACCTTACGTGCCCTCTCACCCAGAGCAGCGCCATCTCATTTCGAGATGAGCACTCATTGAGTTTATGAACACATTCCAATGCCAGTGATGTATTGATATCTGTTTGCTCCATGCGACTAATCACAGATTCATTGCATAGTGCTATGGTAACGTTTCTACCCTCAACCTGACCCTCTTTCAGATGATCCAACGTAAGCAACAGAGCAATCCCTGTCCCCGCTCTGACCCGGTTTAATCGGGCGAGATTCCCCACCTTAGTCCACATGCCCGATTGTACACATGATGCACCCTTTTCGCCTTTCTTATCTTCTCTTCCACATTCCAAGTTAGTCCAGTATCTAGGTATACACCCAGATACTTAACCTTCCTGGTCACATGTAGTTCCGATCCGAAAAGTGTCAAGCGCTGCAATTCCAGATCTCCCTTGTGAAGATGATTAGATCTGTCTTTTCCGCATTAATGGAGAGCCCTTATTCCTGACATCACCGCTCCACCACTCTTAGAGCATTTCTCGTGGTATCTGCTATGAAGTTCTCATTGCCATTATTGCTTGTCAACGGAATATCCCACAGTGTGAATGCCAGTCTCTTCAAGTCTTCTCAAGATAGAGTCCACAGTTAAATTCTACACAGGAGCAAAACTCCTCTTTGCGGGCATCCTCTGCTAAACCTTCCTCTAAGTCTTGAAGTTCCCGTCTGAATATTTATCGCCCTATTTTTCAGCATATTGTTCACCCATCTCACCACCAATCTATACTTATCTATGGCAACCTTGTGTGGTGGCAAGCCCCCAAGAAACCCAAAAACCTAAGAGTCATCACGAAAGTACAAAGGCTAGCGTAGATTGTTATTACCATTGCAATGAGAATGACACCTAAGGAAGGATTTGAGGTCATTCCCAACCTACTCCCGCTAGATCTTTTTATACAAGAATCGGCAGCCACAAGCGCCCGAAGGATAAGTCATTTGGACAGCTGGATGCAGAACTAATGGCCACACTAAAATCCTTCCGAAGTACGTAGGTAATGTAACAACAGCAGACTAGACGGCACCCTATTTTGTGAGAGGAATGGAAAAACAGAGAAATACCAAACCCAAATGTTACAGAAAGATGAGTCCAAAATGAACATTTGTGTAGGAGCAGATATATTTTCTGATGCGGTAAATATCTCATTAAGTAAATCAGTCAGGCTCCCCAACTACAGTAGCGTTTTCCAAGCAGAGGTGCTAGCAGTGACAATAGCTCACTATGAGACTGCGATGAAGGCAATCCCATGTGAGGATATTACCTTTTTCATCGACAGCCAAGCACCGATAAAAGCTTTGTCTGCTATGGAAATAAAATCGAAGCTTGTGAAGAGCTCTCGATGAAAGGACTGATAAGTTGGCTAGGAAGGACCAGGCACTCGACCTGCAATCAACCGACCGCAGAATGAACATCCCGCTTTGCACACTTAGGCACTAAAGCTCTAATGAAAGCAAATAATAGATGGGGCTCTCTTAGAACATGTGCTACAATAAGAATAATGTAGCTTCTATCCAATAAAGGATGAACCGACAGACTAATACAAAAAGAAAAGAAATACCTATTTATACTGTCACTGGGGCACAACACTCTGCTGTACCACATAAGGAAACTACGATTGACCAATAAACATCTTTATAGAGGCTACTGTGACACTGAAGTCCAAAAAGATACTACCCACTTCCTGTGCCATTTTCGAAGAAACAAATTCCTGGTAGGATACTTCTTCCAGGACATTGAAGAACTGTCCGGCAAAAAGCATCCCCTAGACGTTTTGAAGCAACCAACGCAGTTGAAATTCCACTGAGAAATCTCATTTATAAGGTGCATTCAGGTTCAGAAAGGATCTTCTGAAACTTTCTTCCAAACACTAACTAGAACTAGTTGAAAGGCTCCTTAACCTGAAAATTCGAAAGTATATTATTCAAGAAAATTATATTCTGTATCTCAGTCTAATCTACGAGAACTGAGTCATCATTACTAATGAAATTTTCAATCAATATACCCTTCTCGGAATCCATTCATTGCATTTCCCAAATATAGTTGCACACTGCTGTGATTGATTGAACGACTTCAACAGCGGGGGAAGCTAATAAAAACTTGGACGTGGTTGTTGCCATCGAGCGTCGTCGTCGTTGGCGATGATTATTTTTCACGAAATGTCATAAAACTGCCACAACGCCAAAGCAATTCATCTCAAGCATGTCCCATGTGGGTGGGGACAACGATCAAGGGGTTTAGTGGAAGTTGTTTTCGGGACGAGAATTAAATAATTTTTTTTTTTTGTTTTTTGTATTAACAACAACCAAATAAATAAAAACCACATGTCATAATCGAGCGTTGTAAGGCGACAACAACGGTGGTGGTAGTGGTGGTGGTGGTGGTGGCGTCAATGTTGTTCTGTTGCCGACTACTACGACGACTAGGTATGTGACGACCAGACCTAGAGTGCGGTTTCGTTCGCCGTCAATAATCTTTCGAATGAAATTAATTACCCGCAGGTGAATGCTGTTCGCTGTTGCACACAAATTTACAACACACTGGCAAGGCGAAATGTCAACCTGACAGACGACTTATAGACAACGACACCAAGCGAGAGAGACACTCTGTACTTTTGCTAAATGATTGAGTCATTTTTCTCATGAGGCAACACTGTCATATTGATGGGGTGGCGGTGCAGTGCCGACGACTGTAGTTTGGCGGCAAATTGGCGGACTGCAAATTTTTCTTGCCGCTTTGCATCGTGCCCGATCAGGCTCTGCCTCTAGCACGAGAGTATCTAATGAATTTTTTTTTTTTTTTTGTTCGCATGGAGGAGGATGTGGAAGTTGACGTTTGCAATCAATGTTGGAGAATTCAAATTCATAAATAAGAAAAATTGTGATTGACGATGTCATTGGAAATATACTGTGTGAAGAAAATTAATTTAGATTATGATTTGTGAGCGATAAAATGAAAATAAAAAGGAATTTGCATGAGCATGAGCGCGAGTTGTGAGATCGAGTTGTGAGATCACTCTGGCAAGGGAGATGTGTGGCGCTGACAGGCGAATCGTAGAGGCCCATAAATCGTCATCTTGCTCAGGGTTATTCATTAAAATATGATCGCTGGGAGAATAGGTTTCATTCGTAGAATTGAGAATTCAATCGAAATCATGAAAGATAGCAGCCACTACCCTATGTACCAGAGTTGTAAGGGAGATTCAGATGTCTCAACAGAACAGAAGAGGGTCAAATTTTTCAACCAAGCCGACGAGACTCAATACTCAACATCGTCTAATGATTTACATAACGAAAACTGCATTTTTTGTTCAAGGTTTTAAAACAGATACGTTCGTACATATAAATGAATTCACTGACTTCAACTTACATCAAGTGAATTCAATTGGCTTCCAAAATGATTTCAATTCAAGCGATTTCTTAAAATTGAATGCAATAATTACTGACTTCAAAAGAATGGTGAATTAAAGTTTTTTTAAATCGCAGTCTTTTTTTTAACTTGATTGCTCCAATTAAAAATTTTAATTCTTTTTTATGAATTCTGCGATTGCATTTCCAAAAGAATGCTTACTTTCACAACTCTGCAATCCAACCAATTGAAGGCGTTTTCATTAAAAACTGATTTTGATGAAATTTTGCATGTAACATCCTCAAACGTTAAGTTATCATAGTAACTTAATAAAAAATGAATGTTTTGAATGTTTTTTTTCCGCCTTGTTGAAGGTTGTTAAGGTCTTATTCCTGATACAACCATTTCTAGAGAAGCCATCTCAGTTTCTTTCACATCTTTTTTAGGGCGTGTGGTACTTACTTCTTCCAATGATTTACTAGCCTTCGTAAGGATACATAGTATATAGTAGAGAAACTTGTAAAGGCACATCCATGACGACAGTCGAACAAGTTCGAACAGTCTCAGTAGAGCAGTTTAAACTTTGTCCAGTTTCTTCCTGATTGTAATTGTACTAGTCCGTGTTGCTGTAGTTCCAACTAAAATAGATGGTAAAGCATTAAAAAATATTTTGACATTCCCAGAGTTAGAAATTTCATCACACATTCACAGGATATATTCAACGACACATGCGTATCCAACAAAAAATAAAAAAAAGTTAACATAACGCATTCCAATTCAATTAACATCAACTGATTAACGAACAAAACTGTTTGACATTCATTTATTGAATTTTATAGACAGACTGTCCGTCGAGATGATAATTCCGATTGATAATTACCCGCACCAAAGCGCCTGGGCACACCCGGCGTACTTTCGATAAAACAAAAAAAAAAATAAAACATTTAATGACAAAACTCCATTTACTACTCTTCTGGCATGGGGATGAGGCTTGGGGATGGATTTGGGAGTTTGAGGCCATGTGACAATTTTTTTAATTTAATTTTTTTGTAATATTCTTGCCCCCGCTTGTTCTACATTGTGCTGTCATCCCATACGTGGGGAAGTAAGCACTCTGATTCTCATCGCGCGCCAAAAATGTCATCTGTCGTCCAAGCTAACTTGAGCACAAACGATTTCTGATTTCCCCATGGGGTGAGTGAGTGAGACATATTTATGCCCCACGAAGGACCAATACTTAAGGCCACAAAAAAAAAAAACGTACATACATATGTAAGTATGTCCAAAATGAAGCTGAGTGCACAAGAGTGATGAAAAAAAAAAAAAAAGAACAACGACGAAAAATTATGATAATAAGACACCCACCCGCCGATTACAGAGTGCGCGGGCAATAAATTAGAGAGGGTGGATGAAGGATGAGAAATAAAACAGTCTAGGGCGAATACAACGACGACGGCAACGACAGCGATGCGAACTGGTACGAAAAAAAAAACTGTTTAATAGGAGTAATTAAATTTTCTAACAAACATGACGAGATAATGGACTGGAGCCATTAGACTGACCCGTCGACGAAAGGGCGAGAAAATGAGAGGGCTGGCTCTATGGTGGGTGAAAAGTCCACGTCACACAGGATACGAAAACAGCAAGAGGTCTGGGAGAAAAATGCAGCTCCAATGGGTGATGGTTGTTGTTTTTTTTTTTTTTTTTTAATGTGTTCATGGATAAGCGTCAGATTGCGACGACGAGCAAATGATCTGACATTAGGAGTGGGTGTTGCTCATTTTAGACTTTTTACTGTTGAACTTGAATGAATACTAATCTTGTGTAGAAATCTTCTTCTGATTTTTTTCCTTTTTTCAATGACTTATCAGACTTATTGGTTATAAATGTACATGTACGACAATATCTTTATTGGAAGTTCAGGTTTCACACTGTCCTGAGCTCCCCAAGCTTCAGCAAGGACATACTTAGATAGCAGTTTAGGTGCAAAGATGAGGGGTTGCTGGGCTTAAAATCGTTCGGTGAAGAATGAGAAACTTTTTCAGATTTTTTATCAGTACCGATAGAAGACAAGGAGATGGTAAATTAAAGCCTTGTTTTAACTTACATAGTACCATCGAGTTCAGGTACAATTCTGCTGGCAGTAACGCTTGTACAAAAAAGGAATTGGAGTTAATATGGTTAGGTTAGGGTGTATGATGGAAAAACTCATCACGTCCACTCGGATACCTGAAGATCCATTGTGAATCACCTTTTAAAAAATTAACAGAATGAGATCTAGAAATAAAAATTAACCGAAACCTATCGCGTTACTGGCTGATTTGGGAACCAGTTGATGCCCCTGATAAAGAGGAGGAGATCTGATATCTGGTAGCTTGCTAACTATGTGGTGCAGGAACTTGGAGTGTAGTGGCAAAGTAGATGTTGGATTGACTTCACATTTTCGTCGTCTCCGCAGCTTCTGTAGAGAGACATCGGACTCTAGCCTCCATTTACGGAGCATGATTCCTATGGCACTGGGTCCTGTGATTATACCAATTAAGATACGGATAGAGGATTGATTTAGTGCCGAACGGCTCTTTGTTTTCTTTTTCTCTATTTTTGCCCATAACATCCAAGAGGTAGCACAGTCCTCCCTAGATAACCAGGACGAGTTGGCTTCTTTCTCGATTATGCCGTGGTGGCAGTATGGGTGTGTTTGCTCCACTGACGTTTTTCCGACCCAATTCTTGCCAGAACATCCGCCTTCTCCTTACCTTAATATGTATTGATATGTTCGGGAACTCAGCAGAATTTGACCAAATGGTGTCCAATCATGGTCAGTGCATCGCGGCATTTTCTATCTACCTCTGATTTGTTTGTATTAGATTTAATCGATTTTAGTTGCTTGACTGTCAACGAAGATGATTATATCCAACGAGAGAAGATGACTGTCTTCTGTGAATCTAGCAGTTTCTTCAGCAGCCAGGATTTCAACTTGGAATGCACTACACGCTTGTGGTAATTTAAAAGATTCCTGTTTTTGAAGTGATTTCCAGTAAAATCCTGTTCCCTTATCTATCTCCATTTTTGAGCCATCCGTGTATACTGTGATCCCTAGATCGCTGTCTGTGACTTTCGGATTCCCACTCTGTTCGGCTTGGGAAAAGGATTGGAATATCAAAGTTTAAGTCGTTGCTTGTAGGGGACTATATAACCCGATGTGGCTGTGAAGCATTCGGAATTATATTTTCTGCCCATTGTCTTTATTGAGTTTAGTATTACCGCATGTCCATAGGTGATCTCTTTCCACAGGTTGAATTCTCTCAATCTGTGAACCCCTTTCGTAGCTGAATCTTTGATGAACAATTCCAAGGGAAGGATATGAAGAATCATATCCAAAGATACTTGCGACGCGCTTCTCACAACTCTCGTGGTGCAGAGTGCTGTGAGTGCTGCTGTCCTTTGGCCCGTTGCTGTCCACCATATTAAGGACCCATGGGAGACGATGGGTCTGATTGCTTTGTACATCCAGTGAATGATGATTCATTCGGTTATTTGACCTTTCTTCAACATTTCGTTTCCAGGATAACTTGAGGTCCAGAATGACACCGAGATATTTCGCCTCAGGTGAGAGATCTATTCTATTGTGGTGTCATCTAGGTCTGGTAATGTAAAGTCGGGTATCTTTCTTCTCCTAGTGAACAGAACAAGCTCAGTTTTCTGAGGATTAACCCCCAAAACGTTCTGTTTTGCCCACACAGAGAGCTCTTTGAGGGAAGAATCCATTAGTTCACTGATTGTTGGCAACAATTTACCTTTAAGCAGTATTACTACAATATAGCTACAATTTGGATTCTCTTCTCTGTGAAGATTCTTAGGATTTTGTTGACGGTGAGGAGCTAAAGCAGTAGAGAGAGGACTCCTCTTTATGGCGTGCCTCTTGTTGTCATTTTCCTTACAGAACTAGGCCCAATAGCTGAGTTGATCCTGTAGCCTGGCATGTTTTCAACCCAGTTTATGACGGGCCTTTTTACTGTCAAGCTTTCACTATTCAGTTAATATAGTTAGGTAGGTAGGTAACTTTCAATCAAATTGAAAGTGACTTTAATACCAAATTCTCATCACTTGAAAAAGAATTTAATGAGAGATTCAGTTCCATTAATCACTCAGTATTTACATGCAAAAGTGATGTAGAAAATGCAGTAAGTCACTGTACGAATTTAGACACTCTTCAGGATGAGCTTTCGATAATTAAAACACAAATGATTGAAAATGACAACTTTCAACTGAAACTTCAAATCGATGAACTGGCCCGGAAGAACATTGCAGGGGACGTAGTACTTCACGGAATACCAATCACCACAAACGAAAATCTTGCCGATATTTTTAAAAAATTTTGTGCAAAAATCAACTTGCCGACGTTAACACCGATCAATATTCTTCGCACTCAACCAGTGAACAATTCTCCTGATAGCGCAATTATAGTGAAACTGCAGCACGCCCAAAACAAAACAAACTTGCTAAGAAAAGTCACGGAGTATTATAAAACAAACTCCAAATCCGTTACATTGAGTGACCTTGGCTTTACTAGCAGCAAATTTGTGCGTGTTTACGAAAGTCTTACAAAGCATAACCATGCACTTTTTCGGAAGGCCAATGAACTCCGTCGCAATAAACGGTTGCACTCAGTGTTTACGAGAAGCGGCAGGGTTTTCATCAAAGAGACGGCGGATACAAAACCGATTTGCATTGTTAGTATGACTTCGTTGGATGCTCTATGTACGGGAGTACCTGACCTAACTCAACCGACCCAGCTGTTGTGATGATCATGTTGCTGCTGTTTTTATGTTTTATTTTATTGGTGCATAGTAGAATCATTGCTTAGGTTCTTATTACATGTTTTTATTTTATCTTTTTGAATTTACTTGCATTGTTATATCCATTTATATTGAATTCGGTGAGTTTTACCTTCTGTATTATTTGTACATATTATAAATTATCACTTTTTACTTTGAATTTTTTATTTAAGAAGCGCCTTATGAATTCTTGCGTAGTGTTACTTCTCACTTAATTATTGAATATGATGCACACTATTATTCTTAAAGCTCAACTAATTTCTGTTTTTCATAATGCTTTTATTATTGTTTCCTTTTACATACAAATATCTTCTTCTTGGTGGGTAGTGATTGCAGTAATTAATTCTTATGGTTTTTGGTTTAGATCCTGACATTGTTAGGAGCGTTCTCAACGTGTTGTGTGGTAAATTCAATGGACTTTGTGTTTGTCATCTTAATGCTGGTAGTATCCGTTCTAAATACACTGTGCTGTATCAAATGCTAAGTACCTCTAAGCTTGATGTAATAATGGTGTCTGAATCTTGGCTTAATAGTAGTGTTATGTCCAAACTTGTAAGTTTTCCTGGTTTTAAACTGTTTAGGAATGATCGCGTTAATCGAGTTGGAGGTGGCGTTTGTATGTACATTCGGGAGCATATCTCTGCCAAGGTTATGTTTTGTTCTAATCAGTCAACTATTGAGTTTCTCTGCGTTGAGCTTAAGAACTCTGATGAAAAATGTTTACTAGTCGTTGTATACAGCCCCCCATCTCATTTTAAAGAGGAAAATTTAACTGAATTTGAAGATGCGTTAGTATTGCTGAGTCCTAAATACGACAATATTCTCATTGGAGGTGATTTTAATGTTAATATGTTAGTGAATAACAGTACCTCGCGGCTTTTATCTCACCTTTGTGACAAATTGGGACTTTCTATGGTAAACAACCGCTGGCCGACTTGTTTCCAGTCGAACCTCAATCCATCTTTGATAGATTTGTTTTTAACTAGTTCTAAACGCAGAGTGCTAGGTAATGATCAAGTTCGTCCCACCTCAGAATTTATACATGATTTTTTATTTTGTGCTATTGATTTTCACGAAACTCATAATACGGAAATGTATAGTTACAGGTCATTTCGTAACTTAGATTACACAAACCTTCAGCGGGACTGTCTCAGTTTTAACTGGAACGAAATATATAGTACACCTGATGTTAATAAAAAAGTATTACATTTTAACTCTATTGTAAACAGGTTGTATGAGGTCTATGTTCCACTGATAACAAAGAGTACGCAACCCAAATGTTGTCCCTGGTTCAATCATCAGATTAAGCTACTTATTAGGGAGAGAGAGCGCTTCTATCGATCCTTTAAAAGAAACCCCTCTGAGTATAATAGAAGGCAATACACTGTGGCCCGAAATAGTGTCACGGCCCTCATTCGGTCTTCCAAAAGATCATACTTGCTACAGAAACTTGATCCTTCCCTAAGCTCGAAAGAGTTATGGAAAAATTTAAAAACTGCTGGAGTAACTATGGATAGAACTAGTTCTAAATGTGCGTTAGACCCACAAGTCATGAGCTCACATTTTGTTTCATGCTCAAACTCAAATACCTTTAGTGTTCCTTCTGCTGATTTGTCTGACTCTATATGTAGACAATCTTTTTCTTTTGAGTGTGTTGAGGCTAACGAGGTTTTGGGAGCTATTTGCTCTATTAAATCTAACGCTTCTGGCTCTGACGGTATTTCTCCGAAATTTTTAAAACTTATTCTGCCAATTGTGCTTAAGTATATGGTCCATATTTTTAATTTCTGTATTTTTAGCAGTCAGTTTCCTGAGCTGTGGAAAAGTGCTAAGGTAATTCCAGTACCAAAAAAACCAAATCCGTCTTGCCCCTCAGACTACAGGCCTATTAGCCTCTTATGTTTTATGGCGAAAGTGTTTGAAAAAATAGTAGCTAAGCAATTACAAAGATATCTGAGCCTGAGTAATTTGATTTCTAAATGGCAGTCTGGGTTTAGAAACAAGCATAGCTGTGAGTCTGCCGTGTTAAAAGTTACCACGGATCTACGTTTTGCTCTTGATTCTGACAAATTTGGTTTAATGGTGCTTTTAGACTTCACCAAGGCATTTGACAGTATAGATCACTCGATTTTACTTACTAAACTTAAGAATAAATTTAATTTTTCTACTACCGCGATTAAACTGATGGGAATGTATCTTACTAATAGAGTCCAAACGGTTGAAACTGAAAGTGGTACCTCGCTTCCCTCTTCGGTTAATTCCGGTGTTCCACAGGGGTCAGTTTTGGGTCCATTATTATTTTCCCTTTTCATTAATGACCTTCCAGATATAATTCTGCATTGTAAGGTACATTTGTACGCGGATGATGTCCTACTATATGTCTCACGGCCCATTAATTTTATGGATGACTGCCTGGCGGGTGTTAACGCAGACTTATCGAGGATTCTGTGTTGGGCATCTATTAATAAACTTCTACTTAACCCATCAAAAACAGTTGCGATGATTTGTTCCAGAGCCCCAATTAACCCTAATGATTTCCCCTGCGTTATTCTTGACGGCAAAATTATAACATACGCTAGTAAAGTAAAATATTTAGGGTTCAGTATTAACTCCTCTATGAGCTGTTGTGATGCCGTCTCTGGAACAATCAGAAAAATTTACTCTGGATTGCGTACCTTAAGATGTTCCTCACACCTACTGTTACCTAGTATGAAGAAACGTTTAGTTAAAAGTTTAATTTTACCTTTTTTTACCTACAATTGCAATGTATATCCATGCATGGACTATGATTGTAAGCGTAAATTGAACGTAGCATTTAATGATTGCATACGGTTCATATATAATCTACCAAGGTACGCCAGCGTCTCCCATCTTAAGGCTAGTCTTTTGGGAATTAGCCTGGACAAATATTATACTCTCAGAAACCTTCTGCAGTTACACAATATAATTCATAGTAAGTGCCCTGACTATTTGCTTGAGATGCTTCACTTTTCTCAGTCACGTCGAGGTATGCATTTAATTTATCCACGTTTCTTACACACTATTGCAGAGCGTTCCTTTTTTGTATCTGCAATTCGACAATGGAACTCTCTTCCAGTCGAACTGCAGACGATCGCATCACAACCTATTTTTCGGAGGAAGATATTTTTATTTTTATCATCATAGTTTTTTTTTTTTTTTTCTGTACTAAAAGTTATTACTGATTTGCAGACAATTTATTTTTATTCTATTTTTATTACTTAATTTTGTTTTATGCATCATTTTTTATATTTTTATATTTTTTGAATTTATATATGTAGATACTTAATCTTAAGATCTTAAATCTTGTAGTATCATGTTTTAAAGATTAATAAAGAAAGAAAAAGAAAAGGTAGGTAGGTAGGTAGGTGAAAGTGGTAGACCGCCCTATGATGTGGCCTAATTAGCACTTTAGTGTAATTTTATCACCACAACTCAGATTACTAAAAGGTTTTGAACTATCTGCATAAATTGTTATTTCATACCACTTCATGACCTCACCTCTTTCCCAGTTCACCCTGGATAGGAAGCCTATTATGAAGTCCTTATTCAAGTTCAGTTTGGGGATGGTGTATTCAGTCAGAGTCGTTGCTACATACCTAGGTAACAAATCCAGAATGTTGTTATGACCGTACGGTTTAGCATACCAACGCCTTGTTATGGTTACTTATAGAGTAAATCCTGCTGCAGCCAGATTGAACAAGGCACTGGCCAAAACAGGGGAATACAAACGTCTCTTAGAAAACCGGATGGCAGCTTCGCCAAAAATGCGAGACAGAAGGGACAACTTCTATTAGAAACTTATTTTCCTGGCAGTCTTCCGGGCACAGATAATAGGAGGTGGACCAACATATCAAGACCTCGGAAAAAGGACTGGAAAATAGCAACAGGAATCTTCTCCAGAGGGCGCTTAGAATGGGCATTTGACTCCTTTTCGGTTTTCAAGTCACAAGGGTGGATGGAATTACACTAATCCTATCACAAAAAGGCCTTGAAGTGAAAAGATTGAAGTGAGCCTTCCTGGATATTGAAGGAGCATTTGTTAATACATCGTGTGAAGCAATTATATGAGCTCCAGGTAGAAATAGAGTAAAAACACAGCATCCAAGTGGATGCATGAACTTCTGAGCATAAGACAACGGAGACTTGAACAACTGAGGCATTACATCGAAACAATTCGACTTAAAAAACTACCACTTCTGGCCTTTCCTAGAGGCAATATTATTAGAAGGCTCAACTTTCAAAAGAACTTTGCTACCAAGCTCAGCAACAAAATGAGTTGAAGCAATGTATCCATAATCTACAAACTGAGCAATCACACAACAAAGTGGTACACAGATGGGTCAATAACTGATGCACGAACTGGAGTAGGAGTATTCGAGCTCAAAATCAAATTCTCTGAATCCATGGGTAAAAGTCAAAGCATCTTCCAGATTGAAATCTATGCCAAAGATAGAAGTGTCCAACTCAATCTTGACAGAAACCACGCCAACTGTGATATAGTTATAATGTCAGATAGTCAAGTTGCTATAATGGCACTTGATTCCTTTATCATTAAGTCTAAACTTGTGTGGGAGTGATGGCAAAAATGTATTGGACTAGGTAGAAGTAGCAAGCTAATCCTCTGTTGGATACCTACCCATGTAGGAATAGATGGCCATGCAATGGCCAAATCTCTAGCAAGAAAGGGAACATCAGAAACATTCATAGGTCCTGAAACATTCTCCGGAATAGGGGATCATACCCTTAAAGAAGAACACAGGAAACAAGAGAGGGAAAACAGGGCAAGAACCAGGAATAACACTCAGGGCATGAGGCAAGTCAAGAAATTTCTAGGGCGAAAAAGACTTGAAACATGCATCAACATGAGTAAGAATAACCTTCGTATCCTAACAGGGCCATGTAAACTCAACGAGCACCTAAGGAAACTAGGTATATCTGAAGAAGGTCTCTGCAGATTCTGTCTTGTGGTGCACCGATCCACAATAGACTGAAATCCTTGGGCAAGTTATCAGATGAGAAAACACCGTCACTAGAGCCAACGCTCATCCTTTGAAACCGAATTAGGGAGAGTGCTTTAGGACAGATTTCTTCGCCAAGGCGTGGTGTAAGAGTACATGACTCTCAAAAATTATTGATAATGCGATGGGAACTCTAATGAGGGCTTAGGGACTGGGTAAAGTCTTGACTTTCTTTTATTTCCTTCCGTTTTTCTTAACGCGTGCTGTCCATGCCATTCATTACTTTCTGGAGATTCATAATAAAGCTCGTCGATATCAGCACTCCAGTTAGGGATGCGTTCTTTTTTTGGATCCTGTATGCGAATGGATATAGTTGGTAGAGAATGTAGTGGGTAATAGAAACTTCTACATATAGGGCAGAATGTTGGCATATGCTAAGTTCCCTTATGGAACAGAAGCTATTGGATATTGGGTTATATTATGGGCACGGGGTTAAATAGCAGATGGAACTGCTGTTTGTGTTTGGGTTTCTTGGAGGAGTACCACGTTGGTGTCGGTCTAAAACAAATGCTTATATTCCCCCCTGCTTACACCTATAATATTTAGTAGAGAGCTATGAGCTACGCTGGGAAACCTGTGAATCTGTGATATATGTAAGTAGGTATTTAAAGTCGCAGTCAATGTGCGTTGAATAGTTACCAAAGAACAGCATGGTCCAGTCCAGAGAGTCCATACAGAGTAGAAAATAAGCTTAAAAAAAAAAAAAAAACAAGAATTAAGGGTTAAATATAGGGTTAAAGAATTTCTTTGGGTTCTATTGTGGATAAGTAAATTGTCACGTCCTATGTAGGTCAATCGATACGGTGTGTAGCTAAACGTAGGCCAGGAAAAATGACGTCGACCATTGAATATCTTTCAAAACCCAAATCAAGTTTGACTTTAGTTAACGATCCAACTTGTTATGCAAAGATCAAATTCTACTGCATCAGCTATTAAGGGTATCACCTGCGTTGATGCCGACTTGAAAACTGTTGCCTCTCAAAACTGGTAGCATAATTATCAAAAACATTGATTTGCAACGCGCAAATGTTTTGCATTGAATCAAAACAAAATTGTCTAACAGCGAAAATATTTGATAGTTGACATGGACATAAATTTCTATCTCAGCTACACCAGCAAGGAGAGGCTTTTTAATCATTTATTCAGTTTCTGGCGGGTGACAAATTTATGAAGCCTATGTAATGTCTGAACATGGCGCATTCGTGTCAAACTTGAAATTGATGCTGGATTCGGTTGCAACGAGAAATAAGCAAACACACACTGGGTTACAGATACATCTCATCTACTCGATGTAGTGAGAGATTGGTCAAGGAAAACTGTCTCTATGTTGAGAATTTGTTGTCTCTTCTCACAAAACGTTCGACGACGACGGCGACGGCGGCAAGGCATGGCCTCTGTTTTAGCCATCTACTGCATCAACATCACACACAGCGTCAAGATCGCACAGCGATCAGTTGCAGCAGCAGCTAGCCAGTGTATACCACAATTTGAGCCTCCTCAACTGCATTTATGTGTGGTTAAATTATCTACAGATGCCCGGGTTGTTCAGTAGGCAACATGCAATGCTCGATGTACGCTTAGATAGTTTTGCATCTGATTTTTTTTTCTCAACTTTTTTTCATTTCAAGTATTTTTAATTGAAATTAGCAAATAACCGTCAATTTATGATCACAGTTAGAGATTAGTAATATGCGCAGAAATTCCAATTAAATTGATGATTAAATTTTCTAAATGATTTTCTCTTGTTGGGGATTTTTTTTTTTCCTCACCAGACAGCTGGATTGTGGATGTATCTATAGGGGGGTTCCCGGTGCAATTGGGCATATTCATTTGTCAGCATGTTGTTTAGTTGTACTTCAGGCGAGTGGAATAAATATTTGAAATTTATTCAATCAATTAAGTTGCATTATTACTCGTGAATGGTAGATATTTGTCAAGTGGGTTTGGTGGGAGATGTTGCTGGAGGTATTGTGGAAAATGGTAATATCTTAGCAATTAAGAAAAATTTTCTGCACTTAGGTGAAGATGCGACTGAAGTTGAGTGCTTGCTTTGGTGGGGATTGAGGAATTTGAAAAATTGATTCTTTTGACACCACTGCTATTAGCAAATGCATTTAGGCATGTAGGCAGTCAGAGGAGGACGATATATGCTTGAATATCTTCATATACATAATCTGTGTAAACAGATAAATGTGAATTTACAGTGAAACGATAAACATCATTAATTGCAAGGCTTGAATTGGGATGAAAATCATGAACCTAAACAGAACGTTATAAAGTCGGTTTTCTAAATAGGATTCAATCCACTTAATAAACCTTGGCTGAAAGTAAAGAGTCTTTAATTTAATAAGAATAACTTTGTGCGAGATTTTGTCGAAGGCTTTGCTGAAATTGAAATCAGTAGCGATCACATCGACTTCATTTCCACATTCTAGTGCACACAGAGTACTCGACACGAATTCATTTAAGATGGTCGTTGTGGATCTACCTTTTAGAAACCCATGTTAGTTTTGGGAGAAAATACATAGATTTGCAGTGGAAAAACATTAAGTCGTAAAAAATGCTCTCAAAGAGTTTAGGTATGCAGGAGAGCTTAGCAATGGGACGATAATTAGAGATTTAATTTTTACGAGCTTTTTTTGTGAAAAGGAGTTATGTAAGAGTTCTTCCAGGTTATAGGGAAAACTGAAGGAGAGCTGTGAGGGATTGAACAATGTAATTTGCACATTTTTTAAAAGACTGGTGGGCAAACCATCAGAGCCATAGGAGTATTCATCATTAAGGTTACTTATTTTCGCTTTCACTTGTCCCAGCGTTATATCCAGTGACTTTAACGTAGTTTGTGAAGAGTTGTTTAAATAAGAACAATAGTGTTGATCAGACTCTTGGACGTAATTAGCGAAAGACAGGGTGAAGAAATTGGCAAGTAGATTTGCAATCGTTTGAGGATCATTCAAAGAAGTTTGAGAGTAGATGGGTAGTTATCCAATTATCTTTTGGTATTCCACTTCTCCGAATTCTGTGAATCTATTTATCGTAAATATCTAGACTGCCTACCTCTATAATTCTCAAAAACTGTGCAACTTATTTAACCGTTACTACTCTCTTTCAAATCTTTATATCACAGAGAGTTTTCCATAAGCTCTGGAAGACTCTTTTAATCCCCTTTCATAAAAAAGGTCCTGAGAACGAAATCTCCAACTACCGACCAAACGGAATTCGTATCTAACACTCTGTGGGCCTTAGAGGTTGGTAAAGAAGACGACGTTATTGCCATTGCTCGATATCCGACCTATTTATAGCCACATCCGGAGTGCCTCAAGGTAGCCATCTTGGCCCTCTGATCTTCATTTTGTCTATTAATGACGTTGACTACATCATCGAAAACTCTTATTTATCCATCTACGCTGATAATATGAAAATCTTCAGGGACATTTCCTCCTCCGCTGACTCTCGCCTACTTCAAGCTGATTTGAAGAATTTTTGAATCTGGTGCCAAAAAAATTTCCTTGAGCTCAATGTCAACAAATGCCAAGCCTTTGGTTTTGTGAAACGCTGGTCTAAGCGAAATCTCCCTTTTTTACATTTGTTAGATCAATCCTTGCATATGCTAGCCTATCACGATACGCATTCCCTCCGGATTGAAGCTGTTCAACGCATATTCATCCGATTCACTCTACCCGATCTTCGCCGCCGACATCCTCTTTGTACATCAGCTACTAGCAGGAAACATCGATAGCCCCGCTCTGCTACAAACGATACCCTCAACACCAATTCTTAAAATCTACGTCTTGACCCCTCTTCCGCTTTAAAAATAGGAACTCTAGTACAAACAAATTCGAAATATACTGTGTATAATTTTTTAAAGAGTCTAGTATCAAGACGAGAGTGTGTAGCCAAGAGGACTCTGCCAACCAAGTCATCCTCTTTATTCTTACCGTAGTGGATTAGGAACGATAGAAGTTTTTCAAATTCAAACCAGTGCTTTGGAGGTGTCACATACGCTTCGAAATTACTTGAGAAGCGAATGAGGAAATATCGTTAGCAACATCAGCAGAAGTAATGTCGGGATTCTCATGGAAGCGAACAAAAATTTGTCGCAGGTCATTCGGATTAGTGGGAAGACCTTCCTGGTGAATTGAGACCATGACATTTGTTCTGGCAATGCCGTCAATACAGATGGAGTCAGACATTCTAGTAGATTCTACGGTCTCTTAAATGAAAAAGGACACAACGGCTATCATCACTCGAATCGGAAAGGTGCTTAGTAAGTTTTGCCGTAGGACGATACATAGGGTCCAAAAATGAGGATGATAAGGCGGGGGAAGGAGTTGGAGCAATAGAGGAAGCATTATTAAGGACAGGGGTGTCGGTGATAATAGAGAGGGTTTAGAGTATGATATCGGAAAAAGTTAGAGAAATTGCTTTGGATTGTTGGAGGGCAGGATTCGGGTCTAAGACTTAAAGATACATGGTTTGATTTTGGTTGTGTGGAAGGATTGCTGGTGGGGTTAGGTGATACGGTTGCTTTTAGCGATTGAAAGGAAACAGTGTTGGTGTTTGGGGTTAATTTAATCTCTTTTCAAAATCTAAACTTTTCCAAATTTTTACTACTTAATTAATAGAGCTTGAAATTCTCTATAATTAACCTGAACAACATATATGGCCACTTTTTCAGGGTGTTTTTAGATTTTTTTTAATCTCCCAGATAGCTTCCTGTTCAATGTTATCAATTCCATCAAAAATGCAGACTCCCACGACCATTTTATTAGGCGCTTATTAGGTGCTTATAAGACTGTAAACTTATAGCATTAAGGTGCTGCTAGTACGTACGACCCAGTCGTGCACTTTATATCCTTTTGTTATTGCTAGATATATTTCACGGACTGTATGAATTAAAGCATGTTTTAAATGTGAAGGAGATTTTTAATTTAGCATATAATTCTAAGTGAATGATATAATAATTTAACCAATTCCCCATTCTTCAAAAACTTTTTTTTTCAAAAACAAAAAACCAACACATCCCAACACCCAAACCATCAATATTAGAAAACTGAAAAGAAACAACCTGACTACTTATAAACGTCTCGTCTGGATGATGAGATTTATAACCATCAGGCTTCATATGTGTCCCCTTGTCAACCATTCCCAATGCGATAATAAAACATACGTCACACAATCGCAGTCCAAACAGACCGAATCTCTAAACACATGGTATACGTTCTACCTATGGCTACCGAATGTTGTGTATCTTGGAATTTCCCTCTTTTCATTCGCAGTCGAAAGAAAAAAAAAAACAAAATTATTTATTGGATACATCTGTTCTGTAAAATAAAAACTGAACTCAAAAAGAAAATCCTTTTCCTGCTAGCCTCCTCTTTCGAGATAGCTTTATGGGTTCAATCAAATCAAAATATTTTCTTGGCATTATGTATGTATACGAGTACATATCTGAGAGTATACCTTTAAAACATCATTATCCTCGTCATTAGCTGCCGTTTTTTGAGAATCGTAGCAGGGTTGTGTTCTTGACAGTGGAGATAAAAAGTTTTGATTCATGGAGGATTTTATTTTGTTGGTACTTATCATGTCTTAAAACACTATTCAATCCTTCGAGTAGTGGTAAGCTCTTGTACCAATGCGTATCACAAAATGCTTGTAGGTTGTAATACCCAGTTTAACATGCAGAGACAGTTTTGTAGTAGACAAGGACTTGTGAAGTTACTGCGGTAAGGCAGCAAACACGAGTACAACGTTTTACCGAGATAGGCTGTCACCTCCGCTGCATCTCTCAGTATAAATATGGGCCTAGCTTTAGTAAAAGTTCCGATATATATGGAAAGTTAACTTAGTCTACATAGGTTTTTCGCGCTTATTCTTTCCGAGTCTAAATCTGGTTCCAGGATAGTAAAGACCTCTTGACTGATCAGAAAATGCGCTGGAGTTAATGCTTCGAAGTCATCGGGGTCTTCTGAAAGGGGACTCAAAAGTCTTGAGTTAAGGCACGCTTCGATTTGTGCAAGAATACCCCTATAGAATCTGGCTCTTCGTCTTAATCTCGATAGGTCCGGCATAGTTGACTCCTGTATGCGTGATGGGTTTCGCTATTCTCACCACTTCCGAAGATGAAAACCAGCTCCGGATAGAATCTCCTTGATTTCAGCCATTTTCTCTTTCGCTTCTTGAATTGTCTCAGCTCCGGAAATCAGGTCAGCGACATACATTTCGTTTCGGATCATCTATAGTGTGCGTTTCGCCAGGTATGGGGACGGTGCTGTACCAAATGTCACTGTTTTGAGGCAATGTGTCCTTAAGATGTCGGTCGGTTGTTTGCGCCATAAAATTAGTTAATACCTGGCATCACTCTCTGGTACTCGGATTTGTTGGTACATCTTCTCTATGTCCCCGGTAAAGGCGTACCGATAGAGCCTCCATCTGACAACGATATCCGTGATGTTCTGCTGAAGTGCCGGACCATCAGTTGGTCATTCAAAGATATGCCATCAGTTGTCTTAAAAGAGGCATCAAATATAACTCGGAGCTTGGTAGTCGAGCTTCCCTCCTTCAGAACTGCGTGATGTGGCACATAATAATGATGTCGGTCCATGATATGATCTTCTTTTACTTATTCCATATGACCAAGCTAGAAATCGCCCAGGACAATAACAAACTCGCATCTAAATAGGCGCTGTTTCATTTATCAGTAGCAATCGCCATAGTAGACATCGCAGTTTTCTATCCTTCTTTTGTCCGGCTCATTCCATCGCAGTTTTTGAATGGGGGTAATGTCTGCTTTATAGCACTCCAGGGACTCTACTAATTGTTCGACTCCACGTGGTCTGTTAAGGGACCTAAAATTCCATGTACAAATCCGAAAGTCGTTGTCCTTATCACGTTTGCTGGGGTCTTTAACCGTTGAATCATCCTTATCTGAAGCGGTTGCTGTTTTCGGAACTTCCCTTCCCTTTCTGTGGTAGGGAAGTAACCCCTACGCACAACCCCCAACTTGGAGGACCAATTTCCTTTTATATCCCTAGAATGAGGGGACGGGTTTTCTGAAATCAGTAACCCGCTTTGAGGATAAGAGGATAAGGGTTCACTCGCCACCAACTTTTTCCAAAACCCTGACTAAGTATTGGAGATCCATATAGATCTGGAATTCAAATATGTCAAAGCAGCTCATATAGGTGTCACACTAATAGTTCGGCCTAACTGAAACTGGTGGATGCTACCGCCTGGAACAAGACAAGATGCCTGAATGAGAAGACTCTCCTCAACCCTTTTTCGTCTGCTGCCACCAATGGCCTTCCAAAGGGGTTGGTTACCCAATCTCCAGTCAAGATACTAGGCACCTACATACATATTGAAGTTCTTATTTATACTCTATAATAAAAGTGTTGCAAATTTTTTGCCCACCAGTGTATTTATCTTAAGGTTGGTCGCTCTTCGGATGGATGGATTGCCGCCAGCGTGTGTCGCAACAATTGTCGTTGTCATTAATTCGTCTTCGCAAAACCAAAGGCTGCACACATACGCACAACGAAAAATATTTTTCTGTCAAAATTTTATAAGCTAGGAGTATCTTTGTGTGAATCCAACGGATGGTAGCATCGTGCCAGCCGACCGTGGGACGAAGAAATCTAGAGCGTAACACGCCAAATGACTGATGTGTTCGTCACAAAATTATACTTATAATTAATTGTTGTGCATGCGGCGGTTTTTATAAATCTCTTTTATTTGTTCTTGAGCAAAAAAAAGATTATAATAAAAATTCTAATTTTCTGGTTAACTGTTTGATTTGTTTGATTTTTGAATCTATTTTCAGATTTAGCGACCTCATTAGTCTAATTCTAATAAAGCCGCCATCGTCTCAGTGAAGTGTTTTTATAGTGAGATGTAGTGTCATCGGTGTGTTCTTAAATGTGCCGATAATAGTATGGACTGTTGAGCAGCTACATTAGTCGTAAAGACTTACTGTTGAAAGGAATAAGGAAGAGTATGCGGTCTAAGCAGCAGCCAAGACCATCGTATCGGTGGACGAATACAAATGAAAATGGTGAGTCAAGTCCTACATATATGTATTGCATGAGTCTATGGATAGAATTGTAACGTGATTCAACATTCCTTTCAGTCCAAAGAACTTTATTAATCTTCTATTCCAGTAAATTGCATTAAAATGCAGAATAGATAGCCATCGAATGAACAAGAAAAGATAGTATACAACCCTACCTCGAACATTCCCTTTGAATTTTTAAAAAGAATTCCATCACACACTTCCGTTCGTTCGTCGTCGTTCGTCGTATTGACCAAAGTTCTTTCCGACCGAAAACCAACTCCAGACCAATTGATTGACACGTAACTATGGATTTGATGGACTCTACCTAACCACACATCTATCCATCTTACAAACTCTTAAGAAGATTCATTGCTTCTTCTTCGTTTTCTTTTTTATGGGCCAACCCATCATTTCGTCTTTTGCCTCCCACAGGCCACCCACCTGCTTTTGGGTTTTCTTGACAAGACTGCAATATAAAGTGAAATGCATTATCCCCTCATTGTCATGACTACGTTTTCGTATGCATTCCGAGTTGTGTGATGGTAGGATGGTCCACAAAAACCTTCTGAATCTAATAAATCCTCGGACGGAGACTCAGACTCTATGTTCTATGTATTAAAGCAGCAATTCGTCGCTGTGTTTCTTATGTCCTTAGCTCCAGCATTTACTGTTCCGGTTGTCCATCTTTGGTCGTCTCTGTCCACCACTACCCATTTATGTCTAACTGTCAGTCTGTCTAGGTTCACTGTCCATCTGTCTTTTGTCGTGTCACTTAGGAGACACTAAAAGTTTTTGAAAGAGAAACACGACACACACACATATATAAGATATTTAGGTGTGCGTAAGGCAGAAGAAGGATTCTTGCATTTCTTCTTCTACTTTGCATTCCTTAACATTGACTTTCTTAACTGGGTTTTCGGTATCATACACTTTCTAATAATCCTTTAGTACATCACCAGAATGCATCTACATATGAGAAGGAATGGTCACAGAGAGGTAGGGCTAGGATGTGTCCTCATGACATGACACTATTAAGCTACCTCCATGTTGCATGGTGATGCCTTAGAAAATTATTGCCATACATGTACTCTGACATTGGTTGCTATAGGTTGGTTTGGATGAAAATCGAAGAAAAGTGTAGTTGTGGGTGGTGGTGCTGGTGGAAAGGTTTTCTTCCAAAGTGGATTAGTGATGCGAAAATATAGGAAAGGAGGCTGAGGCTGGTTTTTAAGGTCTTCGAAGGGGCAGATGTGAGTTGAGAATGCGTTTTAGAGTTGCCAAAGTATGGATATAAAAGATACATTGAGTGGAGTTACCAGACGTACTATAGACTAGATATGGAATAGCATTTAGAGACAGAGGCTGGTATGTCCAAGAATCTCGGTGAAGTTTAAACAAACCTAAAAAGGACGTCCAAAACTCCCCTTCAAACTACCGACCCAAAGTCCTATCTTCAGTGCTCTCTAAGGTCAGGGAAAGCATTGTTAATTTCCATCTCATGAGATATTTTGAAAGAAACCATGTTGTAAATACCCGTCAGTACGGTTTCCGTCAAGAACGTTCTATAGGGAATGATGTGCCTAATTGAAAAATCTTACCAAAGCATGTACCATCACTGTGAATGCCAAGTAGTTGCCCTTAATATCTCTAGAGCTTTCGATAGACAAAACATTATCTTACGATGTCGATGCAATCGTCAGCTGAACTGCGAAAAACCGAGTTGAGTTCAATTCGTCAAAAACCTAGTGCTGCCTCCTGTCTCTGAAGGGAGATATCCCCCTAATATAGCCAAACAAAAAATAAATGGAGCTGGTATTGAGTACTCCAAACCCCAAACCTCCGTTGGTATCATGAGATTTCTGAAGCTGAAAAACGTGGCTCTAGGTGCCTTGGATTCTCCTAGAGGTGTAAACGTTTTTTCAGTCCTGTAAATTTGGCTTCTATCCAAAAAGCTTATATTCGTGCGAAACTCGAATCGAGCTCCCAACGCTCCCGCATTCCCAAGGTATTTTGAGGCACCTCTCTAAGTACTTAGGGTTTCACTATAATTCATCAGGTATTAAGTTTTAGAGCCTTATCCGGAACGAAAAGTTCGTATTAGAAGATCCAATCTAGGCCAATCGATGTACGAGAATAGGGTATTTAGTTGATAGGTATCTGGAACTTGTACAAACATGTCATTCTTTTATTGGACAGTGGCCCAAAAAATTCCTAGACGTGGACTACAATTGATGCAAAGGCTTGCAGGCCCTCATTAGGAAAATGAGGAACGAATTACATTGCATTCAAACGCAGTTTTAGAAGCTCATTCATGGCTCCAGTAACGCAGAGACAGAGAAGCTATTGCTTCATAGCCGGTCATAGCGCTCACAATGGTAAAATACTTTCATCAAAGAATGCCAGCATCATCCTTAGACTATACATGTAGATTGTACCCTGTGGGTATCCTTGATAGTTCTTAGAAACGTTCGAGTATTCGCTAATGTTTTCGATGACATTTGCATTTATACGGACGTGCAGTATGCGACTACCTCCTATAAGATAGAGAACCATTGAGGCATCGCAAAAGCAATTGGATCCAAATGATCCTTAGAACGGAATAACACTTTAAAGTTTCTGTTTATAAGTGTTTTATAACATTTTTGCTGTAAACGGTGAAGTACCTCAGGGTTCAATGACATCACCAACTCTATTTCTACTCAATGCTTATGACAGCCGAGAGTCGACTAATAATATTAAATGTATAGTTTTACCTGGGACAGCAATCCAATGCCGTCATTTTCGAACAACATGCTCATGAATGAAATGATGGTTTCAACGCAAGGTGTCTTCGAGTCGACACCTTCGAGAACAGGGGCCTATTTCATAAAACTACAAGTGTTGTACTTGTAAACTTGTAACTACAAGCACAAATAAAGTATGGAGTTGTATGTTTGTGTTCCATAAACATTTTTCAGCACTTGTAGCGCGGCAAATTCAAATTATAAGTGTAGCCATCAAAATGGTACAAGTCTACAAGTCTGTAACTACAAGTTAAAAATTATTTGCGAAGAACTACGAGTCTGCGGCTATACTGCACAGTTAAGCGATCACAGTACGTGATTTTATTGGTCTCTCATCTCTTGTAAGAAATTCACTTGTAGTTACAAGTCCGTCGCTAATAATTTTTTGCGCAAACACTTTTATGAAACAAAAAAGCTCGTCGCAGTTGTAAATTCACTTGTAGTTACAGGCCTGGCATACTTGTAGTTATTAGTGAATTGGCATTCTTTATGGAACAAAAATTTGCACATAATTTACAAGTTACAAGTGAATTCACAAATAATTATAAGTGTTGTAGTTTTATGAAATAGGCCCCAGGTCTACTGTCTCTAATGAAATGCAGCTCTTGGCGTCACAGGCAACTTTGACGTTACAAGGTAACAGCATAGTTGACATTAAGATTTTTGTGTAGAGTAGGTCGACAGTATGCATTGGCGCAGATCCTCTTATATAAAGTACAAGAGAGTGTGGAACTTAAGTACTTACATAGAACTTAGAACTTAAGTGGAGTTCAACCTCAGTAGAAAATTAAAAGAAGATTCCGTACTAAAACCCAGTCAATAATTGCTAAGAGATACTGCCAAGGAAGACTCATGCCTACAACATTTCGTAGTCCAACAATTTCGACTAAAAGTACCTTGGCAACCCTTTGCCAATCAAACTTAATTTTGTACGAAATTATCCAGCTTTGGCAGCAATTGCAATATCTTTATCTCCTGCCCGAGCATATGCTCTTCTCCGTCACTAGTAATAAGTTTTCCAGCAGATTGTCCACGTTCATCAGTCCAACAAAATGCGATACCAAGAAGCTTCGTCCTTCTTTCCATACGGCATACGTCTTTTCCTTTCCCTATAGCTACTCGTACATGTGTGTCTGAGATGGTTTTGCAAAGAGCTGCGTTTGCAATATCAGAAAAGTTCCCTTTTATTTCTTCGTCATTTAAACTGATGGTCTTCACCATCATCATCATCATCATCAACATGCATGTGAGCGCATATCTGGGGTTATATCCAAAACTTTGACTCTGAAAACGGATCAAAAAAGGGAAGAGTAACACGAACCATCTCCTTTCTGAGATGTTGATTTGTCTGCATGCCTTTACGTTCGAACAGGACAAGGAATCTCCTCATCAATCGTGAAACGGTTTGTAATGCACAGTACAGCAGCCGACCCATCTCTCTGACTTGGACATGTCAGTCTAGTCCAAGGGTTCCTTCGTCGTGTGTTTTGTACTTGGTTATTTAAACTGCATTTGTTGGGGGGATAGTCCTTCGATATTTGTCTTGTCTGCCAGTCAAACCAGAGAAAGGGTATATCCATCTTTTTGATGTTCCTTGGGTTGGCAGAGCATGTCATGTCCTGTTCGATTGAACTTTCTGGCCACACACACACCACTCACACACACACACACACATTCAAACACAGTCCGATGAACCATACCACCATCATCCTTCTCTCGACTTGGTTAAGGAATCAATTTCAGGAATTTTTGTTATCCTCTTCTCCAGCCCGTAGCCCCATTTTCTAGTTCACTTCCATTCTACACGGCACGTCATCTCTTGGTAATGAAGTAAAAGTTGACATAATTCAAATGCAGCCATAAGAGTGTCACCGGCCAGGGAATGTTTAATTAATTTTTCGAAATATTAATAAATAAATGATAGAAATCGGTGGCAGTGAGCAGAGAGTAGGCGGGCACGGTAGGGGATGCTCATGCAGTGGTACAAATGATGAAATGCCATTAATGTTAAGCCAAGCATCATATCGTTGGCTGGCTCTCCTCCAGCTCAATCCCAATGTCCATGTACATATATGTTGGTGGGGGGCAATACGTAGGAAAAATTATGGAAGCAATTACCCACTGCACATGGTATGCCTACCGCCTCTCTCATACGGAGCTACTATGGCGGTACTACGTGAATTATGAGTAAAAGTTATCGGCGGCGATTTTAATGGCAAAATAATGGACACAAATCAAATCAGTCATTAGCGAAATGTCAGGAGCAATTTTTTGTATTGAATATGTCATCAAATTAAGGAGGAGGCCAGCAGTTGGTGGACCGGACAGACCTCCCCGGTTCGGTCTGGTCCGGTCCTCAGGGGTGAACTGGGAATGTGGCGAAAGCACTGCCAACTATTCCAATTGGCGGTAGATAATTTTTTCTGATTTATTTGTCAGTTTTTTGCGCGTTTGTGCAATATATGCATCGGGAAATTGAAATGAGCAAATGTGTCAGAGATTATAATTATTTGCAGGTGACTGCATACGTGGATTTTTTAGACAAGCCACAAACGAGCTGTGGTCATCACAACATGTAAAGTTCTTCGGGGATAGTGCGGAATACTTTTGGACTATACTTTGCCATGCGAGCAAGAGTATTTTTAAGTGAAATAAACATCGATGTTCAAGGTCGCAACTCGCAATGATTTTGAAAATGTCTTAAGGCTAATACTAGGTAGTAGCACTACAAATACGACAGCGGACGAACTCTCTCGATGGAGTCAACGGTGGCTTCATAGGCTCAAACGGTAGCATAAGCACACTTTATCTGGGCTACTTCGAAATTTCCCAGATGGGATAGGAGGCAGGGCAACAATTTTCGGTGTAGACCCATGCCGAAGATGTGTCGTTCACTTTTTAGTCATTATACCAGATCGTTAGATCGTTCAGATCTTCAAAGAAGTATTGGCCTAAGGTTTTCCTTCTCAAGACCGATAAAGCAGCACAGGTGCACAGAAGATTTGTCATGGTTTCCTCTTCTTCCTCGTCTCTACAGTTTCTACAGAAATCGTTGAAGGGAGCAACAAGTCTTCTAGCATGTCTGCCTACCATCATCGCAAGGAGATGTAACTATCAGGAGAAGAGTCTGTAGAGGAACTACACAAGGAGGAGTCTTATCCCCTCTAATATGACTCCTTGTAGTGGATGAGATCTTGGTAATATTGAAGGAAAACGGCTTCAACGTGACGGCCTATGCCGACGACGTGGTTATCTTGGTCTCAGGGAAATTCCCTTCAGTCCTAAGCGAAAGACTCAGTCTCGCACTACAACTAGTGGAGAATTGGGTTAGCAGCAAAGGGCTAGGAGTAAAACCTTCAAAGATGGAGGTAGTTCTCTTCACTAGGAAGAAATCAATTGCTGCCTTCAGACCCCCAAGTATCAGTGGTACTGAAGTAAGTATCTCAGGTTCAGCCCGATACCTGGGTGTAATTCTAGATTCCAAACTAAATTGGAAGGATAACACTGCTGAACGCGTCAAAAAAGCTAGTGTAGCATTCTATTCCTTTCTATGCCTTTGCAAAAAGGCATTCAGTAACACTTGGGGTTTTAAGCCAGCTGTGGTGTACTGGGTATACATGGCGGTCGTAAGACCCATTCTTACATATGGTTCACTGGTATGGTGGACGGTACTGGAGAAGCAATACCAGCTTTCTAATCTCACCAAAATCTAGAGGGCAGCGTGAAGATAACACCAACCATGCTTAGTTTCATTCCGCTTGATATATACTGTGGCAGTCTGGGGGCTAAAAGCGCTGTAAGACTGAGGGAAGGCCAAATGTAGTCATCGAGTCTGCCTCAATTTATCAGCTGTTTGTCAGAAACTGATCACATGACCCCCACGTTAGCATTTGAAAGGAGATTCGCTATAAGAATTCCTGACAGAATGTACTGGAAGTGCCGAAGAACCATGAAGAAGAAAGAGCTGGCGTTCTATACCGACGGTTCTAAGATGGACGTTGGCACGGGAGCCGGAGTTTATTGTGAAGCCCTAGGAATAAAGCGTCTTTCAGGCCGAAGTCACAATGATCATACAGGCTGCTAAAATTATAAGTGTAATCAATATCGTTGGCAGAACGATTACTATGTATATAAACAGCCAGGCAGCCGTTAAGGCTCTGGACTCCGCTATAATCAGATCAAGGCTTGTGAAGATCTGCAAATCGCTCTTGAATGAGATATCTAGAGCTAATGCGGTGATCATCTGTTGGGTTCCAGGGCATATGGATATCGTAGGAAACGAAAGGGCTGACGAACTTGCTAGCAAAGGGTCAGCGCTGCACTTATCGCGGGCCCTCCCTTTTATATTAACCCCAATCAGTTCCTTACGGAAGAAAATAGAGGATGAAGTCATCGGTCGAGCAAATAATCGCTGGGTTCATCTGGAAACATGCACATGGGACGAAGAAGAAATTGAGTCAGTTCATCACCTGCTGTGCGACTGTCCTTCCCTATCCGTCAGAAGTATGAGGACTCTTGGCATTTACTTATTCTCGGATTTGGAGGACTTGGGTAACGAAGAGCTGACGGACCTCCCGAGATTCATATCATTATCTGGGTGGTTCCAATAGCGGACTGTGTAGGTTTCCAGAGTTAAATGATTGGGCTCAATGGACCCGAACTATGGTCTAAGTGAGCAGTGACACTGTCACAAGGCACCCATTTACCTAACCTAACTTAATCAGGTAGTTTCATTCCTTTTGAGAGCGCCTATTAGCTACGCTTTGTGCATCCATACATTTATCTAGGAATATGCCAAGTTTTGTCTTGAATGTGGTTTTTATTAGAAATTTGGAAATGTTCATCCCCTTCGTCATGTACACGCATACTTACTTACTTAACGGGCTCCCGACCCGTGAAGAGTCTCTGCCTGAGACACAGCAGCCTTCCACTCTCTTCGATCCCGGGCACGCTGCTTCCAGTTATCTAGACCAAGCGCTCTGGCATCCGCGATAGCTTGATCCTTAAAACGGAGGTTCGGTCTTCCTTGTCTTCTCGAACCTGGGGGCTGTGATTCGAAGATCCTCTTTGCTGGAGCATTATTGTCCATTCGCTCGATGTGGCCGAGCCAGTGTAGTCGACGTGTTTTGGCTTTTTGGACTACATCCACATCCTGGTACAGCTCATAGAGTTCGCGGTTATATCTTCTCCTCCATTCGCCCTCCTCGCATACGGGACCGAATATCCGACGAAGAATTTTTCTTTCGAAAGTGTTCAGTATTTGCTCTGCTTTCCTGCTTATCGTCCAGCACTCGGCTCCATACAGCAGAACTGGCAGGATCAAAGTTTTGTAGAGCATACATTTCGTCTTTCGAGTTAGGAGTTTTGACCCCATTTGTTTCGCCAAACCGAAGTAGCAGCGGTTTCCTAGGGTAAGTCTTCGTCGAATCTCCACTAAGTTGTCATTCGTGGAGTTGATATTTACTCCGAGGTAGGTAAACTCCTTAACCACTTCGAAGTTACTGTTGCCAACAGTGACGTTTTGTCCTAGGCGGTGGACAGATGCTTCTTTGTTTGTTGACAACATGTATTTGGTTTTGTCCTCATTCACTTCAAGGCCAACACGTTTCGCCTCTTCTTCAATTGCCGTAAAAGCCTCTAACACGGCGCGCTGGGAGCGACCGATGATGTCGATGTCGTCTGCGTATCCCAGCAACTGGACAGATTTGTTGAAGATAGTGCCTTCCGTGTTTACACCTGCCCTGCGCACTATCTGTTCCAGCACAAGATTGAAGAAGTCACATGATAGCGCATCCCCTTGCCGAAATCCGGTGCATGTTTGGAATAGTTCAGAGGAACTGTTGCCGAATTGCACGTTGCACCGCGTGTTATCCAGCGTCACGCGGCACAGCTGGATCAGTTTAGCCGGGATCCCGAATTCGGCCATTGCCTTGTAGAGCTCAAGACGATGAATGCTATCATATGCGGCTTTAAAGTCGATGAAGAGATGGTGAGTCTCGACTTGAAATTCGTTGGTCTTTTCCAGGATTTGCCTTAGTGTGAAAATTTGGTCGATCGTCGATCTGCCGGGCCGGAAGCCACACTGGTACGTGCCGATTAGTGTGCTGCAGAAAGGCTTCAGACGTTCACACAGTACGTTGGATAGGATCTTATATGCGACATTAAGCAGGGATATGCCTCGGTAGTTCTTACAAGACATAGGATCGCCTTTCTTGAAGATGGGGCATATAGAGCTGATAGTCCAGTCATCGGGCATGACTTCATCCACCCACACTTGGTTGATGACTTGGTGCATGCACCCCACCAAAGCATCACCACCATGTTTGAAAAGCTCTGCTGGTAGACCATCAGAGCCGGCGGCCTTGTTGTTCTTCAGCTTTTTGATAGCTGAGCCGACCTCTTCAAAACTAGGAGGGGGAATGGATTCTTCATTGACTGGATGCGGGTTCTCTTCTTGCCCTATCACTCTCTCTACCTGCCCATTAAGTAGCTGCTGGAAATGCTGCTTAAATACATCTACTATTCCCTGTGCTTCGGTGACTAGGTTTCCTTCACTGTTTCGAAGAGCCTGCGTTCCGGGCTTGAAGCCAGCTGCCAGTTGCTTGGCTTTCCTGAAAAACATCCGGATGTTGTTCCTATCGCGGGACTCTTCGATATCCTTGAGCTGGGAGGCTGCGTGGGCCCTTTTCTTCTTACGCAGTATCTTCTTCTCCTCCCTTCTTCTGGTTCGATACTCTTCTCTCGCTGCCCTTGTTTTGCGTTGCAGCGCTTGCAAGTGTGCATTTTCTGTCACCTTTTTCCGGCGTACGCATTCATCATCATACCAAGGGCTCTTTTTGGGTGGTGGCTGGTAGCCTATGGTGGTCTCTGCTACCCCTTTGATGATGTCGCGATACTGGTTCCACAGATTGTTGGCGTTTGTGGATGGTGAATGCACAGCGGAGAGTCTCTCACTCAGGCGCTCCCTGTAGGCTCTGGCTACTCCAGACGTGCTAAGGCTTCCAACGTTGAATTTCTTTTTCTGGGCGGTCTGCAGCTTCTTCTCATTGGATAGTCGAGCTCTGAACTTAGCTGCAACAAGAAAATGGTCAGAGTCGACGTTTGCCCCTCTGAACGTTTGCACATTCAGAATGTTGGATGCGTGCCTCGCATCTATTAGCACGTGGTCGATTTGGTTGGCGGTTCGACCATCTGGAGAGCGCCAGGTTGCTGTGTGGATTCGTAGTCTTGGAAACCTAGTGCTACTTATCACCGTATTACGAGCTGCTGCAAAATCGATTAGCCGGAAGCCGTTGTCAGTTGTCGTGTCGTGGAGGCTGTGCTTTCCAACTAATCCGCCGAAGATGTTTTCCTTACCGATTTTGGCATTGAAGTCCCCGAGTATGATTTTGACATCATACTCCGGACAGGCTCCGTAGGCTCCGTCCAGGAGGTCATAAAACTCCTCCTTGATAGAGTCTTCAGCTTCGTCGGTAGGGGCGTGTGCACATATTATGCTGATGTTTTGAAATGTAGCCTTGATGCGGATCACAGCCAGGCGATCGCTGATCGGCTTAAAGTCAATTATCATTGAGCGTAGCCGATTTCCCACGACGAATCCGCATCCTAACATGTGCAGTCTTTTGTGGCAGCTGTAATAAATGTCGCAATTTTTCCGTTTTTGCATACCTGATCCTATCCATCGTATCTCCTGGATCGCGGTAATATCTGCCTTGTACCGCGTGAGGACAGATTCAAGTTTTTGAATAGCACCAGGAGTGTACAGTGTACGTACATTCCAGGTGCATACTCTTATATCATAGTCCGTGTACGTTCCGGGTCGTGGTATTAAATGAGGGGGTCCATTATCCGAGGCTTGTGTCTCTCTCATAACTAAATTTTTTTACGTGGTAAGGAAGTTACCCCGACGGCACAACCCCCAACCTGGAGGGCCAGTTCCATTTTTTGAAACCCCTAGGACGAGGGGCCGGTTTTAAACCGAAGTCAGTATCCCGCTTCGGGGATATGAGCGCTGCCGTTGGCCCAATAAGGGCTCATCCGCCACCATCTCTTTTCCAAAAACCTGACTTATTCTTGGAAATCTTTATCGGCCTGAGCTCCGAATATGTCGAAGTAGCCCAGATAAAGTGTTGTGCTTCCGTTTGAAGCTTTAACGCCACCGTTGACTCCATCGAGAGAGTTCGTCCGCTGTCGTATTTATAGTGCTGCAATTTTCTCTTGGTCAACACTCGCGCTTATAAGTTTAGCAAGTCGGGTCCGGATGGACACCAACCAGTACCCGATGGCTACCACTAGGAGGTAAAATAAGCACAATTGATGCGCAGTAACAGTTACAACACTGGACGTCGCCAGGTTGACGCCAGTCAGTGCCTACCCTATTTCTACAGCATCCAGCCACCCATGTACACGCATATGTAGTTCTAAAACTAGAACTACATGTACACGCATATGTAGTTCTAAAAAGTCCTGATGCTTACTCAACTGAATCTTCATGACTCTTGTTCCTTCATGCCTATTGCTGAAATTTTTTAAATGAAGGATATCATCTGAAGCATTACTTGTATTTTCCTGTATCGATTCGATTCATAGTCACCACATGAGATGGGAGATTTGATAGATTATTTAATCAGAATTGTTCAGTTTATGACCTTTAGTACCTTCCGAGTGGACTTGAGAATGCAGTAGAACTACCTTCATCTAGCCTCTTCACTGAACATACTTATTTCAATCCCGATGACCTCCCCTTAGCCAACAACCAAGAGAAAAAAAGATAAATTAACTCAACCCAAACGCAAAGAATAAGAGTTCGCACACGTTTAATACTTCACTTCCTTTCCATTGGGCCGAAAAAATTATTACGAATATTAAATAAAGCTCACAAAGAAGAATTCCATTCTGGAACGGGAGGGTAGAAGGGGAAAAAAAAAAAAAAAAAAAACGGTGCGCATCCATGGGATAAAACCCGTCAGAAGCTTGAAAAGATTTATTTCTCTCATTTCCTTGGCGTTTTTCCCATTCTCGCTCGCTCTCATCGCATCGTACACATCAGCAGCTCCTCTGCCATGTTGTGTTGCCATGGATCCATCTTCTTTGTGTGTTATGCGTGCACATCCGCGTATATACCCACTTTGTGGCGAATTGAACACGTTAATCGTCGTCCATCACTCATGCGAATCTTAGAGCTACAATGAGCGTGTTGCACTAAGACCCCCTCACCGAATGCAATTTCCTCCTCTTCGCTCGATGGTCATCGCGCGCAGAACCTCATCCTCATCATCATCATCTCGGCCCCGATCTACAGGTATCCAGTATCTGAGTGCATAATTCCATCATTTTCACGAATGTTCGCTTGTTGCTGTCCGTCTGTCCGACTGACCCTCACTCTTTCTGTCTCTCTCTCTGGGTGGAATAAGTTATGGGCAGGCATTTCCTCTGGATTTTTTTGTTTTTTTTTTTTTGTTTTTGCGCCAAGGCGAGATATGCCTTTGCAAGCAGCAAACAGCAAAGCGAAAAGAAAACCGATTCCAAGCGATCCATCTGCTGTCCGTCCGCCCAGTGTATAGTAGACCGGCGCGCGTATCCATTGCAATGGCACTGGCGTTCCTCAGCGTCGATCAGTATGGTGGCAATTTTTCACTCAATTCAAAATGATGGCGTTTTTCCACGACTTCCTCTCTCTCTCTCTTGGCCATCACTAGCATCAGTAGTGGCGCACGGACTTTTGACAGCTGGACAAGAGAGTGGTGGAAGCCTCGCCACGCCACTGTATACTCTCGCTCGTGTTGGCCAATCGTCTGTCCATCTGTCTGTGTGGTTTTTATAGTGCGTCCGTCTGTCCAACCGTCCGGTCCGTCTTTGTTTTGTGTGCGGCGGCGCGGTTGGCGTGCACTTGTGGTTTCTCGGATTCGAATTTCGAGGCCATGTTCCAAATGGAGCTGCTACTCCTCTCACTGATCGACTCTCTCGGTCGCTCTCACTGATTGATTAATTGATATCCAAAGTTAATTGCCTTTCAGATTATTTATGAGTTATTTATGGCGGCGGCGGCGGCCCGGGTTCGGTTGAGTGTACTTGCCTTGGTGTGTTGCTGGTTCTCCTCTGTGTTTTGATCGTGCAGTGTGCACTTGAAGTGCTGCAAAGCGGCATGAGGGAGGCACACAAATCTGAGGAGTTCGGTGAGTGTCGATCAATTTGACAGTTAATTTGGATCGTTTGCGGATTTCATTTTTATTTTCTTGATTTGCTTCATTTACTGCGGCCGGCGCGGCGGTGTGGTGCGCGCCGAGCAATTTGTCGATATAATCGAGGAATAATTTTCGATAAATTTTCGATGACCTCGTAATTCTGCTGCGCCGCGCCATGGTTGCCGTGTGCGCAATGGGGTGAGAAATTTATGTGAAATAACTCTAAACGAGTTTAAAATGGATTACATGGCATAGTAGTTTGCAAACAACCAGCTTAAGATACTCGTCGACTATTCAAGAGCTATCAGTGTCATCGATAACACTGAGTTAATAAATTTGATCAACCAGGTTGAATTGAAACAATGTTAAAGGATAACCAAGGCAAGTGTTCAATGTTTACGAGCTAAATCGAAAACCTTGACATATGTAAGTTACGGTTTCAAATAGTAGTGTTTTTGACCTCTCGACTAAAATGTTTTTTTTTTTTACTGTTCTCAAGTTGTGGTTTTAACATACGGAGACTCTCCAGTTTGTTCTTCTTTGTGGAATCAAAGTCGATCGATCACCAAGTGTATTCTATGGACGGGTAGTATGAAACATTCTTCGCTTCTTTTTCCAAAGGGGACGTTGGTGCCGTCATCATAGGGTAGGTACTCAAACGCCAGTATAAATACTCCGCCCCTGTCACCTCTACCACTGTCAAGTTGCCTGAGCTGAAATGAGACTGCATAAGTATATGATGACTCTACGATGCAGGTCGTAAACTTGCCAGAGTCGTTCCTATAGAATACATTATAGTTTTTCTGACCTCCATGAGGAGCAGCCTCAAGTTGTCGGAGGCGACCGTGCTATGGTGAAGGTTAATTTGCTCAATCTCACCTTCCTTAGCGTCAATCACCCTATCGCTAATTGCCGGTTGAGACCGCTTTCTGAGCTTCGGAATGAACTATCCCGCTCCGTAAAGAATTCTCAACTGCTTATTCTCTAGAAGTTAGGCCGGGGATTCATTCATTAGGATGATGAACCCTGTGGTTCCATAATTTGGCTCCTCCTCTCCGACGAAGCTGAAAATCTCGGAAACACAGGGCCTTCCCTAAGGTGTGGTGGGGATCTCCTCTGGGGGTACTACTCGCAGTGCAGTTTAATCCCAAATTTTAAAATCGCAAACTGTTGCCTTAGCGAACTCCAATGACAATTGATCCTTTCGGCATATATTTGTGACTCCGCGCTGCCACTTCGGTCAAAGACTGCACCGACTAAGGCCTTCTCAATCATTTCGCCGCATTATAGGGAATACTAAACACTTGGTTTTCCAAAATCCACAACAGCAAGCTGTAGCGAACTTGCATAGCCCAGCTGAAAAGCATAACATGACTCTTCGGCCTTTTGGGAAGGTTCTTAGAGTCCTCCGAAGATCTAAATGTCTTCGACCCGATATCGTTCCTCTTGGTCTCGGCCATCATCCGACTATGTTCTGCGGTCTTTGATGTCTCTGGCTGCTCGCTCACTGGACCGGCCTTAGCGGCAGCAGCCTTGTTGTGTGCTTTGTCGGCCCCGTTTTCCCCTCCCTTTCCGCTGTGGTGTGTCTTAATGGCAACGCCTGTACAGGGGGTTTTTTAATACCAGCTTTCTGTTTAGGTACAAGCCTCGTCAGAGCTTGCTTTGTTATCGTTTCGATAGCCCAAGCCAGGGAGTTATTTTCCTTCTCAGAGAGAAAATAGGTGTTCTTTGCATCTTCTTGACGGGCGTCGCTCTACGGAGCAACCGCCGTCGCACCATACCTGTAGATACCTTACTGCTCCTATCCGTATTCCGTGTAGACTCGGATGGATATTCCAGCAGTAGCTCTTCTATCTCAATAGAGATCTTCTCAACCGGGCCAACGGCAAGTATCTACCCCGACCATCGATGCATCGTTCAAGTTTATCACTACTATGAAGTGCATATAGTAATCTGTTTACTAGTATAAAAACCAAGCCTAGTGAGTTGCAATCACTGTCCACTTACAATAAACGGGTTCAATCGCCTGCATCATAGCATTTGATAACTTATCATTTGTTGAACTTATTCATAACTTTCGAAAGCTGTCTGTTTCACCTAAAGAAGCATTGATTTTAACTTCTATAGATCTTAACTAGTGTGTAGTTTCAACTTATCAAATGTTTGGTGTAGTGTTTGTGTAATTGATAAGTGCTTTGCTGATAAATGATAAGTGGAGTTCAACGTTTTCGTTTTGGAATTTTTGCTGCGAGAAAATATTCCTAAGCCTAGACAAATTAAAACCGCCATCCGACGAAACTAGACTATGGAGTAAAAACCTTCAATTTGGATTATTTTTCATAAAAAAAAATAAGTTGGTTTTGACATAACCGGGAGCTAGTCCACTCGTCCGTCTTCTGCTATAAGCAATGCTTTTTTTCTTTAAATGAAATACTACTGACCTTAACCCAATTAAATTACACATAATCATATCCTCTGTGGTTTTTGAGTTCAATCTCTTCGTATTATCTCACCCACCAGTGATAAAACCCCAGCCCGGGCCGGTCGTGTCCACTATGAGCAGATTTTCGCATCCACTTTCAAATTTACTGTTTCAAAACGTTCACCATTCATTTCCTTCCATAGAAAGGACATCTACTAATAGCAACAGTTTATGAAATGCCACTCAAATACAACAAACAAGGACACGTCGAGCAATTTAACTGCATTAAACTTTGTCCTGCGATGCATCCGCATGTCCACCTCCATCTCCGGTGATACCAGAATAGACGAGGCAAAAACAGCAATGTCCAACAAAAAGTGCATAAATCTTTTCCCCATGGCCGTAAGTAATGTGGAAATAAAAGTCAACTGCAGTTGCTGCAGATGAAAGGATGCGCGCGCGTACACTCCTTGAGGGTGATTGAATCATCTCGACTTCATAATACAATTTTCTTCCGTCGTTCATTCCAGAGCGCGGTGTAAAAAGCTGTGTGTCGGTTCCTCCTGGAGCAAGAGAACGAGTGAAGAAACTTTGTAACACCGTTTTGTGTGACGTTTTTCTCACTTCAGTCACTTTACACATCCAAAAAAAAAATTGTTTAAAGGACACTCACTGGTACAATGTGTCCCTATTTGTTTGGTTTAAATGTGAAATATTCACTCGTTTCAGATAGCTCTAGAATGTACATATTTGAGGACTTGTGGTGGTCTTTTTGGGTATTCTTCACCGATAAGGATATAAACGGAATGTATACTTTGATACAGAAGGATATAGATAGTTGTATACCTCGCGACACTATTGTCATCTCGAGTTGATGACACAAACTAAATTTTCTTTTGTTTTGCGTAGAATTCTTTTATTCATTTTCGAAACGTCGCCACTCTGACCTGGTTGTCAAAGGATTGAAAAAAAAAAACGCTATAATCCTCGATGACAGGTGAAACAGATGAACGCAATACAACATAGCCTGGACAAGATAGCAAAAGCGGGGGGAGGGCTTGTTCTGACATTTTGTGGAATGAACCTAATAGTCGATTGGGATGATTGCCAAAAATTATCCGTAGAACAATGGAGATCGCTTTCTTTCACTCTGCAGTGGATGTCCTTTTCATTGTCGTTTGAAAAGAGAAGACATCTCATTGGGTTATTAGGTACACTATTGGGGTAATTTTCCATTTTAATCACTGCACCACTCTGACAGGTGTCAAAATATACATTTTTAAACTAACCCACTGGGATTATACAGTAGTGCACAATATTTTTTATTCAAAATTTACCTTAGTTCACCGATTAAGAAGTGGGTCAAGAAGTGTAGGTATAGTGAAATTTTAGAGGCCTTGATTCCAGCGTTCAACGAAGCCCTTCTGAAAATAGAAAAAATCGGAAAATACCCGCAGATGTCCTGAAGTCTGCTCTCAATAATTTATCAAGCTGGACTAAAAGTTGTGGCCTCTCCAGGCATCCCTCTTATCCTCTCAAATAGTGCCAGCTACCTAGGCCTTCAGCTTGACCGCAAGCTTCTTTGGAGAGAAAACATAGTCGAACAGGCTAAGAAATCCCTGGCTGCCTTATAAAGGTATATGCAAGAAGGCAGTATGTAGGTTCCACGTGGGGCTTACAACCAAACATTATGCGCTGGCTATGCACCTCGGTAATAAAACCGATCCTAATGTATGGCGTTCTAGTCTGGTGGACCGCACTGGAGAAGAATTCCAACCTAACTACAATGGAAAAAACTCGACGAGTCACTTGTCTCACTATTACTGGTTCAATGCGAACCTCTGCTACTGCAACACTACAAACCATGCTCCACTTACTTCCAATTGACATCGTCAGCAAACAACTGGCTGCCTGCTCAGCAATAAGACTGAGAAGCTTCAAACAATGGAAAGAGCAAAAGACTGGACATGACGGAATACTATCTATCCATCCCATCTTCCACACTACTTCAATTTGGGCTAAAAATTCTCAAAACCAAACAGAACTTAATAGGCACAACGGATACCACGAATAGGTGTCAAATCAAGTCCAAGACGGGTTCAAAACCGAAGACGTAGTCGGGGCTGGAGTATTCTCAGAAGACCAGCTCTCCCTTAACCTTCCAAACTATTGCAGTGTTTTTCAAGTCAAAGTTACTGTCATTTGTAAAGCAGCTAACTAGCTGGCGGTTAATGCAGTATCATCGCATATAGCTGTATATATCGATAGTCAGGCAGCTATTAGATCCCTTGTAGCCAGCACAATTATATCCAACGCAGTGAAAGACTGTCGCGTATTTTTTAACGAGGTAGTTAGACAGTACAACCTCACCCTTTCCTGGGTGCATCAGGTCACTATTTATGAGGCTCACGAACTGGATAAACGAAGCTCATCTGGTTTGAATAGTATAAGGTGAGTGAGGTCAAACATCGATGACATCAACTCGACTCATCATCGATGTTCATCGGACTCCTAGAACATACGAGATGACCCTTCTCTAAGATAATTAATACCCTCACCGGACACCCTGCTATAGGAACATATGCTCAAGGATTGGGCATTCCCTGCAACGACTTCTGTAGAAAGTGTAGTGATAAAGAGGAAGAGGATAGGGCACGTGCCCTAATAGGTGAATACCCCTTCAATGATCTAAATGATCTCAGCAACGCCTGCACGGCTAAAAGTAGCTCCTTCATACAAAGGAGTAATTGGTGCCCCCTCTTTACATATCGGCAGCACAATGTTCCTTCACAATGTGCCGGGTTCACCAACCAATCAACCATTGGCGTAGACTTTATCTTTAACAAAGCTTCAAAGAAAAGAGTCTAATCGTATTAAATAGCACGACCTCGGCGGCTAATTGGAGTCTCCATTTCGAGAAATCAGATGTCCTGGAGATTCGTCACGCAATAGAGTCATTGTTCATTTTGTTCATTCATTTCTAGTAGCCAATCAGTACGGTGGCGTCGTGCGTGGTCTGTTGGCTTCAAGTTCTACCCAACTGGACTTAATTAAGTATATAGGCCAACATCTTTATGCAAAATGTGGTCCAAAGTGATCGCGGATAAGCCCAATTCCTGTGATCGTCTCGAAATGGGCATACCTGGGTTTTCAGTCAGAGAGTCGGACAGAATCCCGAAAAACCAAATCCGGAAAACCCCCGATGGATTTAAAGAAACTTTGCATATACCCAACCTCGCACCTACTCCAAATCCAACAGTGACTCCAAGCAGGGGGGTTGCAGGGGGGCAGCATGCGCCCCCATACATATTCCGCTGTTTATCCATAAATCGAATTGGGGACTTATGACCCTGCGCCGAAAAGGATTAGATATGTACGTATATACTTTGCTACATTGTTATATTGTTATATTTCGTACCTCAACGCTGATTCCGTCTTTTGGGCCTGATATGCCTGCTATCTGTCTGAGAAGATCATTCGAGTACTTAACTGGTAGGCTGCAAGCGACCACCTAAAGGACAAACCTAGGAGGTGATGTCGGTTTTTGCCACCTACAGTCATTTTCCAAATGTTCAATCGGATATCACCCCATTTGCTGAAAAATATTAGTCGCTTTGATAGGTTTATCCTGAAAAACTCTGCTAAAGAACTGCTTGTGACCCACTTGAAATGCCAAAGTCTATATTTGCCAAGCTAATGTAACAAATTATGAAATATTTCACACAAATAATAATCATTTTAGCTTCAACCCTTAACCGTGCAACCCCCAAAGGACACATCCAAAGCCGAAACACAGTATACCGCCGGTAATTTACAAAACACTAACAACAACAACAGCTCTCCAATAATAAACTACAATAAAATGTTATAGAGCGTCAAATAAATAATTTTTACGACACAATTTTACTTGTATTCCATCAGTACCAAACCAACCCAGCGAAAACGTGGGTAACTTTCCTTGCTTTTGGCAAAGAGTTATGTTACTACGGTTGGTCTGTTGTTTGTTTAGACTTTTGGGGAGTCGTCCTGTCGTTTGCTAGTGTTTGCAGAGCTACCCCTTATTTGAAATGAGCAACAACACGACTAACAACAAAATTGATAGAAAATTATGGTAAAAATGAAGAGAATTCCTCGGCGATGCGAATAATTTCAAAGCAATCTCTCAGCGAAAATGTAAGTGTGTGTATAGAGTCCACTGGAGACCTTGCACAATCAAAATTACCCTCGCTTGGCAGCCTTCGCTCGTAAAATTCATGAAAGTGAAGTTTGCCTGGGATGGGGGATTGCACAAAAAAAAAAGAACTCATGACACGAGACTCGGGACAAACCTGCCATAAATTTGAGTGAATAATGACAGTTAGTGCGCTCACTAATCAAACATAAATAAGACCAGAAGAAGGGGGCTTCAAAAACATCCCCCTACAGACTACTGGAGAAAACTTATTCCTTTGCAATAGATTTTGGTGCCAGTCCTACTGCCTACTGTGCAGTTTAAAGTGTTCTTATTTGTAAATCCTTCCACTTCAGGATGAAAAAATGTACTTCAACAAAATTGCTTCTTAATCGTTTGCCCATTTTGAATACTCAACGAGGCCATACGAGAAGCAGCAATATAATGCGACATTAGCGATGAGAATATCCTTAGAGAAAACAGTCCTTTTGAGAATGTGTGTGACGATATCTTTATCCATCAAATGGATGGCAATTCAGTTTTATTGGAAAGCTAAATATATGCCGGGACAACCAAAAGGATATACTCATCCGATTGCAATTTCTTTTTCGGCCATATGAGTTGACCATTGTCACGCCAAATGCGTTCATGCGTGCGCGTAGTAAAGTGGGATGGCATCCTTAATTCCTTTGCGTGCGTGCACAGATGTTGACAATTTGGGAAATATTTTTCTTTTTTTTTTTTTGTTGTTGTTCTGATTGGGGATACTTTTTGTCGTTATTTTTGACCCTTATGGCAGTTAACATGGTCAATGAAAATCAATGATTTGGAGATGAAAGGGTGGATGGTTGTTTAAGTGATTGCTATGATTGGGTCTTTTGTAAGGAAGGGGTGTTGTTTTGTGTATTTCAGTTTAAGAGTTATATTTGCAAAAAAATTGTCAATTCATGACCAAATTATTTCGATACCATAATATCGGAAACAGCATTCAAAGATAAATCTTCTGGGTGTAGAGCGAAACGTCCGATTTTGAAGGCCTAAAATGTCATAGAGGATAGGAAGAAGGATCCTGAAGATATCGCCATTACATTGAAGGTTCGAATCTCCAAATGAACAAATAAACATAGCCAGAGAGGTACTACGAATTTGCCTGGTCGGGATCATCCCTTGGTAGTTCTCAGTGCCATACATCGAGCATTAAGTAAATGGTTTTTCAAAAAATTGAATTAAAACTCAGGCAGTGTACAATAATAAGTTTCTTGAATGCCACAGGATCGATCTAAGAACATCGGTCACTAAGTTTTGAATTTTACCGTAGGAAACACAACACAGAAGATGTGTCATAGTTTCCTTAACTTTTTCGTACCTACAGCTTCTACAGAAATCGTTGAAGGAGAAGCACCAAGCCATCTTGCCTATCTGCCTGTCTCCAGGTAATCGGGATGTAGCACCAGTTGTAGCTGGCTCTAAATAAAGCAGTCGTACCTTCTGTAAGATCGCCGGAAATATGCCATCACCTTCTAATTTAGATAGGACGAGTGCTCGATACAGATTCCAGTCCATGGGCTTGGGTTTATATCTAGAAGAAGCATGTTATAATTTGCTGTGAATGTCGAACCTGATGTATTGATGTTAAGACAGCGAGGTTATGTCAGAGACATGCCAATTTTCAACAATGTTGGAGATAAATAGATTGACGAGTGTGAGGTCAAGTACATTCGCCACTACTGCCTCAGACCTCATGATGTGCATTGGCATCGCAACCTATGATATAGTGGAGGTTGCTGTCTTGGCAGTGTCGAATAAGTTCCTAGACCACTAGGGGCGAACTGTTGTTATCATCGTCGGGGACGTTTTGGCCGAAAACTCTACCAGTAGGATCAATTGGAAGAAAGGCCGCCCCTGGCACTGGCTCACTGCATTTAAAAATTAACTAACTTGCCTTATTCCATAAACCTTTGTTCGTGGATAACCCAAGATTTTTGAATAAGACCAAGGGTTATGTTATCATCGACGAAACGCTTGTTAAGGGTAACGGACGCGCCCTTACCGTGATGCAAGTTCGCCTGTAGCATCCTGATGGTGCTCATTAATCGTCTTTGGAGGATCTAGCTTGTCGGAGTAATTGAGGTTTTTTAGGGCTCATTCCCCTACGACAAGCAGTCGGGTTAGGAGGACCCAATGGTCTGTTTTTAACTCGTCTTTTTTTTCTGGACTCGATAAACGTGCCCAGTAGTATCGGATGTGGTGAACCTTCCATATTACCAGACGTACGAGGCTTAAAGTTTGTACCGCGTTTACGATAGTAGGATCTAGGTATCGTCTTTACAGTTCTGTTGCCAGAATCGCTGGAACCAGTATGCCCAGTAGCGCTGTTGGTCGAAGGAACTAGTAGTGGGACCTGCTTACCAGAAATAGTTCCGGAACCGCTGTGTTCATACCCATACCCAGTTGCGCTAGTGGCAGAAGAGGCTGGTCGTGTAGCCTATTTAGCAGGAATTGTTCAGGAATCGCCGAGACTAACATGCCCAGTGGCGCAGTTAGACGAAGAAGCGGGTCGTGAATCCTGCAAAGCGGAGATATTTCCGACATTAGGTGGAGGTCCGAGTTCCTCTTTATCAGAGAAACCGCCTTGTCAGTGCTTGGAAGGATCAGCTTAATCTGCCCAAACTAATTTTACCTTAATAGGAGTTGGGCCATTTCGCTAATCGAAATGGAGAAGCGCGCCTTCCTTCTCCCTCTGTACGACTTTTTTTTTCATGAATAGCCTGCCCCTGTCGGCATTTTGTGCAGAAATTGTGGCTAATATCTTCCCTGAGGAGAGCTCTAGACTTTGTGGAAAGAATCTATGGATGATGTAAGACTTAGATAAATATCCCTCTTCCATCAGCGTCACGCTCAGTCCACTCTTGGCTTTGATCCTCTAGAAGTTTCAACCTCTCGAAGTTCTATCCACTCAGCAGTAGCACTGTCGAAAACTAGCGATCGGTTACACGCCACTATTGTTCATCTGAATCGAGATGTCTATGACCGCCTCTTGGCGCTAGCCTCTTGGCTTAAAGTTCGGAAATCAGGTGTAGGTTCTGCCTTGGCCTTCTTGGCAGCCAATAGCGTCTGATCCTCAGATGTAGATAAGAGGCGGCTCTGGCAAAAGCGAGAGCGCTTTCTCTACTTTTGTCTATGCGAAACCATGAACAGCCTTCTTTCCATCGAATTCAATTTAATGAATCTTCCTTGTTGTTGCTGGGTCTGTAGTCCATGTAGCATCTTTCCAATTGAAGAGCATATAGATTTACTCCAAAATGACACTACAGTCATCAACAAGCATGGAAACGTCAGAATCGAAAGTGACTGATTCCACGTCCTCGACTCTGACACCATCGAAAGATTAAGATGGGGCCCGTACGGTAACACCTTCTGAAGTACCAGAAGAGTTCGGCTGCTCAACAGGAAACTGAGAAGTTGTGGATACAACGGGTTGCTCAACATCAAAATCCGAGAATGATGCGATTTGAGATGCATCAGACTTATACTTTTTTAAGTTATTTTTAAAAATTTTGGACCCACAAGTCTCCGGGAAAAGATATCGCCCATGACGGAGACCGGTATGACATAGGAAGGCTGGATTGAAACCGAAGGTCGGCAAGTATTCGGAGTCCGCATTTTTAAGCATTTGCATGAAGTGATCGTCCTGTGATAATGAATTTGCTCTATACCTACACGTACACACCTGGCCACCTAATCCGACCATAAGTCTACAAACTTCCTTACATAAATTGAGAAGACATATTGTATGACTTTTGTCAGTCTTTTCACAAAGCACTTGGTCTTTATAGAATTTAAAAAAATCGATAGTTTCTGATTGTATTTTACACGCTACGCAAATATTTGGCTCTGCAGAAAATTTTGAGTCGTATAAAGAATAGGTCCCAGCATAGATACTTGTGGGACGCCAGCAATTATATGATATTCTCATATGATATTCTCATTTCACCATCAATTTAGCCTTTAGATACTCGTACTTCAGCACCTTTTTTTGTTTCTCTATGTACGTAGATGAGACTTTGCTGGCGTCTAGCTATGTCCTTTGTATCTCTTGTAAAGAATCACTTTTTCCATTGCTTGGGTTACTCTTCTTACATCCTCTGTTCCTGCGAAAGCATCACAAAATTACCTTTTCTAGTATATCTTAAATGAAGATTTGGCGATACGGCAATGGGTCTTTCTATGGTTTGTCAGGCTGCAAAATAACTAGACTAGCCTGCCTCCTATAACCTTGAAAATATGTAGCTACGACTTAATATTGGAAGCTTTATTGGAGTATCCTGTCACACTTAGACATAAGTATTGAGAATCTCTGTTCGTATTACTGGTGATGTCCCTTTTAATACTCGTAGATACTAATTGTAATCATCTTTTGTCTCATAGCTGCTTCGAGAACTATATTTAGTTTTTGTCTGAATTCGTAGATGCACCTGCCCCGATATATTGTGTTCCAGCTCTATTAGAAGATGTTATGAAGATGGCTAGAGGACAGAATGGGTTGAATAAAAACCGATTTTGTTCCATCAACATTACTTTTAATTTAATTAACCGGAACTCCATCTCATTTTCTCGCACAAAGAACACTGTTTTTGCGAAATTGTATTAGCCAACATCCTTAGAGATTAATAAAATAAACAAATGAAAGATATACGACCTTTTACCAACGCCCCCTCAGACCAAGTCGATGGCGACATAAAACTTGACCCTATGGACGGAAAGCTTATAGCTGGCATACACGCGTTGTCCTCCCATGCAATTGCTACCGCGCGCGCTCTGAGGCGAATCCATTAGATGGATTTCTCCAATATGTTTCTCATGTCAAACGTCTCGCCATCGTTGTCCTCTCAGCGCGCGAACTCCCACTGAAGCCTTGGTCCTTATTTATTATTATATTTCATGTTGACAAGAAATAAATCAACTAACACACACTGCTACTGCTATTGCTGCACCCTCTCACGTCATCAAGGTCCATCGAAAAAACCCATACCCCAGTGGCGACCCGACCACCCCAACCCTCCAATATCGCACGGCCACTACGACGACTACTACTCATCATGACATTTTCCATTATGGGATTTCAGTTCTTTGGGTTTCTTTTTCTCTGTGCTTGTGCCATTTCATATTCTAACCCTAGAAATAGAATTCGTCAAAAGTATCTGACAGCTCTCTGACGACGATATCACTACCCCTGAACACGCCCTGTGACACCTCCGCCCGTTGTCGTAGTCGTATAGTCCTGATAGCCCACCGAATGGAACAGAAATTGATTGACATTTGTCATAAGTTACGTGACAGGACTTAATGATGTCGTTTTATCAGTTCGAATGAACGGAATTTATTGCTGTGATATAGAGGATGATGATGGTTTTGGGGGTGGGCGCGCAGAGCTTCTGAGTGTGTAGAACCCCTTAACTGGATACCAGGTTACTCTTTGTTGGATTTGAGGGGATTTTTTATTTTTTTTTTGTGTTATGTGTATGTTGGCTGAGTGGGGTGGGTGGGTGGATGGGTGAGTGAGGTGCGTCAGAGTCCGTCAGTGTTATCAGTGCACAGGATCAAGAGTAAAAGGGTTATTTTCTGTATGTGTGTGGTCTACGGTGATTAATGGCGTGCGGTGAAAGCGACATAAATTAGACGAAAGGTGTAGCCAGGATTTTTTGATGCGAGAATATATTAGTTCCGACGAGTGGGACATAATGAACTTGATACTGTAACTCTGGTGCGTGTTGTGGTCATGCTATTTATTAAATATTTTTTTTCCTCTAAATAATCTCTTCCGGTAGATAGCGAGAGTAGGGAAATAGATCAAGTTTATTGATTTATAGTGCTTAGTAGTGGTAATTAGCATGTGCAGTTCTATTGAAGGCTTTAAAGGGGCAAATGGATAGCTCTAGTAGTGTGCAAAGAGCTAACTATTGTCAACAGAGGAACATAATCTACCTTTGTGGATGCAAGCCGAAGGAAAGTTGCTGACGTGACTCTGTGTAGTAATAGAATGCTTGATAGAATATCAAATTCGAAGGTAATGGATCAGACAATGATGTCGGACCACACAGCCATCTCATTTGATGTTCGATACGGATCTCAAAAGGAAGAAAGATCGAAAATATGTAAGGATCCCCAGGAACACGGGCATAGTAAAATACCAGGAAGTGTTACGGGATAAACTGACTTACGGAGGGTACCCAAAATACCGAAAACTACTTGGGATGTAGAGTCACAGCTGAAGAACTTACAATCAGCTGTTGAAAATGTATACCAAGAGGCGTGTACATCGACTTTGGTAGATGAAAAGGATCCCACGCCTTGGTGGGGTAGGGAACTTGAAAATCTAAAGAAGCAGGTGAGAAAAGCATTGGAATGTGTTCATAAACTCAATGAGTGCTCATCTCGAAATGAGATGACGCTGCTCTTGGTGAGAGGGCACGTAGGGACTGAGGGCAATGAAAAGGCGGACTCTCTAGCAAAGCAAGGGTCAACCGGACCCATTCGCTGCAATTGGCAGAGGGCCTATTGGGCAACTGTGCCGCGGCGGAACACCAGAGAAGGTGGTCAACCGTGGAAGGTTGCAGGCAGGCGAAAATGGCTATTAAAATGCCGATTGGCACCACTCACTGAGAAGTGCTAAGCTTAGGGCGAAGAACACTGAAATGGGTGGTAGCGTTATCTACAGGTCATGGAAATTTCGGGTTAAAGAAGATAGTTCTTCTGGAGTATGACACCTGTAAACTATGCAATCAACTTGATGTGCGAAACTGGTGGTAACTGACTGAAGATCGAACTGGCTGGGTAGGCGTGTTGGTTGAGGCCCAGGATCACTCCGGACTGTAGGGGTACCTAAGTAAATAAGTCAGTATCAAAGAAAAAATATATCAAAGATTGCTGTAAGTAATAGGTCTTATGATAGCCATATGTAAGTGCATATATGTTTTTGAGACTTCCTCACCAAACAGAGGGCTGTCGTACAATCCTTTTCAATTTGTTCGTTAATGTTTAGTTTGTAGTTTACCTCTTTGACGAATCGCCAAATTATGTATTGGCTGCAAATAGTACATAATGTTTGTATAACTACATACATACATATATAGAGGTTATATTTTAAAATTGAAGATTGCATGACGGTTCTTGTCAGTACAATTTTCTTAAAGCCATTTTAAGTAAAACTTCATTATTTTCAGAATTTTTCTTATTTCAAATTTATGGAGTACAACCTCTGCATCTACAGGCAAACCGGCATCATTAAAACGTCAAGGAAAAATTGCGCAAATGAATCACCCACTGTCACCCAGGGTTGGTTTGGTTTTTTAAATTAATTTTACGAGCTTTTTTTAAGATCGCTTTCTGGGATGTGAAATCAGATGGAAACATGTTTCAATATAAAATTGAAAATTTTACGACAACTGATACGGTAATTTATTTCCATTCAATTGATGTCGAAGGATACGAATATGACTGCGCGAATGAACAAAACGACCGGCGACAACGATTGCAACTACAACAACCAACCAACTATACAGCGTTCGAAAACGGTGATTCTGTGATGCCATACGATGATGATGATGATGATGGTGTCAGTGTCGGTGTCGGTGTCGTTCTCGTCCGCTGCTGTCGGATATGTCGATGACGACAAAGACAAAGTCACCAGCCCACCACCATCATTTCCATGCGCGCCATGATAGTGGTACACCATTACCAGAAATTATTACCATTCAATTCATCCGGCGACGACTACGACACGGTGGCGGAGTGGTCTCCTTTCTAGAGTTCGCTGGTGGTAGTGGTGATGGTCATAAACGATAACTTACGTTGATTTTATGTTAATGCAGGTGTCAATTTCCACCGTATTTTGCGGTCCGTTTTGTCTTAATTTTAACAAATCGCGAAATAATAAAGTTTCATTGGTTTTATATTGATATCTGTATCGAAATCGGAAACCATCGATAGACCATTGAATTTGACTTTTTGGTGAGAGGGAGAGCGTAAGAACTTTGAAACGGGTCAGGGAGTGTTATTTACTTCAGTTGGAAAAAACTATCGTTTGACAACTTAGTGAAGTCGGTCAGGTTTTGATTGTTGTGGGTAGGGCATTAAATTTCAGGAATTTCAAAACAAATATCCGTTCTATGGTTGCATCGAAAGAAGGTCGATGTGTGCAATACTGGACATCGTTTTTCAAATTTATTCAAAAAGCTAAGCGATGGTATCAAATGTTTTTTGTCTTTAAGTAGTCTAATTGCTAAACCGACAGATGTCACTAGTTGGAGAACAATTATAGAGATTGACCTCCAATACTCCCCCTCGAATAACGAAGCTATGGCTGTGCCGCGAAGCGAATTCTTTTTGTCTTGGGACCAGAATACGTTTTAATTCCTTGGAAGACTTGTGTTGAGGTTGGAGTGCGATGTATCGTTACAGACAGATTTGTGATAAAATCAGCTCTCGATGTCGACGATAATTTCGTTACGTTTGACGAAGGTTCTTGAGTAGCTGAACAAACTGGAGGCTCAAGGGACTGAGAGCTCGAAGCAGACTCAATATTTTTCAAAAAAGGCTGGTTTTAATCTTTCCATCGAAATCGTAGTGTCGTCAGATATCCTTTCAAGTACTTCGTATGGTCCGTCGTACGGTCGTTAACATAGCTTTCGGACTGCGTCTTGTGGGCGAAGGCATGGCGCTTGGAATGGTATGCTGATGGTGTGGATCGCCTTTGTCGCATCTGTTCCCGAAATTTTTCAACGAATATTTGAGGCTCTGGCGAAATATCTTCATCGATGAAAAATTCCCCTATCATCCTCAATGTTGTACCATAGACTAACTCGGCTGCCGTGCATTTGATATCCTCCTTGAAGCTCATTCGTAAGCCTAAAAGAACCGTGGGTAGTAGACTTACCCGGGTCAACTGCATCTTGACACTTGATTGCCGATTTAAATGATCTCTGCCAACGTTCGATCATTCCGTTGGAGGCTGGATGGTAAGCTGTAGTCCGAGTACGTATGCTGCCTATGAGCTTCGATAACGCATCAAAGAGAATAGACTCAAACAGAGATCCTCTGTCAGATGTAATAGTTGCCGGTGCTCCGAATCGGGATACCTAGTTTGAGTAGAACCCATTGACAATTGTCTCAGCGGTAACATCTTTAAGAGGTACAGCTGGTCAATCGGTCAATCATAGTCAGCAGATATCGGTAACCCTTTAACAAAGGCATAACCACAATATCGATATGAAATGCCGATATCGATCACTTGGTACTGGAATATGTTGCGGTCTGTTTTTAACTTGGCGACCGATTTTGCTTCTCTGGCCAGACAAACAAGATCTGGCCCAGCTTAAGATGTCCTTATTCAAGCTTGGCTAAACGTAGGTTTTGTTGATGAGGTGTCGTGTTGCTCGTCCACTCGGGTGAGAAAAATTGTGACTGACGTCAAAAACCTTCCTGCGCAATTACTTGGGGTCATACGGTCGAATAATTGTACCAGCGTCTGCATCATCAATACCAAGTCCTCATAGTTGAAGTGAAGTCAACTTTGAAGAAGCGATAAGTTGCTTGAGTTCTTCATCCCACTTTTGCATATCTGCTAGCTCCTGCGTACTGATGATGACTGGCATGTCAATAGAGTTGATCCGAGACAGAGCATCAGCTCCTCTCCTGAGATGTGAACGATGTTGGTGGAGAATTGTCCTAACTCTTCTAGTTGTCGAGCCACCCGGTCACAAGCGTAATCAGACTTTTTATCGAAAGCGTGGATTAGGGGCTTATGATCGGTTACAATGAGCAAATCTCTTCCCTCGATGAGGTACTTAAAATGCTTGACTGCTTTATAAATGGTCAACAGTTCACTATCATAGACCTTGTAGCGCGATTCTCTGTCACTAAGCTTCTTGGAGACGAAACCAAGGGGTTGCTGTTGATGACCAGAGCGTTGGTCCAAAGCGGCTCCAATGGAGGTATCAGAAGCGTCACATCGCAAAACTAATGGAAGATCTGCCCTAAGATGTGCGAGTTCGACGTCATCCTTAAGCTTCATTTTGCACTTTTCGAATGCTCTCTCAGCTTCAGATGTCCACTTAACTGGGCGTTTAGCTTTCTTCTTTGCTCCAATAGTGAGTTCAATTAGGGGAGCTTGTGTCTTTGCTGTACCTGGTATGCAACTTCGATAAAAATTCCTGGATTCAAGATACCTTCTTAATTTGTCCATTGTGTCTGGTTTCAGGTTTGGTTTGATACCTTTACTGCTGACGATATATCCAAGGTATCTTACCTCCATTTGTCAAAAAAAAAAAACACTTGGACATGTTGATTGTCAAACCGAACTTCTGAAGTTGCTTGAGGACTATGTGCAGGTGCTTTCGATGGTGACCTTCATTGGCTGAGGCAATTAATATATCATCGATATAGCAATGACAAAAATCTAAGTCTCGTAAAACGGTGTCCATGAAACGTTGCAAGGTCATAACGTTGAATTCGAAGAGACCAAAGGATGTTATAACGGCTGTCTTCGGTCGGTCGTCTGCAGCAAGTGGGGCCTGATGGTACGCTCTGTTAAGATCGAGCGTAGAAAAAATCATACATCCTGCCAACTTATGAATGAAGTCCTGTAGATGTTGTACCATTCGCTTTTTGATGGCTGACAAATTCCACGTTGCATCACCGAATTTTGCATGATCGAAGCACAGCCTAGAGTTTTCCTTGATGGGCCTGGTTCTACTCGTCGATCTGTGTCGAGACTGGTACAGAGATGGACTTGACAATTTTGTCCAGAGTCAAAGTCTCCCTCTGAGAAAGTGCCTGAATTTCCGCTGCTGGAGGTGAAGATGTGATAGCAGATAGATGGACGTTCGATAAGTCGAAAATCTTGTCTCCCACTTCAGCCAACGTGTCGAGATTTTCTTGACCAGTAGCTATCAGCACGGTGCATATGTGCTCGGGCAATCTGTCGAAGAAAAGGATCCGCAAAATTGCAGGATCACATCTCCCAGAAGTGAGGTGGTTCATATGGGCAAGAATGGCTGTGGGCTTCTTCGCTTCATAATCCTCTCCTCTTAGCATAAGACGAAGTTGTGACTCAGGGTTTGGAGCGAAATTATGGATAAGTCGTTCCTTAAGAGCCAAAAGTTTATTGGATATTGGTATAGGTTACTTACCAAGTCCTCGACTGCATTTAAATGGGCATATCTTTCTGCATCGTTGTTAACTCATCCAAGTTGAAATGCGATCTCGACTTGAGTAACCCACAGTTGTGGATACGACGCATTGAATTTTACCAATTGGAGACGTTGAGTGAGAGATCTTGAAATATTTTATGCAGCAGTAGAGTTTTGAGTTGCAGATTCAGTTGCTGTGAAACTAATTGCAGCTGTTGCTTCTTGGACATTGTCAACGAATGACGGGTTCTTCATTTCTTGAATACATAGCTTCAGAAGTATTTGAAATTGATGCTGATGTTGACATCGACTTAGGGGGACTCTGGCTTTGGTGGACTCTGGCTAAGTTCAGCTTTGTCGTAGTTGATGCATTATCTCCAGAATGGCTGGTTCCATGAAATTTTGCATGGCTTCAGCTTGAGCAGAGTTTGCGCAATTGGGGGACTCTGGCTAAGTTCAGCTTTGTCGTAGTTGATGCATTATCTCCAGAATGGCTGGTTCCATGAAATTTTGCATGGCTTCAGCTTGAGCAGAGTTTGCGCAATTGGGGGACTCTGGCTAAGTTCAGCTTTGTCGTAGTTGATGCATTATCTCCAGAATGGCTGGTTCCATGAAATTTTGCATGGCTTCATCTTGAGCAGAGTTGGAGCAATTGGATATTAGTGATAATACTTCATTTCATTGATCACTCTTCTTTTTTTTGGGCACAACAACAAGTAAAAAGTTTGCTATCTAAGTACGTTCTAATAAATCAAATATCCACCTCCTCACACTGATATCCAATGATCCCAGATCACTTCTCCAGCAAGAACTCTAACAACAATAAAAATAGAAGAAAAAAAAAATACTCAATGTCTTGTTAGTGTCTTCTGTTGCCTCGACGACAGAGATGCGACACAACAGCACACAACTAACGCTCAACCGATTTATGGTAGCCACAAGGAATTTATGTACCGCTCAGTCCGAATGAAGTTTTACACAATTTCCTTTTTAAGCCACTTGTATTGGACACACACACAGCAAAAAGGAATGCCTCTGCTTCTCAGAGAAGCAAAGTTCAAATATTCCCCCCAAGTATACCGGTACAAACCAACCGACGAGGGCATCCTAGAACGCTGTAGCACATGAAATTCTTCTAAACATGATCCATGCTACACACACTTTTTCGTCTTCTTCCCATCTCCAAGAGGCCAAGTTCTGGTGTATAACGCGTTCACGGATGGTGATGGGCCCATTCCACGAGATAGAACCTGACCATTCGGGGTCGATGCTATTTGACACTTTTTATTTGTGGTGCTACATGCCGTGTGTAATGAGTCGTTGGCCATCTCGCCATCGTTCTCCTAGTAGTATGTAGTAGTAGTAGTAGTCGTCGCCGTTGTCGTCGTCGTCGTCCGTTTAAAGTGATCTCGTTGTTGCATCTGTCGGACATGTGCACAGTGCACACACCAGCATGAGGATGAGGTGGACATGATGACTGTACTGAGCAAGCACGCCTAGGAAGATCCTAATGTCTTGTTTACTAGAACGCATGAACATAATGGTAATTGCTTTAATTTGATATCGTTGGGGAGATTACGAATGCATAACGGTAGTATGCTACTATGACAAAATTGTGCTATAAGGCGATTTGTGTTTTTTTTGTTTCCCATAAAGTCTAGTGAACGGTCTTGGTGTTTATGGGATAATTGATAGGAGTATTCAATGGGAAACTTGCTTGTGGTTAGTAAAGTTATCGGAGCTGGAGATCGTATGATTGTACGGGTCTAACAGGTTCCTAAACTGATGGCTGGGAATATAGGTTGTGACAGGATATACATATCTGCAGGATATCAATTGGTACCTTTCAATCAAAGTAACACCGACTCATAACTTAAAAAAAAAACAACACCATCTCGTCCATTAAAAATAAGAAAAGCAGCACAAAAAAAAAAAATGCTCGGCACTTGGTAAATTTATTTTTAACTCCTGAAAGCATTCGTTACAACTTGAAAACGACAAAAAAAAAAAAAAAAAACTTTCCAGCGTATAAAAGAGAAAGTTTGTTGTTTGGGAAGAAAAAACCACAACCCACATGTCCACAGATTCGCCCCCGTCACTAGTTGTATACCCGAGTAGCAGCAGCATCACCTCCTCCAAACTCAACTCTTAGCACTGAACTTTCATAATAAAGATCGACAAGCTGTCCGAGCCGATGTCCACATTCTTGATATGAAAGGGAATATTATGTTGTGGCATGTCTCCGAGGATTACAACTGACCGCCAGCCAGCCAGCCGGCAACAATTCCACCAGTCTCACATAAACGTGCTGGTCACTTGTATCCGTATACTATGCTGCTGTAAGCTCCATAAATGAATGAGGAGCATGTAGGAAGTATTAAGCGTTCAGGTAAATGGTCTTGCTTTCTTTTACCTGTTCTCCTCCCCTCCCGACCGTCTCTGGACAGTTTAAGTCTGTCAAAAAAAAATTTTCAATCAGATGATAGCGGTCGAGTGCGAGTCCGCTGATGGACAGACAGACAGAAATGAAATAAATACATTTCTCTATAAATATATCCTGTCGCAGCCTCTGGTATGTCCTTTTATTTTTCGTAGCATTTCATAAGTGAAAACCATCATTATCCTCGTCAACCAAAGTATGGTTGCTTGTCCAGAATAAATGAAACAATCCAAAACGGAGAAGGACGAACTCATCCTTGCGGCGCGGCGCGTAGCGGGCGGCGTATATCATATACAACCGTCAAAGGATTATTATAACAATTTTTTTTGCTCTTATTTTGGCGGCACATTCGCCTACTCCAACACCAATTGCTCGTATCCTTTTTTTTTTCTCTTCTTCGTTTCGCCCTTTTAAATATTTTTACTGTTCTTTGGCCAAAATAACACAACAGTTAAGAAAAAGAAAAAAAACGTGAAAGAAACAAAAAACAAAAAAAAAGGCAACAAAACTTAAAATGAATGGTCCTTCGTCCTGCATTTTATGTGATGTCCTTTGAGAGTAAGTTGAACGTTCAAGAATTAAACTTAAAACTTTAGTACTGAACGAGTGAGTCGTTGTTGTCGTGTGATGGTGGTACAGCTTCTGTCCGTCCGTCCGTCCGTCGGATTGTTCATCCTGTCCGCTTGATGTGCACATATTTTTTTATTTTTGCCACAATATACATACATATAAAATATATATATTTTTTTTGTATTTATTTGTTAGTCCTTTCGTTCTTTTTGATATATTTTTACACTGTTGTCCTTCTGAGTTGTCAAATACTTTTCGTTGTTTATTTTTTTTTTTCAACTTTCATGTGTTCACAAAGATGGGAGAAAGAGAGAGAGAGAGACGAATATGTATATGTATAGAGAGAGTCAGTTTTGGACGATGCTGTCGCTCGTCCTTTCGTCCCACTTATCATCCCTAGTGACACTTTATAATTTCTTCCACTTTTAGTGTCCTGTCACTATGTTTCCTAAAAAAAAAAAAAACGAAACACACAACACATTTGCTCCCTTCTGTTCCACCAAAAGAGGAAGAGAGAGCTCGAAAATTGAAAGTTGAAGAGGACATAATATTTTTATCACAGCGAAGGAGCTGGGGGAGAGATATAACTTTTGACGGAAGAACTCCACTTTGTGGACGAACTGTTACCCCACTAATGTCAGTTCATTGTTTTCTTTTAGTTTATTTTATTTATATTTCACCCTTGGCGGTGGGTTTGGTTTTTTTTGTTCTGGATATATCTCACAAAGAGGACGAATTTGAAAGGAGTGTGGTTCGGATGTTACTCTCGTTAAATTGACATTGCCATTGGACTTGTCTGTCAAATTGAGGATGACAGCTGACAAATGGACAAGTTTAATTTTTCTTAAAGTTTTTTTTTTTTTTTCTTCTTTCGAATGATGAAAAGTTCACACACCACACACAGATAAAGAGAGAGAGAGAGATGATGAGGTGGACAGACAGACACAAAGTGTAATGAATGCCCAAAGGAGGAAAAAATATAAAAATGAAATGGTACAGAATGGAATCAAGGAAATTCAGTTGAGAGGAGTTGACTTTGTGATGAGATTTTCCTTTAAAATTTTCATTTTTGACAGCTTTTTGTGGGAAATTGGATGTAAATTGGAGGGCGACGCTGAAAGCTGTTTTAATGTCACCGTCAACCGAAGTGAATGTGTCCAGTGAGTTGTAAGTTTATTTAAAAACTTGGTAAATTGAAGTAATGTACACACACCGCTATGAGTTCTTACTTATTTTGAAAACATACTGTTCATGGGACCCTTGGCTTAGTAGTTATTGGAGGTGCGAAGTTCGATTCCCAGATAACGCCAACAGTATCTATGTATGTATTTGAAATGGGTAGTTAAGAAGCAGAAGATCGACCCATACCGTATGGACCTGTTGTTACTACTCTCTATGGTTGTTAAGGTGGAAATGATCGTTAAGGAACCTTAGGTTACCCTGTGCTGAGACTGTCACTGGAAGGCTGGAAATCATTCTGGATATTGTTGTATAAAATATTCAACAAAAGAGGGCCAGGTACCGGCCCTTGTGGAACTCCATTTGTGATTATAATTTCTTTTGTACCAACAGTATCATAAAGTAGATAATATTTTACATACACAGTCGACTGCGCATCATTGAAAAATCTCTGAGCACCAAGGAATATACCATGGTCGCGTTCCTGGACATTGAGGGGGCTTTTAACTATGTCAAATCTATGGCAATTACAGATTCACTTTCAAGACTGAAAGTCGATTCTTCGCTTAGAGTATTGATCAATCAATTGCTCACGTGCATCGGCACTGTGCTCCACCTGCGCCTGTAAGATATTTTTGGCAAGCAATGTTAGGTGTAGAAGGTTTTCTTAGACAATAGATTGTATCCATGCTATAAACCAGAATAATTTAGGGAACCTTAGGTAGCAGCATTACAACTAAGATGGTCAGTAGAGGCACCCGACAGGGAGGTGTCATTTCTCCTTTGCTATGGCTCATGGCAATAAATAAGATCTTAGTGCGTCTTGATAGGGAGGGGGTTAAGGTGGCTGCGTACGCAGATGACGTGGTTATACTAGTGTTAGGAAAGTTTCTCTCCACGATAAGTCAACTCATGGAGAATGCTTTGGATAAGATACACACATGGGCCACGAGCAGTGGCCTCGGTGGTAATCCGGAAATGACCGAAATGATGCTCTTTACCACCAAAATTAAAGTACCAGAGTTCACCCCCCAAACTAAATGGTCAGCCACTATCCTTATGTTCCAGTGCAAAATACCTTGGCACGATACTAGATCCGAAACTTAGTTGGAAGCTCAGTATAGAACAGCGGGTAAAGAAAGCAAGGGTAGCTTGCTATGCCTGTAATAAAACTTTCGGTAAAAAATCGGATCTCCAGCCAAAGATGACCCTATGGATGTACACAGCCGCTGTACGTCCTATTCTTGCCTATGGCGCCATTGTTTGGTGGCCTGCTCTGAGCAAGAAATACAATATCAAAAATTTAAAAAAGTACAGAGATCGGCGTGTATATGCATCACAGGAGCTTTGAGGTTTTGTCCTACAGATGGTCTAAGTGTGTGTGCACCTGATTCTCCTTGAACACCATATAAAAGACTCAGGGAATCTGAGTGCTGGACTGCCATGTCGTATGGACACTGTAGAATTTTGGAAACGATTCCAAGAGAATTGGTTTCATCTTCAACTGACTATAGAATACCAACCTTCAATTTTAGTAGTTCTTTCTCAGTTAAAATACCTTCCAGAGAAGAATGCGAGATTGGAAGCTTTATCAGCGACTATGATATAGGGATATATACGGACTGTTCGAAGATGGACTGCGAAGTGGGCGCAGGCATCTTTTCTAACCAACTAAATATAGGTATATCGAAGTCCTTTCGTCTCCCAGACTCTGCTAGTGTTTTCCAAGCGAAGCTTTTTGCGATTCGCGAAACCTGTCGGCTGCTGAGTGATCTCCCCACACCGTCACAATATCGCTATCTTCTCAGATAGCAAGGCTGCTATCAAAGCTATTGATTTACACTCATCTGGGTGTCCCTGGGTATAGCAACTATGAGGGTACTCAGCGCGCTGACAAACTGGCCAGGTGAGGGTCAGCCCTTAACGGCTCTTTAGCGGAAAGAGTCGATATTCCGGTGGGTGCCGTTAAGGGCAAAATACATGATCCCTTCCTCCAGCTTGCCAGCCAAGGGTGGAACAGCCTGACTAGTTGTGTAATATCAAGAAAGACATGGCCTGATTCATGAGACATGGCAAATCGAGACCAGATATTGCCAGAATCATAACCATCATTACAAGCCACTGGCCAGTTGGGGACCATGCAGCCAAGCAACACCTTTTGTAGAAGCTGCAAAGACACTGACGAGAAAGAATCTCTGCACCACTTCCTTTGCAGCTGTCCGGCCCTAGCAGGGACCAGGCTACATATCCAAGGAAAACCCTTCCTCGTGGCCCCCGGCGAGAAAGCCGAAGAAAGGATTGGAGAACTAATCCGTTATTTGAACTTTGGGTCTAATTCACTACTTTAGACTTTTTCCGCACGGGTTTTGCTTGTGGTTAAAAAACGGCGACCTCTAGCGCTAATTGGGTTCTTCCAAGAACCACCACTCTACCTACCTACCTACCTACCTGCCTACCGTTATCTGTAGTAATTTGACCAGCTCTTCCGTAAATTAATTCTTTCTTCGTTTACGAAATTCCACCAAGCCATGTTGTTGTGCATCCAGGAAGTGCATCTCCTTGAAAACCGCACATTCCACCACTAAACTTAGGTCCTAATCGATTTGAATTAGGTCGTCATTTACAAAAATCATCACTTCCCAGTTCCCCCCTGTCAATGAATGGATGCGAAGCGCAAAACTACGTCTCGATAATATTCACGCAACGACACACACTTCCTGCTATTCGTCCGTTCGTCAGTCATTTGGCCATTAACTGCACATTAAAGCCTCCCAGAAACGAGTGCCGAACCAAATGTTTACAATTACTTAAACTGAATTATGATGCGCACTTAATTTTTATTAACTTGACACAATTTTACCCCGCGGCCGGCGGCCGGGCAGGCCCACATCAATCCGTCGAAAGTGCCAAAACGATCTCCGCATCAAAATGATATGTGTGTGGACATACTATGCGCCGTCGCGTTGTTCGTTGTGTGCAATAGTGAAATTCTTTGCCACCAATAAATAACTGTAAATTGCGAAAGTACATTTAATCGTTTTGCATAAATTCGCACGAGAAAGTCGCGCAATGCGCGCGAACACGAACACATATCGTCGGATGATGATCGCAACGCCGGCCGACGAGCGACCGACGGAGGCAAGAGAAGCACCCACCTCTCATAAAGACTCATCGCCCCATCTATTGGCAGGATGCAGCAGTGGCTGTGGCTGTCTGGCACCAGATTTCCGCTTGTGCATGTAGGTATGTATGTATTTTTCGGTGGGGCACCGCACACAACACAACTCGCCAATGTGTGTGCCGCCTCAGTTGGGTTAGGTACGGGTTGTTGCACAAGGAATCGACGAAGAAGAATCTGGTTGTATACATCTGTCTGTCAGTCAATCTCGTTGTCATTGTACGGTCGGTCGGGGAGGTTGCAGCCAGCGCGCGAGAATGCATTTTTCGATATGGGCCTGCACATCTATGAGATACAGACGAAGGAGATGTATTTTTGCGTGGAAAATATTATTATTATTTATTTTTTTTATTTTTTTTATTTATACCAGTTCCGACAGTTGCGTCGACAGACGATAGACATCGATTGTAATAAATTTTCGAATCGCACTTGCAATGAGGGGTGCAGAGAATTTCTGCACAGAGAAGGTAGGTGGGTGGGTGGTGGCTGGACGATGAATTTATATACACACTTAATAATTGAAAAGGAAACACCGATCTCCTTGGAATGTGCTCGATAAATTGCTGACTGTTACTGTTGCTGGTGCTAGATGCTGTTGCTGCGGATGTGCAGCATCTATAGGTGCAGTGCTGGGAAACATAATGAGAAGAGTGGCAGAATATGTTGTTGATACATTATGATGGTGGCGCTAGGCGGTTATGAGGTGAGAAATTGCGAAACGGAGAAGTCAACAGGAGCCATGTCACTCGATGAAAGGATGTTTATGGATGGGAAGTGACAGTTGGAATTTTTATATAGATACTCTAACGTAGGCGCCGCCACCTCAGTGCAGAGAAATGTTGAGATGAACAGAGAAATAGTTTTGAAATGGACTGCAGACGTGGGAAAAGTATTCGAAATTTAGAAAGTCTTGACCTACATTTATTTTCAAGTCCTTGATCTACCTTGTTGTGCAGGTCATTAGAATGATTAGATTGAGTTCCACAAATATACTGAACTCTAAGAAATGTAAGTACTCCCTGACGTAAGGATTTAAAAATATAGAATTTGTTTAAGCATCAAACACACGAAATAGTTGTACCTATGTACATTTTGGATCCCTTTTTCCAATTCATGCACTTTGTACACACGACTTTGAGGTGACAAAAAGTAGATAGGTACTCTGGGGACAGACGCCTACTTCATACTTTTGAATGAAAGCAATCTGAGCATCACCGCTTAGCAGGGACACATCATGGAAAACCCGGATTACCAGAGCCAGAAATATTTTGTCTAAGTCTAGTCCAACCTAGGAACCAGTATCGCGACATCATCAAAAGGGTAGCAGAGCCCACCATAGGCTACCAGCCACCACCCAAAAAGAGCGCTTGGTATGATGATGAACGCGTGCGTCGGAAAAATGTGACAGAAAATGCAAACTTGCAAGCGCTGCAGTGCAAAATAAGAGCAGCGAGAGAAGAGTATCGACCCAGAAGAAGGGAGGAGAAGTCTCCGCAGTCTCCCAGCTCAAGAATGTCGAAGAGTCCCGCGATAGGAACAACATCCGGATGGTTTTTTTAAGGAAAGCCAAGCAACTGGCAGCTGGCTTCAAGCCCGGAACGCAAACTCTTCGAAACAGTGAAGGAAACCTAGTCACCGAAGCATAGGGAATAGTAAATGTGTTTAAGCAGCACTTCCGGCAGCTACTTAATGGACATCAGGTAGAAAGAGTCAATGAAGAATTCCATCCCCCCTCCCAGTTTTTAAGAGGTCGGCTCAGCTATCAAAAAGCTAAAGAACAACAAGGCCGCCGGCTCTGATGGTCTACCAGCAGAACTTTTCAAACATGGTGGTGATGCTTTGGTAGGGTGCATGCACCAAGTCATCAACCAAGTATGGGTGGATGAAGCCATACCCGATGACTGGACTATCCGCTCTATATGCCCCATCTTCAAGAGAGGCGATCCTTTGTCTTGTAAGAACTACCGAGGCATATCCGTGCTTAATGTCGCACATAAGATCCTATCCAACGTACTGTGTGAACGTCTGAAGCCTTTCTGCAGCACACTAATCGGCACGTACCAGTGTGGCTTCTGGCCCGGCAGATCGACGATCGAACAAATTTTCACACTAAGGCAGATCATGGAAAAGATTGCTTCTCGGATTGCTGTGATTTATGCTTGAAATAAACTACAGTGGTCCGACAGTCGTGCGGTGATTCAAATATCCAGTGCACTTGATGCCATCATAGTTTTGACAGTTCTGTATATCGTCTTTGTGCTTTTATATGGGCACTATGATACTTGGCCTCCAGTCGTTTGGTATCTCGACTCGCCTTATTAGCTTACCAGGATATAGGATACCAGATTTTCCGATCATTTTCCAAATATCATTTGGAATGCCATCCGAACAAGCTGTTTTCCAAGATTTGACTCTGTTTATAATACGTATACCTTCTGCCCATGCGATATCGTCTAGTGGGCCCTGCGTGAGATTGGGAACAACAGTGGGTTCTTTGGTAGCATTCAACAACTCGCGGATGCAGGTTCACCTGGTATGGGCTCTGATTTGAGAAATTACACTTAAATAAGTGATTTGAAGCTTATTGAACAGCGCCTTGTTCTTCTTTCCTTTTCTTGTCTGCTTGGCATCAATTGGTATTGAAATTGTCTCAATCAACACCTTGATACCTTTCACTTACACTTTTCCCAAATTCTTTCACGATTTGCTAGAAATTCTTCTACACACACAAGCAACACTGTTAACCCGCAATAATCAAACTATCAACCAAGCAATCTTCCCACTCATGAACCACCCACCACCACCACCATCAGTAACTTCATCGTTACCTACCAGGTCTTCGAAGTCGTCGGTGCCACCGCCAACAGGTGGAAATAGGGAAAAACGAAATTTTCCTGGCAAGTTCGCACCTATTGCGTGCCGCCATCATCACAGCAGGTAACATTCACCCATTGACGCCTTGATGTAGACGCGCCTGGTAGCTGTTAGCGTCTAATCTTAGGTGGGAAATCTTTAAGCTTCTTGAATTCTGTTTTTTTCTTCTACCTCTCTGTCCTTCCATATTGTTAGAGGTGGGTAAACAATGCTCTAGGCAGGCAATAGATTTTCAATATGTCCTCTCGTCTCATTGCGTATAACTTTCCACCAGTTTGGTTCGCGTGCGTCGTCGTTAGTATCTCATCCATTCCTTGAGTTCTTGTTTTTTTTTTGTGTGACTTCCGCCTTTTGTCGAACAAAAGTTTTGTGTCACCCGCACATACTGTATGTGTGTGAGGAGGTGAAATCAATTGATTTGTCGACGACGAATACTCTTCTGAAGTTGAAGGCGCAAAAGTCTGCTCCAACTCCATGTCAGGCGGCTGGATTTGAGCAGTTGGAAAAGTACATATGAAGAAGGTTTTTTTTTCACCTCGTTGACTGTGTAGAAACGTCAGAGAGAATAACAAATCGCTAACAATTGCAGATGTCTTTATTATAATTTCCGCGTTTGCTTTGTTGAATTGAATGAGAGCACTTTGGTATCTTTTCAAGACTGTGGTTGAGGAAGACTATTGCGTTGGTATGCGTATATGTAGAATCCTTAAGATAGCACGGGAAGAAGATATGACGATCTAATCCACCATCCGTACCAGAAATCCTTAAGTTTCAACCACACTGATGTTATGTCACCTCAATTGACGTGGAAGTCGAAGCGCCTGGCTTGACTTCTGTGTATTGGGACACGTAATATGTTTTGAAATCTTTAAGCCTACGTCAGTAATGTATTATTGAAACATTCAGGAACCGAGCTTTAGCTTCAAGTGGATGGAGCGTAGGTCAAATGGATTGAGAACATTTTAAATTCGTCTTTTAACCTTTCTTTTCTACTTTCATCGCATTCAGAATACCGAAGACCATTTACTGAACACAGCAATTTTTTGCAGAGCTTTTAAAAATCTCGATACAGTTTTGGAATTGCAAAGAAAGATGAAGGAAGGGGACTCGTTATTTTAGGCTTTACATGTGACGTTCTAAGAAGCCTGCTGTAAAGCCGCGAACTAAAGGTTGGGCCATCTGTTAGTTTCTGTTAGTTTCTTGGGCCATATGTTATTTTGACACTGACAGCTCTTATGCGCTCAAAAAATTGACAGAAACTCGGCAACTTTACGGCGAACAGAGAGAGGCTATAGGTTTATAAGCTGCAGTCGTTCTGTACGGGGGTAAGTTTAGGGTATCAGTCCAAGAAAGTCCCCTTAAAACAAATCGAATAAACTTGTACTGTCCAGCTTTTTTTTTTTGTTCAGCTTCTTTACGAAGAATGTATGTAGATGATGTAATAAGGCGATTAAACTTGACTGGAATATTCAAGTAGAGGCCGAACAAAGGTTATGTAAATGGATTCAGAGACATAAGGATTAGAGAATTCCTTAGATCAGCCAAGGGAAGTGTTGGGTTTAGTTATTATGCTATTGATATGTGAACGGAAACTTGGGTCTCTGTCAGAGGTAACACCTAGGTAGTGCATTTCAGTTACTAACTGGAACTGGTTCATTGAATATCAGATAACTACGAGGCGCTTACGCTTACTTATTGTCATTAAGCCCTTAGAAATTGCTAAGGCACCTAGCAGAAAATCTATCCAAGCCATCCTGCAGAAGAAGACATTTAAAGGAGGGCAATATAAGCCTGAAGATCTTCATATCATCTGGGTAAACAGATAAATGTGAATTTACAATGATACACATCATTAATTATCAAAATAAATAATAAGGGACCAAGGTAGCTGCTTGAGGTATTCCAGAGAAGGCTTTGTAAAGTCGGTGTTCTAAGTAGGATTCAAACCACGTAATAAACCTCAACTGAAAGCCCAGAGCCTTTAGATATGTAGGTAGGTAAGTAAGTAGGTAGGTAGAAGTGGTTGTATCAGCAATAATTAATGCAAATGTGCCGTTTTAATACCACAAGTCACAACTCAAGTGACCTATTGGATGTAAAAAGGGTGTTAACTAATACGGATAAGAGAAATGAGCGACAATTATTCAAATTCACCCCGTTACATTGAGGAAACTGATGATAACTGATGAGTCAATCTCTGTTAACTCTACTAGATTGTCAAAAAAAGATTTACCTAGTGTGCGCTGCCTGGCACTGCCTAGAGCAGTTCTAGTTCTAGGATTGCCTATTCTAGCCGTATGAACTCCATGGGCCAGTGGCCAGTACTAATTGCCAAAACTCTTGTAATATCTGCACGTTTTCTACTTAAAAGTTCTTGTGATCTATTCCAGTGGTATTTGGGCCACATCTGCCTGGATATGACACAGTTCCTCACCTCCTGCAATTTTCTGTCAGCTTTTAATAGCTATTGATTCTATCCTTAAGGGCCCCCAGCGGGACATTCACCGCCTCCGCTAGGGAACCATCAAGGGCAGATTCTCGCCTTACTAGTTCATCAGCTTGCTCATTTCCCTCATGTGTGACCCGGCACCCAAAGGAGGCTAGTCCTGAACCGATGACTTAGCGAGGCAAGTTCCTCTTTGCACTGTTCTACGAGCTTCGAAGATGTGGCCTAGTTGTCAATAAGGATGGTTATAGTGTTAAGGGGTGTGGTGGTTTGCTTGAGCAGGCGGCAAGTCAGGAAGCCTATAAGACGTGGAAATATTGATAGGTATATATAAAAATACCCGCCCCTACCCCGCAGTCCATTTTAGAACCGTCGATGAAAATTGTTGTTTCGAACTCCTTTGTCACTTCGCCTGATTCCCACTCCGTTCACTTTGGGAGTTATATAGTCGGTTAGATTAGCTCCCAGGTCTCATGGTAATAGATTCAGGATGCTGTTGTGACCATAACTTTTGGTACACCAGTATCTTGTTTCTCTTAATCTGACCGCACTGCATGAAAATAAGAACGTAATATGAAAGTCGAGTGGTATTAGTATGTTTAAGGCCTCATTTGGACTTGTTTTCGTGGCCCCCGTTGCACCTAGAACCACGAGTTCTTTGCGCTTTGTTGAAAAGTTTGATATTGTATTTTTTCCTTAACGCAGGTCACCAGACTAGCGATCCATAGGAAAGTACAGGACGCACCATATCTGTGTATACCCATATGACCGTCGAAGACCCCCCTTCTTATCGAAGTTTTTGCTGCAAACATAGAATGCCACACAGGCTTTCTTTACCCGCTGCTCAATGTTTAGTTTCCAATTAAGTTTTGGATCAAGTACCACATATAGGTATTTGTAGCTGGTGGGTAATGAGAGCAGTTGGTTGTTTAGCCCTAGACGCGTGAAGATCAGTTCAGTTTTGCTTGGGTTGACGTTGAGTCTAAATCCAGTGGTCCATTTGCTAAACTTGTTCAAGGCACCTTCCATAATCTCACTGATTACTGAAGCAAACATTCCTGATACCAGTATTACCATATCATCTGCATACGTGACAACTTTGACTTCATTGGGAATTTGTTGATTCCTATAAGCCAAAGAAGAGAAGATGTGACCCTAACCTGAGGAGTTCCTCTAACGACAGATATAATGGAACTGCTGTTACCGAGGGTTGATTGAATGATTCTAGTTTTTAGCAAAGTCACTATCCATTTGCTAATAAATTCTTCCACATTCAGTTGGATCAGAGTTTCTTGAATCGATTCAGTGCTGGCGTTATTGAAGTAGGGTAGGGTAGGGCACCTTTAACGTCTAAGAAGGCAGCTAGGGTGTATTGTTTGTAGTAAATTGTCTTTTCTATCGTTCGCATAACTTCGTGGAGTGCCGTTTCTGTCGATCGCCCCTTAGTATACGCGTTCTTTGATTTGGATAGAAGGAATTGCTGTAGGGTATTTCGTATGTATGTCTCTAAGATACGTTCCAAAGTCTTTAAAAGGAAAGAGGATAAGCTGATAAACTTTGTGGATTCATATCAACGTTTCCCAGATTTTTTAGTTCTTGCTTCGGCAGAACAGATACTAAAATTGGAACGATTCAGAGTAGATTACCATGACCTGAGGTATGTAAGTCTACCAGAGTTTGCTTCTTTTGTTACGAAATGATCGTAGCTCTTTATTATACAGGGTATCGAAGAAGATGAGGGGTTCCACAATTCCACTGATTTGTTCTCTACTTTTTGCTTAACAAGGCATCATGTTCTTCTTGACCCCTTCTGATCACATCTATTCACAAACGTTTCCTTCTATTACTTGAACTTTCCAATGCCATTGAGCTGCTTTTTTTCACTCCTTACTAGAGGTGGTCCCTTAGAGATAGGTGTATTGAGGGATCACTTAGTTTGCATAGTAAGCATAGTCTATCATATGATGATGGTCTTATACCATCCCTATATCGGCATCCTGCCAGTTTTAAGCATCCAAGAAATAGCTAATGGCAGGCACTTTGGTACTTGTCTGCCATTTGATTAGGTGATAGGTCTTAGTAGATTGACTCTCCTCAAACACCAACGTAAATAGATAGTTCCAGCTAGTTCTTATAATTCATTTATTTATTTTAATAATCCAACTCTTGTCTTTTTGTGTAATCTCCTGCCATTATCACTGTCAATTCGGTGTCCATCCGTCATGTGACACAAAATAAGTTGCCATCAGTAGGACAAGGCATCTCTCACCAATGCGAACGCCCCTTAAATTTGCTCGGTCATTTGCGCTTTGTTTGTTCTTTGCGAAATGACCATCATTAGTGGAAGCTACCCCTGAGTCAACCCACTGCCACACCCTTTAATATATAATTTTTTTTTTTATTTTTTTATTTCTTCTCTGTGTGTATTCCTCTTTTGAGTGACTTTGTGTGAGAAGTGAATGAAATAAATTTGATGACAATTAGCGGAGAATTTTTCTCTCTTAACTCCCGGCGGCGCACCTCTGCTGGGTCTGTTGACAACGTTCCATCGACAAGGGAGACATTCATAAATCAAATTTCAGTGCTGCTTGCTGACTAATGAACTCCAATGGGAGAAGTCACCTTCAAAAGCGAGACTGAGCCGAGGACGGCTGATGTGTCGTCCAATCGACATGGTCGACGACAAATTCACGTTTTCGTCGAAATTCTGTCGAAAGATGGATTTTTTGTTTTTTTTTTTTTTACTTCGTCTTCTGTCTCCACAAAGGTCGAAACGGAAATGAAATTTAATGATTCAACAACGAGTGAATTAATTAATCAATTAATGTTTGTTCTTTGTGTTGATGCAGTCAGCGAGAAGTGAGGGGTTTTTATTTTTGATGACATTTGTTCGCCGCTTTTGTTTTTTTTTTTCAGATTTTTAATGGGGTGCTGATGGATGTAGCGACAATCATGGTAATAATAGTTATTTTTTGACAAAAAGGTATTAAATATCCAAATTTTGGCTAATTTGCATTTGGCATTCGGAAAGAAAAAATTCATGTGATTCACAATGCGGGTTTGAATAAACTATGTGAGTTATGAGATGTGCTTGTCAGGGGATACAGGCGGAGATAAATTAACGGATAACATTATGTCTTCGTTCGAATTGAAAGGATTAATTTGCGCGACAAAGGAGGCACCACCACCGCCGAATGGGTTTCGCATTCACAGCGGGGGGGATGCAGTTGTTTCGGGATTGTCTCGCCCATCTGCAGGGTTGTTTGTCAAACTTAAACTGAAATTTATTATAATAGCTTGACATATTTTTTTTGAGATCCGTTTTGAGATCTTGTTTCTTGTTTGGATGAGATATTTAAGAAATGAAACTTACTCGTATGTTGAGAGTGAAAAGAGTGGCGCCATCCTTCTCGCCGATATGTTGCTAGGATAAAACTTTCGTGCTATTCTAAGAATAGCTCCAAAATATTTTACCTACCCACTTTTTGAGATTCGAGTATAACTGGCATGAACAAGTTTGTCACACAAAAAGAGGGCTACTGTTCTATTCGTGTAAGAAATATAACATGTACCACAGGAATAGTTGGGAGAAGTTAGGCCCTGGGTTCCCTACGAAAAAGCTATTTCCACCTTTTCTTTAGGTGCAGTTTAGCATTCAAAAGTTTTACTGTGTGTCTAACCATCTGAAGGTCATATGAATAGGGTGGATCAGTGTTCAGAAGATTACCTTTTACTCATAGAATCAAAGGTTCTTGAGTGACGAAGGGCGAAAAGTATAAACCTGCTTTGGACGGATTCAATACGTCGAATGTGGGCAGCTTGTGGGACCAAGCTTGGTTACATCCCGACAACCTGGAGACAGGTAAATGTAATCTTTATCCCCAAACCAGGTAATGGGCCTAGTGAGTTGCCTAAATCTTAAGTCTAACATCATTTGTTCTCAAAACAATGGAGAGACTAATTGACGTTCATATTAGAGGTCGGCTAGATTTGTCTACCCCTCTGCACTCAAGTCAATTTGCATACAGTAAAGGAATCAGCAGCTCTTCACTAACTTGTGAAGAAGATAGAAGGAACTTTACGTTCCAAGGAAATAGCCTTCCTTGACATTAAAGGAGCATTTGATAACACTGGCTACGACTCAATAGCAAGAGCAATTAGTAGCAGAGGTATCGATGATTCGACCAACCAATGGATACGGGCCATGCTGGAAAGTCGAATTATTATTTCCTCCTTTGGAGGAGTGTCAGTATCTGTGACCGCAGTTAAGGGCTGTCCCCAGGCAGGAGTCCTTTCCCCTCTTTTATGGGGAAATTATCTTCAGATATTAGGCTACATCGTCATTGGTTATGCAGATGACTTGGCGATTTTTATTAGTGGTAAACACAGTACGACCATTTCTAGTGTTAGAATGGTGCAGCAGAGAAGGACTATCCATTAAACCTTGTAAAACCGTTCTAGTGCCTTTTTACTTTAGTTTATTCCAGTGAGGTTAAATATTTCAGTGTCAGCCTTCATAAACGGTTTAGCTGGAATTCTCATACCAAGTCCGCCATTGAGCGCGCCACTAGGGCCATGTGGGCCAGTAGACGCCTATACGGCAGAACTTTCGGTCTAAGTCCAAAAATGATACATTGGTTGTAGGTATACAATGATGGTGAGGTCCATTATCACGTACGCGGCCATTGTTTAGTAGGCGAAAGTTCTTGAACGGACAACGGCAACGAAGCTTCAGAAGCTTTAAAGAATTGTTATGCGCACTTGCCCCACGGCAGCTTTAGAAGCGGTTGTTGGGCTCTCTCCCTTACAAATCTTCATTAGAAAGACGGCCGCTAGATGCGCTATTAAGCTGCAACTAGAATACAAGTATAAATCAGGCGACCAGGTGGGACCCCTGAAAATTCTTGACTCAATTCCCAAAAAGGACATGTTCCGTACTATCCCCGACATCATGGTCAGGGAGTACTGTTTCGGTAGAAATATTGAACCCTGCAAATTGGTCTAATGGTGTTCCGGCACTGGATCCTAGAGGTCTGATCTGGTACACAGACGGATCAAAGATGAAAACTGGAGTTGGAGCTGGCGTCTTTGGACCCAACATCAAGGTCTCGATACCTATGGGAATGTGTCCCACGGTTTTCCAGGCTGAACTCCATGCCATTGAGATCTGTGCTAAGATAAACCTTGATAAAGGTATTAAGGGTGCTAGGGTATATATCTTTTCAGATAGCCAGGCAGCACTTAAAGCGCTGTCGTCCAATTTAATGGACTCTATATCAGTCAAATGCTACTACGATGCACTACAATCTCTTGCCAGACACAACAGGGTGAAACTCGGTTGGGTCCCTGGTCATCAAGGAATTGCAGGCAACGAATTTGCAGATGAACTAGCTAGGGCCGGCTCAGAATCTGCGTTCACCTGAACCCTAAAGTGGTGTCAACTGAGCTACCGCCAGATAAAAAAAAAAAGCCAGATCATGGTATTTAGATGGGTACCTGAACATGCTGGTGAACCTGGAATTGACCTGAAAGTTCCTCAAATGGATAGTTAAATCAATCGCGCTAAAGTTGATGTAATTGGAAAATTTGATTATCGCTTCGCTAATGCTGTCTTCGTCTGTCTTACAGAAACCAATGACTGTAGGATTGGGTACAAATTTTGAAGAGGTGCCTGCTCTGATTCGAGTAAACGCTTGAAAGCATTAGTTGTTGTTTCAATATTCGACTTTGTCCATTGCAGTTGTCTACCTAAGTGTGAAAAGAAATCTTTTAATTTGTACAAAACCGTCTGTCTTCATACCTTTTGAGGTAGGCACAATGCTTAGTTTTGACAAAAGATCCTCAGAGTTATTGAGTTTGCCCAGAATAAGGGCATATTTTGAGATAGCTATCGTTGTTGGTTGTTTCAAATCAAGTCAAGTTTGTTGAACAAATATGTCAAGCCTGTGGTTATACTGTCTTGATACTGCCGTTGAATTCCCTGAAAAAGAAGGTATCAAAGATCTTGAGGGAAATATGGAAACAGGTTTACCTCTTCCACAAGAAAGGCCAACCTACTTAAAGCTGTCAAAGCTACATCATCGTTGACATCTTTTCCAGATATAAATCCACCATTTTCAGCCTGTTTTGAGTTTATGTAATTTAAGCATCTTTCTATCACCTTCGGTTCTACTTGAATAAAGTTTTCAGCTTGTTGCAGAGCCCATATCGTATAAGCTGTCTCAATAGTTCTGTTGAAAAGACTAAACGACCCGTCCAAGTGTTTGAATTGTAACTGAGTTTGATAGCCCAGCTGCTTGGCCTTCTTCTCTAAGCTTGGGGTAGAGTGTTTTACAGCCTAGAGGAATATATTCTTTAAAATTCAACTAAAACGCGAAAAAAACAGAAACCTTTAAGTATTTCCACACCAGAAGATTGTTGAGGAAATTGTTTCCAAACTGAACCCGGATGAATTTCTCAAGACTTCTCATAAGTTGTTCAAAAATATCACCAATTACAGTGAGTTGGACACTTTCGGAACCGGGAATGATATTTTCAGGAAGCTCTATCAAAATTTCAACCTCACGCTCTTGATTGTTTTGATAGAGGTGAACCAGATAAGTCTTAGAAATTGAATACAGAACTCCGCTTGCTATGGTTTTGACCGTCACGTTGTATCGTCCAGACTTTCGCGGGCTTATGAAAAATACAAACTTTTCGCTTCCATTCGTTGAAATGGATTTTGTTAAAGTTTGGTTAGGTTGGACCTTTGCCACCGAGCTAGGATTGTCTAAAATCTCCAAGTCTTTACCAAGACTCTCAAGTATTACATTGGTCAAGAGATGATGGTCCATGTAGTTGAAGACATTAACAGGAATTTCAATAATCTCCTCTAAAACAGGCGACCACTTTCAAACAGAGACTAAGTGTAGAGCTTTTAGTACATATCTTCCTTAACCCTGTTTGGCAAGTCCATTAAAATGTAAAATTCTTAAAACACTTTCAATTTGGTTGCATTTTTGGTCAATGTCAGTCCAGTTTCGGGATTTAAAGAGATACCAGTTACTGTCCAAGAAGTAATCGTATCTGGAATGATCTCCTACAGTTGCAAGCCCTTGTTGGGAGTTCTAGAACGTAAACGTCAACCCATGTGACTTATAAAAATGGATAGGTGAGATCAAAATCTTGCAAAGTCCTTAAACATCCAAGTGTCAGCAAACAGTTTTCTAATACATGGCAAAGTAACAGTAGGCTTGTCCACAGTCATAGTCTTTAGATAATAAGGTCCAGCTCCCGGGGATATGGGAGTTGGACTTTTGCTTTACACGAATATGTTCCACAATATGGCGTCGTTCTTTTTAAACATGGGTGATATGGTAGTCGCAGTACAAAGGAATGTGATTCTCCTTCGCTCATACTATCATAATATGTCAAAGCTTTGCATTACATAACAGACCACGCACTAGAAATAACCGCCGCAGGTTTTTCTGCAGGTGTAGGTGTAGTGCACATGAAGTCGATTATTTCTGCACTCCAGGCAGTTTCCATCAACGACAAGGACAATTTAAAGACATAAGATGAAAACAAAAAAAAAAAAAGCAAAACACCAGTTTTTGAAATGATTATCTAATAAACAGGAGAACTCACAGTGTCACTGCCAACTTCAATCATAATGGATTACTGAGCGTCGTAGTAGACTATAAGAGTTGCTGCTGCTGATGATGTGGATGATGACGACTGCGACAACAATGATTATGATTACGATGACGTTGGTGACGACAAGGACAAGATGAGTGAAATCTAAAATAGACTTGTTTTCTGTGTTTTTTTTTTTTTTTGTGAATCTGATTTGTTGGTTGCCCATCAAAGTGATGTCAGTGTCAGTGGCAGACGACAAGGGATTAAGAAGACAGAGACACAGCGATGCGACAGGACTTTTATCTGTCACAGAGGATATAAAACTCCGTACATGACGATGATGAGTTGCGGTAAGGGGGGGGAGGGTGGTTCGGTTAAGAAGGGTTAATGTTGGTGAAAAAAGAGGTACGCGCTGGTTAACAGGACATTGTGTTGATGTTTATCCTGTTTGAAGTAGGCTTAGCTTTCGGGGAGACGACACTCACAGTGGTCTAAGGAGTGATGGACGAGATACATTGGCATATAACCGTGGTATATCCTGCGGCATTTTTGTCGGAATGTCGAGAACATTGTTGCACGCATATTAACACAGCAGGGTAATCCTATCACCGGCAAGCGTAAATCGGTTTTGGAATGACAATAATTTGCCGACATAGGGGTTGTGTTTGTGGCAATGATGTTGCCTACCTACCTCTCTACCTATGGTAGAGACGGTCTCGGGTGATGTTTGTGATGTGAGCATGACAATGTGATGAGTTTACGACTGAGTTTTTGGGAGTCTGGGAGTAAATGGATTTAAGAGGATTTGCAAATGAAAGGAAATGTGCGTACGTGTGTGTATTGAGGGTGAATGATGCACCGAGAGATGGTTGAGAACAGTGGGGATAGGTGTAGGTATACTAAATATATGCGTCTGGTAGATACATAAATTTTATTTCGCCGAGTAGACATTAATATTCAATAAGAAGCAAGTAGAATGCACATACTGCACATGTAAACTCGTGTGAACCAAGGATCGCGATGTTTTGTCATTCTCAATGGCTCAGGCCGTAAAGAATCCAAGTTTTTACTGCATCTAGCAATATTTGCTCAGTGTATAGAGAAGCGACTTCTTTGCTTGCACCGCCCTCATTTCTAATCGTATCCGGAGCATGAACTTGTTCCTTACTCGCTTATAATGTATCACTGTCTTGAATTTCTAATAATAAGGCTTGACTTGGACTAGGTTTCATATGTACATACATACTTAGTTATTTACACTTTGCAGTAGCAGTCTATTTTCTCCTTCAAACATACAAATATTTGGCGCGACAGGTTCATGGGACTCAGGGTTTACTTACTTGCTCAACCAGACCAAGCGCTCTGACATCCGCGATAGCTTGATCTTTACAACCGAGGTTCAGTTGGTCTTCTTTGTCGTCTCGAATATGGGAGCTGTGATTCGAAGATCCTCTTTGCTGTCCATTTTGTTCATTCGCTCGATGTAGCCGAGCCCGTGTAGTGGACGTGTTTTGTCTTTTTCGACTACATCCACATCGTGGTGCAGCTCATAGAGTTCGCGGTTGTATCTTCTCCTCCATTCGCCCTCGAATTTTTCTCTCCAAAGCAGAACTGGCAGGTTAAAAGTTTTGTGGAGCATACATTTTGTCTTCCGTGCTAAGAGTTTTGAAACCATTTCTTTCGCCAAACCGAAGCAGCAGCGGTTTCCTTCGTTGAATCTCCACTAAGGTGTCATTCGTGGAGTTGATTTTTACTCCGAGTTAGGTAAACTCCTTAACCACTTCGAAGTTACTGTTGCCAACAGTGACGTTTTCTTAGGCGGTAGACAGATGCTTCTTTGTTTGTTGACAACAAGTACTTGGTTTTGTCCTCATTCACTTCAAGGCCAACTCGTTTCGCCTGTTCTTCAATTGCCGTAAAAGCCTCTAACACGGCGCGCTGGGAGCGACCGATGATGTCGATGTCGTCTGCGTATCCCAGTAGCTGGACAGATTCGTGTAAAATAGTGTCTTTGCACGTTGCACTGCTTGTTTTTCAGCGTCACGCAGCACAGCTTGATCAATTTTGTCGAGATCCCGAATTTGGCCATCGCCTTGTAGAGCTCAAGACGATGAATGCTATCATATGCTTCTTTAAAGTCGATAAATGGATGGTGAGTCTCGACTTGAAATTCGTTGATCTTTTCCAGGATTTGCCTTAGTGTGAAAATTTTGTCGATCGTCGATCTGCCGCGCTGAAAGCAGTACGTTAGATAGAATCTTATATGTGACTTTTAGCAGGGATATGCCTCGATTGTTCTTGAAGATGGGGCGTGCAGAGCTCATAGTACAGTCATCGTCCATACTTAGTTGATGATTTGGTGCATCCACTCTACCCAAGCATCACCACCGTCTTTGAAAAACTCATTGGTTGGCCATTAGGTCTTGTTGTTCTTCAGCTTTTCGATAGCTGAGCCAACCTCTTCAAAACTGGGAGCGATGAGACTTCGTTATCTAGTTCCTTGAATCATTCCTTGAGAGTGTGCCCCTTTATTCGTCAGAAAAAGGTTTCTGAGCTCATACAATGTGTTTTTTAATTGCCTTTACTTATTTCTGTCTATGTATATATTCAGAATAGCTACACATTACTAGAATTGCTAACAGAACACTGTGTCCCATATTCAAACAAATATACGTACACCCCTTTATCGTTAAGCCTAGACTCCCAACTATTTTACTATATGATTTCGTTGGTGTTACCAAGTCCAAATACTCATTGTCACCTCTTTATCCTTTCCCGCTCTAAAGGCAGGTACTATCACTCAACTTCAATCTAATTTATGACACATTTCCATCAAAAACGTGTCCTCAATGCCTCTCGTCGTAAACATGTGTGGCGGGAAATCGTCATGCCGTCAGCCGTTGAAATAAATTTCTATGACAATGCGGATGTATATGATATATTACCCGAACCCATACATTCACTTGTGACAACAGTAAATACAGGTGCACCCCTTTAGCGAATATCTCCACCATACCAATGCAATTGCATTGCAGTCCTTCTTCCAGCTTAAGGGCGATGGCCAAACTGGAACGCAATAACAATAATTCGTAACAAACAACCCTCCCCACACATACATACACACTGTGCAACCACCCTAGGAGCGTAGTGTAAAGCATTGACGAGAACGACCCAGAGACAAAAACATGAAAATAAAATATATAATAACGAAAATATCCATAAATCCATCGAGTGATATCTTTTATTCAACTACCGTCGTCATTTTGGGTGGCAGTGGCAATACCAGGCTACCCAGGCTCACCCCTCACACAGTGAAAGCAGCAGCGGCAAGAGGCTAGACAGTGGCTGGGTAACAAGAATAAAAAATTGTTTGGCCATAAATTAAGTTCTCATAACGTAATAAAATTTTACACTGACATTTCGCCATCAAACGTTGCATTCTCTACAATGACTCACACTCACCCCATCCTGTGCCACTCCACTACTATGCCAATGCCAACCCAGAGTTCTTGCCAATTGCACTTGTAAGTTGGCTTCCGATTTATGTGTACCTGTGCGACAGAGTTATTCGCATGCTTCAACCCTCTTTATCAGTGCAGTAAATTCAATTTTAGCAAACTATTTGTTTGAAGTAAAAAAAAGCAAAAAAAAAAAATCAACAAACATCCCCCCCTAGTTGGGGATGATGAAGTTGGCTGCAGTTTGGATGGATAGCAGGAGTTTAGCAACATCAAAGGCAAGAACACAAGCAAACCTTTTCCCTGTGAAATTTCAAACTTCTGACAGAGGCGAGCATTTGGAGTGATGTAGATCATGGGACTGTGTCGCCCGGGGTTGTAGTTTGGAGTTAAGGCATTTTTGCCGGAAATTATGACAAACAGGCGACCGACGGGTGATGTTGATTATGTAAGACATTGTCACAAAGTTTACTCATAATTTGTGGTTTAAGAGGATTTTGTAGCTAACTTGATCTGATATTGAACAAAGGGTTACTCAACATGTCTTTCTTGAGGTTCTATACTATACTCTTGCACCAGGATCAAGAAATTGGAAGTCGTTCTATGATCAGACATTCACTCGATGTCTGTAATTGAAGTTGTGTCCCTATTTTAGTATGTCAGTGCAAAAAGTCCGGGCACTCCGGCTCCATGTTCAACTCGTAACCACACAAGCATCACACTATCGAAATTACTGTCTGAGCGAACTCTGGATCGGTCTGGAAGCCGATTAGATCCCGCCGAAGCTGGGATTTACTTCTGGTCTAGTCCCGGGGAAATAAATCCATAAAGGATTTATGTCCCAGTTCAGGTACACAGAAAGTGTGTCTTGGTTTCCTTCTCTTCCTCGTCGCTACAGCTTCTACAGAAATCGTTGAAGGCAGGACCAATGCTGTTGTGAGGCCCCGTAAGGGCCACAACTATCTTTCTTTGATTTGTCTTATCTAATTGGAATTTTATTGATTTAATAGGTTCCGGTCTGCACCCTCCTTATGTAGCTCGTCCGCTTTATACTTGCCTGCAATATCCCTGTAGTGTGGAACCTAGCATTGGGATGTGTCCTAGGTCCTGACAGTGATCTCGTAAAGAAATCCGCTTTATCAACTTGGATCGAATTATTGTCGATTCCAAGCTTTATTGCTGGTTGGCTGTATGTATTGCATATATAGAAGACAATAGGGCTGCACTCTATCAAGTTAATTGAAAGCTGAGGCTGAGGTTTCTTGGACTGCTGCGACTTCTGCTTTAAATACAATACTGTGGTCGGGCTGTCGTGTGGTAATACAAATACCCAGTGCAGTAGACTTTCGCACCTGTTCTAGACGCTGCTTTGGATCCTGTCTGTGTAAATCTCTAAAGCAGATTCCTTTAAAATTTCTCCCGATTCTAGGAATTCTATCTTTACACTTGACGTTAAAGTCCAGATAGGGTGGTCCAAATTACCAAACATAGTGTTCTGGCCGATAGGATAGGATAGATACTTGCTTGGACTATATTTCCATGAGCCAGTAGTAAGGATTCCCAATTGCTTTAACCACCATCAGCTTCCCAACGATATCACCGGAAAGAAGGTAAAGCATAGTTTCTAGTGCAGCTGTAAGAGTGGTTTTAGGGGCGCCCGTTAAGTAGACGTAAAATAGCCTTTGAACCTTCTCAAGTTTTGCAATATTGCTTTTTTGGTCCAGTGCTGTCCACCAGACTAGTGCTTCGTCCGTACATAAGGATGTGTCTGACGATTACCGTAGAAATTCAGTGCACAATCCAGGATTAAATGACCTAGTTTGGACACTTAGCTTTCATATATGAATAAAGGATAAACGAGGCCTTCCTATCACCATCTTGGTTATTCAGTTTCCAGCCAGTCAGTAGTGAATTCACTTGAAATCAGTTGAAGTCAGTAATGAACTCAAATATTTCGTTGACGTCAGTAGTGAATTCACTTGAAATCAGTTGAAGTCAGTAGTGAATCCATATATTTCGTTGAAGTCAGTAGTGAATTCACTTGAAATCAGTTGAAATCAGTAGTGAATTCATATATTTTGTTCAAATTTGTTCTTATATGGACGTCGACCAGCCTTTCCAAAATCTGTAATAGAAAGTAGGATAAGCTAATCAAACAGAAGTCTATGGGATATGCGTGAGAAATCTTAGCGGCTTTCGATATAAGGACTACTTTGGCACACCTGCAGAATCTAGGGTGTAGCCGAGATCCTAAAGATAATGTGGAGCTAAGGACTTAATGTGTCGAAACCTTTCTGTAATTTCATTGGTAAGATGCCATCGAGACTATGGGAAGCTCTGCACTCTCCACTGTATTGTCCCACTGTGGAGTAATTGGACTCTATGGTTTCGCTAGCTTAATCTCATGCCTTCTATCCTGATCTCTAAATAACCAGTACATAGTATATGTTGTGTACACTTAGTTACTCCGTCCAACTAAGACTGTAAACGCTTTCATTGATTTTATTTGAAGAAATTCCCCTTTTGTTGGAAATCTCGAAGAATAATGATTCCCCTATACATATCTATTTTCAAAGTCCTTCGTATCGCTCCACTGACATAAAATTCCAGGCAATCCATGTATTTGTACTCACCCTCGAAATGTCTCAAGTATTTAATCAACTCCAAACGAATCAGCGAATTATGAAAACATTCAGATATCAAAATTTATGACCTCCATTCGGTACTCACCTTTTGGGCTTCGCTCTGCACAGCCACAATGCCAGACAAATGCCTCTGGGTCACGAAACAACCCGCCCTTACACTCTGCTGAGTGATTATCATTCATTTGTGGCGACCAACTTTGACTGGTTGCGGTTGGGTGGATAGAAAATCAATGGGTAAACCTCCCCGCCGCCGAAAAATTAAAAATCACATTTGCATGCTGTCAAATAAATCACAGAACACAAAGCACAACATCGAAGGATAATAACAAGAAACTATCAAATTATCTGTTACGTCCTGCACACACATATGTACACTCACACAAATACGACCATAATCGGCTTCCATACGAAAAAAAAAAAAAATAGAAAAATGTCAAATCGATTTCCACTTCCACACTGAGATGGCCAAACAAACTTGGAATTAGCATAGCCAAGAACCATTGTCCTTGTTTGTGTGTGGGGGCGATGTGTGTTGTGTGTGCTGCATGTCCTACAATTGGAAAAGTTGAAGATGCCCATTGACAGGCAAAGCAATAAAATTCAAATGCGATTGTTTCTCTAGAAGACACAAAGACGACACATAAAGCAGTTCTCGCACAGGTTTGGCATGGGAGGTGGGTGGTGGTAGATTGAGCATGACAGCATGCACACACATACTATGTACTGTACATCGGCTAAAGCTAAAAGAAAAGAAAAAAAAAAATTAAGAATTTGTGTTTTAAAGATATTTTGTCTATCGGTTGGATTGGTCGGACAGTCCTTTAGCCAAAAATGTCGTCCTTCATTCACTCTCGCATTCTCAACTGCAGGAGAGGATAACAAAACCATGTATGAAAGGACATACATATGCATTGATTTAAGGGGCGACACAAAGAAGAGGGGACGAAAGAAGAAGCAAAAGAAGCTAAAAAGGACACTACTTCATGTGTCTACTGTTTAATTTTCCTTATAGCAGAAGACATTCGTTTCGAACAACGATAAATCTAAATCAGTTCCTTCCAGGATCACACACACATCATATGTGTGTGCAGATGTTAAGACAGCAACAGAATAATGTCAAAGGATAGGGAATAACAGATACAATTCAAAGTCAAAGAAGCTGGCTAACAATCCACCACCACCACCACCACCACCAGTACCACTAAGAAGCGACCGAAAGAGCAAGAAAGAGAACGAGTGCCATGTGAATGTAGGTTGTAGAGGATAAAATGCAGCATGTCCTTTTCCCAGCGGAGGAGGAAGAAGAGTGTTTCAAAGAGAACAGAGTCAGGGGTAGTTCGTCACACAAGATGAAAATTCTTAGTGTCCATTAAGCCCTTTATCCTCTTCTTGGCAGCAGTAGCAGGCACTTCAGTTAGGCGAAGTGCGAGAGGTTAAAGATCATCGTAAGGCACATGGAAGTCCACTTATCTTGGCCACAATCTTGTTTGGTTGGGAATTTATGCAGATTTTACTACTAGTGCATGGAAGATGGAATGAAATGAAAAGTACATGTTGATGTACGTACATACGTATGTATGTATGTATATCGTGAGGAATATTAACTGATAGCATTTTTGATGAGTGGGATAATACGGGTGATTGTAGGTTATACTTATCAATGTTTACTAACGGTTGGTGGGTCGATTCATGGGCTTCGTTTTGAGTTTTAAAATTTCAATAAGCATGGGTACATACCTATGTAAAGACTCTCATCGCCCTCAAATTATTTGAACAATACGCTGCTTCAAGGCATTTAAATCGGTACGGCCAGATGGTTCAATCCCTGCTGAAATCCAACACACTGTGGATCTTATCGCCTTAGCGCCTTAGTTAACCAACTGTTGATAAACGGATTTATCAACTGTAAGCTAAATAGGAGCACTCTCCAAGATGGGGTGCGCTACAACCCTGTACTGCTATACCAAAGCAATAGAAAATGAATGGGGACTTCAGTCATGTATTACATGTTGAGTCTATATATCCGTCATCAGGTCTAAAATGTTGTGTCTGGTGGAGCGTGGCTTTGAAGAAAGCCTACCGCCGAACCCATCTTCGACAAGTACAACAGTCGACTTGCCTGTGCATCAGTAGACCACTAAGAACCACCCCTACAGCGGCTCTGGATATTTTGTTTCACTGTTTTACTTGACAGCTAAATCTAAGTACTGGACACTCGTCTATTCTTAACGATTTTGAATTCCTTCCGAAAGACATCGACTAAGAACATCCACAACTTCTGTTTGACAGATCCTTGAAACTCATATACCTTCAAAGAGGATTGGGAGGATGATCTGTCACTTCAAAATACGGGATCCATATGGTTCTATACGGACGGGTCTAGAGGCCAACGGCAGCGCTCATATCCCAGAAGTGGGTTACTGACTATGGAAAATCAGGTCCTCGTCCTAGCGGTATCAAAGGGAACTAGTCCTCCGGGTTGGGAGTTGTGCATAGGAATAACTTCCCTACCACGGAAAAAAATTGTATTTCCGAAAACTACTAAAGAATCCGATAAGGATGACTTCATTGTTGACGACCTTAGCAACCGAAACACGGAAAACGAATCAGCACGTGGAATGTTCGAACTCTTAACAAACCGCTTTTAGCCGAGGAATTAGTCCAAGAAGGCTATAATGCAGATATCAGCGACATCAAGGATTTGATGGGATAGGCCGCGCAAAAGGAGGACGAAAGAGTGGGACATTTACTAAGGCGATTGCCACAGAGAACATAAAAAGCGATTATTCGGATGCGGATTGGTCATACCCCACAGACTTAGGCAAGAAGTCTTAAACTTTCGAGACGTGAGCGAGCGTCTTATGACAATCCGCATCAAGGCTAAATTCACCAACAGAAGCCTTATATGCGTTTTTGACCCCAGAGAAGACAAGGATGACGCCACCAAGGAATATTTCTACGAGCTCCTCGACAAAACTTAAAAGCAATGTCCTAAATATAATGCTAACATCGTATTGGGTAATGCCAAGATAGGAAGGAGGACATCTTTGTCTCAGTATCCAAAAGCAAGATGGCAGTCTTCTGATCATGAAACGGTAAATCAAATTGATCACACTGCGATCGATGTAAGGCATGCCTCCAGTATTCTGGATGTCCTAACCTTTCGAATAAATAACATTGACTCAGACCACTACCTTGTTGCAACCAACAACATTTCCGTTGCGGTATCCAAACATTTCCGTCCACCTGGCCAAAACGAATTGAGGATAGCAATATCAAATCTTAAATCCAACAAGGCTGTTGGACCTGATGGTCTGCAGGCCGAGTCGTTCGAAGCAACTGGAGATGACTTGGTAGAGAGCATACACCAAGTCATTTCTAAGATTTAGTCAGACATGAGTATGCCTGATCAATGGACTTTCAGCATCGTTTGCCCGATCCACAAGAAAGGAGATTCACTGAATTGTACCAATTACAGACGTACTAGTCTCCTTAGCATCGCCTATAAAATCTTCTCTCCCATACTGTGTAAACGCCTGTAACCATTCGTCAAAACCCTGATCGTCCCCTATCAGTGTGGTTTCAGGCCAGAAAAGTCCCCGGTCGTTCAAATGTTCACACTTCAACAGATCCTGGATAAAACCCAAGAAGTCCAAATCGATACCCACCATCTTTTTATCGATTTCAAGGCCGCATATGACAGCATTTATAAAGACGAGCTATACAGACCCATTCCAAACTCGTTCGCCCGTTCAGGATGACGATATAGAACTCTCGCTGTTGGTTAGCGATCTCACCGAGACCTTTGATGTCAAAATAGGTTTTAGACAATGTGACGCGCTGTCATGTAATTTTTTCAACATCATACTGGAAAGGATTGTGTGACACTCACAAGTCAACACCGGAGGCACAATCTTTCAAAAGTCTGTCCAATTACTAGCGTATGCTGACTATATTGTCATTATTGGCAGATCACATCGGGCTGTCACTGATGCGTTCGCTGGTATTCAAATGGAAGCTGTCAAAATGGGTTTAGAGATAAATGAGTTTCTTCGAACTGAGAAGGGAAGAGCCCTAGTAGAGCCCTATCCCAAACAACCAAGAAGACTCTGTATAGGATCATCGCAGTCCTATTTTATGGCGCAGAAGCTTGGACACTATCTAAAGTGGATGAAGATATCCTCGGTCGTTTCAACAGGAAGATTTTTCGTAAAATGTTCGGTCCCGTTTGCGTTGACAGGCAGGAGGAGACTTAACGACGAACTATTCGAGCTGTACAGCGACATCGACCTATTCGTGTAAGATGACTAGGACATGTAGAGTAGATGAACACAGATGCACCAGCCCGTAGAGTCTTTGAATCTAACCCGGAGGCATAAGGCCTTCGAGCAAGACCTCTCCTTAGATGGCGCGCACAAGTAGAATGGAACCTTAACAAACTTAGAGTGCGCAACTGGAGGCAGTTAGCTAAGGACCGGGCTATCAGGAGAAGCTTATCACTGAAGGCCCAGATTCACCTCGAACTGTAGCGCCACCTAAGAAGAAGAAGAAGAAGAAGGTGACCGCGGAGCTTTGGTTACTTATCTTGTCAGGGAGCTATTTGAAGATACTAAAGATTCGCAATAATGTATCATTTTTAACGTCAATTGGACTCAACTTCAGAAGCCCGCTGTCTGTAATATGGTCTATAGCTATAACTGAGGAAAAATCGATTTAACCGCATCAAGTGCGATCTCTTAATTGAACAAAAACTCAGCGCAGCGTAAAAAGAATCAACAAACCCCACCAAGACGGTCTCTTAAAAACCCTTCCAAATAGTAGTACTTTTCCAAGTGCAGTTTCGATAAATTGCCATGCAAAGTATCGACACAAAAAAAAAAAGATGAAATTTATCTACGATTTCTTCCTGGTCGTTCATTTAGTTTGCCAGGAGAAAAACAATCTCATAACTTTACAACTCCTCCTTTGCCGAAACCAACTCTCGTGCATGCCCTAAATGCACTACGAGGACAAAACACCTATCAAACTCCTCACGTCTTGCTAATGTTTCCCCGTTTTATTCCTCCCTTCATGCCCAAAACAAAACTAAACGAAAAAACGAACAGAAAGACGACAGAAAAGCGTTAACGTCAAGAGTTCCAAAAAAAAAAACAAAAAACGGCAGCGTACCCAACGAACTTCGAAACAAAATACAGCGACCGACGCGACGGTGGTTTATGACCCCCACATAACGAGGACATTCGAATGCTGTGCTGCAATTTCTTTCCGACTTTGGGGGCCAACCCCCGCAATCATCCATGACCCACCATCACCACCCTCCCTCGGCTCATTGTACGACGATACGTAAACACAATTTTATTTTATTATTATTATTATTATTTTTCTGTGTGAGTTTCGGATGGAGCGCACAAGGATATTTCTTGAGTCGCTCGTCCTGGCCCCAGTCATAAGTCAGACTTAATGTTCAAAGGAATTTTCATCCATCGTCCAAAAATGTGGGAAATCGATACAGAATAGCGTCGTCAAATAAAATTTTATATCCTTCAAGAGAAAGAGAGAAGATGGCGCTGGCACTGGGGTGTGTAGGTAGGTGGATGAGGATGAGGATGAGGATGAGGAAATAGGGCAAATCGAGAGTGGCTTGGGTGGAGGAAGGTTTAGCCACCAATTGAGGGATTGCCACACACTCACAAGAAGGAATATGTTAGATGAAACGAAACGACGACGCGAGGTCGAAGTCTAAATGAATTTTCGAGAATCTACTTTGAGCGCGATCCAAGAAGAAGGATACAGAACGAATGGCATGGCGATGATGTTCGTTTCGAGAAACTCTAAAATTTTATGATGCATTTAGAAGTTGGGGGGTTGGCGTGGCGAATGGCTGTTAGATGGATGGCATAGTGCGGTTGGATTGGACTTTTGATGGAACAACGAGGGGGGAAAACTGATAAATTTGCTTAGTAAGGCTGTTGGAGTTGAGGATGTGTGTAGAACGTTCAGGGATCTTGTAGATTTAAATTTTTAGTTTAACGTTGATGTACATACAAAGTAAACAGATACACAGTGAGGTAGTTGAATGACCCTGATGACTGGGACCAAGGACGGCAAAGATAAACAAATTTCGTCAACCGATCCAACTTCTGTTCATATATTCAAAGTTTTCTCATCAGTACTTGTACGTAGGTATGTATATCAATGAAGTGAAAGTAGACATATCGAATAGTCCTTTATAATATTATTATTATAGTATAAGGACAACGTTGCAGAGCGAAATTGTATGTGGTTTCTAATGGCACTGTGGCTGGTTAGTACGTCAAAGATAGCTCGTACTTATTGGTGACAAAATTTTCATCGAGAACCGGCTATGACAATGTCGCAGTTGTACTCCTTTCTCATTCATTATGGACTAATCGATAATCTACTTGATAATCGCTTGTAACATGGAAGAACTTCGAAAGAAGCAATTTACTTTCGTCAGCCTTGCAATTTCCTGTAATGTCTCTGTGGCCTGACACCCAGCATAGGTAAATGTTGTACTGCTCAGCAGAGTTGCAAAGAATGCATTCTTTTGGGTATGCATTCACAGAATTCATGCAAAAGACAAACTGACTTCAACGAAATATGTGAATTCTACTACTGACTTCAACTGATTTCAAGTGAATTCACTACTGACTTCAACGAAATATTTGAGTTCACTACTAATTTCACCTGAATTCACTATTGACTTCAACAAAATATATGAATTCACTACTGACTTCAACTGATTTCAAGTGAATTCACTACTGACTTCAACGAAATATTTTAGTTCACTACTGACTTCAACTAATTTAAAGCGAATTCACTACTGACTTCAACGAAATATGTAAATTCACTATTGACTTCAACTGATTTAAAGTGAATTCAATTGACTTCCATAATGATTTGAATTCAGTGATTGCTACAAATTGAATACATTAATCACTAACTTCAAAAGCATGGAGAATTATGTTTTTTAAATCCCAATCTTTTCTAGAAAAAAGACTTCAAATCATTTCTAGATGAATTCAATAGAATTAATCTCCCAAAAGATTTAATTATTTTACAACTCTGCTGCTCAGTCATCTGCAGAAGAGACAAACGGCCTTTGATTTTTAATGAGTACAATTCCGCTTAACTGTCAGTGATAATGGTAATATCCCTGACAGATATTTCATTACATTTCAGCCAAGAAAAGCCTTGAAAAACGTGATTTCCATCTGTAAATTGATCTGGGAGGTGGAAAGAGATGTTCAGATTGAGCTTGTCGGAAAAGATCCCACAACTCACCTCCTCATTATCTTAGAGCCGAAGAGAAGTGAACTGAACTGTCCTCAGGAGAGAGACCAATGACCCATTCACTACACTCAGGATCGTACGCAATTTTTGGTCAAATAACAAGGTTGCCGGGGTGTAGTCGGTGTCTTTTAGGATAAAATTGAGGAGTGTCATCTACATAGCCAACCACTCTGCAGCCAGTCCTTTCTATGTCTAATATCAGCCTGTTGACCACTTAATTCCACAGAAGAGGAACCATGACCCCACCCTGAGGAGTTCCGCAACTAACTAGTCTTTTTGCCGATGCGCTGCCCAGCTGCAAACTGATAATCCTGGGCAAACTCATAATCCGTAGATCTGACATTGTTAAAGAACCCTCAATGTTCAGGATGATGTTCAGGGATTTTTCAATGATGCGCACCAACGAGTCTGTTGGTATGTTGGGACGGAGAGAACGTAGATGGATCTGCCGTAGAATGTTTTCAATAGAAAAGACGATAGGCTAATAAGTGCGAGGTCTTTTGGTTCCACATGCGAGTATTTGGCTGGTTTAAGTATAAAGACAACTTCAACCTCGGTCCACAGTTTGGGAATGTAGATCAGATTAGGACAACCATTTCCATTGTCTTCTTTAATTTCTTCTGCGGTCTGGCTATGATCTTGGCTTGAATTGGGTGATGTTTTGAAGCAATAACATTAAAAAAAGTAGGAATTCGTCTGATATGACACTGTATCCTTCTGCCTTTGCACCAAGATTTTTTTTGCAAGTCGTTTAACCCAACTGTGAATATCCTGTCAATAATTCGGCTCTGAATCATATAGTCAGTTTCAGAAACCACCCGGTCCGACTAGTCCGAATACTGGTCGGTATTGCGATATTAGCCGTCTTATATATATAATGGACGCAATAAAAACCACATCCACATGTATATTAGTATGTAGATTCATAACAACGTCTAAATTGCTTCGGCAGGACTCAAATCAAATTTCTATGCGCGCATTACTGTAACTACTCGATCACCATCAAGCGCAATTGTCAATCTACCGCCCGCATTCGAGTATGTTTTTGTGGAGAAAAATTCAAATTTTCATAGCAAGAGCACTCCGCGTAGCTAATAAGCAATAAGCCACTCGGGCACGTCTCGGTCATAGAATAGAACAACTGATGGAGCCAGGCTTTCTCCCTCCTTCAAATTATAATTTAAAATTTCCATCTCCCCTTCGGTTGTGCCCGTTCGTGTATTATTCGGCGCGCGGTACGAATAATCACACATTTCGCATTTACATCACATCCTTGATGCGAAGAACAGGCAGCAACAAACATCTCGCATCCATTGTCTGGGGTTGTTCTTGTAACATTTTCTTTGTTTTTTTTTTCGCGTAACTACGACTACATCGACGATGATAATAAACATGCTTCAAACGGTACCAGCAGCAGTTGTTTTTCCCCCGAATCCTTCCACCTGAGAGCAAGTGCACACATCCTTTCACTGTTGTGTTCCACTGACTAAGTCTCGATATTCTTCTCTCACCGAAAAGAAAGGAATTCGATGTTTCCCATCGTCTTCCTTTACGTCTTCCTCTACGTACGAGAAATTCCTTTTTATGACGGACCGATGGCACAACCGAAATCACAATCGTAAACAATGAGGAATTATGACGAAAGCTTTCGCAAAGGATCCACTCACACATCTGTTTCACTAGCACTCACGTAGCATACTCTTAACTCATGCGGCTGTGTGTGTGTGTGTGTGTGTATGGCAGTGGAGTGGATATTATTATCCACCCTCTGTGATTTGCAACAGCATCACTATACTTGGGTTGTTGATTCCTTTTGGAAAATGATTCCTTTATTTTTTTTTTTCTCGATTTAGTTTTTTGGCAGAGAGCATTTAATTCAAAAGGATATTCTGGCAGAGTAGAAGAACTCTCAGTGGAAGTTAATGCGTGCACGTGCTAATGGCCAGCAGGCTGTCAAAATGACGCAGCGATGAGCGAATTGTGAGCCACACACAGAGAGAAAGAAGGACAAATGCAATGGTATCCTTGAGGAATCATTTCATTTTATGGATGCGTTATGGGATGGATGGGAAACGTGGGGCATTTATCTGCGTCTCTCCACCCGGCCTCCACTCTCTCTCTCTCTCTCTCTAGTTGGACTTATTTAGTGTGGAGGAATTATGTGCGATACGATTTCGTCATTTTGGAGTTTTCTATTTCGACTAACGAGTACGTGATTTGGATCCACTGATGGGTTTCATGGATGGCATTGGCATCTACACGTCAAATTGAAGATGTTCTTGTGATGTGTGTGAGGCAGAAGGCGTAGGATCGATCAATTGAAATGAGAATTTTCTGCCGGTGTGGGATAGAATAGCAGCTGCGGATAAGATTCTTTTTTTCCTAAAATCGATTTTTCATTAATTTTTTTTTCTCTCTTATTTTGTTGACGGTAATACATACCACAGCGTGGGACTAAAATTACATGGTAACCTCTCAAAAGCAGGGAAATGGACGTATCATTCGATTGTATTCCTAATGTTGCTTTGCTGCCTCTGGAAAAAACTGTGGTCTTGAAACAGTGGTCTTGATGGAAACGAACACACTGACCAACTGTCTAGAGAAGGCTCAACTAGTCACCCAAGTCAAGTAAGGTCAAACATATATAGAGCGCTTGCAAGTTTTGCCAGAATAACACTGATTAGCACTGGATACTGATCAATTGGATACCATCTTGCCAAACTAGGCATTTCAACGTCCCAAACTGAAAAAGAAACTCTGACTATACATATGTCAGACAACGTACACGAGGCAAACCATTTTTCAACTCACTTGAGGCGGTCTCAGGATTTCTCAGGATAAGAAAGTATTAGAGAACTTATATTTTTCTTAAGTTCAACAGGATGGATTTAGAAAGTCCTCAACAACACTCTTCAACGATCAGGTCGGTGGCTTTGTTGTACCAAAGTGTCACATTAGTGCTAATTGGGTTTGTCACTTTAATCTCCACTGGTGCCTAACTTACCTAGCAGTTGGTATGTGCTTCTGACTTTACCCAAGTTTAGGAGAAATGACAAAAGACTTTACAAGAAAATGTTATGGGATAAGAAGCGATGTTTAGGAATATAACCATATTGGGTGCAGACTTGACACGGATTTGTCATACACGGCAAACTTAAACAAGAAGTAGGAACAGGTGCAGACAGTTTTGTCATGGCATCTACATACCTGCCGTGTGGCACCCTAGAGCCTCACCCAACAAAAGAGGTAGAGTATCTGGTGAATGTCAAACATCCTTCCACTGTTGTGGAACTTTGAGGACTACACCGAAGCGAAGTCCTTCAGACCGGTCAGACTAACATTATTTCTGTTGAAAACAATGGAAAGAATTGTGGTGGACCATATGGAGAGCACGGTGCTAAAAGCGCGTTCTTTGAATAGTATGCAACATGCATATAGAACTGGCAAGTCAAAGGAAGCAGCATCATACCACCTAGTGTGGGAAGAGAAGATGAATACCGGAGGCATATACCATGAGAAATGATCTCAGAGTGGTGGAGCGGTGGATTCAGGAACAAGGACTCTCCATTAATACGGAAAGTATAGAGATGTAGACGAATTATAACATATGTGTCAGTTGTATGGTGGTAGAAAGCCACCCAGAAAACTGTAAAGAAGCAATTAGATAGGGTCCAGCGTCTGGCATGTATCGGGATCGCGAGTGCAATACGGACGACACCAAAATGCGCAATGGAAGTGATCCTAGGTGTTCTGCCGCTAGATTTATTTATTAAGAAAGTGGCGGTTTCTGCGGCTTCGATCTCGTGAAAAACGAGGTTAGGGAGTTGAAAATGCCCTTGGATTGAATAAAAAGAATACGTGTTACCGAAAGGTATCACAAAACTCTTATTGGAGATGGAACACTTCCGAAAAAGAAGATTGGTGATGTAATCATCTTTACGGATGAGTCCATGATGGATGGCAGAGCGGGGGCAGGTATCTTCTCAGAAGAACTGGAACTAGCCTGTCATATTAGTCTGGGGAAGTATACCTCAGTCTATCAAGCCGAGATGATTGCTCTGTTGCATGCGTTGGATCACCTGAAAGGGGGTCAGGTTGAGGGTAGAAACGTTACCATAGCATTGGACAATCAATCAGTGATTAGACGCATGGAACAAACAGATATCAATACATCACTGGCAGTGGGTGAGAGAGCACGTAGGGACTGAGAGCAACGAAAATGCGGTCTCTCTAGCAAAGCTAAGGGTCAACCTTGGAGTTGTCTGATCCGGAACCATTCGCTGCAATTCGCTGGCAGGCGAAATTGACTATTAAAATGCCGATTGGTATAACTCATAGAGAAGTTCTAAGCTTAGGCCGAAGACACCTGTGAACTATGCCTGGAGGAATTCGGGACGGCAGCGCATATTGTGTCAATATCCGGCAGAAGAAGGGAGGTCCTGGGGACCGACTTAGTATATACCCAGGGGATGAACCAGATTTCTGTTAAACAGATGCTAGCGTTGACACGAGGAATCGAAGCCAAAGAGGAACTGTGGAGAAATCCAGAAAGACTCTCGGGCTAAGATGGATCGTGGAAGAGATACGGAAAGGGACCCAACACTGTGGTCTGGTTCGAAATCTCTCAAAAATATCCATAGACAAGAAATCTTAAGTTTTCGACACGTGAGCGAGCATCTTAATACAATCTGCATTAAGGGTATATTCGTCGACATAATCCTTATATGCGCTCATGCCCCCACAAAAGACAAGGACGTCGGCACCAGAGAAAGCAAGGTGACGCGCTGTCATGTGATTTGTTTACCATCATACTTGAAAGGATTGTGAGAAACTCACAAGTCAAAACCAAAGGCACAATCTCTGTGCAAATACTAAATATAATTGACAGAACACAGCGGTTTTTTTTTTTCTTTTCTTGTGCCAATGAATGTGGTAATCTTCTATAGATACTAGTAACCCGGGCTACTAGCATGCACCATTTGCAGACCCGAATTACTGGGAATGCCAGGAATGCTCCTACGTACTAATCCAAACACAGTACACTGCTACCACTCTGCTCGTGGGACTGCCCTTAGGTATTATTTTGCGAAGCTGGTTAGCGTTTTATACTATGCTCTTTGTTTCTGCTGTTACGGCTCGCCTTATTTTCTCTATTCTTCTCAGCTCGATGTGCACGTTTGTTAAGAACCGAGAAATTTCCCTCCAGTAGCTCCATCTGCCTTTCATGGTGTTGTCCCGACATGTCATTGAGACTGATTTTTCATCTTTCTTGATCCTTTTGATTGTTGATGGTTCCATCTGCCTTAAGGTTCTCCTGTCATAGATCCTTAGCATCTGGTCCGCGTGGATGCCAATGGGGACCATTCCGGCTATGAAGAAAGCAGCTTCGTCCGAAATCGTTCGAAAACTACTGACAGTTAAGACAGCTTTTGTTTTGTACACAAATATAGATGCTAGACAGTAGGTACTTAGTTGCTGCGTTCCTTTTTCTTATGAAACAAAATCGTTGTCAATAACTATGTATTTAGTTTTTTTGTTTAAAGTTGTTGGCAACATTGAACGTTTTATTCTATGTATTACTCATAGACGCCCTGATCTATCTGATCAAATCTGCAAATAATTCAAAGGTTTTTTTTTGTGACATTAATTATTGCCCACATGACAAACTAATTACAAGCTCCATTTAGCAGCATTAACTTAGAATACCAATAAATTGCACTTAATTATCATTTAACACAGTAATCGAAAAAAAACCCAAAACTTCCTTACCACAACTTTCAAATCAAATTCTCAACTCATGACAGATAACAACTCCAAACACAGGCCCCATCACCATAAACTACAATTATGAATCACTAAATCTTTTCGTTCACTAACTCACTCAATTGTGTGTTCGCGCGCAATCACATTGTCATCCATCCAAGGATACTGAAGAACTACACAAGCTAAGGACATTTTTATACACCAAATGAACTGTTGACGTTGTCAGGACACATACCGTGCATATGTTGGACTGATGCTAACTCTGCTGTCTCATGATCAGTTCCAATAAATTATTTAACCAACCCAACTGAAGAGAACGACAACGACGACCGACGATGTCAACAACGACTACCACGACGACAAAGTGCACTAAATTCTCCTCTTCTCAGATTAATTTGAAGCCGAGTGTTGTATGGCATCATCATCGTCATCATGTCCAACAGTCTACCGGCCAGGATGAATGTGGCACCAAAATAGTGGACAACACAGAAAGCAAAAAAAAAAATTCATTCGGAAGGACGAAAAAATGCAAATGTCACAATCAAAATGCACACACAAATGAAAGAGGAAATAACAGAAAACGAAGAACGAGAAAGACGAATGACGGGAGGTTGTTTTTTTCGGTTTTTGGTGTGCTTTGGTAAATTTTGACCCAAAAGAGATGAATTCTTTGTGACTCTGGCTGGAAATCTATTGGCCATTCGGGAATGGAAAAGGAATTCCTTTCGTGTTAACACATTCTAACCTGTTGGCTGACATTCATGTGAAGGATTTAATGAGTGAACATCCTATTGCTGTCGTCACATTTACAGAAATAATGACCTTTTGTTGGTGAGGCGTGTGTTTGGTGGAGGAGTGCTATGAAATTAAGTATTCTCTTCTGTGACAAATGATTTTATTATAATGCAACTTGGTGCAGGTTCAGGTTCTGTGAAATCACCCTTTGAGCCTTTCTTAGCAATCTTATCAGATATGTTATTTCCCTCAATCCCAGTGAGACTTGGAACCCAGACAAGACTCAAAGAAATCAGCCTTGCGACCGAATTCAAATAGTTCTTGCATTTCCTAACTATTTTGAAAATGGGTTACAGGGTTGAGTAAGGCCTTAAGCGCAGGCTAAGTGTCGCTACAGACGCTGACACTCCGACCTCGGTACCGATTCTTAACAATACATGTACGTAGTCGGCAGCCATTAGAACAGCATAGATCTCCGCTTGAATAAACAGATATATGATTGCCTAACGAGTAGTGAAGCCTACTGTTGTCGGTCTCCACGAAGACACCAGAGCAGAACCCTTGAAAATGAACAAATATCGTCTACCTTAGGCGCCGAACTAACAAGATCTACGAAATCGAGTCTATCGAAAAAAGGATAACAAGTCCTCTGTCGTGTGAGTTACAAAGAAGGCAAACACTCACTTCAGCACGAAACTAGCAACGATGGGTAATGTTGAGCCTTTGTTTACGTAAAATCGAGCTCAACCCAATACAATCAAGTCTAAAAGATAATGAAAGACTAACCAATCGCCTTAAAAAGAAAACCCTCACACTTTCTACTCTTTATAAATTGTCGTCAAGAATCGCAAGGTGACCTACACCCTAAGGATGTCATCGCACTGCGGGCGTTGGGATGGTACCAATTCGTTCTTTTTTTTTATAAGCTTTCGATCTCATGACACCGTATTATTCGTATTTTTTCTTTTCCAGAACAGTCTTCTTCTTCTATATTTTGGTCCGCATGATCTTTTCCAGTAAAACTATTACCTTTGCTTTTATCATAAATCTGAATGCAGAGTAGCAGACCTAGTACGGAACCTAGTTCTATTGTCAGTACCGTATAGCATTACCCTATTTTTGAAGTAGTCTATCATAATCTTCTGTAGTCTTAGGGGTGTGCTGGCAGCCATCTTCCATCGTTTTCAATCGTTGGTTTATCTCGCCATGTTGATGACTTCATCCACAGCATCGGTTGTAGAGCATTCATTACGGAATCCATATTGGCCATCTGCAAATGCTCATGCCTAATCGATGTATCTAGTCCATCGCTTATGTTTCGCTTCATTATTTTTCCCACTGCGTCAAACATGCATAAACCTCTGCAGAACGACGGACCCAGTGGGAGTTTATTCCCATTTCGTAAAAGGAACCTGTTCTGCAAAGAAAAAATGTCTCAGACTTTCTTTCTGACCTTCTTTCGAATTTCTCGAGAAAGGCTTCGTTATTAGCGTTCCACACGTTTTTCTGAATTTATCATAAGAAGAGTTCATGATTTGTATTACTTCCTGTAACGCAAGTTTAGTTTATAGAAAAATCCTGATTAAACTAGGTAGATACACTGAGACTTTAGTATTAAGTCCAAAGACTGCAGTCTTCTTTCATTGGCGTACTAGACTTTAGCTATCCATCTACACGATTCAATATCTGTACCTGCATCAAAGAACCTCCTAAATTCGAGTAAGCAAAAATTGTCTAGCGTTTAGCTTCTCTGAAATAGCAACTGTCTTCCTAATTAAAATTTGTAGGACTGGTAGGACAACGATAACTTCTAGTGTTACCATATGGTGCGCATACTAAATGTGATACAACGAAAGACAGGGGTTTTTGCCCTCCAAGACGGTATAATACACAAAGAGGCCAACTCATCCTGGTTATCTAGGGAGGACTGTGCGGTCTCTCATATGTTATGACCGAAATTAGACAAAAAGAAAATAAAGAGCCTTCTGGCACTTAATTGATCCTCTATTCGCATCCTAACTGGTATAATCACAGCTATGCTCCGTATATGCAGGGTAGAGTCCAACAGTTTATGCAGAAACATCGGAGATGGGGAAGAGGTGGAGTCAAACATGCTTTGCCTCTGCTCCGCTTTGTAAGATCCACACCGACGCAAAGTAGGATCCAGGTTCTTTGCAATCACTGCAGGGTTGGGTTGGGTGGTTGTCCCCGCTTAGCAGGGACGCACTTAGACCAAAATGGAAGTCCATTGTGATACCATTATGGAAAAACCGGATTACCAGCACCGAAGACCTACATTGAAACTTCCCAGATGGGACAGGAGGCCCATGCCGAAGATGTGTGGTTCACTGTTTAGTCATTAAACCAGTTCGACCCAGTGACTAAGCTCCTAATCTTGCCTAAGTCTAGTCTGGCTAGATCGTTCAGAACTTCGAATAAGTATTCGCCTAAGGTTTTACTTCTCAAGACCGGTAGAGTAGGACAGGTAGGACAGGACAGAAGATGCGTCATGGTTTCCTCCTCTTCCTCGTCTCTACAGTTTCTATAGAAATCGTTGAAGGGGGCAACAAGACTTCTAGCATGTCTGCCTACCAGACAGTGTCCTGTGAGGACGCCTTTTGCTGGAAATAAGTCTACTGATTTTCCTACAATCCAGATCTGGCCAGATTTGTTTAGAAGTGAGACATGTACTGATATCGTTCCACCTACTGTTGCCCTACTCATGGCTGCGATATCTAATTGGAATTTTATCGATTTTATAGGTGCTGACGGTACCTCCCTATTGTCATGGAGGTCCCTGTCTGCACCCTTTTTAGCTAGTTCGTCCGCTCTGCAATTGCCTGGAACCCAGCACAGGGATATGTCGCCCCTGATAGCGATCTCGTTAAGAGATCCGCGGCATTTCTTTACCAACTTGGATCGAATTTTTGGCGATTCCAAGGCTTTTGTCGCAGCTTGACTACCTACATATATAGAAAACAATAGCGCTGCACTCTATCGGGTGAATCGAAAGCCAGGTCGTTCACGGAGTGCTGAGACCTTTGCTTGAAAAACACTGCAGTGGTCCGGCAGTCGAGTGGCGATGCGAATGTCGAATACACTGGAGTATACTCCCGCAGCTGTGCCAGACGCTGTCTTGGATTCGTCTGCGTAAATCTCTGTCGCAGATTCATTTAAAATTTCTCCCGATTCCCAAGCACTTCTGCTAGGAATCCTGGTTCTACATTTGACGTTGAAGTCCAGATAGGGACTATATAGTCCGAGTTACTATGATTAGTATTATGGCCGTTTAGGATGCTTGCGTGGCCCATATTTCCAAGAGCCAGTTGCAAGGATTCCCTAAGCAGCAATGCTGCTTTAGCCGCCATCAGCCTCCCCAAGATATCAACAGGAAAAATATGGAGCATAGTTTCTAGTGCAGCTGCAGGAGTAGTTCTAAGGGCGCCCGTTATGCAGACGCAAGATAATCTTTGAACTTTCTCGACTATTACAATGTTGCTTTTCGTGTTCAGTGCCGTCCAATAGACTAATATTTCGTACATAAGGGTGGGTATGACGATTGCTGTGTATATCCAGTAAACGACTCAAGGTTGGAGATCCCAATTTGGGCCTAGAGCTTTCCCACATGAATAGAGGGCAATCGAGCACGGTCTTGTATATTCAGTTTCCCACTGAGTTTTTTTATCTAGAATAACTCCCAAGTATCTGGCGTGATCTGCAAATTGCAATTCAATACCCTTGAGTTTAGGAGGAGTTATATGTGGTATTTTATACTTTTTTGTGAACAATACTAGTTCAGTCTTCGACGGATTAACTCCGAGACGGACACTATCCGTCCACTTTGCTAGTTTACTTAGAGCAGACTGCATTCTATCGGACGGGAGTCTTTAGGGGATACATGAGAGGCCTTACCGGCTTTCGGTATAAAGACAACTTTGGCCCTCCTCCAGGATCTAGGGATGTAGCCGAAGTTTAAGCAACTCCTAAAGATAGTGTGGAGCCACGGGCTTGAAATATCAAAACCTTGCTGTAATTCCACTGCAAAGCTACCATAGAGACCAGCAGATTTGTACGGGAGGAAGCTGTGCGCTGTCCACTGTAATTTCTTAAGGGTGACAACGTCCTCTGGCACTGTAAATTGGGCTCTCATTCGGTTTTCTACAAAGTGTACTGTCTCTGTCGCAGGAAAATGGGTGTCCATTAGCTTTAGCTCAGACGTTATCCTCTTCTGTCTTTAAATCGATATCTGGACTTAAATCTCGTACCCGAGTTGTGTAAGAAGGGTAAAATAGTTTTCATACCCAAAGATCTCTCGAACATTCTTAATGGTTTTGGATGATTTATAGCCGTCTCACTATTCTAGAATCGGTGGATGTGGGTATAAATTAAAGATACATACTTTAAACTTATAAAAACATTTCTTACACTTACATACCTGCTAAGCAGTGCAGAGTAACATTTACTATTAAGTTTCAATTCAATAATTAAGTTATTGCAGTGACAAAGCTCCAGATTTAATATTGCAAACCCTTGAGTCTAATCTTCGATCTAAGTCCAAGCTTACACAACCTGTGCATTTCTTTAAAGAATGACTACATGTCCGGCATCATAAATCAATAAACGTCATACCACAGGCAAAACGAAAATTCAATTAGTCTTGCAACAAAGTAGCAACACACACCTTGTCACTTAATCTAATCTCTTCGATATATGTACCTCTACTATGACTTGTTGAAAAGTGCAACTGTCAGTTCAGTCCATCTAACTCTGGCCAAGATAATGACAGAAAATCTCTTAAAGTCTCGCATTTGAATAGTAAATGCATATGGATGATGGGAAAAAATAGACCTCACTCCCCTTCCCACTTTTGCTCTATTACCACCAGTAGCACCCACCACCTATATAGCTAGCTAGTCTGCCAACGACAACAACATTTCTCATGTGTCACCTGTAGCATGGTGGCATTCATCATTGTAATCTCAGCCATATGCAGTTCACCCTGACGTTTTATGTTGTTGTTGATGATGAAGGTGTTTGCTGCTGCTGCTGCTACTGCTGCTGGAAGGTGTACTCTACTGCAGTCCATCATTCGTCACAATCCATCTAAAAACCCCACATCCTTCCATCAACTGGGGCGGAGGAAATTTTGAATTTATCACCGGACTTACTATTATTTATGATTTGTGAGAAATCTCGTCATATATCAAAGTCAATGGGGTGACATAAACTATCGATGGTTATCGATAATTTACGTCAACTATTCCGAAGGTAATAACGACGATCTATGGCAAACAAACACCTATCTCTCTCTTAGTGGAGGTGTATTATGGTGTGATTGTTGTATGTCAGAAAAAAAAGTAAAAAAACAAAAACTTGGTTTACCCACCAACCCCCACACACACGACGATGACGATGACGATGATGACACAGATTGGAGACACTGTAACAAGTTGATAGTGCCAATGGATGCAAGCTGATGGATAAACTCGTTCCACACAACGAGCTATCAACATCAAGTATCTTCTTATACTCTACCGATTGCATATTTTTTTTTATTTGATGGATTCTTCCTGTTGATGGGTGCTTGAGTGATTTATGGCTGGAGAGAATCGTAAGGCGTAATTGAATTTTACTGGAGGCAATGAGGAGCCTCAGGTGACCGGTGGTAGTGGTAGAATTATTTCCATAACCTACCCATTTCGTGTACAGCACACCTACTAGCTTTTGCGCAACACTATCTGAACTTGCTGTCACATGGGTGATGACCCATGTGTGGCATTAAAAACTGCAAAACAGCTTCTTAATACCATAAACAACGTCGCCATTGCAGACATCATCAACGTCGTCCAATTGATTCTCTCACCTCATATATGTACATTTTTGCGGAAAGTATGTCCCAATTCAGGCGCAGAAAATCACCGCCTCCCTCACGGCCTGACATAGCCGTGGTCCCAAGTGTTTCAGTCTCAGTTTCAGTCTCAGTCTGAGTCTGCGTCTCCCCTTATCCAAGAAGGAAAAGAAACAAATTCAACCTCCAGGCGACAAGAAAAATCAATTAGTGAGCGACATGTGACGATGATAATGCTTTCGAAAGCATTGAAGCATCTTGACGTTTGCCTTGCAAAGTTGGTTGGTTTGCGGCGCGCACAGCCCTCTGCCTCACTGCCTACAGACTTGTGCGAGAATGTGTCAAATGTAGGGGCGCCCATTTCACTTCTGCGAGCTCACATGATCACTCTCGTAAATTTGAATTGAATCCGAGAGGTGAAACAAGCTTACAACACTGCTAACCAACCAGGTAGATACACACCGATACATTCCAAACGAACATACACACCAGAGATTTTGGATACTGAGTGGAGGCTCTCTATAAGAAGCTACGAGGCAACGCGATGTTGCATGTCGAAATTCCCCGCGATAACACATTTCTTTGTCGTCGTCGTCGTCGTCGTCGTTCGCGTCATCGTTTGTGTCGCTGTGGGTTTCAGTTTACGTTGTTTTTTTTGTTTTTTTTTTTTGGGAGACGGGACACTACTACAACATTATGGCGACACGGGCTGGTGAATGATCGCAAATCTTATCCAATCAGTCGAATGCCAATAGTGCACGCAAAATTTATGATCAGAGACATGAGAACGGGGTCCAGTTTATGTGACGGGGGTGTGTGCGCGCGCGGTGTAGTACCCTCGGGGTCACTTGTCCTATTTTTAATCGCGCTCATGCATTTTCGAGAATCCAAGTATCTGTCTCACGCTCGGTACCGTCCGTAGTCCCCCCATCAGCATGCATGACATCCGAGTTAATTTATTCGATCAGTTGAGGGATCGTTAATTAACGCGAACAGGTAACTGCCGCATAGAGAGAGAGTGCGCACCGAACGCTGACCGCCATGGCTCCTGACAGCTGCACTATCTCGTATCTTTTCTCAGCTGCCAGAGGCAGAGTGAGGATCTCGCCAGAGGCAGCGTATGTCAAAAAGTTACGACGGCGATCAAAAAACTGCATGGGAATGCATGCAAAGAGGAGCCTTCTTAGCGGACCGGCACGGTGATTAGAATTAGACGAAGGTGCTGGAGCAAAGTAGTTGGCCCAGTTTGACCAAGAAGAGGGTGGTCCTGTCGAGCTGTTTTGCCTTGGAAAAGGCTTCTTTTTTTTTGCATTTTGTTGCCTGATGGTTTATTTACGAGTATCTTGCATGATGTGGACATATCAGAGAGGGAAATTGTTTTGAGCCGAACGTATCCATCGTGTTTGTGAGTAAGTGTGTGTGTTTCTGCTTGGTCGGTATGCGAATGTGTCATGCGAGGAATTACTCACTGATTAAGTGGATGGTTACTTGTTGGTTGTTGTTCCTAGTTAAATAGTTTGTTTTTGTTAATGTCAAGGATCACACTTTCTATTGGTTGGACTATATTTGTCTTCAAAGGATAAATGTCGAGCATAGCATTACCAATTGGCTCTGCAAGACGCTCGTCACGAGACATATCAATTCCACTCTCGGACTTAGTTCAATAAGGAAATCGGTAACTAGAGTTATCCCTCCCGTCCGCTGGGTTCCTGTCATAGTAAATTAAATACATTGAGTAATATGATGGATCCAGCCCTTAACAGGCTTGGAAGATGGGCTGAAAAGTGTGGACTCCATGTCCATCGGAAAAAAAACAGAACTAGTACTGTTTAGCAGGAAATATAAAATTCCACCCTTCAAACTGCCTAGGCTTGCTGGAGTGGAGCTTTTCCTCTCGGATCGCCCAAAGTATCTTGGTACGGTACTAGATAGAAAGCTAGTCCATAAGGCTCAGAATGCTCTCTTCATCTGCAAAAGGACAGCAGGAAAAAAGTGGGGCCTGAAAACGACAATGATGCACTGGATATACATTATGGTAGTCAGACCCATTCTACAGACAATGTGGGGCTCTTGTTTGGTGCAAGGCCACGATCAAAAAGAATACACGGGGTATGTTGCCATTACTGGCGCTTTACGCACCAGGCCCACGGCTGCACTCGAGGCTTTTATGTATCTTCTACCACTGGATCTACAAATAAAATTACAGGCAGATAACAGGGTTCTTCAAATCTAGGTACATCGGACATACTTAGCTCTATTCTTCAGGGATTATTCCCCAACATCCCTGCCGAAATGGATTAAAGTCTTGGTATACTCAACTTCGATACACTCTACGAAGTAATGTACCCTGATAGGGAGGATTGGCCAAGGGAAGAACTTTCGATCGAAAACGAAATCTCAATTTATACGGACTTTTCCAAAACTAGCGAGGGTACGGGGTCAGGTATTATATTCGAGAGATATAGACCTACACGTGGCTCTGAAACTTCCGGACACATATCCAATATTACCCATTTTACTGGAATTTCTTCGACTTTCTGAGAAAGCCGAGAATTCACTTCAGTGATGAGGAGCTTACAGTATCAGCACTCACCACATCAGCGTCGAAGATCTGCCACCTGATCCTTGCAAAGGCAGGGCAATAACAAAGGAAATGATCAGAAGTATCGTCGCCTTCTCCACAAACGTCGCAGACAGAGGTGTCTCTTAAGCCTAGCACACTAAGATGTTTAGCAAAAGGAAAGTGTCCCGTAAGAACGCCAATAAGTTGTCTGCAGTCTTTTCTGCTGAGAGACAGCAACAATGCTGCTGATTTCTTACAGACGTTCGGGAGCATACGTTTAGTCTGCCTGCATACATTAGTCTGTATGCTTGCCTAACGAATAGTGAAGTCTAGTGTTGTCGGTCTCCACGAACACATCAGCACCGGCCCCTTGACTAGTTTTGGAGCCATACGTGAAGATTCGACTACAGCCCTGACAGTCCTGAACGCAAGGAAAGTCGACTCGAAATTTAAACAGCAGGCGAAGTTCCGGTGTCATTGCATCAGACGACATATCCATGGAACTAGGGTCGTAGGATAAGTGTCGCGCAAGGCCAACGAAACTCCAGTGCGGATGATACCAAAAGCCACCCGTTTAAGACGATAGATTGCTTTGATAGTACAGCCCATGATAAAAGTAGCAAGGGGAGGTAAATCAAGCAGAGTTCGGGAAAGCTCCCGTGCAGCCGAGACATTCCTTTCTTTGGAGTTTGGTGCAGAAGGCAGTCACATACTTACGCGAAAGCCGTCTCCACCAAACAACCGACGCATAAGCTAGGTCTTACCATAGCTGTATAGATCCAGAGGACCTTTTTCGGTAATAAGCCCCATGTCTTGTCAAAAGCACCCTTACACTGCCAGAAAACTGAGAGCACCTTGGATGTCTTCGATTTGACATGCTTTGCCCAAAGAAGTTTCTTATCCAGGATTACTTCCACATATTTCGCTTCATCGGAGATCTGGATGGTGATGCCTTTTAGCGTCTGGCTGAGTCAGACCGGTCACAATCCTCCTTCTCGTAAAGAGAACAACCTCAGTTTTCAAAGGATTGACCGAATGCCCATTCCTAGTGCACCATTCATCGACCAAGTCTAAGGCTATCTGCGCGTTAGCACAGACAGTCTGTAGAGATGAGTTGGTGGAAGCTCTCTACCAAGTCATCTCCAGGTGCTTTGAACAACTCGTCCTGTAGACCATCAGGTCCAGCAGCCTTGTTGGACTTAAGTTTGAATATCGCTATTCTAGTTTCATTTTGATCAAGTGAACGGTAATTTTGACTATCATCGTCTATGTTGCATGGTTAATACAGATTTTTTCTTAGAGTTTACAAATCTCCAAACATTAGTATAGGGTGTGCCATCTGGAGGTTTCTTTGCTGGCTTGGCAGTAGGCTATCCTGTCAACACAATTTTTGAATGCATTTTCGATGGTTTCTGCCTTTATTTCATGACTAGCTTGACCAATATTGTGATCGCATGAGAGCTGTCAGTGTCAAAATAACATATGATTCGAAAAGAAACCAACAGATGGCCTATATACATAAACATATACCACTGGATAGCATTTTGAAGTCTTCGAAGAAAGGACTTCAGTCCTTAAGTCCAGCTACAACATAAAGTTCCTACAAATTCTACTTAGACCACTTCACCACACCAGTATAGCAGCCATCGATGATGTGACGACGGTAACGACACCAACATCGACTTCAACGACGAACGGCAATGGCAACAAAAAGTGACGATATCCCTCGGTTGAGATGCGATACCGCCTGCCTACAACAACGATATGTAACGCGAACATCGCCTCTTAGCGGTTAAATTGTTTAATTAAAACCCCAAGATAACACACAATGCAAGGAGGCGACAATTCAACAATAATGGCGTCGTCGTCCAGTAAATTTTTGCTTTTTTTTTTCATTCATTTTTCACCTTCCTCCTTCCGGTCAGTCAGTCGGTTGGTTGGTCGGTCGACGGCGTTGGCTATCGACAACTTTCATATGGAATGTAAATACATATAGAGACGCGAAACGCAACAGCTTATAGAATGACGGTTGATGGTGCATTCCTTGCGCCAGCACGAGACGAGATAGACCACCATGGTGATGGCGCATAGTAATTGATTTCACTCTTTAGGAAGTAGGTAGGCGAGGGGAAGATAACTACAAATCTGAAGCTACTTGTGAAAGGCGGGATAGAATCACGAACAATACAATTTGAATCCTTGCTGTCGTCTCGTTGCAATTGAACACTTGTCACTAACAGTGGAGGAATATGAATAGGGTTTGGGTAATGAGATCGAAAAGTCATTGAAATGCTGTGGTAAGGCCAAAGTAGAAAATATGCATATAGATGGACGAAGAGGAGCACTAAATCAAAATTGTTAGAGGAAACGACCGTCAATTTCAATTGGAATGATCTTGGAGAGGGAAGGCTCTTTTTTTTTTGCAGGGAATAGGGAATTTAAAGTCTTTTTTGTCTCGAAATGAATCGTACTGTACTGAATTTAGGTAGTAACTCTCTCGTAGCATTACTGATAGATACTAACTAAGTCCTCACTCTCATTAGACAGATGTACACAAACAAAGACAGTACTTTTGCTACGTTGTTACTCTTTGGGCCACTGCCAGTGTCATGTAACTCCATCTAGATAAGTAAGCTGACAACATCTTTGTCAGAGTGTTAGGTCACTAGTTTCGAGATGATCAAACATCTATAAGATAAAAAATTTAAGTAGTTGGGCAGCAGGATATTACACGAACCGAACCTGGAGGCAAACATCCTGCGATGTCTATGGGATCCTGACCCGTTCTCTATGAAGCTCCAGAAGATCTGTAAATGTGTTGAAACACCGATTAGGGTGTTGCAGCTTTCTTGTGATACTGACCGACATTTTTCAATATCATAGCTTCTCCATATTTTGAACAACATACCAAACCCAGATTTTCACTTGCTTATTCGGTTTGGTGTATCCTCGAGGATACACCGAGGGCAATACAATGTGTATTGTGTTGGCTTGTGATACCGACCACTGCACCAAGATGTACAGCTGTCTGGAGGTGAATGGTTATAACTGGCTATTTTGAAAGCCTGCACATGTACTTATTCCTGAATCGCAGTCCGTATACTCTGCTTACGACTGACTTATGTTTAAAATGGACGTCTAACCAGATTATCCTTAACCACTGGGATATAACGAACTATCTGTATGAAAAGGGAACTATCTCTCATCTAGGGAAAATTCCCTAAAGCCTTTGACCTTTACTACATCACGGATCATCACCGAGCAGTGCGTTGGATATCGAACACCACTTCACCTGTTCTTCATCGATTTTGAAAAGGCGTTTGATAGTGTTAATCAGGAATTAATTTGGTGTGGGTTGCACAAGAGAGGTATTCCAAATAACTTAATAGCAATTATCAAGGCTTCGTACGATACATAGGTACGTCCACATGTCGCGTTTTGCACAGAGGAAGACTGTTTGAGGAATTCTAAGTTCAAAGTAGGGTTCGGCAAGGCTGTATCTTTTTACCAATAGATTAGCGATGTGCTAAATGCTGCTTTTGTACGCCTACACTCTCACAGGATAATGGACCATCACCAAAAGATAGCGAATGTGAATAGAGTGATGGAGATGCAGATGAGGGCTAAAAACTAATTCGGCAAATTCAGAATGGAATCGAACTCATCAGCTCATATATACATATGTATATGCATTCCTAGATAAAAGGTTGAGAGAGTCTAGAGCTTCCAATACTTTTGGGGGTATTGTCGCAACTGATGGCGCAATCAAACTGGATAGAGCTAGCCGAATATCCACGATATTCCCACCAATTGGATAATGGAAATTTTCGAGGAAAGACACATTACAATGGAGCACTGGGGTACGAAGATAGAATGATTTGTTTCTAGAGGAACACCTCAAGGCGGAGTAATCTCCCCACTACTATGGGTCATGAAGTATTCCTACAACTAAGGTATAGTGATGTCAAGACCATCGTTTCGGCGGATGACGTCATATTGATATGTACGGGCAAATTCCTCCCAACCCTTAGTTAACAATTGGAAGGTGCGGTGAAGACCCTAAACACTTGAATCACGAAATCTGAACTAGAGGTCAACCGCCAGAAAACCGAGTAGGTACTATTTACTTACAAAAGCAAAATTCCTGAGTTTACATTAACTTCCCCTTAGAGTCTTGGACAGAGCCAGATATCTAGGATATCAGATATCGTACCTAACAAGAAACTAAACTGAAGGCATAACATTAATGAAAGAATCAAAAAAGTCACTATTGCGTTCTGTACTTGCAAAAGAATATTTAGGAAAGTTGGGGACCAAAACCCAAAATTAATCTACGGATGTGTACGGTTATAGTAAGACCTATTCTATCTCATAGCTGTCTTATATAGTGGCAGTCTGCCAGTAAGACGACCACGGCAAACGAAGGCACAGAGATTGGCTTAATTTAGCACCACTAGTGTTATGAGAACCACACCTACCTACTGGAGGCTATCCTCAATCTACTTCCGCTGGATATCTCCATTCAAGCCTCGACAGCTATTAGCGCCCTAAGACTAAGTCAGTAAAATAGTTGGAGACAAAATACAATGGATCATGCTATGATCCTTGGACATGAAAATATTCCAGGTAATGAGAAGGTCAACGAATTAGCCAGAAGAGGTTCAGAATCAGAAGCTTGAAGTAGGGATTAGGGCCCGTAGGGAAGCTTACATCAGATGGTCCTCCCTGGACACTTGTGTCATCACAAAAAAACAAAATAGGAAATCCCTTTCTACTGTGATAGGAGTCATGACGGCGCATAACACTCTACGGTACCACATGAAAAAGTGAGACTAACGGAAGAAGACTTACATATGTATGTCCTGGATGTGGAGATGAGGAAGTCAATGAGGATTTAACCCACTTTCTCTGTCACTGTCCAGGTCTTATCCAATTTAAATTTAAATTTCTCGGCTGACACTTATTCCGTGACCTAGAAGAATTATCCAGCAGACCAGTCGATGACGTTTTGAACTACATATATCAGATCAACAGGATGGTTTGCTAGTTCATAGGAACCATATTGGTAGAACTAGGGTTAAGCAAGGGGCAAGAAACACCTCTTCCTATGGGTATGACAATGGGTCTGTATTAACCTGAGTGTGGGCTTGTGGATTCTTCCACGTCCCTAACCTAACGTAGTCAGTCGTATCTGCAAGGCAAAGTCTGTCGACGTAGTGCAATTAGTTTAAACACCAAGATACAACTCTTCCGTTCCAACAGTACCTACGCAGTACTTTTACGATTTTCTGACCAAACCGTATCTCAAACGGTTTTATAAGAGAACGGACCATGAATTTATAGGCATAATCATACATCGACGGAAATGGCGGTGAATCGGACACGCTTTCCTAAAAGGCGTCAGGTCCATAGCTAACCACGTGTTGCAAGGATGGAAATCAGAATGGCACGATGCACGGGCGGCAGTTGTACTGGGGAAAGAGTTGACGAGAGCTGAGACGCATTGCCAGAAACCCCACATCATGGCGTATATCCGTTGTGAATGTCTTAGGACCCATAAGGAGACACAGTAAAATAAGTTATTGCATCATGGCAAGGTGCAATATTGTCAATTCTTTCCACTTCTCAAACCTCTTTCTTAGATTTTATACGTCTAAGCCCAGTTTCATGTAATAGTTACACAATCCCATCAAAAGTCGATTATCATAGACCTTACCTAAAACAAACATTGACTAGCCAAATTCAAACCTTCTTCAAGTCCTTGCTGAATTCATGCCCCTCCGTTTTCGCAATTAACTTTAAAGTTTCCTAAGGCAGATTATTTTGCGAATTTTTCTTAAACCCATTCCACTTCTGACACCCTCTCGATAGATGGCAATCCTTCCCACACCCTCACCTCACTGTCTGTTACATGAAACATTGATGTCTTAACTTCAAAGTTTCTTCTTCCATCTGTCCCAGCTTCCAGCCTACACATCACACCTCTTGTGCATTCTTTTTCTCATTTTCAGAGTTTTCTCTGTCGCTTCCGTGAATTGAAATGAAGATGAATTCAGTGCCACAGCGCCGCGACAAGACACCAATGGCAATGGCAATGGAAAAGGAACGGAAGGAGTTTGAGTTGCACGGCGACATAAGACAAAAACGCGTGGAAATAAAATCAAGATGTCTTCAATTTCTCTCCCACACTTTCGTCATCAATTTCTGTAAAATTTTCTTTCCTTTTTTTTTTTTTGTTTTTCCTTGTCGTCTTTGTCTGGTACCAATGCAACGTTTCGCTTGATTTTATATATTCTTCGACGTTGTCGTCAACTGCGTCTGACCTCCAAACGATGATGCTTTCTCCATTCCTAACCCTAACCCCAAAACAAAACACAGAAATTGTGGTTGAAAACTCAAGGGAAAGCGAGAAAATGATTGGAAAAGTGTCAAATGAGAGAGAACAAGGAAGACCCAGTGTAAAAATTAAAGAACTGAAAAGAATATTGTGTGTGTGTGAAGTGAAACGAGGGTAGCGCGACAATCGATGCACTACAGTACCACCATCATCACCACCACCACTATTGCTACCATTGCCATCATCTACCAGGCATCTTCAAGTCATTCATTCGCGCAAAAACAACGAAAGAAATTGAAAGATGAATGACATTTCTGGAAAATTGTATTTGCAAGGGGATTGGTTGAGCGTTGAAAGATGAATGGCTGGCTATGTATCGCCCCAACAACTTCATCATCATCAGCATCATCATCATTAGAAGGAGCAGTAGCAGTAGACGAGGCATCAGCTATGTACGTCGACGACATTGTCGTTGACATTCTTGTCGTCGTCGTCGTCGTCGTTGTCGTCATCGTGGTCGTAGTCTATCCGTCTATCCGTCTAGAAATCTCCAATGGGCAGCTATGCAGTTATAGTGAGATCCACAATCCACCCACTCGTCCATTATTGAAGTTTCAGTCAAAGTTCTAGCTCCTGGATTTGATGGGCAAGCAACATAACTTTTACATTCAAAGACTTACGACTCTCCACGAAATACACGCAAAGGAGTGACAAAAAGTAAGAAGAAAAGCAGATGAAAAAGAAGTAAAAGCTAAAAAAAGAAGAAATGCAACTAGATGTGAATGAAATCCTTAAGGATATGAATTTTATGGACAAATGATGGTTTGGGGTCAAGGGAGGATTAAAAATGAAAATTTTTGTAGAGTAACATATCGATTGCAGGAGTGGACTTGACTGATGGTTGTCGCCTATTCTTATTGTTATTACAAAGCTACCAATCTCTCCGACTTGGGGCTCTTAGTCATTGCCAAATCCTAGCTCCGAGCCTCAGTATGAAGGCGGGATGAACGCCGAGGTTTCGACTTGTTCTTATATGGATTTCGAACCCCTTCGAGTAAATTCTTCGGCCTTCTCATTACCTGGTATATCTTCATGTGCAGGGACACAGAGCGTAACCTTGTCCTATATTCCAAGAACGTTAAGATCTCCATGACAGAATTTCACGAGGTTGGATTTTGTTTCGATAGCAGAAATCGCTTTTAGTCCTGACTGGCTATTGTTGAAAAAGGGGATACTTTCCTGTGGTATTCAACGCAGTCTAATGGCGACTATTGTCACTGCTAGGACCTCCCTTTGGAAAACATTGCTATGGTACAGAAGGCGAACTGATTTGTATATGCCCAGCGATTCAGAAAAGATACCTGAGCCTAGATCCATCTTTGATCCATCTGTGGTCTGACCGCTTTTCCATTCTTCTCTGCTCGGGAAAGAGCCTGTGGATGGTCTCTTGAGTCAGGTTATCCGTTGTATTTTATCTTCTGCCACCTGACTGACTTATTCTTAAGGCATTTGTAGCTGCCGAGTCTTGAACAAAGATATCCAGAGGAAGCAGATTGAGGATAGCCTTCAGTCCCGTAGTAGGTGTAGTTCTCATGTCCGTAGCCATTAATATGACCCTTATCCGGATAAGCGATGGTCTTGACACTACTGTACTTGAGTTGTAGGAGTACTTCACTTAGAGCAATGACCCATGGTAATGGGGAGACTACTGTCTGCTAATCTCTCAAAAGTCTTCGGGATATAGTCCTTTGAATACCGAAATAATCGTGTTGACAGTGCTCTATAGCATGATCGGGATGGTGTCGTTCAGTCGATGTAATAGCCCACTCATTTTTCTCCTCTGAGATCAAACAAGTTGGTTATTCAAATTCCATGTTTGCCCTAACTCTGGTGCTGTGTTGACAGATTGATTTTCACTTCCTGGGAAATGCGTACTTAGCAGTAGCCTCAATAAATCTGTGCAAGATTCAGTCTAATTACCATCGGGATCTTTGAGTGACCCTATAGCCGTAGTTTGTCTGGAGAGAATCTTCTTTAGTCCCGCAGATTCTGTCGTTTTCTTAATGTTTTGGGAAAGTGCTGCCGTGAGCGGCGCTTAGCTCCTTGCGTCTCATTTTTGAACTTCCTCTGACTCGCTTTATGCTGATCCCAGTCTACGTCTTATTTAGTCCTTTTGCTCACATTAAGGAGGTTTCTGGTTACTCTCCTAATGTCTGCAAGCTTTTTACTCCACCATGGAGGTGATTTGTTGTTCTATTTCTTGTTGGCACCGGATATGCTAAGTTAAAAGTCTCTTCGAAGACAGTAGTGATGTCTTTGCTTTGCGGTCGATGTCTGCGGAATTTGAAAGCCACAACTGCTACTTTTACTCACTTCCTTACTAAGGACATCCCATTCCAGCCTTCCTAAGATTCCTATATGGCTTAGGAAAGCCGTAGGTACTGCTTAAAGGACATTATCTTGCGCAGGCTAATCCGTTAGTACAGTGTTCCTAATCACTCGTCAAAATAGATCGTTTGTGTTGATTTAAACTACTGATCATGATAACTGATCCTTTGATTGCATTGAAAGTGACCCATAGTTCAAAGAATATGATACAGTTAGTCATTCCTTAAGCTTCAGCTGGTTTGGTATTTATAATTTATTTTGGATGAATTGTTCTTATTCCTTTATACTGGGAGGATCACCATCATGTCTATACTACTAGGATGCTTGCTTCTTCAATGTCATGGAAAATTGCATAGCTTACAGTCTACCGCACTACAGTCCTAACTCCTGTAAATCTAGACTTTGTCAATACTTTCTTTAGCACAAAAACTTAGACAACTTAGGGTGGATTACACGATGTGTCTCGAGAGGCTGCTACCTTATGTTGTGGCCTATACTTGTTTTCTATCATAAACGATATCCGCTTGAACAGATTGTGATCAATAATCAGTCTTTCGATTACACATTGATCCGCTGTCAATACAGAATGTCTAAAACCTTCCGTTTGATACTTATAATTCCGAACCGACAGATGCTCTTGAGCTTGCGCGTTGAATAGGTACATCTTTTTCAAAATTAGTTCTATGTCTCTTAGTTGATCTTCCGCGGCTTATCTTTTATTTTCTATCCTTTACTCATTATCTACTGTTACTAACTATCCATAATTGGTTAGTCACTTAAGCTTCGTATTTTTTCTGTTGTACGTAGTGTTAGTCTGTTCTGCTTCTTCCTTTCGTTTAAAACCTTAAATTCCATCCTACAATTCAGTCAGGACAAGTAAGTATCCTAACCCTTACTTGTTTACGTAGGTGATGTTTTAGTTCAAGTGAGCTTCGACCAAAATTGATAGTCTTCAATAGGTATCCTGGTCCTTAGTTAACTGCCTCCTGTTGGGTAGGCTCTCCTTTCAGCCTCGCGTTACAAGTTGACGATAGTAACTATGATGCCGGTACTAGAATTCCCAAATCCTTGGAGTGGGCATTTACTGAAATCAACGCTTAGTGGCAAGTGAGTCTTATACATAAGAACATGCATGACACCGACCACCGCGGTTAGCTTGAAAATCGTACATAAGTGGTTTGCATCATACTCCGCAGAAGAAGAGGATATTTTTTTGTTTTGAACATTAGATCCCAAGGAAGGCCCCTTCTTACCATCGCTCCAACCCTGTACCCAAGAATCCGAAACATCAGAAATGACTTCCCTTATATTTTCGATATTGCTTCTCCCCAGGTTTCCCGTTTACTAACACCACCCATGGTCTTCATCTGACCATGTCATCTTTTCGTCTCCAGTCTAACGCAGTTCACTACTACACCCCTTTTTGTTCGAAGGATGGCTCCTTGGTCGGTTCATCGTCGTCTTCGACGTTGTCGTCGTCGTCAGCGTCGTCAACAACATCGCCAATCTGTATGGATATTTTGACATTTTGCATTGCGGATTAAAAGTTCTTCGAGTTTTCTACCTTTTCTTTAGGGTTGGGGGGACTTCCTAACGTTGGTCGGTCTGGTGGTTTATATTGATGATGGCTTCGTCGTAGCTGAATGGATTCGAGTAGGTGATGGCGGTGGTGGTGGTGGTGTTTCGTGCCCGGTTATGCAAGGCCATAACCCATCGAACTCTTTTCATCGTCTTTTGCATCGTGATTGTCGGTCGGTCGTCTTCGTTTTCGTCTGTATCCTTACCAGCGCGTTTCGCCTTCTTATAGTTTATCCTTCGTCGCTTGCATTTGGATAGATGGATGGATCTTGAAAGGATGGGCGTAATGGGGGGGTGGTGTCCCTCGTTGCACTGTATGTGTGTGACGCCAACTGAAATGCTGTCAGTAGACTGTCCCCAATGGTGGACGTTTTCAAGCTTTCTCGAGATCGATTGAAATTGGATGTGACATCAACTTTTCTCTGCTTTTACTGCTTGCTCCTGCTGCTATTGATGCCCGCTAGCTGGGGATGTTGTTAGTTTCCGATGGTGGGAAGGATTGGGTTTGCTGCAGATGGCTGGAAGCCGAATATTTCACATAAGGAAGTGAACTTTTCTTTTGAGAACTCCATTTCTGATTACGATGGACGTCAGGCAGACGGACAGGCGGACGGTTATAAACCGAATCGATGGATGGATGTTTGCGTTACACAGTACACGGGCGGCACTGAATCGACGAACTATCTCGAATGGAGGTCATGTTGGGAATATCTTTTTTGTATGTATGTTGTATGTGCATGCGATGAAGTTTTATGCAATGTATTAGGGGAGTGAGATGTGTTATTGAATTTTTCCCTCAGATAGCCGGGCAAAAAGAAAAGCGAAATTCTAACGACACATTGGCAGAATCGAAGAAAAATATATTTAATGTGAAGCCATAATGTGGAAGTATTTTAGCTATCAGTTGCGGTTGAACGATGTTTGAGATACATATTTTTTGGAAAGTATTTTCTTCTGAAACCTCTTTAGAAGTAATTTCAACCAAATCAGGGGAGAATCGGAAAATAGGTCGATCTACTAGTAAAGTTGAATGAAACAGCCATTGTTATCGTTACTAGAGTATAGCAGGATAGGTAGGAAGATGGGATTGTATTCAAAGTTTTCAATGAAAATGGAGAATTTCAAGCCACTTTTGATAGGGTCCATAGTTTCGCACCGTAAAGTAAGAGAGGGATGGATTAAGGTCCTTAATTTTGGCCGGTAAAAATCCGCATGAAAAGGGCTAGGTTGGTTGTATTAAAAGTTAGAACTTGTTTGGTTTTGGTATTGCCGTGTTTTGTTCAGATTTTTTGGAGACACAGCAAGATGAAAGTGTGCTTCATCTCTCATTGGTTTCTCTTCTTGTGCTAAACTGATGATCTGTAGCCCTCTGGAACCGGATATCTTCGTAGTACTCGAGCATTGTTGTCATCGTGAAAATTTTTGGATTCAAAGTACTTTGAAACACCTTTCCCCAGATACATTTCACTTTTCCCAAAAAGGCGTTTTGAAGGCTTTTCAATTTATCCAGATGGGAATTAAATGCATTGCCCCACGCAAAACTCAGCGAACCCATAATACACCAGGACCTCCGATGTTGAGTTAGAGCTGAAATAAACCAGCGCGAAAGAGCTTTTTTAAGTTCCTAGCGAAGCATAACAAAGCCATCAACCCTTCATCAATGATTTGATTGTCGTTGAAGACTCAGAGTCTCTGAGATGATCGATGCAAGTCAGGGAATTCATTTCTTCGGATCGGCTAGCAAAATAGAGATCATAATCTCAAAGCTAGTGATTACCAGATCAATAACCCCATGCGCTCACATATGTGATTTGGAGTTCAACAACGATCTGGTAATGTACGGGTAATACCAAAGAGTCCTTAGATAGCGCGCACAAGTAGAAGGGGACCTCAACAAACTTATAGTGCGCAACGGGAGGCGATTAGCTAAGGACCGGGCTAACAGGAGAGGCTTGTTAGTGGGGGCCCAGGTTCACCCCGAACTGTAGCGTCAATGTTTGCCACAACTTGATACAAGCGCACTAAATTTGCGCTGAAATTGAAATTACTTAATCGTCTTTCCTATTTTATTAAATATGATCATATGTATATTACAATTTCAAAACGATATAAACATCATGGCCGACGTTTCCACGGTACAATGTTGTCCTCATAATTTGTCAGAATGAACCAACCCTCTACCTCAACCACCATCTTAAAAGAAAAAGTCACATGATTATACCACATTGCTCCTTGTGTGCCTATCAATCTAAAGTTGACAAATCTCTGCACATCTTCCAACACACTCATCTAATGGTTGAGCAAGTTCGTTGCCAAACCATGCATAAAACACAGGACCAACACCCAGTTCCATCACTCCGACAACTCAGTCATCTGTCAACTGTCTGTGAACTGTCATATCCTCTGATTGCATACACAACAGAGACAAAGCCAACACAGTATACCAAAGCAGTACCCTAGCATCATCAGAAGGGTTGTGTGCGGAAGGCCTGAGGACATCATTCATTCACTACACACACGGTGAAAAACGGACTGACATTGCTCGTCGTAGTTTCTATTTCGAACTGGGCGGGTGATGAATGTCTTTCGACATCCACAGTGGTCTGCGCATCTATTTTTAAGACTTCACGATGCCTACTGTGAACTGTATGGTCTCTTAATGAAGATTCTCCACTGTGCGACGTGTTTAGTGAGCTACTAGTTGCGGTCTTGAATCGCGCTCACTGTTTCACTCGGAACGAATGACGAACTGCTGACAGGTGGCGATGTCTAATTGGTCGTATTTGCGCGGCAAGATAGGCTCTCTATATAAGCACGACGACGATCATGACAACGACGGCACTTGTTGGTACGTTAGACGTATTCGGGACGCGACAGCAGCGTCGTTTTGACACGACGCGGTCGTCTTGACGAAGAAAAGAGAAACCGGGAACCTTCAGCTCATAATCATCATAATTTGCCCTGTCGCTTATTAAGAAGATCGTATCTGACGATGCTGCTGCCAAGAAGTGAAAAATATTTTCCTAGCACCGATGTCAACGTGTTGAACATGTCAAGCGCTTGTTTATGTGATTTGTTGGAATGTGACAACTTCATGTTTATGAATTTTTTTTTTCTTCTTTTTTTTATTTTGACCGTGTGATACAGATCATGGGGATTTGCGTGAATTTTTTTTTATAATGGTGGCGAAGTGGCGAATTTTAATTCGACTAGCCAATTGGACTTTCAATAGGAACTGAGTAACTACTCACATGCGTCCATATATGTACATTAGAAGAAAAATCTTAGAAAGATTTCACAAGTTGATCTGATTGTGTAGAGGATAAGGAATTATTTCACGTTTTTGGGTAAGTGCAGATCCTCTGATCCCTAGGATCCTTACTTACTTAGTTCACTCTTATTCCATACATCTTTCGGTACAACTCAGCATTGTTCACCCGGTACTCAAGAAATGAAATTCTCTAAACTGCACTGAATTGAGTGAACCATATCAGTGCAGTTTTAGGTCAGTAAAATCCAGCTCTCCTACAACTTGAAGGAAACTGTATCTAGGATAGTACTTCTTTGACAAATTTGGCGAATTAGCTAACATAAGTATTAACCGCCTCCAGCACTTTATAATAAGCTCATGTTGGTTCAACGGGTAAATTGAAAACACTAGATACTGTAGTATCACAATGGACCTATTCAGGCCTAAGTGTGGCTGCACTTTCTGAAGCCTCCCAACCGAACCCATCCTAACCTATGTATATAAGACCCACATTTCAGAGGGCGATTGGCCCATTCTTTGTTTAAGTATACATGAACGATTATTTTTTTTCAGAAGATAATAAGGAAAGATTCAAAAATCCTCCAAAGAACATTAATGGCATTTTTTGGACTAAGCAATATCGATTACTTCGCCGAATGTACCTTTGTACTGGAAGGTATTTTATTACGTCTGGAGAAATAATAATTTTGTAAGATGAAACAGAGAACGGAAGTACCCGAACCCTCTGGATGAAAAAGATTCACGTACTCGGTAGGATTTATATTGTTCATCCGATCAACGCCGAGTGCTATTACCTCCAGCTCCTGCTTCACGAAGTGCGAGGGCCTACATCCTTTTCAAACTTAAAGACGGTAGCTGCCTTCATTCATCCTACATTCCGCTCAGTATGCAGGGACTATTGAAAGACGGAAGATATTGGAACCAGATAATGGAAGCTTCTGTCTCTGCAGTTGAATGTTGGGGACTGTATGATCAACATAGTATGGATGTCTACAACAAATACTTGATACTGCTCGAGAATTTAGTAGTTGCGGAGGGATATCAACTCCTTAATCACTATGACTTACCACAGCCCTTAGTGAAACTCCTGTCAACCTTGATTACTTAAGAGAAATTAAAAATTTTATTCTTGGACGCTGCAGGCGGGACGGAAAACATTTTTCTCAATAACCTGTTGCTTGATAAAGTAAGACCATTGATGTCGCGTCGTCTGCAATAGCTGCAACACTTTTGGAGTGGGATTGCGCATTCAGTATTCAAGCTACATCTCAATTCAAACACATTTTCAAGCTACATCTCAATTCAAACTCTTTGCAACATATATAAGTAAAGTCCTATGTAATGTCATCGTCTGGGATGAGTGCACTATGTCACATAAAAGATTTTTGAGCTGACGAAATACGGGCCTGCCTAAATTCATCCTACATGTGACCAAAAACGAAGCAGTTGTGTCTTAAACATATAGAAAAGATAAAATCCCTGTGGAACGGACTACTAAAGTGGGCGCGGTATACTGCAACTTTGAAGGGAAACATTTTCTTTTTCGACCGATTCTCCTTCTCAAAGCCCAGATATGAAATTTCATCTTCCCAGTTCAAAATTTAAAGTATAATATATATGTACTTTATAGGTATCTCTATGTTACAAACTATGCATCAAACTTAATATACCCTACAGGGTAGAAAAAGAATATAAGGGTACATTTAGGACTTGGAAACTGAAATAGACGACGAAAAAGGAAAAATACAAATTCTTAATAGTTTGAGTCAAATCGTGAGGGACATAAAAACGCTACGGATTTGAAGAACATACCCAACAAACCAATTCCAAGGCTAAGGGAGCGGACTATACGAACAAAAAAAAATTATGCAATCGAAATTCGTGTTTAGCTTTCACTTAAATTAAATGCTTTTGATATGACCTGCAACTCTATAGGCACAGTATAAATAAACATTTGCCGCGACAGGTCCACAGGACCCAGGGCCTAGCTTCTCACAACCATTCGTGTTGCACGTGTTATATTCTTCACCCAAATGGAAGGAGAATTTTTTATTTGAAAAGCTTTTTCGTGACAGTTATACTCTCAGATGTTTGTCAGATGTTCGCGAGAGGTGGGGCCGTGAAAGAAATTTGTAGGTTTTGTCTAGGGATTGAACTATGAACCTTTGCCACCGCACTAACCACCTGAGCCATGGCGGTGCATTACCTGTTGGAATACTTGCATGCTCTCAACCCCCCAGTTATTCCTTTAATTTATTTTAATTTATTAATTGGGCTTGCTTAGAAAATATATTGCAGATCCGATAAAAAAAATTAAAGCTACGTACATTCATATCTACTTGTTCATCCGTGCATTTTAAAAACACACGAGCGAAGCCGGTCGGGTCGGCTAATAATTAATAAGAATGACTATCGGCATGTGGACACCGTGGATCAAGTTGTTAGTGCGTTGAACAACGGAGCGAGGGTTTCAAGGTTCAATCCCCAGACAACACCTAAAAGTTCTTACCACTCGCGAGCGTCTGACAAACATGCGGGAGTATAACGGTCATAAAAAGCTTCTCAAATAATAAATTGGCCTTCGGACACGGTAAACAGTACGCCCTTCCATTCGTCTAAAGAATACGTATAACACGCACAACACGAATGGTTCTGAGAAGGTCCCATGGACCTGCCACACCAAATATTTGTTTTTTTTTTTTTCGTAGTGAGATGAAAGAAGAAAGGAATAATGAGTAATAACAAGAGCCGTCTTCATTATAAAAGTTGTGAGGGTCAGAGCGAGAGTTCCAAAAATGTCTAAATATATTTTAAAACACCTAACGATTGAAAGAAACGCTTTTTTGGTAGTCCTCTAAGGATTAAACAACAATTTAGATACCTGCTACTATTTCCAAGCGACTAGTACATTTTAAATTTACGGAGATGATTTTGAGAAAAAAAAAAGAAGTATTTTTTTCTAGGTATGTCCACACCAAAGAAACATTTCAGGAAAGGTTGTTTAAAAAACATTTCTGAAATGTTTCACATTTGTTTAAAAACTTTTAAGAAACTTTTCAAAAACATTTCAAATTTCAATTAAATTCCACATATTGTACATACGTAGTGGAAGGGTTGTTGTTGATGTACATTTTTCGAGTTGTAGAAGATAGAAGTGGATGTTTTTGACGTTTTCTTAGAAGGGGCAAAAAATTGTTTCTTTTTTCAGCGTCGAAACCGCTCTTTAGAAAATCAAAATTGACAAGTCCATTTTGTAGGAATTTTTGTCGGAAGTGGTCATGTTGGAAAAACGTATAGAAAATTTTGAGTTTATTTACGTTTCTTGTTCTGAAGCCGACGTTTTCCAAGACAGCAAACATGAAATTCGGATTCAGCAGCCCAAAAAACATATAGAACCGTTCAAAATTTTGTTACGAAAACGGCAGTTTTGAACACCACTTGATTGAACTACACTTTCAAGTTCGAATTATGCGATTTAAACAGCATCTAGGTGTTCTCAGTATTATAGTGGATGTGATAGGTGACTGGCTTGGCAGTAGGCCATACTGTCAACCCAAGATTTCAATACATCTGTGATAGTTCCGAATAGCTTGTCCAATATTGATGATAAACCGTGTCTTGATTGTTTGCATAGCATCGTTCGATTAATGTCACCCCACAAAAAAAAAAAATTCCAACGGCGTCAATTCGGCCAAGAAATATCAACAAAACGACTGATTACTCGATAATTGAACTAATAAATCTTGTGTGGCTTGTGTGGTACGTAGTCCCATCTTGCTGGAACCATAGCTCACACAAGTCCAAATCCTCAATTTCTGGCCAAAAGAAAGCGGTTATCATGCCTCAGGAGAGCGCCTCCATTGACTGTAACGTCTCTTCCATTGTCGTCTTGGGGCCAATAATCCAGCTCCAGTTGGTACATTATTTCGATCGAAATTTCTTTTTAAAATTGGCACTGTTTCGGCAACACAGCATTCACTTTGGAAGTAACTTTTTGAGCGCATAAGAGCTGTCAGTGTCAAAATAACATTTGATTCAAAACTTAACCAACAGATGGCCCTCCCTATAGGACACCATATTGCTTGTACACCGCTTTCATACTAACATATGACTTACATATGTAAGTTCGGAGTGCACATGGATCTCCACCGAAAAACCTATTAAGTTTCCCCGTCTTTCGCTTGCTTTCCCTACGTTAGGATTCCCTTCTACTTTAAGCTAGGTTTTCCTGTAATGTGTTGTTCCTTAAGTTAGATTCGATAACGCGCTCTACATGCCTTACTTATTCCCATTCACCCTTAGGAAGTTGTGTGACTAGGTCGATGTAGCAGTACAACTCGAATACAAGCCAAATATCATCATGTCTTGTTGTTAAGTATTCTTTTACTTAATTCCTTTCCAGCTATGACCTTAAAGGCAACATCCGTGTCTTGTATAACAATTATGTCTCATTCACGCGCACTTACCTCGGATCCTACCAAGCAGTGGTCCAAATCGGGTTGATGTTTGCGTGCGTACTAAGGAGTGTCTTCCATTGATGACAATGCTATCGACCTGGTTTTTCGTGGTTTTATCAGAGCGGAAACTGTCAAGGAGTAGTCGCCTTGTATCTACCTTCATTTCCAAGTAGGTAATGGCTTAAAGTTACTAAGTCTTTGTATTTCCTGATGCTATTCTATCCTCCCGTAGATTTATACGTAGCTGGGTCAAAGCCATCAAATTTTACTGAGTGCTTGACTGTTCCTACTTCATCTAGATAAGTAGGTAGGTTAAGGGGGTTACTGCATCTACAGTGCATTCTCACTCGTATCTCAAAGGAGCCATTATGTTCCTTGGTGTGGGATACCTAAGAAGCAATGAAAAACACTAATAGTCCAACCGTTAGTATAAGGCAGGAGCGCTGCTCCCGAACCATCCCGTTTTCGTTATGAATGGATGTTTTAAGGTGGCATGTTAGGTTAGGTCGTTGAACGATACTTCTCTAAGGATTGCGTATCTGTGACTTGTGTATTCGCAAGGGAGTGTCATACGCAGCATGTTTCGTCTACCATGAATCATCACCGCAGGTTATTCGCAAGGGAAATGGGACGAATCTTCTTCTACATCCGTCTCTACAGAGATCTATGCTGCAGATTGCTGGTATGAGGAGAGTGGTCTATTTAATGACAGAAGTTCTATAGTCCTGTCCTTATTGTATTGGGCTCATTATTTTATTGAAATGCGGCATAAGATTGAGTATACATCACATTTCGTTAGCCAGGTTGTGAAAGTCTATAACTTTTTTGGACCGTGTGGTCTTTTCACGCTAGTTCATTAGCCATTTCGTTATTGTGGAAGCCTGTATCTGTATATCTCGGGATCAAATAGAGCGTGATGCTATGGTTCGAGCTTAGGGATTTCTCTTTCTCTTTGCATCTTCTAAGCAGTTTTGATTTGGTCGTGATGGCTTTGATGGCTGCTTAACTGCCTACCTATATGGATGTAGGTGTCTATATGTTTATTACAGTTCAGAGTGGATAAGTCTCGGCAGACCACTGTGATGCTATATAGGTACATATCTCCGATTGGAACACGTTTGCGTGGTTGGGACCGGGCACTTGATGCTTCCTCTGAGTATATTCCTGAGCCTGTACTCTCGTCCATTTGTGACCAATTCGTCAAGATCGATATGGAAATGGGGTTTATAACTGCACCGTTCGTCCAGCTCTCTTCAGCGGGGAATTCGGTATCGAAGTTAAGGGTGAAGTCCGTGTAGAGGGTACGGTAGTTCGAAGGCACATCAACGTGGACGGTGTCAGCTCTAGTACCTTATGTATAGTTTTGGTTTTATTTAAAATTCCTATCTTTAGAACGTCATCGTACATTATGTTCCACAGAAGCGGACTTAGCATACACCTTTGTGGAACTTGGTTAGTTATCAGATGTTCCTGTATTTTATTCACTGATACGCTTTTTAAGAAATCATCGATAGAATTCCGTCATGTTCATGCAAAATGGCTGCAGTCATGTCATGAATCCTAGCAAGCTTGGTCATATTTATGATAATGTACTTAGTGATTTTTTCCTCACTGGGCGTGGGTTTTTTTTCACTTGCATTCGTTTCTGAAATTCATATCCTTTCCTTCAAATCTGTGGAATTCCTTATTGAAGCCCCTGGTATTAAAATTCTATAAAGTTTACACAATGCCCTGTAAGATGAGTCAGATCAGATTCAAGTCGTCCCGTAAGGGTCATTGTACTTAAAAGTCCAAAACATCACTACTCGTTACCCTCCTGGCCATAAGGATTCTATTATAAGATATAACCCTTACACTGATTATATGCATGTATATTTGATTATAGAATTTATTTCCAAGTCCAAGATAAGACGAATACGTCCATAACTTTTTAATTCCATTCTTCTTGTGTTTTTTTTTTTTTTTGTGTTTCCTTACTTTTCTTTTCCTTATCTTAGCTCTAGCTCTTGTCTTGTTCTCCTTCTAATTGCCATCATCCTTTGTGTCATTTGAATGGTGCACCTCTTTTGCTCATCAAAAGTTCTCTTTGTCATTAAAAAAGTTTTCTCCTCCAACCCTGATCTTTCCCGAAACAACTCCTTGGAGTACAATTTTTCCTCCCCCCGGTAGAAGCCGAAAAATCCAGAACAAAAGGAGCATTTTCAACTACCATCTCACCATCACAAGGACAGAGAAGTGTTAACTACTTCTCTCTGCTTGACATACAGGACGACGAATTGGAAGCGTATGCAGTTAACTTTCTTCCTATCAACTCAAACCCTCGCCGGTAAAAACATTGCTCTCGGTCTTCGGTCTTCGGCCTTCGATCTCCTTTCCATCTTTTTCTTGTTCTCCAAATACCAAGGGAGGGATGCTGCTTGCAGAAGTACAGAAGCATCAGTAGCAGTAGCAGAAAACACTGAAACAAGTGATGGACAGATACTCTCTATAGCAAGACAAATTGACAGACAGAATGATGGACAGATAGGAGAGTAAATGAGTTGCAGAAAATTTTGCGCCAGACGAACGAGCGACGACTGAACTTTCTCTCGAATAGTAGTAGATGACGTCGAGTGATGGGCTTGAGATGATGGTAGTGACTCAAGTGGTGGGGTAGGGGAGTTGTGCAAAAAGTTTATACATATCACAGGACTCTCGATGGGTATCTGTCTAGGATTGGAACAGCTTTCCGCTTTGAAGAAGGAAAACTTTAAATTTGTCTCCGCTTTTGTTTTACATTATTACCCTTTCTGTTGCGCGTTCGAAAATCCAACTCGATGCAGTAGAGATGTTTTTTCAAATAGGAATCGAGACTCTCATTCCTCATTCGGATTTAGTTTTTCTTCCCGTTTTTTGGTTTCCATCAGGACTTGGCATTGGATTTGGATTTTTAGTTGTGCATGTGATTTTGGTTTGTCCTTTAAATTGTTTGGGAATATTTTTTTGCTCATGCACTTGACTTCATTATCCTGATTCAACTTCGAATGAGACACGTGATGGATAAATGAATCGATTTGGGGGTTAAATTAAACATAAGGATGGATATGCAAGGATGTGGGAGTATGCTAGGTACTACCGAATACCCACTTTCTAGTAAGTCCCTTCACCATTATTTTTTTAAATACTGCGTTCTACCGCTAATTTAATTAATTTATATTATCCATTGACCGGTACATTCGAAGCCCAAATTGAGTTAAAAGTTTGCCACACGTTGACGCGTGTGTGTGTAGGTCTGTCTGTTCCTGCCATTGTTGGAGTGACGTCTTCGAAAATTAATTCAAATGTTTTGTTCGTTGTTTTTTTTTTTTTGTTTTTATTGTGTATCCTCTTTCGTCTGCTCAAAGGAGAAAAAGTTATCCATTGAAGCTAGAATTTAGGGAGGTGCGTGATATTTAACGAGATATACATACATATGTACCCATGTATGCGTGTCTATATATAAAGGTGGAATTTTTATTTCATTTAATCTGATGAAAGGGTGACCGTGGTTTAGTGGGCAGCGCAGTACTGGAATGGGGATTTAAATCCCAGACAATATCAAAAAGGGTCCCACCCCATGGAAATAACTGATAAACCTCACTGTTGTGATGACGCCGCTTATTGGATAAGGCACAACAATTTGGGCCCTTTCTCTTTGACACAAACATTACAAGCACAATACAAGTGGATGGGAGAAGCTAAGCTCTGAACATTTAGAAATATGTATCTACACTTAGCTTTCTGATAGATTTTGTCGTAGAAACTTCAGGGTTAGCTGAAGGTTTGGTAGATGATTGGTACGAACTTCTCTGAGAGCTCAATATCAAGGGTTCCTATCTATGGGGTTCCAGTTTCAATCCCCAGACAACACTTAAAATTTCTTTCACGAGCCCACCTCTCGCGACCGACTGACAAATATCCGAGAGTATAATTGTCAGGAACAGGACAAATTCCCCTTTGGAAACAACATTAAACAGTAGGTTCCTCTTATTCATCACTGGGTCCCATAGACCCGTCGCGTCAAATATTTGTATTTTTGTATTTTGAGGATGTATTGCAGAAAGTCTTTGAAACAACGGTCGGCTTCCTTACATATATGTACATACGTACATATCAGCAACCTTGATTTCTTGCTGATAGAGCAAATACTTGGAGCATTTCTGTTCAGGAACGTCTGCCTACAATCTTAGCATTACATAAGGTTAAGATCTCTTTCCTACAAGAGCTCTTCCTCTAGAAGTTATCCCTCCGGGTTAGATTCGAAGACTCTACGGACCATCACTTGTTTGTGTTCACCCGCTCTACATATGTCCTAGCTATCTTCCACGACTAATGCGCAATTTTTTTAGCTTGTCGTTCAATCGCCTTCTAAAAAGCGCGTTAACGCAAAATGAACCGCTTCATATAGAGTCCAAGCTTCAGCGCCATAAAGCAGGATGTTCAAGGTCTTATACAGAGTCTCCTTAGCTGTTCGAGATAGTAGTAGAGTCCTATTGCCTTTTCAGTTCAAAAAAGCAGCGATTAGGGCCGTTCACACTATCAAATTTGCTTGAGGAGCGGATTGAGGAAAACCATCCAACTAAAGTCAATTGCTTTCGCACTATCATAGCAATAGCAAATCGTTTGCCAAAACAGCAGCACAAGTGGTAGATAGAGAAAACATGCATTTGGTGGACGTACATGTACTGAAATCACTGGAAGTAGGTAGAATTTTAGAAAAAGGGTATTTGGCTGAGCAAAGTCATAAAACTCATCCGACCCTGGAAATATCAAAATAAATAAACATCTGGTGGACGTACTCCTGCTGAAATCACTTGTTGTTGGTAAAATTTTAGAAGAAGGAAAAAAGTTCGTGGAGACCACTAGATATGTATGTATGTATTTTAATATGGTAGACGTACTGGTACCAGCAATCATCGTAGATACAATTTTAAAAGATCAATGGATAATTGGATGCAAAAGCGTACGAAGTTACCTTCTATTAACTTGCGCCAGCAACTGAGCTAACTGAGAATTGGCGCAATATGAAAAATTGTTGCCGAAAGTGAAATCTTACATTGAAGACTAAAATACGGATATAAGAGACTCCATCTCATCCCAGCTCATCTGATTTGGAATTCAGTACATACTACATACATGTACATACTATATGGCGATTTTAACTCCCAGCACTATTATAACGAAATCACACACATCTAATTACTCTTCGGAAATGAAATGTGTTCCGACTGGATAGACAAATATCAATAAAAACTTGAAAACTTCCGTTCTTAGGTGATTTTCAAGTGCGGTGGACATACTCGTACACTCGTAGGTATTCAAATTACTGGCACTCTCAGTAGCTAGAGTTGTAGAAGAAAAAAGGATTCGAATTTCGGTCATAAAAAGGCCATAAAACCCATCCCACCACCCAAATTTCAAAATATTTTGAAATCCATCCAATGCTTGATGGCCTTCGGTATCTCCTCGAAATTGGTCGGCCGACAGTAGCCCTCCTAGCAGGTAGAATTTTTGAAGAAAAAATAAAAAAAAGGTCGAATTTGGGTAAAAAAAAGAAAAAGCAAAAAACCCATCCGAGGTCCGAAACATGAAAAATGGTCTGAAATCCATCAAACAGATGGATGGAAAATCGTTTTTAGCGTTCACACACATCAAATTTAGAGTCATCATACAAATTTGACGAAAAATTTGATAGTGTGAACGGTCTTATTGGCAAGAGTTATTCTTCGTTTAATTTCTGCTGAGGTGCTGTTGTCAAAATTAATAGCAGGACCGAGGTAGGCTAAGTCCCCTACTACCTCAAAGTTATAGCTGTCGTCACAATCTGCCCAATCCGTCACTGTTGTGTGTTCCTTCGTGTTGACAGCATGTACTTGGTTTTGTCCTCATTTATCGCCAGACCCATTTTGGCAGCTTCCGTTTGAATACTAGCGAACGCCAGTCCGCTATGGCATACTCTAATAGTTGCACAGACTTCTAAAAGATTGTGCCTCCGTAGTTGGCTTGTGTAAATCCTTTTTTGATATCAAAGGTCTCGGTAAGGTCGTTACTGACCTTGATGGAGTAGTGAGCGTTCTCCATCGTCATCCTGCTCAGGAGTATGAGTTTGGCAGGGATTCTAAAACTATACATTGCTCTGTATAGCTCGTTTTTTTAATTGTGGTGATATGCGGCCTTGGAATCGATAAAAGATGGTGAGTATCGATTTGGACTTCTTGGGTTTTATGTATCCAGGATCTGTCGAAGTATGGACTTTCCTGGTCTGGAAAGACACTGATAGGGGAATCAGGTTGTTGACGAAGGGTTGCAGAAGTTCACACGGATAGCAGATAAAATCTTGCACACGAAGTTGAGGAGATGGATGCCTCTTTAATTGGCGCAATTGAGAGGGTCTTCTTTCTACTGAATCGGGCAAATGATGCTGAGATTCCATTTATCAGCGATACACTCATCTGACCAAATCTTAGAAATGAAGTGGTGTTCTCTACCAAGTCATCACCAGCTGCTTTGAACAGCTCGGCTGATAAGCTATCAAGTTCAGCAGCCTTGTTGGACTTTAGTTTGGATATTGCTATCCTCACTTCATTTTGGTCAGGTGGACGGAAATTTTGGCTATCATCGTTCAGATTGAATGGTTCTTCTGCCTACTTAACAGCACGATGTTGGTTTTCTTCGCCGTTCGGACATCCAGAATACTGGAAGCATGCCTTACGCCGATCGCAATATCCTATCTTGGCGGCAAAATCGTGCTAGGCGTCATATTTAGGACATTGCTCTTGACGTCGACCTTATTTTCTGTGGGACACGAGCGCATATAAGGCTTATTTTGCCAAATTTAGACTTGATGCGGATTATCATAAGACGCTCGCTCATATGTCGAAACCTTAAGACTTCTTGCCTAAATCTGCCGCTACCACTAACGACCATCCAAAGGGTTGGTTACCCAATCACCAGTCGAGGTACTATGCACCCAACTGCCACCAACGTGAAGGTGTAGAGTTGGAATTGATAGTGAGATGTTGGTGCTTGTGCTTTAATATATTTGCATCACTACGCTCTGACCATCGCTATATGTAAGTGGATCCGTCAAATCGTCTGTCAGGGAGCTCTACTGCAGCGTAAACGGCAGGACGAATTTGCTTCAAACTTCATATCTGGGGTCTGTGGGGTCACACCTCAAGGCCAATTTTCTTTCTAAGGGTATTTTCTTTAGACTGAGACAAAAGAAATCTGTAAGCATAGTATTATGAAAAATATTTGAAAGTATTAACCCGGCAAGTGACCAAGTGCTAAGTAGTAGCTTAATAGCTTGAATATGGTTGTATGCCACACTCTTTTGAAGTAATTTCGTAAAGATGCTTATCTTTAAGGATATCCAATCTAAAGTGTACCCGGTATCTTTTTCTTGATTTAAAATCCACATTTTCATCCGAAAAGTCTATTCACCTCTTAGCTTTTTCAGAGTTACATATATATTAACTATCTTCTGAGCTGAGGGTTGATAAAGCCGTATGTATTACATCTGTAGCCTAAGAAGGAAGTAATAGCCTTAGAGGGTGTTTATCTCATGTTTCATTAGTTTAAGTGTCAAACCAGCTGTTTTGGCTGTCCTGCGAATAAGTGCTCAAAATATTTTATGGGATGACTCCCTTGCAACTACAAAAGACTGGTGTACATATGCATATGCCCATATGTACATCAATCATAACCTAACTACTCTCTTTTTGCAAGATAGTGGTCTATTAAATTTCGGTTTCCTCTCCTTTTAGGTGCGACTCACTGCCTCGATTCTATGTGTCCGACGTATATAAAAAGATATTCATCTCCCACCCCGTATCACCCATCATCCTCTTCTCAATTTAGAACACCCCGGATCGCTCGCATCCACCCGTTTACTCAAAATTAATGCCACTGTGATTTCTCTGTACCATCAACCCCATCACGTTGTGTCCCTGGCATGTCCCTAATCCTCTTTTCACCGTCCATTGCTTGTCAATCAAATCAAAACCAAATCTACTGTCCATTCCAATTTTTATCCACTTCCTTTCGGCCTTCACCTCTCTGGTGCGTCTTCTGCTTGTTTTTCTTTTTTTTTTTTTTGTCAAAATGATTTCCTGTCCCATCATTAGTCCTTTCCTGTATTCGAGCACAACTTTCTGGGTATATCCTCTTCAAATAGTCACCCTCAACGTTTCGATTTTTTTTTCTTTTTTGCACCTATACCTATAGTATTGGTTTAGATGTTAAATTTTGAACTCGAAATTTAAATTAAACTTGACATTACTATGATGGAGGAGTCAAAAAAAAAGTGGGTCCACTAATTCTGACTGTCTGTTGATCTGTACGCTCCAATGCAGACAGATTTTCTTTAAACTTGATACATATTTGGAGTTTCCTCAAGACTGAGGGTACTTGCAGCACAATGGACCTGCTCTGGTCTAAGTGCATTTTCCCTTCGAGGGCCGATCTTAAGGGTACTTTACGGAAGACTAATTTAATAAATTTTGTCGAAAACGGATAAAAATTTACTTTTTTGGCTATTTGTCGGCTTCTTGTGCCACGATTGGACTTAAAGCTAAAATATCTGAATATTATAGGATATATGGGAGGATATGGGGTACCCAGTCTTCGAATAGCTACGCCCCTTTTTTTAAAACCTTTTCAAATATTTATACTGAACATTGAAAAAATTTTGGTAAACAAAATTTTGTGGGCCTTGAAATTCTTCATAACTTGTCTTTGAAATGAAATCTCGCGGATAACATCAGTTCTATGTTATAATTCCATCAAAATACAATACAATGCCACGCCCACTTTATGAGAAAAATAAGACCGACCTCGAAAAGTTTGTAAACATATAGCATAAGGTGCAAATACATACGACCAAGTTGTGGACTTTATTTTTTTGTGTTTTTGTATTTGCCCCTAAGACCATCACCTTTTCACCACATCGTCTATTATCCTTCTTCTCTTGCAGCAACAACAAGCAAATCGCCAAAGGACTCATCAATTATTCACAACCAAGCTAAAAAAAAAAAAAAGCAAGAAAGAGAGACACCGACAGACAGAAGAGATATAAATTTCATTTGATCCTTCGTCAGCAGGTTTCGCATTAGAAAAAGTTTCCTTTAGCGTCCCGGCACAGTGTCCTCTCTCACCCTTTTTGGCCAGAAACCATAAATGTCCTCCAGTCTCGTATTTATAACATTTTTTTTTTTTTTAACCGATGACCGACGAGTGCGGTTACAGTTCGGCTTTAGTGTGTGCATCTTGATGGTGAATTCTAGCCAGGACCTTTGTGTGTGTCTCTCTCTCAAGGGTATAAGTCGAATATTATAAGAGAAAGTATAATGAGGAAAAAAAAAGGAAAAATAAAGAAAAAACTTCACCTCATGACACATTCCACTTGAAATAAACTCAGTATTCACTCATACACCCGGATCGGATTGTCCCCGCTGAGATCCTTTTAATTCTTCGTCATCTGTCCGTCTTGTTCATCGTCGTTGTCGTTGTCGTCATCGTCGACGTTGTCCCCCATCATCATGTTGGGGGTAGTCCTTGCCATTGTTGTCACAGTGAACATCAACAATGATGTCCGGGTTGAGACTTAATTAAATTTTCTCATCGATTTTCTTTTTTGGTTTGTGTGTCCTTTCTCGTTCTAGAATGTATGTGTGGTGTGGAGTTCATCTCCTTTTTGCACCACCTCGCTTCTCTATGTAGCCCTTCGTTATTGTTCTCGTCATCATCGTCAAAGTCTTCTTGCCGTCTTCTTTGCCATTTCCCAGGAATTGACATAGGACCAGGGCGGCGTCTCAAACCCCTTTCGTTCTTTATTTTTCCCTCGATTCACCCCTGGTCGGACACTAAAGCACAACTTTGTCTTGTGTGTGCTCGTAATGACTTCGTAGCAATTGTCTAGGCGACAATTATTTCCTCGTCCTTGCCCGAAAGGTTCGTGAATTGAATGCAACTTCAATAATGATGACCAGATGGGGATAAAGGATAGAAAAGAAAAAAAAAAAAAAAACGACCACTATTTCAATCCTTTATTCCGTTGCTCTCCATCCTCTCGAATCCTTTGTCATCTTCCGTTCAATCGAAACTGTCAAACAGCAAATTTCATCCTTCAATCAAATCACGAGCACAATCCTCACGGTGATCCTTCAATTTTTCATATTTTTCAATTTTATATCAATAGATATGTTTGTATGTATAGGGGTGCGAGGGTGAATGGGGTATTTCTGCAGGACATGAAAAATATTTTCAATCATTTGACGAGGAACAGAAGTTGCAGGAGCAGCTGAAGTGTCCTCATCCTTCAAACTGTGAGTAAAGGATTGACTTTCTCATACATATACACAAGTATATGTACATTTGTGTCCTTTTGCGTCATTGTCAATCGGTAATCATACTCCTGAGTACACCCCACTCATCTCAACATTGAAGAGGTGGACACAACATCCACATACATACATCTTTTCCGGTCACATCATGGAGAAATGAATTTTCTTTTTCCCTTCTGGTTGATTGAAGGATCTGAAGGGGCGCAAATAGAGAAAACGATGGAGGTGATAGAGGTGGCGGCTATGGCGGTGGTGATGGCGGTGGTGGTAATGTCGGTGGCATGGTATCCCTTAGGTAACGTAAGGATTCTTCTTGACTATGACAAGTTACGTCAGCTGTCAACTCGTTCACTTGGAGTCTTGTTTTATTTTCTATTCCTTTTTGGTTATGTAGCCTTTGTCCAAGGACTGCATTTGATTTTGAAGTTTTTTTTTTTTCTCTTTTGTTCGTCCTTTTTTTTATATTTGGTTTATTTGTATTTTTTTGGTCCTGGATTGGTAGAATTTGAAATCTTGTTTTTGCTGGACACCGTTGTGAAAGGGGTTCAGTGTTCACTTGGGTATGTTCATCATGAAATTCCCAGTCGGTCAATTTCACAAGGATAGATGGACTTTGATGTATTGCAATTGGGGTAAGATTTTTTTTCGGGTCTTTTGAGGTGGCTTAAAAGGGATAAGCCAAAAAGGAATGCAGTGGATTTTGGAAGAGTTGTAAATTCAGGTGAAGTGCTTTGCGGGCTTTGAAAGTTTCTCTGGTGGAATTTTAAGGAATGGTGGTTGAGTCCAAAGTAGTGGCTAGGCTATCATTATTGTGAGACGGTTAGGCTTGGTTTCTGTGTCCAGTTCAGCACAGTATCTGATGTTTATTGTGTTAAGGGATGTACTAGCCTCAGGAAAGGTCTTAGATGTGACCCTGCGCTGGATAGTTCATCCGCTTTTCCGTCTATGTGACTCTGTATTATAGAGAGGGTCGCCTTATTGGGCACTAAGATATCGTCCAGTCTTTGTACGTACATTTTTACGAACTTGGACCTTACCGATGCTGACTGTAACGTTTTAATGGCTGTTTCACTGTCAAGTTTATTGCAGTAACTTAAGCTTGAAAAACGCTGCAATCATCATTAAGTCTGAAGGATCGATTTGTATTTCGAGACTCGCAGTAGGCACCAGCACCAGTACATGCATCCCTTTTGTACATATCGGTATAGATAGCTAGATCATTCTCGGTAGATACTTTACCTTCATCCCACTCCTCTTTACTAGGAATTCTGCAAACTCCGACTATAGTTTGACACTGGGACGATATAGTCAATTTTTGTCCAGAATTTCGATATATTCCACCGGTTCAGAATTTAGGAAGACTTAGCCAACCATAGTTCGACTTTCCTTCATCTTAGCCCCGGTTTAGCTACCGAGCTGCCGTAGGTGCAATAGATGTCATGTACAAGACAATTCAGTATTGTTTCCAGGATTGCTGTTGGTGTTGATCTCATTGACGACATCATCCCCAAACAGCCTTTGCCACGCTTTTAAGATATTCTTTCTTCCCGAGCGCCTTCCAGGACATAGTAGGTCCTAGACATCGAAGGTACATGTCCGATTTGTTAATACCAATTGTCTTGAGGTGGTATTTGAGAGACCAATGTCCAGTTAGGAAGTCAATCACGATCTTATCGTTATATTTGGTCATTGCTATGTGATGTTTGTCTAGTTGAGACTTACTTACTTAACGGGCTCCCGACCCGCGTAGAGTCTCTGTCTGAGACACGGCAGCCTTCTACTCTTTTCGATCCCGGGCACGCTACTTTCAGTTGGCTAGACCACGCGCTCTGGCATCCGTGATAGCTTGATACTTAAGACTGAGGATCGGTCTTCCTTGTCATTTCGAAACTGGGGGCTGTGATTCGAAGATCTTTTTTGCTGGAACATTGTTGTTCATTCTCTCGATGTGGCCGAGCCAGTGTAGTCGACGTGTTTTGGCTTTTTCGACTACATCCACATCTTGGTGCAGCTCATAGGGTTCGCGGTTGTATCTGCTTCTCTATTAGCTCGGCTTCATAGAACAGAACTGGCAGGATCAACGTTTAGTAGAGCATGCATTTCGTCTTCCAAGCTAAGAGTTTTGAACCCATTTGTCTTGCCAAACCGAAGTAGCAGTAGTTTCTTAGCGTAAGTCTTCGTCGAATCTCCTATAAGGTGTCATTCGTGAAGTTGGTATTTACTCCGATGTAGGTAAACTCCTTAACCACTTCGAAGTTACTGTTGCCAACAGTGACGTTTTCTTAGGCGGTAGACAGATGCTTCTTTGTTTGTTGACAACAAGTACTTGGTTTTGTCCTCATTCACTTCAAGGCCAACTCGTTTCGCCTGTTCTTCAATTGGCGTAAAAGCCTCTAACACGGCGCGCTGGGAGCGACCGATGATGTCGATGTCGTCTGCGTATCCCAGCAGCTGAACAGATTTATTAAAGATAAAGCCTTCCGTGTTCACACCTGCCCTGCGCACTATCTGTTCCAGCACAAGATTGAAGAAGTTACATGATAGCGCATCTCCTTGCCGAAATCCGGTGCATGTTTGGAATAGTTCGGAGGAACCGTTTCCGAATTGCACGTTGCACCGCGTGTTATCCAGCGTCACGGATCCCGAATTCAACCATCGCCTTGTAGAGCTCAAGACGATGAGTGCTATCATATGGGGCTTAAAGTCGATGAAGAGATGGTGAGTCTTATCTTCAAATTCGTTGGTCTTTTCCAGGATCTGCCTTAGTGTGAAAATTTGGTCGATCGTCGATCTACCAGGCCGGAAGCCGCACTAGTACGTGCCGATTAGTGTGCTGCAGAAAATCTTCAGACGTTCACACAGTACGTTGGATAGGATCTTATATGCGACATTAAGCAGGGATATACGTCGGTAGTTCTTACACGACATATTATCACCTTTCTTGAAGATGGGTCATATAGAGCTGATAGTCCAGTCATCGGGCATGGCTTCATCCACCCATACTTGGTTGATGATTTGGTGCATGCACCCTACCAAAGCATCACCACCATGTTTGAAAAGCTTTGCATCAGAGTCGGCGGCTTTGTTGTTCTTCAGCTTTTTGTTAGCTGAGCCGACCTCTTCAAAACTAGGAGGGAGGACCTCTTCATTGACTGGATGCGGGTTCTCTTCTTATCCTATCACTTTCTCTACCTGGTGCCCATTAAGTACCTGTTGGGAGTGCTGCTTAAAGACATCTAATATTCCCAGTGCTTCAGTGACTAGGTTTCCTTCACTTGCGTTTCGGGCTTGAAGCTAGCTGCCAGTTGCTTGGCTTTCTTAAAAACATCCGGATGTTGTTCCTATCGCGGGACTCTTCGATATCCTCGAGCTGGGAGACTGCGTGAGCACTTTTTTCTTCGCTGCCCTTGTTTTGCGCTGCACCGCTTTGAGCTGCGCATTTTTTTGTCACCTTTTTCCGACGCACGCATTTATCATCATACCAAGGGCACTTTTTGGGTGGTGGCTGGTAGCTTATGTTGGTCTCTGCTACCCCTTTGATGATGTCGCGATACAGATTGATGGCGTTTGTGGATGGTGAATGCAAAGCGGAGAGTCTTTCGCTCAGGCGCTTTCTGTAAGCTCTGGTTACTCCAATCGTGCTAAGGCTTCCAACGTTGAATTTCTTTTTCTAGGCGGTTTGCAGCTTCTTCTCGTTGGATCGAGTCGAGCTCTGAACTTAGCTGCAACAAGAAAATGGTCAGAGTCGACGTTTGCCCCTCTGAAAGTTTGCACATTCAGAATGTTGGATGCGTGCCTCGCATCTATTGGCACGTGGTCGATTTGGTTGGCGGTTCAACCATCTGGAGAGCGCCAGATTGCTGTGTGGATTCGTAGTCTTGGAAACCTAGTGCTATTTATCACCGTATTCCGAGCTGCTGCAAAATCGATTAACCGGAAGCCGTTGTCTGTTGTCGTGTCGTGGAGGCTATACTTTCCAACTAATCCGCCGAAGATGTTTTCCTTACCGATTTTGGCATTAAAGTCCCCGAGTATGATTTTGACATCATATTCCGGACAGGCTCCGTCCACGAGGTCATAAAACTCCTCCTTGATAGAGTCTTTAGGGGCCGGTTTTAAAACGATGTCAGTAACCCGCTTCGAGGGTGTCAATGCTGCCGTTGGCCCAGTAAGAGCTCATCCATCACCATTTCTTTCCCAAAAGCCTGACTTATTCTTGGAAATCTTTATCGCCCTGAGCTCCGAATATGTCGAAGTAGCTCAAATAAAGTGTTATGCTTCCGTTTGAAGCTGTGACGCCACCGTTGACTCCATCGAGAGAGTTTGTCCACTGTCGTGTTTATAGTGCTGCTATTTTCTCTTGGTCAACACTCTCGCTTATAAGTTCAGCAAGACGGGTCCGGATAGACACCAACCAGTGCCTATCCTATTCCTACAGCATCCAGCCATCGTGAACGCCTAAGGTTTACTTTTTATAAATAATCAAAGCATGATGTCGCTTATGGTGGAAATAAATACAATTCCCTCTCAAATCTTTGTTGAACAACTTTTGTATCGATACAACGAAAAATGACTTTGAATCCTTCTCGTTCGTTTGAATCCAACCATCAGAATGAACCACAATCCCTGGCTCAGCGGGTGTCAACGTTGTGGGCTACTTTAAAGTTCCACAACTTAATGGAAGCAATCATTTTGTTTTGATTATACACCCAAGTGCATAAAATTAATCTCAAAATTTAATAACAAACTCGATGGCATTCTTCAATCGAATTGAAATCTGCTTATACAAACACATGTAGGTATGTTGTAGGTATATGGCTTCCACTTCTCTACAGCCGGCGGTGGTGAGTAAATTTTCATATGCAACGCCAGAGAGAATGTGCAATTAATTGTGCAAACATGCCACTCTATCAAATCAATTTACAACATCAATAACAAACAATACATGGCAAGGCAACAGGACCCTCTAAGCCGCCAGACAATCTCCTCTTTATCCGAACAACACCAATAACAAAAAAAAAAAAAAAAAAAAAAAAAAGAAGTAGTAAAAATATTCATTCCATATTCCGCGCCCAGATTATTGATCGCTCAATTATCTTCGATAATTTAATTTTGAGACTCTATAAAGGCCTCCGGCCACAGGCAGGTTAACTAGCAACAGCACCATCGTCACCACCACCACCAGTATTCAAGTGTTATTGACCGTCTCTCTCTCTATCTATCTATATGTTGTTGTAATGTAATAGTGTAGTGTATAGTGCAACAGGCATCCTCGTTGTGGATGGTGTTTGGGGCGCGAAAGTCCTCGCTCCCTCAGTGTCTGCCTGTCTCCGCTGGGCTAGGTAGAGTTTGCTTGTAAATCGCATCCAAATTGCACAAAACGTGATTTCCCTTAATTTCTCGCCATTAAACTGTGGTTGCTCCTCAATGCCGTAAGATCGCTGGTACTAAAGAGTGGTAATGGAGTGATAGATGTCGGCCGGGATTCGATGGAAGTTTAAATAGGAGTAATACTGTGACAGAGGGAGTTTTAGATTTTGCTCTAGGGTATGACTGGGGGTTAAAAATGAAAGACGCTTGGAAAATAATAATCAATAGTTGGATCATCGTGTAGACCACTCCTTAAAGTTGGGAAGAAGTAAGACGATGGTAAAGAGGAACTTTTAAGACTTAAAAATTGGGGGTAGAAATTCATGCTGGAGTGAGGTTATAGGTGTATCTATGTACATACATACAGACATCTGACTGTATCTTCATAATTGAAGTAGTTCTATGATGGATGTTAATATTCGCCAGGTCATCAAAATAAGACTTAGAATATTTTTGTGTTGAACAAGGGTCAGGTCGAACGACAATTTATCTAGTTTCTTCGTCCTACTCGTCATTTAGTGGGACAAGCTCATATAGAGCTTAGGGACTGGCTTTTCTTAACCATTAGTGATTAGTGATAGTTTTACTTTCGGATACTTGTCAGACGATCGCAAGAAGTGGGACCATGCAAAAATGTTGGTGTTATCCGACGCAGCAACCTCTGTATGTATCTAGCTTTAGCTCTATCCGCATCTTAATTGGAATAATTACAGAACACTACGCCATCAGAGTCATACCCCGTAAATGGAGGCTAGAGTCGAACGCTCCATGCAGAAGTTCTCCCACGGCCCTGGTTTGTATGAAAGATCCTATGCACCCTAGGATCCAAATTCCTCGCAAGCACCGCAGATTTACCAGGCCTTCAGATATCGGATCTTCTGCACTTCATTAAGAGTGCCAACTGGTTCCCAAAAAAGGGCAATAACACGATAAGTTTTGATTGATTTTTATTTTTGAGTCTCATTCTACTTTCGAAAAGGACAATAGACCCTAAGGTCTCCGAGTGGCCTTGATGAGTTCGTTTCCATTACAAACCCCTTCAAACCTAACCCAACCTAACCTAACCAAACTTTCAGTGGCCTAGTCAGAAGTGAGTGTAAACATTTTTGAAATCCTTCCACTCACACGATTTACTTACATAGGTGGAGCTACAGTTCGGGGTGAACCTGGGCCTCAACCAACGAAAATTGTTCGAAGAATCTTTCTCTCGAAGTGACTGAGGATTTCTTCATCCGCTTTAGATAGAGTCCAAGGTTTAGCGCCATAACACAGGACTGGGACGATCAACACAGACTTATACAGAGTCTCCTTAGTTGTTCGTGATAGGGCCTTACTACTCAATTGCCTTCTTCCTTCCAGCGATTGGCAAGAGTTATTTTTCGTTTAATTTGGCTCTGTATAGCTCGTCCTTATAAATACCATCATATTCGGCGTTGAAATTGATGAAAATATGGTGGGTATCGATTTGGAGTTCTTGGATTTTTTCCAGGATCTATCAAAGTGCGAAGATTTGATCAACTATGGACTTTCCAGGTCTGAAACCACACTGATAGGGGCCAATCGGGTTGTTGACGAAGGGATTCAAACGTTCACACAATATCGCAGATAGGATCTTGTACGCTATGTTGAGGAAACTCTGTAGTTGGCGCCATTGAGGAGGTTTCCTTTCTTGTGGATCCTACGCTCGCCCGACCATATCTTAGATATGAGTTGGTGTATGGTATCTACTAGATCAATTCCAGCTGCTTTGAGTACCTCGGCGGGTAAGCAATCAGGCCCAGCAGCTTTGTTGGACTTAAACTTAGATATTGCTATCCTCTCTTCGTTTTGGTTAGGTCGACGGAAGTTTTGGCTATCGTCGTCTATGTCGAATGATACGCTCTGATTGACTGCGCGATGATGGTCTTCGTCGCTGTTATACAGTCTGCAGAGAAGTTTTTTCATATTCTCAGCACCGACTGTGACTCTACTGCGAGGTATCCTTCTTTATTTCTAAAGGCTTTTGTACAGGTCGTGGGCGCCGTGGCTCAAGTGGTTAGTGCGTTGGACTATGGAGCAATGGGTTCCAGGTTCAATCCCCAGACAACACCTAAAATTTCTTTCACGGCCCCACCTCTCGCGAGCGTCTGACAAACATCCGAGAGTAAAACTGTCATGAAAAAGCTTCTCAAAATTGCCGTTCGGATCCGGCATTAAACAGTAGGCCCCTTCCATTCATGTGAAGAATATAACACGCACAACACGAATGGTTGTGAGAAGCTAGGCCCTGGGTCCCATGGACCTGTTGCGCCAAAAATTTGTATTTTTTTGTACAGGTCTTGTTGCCTTGACACGTTCCTTGTACCTGTTGGTAAAATTTCCCTACAATATTCCTGCGCGCTTCTCGTGCTCTTCTTTCTTCTTTTGGAGAAGCCGATGTATTTCCCGTCTCTTCCCGTTCTTTCCCGTTCGCAGAGCACGCGAGCAGCCTTTGTCCTTTTTTGCAGTGCCTTCGTATCTTGGCTGCAACAAGGTAGTGATCCGAGTCGAACTGGGCTGTTCGGAAGGTTCAAACATCCAGAATACGTTGATCGCAATATGATCAGCTTGGTTGACCGTTTGATCACCAGGAGACCGCCATGTCTCTTTGTGGATATTGAGATGAGGAAACCGTGTGCTTGTTATAGTAACGTTTCGGCCCTTTTCGTTATAGTCTGTTTCCGGACTTGGTGGTGTGGGGCCTGTGGTTGCCAATCGTCCTACCAAAGATGTCCTTACGTATCTTGGCCCATCCCATCGGACTTCCTGGATGGCAGTGATACTTGCATTGTAGCAGTCTAGGGTTGTTCGGCTGCACGCGGTCTGTTAAGGGTGCAAACATTCCACTTGCAGATCCGAACGTCCTTCAGTGTTTCGTTTGCCGGCGTTGCCGACACTAATTAACACTTTTTTGAGACCATTATTTGCTTAGCAACTAGGCATTTGTTTTTTTCCGTGGTAGGGAAGTTACCCCAATGCACAACTCCCGACCTGGCGGATTAGTTACCTTTTATACCCGTAAGACTTTACCGAGAACAAGGTCCCGGAATCTCTCAATATCCCACTTCGTGGATATGAACGCTGCCGTTGGCTCATTAAGGGTTTATCTACCACCAACTCTTATTGAATACCCTGCCTCAGTATTGGAGATTCCTATCGACCTGGGATTCAAATATATCGAAGCAGCTCATATAGGGATAACACTGATAATTTAACCTGACTGGAACTATAGACGCCACTGTTGATTCCATCTAGCGAATTCGTCCGCTGCCGCTTGGATGGTTAACTGTAGGTTCGTTCCCTTTGCGTTAGGAGTATAACATCCACAACACAAATGATTGTGAGAAGTAGGCCCTGAGACGCGTGTGACCTGTCGAATCAAATATTTGTATTTCAATGTTTCAATAGCATGTGAGTATATCAGAAGCTAGGCCATAGTGGAAGGTGGGCCTCGTAACAACATTTTCTTTGTTTCCGAAATCAATCATATTCCAGACTCAGTTCGAATCCTTAAGAGGTCACAGAAACTGCCGATTCTCTAGAGAAGAGTCTTTCCAATCCGGTACTATGCATACCGTGATAGTACATAGAAAGATTGTCAATAACACTTAGAATCTGACTGACGTTGTAGAATTCGCAGTTCTTACATGTTCGTATTCTTTTGCTGCATTAAAAAGCTGCTTCGATCTCAGCCTGTTTCTTAATCCATGTATGTGCTGATAGTCTTAATTGTTTTTAAGGCGATGTTGATGTCAACAGGTTTCTATACAGCGCGGCCTTGTAAAGTTCAGCTCATACTCATATCTTAAAAGATTCCATTTATATGTGGCCTTAACTCATTTTCCATGAAGAAAACAATGCAGTTGACACTAACCAACCTTGCGGAACTCCTCCTTACAACCTTTGTTAAATACGAACACCAAACGTGTGAGAATCAAAAAGTAAAGCTTCTTCGCCTATTAATTGAAAAATTTCACAACATTTCATCGATGTACCAATAAATCTCTTATACCAAGCTTCAGATCAGCACACATTTATCTTTCCACTCTTCCACGGATGCATCTGAGAAAAAGGTCCCCACCAATCGGACAAATAATCACATGAAACACTTCCAAATGCGCATACTAAGACATTTCGCCTGACATTATTACTGAGATGTCAATTTCGAAAAAACATGCAATAAATTTGTCATGTCACGCAAATGTCAAACACATGTGGACACACGCGCGATTCATCGCGCTGGTCACCTACTCAGAGTAAGAGATCTGCAGCAATGTGTGTTTATCTGTGTTTGTACTGTTTATGTTGTATGTGTTTATACAAAGTGGAGTCTCTGATGAGGTGTCAAAGAGATCGTGCAAAATAACAAAACCAAACAGTGCATGTGCAGTGACAGTACTTTCGTCTGTGCCCCGTTTTTACCACGTGCGTCCACTGATATCAGTGGTAAGCGTCAAGGAATTCAATTCAACACGAAAAGCGACTGTTCTTTGTACATGATAATGCCTGAAGCAGGAACAAATCAATTTCGATCGTTGACAGGTGACACAAGACAAAGAAGAAAGTTTCACTGAAACATGGAAACGTCATTAGGATCGTTGACAGAGTGACTGATATTTTTTGTTTTATCCAACGCGGAAGCAGAGTGCTGAATGCAATTCCTTTGTTTTGGAGATGATCCAAAAAACATTTGAACACTTTTTTTTGGGGTCATCGGCGTAGACTCTGTTTTTAACATATGTAGCTACAAAGGAAAAATTCTAATGTTGTTAAATTGCACGATCTTGGTGGAATATTGAAGTCTCCATTTCAATAAATAACATGTCCAGGAAATTTGTCACGTAATAGGGCCATTGCCTCACCACCTGTGTGGCGCACGTGACGTCCTGCCGTCCCACTTTAAATAAACGGCGTCCAAATCTATAGCATCAATTCCAGGCAAAACATACAGAAAAGCTACAATCCAGATCGTTTCCACCCTATCTTCCTACCTATGCTGCCCTAATAAAGTGGGCGTGTCATCCTGCATTTTTTTCTGGAATTACAACAAAAACTTAGAGCTTTTGAGGACCTTACATGAAAAATTTCATCAAAATTGGTTTTAATGAAAACGCTCCCAAAAAGTGGGCGTGGTAACATATGATGTATGGATCAATTGTAGACAATCTGAATATCTAGACAGGTAGGTTCATAGAAGGAGACCACTCGGATCACAAATGGATCCGTTGTGAACCTCTGTCGTGGATAACCTAAAAATGAAGAGAAAAGTTGGTCTTGGTATAGCTAAGCGGCCTCCCTGAACCAACCCGATATTGTAATAGATTTCAGGATGGTTAATGGTGGCTTTTGTGACAATTCGCCCAGGTCTTCGAAGTGGTATTCACCGAGAGCCGTTTTCCTAGTTCTGCACAGGCTTGGGTGTTCGCATAGGAAGCCACGGCTTCGGCAGAGGTCATCAGGGTCTAGTCGCATTCTTCTTCAGTGGGCCGCCAAGAAGTTGTGGCCGGTAATAATTGCAGTGCAGAGCACTAATGGATCTAATATGGATCTGTTAAGCGCTAAAATTTGCTTGGTCTTGGTATTGTTGGCAAAGTTTTCTGGAGACACAACAAGATTAGAGTGTGCTCCATCTCTCATTAGCTAATATCGTGAAGGCTTGCTCTACATTGGATTTAACAAGAGCTAGAGGCGGTAGAACAGAGGTAACGACCATTGTCAGGTCCAGTCCGGACCCCTTTCTTGCTGAATAGTCCGCTCGTTCGTTTTTCTGAATGTCGCTGTGTTCTCGAACCCAAAAAAGTGAATGTCGTGGTTTGCTGTAAGTGCTGCGAGTTCTTCACTGCATCGTTTCACAAGTCTAGATTTGACGACTATGGCTGAGATGCGTCTTCATAGCGGCTTAATTGTCGATGTACATATATGTCGATCGTCCTTCTTGAGTGAAGTTTCGTGGATAGTTCGCGAGCCGTTTCTGTGTTTGCTAATACTTCCGCTTGGACCACACTGCCGTAGTTTGAAAGTCTCAGAGGGAGAGAGAGAGAGCAATTTCGGATTCAGATATACATAAAAACAAAAAATGTTTGGCACGACAGGTTCTTGGGACCCAGGGCCTAGCTCCTCACAACCATTCGTGTTGTGCGTGTTATATTCTTTACACGAATGGATGGGGCCTACTGTTTTCAGATATACATAGTTCTGGCATATGTATACTCGCCAGAGCCTATTCCTTTGTCAGTATTTGAACAGTCGCCGTCAAACTCAAGATATTATTCGGATTGATGGCCCTACCATTTATCCAATCCCCTCTTGAGGGGAAGATTGTTTTAAAAATTACGCTGAAGTCGTGGGATGATGATATATAATCTGTCTCGGTACCCAAATGTGCCCATCTCGCTATAGTGCGGTGATCCGTGACCGTCCTCTTTCCAAAGGTTGGATTGCTTCAAGTGAAGGGCACTCTTTGCAGCTGTCTCTTTTAGGTGTAGTTCTTATGGGATCACTGCTAGTATAGTTGCAAGGGCTGCAGTCGGCGTTGTTCTAATGGCGCTGGTAGTCCCTATACATGCTAATCTTTGTATCCTGGTCAGTGCTCTGCGGTACGCGGTCTTATATACTGGGGGCCACCAGATTAGGCGCCCATAGGATAGAATGGGTCTGACGATGGCTGTGTATATTGAGTGGATAATGGCGGGCTTAGGTCCTCATTTTTTGCCAAAGATTTTGCTACATGACGAATGCCTTCATTATCCTTTCTGACGTGTTTTCTTTGCACGTCAGCTTACGGCCGAGTAAACAGCCCAAGTATATCGTCTTATTTGCGTCTCAAGAATACCATCTGTGGGATTGCTCTCTTGTTAGTGAAGGACTACCTCTGTTTTCAAGGGGTTAACATTTATATTCCACATCTTTCCGTCCATTTGTGTAGAATATTGAAGGCTAATTGAAGTATTTCGGTGATGATAGGTATGAACTTACCTATCGCCATTATGACGATTCTATTCACGAAGAGTATCCATAGTACAGTAGATAAGACCTCACCTTGCGGGATGCTTAAATTTATGTGAATGTACTTGGCAGTCACCCAGTTCTGAGTTGATGTGTCTCTTCTTGAGCATGCATTCAACCCAGACTGAGATTATTGGGTCTATATATTGGGTTTTGTTGGTCCTGTGCTAGTCGTATAGATTCAGATTTTCCATTGTTGAAGACTCCTTCTTTGTCAATGAAGGGCGCTGAAATGAATTCTTCATCGTGGAGTGGCTCCCTCAATAGATCGGTCTTTAGTATATTCGTGTTAGGCTGAGGGCGTATCCCTAGGACTTAGCTTTTAGCGAATGTGTAAATCTATTAATCCTTCAATCTATTCCTCGCTCCTAGCGAGGTAAGTTTTGGTAATCGAGAAAAGCTGACTGCAAGTATGTTTGTATCGAGCTACTTAATCGAAAAGCACCTTCCTATCGAAGTTGAGGGTCAAGAACTCGATCGTTGGTGAATTTTAGAATCGATTTTTCATTAAGGTCTGTACGATTGACTGTCCGGATCAAGTGGAAAAAGTAAAGGAGGAGTGCAGAAGTTCATAACATCGAAGTGGACCAACATGTCCATAAGAGCGGTTGTACCCGGTATAGTAGAAGATTTGACTGCTGAGAGTAGATATAGACGGAAAAGTGATAGTCGCAGTTGAAAGAAGCTATCCAACAAGCTGTCCAACAAGGTTTAAGTACTTTTTCCAATAACATTTAGATTTAAAATAAAGGCTATGCTTGTTACGCAGCCGAGGAACCTTCTACTGCTGGATCTTTGTGCCAATCTTTTCACACCATAAACGCATACATCGCAGGAAACGCACCTATGGCACTAAACTAGCATAGTTCTTAGAAAATAGTATCTACGCCTTTAAAACTTCGAAGTTTCACTTCCGCCAGGCTTTCACCATAAAAACAAAATCCATACCTTGTGCTGGTAAGTACACAAAAGCAAATGTACATCACTAACTAGCTCCCCTATTACAAACGACAGATAATCCAAAACCCATGTCACCTCCGTATACGCACTGCCCTCCGAATCCGCGATTTAAAATATCCAAAGCGGTAACAAATCATCGCCTTTACTTACCAAGCAGCTGTGCCTCATTTAATGAGAATAAATTGAGACACCTACCTATTGTTCCAATAAACACCACCGCGCGCATTCCTATTCCCTGCGTCGCGTCGTTGCGTTCGAGACCTGCAGCAACATCGTCAGGAACAAAATCACCATGCCCTTGCGCACCATTACCATATGCACACACATTTCATAGCACTTATTGATCCAGGCACGGAACCCGCACATACACGGCTTCCTAAGAAGCGCTCCTGCTCGTTGCCCACAACTTCTATGCAAATATCTTTCTGGCGGTACACACTCATCGTGGTCTGGGATTCCTTGTTGTGTTCGGCGTGTAATGCGTTTAGCGCACGTCATTTTCCGCGCGCTGTGAAAAATCACCGCGCCGTGCACATGCATATGCACTGCAACCGCCAACTCCTGGCAGTGCGCTGACAGCAGCGCTCGCAAAAAAGGAGTACGGTGCGCGCACCTATGGTGCAAATGTTTTGCTGTGATCACTGCCTCGTTAGAGCTGGAAGCCCCCCGAACTATCGGATGAAAATCACACACAGCAAGTGGTCGATGGCTGGGTATTATTATTGTGTGCCGCTATGGTTGGCAGTTTGGTCTGGTTCAGGACAGACAATTTTCCAATAACTCAGTAGATGGTTGGTGGATGGTTAGATGGAGCACCAGCCAGCGCAGCGCAGGCTTAAGAAGCTGCCGCCATGGAATGGAAGTGGTAGCCGTGTGGCACTGTCGCCAAAGTGCGTGTTGCGTGCTGGGTGCCTCATGTTCGCTAGGTGCACTATGGAAAGTGCGTGTAGGAGGTGGTCGGCGGCGATGGAGTGGTGGCTTATTGGCGGTGCTGTGGATGCTTGTTAAAGTGTTGCACCGCTGTCATTGTTTGCCGAGTTAATGTAGATGAATGGGTCAATCAAAACAGGGAGAGATGGTTGCAGACGATAAGCTTAACGAGCAGTCGTGGGAAATTTATACATTCCAATTGAATCTGAAAGCCATATTCAATTCTATAGATATAACGAGCATGTGTCACATATAATCGGCTGTGATCTGTGCAAAACTTAGTCCATTACGGCGCTTACTTGCCCCAGTTCTACGTCCCCCCATTCGATTTGGCTTATCCCAGGCAGCTAACCATCTGCTGGCACCCACTCTCTCCCTGTGACGTTGTCACATCAACTTTGGTGAACTTCTTCTGACATTAATCGTGTCTAAAATGTTGACAAATCTCTTGCCCACCATCTCTGTACTGGTGCTGGTGCTGGTTGGGCTTTTAGTGTTTGGTGTCACCTCCCCGCAAAAGCTTTATCTTATTTCATCCGTCATCTATCCAATAGTCCATTCGTCTATCCAAACGACGACGACTGGGCAGACCAACAGAGAGAAGGTGCTTCATCTCGCCACAACGAGACGGACCGAAATAGTTTCCTCCTGCCGCTCATCCGACACCCATGTCAACCTAAAGTTTAAGTTTAGTCTGACAAAATCCCAAAATCGTTGTCATGCCGCACCCTTAAGGGCTCGATATGTGGGTGTGTGTGTGCAGTATATGTGTGCGTCTAGTGACATTGTATGAACTGCAACCGAAATTCACGAAGGCGAACTTTCTTAATAGTAAAGATGATGTTTATTTCGAATGTACACTAACACACACACACAGTATTCAGGATAATCACATAAATACACATAGTTGTTGTGCACCCACTGCATCCTTATTCAGAGGCATCATCATCATCGCCCATCACCAAGAGGAAGAGAAATGAGAATGGGAATCCTATTTGGAGGAGAAGTAGTATCAACGTCAGCACCGATCTCGTCCTATTCCTCGTCATCATCATTCTCAGCCATAACAGCAGAAGCAGCAGTACTACTAGTATCATCATCATCCTTCAACGATGTTGATTTCTGGGTTATGATACATATCCTCATGCTCCTGCTTCCATCATATACAATCACTTCCATCGCACATCTTCGTTGTCGTCGTCGTCGCTGAGAGTCTTCGTCTCTTCTTTAGAGATACAACGACGATGACGACGAAATATGCGGGAAGCTTTAATGTCCTGAAATTCTTGAGTGATATGAAATGATATGACTTGAGATGAGAAGATGATGATGTTGATATGCTTCATGCATGCATAGACATACTGCCGAGCGAGACGTTAAGACACAACTGCTGCTGTGGTGAGGAGCTGCAGTTGGAGACAGTATGTTCTGTGGGCCGGCTGATAGGATGGGAATGCGATACACAGCGGCGACAATGATGAGGATGATGGTGATGATGATGCGCGTATCATGTACTGTATCGCATTATTTTTTTTTGTCTTCTTTAGCGAAATGTTGTTCCTGAGATGCTTTGGTGCTCCTGGTACTGCTGATGATTTGCCACTGAGAGGAACTATCATGCATGAAATGCATCAGGGATGTGGCATATATCAGATGATAGCGATGATGATTATGATGATGACACTGATGACAGTGATGGAGTGAGATGGGATTCTTGAATTGGACATGTGCCCAATAATTTTTTGTTAGATTGGTTGGTTGAAGAGTGCTGATGAATGCTGAGAAAATATTGTTTAAATGAAATGTGTTAGATTTAAAAAAAAAAAAATTTAAAGATGGGTAAACTTGCCTTTGATTTAAAACAAGGATAGCTCTATAGCTCACTATTCAGTCAAGTGCGATCGAAGTCAGTTTACCGAGGCTCAATAAATATGCATATGTACATAAGTGGATGGTATTGGATGCTCACAGCATCGTCCGCAAGGAAAACTTGAGCTTCGTGGTATTCAAAAAAAAGACTAAGGATCTCGACAAGATTTACGTATGTTTGAGTATGTTAGGAATGGTTGACCCAAAGGTTAACTGGCACCAAGATTAGATGCAGTTCTTTTGAAAGATTCCAACTTGTCCAAAATAAATTGAAGGGATTTTTTTTTTGTCGGGTTAGGAAGCACATCACTGAATCACTCAGAAGTAGCATGTTATTTGTACTATCAGGAAGGAAGACCCAGTATTACCCAATTTACTGAAATTTCTTCGACTTTCGGAGAATGTACTTCAGTGATGAGAAGCTTACAGTATCAGCACCGAAGATCTGTGACCTGATCCGAGCAAAGGCAGGACAATAACAATGGAAATTATGTGAAGTATCGTGGTCCTCTCCATAGGCGTCGCAGACAGTGATATCTCTCAAACTAAGATGCTTTCGCCAATAAGTTGTCTACAGTCTTTTCTGCTGAGAGATAGCAAGAATTCTATTTCTGATTTCTTTGGGAGCATGCATTTAATCTGCCTGCATCCTCAAAAGCCAAGTCACTCACAGTTGTGTTAGTAAGAAACCCAGTCATCAATTGAGGCCCTGACTGAGGACGCTAGAAGTCCCAATGCAGGTTCAGGTCCTGAAGACCATCCTCAGAGCCTTACTTAGCAATATTATGGGAGATCTCATTTTTCGGAATCCCAGTGTGACCTAGTGTAATGTTGGTTGTAAGGTCGATGTCTAAAGTCTCTAAAGAATTCCTAGCCAGGCAGGGTTTTGGCAATAGAAGTCTACCAGATTCTACTTTCGAGAAGTAGGGCTAAAGAGCCATAAATGAGTTTGTTTGGAGCCAAAGTGATTCTCAAAGTATTTTGGAAAGGTTTACTGGGTTGAGCAAGGCCTTCAGTGCAGCCGCCATCTTTCTTAACTATATAGTCGGCAGCCATTAGGATAGCATAGGTTTCCGGTTGAAACCTTGAACAGAGGCAAGCTTGCCTAACGAGTAGTGAAGTCTAGTATTGTTAGTCTACACGAAGACACCAGCACCGGACCCTTGAATTGTTTTGGAGCCATCCATGAAAATTCGACATTCGACTACAGGTCAAGTCCAGGCTCTGACTCTGGCCGAAGTCAGTCCTGAACCTAACGAAAGTCGACTTTATATGATATATGCAGCAACTCAAATTCCGGTGTCATTGCATCCATTAAACCAGGGTCGTAGGATAAGTGTCGTGCAAGGTCATCGAAACTCCAATGTGGATACCAAACGCCATCTCGTCTAAGACGGTAAATTGCTTTGATTGTACATTCCATGATAAAAGTATAAAGGGGAAGTAAATCAAGCAGAGCCGGAGGTACTTGGGAAAGCTCCCGTCCAACGAAAAAGGACTTTTTTTTGGAGTTTAGTGCAGAAGTCAGTCACATATTTACGCGAAAGCTCCACCACCAAAAAAACCGACGCATAAGCTAAAAAAGGTATATGTACATCCAGAGCACATTTTTGGGTGATAAGTTCCATGTATTGCCAAAAGAATCTTTACTCTGCCAGAAAACTGAGAGAGTCTTAGATGTCTTCGACTTGACATGCTTTGCCCAAAGCAGTCTCTTATCCAGGACCACTCCCAGATATTTCAATTCATCGAAGATCTGGAGAGTGGCGCCTTTTAGCACTGGCTGAGTCAGACCGGACCTTCTCGAGAAGAGAACAACCTCAATTTTCAAAGGATTGACCGAAAGTCCATTCCTAGTGCACCATTCAACAAACTTTTCTATGGCTATATATCTACGCGTTAGCACAGACAGTTTGTAACCTTGACTCTATCAGAAGTACGGCAACATTATCCTCCATCTGAGCGTAGAGTTTCACACTATTGAGAGTATGCAGCAACAAGTCAACTATTATGCGCCACAGTAGTGGAGGCAGAATCCACCATGCGGGCAGCCTCTGTTAACATCTGCCTTACCATGGCGGCCGCAGTCCGTATCCACAGCCAAAGTTCTATTCATCAGCATTGCCCTGATCCGCACTAGCAATGTCCTATCTACCCCGTAGTTGTCCAACAGAGTCACACATCTAGTCAAAAGTTGCACTGTCGAGCCCTCTTTGTCGATGAAAATGCCCATTGCGTATTCTTTCCTATCTAGCGCGCATTCAATTCTAGCAACTAGATTTTGAAGTGCAGTCACGCAGGATTTTCCACGCTGGTTTGCATGTTGCATCTCCGATAGAGGGTGCATCCTCAGTGCAGACTTGCGCACATGCATCTCTTCTAGCCTCTACAAACTTTTTAGCAAGAAGGTAGACAGAATTAACGAAAAAGTAGTCATCTCTACCAAGTTTTGGTTTAACAGCCAGTCGAACCGTACGCCAAGGTGTAGGAATATATATATGCCAGTGCCAGACACGCAATCAAGATTCTCTTCAGAGTTGGCAGCAGCTGATTTATACCCTGCTGCAGTAAGACTGGGTACACTCTATCGGTGCGATGCGATTTGAAGCCATCAAAAGATACTACATCATGATAGCCTCATCTGTTACCACGTTCGATGCAGTATACCAACTGCGTAGAGTTTTGCGATTATGATCAAGCTGAACCTGCACAGGCGGACTAAGCTGTGACACAATTGGTATCTGGTTACCTGAAAGGGAGTTTCTAGTAGAAGCTTGAAAGTCTCTGCTTTCGTCTCATAATGGTACCTACTACAGGAGTTTCTCATAACCGGGCATGTCTGTTCAAAACATCTGATGATACTAGTCAGGTTTTGACCAGCATCCTCAACCTTCCGTCTCATTCTGAGTTTGGACGGTTTTTTGACTGACTTGCCGAGCTCTTCTCTAAAGCGTATCCAGTTAGTCCTTTGCGGATGCCTCCTCTCCTTTAAAGTAATGGCTTCGCATTTGATTTGGAAGGCGATATACCTAAGATCCGACAGGGATAGTTCCGGCAGAACTCTTCAGATTTTAATCGACTTGAAGTACCAGTTAGATGAAGTCATATCAAACACGCATCCTAGCAAAGGTTGGCTAAAAACCAATATTGTTAGATGTCAGACGATAGTAAGTAATATTTTGAAACTGCTAGCTTAACAGATCTCAATATTTGCAGTGCTGCTGAATACCTTAAGAGGTTGTTACCATGCCAATGTTAGGCGTTCTCTGTATACACTCACCATCCCTAATTTACAGAAAAAAAAAAAACGAAAAACAAATAAACTGTATCCACATCATTCCATCATCGTGATAATTATTAAACACCACCCCATGTGCCTCCACATTACACAGCGTTCGCTCCACTTTATTCTGAAGTCTTCAAATAAACTTTCGCTCCTCAATCATCTCGCCATATTATACTACTACTACTGCTGCTGCTGCTGCTGCTGCTGGTGCTGCTACGCCATGACGCAAAACAGTGAACCCATTAAAATCACCTTTTGATAGATTTATTACCCATCTACAATTCGAATACACTTACCAGACACATCCCAACGAGATACCCCCCTCATATCTCTCCATGAGAAGCTGCTACCCATCGCCCTCTGTGATGGAAGTTGGAGAATATTGCCCAATACACTAAGCAACTATCTGACAATAGCTGCTTTGGCTTTCCAGCGATACAAATGCAAGATACGCGAGCCGCAAAAAGTATCTCAAGTTTGTTGTTCTAGTTTTTTTTTTCCATTTTTTTTTTGTAAATTTTTATCACCCGTCTGTCTGTCCTCGTTTAATTAAATTTCACTTCGTGTGGCGAAACATGCGAACATGTTTAACCCATAAACGCACTATCGTCACCCTATGCGTCCACCCCCACAGCACCCCCTGCTGCCCCGAGCATGATATTATATCAATATCGAAGGAATCCCAAAAGTGTCAAATGCGAGTGTGATTTATGCAGTCAGCTGAATGATTTGTAGACATTCCATCTTCAGCATCTTCTCTCTCGCATACACACAGCACTGAGAGTGTGGGGAAAAAAACAAAACTGACGACGAACATCGTCTGACTGACTGAAGAAACGAGGAGGAGAGAGAATTACCTTATGGCCCCCAACCATCATCCGTCCAATTCATATATATTCGCGTTGGACGAGGGATTTATGGCGTTCCCTCGTTTTTCTTCTCTCCTCTCAAGACTACTTAAGTTGATTTGGGTGATGGTGGTGGTGGAGAGGGGGAGGAAGAGGCGCTCATCTCATAATTTGTTGTATCAGACGGGACACGAAATAGACAGTTGGATGGAAAAGATGATTTGTTGCTTCGACTATAAATAGGCCGGCAATATCTCTCTTTCTCTGGTGCCTGGCCTGCCGCGCCTTCCTTTTTTTTTTCTAACAAAAGGTCAGAGAAACTCTTCAGTTTCTATGACATTTTTACATCGGAAACTATTTTTACACGGATACACATCACAATGATTGAACGCATCCGCACAAGTTATAGTCTAGATTGACACACATACATTCACAGGGTGGAGCTACTGGTTGTTTGATGACGATGAGGATGATGCTGTCCGTTGCAATTTGGCGCGATAGCTGATCTGTCAATTGCGATCTTTTTTTTGTTTGTTTTGTTGATTCTTGTTCGTATTTTCGGAGAGTTTACTGACGATGACGAAGACGGCTTAATTCGTGAGATGTTTGAGTGATTTGTTGTTTACGCAGCGTGAACGAGATGCAGGAGGGCGCTGAGAGTGCAAAAGGATGTGTCAGTGAATGGTATTTGCATGCGTCAGTTGCATTAGATTTGGATTAAGTCATCAGCTAGAGTAGGCTATTTTTTGAATGCGCACACATTTTCTGTGCTCTAGTGGTTATAGTGATGGGAAGTTTCGAGTTCAAATTTGGACCAATTCCAGATAGACAACGAGGACCTGGAGAGGTCAACAAATATACAAATTTCTTACTGTTTAGTGTAAAGAGTGCGCCTCATGAATAAGGTAGTTTCGAAGGAAGTTGTACCGAAAGCTATAGCGGGTGCGAGAGAAAACATTGTCAACTAAGACACTGGCAACTGTTTCGGCGGTTTGGTCAGGAATCGCGAAACACTCCGGCCAATTTGTAAAATAATCCATAAATGGCAAAATGTATCGATTTCCCCAGTTAGATCTTAGTAGCGGACCCAGGACATCGATCGCGACCCTTTCGAACGGAGCACCGACGACGTAAGGTAGCAATGGAGCTCGCCTGGTTGGGATTGGACCTTTTCTAGCTTGACATATCAAGTAGTTATGGCACTAAATACGTACATCTTTCGAACAACCAATCCAGTAAAAGGCACTCTTCAGTTTCTGCAGCATTTTACTTACTCCAAAATGTCCTCTAGCAAGGCTTCCGTGAATACGCGTCAAAATAGCATTTCGAGTTTCATAAGGAACTAGTATTTGTAGAACTGTAGACTTTTTTTAGAGAATTTTCGGCATATAACTCTATCCTGGATAAGGATAGTCTACCACAAGCTTTGACATCTGGGTGCAAGTGTCGTTTCTCTTCCTTAGAGGGGCATATTCCTATCAAACAGCCATGTTCTAACTATGCCTCGTTTACATGTCATCTACAATTTTAACAAAATTTATCGGTATAAGGTCCTGTTCTTTTCGTCGCATGCAGTGTTGGCATTTGTTGAGAAGACATGGCCTTCTGGACAGTGTGTCTGCTTGCTTCCAGGACGACGTTGAATTGTAAACTCAAAAGACGCTAAAAACTCAATCCATCGAGCCACTTGACCTTCGGACTCTTCGAAGTTTAAAAGCCATCGCAAAGAAGCATGGTCAGTGCGGACGGTGAAAGAACGCCCAAGCAGATACGATTGGAAATGTTTGATGCACTTGATGACTGCCACTAACTCCTTTCGAGTAACACAGCAGTTCACTTCTGATTTGTTAAATGTTTTGCTATAAAACTTAATGACCTTCTCATCCGCGTTTTGGACCAGTAACAGCACCGCACCACACGCGAACTGGTTGGCATCTGTGTCCAAGATAAACGGGTCTATGTTGTTAGCTTTGTTGTTAAGGAGGTTTTCTTTCAAGTTGCTGAATGCCTCTTGATACTCGAAGTTCCACACAAAAGGCTGGTTTTTTCCGTCAACTTTGTTGCCTCTTCTCGTCTAGCCCAAGGTAGCCTACGTGTTGATTGTTTAATTGGCTTTGATTCCCTGTTTCAATCTCGTGCCGTAGTAGGTGACTTCTAACTAGTTCGTTCGAAGAATTTTCTTCCATATTACAAGTTGCTTCAGATTGCTGCTCCTGTCTTAACTAGATTGCTTAATATTGGATTATTCTTACAAACGAGGCCCGAAAGAGGACAATCTTTACATTCCTCCAGCCACATGCAAACAAAATCTGGTTTTAAGTTCTTATTGGGAGGCACGCACAATGGTTGGCATCGTTCTGGACAGACAACTCTTCATCTACTTAGTATTTATCCGATTCGATCTATTAGAAGCAATGTTTCATTTAAAACTGAAAATTTTCAGGGTCCTAGATATGAAATTTTCGAGGATTCAGCGGTGTCTATTGTTTAGTGTCACTATCCCGGTATTCTTTATTGTATTGACTCTCTAAACTAATAAAGATGCTCATTGCAAATATACGTATAAAACTAACAATATTAGTTTCATAGTTATTGAGGGGTCCCTCAGGGGGGCTTTGTCTTCACAAATAAGACCGAAACAAGATAAAAACATGATATATGATAACCCATCCTCCTTCCTATGTAGCCCTTATGAAGTTGACGTGGCCATATTGCATTTTGTGTTGAACTACGACCATAACTTTGAACGTTTGAGGATGATACATGTAAAATTTCATCACAATCAGTTTTTCGATGAAAACGCCCCCAAAAAGTAGGCGTGTTGAAAATTGGTGTAAAGATAAATTGTAGACAATCTAAATATCTAAATATTTGGTCTTAATACAATTTTTCGGTTTGGCATAATTTAGTGAAAAAATGGGCGTCGCAGTAAGCGGATTCCAAAAATTTTAAACTTGTACTCTATCTTTTTCTCAAATACCTATATATTAAATTTCATCCTTTAGCCCAAAAAGCGGTAACACACGGTCGTATGCTATTGATACCGACATATATACTTTAAAGGGTTTATTTCGATTATTTCTTTATGTTACCAACTATGTGTCAAACTTAATATACCCTTAGAATAGGGTATATAAACGGTATGGTTAAGCTCGTTCAATCTTTCTTCCTATGACGGAGCTTAGAACATGATCATCCCATCAATGACATTAAGGTGACTATCTTTTAGAACTTCAAACAGGATCTGTTCCACATGGGAAATCCTAATCACGCCACTTTGGATAGTCGTAGTTGGAGGAATTTATGTTCCACATTTCATCAAAGTTGGAGTCCACTTCTCTAACCGATTTATACTGATTGGGTCCACCTTTGCTGCCTTTGTCGAATCTCTCCTAGACTGTTATTCATATTATTTGTATTTTGTCCGAGGTACATATGTATGTTTACTCCTTAATCACCTCGAAGTTGTCGTTATCATTAGTGACGTTTTATCTGAAGCGGTGGACTTCTTCTCTTTGTTAATAAAAGAGACTTCGTTTTGTCTTCAATTACTTCAAGACCAATTCGTCCTACATCTTCATCAAAAGACTTTCAGAGCCTTAAAGGCTCTTAGAGTATTACTGATCTAGTGTGTTCACCTGACCTACACTTTATCTGCTCCGGCATGAGATAGGAGAAATCACGTGATATCACATCTCCTTGTCGGTTCATGCGGTTCATGTTTAAAAAAGTCCCTAGAAGCTACTTTCATTTTCTGCATAGATTATCATAAAACTGACATCTTTTCTAAGTTGACGGGTGTCATACTGTGATTTTGGCTACCTTTTTTATGGTGTTGGGACATTGGCTCTACTGTATTTGTGACTGGAGAATGCATAGTGGAGAGTTTCTTACTCAAGGCCAGCCCGTAGTCACTGGCAATCACTTAGGCGTCTAGCATTGAATCTTTTTCTCTGGGTCCTTTCGTTTGACTGTCGTAATTGATCGGTTACTAGCATCAAGCAACACATGGTCTTTTCGGTAGGTGGTTCGATCCCATCTTGAAATATTATGGTTGCTGTGTGTGTGTGTTTTTTCATAAACATAAACATAAACCTAGTCATCTACTTCATAGAGCAAAAACACTCAATATTTCATTGTGCCTCTTTTCCATCTTTTTCCCTGTATAGCGGTCTCATCTGACTTCGTCCTTTATGGAGCGATAAAACAATAAAACGTTTGAGTATCTACCTAGTATCTACCTAGTCTGGCTACACGATCTTTCAATGGTGCATCTCAACATCTATAAAATGCACGCACGAGCTACTTATCCATGTCTACCCTGAGACCTATAACACAGTACAACAAGCCAACAAGTTAACAAGTACTTGAGTCGAATGAAATTTGACGGCATTTGTTAGGTATCGTCGAAAAGAGCATGCCACTACTATGTATCTATAGCTACAAAGCCAATACACGAATTTAATATCTAACATGTGCCGAGATCAGCACAAACTCTCATTAGTTGCATATTGGTGAATATTCTTGATAAGGAAGCTGATCACTTTAGAATGATCCAGTGGGTTTGTGATAAATCTTAGCCAGAAGGATGTACAGATAGATTCCACTTGTTTTTCCGCAGGAATTCATATTCCTCTTCCAGTTTGGCATCTTGCATCTTTATATTGAGTTGTGAGTTGCCAATTCATTCAACTTTGGTAATCGCTTATTTATTTTTATCTATCAATTTGCATAAAGATCCACATATCAACAAAAACATATTTAACTCCACTTTTCCAGACTAACATTAAAGCATTCCAAAACACATGCTCTACCTGCTAATGCATCCAAAATCTTTTAGTAAATATGACATGATGGCTACGCATCACCATTTACCTCAATCAACAGTGTCTACATTTTCCGCATTTCCTACATCATCAAGTTTATCACACGACCATCACTACAATTTATCAACATTTTACGAGTCCTGCGTGCGTGATCATGATGCTTATATGTATGCTTCAACCAAATGAACCATCATAATTTCACTCTAATCGAACACTCAATCGAATTGGAACCACATTCGGAAACATGCGTTACCTATGTAGTTATGCGCTCTTTCGTCTATCTATTGGGCTGGATTGGTCCATTACATACAACATTCAGGATCATATTTCATTTCGCGCTCCCATGACCGGCCCGGTGCAAAATGCAGGCTTGCGCGTTAGCCAATGGACACTTTATCAGTGCGAAATAGTGTCTTCCAGTGTATTGCTGCTGCCGCTGATACTTTGTTCCATTCCTGTCTGAAGTTGTATTCGCTTACAAACGTACTGTCATCGGGAAATAGCACTTGAATTGCACTGCATACGGTCGGTAGTATTTTTTGCGATTTTATGGTCGCCTACCAGTTTAATCGTCGCCCATTTCTTATGCGTTACATGTTAATAATTTACAATTTGGTTTTCATAAATAAGAAATACCGTGGTAGTTGTTTTTTTTTTTTTTTTTTTTACCAAGGGTGGGTGGTGGTAGGAGTGGGGAGGGAAGTCAGTGCAGGTTATGGAAATTTTTTTGTAGTGGAATTCTTGTTTTAGAATTTAGTATACAGAGCAGGCAATTAAAATTTGCAAAGTTAGTCAATAACTGATACTTGAAACTGTATTAGTACGTTTGTACGTTTGTTGCTGTCAAATAACCCTTATTTTATTTATTGACAAAGTCATTAAGTCAAAAATGAGCTTCATCGATGAAGATGATTTTTCGATGAAATTCGGGATTTTCTTTAAACTTTTTCAAAGTCAAATCGGGGAAGTTTTGACGCTTCAAATAATCAACAGTCTTCAGTTCTTGTGTCAATTTGGTCTTGTAAGGGTGTAGGCCAAGATCTTTACTCGAAAATTTCGCCACTATGTGGACTGAAAGGATACGTTCTCCTTTCTTGTTTTATTTTGGGCTACCACCAACAATCTTGCAAAACTTTCGAGTCCAATCTACAGTCGAAGTATCAGACGCACTCGAGGTTTCCCATTCAGATTAAAAGTAAATGGACGGAGGTTGTGGGGAAATTTAAACACTATTTTCATTTTACATTTTAGTTATAGTTTGATTTGACTTAATTTTTAGTAATAATGATCCAGTAAGATCCTTTTAAAATTCATCTAAATTTTGGTTATAATTACCAACTTTAAACCTTTTGTACATAGGTTGATTATTCAGAGTTACTCCATACATTTTTCCTGTCTTTAACTGACATATTAAAGATATAGATATAGATAGCATTAGTAACTAACAATATGTTTTTTCTTCTTTTTCTTTCAGGTAAGTTTGGCAACTATTTGAAATAAGGTTGTGGAAGCACGGATCTACATATACATACATACATACATATGTATAGGCATGTAAGTAAATCCCGAAAAAAATATTGTCGACAGTGAATTCGTCCGACCTCCTACAACTTTTACACTATATATGCTACATGATATTAGGTTGTAAAGGGTGTACCAAAATTCACTCAAAAAGTAATTTTGATAGAAAACACAGGTTTTTAATTAAAAATTATAATTTTTTTATATTGATTCCTGAAGTATACAGAATAAGGTTATGTAGGGAATAGCATATCGGGTAAATAGCCTCCACGTTGAATGGATTATGGAACAACAAGTGGATGATGATTTTTCACATAAAATCATCTTTAGCTATGAGGCTCATCAAAATTGTCGAATTAGGGGTTCAAAAAATCAAAATCATCGGACCATTCTTCTTTGAAAATGCAGCTGGTCAGGCAATAATAGTTAATGGTGTTCGCTATCGGCTATCTTACTTGCTTACTTACTTAGGTGGCGCGACATGATTATCCAGTGTGCCTAAATTGTAGGATGTAGATACGGACGACATGTGGTTGCAACAAGACGGTGCCACATGCCGTACAGCCCAAGAAACAATTCAATTCCTGCATGAGTCATTTTCTGGTCGTGTAATTTCCCGCTTTAGTGATCAGAATCAGATCATGCGATTTAACTCCATTGGATTTTTTCTTTGGGGGCTTTTGAAGTCTAAGGTTTATGCCACCAAGCGTACGACCACCCACGCCTTGAAGGTGTGAATTGAGCGCTATATAAACGAAATTCAACCACATCTATGCAAAACCGTAAAGGAAATTTTCGACAAAAGAGTGCATATGTAAGAGTAAGGCCGTGGAGGCCATTTACCGGATATGGTATTCCATACATAACCCTGTTCTGTATATTTCAGGAATGAATGAAAGAAGCTGTGTTTTCTATAAAAAATTACTTTTTCCAAATGATATATCGTTGAAAAAGTGTGAATATACAGCGATGGTATATTAGTTTCAAGATGCAGCATATACATAAGATTGGTACTCTGGAAATTATCCTTATGAAGTACCTAAGTAATTTTTCCACCTCATCAAGTCATCGAACTGAAATGCGCCGCGTACCACAAGCCTGATCTCACGACAGCTTTAAAAATCTTATATTTCGTACTTACCGACAAAATTCTTTCGCTCAAGATACTTCTTTATTACAGGTTTGGATACCAAAAGTTGCTTTGGATAACTAGGTACTCCGAGATATTTATATTCTTTTACTTCTTCAAGTTCCTCGTTAAGCCAATTTCATTTTTTCTCGACGGAATCATCTCAGAAAATTGAAAATAGAGGAGGGCTCAAGAACCTTGCCTAACTCGCTTTTTCGATTGGAACCAGTTGGACAAGGCCCTCTTTCACCCATCACTTTTCATTTTGCACTATGCAACTGTTCAAAAAATTAATTCTTACAAAGTAAAAGTGCTACGCGTTTCACTAAAAATGCAAAGTGCTCACGATTTTGCACTTCGAAATTTTTCAGATTTTTTTTATAAAAGTGAAAAGTGTTTTTGCTTACTTTTAATAAAACAATTTTTCTTTTAATAAAAATCAACGTGGAAAATTTATTCTCTTTCACTCTCTACAATGTTACACCATCTTTTATTTAGGTTTTCAATTCAAATATTCAATTTCAAGCCTCGAAAAATATCCCTCCGAAACGGTTTTGGTATCGTCTAAAGAAGTTGTCGTTTCCCAGTTTAAACTGGTTTTGAAGACTTCAGAAAGATGGTGTGGAACTCATCACCATCATTTAATGACCTTTTGTATGACAATTATTTCTTTGGCTGTCAAACTTCAGCCTATGACCAATTCGACAAAAAAACGGAAGCTTTTCAGAGTATTGAAATTTAAAATTCGTTCTTAATTTTACAAATCTTTGTACACTATTAGTATCCTCTTCGTTTTCAAAACGTGCTTTGAAACGGTTCATTTGCATTTTTTAATTAATTTTTTCTTTACATATTGTTGACAAGCTTTGCACAATTTTAACGACAAAGTGCAATGCTTAATTATTTGATGAAACAAAATGGAAGAATTCTTTACAAATTGACAAAATTTTGCACTTTGCAAAAATACTTGTCAGTTTGCAAATTTGCGTTTGGTGAAACAAACTTCGCAAAGAGGGGGCATTTTTAACTTTTAAAAAGAATAATTTCCTCTTTGCAAATTTGCGTTTGGTGAAAAAAAAAATTTGCAAAGACTAATTGTAAAGTGATTTGCTGAAATAGGGCCAAGATGTATCCATCCCAGAACGAAGTCTTTGTTGCATTTTTAAATGACTCATAAGGAATACAAACGTCACGTCCTGCCTGTTTGGGGCACATCGGTTTATGACTCTGGTGGTATTTTGAATTTTTTGCGATCGGTCTTGAGATGCTAAATTTGCTAGACAAACGGAAGATCGTATTTTATTTGATAATGATTGTGAGGTGGGTTCAGCTACTTTTCAAAGTATGTACTGTTCGTGCTTCGACTTTAATACCGTTTACAAATAGTGCATCGTTAAGTGAATTTGTGCCATCTTCCAAAAAGACATAAATTCTAGCTAAGATATTTTGTGTCAATTTTTATTTGAAAAGTTTTTTCATCACAATAATACTCTCAGATGTTTGTCAGACGTTCGCGAGAGGTGGGATCGTGAGATAACTTTTGATATTGTATGGGAATCCAACCAAAGCAGTAACTACTGAGCCATGACGCTCGGCTCCTGTCTTAAAATAACCTTTGTCTTCGCTTTTGGTTAGCCCATAGCGGGAGTCTGATTGATTTCCACATTTCAATTAGATTTTTTTTTCATTTCCATTAATTTTCTCACCTACTTCGTTTCTCTGTTCTTTAATCCACACTGTTATGAGTTCCGGTTCCACATTAAGTATTTAGGTAGTTCCCAACCTTCCATTAAGGTCATACCCCTGGCATCGTTACAATCTGCGTTAGCAGCATATATTTATCTTTCGCCCTTGTCCCTTAGAAGGTGCTGTATAAACGTCATTCTTGATCGGATATCTAGTCTTTAGATCAGTGGAACAATATCTTAGCTTCAGTTAAACCAATCCTATGATGGCTTCATACTTAAAACTTAAACTTTGTATTCTTAAGTCAGATTAAACCATTCTTTTCTGCTGAATCCCCTAAAAATCATTAAAACCCCATAAAATTCAAAACTATTGAAATGTCACGTAGCTTCCTTCTCAAATTGCACCAACACTCATACTATACACTCGTCGTATAGTCAACTGGAAAATATTCTCAAATATATATGTATTTCGTTCATCTCTTCCTTGCGAAGGACTTTCTTTATTGTAAGACAAAAAGAAAACACAAAACTTTTCTTCTTGGTTCTTCTCGTCCACAAACGGGCGGGCTTGGTAAGGGCTGGTCTGTGTGCCATCATCTTCTCTCCTTTCAAAGACACGACAACGACAACTTCGAGATTGATGGCTTCTCTAATAGTATTCAACTTTTCTCTATGGGATTTCCAATCCACAGGCAAAAAGGGAAAAAGGGATAAAGAAACCCCAAAGTGCAGCGTCATCAACTTTTCGGAGCCACAATAAGTCTATCTCTCTTTCTCTCTCTTGGTTTCTCTGTCGTTTCTGTATAAGTCGGTGCTTGTCTTTGGCTATAGCGGTACATTATTCACTACACTTCTATTCATTGAGCATTCTATGTTGCTCTGGTGTCATTCATTCATTCAACGAAACAACGGATAGACAGACAAGTTCGTCTGTTACCATATCCTTTCGATAACCTCCACACTCTCATATAACTTTTGTCTTATTCGTACGAAGGCCAAAGGAATACGAGGACGACGACGACGACGAAGAAGATAAACTTTTATGGCACATCGTCGTGTGTTGTACTTGTATAGTGTATACAGGATCTAAGGAAGTTGTGAATTTCTAATCTTAAGCTGCTAAAACCCAAACGAACAATACGAAAATCGCCATGTCCTTCGAGTTCCTTTTTTTTTTTTTTTCTTTCTCTCCTGTCATTCTTCCTTCTTTTCTTCTCTTATTCCAATATGTATGTATGTCCTGGAAAAGATTCTTCTGTCTGTGTCCTTTCGTAAATTCTCAGTGCATCACTCACAGTTACTTCTAACATCGACAACGACAACACGACGACGACGACGACGATGGGAAGACGAAAAGGATGAGTGCAACAAGATGACAATACCATGGACTTCGATTCTACCTATATATGTATGTATAACGAATCTATACTAACTGTAAATGCAGTTTATATAAAAATACGGAACAGCAGTAAAAATTTCGACAGATGACATCAACAAGGAGTAAACACACACACACGCGTTCATATAACCAAAACCAATACACAAAAAAGTCTGAGTGACATCCTTTCGCTCTGGTTCCTCGTTCGCCTTGTGTGATAATAAGGACGACAAAAGACGTTTGACTTGACGTTTGGGTACATCAACTCATCCACCGTCGTCGTCGTCGTCCTACCCCCAAAAAAAAAAAAGGACTTCCGATGAAATTTTGCAGATGGAAAACTTTATTTTTTTCTTTCGCCCTTTCTGTCTTTTTAAAGGAAAGGTTATACTCCCTGGTATACCTTCTTAGTCCTGGGTCCAGCTTGTCAAAAAGTTCGACTCAATTATTATTTATACTGAAGTGTCTGTCTGTTCGTCAGGGGTTTTCTGCTGTTGTGGGTATATGCTCGTATGCTTCGTTTTGAGTGTTGAGAAATCAATGGTGGTCAGGACCAACACATACAACAATGAAACTCTTTTTGGGGGGCGGCTGCACGGGTAGACGCCATAATTTATAATGACAAATTCCGGTAATTCCTGGTTACAAAGGATTGAAGGCGGAAAGTGTGAGAAACAGACGAAGGAAAGAAGGAATTTTTGTGCAGGTTTTGGTGAAAAATTCTTATCCCCCGGTGTGCTCTTGAGATACAGGACTCTGGTTGAGAAAATTGAAAAGTTGCAATCAGTCTTCGTCCTTTTTAGTGGGAGGTTTCTGTTTTTCTTTTTTTTTTGCTTCTACTGGTTTTGGGTTATATACATACATACATACATACATTATACATACGCTGCAAGTCCTTCCAGTATCCATCTCAATTTGTGGACCTTTTTCGTCTGGTACCGTTCGTTTGAGTGATTTGAAGGGAAATTTCTGTTTGTGTGGATAGATGGAGATTGAGGGTTCTGTGCAGGTGTTGCAGACGCTAGAGTTAAACATTTCTCCTTTGCCATCAAAGAAATGAAGTATTTCGTCAAAAAATCCAGCAGACATTTGCAGGAGTTGGTTGAATTTTTGGGGCGTTTGGGCAGGAGTTTGAGGAAATCGAAACGTATCGGTCGTTGATTTAAAATCCTGAAGCTTGTTTAGGAAAGTCCTGGATTTTGCTTAATTCTAAAAATGCCATTAATGTTGTCTTTGAAGGATTGTTGATTCTTTTTTGCACTGTTAGATGTTAGGATATTGTACCCTGGAAAATGTGCCCTAAAGAGGAGTTCTAGGGTGTCAGAGCATGATTCCGTCCAGGATCCGTCTGATTTTCTGATGAAGCCTGGACGTCTGTTTTGAAATCATTTTCCGTAGTCTGGCTGCATCTTTAGTGGACTCTATTTCACTACAGAACTTGCTCCAGGAGCCGCTCTTGGCGTAGATTGTTTTTTTGTTTTTTTAAACCCTTTTCCTTCTGCAAGGTCGAAAGCTCGGCTGATCACCATACGAGATTGGGTTTTGGGCTTCGTTTTGCCTCTTACAATGGGGCAGGACCAAACAAAGGCTAAATGGAGAGGTGAGGTAAGGGTTTTCACCTTCTGGTCAATTCCAGAATGCGTGGTTAGAGTGTGAGATTGAAGATCCCTTTCAAAATTTCAAAGTACATACATGTTGTCTTTGCAGTTCAGTCCGCAGATCCTGTCACCACTGTTCCAGGGTTCCTGAACTAGAGTCATGTCAATGTTTTGTTTTGGTATTTGGGTAGAGGTTGTCTCTGATCAGTTTGCTATGGTGGACCTTTTTTAATCCTTACCATGTTGATACCGATGCGTATCTATAACCTCTGGCCGGGAGCATAGCCATCGTCTTCATTGTTCTTGTCCCGTTTCAGCGGACGCTGAAAGGATTTGCGGGTGGCTTAATTGTTCTGGGAGCTAGGTGTCGGCGGTCTGCCGAAGGTGTGAGTTCTTAGTGGCTTTGTTGGCTTGCTTGGTTGGTGGCTGTGTCGCTGTAGTGGCAGTTGCCGACCCATGATCTTTATTCTTACCTACTAGGGATAAAAGTTTTTGGGCCCTTTGTAGCCGGTTTCGATCTCTAGCATTGAGACTTACTGAATCAACCTTGTTCATTCTACGAATGGTTCGCCTAGCATTATCCAACCTTTTTTTCCTTTTCTGACAACTGGCTTCTGAAGGTTGATTTCCTCTGGATCTGCTCGTCTATGGTCACGTACGCTCTTGATGCCAATGGGCCCGAACCTAGGTTAGCAGTGGGCCTCTGATGAAACTGGAACTGCCAACAGAACTGCCCTTCGTCATTTGCATATTTACAGGGGGAATGGAGATAGTTGCTTCTTTGCAAATGGCCCTTTCTGGTGTGCCGACATGAACTGCAGGATTGATAGTTATCCTCTTCTAAGATACTTCTTTTTTCTACGAAGTCTACCAATTTCTCACCCTGAATGTCGAGCTCTGCGTCGGTGGAGAAGATTTCAAGGAGACAACTCTCATCCACTACGTCGGAGGGGTGTATCAATATATTTTCGTTGGTATTGTTGTTTTTTACTTTGCTATGATTGTTGATGTTCTTGTCTGGGGTTTTTGAGTTTGAATTCATTTTTGGTTCCCACGACTTGCTAGGGAAAGAGTGGTCGATCTATACAGAGCCCTGTGGTATGTAGATAAGGCTTGTCAATCCGATGGTCACCAGGTATTCGGATACTACGTTCGCGACTGAAAATTTGGGCCCCCAGCCAGGTTGATCATCGTCACAGGTCGAATGACACCTTGAGTAGGGAGGTAGGAGGGATCAAGCTGAGGAAGGTCTAGGCTTTTGGCACGAGATGGAGGGAGATCTAACGAATATGAGAGTCGATCTTTAAGGCGAAGTCTTACCAGGGTGCAGTTCACTAATGGAATTTTTATGCCGGCATCTAGGACTACTAGACGATGTTGGCTGTGGGGGAAGTCGGGTAGAACTTGTCGGGATATCTGCTGTCACAGGCTTGCATCTTTTATAGTTATTCGTACGAACGATGCAATTTTATAAGCTAGGTGATGAAGTGAGTATTGATTCATTTTCTCTCGAGCAAGTAGGCTTGATTCGTCTTTGCAGTGTGTTTCTTGAAGGAGCACGTCGTCTATTTCATTCTTTCCCAGTAGACGACGCAAATGATCCCATTTTGTTCTACTGATTCTACTGATGCCATCAACGTTCAATTGGCAGATACAGACTAGTCTAAGCTAAGATTTAAAATGTTTGCAACATAAGGCGACATCCTACCAAGTGCACCAAACCAACAATGACACAGACTTCCCATCTCTAAATGCTTAATAGAGTTCCCAGGCCAAGTGATCTACTCCTGATCGCCCATTAATTGCAAGCCGGCACACAGCCTCTTCTCATTCCCCCCTGATTGCCAGATTATCCGGAGAACCCCCTCCCAGTTTCACATTGTAATCAAGAACGAAACAAGACGAATTGATGCTGTCAAAACGCCACGAATATTGCACAACAATTTCGTCGTCGTCGTCGTCGTCATCGTCGTCGGTATTGTGGTCGTCGTGAAATTCTTGCAACCGACTCAGCCTGGCAGTGGTCGGTGCGGTTGGTGGTTGGAAATTAATAGACAGCTTCTCAGACTCCAATGGCCAATCATAAATAATCGCACGGCTATAAGAACCATAAGGACCGAGCCAAGTCATCATCCAAAAAACCGTACTGTGTCGCGCTTTAGCGCTGCTAATTTGCGCTGTCAGATGATTTAAAGCGTTTTTATTGTCTGCCACAAAAGTCACGCATCGGTCAATGCTGCGCGCCGCTGCGGTCTCTCGACTCAAAGAGAGAAAGAGAGCGGCAGGACTTCAACTACACCAACACATTGCACTTTACCATAAGCAACGGGTTGTGCGCGCATTCGCGCGATAAATAACCGTCATTTACTGCTCTGCAACGAACTATGGTGCAACGATATAAATATCTGAGCCACTTTGCAGTAGAGCGTGTGTAGTTGGACGCGCAATTTAACACAGAGGCTCCAGGCGGCAGCGCGCGGATGGATGAGGAGCGATATGAGACACTATAAGGCCGCGATTAAGACGTGGGTGGACAAATAATTTACTGATAGTTGAGGGTGTTTTATGCACGCTGGCTGTCTGTCTGTCTGCCTGCTGCTGCTGCTGCTGACTGTGTGCATTTGCAAGCGAGAAAGAGAGTCTCGCGTAGATTGGCTATTAGAGCGGACCATTCTTTTGCCCAGACACTTGTATGTGCAGGGTTAGTGTGACTTTTGACATCGTATTTCATTTGGATGATTTGGTGCTTAAGCCGTTGAATTGGAGAATCGTGAGTAGGACATTCGGATCTGATCTATGTCATGGTGGAATGGGAATGAAAATGATTTCGGAGTGTGTGGTCACTCACTCACTTCCGTGAATGGCTTCTCAGATGGAGAAACAGTTGGTAACTTTGTATTTAACTTGATTGAAAAGTGGGCCAAGTTGCATAGGAAATTCCGGAAAAAAAACCGGATCAAGCGACAATAAATGGATCTTTAGGTAGCTCCCAGGTGTCCACTCAAATTTGACTGAAATTCAGTTGAAACCCGATCTTCAAACGCGGATTACACAGAGATCCACCGTATGGAGGAAGCATTTGGACAAAGAACGGATTGACACCTCTGTCTCTACACATTGTTCATGTTAAGTAGTAGCATTCATCCTTCTACGGCCAACTATGCGTGAATCTCCTGTAATTACTGATCTCTTCTACGCTTTATCCTACACATGATGACAGAGCATAAAAAAAACTCTATCCAATCGCTTTCCAATAAATGAAATCTTGTTTCCCTAAATTCCTTGCAAAACCATTGAATAAATCATTCGACACTCATATGGCAAATTGAGCCTATTACCATGGCCCACAACCATTAGAGACAAAGACGTGGTAGAATAGGTTCAGCGTTTGCCAAAATGATTGATGACAGATCATGTAGCCAACAAGACTGACAACATTCAGACGCTTCCTTGAAGGACCTGCAATAACCTAATAACACAATCAGCAAACCCCTGCTAAACAAATTGTAAGAGAAGACACCGCCGACGATAAAGGGGCAAAACAGAAAACTCCAAAAGAAAAAAAATCCACACACCCAACCAAAACAAAAGGAACAAAAACGAACGAAGGACGATGATGGTGGCGCTTCACTGACAAGGGTAGGGAAGAGCAGCTTGATAAAAAATTACAAACCACTTTTTTCACGATTTAACAACGCCCGGATTGTGGAGAGTTCACCGTTTACAAATGATAACAACTTGTTGCTTGTAGGATTTGCCACCCTCGCGCTCATCCCCTTTACATGCTCTCTAACACAGGAAGAGAGTGTAGCAACAACACAAAAAAATTTCCTGAATCCTGGAAAAGCCCTCTTTTCCGTTTTTTTTTTCCTTCGTTTTTCCTCCTTTTTATTTTTTTTAGGAGGAACACTTGTGCTGCACGAGGATAGATGTAAACATGAAAGATAGGGGAATGGGGAGTTGTGGGGAGAGCAATGCGACGACGACAATAAAGCATACAGATCGAATTGGTTGGGATGAGGGGATGAAGTAAAAAAAAAAAACCCTTAGCGCTCATCGTGTTTGAATTAAATATGCCGCTGCGCTGTGGGGGGGTTGAAGCGTAGCGCATTTGAAGGTCACATTTCGACGTAGTACCGGGAGTACGCTAGTGGCAACGGGGTTAATAGGTTTAGAGAGAGTGGTATTTTACCGTCTGTGATTCTGGGTGTGTATCGAATTACGGGAATTTTTTTTTACCACTTAAAGGGTTAGGCTTTTATTATTTAGGGGAATTTTCTCTTTTTTTTTGAAGCAACGATAGTTGATTTTGATATTCTATTTTATACAATGGAGAACTTAGAGGATTAGATAGCTGTTAAGCCGTGCATCGAAAACTTGAACGATGGTGTTCAAGAAGTAAATATTTGCACCAATGGAACGCAAATGTGTTTGTTCAGAAGAATTTGATTTGATTTGACGCTGGTAGTACTGACACTTTATTTAGAGCTTAATAGAAGCGAAACTTAAACAATCTAAACTCAAAAACTAAAGGCAAACTTACGAACAAGCGACAGAAGGGAGTGAGAAAGTAGAGTGAAAAGAGGAGAGTTGGGAGACACTGGCAAGGCGGAAAAGTGAGCGATGCTGAAGGATGTTCCGAAGGGTGGCTCTGGTGAAGTGAAACTCAAACGAGTTTTCCATATTCTTAGCCAAACGAAGCATTCTACACAAAGGTGCGTTATAACCATAATTGTTGGGATCAGTACTGAAATGGAGGAGGGGATTGTACCTAAGGCTACGGGGATTGGTGTTGAGAAATGAGACCCATGCACCGATCAGAATTAATTGATGGAAGAGAAGGTTAAGATTTTTTCGACGATTTTCGAAAAACTAAAGGTGGATCAGTTTTAAACGTTCAGAGTGGAGAGTCAAATTGAAACTATGAACCCAAAGGGGGATCGCTAAGGGCGAAACGTATAAACCTGCTTTGGAAGGCTTCAATTCATCGGAGGTGGACAACATAGTGAGGGGACCAAGCTTGGCTAGCGTATTCGAGGATTGGTCTGACGGAGGTGATTTGGTAACGTAGGGGTTTGAAAATTCCTTAGACCAACGTTTTATGTAGTCAAGCACGGGATTAGCTTCAACAATGAGTCTGAAGGGACATGTCTGATACAAAGAAAGTTGTACCTACGGAAATGGTTTGACATTTGTAATACTAAGTTCGAGATGATTTTTCTTACTCCAGGTAGGAAATCTGTTTAGGACTAAGGACGTTTGAGCGCAGCTGTCCATATAGAGAAGAAGTCATGGCGGGTGCGAGGATGCGATCATTAAACGACTGACTAAAAAAGTGAGCGAAAAGGTTTCCAAAAACTTTAGATTCCGACAAAGAGGTGTTGGAAAGTTTGAGGGTAGATGGATAACATTATTACATAGATATCAGATTTACGTTTGACATTTATAAAATGATAAAAATGCGTAGGGTCAGTCATAAGACTGGATTGCATTCGGACAATCTGAATAGAGAGCTTTAGATGATTAACTTTAAGGTCCCCTGTCAGTGTCATGTCCGAAAGTCTGATCCAGTTTAGTCGATTTGTCAAGATCTGTATTCACCAGACTGCTCCACTCATATTGTCCTAATGTCTCCAGAGGTCTTTAATTTATCGGCATAGGAAAGGGTTTTATCCATTCATCGATATTTTGACTATGAACAAAGTCTGTGAAGTGCGCGATCGAGAAAAGCCCACAAAAGGTGCATACTGTTGCATATCTTGAAGAAACCCCAGGAAATGACAGTTATAACTAAAAGATAACTGAAAAGTAGTTAAGGGATGGGTTGGGTTGGATTGGGTGGTTGTCCCCGTTTAGCAGGGACGCATTTAGACCAAAGGGGAGCTCCATTATGATACCACTATAGAAAACTGGATTACCAGCACCGGTGACCTACATTGAAACTTCCCACAAGGGACATAAGGCGGGGCAACCATTTTCGGTGTAGACCCATGACGAAAAAATGGTCAGATATTCACAGAAGTATTCGCCTAAGGTTTTCCTTCTCAAGACCGATAGAGCAGCACAGGTGCACAGAAGATGTGTCATGGTTTCCTCCTTGTCCTCACCTTTACAGTTTCTACAGAAATCGTTGAAGGGGGCACCAAGATTTCTAGCAATATTGCTGGAAATAAGTCTACTGGTTTTCCTACAATCCAGCTTTGGCCATATTTGTTTAGAAGTAGACATGTACTGATATTGTTCCATCTACTGTTAGCCATACTCATGGCTGCGGTATCTAATTGGAATTTTATCGATTTTATAGGTGCTGACGGTACCTCCCAGTCTGCACCCTTTTTAGCTAGCTCATCCGCTCTGCAATTGCCTGAAATATCCCTTTGGCCTGGAACCCAGCACAGGAATACGTCGCACCTGACAGCGATCTCGTTAAGAGATCCGCGGTATTGCTTTACCAACATGGATCGATTTATTGGCGATTCCAAGGCTTTTATCGCAGCTTGACTATCTACATATATGGAAAACAATAGCGGATTCACGGACTGCTGAGACTTCTGTTTGAAAAACACTGCAGTGGTCCGGCAGTCGAGTGGCGATGCGAATGTCCAATACACTGGAGTATACTCCCGCAGCTATGCCAGACGCTGTCTTGGATCCGTCTGTGTAAATCTCCGTCGCAGATTCGTTTAAAATTTCTCCCGATTCTCAAGCACTTCTGCTAGAAATCCTGGTTCTATATTTGGCGTTAAAGTCCAGATAGGCAACAATGTAGTCCGATTTATTAGGAATAGTATTATGGCCGTTTAGGATGCTTATGTGGCCCATATTTCCACGAGCCAGTTGCAATGATTCCCTAAGCAGTAGTGCTGCTTTAGCCGCCATCAGCCTCCCAAAGATATTAACAGAAAGAAGATGGAGCAAAGTTTCTAGTGCAGCTGTAGGAGTAGTTCTAAGGGCGCTCGTTATGCAGACGCAAGATAATTTTTAAACTTTCTCGAGTATCGCAATGTTGCATTTCTTGTCCAGTACCGTCCACCAGACTAGTACTCGGTACATAAGAATGGGTGTGACGAATGCCGTTTATATCCAGTGAACGACTCGACTCGACTCGACTTTCCTACATTAATAGAGAGCAATGGAGGGGTTCCTAGCACGGTCCTGTACATTCAGTTTCCAACTAAGTTTTTTATTTATAATAACCCCCAAGGGCGCCGTGGCTCAAGTGGTTAGTGCGTTGGACTACGGAGCAAGGGGTTCCAGGTTCAATCCCCAGACAACACCTAAAATTTCTTTCACGGCCCCACCTCTCGCGAGCGTCTAACTAACATCCAAGAGTAAAACTGTCATGAAAAAGCTTCTCAAAATTGCCGTTCGGATCCGGCATTAAACAGTAGGCCCCTTCCATTCATGTGAAGAATATAACACGCACAACACGAATGGTCGTGAGAAGCTAGGCCCTGGGTCCCATGGACCTGTTGCGCCAAAAATTTGTATTTGTATTTTTGTAACCCCCAAGTATCTGCGTGATTTGCAAACTGCAATTCAATACCCTTGTGTTTTGGAGGAGTAATATGTGGTGTTTTATACCTTTTTGTGAACAATACTAATTCAGTCCGTCCACTTTGCTAGTTTATTTAGAGCAGACTCCATTAGGTTTCTAACTGCAAGAAAGAACTTTCCTGATATGGCCACGGCAATGTCGTCCGCATAAACTATAACACTGAACCCCTCTTTACTCAAGTTTCGGAATATCTCATTCCCTACCATGAGCTACAATAGTTGTGATAATACTCCACCCTATGGGGTACCCCTGTACACCGACGTTCTAGTTAGACAGCACCCTAGCTTAGGGAACAGGAGACCTACCTTTTTCGGATGGCATCCCCTGGAACAGTGACCTGAACGGATTGGGGTGGCCTATCGAGTTGTCACAAGAATGCCCTCCCGAAGCAGGTTGGCTACTCTTGTCATGGAGCAACGCTCTTGCCCAACTGGCAGACCTCCTCTTATCCTAATCCCGGTTAGCATCTCCCTTCTTCAGGAAACGCTCTAGGACAATCTTCGCCGATCTGCGTTTCTTATACGCTATTGCACCAGGGTTTTGGTGTTTTTTACTGGTCCCGCTTCAGCAGGTCGTCCATTGACAGACGTGATTACAGTTGCGATCTCCGAGACTGAGGTCGCCACCGAATCGGAATCTGTGTCAGTAAGAATGATGGAGCCGTCAGTATAATCATGAATACTTAGCCTGTACAGCTGCTCCTCCACCGTCCTAGTCACACCCCTGGTTCGTTCAGTCGTTGTCGTCGTCATTCTTTTTTTTTTGAGGCTTAGCCTCGGAAGGTTCGTCTTCTTTTTTTTGTAAGGTTTGTAATTTAAGTCTCATAACCGTTCATAATTGGTCCTACGAGTAAGCCGGTTTGAAGTGGTCCATTCTCAGTATAGCCGGTTTTACTGTGATAAGGCACTACTAAGACAAGTCCTTACAGCATGGGTGACCTTACTACAAAAAAGTGGCTTTTAGCTAGAATGGTGACATCTGTGATACTTTACTGGCAACCGATAAGGGCTGAAACTATGAAAACTAAACCATATAAGTGTAAAATAAGGTAGTGCATTTCGGACAATCTCGGAAGATGCACCCCACGCTATCACAGGATTACATCCAGTTGACATCCTAGCTGAGGAATCGCAAAAACAATTTTAAAGTAGGAATCACAAAACTGTTGTGATTGTTAGCGAAGCGAATCTATTAGACAGAGCAATGAACATGACTAAGTGGCAGCAACAATGGAACGCAGCAAGTAAAGGTCGAAGGACATATCGCCTTATCCAAGTCCTTGAGACATGGTTTAATACCAAGATTCAACTCAAATCGCTTCCTTTCCAGGGAAATATGAAAAAAAAACTCAAACTCGTAGACTGAAGTTCCATAAAACTATTCTCTCCTTGGACCTGTCAGTTCCGCTTCAATCCGAAAAAAGAAACTAAGTGACAATCGCTAAGTTTTTTGAAAACTGATCCCTTCGTGTCTCTGGCGAAATACTGTCTCTAACGATTAGATATGCGTTTAGTAGCACACGGTCATCTGAGCTTAAGCAAAAAAAAAAAAAAACAAACCACAAACAGATACAAATACCCGGACAAAACTTTTTTTTGTTTTTTTTTTTTATTTCGTTGTTGTTTGTTAAAACCTACCAGCCATCCTTCAAACCGGCAGCCGTAACATGATATCCGTTTGTCAAATGTTATGAAGTCATTTGTTTGAGTTGGGCCTGATAGGTGTGTGCACTGCTTCCACAAAATCAGAATTCAGTATATTCCATCTCTGGTCGTCCTGACGATTCACGCTGGACTGGACAATGTATCCGTATTCGCGCCAATTAATTGGGCAAGGTTTTGGTGAAGGCGTCAAACGACACCGCTACCGGGGTTGATCGGTGGATAGAGATGCCCCGGGCTACTGTTTCCCTGGCACGTAGAGATCTTTTTTTTGTTTCCACTTGATAGAATGTCGGCGTTAAATGATGAAATGTTTAGCCAATCGACCGGATCGAAGGAGATCCCAAAAGAAATTGCCCACAATTTTGGTTTGATTTGTGATGACACATTTTCTCGGGTAAACAGAACGTTCAGTGATTTCTTTTGACGTTTGAGATGTCCTGTACTAAGAAACAAAAAATTTTAGTATCCTTTATAAAGCAAAAAAAAAAATAATGCTTTCCCTTCTCTACCAAACGTGTAATGCTAATCCCTCCTGGTGCAGGATTACTCCGAGACGACAACATTCCGAGGGATGAAGTATGTTACGTGGGTGATTCTTTTTTTCTTTCGTTTTCCTGAATGATTGACAGGATGGAGATGGAGCACAAAACCGGGGGCAAACATTTTCTACATGAGCGGAATTCTGAAGAGGCAGGAGGACAACGAAGGGAATAAATGATTAAGTCAAGTTGTCATTCATGTCAAATCGACGACGCCGAATGGAGGGGAGAGAGTGTGGAAGGCTAAAATATTGCCATGTCCTGGGCGCTGATGTCTTTCTGGTTGCGAATGAGTGGTAATTACGCGAGCGGATATTAATAGAATCCTGTCTCCTGGAACTTGTTAGGAGTTTTCTGTTTTTTTTTTTCTTTCTGGGTTTGAAACTTTTTTTTTTTTTTTGTGTTTTGACTGACATGTGTCAGAAATGTGTCCTTTGACAGACTGGTGTGCTGTTTGGAACGTGACTTGGGTGGAGAATAACTCTGAAGAGTAGAAAAAAGAGTACAAAGGGATGTGGAAGCAATCAGATTAAAATTACATGGAATTATTTATTTATTTGAATGTGGTTCTTCAGAAGCGATACTTGTTCTTTGTTCAGAATCCATATGACATACTATGGGTTTTCACAGCATGAAGTCGTCGTTCTAAAGAACTCGTTTCTATTCGAATGTCAATATCCTCTGCTGTAAGTGCTCCTTGACCTTTTTTATTTGTCACCGCAGCTGTAGTTTTATAAGACATCTAAATCGATACAATTTAAGCAACGGAGTTTAAAGCTATATAGTTTGCGTCGTTGTGGGTAAGTCATTTGAAAATGAATGGATTTGCGTTTGGAAATCCATGAAGCTCGTGAATTACATAATCGACAATCAACCATATGGTGACACAGATAGGTCCCACACGTATTATAATGTCATGAGAGTGATGGAAGGTTAACGAAGACATTACTCCTTTCATGGCGTTGATCCCGGCTATGATTAGAGGTAATGTAGTGCTAAAACAAGATTTTTTCAGTATCCTTATGGATTTTACATGAACCTAGTACTAAGTCGTACGAGATGGTGGACAGACGTTATTCTAAGTTATCATTTCTGCCCATATTTGAAACGAAAGGATGCGAATCAGTGGGATACCTACAACACTAGATCTTGTTTGCTATGTTAAATTGGAACGACATTATCAATAAGCTCTATTGTTGACAGCAAATGGTATGGTTGTACTCCTTATTTAAAGGTCTACTGGGAGCAAATTGTTTGATTGCACTTTCAAAATAGGTGACGATGTTGATGTGTCGAGGCTAGAAACTAAAGAGGCGGTGTAATGAAAATGTTTTTTGTTGCGATTTTCACCATCTTATTGTGGGACACAGGAAGTGATTTCCAAACCTCTTTCCTCACACCCTCATTGCAGTGGTGACTCTACGAATCTCCAAAACGTTATCACGTCTAATCAAGATGCGGTTGGAATGTATCTCAGTGGGTTATGAAGTGTTTGGTATCTATCAACCACTTGCGTAGACTCTTCCCCTTAAGAAAAAAATTATCTGGACCAATTGTAAATAGTTGGGTCACATCTGTGTTGATATGACACAATTGCCATTTGTTATTGGTTTCTGATAGAAAGTGCGAGAGGATTCTTCCCTTGACAATTCCCAACGGGATGTGGACACACTTCGCGAGGGACCTGTCGTGGGCTGAACCGCGCCTTGCCAACTCATCAATTCGTTCATTCCCCTCTATGTTACTGTCAGCCAGCACTCAGAGGAGACTAATCTTGAAGCGATGCCTCAGCGAAGCGAGTTCCTTATTGCACTGTTCCTCCAGCTTTGAAGATATATTATTCGATGGTAACTTGGCTGTCAATAAGGATTGCAATATTTCTGATAGATGCAGGATTGTCTCTCAAAATGCGACAGGAGTCGAGTACTGCCAGCACTTCAGTCTGGAAGCCACTAGATGAATCTGGGAACCGGTATGACTTAGATATCTAGAGCGTTTTCAAGAAAATACCAGCCATTACCCCGCAGTCCATTTTTGAAACATCTATCTGTATGAATTATTGTTTCATTATTAGCTAATTTTTTTCCAATCCCTCCTGGATGGGAAGCCTACCATGAAGTCTTTCCTAAAGTATAGTTTGGAGATGGTGTAGTCGGTCAGAGTTGTTGCCAAATTCAGATTCAGGTAACAGATCCAGAATGTTGCTATGACCGTATGGTTTAGCATACCAACACACAGCTTCTCTTAATCTAACCGCGGTATGTGCTGATATGCTTTTGATATAAAGATCGAGTGCTATAAGGTGCAGATGAAGATTAAGGGCATCGGTTGGACATGACTGCATGGCACGTGTAGTGCCTATAGCCGCTGTTCTTTGCACTTTGTTTAGCTGTACTCCAATCAAGGGACCCATATGAGACGATAGAGGATATCACTGCGGTATACATCCAATAGACCATCTTCGGTTAAAATCCCCACTTCTTACCGAATGTTTTACTGGTGGCGTAAAAGGCTACATTGGATTTTTTAACTTTCTGTTCTATATCAGCCGAGTTTTGAATCAAGTACAACGCTTAGGCACTTCGCACTGTAGGATAAGGCAAGTAGTCGGTTGTTTTGCCATGGAGGCGGAGGGTTCCCGTATATTCCAAGAATGTGTCTTGTTTTATTTTCCTTATAATCTAATAGTCAATGACTTTCAAGCCGTCATACAAAGTTCCCCTCATGGACGCGCCGTCATTTGATGGCACGAGTCACTCCTTTACAGAAAATGCAATATATCATACTTGGATCTTATTTTGGATAGGAAACTTAACTGGAAATACAATCCACTAGAACGCGCAAGGCAGTAGGTAGAAGCTGAAGTATGCAGCTTGGAATCTCACACAGATGGAGATTGGTCACCGGATATATCAAGTTCGTCAGCAGCCTCATTGCCAGGGATGACTATGTATCCTTCCATGGTAATATGATTTTATTGTGTACAAAGCCATGGGAGCTTTTAGAGCTGCTTTCTTTTGATACATTCGCTGGCACAGAGCTCGATAGCAAAAGCCTGTGCTTGGGATATACATAGAAGTAGTGTCGTAATGACATAGATAATGTGTAGTTAGACCAAAAATTCCGACTACTTGATATTTTTGAACTATCAGTGTACCATTCATATTGAGGTAGTAATTACTCTGATACTGCGATTCGGAATGACAACTTTGAAAAAGCGCTAGAGATAGATTTCTTTCGGCATGATGTCCGAAGTTCATACAGCCGGTGAGCGTTGTGATTTTGTTTGTTGCATAGCAGGTGAAGCTTTAGGGCGCTTGCCGTTGCAGTCTTCAGAACACTTATATGTAGTTATATGAGTGGAAAGTCTAGAAGGACATATTTTCCCGAAAAGTCTAGAGCAGCCCCAGCAGGCTGTCGTTTCATTTTCTATGAGGTTTCCAAATGAGATTTGTGCACCATTTAGTGTTAGGTTCTGCAGGTTAAAGATTCTCTTCTTGATGAATGGCATGATGCATGTTTTAGTTGGGTCAAGTTTAAGCCTTTCTTATTGGCAGTAGTAATTAATATTGTTTTCCATTTGTCCAGTAGTCCTGGACTCTTCTTTGCCTCTTACCTATGCCGATTCTATCTGAAAGATCAGTTAATTTCTCTGGTGGAAGCCACTAGATTAGGTTAGGCACGTAGGTCGGCGAGTTAAGGAATTCACAACGCCACACTCAGGTCAATACAGACCCATTGTGATACCCATAGGGGAGATATGTCCCTTGCCTATTGGTAAACCCTAGTATTACAAATATGGTTCCTCTGAACTAACAAGCCATGATGATCTGATGTAGCTCAAAATGTAATTGACTAGTCTACTGGATAATTCTTCTAGGTCACAGAAGAAGTGTCGCCCGAGACAGAAAAAGTGCGTTGTATCCTTATTGACTTCCTCATCACCACATCCACGACATATCTCTTCTTCTGTTAGTCTTAGTTTTTTCATGTGATACCGCAGAGTGTTATGACCCGTGATAACTCCTATCAGGGTAGAAGGGGATTTTCTATCGTTTTGCATAATTCTGTCAGTTCTACCCTTGTCGGAGCAAGGCCGTATACTTTCTGTGATGACACAAGTGTCTAGGGAGGACCATTTAATGTTAGCCTTCCTCCGGGCCCTAATCCCTGCTTCGAGCTTCAGTGAGCAAGACGGAATGCGCACCGAGGTGTCGATCTGTTCTGATATAGATTCTGAACCTCTTCTGGCCAGCTGGTCGGCCTTCTCATTGGCTGGTATATTTTCATGTCCAGGGACCCAACAGAGTGCAACCTTGTGCTGTATTCCAAGAACCTTAAGCTCTTCACGATAGCCCTTCACAAGCCTGGAAGCCGCTAAATGGACTGTCAAAATTTACTATTTATTTTCATCCTAACTAGACTGCCCGCCATATCATGAATACGATACACTTCGACTTACATAGCATTCAAATTTTTATTAAAAAATCGATGGCTTGTTCATGTTGTGAAAATTTACAATCTCCTTGAACTGATAGACTAACACCGTAGTGTACCACACTTTAGACTGAAAAGTTCTGCGGAACATTACCACGGAGCCCGAACACCTGATGAAAGTTCTCTAGGAAAATATTTCACTCCCTCGCTACCTTCTTACATACGAGTTTCTCATTTTTAAAGCTGCCGACTTGTGAAGAGTCTCTGCCTAAGATAAAACAGCCTTTCACTCTCTTCGATTCCGGGCACGCTGCTTCCAATTGTCTACACTAAGCGCTCTGGCATCCGCGATAGCTTGATCCTTGAACCGGAGATTCGGTCTACCTTATCGCCTCGAACCTGGTGGCTGGGATTCGAAGATCCTCTTTACTGGAACATTATAGTCCATTCACTGAATGTGGCCCAACGTGTCGACATTTTTTGGTTTCTTGGACTACATCCACATCTGGGCACAGCTCCTAGATTCGCCATCCACGCATACAAAAAAAAAATCGCCCTCCTCGGATACGAAACATAATATTCGACGAAGAATTTCTTTCGAAAGTATTCAATATCTGCTCTGCTTTCCTGCTAAGAGTTTTGAAACCATTTGCCAAACCGAAGTAGCAACGGTTTTCTAGGGTAAGTCTTTGTCGAATCTCCACTACGGTGTCATTCGTGTCTTAGTGTAGACCTGCCTTAGTGTGAAAATTTGGTCGATCGACGATTGACCAAATGCCGATTTGCCGGGATGGAAGCCACACTGGTACGACCCGGTTGGTGTGCTGCAGAACGGTAGATAGGATCATATATGCGTCCTTAAGCCGGTATATGCCTTTTTTGAAGATGGAGCTTGTAGACCCGATAGTCCAATCATTGGACATGGCTTCATGGCTTCTACATTGACTGGATGTGGGTTCTCTTCTTACCCTATCACTTCATGTATCTGATGGGCATTAAGTAGCAGAAGGAAATGCTGTTTAAAAATATCTACTATTCCCTACGCTTTGGTGACTTGGTTCCCTTCACTCTTGCAAAGAGAGACCAAAAAAAATTAAAAAAAATTTGGATGTTGTTCCTATCGCGGTCCTTTTCTTTTTACACAGGATCTTCTTCTCCTTCCTTCTTCTGGCATAATACTCTTCCTTTGCTTTCCTTGCCCTTGTTTGCATATGTGCATTTTCTTTCTGAATGCGCACACATACATCACCATACCAAGGGCTCTCTTTGCGTGGTGCCTGGTAGCCAATGGTGGTCTCGGCTACCTCTTAGATGATGTTGCGATACAGGTTCCACAGATTGTTGGCGTTTGTGGATGGTGCATGCACAGGTATATTTAAGGACTTTGATAGAGATACCAATGTTGCCTGGCAATGGCATTATATTGTGAACTCGAAACAATCCGTCAAAAGGAAGCCTACAGGTTTTCAATGATAATATCCTTTCTGGACACTATAAACGGTTCCCCGAATGCAAATTTGTGAAGCTTTATGAACTTATGGTTGAGTTGTGTTAATTTTGTGAGTACTTTCTTTCAGAGTACTTAATGCAGTCACCATCGCATAGTACTACCTCTGATCGAATAAAGATTTTTATTGCTCTAGTTGAGGGAAGCTGGCATTTTCGACACCTTATGTCGGATTAATTTCAAATATTCGTGTTGGGCCTTGCGGTAATGACAAAGTACTTGGTCGCCTCATAGAGATCCTATAGAAATATACTTCTTCCAAGCATAAGGACTCAAGAGAAACTGTAAGTCCTCCACCCTGGACTCCATAAATATTCATTAAAAATAAATTCACTTGAGGAATTCTTCGTCTGGGTGTCATCTTCCAAATGCCAGCACTTGGTCGTCGGGTTCTTAACTTAACTTAACCAAGAAAACCATGGAACACGTGCAATGTGCGACACTTAGACAGGCCTACTACGGACTGACACGACTTTGGTCACCTTTGGACAAATGCCTGGTGAATGGTTCCATTGTCACCCCCCGACATATGTATATGATACATAAGAGAGTTCAGCACCCATCTGCCAGGCAAACGCTCTGTGGACATTCTCAGAACATCAACACAAATTATGTTAATCCTTTCGCCCAGAAGGTTTGAATACCTCCGTTCTCCATCATCATCAACAGCATCTCATGCTTCCTGGGCCGGATAACAATGCAAATTATGAGTAATAATAGCGGTAATAATAAACAGTAATAATCGCCCCCCTAATAATAATGTCATACAATTGGCAATTGCTGCCAGAGAGTCCATGGAGAAGATGTTGCTACTGCACACAGATGAGGCTCTGTGGCCCATAAGATGTTTGTGGTGCAGCAGGATGCACAATGGCACCACATCCTCTCACTCACATCACATCCTCTCACAGGTGCAATTATTACTTAGTTTAGATAGTTAAGTGTTGAACAATTGGATGATTTATTGAGTCATCTTCAGCCTACACACCGGGTCCTGTGTGTGTTTGAGTGTGGTCGTGTATAACGTAAATGAATTTACGATCTTGAGATAATGGCCTGAGACTTACAAACCTGTGCCAATGTGTGATTGCAGCAGTTTCCACCGGCACAATTGCAACAATACTACACGACGATGTCGACGACGATTCCTAAGGATACCCCGCGCGTCCACAATTACACTTGGCGTTGCGACGCGACGGCGGCGGCGGCGGCGGTCGTATGTGGGTGGATTATCGCACAACGAAACTCACTGAGTCTCACTCACGGCCGGCCGCATCATAATCATCAGCATCACTGCGCGGTGCCAGTGCCGGTGCAGGAATCACGCGCTGCAAAATCACCGTGTGATGGCTGTGTGATGGTGCCACCACAGGGGTCGTGCTATCCGGAGCCGTGATCTTAACGCTGCTGATTGAGCAATCAATCTGACAGAATTACGTCTCATAAAAGTTGAATTATCGTGGCCAAATTGAGAGGAAAATGCCGTAGGTCGTGAACGGTTTGACTGATTGTGTGGCTGGCATCAATCAAATGGACACCAGTCTGCTTTGCTGGTGCTCATGGTGGTGGTGGTGGTGGGCTGTGAGTTGCGAACGCATCATGGTCATGGGAATCAAGGCATCAAGGGAGGAATGTTTTAAGATTTTTCGGTCGAACGAAAGTTCAGAAAGGAGACATGAATGATGTGGCACGATGAAGTTTGGCCTAAAGCGACGGTGATGGAACCTGTGATCGGCAGATTATCGACTTGATGGATATGCGATGAGTTATAGCAGAAATTTTTTTTTTTTTTTTTCTGTTTCTGTAGCATGATTTTGTGGAGAGGAGATGAGTAAAGAATTCAGAGCTATTAACTAGGTTTTAAGTTAGAGGTTAATTCTTCTCATGTGGTGTTTGAAGTTAAGACATTTTTGAACGGAGGTTATGTATCGAATGTAAAAGGGATGTAAACTAATAGAGATAAGGGAGATGAGTAAAGAGAAGATCCACCCCGTTGCATTGAGAAAACTGATGATATCCCCAATGCTAATCACTGTTAACTCTTCCAGGTTGTTAAAGAAGGGTTTACCTAGTGTGCGCTGTCTGGCCCTGCCTAGAGCTGGACACTTGCAGAGGAAATGTAGTATTATTTCTTTCTAGTTAGCGATATTGCAGCTGCGACAATGTGCATTAAAAGGAATGCCTATTCTGACCGTATGAAGCCCTATGGGTCAGTGTCCAGTAGTAATTGCCAGAACTTTTGCGATATCGGTGGTATTTGGGGCTATTCCAGTGGTATTTGGGCCACATCTGCCTAGATGTACATAGTTCCTAACACCGTGACATCTGCTGTCAGCTGCGATTGCATTAGTAAGACTAACTTATTGGAACCCGCAGAATGTCTTTGTTCTTAGATCTTCGAACTATAAGGAATGCTTTGTTAAGCCCGCCTTCTGATACCTTTGCTCTTTGAAAGCATTATTTACCACTTAATGTTTTTCTGCTTCTTCATCTTCTTAGGTGGCACTTCAGTTTAAGGTGAACCTAGGCCTCCAATAACGAATGGTGTTGATGTGGTCGACAAAGGAGAATCCAGAACGGCAATCTGCTGGTTCAGCATCTAGAGTATCTTCGAGGTGTTCTTTGATTCGTTTAAAGATAGTTCTAGGTATTATCGTAGCCTCAAGCAGCACGCAGATACCTCGCCAGTTTTCGCACTGCATTAGGTTGTCTTTCTTTAGTCATCCTGACTGTCTCCCAGGCTCATCCAACACGTGGGTGCAGTAGATCGGCCAATGCAGGTGTCGCTGATCAAAATAGCTCCGTGAGTATGCCGTCAAGTCCTACCGTCTTTTTGTTTTTCAGTGGTTTGATCACGGTAATGATCTCAACCTTGCTGGGGAATGTGGTGCGAATTCGGGTATTTCTTACTTGGGACACCTCAGTTTGACTTGGATGTATATTGGTAGCCAATACACGGCTTGAAACCATAGCAAAATGCTTTTTCAGTTGATCCTCATTCGACATAAGCAAAGAACTGTCTAAGCCTTTCACTGGGTGTCAGGTAGAACTGCGAGCACCTATCAGCTCTTTGGTGATTCTGTAAACGGTTCTGTTGACTCACCTTCTTGCTGTTTCTACAGTAGCGAACGCATTGATGTAGTTACGCTTGTTACGCCACACCCTACGATGCACTTTTCTCATCTTCATGTCATCTTCACGTCATAAGGACTCTACCTCGGACTTGCCTGCGGCTGGAGTTGGTGCAGTTCAAAATCTATGTTATTTTCGTTCGTCGATCTTTCTCCAGGTAACATTGGAAAAACATACTCTATATATTCCTTGCGATCGATCGACAGTTCTTTCTGCACCTGATGTGAGATGTGGTTTTCACAGCATACCTATGGTCTTAAACACCACATCAGAGATGGTCCTTTAGTTCTTGACGTTCTGAGGTATCACTAAGTCGTTTGTTGTTGAATCTCGGCATTCTTGTGTCGTTTGATCTTCGAACGGCAACATTTCGTAATTGAACAGTCGCTATCATAAGATGGTAGTCACGTACCGATCCATGTGTGTTCCACGTCTGTTTCGGACCTCTAGGAGTCTACTTCTAAAACAGGAGACTGACGGCAAAATGGGCAATCGGGTTAGAGATCGCTTGCCTGTCAGTTGACACCCAACTAATTTTTTGGCAGGCTTTATGCTCAAACATGGTGCCACCTATGACGAGGCGATTTGCGTTGCAAAAATCAACGAATATTTCACTATTGCCACTGCGATTGCCTAGGCCATGTCTTCCCATAACATGTTTGAGTCCTTCGTTGTCATTGTCGTTGTACCTAGCTTGCCATTTAGGACCCTATTACATGACAATGTCGCCCTTGATTGCTGCATTAAAAACGGCGCCTAACTGGTTATAGAAGATGTAGAAGATCTCATTTTCTTTCTCAGACGAGCCCCCCGTTCCGGCGTAACGCTGTATAATGAAGACGCAACGTATTCTACTCTGGAATCTGGCCGTTAAAATCCTATCACCTGGCGGCTCCAAGGAAATCATGCTTCTGCGTGCTATGAGTGTATAGCAACAGTCCAACTCCGTATCCACAGGTGCTCCCGGAGATTGAGCACGGAATTGGTACTCACCCGCATCTAACCATCTTATTTCGCTTACTCCCAACATGTCCAGTCTATAACGCATGAACTTATGTTCCAGTTAAAGGAATCTGGCGTTCTGAGGCCTTTCACTCTGTGAGTTGAAGAGCGTCTTCACATTCCAGAAATCAATCTTTATCCGGGTACGATAGTTAAAAGTCATCAACGTATTAGCATTCCTTATCCGAGACATGGTCTCGGTTTCGGTAGCACCTAACGCCGATTTCGGTAGACCACGTTACCTAGTCTATATTTATGGCTCTAGACAACCCCGCACTAGGATCTAATTTTGGATAGAAAATTAAACTGGAAAGTTAAGCTACTTGAACGCGTAAAGAAAGCAATTGTGGCTCTATACTCCTGTAAAAAGGACATAGGTAGGAGCTGGGATTTTCAACCTTATATTATACGATGGATGGCATTATCGTCCAGTAGTCGACTCTTAATAGGCCTGCTTACTTCAATCTCCTATCTGAGATGTAAAGATCTGCATGCATGTGAATCAGTGATGCACTGATGAGTACTCCCTCATCGGCGCTGGACATTATGCTCCACCTGCTCCCCTTAGATATTTTTGCCAGGCAATTGGCTGCTAATGCGACTAACCGACTCAGAGCCTCCTCACAGTGGTCTATCTATCATGAGGTCCACTCCTCGATCATTGATCCCCTCAATTTTGCCCTAGAAGACACCGCTTACACCCTTCTAAGCCTGTTATTTGACTTGAACTTCCGGACGAGCATCCGGATATAGTAAATGGATCTGTGCTCGCTCTGCTGAGGACAATTAAGTCCACTTCTACACGAACGGCTCTAAAACTGATGAGAGAGTAACTTCTAGCGTCTTCTCCGACAAGCTCAATCTGAGCATATCTTTCCGCCTCCTGCCAGATCATTGTAACGTTTTTCAGACGGAAATCATGGCGATCAAGGAAGCCTTGCCTTGGCTGGAATGTAATGCAACGTCTGTCAGGGATATTAGCATTTTTACTGACAGTCAAGCGGCAATCAAATTCTTAGAATCCTGCTTCTTCATTTCAAAGGCCGCTTTAAACTGCCGTTTGTCTCTTCTGAAAATAATATACTGAGTGCCAGGCCACAGAGACACTGCAGGACATTGCGTGGATGATGTGCTTGCTAGACAGGGTATGACCCAAGGGATCCTGCCGAAATTGCGAAGCCTGGGTATGCCTCTCGCTACTTGTAAACTCTTACTAAAGCTGGACGCTTTCAGCCAAACCAACTATAGTTGGGAAAATCTCTTTACTTGCAACATTTTGACGCAGATGTGATCTAGGGTTGATCTGAATCGTAGTGTCGAGTTGATTTTCTTGGAGCGGTCATCTATGTATTAGCCACAGATGGGACTTTTTTGTAAATGACTTCCATAGAAGCTGTAGAGATGAGGAGGAGGAAAAAGTCATTCTCCACCTTCTATGCATGTGCTGTCTGTCTCAAAAAAAACTACTCCTACACACTACAAACTCCCTTTTTTGAAAACCTAGACGACCTCATTAAGCGTAACTGGCCTCCTTCGCTTCATTAAAAGTTCCGATCCTTCCTTTGTTGGTCTAAGTGTGTCTGTACACTTGTGTAGACACCTACTTTAATCAAAACCTACACCTTCCTTCTAGGTAAGGATGAAAGGAGGAACTCCTCATCATAATATACATACATATGTATCTATGTAATCGGTCGGGTATCACTTTCTGACGTTCGTTTCTGCTTTCCCTTCCAATATAAGGAACTGACACCTGTTTGGATTCGTTCGGCATTTCTTGCATTTTCTGGTCCATTTAATCCCACTCATCGTGAACGTTTCCTGAATTTCTTGACCCGCTCTTGAATTAAGTGACAAAAATTTGACTTGATCTGTGAATCGAACCACTGAGTGACATTATGCCTCATCACCGCAAAAAATATCCAATACAACTTTTTTTTGATGCACACGCACTAACTTTGTATCCAGACTGTTGTCTAGTAGAACTGATCTAGGATCTTCCAAGAAAGATTGCTGTCGATATATATAGAAGTTCTTCTTCGTATCGTGACAAGTTCGATAGTAAGTACATATGTATGTATTCTAACGCGTTTCCTCAAATAATTTCTCCAGCCATTCAACACAATCATTCACTTACCATCATACCACCCCCACCTGCGACTAATTACATCGTATAAGTCAAAATCTTCTCCACATGTGCCAAATTGGCAGCCACTCATGGCACACGCTAATTAAGCGCTTATAATCACACCAGAATCAGGTGATTCTCCACACACAAACGGCATCCGAATGATGAGTTTCTCTCCAAGGATATCTGCTTAATCAATACGTACTTTTCGTTTTTCTCTATTCGCTCTCCTCTCTCTCTCTCCAATCAATTATTCCTTCCTCCTTCCAAGAGTATTCACTGATTAACACATTCACTATTCGACGAATTATGCATTCGACTTAAGTTTTTGACACGAGAAATCCCTGTCCAGGGATCACAGCCGCCTGAGATTTCTTTCTCTGTGTGGACAAATGTGGGAGAGTTTCTCGTTCTACTTGGGTTTGTTTTTTTTCTTCGCTTCCCATCAGCACTGCAATCGATCAAAAGGGTATACAAATACATATGCACAGTGACCATGGCGGTAGTGTAGTAGGTGATGGGGTGGTGGTTGTCCAACCAACCATAACATGTGCAGGAGGAGGAATCTAATCAATTCCAATTAGGACATCTCACTACGATGCTATGTATCCCGAATGAATTATTATTATTAATCATTTACTTATTATTAGTATTCCTCTCTCATCAGCAGGAGCAGGAGCAGGAACTCCTGCCACCCTCAAGCTCCTGGTATCTCCTGCCTGGTGGCACTCTGATGGTGAGATGATGAGTGAGCGACCAGGCATCCATGACGTGGTGAAAACTTTCATAATTCATAATAATTCACCATCCACCCCGCCCCCCAATCCAGTGAAATGGTGGGCGGGAATGTGTGTCTGTGTGTCTATGCTGCTCGTATTAATTAGTCAACATTAAGAAATCTGAGTGTGGACACTTCGTCTCCAGGGAATTTTTTGCCTTCCTCGGCTAAAGTCCGTCCAGTGACTGATGAGGACTGTAATACACGGGGTACGAGAGGAAAAAAAAAAGACTTTTTCTGAGTCTGATTGAAAATCCTTCCACCACCCGCCGCCGCCAATATCTGCAATTATAATCCTGCATTGATGACGTAAAAAAGTATAAGGAACAGCACATTGGCAAGTTTTCCTAATTTGACGTCCCAAAGACGAACAGAGAGACAGACAGAGTGTGAGAGAGACCAAAGTTTTAATCTGACCTCCTCCTTCAGTTGATATTTACATGTCAAATAACTTTCAATCACTGTCGACAGGATTTCTTATAACCAAGGGGAGGCGAAATCCTAATGCTGGTGGTAGGTCACCACATTGCTGCTGCTGCTGGACGGACGGACGCCTTCAAGTCGATAAAGTTTTTATCCTGGAAATGGAAAAAGAGAAAAAAATGGGAAAGTGCAGAATTTTCCTTTTTTTATCCTTTTAATATTTTTTTTTTCTTAGCATTTTCCATCTATGGATGGAGGAGATCTCTCTCTGGTTGATGTTAATTAATTCTTGTCTTGTAGCGGTAAGAATGGCTGCGAGGATAAGGATATAAAGATGGTGTGGCTGGCTAAGGGAGGAAGGGAATAAAACTTGCTGAACCTGTCCACCCGGCAATATGTCAGCAGAAAGACATCATTATTTCCAATTGTATGTATGTATGGGTGTATGTGTATGTGTGTGTACTTTCGACAAGAAATACCGCTGATGGATAGAATCAGAGTGAGTGACTGACCATCATTTTGAGATGGAGTAGGGGGGTGTCGAGAAAAGTTCGTCGATCCGTAAAGTTTTGTTGGTTTTCCTTTATTCTTTCGAGTTCTGTTTTTTTTTTTTTTTTTCGTTTCGTTTTGTTTTCCTGCCCCATGGAGACCTTTACCTTTCAATCATCATCTTGCACTATGTCAGGATGTGGGGGTAGATTTGGTTTCTGGTCGTCTCTCCTTAGATGAAAGACGTTGATTGACTTTCTTAATTGACTTTACTCGGTGTCAATCAAGCGGAGTGCAGACGTACAGTTCCGAGTTGGAAAAGTACTGAATGTAATAAATAAAGAAAAGATTTATGTGGGGGGTGGTGGGTTGGTGGTTGATTTGTTATTGCCAGACGACCGAATGGCGGTTATAGTATGGGTTTAGGTAAGGTATCCTTTTTAGAATAACTTTGAGTTCGCTATTATTCGGTGAAGAGGGATTAGTGGAAGGGTTGTACATTCCGTAGAAAACCATGAGAGTCCAATTTATAATGCTAGAGGACGTTGTCACCTCCAAAAAATTACAGTGGACAGTGCACAGTTTCCTCCCGTACAAATCGTGTGGTCTCGATGGTATCTTACGATACCATTTGCCTATCCTCCTTCTATTTAAGACTCTGGAAAGACTGATCGACGTCCGCATTAGAACAAATTTGGATAGTAGTCACTTATCGGTATCCCAAAACGTGTATCGCAAGGGAAAATCGGTAGAAACTGCCCTGCACTCGTTGGTAGGAATTATTGAGAAATATTTTGAGATTAAGGTATCCTATCCTATCTATCAATGTCAAAACAGAAGCTATATCTGCTGCACTTCTTGACTTGAAGGTTGACAACTATTTACGTTAAGCAGTAGGGGTTGCCGTAGTGTCCAAACCTATGCAGGTAGGTTCTGAACCATTTATGGCCAGTAAGCATCTGAGCCAAGTAGAAATTCAACTCCCCATGGTTCCTATTATTCCAAGCATCTATATTGGGGATCAATCTATGTGTCCACCTGCCTATATCAGAGTGATACCATCTTTCCTGTCATTCTTCAAGAATTATCCTTGGTGGTACCTCAGTATCATTTCAACTGTTGTCCTGCTGGCATGGTATTTCGGTTCAGCTCCTTTAGAACGAAAGTCTATTGGTATCATGTCAGAACCTACACAAATGCTTCGTCGTAGGAGGTTGTTCGGAAGATACTACATAGTCTGAACACGTTGAATCTGTAAGCTGTTTCAGGCTTTTTTCTGTACATTTTCGTCGCATGACACCATCCCATATTTGGGAGCCGTAGAGCATTATCGATACCGCTTTGGTCTGCGATATTTGGCATGATCCTTGCTTGGCTTTTGTAGCCTTTCCAGCTGTATTCTGTAGGGGTTGCTTAAAGTTTAGCCTTGCATCTAAAATACTACCAATGTGCTTCAACTCTGGTTTGGAAACCATAACGTGATCTAAGAGTCTCCATGACTCGACGGCTACTGCTGATGAGCACTACTTCTGTCTTTTCTGTGCAAGTTGTAGACCCAATCGTGCTAGCCAGTGCTGGACCATCCCGATAGTTTTATTGGAATCATGTTCCAACTTCTCAATACAATGATTGCTATGTCGTCGGTGAAGCCAATTCTTTTGAAAGATTTCGGAATTTCAAGTTTGAGAACGTCATCGTACATTAGATTTCATAGTAACGGACCTAGTACGCAGCCTTGAGGAATGCCGTCTATGAATATATGCCTCGTTCCAACGTCGGTGTCGTAGAGCAATATCTTATTTCTAAAATAGTCCGTCATTATCTTCTTCAAGTATTCCGGTACTATCTTAGCCGTAAGAACTCGTAGGATGTTTGTACAGTTTGGCGTACTGTCTACTTCCGCCCTTCCATCGCTTTCCTTCGATTGCTTTTCCTCGGTATTAGCGACTTCGTCGATAGTGTCGATCGAAGACGGTGCCTTACGTAAACTATACTAGTGATCTTCAAGGCCTTATGATGGGCTCCATTATTTTCCCCGTGGTGTCCAACATATGTACATAGAGGCCTATACGATAAGGGATCCTGCAATGGATTACTACCTTTTGGTAGGAGGACCAGTCTTTGTTTCTTCCAATGGCCGGAAAATACTCCTTCTTTGGGATAAGTGTTGAATATATGTATCTACGAAGATGTTTGGACGCCAATTTATCGCTGTTTTTAAGGCAATGTTGGAGATTCCATCGATACCAGGCGGTTTTTGGTCCTGGATCTGAATATGTTGTATTAAAATTTATTTTTGCATCCGTTTAGAACATGTCTATGTTTAAGTACAACCTCAAGGGTGGCAATAGTGTTTAAGGTTACTCGCCTTCGATTTGTTAATGGTTTCAGAGCAAAAATAAAACTCATTGTTGTATGTCTAAACTAAACTGCTGTGTAGTTCATTATAATTATATTAGTTCCAAGTGGTCCTCAATGTAAAGCACTTAGAACATCATGGACTGTGACCAAGGATTGCTTATCTATAATCATTTCCTTATGAGAGTATTGATTTTAGATATCTGGTCTTCACATCCATCGTTTGGATCGCTTAAGAGGTATTTCCCTTCCGGTGTGGGTGAGAAAAGGGACACGTGCATATGATGTGTGCTTGTAGACTCCTTTTTAATAGTAGTAATCATAACGTGTCCTTCTGTGATTTGCTTGAATCATTTACTTGGCAAAGGAAATAGAGGCGTTGGCTCTGTCATCAGTGGTATCTACTTTTCATGGGGCTTTGTTCGTCTACTATGTTGAAGACTTTAAGAATAGATCTTGGTCTAAAGGATTACAATATTCAATTGACCATCATTTACGCCGTAATTTTAGTACTAGACAAATACTTAGTGAATTAAAGGGATATTTGAACCTTAACCATGGAAAATCCAGTATATGGTGTTGCTACCCAAAGGCAATAAGCCATCTGGAGCGCCTTTGGGTTATTCACCAACATGTCTGCTAAGTACAATTGGAAAGATCCTAGAACGTGTAATATACGGCAGACCAATCACCGTAGCAGAGGATAGAGCAACGTTGTCTGACCACCAGCTTTGGAAAAATGCGTTCTACCGTCGCGTCGATGCCATAAAAAAGGTGTTAGATACATTAGCTGAAGTGATACTGGTAGTAGTTACGCTCGTGGGCGCCATGGCACAAATGGTTAGTGCGTTGGACTACGGAGCGAGAGGGTCCATGTTGAATCCTAAGACAAAACCTAAAATTTCTTTCATAGCACCACCTCTCGTGAGCGTCTGACAAACATCCGAGAGTAGAACTATCATGAAAAAGAATTAAACAGTAGGCCCTTTCCATTCATGTAAAGAATATAACACGCACAACACGAATGGCTGTCAGAAGCTAGGCTCTGGGTTCCATGAACCTGTCGTGCCAAAAATATCCTGCATTGGGAGATCTCTGACCAGAATGGATACACCACATTACATCGTGAAGATAAACCTTAACTTCTTCACTAAAAGGAAACTGAGGTACCAGACAGACGATGGCTTTAAATATTACAATGTTTCCGTGGGAGTCCCCCAGGGTTCTGTCCTTGGACCTCTCCTGTGGAACATACTGTATGATGGAATTCTGCGATTAACGCTGTCACAAGGAGTGAAGGTTATCGGTTTTGCTGACGATATAGCTGTGGTTAAAGTAGCCAAACACATCCAAGATAAAGCAATCGCCAGGATTAAAACAACACAAGGCTTAAACTGTTTTAATTACCAGCCGAAGGAATGTGGAATATGCAAACTTCCAGGTTGGGAGCCAATCAATCAGGTCTAAAGAGGCGTTCAAATACTGCCCACGTCGACTACTACAGTAAAGAGGCATTACAAATGGAGGCAGCGCCTTCCGCCAAAACCTTGGTGGACGTGGATACGTGAGGAGGATTCTGCATTCCACAGTGGTAAGCTTAATATTTCCATAAGCTGCTTGGGTCGAGGCGAGAGCTCTTAAACCAACAATCTTTCCGGACAATCTATTTCCGGATAATCTCGAACGAAGCAGCCTATGTTGTAGCGAGTATGGTCCCTACCGACATTCTTGCCAACGAGATGCAAAGGGTTATCAGGAGTGTAAAAGCAGAAGGTGGGATAACATAGCAAAAGGCAGATGGAGCCAAAAGCTGATACGAGGTTTGGACAAAGAGAGCACACGGGGACTGCTACTACCACCTTACGCAATACCTGTCCAGTCACGGCGACTATCGAAATTTGGACACGAAAGCAGAATTGGACACGAAAGCTCACCCTTCTAACCAAAATGTCAGGAGGAAGAGGAAGACGCGGAACACGCAATATTCCAATGTAGATGCTTCGCAGAGGCAAGATTATACCCACCGATCCCGTAGATTCTAGTAAGCCATATGACAAGATCAAAGGACTACTGGTTGGAGATCTGCTTTTTCATAAGAAGACCTGAAAGGGCAGGTCCAGGTATAGCATAAGTTCCTGACTAGACCCGTGAAGTAATATCTTAGTGTGCAGGGCAGGGTGTGAATTAGTACGTAGTCCCGACATCGAGTATTTGGGTCTACGAATCGTGGACGCCACATCTATTGGCGCAGTAGGGAAAAGGTGATGCCTACATATGTATGTATGTATGTGTATTTATCTGGAAATATGTCTCCTGTGACAGTATTCCAATGTTGGTATAGTTACCAGATGGAATCATTCATTGTGAATTCTCTATATTTCTGGACTTACTCGACCTATCTTCCTTAGATGTTCATGGAGTTGACACTTGGTATAGGTTGTAAATGTGCTCCAAATATCTTCGTAGTGTCTTTATAGTAGTTTAGAGGTTGGTTTCGAGATGAAGTTTGGAAAAGCAGAAATCTTAGATGAGGCAAAGTTTAAATCGGATAATCTCCAGCGTTTAAACTTCCTCACTTAAGACTGTTAATAGTTTAGGGTTTGATTATTCTAGGACGATTTCCTTCCAGTCTCATAGTTACTGTGAGTGGCACTACCTCACTATGCAATGCAACAACCAGAATACGGTTAATGACCGAACCCACCAATATATGTACATATGTACATACCTTCTCCCACTAGTTATCCATCAAGATGTCCAAGCGCAAAGTAGCCCGCATCATTAAATCTTGTTACCTTGTCTTTTTTGTTAATAATTTGTCATTTTTCTTTATTCGCCGAATTCCTATCGAACGTCGTCGATGCAGTGTCCTCAAAACTTGATTTGACTTTCCCCAACCAGCCAACCGCGCTGACGATGATGAGTTGTCGATGTCACAGCAACGATGAACAGCACTCGCCAGACAAATTGCATTCAGGTGAAAAGCGTTCCTCTAAGTGCAACAGCAACAGCAACAGCAACCAGCAGCCGCAGTAAAACCAGCTGCAGCTATACGTTTGCGGATCACGTCCAACTCCACCTCAATCCATCGATCATCGCACGGCAGAATGATCATCGGGCATCCTCATCATCATCACCATCACCATCATCATCATTGTCGTCCCCGTTCCCGGGCGTCGTCGTCGTTGTCATCATCGTCAGGCAATCCGATGAAGAATGGATTATTGTCAGAGTGCTGTGTGTATGCGCGCAGTGAGTGTCCTAAAGACAATTCCATGTTTGCATTTCGCAACCAATCATCCATTAAATACATCAAAGAGTTTTGAGCTCCGAGTGCATTGCATATCCCTACCACCACTACTCACCATCATTTTCCCGGTGGATGGTGGTGTTCCTTGATGGCTGTCACTTGATCGCATCGGTGACAGGAATTGATTTCAATTTCACGTTTCAAAGAATGAAAAATATAAGAAAAGTGTTCAGAGCGGGCTCGCTCTTCAGATGACAGCAATGATGCTGCTGATGATGAGGACGAGATGGGTGGGGCTGCCCCTTCGTCTTCGTACATTCAACCGCAGTTGCTGTGTCCATCATTGCCGGATTTATTTTTGGGGTGGACACATCACACACACATGAAACTGTCATTCTATTCATTTTGCTTCCTTTGCTTCATGTTTGGATGTGAAATGTCATTTGTTTGTGTTCGCCTGCCTGCCTTCCTCACTGGGCTAGCCTGGTCTGGCAAATGTTCCTGTTACGTGACATCGGAATGTGATTAATTCTTGACGAAGTGGAGAATGTTTTCTCATTTTTTTTTTTTCTTGCCCGAGGTATTTTTAAAGGTGATGTGATGAGGTGTCATCGTGAGAAACGAGCAAATTGGTTGGGATGACCGGTAGAAATGACAGTAACTGGTTTTGACATACTGATCAATTCTTGAAGACAATTCATTACAAAAGGCATGCAAATCAATCTGGGGAATGTACACATAAATTCCTGGTTTCCTTGTTTGTGGAATTATGTGACATTTTTCAATTACATTCGGCGGTCTTTTCTACTTTAAGAGTGTGTGGCATTCCAATGATTAGTCGTTTAAAGTTAGGTATGTCTTAAGGTTGATATTGCTGTATTCACTCATTTCACAAATCTTTTTGAACCCATTGCGGTCTGTGTTATGCAATCCTTGAATAAAATAAGTTTATAGAAGAATGTCCAACTGTTTCAGACTGTGTTTTCAATGAAGTTAACAATAGCTTTGTATAGTTAATTGAAGAATGTTCTTCTTGGACTGTTCTGACTAGATGGATCTCTTCTTGAAAATTCAGTTCCAAAATGAAATAAAATTAGTTTTTCAATCCAAAAGATGACAATCTAATCCCCGTTTTGCTCCTATCAAAAATTATCAATCCAAATCAATCCTATTAAGGAAATAGTTGATGTCGATTTGTTTAGAACCTCATAGCACAACAGAATGGACGAGGGGACGGAGATTGCTACGTCCCATAACTTCACTGTACTCGCCACTTCGTCAGACTATACTATAGCCTTCTGTGGCCTAAAAAATACAAGCTTTCGCCAATTTCGTATTATTGAGATCGTTCTATGGTCTGTGAAATGGAGATAGACGGACCCCAGCGACTTGGGCTTCAACCAAAAAAAGACAGACATGGTATTCTTCACGAGAAGATACAAGTTAGAGGACTTCCTGGTTCCGTTTTTAGGACTGTAAAATTGGACCTATCTTGAGTTCATTCTAGACAACAAATAACCATATTACGAAAACCAGATGGGTGTATTGAATGTACCTTAAGGCTTTGGTAAGACGTGAGGTTTGAAACCGAAACAAGTCTACTGGATTCATTGTTGCATTGTCACGTCCATACTACTCTCTGTATGATCGCCGATAGTAGACAGGAAATACCGCTCTCCAATCCAGTACCCAATGCCACAGCAGCTATGGAAACAATCTTCAACTTAGTCCCTATAGGACTAGATGTGAAAAGATCCTCCAAGGATGGATCACACATCGGTGGATGGGGACGTTGTGGTATACCGTCGAATGCCGCTCAATCATGCAGTCTATCTGGAACAGGTCGTGACTGTCTTTCAGGCAGAAATTGTTGCTATACTGAAGGGCGTCAGTACATCAACATCGGCTAGGGCAGTCAAGCAACTCTAAAAGCACTATCAAACCCAGGAACCAATTCGAAATTTTTGAAGGAATACTCTAGTTCTTGGCAACTTTCTCTCAGATCAACCTGATTTCGGTACCTGATCACTGCAGTATACCAGGGAACGAACGTCGACATGCCCACGGACCTTAGGAGTAGCTTTAAAGGTTGTTAATACCACTTACACTATCTTGTTCGCAAAACATCACAAAAACATGTGTCATGAGTCATGACTGAGTGCTCTTGCTACTGTCAGGCAAAGAGGGCGCTCTGTCTATGCAAAGGACAATTAAGAGAGATGATCGGTCTATACACCGCACACATCAACCTGAACAAACACGCCTACAGACTGTGACTGGTGACATCTAGCACTTGCCCGGGCGCACTAAGATACAAAACCCTGGGAAGACACGTCTGAGTTATCTTCAACTTTACAGCTCCGAAAAAATCCTGGAGTTCGTTCGATATAAAGGTCGTCGCTCAGAACATTGAACACTACCCTTCTACGCATGCTCAAATCAAACTACCCTTCACCTACATCTGAAGATAGGCCTACGTGATGAGAATATCCTAGACTGTGCTTCTTTCAATTTTATGGTCTACTTTGAGGTAGTAACTCCAGCTGACGCAAGACTACACCTGACTTCAAACCTAAAGACAATTCTTATATTATTTGAAACAAACATGATACGCCTACCTATAGCTAGCTAAAGATGCTACATTCCCTTAGTTTAAGATTCAACTTCACTATAGCGCCTGTAACATGTTCCGTCTCTTGCTCAAGTCATCATATCTTAAGGCCATTTCCGGTATCGAAAAAAAGTGAAGACAAATCGCATTCCTTTCTCCTCCCACAGCTTAGAGACAAGTTCAATCCCCAACTAGTGGATTATCTCACGATCTGAATACTGCAGCCAGACATACATAGTTTGTATTCTTCCACTTTCTCACTGCATTTGTCAACCAAGTGCCAATTCGCTCTGCGCTAATGTCAGTCGCATCTCAAAGCCATCAATCATAATAAAATGCGATTTCCTTTCACAAGTTTTGCGCATTTACACAGAGCAATGTGTTTGTGTTTGTGTACCACATATGCTGCAGTAGCACATCTCATATGTGGATGGATATGATTGTGGTTTGTGCGATGCGGTGCCGCTGCCGCTGCCACTGCCTTGTAGTGAGATACTTTATGCTGTGCGGGCTCATGTGTGCTTCGGAATTAGTTCCGTTCAGTGTCCACTGGGAAATTGACAATTGACGATGTGTGGCGATGGTTTGGCTTATTTATGTTGCAACATCATTCTTAAGACATTTGTCATTATGTGAAGGACGTACTGACACTTTAAAAGTTGGACTTTGCTGGGAATACTCTAATCCATTCATTCCTTCCTAGCGTGAGCACAAATTTTGAGCACAGGATAAAAGTAAAAACTTCATAACAAGTCCTCCCCCACATATGTAGTCTCAGGCGATTCCACGTGTCTCCTCTTAAATTTCATTTTTGTCCTGGTTTAGCATCTATACCTTCACACATGGATACATTCTAGGAATGCTACTACTACTTGCTGCTGTCCAGCGCCCGGTTTATGCCGCATGCAGATGAGGACACACAGAGCAGCAGAGCATCAGGTAGCAAGGCGCACAATAAATTTGAATCGATGAATATTTCATGCGAATGATTTGCCAGATAATTTCACATCCGTTCCATCCTCTTGTTAGCAGCATATATGTACAAAAAAAAAAGCCTCACCCTCCCAAAAAAGGACTAAACACACAGAATAAAAAAAAAAATATAAAACCGCACACAGACACCAGTATTTGTCTGAGCAACAGGGAGCTACACGAGGGCCAGGAGTACGATGATATTGAAAAGAAGACTATTCCGCATCCTGTAAATTCGATTGATGTACACACGTACAGTGGGAATTTTCAAGTGGCACACATGGATACACGAATGATTTTGACGATGATGATAGCAATGATGACGAGGATTGCGCTTGCCTTCTATCAAACACAAGCATGATGGAGAGATGTTGCCACTGTTCATGATAATGCAACAGTTTAGGGCCTTTGAAACGGATTCCACTTCGGTGAATAAAGACTCTGCCTATACCTACTCCCGGTCTCGTCCTCATTCACATCTAACTCACTCATTTCTGTGCGAGAACTGTTTTTGAATGAAATTTTGAAAATTTTATATACCTACACACACATACTTCTATGTTGTGTGTTTCCTTTGATATCATTCTAAAATTTGTTTCGATTAGCCATTTGTGCTTGTCGATTGTTTCTGACACCTGAAAGGTAAAATAAATCTGAGTAATGCCTACGTTCACCCTAGTCTATGTACATATGTATGTATGTACGAAAAATTCTCTTCCTTCGATAGACAATCGATGTTTTGTGAATTTGAATTCATATTGTGATTGACATTGGAGATGCACTTCAAAAGATATCATGGGTATTCTGCAGGAAGGATATTTTACGTGATGGCATTTGTCATTTACAGGCTGCTGTATCTGATATATGTACATATGTGTAAAAGTATAAGTAGTTTTTTTTATAAAAAGAAAAATTATAAAAAATTTGAATAAAGGGATGAATTAGATCCTGTATAACCTATGGTTCAAGGGGAAGTAGTCACATGCATCCACAAAGCAAGCCTTGACGGCACTGCTTCTTTTGAAATACCTTCAAGGGTGGGTATTCGCTATGAATGTTAACTGAAACAATAATCTGGTATTCCGAAAGATGTCTACTCTGTAAACTTCTTGCGTAAGACATGCTATAAAAATTACCTTTCACGCTAATTAAAATCTTTTCAAAGTCTAAGGTGTGTGTCTGGTGGACAGCCTTAGAAAAAGTTATAAATCACAATTATGTAAGGAAGGTCCAGCATTTGTCTGCCCAAGGGGACCACTATGTACAACTCCCTCTGCGGCACTGAACATCACGTTTCACCTTATAGGTACCCCTTTTAGCAAGCAAATGGCATCGAGTACAGCCGTTCGCCTTGAAGCTGCCTTCTTACAGTAGTCAAGAAAAGAATTTGTCTAGGCTTCTTCTTCTAAAAACGAGGACTACAGCACTTCATGTCTAAGTTTCGACAAGAACTTGCTCGTCACCATCCCTTCTAGATCACTCTGGAATGACGGTGCGTTTTTAGAAGATGAGTCTTTTCTTTGACAGGCTTAATCTTAAGCTCTCCTTCCGTCTATGAAATCATTGTATGTATAGCGTGATATCCATTAGACATATCCCGGATCTTTTCAGAAAGCCAAGCAGTAATCAAATCCTTGAAATCGACCTCTTTAAGGAACTCTACATAGACTACCGATCGTCTCTTAGGATGGCTAGTAGTTTTATATTCACTTGTGTTGGTTGCAGGGACATAGGGACATTCTAGGAAATTGTGAAGCCGATGAATTCGTCAGAATAGGAACAACTACGAGTATACCTATCTAAGTGTTACAGGATAAACTCAATGGGACGCTACTCAAAATACCGAAAAACACTTGGCATATAGAGTCGCAGCTGAAGCATTTACAATCAGCTGTTGAAAATACATACCAAGAGGTGTGTACACCTACTTTGATAGATGAAAAGGACCCCACGCCTTGATGGTGTAGGGAACTTGAAAATCTAAAGATGGAGGTGAGAAAAGCCTTTAATCATGCCATGAGAAGGGTTGACCCTAAATCATGGGATGAGTACAAGGCAAAGAAAAGCAACTCTGCGACGACGTAAAAGGGAATCGTGGAGGGAATTTTGCTCGAATATGAGAAGCACAGCTGAGGTCAATAGACTTCAAAAAATTGTCTCGAGGTATCCAGTTTCCAAAGTCGGACTCATTCGCGATAGAACGGGGGAGATTGTTGAGACACTGGACTGACACACATACAAATGAGGTCCTCATGGAAATACACTTTCCGGGAAGTCTGAAGTCAGATCAGCCCTGGGCTTGGAGGAAATAAGGAGCAAACAGGAAGGATAGGGCAGAATCGGAACGGATGGTATCTCCAGAAGCAGTCAGTGGAGAGATAAAAACGTTTTTCCCTTACAAGACCGCAGGACCAGATAATATATTCCCACCTTTACTGCAATAGGTTGCAGATCTCATTGTACCAAGGCTTAGGGGTATATACGTTACATGCCTAATGATAGGCTACATACCGGTAACATGGACAGAAACAAATATGGTGTTTCTTTCAAAACCGGGAAAAAAGGACTACACCGAAGCGAAGTACTTCAGGCCGGTTAGCCTAACACCATTTCTGTTGAAAACAATGGAAAGAATTGTGGTGGACCATATGAAGAGCACGGCGCTGAAAGCGTGTCCTTTGAAAAGTATACAACATGCATACAGAACTGATAGGTCAACGGAAACAGCGCTTCACCACGTATGCGTTGCGGAAGAGAAGATGAATACCGGAGGCATCGCAATGACCATAATAATGGACATTGAAGGTGCCTTCGATAAGATATGCTTGGAAAGTCTGAGAGTAGCCTTAGAAGAACGCAGGGTTAACCCATTGGTGGTGAGATGGGTGGACAATATGCTGAAAAATAGGGCGATAAATATTCAGACGGGAACTTCAAAACTTAGAGGAAGGGTTAGCAGAGATTGCCCGCAAGGAGGAGTTTTGACACCTACTCTGTGGAATATAACTGTGGACTCTTTCCTGAGAAGACTTGAAGAGACTGGCATCCACACTGTGCGATATGCCGATGATGCAGCAATAATGGCAATGAGAACATCACAGCAGATACCATAAGAAATGCTCTCAGAGTGGTGGAGCGGTGGTGTCAGGGAGAAGGGCTCTCTATCTCCACCTCTAGACAGATCTGATTAGCAAACTGTAAAAAAGCAATTAGATAGGGTCCAACGTCTGGCATTTTTAGGGATCGCGGTTGCAATACGGACACCAACATGCGCAATGGAAGTGATCCTAGGTATTCTGCCGCTGGACTTATTTATTAAGAAAGCAGCGGATTCGACGGCACTTCGTCTGCAATGCCAACTGGCACTCGCGTGGTACTATCTATGGTCATAGGAAAATCCTGGATATCGTGAAAAACGAGATTAGGAGGAGTTGAATATGCCCATGGATGGAATAAAGAGAATGCGTGTTACCAAAAAGTATCATAAAGCTCTTATCGGAGATGGAACACTTCCGAAAAAGAAGATTGGTGATAGAATCATTTTTACGGATGGGTCCATGATGGATGGTAGAGTGAGGGTCTATCAAGCCGAGATGATTGCTCTGTTGCATGCGTTGGAAAGAGGGTCAGGTTGAGAGTAGAAACGTTACCATAGCACTGGACAATCAATCAGTGATTAGACGCAAGGAACAAACAGATATCAATACATCACTGGCATTGGAATGTGTTCATAAACTCAATGAGTGCTCATCTCGAAATGAGATGATGCTGCTCTGGCTGAGAGGGCACGTAGGAACTGAGGGAAACGAAAAGGCGGACTCTCTAGGAAAGCAAGGGTCAACCGGAACCATTCGCTGCAATTGGCGGAGGGATGGTAGAGGGCCTATTGGGCAACTGGGCCCCAGAGGGACTCTCCGGCTAAGATAGATCGTGGAAGAGAGACGAAAAGGGACCCAACACTGCGGTCTGGTTCGAAATCTCTCTAAAATATATACATATACCTGCCGGACAAAGGCACCTTAGGTATACCCATCGTTACTTTCCAACTACATATACATGAGTCAAGCGGGTTGAGGTCACAAACTCAAAAGCCAAAATCCCGAAAATCCTTATTGACTAAGTCGATGACGCTGAATAGCTCGTAAAGTCCGAGCACACTCTTGGTGTGCTGACCTTGATGATACCATCTGATGTATGAGTATGTATGAGATGTATGAGTTGTGCTCAGAAGTTCATACATATACTTTGATACCGTGTCATTTAAGCGTTTTCTAGTTAAAGCTCACAATTGCTTCATGCGATGAGTTATCAAATGCTCCTTCGATGTACAAGAACGCATATAGTACTATCTTTTTTCACTTCAAGAGCTACTATCTTTTTTCACTTGAATAGTCTCAGTTAACTGGTACAGAGCAGTCTTTGTGGATCTGCCCAGTCTGTAGGGATGCTGACAACGATGGAGAGCAGATGTATAGTACTTAGTACATCCTTTCTTAAATAATTTTCCACTGCTTCTTCCATCGATTTGAGAAGAAACGATGTTAGGTTGTGTATCCTATAGCTCTATAGGACTTCAGTAGCCTTGGATTCTTCTTCCCTATTTTCAAAGTCAAAGCTACGGACCGAGCTAACTGGAGATGCTTGTTAGTTGTGGCCCAAGTTCACCCCGAACTGGAGCGCCAACTAACTAAGTAAGTAAGTAAGTAGGAATTTATGTATCTAAAGTTTGTCTACCGCTGTTAACTTGAGTGGGTGACTGTTTCTCGTACTAAAAGTGATAGTTAACACTCCCACTGTGTAGACTTCACTCGGTTTTTGCACTTGTTCCTCTCGAACTGGGCTGCCTAATTAGCACCACGGATAGTCGCTCCCAGCCGCTCCTCTTTCACATCACACTACTTGTTGTTCCTCTTCTCCCGATTAGGATTGAGTACCATTAATTTCTTTCTAAAAACCATTGACAGTTCATAAGGAAATTAATGTCAGCATTAAGGAAAAGAAAAAAAAACTCCATTAGATTAGACCAACAGAGATCGGCAGCAAGTAGGAGCAACAACGACACTCGGTCGGTTACCTCTCCCCGCCTTTGGTTGAATTTTTTCGAAAGTTTCACTTGGGAATCAAATATCTTCCAAAGCGGCAACAGCAGCCACCTGCTCCCACAGCCAGTTACTTATCCGCCTGCAACTGCTGCACACAAACCAATCACCGAATGAGTTATGATCGCGACACTAATATAAATCATAGTCCAAACCGCACCACGGAACCTACTCCACCGCAGCCAATGTTGCTAATGGCGCGCAACTGGCACGTTCAGTCAAAAAGTCGGTAAGCCTCCTCAAATTGCTCTCCGATAAGTTTGACATAATATGGAAAGTCAATTCGAGACCGATCGATCTCTGGTGGCCAGCATAGGCCACGAACAATGGTGGTGTTTGCCAAATTGAAAGTCCGTGTTCCGTTTCGTGTTGTATAGGGAATTTGATAGTCGTCGTCCAGTGTGCCACTATCTCTACAGGTGTCCGGAATAGCACAACTTGCTGCCGCAAGTCGTGATCAAATCAACTCCCTACTGCACAAGTGAACTTCGCTCTACAGTGCAGCAGATACAGTGCAGATGTAGTGCATTGATGCTCTTCTAAGGTCGTACACTGTCTGAGTGCTTTTATGTACATCATTTGTTGCGAATTGCTTTTAAAAGGATTGGTAAATAATTGTGATGCATATGACGGTAATGGGGAGTGGGGAACTATGTAGTGGTCCATCAATGCATACTGATTGATCTGCTTTCCCAGTCAGTGAAGCGTTATGCATAAGAAGGTCGGATGTCTGTGTTGTGCTGACGTTGATTCCCCCTGGCAGGACTGACCCATCAGGTACTAATCGCAACCCACTTTTCTACACTAAAGCTTTACTGAAACTTACCCTTCAAATCGTTGACCACACACCGCATCCATTCAACAATTCGTCAGAACCAAAACAAAACTCCAACCCAACCAAAATGATGAACTACACAGGAGGACTCGTTACCCAAATCGCGGCTAACTACACCAAACGTGGTGCATGTTCCACATGTGCCTGATCCTTCTCTCTCTCTCGCTTCATGAAAGCCTCCACTGTCATCACAGTGTCACACGAGGGCAATTGCATCACGCAGCGAACGTCTTCCATAGTTAATGTCTCGTTTAAGGCTTAATTCGGTTGTTGTGGTCCTTCAGCGTGTATATGAAGATGCCTGTGAGAAAAAAGCCGCCCAAATGCCGCTCTGTTACACTAAACGATGTCCTCGCTATCATCATCATCATCCTCATCATTGCCACCACCAACAGGCTAGTGCTTGTGATGATGCATTTTGCGGTCTGTCAGTTAGAATACGATTTGATGGGCGAGACCCGAAAAAGGCTCCTATGCCGCACCATCATCCAACTAGAAAAGTCGAGGCAGCCTACCAACGCGTCATGTCATTTTGGCCGCGCCGAGGTTTGGGCATCCGAAGTTAGTAAGAGAGTATGTGTCCTTTCATATGCAACACTCTGCCACGACGTAACAAAACCGCTCTCGACTGACACATCCGAGTACGGCGACGAGGACACGCCGACGATTTATGCACTGTGTGGACGGATACGCTTGGAATGTACATATCTCGAGGTGATGCGGATGAATTTTGACACTTTTGTGGCCGAATGGCGTTGGTTTTGAATCCGTGAATATGCTGTGAGGTAACAGATGCATATGTACGTACATACATATATCCGAGAGTTGCTATGTGTATGACGATGACGATGTTGATGATGATGATGATGGGCCACTTTGATACACGAATGATGGGTTGTTTTATGCGGTGTGCACATGATAACTATGGAATTTGAGATGCGATACCGGACCTCGGCTAAACACGAGGACTCTCTGCGTGTGCAATTTCTCTTATTCATCCATTCATTTGTCATAAATCACTCAGGAGTTGTGGCGGACCACCGTGGTCGGTAGCGGCCTGCTATGGCAAACAATACTTGATGGTTCGTGGTGTACAGCTGGTTAAGTGGCAGACAAATCATCTGCTGTCATCGCATTGACGTTTTGTGAAATTTTAACATCTTTTGTCCGGTAAGAGGAATCAGATGAATTTGGTCAGCTGCGTCTCAATAGGTTTGTCACGATTTGGATGGTTGTGTGAGAGTGAAAAATACCATTAGGGTGTGCAAGTTGGAGTTAGTTAGGAATGCTGTAGAGCTGTTGAGGTGGGTCAATGTGACCTTAACTGTGGAATCACAATGTATTCCCATAGACATCTGATGGAGTTATAGCTCTGAATCTTAGATCTTCAATACCGAAAGGCAAATGCTTTTCGTCTATTGGTACTCCAACATCAGTATTTCTCTATAAACTTTTTCGCCATCCATAGTGACACTATCCATAATGAATCCAAGGTACATATCTTGCCGCAGTTGACAAATAAATTGTAGTTCTATCAAGCCTGGATTGTAGTGGAAAGCTAGGAATCCTAATCTTTGAGGCATTCCGTCGCAAATCATTTTGTTTTTAACATGACAGCCTCTTCAAAATTAATTCCATTAGTTCGTACCAGGTTAGGATAGGTTAGTTGGCTGTTTTTGCTCAGGCGGTGACGATACCACATAGGAAATTGTGATACCACGTGCTCCCTCGATATAGATAGGCTTCTAGCTATGTATGTCTATGAGTGCAACTTAGTTTTAAAGCGATATGGCTATGAGACCAAAAAGTGTTCTTAAGGCAGTTGGTCTTTCGTCAAAAGAATCAACGGACGCGGTCTCATCGTCCATCACAGCTCTTGTCCGCAACGATCAAAATATTACTGAATCCCAAGAAAAGCTGCTAGGAACTATGTTCGCTGCAAATTTCATACTTCTCTGCCACCATTACTGAATCCGTTCCAATATAGGTACCTTAGGAGACTTTTTTTTTCCGAACCCACTCGAGTCCGAAAAGATCTCCATAGTAACAAATCTTCAGGTCCCGATGGGATCCCTTCGCTTGTTTCGAAGAGCTATTCTTCTACCTTGGCTAAACCTCTACTCAAGCTCTTCCACTCATGCACGTCCATTCGATTCCTAAAAAGGCGATAAAGCCCCCACTTTAACTACCGACCCATAGCCCTAGCGTCAGTGCTCTCTAAGGACATGGAGGGACTGTAAATTACCATCTTATGAGATATCTTGAAAGAAACCGTCTTTTATATTACTGTCACTGTAGTTTCCATCAACAAAGTTCAAAGTAGTTGCCTTTGACATGTCTAGAATGTTCAACAGTGCCCTCTTACGGTGACGGTATCATCTTCTAATCATGGATTGCAAGCTTTTTGAGTAATCGGTTAATACAAGTTGTGTTGGACGGATATACTTCTACCTCATTCCCAATCAATGCTGGTGTACCACAAGGCTCAGTCCTCTCTACGATTCTGTTCCCTCACTCGCAATGCAATCCATTCCTTTGCGGATGACAGTACTCTTGACTTCGCTTATTCTTTAACGATTCCATGACTGAGTACCCAAGCTGTGGAGTCTGACCGGCACCGGATGTCTACCGATCTTAACTCCGATATTGATGCAATCGGCAATTGCTGTGCGAAAAACCGAGTTGAGTTCAATTCGACAAAAACCTAGTGCTGTGACCTTTTTAGCCAGTACGTCGGATCAATACAAGTTGTGTTGGACGGATATACTTCTACCTCATTCCCAATCAATGCTGATGTACCACAAGGCTCAGTCCTCACTACGACTCTGTTCCCTCACTCGCAATGCAATCCATTCCTTTGCGGATGACAGTACTCTTGACTTCGCTTATTCTTTAACGATTCCATGACTGAGTGACAAAAACCTAACTGACAAAAACCTAGTGCTGTGACCTTCTTGGCCAGTACGTCGGTCCTATCGTTCCCCTCTATATCGCAGTGTCAAGGTACTCAGCATAATCTGATATGGTTCTGGGTAGATAATGACCTAAGCATTGCGCGGCAATTCCTGACTAATTCAGATTTTAACGCCTTAAGCGCAGACTGACTATCAATGTAGATGGTGATACTCTTGTTAGATATTGATCCCAAATCTAGTAATTCTGCAGCTTTGAGGACAGCTAGAACCTCTGTTAGGAACACATTGCATGTGTCCTGAAGTCTCAGAACCGCTTTCAGGTTTATGTCTCTGGAGTATTTACCTGACCCTGTGCCCTCACTGGTTTTGGAACCATCTGTGAAAATTGTAATCCCATTTTGTTGAGAGACGACTTCACTATGCCAATTCTTTCTTTCCGGGTATATTACTTCGTACGGTGTATAGAAGTTAAGGGTACCGAGGATGTCTTCCGATTCATCAGGGTTATCGGGAAGTGATTCCCGTCAGGGCCTGGAGCTTTGAAAGTTTCAAATGACATAGCAGCCCAACACCTCTTAGCTTTGGGAGATTAAAGTCAAGGAAGTTTGTGTTTTCTTATGAACAATACTCCTCCGTCGGATTAACAGAGAGGCCACAGATTTCAGTCCAGCTTGTTAGTTTATTACGACAGACTGCATGAGATCAGCCAGTGTCTACGAGTATTTTCCTGTTACTAGTATAGCGACGTCATCTACGTAGGCGTTACTTTTGCATCCAGTTTTTTTCTATTTAGTAATGGAGACAATATACCCCCTTGGGGGGTGCCTTAGTGTGCATGTCGTTTGACACTCCTGCTTCCGAAGGATGCAGAGATTACCCTGCCTTTAGGCATATGCAGCAGATTACTTCGCAGATATTGAGCCTTCGTAGGACATTGGTTATTGAAATGGTTTCAAAGTTGTTGAATGGTCCTTCAATGCCTAGGAAAGACACTAATGTGAACTCCTTGATTGAGAGGGATCTTTCGATGAGTTGAACGATTTAGGCATGTTGTGACGTAGATAGTAGGATGCTATCAAGAGTGGCCTTGATGTGAAGGATTTAGGATTCTTTCCAGAATCTTGAGAAGAAAAGACCTTAGGTTCATTGGTCTAAGGTCTTTCGGGAGGGTATGCGATGTTTGCGTGCTTTGGGTATAAAGACCACCCTTACCTCGGGCCAAGCGGCCGGCTTACTTCCTAGCTCCGGGGAACTCTTCAGAATGTAGGACAGGTTACTATTTTGCTAAAGGCCATGAAAACTGAAAAGACTCGAAAATGGTTACCGCCCATTTCAGTTTATCTTTGCTGGTAAGTTCGGAAGGTTTCTGTTGGCGTACAATATTTACCAGAGCACGGCCATCGCTAAGGATAGGCGTATAGTCATGGATTTGAGTGTCTATAAGCAGGTTAAGCGATGCTTCATCAGTATCTACCTATGATCAATTGGAATTCATGAGGACACTCTTCACAGTTGGTGCTTTGGAAAAGACTTTGCGTAGTCCAGAGGACTTAGACGTATTGTCAAACAAACAAGGTTCCTTATAACTATTATGAACTAAGGCTGAGAGTAATAGGACAAGAGGTGTAGACAGTAGCTATTTCGCAAGATTTAAAAGTGACTCCAGCATAGACTGAATAGAGGGAACAGTTAACAAGTTTTAAACTCGGCAAACTTCAGCTGAACGCAGGAATCTTTTTAACTAAGCAAGAAAATAAGTCTTAGAAGGCATACAAGTCTTTAGGTATCCCACACCATTGAATACAATAAATCCGTTGAGATCCGAGTGAGTGGTTTGTGGCTTCATTTCTTCTAGTAGCTACATATGTACATATAAGCAAGGAATCAACTTATTCCGAAAATGTAATCTGCGCATTTATTCTATTTCAATATTTCAATCTCCCTAATGTCAACTGTTTTTTTTTTACAAACCCCAGACATCTTTGTCATTGAAGATACGAAGAATAACAACCAACCTTTGCCTCTTTGTCAACCCGGTGGTGATTGATAAAATTTATTTGCTTTGTGTTTATAGACTTGTCCACATGGGACTGTAAGGATAAAACAATACGTGCCAGACATCGGAAAGTCATTTGAAAATTTTTCATTAATTGAACCGTATGGCTGGGATGCCATCCTATTTGTACATGTCATGTCATTTCAAAATGGATAAATGTCTGGCAATGACTGCTTCGAGAGTGGACGTCTTTTAATCGATTGACATTCGATGATGGAAGTGTCTGCGGATTTAAAGATGTTTATATGGAGTAATACATATATACACATATGCATACATATTGTACGTGATTTGTCGTGGATTTTATTTGTTGGAACTAGAAATTTATGTATTGCATTGGGGATTATAAGAAAAATGAGCCTCCAGCCATAATGTCACTTTTAAATGACCCAAAGGGTCCTGGTGTGACTAGGGCTGTAAAGCAGGTCTACACATGCTACTTGGAACCATAATTGGCCTTACTTGGCTAGAAAGCAACTAACATAGCTAACCCGTAATTCTCAAAATATTTAATTTACCCGCAGAATTTAATAGTTTTGATCTAGCCTTCTTGTGCAGGTTTGCAGAAGACACAGGTCTTACAATGGTTTTTGTTTTTGTTTTGCTTTTGAGTTGGTCTTGGTTCTTTTAATATGTAAGCCAGGATTCTAAATTTACACGGCTAGTCGTGATTTATCATTTTATCGACTCCATAAGGGATGGACTGACAACTAAAATCGGGAGGATCCTCAACCAGTTCTGAAGCCAGAAGGGATCCGGCCTCCAAAAGACCCAGGTCACAAGAGAATGCTTCTTAAAGTCCACAGAAGGCGAAAAACTATCCCCGTTTCGAAGACCTTCAATGAGGTTGCAAAGGATCATCTGATCTTTGGTATCATTGAACAGTGCAACGACGTAGGACGTCGGAGAATTGAACACTTTTGAAAGAACAAGTGTCTTCGCGCATCCTCTCTCACTGTCTGCGTAACCCCTCGTTAGCGCCGCCGACCTTTAAGGATGTCAGTGGGCATCAGACTGTTACCAAATTATTAATTTGCAGCGACAAGAACTCCGCTGACTATATCAAGTCGGCAATCTCGAGTGTCGGTGTTGTGCCGCGTGTAGCCTAACTCAAGGGTGTACATAAAGCCAATGGCCATAGGGCCAGAGTTTGAATGCCTCTTGATCCTGGTGACCCCAAGGACATTCTTCGGCTCATAGGGATTGAATAAAACTGACCTTCCGACTTACAATTGGAAGGTCATTATTTGAAGGAACCAAATAAGGACGCTGCAAGAGGTTTTAGTATCTTTTATGGGCTGGAGACACTCTACCTTATGGTATGTGGAAGGCGGTAAGACTGCAATAGTTATCGTTTCAAGGTTTTAGTACTAGTGCGCTATGATGGAACATAAAGAACTACACTTTAAGCGGCGAATGTGGACAAGAATTTTGCCACTACGTCCTTAGCATCGACACCCGCGGAGATTTGACTTTCCTTGGCAATTTGGTCGAGCAGGCCTTGCTCGGTGGTCTTGATGTGCTGCAAGAATTCCTTTTTTTTTTGGAACGTATTGTCCTTGTTTCAACAATTCGGTAAGACGAACACCACGGTTCAACAGCTGTTGGGTGGCAGCATCCATATCAGAACCGAATTGGGCGAAAGCAGCGACCTCACGATATTGAGCCAATTCCAATTTCATGGAACCAGAGCTTTACGATCTGTGCGACAGTGGAACGCTTCTTACCGATGGCAACGTAGATGCAGAACAGTTTCTTGGTCTCATCTTGACCATCGCTAAAACGCTTCTGGTTGATGATGGTATCAATGGGCAAAGCGGTTTTTCCTGCCTGCCTGTCACCGATGATCAATTCACGCTGACCACGACCGATGGGCACCAATGAATCGACGGCCTTGATACCAGTCTGCATAGGTTCGCGCACAGACACACGGGGAATGATACGAGAAGTCTTGATACCAACACGGAAACGATCCTTAGTGCTGATTGTACCTTTGCCATCAATTGGGTTACCCAAAGCATCTACAACACGACCCAAGAGCTCATCACCGACTGGAACGTCGACAATAGCACCGGTACGCTTGACAATATCACCCTGCTTGATTAGCTTATCGTTACCGAAGACGACAACACCGACGTTATCGGGTTCCAAATTCAAAGTTTTACCCTTCAAACCCGAAGAGAATTCCACCATCTCATCGGCTTGGATGTTGTTCAAGCCATAGACAAGAGCAATACCATCACCAATGCTCAATATACGACCAGTTTCTTCCAAATCGGCCTTTGGGGCAACTCCCAAGATCCTTTCTTCCAAGATGGAAGAGATCTCGGCGTTGTGTACCTGTGATGAGACATGCAGCTAGAGGCTGGGTAGGCGGCTTTGCAGGCAACCTGTGCAACAGCCTTGGTTAGGTTGCGGGCCACGGAGGAGGCCAAACGTGCAGATAAGAGCGACATTTAGTATCTACTCCCCCAAAATCTGTTTTTAGGAACCCAATTAGAACGGATTGGGGTATTTATAATACGAAGTTGAAAAGTTATCAACCGCTTTGAAGACCATCTCATCTAAACTCGTAAAACGGGTTCCACGATACACCAATATCCAAGGGAATGAACTGGCGGACGAAAACAGGACCTGGCAGTGGTCGTTTTCTCTGCTTTATCGCCTCTAGCACTTGTAAAATCTAATATACAACAAGCCTTCGTAAGACTACCTGATGAGATGGAGCGCACTCTCATCTTGCCGTGTCTCCATAAAACTCGATAATACCAAAACCAAGCAAATTCTAGCTTTGAATAGAACCAAGTCAAAGGATAGTGATGCGGAACATATGGGAACACAAGCGTTCTCGCCTTAGCCTCTCACTATCAACTCCTACTCTACACCTCCACGATGGTGGCTGCTGGGTGCCTAGTACCTCAACTGGAGATTGGGTAACCAACCCCTTTGGAAGGTTGTTGGTGGCAGCGAACGAGAGAGGGGGGAGGAGTGTCTTCTCACTAGGACACCTTCTCTTGCTTCAGGCGACGGCGGACGAATTCTCTAGATGGAATCAACGGTGGCGTCAACCAGTTCCAGTTAGGCCGAACTATTAGTGTTATCCCTATATGAGCTGCTTCGACATATTCGAATCCCAGGTCTATAGGGATTTTCAATACTGAGTCAGGGTGTTGGAATAGAGTTGGTGGCGGATGAACCCTTAATGGGCCAACGGCAGCGCTCACATCCCCGAAGCGGGGTACTGACTCCGGAATATCCGGCCCCTTGTCCTAGGGGTAAAAAAAAAAAGGAACTGGTCCTCCAGGTTGGGGGTTGTGCGTCGGGGTAACTTCCCTACCACGTAAAAAAGCAAATAGTTACGAAGCAACTACGAGCCTCGGATAAGGATGATCCTACTGTTGACGACCCCAGCAAACGTAATAAGGACAACGATCTTCGGATCTGCACGTGGAATGTTCTGACCCTTAACAGGCCGCGTGCAGCCGAACAACTAGCAGAGGCCCTAGACTGCTACAATGCAGATATCACCGCCATCCAGGAAGTGCGATGGGATGGCCCGGGCAAAAAGAGGATGAAAAACTGTGACGTATACTACGGTGATTGCTATAGGGAACAGAAACAGCGCTTATTTGGATGTGGGTTCGTTATACGCGGCAGACTTAGGCAAGAAGTCTTGAGCTTTCGACACGTGAGCGAGCGTCTTATGACAATCCGCATCAAGGCTAAATTCGCCAACATAAGGACGACGCCACCAAAGAATGTTTCTACGAGCTCCTCTACGAAACCTACGAGCAATGCCCTAAATATGACGTTAAAATCGTTCTAGGCGATTTTAACGCCAAGATAGGAAAGGAGGACATCTTTGGTAGGACGATTGGTAAGCACAGCCTCCACTACACCACGTCCGGAAACGGACTTAGGCTTATTGACTTCGCTGCGGGGCGAAACGTCACCATAGCAAGCACACGGTTTCCACATCTCAATATCCACAAGGGGACATGGCGATCTCCTGATCATCAAACGGTCAATCAAATTGACCACATTGCGATCGACGCAAGGCATGCCTCCAGTATTCTGGATGTCCGAACCTTCCGAGCAGCCAACATGGATTCGGATCACTACCTTGTTGCAGCCAAGGTACGAATGCGGATATCCCAAACGCCACAATTAAGAAGAACTACTGTGAGAAGATTTGACGTCGAAAAGCTGCAATCGCAAGAGATCGCCAGAACCTTCGCCGAACGCGTATCCCGAAACCTCTCAACTACTCCTATGCCGCCAGCATCAAGCGCCGAAGACCAGTGGCAACGCTGCCAACAAGCCATCAGAAGTGCCGCAACTGATGTGCTGGGTTTCACCCGACCACCACCTAGAAACCCCTGGTTTGACGATGAGTGCCGGCAAGCACATGCAGCTAAACAGCAAGCATACAAAGCGGCGCTGCAAAAAAGGACGAGAGCTGCTCGTGAGCTCTACGAGCAGAAGAGACGGGAAGAACACCGGCTTCTCCGAAAGAAGAAAAAAGAGCACGAGAAGCGCGCGATCGAAAATATTGAGAGATTATACTCCAGGAATAATGTACGGAAGTTTTACCAACAGGTAAAAAGAACGTGTCAGGCCAACAAGACCCGTACAGAAGCCTGTAGAGATGAAGAAGGAAACCTCGTAGTAGAGTCACAGTCGGTGCTGAGAATATGGAAAAACTTCTTCTGCAGACTGTATAACGGCGACGAAGACCAACATCCCGCTGTCAGGCAGAATGTACCATTCAATCTAGACGATGATAGCCAAAACTTCCGTCCACCTGACCAAAACGAAGTAAGGATAGCAATATCCAAACTTAAGTCCAACAAGGCTGCTGGACCTGACGGCTTACCAGCCGAGCTGTTCAAAGCAGCTGGAAATGACCTGGTAGAGAGCATGCACCAACTCATTTCTAAAATTTGGTCAGATGAGTGTATGCCTGATGAATGGAATCTCAGCACCGTTTGCCCAATCCACAAGAAAGGAGATCCCCTCAATTGCGCCAATTACAGAGGTATCAGTCTCCTCAACATCGCGTACAAGATCCTATCTGCCATATTATGTGAACGTCTGAAACCCTTCGTCAACAACCTGATTGGGCCCTATCAGTGTGGTTTCAGGCCAGGAAAGTCCACAATCAATCAAATCTTCACACTTCGGCAGATCCTGGAAAAAACCCAAGAAGTCCAAATCGATACCCACCATCTTTTTATCGATTTCAAGGCCGCATATGACAGCATTTATAGAGACGAGCTATACAGAGCCATGTCTAGTTTTGGCATCCCTGCCAAACTCGTCAGATTGTGCAGAATGACGATGGAGAATTCTCGCTGCTCCATCAAGGTCGGTAACGATCTCACCGAGACCTTTGATGTCAAAAAAGGATTTAGACAAGGTGACGCGCTGTCATGTGATTTTTTTAACATCGTTCTTGAGAGAATTGTGCGAAACTCACAAGCCAACACCGGAGGCACAATCTTTCAAAAGTCTGTGCAACTACTAGCGTATGCTGACGATATCGACATTATTGGAAGAACACAGCGGGCTGTCACCGGTGCGTTCGCTAGTATTGAAACAGAAGCGGCCAAAATGGGTTTAATGGTAAACGAGGGCAAAACCAAGTATATGCTGTCAACCAGAAGGGACACACAACATCGACGAATTGGACAGAACGTCACAATCGACAGCTATAACTTTGAGGTAGTAAGGGACTTTGTCTACCTCGGCTCTGCTATCAATTCTGAAAATAACACCTCAGCAGAAATAAAACGAAGAATAACTCTTGCCAATCGCTGTTTCTTTGGGCTCAGAAGGCAATTGAGTAGTAAGGCTCTATCCCGAACAACTAAGGAGACTCTATATAAAACCTTGATCATCCCAGTCCTGCTTTATGGCGCTTTCCCGCTTTGACTTCATCAAAAGCGGATGAAGATATCCTCGGTCGTTTCGAGAGAAAAATTCTTCGCAAAATATTCGGTCCCGTTTGCGTTGACGGGCTTTGGAGGAGAAGATTCAACGACGAACTATACGAGCTGTACAGCGACATCGACCTAGTCAAAAAACTGCGCATTAGTCGTTTGAGATGGCTAGGACATGTAGAGCGAATGGACACCAGTGCTCCGGCCCGAAGAGTCTTCGAATCACACCCGGAGGGACAACGCAGTAGAGGAAGACCTCGCCTTAGGTGGCGCGCACAAGTTGAAGGGGACCTGAACAAGCTTGGAGTGCGCAACTGGAGGCAGTTAGCTAAGGACCGGGCTAACTGGAGAGGCTTGTTAGTTGAGGCCCAGGTTCACCCCGAACTGTAGCGCCACCTAAGTAAGTAAGTAAGTAAGTAAGAATAGAACCAACTTAGCGCTCTTCACGGGGATTATTACCAGTCACAACCCACAATTACGACCCACCGTAAGAGAATGACTTCTGCAGATGCTGTGGCAACCCTAGACTAAAGACCTGGGCGAACTCTCAGGAAAACCACCATTTCCGGTTGGTACACGAAGACCACTTAGCTTTGCCAAAGCCACAAAAAAACTACTTCTTTTTAGATTACTCCACGAGAGGAGTTCTCATGGATCTATTGGTAATCCAAGTTCTAGCTGCATATGCAGTCACCCCTTCTACTTGACTGCAGACACCTTTTTTTTCAATACTTCCATACTATTTAAAAAACTGTCCAATCACGTGAGTCAATTAAGCGCTACTCAATGCTCAAGAAGTCTAATAGAGTACCTTATTATCCTCAAGGACTTCCCTAATTAGACACACACATTTCATCCTGTCATCGAGTGACTTCAATGCATGGTGGACATTTCGGCGACGTAAATTCCCATCAAGACATCTCCCATCCGCTTTGCGAATTCCTACGCAATTGGATTAACATGTGGAATAACTACGTGATATCACTAATTGGTGGCGTTCCTTAGGGGATTCCCCGCCAAGTGCCATAATAAACGCATCACGATGCTAATTAGATGCGAATTGTCGTCCATGCGTGCATATATTCGTGGTCCTTATTTACATTATGATTGTCTCAAAGATGGATTTAGATGCAAATCCGACTGCGGAATGCCAAGTACCATCCACATCGTGCTAGACTATGGTTGCCGCCTTCTCAATCCCATCAGCTAAGGGATGATGGAACGTTAATTTAATAACAACTTTATGTCCTTTCACGTCCAACTTCATTGTGGGCTTTAAATCACACAAAAAAGGCGAACTCCCCCCTTCATCCCCGTCGTATTAATTAGTGAAAAATTATGCCTGACACTGTTTGGTTTGAGCGGTGGATCGACATTTTCCCAATTGGGTTGAACTCACACTTCTGGATGTGACGCTGACGACTCATCCCTGGCATAATGAGACCAACAACGACGACGCGACGAACAAAAAAACAATTAATTTCGATTTTTTTCCTGGTTCACCCTGTAAGCCTCAATGTTATTGTTTCATGTATACCCGTCACTCGGCTTGTTGTTGTTATGTACTATTTTTATTTTTTTTTTTTTCGTTAGGGGTTGCCCGCAAAATTTTTACCTCACTGTCAGGGTGGATAATTGACAGATTGATCGGCGAATTGGTAATTCAATTAGTCAATCAAAATTTTTATGCACACCTCGACACAGGAGAGGCATTCATTCGCAAATACAGGATACATCATGTGGGAGCTCCTAAGGGACATGAAAGGATGGAAAAAAAAATAACACACACTGGAGTTATTAATTTTTCCCACCGCAAGTTTTTTTTTTTTGTTGGTTTACGTTGCCGCTTGAGCTGCGTTAAAAGACTCTGTTCTGTTTATTTATTCATTAATTTGTTGGTGGCCCGCTTTTTTCAGTGCGATTAAATTCCTTTATGCTTTGATTGAAAGATAAAAGAGTGGCAGATCGGAACAGAGCAACAAAAAAAAATAACAACACGGACATCCCTGGTGTTCATTGATTTCAATGAGTGACAATAAATTCATTAAAACGATAGACAGGTTAATGTTCATCGCAAAAAAAAAAAACGAGACGGACAGAAATGAGTGTTAATAATAAATGTGATGAGGCTTTAGAAGGTTTGTTGTATTGGTGAAGGGAATTAAATGATATAAAAGACCGTTTTGATACTATTTGCTTCATATTCGTCCTATCAGATCTTTTTTCGGTGTTCCACAAGGCAAGCATATTGGTCCTCTATTCTTCATTCTGACTATGAACGATGCTGATAGGGTTGACGATACCAAATTTTTCAAATTCATACCTTCACCTCGGACTGCTGTTTCTTTCGACAACACCTTGACAGTACTTTTAGTACCAAAATTGCTTAAAGCTCAATATCGCCAAATGCCAATCTACTACCTTATCACGTAAACACTACGTGTCACCTATCAGCTTTTACCTTCTCCACGGTCACCCTATATCCATCATTCAATCTCTCTCCACGACGTTGGAATGATAGGGAGCTAAACTTCAGTTCCCATATTGATGAGATAATTCTAAAAGCTAACTCATCACTTGGCTCTGTCAAGTCCATGGTCCAAGGAATTCTCTAACCCTTACGTGACTAGATGCCTCTACATCGCCTCGGCTCAAACTGAACAGACTAGAATTGAGGACTTTACCAGGTTTCGTTGGTTGGGTTGGTTGCCCTCAATGGTCAGCTTTGCAATTCCTTGAGATGTCACTATGTCCTGGTACCCAGTAAAGTGTGAGGTTATACTTATAACTAAGGTTATAGCTATCTCGTTAAGATATACGTGGGATACTGGTAAGATATTACTCGTATCCGAAGGAAGAAAAAAGAAGGCTTCTTACAAAGAAGTAGCTATTTCTGCCTTGACGATATGTATAGGGAAAGCTGGCAATTATTACAAGATGACCGATGCGGAGTGCAAAAAATGTAAAAGTCATCTATGGAAGCTAGCGGTAGCAGCATATGCTTGCATTCAAGGGGAGGGTTGTGAGTTGCACGGAATCCTTGTGATGAAGTGCGTCTCGCATCTAGCCTTTGAATTCTTTGGTGAATTGGTGCCAAAAATGCATCCCTAAAGCCACTTCCTTTGTGGTCCTTGTGCCTTCAAAGAGGACGCGTGCCTTCTTCTGGATTTCGGGGGAACTCAAGAAGACTGAGGAATTGTTGGGCATAATCAACAACTCTGTCGATTTCATGAAATCTGTTTACGACATGCGTCCATTCCTGTACCTTGCAAGGATTAATTTTCGCTTTATTTCCATATGAGTGCAGAAAACGGGCAGAACCTCGAGTCTATGTTATAGACATTTACCCAGATAAATTTGCATAGTTTCAAGGCTGCTACCGCTCTTCTAAGTAGTAGACTTTTCGTGGTGCCTACAACAGCCCCTATAACAGCCATACAAGAACCGTGGGTGCGGAATATATGCAGTTGTGGTTTTGGAGGTATTCGGGGTATCACGGTACTCTTTGACAAGGAATCTAAAAGACCGACAGCTTGAATAATTGTACCAAACTGTCTCTTGAACAATTTTGTGGCCATGATTTGGTTGTTGCAGCTATAAGCTACGAAGCGAACAGAGAATAGGAAACCTTCGTCGTTGCGTCAGCTTACTTTCCCCATGATTCGATAATACCTCTGCCAACGAAGGTTGTTATTGAACTCATATAATATTGTGATTCTCAAGAAATGGAACCACTCATATGCGTGGATGCTAATGTTCATAATACAGTCTGGGGCAGCAATGTACGAGGAAACCATTTCCTAGACTTTCTACTATCGCTTGACATGTTGGTTCTCAGCCAACTTTTGTTATGGCAAGAAGTAGGTGCTTGACTTGACGTTATCTAACCTCCTGTATATCGCCAGTTCCCTGGTGGAACCCAGAACTGCAGAGATTCAGAAAAGAAGCCAGAAAACTTCTACATCGGTCACACAAGACCAATTCAGGTGGAGACTGGAACCTTTTCCGATCCAAACAAAAAGAATATAAGAAGTTAATTCGAGTGTCGAAAAGTGCTTCCTATAAAGATTTTTATGAAAAGTTAGAGACTCTAGGTGAAACGAGTAGGTTGGTTAACGTTCTTGAAAGAGGCAAACCAATCAAACCGGAGTCATGAAGTGGAGACTTTCAGTCTTCTGGTAGAAACTCCTTAACCAGATACACCAATTGGGTCACAGCTTAGGCCGCCTATGCAGGCTCAGCTTGATCTGAATCGCAAAACTCTGCGCAGCTGGTATACTGCATCGACCTTGGTAAGAGTTGAGGCTATCATGCTGTAGTATCTTTTGATGTCTTCAAATCTCCTAGTACCGATAGAGTGCCTTACTGCAACAGGGTGCAACCATTGCTGTCAACTCTGAAGGAAATCTTTATTGCGTGTCACCTTGGAGTACGGTTCGAGTGACTTTTATCCCAACAATTGGTAGAAATAACTACTCCCTCGCTAAGACGACAACTTCCTCGTTCCCTCAGACGTATAGCCTGTTTAGCTTCTTGCTGAAAAGCTTTTTGAGATTAGTAGAAATTCACATTCACAGTTCTGCACTGAGGATGCACCCTCTATTTGGGATGCAACAGCGTGAAAATCCTGTGAGACTACGCTTCAAGATCTAATTGCTAGATTTGAATGCACCGCCAATAGAAAGGAATACGCTGTGGGTATTTGCATCGACATAGAGGGCGCTTTCGACAATGCGATATTTGATTACATGTGTGACTCTGCTGGACAAAACGGGGTTGATGAGACATTGGTATTGTCGATCAGGGCAATGCTGATGAATAGAACTTTGGTTGTAGATACGGACTGTGGCCGCCATGTTATGGCAGGTGTTAACAGAGGCAAGGTAGCCTCTGTTTCTACTGCTATGACGCATAATAGTTGACTTTCTGTTGCATACTCTCAATAGTGTAAAAATCTACGCTGACGCATACGGGCATGATGTTGCTATAGTTACTGTAGGGTCATACCTACAAACTGTCTGTTCTAACGTGCATATAGCCTTAGACTTAGCCGTTGAATGGTGTACTAGCTGTGGGCTTTCGGGGTCAACTCTTTGACAACTCAGATTGTTCTCTTCACGAGAAGGAGGATTGTGACCGGTCTTACTGAGCCAGTGCTTATAAGGCGTCACTATCCAGATCTTCGATGACGATAAGAAACTGGATAAGAAACTTCTTTTGGCAAAACATGTCAAGTCGAAGACATCCAAGGCGCTTTCAGTTTTCTGGTAGAGTAAAGGTGGTTTTGTGCAAGGTATGGGTCTTATCACCAAAAAGGTCCTCTGGATCTATACAGCTATGATAAAATCTTGTATGATAAAATCTTGATAAAATCTGTCTTGTATAGTGGAGGGGACTTTCGCGCAATTATCTGCACTAAACTCCAAAGGACGTCCTGTCTCGTCTGAACGGGAGCTCTCCGAGTACGCCTGGCTCTGGTCTCCATGCTCTGATTAATTTATCTCCCCTTGATACGGTTATCATGGAATGCAATCTACCGTCTTAAACGGAGGGGCTTTTGGTATTATCCCCACTGGAGTTTCGACGACCTTGCGCGATACTTATCCTACGAGCCTAGCTGCATGGAAATGCTATGTCATCTGATGCAATGACATCGAAACTTCAGCTGCTGTGCAAATTTAGAGTCTTCGTTCCTTGCGTTTGGGACTAGCTTCGGCCAGAGTCTGAGCCTGGACTGGGCTGTAGTCGAGTCTTCATGGATGGTTCCAAAATTAGTCTAGTTTTCGTTGAAACCGACAACACTAGGCTTCACTACTCGTTAGACAGGCATGCTTCTGTTTGTCAAGTGGAGATTTATGTTGTGTTCATTGTTAAGAATAAATGGCGAGGTTGGAGTATCTGCGCCTGTAGCTACAGTCAGGTTCCGCTAAGGCCTTGATCAACCCTGTACTGATGTGGTGAGCGCTGATACTGTAAGCTCCTCATCGCTGAAGTCTAGTGTTTGAAGATAGAACAAGTCTACTGAATCGTGGTAGAAAGGTTCAAATACCATAGCATATGTTTAATCAAACTTAAGTGTGTATACTGTGTATCGTTTTAGCATTGTCAGCTCACTTTAAAAGAATGCTCAACAGACCCTTAGTAGGTCCTGCGGTGAATTAGCTGCTGAGGACATGAGTCATTATAGGCAGAACCAGAAAGATACTCTAAAATTCATTCTGATCTCGGAATAGTTCAAATGAGCTGCATGACAGTGCATCACCTTGTCTTAACCCACTAATGGTGTGGAAGGTTTCAGTGGTTTCAGTGGATTACTTCTACCAACTTGCATTCCATTCGAAATGCAGGGATCCCCTTGGTAATACCCTTTAGTAATCAGGGAATCACTAGAAATATCCTCTTCTATTTACGTGCTCGACCGTTTGACTTTATTTTCCATCCCCCTATGGTAAATTATTATCTCGTTAGCAATTGCGTTCAATTCAAATGTCACATCAAGGACCAACAGAAAATACACACACGAACAAATTAAATATAGAACCTGACCTGATTCTTTTAAGCAAACAAAATCGCATCACTCTACCACACGCAAATAACTCACCCCTCTAGCAAGTCCACCCACACACATAATACCCTGTCGTATGTCTCATCTCCCGTGTCTGTCGCTGATGTGTATATGACAACTGAGTTGACAATGTCATCAAAAGTTGACGTTCACTCTTGTTATACAAAGACCTTCTACGCACACACACTGCATACGCAAAAGGCAAAGAAAAAAATACAAACAAGAAATACAACAAACAGGACGAAATCAACATAAAGACGACGAACATCGTCGTCGTCGGTCTTGTTTTGTGTCATTCACCCTCCTCCACCTTACATAAAAGGACACATCTCGCATTGTGCGTGCTGGAATGAATGACTGACAGACAAGTTATGAAACGAAATCCTTACCCAAAAACCAGCCACGATGGCTCCTTAAAGGTGTTTTTGTTTTGTTAGAGTAAGGTGCGCCGACGACGACGACGACGACAACGACGACGACGACATCATCAGCAGCAGTAGCATCGTCGCCAACATCAGAGAAGTTCCTTTGTCCTTTGGCATAATTGAGAGCAAAGCACCCGAAAATAAAGTACACTACACGGGATATTTAGAAGGACACCCACCCTAAACAAAGTTCATATGTACAGTACATGTTGATGAACAGCGGCTTGGATCTCTGGTTTTGTCAACAGGAAAACGTGATGTCGTTCTCCTTCAAAATCACAGCAAAGTTAGAGTAGTAGTAGCAGAAGAAGAAAAAAAGAAACAACCGTCAACCACCCTCCTCAGGAAGGACATGGAGGATAATTCCACTTATACCACTCACTCGGTTGATGTGCGATTCATTGACATAAGAGCCATCTTCTACCAGCATCATCCACCTTCATAGGTTCACAATCAGCCTGTCAATCATTCGCATGAATATGAGGATCCTTTTAGTGGAGTCCTTGGCCTTCCCCATTCTCGGCGAAATAAAAAAAAAAAAAATATCACTCTCTGCGATAGGTAGTGTACATGACATTTTCATGTCTAAATTATAATTTCTCTTCTCCTCCTGATGGGGGTTATCACGGTTCGAGCTTGGCCCGTCAATGACGCTGAATGACATGTGCACAGGACACCAATTTTTGTTTGTGTGTAATGTTTTATTTTTTTTTTTTTATATTATCTTCATATATTGTGGTCCTCTTACAGTGTTTTATTTTTTTTTATTTTTATTTTTCTTTCTTTTTTTGGTCATTATCCTGACAGTGGACAAATTCAATTACGCTCTTTGTAGCCTGACTTCCACTACACACACTCCCCGGTAATCACATGTCCACACGGAAGAAGTGAAAATAAGGAGGTAAAGTGTGAGCTGAAGGATACGCAGAAAAGGGTAATGGGGCGAAAGTTGACAGGATAATCGATTCCAGAGAGATGTCAGTCACAGTCAAATGCAATGTCAGTTGGTTCGATGTGTTCTGTACGAGTATGTGAGGTTATGGACGTTTTCGTTTCGGTTTTCCTGCTTTTCTCGTCGTGTCCTTTTTATATGTCATCAGCGATTATTATGAATATGATGTTTGTATTTGTTGGCGTGGTAATGTTAACTGGTTATGTGCGGGCGTATTTGATACAACACACACACAGACGCACTCACTATACATGGCCACAATGAACTTGTCAATGTCAGGCCCTTGAAATGTCAGTCAATCTTCGTCAAAAAATACTGTGAAGCATTGAGACTGGGATAACAAATGGGATAGTGAAAGAAAGGAAGGAGAAACAACAGCACAAACAAAAAAAAAAAAAAAAAAGAGAACTATGTAGTAGGCATTGTGTACGTGATGTTTTGTATGTTAACTGATCCGAATAATGGTTTGAATGGGGAGTTTTGCGGTGAAGATTTGCAATCCACACTAAACAGGCGTAGGAGGGGTGAGTGAATCAGGGGTGACTGTATAACGCTCCTTAGTGATATTTCGGTACCAACATATGGGAGGCATAACTGTGTACTAAAAACTTAGCTTAATGCTTGTTGTGCACATGTAGTGGATGATGTTTCCTTTTTCGGTAGCGATATCGCAACTACAACAGTGTATATTATCTTGCGCGTTCTGTTTCATAGAGCGGTTGTCTTAATGTTATTATAATTGTAGCTAGGTCACATCTTTCTGGATATGACGCAATTCGTCAACCTAGTCTATTTAGGGTTGGCCTTTCTAAGAAAAATTAAGGAAATATGTAATTGCTCGTAGCGGAGTGTGAACTAGTTCCGCAAGTGAGCAGCCAAGGTCTGAGCCTGGCCTGGCCAGGCCGAAGATTCTGTTGCAGGCATAGAAGGCTATGCATGCTTTCTTTACTCATTGGTCTATGTTTAGTTTCCAATCAAGTTTAGGACTTAGAACGACTCCTAATTACTTAGCACTGGACTATAGGAAGAATAGCTGAGCGTTTAGTCGAGGAAGCTTGAATTTAGATATTTTGGTTTTGGTGTTGAAAAGCATCAGTTCAGTTTTATTCATGTTAACTCCAAGTCTTCAAGTTTTGGTCGGGTAAACTATTAAACATAGTGAAGTGAGGTTTGATGAGGGGTCTACGCAACGTGTAGGTACGTAAAGGGTTATCCAACAAGAGGTGCCATTTTAAATTCTATGCTATTGTTGAACTGTCAACATTTAATCGTCATTGTGTTGACTTTTAATAAGTAAAACCTAGGAGGTTATTAAATATGGATCGATAGACCATCGCAAAATGTGATAAAATAGAATTCAGAATTCACTACGAAAACGGTGAAAATATCGCGGAAACGTTTCGTAAACATTGTACTGCTTTTTGTCATCATCAAGCCTCTTCTCTGACAGCTGTAGTGAATTTAATCGATAAATTTGAACGCCTCGAACAGGATATTGATGTAAAGATTGCAACTCGTATTCGTCCGTCAAGGTGCTGTAGCTGAGAGTGTGACTAAAAACCCAATTCGAGACGATCACAGGAATTGGGCCTATCCGCTATCACTATGCATTGCATTTTGTATAAAGATCTGGACCTACATGATTATAAGGTCCAGTTGGCACAACTTCTACATTTTCTGGGCGACTAGTTGTATTTCTGAAATTGCAGTTTTTGTCTTAATTTGATACGTCGTCTGATAAAATTTTTTGTAAGTAAAGATCTATTTTGTTTGCCAATAAGACCCATTCTAAATCTAATAGAGATCTTAGATCAATAAAATAAGACTCATAGTTGGAGTGGAAAGGCGCAATAATATATGTACATATGTATGTAAGGAATGTCGAACTCTCTTTACTAATTAAAAGGCAGAATCTAATCTTATATTGATATTATAAGAAATTTACTAATGGAACAAAGAATATCAAACTTTTACTGTGTAAGTACGTATTTACACTTCCATACCAAAATATAAAACTTCAAATGGAGTATCATAGTTTCGAAAATTAGGCTTAATATAGCGAACTAATGAATTACAAATGTAAATAATATTTTTAAATTTGTACACTTATTTTAATTAAAAATAAAACACAAAAACTAAAATCGTTTTATTTCGAGCACAAAAAACATTCAACTTTTGCTAGTTAGTATATTTTCTATGCAGTTCATTATATTAACGCTGACATTCTTCAGAAAATTTGTATATACATACATATGTACATATAGTATATCTCAGATACCAAAGTAGCATTTCTGTTAAACATTTGCTCATTTGTTGATGAGGTTCAGTTTCATCTTTCCATTTAAGCAAATGTTATGTAGAGCTGTCCTGGCTCAAAAATCTGAAAAGAAAAAAAGTGAACAAATTTAGTTTAGTTAAAAATTTGGCGACCTTACTTCAGAAATCATCATTACTTTCTGTAAGAAAAAAATAGCTAATAGTGAAATGACGTTTATGAAAGGAGTTTTTCAGTGGTAGGGTAACCCAAACTGAGGATTGGATTTTAACACCCTAACACAAGGTTGTACCTCATGTTTATAACAAGGAACATTATATGCGAATTTGCATTGTTGTTCAAGAAGTACTATTAAAGATCAGTAATCATGATTCAGATGAAGGGAAATACGGAGAAGAATTACTGGAAATCACATCTACATCTTTTCAGACAGTCAAGTTGCGTTAATGGTTTATGTCAACGAATAAAGTTACACTTCCTTGGATGTCAGAGTATGAAGGTTTGGAGCGAAGTGAACTTTGTGAATAGTAATATATATGTTGGTCTGTTTTGCTATATCCGCTCTATACTATGTAACACCTTAAATCATATCGCTACATACTGTTCTAACCTTGAGCTGAACAAGGAAGACTTAAGAATATTTTTGGTAAAATTAAATTATCAGAACATATGAACATATGTATGTACATACATATGTACCTACTTGCTCTACTTAGAGCAAATAAAGTAAAGGACTGAATTTAAAATAAAAACGTTAAAACAAATCAATCTGAAACCAAAATTATGAAACCATGTCCAGTCGTGAATACCAAATATTTAGGTATACAAAGTATTTGCAAATCACCCACACATTGTCTATAGCAACACGTAAAAACCCTCAAAAAGTGGGCATGTCTATATACATAGTTTAGCGTGAATTATAGAGAACTTCAAGGCCGATTTGATTTAGTAAAATAAAGTAATAAAGTAAATAAATAGTAAAATTTTTTAATAAAAACAATTTTTGAAAAGTGGGCGTGGCAGTTCCACAATTTTTTACGTCTTATCTTTGCATTTGTCATACCCACCTAAGATATTAATTTTGAACCCCATCGCTGTATCGTTATACATATGTAATTTTTGCGCAAAACGTAATATACCATCTTACGGCATATAATATATAGAACTGACGCTGTCTGGGAGATTTAATTTGGGTGGGCCATATTCGATGTAGAGAACTGCAAGGCCTATTATGAAATTTTATCAAAATCGTTAGAAAATCGTCATTTTCAAGACAATCCACTTTTATTGAAATCGGCCTTTATTTTGATGTTAAAATGAAAATTTAAATGTTGCCTCTGGGGATATGAAGTTTGAAGCAAATCCGTCCAGCCGTCTAGACTGCAGTAGAATATACTGACACACAGACATTCCGACAAACAGACAGACGGAATTGGCAGACCCACATTTTTGAACTTAACCATTACTTGGCCTCTTAGGTGCAAGTAAACATACGTTACGAACAGAAATCTGTAGTATGCTACAGTTGTTTAACGGTAACGAAATAGTCAAAATATGAAATTATTCATAAATATATAGAAATTTAATTTTTCATGTTCTGTAAATACTACTTCTACTATTATTGCACAGCAACGCAAATATAAACAAAAATTTAACTTAGAGCCACATCCCTCTATAACCGGTCAGTTTGCCACCAGGACAAATAGCAAATACATATGCACTGAAAAATATTTTTGAATAGAATATTTTCAAACATTTTAGTTTCGAAAAAAAATTGTCTATCTTATACATATATTAAAACTACGTGTATGTTAGAACTTTTGGTTAGAGGCCTCTTAATGAAAATTTTCAAGCAACATCCTCAAACATTCGAAGTTATCGTAGCAATTCAATAAAAGAATACATTCTGCCATGCCCACTTCAATAGAGCTGATACAAAGTAGGAAGATATACAATTCTAGATGGATTGCAGCTTTTCTGTATGCTTTTTAAACGCTTGATTAATTGGGCATGGACGATTGCAGTGTTTAGATGAATGATAAGAAATTGAAATGCTCATATCCTTGTGTTTTTCGATTTCTAGAAAAAACAATTTCAAAACCTGGTAGGTGGTTTAAATTTTTGAACATGTCATATGTACAAATTTAGCGCTGAGTGCCCGGCAAATTGCAACTAACACTGGAAGTTCACCAAATATAAGAACTATTAAAGGATCCCCAAACTTGAAACGAATATGTTTGAAGAAACACCCTACCTTACCTTCCAGGATCAAGCAGCTCGACCAGAATTTCCAAGACATCATTTCATTGCTAATACCGACTGGACGGCTATTGTCTTTTCTGACTTAAAGCGATTCTGCCTCAATGGAGCAGATGGGTTTTCATATTATTTCTATGATTTTAGAAAGGACTCGAAATCATTGACTTATCGTAATAGTCGGATCGGGTCAGTTATAATCTGGGGAACTATTATGAAGTATTGGACCGCGTCGTATTAACGAGAATTCAAGGCTTCCAGAAGTACAGACAGCTACTTGGGGCTAAAAAAAAAAACAAAATTGCAGGTGTTATAGAAAATAGGCAATGGATCTTTTAGCACAACAATGCACCAAATCACACCACAAGGATTGTGTAAGCAGTGAAAGTGAAAGCCACATTGAAGTATAGTACATACTGGCTGGCTCTTTCTCCAGATACTAACATCATTGAAAACGTTTGGGAATGCTTAAGTTGCAAACTTTATGATGCTGGAAAGGAGTACCAAAGTAGAACTGACCTTATCAAAGCTATTAAAGGACATTTAATGAAATTATGGAAACATTTTGAAATAAAGTGCATGACTAGGTCATACGTACTTGCACCTTAGTGCTATAAGTTTACTATCTTATAAGCACTGAAATTATTGACTTTTTCTACACATGAGGCCTAATAAAGTGAGCTGGCCATTCTGTATTTTTGAGGGCCATGATAACTTTGAACTCAACGTAAAATAATTTTATTTTTTTTTCAAAAAAAAAAATCACTCAAAAGGTGGCCGGAGCTCAATATTATGTATGAGTGAATTAAAGCGAATTTGTATCTTTGTAATGTTTTTTTCAATTTCTAGTCAAAATCTGAAAAGATTGGAAAGTTTTAAAAAGTGTCAAAGCCCTCAAATGAATTTGTCTTTGAATATCGGTCAGTTTTGGTGTCTGATCTATCAAATTAAAGTCATATCTGTATCTAATGCAAAAATGCATCACATGTACTGGACTGCTGACTATTACTGCTCGATACTAGTTATAAGATGCTTTACTTGTGACATAGTACCTACCAGAAAACGGTCTATAAATCTAATATTCCATTCTCTACTGTGAAACTTTTCACACTTAAACTTAAGTACCACACGCGTTTTGAAAGGGTCAGCAAATAACAACCCAAGACTCGTGTAACCACATTTTACACGTTCAAAACTCTTCAAAAACTGATCTACACTCTAATCCTATCTCACAAAACATGCCACGAAACGTACTCCAATCAATCCCTTCACTCAATATCTACAGAAAAAAAAAATTTCAATCTCATTAAGATTTGATTGACACTCCTCCCGATGTTGTCATATTTGAAGAGGCCCGGAACGTAAAGCAAATCAACTGGCTTTTGTTGATGCTCGAACCTGCCTGTCAAAACATCAATTGTAGAGCGCGCTGTTCTGCGCGCAGCTGGTTTTCTGTATTCCCTCTCCTGTGCAGCATATTCATTCAATCTCGTCAGCGCTCTCGAGTGGGTACTTATCATTTGATGATCTGATCTGTTGTTGATCTTATCAACTGCGCTCTCACCGAGTCCTATATGGCAGGCAGGCAAACCCTTCTGCGTTATAATATGTGCAAAGCGCAATGTCAACAACACAACACAACGCAGAAGCAAGACGAAAGAGATTGTGTGATCGTTGTCTGAGTCTTTTATAATGTCCATAGCTCAGGTAGGCAACACAGGATCACTATAGATCGCGAGCATGAACTACTACTAACCGAGAACAAATGTCCGAACAATTTGGGATTGATTGAGATTTCAATGGGCCAGTTGAAGTGGTAGCTGTCAGTTGTGTGTCATGAATGCAGCTTCGATTGTGAGTGCGTTTGGGTGTGTGTGTATTTTTTTTTTAAATATTGAACTCTGGATTTGAAGCAGAATTTGCAATTATTGCACCGGGGATTATCAAGCGGTTTATTGGGTTCACAAGGCGCCTCCTGGAAAGGGATTTCAATGCAATAGATTCATCAGATTGATCGCTGAGATGACGGAAGATAGATTGACAATGGGCAGATGGTTGAGGATCAGTTTTGATCTTTAAATTGAAAGTATAGTGAATGGATAGGTGGTGATGTACGAGTGTATCTATCATTACTGCTTCCTTGATCCATATTATCACTGAAGGGGTTTAGTGATCTTCTACGACCCGGGTTCAATGAATACGCCGTCTGATGCAATGACACCGGAACTTTGGGTGTTGTGAGGGTGAGCCTCGACTAAGTCAAATCTTCACGGATGCCTTCAAAACTAGTCAAGAGTTCGGTCTGTGCTGACGTCATCGTGGAGACCGACAACACTAGACTTCACTACTTGCTTGGCAAGCACGCCTCTGCGGAGATTTATGATATCCAAATGGCTGCCGACTATGTTGGTAAGAATAAGTGGCGGGTTCGGAGTATCTGCATCTGTAGCGGTCATATGGGTTCTGGGAAGCTACAATCAGAAAATGAGTAAAACCTACCTAAGCTTACGCGAAAATCGTCCCTGGATGCTACCAGACATATATGTATAAACGAACCACTGTAGAAGAAACGTCTCACGAAACTGAGTACTGAAGACGGTGGACAATGCAGATTCTGCATAAAACCACCAGTACACCTACTCATGTGAAGCACTAACTCATAGAAGAAGAAACCATCTGATGGCCAATATTCTTTCAGATCCAAATCTGCGTTCGATGCATTTACTTTAGATACTCCAGTTCATCAAAGCTGTTCAAGTACCAATCGATAAGAAGAAAAATTTGAGGGTCACAATGGTTGAAGTAAGGTTACAGTGCTCTTGTAGCTTTCTGGTAGCGGGGTGACCATCGATATCGTTGAAACCTTACATATACAAATGCATGTACGTTCCCTTTAATATTGTTTTCTTTCCAATCAACCCCTTGCTCGCACCTGCATCTCATACAACACCCACCAAATTCCAAAATAGAAATTCTAAGAATTCATTACAACAAGATACACTCTCTCCATCGGACCAACACACTCTCCTAATGAACTCTAATCACTCAGACCGATAAATGGGAATCGGATCAATCCCCCCAAAACACTCTTCAAAATGAGCTGTTAAACGTCTCAAAGAATATCCACTTCATCGGTTACAGAGTGGCAGAAAGTCAACACAGCTTCATAGATACAGATACGAGTATGTCCATAGATACACGAATCACACAACGTGTGCAGCGTGCGCACCTCAACAATGCATCGATATCATCAAGAGACACTTTCAAATTGTCGAGATCGAATCGGTGGATCGCGGATCAGCGCACTCTTGATTCAGGGCATTGATTCCATTTGGACTTATTGTGGACATTTGATTGATTGACACGAAAACATAACACGTTCGATCTCTGCGTACTGTATCTTTCGATATACAGATACTACATACATATGTGTATTTTGTTTTTATGGTCATTTCCAGAGACCACTTGTCTGCGGTTGATATTTATTTAGGCGCTCTCGAGCATGCCCAAGGGGGGGGATCCAACACCAGCACTGGATGGATCTCACATGGCCTCGAGTGTGATCGATTGATCTGTCAATGATTTTTCAGAGTGAAATCAAAAATCATTTCAAGAGATGGATTGATTGATTGAAGAAATGATTTCTTCTGATTCAGGATGACTTTTCAAAAATATCACACACTGAAGTGGGGGATTTGCCGCCGAGCCATTGCTGCTCCGACACTTCTACCAGATAGCCTCTCGTCGTCGGGGTCTGTGTATATCGATCGTGCTGTTGTTGTTAAGTGTGTGGCATGATCAATGAATGATTGGATTAGGAATACGCATATCATCTTGTGGCTCGGATTGAATATTATTTTTTGTGTTCTTGCTTCGCAACTTTTTTTTTTTTTGTTAATTTGATAACTGAAATTGATCAGATGTTGATCGATTACTATTCGATGTTATCGGCGAATGAAGGTGGGAAAGTTTCTCTCCGGATATCTGCACTTCATTCTATAATAGGTAAACACTGGTGTCGTTGTCGATGCTAAAGAGAGTGGAATGTAGAAAAAAAAAGTTTTGTACAAGTGTTTCTTGGAAGAGTGGACTTTAGACACCACTGTAGAAGAAGTGTATCTAGTCAGTCGGCTCTTTAAGACCTTATAAGTACTTTTGTAGTGTCAATGAATTTATCGCTCTCGTGGATAATGGATTTTTTTGTTTTGTTTTCTTTTTAGGTAAGTAACTGGATTTTGGCGAGGAAATGAGTTCGAATTACCTGTAAAAATGGTGGTTGTGGTGTTTGGTGGTAGTACTGACCTTGTTTTTCTCCTGAGCTGCTTATCATTGCAAGGACAAACATCATAATACGGTATAGAGATACTTCTGTGTGTATTTAGTTGAGTATCTGTAAAAGAGAAATCAAACAACGATTAACATAAATTCACAAGTAAGTATGTAATACTTTCGAAGCGGAGTTCCACAAGATTGCATACTTTGACCACTACTTGTTTGTTGGAAATTAGTGAGGTTTTACTGAGCGCTCTGCTGACAAGAAGTGGTGGAGTTCAATGGAGCCTTATAACTATTTCAAACACCTCGACTAAGCAGACAAAGTTTGCCTAGAATCCTCGATCTACATTCCAAAATACCCCGGTAATGAAAATCATTACCCCACTCATAGGGAGGCATGATAGTCAAAATATCCGAACGAAGACTATCTCGTCTAAGGCTTAAAATTTGTACTTTGTATACGTATTTTTAATGACAAAATAGGTTATAAAGACGACTGCAGTAGTACTGGCAATGTATACTATGTCCATCAACATCTCGAAATGTTCCGTGCTACCAGCATCAAGAGGAGAAGGTTTCACAAGCTAGAAGAGATGGCTTGGTCAGAAGGAGTATTCTTAATTTTTGTCGGATGAAAGTACATATGTGTGTCTGTCAAATATAATCTCAGCATTGCTTGCCTATTCCTTCTATTTTTTGTATTTGGTAGTTTGAAGAAACAGTTTAAAACCTGAGTTGTACCCCAAAGAAACGTTCTTGGATCTGATGGATCTTGGATGACTTCCAGCGAAGATTCGATAAATTTACTGCTTGACGCTCATTTGCCAGATAGTTCCAAAGTGGTTAACAGTCAATCTTGTACTTGAAACAATCCTAAAAAGTTTTGTAGATCTGGTATATAGTCCATCCGTCAGTAACACTTTTTCCTTGCAAAACGATATTGGAAACAGATAGGGTCTACAACCTCGAATAACTCACTGACTCTACAACTCTCTCGGTCATTAGACCGATACTCATATATGTATGAAGAAATCGTCTGGTGGACAGCCTTAGAAAAAGTTATAAATCGTGCTTTCTCACTAAAGCACTTCCTCTTGATTGGGACAGCAGCGGACGAATTATCTAAATGGAATCAACGGTGACGTCCACAGTTCCAGTTAGACTGATCATCTATTGTCATATGAGCTGCTTTGACACATTCGAATCGCAGGTCTATAGGGATCTTCAACACTCCAGGGTGTTGGAAAAGAATTGGCGGCGGATGAACCCCTAATGGGCCATCGGCAGCACTCATATCCCCGAAGCGGGTTGCTGACTCCGGAGAATCGGGTCCTTTGCGCTGAGGCATAACAGGAAACTGGTCCTCCAAGGTTGTGCGTATGTGTAACTTCTAGACCACGGAAAACGCATTTAGTTCCGGTACCCCCAAAAGCCCCAGATAAGGATGACTCTACTGTTGCCTACCCTAGGAACGGAAATACGGAAAACCACTCAAACTCTTAACATACTACGTGCAGCCGAACAACTAGCAGTTCAAAGCGTACTGGACGATTTTAACGCCAAGATAGGAAAAGAGGGCATTTTCGGTACGACAGTTTGCAAACACAACGTTTGGTGACGTGTAGGCTATTTCTTGTGTGCAATGTTAAGGAGACTGTAGCCTCTATAGTTGGCGCAGTCGGGCAAACGATGCTGAGGTTCCATTCATCAGGCATACTTTTCTCCGACCAAATCTTGGGAATGAGTTGGTGTATGCTCTCCACCAAGTCATGCCCTGCTGGCTTAATAAGCTTGCCTGGTAGGCCGTCCAGTCCAGCAGCTTTGTTGGACTTAAGTTTAGATATTGCTACCCTCGCTTCATTCTGGTCGGGTGGACGGAAGTCTTTGTTTTCATCGTCCAGGTTAAATGGTTCATAACATTTCTTTAACATCTCAGAATCTCAATTGCTCTCTTTAACATTGCCTACAAGATTTTATCTGTCATACTGTTTAAACACCTGAAACCCTTCGTCAACACCCTGATCGGCCACTATCAGTGTTGGTTCAGGCCAGGAAAGTAAACAGACGATCAAATTCACACTTCGACAGATCATGGATAAAATGCAAAAAGTCCAAATCGATACTCACTATCTTTTCATCGATTTTAAGGCCACATATGACAGTATCTATAGAGACGAGCTATACAGAGCAATGTCTAGTTTTGACATCCCTGCCAGACTCGTTCGCCTATGCACGATGACGATGGAGAACGATCGCTGCTCCATCAAAGTCGGTAACGATCCCATCGAAAACTTTGCATTCACGGGCTTTGGAGGAGGAGATTCACCATCAGTCGTCTAAGATGTCTAGGACATGTAGAGCGGATGAACACAAATCCCTTCCGGCCCGTAGAATCTTCGGACCCAACCTGGAGGGATAACGTAGCAGAGGAAGACTTCGCTTTAGGTGGCTCGCAGCAAGTAGAAGGGGACCTTAACCCACTTGGAGTGTGCAACTGGAGGCAGTTAGCTAAGGACCGGGCTAACTGGAGAGGCTTGTTAGTAGAGCCCGAGGTTCACACCGATTTGTAGCGCCTCCTAATTAAGTAAGTGAGTTGTGTGCCGGGACTTAGTGACATTCCCGGGAATTATAAGGCCGATGAACTCACCAGAATTGGAACAACTATACCCATCCTACTGGACAAAGGCACCTTAGATACATCAGTTGCTATTTGGAAACTCAAATTTAAGCTGGATGCTATCGAGAGTCCAAATCTTAGGTGAACAAGGAGACCAACATGTTTAGCGACATAATAAATTCGGCCAAAGCTGGATTTATTGAGCTCTAAGGACTTGATTTCTCTCAATAGATTGAATATCGTCGCTACAATAGGTGTCATCACTGAGGACTGTCTAATAGGCAAGCATGCTACAAAGATGGGCCACCCTGGCAGCTACTTGAATCAACCAACTATGTACGTACATATTTATCGAAGGAGTGTGACTAAATTCCAACGATCTAAATATTATGTGCAATCTGCTGATGACGTTATCCGTGTTCAGTTGATGTTGAAGTTCTTTCACAGCAGCTTTATGAAATAATAGGTGTTTATCTTACGAAACTCGATAAAAAGTAAACCACCAGTAAACTACCCCTAAAAGCCACAATTCACGTCTTCCACTTCAAAACTTCCTACGTTTCTCAATGCAACATATATTTTTGTCTGGTTTTTTTGGAAAAAAAATCCCCCAGATGCCATTCGATTGAGTAGAATAGTCCTAAAGGACTGCATTCCTTTCCGGATTTTTTGTACCACTTCCTCACATAGTCCGCGCTTGCTTCTTAAGAACCGCACACACAAGCACGTATTCACCCGAATCGTCCGCTAGTTTGCGTTGTTTTGTATCTGCTATCTGTTTCTCCCTTTTAAATGCGATTTTATGGTCCATGAATCTTGGTGCTACTTCTTAATACTGTTGTGCTGTTCCTTATTCTTGTTCTTCGTCTTCCTCCACTACTTCTTGCGGCGGCGAGTTGTTGATGAGGAACAAACTTTCGCTGCATTTTTATTTTGTTTTTGTTGTGCACTACTCCGCCTTGTAAAAGCTGAGATACATACATCGAAAATAAAAGCAAAAAAAAAAAACAAACCAAAGATGTCCCTAAAATTTGAAGCATTCGATTTGCTCGCCTTCAGGTATTTCACCGAAAAAGGAAAAAAAAATCAGTGCTGCTCCTTCTTTTCATCTCTTCAGTTGTTTTGGATACAATTTTGTTGTCTTTTTTGTAAACTTGTCGTAAAGTGATTTGTGGTCGACGATGGAGTGATTTATGGTTGATGTGGGTACAATACTGTTGTGGAGATCCTCGGATTTTTTTTTTTTGGGAACAATTTCTCGTAGGGGGGATATCTTCAAAGACTTCCTGGAAATAAAAGTCATTGAAGCTCGCGCGGCGGCGGCGGCTATATAACATGACCCTTTGGTTGACATAATGGAGTCGCATTTCAATCAGTTTGTTTTGTGAGTAGAAATGCACCTTCACACACTCATACACCCGTACATAGCAGCCTAGCCACTGGATAATGATCAAAGTAAAAGGAACAAGCAACACAACTACGCACGCTAAGAAGAAGAGATGGTAAAGATTTCTTAAAGGAGATAGTCAGTTCCCCTAGCTTGGCTTGTTAGCGAATCTTTTCCACGCCTCACATTCTAGATACATAAATAACAGGTGCATGGTCCAAGAGACATTAACCAAACAGGCGCAGATCGACCTCAATTGGAACGAGCGCGAAGTCTATTGATGACTGATAAAGAGTTCTTTCAGTGGTGGGATTGGTGTAGGTAGGGTATTTCCCTGTTCTCCTTTGGGAGATCGTTAAAGACGGAACGCTCCCCCACGTCTGGGGGCTAATAAATAACCTAAGGATTCTTGTTTTCCTTTGACGTATGAACAGAAGGCGAAAATTCCTGCAGAGCATGCCATTCTTGGAGGGATTCTTCTATCTGTGTGTGCGCAAAGAGAGAGCACGCCTGTGATAATTGGAAGAATTCTGATGAAACAAGCTAATTGGATGCCACAGCATCGAGTCGGTATGATCCTGCTTGTAAGTCTTTCGTTTGATATAATTACCTCCATTAGGTGGAGCTTGAAGGGAATGCGATACTGTGTCGGTACAAACTGAATCCATCACGCAAACACGAACCTTTATTGCTGAACGCAACAGATGAGACACAGTGGTGTTCAAGAGTTCAGAGTTAGTGGAAATAAAAACAAATTTGTCTACAAATTGTAGAGGCCATTCTATCGCTAGAGAGGTGATCTTAACTCACTTAGATGGTCACTTACTCGGGTAAACAATTGGAATAAATAGTGCTGAACCACAATGACAGTAAAAACATTAGATACAGGAATCGCAATGATGAACATCTGTTATAGGAACTCTGGCAGTTTGTCGCCTAAGATCCGATCGGATATTGCGAAAAAGCACAACTAAACAAGGACTGGATGGAATCGATGTCGATTACTGACTCGTATTCGGCGTAGAATGGCCACACATCTAGTCAAGAGTCAAGGCACCAGTGTCATATTTATCAGCTCTTGGTCTCACATCCGCAGCAGTGAATCCTGAGTGTCTGGGTCCTCAAACCTCTTGCGATGGTAATGAGAGAAGTTGAAATTACTTTGATGGAGTCTATAGTGACATCTACAGTGAGATCGAAGTTAAGATCAGTAAGCTTGAAGCTACATCAACATTTTGGAAAAGAGAAAGGTATTAAAGGATAAGGCTTCACAGAATCGACAGTATTTGCATTTCTGTAAGATAAACGTTAATAAGATACGGCAACCCTCTGATAAATTCAGCTAAGCGTATTTAAAATACCCGCCTGTGGAGATGAAGAAGTAAACCTCATAGTAGAGTCACTGTCGGTGCTGAGAATATGGAAAAACTTCTGACCAACATCCCGCAGTCAAGCAGAATGAACCATACAATCTAGACGATGATAACCAAGGCTTTCGGCCACCTGATCAGGACAAAGTAAAAAAGCAATATCCAAGCCTAGATCCAGCTAGGCTGCTGGACCTGAAGGGTAGAGACCATCCACCAGCTATTTCTAAGATTTCGTTAGACGAATGTATGCCTGATGAATGGATCCTAAACAGCATCTGGCCGATACACATAATCCCTTGAATTACGCCAATTACATAGGTATTGGTTTATTCAACATCGCGTACAAAATCTCACCTTCGTCAACACCCTGATCGGCCCCTTTCAGTGTGGTTTCATACCAGAAAACTTTACAGTCGATCAAATTTTCACACTCTGGCAGATCCTCAAGAAGTACAAATCGATGGCCATCACCCTTAAATGTATGCTCTATAGAGCACCAGTTCTGGAAAAGATATTTCTACTCGTTTCGTCTGTGTTGATGGGCTTTTGAAAAGGTGATTTAGATTAGGTTTCGTCTGATAGGCAGGCTACAGCAAGTACAGCCACAGTTAGGCCAGAATAGGCCCATTGTGATACCACAGGATCTAGTGTCCTCAATCTATCCTTTGAACCAACATGAGCTTATTATAAAGCGCTGGAGGCTGCTAATGCTTATGTAAGCTAGTTTGTTGAAGAATTTCTCTCCAAGATATAATTTTCTTCGAGTTAGAATAGTCTCTCCTCTACCTCATCCATGCAGCTTCTGCAAAAATCGTTTACCGGGAGACTCAGTCTGAGGGCATGACTCCCAATGACTCCCAATCTTGGGAGAAAACATTCTCCCTGTCAGTCCTGAAGTATATGGGTTTCGAAATTTTATTGAAAAGGAGCTAGGGATAAATTCTAGTTTATTTAGAATAGACCAGTGGCCAGTTCGCAGACTGGTACAAAAGACTTGCTTTCGTGACTTGTTTGCAATAGATATCGAGCGGAAGCATGTGGAACAGTGTGTACATAGCCGCAGTTGGAGTGGTTCTCAGACGCATGCCGTTCTTTGCATATGACTAAGGAAGTTGTAGTGAATAGCTTTACCTAGCGCAGTCCACCAGACGAATACATTATATGTAAATATGTCCCCACTTACTTCCAAGAGCTTTCGTACAACAGTACAGAGCGGTGGTGGCTTTCTTAACTCGCTCCAGGATGTTGGGTTTCCAGATTAGGCTTAAGTACTTGGTCGTATTTGTAAGCATCAAGGGGGGGGGGGGGGGGGGGGGGGGGGGTGCCGTATAGTTTCGGTGAAACAAATTTGAATATTTTATACTTCCTTGTGAAGACGACCAGTTCGATTTGCTCAGGATGACCCTGTGACCGCTATTTTTTATTCCATTTGGACAGTTTACTATATGCATCTTGCGAGGCTGACAGAATATTTTTATTTAACACTGCATCATATACGGGTATCTATTATTTTCTCTTGGGTTTCCAGGAGAAATGATGGCAAACTTATGGGTCTAAGTTCTTGGGGGTTAACGTTCGAACTTTTTCCCGCCTTGGGTATGAAAACCAAATTGACTTCCGTCTATGGCTTGGGAATGTGAACCAAATCCAAGCAACTTTTGACTAAGGAAGGATTAGGTCCACATTTCGCTTAAGTTCGGCGGGTATGATACCATATGGCTTAAAGCACCCTCTTCAAAGAATTTTGCCCTTTGTAGCAAGAGGGGCTGCTTAACATTAGCCTTATCGAGATCACAATTGGACGCGATCCAGGGATTCCACAAGGTGATTTAACTACAAGAGCTGTACGAGAACTTCGACCTGCGTATTGATCCTTTGAGATGACTACGTCAAGTAGAGAAGTAGAGGAAATGGACACTAAAGCCCCAGTCCAGAGAGTTTTCGAACCTAACCCAGATGAACACTACAGTAGAGGAAAACTCCGCTTTGGTGGTGCACACTAAGCGACTTGAACCAACTTGGAATAAAGGAGCTCGAGAGCAATATGGTATTAAATTTCACTTCCACTCCATGAAAACATCAACTACACCTCGCCGAAACTGAAATTTGACTGTAAGTTCCGAATGGGGATCCCTCACCATAGTGAATGGGAGAATGATGTCACCTTAGATGATAAGTACTTCAGTTCACTTCTACGCAGACAGCTCCAAGACCAAAAATATGTGAATTGTGGTATTTTGTCTGAAAAGCTTAATCTGAGCGGCTCTTTCCATTTCTCAGATCACTGTAGTACTTTTCAGGCATCAATTATGGCGATCAAGGAACCCCTGTCCTGGTTGTATGTAATGCAGTAGACATTTACCTTTGGTGGGTGCTAGATCATTGAGAGATTCCAGGAAATTACTTAAAACCGGGGTATGGGCTTAGCTACATATGAATATATACTGAAGCTGGACGCATTGCGCAGAACCAACCAATCAACTAAACATACAGAAAAGTTACAATCCGTCTGGAACGGATCGTCTGATACCCTATCCTCCTCTCTATAAATTGGGCGTGGCCAAATTGCATTTCGTACTCAAATATGGCTATAATCTCGAACGTTTGAGGATGTTACATGTAAAATTTTATGAAAATCGGTTTGTTAATGAAAACGCCCCCAAAAAGTGGGCGTGGCCAAAATTATTCTATGGCTGAAATGTAGGAAATCTGAATACCTAAATATTTGGACTTAACAAAATTTTTCGGTTTCATATAATTTAGTGAAGTTATAAAAAAGTAGGCGTGGCAGTGGGCGGATGCAAAAAAAATTTACACTTCTACTGTATCCTTTCGGACGGTCATCGCTCAATCAATTTCGCTATTGATGCTGATCACGAATATATATATACTTTATAGGGTCTATCTCGATTATTTCTCTATGTTACAAACTATGTGTCAAACTTAATATACCCTTAGGATAGGGTATAAAAATGGATCGACGTGTCATACATATAACAAAACAGAGCTCGCCTAAGCTGAACTAGAAACATAGATCCGGTTTATGATAAAGCAATCGCAGATCAGCTACGTAAGACACTGTCTATTAGGCCAACATGGTGAAAGGCTGGACCTCTTTTCAAATGGTTTCTGCAGGAGTTGGAGGAAACCATTCTTCACCTCCTATGTATCTGTCCGGCTTTGTTCCAAAAAAGTCTGCTCCATTTAGGGGCTCTTTTGTTCAATTGCCTCAGCGAACTGTCGTCCTTAGATGTCATAAGGCCGGTAGCCAAAGTGCAAAGGTCCATGGTATCCATGGAACTTCTTCTGGCTTAAAGTGTGTCCATATTTTGGTAGAATTTCGTTTAAAGACTGAAGTGCTCGGTATACAGATTTTTGCTAATTTAAAGCTGTTTCGGTGGAAATCCTCTAAAGAATTTTTTCCACCACTGTACCTCGCGTAATTCGAGATCCTAGGCAAATACTTAACGCACGCACGTTGTACAAAATACTGCATTCGCCTGGATGCGTGTGTGATGTGTGTGCGCGCGCGATATCGAACGCGCAGATCAGTTGCACACGAGATAAAATGTTCGACCGATCGCTGTCGAAGGGAGCTAGCTAGCTATAAATATCCATGAATATTAATTTATTGGAATCATGTTCGGGGAGTCGATATTGATACAAATCCATTTCGCCAAGATGGTGTATCGCGCTTATCCCAAGCCTCACCCTCTGTGTCCGTCGCTCCCTCTCACCATTCTTTATCTGCGCATATTTTAATTAATTCTGTCGATTAAACGTTGATTTATTATCGTAGCTGCTGCACATCGATCGATATGCTCTGGTGCTATGTGTGCCGAGCTTCTGTGATGATCCACACACACGCATGTAGCTACAGAGCAGCGGGAGCAGAGTAGTCCGTCTATCTGTCATCGTGATGTGTTTCGCTTGATTGGACTCATGAATCCATTGGCATCCAGCATCACATGTGTGTGTGTGTGAATGCTTTGGGACAGGGAATATATGTAGCTAAGGCTAACAAAATTATTTAATTTCTTCTCTAATTGAGGCCATCTGTCGGCAGCTATTAATATGATGACAGCGCCAGAGAGTGATACATAGATAACACGTACTCGTATTCCGCTCTGGAGGGAAGAAAAGTTTTCTCGAAAAACTTTAACACTGTACGATGGTGATGGGGATGATTACGAGTGGGAGTGGGTTGAAGGATTTTATTTTTCTGGGAAGATACATAGATGAACAGTGAGTTGCAACCTACTATTACGTTTTGTTTTGGCTACTGCAAGTGTTGCCATAAATGAGGATATAATCCACTTAGAAAGGACTTTCAACTGTGTGGAACCCATTTCGCTTAATCCCTTTAAAAGCCCACAAACCACCAAACCAAAATATGAATTTAAAACATTATTTCTTATTCGAGAGATCCGTCCCATAAATTCCAGTCGAAAATGTTTTAATTAAAAGTCTAAGTGAAAATTTAATAACTTCAAAGCCCCTACGCTACGCATAATGTCCACACTTGAATGTCACAAAAGCAGCAAGACAATGCGACATCGATAAACATTAACTGACAGGCACATAGCATACATTTCTTGGCATCATTTATCCCATCCACCAACACCCATGTGTGACTTTTGTTTTATAGGTCGATTGCATATACCAAGTCCGGATGATGCCAAAGGCTCGCTACTGCCTGTCGTAGAAAGGATCAAGGAATGCGTACATTATCCCATATGAAAGCAATCCGCACAAAACTGTTTGAAGGCATACATACATACACATTCATGTACATATTTTATTAAAAAAAAAAAAAAGGAATAGAAGAAGAAAAACACGCGACATCCATGTCACCCATGTCGGCAGGACAACAAATAAACTGACAGACATTTGCCCGATTATAATATTGTGGAACTGCTTACTCTCTTCGCAGTTCATGTAATGATATGCGGACTAGTAGGACTATGGTTAAAGGACACAAATGCTTGACATCCTTTTACGCAAAATAAGACAGGACCGAAAGAGAAACAGAAAATCTTTCACTTTGTATTATTCACTTCTCCGACAGACATAAAGGAGGAATAGATAAAGCGTCATGTATGTACATATGTATGTAGGAGGAGGTTGACGATGGAATTGCTTATAAAGAATAGGGGTTAACCTAGAATTAGGGTTCTTCTATTAATTTGAAGTGCAAGGCCTTACGAGTTTTCATTAAGTATTTGATATTGAAAACCTTAATGAGATGTAAACTCTGAAGTAGTTTTAAGGATTAGAAAGGACTTTAGAATTATCACCCTTCTGTTAATCTATGGATATGGTTTGCAATGAGAATTGATGTTGCTTTGCGAATACCCGAAGTAAAACTTTGATTAAGTCTATCTATGCCTACTGTTTTTATAGCCTTTAGTCCTAGACGAAATTCTCGAAACTAATTCCATTCAATAGAGATCCTTAAAGTCTAAAATCATTATTAAGAGTCTTGGGCAAGAGGAAACATTTTAAAAGAGTCTTTGTTGACAATATTTGCAATATCTTGAAGGACCAATAGATGCATAGATATACACACTAATATACAAATATATGAACAGTCATCATATGAACAAGATCGAAAACTGAACTGGAAAGACAATAATATGCTTGAACATCCATCCAGTGGATGTACACTGCCGTCGTAAAACCCATCGTCACATACATCTGCCTGTTTTGGTAACCTAGTATCGAAAAAGGTACAAATCTGAACTTACTAACTTACTTAGGCGGCGCTACAATTTGGGGTGAACCTGAAACAATCCTGAACACAAATATATAATATCTAGTGTGTAAAGATACGACCAGCGCTTTTAGAACAACATTGACATGCTCGAAGACTGCACGTCCGACAAACCAACCATGTGGAATAGTAACCCAATCGGACACTGTATCATCAAACGTTGATGCGTTTTCGCACTACTTTACCTATTACACGGATTTCAGTCTTAACCTCGATACAAAATTTCATTCTCGAGAGAACTGAACAAACGGATAGGTCATATCATAAGCCCCGCTTCCACATCCATCTTCATTGATGGGTCAAAAATGGACGAAAATACAGGCTCAGGAATATACTCAATTGCCCGGTCCACAGATTTCCCAACCACGCAAGTGTGTTCAAAGCGGAAATATATGGAATCACCCATACTCTGAACTGCAATAAAGCAGCCATCAAAGCCATCACAACTGGGTAAGAGATGCAAGGATTAACTCAAATTCTTAAGTTCGAAGCATAACATCACTATCTGCTGAATGCTGGGTGTCTACGGAAATGAAAAGGCCGATAAGCTGGCGAGAAAAGACCACACGGTCCTAATGCCCATCAGTCTTCTCACGTCCAAAATCACCATGGATTTTGGAACGTTAGAACCTGGCCAACGAAAGGTGACATACACTCAATTGTGTCTCAATTGTGGGCCCAATATACGTAACAAAAAAAAAGGACTAAGAAATTTTTGTCGCTAAACCACACAAGTGCATCTCCTTGCCGAAATCCTATTCATGTTTGGAATAGTTCGGAGGAGCTGTTTCCGAAGTGCACGTTGGCCCGCGTGTTTTCCAGCGCCATGCGGCACAGCTGGGTCAGTTTAGCCGGGATCCCGAATTCGGCCATCGCCTTATAGACCTCAAGAAGATGAATGCTATCATATGTGGCTTTTGAAGTCGATGAAGAGATGGTGAGTCTCGACTTTAAATTCGTTGGTCTTTTCCAGGATCGGCCTTAGTGTGAAAATTTGGTCGGTCGTCGATCTGCCGGGCCAGAAGCCACACTGGTACGCGTCGATTAGTGTGCTGCAGAAAGGATAGGATCTTATATGCGACATTAAGCAGAGATATGCCTCGGTAGTTCTTACAAGACATATGATAGCCTTTCTTGAAGATGGGTATATAGAGATGATAGTCCAGTCATCGGGCATGACTTCATCCACCCATACTTGGTTGATGATGAAACTAGCAAACACGCCATCTAAAACCATCCTAAAAACCTTAACGAAAACATGATGGTTTATAAGCGTCATTCCTGCCTTATACTGACTGTTAGACCATTAGTATTTATCATTGTTTCATAGGTATCCGGGGAACACAATGGATCCGTTGAGATACGAGAGTGTCTGCGATTCCTTGGTCCTCCTACCGACAATTGGACCAAGCGCCTAGAAAAAGAAGCACGGTATGATTCGTCATCTTCCATGCGGAATGTAGGTTCCGTATCTGAACACAGATTAAGTTAGTTAAGGTGATACCTCAAGCCAGGATATTTTTCCTGCAATTCCTTGATGACCACGGACCCATCCGAGTTTCACACTGTTATGTCTGGCTAGAGATTGTAGTCCATCGTAACAGCAAACTGATGTAGAGTCGATTAGATTCGACGACAGCGCTTTCTGACTATCTGAAAAGATATACGTCCTAGCGTCCTTAATACCTTTCTAAGGCTAACCTAGCGAAGATCCCAATGCATGGAGTTCAGCCTGAAATACCGTGGGAAACATTGCTATAGATATTGAAACTTTGGTATTGGGTCCAAGGACACCAATTAAAATTTCTATCTTCGATCTATTTTTGAACCATTCCACACTTCATAACCCTTTGGGAATTGAGTCAAGAATTTGCAGGTGTCCCCAACGGTCTACTGGTTTATACTCGTATTCTAGCTGCAGCTTAATAGCGGATCTAGCGGCCGTCCTCCTAATGAAGATTTATAGGGGTGAAAGCTCAAAGAAAGCTTCTAATGCTGCTGTAAAGAAGGTACAAAAGGCAGCTGTGATACCAAGACCAGAAATACTCTGGAGCTTCTTAGTTGACGTTGTCAATTCAACAACTGTCGCCCACCAAAAGATGGCCGCATCTTCATCCGCATAATCATCAATGCATCAATTTTGGATTTAGACCCCAAGTTCTGTCGCAGAGACGTCTCCTGGCTCACATGGCCCTAGTGACACGATCAATGGCGACTGAGAATTCCAGCTAAACCGTTTGTCAAGGATGACGCCGAGATATTTAACCTCACTGGGATTGACTAAAGTGCTGCATTTGATGGTGATGGGTCCTAGATTGACCAGTCCTCTGCTGCTGCTAGAGACAGACGTGCTGTGTTTACAACTAATAAAAATTTCCAAGTCACCCACATAATTAATGACAATGTAGCCTGATCTATATAGATCCACTAGAAGACCATTTAGCCTTATCCGGACTGAACATTTTACTGGATAAACTCGATTAGCAATGCAGACCCTATGGTCAAATGCATTCAGGTACGTGTGGACTACACGTAGTAGATGAATCTGGGAAATGAAAAAAGCGTAGGGTTTTAAGTGTATGCTTACGGACCGTAAGCCATCGGTCTTTTTTAGTATACCTACTCAACTTGCGTGAATTTTAATGAGTGGCTTATAGATTCGTGCCGCTACTGGCATGTCAGCAATGTTTTCGCAGTAAGTAGCAGGTTTAGATCGTCTCAAATTCGTCCCAATTCTTCATGCGTTTAGCAGAGAGACTTTCTTCCTAAATTTGCCAAGCGGGTTAGTCGACTAATCTAAGGGTTTCAACAGACAGGTTTTGAGAATACAGCTCTCGTGATAGGAAGTAAGCAAGACATCATTCAATTGGTATGCAGATTCATCTAGATCCCTTAAGGACTCGATAGATGCAACAAGCACTTCTAATTTAGAGAGTCCCCAAGACAGATTCCGGTCCGTGGACTTAGGATCATATCATCATATCTAGTAGATTCATGTGAAAGTTAATCGGATATGTTAAACCTGATGTGTTGATAGTCAGACAATGAGGTTTCGTCAGACATGTACAAATGCCCAGTAAAGTTAGAGATTTATGGACTGGCGAGTGTCAGAGGTCATGAATCTCTTCACGACTCGCGTCTATGAAGATAGGTTTAGAGTCTTATCTTCCCTTTAAAACCCCCGAATTCACAAGCTTTGATTCTAACCTTCACAACATAATACCCTGAATTTACAACCGCTTCATTATTTAAATTTAAACCAGAAAGATTCACATAGACTTGTTACTCCCTATCCCATCACTACAGAGAAACCCTTCTTCCTCCAAGTCGAATCGATATGCCTCGTCCACGACCACGTCGAACGTCATTATAACTCGAAGCAGAGACGAGACAAGTCATTCAATTCAAGATGTGTCGTCCCCAATCACGTCTCCGTAAAGTTCAACGTCAAAGATTCCACACCACACAAGATGGAAAAAAATTGTGATAGAAAAACTTCTCGCTAACTATCGCCCCTGCAAACCCCATCCTCATTCTATACTTCCTATGCTCTTTGGTCAGCGTTTAATTAAGCAGTCAGTTCAGGGTCGCAGATTGGATAGGAATTATAGCTCATCACAGAGCGACAGCAATCCTCCCACACACACCCCCCAAATGCCGCATGCAGCGGTTGTGTCTGCAGTAAATAATTGGTAGCCATTCGTTTCTTTAAGTTATAATTAGATGCCCCATAATGATGATGGCACATTTTTCTCTCTATCACCCCGGACACACGGACTGGCATCTCCTATCCACTAGAGCTTTGCCATCGGTCATATGTCCATCTGTGGGTTTCTGTTTCGGTTTTCTGTCTCGAGGGGGTGGTGGGTTTTTTTTTCTTCTGTTGAGGGTGGGCAATGTTGCACCTTAAGGTGGAGAAAGAGCAGTAGAAAACTAAATGAAACATGGGAAAGATTCAGCGAAAACATGATACATGTAGTATATATGTATCTATACTGGGACAGAATCTATATAGAAAGTGAGATATACACACATCTATAGGAATATCGTCTGGGCGCTCGATGTGGACTGTGGTCTTTAATTTTACGTGCATGTCCCTCATTATTTATAATGTCATCAGTTCGTGTTTGAGGAACTCAACGGTGCCATCCACTATGAGATGGGCAATGGCATGGACAGAAGCAATGATTATGATGCTGACGTTAGTGGCGTCCGACGAACGGAAGATGGAGAAGGTGACGCAAGGAAGATGTTAAAGACGTGATGTAGTTACAGTTCAATTTTCGGAAATGCTGGTGTTGCTGTGGTGGCTATAGTATCAGTGGATTGTATGACGGACTGTCCGTATCCGTAGGTATTTCTGTCTAAGATACTCTTTAAGAAGCGGTACCTATGCATTCTTGTTGAACGATTCTGAGTTGCCCTTCTTTCTTTTGGAACTAGAGGCTCTCTGTATCACTTAGACTAATAAAAGTCCATTGTGATGCCATGGATCGCTCAATTTGGTTACCCGGGACTAATGAAAAAATTAAAACTACTGACGCCAGTTCGCCTAGGTTGTCAAAGAAGTGGGCTCCTAGATGGAGTAGTCTTTTTTGGGATAGAGCTAGGCACGTACATAGGTGGAGAATAGTTTCTTCCTCTTCCTCGTCCCTACAACTTCTGCAGAAATCATGTGAAAAGAGGCCCAGTCTTTTGGCATGTGGACCTATCTGACAGTGTCCAGTAAGAACTCCGATTAGGTGGCTGATTTGTGATCGCTGTAACAGGACCAAATCAGCACCACGTTTCAGATCAAGCCTGGCACAGGTCTGTCTTGAAATATAGCAAGTAAAGAGATTTTCCCAGTAAGTATTTACAAGTAGCGAGGGGCATACCCAGGTTTCGCCACTTCGGCAGGAGTTCGTCAATCTTGCAATTCCTGCAATATCTCTGTGGTCTGACACCCAGCAAAGGAGAATTTAAAACTGCTCCGTCATCTCCAGAAGAGACAAACAGCAGTTTAAAGCGGCCTTTGAAGAGAAGGAGCACGATTTCACAGATTGAATTGCCGCTTGACTGTCAGTGAAAATGTCAGATATTGCACTACATTTCAGCCAGGCTTCCTTGATCGCCATGATGATGATGATAATTTCTGCCTGAAAAACTTAACAATAATCTGGGAGGCTTAGATTGAGCTTGTCAGATAAGACACCACAACCTACCCCCGTCCTCAGTCTTGGATCCGTCCGTGTAGAAGTGGACTGAAGTGTCCTCAGGAGAGGAATGTTCGTGTGGAAGTTTCGGTCAAATAACAGGGTCGGCGAGGTGTAGTGTATTCTAGACTAAAATTGAAGAGATCAATGATCGAGAAGTGATCCTTATGATAGCTAGACCACTGTCAGATAGCCCGAGTCAGATAGCCGCACTCGCAGCTAATTACTTTCCAAGAATATCTAAAGGGATCCGGTGGGGCATAATGTCCACCACTGAGCGAGAAGTTTTCAGTGCACCACTAATGCAAGATCGTTGCTCCACAGAAGAGGAGACAGATAGCCAAGATGAGGAGTTCCACAACTAACAAGTCTTCTAGCCGATGCGCCGCCAAGCTGTGAATCGATATTCCTTCGTATAAGCAATTGATAGATCAGTACTACAAGCGAAGAATCGACTTTCAGGCTTGCAAGTGTATCTATGAGATCTGACTGAAAGGCCCTCTTGATGTCCTTCCTGGACCATGGTAAATTCCTTTATGGATTTTTCAATGATGCACACTAACGAATACAAGGCTGTCTCGACTGATTTGGATTTGTAGTACGCATGTTGGGACGGACGACGAGGACGATATGCTGATAGGTCGGAGATGCTTTGGTTGCACGTGCGAGCATTTCCCTGCTTTAGGTACAAAGACAACTTCAGCCTCGGTCCATAGTTTGGGAATGTAGACAAAATTCAAACTACCAGACATGATGGCTTTAAGTCAAAGGAGCACTATGTCCTCTGATTGCTGAAGCTCAGCCGAAATGATACCATCTGGCCTTGGCAACTTGTATGATGTGAAACTGCTAGCGGCCCAAAGAACATTTTCAGTAATAATTATTTCGTAGGGTATAGAGAGATATTTGGAGAGATATTTCAGTAGCCTTGAGACTTAGGACTTTCGTATGCTTTTGCAGAAGAGTCTCCAGGAACGTCGTTTCTCTTTCCTCAGTGAAGTCTTGTATTTCTTAAGAGACCGCTTTTAGGTATCCTTATCAGCCGTCTCACGAGAGCTTTAGTTAGAAAGGAGACTATTTTCTATTTTAAGAGCACTGAGAGTAGCATTCCACCAAGGTGATTTTTTCTTACCTCGAATCCTGCGAAGAGGACAAGCTAACGACATGCATCATGCAGTTAAGCTCCTCAGTGTTAATAGGTTCCATAGGCGAAATGGAGATCAACTTGGCCAAATGTTCCCTAAATAGACTCCAGTTGGTCTTTTGTAGTTTCTCAAAACCTTTTGTTTTGGAGGGTGGTCATCTAGAATAAATTGGAGGTAGCAATGGTCTGAAAAAGAGTGCTCATCAGAGACTCTCCCATCTCTGGATCACTTTTAGTATTAACTATCTGCGTACTATATTATTATGACGCTCGCGCTAACCGATGAATATTTTGCTTTTTTGGAATCACATTTCGATGAAGATCATCTAAACTAAAGCGAAAGTGTTAAAAAGGCCCTATTGACTGGAGCGTCACTATTTACTCTGAATGTAAACCGAAAATAGTGTCGATCAATCGAAGCAAAGATTTATCAACTCCATCCACTCTTCACCATCTCCATCACTTATACGTATGTATGTAAGTCCTCCAAACCAAGTTCGTTTCGTGAACCCACATAAATCCGCACATTCCTGACATCGACATGCAAAGAAGGACATAATTTGCTTTTGTATTTTGTCATTTGAAAGGTAAATAATTCCAGAGATGTCCACTGAATAGGACGACATATCCCATTGCCGACGAATTCCATTTCAGATATTGTTACCCCCATTCGATTGCCGGTATAGTTCTTGACGCTATGTTATGTTACAACACACAAATCGAAGAAGAATTTCAATGGTGACTCCTGCTTCGAGACGACCTCTCAGCCACCACCACCACCGCGCGCGCCAGTGTGTTTTCGGAGAGATGGAGCACTTTTGCTGATTTATCGCTCCATTGTCTTTCATTTTGGCATATATCTCCGGAAAGAACTCCAAAAGCGATGGCCAAAAGCAGGAGGAGCACCGAACACAACATAGGAAAAGTCATGCAACCGACAATCGATACGATTGAGGAGCTGCTCCTGCTGCTGGTGGTGGATTGGAAGAAGGAGCACACTGTTATGGTCGTAGAAATGTGTCCAGTGGCTGGCGCGGTGGCTATAGGTGGATATCGGAATTGCTTGCTCCTCCTGGTTTTAGCTTCGCAGAGAGTGCATAATGCGGGGCAATGCATTTACCTGTGTGATCCCAGCCTATGTGCGGTATTGAAGTGCGCGCGCACGATCTTTTTGTAGCATTATTGTCTTAAGCGATCCCGAAAACGAATTACATATTCGATTTGAGATGATGACAGGGTCTTTGGGGAAAATTATTGCCCCATTTGCAAGCCATCAAAGAATTGAGTCGAGTGTTCTTTCAAAATTTTGTCCTTCGGCCTTTGGTTTTGCTGGTCGAGAGGTTATTTAGTTTCGGACAAATATCAATGAGGGTAGATACACAAGTTGTGAGGTTGAAAGGTATGTGGGTATATCAGAGGTAAGATTCTTTATCAGAAAAAAATTCTAGAAACCACTTGGAAAAATTTAAGAAGGTGTCATTTAAGGCAGACTGTACTGCCAGTGCGAAAGTGCTTCACTATCCAGATTTCAGATGAAGCGCAATATCTGGAAACGATCCTGGATAAGAAACTTCTTTAGTCAAAGCATGCCAAGTTGAAGGCATCTAAGGCGCTCTCACTTTTTTTGCGAATATATTGTTAACAATAGGTGGAGGCCCCCGGAGTATCTGCTTCTATACCGATAGTCAGCCTCCGTTTAATGTCTTGCTCAACCCTGTAACGCGTTCCAAAATAGTTTGCGAATACAAGAGCTCTTTGAATTTGGTCGCAAGCCTGAACTCTTTGATAACCCTTGCCTGGGTTCCAGGTCACTGTAGAGAATGAGATCTCAGAACCTGAAGCTGCGTTGGGTCTTCTCGCGTTCTTGGTCAGTGACTGCATTGCGAACACTATTATGACAGATAGGGCTCTTTAGGATTCAGGCAGAGTAAGTGTATTCTCCCAAACATTGCAAGAAATCAGCAGCATTCTTGCTATCTTGCAGCAGAAAAGACTTTTTGACGTACTTAGGGGACACTTTCCTTTTGCAAACCATTTTAGAGTGCTAGACTTAGGAGTCACCACTGTTTGCGATGCTTATGGATGCAGCTATGATACTTCGGATCAGTAAGACGTCAGTAAGAAATCAATAGGAAATAAATCAAGACTTCAGCCACGAACTACATATTGGCCCTACGTATCTATCATCAGATGCAGATCAGATAGATCATCAGATATGGCGTGATCGTATAGTGGGAGGAGGCTTTGGAGAAACCCTGTCACCTAACTTACCATACCTGGTACAAAAGTCGACTTGTCTATGTGTCAGTGGAGCACTAAGAGGCTCTAAATATTTTGTTCCACTTGCCACCTTTAGATATCTATAGCAGGCTATATCTCTATAGTCTAGTCTGAGTACTAGTACTCCTCTATTCTTAGTGATCTTGAATTCATTCCGCAAGACACCGACTACATATTTCCACAACTTCTGTTCGACAAGAACTTCGGAAACGCGTATCCCCTCAAGAGAGGATCTATCGCTTCAAAACTAGGAATCCAAATGTTTCTATATAGAGCCGTCTTCTCCAAGGATCTAAACAAAAACTTTCCGCGTTCCGACAGACAGAAACCGTCGCGCATAGCAATCTAGTAAGTGTCATTACGTGACGTTGCATTACTGATAGGCACTTCAACAGGCTGGGCTAAAGACTAATGATGCTAAGAGCATGTCGGCTAGAATTAACTTAGCCAAAGACAGTCCTTTGTCATGAAAATATAGGACACATATCTAATTCATGGCTTGATATTATGCATGCTTTCCAAGAGTATTTAGATAAAAGTTAAATGGTCAATTTATGTTCCTATTTCAAGCAAACATTGAGGGAATGGATAGAATCATCATCAATCGTCTTTGAAAGACAGTAAGACAGGCTCGAAGTCTATCCACAAAAAGTTGGAAAGACTGTCTGTCACATTGTCCTGAAACAATACCATTACTTCAGTGAAGTAGGTACTTTAGACCCTTGTAGACAATTTGACAACCTCTTTCGAAAATGCCACTCATAAGTACTTACTACCAATAAAATATATTAAATATTTTTCACTAAAACTATTTATCACAGCGTCGCCATTTCGGATATAAATAACCAGACACAAATTGAATCTCGTCCTGTGACAGCAATAAATTCGATTTCGCGTATTTCCTCCCCTCCTCATCGGTTTGTAGCGTTATTTTGGCCAAAAAACGAATCCAGAACCAGCAACGAAAAGACAAAAAATAAAAATAACTGCAGAACAACATCAACATTGAAATACTAGCGTAAATGCATATATTTAATAAATTTATTTGCCTTCAGAAATGATTCACGTGCGTTGTAAGAGCCGTGCGTATCGAGAGAATTTCACAGGAACCTGGCAATCACCTTCATCACACAAACACACCCAGCCGCTATATGCGGTCTGATTGACAAACGGATGAGAGGATACAACAGATGCACAGAGATACATCCATCTGTGTATGGTCGGTTGGTGGATATTTTCACTTGGATCCGTCAATTTTCGCTAATAAATTGCCATAAGTTTGGGATATATGCGGCCAGTTTATGATTTAACGCTCGAAAACGCTGATATCAGATTTCGGCTTGATGTCGGACTTTATTTATTCGACGGGATCTGTTTCTCTCTCTGTCTTATGGTGGATGTTGCGACGAGGAAGCGACCATCAGGACAAGATTCTCAATAAATTTGCCATAAATCAATTGAAGCAAAAAGTATCTATAAAATTATATCTTTTGCCATCTGATGACAGAGGCACTGGCAAAGAGAGTGTGTGGTGGACCTTTAATGGGCCTTTAAATCATTTCAAATTGTGTCAGGCTACGGTTTGGTTGGTTGCATATGAAGCTTGACGGCTACGTACTGGTGAAACTCAAAGTGTGAGAAAAAGTTTCAACCAGCAGACTTCAAAAGTCTGTGCTTCAAAATTTTGTTGCCTTAGAACTTAGTCTGGATATTACCACTTGAAAAATGGCCTAGATCTCTGTTGTACTCTACGAGAAAATAGAAGCTATGTACAAATTTTTAGTTCAACTACCTAACTTGTGTCGATCGAGTATTAGGATTCCAGGTACAGATTCCAAGACTTATGCGAAAAATATTGAAGACAATGTGCCTACTTCGCTGAGTATCTTTTGCATCTGATCTAGTCCAAGACTAGATTCCAATTAACCCCAAAGCTGAAAAATATATTCACGCAAAGGGTTAAAATAAAATTAGACCAATGGGTTTGGTGAGTTCACGCACAGGTCAGTATATATTTACTTAGACCCATTGTAATGCCGACTGGATAAAAAACTATCTCTTACTCTAGGACTAACTTCTCCCCTTAACATGTCGATCCTTCCAAGTTAGCTAGATCGAAAAGATCTTCGAAGAAATACTCGCATATGGTTTTTCTTCTCAAAACCGATAGGGTAGGACAGGTACACAGAAGATGCGTCATGGTTTTCGCCTCCTCTTCGTCTCCACAGCAGCTTCTACAGAAATCGTTGAAGGAAGTACCAAGCCTTCTACCATACAGTGCCCAATGAGGGCGCCAGCTATTTTTCTTAGATATATCCTATTCACGGAAATAAGTCTTTTTTCAGTTCTAGTCAGATTTAGTTACAAAACAAACATGTACTGATGTTATTCTACCTACTTTTTGCCATTCTGATGGATGCGGCATATACGATTCCCCCTATTGTCAGGGAGGCTACGGTCTACACCCTCCTTAGCTAGCTCATCCGCTTTGCAGTTGCCTGTAATGTAGCCCTGTAGCCTGGAACCTAGCACGTTAAGAAATTGGCACATCACTAGGAAAAATCTTAGGATACTTGCATGGCTCATATTGGCCCAGGAGCCAGTTGCAAAAATTCTCTAACCCAGCCCCCCAGAATTCTCTTAGCCGCCATCAGCTTCCCAAAGATATCAACGGAAAGAAGGTGATGCATAGTTTCTAGTGCAGCCGTAGAAGTAATTCTAAAGGCGATCATTATACAGGGAGCAGGATAGACTTTGAACATTCCTAAGTATTGCAATGTTGCTTTTATTGTCCAATACTGTCGACCAGACTAGTACTTTGTAAGTACATGAGGATGGGTCTGACAACTGCTGTGCTTATCCATTGCACGATCCGGAGTTAGAGACTGTTGTTTGGGTCCATCATATATGAATAAAAGGCAATCGAAGTCTTCATAGCACAGTCTTGGATATGTAGTTTCCAGCTGAGTTTTTTTATCCGAATAACCCTCAAATATCAAAATCCTTGGAGGAGTTATATGGTATTTTATACCTTCCTGTAAACAATACTAACTCAGTGTTGGACGGATTAACATTATCCGTCCGCTTTGCGAATTTATTTAGACCACACTCCATCAAATCTTACAATGTCATCCGAATAGGTTATGACACTCACCCACTATCTATAGCCAAGATCAGAAGCATCTCATTCACTACCATGAGCCACAGTAGTGGTGATAATACTGAACCCTGGAGGACTACCGACCTTGCGGTTAGATAGCACCCCAGCTCAGCATGGATAAGCCTGCTTTTAAGCAAATTGCTCAATCCAATAGCAAAGATAGTTGTCAACCTTCAAGCTAAGAAGTGCAGCAGATATAGCTTCTGTTTTGAAATTGTTGAAACGTCCCTCAATATCAAGCAAGAACACCATAGTGAAATTCTTGTTCTCAAACAAGTGAAGGGCAGTCTCTTTCCAAATGTGTTCTAATGTGGACATCGATTGGCCATTTCAAAGTCTTTCATAGAAAGGAAGATAGGTTGATCAGACGGAAGTAGTTAGGGGATGTGTGGAAGGTCCTACCAGTTTTCTTTATGAAGAGTACTTTGGCCCTCGTCCAGGATCTAGGGGTGTAGCCGAAGTTTAAACAACTCCTAAAGATAATGTGGAACCTGGGATTTAATATTTGGAAATCTTGCTGTAATAAGACGCACAACAATGCAATATGTGGAAAAGTTCCTCATATTGAGCTCTACATAATGTAGGTATATACTCCTAGTTGAGGTCTTCCGCTGACATGCTAAAAGTTATACATCCTTCATCTTTGATTTCTCACATACAATAGGTAGATACCGCTTATGAACCTTAACAATTCACAGAAAAAAGTGAAGATCATTAATATAAAGACAACAGTTTTGAAAAACTCTTAAACTAAGGAAACCTTTATGTGACAGCGATTGCAGAGGATTGCAAAAGAGCACCGAAGTCCCCCATCCACCAATAAATATCAATAAATACACAAAATTGCCCGCGGATCCACAATCCTTGCCAATCATTCTTCGCTAAGGTGTTTAGAATATATTTTCAATTCTATTTCCAGAATTTCCATGCGAAAGCAATTCTAACCGCGCGTTCGACTGTAAATCACTTCATAATTCAAAATATCTTTCATAAATTCTCATTCCAAATACAATGGTTTTCAAAACAATCCACTTACGCGTACTCAAATTGAAATATATCTTCAGTATCCAACTGCTTCGGATCATCCAGCACTAGCATCACCAGAACAGAAAACAAAACACTCCCGGTTCGCCCATCATCATCATCATTATCATCATCACGAGCATCACTGATGATCGCTCCATCCCCAGATCCCAGAGTATAGAGCGAGCACACACACGGAAATTATTGTTAATTTTTCGAAATTTATTCTCTGCCTCCTGGCCCAACAACGGTGGTGGTATTTCCAAAACACACACTCCAAAAAAAATTATTTCATTCCGTGAGAGAAAATAAACAAATCATCCATCAACCCGCCATCGCTAGACATGTTGCAATTGGAATCCAAACATCATCATCAAAACGATGATCCTCCCGGGTAGATCGGATGGATTTGGATGGATTTGAATGGATCGCACGGCGGGTTGGTTAAAAATTATTATTTCAACGGAATCTGCAACTTTCCTCATCTGTTGGCACTCTCTGCATGGCAAATCTTGACTAGAAGAACCCATCATCATCGATCGATCGACGATCATGAAGTTTAGACGTTCTTCTACTGAATGATCGCACTGCTGATGGAAATCCCAAGATGCCCAGAGATAGAGAAAAGAAAAAAATAACTTGAACCTGTACTGATCGACAGATGGACTAATATGCACCCTGCTGAACGGGAAGATACTACCGGAATGCACAGACACAAGTGGGCCATAAAAACTCCCCAATTGGTGGCTGAGATGGCCTTATGAAGTGCTCGGTGAGAACACTTTTCGGGAGCAATTACCAGACTCGAATATTGAGTCGTAAATGTGTTGCAGAACCCAGCGGGTGTCCGTAAACATTGAAAATAATTGGATCTCAAATAAACAGCAATGAGGATCTGCACGCATCGATCGCATCATAAAGAAGACTATGTTGCACTACGTTGATGTGCCAACATAGTACCGATGACAACTTGTTTCGGGATGGAATCGTCGTTGTGACGTATGCAACTTCTCCACTAGCCAATTGTCCTTGACTGATTGTTGGCAAAATTGATGTTAGTAGAATATTGTGTTGGTTTTTTGTTTTTAATTGAAACCAACTAAGTGCATGGGAGTTGATTGATAGATGGCTATGTGCGGGTTATGTGCTGTGCCGCTGATGGATTTATATGTTTGGTAGCTGACTGGGTGATTAATTGTGGTGCGAGACGATAGGCATACGTACCGGGGGTCGGAATAAATTTGTTTATCAACGTAATTGTTTGGTAATTTATTCGGTTTTTGTGCGAACGTAATGAAGAAATTAAAAAAGCTATTTCCGAAGCTAAAAGTGTGCTAAAGTCTTATAGATAGGTGGAGGTAGGCTTCGTGACTCAGTGGTTAGAGCATTAGACTAATGGGCAAGACGTTCAAGGTTCAATTCTCAGACAACACCAATCAATGATATTCCTGCTAAAATCCTTGCTATTATAAAGGCTACGTACGAAGGTGCCAAATATCTTGTTCTACACAATGGTAAGTTAGCAGAATCCTTTGAAGTTCAAAGCGGAATTCAGCAGGGTTGTATTTTATGACCACTTCTTTTTCTGGTGATAATAAGCGATGTTATCCGCGCGGCATTATCTGCGGAAATAAAGGGTGTGCAATGGACAATGACGTCTTACCTGAAACATCTTGAATACGCTCATGATATCTGCTTCTTCACCAGATGAGACAGAATCTTGAAACCGAACTCAGTCAAGTAGGACTTAACATACATAAATGCAGCTAAACCTAAAGTCCTTGTCCTTTCCAGCTCTTTCTCCCAACCTAACATTGCTGGACAGGAGCTCAAGATAGTGCAGAAGGGAAGAAAGAAAGTGATTTCCTTATCTGGGAAGCATCATATCATATTTCTTCTAAGTCACGGAAAAAATGTCGCCCGAGAAATTTAACTCTACGGTGGATAGGGCCTTATCAGTGACAGAAAAAGTGGGTTGCATCCTCTTTGACTTCCTCATCTCCACATGAGGGACATACATAAGTGCTCTTTGTGTTTCGATATTTTACCGCAGAGTGCTATGCCCTATGATGAGTCCTATCAGGGTAGTAAACTCTATCCTCGCTGTCCTACTCTTATCGAAACAAGATCATATACTCACAAGTATCTAGAAAGAACTATCTGTTGTTTGGCTCTCTTAAGGTCTTAATCCTAGTGTCGAACCTCAGTCCACCCTGAGTGATTCCAAACCTCTTTTGGCCAATTCGTCGGCCTTCTCATTACCTGGTATATCTTCATGACTAGGCACCCAGCAGAACGTAACCTTGTGCTGTGTTTCAAGAACGTTAAGCTCTTTAAGACAGAACTTCAAAAGCTTGATGGAAGAAATCACTTTTATTATTGCCTGGCTGTCGATGATAAAGGTGATACTTTTTCATGGCATTGCCTTCAACGAAGTCTCACGAGTGACTATTGTCACTGCTAGGATCTCCGCTTGGAAAACACTGCTATGGTTGGGAAGGCGAACTGCTTTGGATTTGCCCAGCGGCTCAGAGAAGATACCTGAGTCTACGCTTACATATCCATCTTTGATCCATCTGTGAAGACAGAAATGGTCCGCGCATTGGTAAGCTGACCGCTTTTCCATTTTTCTCTGGAAAGTGCTAGTGAAAACTGTCTCGAAGGAAGGAATGTAAATTCAGGAATTTACACGTTGTTAATAAACAGTACTAGCTCGGTTTTCTGCGGGTTGACCGCTGACATTGTTAAATGCTCCTTCAATGTCTAAGAATGAAGGTAGAGTGCATTCCTTATATTTAAACGATTTCTCGATCGATCAGTGTAAAGCCGTCTCTACACATTTTTCTTGGTTTAGACGTGTTAACCCGTGGATATGTCATCGGGGCGTAATCTACTGCGTAATCTACTGAATGTGAGGCAATCTCTCAAAAGTTTTCAGTGTAAAGGAGGTAAGGCTACTTGGCCCTAAGTCTTTAGCGGTGGTATAACTTGCTTTGTCGGGCTTGGACATATATACCCTAACCTCTCTCCATGTTCATCAAATATGTCTTCGTATGAGACTATTAGTACATATGTAGTTCCTTGCAAGATTATTCCAGCTCCGGGTGCTCGGTAGTATGGTGGATGATGCCGTCAAGTCCTGGCGATTTGTCAAGTCAATTCTCTCCTCTCCGAGCAAATAAGTTGGTAATTCAAATTCAAATTTGTATTAACTCTTATGGTGTTGAAAGATGAGCAAGATTCAGTACAATTACTGTCGGGATCTTTCAGTAATCCTTTAGCTGTGGTTTGTTCGGAGAGGATCTTCCTTAGTCTCGCAGATTCTGTTGTTTCTTTAATGTCGTTGCAAAAGTGCTGCCTCGTGAAACCGCCCAATCAAACCGAAACACTCTAATTCTAAACCAAATATCCCCACTTCCATTTCCCGAAACTATAATTGTCAAGTGAATGTCTTCACTTTCACTTCCGCCCTTGTGCCACTTCTACTTAATCCAAACCAACTGCCACTACTAGTCAATACGTAGCTCTTCGTTCACTGTTCTGACTCTGCGGCTGCTCGTTTATTTATCCACGAAAATCTCATGTCATTCATATATCACTCTCGCATAACAATTTATTAGATAAACAATCATCATTCAAATTGTCTCGACATTTGAGTGAACAAGTGTGGTGGTCGTCGTCGCGCAAAAACCAAGCAACGCCCGACCGATTTTTATCTTTTCCCAGAGAGATACGTACAAACTTCTCCAGCTTAGAGTCCCGTCGCATGAGTGTATGTGCCAAATCATCATCAGCGAACGATCATATGAAACTCTCCAAGGGAAGACTGATCGTTGAAAATGTTTTCACTCTTCCCACAGACACTTTGCGCGCCAGCCTCGTAGCTACAAATGAAGTGATAGATGCGATAAATACATCAAAGTGTCAAATTATGTATCTACTGCAGTCGAATTAACGCCAATTGCACTGGCCGCCGCTGTAATTATGTAAAGGAAATGCACTTGCACACAAGTGTTCGCGCTGCGAAAAAAGGTCACATGATGACATGATCCATGCTCCAATGTTTTGAATGTGTATCTGAGTGAATATTTGTATCTAAACCAAATTAATTATCTGATAGATACATGACTTTCCGTTAACGAAAAAGAACATATACAAGCGCGAGGGCCAGAACGAGGATGATTGGAAGAGAAATTTATTTGAAAACATTCAAATCGATCGACGATCGCGGGTTGAGGTGGTAAAGATTTTTGTTCAATTTACCTCCACCGTACATGCTCAATCAGCCATTAATCAGATTTGATTTTCGCTTGCTGATGGATTTATTAGGCATGTTTAATGTACACACACATATACTGGTATGGATGGGGGAAAAACAGTTTGGTGAATTTGTTTTGATTTAGTTATTAATGGGGTTTTTCTTCTATAGATACATACATAAGTAGATAGATGATTTAAAAATTCCGTGCAAATTGACTGATGCAGATGCTTTGTGTTGTATAAGTACTTGGATCGATTCCGATCGATTCGTAAGCTAAGAAGAAAAATTAACGAAAAAGTGAACTACCTCAGGGTTCCATTCTGACACCTAAAATTATTCAAAATTTATTGAATTTTCGCCTGATTTACGATTTTAAGATACGTGTGTGTGGGGTCAAACCACAAGAGGTGTCATTTTGAATCAATAGCAGAATGCTACATTTTTATAAAAAGTGGGGATATTTTTATTTTATAATAAAGTACAAACTCTGAGGTTAGTAATGGAGTACAATACCTGCCAAATGTCAAAGGCAAAGTGGTAGCAGATATGCCCAATTCCTGCGATCGTTTCAGAATGGACACACCTGAGTTTTCAGTCACACTCTCAGCTACGCCGGCAATATTAACAGCTAACTTTGCCGGATTAGTATGAATTGGAGTCTTCACAGTACTAACCTATTCCAGGCGTACAAATTTATTGATTAAAATTACTGTGCGAGAAAGCCCTTTATAATGACCGAAAGCAGTATGAGCTTTACGAAACGTTTCCCGATATTGTCACCGTTTTTGTAGTGAATTTTCAGTATTTGAACACGTTGTGAGAGTATGTATAGATCCATATTTGATAACGGCTTAGTTTTTACTTATCAAAAGTTATCACAATGATAGTGGATTGTTGACAGTTCAAAAATGACGCGAAATTTAAAAAGACACCTCTTGTTGGATGACTCTTTAGATAAAGGAAATGAATATCGAATATCAATAGCCAGATCGAAGGGGTTGCTAACGAATAAATCAGTAAACGACAATATCTCTCATAGGAGCAGATCTCTATAGTGGAATGAGACAACACACGATCCGAAACGACTAACAAAAAGAGTAGGCATTCAAAACGGCTGATATCCTTAGATATTTCTCAAAAACAAACAGACAAACGGCCTTATTCTCAACTTGCGTTGTACTATAGCCATATCTATCGTATCGTAGATATACTCATAGCTCCAAAAATAATGCAGGAAGCAAGATCCAACAGTTCAGCTTCATCCTTACCTTGCACCATCGTATATCTCTCTGATGTTTCATGTTCTCCAAGACAATTACGTTCTTCAAATCCTTATGGGTTTAGAATCGTCTGACATTGAGACATCCCTAACCGGCGGCTTTTATGTTGTTTGAAACTACATACTTCACACATCGAACTGGGATATACTAAAAGACATAAAAAGTACATACTTTAAAGTACGAGCCCATTCATGAAGCTCAAATGCCATGTTCCTCAAAAAAACAACTTTAACTTTCAAGTCTGATACGCTCACTAGCGCTATCTAACTAATCTACACTAAGTTTTGTAGATTCTGAGGCCGATATGGAGTCGATGAAGATCTTGGTTCCAAAGTTTAAATGTGTTTTTGGTCATCGGACAACTCAAAAGAAATCAGTAATTACCATAAACGTCAAAAGATACTATTTTTTGGGAAACGCACAAAAGTGACCAAATCCGGTAGCTCTACAGCTACTTTTACACTTCTTAGGCAGATTAGTCGGAATTGTAGGCATATTTTTAGACAAAATTGGTTGTACACAGGCTTTCACCATATCTTCATCGTTTTACTTCACATTCTGGTTATAAACCCCTTGCAAGAGAGGGCACACTTTACATGTTCTGTATAATCCGCTTTAAACTTTCCAAATCGTTTCTGCTACCATAACTCTCGTTTCGATCTCCTCCACCAATATATGTATGCGATGACATCTCCCGCTGCCATATTGGTCGACAAAAAGAATCTCAAAACTCAAACATTTTCGATCCGTACCGCCATTCCGGCTGGAACTAGATACCATACCAATGGATTGATCGTTAAAAATTCCTTAAACGCTATTTACCGGGGGTACCTGCATTGGCAAGTAAATCACTCTTTGTCGCGATTTAGTGGCCTTCTTGCCATATGTATCCATGTGGCGGTTGAAAATACCATCTACTCCTCTCTAGGGTGCATGTCACACAACTCAGCGCGCTCTGATCTGATCTCCATATTGGATATGGGCGGTGCGCGGTGTCCCATGCCCGCGATTTGAAATTCTCTAAACCGATCGTTGTCTTCGTCTTCGGTTGTCGTCGGCAGCGTGCGGCAACATCACCACCACCATCGCCGTTGGAATTTTTCGGTCAAATTTCCATTTTTGGATTTCGCTTTCGGTATGTCTGGATGTATCTGCATTGAGGTGCATGTCGAATGTCGCTTTACCTGACGACGACAACAACGTGAAGTCGTCGCCGCATTGGTTTTACTCTGTGTTCTCTCTCGTGTCTCAGTAAGTAGATGCGCGCACTATTTGATGAAAATTATTGGTTGCAGTGTGCTGTAGTTGAAATGACTTGTAAGAGTATCTGCATACAATGCCCTTTGAGTAGATATCGCTTCTGGTGGTAGAGAATTCGATTGTGGATTCTACCAGTCATATGGGCGGGATGGTGGATAGGTCTATAGGTTGTTTTATTCTAGAGGATGACCAATAACTTATTAGCTAGGCTCTTCGATATCTTTTATAGTAGTTAAATAATTTAAACTAGTTCTAGGGAAAGCAGTATTTAAATTATCTGACTAAGGCTTATAGTAGTACTTCCTCATCAAAATCAATTAATATATGCTTGGCTCGTAGAAGAAAAGATAAAACAAGAACTCAAGTGAATACTTGCACTTTTCTCATCTTAATAGTTTGCTCCCAACAGTTCTGAAAAATTTCGTAAACTATCCATCACGGCTCTTTTCTAGATTTTTATCTCACAGGGAGTCTACCCTTTTTGGAAGAGCCCTTACATAATCCACTTTCACAAAAACGTGCTAAGAATGAAATTTTTAACTACTACTAAGAGGGTGTCCTGAAACAAGTTCTGCAGTGAAATAGATTCCACAAAATAACCTGTCAGACTCTAGAAAATACTATCAAACGTATCCACAGCCCCAGGCTTCAGAAAAACACCAGACTGCTCCTGGCCAGAATCATGCTCCGAAGCACTGGAACTCCTCTTAGCACACACTTTCCTTGGTGTGAAATCTTAACATCCAACACTGCAATAAGCCCGCATCACAGAACAGCTAACAAAAGGCACTGAGCAATCAAATTGACAAAAAGAAGATCAACTGAGCAATTGACTCCTTCGCCCCTTCAAAGCATCCGGTCTCGACGGTATTTTCCCGATGACGCTACAAGGCCACAAGGAGTACTACAGTCCGCGCATAGCGAACATCTTTCGTGGGTGCCTTAATTGGTTATATATTCCTCGAGCCTGAACAGAAATCAAAGACATGTTCATACCCAAAACGCGTAAACTTTCACATACTAGTCCAATAGACTTTAAGCTGATTAGCCTAATCTCGTTCCTACTTAATACATTTAAAAGGTTAATAGATTTACACATTTGCTCCAAACTAAATTCTAGGCATATATCCACAGCCCAAAACTCCTATACTAAAGCCCGATCTATTGAAACACCCCTGCATGAGGTGGTAATAAGGAAGGAAAGTTCATTCCACCACAAAGAATTCACGCCAGCGGCCTGCCTAGATATAGAAGTAGCCTTCAACAATGTAAAACCGTACAGACTTTAATGGAAGGTTGGGACCTAATCAAAAACTAAACTAAGCTCTTTAGACAGTCCTTTAACCTTCCAGGATGTCATCAGAGTTATACATATGATAGATGCGTCTCAAATAATGCTCCAGAGGAAGATCGTATTCCTTACGAATTCTTTAAAAATGCAACTGATGCCTTCATACAAAAGCTTACAGAAACGTATGATCTTATTTTAAGTACTTTCGAGGTACCATCATCTTTTAAGAAAAATATAATATTCCTGATATTCAAGAAAGGAGACCCCAATGAACCAACCAATCACAGAGGGATACCTTCCTAAATGCGACCATCGACATTTTTACAGGAATTATCTTGGAACAGAGAAACTTATAAGTACGATTCAAGGATCCACGCGGAATTTATTTCAAAGGCAAGCGAACAAAGCCAAGTAAGAAACATTTATAAAGTTTTAAAGCATGAACTTGGAGAACAGAACTATTTTCATGATCGGAATAGTTTAGAGGTATTCAAATCAAGTACGAACTACTGCAATTAAATTACATCCCACATGGAATTGATGGAAATAATGAACTGTGCAACCATAGAACAAGAGAAGACGGGCTTCATTTCATTGAAATTTTCCTAATGCGGAAGCTTATTCTATGGAAAACAACTCTGTCTTTGGTTGAAGTCTTTCGCATCCTAAATGGAGAAATTTTGTCTATACTATATAAATTCAAGTACCTACTGGTTTCGCGAAAAAGTTCGAAATTGAAATTTTATTCAAACTTGACATTACTGATGGAGAAGTCCAAAAAAGTGGATTTGCTTAACACTTCATATCTGGGGTCTGTAGTATGATCCCTAAAGGCGGAATTGGAATTTTCATTCTAACCTCAAAATTAAGGGCACATTATATAAGGCTGATTTCACTAAAAATGGATTTTCTCGAAAACGGCTATAACGATTTTGATAAAATTTCATACGTCAGTTAGTTTGGCTATATGCTAAAAGGTGACCAGATAGCAATGATACTTTTTCCAATTTTTATGTTTCAGCAGCTGTCAAAGTTAACAGTGACATCCAGCTGTCAAAATATTCAATAGGGTTTGCCATTCCATCATGCATCGTTTCATGCTTGCCGAATGCGCGGAAATTATTGAAAAATGCTATCGAAATTCCGGCTGAGTTGTAAATACGCATGGCTTCAATATGCAGACAATTCGTCGCACCGTCGAAAAGTTTCAGCGTAAGTAGACTCTTTTGAATCTTAAGCCACTAAGCAGACAGAGATTGGTGCGAACTGAAGAAAACATATGCGCCGTAGCGGCCAGTATCGAAAAAGACCCAGAAATGTCGATCCTGCTCAGATCAGCTGAATTGGGCATCGCCAGAGAGTCAACCGGGCTTATTTTCCGGTTGGATTTGGGCCTACATCCGTATAAGATGATCCGAATTTTGCCATCATCATCAAATCATCTTCTCGGATTAGGCTCATTTGTCAAGAAGCAGAATTGCCATTATTGGGGCGAACACGATCCACACGTGTTCGACCAAGCATCAATGCATCCACAAAAATTGACTGTTTGGTGAGTTTTATGACATGGCAGCATCGTCGGACCTTATTTCTTTCGAGATGATGAAGGAGACATCGTTACCGTCAATAATCTCAGGTATAGAGAGATCTTAACCGACTTTCTGTGACCAGAGCTCGACAACATCGATATATCATCGATACTTTTTCTCGCTATAAGAGGGGTTGATATAGCCAGACCATAGAACTCGATAATTTGCTTAAGATGCAATGGTGTGTGAGTATGAGTAGTACGGCAAAATACTGACCAAGAAGTTCGAGTTTAAAGCCCCAGAAAACACCATCTTTTTTTTTACGTTCCCATCTCTCATGAACGTCTGACAATCGTTTCAGAGTATATTTGTCATGAAACAGATTCGAAGAAAAAATGTCCATCGCCATTAAATTTGTACATACATACATCTGTATGTATGTATCTATATATGTCTCTATATATGTCTCTTCCATTTATCAACAAGTGCCTTACAAATATCATTCAAGAAAAATGCGCATACGGGGGCAATACTTTTAGTTTGCAGAATGCGATAGAAGGAAACGTGGATATTTCGATTTTCCAGTTTTATTTTTCAATATAATCCGCCGGAACCAAATAAAAAATGTAAGGCAGTTGAGTTGATTCGTAAAATCCACATGACTCCAGAGCAGCCATAGCAATTTCAACCTTTAAAACGGTGCGTTCTATTCCAAAGTTCGAAGAAATCAAAACGTTAAGATCCATGCCTTTTCTTGCTCTGACATTAAAACCAATCCCTCGTTACATTCATTAACTTCTTACTTAAGATACTTTGTGTAAATTAATTCATCTCAACTTCCTCATCTCTGAGCGATCGCATTCACACATCTCATTTAGCCTCTACAACCGCTTGTCATCATCATCATTGGATCTCCCCCTGCAGTCGGCTAAAAAAAATTTACATACACGCCAACTTTAACTGACAATCGCAACTCTAGGCATACACACATATCCATAGTACAGTCTAAATTTGACACGGCCGCTACGACGAGAAATTCCAAACCAAATACTTCTCGGCACCTTTTGCGCAGAGCCACCACCACTGTGCATTTGGGAGAGATTTTCTGGTTCAGATTAAGAATAGCCTCCTTGAGTTCAAACTCACTACCGTTTCCAGAAATGTGATGACGACAACGAAGACATGGATGATGATGAGGATCGCATCTCCTTCGGTGCTGGTGGTGCACCAACTATGGCCAATGCTAATGCTCTTCGTCGATGTATTCATTTTTGTAGCCGAGGCTTTGCCAACTTGCCAGCTTGCCAGCTTGGCAGAGCTTAGACAGAGGCACTTTGCATCGACCAAGTAAGAGGGAGAAGAAAACTAATTACACTGATTTATGTGTCCATTGTTTATTGTTTTGGGATCAAGGCATCCGTACGTACTGCAATCACATTATGCACCGCGAGACGACACAACATATCCACAGCACAGATCTGCAACACTGTTCCAGAGGCACACCACAACAAGAGTAGAAATGCCATGAATGCCATCGATGGATGTGCCCAAAAGTGGGCACCTTCATCTATAAGGGAATCAGGTAGCTGCTGCCGGTGCTGCGCCGGTGTACCTGGTCGACTTCTTGCTGGATGTGTGCTGATGTGGTGAAGGTTTGCAACGATATGGATGGGTGGTATGGTTCTGGCATTGTTTACCTGTTCGGATTTTTTTTTTTTTGCTTTTTCTTGGTTTCTCACTCCAAAGATGGCCACCATCAATTGATTGGAAAATTCTGCTCCAGAAACCGGGCTTGGATTTAAGTTGCACAATCGATACAAAAGTTAAGTACACGCCTCTTTTGGTTGGCATTGGAGGACTAGCGCAGCGAATCCGTCTGAAGTTGTCCATTTATGGATGGTTGCAGTTTGGTTGACATTTTCCGCAGATGCTGGGGAACATGGCGACCGTCAAAGGGCTCTCAAGTGGTTTACCTACACAGTGGGAACTGGTTTTGCTTGGAGGGAATGTTTGTAACTGTTGACAACAGTCATCAGACGATTCCGTCTCAAGAAAAACCCTCCCCCACCTCTTCATTCCCTTTACTAATTAAAATTTCATCACTAAAGGACTCTAAGATGACAGACGAATTCCGTTCCACCCTCTATTCAATTTTGGGTTGTCATTCTCTCTGAGACTTCATCGTCTTACAATGTGAAAAGGGATTTTCTTCATGCCAAAGTGGCAACAAAAGAATGCACACTAGCAACACAGACGAACATAATCAGAATCACTGACGAAAGCGTCTTCTTAATAATTAATTAGTCAGCAAAGCCAGGCGAAAGAATTCCTAGTGTCCAAATGAAAAAGTTTCCATTCCTCAAGTCATATTCAATATGTACGCCACAGCCCACCCAAAATATTATATAAAAGTACAAAGTCCTAGAAGAAACGAAAGAAATCTTCATCCTACGCACCATTCTGCTGAAGACGTTTCGTAAGGATGTTTTTCCTGTTTTTCGCCTTCGTACACAGCATAGCATTTGCATGTCACTCGATGGTTAGCGCCCAAGGACATATCAAGTAGCGCAACACAGCGCGATGAAATGCGCACGTTACGAACATAAGTTTGGGTGGTGTACCGGCAGAAAGACAAAGATTTTCGCCACTCACTTTGGTATCCTTCTTTCGTGGATATAAGAGAGATCAAAGAAAGGAAGAAAGCTGTTTCCATCGGTAGAGGTTTTAATTTTTCTTTTTTTTTTTCTTTTTTTCGGGATCTGGATATGAGGCTCGTTGGTATTTAAAATTTGATTCTGTATGGAATTGAATGTAGAAAGGTTTACGAAGGAATTCAACTTTATGGTAAATAAATAAGGATGTTTGCTACAGCATAAGACAAAAAGGGAATGAGCGACTTATATATTTCAAGTAGTACTGCAGTCTTTGCTGATCGAGCGCAAACCAGCTTAATCGAAATTGCCTAAATCATGGGAACCTATCAATCTTAGAAACCAGCTAAAATTGAATATCCTTTGCAGACTAGGAAGGACTTATTCATCATCTTTATACCATCTACGACTCAATAAAAATAGCACCAGGATGACCTGGTGATTTTAGTTCAGGGAATATTCATAGATACATTGAACGAAATGATGGAATCAGCCCTTAACAGGCTCGGAAAATGGCCTAACCATTGTGGACTTCAGTCAACCCACACTGGACTACATGGCCATCCGGAAAAAAACAGAAATAGTAATCTTGAGCAGAAAATACAAAATACAACTCCTCAAATTCCCTAAGCTTCCGAGATTGTAGCTTTCCCTCTGAGATAGCACGAGATATATTGGTATAGTACTGGATAGAAAGCTGAACTGGGAACTTAACCTTCAAGAAAGAGTCCGTAAGATCCACAATGTTCTTTTCATTTTCAAGAGGATAGCAGGACAACAGAGGAACTTGAAACCAGCAATGATGCATTATTCCTACAAGTAATGCTCTTGTTGGGATATGTTGACCAGGGTACAACGAATAGCCTGCATTGACATCACTACACTCATGACTACACTTGAGGCGTTTATATATCTTTTACCACTGGATCTCCAAATAAAATTACAGGCGGATAATAGTGCGCGCACCCGCCAACGTGGGGGTCCCTAAGAATCGTATGAAATTCTTGGTACCGTCGACTTCGATACACCATAGGAAGTAATGTACCCTATATGGGAGGATTGGAAAAGGAAAGTAGTCTCTCTACAAATTGAGATTGTAGTGTCTGCAGATGGTCCCGAAACTAGTTAGGGTACGGGATCAGGCATATACTCGAGAGATATATGGGTAGACCTACACGTGGCTTTGAGACTTCCAGGCAGAGCTTCTGGACGTACTCGAAACTGCGGAAGTACCTGAGATGGGTTAAATTGCCAACAAAAATATCCCAACCTACATATATTGATACTCAGGCTGCGCTTAAGGCTCGCTAAAGGCGTTACAGTTTTATATCACAAAACCTGAACTAGTCAGGAGTTGCCGCACAATGCTCAGGCCATTATGTTCCCAGATTATGCTGGGTACCTGGTTACTGTTATAGATACTGATATATAGACAACGTGCCGATGCACTGAGCAAAAAAATGCTTTAGTGATATATGAGGGCAATACCAAGTACGAGTATATACTGTCAACAAGAAGGGATACAATATCGACGAATTGGACAGAACGTCACAATCGACAGTAAGGGACTAGCTATAAATTCTGACAATAACACCTCAGCAGAAATAAAACGAAGAATACTCTTGCCAATCGCTGTCTCATTGGGCCGAGAAGGCAGTTAAGTTAAGTAGTAGACCCCCATCATTCCAGTCCTGCTTTATGGTGCTGAAACTTGGACTCTATCTAAAGCGGATGAAGATATCCTCGATCGTTTCGAGAGAAATATTCTTCGTAAAATTTTTAGTCCCATTTGCGTTGACGGTCTTTGGAAGAGTAGATTCAACAACGAACTATAAGAGCTGTACAGCGACATCGATCTCGCCAAAAAATTACGCATCAGTCCTCTAAGATGGCTATGGCATGTAGAGTGGGTATGCACATATACTCCGGTTCATAGCGCCTCCGAATCTAACCCGGACGGCCATTGGACAGAATCATGCAACAAAATGCTTGAGCTCCTAATGAACACTCGCTTTCCGGGATGTAAAACAAAAGGACAATACAAAAGGACAACACCGCCTTTTAAAATGCCATTAATTGAGAGGACTCCGATAAAAATGTCCAACTACGACAAGTATCTGAAGTATCTGGGAGTCATCCAAGATAGGAAACTAAACTGTAAGCATAAAGGAAACAGCAAAGAAAACAATGATTGCATACCATGCCTGCAACAGGATATTCGCCAAAACCTGGGGCCCAAGCCCTAAAATCATCATTTGGCTTTACACGGTGGTAATAAGACCGATACTGAACTATGGTAACATGGTTTGGTGGCAAGCAGCGCAAAAACGCAACTAACCTTAAGACTATGACCAAAATTTAAAGAATGGCCTACATTGGCACCACACTGAGGCAATGAAGGCCACCCCTAAAATGGGGCTTTGTACGAGAATCCGCTGCAATTAGATACCCATCTATACGAATGGTTCCAAGATGGGCACTGGCTTTGGTTTCTTTGCCGAAATTCTCGGAATGTCTATGTCACTGTCAATCAGTCTTCCTGACTACAGCAGTGTTTTCCAAGCTTAGGTCCTGGCAGTAAAATTAGCTGCTAAACAGGCTACAATGATGGCAAAACCAAGTGATCGGACGACTTGTGCAAAGGTTGTGGTGACGAGGATGTGCATGAGGATATTCAACACTTCCTCTGGCAATGCCCAGCACTCTGTCATATTAGAAACGAAATTCTGGGAAGACATTTCATCCAAAACTTTCTGGCAAGTCGTCAAAAGATTTGAATAACTTCGTAAACGCCTCGGAATGGCTTGAAGATTCATAGGGTTTTTGTAGGTTCTATAGTATGAGAGGTATAACCCCTAGGGCATCACAATGGATTTACATTGATCTAGGTAAGTGTTGCGCGTGCAAGTTTCTCATGTCCCGTCAACCCATTAACCTAACCTAACTTTGTGGGCCAACGCTGTAGAGGAAAACCACACCTTAGGTGGCCCAACAAGTAGAAGGGCCTTCAATCGACTTGGAGCTATGAACCGGAAAGCCTTGTGGAGGCCAAGGTTGACTCCGAAATGTAGACAAACATAAAAATAGTCCCTATTCCATGGACTGGATAGAAAAAGCGGACCACATCATATCCAATACTCACAGTTCGTCGACGAATGTCGGCATGGAATCCAAAATTTGGTGATCCATCAGTTGCAGATTATGATGTTGAAAAGCAATGAAATGAGTTCAATCTGGAAAATAGATATGGTCTGGACAGTGACAAAAGCTAAAGTTAAATTTTGTGGAAGGTTTTGATATGAAGAATTCAAACCAGTTTAATGCATGAACTTCGAACAGCTACCATTATCATTGGTTGGGTTTAACTCCACGCAACACTATACCCTGTAATAAGTTCCATCTCTAATTCCAATCATAAGTTGAGAAGTACAAATCCATCACCAACACCTAAGGTATTCTATAAGAAACTGTTCCTGTTCTTGTTCCTTCTTCATTCGGTGATACTTCCCACTCGAAGGATACGAAAACAAAAAAAGAATAAAGGAAATGATTCCTTCATTTCGTGAACAATTAAGAAATCATCGCTAAAACTTCCTACTATTCTCTATACCATCTCTCGCAAATCTCTTCTGCGTCTCTTCATCTCTACACGTTTATTCCTTTTTTCCCAAACTGACTACTGTTCTGTATGCGTATAGAGTAGAAATTTTTACCTAGAACATAGCAAACGCTAACGCCAACTAAAAAGGACGAAAATTTGCGCACGCCAGAGACAAGACATGCAGAACAAAAGAAGTGTAAAACTTTAAGATTTTTAATTAGCCAAAGGGGATGATTTTAATTACGAGATTACAAGAGAATTTCCTTCATCTCGAATCAGTTTCTTCTTGCGTTCTTTGCGAGCGCGCGAAGAAGTTGTCGCCGCCGGCAAACATACGCTTCTGCTTTTAGCGCAATTCAGTTCAGGCTCAGTGTTGGTTGCTTCGTCTAATCCTTTCTCTTCGTTTGGTTTCAAAGAATTTTTTTTTTATTCGTCCTTTGTCGGGCGGTCGTAATTATTAAATTAAATTTAAGGAATTGTGTTAAAAATTTAAAATGAAGCACGAGGCTTTAAAGCCACGTTCTACCAGGACACCCTCATGGATCCTTAAGAATCTTAACTCTTTATTACGTTCGCAAAGTAAAATGGACATGATGACCATGACGATGTACCCACACCTTGCTTGTTTGCGTCTGTTGTCCGTCTCTCGCATTCACATTTATTTTACGGTTTCAACTGTAATTACTCCAAGAAAATAACCGTTAAAAATAATGGTCGATGGGTGCTCTTTTCACCGAACGGTATAACGGCTTTTTCGCACTAAAACTGAAAATGACTTTCCTTCGTTTCACAATATTTGATGTGATGTGTGCTTGTCTGTCTGTCTGTTTGACTGTCTGCTTGGTAGATATGTATGTTGATGATGATGATGGTCTGCGGTTCATCCAATACGTCGGTCGTCCTGAAGGGGTCCGCACGGTTTGTGTAAGTCTAGCTATTCTGCGAAGCTTTTGAATTGTCCATTAGTTGAAAGCATTTTATTTCACCTTTATATGAGGTGATGTTGTACAATCCAACAAACAATGGCAACGATGATGATGATGATGATGATGATGGACCAAGTGATAGAAAGGGTGAGCTGCATGTATAAGTATGTTTATACAGTTTTTTTTTGCCGCAGCACTGAGTACAGATAAAAAGGATGCAAGGCACTAAAAGGTGTTGTGCTGCTTTGTGCTTTTCGTTTGCGGTAGAAATCACCATGAAGAATATATGACTTCGAAGGATACCTATAGTGAGGAAGGTATGGAAAACTAAATGCACTGTGAGGTACTTAAAAGATATGTGTGCAGACATTCCTATTCATACCACTGGAGAGGGTAGTAGCTAACAAGGACAAACTTATCATCTATGACTAGTTACTCAGCCAATCACTCACTACTTGAAAGTTTGATACATATCGCTAGTAGAGCTTGAAAATTCTTTTAAGAAGCCCCACCTCTCGCGAGCGTCTGACAAACATCCGAGAGTAAAATTGTCATGATAAAGCTTCTCAAAATAAAAATTGCCCTTTGGACACGGCGTGAAACAGTACACCCCTTCCATTCGTGTAAATAATATAACGTGCACAACACGAATGATTGTGAGAAGCTAGGCTCTGGGTCTCAAGAACCTGTCGCGCCAAAGATTTTTATTTGTATAATCGGTGAAAAGTCTGCAGATCTTCGATAGGAAGCATAGATACATACATATTTAATGTGCGTATTGGCAAAGCGACTGCAAGTACTGCCTCTGTGCCCGCTTCCAATAATCGAGCTCCTGAAGTGCTGGCAGCTAGAACTGCCCCCAAACCTGGCTCTAGCCCCGCCAATAGCCGCACGGAGCGCTCTACGCACATAGAGGGATTTTGTTCCCAACGCTCTACCTGCGTGCCGTACTGTTTCGAGCTCACAGCATGTAAGTCCATTTAAAAGGGTAATATCAAGAGCAACTTGCCGCCGCCAGACAAGCAAAAATAGAAATGCCCTATGGGCGACGAAAGTTGTCCAGAAGATTCCTGATAATTTCACATCAAAGTGGAAAAGGTCTGTCTAGGAATCCTTTGTGGACCCAAAAAGAGCGCAGATTACCTGCAGCAGTTTCTACCTCCCCCTTAGAAATAATAGGCCTTTCAGCGAAGACCACCTTGTGCTTGCTGTAATAGGCAGAAGCGATGTAGATGGCAACATCACCCCTGATAAGTGGAGGAACGTGGAAGTTCAACTGACAATAAATTTCCTTCGTGTCTTGGATTTCCTTCCTGTCGGGATAGCTGATGACATCAGGGCAATGTAAAGCTGATCGCATGTGCTGACCAAAGTTGTGTGAACCTCTTAAAAACAGCTGTTTCGTCGTTGGATGAAGTGTGGAAAGGAGCGCAGCTTGAAGTCGTTAAAAATTCTAAGAACTCGCTCCTAAATACCTGTTGAACCCTCCGATCCTTCAACAATCATTGAAATCATTCGGCCATTAACCCTCATCTCCCTACTAACAACTGAAAAGTTGCCAAGCTGGAAAAGCCAAAAGGGGATAGAAGATGCGCGGTTATCGATGCAATGCCAATGCCAATGAGGCCACCAACTGGATGTCGTGTAAAGAATCGTCTAAGATGGCTAGGACATGTACAGCAGATGGACACATATCCCAGATGTCTTCAGATTCAACCCGGAAGGACAACGCAGTAGAGGAAAACCGCGCCTTAGGTGGCGCGCTAAAGTAGAAGGCGACTTCAACCTACTTGGAGTACACAATTGGAGGCAGTTAGCTAAAGACGGGGCTAACTGAAGAGGGTTGTTAATGGAGGCCCAAGGTTCACCTCTAACTGTAGCGCCACCTAAATAAGCAAGTAAGGTGGAACAATATCAGGACATGTCTCTCTTCTAAACAAATCTGGTCAGAGTTGGATTGTAGAAAACCAGTAGATTTATTTCGGTCAAAATGACAAATCTAAGATAGTTAGGGCCCTCACAAGGCACTGTCAGGTAGGCATTCATGTCAGAATACTTGGTGCTTCCTTCTACGATTTCTGTAGAGGCTTGAGGAAGTGGAAGAAACCATGACTTCTGTGTACCTGTCCTGCCGTATTGGTTTTGAGAAGTAAAACGCTAGGCGACTACTTGGTTCGGGTTCACACGGAAACTGGTTGCCCTGCCTCCTGTCCCATTTGGGAAGATTCCATGTAGGTCTCCGGTGCTGGTAATCCGGGTATTCCACAATGATATCGCAATGGACACTCTTAAACTAAGTGCGTCTCTGCTTAGCAAGGACAACCACCTAACTAAGATCAACCCCAAATTGTCTCCCCATAAGTTTGTTGCGAAAGTATTAAGAATACTTATAATTTGTTTAGATCTATATATATTATTTATTAATACAAATTGTGTATTACAATACAGAATATAAAGATTTAAACAAAAAAAAATCAGTTCTTTAAGAAATTATAATAATTATAAATTTGTTCGCTCCCATCCAGCACTAGCTTACAATAAGCTAAATATCTGAATATTTGTTCTATTAGGTCGGCTTCGGAATTCATATCCTGCTCTGGTTCAGCGGCTTCTACGGTGGAATTGTCATCATCTTCAGGACTTTGGTTCCTGACTTCGGTGTCGTATTTCTTATGTTGTTCTGGAGTCATTTTCGATGGTAAACTCAAAACTCTAAATTTATCAAATTTCGGGTAATAATATCCTTTTACAGATTTGTATCTAAAATATTTAATAAACACTGTCACGGCTAGTGGAAGACTGATGCTATTTGAGATCAGACTAGCAAATTTATACAAAATTCGATTTTACCTAATTTTTTACCTGAGAGGGATGCGATGCGCTCTTAATGAGGACGATGGCTGCATATTTATATTTGTTAATGACTGCAATCACACGTTGATGTATTCTATCTCTTTCTAATTTTACGAAGTTAATGACACGCATCAACCATTTGCATGCATGTAGGGTTAATTGCTAATGTTCCTCGAAAAGACATAATTAGGCGCAAAGTAATAAAATAAACAATTTACTCTAATGTTTCCGAAAATGCGAAGGTTGATTCTCTCATGATATTTGGGCAACGAATAATTTGATTTAAAGTTTATGTGGCTCAAATGCATTTTCTTTCTTTGCAACAAAAAAAAAACAAAACGCAACAATTTCTACAAGCCTTTCTAAAATAAATAAGCACTATTTGCAGGACCTATTTTTAAGCACCTTTTCAACCACATCAGTACATTCTTGGACAAAGTTGAACTCCATATCATGAGAGATCAATCTGACTCTCCCTTAGATCTCGATATTTCAAGAATGCATTGAAATAAACACCATTTCTGGTTGTATAGTATTTGACACGACTGTGGAAAAACTTCCATCTGGTCCTTTTCACAATTTTAAACCACAATTCCTTTTTCTTAAATATTTTCAAGACAGCTGCCGTTTCATAGCAACGTATTCTAAACTATACAATGGTCATGGAATCCTTGTTGTTGGTGAATTTACTGAAAGCCAAACCGACCTTAATTGAATATTTTCTTTTAACGAGAAAGTTGTGCATCTCTGTATCAAGGAATTCAAGGAATTGGATGATTATGAAGTCACCAGGTTTAGTATTCAGCAAAAACAAGTAGAAAACTTAGATCTTGGTTTGCCTCCTAAATAGTACCAATTGTTACTAACGTTAACGCTGCCGCTAAAAAATTTCAAAAAGTCGCAAAAAAAGGGTCAAGGAGCAAGAAAAAGTCGCAACAATAATAAATAATCCAAAATTCTAGGATATTCCAACTTTGTTTTAAAAGCTAGATACATATGTTACACAGTGGTCATAATGCCCCAAGTTTACTTTACCCGGCAAAAATACTCGCTGGCAAATCTGCCCGAGTACTTTCTTTGAATTTCAACATAGTTATCAAGAGAGTAAGCTTAAGATTCGTGTATCTATTTCAACTTATCCTTGGAAAAAATACTTCACCTCAAGCTCTCTCTCTAATTTAGTTTATTTAAAGAATCTAGGAAGCAAAGAATAAGGATATGGTGTTATGGTTAGATCGATAAATGCAAGAACCATTTTCAGACGAGTTACAGTAGGTATCGCAGTTTGGATTAGAGTCTAAGTTTATTCTGCTGTGGTGATTATCTATATCTTACCAAATTCATATGGTAAACCCATGTTACACATATGCTCATATATGTAAATGTTTGAATAGTCTTTCTCTCTGACCCCTTACAACTATTTGGCATGCCATAGCATGCTAGTCTATAAAAACTGTTGGTAGTGATTCTCATTCCTGTTTCTTTACGTGTGTTGACAGAGGACATGCTCATTATTGGCTCATTGCAAAATCCTGAAAACCCCTTTAGACCATATTTCGTGTCGAAATTTGAAATACATAGAATGTGAATAGATGTCCTCTAAAGAATGTAGGGTAGATCCTTATCCAAATGGTACACAAATGAATTCTTACTCTCGACATTCGAACTTTTTGAGAGTCACACGTTTTGATCACAATCGGTCCGTCTAACGAAGCCAAAAATTTCGAGCGGCATGTTAAAAGGCTAGACATCGCACTGAAGTTTTTTCTACTTCCATAATTCACAGGAAAATGAACCAAACTGTATGTAGCACGAGTACAGATTCAAGATCAACTGTGCAAAACTATTTCAAGTAAGTATGTATATAAAGATGACCATAAGTTCTGTTTTCTTTTTTTAAGTCCTAGATAACAATAGAATCAAAGGACAATTATTCTCCAAGATCCAAACAATCCTGAACTTTTTGATTGTATCCGGTGGATTGATATTGAGTTAGCGCTATAATTGTTAGTATCTTCTAGTCACTCTTTCAAGTTAGTTACTTTTAATCCTGTTTTGAAGATGGATATCCTTGTGTTTACCTCAAACTGCGAGGTGAGCATCCTGCATGAGCTGCATATTTAGAAATCTTACCAAGCAACCTTTCATTTCAAGCCTATTCACGCCATTTAGTTTACACCTTTAATGGCTATCTTTTATAAACTTATCCAAAACAACCAATAATCCACTTATTTTCAAAATATATCTTCATTTGTTTCGTGTATTGAACCGAATTTGTTTATCAATGCCAGAGTCCTAAGGAATAATCGATCACCTCTGATAATCTTGGCTATAGGGACACATTCAATCGGTTCCGTCATCCAAAACAAAACCTTTCTTTTCAAGTCCTTCATCATTGCAACATTTAAACAGAAGAAGACACACCCTATCACAACTTTAGTCAAGCGAATCCAAATCTATACAACAAACGACTGATCCTGATTTCCCATGGCTTACCTCTACACAACTCGCATCCGATTTTGAGAAGCCCAACCTTAATGTGTACCCCAAACTTTATCCTGACTCAGCTAAAACTATCCACTGCAAGGAAGAAGGTATAAAATCTCGTTACTCAAGCTTCCCATCAATGTTGTGCTAAATTATCCTTTTCTCTTTTCGAAAAAAACCAAAATAACCAAAAACTGTGCAAAAGGACGAAAATTACCCTCCAAGGGATAATTTACTTACTCCACTTCAATTCACATGGATCTTCCATCAAAAAAGGGTGGATGAATAGTTTGAGAGTATAAAAGTGGTAATATGGGCTGCTTTTATACTCACCACCTCATCAGTAAATCCTTATTCGTCCTCATGGATTTTTTGTTTTTTTTTTCTTAGCCACTTGAAGGTGTGTCATCATTTCTGATCAAAGTTCATGTGTATTTTGGAGAGACTAAGTGTTGTGTCATTCTTTTGAAATTTTCCACCATATACCAAATCCTTTGGCATTAATCTTAATTCACTTTCAATACCCCAAAAGGATTCAGGTGGGATATATGTATATACATTTCGTTTTCACTCTATGATGCGCATACAAATTCTGTACAGTAAGTCAAGGGACATTCTTGTGCAGATGTGTTTGTGCTATTTTGTCCATCATCATCATCATGAGCATGACGATTCCCAGGGGCTGCCCCCATACTATCGCCCTGCAAGCGGTTTGGGAATTAACCCTTTTTGTGTGGCTATCAACCACATCCCACGTTGACTGAATGCTGTCGTCGTTAATTTGTGCCTCAAACCAAGCGAAAAAAAAAAAATCCTTTCTTTTCGGCGACGTAATAATAGAGATCTATCCGGGTTCCCCCCTCGTCTCCCTGTTTTTTAACTCTTTTCCTCTCACTGCTGACCATTGTTAGCCTAGCGTGGTATGCTTTAGAATATCTTCAACCGTGCTGCCTATCTCCTGTTCGTCCTTTGCGAAATCTTTTGTTCTTGACATTCACATTTCTTGTCTTTAATTAAAAAAAAAAAAAAAGTGACCGCACTAATTAGCCTCAAAGGGAGTTTCTCGTTTCTTTTCCATTCCTTCTCTCTCTCTGGCCCATTCCTTATCCCGATGCTCATACCATTCTTGCCAGTCTTGTTTAGTTCGCGGTAATGTCTTGTCCATGTCTGTCCCGTTTCGGACAGAGGACAAGCAGTTATTTCTTAGAGAAAGAGAGACGATGACTTCTCCAACAATGACATTACCAGTGCCAAATGCGGCGCTTTTAAGCCACCCTCTTCTTTTGGCTCTTCTGCTTGTCCACTGGAAATCAGTTAAAATCTGGAGTGAAGTGGAAATTTAAACAAGAGGACAGAAAGGACAAGAGTTTCCATTGTCACAGACTATACACCACTCACACACACACATGTATATTCTTTTAGCCGATTTAAGGTTTGAGAGTAGTACTCCATCCACCATCCACCCTCCACACACTCTTCCCAATGGCAGATGTCAATGCAATTGGCTAATTGATTTCCATTCTTTTAGTCATCAGTGACCATTATCATTGTGTTGTTTCGATATCGAAACGAATGAGGGATAAAGCACAAGGATGTTCCTTGTGTCTGAATGTTGGACTTGTTCTTTGCGGTACATGAACGTGTATACGTACTCGTACATACATTCATATATGAAGGAGCGATTTTTTGCTCCTAGTGATTGCTTTGGTGGAAGGAAGGTGACGTTGATGACAAGTCTGAGAAATACACTGGGAAAAAATCTTGGATAGGCAAGGCACGCCATTTCACGGGCACTGTTAAAGAATAAGCAGGAAGCTCAAGAAAATGATTTTAAAATCTTTGAAACTATGAATCTTTTGATTGAACGTCCAGACATTGGCTGTAATCTTTAAGAAAGGAATACATGTTTGGAAGAATTTCCAAGCACTTGGTAGAGTTACTGATTTCTGGCCGCATCGTGTTTGTCTGCAACGACGCGTTCTTCAGTTTGTTGTCCTACTTCATAAATGAATACTTGTCATGCCCTATCGTTGCCATAGCGACGATTCGCAATCCAGTATCTAAGGGTTGGTAAAAAACAGATTCTTTAGAATTAGTTTAAAGATTGAAAGTCCACGTCATGTTTCTTAGACTACTACTAGTGTGATATTCGTGTTCGTTCCTTAAGTCCTTAAATCTGAAGGACCGATTTGTATTTCGAGACTAGTAGTACACCTGCAAATCCATTTTGGAAGTAGCTACCAAGAGTGTCTTTCTTTTGGTGGATAATGCTGGACAATCGCATAGTATTGTAGTTCTTACAGAAGTCATTATGGAGTAATCCTAGCCGTGCTGCATGATTGCCTATCATGTCCTGCCAAGACGCCAAAAGCTTGGATATTCGCATATTCTTGCGACTGAGTTTCATGACACTTGCAGATCTCCTTTTAGACTGACCGTAACGATGTGACTGTAGCTCATCTATGTATCAGCTACCATCGCCTGCTAGTTTCTTTATTGAATTCAACATCTATTTCAATATTGCTAAGCGGTGTACGAGCCTTAGAAAGGGCCTCCGAGGAGATTAGATGTCACCCTGCCCTGGATAGTTCATCAACCTTTTCGTTACGTGGCAGATATCCACGTGACCCGATACCCAACAGAGGGTAACCTTATTAGCCACTGAGATATCGTCCAGTCTTTTGATGAACATTTGAACAAGTTTGGACCTTGAAAATGGTGATTGTGACGCTTTAATGGCTGCTTAACATAGATACTGATTTTATTACCAGAAATATTTCCCTCGATAATATGACCGTAGCTTGTTTTCTTGGAGAGATTTGGGCTAGAAAAACTCTGCAATTATCCTTAAGTCTAAAGGTTAATATTTCGAGACTGTTAGTATTGATGCTAGCAGGAGTACCTACATCCATTTTGGATCCGTCGGTATAGATATCTAGTTCATTCTCGATACAGACTATTCCATCCTCCCACTCCCTCCTGCTAGGAATTCTAATAGCGAATCTCCGACTAAAGTTTGATAGTGGGAAGATCTAGTTCGTTTTAGTCCGGAATATTGATATACTCCACCGGTTTTATATTGAGGTATGACTATAGGCTTTAGCTAACCATAGCCTGACTTTCCTTCGTCTTAGCACTGTTTTAGCTGCCGAGCTCCTGCAGTAATTCGCGAGTAGAGGAGGGTTCAGTATCGTTTCCAGGCCTGCTGTCGACGTTGATCTCATTAATTTCATTACCCCCAGACAACCTGCCCGTTGAATCCTTGTGACGCTTACAAGATGCTATTTCTTCTCGAGCTCCTTAGTCTAAAATGAGTCTTACCACCTCAGTGTATCGCCACTATACCACTTTCGGTCTGAATCCCCTTCTTGATTCGATTGTCTTCCCTTCTCCCCAGTCCTCAATACCTACTTCATTTGGGTACTATTCCCTATTCCACAAAATGGTACATATTCTGTCGCGGGCCACCAAGTCACTTTGTGGCCGTTGAGATACAAAATTCGCTAGCTTTCACTTCCTGATTCAATAATAATTGCCAAGTCATTCCTCGTCCGTGGCATGTAAAGACGCTCTTGGCAGGTTCATCTATTGCTTCTGTGTTTCCATTTCTAGATACCAGCTAATTCTATTCAGAGACGGCTTAGATATCTATCTTAATCTTGATGGTGTGTGAATATCTATCTGACTTGGAAATCATCATGGTTTCTGAATTTAAAATCTGATCGCACTATATGCTTTGAACTCGAGCTTAAAGCAGAGCACAACATCGAATTTGAGCTATTGGGTCCGAAATGCAAACTTAAACATATCTTTGTAGTTATCTGTTACCTAGTCCTTCAAGCAGGTCTTTTATGACTCGAATGGATTTGACTGATGTGTTTTGGTTAAGATTTTCTCCTGAAAAAAATGAGAATCTCCATCTTCTTCGAATGTTTTTACATTGGTCCAGATTTAATGTTAATAGTTCGTTAGTCCAGGGGTCATAGGTTCGATTCTAATGAGTTACATCCTTCTTCAATAATGTCATTGGATGTCTTGTATATATTCATTGCTATTTAAAAAATTAAACTATAGATCCCTTAAAAGCAAAAAATCTTTTTGTAACCAAGAGTATATCCGTTCAGTGTACAAATCGAATTTTTCATCCCATCCAAGATGAACGATAGCATTCAAAGACAAAGTTCTGTGTCAACACAAAAGAAAATTGCAAGATGGTTCAATTAAAACATTTTATGAGAGATCCTTCCTAAGAATCCTATTTTTTTATTTTATTTTTGCCGCAAAATGCGACAACCACGACAATGACAAAATTCGAGTTTCGTGAAGAAATTCTTCGATTTTATACCAACTGTGTTTGCATTCGATGGTACCGCGCAAGCAGAACGTGGTAGAAACCACCCCATTGCACTCTGAACTCTACTATTCTCCTTCCGATAAAGGACGAATTAAGACAAAAAAAAAAGGAGAGAATCGAAAAAAAAAAATTAAACTCATCACCAATGTCACGTGTTGTTCGACTCTGCAACTGATTGTCCTTCGATCCTTTCTCCTCAAATTGGAAACTTTTGATTGCTCCCAATGATAGCTACATATACTCGTACACCACCTCCTGGCGCTATCTTCTGACTGAGCGAAACGTGGCGGTTGGTGTACGGGTATGTTATGACTTAGCAATGCAGCGTGGATTTCTTTCGAAAATTAGGAAAAATTCTGGAGCGCATTGGGTGTGAGACACCATTTCGTGTTCCTTTTGCTCCGTTAATTTTAGTTTTCTTTGACAAAGCACATTCTTTTAAGGATAAGGCATTCAGGAGAGCTCTGGATGGTTGTGCTGGTGATGGTGGTGCAGTGGTTGACAAGTACATTGATTCAATTCCTGACCAAAGACAGAACCACTCATTCGTGATGCAATTTTCAATGACGAAGCCAACGACAACGATGAGGAGGTATTAAGAATGAGAAGCGGGAACAACTTTTCCCAATCAATAAGTTCTGTGAGACGAAAGAATCATTAATTGCTGAGTTCTGGTATACATAAGTACTCGCAGTCGTATATTAGTGAAGTATTTGATCTTTTTCTTGGAATGCGAGTGAGAGGTGAATACACTTTGATGGGACTTAAGTTAAAGGAGAAATGGAATTCATTGATTTAATCCTCTCGACTGAAATATTGGTATTGGATTTTAATGATTGTTTAAGTTCTGTTGGAAGGAAGTTATATTTAAGACGGTGCCTACGATGAAGGTGTCTTTACTGTACTGGTACTGCAATTCAGGCTGAGCCTTAAACAGCAAGCCTCACTGCTTATTTCACTTGAGGACGACAACGAGGATAAGGTTTTCTGTACCAAGCTGATGGCGTTCGATAATCAGAATTTTTCGTAGTATCTATGGATGGTCCTGTACCGATTTTGTCGAAATTATGTTGTACTGATTCTGGACTTATAAAATTTAGTGCCTGATGTATTGGTTTCTAATTTTTGTTTTTTCCAGCAAAAGATTTTAAAAGTCGCCCTGGGTAATCTCTCTAGCAGTATAAGGAACGTATCGATTATGTTTTTTTGGGACCCTAACGCTGCTACGAACGTACATTAGACAGAGGCTCATATTTTAGCGAGTGGCTGATGTCTCTAGCAATTCATGTGTCGCTTTAAATAGTTGAGATATGTGGCATCATTTGCGCGTAGAGCAGTAAGCTTCTGACTTTTTAAATCCGATGGAAAAAGTCGTTGGCGTGGATAAAATTTTAGATATCATATGGGTAGACCCATGGCAGGAGGAATCATAAACGGTGGTCTGAATCGCTTGTTCGTGAAAGTACGCACTGTCTCCTGCCTTTGTGGCAGCATCTGCTTATTTCCTTGCCGTAAAGTATAGATTTTCTTTTCTTTTTGATGACCCTTGTCCTTATGGCTGGCACTGTGACCTAAAAGATCTATTACAGCAACAGGCTAAATTTAGTATAGTATGGTTTTAGCAGCAGAGTTTCTTAACTTCGCTGACGAATATATTTCTTTATAGAAGAATGTGCATAGAGAATGTGTTCGGATGATTCGTCACCTTCCGAGCAGAATACAGATTTGGCATCTGAGCAAGTTTGTTTAGGTGACACATCAGATCATAATGGCCTGCGAGAAAGCTCACCATCTTTTTAGTACTATCCTTGTCTAAATTAAGGATAGGCTTGTAGGAATAAGGCATAATTAATTGTTGGATTGTTTCATCGCGGGGACATTTGCACTAGAATGGGCTAGATCATTAATCAGAGCTGTGGGGTCAGCCCAGTAAGGTTCAGGTCATATAAACGCAGAATCTGAATTGTTAATATTATACGTTATAGAATCCTGATTGTTAATATTTAACGTTAGTAACAATCGGTACCAAACCGGTAAACCAAGATTTAAGTTTTCTACTTGATTTTGCTAAATAATACTTCATAATCATGCAATTCGTTGAAATGTCCTTGTACACAGAGACGCACAACTTTCTCATTAAGTGAAAATATTTAAGGGCGATTTGGCTTTCATTTATTTCACCAACAATAAGGATTCCATGATCGTTGTCTAGATTAGAATATGTTACTATGAAACGGAAGACTAATGGAGATGATGATATTTAAATCGGCTTCGGTTTCGAGACCTGTCTTAAAAAAATTATATAAAAAAATAGGAATTGTGGTCTAAAATTGTGAAAAGTACCAGATGGTAGTTTTTCCACAGTCGTGTCAGATACTATAGAAGCAGAAATGGTGATTATTTCAATGTTTTCTTGAAATATCGAGATCTAAGGGAGAGTCAGGTTGATCTCTAATGATATGGAGTTCAACTTTGTCCAAGAATCTACTGATGTGGTTGAAAAGGTGCTTAAAAATAGGTCCTGCAAATAGTGCTTATTTATTTTAGAAAGGCTTGTAGAAATTGTTGCGTTTTGTTTTTTTTTTTGTTGCAAAGAAAGAAAATGCATTTGAGCCACATAAACTTTAAATCAAATTATTCGTTGCCCAAATATCATGAGAGAATCAACCTTCGCATTTTCGGAAACATTAGAGTAAATTGTTTATTATTTTGGGCCTAATTATGTCTTTTCGAGGAACATCAGTAATTAACCCCGACATGCATGCAAATGATTGAATTGTGTCATTAACTCGGTAAAGTAAGAAAAAGATAGAAGATACATCAACGTGTGATTGCAGTCATTAACAAATATAAATATGCAGCCATCGTCCTCATTAAGAGCGCATCGCATCCCTCTCAGGTAAAAAATTAGGTAAAATCGAATTTTGTATAAATTTGCTAGTCTGATCTCAAATAGCATCAGTCTTCCACTAGCCGTGACAGTGTTTATTAAATATTTTAGATACAAGTCTGTAAAAGCATATTATTTCAAGAAATTTGATAAATTTAGAGTTTTGAGTTTACCATCGAAAATGACTCCAGAACAACATAAGAAATACGACACCGAAGTCAGGAACCAAAGTCCTGAAGATGATGACAATTCCACCGTAGAAGCCGCTGAACCAGAGCAGGATATGAATTCCGAAGCCGACCTAATAGAACAAATATTCAGATATTTAGCTTTTTGTAAGCTAGTGCTGGATGGGAGCGAACAAATTTATAATTATTATAATTTCTCAAAGAACTGATTTTTTTTTGTTTAAATCTTTATATTCTGTATTGTAATGCACAATTTGTAATAATAAATAAAAAATATATATAGATCTAAACAAATTATAAGGATTTCTCACTCCATGCGAAAGCTTTTGCTGACTTATGGGAAAACTGTTTGGGGTTGATCTAGGGTTAGGTGGTTATCCTTGCTAAGCATTCCAAGGTCCATTCCGATATCACTATGGAAGAACTAAATTACCTGCACTGGATAGCTAAATGGACACTTCCCAAATGGGATAGGAGGCAGGGCAACCAGTTTTCGTGTGAACCCGAAGAAGTATGGTTCACCGTTTAGGGGTTAAACCAGTTTGACGCGTTGACAAAGCTAGCTAGATCGTTAAGATCTTCGAAGAAGTACTCGAGTAAGGGTGTTCCTTCTCAAAACTGATACGGCACACAGGTACACAGAAGATGGGTCATGGTTTCTTCCACTTCCTCGTTTGAAATAATCAGCAGGCCTTCTGGCATGTCTGTCTACCAGACCTTAATTTCCCCTTATCTCTTAACGAGTTGGCAGAAGAATTCAAAATTTACCTCATTTGGGTGCCAGGCCATAGGGAAAGGGTAATTGCATGACCGACGAACGCCACAGGCATGGCATAACTCTGTCGATTCTACCGGAGAAAGGGAATCTCTACATGTCCCTTGATACTTGCAAACTTCTAATGAAACAAAATGCCATAAACACTACTAATCGCAAGTGGTCGAACTCCACCACGTAATCATGAAACAGATTTGGCCCAAGGTTTATCTCAAGCGCTGCAATAGTCTAATAGGATTAAAGAGATCCTTCTTCAGTACAATAGTAGGTGTCATTATGGAATCATTACTTCATCCTTAGGCTTGGTTTCCCCAATAAACGATTTCTATTGAAGTAACATGAATGAGGAAGAGGAAGAGACCATTCATTACCTCTATTACCTCTCTTAACATGAAGAAAACTACTTTTAAGCTCCCGATCCAATCTCGGAGAACTATCTAAAATAAGCATTAGCCGCCTCCAGCGTGCAATGAGTAGATTGAGAATACTAGATCCTGTGGTATCACAATGGACCTATTCTGGCCTAAATGTGACTCCACTTCCTATAGACTGGAATTCAAACCTAACCTAACCTAATCTAACCTAACCTATCCTACCCTAACCTACAACATGATGGATTACTAAGGTAATGTACTGATTACTGAAACTTATTTCTGGTCAACAACGCATTTTTGAACGAGAATAAATCTGTTTTTGATAGATGGAGGTCCAGTGCACGTTTTTCAAAATTCTGACGACTGTATTCACAAGTAAATGAAATCCACTTTAGTTCCATTCAAATTGTTATACCGAAACCTACTAGACTATACAATTAAATATGACTACCCATTCCCGCCCTTCCTATCCCACCGAGGCTGACCGTCCTTACATCACTTTTGGCATAAAAATCGTGACATGTCCCAGCCTCGACCAACAGAGTCGTTCATAAATTTAAGCTTCAGGTGGCTATGGACCAACTACATACTTCTAAGTGGATACCTGCCGCAGCACGTTGCGAAAATTCACTTGACCGCGAATTATATGCCCTGACGTATGTATGTACGTGTATCTGTTTGATGGTTAACTGTGGTCTGAAATGGAATATGTTACGGTTGCATACAGATTTATCTTTCCTCTCCTTCTTATGGTCAAAGGCAGTATCTGAGTTTTTTTTTTTTTTAGTGCAATTCATTGTTTGTTTTATCTGCGTGAAGATAATAGGCATAGTCATGTAGCCATGAACTCAGTAGCCAAGTGCCCCTAGATGGACACAAAGATATAGAACATATTGGGCCATAACTAGGAGATTATGGTAGCCGGTTGCACTAATAAGTTTTGGGGTGATTTGTGGAAAGAATAAGAAAAGATTAAGATCTTTCTTTGTGGTACAGAGAAGTTTTTGGCTTATGTATATATGTATAGTTGATTTTATTGGTTAATCGATTGGGCATACACAAGACAGTTTAAATTGATTTTCAAAGGACTTTCAATATTAAGTATTAATTTTTTTTTAAGGAAATTTCTATAGCACACTTGTATGTTTAATTGCTCAGACCTACCTTATTAAATGCAAGACTCAGTCCAAGATCATGACCAGATAAGATGAATAGACTGAAGAAGAAATGCAGACTTCGTGACTAAGTGGGTAGTGATGGACAAAATATAATACACACAACATGATTTCATCTTTTGGACGAACAAAGCTAGAATGGGGGTCCTTAATCTGAGAGGTTATGTGTAGGTTCATCCAGCAAGAGGTGCCATTTAAATCAATAGGAAAACGCAAAAATGGTGATATTTCTATTTAAGTCTAAAGTACAAACTCTAAGGTTAGTAATGGAATACAATATCTGCCTCGGTTCAACCTATAAAAAATTATTTTTTTGATGAAGTTTCGCATCACGTTTTCACATACTTGCGACAGTTTGCAATGCATTCGGAGCATTGATGTAGACTTTATCTTTCAGATAGCCGGACTACTCTGCCAAACTCAATACTGCAAGAAGTTGTAGAGTCTTCAACAGTCTTCTTGATCCTTAAATTAGACTTTAGGAAGATCTTCGTGAATGTACTCTAAGAGTGGAATAGAACAACGGAGATGTATTGAAAAACAATGACACCTCAATATTCACCATGGCTCATGGTTAGATAGTAGATCGTCTTATAGACCAATATGTCTATTGGACACCATGAGAAGATAATTTACAACAGAGTATTCGCAGTAGCACAAGAGGCAGCAGCTCTCTCAGACCATCAGTTTGGCTTCAGAAAAGCGCGATCTACTGTGGATGCCATAAGGTGCCGAAGGTGCCATTGAAGGAGAAAAATGACTATGGTACAAACAAGTACTGTGCAGTAGTAACTCTGGTTATTAAAAACGCATTTAACTCTGCGAACTGGTCGTTTATTAGAAGATGACTTGCCAGGATAAATACGCCATATTACTTACTGCATTAAGTGACCACCCGCTTCACCAACAGGAAGCTGAGGTACAATACCGATGGAGGTGTAAATAACTACAATGTCACTGCGGGAATCCACAAGGATCGGTCTTAGGGCCGCTACTGTGGAACATTATGTACGACGGAGTCCTACGATTCAAGCTACCTGTCGGAGTAACAACAATTGGATTCGCCATCAATATATCGTAACAATAGCTAAACGTATCACCGTAGTAGAATCAGCTACAAATTAAGCAATTGCCGAATAAAAGACTGCCTGGTATCCACCAGACTGGAACTGAGCGAATATAAAACAGAAGCTGTTCGGAAAACCGTTGAAATATCTGGGAGTAATGCTAGACAACAAACTGAAGTTCAAAACACATATTGATTATTTAACCAAAAATGCGTCGCAAATACAAGGAGCTGTCGCGCTCATACTACCTCATATCGGTGGACCTGGATATGCCTGAAGGAGTCTACTTAAGAGTTATGGCGCAGGTACTAAAGACGAAGGACACCAAAAGAAGAATGTCGTCAACATACAGACTCTGCGCGCTACGGACAATCAGCGGCTTCCGTACCATCTGAGACGAGGTCGTCTTTCTCATAGCTGGAACGGTTCCCATCGACATCGTTGTCGATGACATGCTGATGATATACAATAGAAGGACCCTGAGTCACCACATGGCAGATTCATCACCTCACTGGCTCAACCGACAGGGCTCATGTATGTTTTTTTTTTTTTTCTGAATCTCTAACAATTTCGAATACCAACCATGGCCTGTTGGTGGCCATGATGCGAATATATGAGAGCACAAGCGTTCACACGATAGCTTCTCAGCTCACTATCAACTCCTATTCTGCATATCCATGTTGGTGGCTACTGGGTGTCTAGTACCTCGAGTGAAATTGGGCAACCCACCCCTTTGGAAGGTCGTTGGTGGTAGAGGACGAGAGAGGGGGAGTGTTTTCTCACTTCTTTCTTGCTGCAGCGGACTGAATCAACGGTGGCGTCTACCAGTCCCAGTCAGGTCGAAATAATAGTTTTATTCCTATATGAGCTGTTTCAAGATGTTTGGAACCCAAGTCTTTGTGGATCTCCAGGACTGAGTCAGAGTGTAAGAAAAAAGTTGATGGCAGATGAACCCTTAATGGGACAACGCCAACACTCATATCTCCCCGAAGCGGGTTACTGAATCCGGGAAATCCGGTTTACAAATACAAAATACAAATTTTTGGCCCAACAGGTCCATGGGACCTAGGGCCTAGCTTCTCACAACCACTCGTAGGGGCCTACTATTTAATGCCGGATCCGAACGGCAGTTTTTTGTTTTCAGAAGCTTTCTCATGACTGTTTTACTCTCGGATGTTTGTCAGACGTGAGAGGTGGGGCCGTGAAAGAAATTTTAGGTTTTGTTTTTGGGGATTGAACCTGGAACCCCTCGCTCCGTAGTCCAACGCACTAACCACTTGAGCCATGGCGCCCACGAAAATCCGGTTTCCTAAGGATAAAAAAGGTACTGGTCCTCCAGAGTGGGGGTTAAGCGTCGGGGTATCTTCCCTACCACGGAATAACACTCTAGTTTCGAAACAACTACAAGCCTCGAAAAAGGACGGATTCACGACCTTGTACGTATACTAAGGTGATTGCTATAGGGAGCAGATGCAGTCTAATAAGCTGAGATATCAGTGATATAAGCGGCTTGTCGCATGCTCCTTAAAAAAAAATCTTTAAAATCTTTTGTAAAGCCATTAATTTTTCATAGGAACTTAATCGAGGCAACTGTATTCGCTATGTAGGTATTCATGTTCAGAAATGTAGAAACCTTTTCGATTTCAAGAGACCTCGGTGAAACTTTAAATTCATCCCTGAGGGTGATCTATAAGTTTAAAGAGCTACAATTACTGAGAACCAAATTGAAACTCGATCCACAACAAACACCACCAATCTACATATTTTCAACAATGCAAGCGACCAACTAACTGCTCCAACAAACAATCACCCAAAACTTTCGATCTACCCAAAGTCGAAAATGTAAATTTTCCTAGATTCAATGAACTGTACCTCGTTGCTGATGGTTTGGCTATTAAAATATATATATCTCCTCCGCCGAGATACTTAGGTACTATGTAACTACCAATAATGTCCTTCTTATACCAAAACCCTTAAGAGCGCTTCTCCATTCGCATTATTATCCTCCTCCATCTTTGCCTTGGCCATGAAGCGCGACTTCATTTTGTCCAAAAACGTATAAAATCCGATATGGCATTGTCTCGACAGGGTCATAAATTGCATGCACTTGCCCTGCACTGCTGCGGCGGGCAGTAACAACCCGGAGATAGTGAATGTACAGAATAAATTTCGTTCGCTTTCATGAGAAGCATCATCATCATCATCATCATCATCATGGAGTGATCCTTGCTTGCTATGTACGGTCCATGTCATTGTTGCGCATATTGTCGCGTTGGATGTTATGGGCCTCCAATGACTATTGGACAATAAATCGGTTTGGCCTGGCTGCCTGCGGCTGCAAGCAAGCACTGTTCAAAACCAGAAAATGCAGAAGCAAAAGCAATCCCAATCACGTTGTGTCTCAACGGAATCATCGTTGGCTATGATGACCCATGTCTCTCTCTCTCTTCTCTGGCTATAGTAGGAGAGAGTGCCACACAACGAAAGGACATTGACAAACGATCGAAATCACGCCCTCGCAAGCGGATTTCATGGGTTTTTTTTTTTTTTTTTTTGTATCTGTACCTGAGAAGATGCATTGAAATGTTTGGACGCGTCATCGGTCAAAATGCAAAATGTGGTGGTGTTACCACCTTTCTACTCGATCTGCGATTCTTTTTAGAGATTCGTTCGCGCAAGATGAAGATCGTCTTACACTTGATGATGAGTTGAGTTGAATTGAGCTGAGGAGGCTTATCGGGCGGAAATTGCAAAATACAATTGTTATGGCAATAAATGGTATTTTGCTGTGGTTTTGATTATAGGGTGCAGTGTTAAAGGTTTGGTTGAAACTTAAAATTATCGCAACCAAAGGAAATGGAACTCAAAACCATGTCTATTCTGGGATAGGATTCAACCGATTTATGGCAAAACCAACTTGAATTCAAAGGCCCTAGTTAACGAAACATGATAATAAGCAGTAGAGACGCGACCTACCTCAATTGCAACCAAAGAAAACTGCTTCCGATTACAAGGAAAAGCTCACTACAGGAGCCTATTTCCTAAAACTACAAGTGTTGTACTTGTAAACTTGTGACTACAAGTGCAAATAAAGTGTGGAGTTGTAGTAGCCTGTTCCATAAACATATTCGTGCAATTGTAGCTCGTCAGATTAAATAAGTGTAGCGAATAAAGTGCTACAACTCTACAAGTCTGTTCCTACAAGTATAAAAATATTTTGGAAGAACTACAAGTGTGCAGCTTTTCAAATTGTAAAACAAATTACTTTGATGGTTGATTTGATAATTTGATGGACAAAGAGTGTATTTTTCATTTTCGATCAGCCGCCTTGTAGATTTAGGCGTCAGGATTTAGGTTAGGTACGTGGGTAGGTGGAAGAGATCCACAACGCCAAACACAGGTCAATGCAAACCCACTGTGATACCCATAAGCGAGAGATGTGCGAGAGATGGGCAAGGGCATTAGTCAACCCTTGTTTTGCAGATACGGTTCCTACTCTTGTGAACAAGCAAACCATCCACTTGATTTGATGTATGTAGTTCAAGTGCTCATTGACTGGTCATAGATACTTCTTCTAGATCACGAAGGACGAGTCGCCCGAGGAGTTTAAATTTAAGGCGGATAAAACCACTGAATAGATGCCCCATGATGACTCCTATCAAAGTGGAAAAGAATTTCCTATCCTTTTGCATAATTCTATTGGTTCTACTTTTATCGAAACAAAGCCATATACTTCTTGTGATCACACAAGTGTCTACGGAGGACCGTCTGATGACAGCCTCCCTTCGGACCTTATCGCTACTTCGATCCGCAGTGTGCAAGGTTGAATGAACGCCGTGGTGTCGGCTTGTTCTGATGTGGATTCCGAACCTATTCTGGACAATTGGTCTGCCTTCTCATTACTTGGTATATGTTCATTTACAGGTACCCAGCAGAGCGCAACCTTATGCTGTGTTCCAAGAACCTTAAGCTCTTCTCAACAGGACTTCACAAGCTTGGATTTTATTTCGGTAGTAGAAATTGCTTTTATTGCTGCCTGGGTGTTAACTAAAAAGTGATACCTTTCTGTCGTATTGCTTTCAACATTGTTTTAAAGGCGGCTATTGTCACTGCTACTATGACATCCGCTCGACCACACTACCCAGTGGTTCGGAAAAACACCTGAGCTTACTCCTATATCCAACTTTGACTTATCTGTGAAGTCAGAGATGGTCCGTGCCTTGGTAAACTAACCGCTTATCCATTCTTCTCTGATCGGAAACGAGCATGTGAAGAGGCCCAGATACGGCGTCAAGGTAATCCCTGGTAGGTATCTTTCCTAGATATTTTTTCAGGATCATAGAATGACCGGTTATATATTTGTTGCCAACTATCTGACTGACTTATTCTTAGGGTGCTCATATGTAGCTACCGAAGCTTGAACGAAGATATGCAGCGGAAGCAGATTGAGGATAGCTTTCAGTCCTGCAGTAGGTGTAGTTCAGGTCAATTTCTGTATCTTCGTGAGAGCTGCTAAGTTTGTGGTCTTGCTGGCGGACTGCATAAGACAGCCATAAGTCAGAATAGCTCTTACTATAGTTTTGATAAAATAAATACAAAACGAGTCTTCAAACAAATGTACTGCCAGACCAAAAGAGCTAAGACATCCCATCAAAAAAAATATCAGGCATCCCATTTGCCTTATTTGCTGAGCTTCTAACCACCACTTTTCAACCACACGCAAGTCCATGTAATATGACGTTGGACACGTACAGCCAAGAAAACGAAGATATTCCACCAGTCTCTATATCTCAAGTTAGAAAAGAAATTAAGACAAAACTCAAGAAAGATTGGTGACATATTGAAATAACTTCCAGACAAAGTTCTGGTGAAGCTTATCAACTTAATTCAAACTACAATCAGACTACATCACGTCCTTTGTCACTGGAAAGTTGCAGAAGTGATTATGGTACCCAAACCAGATAAATCACCGTATGACGTAGTGTCCTACAGACCTATGTATATACCTACACTCCTAGTCAAGTCAAATTTTTCGAAAACTTACTTTTCAAACGCCTAAAACCAATCAAGGCTAGTACCAAGGCACTAGAGAAAGTCATTCAACTATACACTACACAGGTGGACCAAGTTCATGAAATTATTGATGTCATTGAAAAGTCGCTGGAAGAGAAAAAGCTTTGTTCTGGAAGTTTTTTGGACGTACATAGCTCAATGCTCAAGCATTCAACAAAGTCTGGTACGAAGGACTAGTGAACAAACTAAAAAATATTCTACCCATACAGTTTTCAAAATTACTTGATTTATATTTAACGCCTAACGCTTCTTCAGAACAAAATAAGAAGATGCGTACTCCGAATTAAGGGAAATATAGGCAGGAGTTCCTCAGGGCAGCATCCTGGGTCGAACACTTTACTTTTTGTTCATCAATGTGTTACCTACCCCACCAGACAGCATAATAGATACATTCGCTTTTGGCAGTCGGCGAAGCAACAGAAGAAGCAAATGCTTATTTGCAGACCATCAGTCTTAACTATTCACAGTATACTTTTGCTCTACAAACAAGTAACCAAACCAGTATGGACCTATGGTATCCAATTGCTAAGAAAAGTACCATGAAATCCATCCAACGATTGTCAATGCACTATGGTACATCCATAACATATCCCTCATCGCTACCTGAGGATGGCGACCGTATCTAGCGAGATTCAAAGACTTAAACAGCACATAAATGAAGAGGCATCTAAACTCCTAAATCAAAGCTAACAATTTAGAATTTCAAGTCCAACGTACAATACAAATATTTGACATGTCCCTATAGAACCCAGGTCTGACCTCAGTTTCAGACTCTCTCAATTTCTGTAATAACCACAGAAGCATTGTTCACAAAACAAATCAACATTACAACCGCACAGAAAAACTATCAACAATCTGCTCATTTACCCTATCCTTGGCCTTTTCCATCTGCTTGAAATCCCCTTTCACAGAGTTTACCGCGCGCTTTGATAAATGCATCCGCTCACGCAAATCTCCAAGAAAACTTAACCAGACACACCACTGTTGAGCCATCTGGCTGGATGGATGATTGTCCATGATGCCCGGGGTATTCTCAAGTCCATTCCATCTCTCTACCAGAGACTCGGATCGCAACCCCGCAAAAGTTTCGAATGAATTACGCACATCTGTCACACGTTGAATCGACCATTAACGCTCCAAATGCGCTCACATTAATAACTGACATCTTTCGATTTGATTCGTTCATTTTCTCCTCGATCCGGTTTAGTCTTGGGAGTACGATTCACGTGATTTGAACTCTTACGCCTGCGCGAGCAGGCATTTCCATCTCTTTTGTAACTTTTGAAATATAGCGCTTAACAGAGTGACTCATTAGTCATCTCTTTTCTTCTTTCATTGCAGAAGCACAGAATGCTGATGAAGCGGCGCAGGACACAAATGCAGTTTCGCCATCATCATCCCCATCATCATCATCATCATCATCATCGTCATCATCGTCATCATCATCATCATCATCGTCGTCGTCGTTATCATCATCGAGTCCAGCTGTAGACAATGATAAACGGATTATCCTTCCACTAGACAGGAGTTCATCACCAAATGAAGCAATTGACGAACCCATCCCCATGACAGCGGTGGAGTTGGAAAAGAACATCATCACAACACCAACATCCCCCCAAGGACTAATGCGTCTGAGGCCTTTTTCATCAACATCATTGTCACCGTCAGCATCATTGCCCGCGCCATCGCCAGGCGATAGATTACCCAGCGCAGAGCACAACTCTTACTGCCAACCACCTGTAACAGGGAGCAGGAGCACCATCACAGCCACCACCACCACCACCACCACTACCACTATCACCGCGGAGCAACTGCACCAGCATCAGTCGGTAGAGAAGTTATCACAACCCTTAGGATATGCCTCCATCTATGCCAAGCAATTGAAATCACCAGCTCCTCTGACGGCAGCCACGATGACGGTAGCGGTGGCGTCAACTATGACATTGAATTGTAGTCGAAATGACAACGACATCGAGAATGGTATCAACGTCAACGTTACGAATGCCTCTCCTGCTGTTACTCACGGAAATGGTTGCATCATTCCAGACTCTACCGCCAGAACCTCCACCACCAACACCACCTCCAGCACCACCACCACCACCGCCTCAATTAACATCAGTTCAAGGATGCCGTCCAAGTTGATTGATTCGCATGATGATGGTGATGGCGATGACGATTCTCCACCAACTCCTACTGCTACTGATGGTGGTGATGATGTGACGTTTAACCGTAGAGGCGTAGACTCTACGCCACCAACTACCACCAGTAATGGTAACCAAAACAACTTCAGCATACAGGGCGAACATCATCAGGACAAACGGTGAGTGGAATTAATTGCATTGTTTGTTTGTTTGTTCAGTCGGGTTCTTAAGCGCCAAATTTGTGATGACGTTTTTAAAGAGGCTTATCTGAGGGAGGATTGGAGATACTAATGTCTCTGTGACTGATGGCGATGTTAGGATTGGAACCGGGTGCTGTAGAGTCTCTTGAATTGGGTTCATTAACAGAGTTTTCCTTGTTTAAGGCATTCCACATGTTTTTGGGGAAAGTCTGGAGGTATTTTGTTTAGATTTAGTATTTTGCTTAGTTAGACTCAAAAGTTTTGAACTTGTTTATGTGGAAAAGCTACGATTGTTAGCTTCACATAATTCGAACTGTTAAGATAATTTTAGGTTTCTCAAAGCTGTCACACTTATTTTTTTTTTTTTGTAATACGTACACGGATATAGATACCTTTTCTTGTACTCTTTTGGTCCATCTATGAACCTTTTCAGCTTGCCTTTGACAGCTTGCATAGTTCTGGCCACCCAGGCAATTGAAATTTTTGCGCCGACCGGTCCGAACAGATGCGGTGGACAGGGTCACACGGCAACGGAATGCGTGCTCCGTAAGGGGAATGGGAATTGCCCCAAGCATAGTAGGTAGTGGAAGCATAATTCCTTGCATTCCAGCTCGTACTGAATGCTTCCCAGAAGCGAACATGAAAGTTATCCAACTTAACCACAACCTCAGGACCTACTTACACAGATGGTCGAAGAGTACGATGCGGATATCCTAATACTCAAAGAGCCCTACAAGTAGCTGAATGAGGACGTTTGGACAGTGGTCACTTCAGACAAAGAAGCTTTATGAATATACCGCCATCGAGCATTCGAAGAGAAAATCACGACGGGCCAGACAGGCTTCGTGTGGGTCAAAGTAAATGGTAGCTTTAGCTACTTCCTTCAACTACAACGGCACTCCCAGCATCACGCAGGATGGAAGGAAAAATTTGAACGAATATTTGACAAGATCATAACGACTCCAAGAGGAAGAAACTGCGACGTCATTACCGGTGATTTCAACGGGTGGGAGGTAGAACACTCCCGGAGGTGTCCCCATCTTTGATAGCTTGCCAAGTGGTGATGATAAAGTTAGAGAGTCATCGAAAACCCCTACCTACATCCACAGTGTTCCTCTTAACGTGGTGGCTGTACTTTTACCACAACAACAGCCAACCATGGGGAAAATACTGGAGCACATCATGGTTGACCGATTGAAGATTGCAATCGATGAGTGCAATGGACGCGGTCCTGAATATCGCGAAAAAGCCATCGAAGGCGATGGTAGAGCGGAAGTAAACAATACCCAATTATCACGCTGGATGTCAAGAATGCCTTCAACATCGCAAACTGGAGAGAAATCCTGCGAGCATTTACCGCCAAGAGAGTGCCAGAATACCTGCAGAAGATAATCACAGTCAACTTTAGAAATAGGACACTGCTCTACGACACCGACGATGGTGTCCTCAAGGCTCCGCACCAGATCGGCTACTGTGGAATCTAATGTATGATGACGTCTTCAGACTTAGAATCCCAAAATCTTCGAAATATTTGGCTTCGCCGACGATATAGCATTCGTTGTAGTGAACAAACTCGTTGAGGAGTTGGAACATGACATCGGACTGGTCCAGGACTGTTTAGTACGCATGGGCCTATAACTTGCAAAAGAATAGACAGAATTAGCGCTCATCAGCAGGAGGCGAGTCAAAGGGGCTATATGAGTAATCGTGGACAATCACGTTGTAGTTTCTAAACCAGACTTGAAGTACCTTGGCATTACTATAGATGCAAGGCTAACCTTTAAGCAACACCTGCAGGATACAGCTGAAAAGACAGCAAAGGCAACGGCAAGGATCATGTCAAACATTGGCGGACCAAAAATCAAGAAGACTCTGAATGCATACATATTTTCCTTCGAACTTCAAATTCCATCTGGTCTGATCCAACATATGCATAAGTTCGACTAATGCACAAGACGGCCAGAGAAGTTCCCGGTCTATTAGCAAACCTAAAGTCACTGTATAGGTGCTTTGGAGTATGAGCTCGTACCGGTTTCTATTACTTATGGGTACTGTGACTTACAGACGTAAATAATCAAGAAACGAACGGCTACACCCTTAGATCCGGAAGTAAGGCCAAAGTAGTCTTCATACCGGAAGCCGTTTAGACTCCTACACGTTTCACCTAAAGACTTCCATCCGATCAGTCTATGTTACTTTCTTAGACTCTGGAAAGCCTGATCGACGTGCACATTAGAATAAATTTGGATGGTAAAATTCTATCGGTATCCCAACAGTCCTTGCTAGTGGATCGAGCGAATGCTTAAAAGCAGGCTTATCCAAGCTGAACTTGGGTTCTGTCTAACCAGAAAGTCGGTGTATAGGGGTACCTCAAAGGCAGAGTATTATCAGCACTATTATGACTCATGGTAGTGCATGAGATAATCCAAATCTTGGGAGGCCATGTGGATCACATTCCGATAATGATATGTATCAGGCAAGTTCCTTATTTTTTCCGTAAAAAAAAACTCAGCTAGAAACAAAATAGTTAAGACCGTGCTAGGAAGGATTCGATTTCCCTTTACTCATGCAGGAAGGGTATGGGCCCAAACTGGGGTCTCGAGTCCCAGATCGTTGAATGGATATACATGGCAGTTATTTTAGACCCATCCTTATATACGGAGTACTAGTTTGTTGAACCGCAATGAACAAGACAAGTAATATTCCAGTACTGTGAAGGTTTAAAGGCTATCATACGTCTGTATAATGTGCGCCCTCCACTTTCCACTCTAGCTATCTTTGGAAAGCGGGTCAATCACGATTATGGCTTAGGGAATCCATGTAACTGGCTTGTGGAAATATGGGTCATGCAAGTATCCAAGACTTTTCCTAACGATTCGGACTATATTGTGCCCTATTTGAACCTTAACGTCAACCAGGATTTTTAGCAAAAGGTCATCGGACGAAAATTTTAAATGTGTCTGCGATAGAGGTATACGCAGATGGATTTGGTATAGGTACGGAATTCTACTCTAGTGCGCTCTATTTGTGTATCACCACACGATTGCCGCTCCACTGAATTCTATTTCAAACAGAAGTCACAGCAGTCCAAGGCATTCAATTAACTTAGCGATCCCTTGAAGGTGCGACGTATCCCTTTGCTGGGTTAAAGACCACAGGGATATTCCAAGCATTTGCAAAGCGGACGAGCTAGCTGAAGATGGTGCACAGCTTAAGCTCCCTGACAAAAGGGGGAACTGTCGGCACCAATTAAATGCCGCTGCCATCAGAATGGCAAACAGAAGATCGAAATACATCACCACATGTCTCTTTGTTAAACCAATGTGGCCAGAGATCAATTGTAGAAAAACCATGGGGCATTGTCTGGTAGACTCTACCCATTTCTGGTGGCAATCCGGCAAACTTGTTACCCTTGGTAGTAGTTGGAGTCATTGTTATGTTTGATATGGGCTGCTTGCCCTTAACTCGTTTTTTATTCTTGCTGGCCTCATATTTCTTCTCGTGGCTCCGGTACTGAATAGTATTAACATTGACGAAACTCATGTTTAAAACCCATTGTCAGGCCATTTGTTACCTTCGTTCCCTTGTTAGCTGTGTGGTGCTGGATTTAAGAGTGCTAAAAATGCACTTTTGGGAGCTACTTCCCTACGGAACTGGATGATGAAGCATTAAACTAAACGAACTCCTGAGATTCTTACACATATCTGGATAGTTTAGTTCTGCCTTCGATGACCGAAATTTGTGATCTCAAGAGTCTTATAATTGTAAAATGGAGTCATTATTCAGCCGTTGACAATTGGTTGTTAACAAGGCTACCCATATACCTAAACTTACCTAAACTTACCTAGTGACCCTGAATATCCGGCCACAGACAATTACTGGACAACAATGGTCTGATGAATAAGTCTGAAAGGACTCGATTTTAAATTAAATTAAAAGATCCTCAGATACCTAGTCAATTAAAAAATACTCAGCCATGACGATTGTCCTTTCTTGCATCATTCGAAGAAGTTGTAGAAATTCGGAGGGTTCATCTCATCAACAAAGACTGTGACATAAAAGTCAGTTTCTAGCTTCCTAATGACAAGTTATGTCACAATAGATATCTAAGTGTGTCCTACCACTTTATATAACGACATCTGCTTTACCTAGCTAGAAAACCTATCAACTTGAAGACATTGGAAGTCTCCTGTTCCTGCTCATAAGGCTTTTTCAACCCTAACGACTTGACGAGTGCAAACTCTTAGTAGAGCCCTTGAGAGAGAAATGTCTATAAGCCTGTCTATAAGCCTGTCTATAATCCTTGTTGCAACCAATTTACCAGTGATATGAAGACCTCGAGAGTCGTCGGAATAAGTTACCGGGCTTCTACGACATACAAGAGTAGTACTGCAACAACCAGCGCGCAAAATTTAAGAACACGTTGCTGTCTGACAGTGTAGTCCTTCGGTCTCTGTCCGTCAAGCAAATATTGCTCAGTCTTGCAGTAAAAGAGGGCTGAGAAACACTCGAATATATGATGTACATATATGATGCAAGACTAGTTCTTTTGTGTGAAAGTGATAAGATTGACTTCAGATTGCAAAGACCATTCAACCATTCAGAGTATGCGAGTTGTTTACAATGGACTTAATTAGGATTACCTTCTGAGAGCTTTAAGACTTCATAAACCTTGATACAGTACCCCTTATGTTTGGGCAATACATGACTGTTACATTAAAAACCTCACGCATCACCACAGAAAGTTATTTCAAAAAACCCAAGTCCACCAAAAATGTTTGTCTGAAGATAAAGAAAAATTAATTACATTGTCATTGCAAACAGAAAATGTTCAAAAACTACTCCAAACAACCAATCCTTTCACATGCAGATACTAACTATCGTTTGAATAATAAACTTTCACAAACTACAAAAAAAAACAATACCTACGCCCATTATACCTTCGCGCAAAATTCATTAGCATACGACTATATTTTAAATTAAATAATTCCTTGTTAGGATTTCACAAGGATACATGGCCGCAGGCGTTCGAGTACCACAAGTATATAAATTAATTAACTAATATCATAGTAATAAGGACTCCCTCCCTTGTAAATGAAACATACGGCAGGACTTTTTGAAACAAGTTTATTGTGTGTCCCATTCCATCCCCCAAATGGCGGCAAGCAACATCCCTATAAGATGCACATTTTTGCATTTCAAATAGATAACCATGAGGAAAAAATAAACGCGACACCACACGATCGTCCACACCTGTCACTCAGAAGCTGTCAAATCTTCTACCAGAACCTCTAGATAACCATCACACCATGCAGTTTGACATTATACGTGTCAGAATGTTAGCATTGGAATCCCTGGCAGTTAACCAAAAACAAAAAAAAAGTGTCTCCAATGTCCATGCTGCAAGTTAAGTCCTGCGTGTTTGTTTTTTCAGCACTTTTTGTCAGCAGTGTTGCGGTGAGATTTTTTGACTTTTTTTTTTTTTGACTGGTCCCCGCTTTAGGCTCAGTGTGACATGCCGTCGATGCTTGCGATGCAATTGTCATTTGAAATCCAACTCCTGTGTGACAGGCGTTACAAAAATGGGGTGGTGGGGGTGCGCTACAAAAATGCATTTGCAGTATCTCTATCGGTTGTAGAGGAACATAACAGGGTTGGCTTTATTTTTTGGATTTTATTTGGGAACTGTCAAATGCCATTGTTGAGGACTTTGACAGTTTGCACATAGGAAAATGACATATGTCATTTGATGTTGAATTTTTGTGGTGCAATACGGGAAACGAGTGAATGGTGGTTTTTTTTTTTTTGCGCAGCAGTCGTGTTGGACATTGAGATTGTAGATTAGCAGGGTATATAGCTGGAAGTACTTTATCTCCTATCCCACTCTAGCATCAGAAGGTTCGACCTATGATGGTCAGAATCACTGCACATCACCATACATAGCAATGTCTTAAAGGCTAACGTGGCCATAAATCATTCGACAGTCCTTCTTACAATTTACCCCCAGTCACATAAATTAGCCAAACACACCTCCGAGTAGGAAACGTTCCGCCCTCACCTCTTCGTCTTCAACACTGCGTCAAGTCCATCTTTATGGCGAAAATGAAAAAACAAAGAATATTCCCGCGCCAATGTGAATTATCCTTTTCTTTGTTTTCCCTCTGTTTCTTCATTCTTTTCATTAAAAGATAACGGCAGAAAAGGAATGCAACCAAACTGGTGTTTAGGGTGGTGGTGGTGATGGTGAGGGTGGAAATAAATTTACACCAAAAGCCCGGTATGCCACTACTACTTCAAATGCTATCGTCCAAAAGGAAGAAGGAAAAGGATATTTAATACAGAACCATAACAATTTTTTTCGTTATTTTTGTTGTTGGTCTGGTGTTACGTATGACTACGACGTCGACGACGACGACGACGACTCTGGCAAGGACTATACAACAATTACCCGTTACTACTCCAGCGTAAAATTTATCTATGCCGTGGCACATAAAGCAAACACGGCAACGAGTAATAACAATAATCGTAATAATAATAATAATACACACACACATACATATACACATAGACACTGACGCTTCTATGGGAATGAGCTGAAGAATTGAATGGAGGAGAGCAGGAGAAAGGTCTCTCGTCCTGATTTATGTCAGTCATATCGTCAATAAACTTTAGTAGTCTCCTTTCGCCTTTCGGGCGTCTTTTTATTGCTTCAGTTAGTACTTCTACTTGAATATTTTAGATCCTTTCAGTGGGTGATGGTGGTGGTGGTGGGTCCTTTAAATCCTTTTATTTATTTTCATTTTTTTTTTACTTTAATATACGAAATAATTACACAAAGAGAAAAGACGAAAGACTGGAATTAGTTAAAAAAACTGAGATGTGAGACAATAAGGTTATGTCCTGGTCATTCACATACTCCTCTCGTATCAAGCTCAAGTCTGACATTCATGTGCGTCCTTTTTTTTTTTACGACGACTAAATATAAACTCAAGGCGATTGCCATCCATCCAACTGCTGCAACACAACGACTCAACTGACCCATTGGCAAGAGGGACTTTGCTTTTGTTTCATTCACTTCAAAACTTGTAAGTAGGAGACATTACAAAGAAGGACATGTGGAGAGATAAGGGTTAAATGTCATTTGTGGGTGGTGATAGTTGTTTGAACGAGTGGGTGGGTGGTGTTTTGTTATAAAAGCAAACAAATCAACATGAAGAGGAAAAGAATTGTACAACTGACATGCGATTCCTACATTCAGACTGGAGAGATAGACAATTGCAAGACGTTTAATTCCATTCTGAGAGTATATGTGTAATAAAAATGGAAGCTCTTCATCTTCATCTTCGTCAAAAATAATTCCACCAAGCGGCGAATGATGAGTAATAAAGTGACAACAACACTACTATACTTCGGTTGTCGTCAATTCGATCTGAAAGGGCAGGGAGCAACAAATCCTTTGCTCATCAGATCAATTGAAAAATGCTGAATGGTGTCATGTGCGGATGGAATAAGAGAAGTCAGGGACGGATTTCGAAAGAAAAGGCGCCAAAGTAATTATGAGACAGAAGTCTAGAGGGTGTAGGCGACTTCGTTAAATGAGGGCCAATGGGATAAATGGGACAAGAGGAAGCTGGACAAACTCCACGAGATCAGCTCGGATAAAGGCAGTTGTTATCTGACATTATAATAGCGAAGTCGCCTGTATAAGCAACTATCCCACATCCAAGATATTTCGCTTAGAACTAAATGAAATAGTAGTGGAGATAGCATGCCATCCTGTGGCGCTCCGTGCTGAATTATTTTTTTTATGTTAGAGCTGTTGGAGAAGGTGGCACTTAAAGGCCAAGTTTCAACATTGTTGCATAGTCCCTCAATATGTAGAAATGCCACCATAGTGAAATCTTGGTGTTTGAAGGACAAGTACGTCATGATTTAGATAGTAAATATATATCCGCAAAACCATTGACAGTTTCTTAGAAAGGAGCTTAGGATAATTATTGGTCTGACACTCTTGGAAAGTATGTATCGATTTTTTCTGAGTTTGATATAAAGTTTGTGACTTTAGGGAGAATAGAAGTTTACTAACAGTATTAACGATTAGTCACGAACTACGGACTTTTCGAACCTCATTTCTGTAGGGTCTTATAGTGACTTCAGTTAAATTGGTTTTTTCCCAATTTCTGCAGCGAGTAGTAGTGAGGTCCACATTCCACTCTGATGGGATCTTCCTTTTGCTTTTACTCCACCCCACTTGCCTATATCCCATTTTATAATGCTGTCAAGGTCGGAATTTCATAACATAGCCTCTTGCTGCAGTTCAACGCCCGAGAAGCAGGGACGAGAATCTTAAAACGAATATGAGAAGCTGAGAGTGCTTTCGTCAGCGGAGGAATATTTTGGATTAGAAGTAGCAACCGTGAAGTACACGCAGTTTCGACAGAAGGGCTTGATACCAAACTATGTCAAATGCCTTTGAAATTTCAAGCTTAAAAATTTTACATTCACTGGAATGATGTAGAAAGTGGTTCCAGCATCTGCATAAGTCATTAAAAAAAACACAGCCTTTTGGAATGTTCGCTTGACTGTCAGTTAAGATGCAGTACATGACAGATTTGCAATTCATTTCAGCCAGGACAAGGTTTCCGGCTGAAAAATTCCAAAATGATCTAGAAATTGAAAAGAGATGCTCAGACACTGAGCTTGTCAAGGAAGACGCCAGAACCCACCCATTCATCGGTCTTGAAATTCCCATGTAGATGTGGAGTAAACAGTCTTTAGAAGAGGGAACAGTGACCCCTAGACCCATGAGTGTCTGGGATGCTGGTACGGAAGTTCCGGTCAAATAACATGCTCGGCGGGGTGTAGTCAGTATCTTCTAGGGTAAAAGAGGAGATCAAGGATCGACGAGTGGCCCACATGATAGCTAGACCACTGTGAGGAGTATTTGGGTAGCATAGCCGCATTAGCAGCCAACTGCTTGCCAAGAATATCTAAGGGGAGCAGGTGGAACATACTGTCCACAGCATCTGAGGGAAAACTTCTCAGTGCACAACACTTGCAGATGCTCATCAGGAGTGATACCACCCAGCCTTTGGGACTTGTATGGTTTGAAACTGCGCACGGCCCAAAGGATTTTTTCAATACTAACTATATTTGTGAAGTTCCTGCACAGTGGAGAGAAGATGATTTCGAATTCAGTTACAGCAACCGAGGAGCTACCAGGAAAATGCCTATCCAGTAGAAGGTCGATAGACTCCTTACTAGAGGTGGTTCAGTGACCATCATTAGGTTACATTAGGTGGTTGAGATTTATCGTAACTTTGAGGCTTCGGAGAACTCTTTTATGGTTTTACAGAAAAGGCTTATAGGCATCCCAATCTCTCAAGTCTCACGAGAGCTTTAAGCTAGGTTAAATACGAGCCGGGATTCGAAGAAGACATCGATATCATCGGTCGCTCCCAACGCTCCGTTGTTGAGTCTTTTGAATTTTGAAAGCAATTGAAGAACAGGCGAAACGAGTTGGCCTTGAAGTGAATGAGGACAAAACCAAGTAGTACATGTTGTCAACAAACAAAGAAGCATCTGTCTACTGCCTAGGACAAAACGTCACTGTTGGCAATAGTAACTTCGAATAGATTAAGGAGTTTATCGACATACCTCGAAGAAAGTATCAACTCCACGAATGAGACCTTAGTGGCGATTCGACGAAGACTTACGCTAGGAAACCCCTGCTACTTCGGTTTGGAACAAATGCTAACTCGGAAGACGAAATTCGTGCTCTACAAAACTGTGATCCTGCCAGTTCTGCTATATGGAACCGAGTGTTGGACGATAAGCAGGAAAATACAGCAGTTTGAATACTTTCCAGAAAAAAATTCTTCGTCGAATATTTGGTCCCATATGCGAGGAGGGTGAATGGAGGCGAAGATACAACCGCGAACTCTATGAACTGTACCAAGATGTGGTTGTAGTCCAAAAAGCCAAAACACGTCGACTACACTGGCTTGGCCACATCGAGCGAATGGACAATAATGCTCCAGCAAAGAAAATCTTCGAATCACAGCCCCCAGGTTCGAGACGACAAGGAGGACCGAACCTCTGTTTTAAGGATCAAGGTATCGCGAATGCCAGAGCGCTTGGTCTAGACAACTGGAAGCAGCGTGCGGGTCTTGGACTCTTAAGCCAAGTAAGCATCTCCATTTCAAAATATACCATGCAGTGGAGTTCACAGCACCAGACATGCATAAGGATTAAGAATAGAATACCTACGAGTCAAGAAAGAGCCAAGGTCTTCTGAAATTAGCTGGACATTTTGTTGAACTTTGAACAAAACGGTACACAGGTCCTTTGCTCCTCAGGTAACCTAGTCTATCTATACAGCCCATCACCAATAAGCATTTTGAATGTTTCGAGCCTGTTTCCCACACCTTTTTGAATCCAATCTATCTGACATCAACGAATTTTCGCAGCTAATGTGCCCTTTCCATAGTCAACTATTCCAGACGTCTGAACTCAAGTGTCAATCCCTTACAACTATGAATATAAAGTACAAAAAGTAGCAAACACGACCAAATGTATTTTCGATTAGAATTTTAGAAAGAATACAAAGCACCTCTCAGCGCCCTATATATTTTCCACCGCGGAGTGTACCTGGTAAAACACTTACCCTACCAAATTCTATAGTACGTATGTACCTTTAAAAGAGTGCATCTGATGTCATCCCCACTCGTGATTGCTTCCTACCACTACTACCACCGTGCACAGAGCACGTTGTATTCTTTTCATTTCTTAAGACGGTATAATAACCTTTTCTCATTGTCCTCCAACTGGCATCGCACACCACTCAAGTGACATCGTCATCTGTATCTCCGTGTATTTGTGTGGTGCTCTGTTCTTGTTCTCAGAAACAGAAAGGAGACACGAAAAAGTCAACCTGATGAGTAAAAATACGTTAGCGCACAAAACAATCTCTCGCCTCGACCTCTCCTCAATCCTCATACCCACCCACCCATTCCCCCGAAGGACCAATTCCATCACAAATAATTCCTATATTTGCAGAACTTGACATTCCTGCTACCCCCACAACACCCCAATCCACCCAACCCAACACCACCAGTATATACCACCGACATCACACAACGATCCGTTTAAATGTCAAATCCTACACACATATGTCGGTCATAACAACAAGGCAAACAGACAATTGCTGTCATACGGAACAGGATAGTGACTTCACCTATCTCCCTCTCGTTCTCTGTTCGCTCGTCGTAACCTCTTTTTGTTAGTCCTTTGGTTGGTGAGTACTTTTTGCTCCTTTTTGCACTTTTTCCTTTAGTTTTACACCGGGTGACGAATGAAATGAGTCTTATGGGGGGCCAGACCAGAGTCCCGTAAGGATGACACTTTTTGTATGTATCTAGAGTTTAATGGATGACTAGTGGTCCATCCAGATGACCACCCCAAACATCAAATGACAATTTGTAATGGAAAAAGATGAAAGGAACACAACAACAGCAGCCCCGCCATCTAGTCCACTTCATTTACCACAAATTTCTATTTGCTTCAGTACATGTGTATGTGTGGGTGTGTGTGTGTGTGTCCTTTTTACCAGGATCAATAAAGAAAGACAGACACCGAGTACAAACTGTCAATCCAACAAACGTATCTGACAATAATTCCCCATAAACTCTATCTGTTGTATCCTGGAATCCTGAAGTTTTTACTTATGTTTGTGTGTGTGTGTGTGTAGAGGAGTTAGGAGAGCTTGGAGAAAAAGGGTTAAGGGTTCATGAAGCGTCTGCCAAATCGAATCATTTAATAAACGAATTGAAGCGTTTGATGGATACACTGAGGAGCTGATTGATGACAAGGACCTTCCTCTCTTTCTCTGATTTTTTTTCTTTTTTTTTTTTTCCTGATTTAGTCCTTAATCCTTTTTGTCGTCTCTTCAACTTCCTTCTGCTCTATTGTTCTAATTCATTGCAACCGAATTGTCGATGCTACATGAAGCTTGTGGTTATTGTCCCCCAACTCCGTGTCCTTTTGTGCCAATTTTGCGGGTGGGTGGTGGTGGTTTTACCCTCTTTTTTTTCGACAGAAAACAAAAGAGTATTCGCATGGCAGGAGAGGGGTGTGTGTATGTAATTCAATTACTCATTAACGAACTCTTCTTCGACAGTTTTTTGTTTTTTTTTTTTTTGTTTGGTTCGTTCTGTTTCCTCTTTGAATGTCCTTTGCAGAGTTATTTAGACGCAATGATAGGGTGGGTATCCAGATTGACAGGTTTTTATGTTTTGAGTCACTTTCAACCCCTTTTTCTTTCCGAAGCAAGGATAAAAGTTTCGTTGAGGAGCGCTGTGTTTATTTCTAGTTCTATGCGTGTCATGTGTATAGGTAGTCTCGTAGCCTCGTTCCAGCAACTGACACGCTGACAGAATTGACTGATTGATTGATTGGTAAATAACACCGAAGATACTGTGTGTTTGATTGCCTGTGTATGCATGGGAGTTCAACATGCGTTTGGCTAAGGATACACCAGGGGGTATGCGTGCTCCTGCAGGTAGACTTACGTATTGATCGGCTGGGAGTGGTAGGGTAGCCTTGAAGGTGAATTTATTTTAAGCGAACATGACTGACAGCCGCCGTCGGCTGATGCGGTGTAGAGTACTTGTAGTTGTCTTAAGGCAGTCAGTTAGTGAGAGCTTACATGGGGAAGTTGATTTGGCGTGGCATGTCTGGGGGAGATAGCTCTAGTAGAGATATGGCAATAGCAAGACAACTTGTTGGCGTGTGGAATTGAAGGAGCAGGCAAAGTGGTGTGATGACATCAGGTATTGAGGATACTGACGTGGTTAAAACTGATTGGAGGTTGATAACTGAATGGTTAGAAGTCCTTGACCATTTTTTTTTTTTTTTGAAATGAAGTCTTGGTATGGTTTCGGTATGGAAATTCGGATGTATACCAGTTTTGAAGGTGTATCTCTTTAAAAGGGGGGTTATCCCTATAAAGGATTAATGAGGCAATAAGTAATGAAATAAGGGTGTCACGCTTGGAATTTTATTGAAGAAATGTGTACATATGTTGTGTCTACTATAGACAGAGTTTTCAAAATATTCAAAGCAAACCCTGCCTTCAAACTTGGTAGGTACTCATTCTCTACATCCAACGATGTCACTTTGCAGTAGGTATGGAAGTGGATTGATCGAACACAGTGCCAGTTTTATAACTCGGACGCATAGTCGGGCAAGGGTTATGTAGAAAACCTGAAGTAAACTTGAGTGAGCGTCGCGTCGGTCGTGGCTTAATGGTTAGTGCGTTGGACTATTGGTCTATTATTGAATAGAATAACTTTGATCAGTGGTTTTAATCCGTAATTCGTACCTCGGGAGAGGTCTCTCTACGGCATAATTAAAGAATGTGACCAAAGTCGTACCACAGGGCTGCGTACTATATCTATTACTATACCCAGTGATATAGTAGTGCACTAGTGTTCGCTGTGTTATAGCTCCCATTACCAGTGAAGTAGAAGATTATAGAATTTGCTGATCAGCATTGTAATTTTTGAAAAACTAGTTGTAGAACGACATCAAATCGAAAACACAAACAACAGAGACTTACCTCGGTTGACTTTTTACTGACGGAGAGTAAAGTGGATCTCATTAGAATTTACATTAGGCGTACATCAATTACATCGGAGTCATGATACATATAGATACATATGTGGCTATTTTCAGGTAGATATCTCTATAGTTGCCTTGTGGCGTAAGTCACTGCTCACTTGGAAGACTGCTGGCTCTATTGTGCCAGAGAGCATCTTTTAAGGAACAACTGATACAATTCAATTCAATTGGCATTGGATCCGCTGTTTTATCGAAAAATTGTGTTTAGCGATGAGGCTCATTTTTGATTCAATAGGTATATCAATAAGCAAAATTGTAGCATTTGGAGCGAAGATAGTTTGGTCCTGTCCGTGGGCTGATGGAGTCATCGGATTATATTTTTGCAAAAGAGAGGCTAATCAGCGTGTTGGCATGAGCTAATGACTTTATCGTTCACCGATTGAATGACATGAATCTGGAAGTGAAGTGGTTCAAGCAGGATGGCGCTAAGTGCTAAACAGCAAACGAATTAATCAACTTATTGAAGGAAACATTCGATTAACGCAAAATTTCGCGCAATTGACCTGTAAATTGGCCTCCAAGATCTTTTGATTTGATGTCTTTTGATTTTTGTTTTCTTTGGGGATACGTACAATCGCCAATCTACGCTGACAAGCCAATAACAATCGACGCATTGGAAGCCAACATTATTCGTGTTATTGAGGACATATTCAAGCCCACAAATGCTTGAAAAATGGGCGAAAACGAATGACATTCATCAGATCCAGCCTTGGTGGGCATATGCTGGAAGTGGGCATCGCCACCTAACTTTCTTTCGTTTTAATTCCAACTTCTAACTTTCCTATACCTCTCCTTTCACTCCGGTACTGGATTTATAACTTTAAAGGACTTTATTCCTAAGTGATGAAGAACATTTAAAAAAAAAAGCAAGTGAGTCGATAAGTCGCATATACATATGTACATACATACATATGTACGAACGGAGGAGGAACAACGCAAAGTGAGCAGAGTATTCAGTTCCATAATACTTAAAATAAACAAACTGAACAGCATACTGTTCTTACATCTACTACTTCAAATGATTCAGTATACGTTGTGATAAAGGTACTTCAAATGCAAAGGACTACTGCTAGAAGTAAAATGCCATCGATACCAACGATTCGAATCCTCGAGACTAAACGGTCTAGATGTCCAAATTACAAAAATAAGAAAGCCTCAACAAGTGACGAGTCACTGGATGTTCACAGATATTCCGAAACCTATTCTGACAAAACAGATAGACCAGCGCCCAGAGGCTGTAACAACCTGCATGCAAGGGAAGAGACGCACCAAGCCTCATCAGTATCAGAAAGGCTGCATACGGATAATATTCCTTCAATGACTTGGGTCAAAGCCACCAAAAGTCATTCTAAAATGTACTCTCAACTCGTGATGATTCAAAGAATTAACTAAAAGTGAAAGAAGACAGGTGGACGTACCAACTTACAACAATAGATAGCCCTTACTGCTCATGATGTGTGAACTATGTATGGGGGCACAATAGAGCAGGTGACGTTCCAATGTCCCAAGTGTCCACGGTGAAAGAAATATGGTGAAATGATAATATGCATACCTATCTGTATGTACATATGTAGTTCTGAGATATGTACATAACGTGCATGAAGGTTTTTTCTATTTAGAACACTGAAAGTGTATGTAAATTCTGGCAATGTATGTAAAGGGTCATTGTTGAACTGTCAATATTCAGCTATCCATGTGATGACTTTTGATAAGTAAAAACTAGGATGTTATGCATATCGTTTAGAAGATGAGTTTGGACAGTTTACATAAACATAGATACATAAGAGAACAGTATGTACATCGGTAATCTTGAATTTGTTGTAGGAATTGTGTCTTAAAATTGATTATTTCTTTCCTACTGTTAAAACAAAGAGCTAGAACCAACACCTATCAACAGACATACGATGCTCTTTGTTCCGCCTTAAATCAGATTTTCTAGATCCTTTTTCGAATCGACAGTCTAGTGCTTCATTTCTTCATGACCCAACAACATTGTATGTATTACCCCGCCATATGCTCAATTCCATCCAAAAATGAAACACCAGTCATAGGGATTAGAGAAAACTTTCACAGGTACATATGTACATACATACGTATAGAGTTCTCCAATACAGACCAACAACAATCACCCTTACACCGTCAGAACCATTCACAATATCACAAAGAAAAGCTGACGGCAAACCATCACATCGTACAAAACACATCAAAGTGCGTAATAGCAGGATGCGCAACAATGTGAAGTGCCACAGAGAGAGAACAGACGATGCTTACATAACCACCCTTGGGGAGTTTAAAATTGAAAAAGTATTTTGTTCGCCAACAAAATAAAAAAAAATACAAAAAAAAATAACGCTCGACTACAATAAATTAATTATTAAAAATATGTAGAGCACACCGCTTGTCTAAATCACAGTTATCTCGGGAAAAAGAAAAATAACCAAATGGGTGGAGGGGGGTGTACTCCCCATCTACCACACGATTCAGATGAGAAATGAAATGCTTCTCCACATGGCACGTACAACAAACTCTCGTCAATATTTCCCTTTATGACGTCTCTGTCAAAATACACACAGTCCGCAACAAATACAGATACACACACGCACAAAGGCGATATATCTTGGGCAGAACAGAACAGCCACCCCACATATGCCAGGCACCCCCTCCCCCCCCATATCCACTCTCTTTGGAAGTGACTCCTTTTGTATTCGAATCCTTAAATTAGAAAGGAGTATCTGAGTTGCGTTGCGAAAGGAGGTAGGGTGGTTAGCACCGACGAAAAATTAAAACCCTCGGTGTACCGTTTCTACCATTTCATCAAAATTTACTACAATGCCTCGTTTACTGAATAATTTACACTCGCAAAAAAAAAAAACAAAAAAAAAAAAAAATAACAAATAACAAAACGAACCCGCGTTCGAACACAAAAAGCACGACTCTTCAGGTTGAAAGATGCTGTGTGTGTGGGTGGGTGGGGGATGACGATCTGGGTAATGGCTGGGGATGGGGTTGGAATTTGCCTCCACACACGTAGAAAATATGGAAAAACATAAAAACAAAACGGGACTAAAATGTGAGTGATACGTGTTGTCGAGGGACCGATAAGGGCTGATTTAGATTTGAATGATGCCACCCCCGCTAGCAGCAGTGGTACACAACCATTGCGTTTGAGGAAGAGTTAGCTAAGAGGGTAGTAGTCTCGGTTCTGCTTGGTTGGGTTGGGGTTCGTTGGCGCTGGGTTCATTTGACTTGATTTGCTGCCGGAGAGTGTGAATGGTAATAGGGAACATTTTTGCCCTTTTGTTTCGAGGTACTTTATGGCGGATTGAAGGTGAATCTGTGGGTGGTAGTAGTGGTGTGGCGGTAGAGTATATTTTAGTGCCGCATATGGAAGTGGAAATAGTTGTTTTTTTTTTCGTTTCATATTTATTGAGCATTACTTTTGGGGTTTTACTTTAGTCGGTTAGATGGGTGGGTTGGGTGGTGGTTGGCTGCCGCGGGTGGTAAATTTGTCCGTAATTGGTCGTCAGCTTTTGCTTAAATGATCCGAATTTTGAAATTCTACTCACATCTTATGAAATTGACATGAAAGATGATAGGAAGGGGAATAAAATTCACTGAGGATATGCATTGTATTCTAGGATAAAGTTATTTAGCTGAGACATCATCCCTTAAGAGAGAGAGAAACCATACATAGTAATGTTGCAAACCCAAAACTAGTTTAACTTCTCAATTTGACCATTACCGTATGATATAATAAGGGTAACAATCCAACAGAGCTGCCAATGATAACAAAAAAGGGGACCATCGAATGAATGAAGACAGACGAATGAAAGTTTCAAAAGAACCCAGCTCAACCTTTTAGGTATGCAATACGTACAGGTTAAACCAAAACTTGAAATATGATAACAAAACTGACGTTGATAGGTTCAGAGAGTTCAGAAAGAAGAAATCGTTGTTTTGAAGAATAAGTTTCAGACATTGACTTAGAGACCGACCGATTGTTAAACTACAGTCACAGACATTCTTAAAGGCTTTGTAACATGACCTTACCCATGCCTTCACAAATATCTTCGAGATTATGTTCTGATTTTTAGTAACAAGGTACAAAAGACAGATCTCTTATTTTATGGTAATTACAGATAAAGGTACGCCAAGCCATTGGTTTTGAATGCTTTTGAAAAGTACACATATCGTTGAGAAAATACGTCTCGATGTAGACATAAGGTAACATCAATTCTATAGGTAGATAGAAGTTAATATGCACATATATTGATTTAATTTGGTTTTATAGGGTGACATTGAAACTACTACCTACCAGGTGGTTTCAGTTGATTGCGTTGGTTTGAGTTGCTTGTTCAGGAGATTCTTAATTTTAAAGCTCTTGTATTCAGCTCCAGTTGACGATGTTAATGGCTGATACATCTAAAAATACAAAAAATAAAGGCTTTAGGCTAAAATCTTGGCCTTATGACTCTATTCCTCTCAAGTGCGGTAAATGACTTATCACTTGAAGCTCATGACCTTTAGATACGTCTTTAGCACACCAACTTGTTGCTGAGAGTATTGCAAGCCCTTGTAAGTAGATACAAGCTCATCTAGTGCAAGTAGGAGAGGTAAAGTCCAGAACGGGACCCCTCAAGGAGGAATTCTTTCTCCCTTGTTGTGGATACTGATATTGGATGAACTTCTGAAAACATTGGAAAGCAATGCGTTCAAATGTATATCATATGCTGATTACCTCGCATTGGGTGAGCTCATGTGAGCAGTCGGCACTCAACATCACGAAAAGTTGGGCGGACCACTTCGGCCTAGGCGTCAATCCTAGAAAGACCGAGAAGATACAAGCTAGAGGACTTACCGTTGAACCGTTTTTAGGGGGAGCAAAGCTGGATCTAAAAAACTATGTAAAGTATCTTGGGGTCATCCTGGATAACAAGTTAACTTGGAGAAGAAATCTAGAAATCTTGTAGGGCTTTTGGGGGGGTTTAAAACCGAAGCCAGTCTATTGAGTTTACGTTTGCATCGTTAGACCCATCTTACTCTATGGACATGGAGTGTCCATGTATGACTTATCTAGGAATTACCGGATCCCAATCCAATACCCCCACAGCAACTATTGAGGCAATCTTGAACTTACTCCCTTTAGTACTACAGGTGAAGAGGTCAGCCGGACTGGCTGCTCTTAGACTCAAGACTTTAGGAAAGCAAAGTACAGATGTCGCTCGATCTAGGCAGGAGACAATTAAGACTGATGGTCGGTCTACACACCGGACACATCAACCAAACACGCATGCAAACTGGAACTAGTGACATCAAGCACCTGCCCAGGATGCGAGGAAAAGAAAGAAAGAAAGAAAGAAAGGAGGCTAAGATCCAAACATCTGGGAAGACACGTTCTGCCTGGGCTAAGCTATTTTAGACGTTACAGTTTCACGATCATGCGATCTAACGTCACTTAAATGTTTCTTCTGGGGATATGTTAAGTCGCTGGTCTATGCCTATAATCCAACGACGCACGATTGACGAGATATTCGCTATATAGTCAAAAATTCTCGAAAAAGTGGTCCAAAATTAGACTTCTCGAAACTGTCTTCCATTTAGTTTTGAAAGACAATTTCGAGAAGTCTGAAAATAGCTCACGTGGTGATGAAAAATCTGCGCGGATAGCTGGATTGCTCTGTCAACTTCGAGAAGGCGCTTTGGATTTCATTTGTTGTCGGTCTTTCTATTGTACATACATATGTCCAAATGACGTAATAAACAAAAACGATCTCACGGAGACAAAAGAAATGGTAAGCGAGCGTGATCGCCAAACAACTGTCTATCGGTTTTAGAGGCGATTGCTCCGAATCGTCTATGGATGTAGATGTTGCGGTTGCAGTTCTAATAGCTGCGACAGTTTCCACTCAACAAACTGGTCAAAAATCCCGTGGACGTATCAGTAACAGACTTTTTTCATCACGGACTTGCTAGACAAAATTCAAAAAGAAATCTTTTTTGACCCTAAATCTACGATCTAAACACTTCCATATAAATATCTAAAAGCATTCTTATAAAGTAGGGTAGACACTGTCACTTTTGGACTGACATTCCTAGACTGTCAGTTCTCACTATTTCAGTGCAGACTCGTCTTTCTCGGCATCGTTCTAAGCTATACACTAACATTTTACATGTCAGTCCAAAACTGTTAATGTGTATCTACCCTACTTAAGGACAAAATCGGTGGCCAAAAACCAATGACACTAAAAATGCACTCAATTGTTTTATATGTGCATATGCGATCACATGATATAGTGAAAAATTATCTATACCTCAAAGATATGTCATCACGTGACAACCTATTCCTTACAGATTTCCCGGGAACTGTTAAGCTAACATTCAAAAACCATGCCTTCTACATTACTAAAATGAAAAGAGAAATAACTTGCAAGCATAATGCATCTCTTGCAGAGCAATAAATTGCATAAATTCTCTTCTCCCAATGGAGGGGAATGCTTTTCACAAAAACAAATGAAAAACACATGATTTACATTGTTCCTTCAGTACAGCAGGTGTTCAGCCTTTAGATACATTCACTCTTCAGAGTATAAAGAGAAACTGTTAGTATGTGGAACAGTTTAAAAATGAAACGTTCTAGCTCTCTTCTCTATCCAAACATTTTTTATTCACCGATACGAATATTTCCAATAAGATACACCATCCGTTTGTGGTGGTTGTGAAAACTGAAAAACGTGCTTTCGAGCGAGATACATTCATCTGTCAGTACACTAGTAGAAAAGAGATGCCCAATTGTTTTGAAAATGCCATAAATCTCTTTTGATTGCACTCCGCGCTACTACCGGATCTGTGCAAGATAAACGAGAGCATAACAAAATTCCTATCGGAATACGGTTACGGTTTATGTGGCTACAAATGTATGAGAGTGTGTGTGTCGTTTTGAAAGAGAACTCCTGCGCACATCATACCTGAAGGGATAATAAAATCCGTGAAAGGCATTTGATGTGTGGAATCATTCAATTCAAACACACAGCAATCATTATTACGACGACATCCCTCGCTCGCCTCTCATTTCTCAACAAAATACTCGCGCAGACACATCGGCTCGGCTTGTGTATCTGATAGATACCACTCATACACAATTCTTCGCGTATGTGTATTTCTTTTATGGAATAATGACAACGCCATACGTACACGTATCCCATATCCATACACAGTTAGTACACAATCCAGTCTATACGATGTCAGTGTCAAAAAGATTTTTTAGTCGACAACAGTCCGTTTCATCGTAATCATGTCGAGATTTTATGTTGAAGACGACGAGAACGACAACAACAACAGTAGTGCCAGTGTCAGTGGTTACAGAAGTAGTAGCACCGCCAACAACAACAACAACAACAACAACGACGACATAAACGATAATTTCTCAATTCCCATTCTAAATACTAATACAGCAGCGCCGTTTTGTTGTTGTATATCAGTGGCACATCAGTCGTGTGATAATGTGATAGACGATAGTAATCTCGAATGAAATAAACAAAAACACACGGTAACACGACGCAGCAGTGCTTTTCAAGTGCAATATCTAGTCAAAGAGTAACAAAAAATAAATAAAAAATAAAAATAATAGTATCTAAGCAACTTGAACGGATATCTATTATAGTTTGCGACAATCTCAAGGATCAATTCTATCAGTGATAATGGTATACGAAATATAAATCTGAATTTTATTCCAATTAGATACTAAATTAAACTAAAAGATACAATTTTCATTAATTTTTCTTCTGTGATTTCTTGTTTTTTTGATCTATTCTTGTAAATAAAAAAATAAATAAATCAACTTTTAAGCACATTGAAACATATCTATCTGCGAGTGAAGTGTTTTTGAGACAAAAATTATTATTTTTTTTTTCTGTGGAATATTTTCAAATCAAATCGCCGTCCCGTCCGCCCACTTGTGCGGTCGTCGGTCGATCCTCACATATTTGTGTGTTGTGATTTATTCAGTGCAACAATCAACAGCGCGGTGGTGACAAAAATAATTCGAAAGAATTAATTGATATTGTTTACGATAAAATTTTGTGGCCAGAAAGATACTTCGCATAAGCGACTGATTCCAGTCTCATCAGTCAGCCAAAAGTGCGTTCGTGGTTTAAGAAGGTGCTAACGATGACCACCGCTAAATGATTCAAGTGCATCACAAAAAATAAAATATTAGGAATCCTCAACATAAATTCAAGTTTTTTTAAAAAAAAAAAAAAATAACTTCAAAAAAAAATTATTGAATTGAATTAATTTCGCGCCATTAAGAATGATGCTACACGAGGCTGTTATGCTGGAGATTTATAGGCAGGCGTTGAATGCAAGGTTAGTTGGTGTTGTGTGTTGGATTTGAAATTGGATTTGTAGTGTGTTATTTGTTTTTGAAAGATTTTTGTTTTTTTTTTTTTTATGAGGAGATTTGTTTCTTTGTTTCGACGTTTTATCATTTTTAATGATTTTTTATTATCAAAAAAAAAAAAAAAAACGAAGATGTATTTTCGGAAGCGATTAACTAGGTGTTGATGGTGGGATGGGGTTGTGCGGTGGGTACAGACAGACAGATATTATGTTTTGACGGAAGACGCACGTTTTTTATTGTCGTTGTCAGAGAGATTTGTATCTTTTTGATGTTTTATTGGAAATTAAAAATTTTTGCTAAAGCGTTTTGTTTTGAAGGTCCCGTCCCCACTCTTACAGAAGAAGATGGGTCGTATTTTTGAGGTGACAGGTAACATGACTTTAGTTTATGGGTGTCAGTCGAAAATTTACTAGACACGATGGATATATATTTTTAGGATATCGGTCGAAGGAATTTCACAGCAATTTGTTGGTGGTGGAGATTTTTGATAGCCTATCTCTACAACACATCACATGACAGCTATCAAAAAGTTATTGTGAAAAATTTCTTCGTTTTTTTTTTCTTTTTTGCTTGGAAAACCTATTTTTAAAAATATTTATCTAGGTTTGACATTTTTTTAGATTTCGTCATTCGAATTTCCATAGTGTGTAGTGTGGAGTGCCAAATTTAATGGCGTCATTCCGATCAAGTGGTCGGGCATTTAGAACGTGTCTGTATCAATTTTTTGTCTCACAGGACAGATTAGTGAAAGTAGGTACCAACCAATTAGTGCTATTTTATTCCTTTTTTTAAATATGGAATAAAGAAAATTGTCCGGTTCTAGAGGTCTTACTTAGAAGATTGGTAATTACCCGAAAAATCATTCGCAATATACTCGTATTTGATCCATGCCACCGTTGATAGAAATGTGCGCAAAGATCAGTGATCGATGTTATGTCCAATCACAAGTTCATCGATTGTGAATTGGTGGAAGGAACATACTACATATGTATGTACATATGTAGGTACATGTAGGTACAATATTTTCCAAAATATTGCATCATTCTATTTGCATCTAATAACAAACTGTTGACAAAAAAAAAATGTTAACGGACAATTGTCTTAGGTTAGGTTAGTTTAGGTAGTGTAGGGTTACACAAGGTAACATAGGGGTGCCATCGCGATCCCTAGAGAACCTTTAACGGTGACAAACCTAAACCATGTCTCTCATGTATTTGATAATGCTACAAAATTTTGTGGAAGACACAATTTACTCTAGTATAGACAATTGTCTTAAAGAACTTAAAGAACGATGACTGAGATACGCGGCACTACATCTCCTTAAATTAACAAACTCTTGATTTTCTTGATTTTTTTCTACAATTTGTTTGATGACGTTGTTACGTTGGAAATGGACTCGAAACTGCATACTTTTAAGAATCAAAAAACGAACGGGTGCAATATATCTGGCTTCTATAGTGTATGAGAAGATACATATGAATTTGAAAAACTACAATTTTTATGCTCATAAATGGTCTACCACAGGGGACAGTTATGATATCGCTTCTATTTAACATACATATGTTTTCGAAATGCTGATGATTCTTCCTATTTTCGTGCAATTGTGACTTAGGTAGGTACCCCATGTATGTAGGCTCATCTCAAAAGTTTTTCGAGCTTTTCATGCTTGCAAGTCACGTGTGCCATGTTGGATGGTGTATGGAATAGTTTCGCGCAGGCGGTAGATTCTACGGCAATAAGATTGTATCGGTCTTGTTTTATCCTAATGTCGGGAGTTGAACAAATAGGTACTGGATACAAAGAGTTTTTACAGAAGCTGCAGAGATAAAGACTTCTCTTCTCTGCACCTGACCTGCTCTCTTTCAGAAAAGAAAACTTCACTTGGAAGCTTTCTACTTTAATGATCTTGGTGATCTTATTAATACTGACACTACATTACATGGTTTTATGAGTAGGTATGGAGAATTGTATGATTCAGGTTGTATCACAACGGACCTATTACTGGTATATGTGTGCTGGTGATAGCTGGTAGCCACTTTAACTTAACCTATCCTACTAGATTAAAAAGGTCATGTGTCAGACTTTAGAAACGCATCTCTTATCAACCATCTTGTTAAAAGGATGACAGATACATAAAAAAAAATTATCTAGGAATCTACTGAATTGGTGAATGAGAATGGCAAGTTAAGATACAAGCGCAAGTATACCTGACATGTATGTACCTTACTTACTTACTTAGGTGGCGCTACAGTTCGGAGTGAACCTGGGCCTGCGCGTACATACATACATATGTATGTATGTATGTGCCTACATAGAGAAAAATACTGGTGACTTGACGGGGATGTCGTTTTTGGTCCACTTAAGGTATTCAATTTTTGGTTTGTATATCGACACCCATACTTGGCGCATGTATACATACATATATAATGTAGGTTGTGCAGGGATTGGTTTTTTATTAGTATTCTTTTGGAAAGTTCAGGATATACTAGTGCATAGTTTAAGTATCGGCTACACAGTGTATGCGCTTCTTGAAAATAATTTCTAACAATGTGATGTAGAATAGATCTGAGTATCAGACTGATCACAGCAACATTTATCATAATACAACCCTTGGAGTAAGGTTGTAATGTGCGATAATTTGTACCTCTTGTATCTGCTTGGTATCTGTAGAAGACATAATGAAGATCGTGCATCATCGTATTTAGCTGTAAAGAGAACAGAGCTCGAGTCGTAATACCAAATGAAGAGGAACAGCATACAGGACAGTCCTTGTTATGAAATTCAAATTGGTTGCGACTCTATTTCAGAACATAAAGCCCTAAACAATACCCAGAAAAGAATCTAGCCGACTTCATACTGGTGTACAGCGAAAATCTAAATTTTAAAGAGCGTTGATATTTTAGGCCACTTTTAGAGAACTTTATGAAATGAAATGATAACTTGAAGATATGCTGTTCCTGCCAACATGATTACTTGCGAATACTTAACTTGGAGCTACGGTCCAAGGTGGAATGTGAAATATATTAATATGCACTACAATTTTTCTGAATTAGAAAAAAAAACTCCCTTCACTTTCGATGTCAAAACACTTCAAGAAAACAACATCCATGTATCTACCATAAGAATGTGTCTTTGAGGCAGAAGTTGTAGTCATTCTTGATGCTATCCAAACGGTGATACTGGATGTATTAGGTACATCCAAGGATTCATTAAGGAAGGAAGAAATGTCAGCGATAAATTAAGTGGAATTGAAGGCACTGAGTAGACAGAACTTTGTACATATACGCCTTCCCAAATAAACGCGAATTGTCTTATACGCGATTTAGTCGTATGAAATTCCCTCTACATATGTGGTGCTTGTACGTTTTTCTTCACAAATTTGTGTAATGCAGTTCCCTTTTACCAATTTTATTTTTGTTCTTATGTACATCAATTTTTTCGACCCGAAACACTACATCAGTAATTCAGCCAATGGACCAAGGTACTCAAGAAAATGTATCTAAATACGCCAAACTTTTCTCATGATGTTAAAAGGTACAAATGGATCTAACAAACTCACTCTTCTGTAGTTTTGGCGTAAGTACAACACTGCGGATACAACAACGAACGCCAAACCATACTGGTGTGACATAAAAACAACCAAAAAAACCATTATGGTCTGAGTGTGTAGGAAACATTGCGGATCCCATTTGTAAATCAGTACAGGAAACTTGCCTTTACTTGGAAGATTGGGGTCGATGGATTTCAAGAACCTGGATCTTACTGATGTTAATAACGTCCTAGAAGCGCACAGTGATTAGTTATCAGTTCAGGAACTGAAAGACCTAGAAGGGCAGCACGAGTCGGGTGAAGATAAATTAGATTCAGAAGTTATAGCTAACCAACTGAACATCAAAAACAGATGCATTGATGTCGAAAATTAATTTAAGTCACTGCTAGTCGTAAAATAAAATATTTATCATCAAATTTGTTATCTTTGGAACGCATCCCTAAATTTGCATATTCCCTAGTCTCGACATACGCGAATTCTATATATGTACGTCGTGTTTTTTTTTTTTTGGAACGCATCCTTCGCCTATCTGAAGGGTTTAGTGTACATATGTACTATGTTAATACGGTCCCAGTCATTACTTAACATGATTGTAGTGCAAAAGGAAAAATTTTCTACTGCAACAGAACATTAGTCTAAAACAGATGGAATCTGTTCAAAATGTTATGAAGATGTGATCAGTCATTTGGAAGTGAGAGATGTCTTAGTAAAACTATCTTCAAATCAATGCCTATCAATACCTATTAAAAAGCAAACATGTATCGCTATAAAGGCCGAAAATATTGAAAGCCTTTCTGAGTAATAATTTTAAATATTTCTCTTTCTAAATATAGTAGTAGGTTCTTTCTATAGTAGTAGGTTACAGTCCGTTAGACCGAACTCGTGTTTCTATTTATAAAAATGATAAATCTTAGAGTTATGTATGTTATCATTTTCAGTTAATGTGATTCACAGAACTCATCTATCGATTGTCAGACCTCCTAAAATGTTTTTTAGTGCGTCAAAACGGGTAAAAGAAAAAAAAAAAAACACTGCACCAATCGAAATGGTCAGAAAGCCTTAGAACAATAATACCTATTTTGGGTGGATAATTAAAATTTTATTACCTTGTTCCGATTAAGATTATCTGATGAATGTTTATCGAGCAGTAAAGTATAAAACGGAAACTTTATTGAATGTTCGCTCGTGATTGAGATTGTTAAAACGAAATGTTAATTCATTTTCGAGGTTTCCAAGCGCCATATGTGTACGTATATCTTCATCGATTCTCTGATTAATTGGATCCAATGTTAAACAATTTTTAATGACGGAATGGGTCATTAACGAAAAACAAAACTAAAAGCACGACTTAATTCAAAATAAAACTTTTATAAGGTAACACTATACAGCACAATGAAACGATTTATATTTTAGAAGAGATGATGTTTTAAATTTCAAACGACAGATTGTGAAGAATTTAACAGAACTTTGTATAATTTGACGGGATAACAAGCCACTCGGATTGCACACTGCTGAACTAGAAACTCAGAACTGTTGTATCTGGCTCAGCTCATCTTAAGGTGTGAACGAGATGATGGTTTTGAAATTCAAAGAACTTCGTATGTTTAAGTTAGAAGAATAGCGATTTAATGTTTCTACCGTCGACTACTGAATTTGTGTGTCCGTGTTTGTATAGGTTACAAAACTCTACTTTAGTTTACTTCTCAAATATAAAGCGAAAGTTTTACTCAACTAAGGCTTTGGTTGCGCTGAGTAGTGCGCAGGCTTATTCAGAGTAAATCTACATAATTGAAGGCTTCTCTGGCCGATATGAAGTATGGCGCAAATTAGTTTTGAAACTTTAAATGAAACGTGCATTCCTGTAACGACGTGGTGAAAGATGCATAACCTAGTTCTTGCAAAAACAAGCAGGCCACGCCCACTTTTTAGGGACGTTTCCATTAAAAACCCGGTTTTGATGATATTTTGGATATTAATAACCTCAAATGTTAGAAGTTATCGTAGTAATTCAATAAAAAAATGCAGTATGCCATGCCCACTTTAGTAGAGCTAATACATAGTAAGAAGGATAGCGTATTATACCATCCGTTCCAGTAGCTTTAATGTATGTTTTTTAAATGGCATTATATTTAGTCTCTTTCACATGGAATATTATGTACATATGTATGTAGATTGTCGCTCATCTCTGCACGAGCTTGTTCAGGAATTCTGCGTCTATAGAGCGGTTGCGAATCCTACTTATTGTAGTAGAGACTACTTGTTGAATCTGAATCGTCAATCGAAACCAATAAGTTTCTCGTTTGATTTGTGAAGTCCGTCGATATGTATAATTGATGTAGACTTCTTAGCTATATAGAACCTAAATAGAACCGTGCAGCCAGTTTCGGATATTGTTCGGTATTCAAATACTGACATTTTAATGCAAGTCGACAAGTGGAATTTGATCACGCTGTATGTAAACCGCATTTGAATCAAAGCCTCTCAAGTGGGTTGTTTAAAAGTATAAGTAGAAACAAATGAATAGCTGACATCAGGGAAAACCTGAGTCAAGTCAAGAAAGCGAAGATCTTATGCCAGCTGATGATTAAGGGAAACGCAAGTATTATTGTTCGAAAATCGAATTTAAAACAGACAAGTTTTAGTGTCGTAATTTTCTCTGAGTTCACTTCTACTTCTTCTGAGCACCCAATACTCCGAGATGAATGCTTCTTAGAAGAGGATTGTAAAATGAAACAAAAATATTAGTAATAGGTGTAAAAGGGACAGTCGTCTCTTTTTCAAACAAAAAAACTCTGTAAGATAAGTTGTTTAGTATTTGTCCTACAGAGACACAATGTATGAAGGTGATGGTCTTAATATTTAAGAGAGATCAACAAAAATCCTGAAATTGGCGAGCTATGTTCGTAGCTGGTAGTTGGATAATTGCTACATTTTGTGGGCGACTAGTTCATCTATTTAAGCTCCACACTGAAAAAAGTAAGACCAAAAAGTACGAAAAAATAGGTTAGCCACATGCATAAAAGAGACGCATGCCATTTAAGTAAGACTTTCGTTTAAGACCCTCTTTTTTAAAAGGACAAAATGAGCATAGTCTGAATTCATTTCATGTCATAATGATAAAGGAAGTTAGCTGTAGGTATTGAAAGAGTCCTAGACATTGCAAATTCTAAATTTGTGGTATAGTAAGACTGCAGGGATAAAGAATTTATAAAATAATTCAGTTCCTATCATAAATATAGAACAGTATGGAAGGTGAAGGCGACTTTCGGCAGTTTGTATACTATTCTTACATATATTGATCGGAAGCGAAGTTTAAGCTTCTAGTATCTAGACACTTCTGCTTTTGAAAGGAGAGTATACGGGTGTTAAATTGGGAGAATATAAATCTAGACAAGGATTTTCTCCACAAATGTCAAGGCATCTGCATCAGGTTTTCAAACTTCCCCGATACAAATATACTTTTAAGAGCATTTGTCAACCTTATTTTCGTATGTGCACAGCGGAAACGAGAATACAAATACAAATTTTTGGCGCAACAGGTCCATGGGACCCAGGGCCTAGCTTCTCACAACCACTCGTGTTGTGCGTGTTATATTTTTCACACGAATGGAAGGGGCCTACTGTTTAATGCCGGATCCGAACGGCAGTCTGTTGCGGAAACGAGAAAGATCGTCTTAATCTTGCCTGAACGAGATAGATTTAGAGTTTTTTTTGCTGTTAAGGTATTGAGTATAGAAATCAGAAGACCTTACCTTCCACTTTTTCTGGGCTACTAGTAGTTACTTTGAGTTGAAGGGATGAAGATATACAAGTCTAGGTTACCTAAATGAGTGAGTGTGATGTATGTAATTTGGGCAATCGCTCGTTTAAAGTCCATAATCAACAGATAAGAGAAGGGAGTTAAGAGGACCTACTGTTTTGTACGTATGAACATAGATTGTATCGGAAGAGATTTTCAGTAGTCCGTCTCTCCTCAACTCGAGGATCGGACTTGTTTATAGTCTATCGATTCTTTTATATAGGGTCATCCTATATAAAGTGCCATTTTAAATCAATAACAAAAAACGCAACATTTTTATGAAAAGTAGTGATATTTTTATTTTAATTTAAAGTACAAACTCTGAGATTAGTAATGGAATACAATATCTGCCAAATGTCCTCCTCGGCTCTGCCCAGAAATAGTCATTCTTTTGATAAAATTTTTCATTACGTGTTCGTCAACAGCTCTGATAATTTCTTTTTGAATCGTTGGTGAAGCATTGGCGTAGATTTTGTAGTGAATTTTGTACGTTGTACAAGTGTTATGTGTTCCTAAAATTTGTACCCACTATGATGAAAGAAGGCTAAGGCTAAGCTACCAAGTTCTGTTCAAATTGAAACCATTTTGTATAAATATCCTCATTTCAGAAGGATCTGTCGCTAACAATAGAAATGTCTGGATTACAGCTTATAACCAAATCGAACGCTAAGGCTAAGCAACTCCCCGGCCAAAAATATCACTTTGTAACATGATCTCTACCTACTACGAAATTAGCCTCAATCTGAGATTAGTAATGGAATACAATATCTGCCAAATGTCCTCCTCGGCTCTGCCCAGAAATAGTCATTCTTTTGATAAAATTTTTCATTACGTGTTCGTCAACAGCTCTGATAATTTCTTTTTAAATCGTTGGTGAAGCATTGGCGTAGATTTTGTAGTGAATTTTGTACGTTGTACAAGTGTTATGTGTTCCTAAAATTTGTACCCACTATGATGAAAGAAGGCTAAGCTACCAAGTTCTGTTCAAATTGAAACCATTTTGTATAAATATCCTCATTTCAGAAGGATCTGTCGCTAACAATAGAAATGTCTGGATTACAGCTTATAACCAAATCGAACGCTAAGGCTAAGCAACTCCCCGGCCAAAAATATCACTTTGTAACATGATCTCTACCTACTACGAAATTAGCCTCAATCTGGGCTTCAGAACAAGATCAGTGTAGAACCAGACAGAATTTTTTCCTTTGGTGGAGTAGTTGGATAACTAGTGCTTACTAGTTCCTACAAATCACACTCTACTGGGTAACAAGTCATTTTGATATTCCGTGGAACTAAGCTACCCAAGGCACATACATACATATATATGTTCTTTGCTTACTAAATAACTTAAGCCCAAAGTCATTATGAGGAATAAATACAGATAAATAAACCTTGATTACTGCAGTAGGTTCTGCATCTAGTCCTGTAGACCGGTGTTGGTAGTGTATTGCTTTAAACCAAACGAGATTAAGCGCTGACCTCAGAAAGAATTTCTCTCTCCTATCTGGTCCATCATGCTTATGCTTTCAGAAATTATTCTATTTCGGACTTTCGCAAGCACAACGTGGAGAATAATGGAGAACGGAGTTAATGCTAATGACCTTGGTCTCCGCTAAAGCAGTTCCACTGAAACATTTTCGAAACGTTTATAAGCTAAGGTTCATGCCGTGGAACTATGTGCCAAAGATTGAATCAGATGCCAACTTCTCTAAACCAACATCAGTACCTCTTCTATCTGACAGTCTAGTAATCGCTCTTTCTACTTTTAGTTTAAGCTTGTATGGAACCTTCAGATAGGTTTATTGTAAATATTGCTTGACTCCACAACTTCTGTAGCCTTCGACCTTAAACTAAATCCAAGGGCTTGGGTACAGCAGTAACTATTCTCGAAATGTGATTCTAGTAGTATTTTAGTCTAAATGGCTTTTCTATGTACGGAATATCAAGTCCGACAACTAGACTGCTCTAGCAACTCCTAATATCAAATCTCAAAACTCTTGTAAAACCCCCTTTCTAACCACACTTCTCTCTCTTCTTTCATTGCAGCGAGCTCGCCAGCCCGCGATGTCAATCGCGAGATTCTACCGGCTCCACTGGTGGAGGGCGCTGTCAATCGGATGACTCCAACTGTTCCGGCAATGGCAGCAACACGGCTCCGACACCTACACCCAACAGTCCACCAGTGGGGCTACCCCTTCCAGCGACACTTCCACCGTCTGCAGCAGCTGCACTCTTGCCACCACAATCCGCAGCGATGGCAGCATATTTAAACGTCGCTGCAGCAGCTGCTCAACAGAATCGCCTCCTCCTTAGTAATCCTCTGGCAGCAGCAGCAAGTCTAGCTGCACAGCAAGCGGCTCAATCACCATCGCCAAGGCTACCGCCAATGCAGTCGCCAGCACCAGATGATTCGCCGGCGCTCGATTTCAGCACGAAACGCAGCCGACGAGATTCAGATGCCGACAGCTGCAAGGACGACAGTGATGCAGTGAATTTATCCAACAAGTCAGACGGTGGTGCAGATTCACCATCGTCCTCGGGCGATGTTAACAGTCCGCTGGATCTAAGTGTGGGCAGTCGAAAACGCTCGACTGATGATGAGTTACCGCTTCCCAGAAAGCTAGCAAGGCCGAATGATTACAAACCTTTGCCGTCAGCTTGGGTTCCCCCAATCAATCCGTACTTAGCCGCTGTTGCTGCAGCCAGCATGTCCCCAAAGGGCGGTATGCCTCTAGAGTGGAATGGTAAAACCAAAATGGCCACCAATGACGCCACTAAAGCGCTAGAGAAAATGTCGGAAATGACGAGACTTGGAGGCTCAGACGTAGGTGACATGCGGTCGCCAGCTCAGCCGACGGGCGGTGTCGGTGCTGGTACTGGACGACACAGTGCCTGGCAATCACACTGGCTCAACAAGGGAGCAGATGCTGTGAAGGACGTCTTCAAATGCGTTTGGTGCAAGCAAAGCTTCCCTACGCTTGCCACTTTGACTACTCACATGAAGGAGACCCAGCATTGTGGGGTAAACGTTCCACCATCTCAACAAAGTCATCACGAACAACACCATCGTCATCCTCCAGTATCTTCGGCACCATCAAATGTGATTTCCTCTTCGTCGTCTTCAAACAAGTCCGATTTGAACCTCCTTATTAAGGAGACAATGCCGCTGCCAAGAAAACTAGTTCGCGGCCAAGATGTCTGGCTTGGCAAGGGCGCCGAACAAACACGTCAAATCCTCAAATGCATGTGGTGCGGACAGAGTTTCCGATCACTAGCCGAGATGACCAATCATATGCAGCAGACTCAGCACTACACAAACATAATCTCCCAGGAGCAGATCATCTCATGGAAATCATCCGATGAGAAAGGTGGTTCGTCCTCGTCAAACAGTGGTGGCCCATCTACCGCAGGTCCCCCGCCACAAATGGGCGGCCCAGCCCCTCAAGCTGGCCCGCCGCCAGCAGCGAACAGCACAGTTTCAGCCGTGCTCACCTGTAAGGTATGTGACCAGGCATTCTCATCTCTCAAAGATCTCAGCAATCACATGATCAAAAATGCTCACTACAAGGAGCACATCATGCGTTCGATTACCGAAACCGGCGGCCGGAGACGTCAGACCCGTGAGAAACGCAAGAAATCTCTTCCCGTACGGAAACTGCTCGAGCTGGAACGGGCAGGAGGACAGCAGGACTTCAAGAACGGCGACCACTTCAAGCAACAAATGGCAGTCTCAACGAAAATCACTTGCGAGAAGTGCGGCGACAAGATCGAAACCGCCCTATTCGTGGATCATATAAGACAGTGTGTGGGTGGCGCGATTGCTAATGCATCCCCACGGAGCATCAAAAATAGCATCATACCGCCGGATGGTTCATTGACAAGTCCCCCAACTCCTGGTGGGAGTCGCGATGGATTGAAGAGCATTTCACCCGCTTCAACGTCCTCGACCCACAGACATATCTCACCCCATCTCCCGTCGCCAACTCCCAAGGATCAAGGAGACAAGACTTCGTCGTCTCCATCGGTGCTAAATGCTATAGAACAACTGATCGAGAAGAGCTTCGACACCCGATCGAGGCACGGCGCCACCCCCTACGCTCCGAACAATTCTGGGACACCACTTGGCGCTAGCATTCTGAAGCGCCTCGGTATCGACGAAACCGTGGACTACACAAAGCCCCTAATCGACGCTCAAACAATGGGTCTCCTCCGATCCTATCACCAGCATCATCAATCCCAGTATGGAGGACGTCGCGAGAGAAGCGGCTCCGAATCCAGTTCCGTATCCGATCGCGGCAGTAGTCGCATGGAATCCCTCACTCCGGAGAGGAAGCCAGAGATCAGTACACCCCTGCCACCATCTACTCCACGACGAACGCCTGATAAGGTAGCCCGTTCCCCCAGCTCTGAGGCAGAGACAAAGGAGGTCAAGATAAAGCACGAGCCAGCCGACGAAGAAGAAGAGGAACCCGAGCGACACTCTAAAATTTCTGTGAAAAAGGAGTTCAACATCGAGCCCTCCTCGGATGGTGGTGGTGAGTTGGATCTTCGCAAGAACAGGACTCCCAGCAGTTCTGCGGCTCCTAGCCCTGCTCCCAGTCCGGCATCCAGCGATCGCTCCTCAGCTGGCTGTGGGGACAAAAAACTCCCCGGCAGCAGCCTGACAGCTCTATCTTCCATGTTTGACAGCTTGAATCAACACACCGCCACATCGTCAAACGACACCCCGTCGGGCGGAAAGAAAGCCTCCTCAGCCAACCCACTGGCTGCACTCCAGAAGCTCTGCGAGAAAACCGACACTCCACCGGCGGCTAATACCAGACTAAGTTCATCCGCCAACCACCCCCACCCCAATGGTGGTTTGACAGGTGCCAATACACCCAGTGGCATGGTCGCATTCAGTTGGGCCTGCAACGACGCCGTCATCACATCGGATTCCGTCATCAAATGCGCTTTCTGTGATACGCCATTTTGTTCGAAAGGCGCCTACCGTCATCATCTGTCAAAGGTGCACTTTGTCAAGGATGACGCCAGTATTGAACCCCTCCTTCTGTCATCGAAATCGATTATGAGTGGTTCGTCATCATCGTCATCGTCGTCGGCTGCCTCATCACAGCCTCCACCATCGCCGAAAGCCAAGAGTCCCGCTTCAGCATCCGTACACCCACCACCGCCACCGCAACCGCAATCACCAGCGGCATCTGCCGCTGACGAAAGCGTTCAGTCAAAGTTCCTCAAGTACACCGAACTCGCCAAGCAGCTGTCATCCAAGTACGTCTGACAGTCAAAAGGTAAATATGACGCATATCGCCATAATTAGTATCTCTTCCCCCCACCCCAACCCCTTCAACAAATGTCAAGTGTGATTTGAATTTCTCAAAAAAAAAATGAGAGCATGCACTTCTCCAATTTCTATTTTCTCTCCGTTTTGCTCATCGATTAACCATAAAAAGTAAAATAAAAGAGAAACAAGAAAAACAACACACTTCCCACTCCCACTCATAAATTTCAACGTTTTTTTTTTTTTGTAGTGGCATTTCGCTCTTTCCAGTTACTGGAAGTCGCAATGCAATTGGTGAGAGCACTAAGAGCGAAAAGGAGGGCGGACTGATTACTTTATTTTTTTGTTTATTTTTGTTTTGAGTGAAAGAGAATGGAATCGTGTTACTCTTTGAAGTGTATGACTGTGTCTGTGCATGTAGGAGGAGTGATGGGTATTGGAAAACCATAAAACCAGTATTTTGAGTACATTTTGCTGGTGGAGTTCATTAGAATGAATTCCCAGATGTACTCAACTCAGATGGAAATAAACTCAATTCTTGTTTCGAAGATCAGAGAGTGCGTGAGTGAGTTAGATTGAAAGAGAAACGTTTTCGCTGAGTTTTTATTTATTAAATTTTTTTTTGTTGATTAAACTCAGATTAAGGTAAAGGGGTAGATTTAAAATCTTAAGGGTGGAAACACCAGGTGATACCCTTTTTAGTTTTGTGACGAAAAAATAACTCGATGTACGAAGGAATTGTCAGAATTTTGTTGACAGGTTTGTCAATTATTGAAGAAGTTGGTACTTCTGAAATTTTGACTTTTTAACTGTCATAGTCACCTTCCTATTCTTTGGAAGGTGGTTATGTCTTATGCACTTATGCACTTTGTATGCGATTCAACTCAATTGTTAATACAACCCAGATGTGGAGTTGTCAATTGGTCGATTTGACGGTTGTCAGATTAGTTGATGAAAGACTTTGAATGTTGGGAAATTGGTCGACAAGTCTTTCAACTCAGTTGATTCGTATGTGGATAAGTCAAGCTGCAATTGGTGCATTAATTCCACCGAGATTTCTTTTCAAAATTCGCACTAGTTCGGCAACACAGCATCCACATTGGAAGTAAGTTTGCAGTCTTTTGCAACGTTGTTCAACCGTAAATCGATCCATTTTATACCGCGATAATATAATACTGAGTTTCTGTCAATTTTTTGAGTGCATGAGAGCTGTCAGTGTCAAAATAAAATATGATTCAAAAAGAAACCAACAGATGGCAACAAGGTTACGCTTTCATTCAGGTAACGACATCGTTAATCGCCAACGAGACTCTGGTTGGAGAATGTTTACGCCTTTCCTGGGCATCATCGTAATGGGCCCACTATGGGCATCAAGTATTTTGTTTTCTTCTACTGATGTCACCATTTAAAGCTTTGTTGTATGTTGTAGTATGTACAGTACATGATGGATTATTTCCTTTTGATCTTGGACACAGATTTGCTTTCAGTCTACAGTTTGAACTGTGTGACTTACTATAGACCAACTGGGTGAGAGAATCGGCTAGAAGGCCAGTAGTTTGTAATAGTCAAGATCTGTTAGTGGTACAAGAGTCAATCCAATCACTTCGAGTTTTTCCGTTCATAGGTACCTATTACATCGATCATTTATCAGATTTTCTGTATCTAGTTCAAGTGTTAAGAAACTCATGATATAATAGAATCCTTTCGTATACAGTTTTAAGTTTCTGAGAAGAACAAGGTTCAAAGAACCCACAGGCTGACAGTCATTTAAACAACCTATGCCAACTTAAGTTTCTCAGGAGCCTGTCTGTGTCTATTTGCGATTGTCTGCACAGAATTATAACGAGTACATAGATGAGTATTTTATTAGTCGTTAAGAAAAGGAAAGAAAGTAACCAAGTGTTTTTGGTTACAGAGAAGAAGATTGTTGACCCAAGTGCCGCTTAGTTGCGCTACGGCTTCACACTCCAGCTTTAGTAAACAAATACATAGTCGAAATCAAAGTAATAACAATCCTCGGCCAAGTGCCGTTTAGTTCGGCCACGTCCACCCAATTAGTAATAACTGACACCAGTGTTTTAAACCACTGTACGAACCAACGGGCTCATTCGTAAATGCAACTATTGATACTAAGAAGCCAAACACAATTTAAAAGATTTTCTTATACTGCTGGTCAGTTTAAATTATGGTTATGTTATGCCTAGTTTTGAGACCCATTTTCCAGTCTTGAACATTCATAGACGTTGGTACTCTAAAAATGACGTACCATGCATCATCGTTTATATGAAACACCTTGATCTCTAAGTATTCTGTATTAGATTCTTCCTCTACGGTGAAAATATATATGGATATCGAGAAACTACCGAATTAGAATGCCTAAACATAGAAATGTGCCTAAAAAATTCGAAATACTCAGCACTCCAACACCAATAAATGCGAAATAGCTTACTCCCAATGAATATCTAGTTTTTCTAGAGCGATTTGCTCCATTTCTGCACTTTTGTACATTAAGTTGAGTTTTAAACTGTGTAGCTACTCCAAGCTGATGACCTTCATTCTTCTCCATCCATCCCAAAACTCCCCAAAGTACATATAAAAATCGATCCTAAACCACTACTACATTTCCATCCTTCATGAAATCAAAATAAACAAGTAAATTAAATAATAAACAAATATAGAGAAATCTTAAATAAGAATTATGTATAATATCTTGTATAGAAAAAAAAGAAGAAAATTCGTGATTACCCATAAAAAAAAATTTAAATAAGTATTAAAAAAGAATCCTAAGAAAAGTTTTAAATAAAAACTAAAAGAAAATACAAAATAATATAAACTTTTCTCGAGTAAGTCTTAACACTTAAATAGTCCGACTTAAGTTAAACAAAAACGTTTTACTGCTTAAAAGCAAATACTAATAAGTAAAATCCTGGTGTATATTTAATAAAATAAATTATATAAAAAAAAATAAAACTTTAAAAAAAAAAACCAGTGTTACACGACTATAAACAAGCAAATCAAAAAAATAAAAGTAAAAATTTACACCTTTCTTTGTTAAAAATAAAATTTATATGCAAACAAGAAAAAACAACTATTTATTATAGAAAACACAAACCCTAACTTTACAAAAAACAAAAAGAATGTATACGTAATTTTAAAAAAATTAACCGAAAATGAAATTTATTTAAATTAAAACAAGAAAAATGTTATAAATTTGCAAATAACATCGAATATTATTATAAAAACAAAACCAAGTAAAATCTTCTCAAAGAAATATATATTTCCAACGAAACAAATAAACAAAACTGTGGTTAAATAAAAATATAATTTTTTTTTTCTGCTTTGGTCAGTGGTTCCAGTTATTATTTTGTATTAAATTATTGTTTTAAGTTGTAAAAATTATAATTTTTATCTTTAATTATTTTTAAAAAATATAAAAATAAAACAAATTGTGCCAAATTGTATAAAACAGTTTTTTTCTTTATTTCTTTTTCGTTGTTTTCAGTTTTATCCCTTTCAGATGTTTTTGTGTATGTTAAACCACTGTAAGTATTATTATTATTATTTTTTAGATGCATGTCTACAAAAATATGTGAATAAACGTATACGTAAAATTATTGAAATTTATAAAACCTCACTAAAGTACTTAAAACAAAAAAAAAAACCTAACTATCTACGTTAAAATAAAAGCAAATATTTCTAGAAAACAAATGTATACCAAGCATTTTGAAAATAAATGAATAAACTAATATATATATATAATATAAACAATTTGTTCTTCTTTTCTTTGCAAGTGTAAAAAAATAAATAATGATAATATTAAATATATTAAGGAGAATTTTTTGAAAACTTCCATTATGCTAAATGTATAAAATTGTATAGTGATTTATTTATAAGCTACACCCAAGTATACCAATTTTAAAATTTAGAAAAACAAAATATGAAAACTAAAGTGACAAAATAATGTATACGCAAAAACAAGCTTAATATTTTAGAAGCAAACAATTTAAAAATAAAATATTTACATATTTATTCGGAAGATTAAATTTTAAGGAAAAAATAAAAATAAAATTTCGGAAAAAAATTCAACGCTTAATTATTTAAAAAAAAAAAACTTTTCTCATTCACATTACAAAATAGGTATCTAATGGAAAACAAAATATTCTCTAAAGGAAAATGTAAATACTATTCAATTTGAATTAAACCTATTTTGTGTTTATGTGTAGTAAACATATTATAATTCTATTTTGTTATTTAAAAATGAAGTCAAACTGTAAATCAACATTTCCATAAGAACATACTATATATGAAAATATTTATAAAAATAAAATATAAAGAAGAAGCTCAAAATAAAAACCGAAATGAATGTTTCAAGAAAGTATAACAATTGGTCTGTTTTATTATTGGATTTTACATTTTGAAATTGCGAAGCTAGCATCACAGTAGTGTGGCGATAACAGTCGAAAAAGGTGAGTTTTTTAGTAATAGATATAATTTATAGGGGCCAAGAGTGGGTTGTCACCTTAAAAAATATGTAAGAGGATGATACACTAGTTAGACTTACTAGGTGTAATGCAGAACATCTTTGTGTCAACACATGATTATAACTTTGGCTGCTTTCTCAAATGCAGCGCTGCCTGCTTTATGAATCATCGAATCAAGGTGCAGTCACAATGTGCATTTTGGTTAAATTTTTGAAAAGTAGCTTGTATCGATCCCACAATTAAGGAATGTGGTCAACATGTTAGGTATGAGATATCAGACCGCACCACATGATTATATGTACCTACATGGTGTCGCAAAAGTCTACACTCTGTCGAAAGATGCACCCAGTGACGATACAGTTGAAGGCGAACTTGGGCTTCAACCAACAAGCCTCTCCAGTTAGACCGATGCTTAGTTAACTGCCTCCAGTTGCGCACTGCAAGTCCACTTCTACTTGTGCATGCCACCTAAGGCAAGGTCTTCCTCTACTGCGTTGTTCCTCCGGGTTTGATTCGAAGACTCTATGAGCATTGATGTCCATTCGCTCTACATGTCCTAGCCATATCAAACGATTGATGCACAGTTTTTTGACTAATCACTGTACAGCTCGTATAATTCGTCGTTGAATCTCCTCCTTCAAAGCCTGTCAACGCAACCGGGACCGAATATTTTACGAAGAATTTTTCTTTCGAAACGACTGAGGATGTCTTCACTCGCTTTCGATAAAGTCCATGCTTCATTTCATCGCCATAAAAGAGAACTGGGATGATCAAGGTCGCATATACAAACATTTTTGACGTCAAGATGCTCGGTGAGATCGTTGCCGGCCTTGATGGAGCAGCGAGCGTTCTCCACCGTCATCCCATCCGCATAGGCAAATGAGTCTGTCAGGAATGCCAAACTAGACATGGCTCTGTATAGCTCGTCCTTATAAATACCATCGTATTCGTCGTTGAAATTGATGAAAATATGGTGGGTATCGATTTGAACTTCTTGGCTTTTTTTCAGGATCTGCCAAAGTGTGAAGATTTGATCGATTGTAGACTTTCCTGTTCTGAAACCACACGTCGATCACAATGTAATCAATTTGATTGACAGTTTGATGATCAGGACGCCGCCATGTCCCCTTGTGAGTTGAGGAAAACGTGTGATTGCTATAGTGACAGTACCAGCCGCAGTCAATTAGCCTAAGTCAGTTGCCAGACGTGGTGTTGTGCAGGCTATGCTTGCCAACTGTCCTACCAAATATATCCTTCTTTCCTATCTTGACCTAGCACGTATTTAGGTCAGACTTAGGACATTGTTCATGTGTTTTATCGAGGAGCTCGTAGAAAAATTCTTTGGTGGCGTCGTCTTTGTCCTCTGTGGAGGCATGAGCGCATATTAGGCTTATGTTGGCGAATTTAGCCTTAATGCAGATTGTTATAAGTCTCTCGCTCACGTGTTGAAAGCTCAGGACTTCTTGCCTAAGTCTGCCGCGTGTAATGAATCCACAACCGAGTAAGCGCTGCTTTGGTTCCCTAGGTATAGCAATCACCATAGTACAACGTCACAGTTTTGATTCTTCTTTTGCCCGGGCCATCCCATCGCACTTCCTGGATGGCGGTGATGTCTTCATTGTAGTAGTCTAGGCTGCATGCGGCCTGTTAAGTGTTCGAACATTCCACGTCCAGATCCGAAGGTCGTTGTCGGTGTTTCGTTTGCTGGGGTCGTCAACAGTATAGTCATCCTTATCCGAGGCTTGGTCTTGCTCGGTAGCTAGTATTTTTTTCCATGGTAGGGAAGTTACCTGGACACACAACTTCCAACCTGGAGGATCTGGCAAATATCCTCCTCCGATCTGCCTACATACGAGAACAGCCATTCTTTTGATGAAATTTCTAATCACATTTCCGCATAATCACGTATAACAGCGCCGATATTTTATTTTAGTGCATCATTGTCGTAGACTTTATCTATAACATATCCCAAAGGAAAAAGTCTAATGGTGTTAAATCGCACGATCTCGACAAAAGTCTCCATTTTAAGAAATCCCGCGTCCAGGACTTTTTTCACGCAATAGAGCCATCGTTTCACCAGCTGTGTAGCAAGTGGCAGGTTATGTTCACGGTTTTTGTAGTAAATTTTCACTATTTCAGCACGTTGTACGAGTATGTATTGATCCATATTAAATAACCTCCTACTTTTTTACTTATCAGAAGTCATCGCAATGATAGTTGAATTTTTACAGTTCAACAATGACGCGAAGTTTAAGATGATACCTCTTGTTGAATGAGCCTTTACAATACCACACTCTGTTCGCTAACTAGCTTTCCAATCGACCTTCAGCAGGTGCACATCCTTTGCACATATCACAAAGCCTGCTTTCAGTAACTACCTCATCAAATGTCTAAAAAATTTGATTAAACCAGTATGGTTAACTTTAAGCGTTTCACGAGGAGATATCAATGGCGCTAGGTGTATTTCTTTAGACGCGATATACCTTAAACTATGAAAGATACATATGTACCTACAAAACCAACGATACCATACAACAGCTGTCTATGACTAAATCTTGTCCCACATAAAGCACACGACCTCGTTAGCCTCGACTATAAAAATAAATCCCCAAAACGCCAATCAAAAATATATAAATTTTGAAAATATGACGAAAGCGCAGCATATCTAAACCTTTGGAGAAAGAGCGAGAGAAAGAGAAAGGATGAAACTGAAGAAAACACTAAATGCACTTCTAATAGAGTGCAATCGACCATTATGGAACGCACATTGACTCCATTCAACCCCATGGCATAATTTATGGCCAGCATGTGTGCATTAAATATATCTCGGACCCGGGGACGAGAAGAGACGATAAGTTGTTTCGCTTTTTGGAATTTATTTTCTCTTCTCTGGGTCTGGTCTGACTTTAATTTAAATCGAATCTTTGACAAGGGAAAGATGTTTCTCATTCTTCGGCTTTGGTTGCTTAATGTGACTAACAACTGACGAACCACCAATGCACCAGTTTTGTTGGGTGCTCTGTCATAAATCTGTCAAAATCCCAATGGGCATTCGAAAGGCCCATTCCCAAGATGAGATGAAAGTGTATTTTATTGCTTTTGAATCAAAGGGATTGAAAGAAAGACACTGTGGATGAGTGTACGCGTCTCGGGATTAAAGGATATCGGAACACTTGCTATGGGTCCGTGTGCGACGGAAGACCCCTTATCTTTTGGGTGATTTGTGAGCCGTCTAATGCCGTATACACTATTTCTTAGAGTGACTTTCTTTCACTAAATTTATTTCCTTGATTTAGTGCGTACATGATTGGTGTCAATCGGTTTTTCTTTTCCAATCGAAATATGAGTCATGATTATAGTGGAGCATCCTACTTAAACTCGTACTTTTAAATGTAATTTTTTAAATCCAGTCATGATATGTCATGTGAATAACTATAAGTGTTTCTTTTCAGACCTTAAGAACGCAAATAAAGTAAGTATTCTCGATTCATATTGGTGAAAATATGTATAAATGGGTGGGATCCTCACCAGCCTTGGGAACTATACTTTGACCTAGAGATTCTCCAATTTTTAGGGAAGTACCCTGACATATAAGTATGTATACATACCTGCCAAGAGCTCCCAAGCAAAAACACCTTGTGACTGGTAGTTGCTCATTTGCAAATTCATTGCTTAATTGCTTCTTGTCAATCCGCAGTTTTTCAAACGGAATGGCGCTCCATTATTAGTTGGTCTTACTCGATTTTTGTCAGCTTTTCATATCAACAGAAAGTAATCAGAAGTCTTTCGGGAAAAGGCTTACCATCGATAAAATTCCAATTAGATACCGCAGTTGTGAGAATGACAAACAATAGGTGGAACAATATCAGCACATATTTCTTTTCAAAAACAAATCTGTTCAGAGCTGGATTATAGGAAAACCAGTAGACCTATCTCTGTTATTAGAACAAATCTAAGAAAGATAGTAGGGACCCTTGAGCAATGTCTGTCCGGTAGGCAGACATGGGAAAAGACTTGGTGCTCCCCTTCGACGATTTTTGTAGCAGCTGTAGAGACTAGGATGACGATGAACTGTGTACAGTCTTCTAGGACATTTGAAGACATATCAGCGATGTTTTCGACAGAACGGCTGCTTTGGAGCCAGTCACATCTGTTACTTTCCTCGAGGCGAACGGTTTAACGCCAGTGTTTGGTCGTTGGTGCCACACGACCAGGAAATCGACGGCGAAATTCAAGTTGAGCCAAAACTATCGAGCGATTAATTTGTCAAAAACATTAACTAAATTATTATGCGTTTTTGAGGAGTATGGTAGTCTGTTGTGTACTTTTTCACTAAAGCACTTCCTTTTGATCCAGTCGGCAGCGGACGAATTCCCTAGATGCAATCAACGGTGACGTCTATCAGTTCCAGTTATCCCTATATAAGCTGCTTCGATATATTTGTGCGTCGGGGTAACCACGGAAAAAAACAATAGTTACGAAGCAATAAAGTATAGGGATGAACCTACTGTTGACGAACCCAGCAAACAGAAATAAGGACAACGATCTTCGGTCCTGCACGTGGAATGTTCGGACCCTTTACAGGCCGCGTACAGCCGAACAATCAGCAGAGGCCCTAGACTGCTACAATGCAGACATCATCGCCATCTAAGAAGTGGGATGGATGGCCCGAGCAAAAGAAGGATGAAAAACTATGACGTATACAATGCTGATTGCTGTACGGAGCAGAAGCAGCGCAGAAGAGACGGGAAGAGCTCGGCTTCTCTGAAAGAAGAACAAAGAGCACGAAAAGTTTGCGATCGAAGATATTGAAAGACTATACTCCAGGAATAATGTACGGAAGTTTTACCAAAAGATGCCAGGCCAACAAGACCCGTACATAAGCCTGTACATATGAGGAAGGAAACCTCGTAAAAGAGTCACAGTCGGTGCTGAGAATATGGAAAAAATTCTTCTCCAGACTGTATAACGGCGATGAAGACCAACATCCCACTGTCAGGCAGAATGAACCATTCAACACAGACGATGATAGCCAAAACTTCCGTCCACCTGACCAAAACGAAGTGAGGATAGCAATATCCAAAATGAAGTCCAACAAGGCTGCTGGACCTGACGGTTTACCAGCCGAGCTGTTTAAAGCAGCTGGAAATGACTTGATAGAGAGCATACACCAACTCATTTCTAAGATTCGGTCAGATGAATGTATGCATGATGAATGGAATCTCCGCACCGTTTGCCCGATCCACCAGAAAGGAGATCCTCTCAATTGCGCCAATTATAGACGTATCAGTCTCCTCAACATCGCGAACAAGATCCTATCTGTCATATTGTGTGAACGTCAGAAACCCTTCATCAACAACCTCATTGGCCCCTATCAGTGTGGTTTCCGATTATTAAAGTCCACAAATCTTCAAACTACGATAGGTCTTGGAAAAAACTCAAGAAGTTCAAATCGATACCCACCATCGATTTTAAGGCCGCATATGACAGCATCTATAGAAACGAACTATACAGAGCCATGTCTAGTTTTGGCATCCATACCAAACTCGTCAGATTGTGCAGAATGATAATGGAGGATTCGCGCTTTAAGTGCGCAATTGGAGGCAGTTAACTAAGAACCGAGCTCACTGGAGAGGCTTGTTGGTTGCGGCTGTTAGAGAAATTAAGGAAGCCTATTACCCTTCAAGTTATAACCAGCCAGATTTTGCAGACGCAAGGACGCAGACCGTGCATATCGCCTTTCAATAAAGGTTTGGGAAGCGTTCGCCTGATTTCAGGAAAACGTCTTAGCAACATTGCGATACTGAAGGGATTTATAGATAAGATAAGCAAAGGCCTTCATAAGGCACCAACATTACCCTGAAGATCATCAAAAATGGTCCTATCTCAAAGTTAAAATTTAACAATTACACAGCAACGGCGTTACAATTAACCAGCTTTCGACTCTAATTCAAAGGGTTGATGGTTTTCGGTCAGTCAGATACACGAAGATCCTAAATATTACTCAGAGTTCGAGGAAATCTTTGTAAGACAAAGTTGTGGCATGACACTAAAGTTAACTTCTAACTTATTGCCTTTTTTGTCGGAATTACATTTGTGTCAGTGACATTCTTGTTGGGTGCATATTGTAGTACACTATTCCACAATCCACATCTCCTATTTTCATGAAAAATTTGTTCAGAACCATGTCCCGCAGCAAAGGAAATAGCTTCGGAGTAACTTTTCTGGCTGGGCTGTTGCTGAGGGTATCGTTTACAACATCTTTTAAGGAATGTGGTTGATTTAGTAGCATACTGGTACTAGACATATGACTGTCGAATCATCACAATTCAAATTTCTTTGAAATCATTAAACAATTCAGCAAATGGTCATAGAAACCTTTCGCCAATCTTGGAATAATTTCCACTTATTTCGCCACTCACACCATCCAGTGACAGGATATAAAAATAAATTTGCCTACTCTCTGGGATGACTGTGAGTTGTGTACATGTGTGCTTTTTCCATTTACTGCGACATCATTTCAAAAAGGATATGCGTATCCAGTACATACCATGGGTGCCACCAGTGATGCTACTAAATTACAATAATTACATATATCATATTAATTTACACTCACACATGCGCGCGTACAGATGCCATCAAGCACTCTCGATCTCTCTTTCTCTCTCTCTGTCTTCCTTCGCATTCGTGTGTAATTTCGAACACACAGAGTAATTAATCGGATGATTTACAGCTCCTTGCGTAAGCGTTATGTTCATTTAAATCTATCCGGCAGTCGTCCTGTATCCTTTTGCCTTTCGTCCCCCCGCACCATTGTATATCAGATATGGTGACTTTGCAGAGTACTTGTGTGTGTATTTCATTACATTAGAAACTTTTTCGTTGTTGTTGTTGTTGCTGTACAGTGTTTCATTTTAATTCGCCACCACGATCGTAAATGTCCAAAAAGGGTTTGATTTATACTCAACTTGCAAAGGGTGGCGAGAATGGAAATGAGGAAAAACCCACGAAGGACATATGTACATATGTACATGTGTACGTAGATGTATTTTATGACATACCGTACAAGAAGTAGAAGGTAGTGGTAGGCGATTGTAGTTTTGATCTAATTAGTTGTGCTGTAGACGGATGGACGTATGAGGTGGAAATGGGGGGTGGCGACGGGAATATTATATAAAATATGTCTACCACCCCCCATTGGGGAATGAAAGGATGAAAGCCGGGAAGTGATGAACGTTAGGATGCGTGGGGTGGTTAACACCTCCTTGAATTAGAAAATCACTACATTGTCTAGGGCCCATCGCAATGGGTAAGACTGGGACCATAAAGCGTCTCCTTGATTCTTCCCGTTCCTCTTGTTCCTCAATTGCATACTCAGTCCAAAGAAGCAGTGAATAGGGAGAGTTATTCTACGTTCGATTTCCGCGGTAATGTTGTTTGACGAGTTGACAACGGTCTAACCAAGTCTGCGGTGTGAGCCGACTCTTCTTGGTGAAAGCATATATCTCGTCTTGTCCTCGTTGACAACCACTCGTCAACTCACTATCCTTGCAGGCTATAGGGCGGTTCGTGAAATCTGATGAATATATGCAGATTGTCTATAGAAGTTTCGGACCTATTATCTCCTCGATTTCACGATGTCCTTTATCTTTCTCCTGAGGATGCGTTACTCAACACACAGCTGGAGAGATGTTTCCGTTTTTGACTTCTTTAGCTATGCGGATTCGGAATCGAACCATTGCGTTGCTTGGAGGTGGTTGTGAGAAGCCCAATACTTCTGACACAACCATTCTATATGTGGCTTGTTGACATCGATACCACTGGTCTTCCGGATTCATGTTGGCATTCGTGGGATTTCTCGCAGGCTTGAGGGATACGCGGTCGGCATGGATTGGATCCACCCAACTTTGAATTTCCTTTGAATAGTTGTTTATAGCCTAAGGGCTTCGATGAATATTCGTATACTCAGTTTGGCACCAACCAGGTAGTGGTCCAAGTCTATTTATGTGTAAGATGCTCGGAAGGTACATCCAGTCTGTTAGATGAGTTCCTTCCGTCAATAGAAACATGATCTGTTCCATCTAGTCGCCAAGTACCTTTGTGGATATCGAGACGAGACGAATATCTTGCTGCTTTCCACTATGTTTCAGCTACAAAAATCGATGAGCCTGAGTCCTTTACAGACAGTGATGTCGTGTAGACTGTGTTGTCCTTTCGTTTTACCAAAGATACCCGCTTTCCCAATTTCGGCGTTAAGATCACCCAAGAGTATCTTAATGTTATGTTTGGGGCATAAGTAAGTAAGTTTCTGCGAGAAGCTTATATAACCATTCCTTGGTAACGTCGGCTTTCTCTGGTGTAGGGGCATGTGCCCTAATAAGGCTCAAATGATGGAATTTGGCCTTGATATGGATCGTCGTCATTCTCTTTATGACTTCGCGAATGTTTAAGACTATTCGCCCATGTCTTCCTCTGACAGCAAAACCGATGACAGTTAAAATCGCTGTTTTCAGTTCTTTTAAACCTAGTTCATCTTATCGCATCCCTTGCAGGGCTGTTACATTAGTGTTGAAACTGGCGAGAGTCTCGGTTAAGTACTCTGATTTGCGCGGCCTGTTTAATGTGCACACGTTCAAGGTACCTAGCCAATATAGTTCATCAGTACAATACTTGCTTCAGGTCAAACACGGAACTGAATATTCTGAGTTCAAGGAAATTGTCGCCGGAATTATACTCTCAGGCATGAATTTTATATTCAGTCTTCAAAAGGGCATAGGCGGTGGAATGAGATGGGGCCTGCACTACATGAGAAATGAATGATTTGAATAATTTTGGACTAAGCAGTTGAAGACGAACTAAAATCTAGGTACAATCCATGATCCATAGATGGCCAACCCCAATTCTTAATCCAAACCCAAGAAATACTACGTACGTCTGTCATTTGAACAAAGGCAATCCTCTTGAGATTATCTGAACAAAACACATGTTTTAATATTTTATCCTTCGTTCCAAAAAAAAAAACAAAAAAACCAAAACATTTCAATTTCCATTTCTCCAATCATACAAAAACTGCAAGAAAAAAAAATTATGAATATAGAAACTCCACTGATCCTTACGAAAACAGACGTCTACGTCGACCAACGAAAAAGAAACCAAACAAACCAGTAAAACACACGAGTTGTAGCAACCAAGAGCAGGAAGGATATTTTAATTCATTGAGATGGCGAAACAACCAAATACGGGCAAAAGGATTTTAATTGAAATTTGATTTACGATATTCGATTTTCAAATTTGAAGTCCTTTCTTCTGCTCCTCGGTTTCTGTGTCCTAAAAGGAAATTTCAATTTATTTAATTCCACTCTTTTTTTTTCTTGTTCCTCTGTACTGTGTATCCTTTTTTGTACCACCTCTCGTTAGCAGGATGTTTCCTTGATATATATCCTCCTCATTTTTTTGTCGTACCTACATATGTATATAGCCGAAGGACATATGGGAGAATTGTATCTCCAAATTTAATGTCCTTTTACAAATATTAAAAAATTAATTCGTTTTTTTTTTCTTTCTTTTTCGAATTTATATTTGTACAACATGTGAGGACATCCTTTCTTTCATTGTCTGTATTTGCATATGTTTTAATTCGACATAACATATCCTTCAGGACTAAGTAAGAAAAAAAAAATCGTGTTGAAATTAAACAGAGAAAAAAAATAAATCTCAAAACAAAAGACGACCCTTCTGTTGATTGAATTTTTGTGAATGTCCTTCGAAGGAGTGAAAGAATATTTATAAATAAAATATTTTCACTTTTTTAATTTGTGTGTGTTTGAGAAGAGCAGGAGGAGTTGTCGGTCATGAAGGCAAAAGGAGGAGAAAAACCTGTCAGCTATTCATTTTACTTCACCCAAGTCGAGGTGTGTGGTGTGGTGTGTATGTGGGGAATAGTTTGCTTCTTTTTGTGGGATTTATTTCGCAGGATACACAAGTCGCATCCATCTTGCAGTTAGCATGTTTCACTCCCATAAAATGGAAGAATTCATTGCATTTCTAAGCGGGGGGGTATGGGGCCGGTTACGATTCTCGGGTGGTGGACTGGTGGGGTTCAATTTGGTTGCATTGTGAGAGCACTAAGGGAAAATGATCTTAAATCACTAAGAGATTCTGTTTTATGGCTTCGTATTTTAAGATGAATTCGTCCTGTTTTTTTGCAGCTAGAGCAATTCTTTGTTAACTGCTGTGTGCATGTGTGGGTTTGTTAAGATTGAATGGTGCTTCAGCAGGCATCAAGAACAATGACGGTACTTTATTTTAAAACAGAACATAAATTTTCTCATAAACCATTCTGGGGAATATCCATTGAAAATTTATCTTTTGGAGGATGGATGGGCTTAAGGAGGAATAGCTACCTAGCTGGATATGTGCGGAAGAAGATTTGACAGCAGTAAAGAGAATGGTGGGAATATTTTTTTAAAGTTGCAGAAGGGTGATTCGATGGAACACTAGTGTGATTTAGTGGGATGAACCATTAATAAGGAGCAGGGACGAGACATTACTATTCTAACAAACAAAAATAAATACAATATGTTGAACAATACAATACAACGAACTAACCACTTCGCGGAATAGGCTCGAGTGGCTTCTGGAACCCAAATGGCTACAAATTATGGTCATTGGACCATACATACAGCCATGTACTATGGAGGTAATCAACGCTGGAAAAACAAAACAAACCGAAAAGCTCAGGGCAACGAAGAAAACATCAAGAGATAGGTCTAGGTCGTGACACAGTAGTAAGTGCGTATGACTGAAATTTCGAGGTTCAATTCGCAGACAACTCCGATGCCACCTCCTCACACAATAAATTCCGAGAATCATGTCATAAAAAACACATGAAGTTACATTTTTAAATACAATTTTGCAGTCAATAGTTTTGCCAAGGCTGAATAAGTTAGTTGGCATACTGAAGAACAAAGGTCAGTGAATTATCACACTCGTCTACAGACTTTACTGCGAAGGGTACTGGGCTAAGTAATAAGACTCCGAGCCATGGAATGTAGAGAACCTTCTGTTCTATCTATTACGTGAGTTACAAGGAGGAATAATGAAAAACGAGGCCAGGCTCTGACGGCGAATGGTCATAACCAACATAAGTAGGCTAAATTTAAAATGACATCTCTTCTTGAATGACCCTACACATATGTATATCCCCTTGGGAATTTTAGGGCATCCACTACGCCCACACGTAGTATGCGTAGCTCTGCTCAACTGCTTTCTAGCTGCTGTAACTGCTCTTCGACTCTTCTGCAGGTGTCGTCTTTCCAAATTTTTGTCCGATTTCCGTCTTTGAATTGTGATGTCTATAGGATCTGACCCGGTTGACTACATCCTGTTCATTTCAGTGCAATCCTAACTTGTGAGTATGACGAAGTTCCAATGCTGATGATTTGAGTTTTGGGCGTGTAAATCTGAAGCTCCTGTACGGATCCTACCCAACCTGCACGGAGTATGATGCCAAAATCATAATCGAGGACTTCAATGCCAAATTCGGTAAGGAAACATCTTGGGCGGATTAGTCGTAAAGCACAGCCTCCACGACACGACAACAGACAACGGCTTCCGGCTAATCGATTTTGCAGCAGTTCGTAATAAGCTGATAAGTAAGTAAGCACTAGCCTTTCAAGACTATGAATTCACACAGCAACCTGGCGCTCTCCAGATGGTCAAACCGACAACCTCGTGCTAATTGGTGCGAGGCACACATCAAATATTCTGAATGTTCAAACTTTCAGAGGGGCGAACGTCGACTCTGATTATTCTCTTGTTGCAGCTAAATTCAGAGCTCCACTATCCAACGAGAAAAAGCTGCAAACCGCCTAGAAAAAGAAATTCAACGTTGGAAGTCTTAGCACGACTAGAGTAGCCAGAGTGCATAAATTATCTACAAATGCCAACAATCTGTTGAACCAGTATCGCGACATCATCAAAGTGGTAGAAGAGACCATCATAGGCTACCAGCCACCACCCAGAAAAAAACCCGTACGCCAGAAAAAGGATACAAATGCCCTGCACCACAAAACAAAAGCAGCGACAGAATGGTATCGACCTAGAAGAAGGGAGGAGAAGAAGATCCTGCGTAAATGAAAAGAGCCCACACATTCTCCCAACTCAAGGATATCGGAGATTCCCGCGATAGGAACACCATCCGGAAAGTCAAGCAAATGGCAGCTGGCTTCAAGCCCGGAACGTAGGCTCTTCGAAACAGTGAAGAAAACCTAGTCACCGAAGCACAGCAGCTATTTAATGGGCATAAGGCAGAGAGCGTGAAAGGACAAGAAAAGAAACCGCATATAGTCAATGAAAAAGCCATCCCCGTCCCAGTTTTGAAGAGATTGGCTCAGCTATCAAAAAGCTGAAGAACAACAAGACCGCCGGCACTGAAAACTTTTCAAACATGATGGTGGGCTTTGGTAGGGTGCATGCACCAAATCATCAACCAAGTATGGGTGGATGAAGCCATGCTCGATGACTGGATTATCAGTTCTATATGCCCCATCTTCAAGAAAAGCGATCCTATGTTTTGTAAGAACAATCGAGACATATCCCTGCTTAACATCGCATATAAGATCCTATCCAACGTACTGTGTGAACGTCTGAAGCCTTTCTGCAGCACACTAATCGACACGTACCAGTGTAGCTTCCGGCCCGGCAGATCGACGATCGACCAAATTTTCACACTAAGGCAGATCCTGGAAAAGACCAACGAATTTTAAGTCGAGACTCACCATCTCCTCATCGTCTTCAAAGTCGCATATGATAGAATTCGTCATCTTGAGCTCTACAAGGCGATGGCCGAATTCAGGATTCCGGCTAAACTGATCCAGCTGTGCCGCGTGACGCTAGAAAACACCCTCCGAACTATTTCAAACTTGTACCTGAAATGCGTTATCTTGTAACGTCTTCAATCTCGTGCTGGAACAGATAGTGCGCAGGGCAGGTGTGAACACGGAATGCACTATCTTTAACAAATCTGTCTAGCTGCTGGGACACGCAAATGACATCGACATCATCGGTCGGAAATTGAAGAACAGGCGAAACCAGTTGGTCTTGAAGTGAATGAGGACAAAACCAAGAACATGTTGTCAACAAATAAAGACGCATCTCTCCACAGCACTGTTGGCAACAGTCACTTCGAAGTGGTTAAGGAGTTTGCCTACCTCGGAGTAAATATCAACTCCACGAATGACACCTTATTCGAGATTCGAGATTCGACAAAGACTTACCCTAGGAAACCGCTGCTACTTCGGTTTGGAACAAATGCGTTCAAAATTCCTAACTCGGAAGACGAAATGCTCTACAAAACTTTGATCCTGCCAGTTCTGCTGTATGCAGTCGAGTGTTGGACGATCAGCAGGAAAGCAGAGCAGATTTTGAATAATTTCGAGAGAAAATTTCTTCGTTGGATATTAGGTCCTGTATGCGAGGACGGCGAATGGAGAAGATATAACCGCGAACTCTATGAGCTGTATCAAGATGTGGATGTAGTCCAAAAAGCCACTATACTGGCTCGGCCATATCGAGCGAATGGACAATAATGCTCCAGCAAGAAGGAACTTTGAATCACAGACCCAGGTTCCAGACGACCATGAAGACCTAACCTCCGTTTTAGGGGCCAAACTATCGTGGTTGCCAGAGCGCTTGGTCTAGACAACTGGAAGCAGCGTGCCCGGGATCGAAGAGAGTGGAAGGCTGTCGTGTTCACGGGTCGGGAGCCCGTTAAGTAAGTAAGTAAGTAGTAAATCTGGAGATCCATTATCCTATGTGGCAATAGGCAGATGTCATCAGCGTAGTCGAGGGGTTTCGAGTTTAGATGTTAAAATCCATCGAATTCTTTCGGTTCACGTTGATGGACTTAACAACAATACGAACTAAGTATGTCTCTCTGACAGCTTTTCTCTAACCAGAACGTGACACCTGACTCCGGCTCAGGGCAAGCTAAATAAACTTTCTGCTGATACACCGTAGGGTGTTGATGTGGGCGACACAACAGGATCCAGACCAGAAACTGGTTGGTTGCTGTTGAGAATTTTTTCTCCAGTTCTCGCACAGCATGAGACTTCCTTCCTCAGGAAGCTTGATGACGATTCCTTTTTTCCACTCTCGGTTGATGTTAAAGGTACCTGGGCATGTTGATGATGTTTCAGAATCTTCTTACTGATGCTTCCAGTGGCTTCCAGTCAGTGATATCCACAAATTGCACTCCAAGTAGAAAAAAAAATATCGAAGCTGCCCGTAGATTTATGCATTAAATGTGGCGGCGATACTCCAAGGAACTTGTTGAGTCACCGAAAGGTTCTCAAATATTAGAAACAGAGCTCATTATACAGAGAAGGACATGAAAGTGTTGCATTAGCGAACGGCAGGACCAAATTGTCCAGTTTGATATAAATACTAGTCGACTAGTACATCCACCAAAATCATGGTGACTCAAATTGATATTTAATGCATTTGAATAAGGGATGTATCTGAAACACCTTATCGTAATTCAAGAGAAGAGTTACCTCCAAGGACACTCCTTCCCATCTGCCACAAGGTTCTAGCAAATATACTCGAAGCATAGCCAAAGCCAAAGCCACAATTTCAGCCATGAAATTCAGCCAGCAACTTACTGTTTGGCCTATGAAGTTGACTAAATTAGTCAATGCAAGTTTTTTTGTCACTCCAAGCCATCAATTACAGATACCCACACACCAGTGTGAACGTCTCCAACCAGCAGTAGTCATCTCCGCCCTTTTGCACTCAATTCCTCATCAAGCAAAACACAAAAAGTCATTACAATCCTTTCGCACCAAAGAAGAGAAAAAAACACAAGAAAAACAAATTCTCTCCAAAATGGACAAAAGGACACTTTCCTCTGAGAAGCGTGAAGGATACAAGAAAAAAAAAAAAAAACACCCAACAAAACACCACCCAAAGATCAAGCCAAACCCCCAAACTGATTTATGTCCAAGGCAACCCGCCGCCGCCACCGCTTGCCTGTACTGCATCGACTAACAGTTCCAGTCTTGTACACCTAAAAACTTCCGCAAAACGTAACGGAATGAATGGACCAACCAAACAACAGGATCTTTTGCTTTTGCCCACAAAAAAAAAAAAAAAACAGAAAAAAGAAACCCAAAGTCCTTCATGCACATGATGCCTGAACACGGTGGAGCAGTGAGGGGCACACAACAGGGACGACTATTGAAATTTATGTTGTGACACTTTAAATTGCGCAATTTTATGAAATCCTTTTTCTGCTATACCCAAGACTACTACTACTACTACTACTGCTGGAGTGTCCCAGCTAGCGCTACACAAAAAGTGCACGGATACAGTACAGTGTATACAAGAATTTATATTCCTCTGACAGTGTCCAAAAATTGTACACGATTCTGTCGGAATGTGCAGGCCAAGCCAGGAGAGGAGTCATTCATTTTACCGGGGCTCTCATTTCACCAATGGAATGGATGGAAAATGCCATCCAGAGACAGAAAGAGTGCGAGAATCCTTTTTGGCCACTTCATTCGAAGATTTTTGATTGTTTTTCTGTAAAGCTGATGGTGTCCTAGATTTTTTTTTCCTGGTTTATTATTTGAATGGAATGTTCTGACACTCTTGCAAGGAAGGACATTTTGTGTGAAGTGAAATGAAAAGCATGAGCCTTGAACAAAAAAAAAAAAAAATCTACTCAATCTAGTGATTAATATCTTAAAATCGTAATAAATTATCGAAATGGTAACCCACCTTCCGATGGGACCCCATACTCACATCACAACATCCTCAATAAATTTTCCCCGGTACTCCCATCCCACCAGGTGATGGTCATACTGTATCCAACTGACAAGGGAACCCAACCGAACCCGAAGAAGATTTAATGCGTCCAATGATCTCCTCTCGCTAAACCAATAAATTTTCCCTCAGATATCAAAATTCAATTATTTCGTTTCTTTCATTTCATTCCGTCTGTCTGTCTGTCTGTCTGTCCATTCGATTGTCTGCCCTCGCCTCTTTCATCAGTCTCATCACCGTCAACATCCTCATCTCTGTTTTCTACTCAGTAAGACCTCGCATTCCCATGATCGCTTGGCGGCCGGTGATCGTAAATTACGATATTATACGCGCGATCGATTGTTCCGCCATTCGCGAGGCGCGGAATCATTTTTGAGGATCTGTATAATTACAGAGGACCGAACACAGCTCCAGACGGGCAGAAAACAAAATGAATGATCTGCGCGCGAGGCAGTACCGGGATTTATGAGGCTCAAAACCAATCCCAGCTCTCTGAGAGCTGAGATCAGTCCTCGCGCGACGAACCAGTTCATCTGATGCTGCTGCTGCTGCTGCTGCTCATCACTGTCGGTCTTTGAAAGCGAGCAGGAGAAGGCACAGCCGGGATGCATAGTCTCTCACAACACAAATCAAGCTCTCATCCGGACATGGTTGGTGTACGTTATATGATGGTCGGGACCCTACCGAGATCTGACATATAAATTACCTGCGAGTAGTGGTATCCTAGAGCGCGGCACGTTGTGTGATGTGATGGTGTGCGTACATAACTCATGTCATTAGGAACGCGGAGCATGTTCATCTCTATTGGTCTTCGGATTGGTGCATCATTTTATTGTTCTCCCTGCCGAGATGATTGTTGTTGAATTTTTGAATACGCGCCGAGGTGATGAGGATTGATGGGTAATGTGTCTGCCGCACTCTGAGACGAATCAAAGATGAAGAAATTCTCAGTTTTATGGGCATTAGAGCGATTTGATTGGGAACCAGTTTGACCAGATTAAATGGTAGTAGGTAGGGTTAATGGTTTTTATGGTCTCAGGGAGTGGTTAGAAGAATTTTTAATGTGATGTTACCTTTTTTTTTTTACTGAATTGACGATACTGAGTGAGGATGACAGGGAAGTCATGGGATAATGTTGGAAGAACTACGACTTTGAACAAGCTTCAAACTGTATCCAATACAAGGCAATAAGAGTAGTTGCGATGCGATGTTGCCAATCACAAGAATAGAATGGATAAACGTATGATGTTGATCCTGTTAATATGTCGTTCAATTGCAAAACAAGGAATAGAATTTCAGGATTATCTGAAGTCTGAGGTCTCCTGTCCAACGAATATCTCTCGATTACTAAGAAGTACATAGTTAGAGAAGTTACGAAAAGATCTTAAAGGTGGTTTATCACCTCAGGTTGGTGCACTTAGCTACTGCATTCTAGAGCACCAACTCGGCAGCAGATTAGCATATATGTACATATTCTATAATAAAGAAATATGGTCCTACGTCACATGGCAAAAGATGTAAAAAAGAAAGCGAGCTCCAAGGGGTTGAAGATGGACAGCAACGAAGCCTTGGTACTACGCCATCAACGTATCCAAGCATACATTGCTGGACAACCGACGTAGAGAGAGTAGAGAGTTTCCAGTGCCTTGCAGGTAGTCTTTACTGAAGAAATAACAATGCCGAAGGAAGCAGGATACTGAATCAATTGCCGTAGCAATGTCTGCATTCCGTATGTTGACCAAAATATGGCAAAGCAATATAGATTCCAACTTGGTATCTGTGATGTTGTGTGGCAACAGTAAGAAATCTGCCAACGTCTGACAATCACTGTCTTCCAATAGACACTTTTGTAAGAGAACAGTTCAAGAACCTGAGGGCATAACTTTCAGATTATGAAAGGCGAAATGCAATGAAGTTCACTAACCCTAGATGGAAGTAGAGCTGGTCGATCTGTGGATAGTTGAAGCAGGGTACTTAAATTGTTTTGAAGTTGTCGAGGTCCTAAGAACCATTAAGTTTACACAGGTCATACAGGATGTACGTACATAAGTGAAAATTTAACATTTTCAATAATTTTTATAGAAGTTGCAGAAATGAAGAGAAAAAGGGAATCATTATAACTTTCCTAAGAATGAACTGTGTATCTGCTAACATTGGGAAGGCTGTAGGTGTACACTCTTCGAATAATTCAGCAGTATTCAGGTGTGCCAACATTATCCGTCCACTTTGCCAGTTTTCTTAGAGGAGACTCCATCGTTATCGCAATATAACCGCATAGGCTATGACACTCAACCCTTCTTTACCAAAGATCCGGGGTTGTCTCATTCACTACTATGAGTTTTTTTTTTTGAGTAACCCTTGGCCATATGGCTGACATTGCGAAAGAAAGATTTACCATGAGTTACAGTAGTGATAATAAAACTTTGCCCTAGGGGTACTCCTGTACACCGACTTTCTGGTTAGTCACCAACGCAATTCAGCATGGATAAGCCTGCTTCTAAGCCTTTGCTCGATCCAATAGCAAAGACAGTTGTCAACCTTCAAGACAAGAAGTGCAGCACATATAGTTTCATTTTGATATTGTTGAAAGCTGCTTCAATATCAAAGAAGGACACAATAGTGGAATCCTTGTTGCCAACAGATTTCTCAATGAATCCTACCAATGAATCCTAGCACTCTACACATATTGGAATATCGATAGGAGTTTCCTATCCAAATTTGTTGTAATATGGAAGTCGATCAGCTTTTCCAAATTTTTAATAGAAAGGAGGATAGGCTGATCGGACTGAAGTCTTAGGGGATGCGTGGGAAGTCTCACCAGCTTTCGGTATGAAAACTGTTTTGATCCTCCTCCCGCTCTAGGAGTGTAGCCAAAGTTTAAATAGCTTCAAAAATACTATGTAGCCAAGGACTGGTAAGATACCATCAAAACCAGAGAATTTGTACGAGAGGAATCTGTGCACTGCCCACTGCAGTTTCTTGGGTCTGACAACGTATCTGATGGAAAGTTGACATCGATCCCATCGGTTTTCGGCATTTGATGCTGACGGCATAGGAGTTTTAGCGCGATTTCGGGATACGCGTTCGGAAAAAGTTCTAGGGATCTAGATCTTTCATGACCAATTAGCTCTTGATGGAATCTCAGATCATGATGTTATCTTCTGCATCTGCACATACAGCATAGAATTAACCCACTTAACTATACCTTTACCTTTTCAGTTTAGCGATTACAAGTTTATAATTATCAGCACATTTCACGTTTTTCGCGCAGGCAAGTATAACAAGGCTACTTTAGTGACGCGGTTGGCAAAACGAGATTTTTTCGTCTCGAAGCTAGACTAGCTACTTTCTTCGAAACAGTTTTGGTCTAATCTGTGTGATATCGGAGTTTAATGATAGAGGAACTCATCGTATAAATAAATTATTTATCAAACAAAACCCAGAGAGTGGTGGTCGACGAGGCAATTTCGGAACCTAGAAGCCTTCTTTCGGGAATACCACAGGTTTCGATATTTCAATCGAATTCTCAATTCTCTTCTGTATGTTCATAAATGACTTACAAAAAGTTTGCAAAAATGTCTTTTTTCCTCTCTATGCTGATGGCTTACAGATTTATTTGTCAAGTCGTATTTGCCTTATTGAAGACCTTGTTGTGAGGATTAATGAGGATCTCACAGAATTCCATGGTTGGTCCAAGACAAATGGTTTTCCGCTAAATCCTGGTAAGACGCAAACGATATTGCTTTCATATACGGACTACAATATAAACGACTTTCCCTCAATCTGTATTAATGACGTCAAAGTACCATTCTTGAGGTCAGTGACGAGCCTCACCGTCTGATGTTTTACCAGATGTTGATGCCCTTAACAAGGATAATTCAAAAAGAAATTCCGAGAATAACTTTGAAAAACAATAACGTCCCCCAAGGAAAAGTGGTTCGATTATGAGAATCTCTTTCTCATTCCTAAAACTTCTAGGACATCATAATACTAGCACCTTTAAAGTACCTACTATTAGGTGAAGGATATAAGCTCTTCAAATGAATTTGTTACGTGGCGTCGATATCAACAAACCGTCAGATGTGTTAGGCTTCTCATAACCACCTCCGAGAAACTAATGGTTGAACTCCAAATACGCTCAGGGAAATGAGGAGGAGTACAGGCTGTAGGTGCAGAAGAAAACTAGAGCGGCTCACCAGCTCTGCGTTTCTGATCCTTCCTTCGAGAAACGGAGGAGAAGAACACCAATAGCCCGAAGTCGAGAAGATGCAGCGATGCTTCAACAGAAAAGAGGTGCGAAACTTCTATAGAAGAGTGAAACAAGCTATATCAGGATTCACGAGTCGTCCTATTGCCTGCAAGGGTAGTGATGCGAACACTATGTCGTTGCTTAACATCTGCAGAGTCTACTTCAACCAGTTATTAAATGGTAATGTCAATCAAGACCACGGCAGTGAACAACCGGTGCCAGTTAATTTGGATGACAACCAAGAGTTTCAATCGCCCGACCAAAGTGAGAGGAAAGTACCCAACGTCAAGCTAAAAATGAACAAAGTAGCTGGTGATGATGGGCTACAAGCGGAGCTGTTTAAACATGCCTGGTAACTCATCTCATTTTTCATCTCTAAAATATGGTCCAAGTAAAGTTTGCCCGGCGATTGGTGCCTCAGTATCATTTCCTTGATCCACAAAAAAGGATATCCCCTACTCTGAACCAGCTGGCTTACGAAATTCTATCCAGCGTTCTATGTGAAAGCCTCAAGCTGTTTGTTGATGATCTAATCGGTCCATACCAATGCGGATTCTAATCTGGAAATTCTACCACCGACCAAATTTTTAAATCGCGCCAGATCTTGGAGAAGACCCACGAATTCAATGTCGATAGCCACCACCTGTTCATCCGTGCCATGCTTAGCTTTAATATCTCTGCTAGACTGATAAGACTTATTAGGTTGACGTGGTAGAATGCGCTCTGCTCCGTGAAAATTGGGTACAATTCCATTGAAACCTGCGACACCACCAGAGGATTAGGACAAGCTGACGCACCTACATGCAGTTGCTTCAAAATTGTGCTAGAAATGCTAGTACGCCACAGCCAGCCCAGTGCATCAGGCACTATCTTTCAAAAATCCACGCAATATCTTGGATTTAATGACGACATCGACGTGATAGGAATAACAAAGCGAGCAGTTATTGGAGCTTTTACTAGCATGGAGTAAGCAGCATTCAGAATGGAACTGGTGGTTATCGAGGAGAACAAAACGAAGTATGTGCTTTCATCAACAAGATTTTCATCAGACTTGGTCAGAACGTGACCAAGCTGGGTATAACTTCGAGGCAGTCAAGCTGCTTCTTTGGGCTGAGTATGTAATTGAGGAAAAAAGCCATAGGTCAAACCATAATAGACTGAGAATATACTTAAAAATGTACTGAAAACCCTGAGGAAACGCTTACTCTTCCTCCTAATTATCTCAATACAAACTACTTGTGGCGTTCAATGATTTCGGTCTATGGCTTGTGAAGATATGACCACATACGAGACTACCAAACCAAAGGACGAAATTGGATTTTTCTCCATAAAATCATCCATACAAAGTCACCTGTTTAACAAACTATACTTCTGACAGTCTGCATAACACCTTAACATAGTAGCACCCTCGATTAAATATTTAAATTCATCGCTCCTCTTGTATGTTAATAACATTCGTCTTTGCAATTATTTGCCAATACACATCAAACAAATCAAAGGTTTCTAAATCACTAATTAAAGGGAGACTATGTCGCTAAGATATCCCCTCATAGAACTCATACAACGCCATCCAAGTTAACAAACACAACACCAAAGTGATTCGATTACCACAATAGCAGCAAACACAATTACCCCCAACCTAATGGAGTGCAAAAATTCCGCATCCTTGTACCAAATCATATCGCGTACAGAAACAAAAAAAAAAAAATGCCACCCACCAAGATAACGAAAAGAACCCTGCCCACATCTCTCAGCACAAATGACTCTAGATTCATGCACTCTCGTTCTTTCTGTCACCAGCATAAATCATCGATTCTGACAGGTTATACCAAAATCCATAAATACCCGAAAAACTATAAATTCTCCATCCACCCCCTAAAAGAAGAAAAAACAAAAAAAAAAACGCCTCGCATTCGAAAGACCATAGATCAAAAAATGAAGGCCCTTCCTACGCTGAACTAACTCAAATCTTTCCCTCCCACCCTGGCGTTCATAAACTGCCACTGAGATAGATTCCTCTTCTGCACACAAAGCTCGAGATCCTTAGAATCCACCCCCAGCCCCGGTTTACTATGCAACAAAATGTTGTTTTTTTGTTCCCACCTGCCCAAGGTAAAAATCACAACAAAATCACACACAGAAAAATACAACAAAGCACTACATCGACACAAGATAAGAAAGAATCCTTCCAACCACCGGCACCCACCCGCCCACCACCTTCTTTCTGCATCACTTAACCGATGCAACTCAAAAATCTCACAGAAGCACACAGAGCGCGCGCAAAAAAAAAACCTGAAATCGAAAGCGATGCAGAAAAAAAATCCATCGCAGCGAGGTACTGGCTGGAATGGCAAGGACATGCCAGGATGCAAACTCCTTATTTACAACTTTTCATACACTTTTGCATATATCCTTCAAAACGTAAACGGAAAATTATTTTTAACCTTTTTTTTTCGTGTTTTCCCTTCACGAATGTGCATGCAAACGAGAAGGGGAGAGAAAAGGTATACACTCCCAGCAGGATACAACAAGGATCTACCCTCCACATGATACACACATGCTTGAATCTTGTCTCCAATAAATCAAATTTTATTACAGTTTTCTTCATTTTACATTTTCAAACAATACACTCGCAGGAGAGCGCACACAGGGTGTATGTGCGAAAGGATATTCATAAATATTTTCTAGTTCTAGGATCCAATCCGTGCAATCGAAAGACAGATAGGTGGGAGGATCCCACCACATACACACAAGTACCAGTCGCTCTGCACTCTTCCGTTGCCGCCGCCGCCGCCGCGCCACTGTTATCCTGACAGCGAGACATGATACGAGAAAAGGTTCACTAGAGCGCGCTAGAGGATGAGTATTAGGTATATATGGGGGACCCTATGCACCTTCCTCGGGTAGTGGTAGTCCTGTGTTATCCTTTCAGATATTTATAGCAGTTTGCTGTGTGACTGCGGGTGTCTTTTTTTTTTTGTTTTTTGTTGTTTTCTTCGTATGCATGTGGAAACACCAACAAAAAGTTTTAAGTATCTTGGTGTAGCTCGGGGGGCTGATGGGGGTTATTGAGGACTCAAAAGGTAAAGGGTTGATGAAGGCGATAGGATGCTGTGTTATCCCATACCCCACTGGGCATGTTTCCATTGGTCTTCTCTCTTTCATGTATATCATTCAAAACAGGACGACTTCTTCTTCTTGACTTTTTACTCAAAACCTAAAAGAGGTGTGGGTGGGTGCCAGTCAGGAGAAGGTGGCGCAATTCAAAGCGCCTACAGGCATCATATATTGGGAGGCGTCATTTTAAAAACAGGAAGAAAAAAAAAAAAAAACAACAAAATATATAAAATTAAGGCAAAGGAAGAACAAACACGGATTCATCTTCGGCTGTGTGTTTGCTTTTTGGCACGACACTTGGATGCCGTATCACTTGCCATATCTCGGGATAACTTTTTGTCACACGACAGAACAGAACACTCCGGGACGTAGTGTGCCGCTATGGCACAAATGATGTATACGTCTATTTTTGCGCCCAACTCCTTCGACGACCATAAATCAGATCAAGGCAAGAGCATGGATTCGTTTTAATTAGGAGACGGCGAAGCTTTTACATCGGGAGAGGAGAGAGTTCCTACATACATATGTATGTATCATATGTAGACTATATGCGGCGGAGGTCCTTATAGCTAAAGCACACACATATGGATGGGTAGAAGGGAAAACATTTTGCTGCGCATTTTGCTGATATCACTGAAGGCAGATAGATAGTGTGTAGGTATGTGGGTGGTGGGGGGTGTATACCCCTGGTTTTTTGGGTGGGTTTGCTTTTGAGCCAGTAAAGCGACAAATCACATGATTTAGGATGTTAATTAGGCAGAAAAATATATCATTATGTGATACAGTCGATGTCATGTGAGGAGGAGGATAAGTGGGACTCTTGACAGTTTTTTGTTTTTTTTTCTTTTCTTTTCTGTCGCGCTTTGTAGAAGGGGTTGATATGTGACACAGCATACGTAAGCATGTAAGGATAGGAGAAATGTTCAGTTGACTTTTTTTTTGTGAATTTCAAGTTGTTCACCCTAGAAGAACAGTTGATGATAATCTGGCACAGGGACGAGTTCCTTGTTTCGGGGATAAAGGATGTAAAATGGCAAATTTGGCATTTTTATCAAAATTATTCAAATAATTTGCACACAAATTGATTGTGGTTTCGGAGCTTATTTCTATCACATTCGTAAGTGAAATAGGCTTGTCCCATTACTTTGTATAACACAGAGACTACCTATATGTATAGTTCGGAGGAACTGTTTTCGAATTTAACATTGCACCAGAAAAGCGCTCGCATCCTTTGGTGACTTTCTACCGAAAAAGCTACAAATCTGAACACCCTCTCAAGGATCCAATGTATAGGTATGACCAGCGCTTTTAGAATAACACCGACATCCACCTTCGACACCATGCTCGGGCTATGCCCACTTTATCAAATAAGTAGCGGCAAAAAGCACCCTACGCGTCCGACAAACCTGGATGTCGACAAATATCCTAATCGGACCCTGCACCATTTCAAATTGATCAAACGTTGATGTGCCTTCGAACTACCTTTCCTCCAACATGGACTTTAGCTTTAACTTTGCTTCCCAATTTCCCTCTCGAGAGAACTGGTGAGGTCATAGATTCCGCATTCATATCCATCTCAGGTTCAGGAATATATGTATGTACACCAGAGGAACCATAAAACTTCTCAACCACCCAGTTGTGTTCAAAGTGGAATTATATGGAATCACGAAGGCCTGCCCAGACTTATCCGCTCTGAACTGTAATAAACATATAGACATCAATATGGGCAGTCAAGCAGCCATCAAAGCCATCACTTCCAAATCAAAACTGGTTAAGAGATGCAAATAGAAACTCAAATCCCTAAGCTTGAAGCATAGCATCACGCCCTGCTGGATTCCGGGATATATGGCTGCCTACGGTATGCTAGCCTGTGGATCCGTTCTTCTTAAAGAAATATCACACTGGTCCAGTAAAGAATTTGTCCACGCTTGCATTCTGAATAATTTAAAAATCGCTTCCGGACTACACTACTCCGAAATTAAGTGTCAACAAAACCTTCCGGGTAATCATCCCTTCCAGGTCATTCTGGGAGGAAGAAGTTTTTGTGGAAGATAAGTCGATTCACTTTTATAGTGACGGATCAAAAATTAACAACGTGTTAGGTGGAAGTGTTTTCTCCGACAGACTTAATCTCTGTGTCTTCTTCCGTCTTACAAATTATTGTAGGGTATTCCAGGCGGAATAAATGGCTCATGAAAAACGTGATATCCACTAAAGATATTCGCATCTGTTCGGATATCCAAGCAGTAACCGCTGGAATCTTTCTCTAATAACTCGAAAGTAATCTAGACTGGTGGTCGTCTTTTTTAGAGCTGGCAGAGTAGTTTCATATTCAACATCGTTAGGTTCCAAGACATAGAAATATTCCAGGGAATTCTAAAGCCGATAAACTTGCTAGACATGGAAGAAATTTACTTATTTTACCAGGTAAAGCTACCTTAGGTACATGCAAGATTAACTTGATGCTTTCAAAAAAAACAAAACAGAATTGTCCAAATCTGCATCTGAAACGCTCTAAGAATTTGATTTTTCTTAACATTTTGCACTTTAGCACTATAATCGGTGTCATCACTGGAGACTGTTTAATATGAAACCACGCTGCTACACTTTGTGCGGATTCAAACGATTTTTACAGAAGTTGCAGGGATGCACCTTCTCTGCAGCTGCCCTGCTCTCTCTTAGAAAAGAATACTTTACTTGGAAACTGTCTACTTTAAGGATCTTGGTGATCTTATTAAAATTGACATTAGGACTCTACTACACTTCATCAAAAACTCCAAGTGCTTCTATGAGCAGGTATGGAGAATTATATAATCCAGGTGGTATCACAATGGACCTATCACTGGTCTAAGTGTGCTGGCAATAGATGGCACCCAATTTAACGTAACCTAACCTAAGGCTTAGCAAAATATTGTGCGAAGAACATTAAGAAAGAGCAGAGTGGATCGGTTTTCGTAAATGTCCTCTTTGCAGCAGTATGTCCTCATCAAGGGCAGCAGTACTTTACACGTCGACTCCCAAAGAAAACAGCACAGCTCCGGGAAAAACTAGCAACTACTCACATCAGTGGCTTATGCTCATTTTTACACAATAACACACCCGCAAACGGTGGACTTGGTCATGAATCCGTGAATGATATTAGGGCAATCAACTTAACCCCTTTCGTACTGCTATCCCTTTAGCGCTGTTTTGATAACCCTCTGTGAAATATTGTAACAGAAACATCAATATCCAAAGCCCAGCAATGTTTATAAATATGTATGTCTTGAAATAAGATCTGCAGAAACAACTCTTCATTTTATCTACGGTCTTAGACGAAAACAAGACCGCAATGATCCGCAAGGTACTATCCAAACTATCCAAAGACTACGGTGTCTTTTGTGTCCAGAGAATCTCTAGATCTGCAAATGAAAATTTCACCGACTATATAGTTATTAAAAAGTCCACCCCTTGTAGGACAGCAGTTTCTTTATAACATGCTGAAGAGGAATTACATAACTTCCAACAAATGACGACAAAGTCATTCCAATGAGTATGGCAAACAGTAGATGGAACAATATCAGTACATGTCTCACTTCTAAACAAATCTGGCCAGAGCTGGATTGTAGCCGAATCAGTAGACTTATTTCCAGCAATAGGATAAATCTTAGAAAGACAGTTGGCTCTCTCACAGGACACTGTCTGGTAGGCAGACATGCTAGAAAACTTGGCGAACCCTTCAACGATTTCTGTAGAAACTGTAGAGACGAGGAAGAGCTGGAAATTATGAGGAGGAAACCATTCTGTGCACCTGTTCGGCTCTATCGGTATTGAGAAGGAAAACCTTAGGCGAATACTTTTTCAAAAATCTGAACGATCTAGCCAGAATAGACTTAGTTAAGATTAGAAGCTTTGTCACCGGGTCAAACTGGTTGGGTCATGGGTCTACACCGAAAATGGTTGTCCTGCCTTCTGTCCTATTTGGAAAATTTCAATGTAGGTCTTCGGTGCTGGAAATCCTGTGTTTCCATAGTGGTATCACAATTGACCTCGCTTTTGGTTTAAATGCGTCTCTGCTAAGCAGGGATAACCACCCAACACAACCTCCAACCCACAAACTGTGTCGAAAACCTGGTTGATTGCAGGATTTTCAACTCAGCTATCGGGCCTAGTTCTGTAAGAAGAATGACAACAAGAGGCACGTCAGAAGGAGAAGTCCTCCAAGCTAAAATCCTAGCAATAAAAAAAGCTGCCAGATACTTAGTAGAAGACAGTCACCAGTGATGAATTATTCTTTTTTGAACACAAACCCCTTCATAATCCAATATAACCTAACCTAAACGTAGAAGGTGCTTGTAACAATGTACAAACTAAAGGAATTCTAGAATTACTCAAGGAGCTAGTACCATAGTTTATTCCATGTACTTTTATCTTACTGCTCGTAAGTTGTTGCCCGAATTTTTCTTTAATTATTTGCTGATGAGCTATTGCTTGTTGTATATCAATGAAACCAACTCACTGCCATCCTTCTTCCATACGACACACCATACTACATATCTTTGTCCTATTACATATAGAAATCTTGTCATGGTTTTCAAAATTGCACCCTTGATCTCCATTTATTAGTTGAAAACTCTCTTCATTCGCAACAAATCACAATTAAAAGTGGCGCGCTCCTTAGCCAGTTCCGTTCAAACCCTCCTAATCCTTGTTTACGGAGTCCGTTTCTCCCTAAACGTCAGAGCATGTAACACACTATGGCGGTGGCGTAAATTACAAGACAATTGCAAATAAATTCATTAAATTGCAAAATTATGTAATTGTTCCTTCAGGACGTATACATAACATTTTATTAGTTTACCAACATGCCAGCCACCCACTAGATGGCGCTCATATTAAAATCATAATTCACCCGACAGAATTTGTATTTTTCGAAAGAAGGGTTATACTGGCATTAGTATACTATACGTGCGTGTGTGTGTGTGTGTGTGTACAAAACGGGTTGTGTTAAATGTCATTAGTGTCCCGTTTAATGGGATATCCTAGTGTAGCAGGACACATCCACATAAATTATAATCAAATTATTAACAACTCCTCATAGAGGAGTTTTCGGACAAAAACTTCCACGCAACTATGAGTGTTTTGTGTCTCTGTGTTTATCCTCAACAAAAGGATTCGAAAGGGGAGGGGATAGGTTAAATTTGTTTATTGCTACCTAGAGAGATGGAGAAAATATGAAAACTTGGTCCAAAGTTGTTGACCTGACACGTAGACAAAAAAAAAAGAAGAACAAAAAAATTAAAAACTAAAAAATTCTTAATGATAATCCTTTTCATCGTGCAAGGATCTGTTTGTTGATGGCGAACGCTATATGAGACGTCCACCATTTTGTCGTAGAGCTCCACTGTCCCTAGTTTCATAAGGACACATCCATACCAACAACTGAATAAAACAATGCAGTAGCAAGAGAGAGGGCGCATTCTTCCTGAAAACAAACAGAACCAAAAATAACAAGTATCCTTCTAGAGAGATCCGCATCACTTAGCTCGCAAACAAAAAAAAAACAAAGTCAACCATGGGGGTATGGGCATGGTGAAGAAACTATCCAGATTCCGTCATGGATATGTCAACAATGAGTTTTCATCCACAACCATGCTCCACCAACCAAATGGGATTCTATTCTCGTTCTTCTTAAAATGCTTGCAGGAGCACTAGGTGTATCCTTGGGTCTGCGCGCTCCTCAAACAATGTCTGGAAGGGAAGTGTACCGAAAATGTCCTTTGCGGACATGTGATGAACAACAAACAGGCATGAGGCGATTTATACAAACAGTCATTGTTTTTTCTTCCCTATCTCGTTATCCTGCTGCTTTGTTATCCTTGTTGTCTGTCTGTTTTTCTCTATGGTTTATTTTTTTTTAATTTTTTTTTTTTTTCGTTTTTCGTCAGCCACTATCGCATGTTACCCATTCTATGCAGAGTAAGGTGATTTTTTTTTGTGTATGTCCTTGCAACGTCGTGTATCCTCAAAAGGATTCATATTCATAGGATGCAAATGGCACGAGGAGGATGAACGAGATGCTTTTGTTGTTGGCCAACCAACCGAAGGAGAGCTTAAACATTCTCTGTGCAGGATACAACGACGATGTCTCTTCGTTGCTTCGGTGTTGTTTGATTGGAAAGGACAGTGTGCTGGGTGCACTGAGAAGGGACGACAATGGAGCACAATAGTTATGTACAACGAGTTGATCTGCTTTGATTTCGGATGTCGTTCCTGGGATACTGGACGAGTGATGGAAGATTATAAGCAGAGGTGGCCTGGAATGCTTTTTGTTGCTCTTCGAAGTGTATACGGTTTTGATGGCTCATAGTTTGATTGGCTGAATGGCGAGCGCATTCTCCCAGGATGTACATATACATCTATGTATGCGGTGCATTTTTTTTTTTGAAAGACAAAGAAAGCAGGAGGAGATTTATGGTTATGTAGATGATATTCCAGAGATAGATTTGTGTGGGTGGATACTGAAAAATAAAACAAGAGCAGGTTATCGCAAACAGTTAGGAGCATCGAAGTTACGAAAATGGTTACTCTTTTGGAACTGCTTACCTTTTGATATTTTGAAGGATATTCAAGGAAATAATCAGAAAGGAGAAAATCTAGAGTCTTCGAATTTAACCCGGAGCGACCAACCCAATTGGAGGTAGTTAGCCAAAGATCGCGATAACTGGAGAGGCTTGATGGTTGAGGCCCAGATCCACCCCGGACTGTAGAGCCACCTAAATAAGGCCACGAAGATAGGGCAAAATAAGGGCACAGAAGTTATAATAAATAAGGCAAGGAAATCGTGGTTAAATGCCCCACAAGTTTCCAGACTATGTTCCGGAGTCTCGCTGGATGCAATAGAGAATCTGCAAAGCCCTACTTTCCTTTGGTGTTCCTTGAGTTTACAATGCCTCGTTAGGAAGCCTTTTAGGATGCGTAGGTTATTTTTGTTAATCTCATCTTTTCAGATAGTTGGAAACTTGCGCACGTCCAGCCGATCCCTAAAAAGGACGATAAAACTACCTCTTCAAACTACCTAGCATCAGTTCTCTCTAAGGTCATGGGTCTAAGATCGGTCTATGGAAAGGAAATTACGATCTCATGAGATATCTCGAAGGAAACCGTTTTCTAAATGATGGACAGTACGGTTTCCGTCAAGAACGTTCCACAGGAGACTTTATGGTGATCTTGTTGAGGTTGATACATGCTTTGCATCAAGAAGTTTCTTAGCTTGTCTCCAACCGTGTTGATTTTTCCAGGTTCTTGTCCGGTGTTCTTCTTCTAGCCTTCTGAATGCTTCTATTAGGGTGTGTTCCTCTATTTCACAGAATGGATCAGGGCCTGTGAAGGGCACCGCTGCCCCTTGTCTTGCTAGGTTATATGCTGTTTCGTTACCTTGTTTTGCCATATGTCCTGTTTCTCTAGGCATTTCCCATTCGTTCTACCAGTAAAGTCCAAATAACATGGTCAGTAAGAGGTTTGATGGCTGCCAGTCTGTCATTGTTTTGGACGCACCCCTCTATGGCATATATTTCTGCCTGGAATATGTTAGTAGTTTTGCTCATAGATACGAAGTTCTTCGTCGGTCTGTGCACCATTTAATGATGTTTAGCTGATCAGTCCCATAGATTGTGGATACATCGTTCCAGTCATTCTTGTTGTAAGGAAATTCTTTCCAAAATTAAATTTCCTGAAGGTATCATTTCTAGGGATGGCTAGGAGTGGAAGTTGTTGAAGAAGTACATCGAATTATTTTGACCCAATGCACGATTATTTTATTTGCAGTCTTCTCAAGCACAAGATGTACCGCAGTTAGCACCAGAAAGGATCAACCTCGGAGTTCTCTGGTTCGAAACCATTTGCTGCAATTAGCAGAGGAATGGTAGAGTACCTAATTAACAATTGGGCCTCGACGGAACACGACAAAAGGTGGTCAACCGCGGAAGGTTGCAGGCAGGCGAAAATGGTTATTAAAATGCTGATTGGCACCATTCATGTAGAAGCCTAAGCTTAGGGCTAAGAACACTGAAATGGGTGGTAGCGTTAGCTACAGGTCATGGAAATTTCGGGTATCACCTAAAGAAGATTGAGCTTCTGGAGGATGACACCCGTGAACTATGCTTAAAGGAAGTCGGGAGGGTAGCACATATATTGTATCAACGTCCGGCACCAAAAACTCCACAAGGGCACCCTCACCTTCATGCCCTTTGTTAATGCAAAAAATAGTGTCGGGATTATTTCCACCGCAAAAAACATCAAAGCGTGTAGAGCACCTCAGGAAATACATGAAATTGCAACTGTTACGTGCGTCTGTAGACGTTTCGATGACAATAAGTCACCTGGGTTGGATGGCATACCAAAGAAGGCCCTTAAGCTAGCCATAAAAACAAACACGGATCCATTCCTAGAAATGTATAATAAATGTCTAATTGAAGGGTCTTTCCAGACCAATGGAAAAAACAACGTCTGGTGCTGCTGCCTAAAGGGAAAAAAACAGCAGATGAGCCTTCGTCATACCGTTCCATATGCCCATATGCCGTCCTATAACCGACTGGAGGTGGCAATAAATGAAGCCAGCAATAGTAGAATAATGGCAAATGAGGGATGCTGTGAAACAAACATGAAACATGAAGGAACTTCGACGGTTGGAAAGAGTCAGGGTAAGCAACCAAACCTAAACGGCAGCTTACTCGGAACAAGGAGCGTCAAACAGGGAAAGAAGAGTTAGCTCGTTTCCACTGGTTTGGTATATAGATATAGTCTAGGGGCAGCCAGACTATTTAATTTATCCTATTTTAGTGTAGTATAGTAATACCTATCTATTGCCTATTACTAGCGTACTGCCTTCTACACCATGGAGACTGTGCTGCTATTTGCCAGTCATTCTTCTGACCTCTTATTAAGTTGCTATTAGTATCAGTTATCAGCACTGGACGAGCTCCGGGAGAGTGGGTTTAAAGGAGCAGTAGTGGTCTTTCTTCCTCATCATCCATCCCGATTTCGCAAAGACTTTGTGCAGTCTGGGCATAGCAGAAGTACTTACAATGGTTTCGCAGAATTTCTTAAAGATATCCGTTTTAGTTTTCCTTATTTCTTCATTATATGTTGCAAGCGTCACTTTGTACCTTTGCCAGTCTCCAGTATACTTTGCTGTGTTGAACAGTTTGCGTCCTTCGGATTCTCGTTTTGACGGCTTGTTGCTCCGCCATGGCACTTCCTTTCTACCTTTAACTCTGCTTTCGAGCAGTATTTGTAATGGGTCTTGCGATGCCGTATACTACATGTTCTAGTTCTAGAAAGTAACCTGGAGCTCTCCTCATGTCAATATGCCAGATTGCTTTCAAGGGTTTCTTTAAAAATTTTCCCAATCTGTTTTCATTGGTTACTAACCAGATTTCTTGAGATACATGTGTCTCCTTAGTTGAATTCAATGATTCTGTGGTTGGACAGAGAGGGTTCACTAGATACTCTCCAAGTACTTCCTGCCTAAACCTAACTTAGTATAAAATATGAAGTTGTGGCCATTGGCGTCACATCCAATCAGCAGTGGAATCTGCAGCTTGTTGAACTTTAACTTGAACTTGAACTTGAACTTGAAACTCTAAAGAAGTAGGTGGGGAAAGCCTTTAACCCATTAAAACGGATTGATGCTGAATCTTGGGATGAGTATAAGGCAAAGAATCGTAAAAGGGAGGCATGGAGGGAATTTTGTTCGAATATTAGGAGTACATCTGAGGTCAATAGACTTCAGAAAATCATCTATAGAGATCCAGTTTCCACAGTCAGACTCATTCGTGATAGAACGGGGGATATTGTTGAGACACTGGATCGTACAAATGAGGTTCTCATGGAAATACCATTCCGGGGAGCCTCAAATAATGAGCAAACAGGATGGATAGGACAGAAGCGAACGGATAGTAACTCCAGAAGCGGTCCAAGGTTTAAGGCTATATACATACGTGACATGCCTAACAACTACATACCAGTAACACGGAGAGAAACAAATGCGGTTTTTCTTCCAAAACCAGGAAAAAAGGACTACAGCGAAGCGAAGTCCTTCAAACCGGTCAGTCTAACATCATTTCTGTCGAGAAAAATGGAAAGAATTGTGGTGGACAATATGCAGAGTATGGCGCTCGAAGAGTGTCCTTTGAATTGTAGACAATATGCATACAGAACTGGTAGGTGTACGGAAATAGTGCTCCACCAGGTGGTACGCGTTGCGGAAGAGGAGATACATACATACATACATACATACATACCGGAGGCATTGCAATGACGATAATCATGAATGTTGAAGGTGCCTTCCTTCGAAATTCTGAAAGAAGTCTTAGAAGAACGCAGGGTTAAAAAATTGGTGGTGAGGTGGGTGGATAATATGCTAAAAAATAGGGCGAAAATTTTCAGATGGGAACTTCAAGACTACTAACGGAATAGAAGAATAGGCGATCCCTACTACAAACAGACTTAAAAGAGCTAGCAATGATGTCCTCAATTCGAGCGATTAAGAGGACTCTGTGGACTCTCTACTGAGAAGACTTACAAGAGACCGGAATCCACACTGTGTGTGGATGCCGATGACATAGCATTATTTTGCAAGAGGCAAATTCATGAACGTCACAGCAGATACCAAGAAAAATGCTCTCGCTGTGGTGTCAGAAACAAGGGCAGGTGGAAGGGGTTGTTATAGAGTGGCTCGCTGGAACTCAATTAGTTTGAATACTATTACACACCAGTGAGTGATTACTTTTCCGATGCATTTCTCTAAGATTTCCTTCAGATTGTCGTAATATGAACCATGTTTGCCTTTTCCTGATGGCGAACATCTGCAGAGCACGTTTAAAGAGAAAGAGGCAACAATCCTTGCGAAATCTATGCATTTTTGAACGGTTTTAAAAAATATCATTCTATCACTATCATGTTCTGTCCTCTTTCAGATAAGAATCGACCCCACCACGTGCCTTCTAATCCATCATACATATGTAGATAGTACCCTTAAAGAACCCTCATAACCTAACTTAAAATATGCAAAAGTTTCTGCCATTTTGTTGGTAACAAACTAGCATTACCTCCATTTTCTTTTTCTCACAAACACACACACACATGCTTTCGTACGCAGAAAATACTGCTCACTTCAATTAGGATATCTCTGCTAACAAAATCTCAACCGAGACGAGCGCATGATGTGATGGGCCGTCGTCGTCGTTTATCCATCCCACATACATCCACAACCATTTCATCTGTGCTGTGATGCTCTTCACTTCGTATTCGCATTCAATCTTACAACAGGCGCTGCTCCCTCCTTCCCCATCTTCAGATTATTTATGACTCCCCAGTCTGACGTATTTCACGACGTCGTCGTCCTCCTTACCATGGAATTAATACCAACTTCGTATTCCTCTTCGTCTTCTTCTCTATTTTAAGACCGCAGAACGACGAGAAAAGGACGAACAAGTCTTTGACATTTGGGTGCCACCCTCAAGCAAAAACCAAAAAAAAAAAAAAAACGAAGAACAAAAGTTGTTCATCTTCTTGTACCCCACCCCTCTGGGAACTGATAACTACACTCCAGCTTCTCAGTTTCATCTCCATTTTCAAATTCAGCATCAAGATACTCGAGTATCTCACACACAGAGAGAAACAGAGAGATACGCCAACGTCGTCGTTGTCGTATAGCAACAAAATAACTGGCTGGGATTAATTTCGTCCTTCAGTTGTGGGATTTTGTTGTTACAGTTTGTTTCGTTTTTTTTTGTTCGTTGCCATGCCACCGAGAATAATGTCATTCGTCAGAAAATTCGCTCGTTTATATGGATGGGATAAAGCACCCGGCAAAGCCTTGACAGCGCAAAAATAAATATATACAAGGCGCACCACGGCCATCACCATCATCATCATCATCATCAGGAATAGCTTCAGCATCAGTATCAGCATCAGCATCGGTATCTAGAGTATCCAATGATAGATCCAGCTTCATAGATATTTTCTAGGACATCGTCTTCCGGCTTCAAACCCACCCACACACACACAGAGAGAGGGAAATTATTTATGCATAGATATGTATAGCCAGGAGATTTAGCGCGCTTTTCGCAAATGAACGGACACAACGAACAAACGGACAGGATGACTTGGTAATTTACCAATGGAGCGCAATTTCCATAATTACTCTCCCAAGGAACACAGCAGCAGTAGCAAATGAGAGGGGAGTGACATGACAGAAGGATACTCTGAATGAGATGTATATCCTCCTGCTGGTGCTGCTTCAACTAGGATTCCAAGATGATGATGATAATGTTAATACCACTGATGATGAGAATGCTGGTGATAAGATTCTTCCTCTGTCGTTGCCCCGCGCCTTGTGTTATCCTTCATTGGACTCTGTTCTGAAGGACACACCACTAGATACACTGGATACACACTGGGTGCGCACGGATTAAAAGTGTACTTAAGCGCAAGGATATACTACTATCCAAGAAAATTTAATTACACCATTGAAGGGTGGAGGCTTCTCGCTCGTTGCTTCAGAGCCAACTCCTAAATAGTTATGACCTCTAGAGGTGGACGGGGGAATTTTTGGAAAATCTCTTCTTGGATTATTTCTTTCGGGGATAATTTAAGGAAATTAATGAGGTGCCTCTTTCGTTATTCTATGCTGCTGTTTGTTTGTATGTGTATGTGCGTTCGGATACTTCAAGTTGATGAAAGTTGCTAAGCAATTTTTGCGTTTCGGGCGTATAAACAATGAGACGCCTTGAAATGTTCGTCCAGATGGTGATTTGCATAAGTTCTTTGGCTTATCATTGTGCGGAGAAAAAGTCCTTATCGTTGTTAGTTGGATATATATTTGTCTCTGTGTGTGCGTCGGTTGATGACTGTGGGGCAAGATATCCATTGTGACTGAGATTTTGTTGTGAGCCTTCTGGGATGCCCCCGTGTATATTCCTATACTTTAAGGATATAACCAGGAAGTAGGGAGTACTTGAAAGAAACTGCCATTTGGATTAATTTCACGTGCTTATGTGTCATGTTGAGGGCAAAGTTAGCCGTATGACCATTCGGATTAAGTGCAATAACAATTAAGGTACATGTCGATGGCAATGTTGAAGAATGAAGCTGTCGTTAAAAAAAAGACAAGGAAACCAGTACCTATTGTCTACAGTATATGATCAAGATCAAAAAAGTATGCTATAGAGAAGGGTACCTAGTTTAAGTCAGCCTCAATGAATACAAAAAACAACTTTAATTCGAGAGAGACCTAAAATGGGGGAAATAAATACGCACAACGATACTGCATACCTACAACAGATATTCCACTGAAGGGTCATGCACAAAAGGTAGGCACAAAACGTTGGAGTTGCTAATAAAAACCTACTTTCCGAATAGAGGTGTTCCCACTCATCAAATCGGAGGTCAAATCTGCTTGACGGGTTACCCTCTGCTGATAAGGGACCCTCTCTACAAGGAGGTGGAAGTAAACGTTGATTGCGAAGGAATATTGAACATAGCACAGTTTCAGTGCTCAAATGTGTTGGTTTCGAAACACAGGCGTCATTAGATTATACACTTTGCATAAAGGTCGAAGGCTCTCGGGCATTTTTATCCAGATGTGACCTCAAATGTAGTCGACCTCCCCCTCTCATTCCATCCATCCCTCTATCCTTGCCGGTGGACTGAATCAAGATTTTATACGACCCATGCCAATGATCAACCTGACTGTGGGCCCATTTCCTCAGTGTCATTTGGAGTATTCGGAATATCTGCCGACATCCGGATTAACCAGGCTTATCTATATATTGCAAATCTCAGTACAGACTGACGTCCTTTTGATGCCACTCGTTGGATTTAGCATGAATTCAAATATACTAATGAAGGCAAGACAAGATTCAGACTGGTTATCCAATAAAACCGAATGGTAGCATGGCGCTTAACCTCTCTACTGGCAGTAGTCCTGACTGGCTATAGAAGTACTGTGGTTCCACATGGTTCAAATATTTCCAATAGCCGGGTGGAGCCCGAAATCCACACTCAGTCCAAACAGGACCCCTCGAGGATGAGTCGCAGAAGTAGCTTACGAAACTCATATCCCCTAAGCAGGCTTATAAAGACCACCACACGACAAGCTGCATTATTTAGCACTTCGCAAGTATTCCGGGGAGCAATACGACAAAAAGGGTAAAAATGATCGTCAATGTCGTATCGGCTGGGACAAGCGGCGGCTGAAAGTTCAAAAGGACAATGGTTATTGGAGGAATTTGAATTTGGTTTTTTAAATAGCAAAGGTCCACAATACCTCCCCTAAGCGCTCCAATGTCATGTCGAAGTCCTACAGCGGTATCCTAAAAGACAACTTCATGGTGATACATACATATGTAGGAGGAAAATGATTCTAGCAAATCTGGCAACCGTATTCCTAGGAATCATTAGGGAAAATCCCACACCACCACCTAACTATCGCGACGACAGATGGCACCAAGCCCACGTGAAGCTAGCCGCTGCGGCTTATCAGAGATCATGCGATCCTTGTAAGCTGGCCATATGCAAATTGGTATGGCCTGCTGGAAAGCTCGAGGTTGCTGCAGGGGAGGATATCTGTAACAGACCGAGAACTGGCACCTGGGTTTCAGTCGATCCCTCCACTTAGGATGAAATATTCAAAATCATTCAGGTTAACAACCCACCACTTCTAACTCAAGACTTGAACGTCGCCAAGCTGGAAGAGCAAAGAAGTCTTTATAGATGCGCGCTTTTTTTTTTATCAATAAAGAATCTCTTGCTCCATTGGCAGAGACTGAAAGCATGATTACCTAAGGTTTGGACAGAAAGGACGAGCTAGACTTGGGCAAATTGCCTCGCTACGCTCTAGTCTCAACTCCCAAGATAATAGGCCCTGGATCAACTACCTTTTTGCCGTCTATGGAAAGCAATGAATCCCAGTCGTCAATAATGGAGGAATTTCTAGTCAATTTAGGTAGGCACTTTGTCGGACATAAAGGGTTCCAAAAAAGGATCTTTTCGAGTGAAGATGACCTTTGTGATTCAAATTCAAACACGCATCTTATGAAGACCACAGTGATGAAGGCTTCTCTACTTGCTTGTAGCAACAATGCTGCAGTTAGTTCATATTAACCTCCATCATTCCATAATGGGATCTGTCGGCCTAGTGGTAGAGTCACAGTCTATACTGAGAATATGGAAAAATTATTTCTGCAGACTGTATAATGGCGGCGATGAACCATTTAATTTAGACGATGACATTCCCATTCACCCGATCTAGATGACCTTCATATCCAATAAAACTGCTGGAGCTGACGGCTAGATTGGCAAACTGTTGAAACCAGGAGATGACTTGGTAAGGAGCATGCATAAGTTCAAAATCGGAAGAAAGACCTTCTCTGGGTCCTATTAGTGCAGTTTTAGGGCAGGAAAGTCCATATAATACGTTCACAGATCGACAGGTCTTTCAGATACTTCAAGAAATCCAAAACGATCTTCGAATCGAATCTTAGCTTTAGGGAGTGGACAAGTAGAAGTATTTAGACCTCAATCAACTTGGACTGTGCAATTGTTCGGGCAAGTTAGAGAAGCTTGATGGCTTGGGCCAAGGTTTACTCCGAACTAAACCGCAACCTTAGTGATAAAGCAGATTTGTCGCTGACTAAGATCTTCGATGAGATCAGTAGACAAGGATACATCAAACCTGAACCAATGTTGCATCTTCTTATGTCCCCGTTGGTTACTGTCGATCACTTGCTTTGTAATTGCATTGCCTGTCAGAGTGCATTCTTCAGTATCTGTTATAGATCTTCCGGTTCCAATCCAATGTGAAGACATAAATCAAATAAGAGTCCTTAAAATATTTCCTACTATTCAATATACAAACGTTAATTGGGTGGGTGACAGTTTTATAAAAAGTATCTGATCGATACATGAACATGCCGTACCAGTGGATTGTATGACAGTTTTACCACATGGCTACTGTACCTAAATATAAAAACACATACATATGTACAAAGATTTATTATTGCCCCTACAAATAGTAGTAGAAGCTCTTACGTGCTTTGTCCTAAATATAATGCGCAATCCATCACCCTCTGGCCATCTCCACCCAAAAACTTTTCACTCCCGATCACTGGAAGCTCGGAGACATTGTCCAAAGATCGCATCCTAGAACACCAATCATTGCCATGGTGATTTAGATCGTCTCGCAGCAAATCTACACCACATTCTAGTTGGAATAGGTACACACCATTGCACGCTAGCAGGCAGATGATACAAAACGTTCTCGAGCATGTAAACATATCCATACATGGGTACCAGAACCAGCAATTACCAACCAACCACAAGCAGTGCCCAATGCGAACACACCTCTCAATAATCTTTATCGGTTGCGATAAATCTCTCTCGCTCTCACCCTCTCTCTCGGTGGTTTCGCGAACACATATATCTTCTTCGGCGTATCCTGAAATCGCGCAATAACATTTAATTTCTATGCAAAACAGCATCAATAATCTAAAGTGCACCATGGATTCTGTGCGCGGGTCAGACAGCTTGCCGAGATCCTGGCCAGTGATCAGCTTGTAATTTAACGTCTAGGAGTGACCCTCGTGTCCAGGAGTTCTCCCCCTCCTTGCGATCGTTAGTTACAGATGTAAAATCGTGCACAGCTTCCATATGGATACATATACACTGGGCGGTGTGCGTGTATGTGGATCTGTGTTTCGTCGTTTGCCTGTCGATAAAGATCTCAAAAGAGTGATCTTCCTCTTCATTGACGCGCGCGCTCGCGCGCGTACTCTCCCCTAAGGGAAATAACTCAGCGACAAACAACGACGACGACGGACATAGTGAGTTTTTCCCGTCTTGGTCGACCACAACGATTGGAATCACATAAATTTGCATTCGACGAATCGGGCAAATGCACTAAGAAGAGTCCAGGGTCCTGATGGAGAGGAAAAGAATCATCACCTCACACTACAAATCGGACGGTGGGCAACAAGCCGCCGCCGCCACTACTACCACTACATACAGGCGAGTGCAATAGCATCACGAGCGATCGACCCTATGGCTGTGGCAAAAGAAAAGATGGTCGCAGATGCGCAATGCCAATTGGAGAATTAATTGCGTCACAAAACCACAACACATTTCAATGGACATGCAGTGTGGAACCCTTCTTGCGCGGAAGGAATTACTCCTTGAGTGAGGACGCACGATCGAGTTCATGTTGTATTGTATAAATCTTCTCCCTTTTTCCTTGTTCTTCTTCGACTTTGCGTATGTTTAAATACAACAGATAGTCATCACTTAATTAAGGAGCGTCGGCTGTTGTTAAGTTTGAAAAGTTTTCCTTTTTAACAAACTTTTTGGACAAACTGATGTATTTTACTTGGAAAAATGAAAATAGGTGCGAAACGACGATTAAATCAATCATAATCTCACCGCAGTGTCTGGAAATTTTGGGGAACATTTGGCAAAGGAAGTGGCAAAATTAAAATATCACTGATACTGCGTAGTACCAAGCAAGTATCTACGACATCTCAGAAGTATTTAAAGGCATCACGGGATCTTGGGAAATTGCACAGAAGCTTTGAAATACCTTTGAAATACTTGTCTGCAAAAAAAACAATCGACATTTCTTGAAACTTAAGCGTACCTAATGACATCTACTAAGATTTTCATTTTATCCCAACTTTTGATCTGTCTAGAAAACTTCTCTGATGCATAAAATATCCTAAGGCCCTCGGTGGAGTCTATAAATACCACAGGGTACATTCTCTGTTGATGGAGTTACGGTCGTGAAAAATTAAGGGTATGTGGATCATAAATTACCTAAAACGAACCAGCACACTAATTTCAAGAGAAAAGTGTTGAGAGACTCTTGCTGTGGTCAAACTAAGAATGGATAACAGAATCTTTTAATTTGAGGGAAATCATAGACTTGACAACTTGATGAACTTAGCTGATTTATCCCGAAGGACCAATACAATACCATGACGAGGAGAAAGCGATTTTAAAGACAAGCATCTGAATACACTATCTTGTAGCTTATATAATAAAAATATAACTTATCTCAGATATTCAAACAATAGAAGAACAAGGCAGGAAGTGTTATGCCAGCCGAAATACACTAGTTTAGGTAAGACCCGACTAGAACAAGTATCTATGACCGTATCGTATATATGTACATATCTTTTGTATGTATAACAATTCCAAAATTGAAAAGCTTTCCATCACTAGATCTAGTCTGCTAAATATTGTCACCAGAGAAGATGGACCGAAAAATTCCACAGGATGACGAGTCATTGGTAAGTTATTTTATGCCATGGCATCAACAGAAGACATTAAGGAAATCTGCAGCACGCTTGGAGTTGATAAAGCAATAGGAAGTGTGCAGGAATGAACGAGTACTGTTAAACATTAAAACAATGGCCAAAGGCAGCAATCCTCTCAGGGAGTCGACATCCTTTTCGTTTTCGTTTTCTTTTAATTCCGCGAATTGAAGGATAAAGGGATTTGGGAGTACCAAAGGTAAAATTCCGATATCGATACGAGTCTACAGAAGATTAAGAGAACACTATCTAATACCAGATGAAGCAACTGTGTTAGCATTTGCTTTCACTACGTATTCTCCAACTAACTATTGAAAGTATAAGCAAGTTCAAAGGCGAATACCTCTCAAAGATTCTTAAGGACAATGCCATCGACGTACCAGTCATCAAAAAAAACTAATTCGACTTCGCAAGCTAACTTTAGTAATAGAGGCCAAATATTTATTAGTTCAGAGCCATTGGAGTGTTATACCATCAAGAAGCATAAGGTTCTGTCACAACAAAAGTCCACAGACAAGGTGTTATACACCACCGTAGAAGTAGCTGACACACGCATTACAAATGTATACAAACCTCCAACCATACCTTGGCCACGAAGTGTCATACCACTCTTTGACCACACAGTTGTCTATGTCACCATACCTCAAGGAGATACCCAAATAACGACCCAGAAGGACTTGTACTTGTGCTTGGAGTGATCCGAAGTCAACAGTCTTCACCTTGTTTTCGAAGCCAAGAATGACGGCTCCTTCTATTCCAGAATTTGACTTAACGACTACAAACCTGATCTCACATTTATGTATGTGCTGCAACCGCGACCTAAGATCTCTTCAAACTAGTCGTCAAGTCGTCGCGAATTTCCCCCATAGCCAGCATAGACCCATTGAAAATGAAATCGGCATTCAAATACCAATTGTTTAATATGTTGCCCAACCTAGATGGAATTTCACCAAAGCCTCGTAGGACGGGTACACAAAAGACCTGGACGCCAATATAAAATGAATCTACATGCTAGTTAAAAACTATGAACTAAACTAATTCATCGACACCATCCTTTCCACTTCTAAGAAACACGTTTCGAAATCAATAAAACAATACATCATCGGTTGGTCGAAAGAAAGTGATCGCCTTTACAAAGAAACCCCGAAACTGCAGATGAGCTACTCCAGTCCTTCGACAAAAAATTTCCTATACGGTCGAAAATACAAGTTTTGTCCTCGTTAGCCGTAAGGCCCGGCCCATCCGCAAACTCGGCTGAAGCACATCAACAGCAGCTCTAAGACCTTTAATCAGCCCGAACGCGATAGCTGCCAAAATACATAGTAAAGCTTCCCTAGGCTTCCCGGACAAAATCGAAACCAAACTCATCAAGAAGAATCCTAAGCTACTGAAATCGGAGTCACACGCACTAGCAGAGTCCTTAAGTCCATTCACCCTGAAGGAAGTAGAAGCATCACTCCAAAAGCTCAAGTCAGTCAAGGCCTCTGGCCTAAATGGCATATTCCGGAATTTCTTACGCACTTATTTTAAGAATGAGCCCGCGCTCTTCTTCTCAACTACAGTGTTAGTAAGCCCAACGACCAGCCAGGAAGCTACAGCCCAATCGCTCTACTCAGTGCTGTGTACCGGATTTTTGAAATCTTGTATACAACCGAATTGAACCCGCCATTAACGCAGTGATACCTATAGAGCAGGGTGGGTTTAGATCTGGTCGTAGCTGTTCGGATCAAGTATTAACGCTGACGACCCACCAGACAAACTTACTGCAGGGTATGATACAGTCTGCGGGGATGGTCTCATTCTGAAACTTCTTCAAGGCGTACCATCCATGACGATTGCTAGAACAGAAGGCTGCAGGTTCTGGGCTCTGTTTTTGCCATCAAATCCACTCTTGGATCTAGTTCAATTAGGAGATCTGTCACTAGACGAAGCCGTCAGGGAGGCATTCTATCCTTCCTTTTCTGGGTTCTAGTCATTGATAACATGCTTAAAGAACTAACCAATACATGAGTAAGCGTCACTGTATATGCGGATGACGTAGTTATTTCAGTTGAACGAAAATTTCTAGACACATTAAGTGAAATGATGGAATCATCAACATACTTCAAAATACCGAAACTAGTTGGGGCAGAGCTGTTATTATCGAATCGCTCCAGATATCTTGAGCCAGATAAAAAGCTAAGCTGAAAACTTAATATACAATCGTGGAGTCTGAAACCAGCAATGTTGCACTGGTAATCCTGTCAGATCTATTCTCACATAAGTGGCTCTTATTTGGTGGAAGTCTACGATTAAGAAGAATACCTAGCCTGCATTGCTATCACTTGTGCTATACACAATACGCCCACGGCTGCACTTGAAAACGGCTAAAACCAGCAACTTTTGAAAACTCTTCCCGATATCTCTGACGAATCGGTGGAAATCCTTGGTACCCTCGACATATACAGATGGTTCCAAAACCAGTGAGGGTACGGGCTCAGATTTCAGGTTTACACTCCAGAGATACAAACCTACTAGGTGTACTCAGAGCTGCGGAATTACCAGAGATGGGATCAATATCCATCCGAAATATTACTATCTAAGTACACAGATGATCAGGATGCGCTAGAATCCTGCATTATGCATTATGAAGGCATTTTGTACGCACAACAAAGTCAAGAGGATTATTCTGGATCATGCTGGCCGAAGTTGATTCAACTTAGGAGGGCATAGCGTGTTGAAAGCTTTGTGGCCAATGTTAGATCGGAAAAATCTGCGGAAATAATAAAATTAAGTAGCTCACGGTTAAAGTGATAGGTCATTGCCTTCGCAGGAAGCACACTATTAGATTAGGATCTGATATATGTAGATACTGCAACGACCTACACGCCTCAAAGGACATCACACATCTACTCTTAGTAATATCATAGACAAGGCATATACTGATTGGACTGAAATACCTTGGAAAATACTTCTTTTATGGCCCAGGAGAAGTTGGGTCTTCCAATATCAAAATTTTGTAAGGACATCAAGTGTATGGGAAAAATGGTTTGGATTTATGATTATCACCGTTAAGGTGCTCTGGAGATCGCAATACATACCTACATACCTACTCACCTACCTACAGCATGCTTTTGCATCTAAGGAACTCTAATAGAAAAGTACTATCTACTTTGGATCGCAGTTAGAAATAACATCTTATTGAAATTAAGTGTGCAGTCGTATAAGGGCCGTGTAACATGCCGACGATAAAATGTTGGAGCCAACATACATAATTTCCTGCTCATCATTATTGAACTACTACAGCAGGAAGAGTGAGATTAAAAAATGGGGACTAAATGAAAATACGATTAAAAGTGTAGGTATACTCACTTTAAAGTCAACGATAGTTTGGTTTACAGGTCTATCTCCTCCTTAGGTGTCTACCAGATGATGATGTTATAAAACCGAGTAATATCTGAATCGTTACAGATGATTCAAGAGAATAAAGAATGGATGGTCACCAGGACATTCAAACCACAGTCGTACATTATATGCGCAAATTCTAGTCATCACCGAGAACACCCAGCAAGGATACTTCTTACTATTCTAGGAGAATATGTCGACTTATGTTAAGACAGCCAAGTTGCAATCAAAGCAATCAGTCGACTACATAGATACCGCGACATATGAGTATCCATATCAGGGATATGGGCGATAAATTTGGTCTAACATAGACTAATCAGAGTCAATAGAAGTTAAACTTTCAAAAGCTGGAGGAGACCATTCTGTATTTTAGGAACATCCTGGAAGAAGATCACACTAAAGAAGCGGTCAAATGCTGTAGTGACGAAGTTGTGGATGAGATATTGGTAGTTTTCTAAGCAAATGCCTAAACTTAAGCAAAACAAAGAAGGCAAAGCACAGACAAAGCCATCAAAAGCCATTATACAAAGCGGGATACAGAACACGCTGTGAGTACAGAATAATTTAAGCTCTAGACTGCTTTGACTCATTTACAACTGATATGAACCAATTTAGAAGCTAACTTCCAAGTCGACCTCTTAAAAATGTTCCACAATAATTAAAATAAAAAAAAAAGGAATAAAAGAAAAATATATTCACAATCCACATCAATCCAAGACGCTGTTGTGCCATCACCACTTGTCCCATAAATTTCACTCGTGGAACCTACAACATACCCCATTATACCCTCTGCATCATCTTCGTTACCATTTGACAAGAATTACTAATCAAGCGCGTATCTAAAACCCATAAATTCGCTTTTCTAATCTCGATTCCCGGCTATCACATCAGAGATCTGTAACATTACGACCCACTCGCCGCCGCAGTCCGGGCCTCGTTCAACATCATCAACTTGACGGGAATTTGAATAAAATTAAGGCGCACGAAGCAGAGAAGGGTTGCACGTCAGTCCGCCGGCTTGTAGTGTGCGCGTCGCCCCGAAAAATCACTTGATGCCCAGACGATTTATGCGCTCTTGGGTTCAAATTAAACGAGAACACGAAACGCCAACTCTGACATCAAACACACTAGGCCACATACATACAAACAGTCAGACGCGCGGGTGATTAAACGCGAGAACTACACCATACGATGGATCAGCCATAGTGTCAACATGGCTCAGAGGCTTTCTAATTAATCCACACACAAGGGAACCGCTTAAGTGATTCTGGCATACACACACAGCCAGGTGGGCGGCACTGAATGTCTTCTTTACTATGGGCTCCGCGTCGTCGTCGTCGTCATCGTCATCGTCAGAGTCAGAGACCGTCTCCTAGAGACGCTCTGGGTCTGGATGTTTGATTTGGTGTTATCACCTGACGATGCAACAGCGTTCCCATTTAATTAATTCGAGTCCCCAAAACCTGTTGATTTAGTTTTAACAGGCAAACAGCAAAAAAAAAAAAAAAAATATGAGAACGGACGAGGGTGGAGAGATGCCTGCTTCTGTTTGCAGATGGCGGTTGACATAAAACGCTAAATGCGGTGTAGCTGGAGGAGAGTGTGTGGGCGCGCGATGCTGCTGAATCTCGCGGCTAATGAGAGGCGGATGCGGTATTTACTCGTATCTTTCGATTTTCATCTTCCTTGGCTTTGTTTCGAATGATTATTTGTAGAGCGGCGGCGGTGTTGTATCTGTTTACCATTTAATTTGTTTCTATGGATCTGAGTAAATGTTTAAACAAAAGGTGATACGGTTCCTGGCCGAGTCGTCGCGAAACAAAAGTGCTTTCAATTAGCGGGGAACGATTGTTTTTTCTGTTTTTTTTTTTTTTTTGTAGATTTTTGGATCATTTCCCAGAGTGCCAAGAGGCAAATATTTAATTTTGAAGGAATGTAGGTTATCCTTTCATTTATACTTAGTGGGGACAGGAGCATGGTTGATGCGCGTTCTATCAGATGATTTGGATTTAGGTCAGGCTAGTACTGTGTCGAGGGATGGTGGTCTAAATGGTGGATGCCAAGGACCACCCTGAGGTAATGTACAATCCACCTAGCAACTAGCACTGGAATCTCCAATGGATCCATTGTGAAATCCTTGTCGTGGAGTAACTTAAAAAAAAAGACGAAGGTTGTTTTGTCGCTTTGGGATAGCTAAGCAGCCTCCTTGAACCAACCCGAGATTGTTAAAATTTTCAAGATGGTTAATGGTGGCTTTTTTAAGAGGTTCCCAGATCTTCGAAGTGGTATTCGCCGAGTGCCGCTTTCCTAGTTCCGCATAGGTTTGGGCATGGTTTCTTCTGAGTCCGTGTTGCCACAGCAGAGGTCATCCGTGTCATTCTTCTTCAATGGGCCGCCGGAAAACTATGGCGGGAATGCCCCGCGAAGAACGCTAAATTGAGTCTGTTAAGCGCTAGACTTTGCTTGTTTTTGGTATTATCATGTTTTGTCAGAGTTTTCTGGAGACACGACAAGATGAGATTGCGCTCCATCTTTCACGAAAGCTTGTTCTATGTTAAACTTAACAAATGTTAGGGGCACTTGACACCATTGCATTGTCAAGTCTTATTCACTGTGTCCTGGAACCCAAAGGAGTGTAACATCGCGATTTGCTGTGAAAATATTGAGCTCTTCAAGGGCATCGTTTAATAAAGTTGGATTTGACGACTGTGGATGAGATGACCTTCATGGTAGCATGGCCTCGAGTGCAGTTTTGTGGATACTTCTTGTGCCGCTTCTGCGATTGCTAATACTTTCGCTTGGAATACACAACCGCTGTTTGGAAGTCTGAGTGAACGAGCAATATGCAGTTTAGATGAGTACATATCTTTTCCCGTTCGTGAAAATCAAGATATTTTTCGTGTTGATGACCCTTGAAGGTGGTCTTAGTCTGTCTCGGTACCCAAGTGTGCCCATCTACCAATAGTGCGGTATCCCGTGTCACCCTCTTTCCAAAAGGTAGAGCACTCCTTGCAACTGATTCTCTCAGGTGTAAGTCTAATGGAATCAATGCCAAAATGGTTTCAAGGACTGAAGTTGGCGTGGTTCTGATGGCGCTGGTAGCCCCTGCATATGCTAATCTTTAGATCCTGGTCAGTTCCCTGAGATTTGCGACCTTGTTTGCTGCGTGCCACCAGACTAGGTACCCATGTGATAAAATGAGTCTAACGATGGCTGTGTACATCCAGTGGATAATGTCGGGCTTGGGAAACCATTTTTTACCAAAAATTTTGCTGCATGTGTAGAAGGCTATGGATGTCTTCATTATCCCTTCTGATGTGCTTTCTTCCTAAGCCAGCTTACGGTCGAGTATACAGCTCAATTAGCCCGCCTTATGAGCGATTTGGAGGGTGTACCGTTCTGTTGTTAGTAAAGAGGACTTCCTCGGATTAAAGGGGGCCATTTCTGTAGAATTTTGAGGGCGGACTGAATAGTTCGATAATGATGGGAACGAACTTGTTGTTGCCACCATTACAACATCGTCCACATATGCGACAGCTTTGACCCCATTTTGTTCTAATTTCCTTAAAATCTTGTTCGCGATCAGTATCCATAGTAGAGGGGATACGACTCTACCTTACGGGGTGCCTCTAGAGCCCAATGCTTGTACTTGGCAGTCTCCCAGTTCTAGATTGATGTGTCTCGTCTTGAGCATGCATTTAGCCCAGTCTTTGTTGGTCCAATGCTATTCTTATAGATTCGGATTTGAAGGCTTCTTCTATATCAAGAAAGGCTGCTAGCGTGAATTCTTTGTGGTGGAGTAAACTTTAAATCCTTGTTACCACCTCATGCAGGGCTGTCTCAATAGATCGAGAGGGATAGTATATGACCGGCCCACCCGCTCTGGGTACGAAAATGACCTTGACTTCTCTTCAGACACGAGGAATATGTGAGCACACACTAGATCGTACACCACTCTATCTACTTTATAGAGTTTAAGTGAAGCTATTCATCTAAAGACATGCTAAAATCCCTTTTAATGACAGAGAGTAAAGCAAACGATGATGATCATTGTGGGGACGGAGCTGCTTGGCGCTTATTCTAGAAGAAAAAGCCAAATTATCACGAAGTATCGCTGAATCGAAAATCTCAGATTTTTGGAATCATCTTGTGATTATTCTTAGGCATATACGGATGATGTTGCCATACTTTCTGTCGATGGTCGACGAATGGTGCAATAGAAATGAACTTTCGGTCAATCCTTTGACAAAAACTAAGATTGTTCTCTTTACGATAAGAAGGATTGTGACGGGTATGAGTCACCCGGTGGTAAATGGCGTCACTATCCAGATGAAGCCAAATATCTAGGAGTGATCCTGGATAAGCAAAGAATGTCAAGTCGAAGACATCCAAGGTACCCTCAGTTTACTGGCTTTTCATAGGACACGGGGTGACTGAAAAAGGTCCTCTGGACCTACACAGCTATGATAATACCTTTTCTAGCTATGCGTCGGTTGTTTGATGGACGGAAAGTGATTCCATTCTGCACTAGACTTCAAAGAATGTCCTGTCTCAGCTGCACGGGAGTTTTCCCGAAGACACCTGGCTCTGCTCTCCAAGCTCTGCTTGATTTACTTTCCCTTGATACTTGTATCATGGAATGTAATATCAAAGCAATCTACCGGTTGGTATCCGCACTGGATATCTTATCCTACAACCCTGACTCCATGGATATGGCGTCTGATGCAATGATACCGGAACTGTAGCTACTGTGCAAATTTAGAGTCAACTTTCCTTGTGTTCAGACATGGTTTCGACCGAAGCCTGAGTCTGGACTGGGCTGTAGTCGAAGCTTCAAAACTAGTCAAGGGTCCGGTGCTGGAGTTTTCGTGGAGACCGACAACACAAGACTTCACTACTTGTTAGGCAAGCATGGATACGTTTTTCAAGCGGAGATCTATGTTTTTCTAATTGCTTCTGACTATTTGGCTAGTAATATGTAGGTGGCAGTGTCGACAGGCTGCTCTCATTATGACTCCTAACCCTGTAACCCTTTCCAAAATAGTTCGGGAATGCAAGAACTCTTTGAATTCAGCCGCAAGGCCGAACTCTTTGACTCTTGTTTGGGTCCAAGATCATACTGGGATTGCGAGATATGAGATCGCCGATGAGCAAGGCACAGAGGATAATTTCTCAGGACTTGAACTTGCGTTAGGTCTTTCCGCATCCTCGGTCAGGAACTCTATTGGCGATTGGGTTTCTTACGAAGACAATGTGTGGCACGGCTTTCCAGGATGCAGGCAGACTAAACGTATGCTTCCGAACGTCTGTAAGAAATCAGCAGAATTCTTGCTGCCACTCAGCAAAAAAGACTGTAGACAACCTATTGGTCTTCTTACGGGACACTTTTCATTTGTCAAGTGTTAATGTGCTAGCATTAAGAAACACCACTATCTGTGACGCTGGTGGAGAGGGCGACGATACTTCGGATCATTTCCTTTATAATTGTCCTGCCTTTGTTCGGATCAGGTGGCAGATATTCGGTGCAGATGTGGTGAGTGCTGGCTGATACAGTAAGCTCCTCATCGCATACTCGGCTTTCTCCAAAACTATCAAACTATCGTAGTTCCTGATTCATATACTCCAAATTAACCTTTAAAATTATATGTAAGCTGTTGTCGTTTACCCACTCCTACAATAGACTTCAAGAAAATACATAGTTCCAAACCTAATAGACATCCTTTTTCAATTTCTTTCTTCAGCCCTAAACCATCTGACATGCGACTGTCTGTATCGCCTCCCAGAAGTCCTCCATCAAACCACTTTACGATCTAATTCCCATGATTGATTTACAACCATCACTTTGTGCCATGAAATAATAATAAAAATGGAAACAATACCCACGGCCTTTACACCCATCTACACCCTCTCTACGCAACATCCTTGAATATCCTTCGCATCAAATTCATAAGCAATTTTCTACGATTATTATTGCGTTTTGCCCACTATAAGTACAGCATTTCCATTAATTAATGTCCTTCTCGTGGTTTTTATTGCTATCACCCGCTGCCTGTGTGCCGCACACGAAATATAGAGCACCCTCTCCGGCTCCTTAGACCTACCCCGTACCCTACTACTACAGATGTTAATAAAAATTTATTATTATTGTTCGAGGATATTGAAAATGTTGGTCGGTTGTAATTTTCGTTATGACTCCTAAATGACAATGACACACTGTATTCTTCTCTCTTGCACACGCAGGATTCTATGCAAAAACAAATATTTTTTTTATGATATATGACAGGACATTCGATTTTTTTTTTTCTGGTTGTATTTTTTTTTTTTTGTTTTAGCGGCCAAACTAGAGCTGACTCATATTTTAATTACCATCCTTCCTCCTTCGATGAAGGGGGGTGTAGGTTGTCAGGTTGTAATAAATTTTTTGAGCCACTCTCGTTCTCATTTTATGCATTTTTATGTCGGACCTTCGTCGTCGGTTGCATATCAGTAGCGTGTGCAGCAGTGTGGTCGAGTTACGTGTGTGTATTGCATGTCCTGTCGAAGATCAAACGCATAAATCAGCACGAGAAACCATCGAAAATTCCACACAGGATGTCCGGTTTGCGTTATAAATGGCAGCAACGCGACTAGGACAGTTCGCATTCACAGGAGTAAAACACAAAAAAAAAAAAACTGAAAAAAAAGGATACACCATTGTAGAGTGAAAAACAGTAAAAACCCATAAAAATGCATCATAATTTTGGGCACACAACACTCGTTAATATTCGCGTAACCCAAAAAAAGGGATCCGTCAACAGAGTAGCACGACAAAAAGTTCGACGCTGCAAAATGCGTATTTATGAACACACGAATGCATTCGACGATGGATGACCCATGAAAGGGATGGAGTTGATGTACGGAACGCCTTCGGTGGAGAATGTTAAAGGGCGCTGAAAGGAAAGTGACACGAAATTAGAATTCAGGTGTAATGGAGGAAGCGGATGTGGATCAGGTTACTATAGCTATGGCTTTTAGACTTAGCCTTATCCTTCGATTGCTGCAAGAAAGGAGTTATTTGCATTGAGGAGGAATTTGGAAATTTAAGTACAACATTGTGCGCATAAAAGCAGCATGTCGTCCTTTTCATTGCCCTTCTTACGGTTATCATAACTCCAACACAAAAACACCTAAATGCCTTGCAACTCTGCAAGTGCGCTATACGAGTTTATACCTAAGTTCCATTTTTAGATCTAAACGCTAGTAAAATTAGCTATGTAGACCCTAGTTAAGACTTTTATCATCCAAGCCATGCTATCTGTGGTGCAGACATAGGGACTTCGACGTGCGTATGCTATATGTGACGTGTCCTAGAGAACAGATGTTATCTTATTTGAGACTGACCGTCACAGAGCTGTTCGCCTGATGAGAGTCGATCAGCTTGAAACTGATCTTTAGAAACTCATTCCCAAAATATGATCGTAAGTGGAGCCTGACAACAGAACTGATCTAATCGTACGTAGAAGCGTTGCGAGTAGAAGAGTTATTCGTCTTCACGAAATGAACGTAAGGAGACTAATAAATACATAGATCTTCATACGAGTTAAGAAATTGATCACCAAAAGACTTATCAAAAAATAGACTATAAGCAGTGAATAATGGGGGCCGCTTGACAGACATATAGTGATCGTCTGATCGTCGTTCGATTACTATCGAACTGATATTTAGAAACACATTGCATTGCAAGCTTAAAGGAAAGAGTCTTTCGAAGTAAGTGGAAACAACGGAAATTAGTATCTACTCCTTCCCATCAGACGACCCCTCTACGTTTCACTTAGTAGATACAAGTAGCAGGATCATAGAATACAATATCTGCAATAGGTAGTAGTAATTGAAAACACAGGAGGACTAACGAAATACCAATATGACTTCCGTAGGAAACTGATAGAGAGGAGATATTGAGAAATACTGTATAATTCCAACGCAACAATAATGCCTGGATTCACGCTTCATAATAACAGTAGAGCTCTAATATACAATAACTGACGAGGACAATATATTGAGATTAGGATGATGTATGAGCTAATGACATCGCCATAGTCGGTACTCCTAAACGTTGCACAAATTGGAATAGATAAGTAGGACGACAACAACGATCGTTTGACAATGATTTACTTCAAACTTTCTTTGGTAGAGCATAATAAAGAAAGTCAGAAGATGGAAACAGTTGCCACTGCAGTTGGTGTTAATAAAAAACCTCTAAAGACACACCGTGCGTAAGCCGAAGATTGGATGAGCACGGAAAAGTATTCGACGGAAAATAGCCAGAGACCATAAGAATATACCAATAAAGGTGGGACTCATCCAAGATATGGAAGTGAACACGCCAGCTCATGTCCAATATCTAACAATGGATTAGTAGACCAGACGCTATGGGAAACTGAATTTCAAAGGAGGACATGAATATTTCCCGATCCTGCTTACATGAGCACAAGCACGCCGTAAGCCCATACCATCAGCAATGAACGTTTGTATGGTTTGTGGATGTTTGTATAGTTCCTATTGTCTCAGACCATAAAAGATCTGATCAACTGTTGAATGATCATCGAATATCTTTAGGTAGAAAAATACCATCCATAATGTTGGGAATTGGCAGGAAAGTAGTAGTTGAATAAGTGATCGTTAATAACTTTAGAAAATTCAATGTCTTTCTGAAGCCTGATCACTGATCTTTAAAAGATCAAAATACGTATTACCAACGAACTCATGCAATGGATATGCTGCTCACTCATAGAAGTTAATTTTAGATATTTTTTCATCATCAACAAAAGTACAATATCAAATCGCAACAGGGCTGGTAGTTAACAACTTGAACTTCTTATGATCGTCAAAAAATAAGCCAGTTTCCAAATGATGATGAGTCTTATTCTCAAAGAGACGAACAATCGGTTAAGAACTTATTTTCAAACAGATATGTATGTAGGTACAACCACCTTAAGACGGATCCTTAAGATTGTCAGATGATCGAGCAACACTTCAGCAAAAGTTAATCGTTGACGCGTGAATAGTATGAGCTAGACCGTATTAGTTTCGATCTTCAAAAAAATGGGCACGGGCACCATTGATGCGAAATGTATGTGCCAGATTGCAAATAAGAAGTTCAAAAGTATCTGCAAGCCAAACGAAGACTATACACTCAGAATCTCTTGTTAACGCTTGCGAACATAAAAAAATGTCATTTTGGAAAATGCCAAAAACCATAAACGGTGCGATCTTTGTGAAGGACATCAAGGTTGAACCTCCCATTGTAGCCTAAAACTTTAAAAAGCACCTGAATCCACCGTAAAATTCTCTACTGCTCTACCTCACATCGAAGTAAACTCTTTATACCGACCTATAACCTTCCAGGATGTCATCAGAATTATATTTATATATCTATGTAGATGCGGCTCAAATAAGACTCTAGGGGAAGATTGTATTCTTTACAAATTTCTTAAAAACGCGAGTGATGCCTTCCTGCAGAACCTCACGAAAACGTATGATCTTATTTTCAGTACTGGCGAGGTGTCAACATCTTTCAAGAAAAATAATATTCCCGATATTGCAGAAAGGTGACCAAGATGCACCAATCAACTGTAGAGGGAAATATTTCCTAAATGCGATCACCAACATTTTGAAAGGAATTTTCTGGGAATGCCCTACTTAGAGCGATTCAAGCTGGTTTCCTCAAAGATTATTTCGCCCTCCACAACATCTTCTCTCCAACAAGCATTGCCCAGACGTTTTTGAATAAGGGCCTTCTTCGTGGATTCTAAGGCGGCTTTTGATGCTATCGATAGAAGAGTTCTATTTGTAAAATTGAATAACCTGGGAGTTTCGAAAGTACATACTAACAGTGCAAGATAAGACCACAACGAACTGGGATGGAAAATTTTTTCTAACCGGTTTCAGTCGAAATCTGGAGTGACGCAAGGATGTCTGCTGAGTCTTCTTCTGTTCTCAATCTTTCTGAACGATCTCGTTGCATATCTCCCAAGGGGAATGTTTCTCGATGGATCACATATAAACCTTTTGGTCTACATTGTCGGTATAAAGACAATACGGAAGAACTGGAGACAGTCAAGCAAAGAGAAATCAATTGTAACTGGGAAGGGATCTTGGGAATAACTTAAATGTGTGGGAGATCTGGCTGTTTGAGGAGGTTGCCAAAACTGTTCTCAGGAAAATATTGAAACTGTTTCAAAATACTGTACTTGGAAACTGTTTACGTTTTTTTTAAAGATAATTGGGGTGATGGGCTTTGAAAAAGCCTCAATAAGCACTACAACCTCATAGAGATCTTTTGTCCTGATAGAAGTAGAGTGTCCTAACGACGCAGACAATTTGTAGTTGAGGTCGAAAATTCCGTTTGGACCGTCAGTGTACTATTGAGGGATTTGAGGATTATCCAAATAACTGCGATTCGGAATGATCACTTCAAAGGGGCAATAGAGATTGATTCTTTTCGGCATTAAGTCTGAAAAGGATACTGCTGGTGAGGATAGCAGAGAAACTCTTTCAAGGATTTTCATATGTCCAACTAGGTTGGTGGTATTGATGTTGCATAATTACCACCTCAGTCTTCATAGCACTGATATTGTAGAGGTGGAAGGTCTAGAAGGACTTCCAGCTCAGTAGTCGGACAGGCACGCATTGCACCCCTAATAACTACTCAGTTTAGTCTTTGCTCCTTTTGTAGAGTGGAGTGGAAGAAGGTTTAAATACCATTTTCCCACTATAAGATGCGTACGTAATATTGGGGTGATGATGGTGCGGTAAGTTCAGAGAATTGTCTTTGGTTCTAATTTCCACTTTTTACGAAAAGTCCAAAGCAGGCCCAGAAAGCTTTAGTTGCCTTTTCAGTGGTTCTGTTCAAATGCGGTTCCCAATTAAGTTTATGGTCTAGAGTTTTCTCGAGATATTTGGTTTCTTTAGAGACATCCAGTTGTGCACCATTAGAGGTAGTTTCTGGAGGTCTAAGTTTTCCTTTGGGTGAATGGTATGATGAATATTTTAGCTGGGTTAACTTTTAGCCCTTCTGATTGGCAGCAGTCAATAAATTCGTTTAGAACATGTTGCATTTGTCATTGTCCCTTACTATTATGACTAAGTCCTCTGCATAGCCTTGAGTTAGAAATCTCGAATTGTTTAGATTGTTAAAAAGAGTATCTACTATGATGAACCTTAATTAGAGGAATAGAACTACACCTTGATGGACAAGCTTGGCAGAAATAATTCTGCTGCTGAGCATGAAGCACATCCATCTGGTTGTCTGTGCTTCAATGCATTTGGCATCAGACCTAGATGGACTAGGCTGTGTCGTAAGCATAATGTAATCCTACACGAAGTACACGTAACTAAAACAAACTGGGGAAATGTCCTGCAATTTCTTTTATCGAAGGATCAACGAGGTAGTTAGAATTTCAAAGCCAAAGCGAACAAAGTCAAGTAAGAAACATTTTGAAAGTTTTAAAGCATGATTTCATGATCAGGTAACACCAGTCAGGGACAAAGTACTGTAATTAAATTATATGCCACATAGAACTCGTAAAAGTGAATGTACACTACGGAACCGTACAACAAGAGAAGACGGCCTTCACTTCATTGGAACGAACCCATTGCTGAGTTCAATCAGAAAATCGTTCTATGGTCGAAAACACTCTCCCTCCAAATTATAGACCAGGAAACATTTTGATCAAAATGAATAATTTCAAAACTCTCTCTTCTTGGCCGAAGGATTGTCTATGCCATCAGATGTTGTTCGCTCAAAACAACTCCATTCCGAGTGTCCACTACAAAACCCAAAGCCTTAATCCAGCCCTGTCCCATCCGATATCATTTACAGACGCAAGCAGGCTAATAAATTTCCCTCCAAGTACATGCATCCCGAACGGACACGAAAATGAAAGGACATTTGCGACGACAAGAAAAAAATTCTTAAAAAAACGCATTTTACCATTGCACATCGAACAAGGATATGAGGCAAATCCACTGCAGGACGAATAAAAAAATCCACTCCATCCTATGATGATTGTCCAGTGTCAACACTAGCTTTGTAGCTGTGCGTTCATATTCATAATTCTCCAACCATTTTGGTGGTCGCGCACACGAACGACAAGTACATCGTCCTAGCCTGTCCACTGTTTGTCGATAGATATCCATATCCTGTGACATGTCGGACATTCTGCATTGTTTTTTTTGTTTTTTTTTTTCAAATGCATGCCAGACATGCATCGCATCCGATCTGAGGAAGAACCACAAGCAAACGCAAAAAAAAGGACTCGCGCCAAGTTGTATTATTGTCTAGCTGTCGTCATCTTACCCATCCCTGCCTGGTCGATCGCGATGCGTGTGTGTGTATGTGGCTGTGTTATGCGCTATCGGTGTCCTTGCAAATGCAATGCACCAATAAATCAAAATAATATTTCTGTTGCCATTGTATTCATTCAGTTTTCTTTCTTTGGTCGAATCGCTTTTTTTCCCGGTGTGCAGTATATCCTGCAAACACACATGAAACATTCGGGAATTTGTCAATGTCATCGATGATTTCTGTCAGAGTTGCAATGTATACACTGCACACCATTGCTGCGGCAGTGTTTGAATGAATTTATGACACACTGCCGAGAAGGATTGGAACAGGACGACAGGCCATATCGCCGAATGTCTGTATGCATTTTGCGGACACGGTTGCAATTCGCTTGCTGCAGGGATAAAAGAATCGAAACCTAGGAGGGCTGCAGCACCAACAACGGCAAAAAGTGCTTAATTATTATTTATTGCTGTTTTTTGTTTGACGTGTTTTTTGTTGTATTTTTCTTTTGCTTCCGCCCGTGTTTGGCAGGAGTGCCGTCCATATCCTGATTGTGATATGTATTCGTGAGTGTAAGAGGGAGTGATGAAGCCTTCTTTGTCTTATTCGAATTAAATTTTTAATTTTCCTAGAATAGACATTCAGTTGTCAAGAGTGTGTAGGGTTTTGATGACTTGCCACTGAATCCCTGTGGTTAAGTAAACTTCCCTTTGTCCTGAATCAAACGTCCATGACGAGTAATAAAATGTATTTTTCTAGAAAGGACCATATTCCAATAAAGAACCCTTATTCAAAAAAAAAAATCGCAATAAATCCGCTTCGATCGTAGTGCAAGGACATGGAAAATCCTTGCAAATCGTACAACAACAAACCCCAATGAACAAATTAATTGATATCAATTAATCAAAATCAGAGCGAAGAGGGGGAAGTAAAGACACGAAAACACTTCCTGGCCGCCCGACGACGCAGAAGACGAACAAGGATGCACTTATGAATGCGATATTCTCTTTGACAGGACATACCATAATTTATGGCCACGGCCATTAGTCTATGTCGATCAACTTTGACATGTGCCTTTCGCCATGATCCTGTGCCAACGTGCCAACGTGTCGTGTCCTGTGCGATATTTAATGAATTTTTGTCACTTTTTTTCGGGGAAAATAAATGTGAATCTAAGGTTGGACATATTGAGGAGTCGCCAGAGCAGACAGCTGCGTATTGTGGCATGATGATCCTGAAAAATTGCCAAATTTATCGATACACTTTCGCACAATGGTAAGGATAGTGATGTTTGTTTAAGTTCCGATCATTAGTCATGGAAAGTGAAACTATTGGTAAGTTGCACGAGCGGTAGATGGACGTTTGATTAATGATTGACATCTGGAATCTTGCGATGATGATGTCTAGGAGATTACAGATGTAATGTTGGAAATACAGACAATCGTCGAAGACAGTCAACGAAACTAGCAATAGTTTGATCAATCAAATGCAATGGTCACTAATATATGTAAGAGGCAAATTGTCAAAGCCCACGTCAAGTGTCTTCTTTTAAAAATCTTCTGACGACACCAGGACAAGAGCAAAACTAATCTGTGGCAACACATATGTACATCATATGCACACTATCCACTTAAAACCAAAATGTACACGAAACAATGAATGCCAATCAGATCTTTAACCAGAAAGGTGATGTTGGCAGTCAGACTAGCGGATGCCTTATTTGAGCTACTTCAACGTATTTGGAGCCCAGGTCAATAAGGATCCTTCAAACCTGAGTTAATGTATCAGAAACGACATGGTGGTGGTGGACCTCTTAATGGGTACGTTCGCTACCCCGAAGAGGATTACTGGAGTACCGACACCAATATTAGGAGTGAGCCGTTAAGCACTTCTCCCAATATTTATAATGTAGGTAGTGCCTCCACCTTCGTCACTCGAGCTAGGCAGGAGGTACTAGACCTCACACTAGGGAGCCACAGCCTGAGAAGATTTGTTAGGGACTGGAGAGTATTTTAGTGAGCCATCTGGAATAACGCTGAGGTCATGAAGCAAGCCAAGAAACTTCTAGGGCAACATAACCGGAGAAAATGTTCTGGGGTTGCCAAACGCTTATCCCAAAATCTGTTAACGACTACTATGCGGCCAGTATCAAGAGCCAAAGACCAGTGACAACGCTAAGGTCACTAAGCGTAATTGAAACATTATTTTCCAAAGGTTGTATATCTGGTTCTGTCGAGGCTTGGGCAGTCGCAAAGGAAATGTGTTGAGTCTTCCTTTACATCAGTGTCGCCACAGCCTCTGTATAGGTCTGCGATGGTGGTTCTCATTCTTCTAAGATGGGCTGCTATTGAGCTGTGGCCTGTGGGGATACCTGCGAGGAAAAGCAGCTGTGGACTGGTTAGCGACAGAAATTCCCAAGTTATCTAGGAGAGACGCTACCTTTCGTTGGGCAGGTTGTGAAAGTGCATGTCAATTTTGGACATGAGAAAACGGGCGTTAGGCGTTAGGACTGACTAGTTAGACTAGTTAGGACTGACTAGTCTTTCGTTTGATTCTAAACCTTTTCTAGCTAACTCATCGGCCATTTCATTCCCGTGGAACTATTTTCACTTCTCAACCTCGAGCTGAAACAGAGAGCGGCAGGGCACTTGTTAAGATAGAAGGCACACAGATATCATAATGAGGATTCAAGGATTCATGTTAGAAATCTTACGGCATTCGAAGAGTAGATAAAAAAATAAAACAATACATCATCTGTTTATACAACCCTGCGGCAACTCAAACTACGAATTACATAAAGAGTTCACCTGAACGCTGAAACTTCAATCCTAGCTATTCATGCTAGTAAAACGATAAAGCCATATAGAAACGTCAAAATATCCCGACAGATGTTTCTAGTCCCATGAGACACATTTCTCTGTCAACATTCAATAATTTCAACTTGACCTCTCACACATACCTATTCACATGCCAATGACAATTTTCTTTGATTTCTCGTTTCTCCTTCTCCCCGCAGGATATAATAGCCAACAGTAAGTTTTCCATTTGATCGCATTTCGTTCCTTTTCACGCGATGTGACCTGATTTATGACCGGCAGAAATCCTGAAGTTGATTTATGACCTTTCGCTTCGTCGTCCTCTCAAAACTATCGCTGCATATAAACCTACACCGGTCATCGTTTTCATACTTCACAGGATACACCCAAAACCCGATGATAATGATGACAAGTCCAACGATGAGAGGGCCAGAGAGGACGAGGAAGGGCCTCCTCAATGATGATTTCTTGTAAAGAAACTTTTCCTCGCGCTCAATGCAAAGATGGGAGGAAGATCCTCAGAAAAGGAACCAAAATGTGTATTCTCAGTGCGAGGTCCAGTTACAGAATGGAGAAACCGGAAGGATATTTCATGAACATTTGAATTATATGCCGGCGCGGGCACACACATACTGGGTGACATTTGGGCCGACAGGGCCAAGTCAATAATTCATAAAAAGAAGGAACAATTTTTTTTTTCTTTTTTTTTTTTTTAGGGGTTCACTACCCCAATGCACTATCGTCGTCGTCGTCGTTCTTTTCACTGCGTTTTCCTTATTCTCAACTACAGAGACGAAGTGAAATGATTTCATGTGAAACGGTGATTATGTTCCAAAAACACACACACACACACTCGGTCGAACCGAAAAAAGGATATTTATTGCAATTGAGCGTGTTTTCTTTGCCTGGTGAGGTTTTGGTTAGATTTCCCCCTTCAAGGAGACCGAAGTCCTGTCGAACATGAGTTATGATTTTTGATTGAAGTTGAGTTATTGCCAGGATTCAGTATTTATTATAATTCCTGCGGTTGTGCGCCTTTTATTCGAGCGCATTTGTGAGTGTATGCTTTCGATTACCGTCAGCAGGATCAGATGAAAGGATAAAATTAATAATCAGAGATGCATGACATACGGGCCGGGTGTTTCTCTGTGTGCGAGTTGTAATTGCGCCGATGAGTGTGTGTATGCAGATATTATATCCTTTGCCGTTGTATCGTAATTATTTATTTCATTTTCGCTGAAAATGTGTTTATTTTACACATTTTTTTTTTTTTTTTGGTTGAACTGAGAGGGTAGTCACTCTGAGAATGGGGTTAGTGAAGCTCTCTCACCTTCTCACGCGGAGGGGAAGACAGACTTTATTATTTGAATTATGAGTCGCAATTTATGGCGGTGGAAATAAATCATTTTTAATGTCTTTTCGACGGCATGGCGTGTGATGGTGGTGGTTGAAGTCTAGTGGTTGAAGAGTTACTCCCTTTTGGGTAAAGTGTTCCGTTTTTCACTTTGGATTTTATGTGATTCAGAGTTAATTGTTTGCATTTGGGTAGGCAGTGGGTTGGCCAGGCTGTGGTGATGAGTTGGTAATTTGCAAGTCAAAAAAAAATCTCAACTGTCATATAAATACATGCATACTGTAATTTGAAGTTAGATTAGCTTTTAAAAAAGGTTGAAAGGCTCAAAAGGATATATGTGCCTACCATTGCAATTCGAAAAAAAACTTAAGGTTGCCAAAAGATACACACTTATCGATAACATTCACTCTTGTAAATTGGTACAAGCTTCAGATAGTTACATACATAGGTAGAGGGAAAAAGGACTCCCGGTAGCTGCAATCGCAAGGGACGAGTGTTTTGCCTTTCATAGACAAATTCGTTTTTCCGAAAAATATAAAAGTCGCACGGTACCAAATCAGGGGAATACGGAGAGAGGTTGATAGTTGAAATGCGATTTTTAGTCAAAAAATCGGTCACAAGTTTCGATTGATGAGATGCCTCATTATGGTGCAACAAATGCCAACTTTCTTCTACTCGATATTCTGGCCGAATACGATGCATCAAACGCTTCAAAACACCAAGATAGAATTGTGTATTAACGGTTTGGCATGGTGTAACGAACTCTTTGTGGACAATACCCTTGGAAGCGTAAAAGCAAATCAACATTGTTTTCATTTTTGACTTCTTCAAACGAGATTTTTTGGATTTTGGATTGTCTGGATCCTCTGGATCTTCACTCAGCACTTTGGGGCTTGGTTTCTGGATCATATTTAAATACACCACGTTTCATCACCAGTTAGAAAGTTGTAAAGTTGTTTTCTTCTTTCTGGACTCTTTAATGATGTCCTTCGAATGTTAAATTCTGAACAATTGATGCTCATTTTTGTATCAATGACACATACTGTCACTTTAGACGCAATAAATTCGCTTCTATTCGTCTAAATGTTATGAAATTTTGACAGTACATCAGTGAAGGACCTACCTTTCCGCATATAACTAGTGAGCCAGTTATACCAATTTAGAAAAAGTTCTGTTTATTTTGCAACGCACGTTCTATGCACATACATACATATCATACATATGTATGCAAGTACGTTTTTATCTATGACACTTACACATAAAGTCATATAATAAAGAACAATGACCTAATTTTGACAAGAATATTGAAAAATGTACCTATATTCAATGATCCTGATCCCTGCCAGGAAATCAATGGTTCGTTTGGGGGATTGCTAACAGAAAATATCGTATGTTGCGATTGATGACATGGGCTACAGCAAATGTACTCTGCGTATTCTCGAATTGGGTTATAAAAATCTTAGTTTGAACAACTTTTCTTCCGGTCCTCAGAACATATCAAATGCCATAGCGACCAGTTTAAAGGATATATGCTACCAAATCCTCAGAAAAACTTATTCAAATGGACATATTATTTTCAAGCAAAGGCGGCATCATTCAGGTGCAATATTTCAAAACTATTATTAATAAATTTATAACTAATAACTTATTTAAGGACATAATTACAAATTAATAATATTTTTGAGTTACACTTTTTAAATAAATATAATATTAATTTATTACCATAGATTTCGGTTTTGAATGTAGGCCCAAGTATACAACTCACCTGAAAAGAAAGAAAAAAAGGTAACAGTCCGAATTTAGTTGATTGCAATAAATGCAAAAATAAATTATATTAATCAATTATATTTATTAATTTAAATATTAAAATATCATTGCAATTAAGAAACTAAATTCAAAGAAAACCAAATTTACCCAATTCTTTCACTCGACTCTTCGCGGCATGACAATTAACTTAAGATTATTTAGAGCAAAGAGAATCTTTTCGACATTAATCATAGTCTTTTTTTTTTTTTTTTTGTAAAAAAGGCTTCTAAAAATAGGCGTGGCCAGGTGAATAATAGATAATTTCAAGGCCTATTAATTTTGTTTTAATAAATTTCTTCGATTTCTAGTAAAAAATTTGAAAAAGGTTAAATTTTTATAAGTGGGCTGGACACTTTCAAAACTTAGTACGTCAGATCTGTCCATTTGTGATGCCCACCTCAGATATTAATTATAAGCCCAATCGCTGAAGGAATAGCCGAGAAACAGCCAATTTGTAAAATTGTAGTTAAACATATTTTTTGCACAAAATGTGGTACGCCATCTAATAGCATATGACCAACTAACATATGTACGTATAAAATTTTTTAAAAATCCTTAGAGACGTTTTCGAGAAAATCCATTTTTAGTGTATACTTACTTTTGAGATGTGAATTTCTCTGTATTTTAAGTTAATTTTGATTTTTATGTTGTTTTACTTTTTTATACGATTTTTTGATTGTTTCTTTCGTAGATAATACTAAGCTATTTTAAAAAAATAAGAAAAAAAAAGTTTTGATTTTCAATGCGAATATAGTCAAGTGAAGGGTGTATACTTACTTTTGGGATTAACTGTATGTCAAGTTTGAAACTTTTCACGAAACCAATACTTGCCCTATAGATACATACATATGTACATATATGTAGGTGCAAGTAAAAATCATGGATTTATCTTAATGATAGGTAAATTCATTAACTGGAGAGAACATTGAGCTCGAGCTCAACAGCTTTCTAATACTTTCCTTATCTAGATTAAGGACTTCCTTTAGGAAAAAGGCGTGATTAATCGCTTGGATTGTCTTAGCCACGAGACATTTTCTGAGTGGGTCAGACGAAGTGTGTGTTCGTTATCGTTAATCAGCGCTGTGGCGATAGCACAGTTGGCACCACAGTAGTGTTCAGGTCGATTCTGAGCCAGCCCTAGCTAGTTCATTTACAGATTTGTTGACTGCAATTCCTTGATCACCAGGGACCCAAGCGAGTTTCACCCTGTTACGTCTGGCAAGAGATTGTAGTGCGTCGTAGCAGCATTTGACTGATATAGAGTCCATTAAATTAGACAACAGCGCTTGTTTACTTTTGGACTAAAAGTTCATTTCAACAACAAGGCAATCATTCAGAGCTTACTTTCATGTTGGACGACCGTAAAGAGCATCTTAAATAATGACCACCTAGACTATACATATAGGATACTTACAAAACGTCCAAAAATAAAATCCCAATTTTTTGAAAAATGTACAAACAGAAAATCCACAAGCACAAAATACCAAAACGCAAAATACCCATGTATACCCAAGTTCATTAAAGATCAGCGAAACGGAGGGGTAGCGGAGTGACCAGTGAAGTAATTTTCGACGTTCTATGAAGGATTTTATGTCAACGATTTGTTATTCGGGATTTTAGATTTAGGGATTTTGGGTTTGGGGATTTCCATCATTTTGGAGATTTCCTGGCTAACTCAGACTATATACATACGTATGTATATATGAATTCTATATGTATAAAACTATCCATCTGCAGAATACTAATGGGATCTTTCAAAATTATGAAAATTAAAATCATGTGCATCCAATTTTTAATTTGTAATGGAAATAGCTCCAAACTCTGAGAAGTTGTAGTACTGTTTTTGACGAGAGGAATAAGAAAAGTGTTTCTTAGTCTACATTTGTGTCAGTTGTAATGTCTTTCTTAAGCAGGACTTGTTCATAGCTTCAGATTAAAAAGGGAGAGCAAAACGAGAACCTGTTTGACTGAACTTCTGGTTCCTTAATACACATAGTTTAAGGGCGCGTCAGGTGCGTGCGAATGACTAGGTTTGGCAACTAAAATCACGAACAAAATCAAGTATAGTACGAGGAGGACGGACTATGCTTGTATCAGTGAGATAGAGTCTTCGAGAGAGTATTCGAAATTTTTTGGTAAGTTTTTTTCAATGAGTATGCCTTCTAAGTTTTCTGGGCGACTATTACTTTTCTGGTTGACGAGTGGTTGTCGATTGTCTTTGCTACATGTGATGAGGATAGAAATCCAGAAAAATACACATCCCTTTTCTTTTTAAATTTATGTTAACATTGGTTACATTGTTACATCACACACACATCACACTGATGCTGAGTCTGAAAGTGATGCTTGCTTATCTAAGAGGCAATCTGTATGGTTTCGTTTGTGTTTTTAACTAAAGTTAATTGTCCAACTTGATTCCTAATCAACGTGGCTCAGTCGTGGTTAGTGTGGGAATACATATCCAACCTAGCCATATTTTTTAACTCATATAAGGCAAATCGTTGTAATTGGTACACAAGATACGGACTATCCGAGGTTCACCCCGAACTGTAGCGCCACCTAAGTAAGATAAGGATATCCTTCAATATGAATAAAAAAAATTCTTGGTTTTTTCCAAAAATGTAGAATAAGATGCCGCCTTTTACGTTTGACGCTTTCACACTTATTAAGGTAGTGAAGGAAGGCTACATGGAGAAAATGCTGCGAAAACATTGCTGACATACCAGTACTAGTGTACGCCACATGAACCCGAATAGATCTAACCATAGGGTCTGAACTGCCAGTAGAGTAGGTTGTTTATCTTGTAAAATGTTCAACTTATATAAGGTTAAATGGGCTGTAGCTGTAGGCTCCTTAAAACCATTTCAAACCTCGACGGTGAAGGTCTATTTCCAGTGGTTCTATAGAAGACAATCGACCTCATCCTGCCGGGTATAATTGCTGTATTTAAAGCCAGCTACAATTGGGATTACATCACGACTATCTGGAGACAGGTAAATGTAATATCCATCCCAAATGAGTCAATAAGACTAGTGAGCCGCTTACATCTTAGAGGTCTATAAGTCTAACATCATTTGATTTCAAAACTATGGAGAGATTCATTGATGTTCGTATTAGAGGCCGGTTAGATTTGTCTACTCCTCTAGACTAAAATTAGTTTGCATACAGGAAAGGTTAATCCACATAGGGTGCTCTTCATTATCTTATGAAGTAGATAGAAGAAAAACTTTACTCCAAGGAAATAGCTCTGTGTGCCTTCCTTGACATCGAGGTTGCATTTGATAACATTGGCTATGGGTTAATAAATACATGAGGTATCGAAGATTCGACCATGCTTGATAGTCTAACTATTACATCTTCCTCTGGAGGAGTGTCTCATACCGGATCGAAATGTTTAAGGATTATTTCCTAGGAGGAGTTCCTTCTCTTATTCTGTCGATCGATCAAACTACATCGCCATGCGGATGACTTGGCGATATTTATTAGTGACATGATGCAAGGCTTCTTACTACATATTTAAAAATAATGTAGCAGAGAAGGACTATTAATCAATTCTTGCAAAACCGTTCTAGTGCATTTTACAAAAAGAAGACTGGCAAATCTAGGACCTAACATTTACCATTAAATGTATCAATTTAGTTTATTCCAGCGAGGTTAAATATCTCGGGGTCTTCCTTCACAAACGGCTTAGCTGGAGTTGTCATATCAAGTCCGCCATCAAGTGTGCCACTAGCACCATGTAAGCCACCAGACGTCTTTACGGCAGAAATTGGTCTAAATCAAAAATGATACATTGGATGTATACACTGATGGTGAGATGTTCACGCGGCCATTGTTGGTGAAACTTCTCCGGAGAATTGACTGTGTCGGTAGGTATCCACAGCAATATTTTCATTAGAAACAGGGCTAGATGCACAGGACTGCCACAGGACTGAGGCACCTTATCCTTATCGTCAAATACTTAAAACAACCGATATGGTCTGCATAGTCTGTTTATTGCTCAGACTAAATGAAAGAATTGAGTGAAGTGTCAATTATGGGGACTTGATACTATACACAAAAGAAACTGTCAACTACTTTATCAATTTAGGAAGCTACTACTGTAGAACTAATGTGCCAATGATATAAATTGTGGAACCTATTCGTAAGAATCGTGTCGAAAGCGAAACAAAGTCGGAAAGCAAACATTTCTTTCCCTTTTTTTTCATCCTCTAGAATTCTAATACTCTCTCTCACACCGTAATCCATTTTATGTTTAGTCCCATCTATTTTTTGAGATATGAATGCTGCAGCATCTTTTAATCGCACACCAAAAATTTATTATAAATGAGAGAAGGAGAAAAAACAAAAAAAAACATAGCAAAAGGATGCGCCACAATGATCCTCATCACACGGAATGTCCGGTACTTCGTGCTAGCTACACCAAGGATTATTTCCGTGGTATGTTTTACTGCTGTTGCCGGTTTTGGTTTCACTCGTACATTACGTACACACCGATTCATTCATTCATTCTCTTTTCTTGGCTAAAACCCAAAAAAAAAAAAAACAAAATAAAAGCACCACACCGGTAAGACAAAAAAAAAACAAAGTCCTCACAGACCAAACAGTACAGTAGTAGTACACCGTTCCTGAGGATATTTATTGTGATCCTTTTTTGATTTCGGCTATACCCACCTCCGGAGTATAGCGGAGTGGCGGCAGTGCAATTATTATCTTCTGCTGTTCCCGTTCGTCGTTGTTCTTTCATTTCGCGGCATTATTTCACATTCTCACTGTGTTGCCATTATTGTTATTATCCTTTGCTGCTATGTTGAGCTTTAGTCTTTAAAAAAAAAAATATACATACATATATATTTAATGTCCTTTTTTGTTGTCCTATATTTATCTATTTTGATTGTTGTATAAAAAAAAAGAAGTGTCCTTTCTAGGCTTCTTCTACTCTGATGTGTCCTGTATGTATGTCCTGCTGTTTGCTTTTGTGTGGTGTTTTGCGCTAAACTTTGGTGACCATTATTATCCTGTTTGTTTGCTATCTGGCACAGGTATAATACCTCAAGTATTATAATTCCGCAGCGCATAGAATGAAATACCGGACTCAAGAAGAAGCAGCAGCAAAGGATACCCAAATGCTGCAAAATTTATTTTACGTTTTTGTTTTTTGTTTTTTGGGACTCAGCTCTGAAAGATTTTTCTCGGGTTATCCGTGTTGTGATGGGTCGTCCTGCGGACAATTCGTCGCAGAGAAGAATTGCTTGTGTGTGTCTGTTATTGTTGCGGCGATGTGTGGCGGTCGGTAAAGGTCGGCGAACGATTTTCATAAAACATGTTGAGGATTAGGTATTTTCTTCTTCTTTTTTTTTTTGAATAAGGGCTTTGATGTGGAAATTATTTGATAATCCTTATTTTAATTCAAATGAACGAGAGAAGAGTGAAGTGGGAAGATTTATTGACATTAGGTTGGAGGAGGAGGATGTCCATGCCATAAGAACGATAGGAGCATGAGTTAAAGCTTAGAAATTTGTGGAACAATCAATGCATGTACCTAGGCGAATATCTTTAGAAACGAAGGCAATAGTAAAAGCAGTTAGCAGGCAATAGGAATCCCATCAGCACCCAGTTACCAAAAGATACCGTGGAAGAACAATCCTCGATAGAGATGTGAATACCGCTACTGGCAAGATTACAGGCTTGGTTTTACTCGGGATGCTACTTAGAGAACAACAACGAGAACGTGAACTCTGATTCATTTCGATTTGTGCGATTGCTATCCGGAGGAAGGATGAGGCTTTTGCATTATGGCGTCCTCTGAGAAAAACCGAAGTCCCTATAAACGGGCTAGAAATGATGAGAAATTAATTTTAAGGTGTGCGAAATCAATCAAGTTGTATTGGATGGATATACTTCTAATTCACCCTCAACCAATGCTGGTGTACCCCACGGCTCAATCCGCTCTCCAACTCTGTTTTTAATATATCAACGAGCTTCTTTCACTTACTGGCAATCCAATTCACTCCTTTGCGGATGACAGAACATACATACTCTTGATTTCGCTTATTCTTCAACGACTCCACAGCTGAGACTCCAATCTACATATGTAGTCTCACCGGCAGTGACTGTTTACTGAGCTTAACTGCGATATTTATGCAATCATTAACTGGGGTGCAAAAGACTGAGTTGAGTTCAATTCGAGAAAAACCCAGTGGTGTCTCCTGTCTTTGAAGCTTGATACTAATGTAGTCAAACTAAAAATGAATGGAACGGATATTGAGGAATCTAATGGCATGTCAATCCTTCACTTTCTACCACAGTTGTTCGGATCTATACTTGTGTCCCACCTGTCCGTCAGTTTAATTGTACTACACTAGCGGCCTCTTCCCTACACTCTTATTTTTTAAAACCCATTTTCTGTCGGACAATGAAATTCACAAGATCGTTCTTTAGCCACTCAATACTTTCGTGGAATGACTTGCTCTCCTCAATTTAAAATTTCTTTCACTCTATAACTTATCTGGGTTTATAGCTTTAAAGGACTTTAGTTCTAAGTGATGAACTACATTTAAAAAAAGAAGTTTCTCTATGTTAGTGCTGCAATCTTATTCGTATCTTACTTCATCTTAGACTCCATTGCCTCGAGGATTTATAGAACAAACATTGGCTATACTATCGGTTACCACTAATGAACTCCATAGTGGGATTTCGAAAAGGAACAGAAAGAAACCAACTCGTATTTTGAACAGCCATTGAGACAATATTTGAATAGATTTTGCTGTCATTGTTTAGCTTACGTCTTCAACATGGGATGGAATATTTATTTGTCTGCACATAGTGAGGAGCCGAAGTTTTCTCAATAGTACACCCAGACACCGAAAACCGAAATAATAAAACTTTTGAATTATTCGTATTGGAGCAGCAAGGAGTTCCCTTATTGATACTTTTTTTAAAGCCAGAGTTGGCTAGCCGAAAACCCTCTGTTGTTTACAATGAAAAATATAAGGAACAAGCTTAGGATCAACATTTTAGAAGAAAATAATTATATAGATAGCAGGCCGCTACAACCTCTAAGCTCAAGAATATCTAAGAGTTACGTTACAAGCAGATTTTATAAGAAATCCAAGCAACTAACTACTAGCTTCGAACCAGGATTCCAAGCAGAAAAATAAGTGAGACACTTTAGAAGCTCTTAGACAGCCATAGAACAGAAAGTTATAGCGGTAGGGAGTATAAACCAATCATCAACCCCGTAAAGCCAATGAAAATATGCTCGATTACTAGTATCAGCTCTATATGCCTGAAGGCATATACTGTACTGAATAATTTCAAAGCCAAATTTTAACTCGATTTCTTCTTCAACTCTACGCTGTTCAGTAAACCCTAATGCCTGCATCGATTTATATTCAACGCTTAGACCTACCACGCGGTATTTACTCAAGCCAGATCATGTACATAAATACGTTTCCGTCAAGACTTCTTGCGAAATCACATCTGTATTTACGTCCTGACAAATTCTCATGATGTAAACGTAAGTATCTACACAAGCCGCAGGACATCAAAGACGAAGCATTCCTTGAATATGAACCTTTTGCTATCAAGAGCACATATCCAACTGTGGGAAATTTTCAAAGAGAACTCCTACAGAAGCCCATAAACAACTCAAAATGTGAGCCATAAACCATGTACAATGCGCACCACTAATAGCAACGCAATTCCTGTTACACCACAGTACCACCAACAGCATCAGCCACTCACATATACTATCTCATGTAGCCACCCTCTCTCTCTCGGGGGAGGCTATCAAAATAAAAAGCGCGGCAGTTAAATGGACACAACCCAACATAAAGAAGAATCCATACGCAAGGATCCTTCTTGGATGCATGGTATACAAAATGAGAGAGAGCGAGTGTGAGAGTAAAACCACGTGGTATCACATATTCGTACATGTCCCACGGTATGCCCCATCCACTGACAAGAATTTCCGATTGCATACGCATTTTCCAGGAATCCTTACACCCTCTGGAAATGGCCCAACAACTTGTTTGATTCTCATGGACCTGTTGAATTTGGTGATATCCTAGAAGGAGAAGGAGTAGAGTTTCCCATTTTCTTGAGAACCTCCCTGGTAGCGCAGGTGGAAATGTATCTCAACCGAAATGTTGTTTGTTTAGCATTTTCAACAGTTCCGCGATTTACGACGCGGCGACATGTAATGTTTACCATACCATGCCGCGCAGGTGACGGTGATCTTTCCTCTGAGATGCGGTTCACCTTGGATTTTGGAAAGGGAAACACTACACTGATTTCCATTTGTCGGCCCCCGACAGACGCACACACCGACCGACGAGGGTAGAGAAGCAACCTTCTTCTTAAGTCGTGCACATCCGTTGGCAAATATTTGATTTGATTTTCGGTACGAGATCAAGAAAACGGTACGACTGAGGTGTGCAATCTTTTATGTGATTTCAACAAAAAAACAAAAAAAAAAAATATAATTACTTACGACGCAGATGTGTTTCATTGTTCTTGCTTCTTGTGGATGGCGGTGTGGTCTTTTGGGTGGCTGGAGTGGAGTGATTCTAATTAGATGCAGGGCACCCGACTGTTGATTTAAGCTTATTAGAGTACGGATCATGTGCCAAGGAGAAATTCTGTTCAAATAGCATGCGATTGCGATACGAAGACGACTTGCGGTGGTGGTTTGGTGAAACAGAAAATTAATAAACCGGAGAAGACGCGATTACGTTTACTGGAGTTGTGGGGTACCTTTGTTGACATCTCACTTTAAATGTTTGCTGTGGGGCTGGGGGGCTTACCTGCAATGATCTTAAGGTGAGGAGACCAAGCCGACTAAAGACGGCATGTGCCTCGCGCGGAAAAAGTGTCAAGTCAAACGTTTATAGATTTAGGGACTGGTTGGGAAGATATGCAAGGACCTCGAAGGCCGAACAAGAATGTCCACAGATACTTAGAAATGTATTGAATGACAACAAGTCAAAAATTGCAGTGGATTCATGCATGCAGAGTGTAGAAGTGTAGAAGAACGCATAATTACTGGAGGGATACCACAAAATTCAGTGCTTGGACCTGTTTTATTGATGGTGTTCCTCAAATAGATGTATCAAGCAACGCAAGCCCCACCAATGTGTTATTTTCGGTAGGAAAGTGAATTTTTTTTTCAAAAAAAAGGTTGGTGTCGAGGTTTTAACACCACGCACTGCATACCACTAGTCCACACTAGACTGCCAACAAGCATTTCATCGTGAAAGGGGATCGTATTCACAGCTACCTGTACTGTGGTTCTTTGTTGCTCCTGACGAGGTTGATTTTAGTGATGGTTAACATTGTTGCGCTAACAGTGTCTTAGCTATCATCGGCTTATTTTCTATCCTAGTTTCTCTAGCAGATATCGATTCTCAGTGTACAGTACAATGGAACATGCCGTGATCCGTACCTTAGACTGTATACATAAGTGGGCAAAAGGGGTCATTATTATGCCTGAACCTGTGAAGACGGAGCATAAAACATGAATTACTTGTAAATACTGTGCGTTCATCTGCCTTTGTAAGAATGATTCCATCTTCAAATAGTAGCGGACCAAGTTCACAACCTTGAAGAACGCCGTCGGTAACATTGTACTGCAGATAGACCGGTATACTTTTGAAGGTGACATCCTATCAGGATGTGATTGCGATTCGCGGTTCCAAATGCGTTTTCGTCGTCGAGTGTAATGGATGGAACATTAATTCATGCATAATAGGCTGGACATATTGAGCGTAAGCGAGATAAGATGGTTAGATGCGGGTAAGTACCAATCCCCAACGCGTAACACTGTACTGCTCTACTCCAGAAGCCCCTGTGGATAAGGACTTGGACCGCTGCTAACACCCACGTCACGCAGAGGCCTGATTTTCAACCGCAACTACAAGGTGATAGAATTTTAATAGCCAGATTCCGGACTCGGGTACGTCGCGTCACTATTATACAGTGTTACGCTCCAACGGATGGATCGTCTGAGGAAGAAAAGGATACTTTCTACAACCAGTTCGGCACCGTTTTTAACGCAATCTCCAACGACGACATTCTCATAGTGATGGGGGTATTGAATCCCAAGCTAGGCAACGACAACGAAGGGTTCGAATATGTTATGGGAAGACACGGTCTAGGCAACTGCAATGACAAGGGTGAAAGATTGTTTAATTTTTGCAACGCAAATCGTCTTATCATAGGTGACACCATGTTTGGGCACAAGGCCCGCCATAAAATCAGTGGAATGTCAACAGGCAAGCCACCTTCGAATAAGTTGACCATTTTCGCATCAGTCGCCGTTTTAGAAATAGTCTCCTAGACGTCCAAAACAAACTAAAACGGACACGGGATTGGTACGTGATCACCATCTTATGATAGCGACAGTCTAATTACGCACTACTGCCGTTCGAAGATACATCGACCGACTTAGTGATCCAACAGTGCACCAAGAGCTAAGGGACCTTCTCTCACGAGGTTGGGAAACAATCCGCAGCTCACTGTGGCGGGCATTTAAGATCTTTGTTGGTATGCTATAGAAACCGTTCTCACATCAGGTGTTAAAATGATTGTCGGTCGATCACAGGGAATACATAGGGGGATGGTGAAAACGGAGGAATTCGATGAACTCTTACATCCGAACTCAAATACCTCGACTAGACCAACGATGTACTCTCTCACAGGATAGTGGACTTTCACCAAATGATCGCGAATGCTAAAAGGGATATGCAGATATAGTTGGGCTAAAAATTAATTCGGGAAAAACAAAAATCTTCAGCCTGGGATCGAACTCATCACCTCATATATGCATTACTGTATAAACGGTTGAGAGAGCAGAGAGCAGAGAGCATCCAATAATATGAGAGTATTGTCTCAACCGATGGCGGAACCGAATTGGATATGGCCAGTCGAATCCACAAAATAAAGTCTATGTTTGAGATGCTAACCAAAATGGGGATAAGCAATACAATTAGCTTAGACACCAAGCTAAGACTGTACCTTTCCAACGTTGAATCCGTGCAGCTATATGAATTTTATACTTGGACAGTAATCGCTACTATAACGAAAAAGCTGTAAACCTTCGTTAATAGGTGCCTATGCAGTATCTTATGTATTTTCTGGCCAAACCATATCTCAAACAAACAGCTTTTTCATAGAACGAGCCATGATCCATAGGTGCAACCGAACAAAGATCAAAGTGGTAGTGGATTGGACACACTTTCCAAAAAGGTTCCTCGCGATGCAATGGAGCCCGCTTACTAAGAATGTCAGGATACGCTGCGATCTTAGAAGCAAATGACGCAGAACAGTCAAGAAGGAAGCACGACAACTGGGAAAGAGTTGAGCAGAGCTGATGGCACATTGAAAGAAACAACCTCCTTTATCTAGCCCGATCTATATTCAGCTGCATGTAGTTAACAAGAAAGCCCCTAGCTGGGCTTTCTATAAAAAAAAAAAAATAAAAGTAACATCATTCTATTGCTTGCGATTAATTTTACAATACACACAACAGAGCACCCATAAAAATTGTAATAAAAACGAAACAAAAGTCTACAGTTTCTCTTTACTATTCCCATTGACAGGGAATTACCTTGCCCTAGTTTATATATTTGATTCAGTATGACAACTACAAGTCAACAACATCTCTCACCCCACATCCCTTAGAAGAACATTACACAACCGGTGGCGGTAAATCATTGCGAATGAATAGCGAAACAATCGCATTTCCAGTTTTAATGTGACTTTCCTCAAGGGATATCCAGTTTCTGCAACGCATCCTTGCCAGCACCACCACCACCAATATCGTCATCACTATTCTATTACCATCTCCATCATATCGTCTTCATTGTCGCATAGTCCTTGGAAATAAATCTTTAAACTTACGAGTAGTTCTGCAATTGCAGTACATGCACTCACACACACTCAGGCACACATCTTATCTGGACTCGTAGTCACAAATCCTTGGCGTGCGTTTCCCGAGTAATTGTTCCGGATAACATTTGTATGACGACCATAATTCAAGTGACGACAATAACTCACATTTGTGCGCATTCAATTTCCTCCGCATATGTCCTTTTTACACAGACTCAGAGTATCACTCGTACATGAGTATCGTATCCTGAGAGGATGATGATATGATGTGGATGAGCATGATAATAATGGGCAATAAATTAGCCCAACAAACAATGTGTGCGCGCATGTGATTCTTATTTTATTAGAGACAGAGAAAGAGAGGATCCTTGCACTTTTTTTCTCTTTGTATTAGCAGCAACAGCAGCTATCAGTAACGAATCAGTCATAGGCTATTCATCAAAGTGGAACGTTTGAAAACAAATGTTATGGGGTGAGTTATAGGTTGCTTGGGGATGGTAAGGACATCAATACGAAAAACTGGTTAGTTTAATTTTTTTTTTTAGATTTTTGTCAGCACTTTATATAAACATCATGTTGAAGAAAAGGTCTGTTCTTATAATCATGTTAGTGACGGAATGACTATCAAAAAATCTAAATCATGAGTTTACATGTAATCAGTCCAAATTGTTATAAAGAAGGGAGTGTCTACTAAAGGGTCATTTAACAAGTGGTGTTATTTTAAATTTCGCGCGATTGACAATTCAACAATATTTAACTATCTTTCTAATGACTTTTGATAAGTTAAAACTAGGAGGTTATTAAATATGGACCGATGAATACTCGCACAACGTGTTGAAATAGTGACAATCCACTATAAAAACGTCTGCAGGACTGGGCCGAATCCCACACAGCTGTGTGAAACATTGGACGTGTGATTTCTCGAAATGGGGACTTCAATTGGGAATCGAGATTGAACACTAACTTTTTTTTTGGGAAGATAAAGTCTTCACCAACGATTCTTAACCTAAAAGAAAAATTCGTGATATATGTATGTATGTATAGTCGAATTTATGCGAAAACGCGTTGAAAAATTTCATTAAAAGATTGACTATTTAAAGCCAGAGTTGAGGCGAACAGTTGGTAGATATTGTACTCCATTACTAACCTCAGAGCTCGTGCTTTAGAAAAAATTAAAATATCACCACTTTTTATAAAAAAAAAATGCGTTTTTCTATAAATTTAAAATGACACCTCTTTTTGGATGACCATATACATTCTTTCATATGTTGAGAACACTGAGGAGATTTAGAACAGTTTCGACGTTATCCACCATAAAAGTGGAAGCTCTTAGTTTATCTATGAAAAATAGCCTTCTTTACTGACATTAAATAAAGGAAGTTATAAACACTAACGTAAAGGAAGGTTAGGTTAAGAATGTGTGTGTGGCGAAAGAAATCATCATATCCACTTGGAAGATGTGGTCCCTTTTTGTATCCCTTTTAAAAAATTAATAGAAAGAGATCTAAAAACGTACTTACGACAAAAGTCTGATTTAATTTCTTGCACATTATTCTAACGCGTGAACCTCGGCTTCAAAGATGAATTTATAATGTTCACAGAGCTGTTCCTCGAAACACACTTCTATAGTAACGAGCGAAATGGGAACTTGGTTAGGGTCTTCACGTCTCCTTTGCGATCACACAATTCGAAGTTTGATGAGAGGTGAAGCTTTAAGGTACCTATTCCTCCTTTCCTCCAAAAAGCACGCCCAAAGACGTAAATTTAAAAAATGTACTATTCTCTTTCTGGTAAAAGAGGCTATGAACCTATGAGGTAAAGTGATAATGTGTTTGGTTACTTATTGAACGGTTTTAAGTTCAAGGCCCAGGCATGATTATTAAATTTTTCTACTCATAGTTTTAAAACTAAAATACATCCACATATACGATACATTGCAAGCAGTTCCAAACCACCAAATCTGTCATACCTTCTCTTGTCATTTCAAATTTACGCCATAGCGTGTACTTAGGCGTAAGTCAACCTTGAACTCTCGAATGTTTCAACACTTTGTTGCCTAGATAAGGATGACCCCACTGTTGACAACCCCTCAAACGAAATAAGGACAACGACCTTCAGATCTGCACGTGGAATGTTCGGACGCTTAACAGGCTGCATGTAGCCGAACAATTAGCAGAGACCTTAGAGTGCTACAATGCAGATATCACCTCCATCCAGGAAGTGCGATGGGATGAACCGGGTAAGGAGAATGAAAAACAGTCACGTATACTATGGTGATTGCTATAGGGAGCAGAAGCAGCGCTTATTCGGAATATGTGGATTCGTCATACGCGCCAGACTTAGGCAAGAAATCCGGATATCCCTAACGCCACAACAATGAATAATTACTGTGAGAAGAAGAAGAACGTCGAAAAGTTGCAATTGCAAGAGATCGCTAGAATCTTCGCTGAACGCATATCCCGAAATCTCTCAACGACTCCTATCCAGCCAGCATCAAGTGCCGAAGACCGGTGGCAACGCTGCGAACGAAGTGCTGAAACTCATGCGCCAGACCAGACTATCACCCAGAAACCCTTGGTTTGACGAAGAATGCCGAAAAACAAGCGCTGCAAAGAAGGAGTGAGCTCTACGAGCAGAAGAGACGGGAAAAATATCAGCTTCTCAAAAAAAAAAAAAAAGAGTACGAGAAGCGCCCGATCGAAGATATTGAGAGACTATACTCTGGGTCAGTTTAAACCATCCTACATACCAGACCAAGGAAGGACTCATTAAGTCGATTAAAATTACAGTCGACCAATTCAATCCAGAAACAGGTTTCACGAAGGACACGAAGTAGAGCCACCCTCTATCTAGCGCTTTAGATGAAGGAAACATAAGGACAAACAAAACAGGAGAGCATCTCCATCTTGACAGGCCTATTTCTGGCACATACCGCACAAAAAATTCAATAATTACATGAGTTATACCTATCACTGAAGAAACAGATGCGCTATCGGTCCAGAGACAAGTTTCCGGAACGTCTTTTAACTGAATACGTCATAGGAAACGCAACGAAAAAATTGAAAATATATAGATGAAACGCTGCTGGAACACGGCAATTTTAGTACTATTCGCAAAGGAGTTTTGAAAACCTTGCGCAACATTTATATAACGATCCTGGTCTTGTGGACATGCCTTTGAAGTCGAAAATCCACGATAAAACAGTGTTATGCCCCAACGGAGCATTCATTAACAAAATAGGGCCAGGATACGTCAAACCAAAAAAGCAAGCAACATCCAACCAAATTGATCATTTGTCAATCAGTTGACATTTTAGAAGTTGTACCTTGGATGTCCGATCACAATCTTATGGTAGCTACAATAAAATTCAACATCCTAATCCCCAGGTTTACCATCGACAGGCTAAAGAATTCCTCAGTGCGTCAATAGTTAAGGGACGACCTTGCGCAAATGCTGAAAACAATAATTTAGTAGCTCTTTACCCGTAACCATTCAAGATCATTGGCGTGCTGCGAAAAATGTTTTCACTTGCGAAGCAGAAAGCATTGTTGATAGAGCGCAGTTAAGACAGAGTCCTTGGCTTACTGAAGATACCTGGAAGTGGGTTGCCAAGCGTGAACAGCTATAAGTTCGCATTGCAGCTATCGCGTCAGCAGATAGGGGCATGCTAGAGTTCCAACCTCGCATAAAAATGAGAGAAGTGCAGCATATGTCTAAGCGACATAACAGGCCATAATATACCAGCACATTATCCACAGAAGCGGTAGTAGCAGCAAATACAGGGCTAGTCATACCATGTATCTATGGAATCACCAAGATACATCATCGCTCGACTCATCGCCGAATTCTAGACGCTCCCTACTTATTTTAGTTTGGTCAAACGATGAAAGGATGCAAAGATCGTGCGCTATTTCGTGGGCTATTTTAAAGATAAAGTCTACGCCAATGCTCCACCAACGATTCATCCACTAAGTGAAAATATCAGAGTTGTTATTTGTGATTATGTGAAAACATGATGAAAACTTTCATCAAAAGAATGACTATTTGTATGTAGAGCTGAGGCTGACATTTGGCAAATATTGTACTCCATTACTAACCTCAGAGTTTGTACTTAAGACTGAAATAGAAATATCATCACTTTCCATAAAAATGTTGCGTTCTCCTATTAATTTAAAATCACACCTATTGTTAGATGACCACATACAATGAAGGAACATCTTGAGGAACACTGAAACCCGGTTTTCTGAAATGGATGCTCTTCGACCATATCAATACCCTGTGTATTATAATTGAATAATGAGAACACAAAAAATTCCAAATCAGATTCATTCAAAACATGTACAAGAAAGAATGCGATTAGACTAATGAGGTGCATGAAGGAATTCACGGTTTGGCATGCATCACGGTAGTGTATTAAGCCCTCAAGTCTTTAACTTGGATTCGAAATACATTTTGAAAGATCACGTCAGCGAACTGAGTATAACCCTAACATTATTTGCCGACATTGCAGTTATAACAAGCAAAAACCAGTAATAAAATACGCTTAATGAAAGGAATGGTATCCGAAAAGAATTTAAAATTTTGCTCGAAATGTTCTTCTGACAGAATAGTCCTTTACCATACAAAAGTACCTAAAATGTAACAAATATTATAATCGATTTTTATCGAGAAGTTAATGATCAATCAATAATATTAACAAAATATTTACCTACTACCAAGAGTACATTACATTATTAAAAAAAAAAACTTTGGATCATATGGAGGTACAAAAAATTAAAATACTAATATCTGGCACAACAGGTCCGTATGGGACCCAGAGCCCAGCATCTTACAACCATTCGTGTATTATATTCAATAAAAATTATAAATAGCAACGGTCCCAGATGACTACCTTGCGGAACCCCATACGAGTAAGAGTCTCATCTGGAACAGCAATTATTATCTAAATTGACAGCGCACAAATAAAAACTATGAAATCCACTCTAGCATTGCTCCTTGGATTCCAAAGTTCTCAAACTTCTTAATCAACAACACATGATTTACAGAATCAAAAGCTTTGCTAAGGTCTGTATAGATACCATGACATCCACTTTCAACAGCAATAATTAAAAAAGATGCAAAATATACCAGAATAAATGTTGTTGAACAACCAGAAAGGAACCTTAACAAACTTATGCTTATCGACTTTGCGGTGGAGCGTAACGTCATTCTAGCAAGGACACGAGGGCTGCTCGTGAGCTCTACGAACAGAAGAGACAGAAAGTACATAGTCTCCTCCGAAAGAAGAAAAAAGAGCACGACAAGCGCACGATCGAATATTGAGAGATTATACTATAATGTACGGAAGTTTTACGAACAGGTAAAACGAACGTGTCAAGCCAACAAGACCCGTACAGAAGCCTGAAGAAATGAAGAAGGAAACCTCGTAGTAGAGTCACAGTCGATGCTGACAATATGGAAAAATCTGATTCTGCAGACTGTAGAACAACGACAAAGACCAACATCACGCTGACAGGCAGAATGGACCATTTGATCTAGATGACGAAGGGAGGATAGCAATATCCAAACTTAAATCCAACTCGGCTGCTGGACCTGACGGCCTACCAGTCGAACTGTTCAAAGCAACTGTAAATGACCTGGTAGAGAGCATAACCAACTCATTTCTAAAATTTGGTCAGATGAGTGTATGCCTGATGAATGGAATCTCAGCATCTCAGCCCGATCCACAAGAAAGGAGAATCCTCAATTGCGTCAACTATAGAGGTATCAATCTCCTCAACATCGCGTACAAGCAACAACCTTCGGCAACAACCTGATTGGCCCCTGTCAGTGTGATTTCAGACTAGGGAAGTCCACAGTTGATCAAATCTTCACACTTCAGCAGATCCTGGGAAAAACCCTAGAAGTCCAAATCAATACCCATCATATTTCATCGATTTTTATCACATAAGCTATACAGAGCCATATCTAGTTTTGGCATCCCTGCCAAACTCGTTCGCCTATGCAGGATGACGATTGAGAATGCTCGCAGCTCCATTAAGGTCGGTAACGACCTCCCCTAGACTTTTGATGTCAAAAAAGGATTTAGACAAGGTGACGCGCTGTGATTTGTTTAACATCATACTTGAAAGAATTGTGCGAAACTCACAAGCCAACACCTGAGGCACAATCTTTCAAACGTCTGGGCAACTACTAGCGTACAGCGACGATATTGACTTAATTGGTAGAACACAGCGGGTTAGTGTTGAAATGGAAGCTGCCAATATGGCTTTAGGGGTATACGAGAGCAAAACCAAGTATATGCTGTCAACAAGAAGGGACACACAACATCGACGAATTGAACAGAACGTCAAAATCGACAGCTATAACTTTGAGGTTGTAAGGACTTTGTCTACCTTGGCTCTGCTATCAATTTTGAAAACAACACACCAGTAGATATAAAACGAAGAATAATTCGTGCCAATCGCTATTTCTTTAAATTGAGAAGGGAATTGCGTAGTAATGCACTATCCCGAACAACTCTATATAAGACCTTGATTATACCAGTCCTGCTTTATGACGCTGAAGCTTGGACTCTATCTAAAGCAGATGAAGATATCCTTAGTCGTTTCGAGAGAAAGATTCTTTGTAAAATTAGCTTTGGAGGAGGAGATTCAACGATGAACATGAACATGAATACGAGCTGTACAGTCACACTGGTCCATTCAAAAATCTGCGCATCAGTCGTTTGAGAGTCCGTAGAGTCTTTGAATCAAATCCGGAGGTACAACGCAATAGAGAAAGAACTCGCCTTAGGTGGCACGCACAAGTAGAAGGAGACCTCAACTGGCTTGAAGTGCGCAACTGGAGGCAGCTAGCTAAGGACGGCGCTAACTGGAGAGGTTTGTTGGTTGAAGCCTAGGTTCACCCCGAACTGTAGCACCACCTAAGTAAGTAAGTAAGTTGTGGAACTCGGCGGTTAGTAAAATTATCTATCAATACGCTAGAAATGATTTCCAGAATGATGTGTTGGACAGACCCATAAACCTACAGGAGAATACTGAGGCACTGTGGGCGCTAAAAAATGTCAAGACATCAGGATTGGAAAGAATTCCTTCCGAATTTTACAAGTGCGACATCAATGAGATTTACAACTAAGTTACGTACCTAGTCAAGAAGATTTTGGATACAGGAACTGTTCCCCACTGGTTTAAAGAAGTGCTGATCTTTCCGATTCGCATAAAAAGCTGTATGGCTGACTCAGGCAACTACTGAGGTACCTATTTTATTTCTTACTGCGTCCTACGAAATCTTTACAGCGATATTCTAGAGTTGGAACAGTGTCAAGTGAGTTTAAGATCAGGTTAAAAATATTGTGGAGTCACTTGTGGGAAGGGAGAAGAAACTACATGGATTCTTCGTGGATTTTAAGGCTTCCTTCGATGCAGTAGATCAGATGGGTGGATAAGTGTATGGGTATATCGAATAAGTTTGGACGGGCTATCCAAAGCATGTACGCTCGTGGTCAGGAGAAAGGAAAGGATGCGATTTTAGCCCGAGTTTATTTGCATTCTCCATTAAAGACATATCAGTTTTTTTCCCCGGGGGTGTAGAATATGCAGTTTACATTTTAAGGCCTTTTGTTACCGAACAATATAGTTTTGTTTTGGCTTACTCACCTAAAAAAGCAAGTATTGGATAGAATTAGCCTCGAATACGCAGAGACCTGGAAGCCCAAACTTTGCCAGTTCATTGCAGGCGTGGATAACCAGTCCAGACTAAGGTTTCTGGAGGATGCATCTACAAAATGATCTACAACCGGCTATGAAACTGGTTGCAGAACACAATAATATTCGTAATGAGCGCAGCATCCATGAAATAGCGCCGGTCTTGAAGTGTTGAAGACTCAATGTTTTCGATGTCATCTTAATTACACAGGGTTTTTCCCCAGATACTGAAACCCTTGGTTTGGAGTTAAAAATACATTTAGATGAATAGGAGAACTAACATATTATTTTTAGAGCAAGCCATATCTGCTTGGAAAGGTTTCCAACATGTGTACCCAAATGGTAAAGCATGGAAAGTGCTTATGCAATGAGAAAGCCATTAAGTGTTTTACTTCATACGTATCCAAGAATAAGGAACTAAAAAGTACAACAAAGAGTCCAACCATTTCATAGCAGAATCACTCAAGGTTTTATTACAGGCAGAGAAGAGCAGAGCACTGTTAGCACATGCAGAATTGAATATTTAACCTTGCATTGTGGCCAAGCATCGGCAATATCCATAGCATCCCGAATATAGTAAATTAATAGGGAAAATGTCACAATAAGCTTATGGCGGTGTTCCCAAAGGTTCCATCTCAGGTTCTCTACTTTAGATTTAATGGTGACACTGCAGGTACAACAAAACTTCTGAAAAATAAAGAGTACGATCTATCAACCTGGTAGGAACAGAAAATAGAAGTTGTAGGTACTCGTATAAGTAGCGGACAAGGAATATATGTATGTATATGTACATAAGAATAGATCAGTTAAAAGGATCAGTTCAGTCTTTTGCAGATTACCTGCAACTCCACATTGCTTGGTCCAGCTGTTTGCCATAGAGAAGGTGCTTGGTCGCTAATAGTGGATGGGAGCAAGGACTTTCTTAAGCCTAGTCGATTCATTCGTGTTCTCTATCTCATTACATTAGGCTTTCCGCGAACAGCGTTTTGCTTGTTGAATTTCTACCTTGAATTTTTTTGACTACATTTGTAGCCTTCCCAATCACTGTATATTTTAGTGCGTTGTGCAACATTGACAGGTTTCCTTATTTTGTTTCTGATGTTGTACAATTCTTTTATCCTCTATAGAGGAGCCTGGTTGGTTTTCCTCATCGCCCTTAGGGGACATGCTTTCTCAAGAGCTTTGCCGAGAATTTTAGTAAACTCATTGATTGTTTTGTCTGTACGCTCAGGCTAATGCATACTCGTCTGAAGGGTTCTGATCTCTATCCCTCTTCCATATTAAAGATATCCCAGTTAGTTTTGTGTTTTCTGTATGATTTTAAGCTGTGATTTTTACCTGGTCTTCTAAAGACAAGCTATCGAACCTTTGCTCGATCTGTTCAAATCTTATAGTGTGTTCAACACCAATCCTCAAGCTACACAGGAAAAGTTGAAGATATGTTCCTACAAGATTAAAATTATTTTATAGCTTTCCCTGTGGTGGTCACCACTGGTCTCGATGGCAATAATGGCACTTTGGACCGCATCAAATTGCTTTTTCTTCTCCACAATCCCGGCGAATTCCAAAAAAAAAACCTGATTGATTATTACCTAATTAAAATGACAACAAGATCGATTGCAATAAGACTCATGCATGCTTTATATGTTGACACTTAATTAAGAAAATAACAATAATTAAACTCACAGCCATCATATACACATATTTATGAGACAATCCAGGATATTCTTGATCGTCCTTATGCGACATTAACCGCATATACTCACATTCTTGTGGACGGTAATTCGCGTGCTCGCTTACTCTCGCCCATCGTCGTCATCAGCGTGAATCCCAACATAAATTATGGATTCGCCCCAAAGAAATACTACAAAGAAACTTCCCATGCAGTAGCACTCACAATTGTGCAGCATCCGAAGGACAACACTCACAATCCGTACAAAACATAATGCTCGCACACATATTTATACATACATATATACAATCGAGTATAACAAAGTCACAAGGACGAGAACGACGACGAGGACGACAAACGGGAGGAAAGAGAAAATATTTGCAGCAATCCTTCTTCGGAATCCTTTTTTGGCGATAATTTCTCCCGTCCGACATTTTGAGTCATCCTGCAAAGTGTTTTATGGCACCTCTCTCGCTCATTTATTATTTGTATGCCTCACAGTGTAGTCGCTAAATATATTATAACCTCCTCGCCGCCATTCGATTTCGTCGTCATCCAAAAGGATGATGGGGGTACATGGTGGCGGTTATTATCCTTATTCCTCGAAGCAGCAGCTTTTGTGTGTTTGTGGCGGGCGGGCGATGCTTGGCTCTGTTTCGTTTTGTTGATGTTTTTTTTTTGTCCTTTTTGCGATTGTATAATTGTATAATATACAAAAAGCCCATTAGGGCATAAAATTTAACACGCCAACGATGGAAATCCGAAAAAGGACAACAATTCAGCTGCGCGCTGCTGTCCACCGAAAAACAGCGCATAGCGCATAGTCCTTTTTGGTGGGTGGACAGGATCTGTAGCTGTACCCCACCGCTTTCTGCCTCTCGGAACAGATTCCAGATGCAGTGCATTGTGAGTGAGGGGCGGGTTTTTCAAAAGAGCAGGATGGCGGTTGTGGTGGTGGATAGAAGACTCCTTGATTTACCACGAACATAAAAATGATTTATCAGTGACATTAAAATAATGCACACTATGGCACATTTTATGTGCGAATAGGTTTGCTTCGGGGAGGGATAAATGAATGTTGTGTGTTGGCTCAGTGTTCAGTAGTGTTCGTTCGTTCGTCCGTCCGTCCGTCCGTCCGTCCGTCTGTTCGTCCGCTGCTGGTTCGTTTGTCCGTGCTCCATTTGCTCTCGTCCCTGTGCATAGTTTTGGGAGTTTGTCTCCGTTTTTATTTTTGTCTTTACCGTTCCAACTCCTCCTGTTTTCGGGTTGTGATGCTGGTGGGACTCTGAAGAGGACGCTCGTTGAGAGATAATGGCCATTTTGGAACTGCTCTCGAAAGGGTGCACAATGGGAAGGCCGAGAGAAAGAGGTCGTGCTACTCATTAGTGGAGGTTCGCCGTCGTTTTGCGAAAATATGCGACACATACAAAATGAACACCTGTTCGGGTCATATATCTTGAAGAGTTATTCTAAAATTTTTGGTCACGGCCAGCGTGCCACCAATTGGAAAACCCGCTAAGTGGACATTAAATGATAAATTCCACAGGAAATCAGTTGCACTACTACCAAATGGATGTGTACATGAAATTAGAATTTAATGAGATGTAGCTGGATGGAACAAACAATTTTAAATTTTCATCCATTTACAATCTCTTTCATTGGAATGAGAAATTCTCGAAACCTACATATCTAAAGGATGGTGAGTGGGTTTTGTTAGAGGAATTTAAAAATTCGAGAACTACATATGCATGTACATACATACTATTCAGAAAAAAATTAAAAGAGTCAGTGTGCGTTTTGTCCCTGCTGATTGACGATAGGCCAGATCCTTATAGGTATTGAGGTAAACTTTGCAAAAGATTAACAAATTGTGATCCGAGTCAAGACTCTCATATTTTTATCGACTTTAAACCCGAGTATGACAGCATTCATCTCCTTGAGCTCTACAAGACCAAGAGGTCTCCAGAAAAATACACTATTTGCATTCAAAAGCTGGTTAACACTTACTAATTCGCGGTGTACTATGCAGGTTGCAAACAGGTTCGAACGACATTGGAAACTCCACAAGGAATGTTCGGACCATAAGGCCCTAGCCTGCTATAGCAGATATCACCGACAACCAAGAAGTGCAATGGGATGGGCTGGGAAAAACAAGGATTAAAACCATATACTACGGTGATTGCTACAGAGACTACAAGTAGCATCCATTTGGGTGCGGATTTATTATCAGCGGCAGACTTCGGCATGAATGCTAAATTCGCTAACGTCAGCCTGATATACGGTAACACTCCCAGAGAATGCCTCAAAAATGACATTAAAATCGTCAAATGTGCCTTTAACGTTAAAATAGGAACAGGGCGTCTTTGGTACCATCCTGGAAATGGATTTAGGCTAATTAAATTGGAACCTTGCAGTTGAGTCACGGTCAGTGCTGAGGATATGGAAAAACCACTTCTGTAGACTTTTAAACGGTGAATATGATCCAAATTCCACTACTAGTCAGAACGAACTATTCAACCTGTCGATGAAAATCAAGACTTCCGTCCACCCGACTACAATGAAGTAAGGATAGCAATGTTCAAAGTTAAGTTCAACAAAGCTGCTGTACCGAACGGCCTACCTGCCAAAGTCCAGCATACACCAACTCATTTCCAAGATTTGGTCGGAGGACAATATGGCATATGGCATATGGCATATGAATGAAACCTCAGATTAGTTTGCCCGATTCGATAATTTCGTTAACATTGCATATAAGATCCTTTCGGCCGTAATGTGTGAATGTCTGAAACCATTTGTCAACGAGCTGATTGGCCCCACCAGTGCGGTTTTAGGCCCAGTAAGTTCACTACCAACCAAATGCGCTACATTCTCTAGAAAACCCAGGAACTCCAAGTCGATACCCACCAGCTTGTCATCGATTTTAAGGCCGCTCGTGACAGCATTTATAAAGACGAGCTATACAGAGCCATGGCTAGTTTTGGCAACCTTGCCAAACTCGTCAGATTGTACAGAATGACGATGGAAAGCGCTCGTTCCTCTAAAAAGTCGGAAACCATCTCAATAAAAACCCTTGATGTCGAAAAAGGATTCCGACAAGGTGATGTGCTGTCTTTTTCTTTTTTTGTGCGAAACTTACAAGCCATAACCAAAAACACAATTTACGAAAAGTCTGTGCAATTACTTGCATACAGTGATGACATTGACATCATCGGCAGAAAACAGCGAGCTGTCACTGTTGCGTTTGCAAATATTGGAATAGAAGCGGCAAAAATGAGTATAGTTGTGAATGAGGGCACACACAACACTGACGAATCCAATAGATAGCTATAACTTTGAGGTAGTTAGGGAGTTTGTCTACTTCGGCAGCGCTATAAACTCGGACAACAACATCACATCAGAAATTAAACGAAGAGTTACACTTGCCGATTGCTGCTTCTTTCGTCTAAGAAGGCAATTGAATACGAAAGCCTTGTCAAGAAACACCAAGGACACTCTATATAAGACCCTAATCACCTCAGTTTTACTGTACGGCGCCGATTCGTTTTGAGCGCAAATTTTTTTGGATGATTTTCGGCCCTGACACCTAGCCAGTGATGAGATTGGAGAATCGGTGGAGTAGGATCTTGTTATCAAATACCGTGACTCCGTGAAACGAAATAGATATGTCCAACATTGGAAGATGCTCAATAACCGTAGTTACACGAGCTATTAAGACAACATCTCATATGTCCTTCAGTGACTGATTACTGTTATCCAATTGTCTTAGCAAAAATTATGCTGGTTTTGTTGGCAAAATTAAGAAGTTGAAAAAATTTCTTAAACGAATGTAATTTCACGTTTTTTTAAGACCAACATTAAATAGTCTCAGTATAGACGGTTTATAGCTTACTTAGGTTACGCTACAGTTCGATGTGAACCTGGGCCTCAACTAATAAGCCTCTCCAGTTAGCTCGGTCCGTAGCACCGGATCGTCAACAGTGGGATCATCCTTATCTGATACTTGTTGTTGCTTCGTAACTAAGTTCTTTTTACGTGGTAGGGAAGTGACCCCGACGCACAACCCCCAACCTGGAGGACCAGTTCCGGGCCGGTTTTTCCGGAGTCAGTACCCCGCTTTGGGGATGTGAGCGTTGCCGTTGGCCCAATAAAAGACGTACGTAGCCAGCCATAGAATACAGCCTTGTCGTACCAAAATCGGCACTCAACTTACATTTGTACAAATCAATCAAATAATTTCGTAAAGATACAATCTTTTCCACAGGACTTGCACAGGTTTCGAGTACCTTGCCAATGTCACTGAAAAGCGGCTAAACTGGAGATCTATGCTCAAGGCCTTGATGAGTGCTTGTGTGACTGACATAGAAAGTTCCTCGATACAATAGAGGAACACTTGAGGTCGCAGTGTCAGCCATATGGGTAAGGGTTATTTAAAAAAAAAAAACCTAGAATCAGAACTCTTACCTTTTGACATTGAAAGTAGAACTTACAATGTTTCTTGATTTGCTACTATTTTGGCAACTCCATAAAGTATGTCAATTGTTCTGAAGTTTGCGGACTCAGATCGATTTACTTATTTTCTTTTGGTTTTGTAAATATGTATGTCAACTTACTATAGACTCGAAATATCTCCGGATTCTTGTCAGAAAGCTTTGAGCAGAAGTTGGAGCACGCAACTCCGTAATGCCCTATAACTCCGCATGTCCATTCTCAGGCCCGAAAAAATAAGGAAGGCTTAATCGCCTAACTGCCTTTAAAAAAGCGTTCATCTCATTCTTCCTCTTTCGGCAAAGAGATGTTGCAATTCTTCAAGACGCATTTTTAAAATGTTACGGTTTTCAAAGTCTAGATTTTAGAGAAGCTAAATTCCATTTAGGAAAACACGGCTTAGATCCCACCAAAACAAAACTATGACCATCGACGGAGAAAACAATTGAAGCCCGTATTGAGTACGGTATTATTGTCAATAGACTTACAGCTTCAGTTCACTTCTGTATCCTGTCTGAGATGTAATGCAATATCATTTCACAGCAGCATCAAGTCACAAAAACTTTTTAGAAAACTGAAAACTGTAAGACAACCTCACAGAATTGGCTAGAATATAAAACCACTCAACGATACTCGCATTTTCTTTTCTAATACTCGATAACTACAGGCAATAAGACTTACATGCGACAAGATGCGATAATACTCTACTGCCAAGACACAAACAATTTTCCCTCAGAAGGACACACGCGCCAAAGAATATACACATTCCAGACGCGTAGTTACACAAACCACATCCCTGCCTTTGACGACTGTAAAACAAATTGAATTTTAATAATCCATGCATCAATGGCTTATCTATTTTAAATGAGTTCACTAATTCAGCCTCTCCGCAGTAATGTCCTTTTGTGTGTCACCCGCCTGGGTCATAAAAAAAAAATCCCCATCTTCCCTTGAGAACACACGCGCACAATCAACCTTATGTCGCGCAGTCAGAATATCAATGGACAGCATGGCCCACCTTTACAGGAAACTTTTGCTAATGGATAAGTGAGAGAAGACCATGGGGCGACACGGTCCTGGGTCATAAAAAAAGTTATGCTAGCGCGCGTTTTTTTACGATCCACCAATGTTCAATATTCGAAAAGGTGAGCAACCCGTAAACCCACACCCTTAACCTCAACTCATTGTGGATGATCATCATCATCATCATCATCTGTTACAAGTTCTTCGATAGTTTTTCACGACTCAGCCAGTAGCAGCTTGTAGGAAATTTAATTTTCTCGTCCTGGGAGTTTCGCCGCCTCTCTGCGAAACTCCCAGGACGAGAAAAGAGGCTCAAAATTGAAAATTTACTTCCAAACGAGGACAGGTACATAAGTATTCGAGAAAGTCTATTACACAATATAGCACTAAAGGGTTTCTCGCGCGCAAAACAACTGAGTGGATTCCCAATTTTCCCTTAAATAAACATTTCAAGCATCTGACGCACTTTCACATTGAAGGCACATCCTGTACGGTTTCAGTTGATAAATAATTTTCAAACTTGCTACGAGAAATTTTATTAACCAAAATACAAAGCGAATTCGTATAATATTGAATGCATGGATAAAACTGCATGCAAATTACACAAGAAGGAGACAGGGTCCTTTAAGATATGTATACCTACATACAAAACAAAAAAAAAACAAACTCCTTACAGCTTACAGTAGAATTCCCTTTATTGGATTATGTAAAGCAGGGCACCACACACTACACACTTAGATGCATTTGCTGGTTCGGTTGTTGTTTTTTTTTGAAGAAAAAAAAAACTCGTAAAGGCGGGTGCGGTTTGGATATTTTTAAAATGAGTTCCACTTTTGAGTAGTTTTGCATTTGTTTTTCGGATTTTTTTTTGCACATTTTCACTGTTGTTGTTGTGATGGGGAGTGAGTCCATGTAATTGAATTTTTGGCCAAAAGTCTGTAATGAATACGAATTGCACTGGTTATCCAGTGGGCGAGAGAGATAATCATGATTCCATCTCTGGCAGTAGCAAGTGCATTTGAGTTTATTTGGTTGGATGCATTGCATTGTGCAATCTAACGCAGGGAATATTAGATATCTACTTTCTTTGGGGTTGTTTTGGGATTTGTAGAATATTAGTTCCAGTTCGATACCCCAAGCAGTTACAAAAGTAATGGAAATTGTGTTTATAATATTGGCTGGCCCAGTATTCTCAGATACAAATAGTTGACGTGACAAATCCGTACTGGACACAGGGCCTAGCTTCTTACAACCATTCGTGTTGTGCGTGTTATCTTCACACGAATGGAATGCCGTGTCTGAAGGGCAATTTTTGTTTGAGAAGTCTTTTCATGGCAATTAAACTCTCGAATGTTCGTCGAATGTTCACCGCAAGGAGTGGAGCCATGAAAAAAAACATTGGTTCTGACAAAGAATCGATCGTCGACCCTGTCAGTCAGTTCTCCGACTCACTAACCATTGAGGCACAGATATTCTTAGAAAGTAGTGGACTATTATTTGTTTTATTGTTTAAGTTTAGTCCAAAAATACAAAGTTTTTTCACAGATCGACTACTTGGGAGCATCCGGCAATCAGTGGAGAGGATAACAACTACCATAAGAATACTTATTCACCGTTTTAATGTGACATAGCCATTCCTTTAGTGCAAAAGTATAACATGAACAACTCGAATGGCTGTTGACCCGATCCTTAGGCTTCCCATTCCACATTATTTGCTCTTTATAAATAAACGAGGAACAAACTAGACCAGATTCAGTAAGAAACTTAGTACATCAGCTGAACATTATCTTATTGTCTATAGACACCAGAATCTGGAACGAATTGTTAAAAAGATGTTGATTCTAACCTTGCTACTCAATTGGCTCCTTAGCTCAAAGAAACAGCAATTAGCAATTGTAATACTTCATTTGATCTCGATGTGCTGTTGTCAGAGTTTATAGCGGAGCCGAAGTAGACAAAGTCCCAATGTATGTAAATACATACCTGGAAGCTCTAATCTAGCATTCCAGAGTTTATTTATTTAAACCAGAATCAATTAATCCACCGTCGGCAATTCCACCTTATCTGTCGTAAGAGCAACTCCTCAGGGTAGGGTCATATCTCCTCTTCTTTGGCTTATGGTAATCAGCAAAATCCTGTGTATGCTAGACAGAGAGTATGCAGATGATGTGTTAATATTGTTTCCTTCAGTAATCAGTGAGATTATGGAAGATACCTTGGACAAGATTAGCAAATGGGCTACTGAATGTGGACTCAGCGTCAACCCAAGCATAACTAAACTGATGCTCTTTAACACAAAAACCAAAATACCGACCTTCACGCCTCTAGGACTAAACAACCAACTACTCTCCTTATCATCCAGTGTCATGAACCTAGGTGTGGTACTTGTTCCACAACTTAGCTGGAAACTAAACATTGAACAGCGGGTAAAGAAAGCTTGTGTGGCCTTTTATGCTTGCAGTAAAACCTTCGATAAGAGGTGGGGACTTCGCCCGAAGATGGTCATAGGGATGTACACAGCTGTGGTGCGTCCTATACTTGTCCTAGACCTGCGTCAAGGAAAGAATGCAACATGAAACTTATCAACAAAATACAAAGAACTGCATTTAGGAGCAACGGGGGACATGAGAATAAGTCCAACCGAGGCCTTAAACATTATGTTCCTATCTTCATGCACTGCGGTCAGATTAAGAGAAAGAGGATGCTGGTGTACCAAACCTTAGGGTTACAACAGCATCCTGAATCTGTTACCACGAGACTTGGTAGCTAATCCAACCGACATTATAACTCCCAGAGTGAACTTCAGAATCGACGTCACGGTGAGATTTCCAAGCAGGGCGAAGTAAGAATCAGGCGTAGTGACAAATGAGTGAGAAACAACAATTTCACCGACGGTTCTAAAATGGACTGTGGGGTAAGAGCGGGGATATTCCCTGATTACCTCAACATTTCCAAGTCTTACCGGCTTCCTGACTGGTGCAGCGTTTTCCAAGGCTTGCCGCCAACTTAAGCAAACCACCACTCCCCTTAACACCATAGACGTCCTCATTGACAGCCAGGCCGCTCTTCGAAGCTCGTAGAACAATGCAAAGAGGGGCTTGCTTCGCTTGGTTATTAGTTCAGGATTAGACTTCTGTGGGTGTCGGATTACAGTAAAATTCAGGGCAATGAGCGAATTGATGAACTACTCATAGCAAGGTGGGGATCTGCCATTGATTGTTTCCTGGGAGCCCTTTTGCATTTTTCATTCGGAGAAGCAGATGTTCTTCTCTCCTCTTTTGTTCGTAGATCTCATGAGCTATCACTTCATTAAACTTGCATTTCAACGCACTTTATCCATCAATTCCTATCTGAACCGGAGCTTATAAAGCAAAATTGTTCTTGGTATTCCCTGTCAATCATATCTCTGCAGGATTATTCGGCAAAACTCTACCGCATTGCAATTGTTTGTATCTTAAGATCAAATTTCTTCTACTGGAACCTGATTCTCTGTCGAATATAGTTGTGAATGTTCCTTATTTGTGCGGACTTTTACCTAGAAATCATAAACCTACGGCATTGTGGATGGCCAAACTTTCTTCTCGACAAAAACTCACATCAGGATTCAAACTCTTTCTAGAAGCGAATTTCTTATCGAACTTATTTCGACTATCGAACCAGACACAAACATATATATAAAGTTATACCAGGTGTAATTGTCAACAGATGGTTTTACAAGCATACAAACCTCGACATCTATAGCCACTACCACGTCTCTATACAACGAACTAAAGTCCTCCAACTTGAGCGCATAAATTAAATAAAATTACTCATAACCTAGATAAATTAATTGCACACCAAAATAATCAAACCAAAAGGAGGGTAGGGCATAGCAACAGCAACACAAAAAAAAAAAAAAGAAAAACACAAAATGAATACCCTACCAGTCACCCTTCGACCTTTATAATAATAAACAATATTAACAACCTCTAAGGATCCCATCCGTAGCAGCAGCCATATACCCTGCTCCTGCTTTGGCCCGCCACTACCCCCCAACGCATTTATTTATGAGCTTCGCTGAGGGGAAAATGCTTCGCTTATAACAAACGACAATGGTAAAAGTCCTTCTTCTCAGTTGCAGGAGCAAAAGAAATAGGAGCAGCCTTCGTCATAATTTGCCCTGTCGCGTTAGATTGAAGGAAGAAGAAGGAAAAGTTTTCCAGAGTAACTGCGACCGTGTTTGTGTGGCTGTGTTCAGCGCTAGGATCCTTCACATCCTTAAATATGTCAAATACTGGAATCCATAAACCACATGGCATATAAGTAGATCTTTACATTCCACCCATTCCCTGGTTCAAAGGGCATAAATATCATCTTCAACGACCCTAAGAAGACGAGGATCTCTCCATGTATGGATATGTCTGTGTATGTGTGTGTGGTTTTAAAGTGATATATGCGAGAAGTTAGCAGTTTCGAAGGCGTCACTGAACGAACGAAAGGATATGAAGCAGCACAACAGAACGCGCCGTGAATGTCCACGACAACGGTATGGTGTGGTATGGGAAAAGTTCAAGTCCAACGTACCATAACACTTCACTCAACTAGGATTATGGCGGGAAGGATGTATCCGTATTCTTTTGAGAGACTAGAACCCGCAGGTTCTCTTCTCCAAGGAAAGGACATTTTGCTGACAACACAACTGACAAATAAATCAGAAACAAAACAGGATACGAAGAATAAAAAAAAAACAAGCTCCTCGCTGTCAACATGGCGGCAGGACGCGTAGAGTCCTTAACCGCTTTGCGGTCGTAAATGTCACCCGTTCGAAATATTTATGTCAGTTCGAGTAAACAACGACGACAAAGACGATGGCGATGATGGGTGGTGGTGGCTCCTCCAATCACTTTGAAGCGAAAGCAACTTATGTACATGTATCCTACTCTCAGGACATAAAAGATGATGAGCATTCTACGAGGATTTATACGCGTGTACATACACATATCGTTGGCAACCAACAGCAGGACCCCGGCGTACAAAAGATTTAGGACACATTAGTGTGTCCTGGCAGTAAACATAAAACAACAAAACTAATGGAAGGGACAACCATCATCCAAATGGACAGTCGCATTGGAATACTACGAGTAGCAAGTAGCAGCACTAGCAAATAACATAAATGCCAGCATTTTTATGATGAAGGACGAAATTTATTCGTCCTTTTTGTGTCTGTTGTCTTGTGTTTCGCTCTATGCAATCAGAAATCGTAGTTTCTCGAGACGTTGATGTGCGAGAGGAGAGAGAGTGCGCGCTCGTCGCTGCTTGTCCAAACAAAACGATGAGACATATAATCCACGAGACAGAGGAATGGGAGTAATGTACATAAATATGCGGGCTAAAAGGACACTAACTACACAGAAACGCAAGGATAAATTTCCCGTCAATGGCTGCTTATGTCAGGATTTTTTTTTTGACTGTTTCCTCTCCCTTCTTTGTATCGCTGGAGATATTTCGGGGATGACTTTCGAATGATTCCAAATAAATCTCTTGTCTACTGAGTTGGTTTTGGTATCCTTACCACCACAGAGGGTGGCCAGTTGACTACTTCTATATTTTTTTTTTCTCTTTGAAAATAGATTTTCCATATATTTGCAGTGCTGGCTCGTGGATATGGATACAACATTGAATATATCATATAATGTCGTACTCTGGTTGGCAACTTTATTTCTGACTTAAAGGACATTCGTCCTTTTTCTTACCACGTCTCATGGTGTGGTGTAATTTATGACATTTCGATGCGAAATTGAATGACTTGTTTTTGATTTGAAAATTCAGTTTAGACAATCCGGTTCGAAGGACCAATTCTTCTAAAAAAAAAATAAAAAAAAAAAACTGGGGACTCTTCGTCGAGATTTATATTTATTTTTATTTGTTGCTGGATGGGTTGACGTCGTCCAATTTGAAAATTCTGTAAAATAAATTATTCTTCATGCGTCGTTTAAGTTTGGAGTTGTTATGTTGTAGTTGGTACTTGGTAGTTTTATGTTACTTGGTCGCCTTGACGAGGATGATACTTGGCAAAGAGAATCGGTTTGTTGTCTCTTGTATGTGGGAACAGTAATTTTGAAGAGGATAATTTGAGCAGTAAATTGATGGTCCTTACTAGATTGTGCCAAATCGGAATAGTTCAGATGTCCGAAAATGGTCATCAATATGAAGTATATAGGTAGACTTAAAAGTTTAATACTGTCTGAACTATTCGATTATGTATAATGGAATTGTTTCTGTTAAGTTGCAGACTATGTGTCTTACAATGGTAGTAGGTAGATGTCATCTGAAGATAGAAGTACAGAACGTTTCTCTAACTAAAATTGACCAAAAACTTGCATACATCCATTCCTGTTCAAGCCCGGGTGAAGACGGGATTCCGTATGAAATTTCGTAAGGAAGCACCCAATGTGTTTCTGGTTGAAGTGACGCGGGCCTTTAATCAATTATCTCAAAGGGAACTATTTGATGAAGAATTTACAAGGAGGAGGGCACATTACTAGTAAATATTTATAGAGGGATATCTTTCATGAACTCCATTGCCGAAGTCATCATGGGTATCCCAAACGAACGGATATTTACTTGGGTCGAAAAACATAATGTTTTAACGAAATACCAGTCTGGTTTCAAAAGGAAATACTCGACGGTGGGCAACGTCTACAACCTAGCTTCTATTGTGCATTTAAAGTTTCGTGAAAAACGGAAGATTTACGCATTCTTCGTAGACTTTAAAGCGGCGTTTGATAAAGAATCGTAAAATCTATTAATATATAAACGACACACTTTGAGGGTATCAACCAACGTTGTCAGACTACTGCAGAACATCTATTGAAGCACTAAGTCATCAATATGGACAAGAGAAGAGTTTTCTACAAATTTCGATACGATTTCTGGTATAACGCAAGGATGTGTATTATCACCGCTACTGTTTTCTTTTTATATAAATGATTTGTATGCGTGTTTAGAAGGAGGTCTTTATGTAGATGAGCTAAATATACTATTGCAATGGATGGTAACTAATTTAGAAGAGTACTGCAGTAAGTGGAACTTAAAGGTAAATCTAAGTAAGTCTCAATTAATGGTTTTGAAGAATGAAGGCAGAAAAGCTTTGAAGTGGTACTTCAAAAGTGAAGAAATATAAATCCAGAAAAGGTACTATGCAGCAAAAACTTTCTTAATAAGAGAAGTGTGTTTCTAAGATCAAAATGGTATTTGTTCCAAGCAGTGTGCAGAGCTGTGCAAACGTATGGAAAGCCGAATTGATGATCTGGGATCAAACGCCTTTCTTCAATTACTGGTTGGAATCGTTTTAGCAGAATTTTTTCAAAAACCTTATATATTAGAAGGCAGAATCGAAATGGGTCTATATGATTTCTTGTCGCTTATACATTTTCCCAGCTTCGGCACCATAATAACTTCGACGACTTTCCTTGGCCTTGGGACATATAGAAGTCTTAAAGAAGCATTTATAATGTAGAGCATCTGAACTAACGCTTTTTTCGGTATTTCCATCAAAATTTCGCCAGTGATTCAGTCGTATCCTGGAGTCTCGAACAGCGATACGATTTTTACGTTGAAGTTGTCGGGTGCTGTATTAACATTCGGAGCTTCGATTAATGTTTGTTCATCGAACGCCTTGAACGTTTCTTCTAAGGTTTGGAAAATACTTCTGCTTTCTCTTTGTCATTTTTTGCCAATTCGTCGTTAAGTGTATACTTTTACCGCTCTCTCAGCGATAAGCAGCTGTCTTGGTTTATTTCGAAAATATGGGCTGGATACAGGAAACAAGCCCCAAAATACCAAATAAGTGTCCTCGATTGTATTAATGTGATGACAATGTAAATCAAGCTTAAGCAGTTGCCATCAGCTGCACTGGTAAAAGGGGGGGTTTTCAGACGACAATTACCTGTTTTGCAGATCTTGTGTGCTTAACCAATAGTAGTTGGGCCATATTTGTCTTGATACGACACAATTCCACAGCTCGTATTGCATGATGATGGGCTCTGATAAAAAGTGTGAGAGGATTCTTCTCTTGAAAACCCCCAAAGGGATGTGGACACATTTCGCGAGAGATCTATGACGGGCCGAACCTCGCCTCTGCAACTTATCAGAACGGTTGTTAACATCTATGTCGATGTGCCCTGGCACCCAGAGGAGACGGATATTGAAGCGATGTCCTAATGAAGTGAGTTTCTCTTTATACTGGTCCACTTTTTCTTTACTAGGCCTCCACTAACAAGCCTCTCCAGTTAGCCCGGTTCTTAGTTAACTGCCTCCAGTTGCTCACTCCAAGTCGGTTGAGGTTCTCTTTTACTTGCGCGCTCTACCTAAGGCGAAGTCTTCTTCTACTGCATTGTTCCTCCGGGTTAGATTCGAAGACTCTACGGGCCGGAGCATTTGTGTTTATACGCTCTACATTTCCTAGCCATCTTAGACTAATGCGCAATTTTTTTGACTAGGCCGATGCCGCTGTACAGTTGGTATAGTTCGTCTCGGTTGCTGTCATATGCGGCCTTAAAATCGTTGAAAATATGGTGAGTATCGATCTGGATTTCCTGTGTTTTCTCCAGGATCTACCGTAGTCCTACTGCATAGGACTTTTCGAGAAGTTGATGGATACGCTATCGCCAAAGATTCTGACGGTTTGTTGCGATTGCAGCCGTTCAATGTTAAATGTCCTCGCAATATTTTTCCGTTGTTGTGCCGTTTGAAATATCCGTAGATGTGCCTCGGCTGCAACTAGGTAGAAGTCCGACTCTATGTTGGCCGCTCAGAATGTTCGAATATATATTACGTCGATCGCAACATGATCAATTTGGTTGCCGGTTTGATGATTTTGTGACCGCCATATTCCCTTATGAATGTTGAGGTGAAGAAACCGTGTGCTGGCTATAGAATCTTTACGTCCCGGAGCAAAGTCAATTAGCGCAAGTCCGTTTCCAGACGTGGTGTCGTGCAGGCTATGCTAGGGGCCGGAGTCATTAACCCACTTTAGTGGTATGAACGCTGCCGTTGCCCCATTGGGGACAACCGCCACCATATGTTTTCCAACACCCTGATTCAGTATTGAAGATCTCTATAAACCTGGGATTGAAATATGTCGAAGGAGCTCGTATAGGGATAACAATCATAGTCCCGCCTGACTGGAACTGTAGACGCCACCGTAGACTCCATCTAGGTAATTCGACCGCTGCCGCCTGGACCAAGAAGAAATGCTTTAGTGAGAAAGCAGTCCTCCCCTCTCTCTCGTCTACTGCCACCAACGACATTCCAAGGAGCTGGTTACCCAATCTCCAGTCGGGGTACTAGACACCCAGCAATCACCATCGTGAAGGTACCCTTAGGTACGGTACGGTCAATACCCTTTGACCGCTAAATTGGCTACTACATGGTTTTGAATAAATTAATATTCGTCCTAAAACAAATTCGTAAAGTAAAACTTGGATCTTTGGATGTAAGATATGATTTATTGAGATATAGATGTCATAAACATTGTATTGCTCAGTGAATATTCTGAAGGCTGTTGACTGAAACTCCCAACAAACTTATCCTTGTTCTGACCTAACCTTCCTCGAACGTTTCATCTTTAAATGGACTAATTTATCATGCCCCGCATTTCCTTCAAAATCGCTTATTCCGGCTCATCATACCAATCAACCCACATCGCTGTCAACTCATCATCCTCGAATGGAAAAACAAACAACATCGTACACACACATTCAGATTACTCACTCTCTCTCTCTAATAATCAAATCACATTAAGCCCACAATAATTATCATAACTTTCTCACCTCACCTCAGTGTGTGATAAAAGTCATCTCGAAGATAAATCACACGCATTTAACATGGCCAAAGCCACCTTGACTACCCCCGACCCCTAACTCAGAGCAACCCCATCATCATCATCACCATAATCATCAACAACAACATCACCACCATTCACCACCTTAACCGCTGCTGTTGTGTCGCTCAACATCGTCTTCATCTCGCCCATCAACATCTTATTACCATATTATGACAGCCCGGTTGCCATCACTGAAGATTAAGTCAAAATCTGTCAGATGAAATTAAGTCACACACACACAGGCAAACACGCACCGCAATGCAACGGATGATAAACAAGGGATCCTTCTGCCTGCCATCCTGTGGGCACCATCATCAAAGTATCGAAGAAGGAGCATACCGTTGACACGGGGAGCGCTCTACTTTGGTGTAAACAGTTTTGCGGGGTAAATATAATTTGTCACTGACATATGTGAACTATTTGACTTACACACACAAACGCATAACAGAAGATGAAAGGATAATAATCAACGCTATCCAAACAAGAAGAGCTGAACCACCCAATCCCTTAAGGGGGGCGGCTGGCTATGCTGTGCAAAGTCAAACTATACTCGGCTCGTAAACTCGCCGACATCGATAACAGGTTTCTTTCAACACCTTTGGCAAATCCGTTTCATCACCTCTGCTGTACGGAGAGAGTGAGAGATGTGTTTGTTTGCCTATATATGTGTGTATGTGTATGTATGTGTGTTATCCTGACACATCCACCTTAGCCGACATTTCATCGTTAATTTTGTGTAATGCGTTGATGATGCCATTTGAGGGGGATGACGAGGATGATGGTGCTTGGGATAATCCTTTGCCTAATACGTAAAAGGCGCAGCAAAACAGTGGGGCAAACAAATTAAGGGACTTGTACGAAATATTTTGTACATACTCTGATGTTACGAAAGTGGAATGGCATTGACTTTAAGCGTCGAGGATTCTATACACCCTGCCTGGAAAATATAAAGTTTTGTGTATGATAAGCTTGAGTGAAAACTATCGAGAGGCGGTATTTAGAACCCGGAGACTGTAAAAAGTATCTGACACAAATAAATTATTTAACTTGTTGTGGCCTTCTATAACAGGCCATCCAACGGGCGGGATCATTTTAAACATCGGGCCATTGTTGAACTGTCAACACTCAGCTATCATTGCGATGACTTTTGATGAGTACAAACTAAGAGGTTATTAAATATGGATCAATACATACTCTCCTCTGTCTCTTCATTTTTCCACCACACTGTTTAGTGGAAGAAAAATTATATTCTCATTAGGCAGGATGAACGCACCAAGCCCATACACAAAGACAGCACCAGCCCATGTTGTAATAGTTGTAATAGTTTACCTCCTCTCAATGGCATGGTTAAAAGGGTTGATTTATATCCCTGTTTACCCAAGTTACCTTTCGGGAATCCTTGCATCCCACCAAAACTCTCCAGATACGTACGTACACCACCCATTCTCGACGTGATGATTTCTCATTAATATTCATTGCGGTGGACTATGATTTTATGGGATGCTACTCACATTGAGTTGATGATTGAGTCCGTTTTTCCGGATTGTTGAGTTAATCCCCAGCGATTTGACAGAGGACAGGACACCGTTTCAAGGATAATTTGAATTGATTCGAAAGGGGAGTGTACTCCACCATCCACACAACGTAGTAACAATCGTCACAGGATGATTATTCTCAATTACATGCTCCAGAAAATGCTGCTGCTACTGGTGGAGAGGTCCTTAAAATTTACACCATTTTGTCAGTGATGGTGGTAGTGTTTTTCTTTGGCCAAAATGCGCGAAGTTTCTTTTGAAAAGTATATCACGAGGAATACGGAGGCGATCAAGAGGATGCGAACGTTATCCTTGTCTCTGTTTTGAATTGTCCTGACATATTTATGCCGTCCAATTAACATAATATGTAAATGTTATCATCGTCAGTTTTCGATTCTTTTTTTTTCTTTCATTTTCTTCTGGAACGAAATTTGGCTCGAAGGACCAGAATATGCCTTTCACTACCACATCTCTTCTCTGGCACTTTGATGGAAGAATGATGTTATGGGATACTGCTACAGTAGCTGGGTAAAATCAAACATTCTAATGCAAAGGGCATCGTTTATCTAGACAAAAAAAAAAAAAACAAAACAAAAAAGGACGACCAAAAAAATGTAGGCACCGAAAGACAATGAAGAGTTGGAGTGTTTGTACCCTTTTGGGCCTGAGGTGTACGCTGAAGAAATCCATTGAAATGAAAAACGATTATTATGTCAAATAAAATAGAAGAAGAACGCCACAAAGGAGGCGAATTGTATAGAAGGCGGCTAGGTGGAGACAGAGAGAAAAGGCGGCTGAGATGTGGCTTCAATTAAATGTCAGTTTATTTTTACGTTAATGCCCGGAACAGGTATTTCACCGCACCCCAACTTGGCGACTTGTTCGTTTTACGAGAGGTAGTTTCCTATGCTAATTCGAATTGGGTAACATTGTTAGATAGGCGCACACGGTAAAGGTTAAGACCTATTTTTTGTACGATGACTTTTGAATTTGATGCTAGTCAAATGGGTGGTTGTTTTGTTGTGGGTTTTTTTGGGGACTGTCAAAGTATTGCGATGTAAAGATGTCACAGTAAATGGGGGATGGAGGCATTAACGGAATATTGTTTTGCAGTTAATGGGTTCGCTTTGAATAATATTGCCACTTATTTGAATGACAGAAGTTGATCTTAAACTGTAATTGGTTCAACAACTTGAGTCTTATTTCAACGAGTTCGGTAGATATCCTACGAGGATGAGTATTGGCCTCCATGTACATCTTTGCATTTGGTTGGCCTTCTAAGTTCCAACAAAAATCTTTGGTGCTGTTTGGCAATTGAACCTCGAAATTTCGCTTAATAGATCGACGCACTAAACACTGAGCCAAGGCGCCCACTGTACATAGCACTTCAACTGAAAATAGGTTTATAATAGCTGTGGAAACATCTTCCTCGGATAGAAGTAAATGACAACAAGCGATTTCAGCACGGTCTCCGAGAATAATTTTCGGCTTACTAATGATAAGGCAGTAGGTAGTGCTCATCAGCAGTAGAAAAGTCACGATAGTTATAACCGGTTGATGACGTTTCTATAGATAAACGTCGGATAAACAGCTCAATACCTTCTGCTATGTATGTATCTGTCAACAGGTCTATCGCATGACATATGGCGTGATCGTGAACTTGAATTCCTTTCACAGAATAGTGACTACGAACTACCACAACTTCTGTTCGGCAAGAACTTCGAAACGCGTATCTCCTCAAAAGAGGATTGGGAGGAGGATCTGTCCATTAAAAACACGGAATCCATATGTTTCTTAACAGACGGATCAAAACCAGATTCGGGGGGGGGGGTGAAAGAGGTGTCTTCTCCAACGATCTAAACATATGTATCACACTGTAGCGTCTTCCAGGCGGAGAACATAACGATCAAGGAGGGCTTGTCGTGACTGAAGTGTGGTGTGATATCCAATCGGGACATCATCATTTTTACGGATAGTCAAGCCGCGATAAAATCTCTCGAATCAGTCACAATTAACTGATAAACTGGCTTAAATTCTCGCTTGGCTGTTAACGAGATGAACAATTCAACATCCACCTCATTTGGGTGCCGAAACACAGTGATATTCCAGGGAATTTTGAGCCCGACAAACTTGTCAGTCAGGGTACAATCTTATCTATTTTGAAAGATCTGGTCCAAGCTGGATCAGAAAAGCTCCAACTGGCTGATCAGATAGAAAAGTAGTTGTCATGACAGGACACTGCATTATTGGTACTCCTAGCTTATGAGCTTTGAAGAAGTTGCATGGACGAGGAAGGAGAGAAAACTATGCTCCATCTTCTCTGTACTATCCAAGCTCCCTTCCCTCGTAAAGCCTCTAGCGCTTTATATTAAGCTCCTCCTGTTTCCTGTTGGTTTAAAATAATTCGATGTACTTCCTAAAAAAATTGCTAGCAATCCCTAGGGATGACACCATCAGAAAATTTAATTTTGAAAAGAGTTTCCAAAGCTGAGTAATAAAAAAGACTGGATGTATCCACAACCTATAGACTGAGTAGCCACACCATTAAATGGTACACAGACGGGTGAAGAACTGATGAAGTAATAGGTGCGGGAGTGTTCGGACTAAGAACAAAACACTTCGTATCTATGCGCAAAAGTACCAACAGCTTTCAGGCTGAAATACATGCTATAAACAAATGCGTCCAGATCAATCTTGATAAAAAATATAGCAACTGTGACAAAGCAATAATATCAGACAGTCAGCCAGCCACCAAGGCTCTCACTGAACTATTCTGTAGAATAGGGGAACACAAGAATTTAAGAAGTTAGAAATAGAAACCAGGGCAAGCACCTGAAAAAATCAACACGGTCAGAGACAAGCTAAGAAACTTATTGGGAGTTATGACCATCAAAGATTTCCATCAACCTTAGCAAAATCTACCCACGCATCCTTACAGGTTTCTCAACTCAAGGAACACCTGACGAAACTAGGCATATCAACGCGGATTCCAACGAGACTCCGGAATATGTTCTGGAATGAGGACTATGAACTTAATAAATCGTAATCGTAAGAAAATTCGTAAAACTGTTGGTATAATAACGAGGATTTGCTCATTAGGCATACATGCAGAATGGCTCCTTTACAACAACGGTTTTAAAAGCTGTAGAAACGAAGAACAAATTGATTCTATACCTGGCCAGGTAAGAGCCCTCTAAAAAAAAAACACCAAAAATATTTCTCATAACAACAGGACCTATGAAATATCATCTGGGCTGTAAAACTAGCAGTCAGAACAATAAAATTTTAGGATCCAAATCGAGCACAGTTGCTGGGTTCTTTTGCATCACCCATAGTGAGCAAATAAACATTTTCTTGCATTTCTTGGTTTGAAAATGTATGTGACAACAGTGTAACTTCCATGACAACTTCTGTATGAAATATGGATAACACTCCCTTCGCTTTCTGAAACAAAACTTATCAGCAACGCAAATGCACTAATTTAATTTATTATTCCTCCTTGTTGATTCTCAGTTTTTCGAATAAGTCACTGAGTTTAAATTTGTTTTTTAATTGACTTTTACTGAAAAGCTAGTGCGGTGATAAGTTAGGCAATAAAAGTATTCTGATGCATTATATATGTATGTATTATAACACAAGACTCCATCAACTACTATTACCCTAGAAGCCAGTCGAAGATGGTAACTTGAACAACAACTAAGTAAACATGAATGCCTTAAGGTCAGTTAGACTCAATTGTTTTGCTGCAGACGATTTTAAGTATTCCAAAATCCCAATAATTGTCATCAACATACTATCATATGTTAAGACCTTTAATGTTCCGTAAGAGCTCTATTCTCTCCATAACACCTTATTCTAGCACATCTTTTTGTATTACTCACGCCTTTAGTATACCCATTTCTCGTGTAAACCATACCTCAGGACTGACTAAATATTACCGAAAACCCAAGCTTAACCGCACTCATTATGAAATTTTAAATTGTCATGCACTTTGTGAATATGACACAAAGCTTCGCGCACAAACAGTGTGTCTACCCAACACCGCCCCTGTGGCAACCTACTTACTCTGGTGAAATGTATCCAGTATGCGACTTTTGTGTACCTTGCGGCCAAAGTGATTACCTCGCACATTATTTTCCATTGTTTTAGTTCTGTAAGTCGAAGGATCGTTTCACACGTTCCCTGACAACCACAGCAGCAGCAGCGGTAGTAGCAGTGGCAGCCGGAGTATAGCAAAAGCAGCAAATCTCCCAGATGTATGCGTTTAGCACGCGCCCTTCCCTCATAATAGCGCATTTCCTAGATTTTGTATGCGCGCGAGTGCTTATCTCCTCAGTCCCATCATCGTTGCCGCTACCACTGCCAACCCGTGTAATTACACCTGGTGGCAACGGTGGTGATGGTACCGGAGACCCACCTAACTTCCACCTTAATTACCCGAGGCGAGGTGATCCTAGGACATTCATTCAAAATGCTGCCTTATGTGCATGCATGCATCTTTTGTAACAAACACACATATACACACACCATAGTGGAAGCTCCCCAAAAAGTCGCGACATCATTCCAAGCTGATGCGCTGAAGTGGAGGTTCAGTTGGTTTTTGTGTCCTTTTCATCCTCGTGTCTCGGCCTGCTTGCCTGTATGGGGTATATGTTAAATCTGTATGATGCTTCTCCTTGCATCAGCATGTGTCGTTGTTTTAGCCTTCTTCACTCTCTCCCGAACCCCTTTCGACAGGGTGTGTGGGTGGAAGAGGTCTGGGTAGGTTATTCAGGCGAACCGAGCCAAAAAATGCATAAATTCCGTTTTAATTAGAAAATTAGCTGAAAATATGCGCCTCACGTTAATCGTATGAATAGCAAAGCTAGCTAGCTGGGATGGCTCTTATATTTTAGATTCCTGTGTTCCAAGGCTTCTACTCCAGTTGCACACTGGCAGTTATAGTGGATTTACCTACCGGGCGTATGGGTGGTGTTGGATATGTACTGCAGACGTTGTGGTACGTGTGTATCCTTTGAGCTTCTTTATGATGCTCATTATCCTGACAAAAGGATAGTAAATTGTTATTTTCAAACTTGGGATAATATTGTTACAGATGTGAGCGCGCAAAAGGGAGGAAGTCATTATGCGGGTGTGTCCTTAAAAAGAGCGACGTGTAGATAGAAAATAGAAAAAGGTCGTTGGTGTCTTGAGGGAAATATATTTATCTCGTTTCGGAAAAGGTAATTGGTATACGTATCTCGGAAGAGATTTAATAATCGGTGTTAGACGAAATATCAACAGACGTGTAAGTAGTTCTCACGCATATTTGAGAAGCCCTTATAGTGTTCGACTCATCTATTAGGGACTGGGCATATCCACAAGAGTTATGTTATAAGAAGGAGGAGGAAGCAATTAAAAAATTCTAGACACCCAGTTCACGATTTCGTACCATCAACTTCACGTTGTGCCTGTTGAATATCTACACATATGATATTGCACGTGTGTAGTTGCAGTTCAAGTTACCTTCTCTGACTGACTACTATTACCCCGTCGATGGTGTCTTGTGTTATAATACACACATATCATGAATCAGAATACTATTGCCTAATTTACCACCGCACTAGCTTTTCAGTAAAAGTCAATTAAAAAAATAAATTTAAACTCAGTGACTTATTCGAAAATATGAGAATCAACAAGAAGGAATAACAAATTAAATTAGTGCATTTGCGTTGCTCATAAGTTTTGTCTCTGAAAGCGAAATGATTGTCATCCATATTTTATATTTCACAAGGATCAGCGCAAACAGAGCTGTTTGTATCAGGTTAGGCATCTTTTTGACCTGATTGGCAGTACCATGTGTTGCAGATGTCTAGCAAGTGGACCTCACAAAGAGGAAAAATTCCCTTGATGAAATCAACGGTAACGTCCACTGCGGAAGGCATGTTTGAGTAACTACTAAGAAACTGCAGAGGCTCTACACAGATACAAAACAGATATCACCCACCCCCGTCCAGGAAGTTCGATGAAATGCGTCGGGCAAAGGAGGATGAAAAACTGTATAGCAGCGTTTACAGGATACGGGTTTGTTACACATGTTAAAAAGTCTTGAGCTTTCAACACGGGAGATTCGTGTTCCCACAGAGGTCAATGACAAGTGTTTCTTCCAACTCCTGAAAAACACGTATGTATGAGGAATGTCCTAAATATGGCGTTAAGATCAAAATACACAAGGGAACATGGCGGTCGCCTGATTATCAAACGATCAACCAAACTGATCATATTCTGATGCAGCTAAACAAAAGGCACACAAAGCAGCAAATCGATTTCTTTCAGGTGAGATTCTATACAAGACCTTAATCTAAATGGCACGGCAGATATTGGACATACACCAAACGGCTTGCGATTTGAAAACCGAAGCAAACAGAGTCTTTGAACCGTTTCAACATTCAATTAAAAATTTAACATAAAAAAAAGTATGATCACTACCGACAGTACTACCGGCCTACTGATGCCAAGGAACCTTTCGTAGTGAGGACTGAGAGTTTCACGGATTCTGGTGGTATGTCAATTGATTTATTTCGGTTCAAATGTATATGTCACCTTCGTATAGGCTTTAAGTTAAAGCTAACCCAATATAAAGAAGATTTAGTTTTGACATCTATAATCTAATCCCGCCTTATAAATTATGCAAAACACCTACAAGTAGAGAAAGGGTTCAAGGACTTTCATGGACCAAATTGTCTGCAATTCCAAAGAAACCTTCAATCACCTTGGAACTGGCCTTCCACTCCATAGCAATTGCCGAACCCCCACACTCTGCTCAACAAAAGAAATAATAGAATCGCAATCGCGTATATAAATTTCCTTACAAACCAAAAGACAAACAGCAAAACGGTGCCAACCATAACCTCCATTTTCTCTCACCCTGTCTCCATCTCGAAAGGTGTATCATTACAGTTTGAATTGTTTACGATACTGCCGCCCGAGTCCCAGAGGTTGTGTTGCGTGTCTCGCGACCTTATAACATTCTTCGTTAACTCTGCCCGTTTGTCTATAACTTCACTTGGAGTGTATTTCACCTTCGTTGCGCTAACATGGGCCGACATTTAACCAAGCATTTGACTAACGCTGATAAGACAAGGATACTCTGATGCCGGTGCTGGTAGGATATTGTAGTGATCCTTTTGTAAGGATACTCCGGTGACTTCTTTTGTTCTGCGGTACATCTACTCGAGGGTTGGTTGTAAATATTTAGGTGAAACGGTTCATTGTGTTGCGTGGGCGGCCAAAACGAATGTGTATGTATGTGTGTGGTGTTTCCATCGCGAACGCGATGTGGCATAAAACGTTACCAGAAGTCCAATAATTTTTGATAGCAACGAGAGCGGACAACCAGCAGCGGAGTGGAGTATGGAGGAGATTAAAGGTACTCGTCGACCTGGTTTATGGTACAGCCGGTGGGATAAAGTTCGTGCTTGCCTCTGGATTAATTAAATATTTATTTAATTTGTATTTTTCTTTTCTTTTTTCTGTATTTCGTCGGCGATATTTGTTTCGTCTTCTTCTGTGCGTTTGAGGGGCGGATGCGTTAAGTGAAAGAGATTGAATTGTGTACGAAATGGAAATGTTGGCAGGGCCGCCTTCGGTTTAGTGGTGGTTTTTCTATTTCGCGTGCTGGTTTTTGATTGAATTTTATTTATTTAAATTGGAAAAGATAGTTCTCTTTGGGAGCATGACAGGAAGTGAGCAAAATTGAATGGTTCCCTAGATGAGAAATAGATATGCAAAGAAATTTGAAAATAACCTCTAAGGATACGCAAAGAAATAAGAGATAAAAGTTAAATTAAATTTTCGGCAAATTATCTTGAAATTCATTTCACTTTAAGTTTATTGTAGTTACTTCCTAAGGGAGTTGGACTGATTCTAAAATTTAAAATGTAGAGTGATGCCAACAGTGAAGAGTAGGGCTAAAGCTGTACAGTATGGCAAGGATATAATCCAAATTCTGTCAGAAACTATAAACCAGTAAACCAATATAAAAAGTCATGATGTAACCAACAAGTGAGTCTTTTGCGATGAGTCGGAGAATTTCCGAAGAAATGAAGATTGGTAGGCCAAGGTAGTTATCGCCAAAAACGTGGGTTCTGCAGGAGGTCTGAGATCCTGTCCCAAACCAATGCAAAGCTATTGTGATTTTATTAGTTGGCAAAAGTAATATGTGGGAGAGACTTTCCGTAAGATAATAATTAACAACTTGTGTTGCCATACGAAATTTTCCAACAAGCAAACTAGACTATGCAAATCTTAAAATAAATTATAATTTTTTTTTTCTTTGATTCTCAGAATCAAGAAAAAACACTTTCAAAATAAATTCTAAATGAATTATCACTTGGTAAACACTATTGCAAGTGTTTAGTTCTAACTTGTTAACTTATATCGAGTTGGTCACCGTGTCGGTCAGAATTTATCAACTTTTCAACAAGTTCAATTCGTTTTTTTCAACACTTATTGTTTTCAATTAAAGAAACGGGGGATTTATAAAATTGTCCACTTGTTAAAAGATTCCAAAACAATTGTTGTTCAACAGTTGTTGAATTTCACTTGTTTTACAAGCGCTTGTTGTATTATATAATAGAGGACCCTGGAAGGTTTTACTCACTTTCCGAGTTACCGGCGATAAACTTTTGGTGGAAGAAGAAGATTATACAGAAACGACATGGGTTTTGTCACCAGAGTATCAAGTCTAAGGGGTAAAATAGAAATCAGAGACATTTTTAATGATATCTTCCTTTATACCCCTTTTTCCCAATGTAAAATATATTCCACTTGACCTCCTTGAACAAACAAAACCTCCTTGAACAATGAAACAAGATATGGGCAGTTTCGCGTTGCACTAGATATTCCAACTATCTCGGTATTTATTTTCATTTCATCCATCTTTATAGATTCTCTCTACCAGCGCTACTTAAATAATGCGCAAGCCAAGCTTATAAACGACCCTAAGTCTTTCTTGTAATTTGTGAATTATAAAAGAAAGTCCAATGGTTAACCCCCTCTCCGTGACCTCTTGCATAGCACCGATTTATAAAAAGGGATTAAAGAATGAAAGTACTAATTACCGCCCTATTGCTAAACTTTCTCTTATACCCAAACTCGTTGGACGTAATTTATACGAACCCTTAAGCTTTCAGTGCAAATCTTTAAATTTCCCCTAGCCCTCATAGCTTACTGAAAGGTAGGTCGACTTCTACAAACCTCGCCGAATTTGTGTCCTTTGGCCTTTCATCTTTAGAAAATGGCAACCGATTTCAGTAAAGACTTCGATAAGATATCTCAATAATTAATACTCTTCAAATTGTTCGCCCTCGGCTTTATATGTTAAAATGGATATTTTTTTACGAAGAAAACCGTTTCTATAATGTCCGCTTCAGGTTCTTCCTCTCGGCTTCTTTTGGCTACCTCCAGTGTCTCACAAAGCAGCCATCTAGGTCCCCTTCTTTTCATTCTAGTTATAAATGGTCTTAACAGAGTCATTAATCATTCCCATGTCTCCCTCTAAGCGGATTACATCAAATTTTTTAAATCCATTTTTTCATCACAAGATTCTTCTTAGTATCCTTCAACAGGACCTCAGTGTTGTGCCTCAAAAATTGCTTAGAGCTCAACACATCGCCAAACGCCAATCTAACACCTTTTCACGTAAGTGTAAGGTGAGTTCCCGAATATAATTTTTATTAAAAGCTATTATACTCTTGCATGTTTATCGGACGTTCGCGAGAATTGTTGTGAGGTTCGTAGAAACCTGACGCTAACACAGGTATGTAAGTAAAGTGTTTTTGATGCTGACGTCATCTTAAGGCTCTGGCTTATTAGCATAAACCATGGACTTGACACCTAAAGAAGAAAGTCCAGATGCTTTAAGTCACAAGAACGAGGCGGTCAATTGCTTGGGCCATTTTTTTTAGATAGTACGGTCACCGAACTTTGAGCTCATATGTATGTATATGCCCCAATTTATTTCAAAACACGTCACTTAACGAGTCCAGTAGGGATCTCCATTTTCTGAATAAGATTCTTAAAGCTGCAGATATGCTATCAATGTTGAAGGTGATGCCCAGTCTGGATGCCCATTAGTGGGCACTGACCTATGATATTCGCTACGATTTTGCAATATTTGTAGATAACATTTTTTATAAGTCTTGCATTTCAGTTCAGTTGTAGTTAGAACACATTCGGCTTGGATATGGCTCTGCAACGTATTCTGCCTGTCGTATAAATGTTCCCATACTTAGGTACGTATACTTTTTGTGCAAGTGATCAATCCCATCACGTCATTGCGGGAGTCCCACAAGGTTCGGTACTAGGCCCTCTTCTATGGCAGGTGGTCCTCTCTCGAATACTACTAAACAACTACCCAGGTCACACTAAACGAATTTTACTGTCTAGAGTTGTTAGCTCGATTCTCCTGTATGCTGCCCCGGTTTGGGTGGCGGCGTTGACGATGATAGAAACATGGAGAAAACTGTCAGCAACATATATGCTCTGCGGTTTCCGAATAATATCGGACGAAGCAGCCTGTGTCACAATCGGAATGATCCATATCGACATCTTCGCGAACGAGATGGTAAGGATCCTCAAAAGGAGAATCAATGGAAGAAAAGCCAATATCAATAGCTAGGTGGGATAATAGTACATAATGTAGATGGACCTACACGCTGAATCCCACGATTGAGGTGTGGATGAATGATTCCTATCCAGTCACTGCGGTTTTCGGAAATATTTTCACAGATTTGGGCACAATAGCACACCTTTGTGTTCAGATTGTCAAGATCAAGAGGACAACACAAAATTGTATAGATCTGTATTCTATTGGAATCACTTTGCAGATTGGAGAAATAATGTACCAAGTCTACCAGTTCTTATGGATCACTTGTTGCGATTAGAGGAGATCTGGGTGAAAATTTGGGCACTTGTAAGGAATGTCTAAAAAGAACTTCGAATAATGGAGAAACTAGGGGAACAGAAGCAGCAATACAAGGAGCATAGCATGAATTGCTAACCAGCTCCTCGAAATAATACCTAACAGCAGTCCCACGGGGAGAGTGATCGAAGTGTGCTGGGTGCGGACTAGTACGTAGGCGCATTACTGGAATAGAGTAATCGGGTTTGCGAATCGTGTATACTGATAACCCGGGCTATGCAGTCCAATCAGGAACCAAGAATTTTCAAGTCGATACTCTCCGCCTATTCAGAAATAATGACGTTTCCGACACCTTGAAGTCCAGAAAGGCTTTAAATAAGGTTAATCCCTTCTTAACTTCGTGGCCAAAATACTGGCAAGAGTTCAAAAACTTAATTATTGGAGCCCTGCTGCACTTGATCTGAAAAGTAAGTGAAATAGCATTGGAATTTACTCATAAGATACAAATAAAGAAAGATACATAGATTCCTGAGGTACTTCAGCGTTTACAGCACCAGAAACGTGTGTATACTCAGAAGATCATTATCCAATTCATACTTCTCAATCCAATCCTAGTCACATAACCCTACCTACTTATATGTATCGTACTCAAATATTGAATAACCTCGATTGGTTGCAATTTCAAAACACTAAACATGTTCATTCAACCAATCGGCATTTTAGTAAAATTTATAACTCGCTCTCGACATATCTAATCATACCACACCATCGCAACGTTTTCATTTATTCTGATCAAACCTGCACTCCAACCAGAGAGTGACCATTTGAAAATCACTTGCAATAATTTTCACCCGTGGACCAAAAATCCGTATCCGTGATTGACCCCGCCAACAGAATGCAATCAAAATGTTCACTGTGTCTGCCCCAATGGCGATGCAGCAGTAGCAGTATCATAACGATGGTTAACACAATAAATTGGCATTAAAAGCGCAATCAAAATTTTTCGGATAAATCCACCCGCTAAACACTGAGGTAATCTCTGTGCGTTTCTCCCTAAACTGATGTTCCATAGACAACGTGCTACTCCCCTCGGTACTAACCGACGATGGAGTTGAGCATAAATTAATAACAATTCCTGATCGAGTTTTATTATTGTCGCAACAATTGCGTTTTGAACGTGTGTACATAAGCTTCACAAGGGGACGACGAAAGGACGATTCTCATGAAATGTGAGTTTGATATGATACTGCCCGCCCCTTTCTAACCAACCTGTGTGCGTTGTACTCCGTAAGGGACTAACTAACCAACCCAACCGAGCGTGTTTTTGTGAAGTGATTTCGTTTCATTTTCTAGTGGATTTGCAGATGTTTGGACGACAGACACAGATCTGCATCTGTGTACACAGATTCAATTGGTATCTATAGTCAATGGTGGTGGTTTGTATTTAACGGTTATGTCGACAGGTCATTCTATGCCTGAGCAAGGATGGAACTAACACTGTCCTACCACTTTCCAATAACAGAAATCCTCATTTTTATGATGCTGTCATCGATGACTTCAAAACTCAACACACAACACACAACAGTAGAGGCGAGTAGTCCAATTCACTTCTATCTATCAGCAGACGATGTCGATTTTGAAGCGATTAGGTTGAATGTTTTTTTCGATGAAGTTCAGTGGAGTCTCGGTGGGATTGTGAGGAATTTCGACAATTTTGTTTGGCGTGAACTGATACAAGGTCCTCATGATTAAATTGAGAGAACTATATCCATTTCAAATGACACTAGACCTCAAACGCGTGAAATCAGCTCCAAACCATAGGAAACCCAAGAAATTCCGCGTTGATCCGCCCCAATCATCGCGGAAACACATCTTTTTTGCACAGAACCAAGTCCACCCCAAGTCGATCACAAGTCCAAAGCCTAAGCCGCACTCATTGGGTAGGGAACTGGGTACATTTGGCTAAGAATCAGAGCAATTCTGATCACGTTGATTCCGCGCGGATTAAAGCGGAAATGAAGCCATACCATCAGTTAATTTAGACGCGGATTGGGATCTTTTCCACGCGGAATCTAGTTCAAATGAAGTTTGTTATAGTGATGAGGATGAGAAAGAGATGGATGTAAAGGTATGATGGAAATGCAAGCAAACATGTCAATTGAAAGGAGTTGCTGCAATCGAATGATTGACTAGAAGTAGAAAAGCATTTGTCAGGGCTGCAAGCCTACTTAAAGGAACAACATTCTGTAGACACTTACAACGACATAATCTGAAAAATACACTCTTAGACATAAAGTATGTATATTTCAAGTTGAACGTCTAAGGTGTATCAAAAATCAACTCCAGTTGTTGTAGGTAAATCCTTCGATCCTGTTTACTATCGTTCTTTGGATTAATTGACTCATTATGGATCAATTTCAGGAGGCTACGATACTATTGGATTCACAAATGACATTTTCCTTATCAACATTCCATTTTGGGTCACTTTTTCAACTAAAAGCCTCCACAGTTCCCCAATGATTATTCCCAATAGTTCGAACCTGCCCCATAGAAAATGTGCAATTCCACCGGTCCATGATTGTCCGTCTCGCTGGTGTTGTAAATCTGCACAGAGTACACCACAACACCGGTCAGTGTATCTGGCAAATCCAAATGTAAATTTTCCACACCAGGAGCGGGAGAAAAAGACAATAATCTCACTCGCAATCGCCAAATCACCAATCACCACCTCCTCTGGATAGTAGCTTCCCACAGACCATATGGGCTCGCAGCTCGCATACTGTACAGCGAAGCATCATAATATAACCATTTGATGTAGATTTGCGGATCTATCTCTCGTCGTTGTCGTCTGCGTTGCGCTACTGCTGCCACCGTGGCAATTGTCCTGTGTTTGCGTTTTAGAAATACGGCTGAATCAGGATCTCCTACATCCACCTACCCATTCGAATACACAACAATCGATGGGTGGTGTGTGGAATAAAATCCCGGACAAGCTAAACAGAAATAATGGGACGTTCCCAGGGACACAGATATTTCGTTTTCGATTGGATTTTCGGGGGAAAATTTCGAATTGGAACTAATCTGCATGTGATTTGGACCCCTGACGCAGACAACAACGATGACGATGGGGCTATGGCAAACGGCAACAACACCGTGATCGCTCTCCAATGAATTCAAAACGAATGATTGTGTGGATTTGATTTTAGTTTTTTTTTTTGTTTTTGTCAGTCGGTTGGTGAATATAATTCCCGGGAATTGTTTAGGCAGGGATTTGTAGGCTGTTCTTTTTGTTTTTTCAAATGAGATACAGATTGGATCACAAGTATTCGAAGCGATGGGAATAATTTGATTGCATGATTATTGTGTGCTTTAAAATATTCTGATGAACAGTTTTGTGTTGAAAATTACTAGAGGACGTCTGTCGAATTCACATAAAGTTCGGCTTACATAGGAGACATGTGTATCCTTAGTATATTTTTATGATGATATCGAAGTGAAGACCTATAGAAAAGATCTGTCGTATATCTCTCTGGTCAGGCAAAGGTAATTATTAAGTTAGAAAACTAAAATGGTGGAGTCTCACATAATGATATTGACATAACTTAATAAATAGGATAATCTAAAAAGTGTTAGCAGATAGAACTCAAGACAGATGTATGTACACCCGATCTTGTGGGTCAACCCCCGGTCTTTGCATTTCATCGTCGCTAATCGCCACACGCGTCTCCAGTATCGCTCGTCGGTTCTTTTTACCAATCTTGTGTGCATATCGATAATCTTCCCCTTTTCCTATTTTTCAAAGAATGTCCTATCGTCTTTCACATATTGTACATTTTGGCGCCCAACGTGGGGCCATGTTGTCACAGATATTCCAAACTAACTGAAAAGCATATCGAAAATAAATTAGAAACTGGTTGTAAGGCTTTCACAAGAGGCCTCTGACAAAAGGCCTCTGGAAATATTAAAAAAAAAAACCAAAATGGCCATTCAACGAACCGATTTGAATGATAGTTATCGCATGTGTATTAAAGAATAGAATTTTATCTGCAATATGATCGTCTAGATTTTTGGAAAAGGTATCAAATTTATTGCTCCAATATGTTGCTCTAAAGTGGACACAGTCAGTTCCCAATATAAATTATGGAGCGACGAAACTAAAATCGTTTTATTTGGTTCGTCAGTATGTTAAATGGACCCTTATGCAAGATAATCACCCAAAGCATAGTAGTAAATGAGCGAAAGAGTGGTTTAATTCGAAGAGAGTTGAGGTCATCTCAGCCCCTAATCTCAACCCCATTGAAAACTTGTGGATGGACATAATATTCGCTGTTTCAAAAGTATATCCAAAAAATGCGCAGCAACTGTGGACAGTGGTACATTCAACTTGGCATTCTATTCTGAAAGAGCGTTGTTAAAATTTAGTCGGCACGGCAGTACTAAACCCTTTCAAACTTACAGATAAACAAAATAGCCTTACCAGTTATTATCATTCTACCTGTAAAGTAAATAGTATACAGTAATCAAATATATAACTCTTTATATTCGACTCCGATAGGAAGCATAATTATTAAATATACCTATTGGCCTATATGTACGAGTAAGTACCTTTATACATGTAGCTCACACCGAAACTGGTAAACAGACAATTTCAGCATTGTACGGGGAAAGTGATTTCGTTGGGCCTTCGAAACAAATACTGTGTTACATGTGCCAGAAGTGGACTGTATAAAAGCCCAGATCACATATGCAATGTAAACTACAGCGGATCTTCAACACAAATGAAATCCGATTTGCTTCTTCAGGGTTTCAAAATGACTGTCAAAGAAAATAAACTTCGGTACCTGACAATGCTTTCTGATGGAGATAGAACTCTTACCAAAAAATGGTTAAAAAACAATTCATGTGACGGAAGGTTAATAGCTTCTTTGCTTTGTTTGCTTCTAAATTCTAGTAACAAATTGCAAGCAAATCAGGGCTAAGAAGCACTTTTAAAACAAAATTAAAATGGATTAGGAAGGATATCTTAAGCGCTACTGAGTTCAGAAAATATGAATATTTATTAGAAGCTGAAGCTATAAATGCGATTAAAGAAGACATGTACAATGTCATTCATCATGTTTTTGGCGACCATGATAACTGACATCATCAACATCCTAAATAACTGATAAATGTAACAAGAGAGAATCGGCTACCAAAGAATTACTTATTAACAAAACGAAGAGCAACTTTGAAAGTGTACCGAATGGGCGGAATTATTTTTAGCTAAAATAGGGGCTAATACCTGAAAGGATTTTGGATTCCAATCAGTCAGCCCGGAACTCATGGCGAAATTATTCAAAAATATGACATGATCGCCTACCATTTAAAAGAAAGACAGACGATGGAAATTCGCAAAAATATGTTGACTGCATCTATTTTTGGCCTAGTTTGCAAATCCCAAAAAGTTTGGAGGGCATGTGAAAAGGCTAGCGCATCGGACTGAAATTTTTTTGGCTACCATAATTCACGGAAAGATGAACGTTGATGTTCAGCTGTAGCTTCGACATAAGCTGGGCAAAACTATTTCAAGTTGTGGTACAAGGATAATTAAAATATATACATATTCTGGGATTTTCTCTGGATGGTCTTATTAATAAAGATATTCTTATCGAAATACCTTACTAAAGTAGGAGTGGCATACTGAAAAAAGCCAGAAGAGGTAAGTAGAGAAATGGGTGAATTGACAATTCACAATATAGATAGACAATTTAAATATCTAAATAGTTTGTCTTAGTAAAATTTTTAAATTTCATTTAAAATAGTGAAGGTTTGAAAAAATAAGCTTGGAAGTGGGCGGATTTCAAAAAAATTGTACACTTATCTGCTTTTCCTTCTCAAAAGCCCATATATGAAAAATGTCATCCTCCTAGCTTAAGATTTAAGGCTTCGTTTTCAACTAGAATTCTGAAATCAAATATACAAAATCCAGTGAAGAGATCTATCATATAAATATCATACATATGATACATATGTACACTTGGTGTAATCAACGTATAAGTGAAGTCTTTAAGAGAGTATTCGAAACTTGTTGGCGCCAGCTTACTATTCAGTAATGGGTTACTGCCAAAAATATAGAAGATGCCGCCTTCTATATTTTCTGGGAGACTATTATTTTTTCTGGATTTGCGAATAATTAGAGGAGGACAGAAAGCTAGTTTTACATTGTGTTGGTATTGGGCTTCATTACATCAAAGTCTTAACAGACAACGGAAATACAAGTGCAAAAGAAAGGTTTATACATTCATAGCTGGCTTTGTCAATGCATGACAGAAATGGACATAACTTTGGATCGTCGAAATTTTAGGACGATCAGGAATCAACAAGAATATAGAGGAGGCTGGTTGCTGTAGTTTCTGGGCGACTAGTGATTTGAGTAGAATTTTATGATTTCAATGGGAAGAAAATAGATTGTGTCTACAGGCGATGAATGTGACTTGAGAGGGTTTATCTAAGGCTTTATATTATTGAAAATGAAATGGGAACATGTTACTGTTCCTGGGCGATTGGTTCATTACAGAGTTTGTGAGCATTAACGTAAAACCATAAATTAAGGACGAAGATGTAGAAAAAGGAAGGCATTCTGTCATCTATGTTGTTTTATAGCATTACAACATTACAGAGTTTTTTGCTTAGAACGATGATGTAACAGTCAAGGTGGAGATGTTATAATTGCCATGCGATGGCCTCTTTCATGTACGCAATTACCATTACCAATTAGTGGATTCTCAATTTATTTGAACTGCAAGTTATGTTCCATCTAATAGTGTTGCAGACATTTATAGTAAACATACATTTCCTCTCGGCGGTGCTTTAAAAAACGCGTCTCAATTATGTAGCCGGTTCAAATGGCGCACCCTTCAGTAACGCTACTAGATTGTGAAGGTAGTTGAAGTATCAATTGAGGATATTCAGTGCTGAACCATGCGGCAAATTTGTTTATTAACAAAGCCAATTCGGAATTTCTACTTGTTTTCAAAATTTATCGATTTATTTACCGAAGATGATTTTGCTCTTCATGACCATCAAATGCGAAAACCGAAAGGGTGGAGCAACATCGACATGGAACATAAGAAATACTGTCTATTAAAAAAGTGTAAAAACCAGTAGTACATATGTATATCAGTGTAATCATGAATAGATTCTGAATTAAAGTGTTGGACTATCATGTCCTATGGGCACGACACAATTTGGGATTCGAACAACAGGGCAGTTCAGGATAAATTGCTCACCCAGGGCAGACTGGAAAAAAAATACTCAAAACAGTAATTTACACAAACAGTTCGAAACTAGACTTCGGAATCCGCGCGGAAATCTTCTCAGAAACACAGAAAATATGAAATTCCTCCAATCTCTCTATCGCATCCAATGTTTTTCAGGCGGAAGTTCTAGCCATAATTGAGGTGTGCCCGACATGGAAATATATTTAGCTATCTTTATTGAGAGGTAGACTGATTTTAAGGCCCTAATCTCAGCTTAATCATTTTCAAATCTGATGGTAAGGATGGACTCTCCTATTACGATCCAATTTGCGTACCAGGCCATAGCAATATAAGTAGAAGAGACTGAACGAGCTGAGCTGACGAAACAAGCCACGAAGCAGTTCATGGATCAGCCCTGAGTAACTACATAAAAGATAGCATTTTAAGAAATCGGGTTAGGACTTTTGTCAGGAGATCAATCCTGAACAGCTAAAGTTTTAGTTTTCATCAATTTGAAGAAGAATTTCATTAAACGTTTTTGAAAGCTATTGATCCATAGATACTATAGCGATACAAAAGATACTAAGCACGATCGAATCAAGCTAAAACTTACTAGGTATCAGCTAAGAAAAAACGAAGATATATGCAATACTTTTGGTCCTTATTGAATGAAACCTCTAAGTGAGCCCTCCATCGTGAGATTGGGTATATCACCCTTAAACTGAGTCCTAAATTATAACCTTTTGACTCTTCTTCTCTCATTTATAAGAAGACCTGTGAAAATCTTTCCAAAATGACAAGCAACCGCATCACTTATCTCCCACTAAAAACAGATTTGGCCGCACATTACAAATGAAAATTACAAGCAATTTGAAATAAATGGAATTTTTTGTTTTGTTCGCCCAGTCCTTCCTGACTGCGTCGTCGTCGTGTCGTCCTTATTCAAATTAGTTTTGTACGGCTACGACTATGAATAAAACAGAAAACTTAATTTAGTATTCGCAACGAATACAAGAGTGTGTCCACCTACGAGTAGAACCAACAACGCAACTAAACGAATGTTTAGAATTCCAAATAAAATTACCGGACCCGATGTTGCAATAAAAATCCTGACAGCGAAATTTCCATCAACAGGGAAATTTTATTGCTCGCCCCCCACCCGTAAACGTACGAGTATCTGATCATCGTCGTCATCGGATAATCAACTCACGTAGGGTGTCCAAGATGAAATCACTATCACATATGCATAAATGTTGAATTTATTTCGAATGATTTCGTCGTTCAGTACCCCGGATTCGCTGGTGGCCAGGACGAAGCGTAGAGGACAAATTGTATCACATATTTTGTCCACCTGCGCGACCACAGTTCTCGTCCGTCCCCCCTTCCCACTATAACACATGCATGTATATATATGTTACAATTACCGATTGTGTCGTATATTAAGGATTTTTATGGTGACAACACTGTTGCAGGACATTCTCTTCCCATTGCCGCATATACATACATATGTAGCTAAGATTCCGAAGTGGCTACACTGCTGAGGAGAATCATAAAATCGGGTAGAATCGGAGAGGGATCTAAAACGTATTAAGATATTCATCGGACGGACATCATATGTTCCAGTTAGATTTTTATGTCCACTGCTGCTACTGGTGCTGCTTACCTGGGGAAGGACATTCAGTGACACAAAAATGCCTATTTACGAGATGGTAGTGTTACTCAAGTGGAATCGAAGGTTTTTCTTGGCCAAAATCCAAAGTGAGTTTATGCTCGTGTGTGTATGTATGGGGGGTGAATAAGGATGTTACTGTAATTTGATGTGGGCGCAAATATTTTAGTGTCCATTTAGCCCTCCTATCTAAAGAGTGAACCATAACTTCTGATCGCAGATGAGACGAAATCGAAATGAAAGAGCTTAGAGCCAGTAGCAGGACCAAAAGAAAAGGGTTGGATTTAGTTTTCGGTGGCAGGGGAGCGACGTCGCATTCCTTGGGGGATCAAGGATATTCTTTGATAAGAGGACATTCACAGCATCTAACCTCGGTGTTTTATGATGGGGTTTACTTAAACGAACCCAAACATAAAGAAACGTAATGCGGGGATTGCCTGTTGCAATTGGACATTTAATGGGAGACATGAACATATTTGGGAAACCATGGGGGTAGGGGTGCTCTCGGGCCTTGTTTGTTTCCGAATATTTCAGTGTTTCAGGCTTGCATTGTGGTAGACATTGTCACAAAAGTCGGGTCTTCTCAAAACCTTACACGTTCGGGTGCGGGTAACATGGACTTAGTTGCTTTGAACTTGGGCTACACCCGTAGATCCTAGAGGAGGGCCAAAGTAGTCTTGATACCGAAAGCTGGTGATTCGGACTACGTTGGCCCCTAACTGAACTTTATTGTCAAGGTTTTATAAACCAGGATTCTTAGCAGAAGTGCTTGAGAATCGGGAGAAATTTTAAAAGAATTTGCAACAAAGGATATCTATGGATACCCTCTATGGACCGTAGAGGGAAGGTCATCGATGGCCAGAATGGCGATTCTATATATATATTTAGCGATTAGTTTAGGATTTTGGTTAGGTATTAGTTTGCAAGGCAGTTTTAAGTTCGGTATCAGTAAGTTAGGTATTAGTTAGTTGTACTGTTTCACCGGAATTCAGGAAGATATGAAACATGCTTCTCTCCACTGCTTCTCTCAAAACAGCTTGCAAGACTTCGTACCTCAGAATCGAATACTTAGAGGATATCAACGCATACACACTGAGACCTACGCCTTATTGCAAGACCCATTAAAAGAGATCAAACAAGCAAAAACGATTATATGATCAACTAAAACTATGAACTGCCCAAGGCCCAATTATTGCATATTCACCTCAATTAATGGACAGTCCTTTACTTAAGTTCATAAAACAATCACTTAAACGAAAATTAACGGCATTTATAACCTCCCAACCCCAACTCACGTCAGCCTTGTACATTTCCTTAAATAATTGATAGGACTTCATCACACTCAACCCGCAATCATTTCGTTGGCAACGGAAAAATCACATCTTTCCCCCCCGCAAATAGCACCTACTTAACGAACCCTATAAATTAATTTATACCCTCAGTCACCGTGCAAGGATGCTACTCCTCTATATAAATTGTGCTAATCCTTCATCCGGAGATAGGAGTCGTCGGCTCGCATGATACGAGAATCGTATGCCGCATTCAACCTTAACTAACACGACAACTCGTTTGTTGGAATGCCACACATAGTTTGATGGGCTAACACACCCTCTGCAGATATATTCCCCAATGAACAACAAGGCAGGGGTTGAAAATTATGATGACACATTGGCGGCGTTAAACCATCAGCGAGCAGCAACACATCTGAAAGAGAACCAACGCCACCCATGTTCGAGATGACAAATTACAAAACCATTAAGTCATTTTGCGGCCAAAAAGGATATGCAAGGACATACGTAGAGCGTCTGCTAACGCACCATAAGTGCCATGACTAAATTGGCATTAAACGAACTGGCGTTGCTGTGTGTCATTTATTCACTGAGTTAAGGACGTCACGACGACAACAACGACGACGACGATGACGACGCGTTCTGAGGTGACGGTGGCCAGGAAGCGGATTAGTTTGTTTGGGCCCGGGCTGCTGGAGGAAACTAGAACATAAATTCATCATAAAACCAGGCAGCCGATAGAAGTCCCTAAACACCACCACTCTCTGCAGATGGATAATCCAAATGCCAACACATCGTTTGTTTCTCGTCTCGTGCGAACGCTTACAGGATAAATATTTGCACAACACACTCTCTCGCACACACGGAGATGTCTGGGTTGGGGGTGCTTCCTGCTAGTAGGCCATTCAACAATAACCACGCAATGACAGCGACAACACCAACTACGACGACGACGGCAGTTTAAAGTGCTAAAAAGCAGGAAGGAAGGAAAAACCCAGGACACTGATGCTGGAGCTTCTGATACACTGCTCCTGCTGATGATATACTGATGCAGGAGACACATTCCAGTGATGATGTTGATTACTACATATACTACACCCACTCCCCAATGCGCGTTTTAGTTTTCGGCAATCATTTATCCTGTGAAAGGCGATGGCTGGGTGGTGGTTGGGTGCTCGGTGTCGGACAACACAGATGAATGTCAAGTGCACAACGATACGTGTGTATGCAAATATGTGGCGGAGGGGATACGTTCCAAGCGGATATGTCAACAGGATTTGCACGATTTGAGGAGGATAATTGATGCAGTTAGGCTAATGCTTGTGTACACTTAGGATTGCGTTAAGAATTGACGTTTCCCACAGAATATGTCCAGGCACTCCAAACAATCTTCGGACCCCATTAATAGTTCCCCTACTTTTTTTTTCGCTGTCAATCCCCCGTTCCATTTCCAATATATTAAGGATTATCATAAACAAACTAATCTCGTGCAATAAACACCCGAACGACGAAAACCCTTTTCTGTTATATGTACAACGTGCTTAGGTGAACGCGCAGCATGGACAAACCTTTAGCAATCCTTTTGCTGAATTATTACCGGCACTCGCACAGAGTATCATCGGTGGTGGGCACATTCCGATTTGTTGTTCAATCTAACAGCTAACAGCCAACACACACACACACACATCGATGGTCTCCTTAAATCCTTTTCCTTATTAGCTATAAATTTTTTGGCAGCTTCAGGATAACAAACAAAAAGACAACGGGATGTGTTTGTGCCATGCCTTAAGTGCCATACGAGGAGTAGTACATAGTTTGGTGACCCAGCCACCCATTCAGGATATCACATTTTCGGTAATTGCAAATGTAATACTTTATATGAGACACGTTTGTCCATCTCGAGGCATCGAATGTGCTTCTGTTGGGCAGCGATGGCCCCATGCGATATGACCCGAAGGATATCATCGTAATGTCTACTTTATTTCCGATTGGAAAAGATGTATACAGTCGGGGGTGGGATGGTGAGATTCAGGATAAATCCATGCTCATAAACAACTGCATTTAATCGGTTCTTATTGTAAGGAGTAATGTTTTTTTTTTTTTCTTCTGTGTGTGTGAGTATCCTTTTTCGTTGCTTTGTTTTTTTGTGGGTGAACATATGGTTAAAATGGTCAATGGATATGTTTTTTCTTGTCTTTTGGAAAAGAGACGAGAAGTACTCACTAAAAGTAGTGGAATATATGTCCAGTGTTGTCGAAAGAGATTATGATCGAAGGATCTAATGTTCGCAATGTGACTATTGAGAAACAAAAATCTTTCATCTTAGAATCGGTGAAATGTCTGGAATTTTAATTCTGACTAGCGACTTCAAATATCACGTAACCTAACCCAACCCATTCGATGTATTGGTAGAGCTTTCATGGACTGCACTCTACAGTGACAGATGGAATCCCATAGAAGGGAAACTTCGAAACCTATAGAGAAAGAGGTTACATATGCGTTTAAAATTAAAACAGTCACGTTCTAGTGAAGCCTAAGAAAAATACTTAATGAGAAGAGTCCCATTGTACGGCATCCACCGACTACGGTGGAGTCCCAGAAGGGTATTTAGTAAGACCTCTACTCCGAGAAACACCCTGATACTTTCAGAGAAATATTCGAATGTGCTCTCCTATGGGTTACTAGACGCGCTTCAAAATGTGGAGTAGGGGCTAACACCTAGAAACAGAACTTTTCCTCCTTACATGGAAATATAAGGTTTTCAACCTCATATCATATCAGGCGTATACTACTGCATGGTGTGACTCTCTGGTAGCCAGCTCTTAATAGGGCTACTCATCTCAATCAGTTATTTAAGATGCAAAGATCTGCATATAAGTGCATCAGTGGTGCACTAAGAACTTTCCGTTAGCCCCTCTGGATATTATGTTCCACATGCTCTCCGTAGATATATTTGGCAAACAGTTTGCTACTAATTCGGCTATCCGACTTAAAGCCTCTTCACACGAGAGTCACTCCTCAATCATTGAACTCCTCAATTTTACCCTAGAAGACACCGACTACACCCTGGCGGCCCTGTTATTTGACTTCTGTATAGGCATCCCTGACCGTAGTGAATGGGTCACTGCTCCTATCCTAAGGACAGTTCAACCCATTTCTACACGGACGGTTCCAAGACAGATGGGGGGTGGGTTATCGCATCTTCTCCGACAAGCTAGATCTGAGCATTTTTTTCTGCCTCCTAGATCATTGTAGCGTTTTTCATGCGGAAATCATGGCAATCAAGCAAGCCATGTCCTGGCTGAAATATATTTTTTAGGTATATTAAGATTTTCACTGACAGTCAAGAGCAATCAAATCTCGGTTTTACAGCCATTTGTGTCGTCTAGAGATGACTGAACAGTTCAACATTCACCTATGCTGAGTGCCAGGCAACAGAGACATTGCAATAAAATTACGAGCTCGACAGTACGAGTTACGACCCAAAGGATCCTGCGGAAATGGTGGACCCTGAGTATATTCCTTGGTACTTGTAAATTCGTACTAAAGCAGGACGCTTTTAGCAAAACCAACTGCAGATGGGAAAATTCCATCAAGCCTAGGCTTGATCTGAAAAGAATTGACGAGTTCGTTTTGTTGAAGGGTTCACAGATCAGCCGCGTTATCGATGTTCTTACTGGATACTGTCTGATTGCTAACATGCCAAAAGGCTTCAGCAGAAGCTGTAGGAATGAGGAGGAGGAAGAAACCACGCGCCCAGCTTTGTCCCAAAAAAAAACTACTCCATCTAGGAGCTCCGTTCCTTGACAACCTCGGCGAACTGGCGTCAGTAGGCGTAGGAAGAGCTACCTTTCCTTTATTAAAAGTTCCGGTTGGCATAAAAATGGACATTTATTAGTCCAAATGTGACTGCACTCTTGTGCAGGTAGCCACTCTAACCTAAACCTAGCCTAAAACCTCTACTATGGAAACCTAAACTAAATGGTGTTGTGAGTTCGTAATTTCTCATTGAAGTCGCAATAATTGGATTTGTCGGAGCATAAAACAGAGATCCAAGGCGACAGACAGCAGCAGGAAATTTGGTGAAATTTGGAATTAATCAATAAGCATACTACTACGATGACTTACAATCACCTTGCAGGCACAACAAGGTCAAACTTGCCAACGAATCTGCGAGTGAACAAGGGCTGGCACAGTTTCCACGTTGTAATGAGTAGAATCTTTCAGTGGCATCATTTGTGTAGCTCCGCTTAGAAACACCAATATCGCCTAGCGTGTTGAGAAAATGTCTCGGGCTAACGCAATCCAAAAGTTTCAAGCTTTCTATGCAAGACATTGCAAGCAAAGATTCATAGTATAGAATCTTGGGCTAGCGAACAATGATGAAGTTAAAGGAAAGGGTATAGAGAGAGTTAGGTGACGAAATTGCACGTTAAGTTCAAATCCTGCCATAGGTTTTGCAAAAATTGAGAAGCGCAAGCCATTAATTTTCTGAATTTCACCCCGCACTCAAAAAAACGTTTAAAAAGATAAGGGTATGTGGAAAAGTTCAGTCATGTAGTACAATTAACCTGATGGACAGGCAGGATGTAGCTATAGATAATAGGTATACCCCGTATAGTAATTGTGGTGAAAATATTGGTACAGGATTGCTCAGCATCCAACATTAAAAATTAGAAATTGACTGATCACCCAACAATCTACACACCTGACGTTGAATACTAGACCGTATAAACTCGAACAAGTTGCGGGAGCTCTCGATCTAACATGTATACATACATATGTATGTATATATCATATGTAGATAGCAGTCAAGTCAATATGAGTACAAAATCGTTTACAGCTCTTTAGGAACCCGAGGCACCTAGCGTCAATTGTTGCAGCTTCAGAAATCTTGTGATTCCAGCAATGGTCTATGGTAGCTTGCACGCCAAACATTGATAAACCATTAGATTCTTCAACGACATGAGAGAAAGTTGTTAGTGAATATTAGAAACAAGGTTGGGGAGAGAATTGAGCCCTGGGGTACACCAGCATTGGTCGAGAATGGGATAGTAGTACATATACATACGTAAAGGTTGTTTTTTCAACCCAGTACTAACTTCAGACAGTTTCATCTGTAAACCAATTGTCAGATTACAAACTGTCACCGACCACCTGAGAAGGCTATTCGCCGTATTGTTGTCCGTTTTCACACAACATTTTTTTTGCAATATACGTTGACACCGAAACGCATAAAAAAAATGCGTACTGAAGAGACATGTTGCATCCGTTCAGGATGTTGAAGAAGATCCAAAATTATCGATGTCGTTCATAACAGCTTGGTCGTCGTCTACTTTATGGAAAATTTTACGAAAAGATCTGAAATTTTGGCTTACAAGATCCAGCTTGTTCAAGAATTCAAGGCGAATGACCATCGTTTGCGTCGAAATTTCGGTGAATGGGCCCAAAATCAACTGGCATTGGATCCGCTGTTTTATCAAAAAATTGTGTACAGTGATGAGGCTCATTTTTGTCTCAATGGGTATGTCAATTAGCAAAATTGTCGCATATGGAGCGAAGACAATCCACATAAGATTATCGAAATGTCTTTACATCCCGAAAAATTTCCGATACAAAAGGTTGAAAGGAATGAGGATCGTAAGGAAAACGGTTACCGGACTCCCTCCACAGAGGGAGTTATTTCTCTCTTATTTCAAGACCACTCGATTACCACAGATTTAACTAACTTTCCCTCCAAACGGCAACACTTTTCACCCGACTAAGTCCACTACACTAGTACACATTCCCCACCATCATCACCGTTGCCACCGCAATCATTTCTCACTGGAATAGATGCAATATTTGTATCTTAACAATTTTTATTGTTATACAGTTTTTCGATTCTTTTCGTCCTTTTTTTTCCATGTCCATGTTCATGTTCATGTCCTGTATGCTAGGTATTAGTGGTCTTGTAAGATATGAGCAGAGATTGCCACATGAATGAATGTATGACCCATCTATACTGGACATGACTCTGGTGATAGAGAGGTAATAAAATAACATAACACCAGCAGGATTCTGCCAGTGAATCCCATCTGCGTGCACCGTTGGTCACAACAGCGTACACACAAAAAACCCAGCGAATGACTTTATTACAAATAAGTTTTCTATGTAAGAAGGACCAGGCAAGAACTGCTCGGTGTACGAGTGGAGGTATCCGGTGCGACAATAAATACACACTAACTGTGTGGACACTTTATAGGCGGGATTAGATGTCCCAAAAAGGATTTCCTTTCTTTTCCTCACTCCCTCCCCTTGCCAAAATAAACTAACACACGTGCTACAAATGTGCACAAACAGGACGATGGTTGTTGGCATTTTCTTAACGGCACAATTCATCAAATTTTCATGGCAAATTGTATTCGCATGCTGGATGCGCAAAAAGGAAAATTAAAATATTTACGTGAAATGATAAAGTCCACTCGTAATCCTGTTGGTATTTGCACACTGTCATCGTGGTAAATCCTCAAAGTGTCGTTACTAAGCCATCCACAGGGGAAAGTTCTAGGGCGAAACAGAATTTCACCTGACAAGCAGAGCTCAGCGTCAGGATACGCTTAATCTCAGTGGAAAAACTCAAAAATGAACGAGGTTGAGGGGCACTAGTTATGAGAATTATGAAAGATTCGAAAGAATCAACACCCCCAACCGAGTTTCATTTATGCTTAATGAGATGCCCCGGGATGGACAATAAGCTGGGATCAGGGGGAAAGCCGTGTGTAAAGCTGCTACGGGCAGTACTGCTTTTGATGTGGTGTAGTTACAAAAATATAGTTTCAACTGGAAAATGGAAATGTGCTTGAGGGTGCAGTGGTGGATGCACTCTTAGTGAGCAATGTCACTGGGAATTAAGGGTGAGATTGTGCGCCTCTTTCGCTTAATGGGTCAGTATTGTGATTGTGGTCGACTACAGAGAGGTCATTCCAATTCTCGACCTTAGAGAATGTCTACAGCAGAGCCCAATCATGATAGTCGATTTTAACGTCAAGATAGAAAAGGAGGACCTCTTTGGTAGGACGTTTGGCAAGCACAGCCTACACGACACCACGTCTGGCAACTTATGGACTTAGGCTTATTGACTTTGTGGCGAGGCGTAACATCACGGTGTCTTGATCATGAAATGGTCAACTAAATTGATCACATTGCGATCAGCGCAAGGCATGCCTCCAGTATTCTGGATGTCCGAACCTTCCGAGCAGCTAACATCCACTCGGATCACTACCTTGTTGTAGCCAAGGTACCAATGCAGATTATCCCCAACGCAACAACTAAGAAGAACTCCTGTGAGAAGATTTGACGTCGAAAAGCTGCAATCACAAGAGATCGCCAGAATCTTCGCTGAACGTGTATCCCGAAATCTCTCAATGACTCCTATGCCGTCAGCATCAAGTGCCAGTGACAACGCTGTCAACATGCTATCAGAAGTGCCGCAACTGATGTGCTGGGTTTCACCCGACCACCACTAAGAAACCCTGGTTTGACAAAAAATGCCGGCAATCACATGCAACTAACCCTAAGGCAAGCAAAGCGGCACTGCAAAGAAGGACGAGCGAAGACGGGAATAAAGCGGCTTCTCCAAAAGAAGAAAAAAGAGCGCGAGAAGCGCGGTCGAAGATTTTGAGAAATTACGAGTATACTCCAGGAATAATGTACGGAAGTTTCACCAAAAGGTTAAAAGAATGTATCAAGCCAACAAGACCAGAACTAGTAGAAGGAAACCTCGAAGTAGAGTCATAGTCGAAGCTGAGAATATGGAATCTGATGAATAGAATCTCAGCACCGTTTGCCCGATCCATAGGAAAGAAGTCACCCTCAATTTTGGCAATTATAGAGGTATCAATCTCCTCAACATCGCGACAACCTGATTGGGCCCTATCAGTGTGGTTTCAGACTATTAAAGTCCAGAATCCATCAAATCTTCACACTTCAACAAACCCTGGAGAAAACTCAAAAAGTCCAAATCAATACCCACCATCTTCTTATCGATTTCAAGGCCGCATATGACAGCATCTATAAAGACGGGCTATACAGAGCCATGTCTGGTTTGGCATTCCTGTCTATCTCGTCAATGTTTTTGAAATATTTTGTTCAGTCTGGATGAAGAACATCTACAGATGGTCTTTTTAAAATGAATGGAAATCTGAGCCATCTGTGATGGTTGAGTGATACTCCTCTATGATCCCGCCCATTGCTCTCTAAGGATCACAACCAATGACAGAAAAAAGTGTTACGCACAGAAGAGCCTTTCAAATGAATCATGCTTATGATACTCTCCATTCCAAAATTGTACATCACCCCAGTCCTTACCCACTATTACGCAAAACAGGACATAATCATAACTCATTCACTGGATTACTGTGAATTTGGGTTATAAAACTGATTGTTTTTGGGGAATAATCAAGGCAATATCGGGAGCTAGTTTATGACCAACTCCAGCTATGCATTCGTTTAGCAACTGCTCCCGCTCCCTTTTTTGGGGATTAAATTGGCTTGGACCTAGAGTCCCACACTACTTGTGATAATTTTCTGTTGGCAATGGTCATCATCAACGTCCTGCCATCTACCACACATCCATCTAACCCGAGTATTTGGCAAAGTGTTCCACCACCACTGCGTTTTAGAGGGCCAGCAGTGAATCTGTGTGAAATCTGGCACTTTCCAGGCCTACCAACCCCCAACGTCCACCATTCATTTGGCCAATTAAAATGAATCAAATGAAGAGAGACCTCGACTGGTATACACTGGTTGTAACTGGATCTATGTAGGCAGTTGAAGCAGTGTCATTCTGCAGGGGATTTCATCGAACACCGGACCGTAGCTGAATGGCCACCCCCCCAGTCGAGTCCTTCCGCATTTATTGATATAATTCGTGCATTTATGGGTAATTTCGATTGCATAAACACAAAATCCATTTATAATTGTACATTATGACCTGGAAAACCTGGAAGGGTGGCACCATGCATTCATATGTGTGGGCTGTCGTCCTCCGACAGCCGTTTAACATTAAGTCCTTGCAACTGGCGTAGGTCCGATGATGATGATGGTGTTACCAGTGGCAATGGTGACGATGATGATGTCCGAATGCGCTGAGGCGATATGGAAAATTGGTTAGGTAATAACTGACCAGAAACCATATGGAATACATATATCCTTGCATTGTTATGGATTCGTAATCCACCATTCACTGCGTGCGTGCGTATGTGTACCGCCAACCAAGGGGGGATCAGAGCTACGTTGAATTACAACGAATGGCGGTTGTGTTTCATTACAATTTTGCTGCTGCTGCTGCCGCTACCGCTGCACGAAACGCATGCTGTTTTATTGCATCCTGCGAAGGACATCGGTGAGCGGTGGATGTGTCGTTTTTAAATTCACCGAAAAATCGCCCCGTCAAAAGTCAAATCCTGTTTTATTGTTGTGTGTAGCTGTGCGGAGCCATTTAATTTTATGATTTTTAAAGGATTCCTGTCATTTCTACGCGTTGAGTCCATGCGGTAAGCCCACGAGGGGGCGGCAGTATGCGAAATAAAAACATCAATTTATTGCCTGGTTAATAAAGTTAAGCATTTACTTTGTGTTTGTAAGTGTGTGTGTGGGTTTGTAGTACTCTGGCATTGTTAAGGATAACTTTTTTTTGTATAGGTATGTGTCTCCTCGTCGCTCTTTTTTTTTTTTAATGACTCTCGGGGAGTCCACTGTGGTCGGTTATTATTACTCGAGGTAATCATTTAGGATTAAAGGAAGTTCGATAAATAAAAAGTTATTATTCCCGCAAAAAGTTCATCGGTGTGTGATGTGTTTCATGCGGATGATATAAATTCGGATATTAACTGCGGAGGAATCATAATCTCCGAGGTTTACCAAGCAGTATTCAGAGGTTCATTATTGATGAAGGACTTTATGAGCTCCACTTATCAAAAAAAAAAAAGAGAAATGAAGAGTAGAACATTTGTTTAACTATGAGAAGAGCTAAGGCACTTCAGTCTAGAATTCCTTTTAAATCTGGGTCAGTTTAAACAATCCTACATACTAGACCAAGGAAGGACTCACGACATCGATTAAAAGTACAGTCGACCAATTCAATCCAGAGACAGCTTTCAAGACAGAGAGTAGAGGGTGGAAATCAAGGTCTGAAGACGAAGGAAAAATAAGGGCAAACAAAACAGGAGAGAGTCTTCATCTTGACAGGCTTATTTCTGGCACATAAACATACCGCACAGAAGATTCACTCCTTACATGAGTTTAACCTGTCACTGAAGAATCAGATGCACCATCGGTCCAGATATAAGTTTCCATAAGAAACGCAATGAAAAAATTGGAAGAAACTATCCAAGGAAATGAATGAAGCGGTGATGGAACACGGCAATTTTAGTACTATTCGCACTGGACTTTCGAAAACCTTACGCGCCACTTATCTTACGATCCTGGTCTCATGGACATGCCGTCCTATGGTAGAACTTCGGCTCCTATGCAAATTTAAAATCGAAATTCCTGGCATTCAGGATTGGATTCGACCAGAGTTGCGTCAAGAACCGAGTGTACTATGTGAGACTTATGCTGTCGCAAAAAGCGCCAAAAGACCTTATCTACTGGCAGCGCACACAGAAAAGATTTTTACAGCCCAGTTTCGGACTAGAGTACGACGCGTCATGATAATACAATAATATGCCCTAACGGAGCCTTCATTAACAAAAACCAAAAAAGCAAGCAATGTCCAACCAAATTGATCATTTGTCAATCAGTTGACATTTTAGAAGTTGTACCTTGGATGTCCGATCACCATCTTATGGTAGCTACAATAAAATTCGACATCCTAATCCCCAAGTTTACCATCGAATTCATCAGTGCGTTAATAGTTAAGGGACCACCTTGCGCAAGTGGTGGAAACAATAAGCAGCTCTTTTCCCTTGCGAAGCAGGAAGCATTATGGGTCATATACGGTCATCAAAAAACTCAAAAATAACAAAACGGTAGGGCTTGACAGAATTCCTGCGGAGCTTATACACGCCGTCGCAACAACATCGACTGAGCTATTGCATCCACTTGTAGAGGAGGCTGATAGGTTTTCCGAAGAGTAGAAGAAAGGAATTGTCGAACTTCCTAAGAAAGGCAAAATAATGCAATACTAAAACTGGAGAAGCATTTGCGTACTATCTCGGAATGGAGACTTTAATTGGCCGCTGCGATATTTCGTGGGGTATTTTAAAAATAAAGTCTACGCCAATGCTCCATCAACGATTCATCCACTAAGTGAAAATATCAGAGTTGTTATTTCTGATTATGTGAAAACATGATGAAAAATTTCATCAAAAGAATGACTATTTGTATGTAGAGCTGAGGCTGACATTTGGCAAATATTGTACTCCATTACTAACCTCAGAGTTTGTACTTAAGACTGAAATAGAAATATCATCACTTTCCATAAAAATGTTGCGTTCTCCTATTAATTTAAAATCACACCTCTTGTTAGATGACCACATATACTAGACTCAATGAAGGAACATATGGGGAACACTGAAACCCGGTTTTCCGAAATGGATGCTCTTCGACCATATCAATACCCTGTGTATTATAATTGAATAATGAGAACACAAAAAATTCGAGATCAGATTCATTCAAAACATGTACAAGAAAGAATGCGATAAGTCTAATGAGGTGCATGAAGGAATTCACGGTTTGGCATGCATCACGGTAGTGTCTTAAGCCCTCAACTCTTTAACTTGGATTCGAAATACATTTTGAAAGATCACGTCAGCGATTTGAGTATAACCCTAACATTATTTGCCGACAATGCAGTTATAACAACCGAAAATCAGTAATAAAATACGTTTAATAAATGGAATGGTATCCGGTAAGAAAATGGAGGATTGCTCCAAATGTTCTTCTGACAGAATAGGCGTTTACCATGAAGTATCTAATACCATTGTATATGAAATGAACATATATGAAATATACAATGCTAATACGTAACAAATATTATCATAGATTTTTACCGAGGAGTTACTGTTAAATCAATAATATTAGCAAATTATTTACCTACTACCATAAGTCACGTTATAATATGTTAGCCAAATTTCTACGTACATACCTGAAAAAGAAAAAAAAAACTTTAGATCATACATGTGGATGTACATATGTATGTACATATGTAGGTACAAAAAATAAATATACAAATAACTGACACAACAGATCCACATGGGGCCTAGGGCCTAGCACCTTACAACCATTCATGTTATGCGTGTTATATTCAACAATAACACAATTGAATGTGCTGAACGATGTCATCAATAAAAATAATAAATAGCAGCGGTCCCAGATGACTACCTTGCGAAACCCATGTGAGTAAGCGTCTAATCTGGAACAACAATTATTATCTAAATTAACTTTCTGCGCCCTTATTTGTAATGACCATAGATTCCAAAGTTCTCAAACTTCTTAATCCACAACACATGATTTACAGAATCAAAAGCTTTGCTAAAGTCTATGTACATAGCATGACATCTACTTTTAACAGCAATAATTACAAAAGATGTAAAATATGCCAGAAAAGATGTTGTTAAACGACCAGAAAGGAACCTTGCCCTCAATTCTGGCAATTACAGAGGTATCAGTCTCCTCAACATCGCTTACAAGATATTCTCAGCCATCCTGTGTTAACGTCTGAAACTCTTCTTCAACAACCCGATTTGTCCTTGTCAGTGTAGTTTCAGACCAGGAAAGTCCACAATCGATCAAATCTTCACACTTCGGCAGATCCTGGAGGCAACTCAAGAATTTCAAATCGATACCCACCATCTTTTTATCGATTTTAGGGCCGCATATGACAGCATCTATGGAGACGAGCTATACAGAGACATGTTTAGTTTTAAATCCCTGCCAAACTCGTCAGATTGTGCAGAATGTCGATAGAGAATTTTTGCTGCTCTATTAATGTCGCTAATGATCTCACCGATGCTTTTGATGTCAAAAAAAGGATTTAGACAAGGTGACGCGCTGTTTTGTGACTTTTTTAACATCATACTTGAAAGAATTGTGCGAACTCACAAGCCAACACGCACCGGATGCACAATCTTTCAAAAGTCTGTGAAACTACTGGCGTACGCTGACGATATTGACATAATTGGTAGAACTCAACGGGCTGTCACCGGTTCGCTAATATTTATTAAAACGGAAGCTGCCAAAATAGGTTTAGCGATAAACGACGGCAAAACCAAGTATATACTGTCAACAAGAAGGGACACATAACATCGACGAATTGGATAGAACGGCACAAGAGACAGCTATAACTTTGAGGTAGTAAGGGACTTTGCCTGCCTTGGCTCTGCTATCAATTCGGAAAACAACTTACTTACTTAACGGGCTCCCGACCCGTGAAGAGTCTCTGCCTGAGACACAGCAGCCTTCCACTCTCTTCGATCCCGGGCACGCTGCTTCCAGTTATCTAGACCAAGCGCTCTGGCATCCGCGATAGCTTGATCCTTAAAACGGAGGTTCGGTCTTCCTTGTCTTCTCGAACCTGGGGGCTGTGATTCGAAGATCCTCTTTGCTGGAGCATTATTGTCCATTCGCTCGATGTGGCCGAGCCAGTGTAGTCGACGTGTTTTGGCTTTTTGGACTACATCCACATCCTGGTACAGCTCATAGAGTTCGCGGTTATATCTTCTCCTCCATTCGCCCTCCTCGCATACGGGACCGAATATCCGACGAAGAATTTTTCTTTCGAAAGTGTTCAGTATTTGCTCTGCTTTCCTGCTTATCGTCCAGCACTCGGCTCCATACAGCAGAACTGGCAGGATCAAAGTTTTGTAGAGCATACATTTCGTCTTTCGAGTTAGGAGTTTTGACCCCATTTGTTTCGCCAAACCGAAGTAGCAGCGGTTTCCTAGGGTAAGTCTTCGTCGAATCTCCACTAAGTTGTCATTCGTGGAGTTGATATTTACTCCGAGGTAGGTAAACTCCTTAACCACTTCGAAGTTACTGTTGCCAACAGTGACGTTTTGTCCTAGGCGGTGGACAGATGCTTCTTTGTTTGTTGACAACATGTATTTGGTTTTGTCCTCATTCACTTCAAGGCCAACACGTTTCGCCTCTTCTTCAATTGCCGTAAAAGCCTCTAACACGGCGCGCTGGGAGCGACCGATGATGTCGATGTCGTCTGCGTATCCCAGCAACTGGACAGATTTGTTGAAGATAGTGCCTTCCGTGTTTACACCTGCCCTGCGCACTATCTGTTCCAGCACAAGATTGAAGAAGTCACATGATAGCGCATCCCCTTGCCGAAATCCGGTGCATGTTTGGAATAGTTCAGAGGAACTGTTGCCGAATTGCACGTTGCACCGCGTGTTATCCAGCGTCACGCGGCACAGCTGGATCAGTTTAGCCGGGATCCCGAATTCGGCCATCGCCTTGTAGAGCTCAAGACGATGAATGCTATCATATGCGGCTTTAAAGTCGATGAAGAGATGGTGAGTCTCGACTTGAAATTCGTTGGTCTTTTCCAGGATTTGCCTTAGTGTGAAAATTTGGTCGATCGTCGATCTGCCGGGCCGGAAGCCACACTGGTACGTGCCGATTAGTGTGCTGCAGAAAGGCTTCAGACGTTCACACAGTACGTTGGATAGGATCTTATATGCGACATTAAGCAGGGATATGCCTCGGTAGTTCTTACAAGACATAGGATCGCCTTTCTTGAAGATGGGGCATATAGAGCTGATAGTCCAGTCATCGGGCATGACTTCATCCACCCACACTTGGTTGATGACTTGGTGCATGCACCCCACCAAAGCATCACCACCATGTTTGAAAAGCTCTGCTGGTAGACCATCAGAGCCGGCGGCCTTGTTGTTCTTCAGCTTTTTGATAGCTGAGCCGACCTCTTCAAAACTAGGAGGGGGAATGGATTCTTCATTGACTGGATGCGGGTTCTCTTCTTGCCCTATCACTCTCTCTACCTGCCCATTAAGTAGCTGCTGGAAATGCTGCTTAAATACATCTACTATTCCCTGTGCTTCGGTGACTAGGTTTCCTTCACTGTTTCGAAGAGCCTGCGTTCCGGGCTTGAAGCCAGCTGCCAGTTGCTTGGCTTTCCTGAAAAACATCCGGATGTTGTTCCTATCGCGGGACTCTTCGATATCCTTGAGCTGGGAGGCTGCGTGGGCCCTTTTCTTCTTACGCAGTATCTTCTTCTCCTCCCTTCTTCTGGTTCGATACTCTTCTCTCGCTGCCCTTGTTTTGCGTTGCAGCGCTTGCAAGTGTGCATTTTCTGTCACCTTTTTCCGGCGTACGCATTCATCATCATACCAAGGGCTCTTTTTGGGTGGTGGCTGGTAGCCTATGGTGGTCTCTGCTACCCCTTTGATGATGTCGCGATACTGGTTCCACAGATTGTTGGCGTTTGTGGATGGTGAATGCACAGCGGAGAGTCTCTCACTCAGGCGCTCCCTGTAGGCTCTGGCTACTCCAGACGTGCTAAGGCTTCCAACGTTGAATTTCTTTTTCTGGGCGGTCTGCAGCTTCTTCTCATTGGATAGTCGAGCTCTGAACTTAGCTGCAACAAGAAAATGGTCAGAGTCGACGTTTGCCCCTCTGAACGTTTGCACATTCAGAATGTTGGATGCGTGCCTCGCATCTATTAGCACGTGGTCGATTTGGTTGGCGGTTCGACCATCTGGAGAGCGCCAGGTTGCTGTGTGTATTCGTAGTCTTGGAAACCTAGTGCTACTTATCACCGTATTACGAGCTGCTGCAAAATCGATTAGCCGGAAGCCGTTGTCTGTTGTCGTGTCGTGGAGGCTGTGCTTTCCAACTAATCCGCCGAAGATGTTTTCCTTACCGATTTTGGCATTGAAGTCCCCGAGTATGATTTTGACATCATACTCCGGACAGGCTCCGTAGGCTCCGTCCAGGAGGTCATAAAACTCCTCCTTGATAGAGTCTTCAGCTTCGTCGGTAGGGGCGTGTGCACATATTATGCTGATGTTTTGAAATGTAGCCTTGATGCGGATCACAGCCAGGCGATCGCTGATCGGCTTAAAGTCAATTATCATTGAGCGTAGCCGATTTCCCACGACGAATCCGCATCCTAACATGTGCAGTCTTTTGTGGCAGCTGTAATAAATGTCGCAATTTTTCCGTTTTTGCATACCTGATCCTATCCATCGTATCTCCTGGATCGCGGTAATATCTGCCTTGTACCGCGTGAGGACAGATTCAAGTTTTTGAATAGCACCAGGAGTGTACAGTGTACGTACATTCCAGGTGCATACTCTTATATCATAGTCCGTGTACGTTCCGGGTCGTGGTATTAAATGAGGGGGTCCATTATCCGAGGCTTGTGTCTCTCTCATAACTAAATTTTTTTTACGTGGTAAGGAAGTTACCCCGACGGCACAACCCCCAACCTGGAGGGCCAGTTCCATTTTTTTAAACCCCTAGGACGAGGGGCCGGTTTTAAACCGAAGTCAGTATCCCGCTTCGGGGAAATGAGCGCTGCCGTTGGCCCGATAAGGGCTCATCCGCCACCATCTCTTTTCCAAAAACCTGACTTATTCTTGGAAATCTTTATCGGCCTGAGCTCCGAATATGTCGAAGTAGCCCAGATAAAGTGTTGTGCTTCCGTTTGAAGCTTTAACGCCACCGTTGACTCCATCGAGAGAGTTCGTCCGCTGTCGTATTTATAGTGCTGCAATTTTCTCTTGGTCAACACTCGCGCTTATAAGTTTAGCAAGTCGGGTCCGGATGGACACCAACCAGTACCCGATGGCTACCACTAGGAGGTAAAATAAGCACAATTGATGCGCAGTAACAGTTACAACACTGGACGTCGCCAGGTTGACGCCAGTCAGTGCCTACCCTATTCCTACAGCATCCAACCATCTCCGCAGAAATAAAACGAAGAGTAACTCTTGTAAATCGCTGTTTCTTTGGCCTGAGAAGGCCATTGAGTAGTAAGACCCTATCCCAAACAACTAAGGAGACTCTGGATGTGCGTACTATGCGCCGAAATACTTTGTTTTGAAGCCTTAGAATGGTTTTAATGGTACTTTTCTTTGCACACTCCCATAATTGAATGTCAAATAAGACTGATCGTCAAATTTGCATTTAAGGTTGTTCCTAAGAATTTGACGGTCTTAGCATAAGGATTTTGCGTATTGTTGATGAATATCGCAATTTTCCTTATATTTTTGTTTGTAAAGTCAACATGCACAGACTTTACGTCGTTTTTTTTGCGCCATTTTTTAGTTCAGCATGCAATGCTATTGGAGTTTCTCGCTGTTTGTAGCTTTCTCGATGCTTCTTCAGTTTTTTTGCCTACTGCCAGAACCGCTGTATCATCAGCGAATGTACCTATAGTGCTGTCTGGTCAGGTAGGTAAATCATTGGTGAACAAATGTGTTGGACCCAGGTTGGTGCCCTGAGGTATTCCCGCTTTTATTCCCCTTAGTTAGAAGTACGCATTTTCTTGTTTTATTTTGAAGAAGCGATGTGTTAAGTCTGGTTCGAGTAACTTGGAATACTTTATTGGTAAATAGAACAGTTCTTCCTGTTCTTCGTGCCAAACTTTGTCGAACTTGAGTCTGAAAATTTGCAGAACAAACCCTTTTTCCTTCCAGCGACTTTGCTATGACATCAGTAATTCTATGAACTTGGTCTATATGTTGCTGAATCATTTTCTTCAAAGCCGGACTGGTGACTTGGTATTTGGCGTTTGAAAAGTAGGCTTTCGAACAATTTTCACATATCTAGGAGTAAGGATATAAGTAGGTCTATAGGACGCTTCCTCATACGGCGATTTACAGGATTTAGATACCATGATCACTGTTCGGTGATAGGGGGTGTGATGTAGTCTGATTGGAACTTGAATTATGTTTGGTAAACTTCACCAGACCTTTGTATGAAAGTTGTTTTAATATTTCATCTGTAATTAGGTCATACATTGGGGCTTTCATTGTCTTGAGATTTGTCTCAATTTCTTTTCTAACTTCAAACACAGACCTTGGTGGAATATCTTCATTTTCTTGGCTGAACGTATAGTACATCATAATACATTGAATTGAATGTGGTTGAGAAGTGGCGGTTCGATGCTAGCGAATAAGGCAGCTTTCTTTCAAAAAAATTCTTTGCATTCGTTTTCGAAAACTGCCTATGATTTTTTCTAGTGAGATGTCTTAGCCCTATTGGTTTAGGTGTTTGGTGGTCTTCCAAAGTGAATAGACAGTATCTTTAAGATACTTACTTGTATATTAATTTTATATTTCTTTTATCATATGGCCAAGATAATAAAAGATTCTATTAGGTAGGTAGAAGGGTGTGGCAGCATACGCTGCTAGCACTAGGATCACCAATCGATCCATTGTGAACCCCTGATGTGGAGTTTACAGAAAAAAAAAAGAAGACAAGAACTTGTCTGTAGCTTTAGTATAGCTAAACGACCTCCCTGAACCAACCTGAAATTGTTATAAATTTTAGGATGCTTAATGGTGGGTTTCCTGACAGGTCGCCCTGGTCTCCGAAGTTATATTCGTCGAGGACCGTTTCCCCAGTTCTCCACAGGTTAGGGCATTCGAATAGGAAGTGAGATGTGCTCTCTTCTACGTCTGCATCGCCATAGTTTCTGCTGAGATTGTCTTTGTTTAGTCGCATTCTTCCTCGGTTGGCTGCCAGCAGGTTGTGGTACGTAATAATACCGTGAAGAGCGCTAAGTTCCTTCTATTAAGTGCTAGAATTTGTTTCCATCTTATTTCGTAATGTTTTGTTCAGCATTTTCTAGAGACACAGCAAGATTAGAGTGCGCTCCATCTCTCATTGGCTCGTCTTACGAAGGCTTGTTCTATGTTAGAATATGCAAGTGCTATGGGTAGTAGAACAGAAACCCTTGTTAGGTCTTGCTCATTTGTCCGCCAGTTCGTTCCGCATAATAGCGGTGTGTCCTGTAACCCAAAGGAGTGCAATGTCGTGGTAGGCACCCATAAGATACAATGAGTCTGACGATGCCTGTGTACATCCAGTGGATGATGGCGGGTTTGGGCCCCCATTTCTTACCAAAAATGTTACTGCACGAATAGAAGGCTATGGATGCCTTCCGTATCCTTTCTGACATGTGTTCCTTCCCAAAGAAGCCTGAAGGCTGTTGGGATTCATTACGTATGCCCGCTAATAGATTAATTAATAGAAAAAAAAATTAACTTAACTACAATAGTCCAATCCGTAGCGTCTATCTTCGCGTAAAACTCCATTTTAAATACCCACCACTAGAAGCGAAAAACTCTTATCTTTGATTAAAAGCACCCAAAAGAGATATCTAACACGGTAGGTGTTACCATCCGCCAGCCAGGGTTAGGGGCAGCACGATGATCCGTTGATGGTTGGATACCTAAAGCCATCAACATCATCAGGAGATTCACCGCCAGTATCAACCCTTTTCCCATATCGCACATACACTGGCAAAATGTGACAAGGACAATGCAGTAGCATACAAATGCACACTTATCCAACAAAATGTCCTTTCACGGATACCGTCAGATGTGACTCCCACATACAAGAAGCAAGCCAGTTAACTGTTGGAAATATGATACCGTTAATGGCTGCACCAACACCAACTCATCGGAAGCACTGCCATCAGACTGAAAACATCACATTCCGGAAAGGATACCGAACAAGAGAGGGAATATTTGTTTTGCTTTTTTCCTCGATAAGAGAGCGCTCTGCCTGTGTGATACGAAGCATCATGTCGGTGGCGACGGTGGTAGCGATGCGATGGTGGCAGACTACAACAACTGACGACGACGGATGGATGGTTGGTTGATGTCGTTGGTTTTGCAGGTCCTTTTCGCAGTGAGGGCGTCGTCGCCGTAGCAGCATCGATGGCAGTTGGAACAGGAGCTTGCATCAAAAACTGGCTCTGAGATCTCTTTCGTGCGAGAGTGCAGGATGTGTTTTGTGGGAAGTTGTCATCGTCATTAAGCGCTCGCTCATGTGTAGGCAAAAACAAATACCAACAACAATGCACACCAACGAGTCCTCCCGAACGAATGGGGGGCGACGACGAGTCGAGGCAAACAGGACACATCACAAAACAACATGAAATTATCGCCAGCTATGGGTGTTTGGATTGTATGGACAATCGGCGCCCACCCAAATGGGGATGTGGTGCAAGGACGACACAACGAATGCACTGATGAGCAGCTAAAGCGAGAGAGAAAGAGAGAGAGCGTCTTTTTGTTTCGTTGTTGCGCGCGGGTGTATGGTTGTCGTTTAGTTATGTCTGTGATTGTGCAGGACTGGGTGTGCGTCAAACGGTCTAAATCGTTGCACTCATCCAATGAGCTGGTAATTGTTGAAAACTCCACTGGCACGCTGATGATGGGGTGACGAAGCAGCTCTGGAAATGTTTCACCGTTTTTTGCCGGTTTCTATGGGAAGTGATAAAGGATTGCAGGAGGAGAGTGGGGCCTGCACCGATTAGAAAAGTGGCTTTGTTGTTTTGCCAGAGTGGATGTGTGTGGAAAATTGTTAAACCACTTAACGAAATAATTTACAGGTTATCGTTGGGTGTCGGAGGAGGGCGAGAAACAAGTTGATTTTAGATAGTGGGAGTACCATCTTTTTTTTGGAGTAACGCATTGAGTCCTTGTCATAAAAGGTTCCGAAATATTTGCAATATTTTTTTTTGTCTTGAAGATTGTTTTTTCGAATTCTAAGAACCAAAATATTTTGAGTAAACAATGCTTGCTTCCGATGATACAGCCTGACTCTATCAAAAATCAATTAGATGACGGTAGAGATGTTCTTGTTGAACTATCTACGTTAAATATGTTGGATCTTAATAAGAACTTCATTCGGGTTATTGATGAGTCTGAAATGACATAGCAAAATGGATCCGTGCGACTGACTGACGACTGACTATGCTGGATAGAATGGCTTCTCTGATCCCGACGTTCTGCTCTATCATCATGATTTTCAGAAGCTGCCTAGATCAGGTTCACATTCCTTGGTCTTGGGCCGAAGGGAATCTGGCTAATATACGAAAGGTACGTAAAAGCTCGGTAAATCAGATATATCTCAAACCTATAAGTCTATCGTCATTTCCTCTGAAGATTTTAGAGAAACCGATAGAAGTCCATTTTTACTGCAGGATCAATCCAAACAAGCTGTCAGCTTCCCAGCATGCTTACAGTATAGAATTACAAGAATAAAGAATACACTCTGGTGGCATATCGTGATATCGAGGTTTAGCAACGTCAAATCTGTTGATTTAGAGATACTCCACCAAGCGGGCGGAGTACTCTCTCCAGTGGAACATGGCATGAACTTCTGGAGGATGTCTGTGGAGACAGCCGTTCACCACAACGGTGCGCTTCGTCTCCGCAGCGCTCTTAAAAACCAGCTATATGGGAGACAGCTATATTCTTTAGAAATTATTCCCCAACATCCCTGATAAAGCGGATGAATATTACTAAGAAGTAATGTATCCTGATAGGGAAGATTGGCAGGGGAAAAAAGTTTTGATCTAAAATGAAATTGCAATATACACGCATGGTTCTTAAACAAGGTATATACAGAGTCAGGTACAGACTCGAGAAATATTGGCCTTCACGAGGCTCTGAGACTTCCGGATACATGCAGTGTGTTCCAGACACAAGCTCTGGCTGTACGCAAAGCTGTGGAACTACTTGAGATGGAATCAATATCCAACAAAAATATCGCCATCTACATATATGTATGTGTGTATGTATGTATTGATAGTCAGGCGCTAGACTCCTATATCACTAAATCTGAACTAGGAGTTGCCGCATAATGCTCAGGGCATTATGTTCTAAAGGGTTTCTAAAGGGATCTATACGTTTTTATGCACATAGATCTAAAACAGAATTGGGAAAGAGGAGTCTTCTTCAACAATCCAAACACAAGAACTTTCTTCCGCTTCCCTAATCATTGTAGCATCCTCCAAATGGAGATTATGACGCGGTTCAACTCTATCAACGTAACCAAACGCAGATGAGCAAATGGAAAAGCGTACCTCCAACTGTCTTATTAGCCTGAAAAGGTGACACAATTCCAATGTAGTACGTGTCATTACAGGGCAGTGCATCATTAGGAGGTACGCGATCAGGCTAGACCTCCTAGCGAATGGCTTCTGTTGAAGCTGTGTGAACGAAGAAGATAAGAAGGTTCTCTCACCTTGTATGAAATTGCATTAAATAGCCTATTTCCTTGACAACCTTACCGAGCTGGATAATGCAAACATCAGTCACTACTTACCGCAGGATAAATGGAAAGATGAATTTTGAGCTCATGTGGGCCACTGTCGTAGTCACCTTAGTTATCTTCTCACGAAGTAGGGAACTAAGCAAAGAGAGCCCACGAAGAACCGGTTAAAAATCCAAATCATGTCGTGAGCAGACGTCACTTGTCAGCCGCGAATAGAAAATTCTCTAGTGATGGAGCCTCGGATAAAAAGACCGATTTTACTGTTGACGACCCCAGCAAACGTATAAAAGACAAGGATTTAAGAATCTGCCCATGGAATGCCCGTACTTTGAATAGACCACGTGCAGCTAACGAATTAGGATAGACTCTCGAAAGCTAATTATAAAGCACGTCGCAGAAGCCAATATGCCGCTGTCAGGCAACATGATACTCTCAACTTGAAGGACAACCATTCTCTACAACCACCGGACCGGCACGAAATTGCAGCAACCGTAGGTATGCCAAGGTTGCAGACCTAGATGTCCCAACAGCTGAGCTGTTTAAAGCTGAAGGTGATGACTTGATAGGGAGCATGCACCAACTCATTTTTAGAACATGGTCCGATTGGAATTTTAGCATAAGAAAGGAGACCGCATACAGAACAAAGCGAGCTGTCGCAGGTGTCTTTGCAAACATCAAATCAAAAGCGACTAAACTGGATCTGGTTGTAAACGAGAATAAAAGGAAATATATGATGTCTACGAACACCCAGGCAACTCCGACAACCGACGTTTCGACCAGAATGTTACGACCGACAACTACAACTTCGAGGTCGTAAAGGAATTCGTCTACCTAGGCTCTGCCATCAACTCTGCAAGCGATATCAGCGCGGAGATCCAACGTAGAATAACAGTCGACAATCGCTGTTACTAGGGCCTTAGAAGACAACTGCCCAGCAAGCCCCTATCGAGAAGAACCAAGGAAACGCAATACATCCCCATACCGCTGTATGGAATAGAAGCATGGAGTTTGTCAAAGGCGGATAAAAGTGCATTTGAAATTTTCGTGAGAAAAGTTTTACGTTTGACATATGGTCCCACTTGCGTTGACGGATCATAGAGAAGAAGATTTAACCCTGAATTTTACTATCTATACAGCCACAGCGACTTGGTCAAAAAGATCCGTATACAACGATTAAAATGGTTAAGACACGTGGACCGGATGAACACCAATGCTCCAGTCCAAAGAATCTTCGACTCATCTCCGATGGCATGTACAAGTGGAGGGTGACCTCAACCAACTCAGCGTAGGCAACTGGAGGCATCTGGTTAAGGATTGTGCTGGCTGAATAGACTTGTTGGTTGAGGTCCTGCTTATGTAGCGCCATAATAAGTAAATATCGAGTTCAGAGTAAGTTTTTGAATATTTTTTTGGTAGCCTTTCGGCGATGTGTCCATGTTGTTGAAGGAATATTCTCTGCCTTTCCACATGTAATGTTGTTTAAGCAATTTTTAACAGTTTCGCAACATACTCCATGTTGTAGTTTTGAAAATCCAAACTAGTAGTAGACTTATGAAGTCTAATTTCGCGCCGGTGATCGCACAGTCGATCTCATACACAGAAGAGGTCACACTTCCTCCACCTTCCTTTCACAATATTCAATCACTTCTCGATTGCTGCTTTTTTGAACAACCTTATGTTCATGTTCTGCAGAAGCTAAATATCTGTTTCCTAGAATTCAATTATTTATGCATGAGCAACCCTTTTAAAAGCCCATCCCCCGCCGTGCACTTCTAGTGTACTAAAATCCATTTTGTCGACCATTTGAAGCACCTGCCACATTTAGCCATTAAAAATAACTCATCTTAATGTCACAATTAAGTTTGATTTGTTTCCAAATATGAAATTCACCCCCAAAAGTACAAACACACATACGTACGTATGTATATGTATGTACATGCAGCGACAGCAGCAGCAGCAGCAGTACCAATTAAAAGGGATAACACGGTGATACACACCCGCCAACCATTTTTAATTGCTCGTAACAGCACATCAATCCAAGGAGAGAACATTTTCTTTCCACTTTTCGGAAAAGAGCTTGAATGTCTTCGAGTTCTGTGCCTTACCCAGTAAAGGCCACATGCAAATTTCTCCACCACTTGCACCCACTTAAGGATGGGGTAGCAAAAATCGCTTACATCCTCAATTTGCCAAGTCACACATGTGAACATCGACGACTCCCACACACATGTAGCGCGCGCTCGCACAAATAACGTCCTAATTAGTTCCCGAAAATAAAATGCAAACGTTTTCAGAGAGGCCCAACCTCGCCCAAACCGCCATCACCACCACCACCGCCGCCGCCGCCGCCTCTGCCACCTACCCTTTCGCCGCACAAATGTCAACGAGCAGCAACAAGAAAAGAGGAAAACCTGACAAACGCCCCATTTAACACATGTGTGCCCCACCGAATTCTTCGTTTAGCATCCTTGTTGGTTTTCCTTTTTTTTTTTTTTTTGTTCTTTGCGGGAGTTTCCCTCGCTTTAGACATTTTGCGTGTTTTCTCCTTTTGGGTAAGTATCCTTATTTTGGGGGTTTTTTTTTTTGGTCCTCGTTTGAACGCTTGTGAGCATATTTTTATACCGTTAAATTGTGCTTCAAGGATCTGCATGCATGAGATGTTATGTGTCACCTTATATTCACATTTAGCCTTGTCAATGTGAGGGCGGTGGAGTGGCCTGTGGGGCTGTATAAAGGGTTTTGGTTGATGCTTGAACAAAGATGTGAAGCATTAGAGGTGAAACAAGCTGAAAACATGGGGAAGATAGGGTTGAGAAATGATGAGGCGAAAAGTGTATCGAGATGGAGGTTAGAAGATTATGTCAGAAACATGAACAAACTGTCAGAGATTGAGTATAGTTTCAGGAACCGCCGGTAATGGCAAATGAATCAATATTCCCTGCTTTGGAACTTCATCCCTGGATGCACTCTTAAGACCACGTTTTGATCCAAGCCTATATACAAAATCTCACCAAAGAACTTTTTTTTCTTGTGCAGACCCTTGCCCATATGACTGACACTGCGACCTAAAAGATTTATTGAAGGAAAGTATGTCCCTGGCAGCAGAATTTCTCAAATCCACTGAGAAACATATTTCTTTATAGAAAATACGTGTCCTTAACTAATGTGTCATCTTTCGAGCAGGACTTACATTCCATATCTGAGCACAGATTAAGGTGATACCTCAGGCTACAGTAGTCTGTGAGATAGTTCACCAACCAGATGAAGTTTCGGTCTCCCAATCATTAATTGGGGCGGTAGCCCCGTTGACACAACAGTTGGCACAAGTCCTTGATGACCCATCTGAGTTTTACTCTGTTATATATGGCAGAAATTGTAGTGCATCGTAGCAGCATTTAACTGACATAATCGTAGAGTCCAGTAAATTGGACGACAGTGCTGTATCCTAGTAGTCTTAATATCTTTACGAAGGTTTAACCTATGGCAGATGTCAATGGTATGGAGTTCAGCCTGGAATATCGTGGGACACATTTCCATAGGTATCGATATTTTGTCCAAAGACACTAGTTCCAAGTCCAGATTATTCATGAATTACAGGATCCCCGAGTGGAAACGATAATTGAATCCATCGCACACACTTCATAGCTTATGAGATTATGGAAACACATTTTGATCAAGTCAAGAGTTAGCTAAGACCGCTGACAATACGTATCGCGCTATGCTAAGGGACCATCCAGCAGAAGCAGATAAATCATTCACAAGGTAGGTACATCAACCAGGAGTAAATAAATTTACGAAAAAATGCAACACCACATGCCACCTATTCAACTTCCTTTTCGACAGCCAAAGTTGATACTGTCCTCTACTCCATAAACTTTGGAACTGCAGACGGCGGAGACGAAGTCTATCCGGAATTTCTGAACCACAGCGGCCTAAAAGTAAGAAGGTGGCTCACCCGAGCCTACTCCAAAATACTGTCATCTGCAGAGCTTCCTACATTCTTCAAAAGATCAAAGATCATCGCGCTCCTCAAGTCAAGCAAACCTGTAGATGCACCACATAGCTATCGCCCAATCGGCCTAAAACTTCTTGAACGCATGGTCATGAATCGAATAAGCACTGATATTGGAAAAGATATCCCGGCCCAGCAAGCAGATTTCAGGAAATCCAAGTCCAAGACCAAGTCTTCGCCCTGACAAACTTAAACAAAAACGGTTTCCAACTGAAAATGAAAACCTGTGTATGCTTCGTAGATCTAACCGCAGCCTGCGACATCATGTGGAAAAAGGGCCTCCTGTTTACGTTTCTCCAGATCATCTCCTGCATAAAAATTGATGCGCGATGTTTAGTGTCACGCTATTCAATATCTTCCTCAACAACAAGCATAGCAAAACTAGGAAGCTCAACAGTGGCTTTCCTCAAGGGTCGGTGCTCGCCCCCACACTTTTCAACATACATATACACCAACCAGACACGTCCTCCCGGAAATTTAACTACGCCGACGACAAGACGTTTGCATTCCAACACAAGTCCTTTGGAATCCTGGAACAAGTAGCGACTTCAGGCCAGAACCACCTACAAATGAGCGCAGCCAGAACTGAGATCAGTTGCTTTCACCTCAATCACAGAAAGACCCGGAGAGAACTGTGAGAACTGTTTTAACTTTATTCCAAAATATCTGGGTATCACCTTAGATCGAACTCTGACATATAAGCCACATCTAACCAAACCCTCTCAAAAAATAGGAGATTCCGATGAACGTTGGTTTTAAATGTTTGTGGATTATAATTTGAGGTAAAAATAGAGCTTGGTTCCACATTCCACATTCGTGTTGTATGGAAGGAATCTTTATACTTAAGGCGATACGTCGATAGGACGATACGACCAAAGACTGGTGAACATTCGAAGCGAGACTGGTATGGCGATAAAATGGTTGAAAGGGCGGTATGCAATTAGTTACTTCGCGGCAGAAGTGTTGGCGGAAGAAACGATAAAGATGAGCATTATACTCGAGCTTGGGGCGGATATATCAGTTGAGTCAGATCAGTTGAGGATAAAGAAATTCTTGAGAAGCTGAGAGAACTGACGTGGCGAAGGAATGTATTGGATTAGAAGTAGGAGACACTAGATCATTTATGAAGATAAAATAAATAGAGATAAATAGATAAATAGAGTAGGAGGCAAAATGGACCCTTGGGGGACGTTACCATTTATGTGGTAGATACTAGATTTGAAATCACTCAAAACAACTTGAATTAAAAATTCCGAAAGTTAGTTTCTACTCCATTGAAGAAGAGATTCATCAATGTCAAATTTGTCAAATCCTTTTGAAATATCGAGTGCAACAATCTTACATTTACCAGAATGATGTAGAGTTTGATTCCACATTTCGGTGAGATATACCGGCAAGGCACCAGTATTTTCGTGATTCAATATATTTAATAATCCGACGATTTATCAGCTTTTCCATGACCTTACTGAGAAGGGCCGTAAGTGCAATGGGTTGGTAGTTGAAAGAAGAAGATTCGTCTTATTAGGGACGGACTAGGTAAATCCTGTTTTCCATCTACTTAGGAAAAGTCCAAAAGAGTACGACAGATGAAAAATCTTACCGAGTGGTTTTGCCAGCGTGAAAGAACACCTCTTCAGAAGTATGAGTAAGAAATTATGTTAAGATCCTTGACTACTCTCGCTACTATACGAGTGCCCAAGTGGATTTGTTCGGTGAACTATTCAAAGCGATTAAGGTTCGCCGCGAATAGGCCTGCAAGCAGATTGTTATTGTTCACCTCATCGGAATTTTTCTTTTATGTTGCTTCTATTGTCTTATGACATGTTTATTTGGATTTTCAGTAATAGGCAGAAATTGGACTTTGTCCACGTTGTTTGTTCATATAAACACTTTATAAGAACATTTCTTCCATTATTTGTAGTTCTTCAAAATAGATATGTACGTTGTAGATACATGAGCCCTTCCCATCTCTCAAGTCTTATTAATATTTCCTCTGTGATATATTTTTTATCGCAAATAATTCACAACAAGGATATCTCAGCTCCTAAATCTCCTTCATACCATACAGCAAACTATTATAACATCCATTAGGAGGACATTTTGTTGCACTTCACTTCACCGCCACACTGAGTCGAGTCGAGAGAAAAACGAAAAAAGAAGGACTCTACTCTCGCCTGCTGCTATCAAAAATGCTGCAAAGCCATTAAAAATTGTATTTATTACCACCGCCGCCCGGCCGTCCAAGGCTGCACTCACACTTATGGAAGAATATTTGCTCGCTAAATTATATAAAGGTGCACACACAAATATATTATCCTTTTAGTTGTTGTTATGGTTTTACTTTTGTTTTTTTTTTTTTGTGCCGAAGCTATGCTTGCATCCATCCTGTGTGTTATTTTGCTGCGCCATACAGATCCGACCAAAATGGATAATTTATATCAAAAGGACTGCTCGTGTATGTGGAACACATCTAGAGTGGGCTACCCCTCTCTCTTTTTCTAAAAAAAAAAAAAAACGCAAAATGCCATCATTTCCCAATCTCATGCCCCGCATTCGCTCTCTCAGCTTCAAGGATTTCAAACTCCAACGAAACAGCAACAACCCACAATGGAATGACCCACGAGCGTTGTATATCCTTTCCTTCTTTTTTTTTTTTTTACTTTTTTGTCGCCACCTTAATTTCAGAATAATTTACGCGACACAACATCAATTAACTCCTTAAAATACCTGCAGGTGGGAAAAAATGTCCGCTCATAAATATTGCCACTGGTTGTGTGCGGCGGTAGTAGCACGCAAATAATGGAGCGGCCAAAGGACTCGCTGCTTCTTTCACACACTGTGTGTGCTGTTGCTGATGCGGTGAGCTACTAGGATAACCATATAAAATTCACGACAAATGGTCCCACCATCCAAACGGTTGCTGTTGCTAGTGCTGCTGTTGGTGCCTAAGCACACTCTCTGTTGTGTGTCAAGTGGAATTTCGCCACAACAACCCAAGAACCAAAGGACCTTTCTCTCGCCGTTAGTGTTATCCGTTTTTACGCTAATACCAAACGATATTTTAAACGGTTGATTGTTGCTACCGTTGAAGAATGGATTATAATCATCTACTTGCGATCCTGAGAATGTTTATCTTGTTTCGTACAGTTTGATGGAAGTATGTAAGAGTAGTGTTTGTAGTAGGGCAACAGCGGCTAATCCATTTGGTTTGGCTAGAGTTGGAATACGACGTACTATGCATGGCTAGTCTAGAAAAGCATTGTAACAGAATTTGAAGTCACTCCACTGTGCAAAGTCGACGAATGGAAGCCTTCTATCCAATGTAACGATCGACTTTACTCGCTGGACACAGATAAACGTGTAACAAAGACAATGCCCCTACTGACGAGGCGAGGAAACGCATTAACACAGCAAGATGACTTCCTTCAGATGGTAGAACCATTAAACACTTCTTGGTAACGATTCACTGGAGACCTTGTCTGTCCAAGGAATGCAATCGTCAGCGAAAGGGTTTGTAGAATGCCTCCGACAAGTCAATGAAAAGCAATTGAGTGAACACTTGGTAAAGGACCCGAGGTATGATGATTAGTGCCTAAAGTCGAAAAAGACGACAGAAGGCATGTGTACAGGCAAACTAGAAGAAAAGAGTTTCCCTGCTCAAACACCCTGGCTTCAAATCTTCTAAGCTTTTCGAGACAGCTTAGGACATTTTTTTTGAACATGGAGGCACACTTTTAAGAGGCACTTCTAGCCAGCAATATGTAAAGAGAGTGATGAAACCTAAAGCCTAATGGCATTCACCTCCGGCCAATAAGGATGTTGGCCCCTATACGCAGTAGATAAGGTCCAAGTAGAAGAAATCAAACTCAAAACCAACAAAGACCCAGATTCCTGGATTTGCCATTGGTTGGTTAGTTTGGGAGGGTGAGGATATCCTAATATCCAAAAATGTCATGTTGTCATTGACGGAAGGAATTCCTTTACATACATGTCCGAAACTTCCAAGCAGCTATTATAGACTCGGATCACTACCTGGTTGGTGACAAATTGCTATCACGAATATCCATAGAAGCCCTTAGACGATCAACAATTACGCCATGGAAATTCTACGCTGGGCGACTCCAATCAGCAGTAATATCTATATCCTGTCTCGATTGCGCGTCCCTCAAACTTGCGAGAAACCCACGCCTGCCAACATGAACCCGGAATTCCAGTGGAATCTATGCCAACAAACCATTAGAAACGCTGCACCAGAAGTGTTGGGCTTCTCACAATTCGCTTCGAGAAACCAATGATTTGATTCCGAATGAGCGGATACAAACAAATTAAAAATGGAGGCTTACAGGTTGTGGATCCACAAGAAGAACTCTAGAGTAGCGTACAAGCTCTACATTGACCGAAGGAAGGATGAGAAACGTATGCTCAGGAGAAAGAAAAAAGAACACCAACAGTGTGAAGTCGAGGGTGATGCAGAGACGCTTCAGCAGAAAAGTGCTGCGAAACTTCTATGGAAGAGTGAAACAATTTAGATTAGGATTCACGAGCTGCCCTGGAGCCTGCGAGAGGGAACACTGTTGATACTCAATATGGTAATATCAGTCAAGACCTCGCCAATGAACAACCGGTGTCAATCAATTTGGTTGTCAACCAAGAGTTTCAACCGCCCGACCAAAATGAGATAAAATTAGCCATCGCCCGGCTTAAACTGAACAAAGCAGCTGGCGCTGATGGGCAACAAGCAGAACTGTTTCAACACGCTGGAGATGATCTGGCCAGAAGCATGCTCCAAATGATCTCTACAGTTTGGTCGGGGGAAAGTATGCCCGCCGATTGGAGCGTCAGTAGTGAACCATCTGCCCGACCTGTGCACCTACTACAGTGTCCTTACTTATCAAACATCGCCGATACAATTCTATCCAGAGTTTTATGTGAACTTCTCAAACCGTTTGCTGATGATCTAATTGGTCCTTAACAATACGACTTCAGTCCTAGAAAGTCCCAAATTTTTACATTGCATCAGATCTTGGAGAAGATCTACGAATTCAATATCGATCCCCACTACCTGTTCATTGATTTCCAAGCCGCGTATTACAGTGTCAGCTTCAATATCCCTATTAAACTGATAAGACTAGACGTTGGAGATTGCCTGCTTCTCTGACAAAATTGGATGGAATCCACTAAAGCCTTTGACACCACCAGACGGTGACATGCAGTTGCTTTAATTTTGTGCTAGACAAGGTAGTACGCAACGACCAGGCCATGCAAAATTCTGGGGTTTTCTGCACATGACAATTGATATGTTTAACTCCGAGATGATCAAGGAATTTGTCTATCTGGTTATGGAGAATAATTCCTACTAATTGATACTTTTTTGGAACAAATCAAGAACGAAGGAGACACTGTACAAAATATACATCCATCCCGATCCTGCTCTATAGTGCAGAAGCATTGACCCTTACCCAGTCGGATAAAAGCTATCTTATTGTGCTCGAGAGAAAAGTATTATGCACGACTTATGGTCATGTTTGTGTAGACGAGCAAAACAACGTCTGGCGAAGAAGATACAATGACAAGTTGTACGTCCTGTACAGAGACATAAGCATAGTCAAAAAGAAAGACGTCATCATAGTTGGGCCATGAAGAGCGGATGAACATCGACGCTTCAGCCCATAAAGGGTTCAACGCTATACCAGAGGGATCGAAAAACCAAGCAGACCTCATTGTCGATGGTAGAATGAGATCTCCGTCGACTAAATGTACGAGATTTGAGACCTCGCTTTGTAGCGCCAATGAAAGTAAAAAATAAAAGATATCCATTTTCACTTCAAATATTAACCGGCAAGTGCATTCCCTTCCAAGTTACACAGAGTCCCAGCTATTGAGCTGACAGCAAACTCTACCAAAAACTCTCTTCTAGTGTCCCCCAATTTTGTGCCTATACAACAACACAAAAAGCAACATCCTGTTGCTCCCAATCCACCCAAACACCTGTTAATCCAACCCTGACCATTTTTTTTTTCGACGAAACTTTTATCGCGAATTTACGAGTTTTTATCGAAAGAGTTCCTTTTCTTCACCGCGGACTGCTGTATTGATTTTCTATTCAATTTTTATATTATCCCTTCGATAGGTATCGGGAATCCTTGTAACAGTGTGTGTCTGTTGTTATGAATAACCAGGTTACAAATTAGAATTCGTGTCCAATTTGAATTTGTAAGCCCCAATGTTGTATTATTCAACTAACTCGTCCATACGTACTTATATGACTACCGCCTGCCTGCATGTGTGCAAATGTCCGTTTGATTGTATTTATGGCTGACTTAGAACATGGCCCATAAATATTATCCAATGAATTTTGGAAAATTAATGCCAATCTGCATAGTGTACCGTAATGTGGACATTATATTCGCCGCAATTGCAACAATGAATCCGATTTTCTCTGTCTCTCGAACTATGCTCATAGTTCGTATGCGCTGCGGCAATGGATTGGATTATACGGCAGGATATACGCTAGATCCTTCCGTTTTTGGTGCTACTGCTACTGCTATTGCTGCAACACCCTCAACCCCTCAAATTAGCCATTAGTTATGTGGCGGTGGTGGTGGTCATCGTTGGGTAGAGTGAGAGCGAAACTACATTATTGGCATTACCAATAATCATGTTAGAAAGTTATAAATTGTTACCGTGTGCTTAATTTTGACCAAAATAATAACATGAGTAATTAATTTAATGCCACGAGGGTGGGGTGCGGGACTGAATCAGACCTGGAGGTCATCTAAACAATAATTGAGATATTTCACTGCTGCCAATGGGTCTTGCGATTTCTATTATCCATGATCAAGGAGTATCTACTCTGGACAGGTGGAACGTTTCAGGTTTTTTCAAGTTCAAGCTAGTTGGTATTAAAGTCGGCAGATTACATTTTTAATTCCAATTTCTTTGTGCCTATAACTCCTATAAATATGCAAGAAATTCGGAAACCATCTGGCACTAGTAGCCTCAATATCGAATTAAAATACGAATCATACTTGTCTGAGGGACGAATAATTTTTGTATCAATCGAAGTGGCAAAGACTAGTTCCGACATATAGCTCGATATGTAAGGTTGAGACGAAGGGAACATTTTGGTACTTATTACTCCTACAAGCATCAGGCTCGAAAATCTATTGAGAAGGTAAGTGTCTATTGATGAAGTTGTAAGCACTTCGATGAAAGTCATAGAAACACCGCGATTGACAAAATATGCTATTATCATGGTGGACATCAAGTATGTCTATTTATTCTGCGAACAATCACGACCAAAAAATGTCAGAATATGTACAGATGCAATTCTACAGATGCAGGGCACGGTACAAAGAAGCTCAACACTACATTCGCGGTTCCTCAAGGTTTCGGGCTAGGTCCTATGCTATGGAACATAATACATGATAGTAATATAAAATTGCCTGGGTTCACCAAAACAATTGGGACTGCAACTAATAGTCAGAAGAGATATGGTTTGCCGCTAAAATGTCGGCAGACTTTTTGGCATTTGTTGAACAGAAGCTGACGCATCCACCAACATAGGCTACACAGTCAAGGGGATCGACCGATCATTCACTGCCTGTTAGTATTAGAAAGTGAAGCATCTTTTCTTTGCCGATCACCCTAGTAGAAGGGTTAAAAGGGATTGTACCTGCATGAGAAATCTTTGCTGTACTTTCTATTGGCTTGTGTTATAGTCGCACCTGCACCGATTATCATTTTGACAAATGAAGCGCAGAAGAAGTACAAAGCCAAGAGACTAATAGACTAAGAGACGGAACTAGTCTTACAAAAGCAGATGGGCACACAAAATCATACCCAACTCCAACAGATAGCCAGGCCAATGAAGCTTGCAAACGTATCTAAACAGATTCGAACACGACAGTAATATCCATTGAAATAGCTCCACAGAAACAATGGTAGACGCGATACATGTAACACGTTACAGGAAAAAGTGTCGACTGGAGGATAAATTTGGTGATATAACTAGTTAGATGGTAAAATCTCAAGGAACCTTTAAAGCAATAAGCGAAACTGTCATCATAACAATGAAGAAATTACATACATATGTATGTCATGATAAAAAGCAAGGGCAGAGTATCACCAAAATGCAAATGACTGAAAAATAATGCATGAAGACAGTGCCCCAAAGACTAGGACCAAAAGGAAAGGTGACTGATTACGGACTCAGTTATTTTTGTTTAAAGATTCACACCTTTCAATGGAAAAAAAAAAAACCTGTTCGGCACATTCCGAGTGGTGCGGAAGGTGAGCACGGAGTCAGCGCTCAAAAGTCCTTCAAATGGATATCCTACTGAGACTAGGTACCTCGCTAACATTGATGCATTGTCCAAGCAATACACTTTCTTATGGGATGTGAAACATATGGTTCCTCTTACAACAAGGAGATACAAAGAAGGAAGGCAGTGTCCATTCCTTCCAGTACACATGTAATGCACACAGTTGACTATTGAGGATGTGGGCTGTTGGCCACAAAACAAAAGTTCCATATATAGGCATCGTCTTGCTGACGTTGTTTTAGTAAATTTTCACCATATCCTCCTAGTTTTTACTTATCAAAAGTCATCGCTATGATAGTTGAATTTTGACAATTAAACAATGGTGCAAAATTTAAAATGACACCTCTTGTTGGATGACCCTTTATTACTGAACTCTTCATAATTTTTAAGCTTCCACAGCAGGGTAGTAGATTCAACAAAGTGGTAGGAAGCACGCCTACCTACTCAAAGCCTTTGCCCGTTTGTACATTCTTGACATAGTAGACATACTAGTCTTAAACAGGATCTAGAATTCATTCCACTAATAAGAGTCGATGCCTCTAATGTTAACATTCTATATTCGTTAGAAGTTAGGTTTGTCCGTCCAGGGGCCTTTCAATAACCATGAAAACGACGGGAGCAAAGATATTTTGGTCAAGAAGCATCATCCATAGTCTGTATCATATAAGTCTGCACGTCTATCAGGTGCTCAAGCCCACAGTAGAAATGAAAAAAAAGTTGATAGTCGCAAATCTTTTCGAAAGTTCTTAAACAGTTCTCTCTGGTTTAGGAAAACTGTGTTTTGAGAAATTTAGCGCAAAACAATACTTACTTGCTAATTGGATGATTGCCACCACTTTTTTTCTTATCACAAGTCTGGCTGCCACTACTTACAAAGAACCCCTTTTCTACAAAAAAAAATACATAAGGAATTCCTAAAAAGATTTCCGAAGCCCGTTCAGTTAAGCTTAAGGATCGCCAGAGTAACATTTCATAGAAGTCTAGGAACTAAGGTTTCTTCAAAAACAAAACATTAGCTAAAAACCTTGTGCTCCCTCTGTGGATCCTCGTAAAAGAATCAAGCGGCATTTAAAACAGATTTTGTTATTATATTTGATTTTTTGGTGCTAAGTTCAGGAGGAAGCTTTATCAGTAAACCCTCTTACAAATGGCCTTAAATATCGACTAACTAGCATAATTTTTAATCTCTATTCTATTGTATCTCTGTTAGGTTGGGTTAGGTTATGAAGAAAAAGAACCCTTCACGTGAACTCGGAGACCTAAAGGTTCATTCTGAATCCCCTTTTGGAAAGTATGACAGAATAAGACTGAAAAATAAAAAAAAAAATAAAATCAAAGCCTATCGTATTACCGGCAGGCTTGGGAACCAACTGGTTTTCTTATTACAGTAGAGGAAATCCGATATCTGAAACCCTGTTAATTCTGCGGTGCTTCCGAAGAACCTGGATCCAAGGCACGTAGGCGTCGTTCTTGCAAAGCGGGGCAATGGCAAAGTGCATGTTGGAGTGCCTCCACATCTTCCTCATCTTCGCTGCTTCTTTAGGGATAGAGTGGTTAGATTTTTCTCTTTTAGGTATAAAATCCATCCTTACCTCTTTCTATTCACTAGGGATGCACACTTGAGAAGATGTAATGAGTTGTGGTACAACCGTGTTTAGAGACTGGAGCATTTCTGGTATAATTTCGTCAGGTCCTGCAGGTTTAAAGGGTTTTAACGAATTGATAGCCCATACCACTTTGTCTTCATTTGTAATATTGGATATCACTTCCTCTTTCAGAAACCCTTTCAAACTTCTTCAGAAGCTGCTGTCCTACAAGGGGTGGAAGTTTCTATTTCCATACAGCCAGGGAAGTAAGTTTCCATTAGCAGTTCTAGAGATTCCTGCCTGAGTTCTCCCCATCTGTCGTTAATTCCCTGGATATATTCGGGGACAAAGGGGTCTTTGGGTAGTACCTTGCGGAGCTTTTCGCCCTCATTTTCGATTCGCAGAATTTTGTCATGACCTTTTTCGCTACTCTAATACCCATTTGTATAGATCCAGTCTTCTATGATTTTACTCATTTTAGCCCTTGAAAGTTTCCCATTGAAAAGTTTTCTAGTTTTTGTTCTAAGTTATCGAACCGGTCTGGATCCACCGGTAGTATCTCTGTTAAAGAATGTTTTAAGAACCGTGATTATTAACTAGAATGACTTGACTTACATAATAATCTTGAAACCTTAACCGAGCGTTAAGTTCGAAGCAAGAACCACAAATATGCACCTTCGTAGTCAGCCCATAGTTCATTCAATCGATCATGACTTATATACTTGAGTAGCGCTACAGTTCGGGGTGAACCTGGGCCTCAACCAACAAGCCTCTACTGTTGTCGTTAAATCTCCTCCTCCAAAGCCCGTCAAAAAAATTTCGAAGCGAACCTCGCTTTTACTTTAGACAGAGTCCAACCTGCAGCGCCATAACGCATGACTGGAATGATCATGGTCTTATACGGAAGGCGCTGCATACTCTCAACGTGTGGGTTCTGTAAGTTGCACCAACCCATATTTGGGAGTCGTGAAGTATTATTGATGCGACAACTCTCACTAGGAGTAATCTCTTCTTGTGTTTCGGTCGCCCGATATTGGGCATAATCTTTGCTAGTGCAGCAGTAGCCCTTGCTGCCTTTTCAGCTGAATGCTGCAGCCGCTGCTTATAAGTTACATATCTTTGCATCTATGGTAATGCCAAAGTACTTAAGGTCTGATTTGGAAGCTACGAAGTCATCGCCCACGGTTACTCTTATAGTCTCCATGACTTATATGTAGACTGCTGCTGATAGCACTACTTCGGTATTTTCTTTTGTAAGTTGTAGACCCATGCCTACTTCGTTTAATTGCAGTCATGCTCCAACTAGTCAAGGAGTGTGTTCTATTTACTACGATTCTGTTCTACAACGATTGTTATGCCATCGACGAAACCAATTATTTTCGAAGACCTCGGCATTGCAAATCTGAGGATGTCATTACACATTAGATTCCATAGTAGGGGACCTACTACGGAGCCTTGAGGAATGCCGCCTGTCACGTTATACTGCCGCGTTCCATCATCGGTGTCGTAGTCCATAATTATCTTCTGCAGGTATTCTGGTAATTTCTTGGCTATAACTTTACAGTATTTAATGCGTCACTCACATTCAGCTTGATGATTGCGCAGTACTGTACCCTTCCATCGTCTTCCATCAATGGCTTTTCGCGGTATTCACGACTTCATCGATAGCGTTGATCGTAGACTGTGCCTTACGGAAACCATACTCATGATCTGCAAGACCTCCAGCCTCATCGATTGAGCTCTCCAATCTGTCACTTATGATGCCCTCCAGTATTTTCCCTATGGTATCCAACATAGATAGAGGCCTATACGATGGGGGATCCTGGTTGTTTACTACCTTTTGGTAGAAGGACTAGTCATTGTTTCTTCCACTGATCGGCGAATACACCTTCTTTAAGGCTAGTACTGTAAATATCTACGAAGATGTGTGGGCGCCTATTGATTGCTTTTTTTTAAGGCAAGTTTGAGGATTCCATTAACACCAGGCTCCTTTTCATTCGCGTAGACTTGCAGGACATGTTCTGCGGTGACAAATCTTAGAGTTCGTAGATCAGCAAGCGTTTTCCATTGTCATTTTGCACAATCACCGAGTTTGGCAGGGCTATTAAAACTGTATAGCTCGTCTCTATAAATCCTGTCATATGCTGTATTGAGTGTGAAAATTTGATCGACTGTGGACTTTCCTGACCTGAAACCCACAAAATACACACCAATCTCTATCCTCACATCATTTAAGGACAAATGTATTGGACACCCTGAAATTCTCTCATTCACTAATATGTTTTTTTCTGTCCAAAAGGACTACAGACACATCCTTAGTAGGTATGGCAAATAATCGTAAATTAAAAAGCGGATTACACTTTACGATAATAATAGTTAAATTTTATTGTCACACTGATAGCAGCGTTGTAAAAAAAAAATAAAAAATAAAATAATGTGGTAAGAATAATCACCGTTAGTGTTACGAGTCTACAACTACTGGACTTCTCCCGATATCTTTGTGTGCGCAGCGCACAAAGGATACGAAAAGAAGTACCTAAACGGAACAAACTATGGCAATTGGTAATCTTCAAGATATATTTCCTGGTATCCTGGCTCTGATCTTATGCCATATTTTTTCTCTCACCTGTCTGGCAAGGAGTTGCTTCGTTCGTTAGATGCTGGGTTGGTGGGTTGATGCGGCACACAAGGCAAAGTCATTTCCTTCGTCTAAGGGCAGCAAATGGCATTAACGCAAAGAAAATGCCAGTTTTGTCGTAAATTTACTCACCACTTTTGTGAAAAGGGGTTTTGGGTGTGCCAACAATAGTTTTTGTACATTTTTTTTTTTTGGAAAGTACCAGCAATCCATTCAAATAGGACACTATCAGGAATTTATTTTATTTACGAGCGTAATTAAAGGGATTACGTACCAAAAGTGGTCTGTAGTAATTAGAGAAGAAATGATAATGTAGCCATATGGGACGGACTGTATCAATTCTGGTAGCCAATATCACGGGGTAAAGATTATTTCCTCAATAAATAGACCCCCGCCACAGATGTATCTGAGTAGAGATCGTGTTTCAGTAGCCAAACAAGCGAAATATCCTACACAGAAGAGATAGCTACTTTTTTTTCTGTTGTATTGTTCCTGGCACCTAATACTTTATCACTTAAGACCGCCGCAACCAACGATAGCCCTTTGTAATACCAGCGGGAATCGTGGGCCCACCAACCACTCCACGGGAATCGTTTTCAATTTCGCGCTAACATGTGACCGATATGTCGTTGAAATTAACTGCCACCATCTCTAAGTCTAAATCTCTTCTCTGTCTAACTGGGACTGTGGATGGCGGATGGCGGATGGCGGATGGCGGATGGGCTTGGCAACTGGACCACTCGGACCAGAAGCCATTGTGTCAGCATAACCACCACTATCGTCATAGTTGATTTTAGTCCGCGCCGACGACAACGACGACGACGACGACGACGATGGGGAAAATGAAAACATTCAACGCACACGGTGTCGTCTTATTTATCTATTCGACGAGAGCAAACCGTTTATACACGCCACGATGACAATATTACCCCCAAAGAGTGGAGTCCTGTAACTATACACGGCTGGCTGACGCAAGGACGATGAGATACATTCTCTCGCATAAAAGTGGTAAGTTGTTAAGGACATTTGCTTTTGACCAAGCCATACAGCGAAAGAGATACCAAGGACTCGAAGTGTGACAGAAAAATCTGTTGCGATGAAGTACTTCACGAGGAAGGACTTGTATAAAAAAAAAACAAAAACACATCCAGATATATTTCTCAGATCCACAACAAAGTGGATTTCTATTCTAGTTTTGTTTTTGTTTTTGGATCTTTGTGGACGACGATGGTGGTGTTAAGTGTGACAGAAGCGTAGAGAATAAAATATGAAAATGGCACTGCCAGATGGTGACAACAACGGCTTCCATTGGAAGGAGTTTGAAGAACATAAAAAAAGGAGATTGGTAAGAATGGTGATAAACTGACCACAGACGGTTTGTTTTATTCATCCCCAAAGGGAATCATTTGTTTTCGCTAATAACTTTGCTAATAACAAACCATTTGAAAATTTTTTTAGCCATGCTTATGATTTGATTATATTTGCGATAAGTAGCAAGTCCTGGATCTAGGAATGCATGTAAATACATATACAAGGATGAGTTAAAGGCCCTCTCAGGTGAGCTTCCTTACGATTGCTTAAATGAAGGAAGACCTAGAGCTTGAACACACCAATAAAAACATAGCTGCGGCAATAGTTGAGCCACTGAAGGATGTAAGAAAGACTCCTGTCAAATCCACAACTTACCTTGCGGGCACCTCCTCTGACCGAGGGACTTTTAAACGAACAGTTTCCCTGGCTACACTTTCCAAGAGCCATTCCCAATTATGAAGAAGTACCCGAAATTACAGTCGATGAAGTTGTGAAAGCGGTCAGATACTCCAAAAAGTAAAAAGGGGTTGGCCCAACGAGATACCCTTTGCTTATCGAGCTCCGCGTGCACTAGAGAAGCGTCTAAATAATCGGCTGTTTATTGTAGTCTCAGATTATCTTCTTGAAAGAAAAGAGTCGGACCCCAAAGTACATCAGTTATTCTTTGCTGACAATGGAGCTGTCAAAAGTGAGGAAACTTCCTTGCAACGAAGTATTCGTTTGTTTGGGTGGATATTTTGTAGGGAAAAATATATATACTCGCCATTTTCTGACTACTCCGACCACTCCAGACATTTATTTGAATCGAAAAGTTATTCCGAAGTGCGAAATGTTCAATTATCTGGGATCTATGATAAAAAATTAAGCAACCGTTGATGATGACATCAATCATCGTGCAACTACTATTTTTTGTGACTGAGAAATGGTTCCTAAGCTGAAAGGAAGGCTCTACAGCGCAGCTCTTCATCCGACGCTCACATAATGTTGGACAAAAGTATAAGGGACGGTAGCTTAGATGAAGATGCTTCGCATGACATTTTGAGTAACAAAGCTTAATCGAATTAGAAAAGTTCAAAAATCCGAATAAGCCTTCACGACAAACAACCCATCTCGAAAAAATTGGAGGACGACCGGCGCAGTTGGTATTGTCCTATTCAAAGGAGGGATCCTATGAACCCCGTTCAAAAGGCAATGTCAATCAACGTTCCAGTGCGTACAAGCGTGGAAGAAAGGCAGGCCTAAAAATTCGTGGATTATATACATAAATGCAATGCAGCAGCATTTGATTGGCCTCAGTGACGAAGTCATCCGCAACTGAGAGATATAGTTTTTGAGGGCAAACCGGTGAACTACACAGTCGGACCAGGGAGGGTTATGATCTCTATAATCCGGGTCATAACTTCGCTGTTAATCTGCCTCTACGGTGTCGCAGGATGACTTTAATTCTGCTGAGATCTAGCCTAGCCTAGAATTGCGCGAACGAAAGCGATAGACATCAGCTTGAGTAGAGACCATCGCTACGGCAAATACAATGCTGATGATAATATAAACATAAGAAAGCAGCAAACTCCATACAAATAAGCATGAGCTAACATGCTAACATAACAAACTGCAGGACTTCTTTAATACAATACCTAAGGATAGTACCACAAGAAAAGGCGGTTTTATTGGGTACAAATTTGTGGACCTGACCTTTGAGCATATTTTCAAGATTTTAACCTACTAACCGAAAAAAAAGGTATCGGAGTACCATCAAAAGTATTTGCTGTTGCTGTTGCTGTTGAAAAGCTGTAGACGAGAATGTGTTGAAAGACTGATAGCCATATACAAACCTGATGCAGAACGTTCGAGCAAGAATGAAGAGTATTAGGGATTGGATGAACTACTGAGTGGGAGTACGAGATTCAATTCCCAAACGACATCATGGTTTGGTTTTTTTTTTTTTGGAAAACAAAAATTGGCGTTCGAACGCGGCTTTAAATAAATGGTTTTGAGAATCTAAGCCATGCATCCCACCAAAGGGAAATCAAAGGGAAGATGCCTTCATATAGAGGGAGCCTTCAATGATATCAAGCTACGGTGTATTTTAGAAGCCCTCTGCAGGTACAGAAAGAAGATTGAGCGTTGCAAACATGCCTCCCAACCGAATAATAACTGCAGATATAAGTAGGTACTGAAAGTAGGAAAGGTAGAGACCAAAACGGGACTCCTTATGGGTGAATTCTTTCTCCCTTATTGTAGATACTGGTATTGGATAAACTTCTGAAAACACTGGAAAACAATGGGTTCAAATGTATAGCACATATGTACTGATGGACTCATAATCCTAATTTCATGAAACATTTGAATACTCTAAGTGAGCTTAAGCAGTCGGCACTGAATATTAGGCGGTCCAGTGCAGTCTGTGCGTCAACCCTGGAAAAACCGACATGGTACTCTTTACGAAAAGATACATGCTAGAGGACTTCCGGCACCGTTTTTAGGGCGTGTAAAATGGGATCTGAAAAACAATGAGGAGTATCTTAGGGTCATCCTAGACAACTAGTTACCTTGAAAAAGAAATCTAGAAAACAAAATCACAAAAGCCGGAACGACGAACGCATCATCAAGTCCATCCTACTCTATGGAGTGTTTGTATGGTGGCCGATAGCAGCTAGGAAACAAGCCTTTTTACTACTTTCGAGCATCCAACGTATGGTTTGCCTAAAATCCAACGTATGGTTTGCCTAAAATCTACTGGATCCCAATCCAATACCCCCACAGCAGCTATGGCGACAATCTTGAACTTACGCCCTATAGGACTAGGGGTGAAAAGATCAGCCAAACTGGTTGCTCTTACACTCAAGAGTTTAGGAAATTCCAATGAAAGGACTACAACCAACGTGACCTATTTAGGAATTACTGGATCCCAACCCAGAATCCCCACAGCGGTTACAGAGACAGTCTTGAACTTACTCCCTAAAGGACTAGAGGTGAAGATCAGCCGAATGGGCTGCTCTTAGATTCATGACTTTAGGACATTTCAATGAACGGACTGCAATGGGATACCTACAGGGCTACCTAGAAAGAAGTATAGGCTCGTAAGGCACCCAAGCGACCTTTTAAGTAAGGAATACGATTTCAATACAAGGGGCACAGTTCGATTTTCAAAACGTAAGGAATGACGGCAGGGCTCTGCGTTTTTAAAGGAGGATGAAAAAAGAAGTGTATACGGATGGATCATACATCGACGGACAATTGGGGACAGAGGTCTACTCAATCACGCAGTCCATATGAAACAATTCGTGACTGTCTTTGAGGCAAAGATTTTTGCTATACAGAAGGTCGCTGAACTACTACTTAGTACCGGAACCCAAGACAACTGCATTAACATCTGCTGGTTAGTCAGGCAGCCTTAAAAGCGCTACCAAATCTGGGAATCAACTGGAAATTGGTGAAGTAACGCAAGGAAAAACGTAATATACTGGCAAACTCCTCCCAGGTCAATATACCTGCAATATACCAGGGAACGAAGCTCCGGATGAAGAACTAACGAGGTAGGGAGGAGGAAACAAAGATTCGTCTACGGTTGCAACCTTAGAAGTAGCCTTGAAGGTTGTTAAAACCGCATACAGCAACTCGTTCGCAAAACACCACGAAAGCATGTGGAAAGCACTCCAAACTTGCAAAGTAGAAAAGAGTTGCTCGATCTAGGCAACATACAATTAAGACAGATAGTCACATTAACTTGAACAAACACGCCTATAGACTGGGAATGGTGACATCTAGTAGTTGCCCCGGATGCGAGGAAGAAGAAAGCCTCGAGCACTGCCTCTGCAAATTCTCTGCATTATGGGCGATCAGAAAGATGCCCAAACGTCCTGCCCGGGCTGAATTATCATATACGTTACAGATTCCGAAAAATCCTGGAGTTCGTCTGAAATGCAGAACGTTTCTCGGAACAGTGAACACCACCTAAATCAAACCCCCTTCACCTACATTCTCCTTTATTACATTTCTCTACCAGACAGTTTCTATAGAGAGGAACAGGGCCTCCTAATCGGCGGCCTACGTGATGAGGATATTTTTCCCATCTCAAACCAACTAATTAAGCCGTGGGTCCTGTACAAACCTATAGCGTAAAATATTTGTATTTTGGCTGCTCTATGATTTAGTGGGTTACAGAAATATTTGACAAGTTACGTCCTCTCTCCATTTCATCGCAGATTCCCTGAAATTCTCCATTAAAAGTCGTCCGCCACACCTAAGCATGTACCTTAACTATCTTTGATCTGCACTTCTCTTATAAATGCAATCTCTAAACCAATTTACTTTACAGTCTCAACCACTTAGATTCGCAAAACCACACACTATCAAGGACATTATGTCCACTTTCCCAAAAATTCAAAACAACCCTTCTTAGCGTTTCCCAATTAGCTAATGCAATGACATTTAGGATATTTTTTTTTTCTACTTTTTGTCTAACTCGCTTTCGACGTAATTGGAATTGTTTTGCTCCTTAGGGTGATTACCGTTTGATTAAACAACCATCGCCATTTGTGCAGCAAAGGGGACACACCGCCACTATCACCAGCTAAGTGTTACACTACCAAAAATTTGTATTTAAAATGCGGTGTTGATGAAAATTACCAAAAAGGATGCACAAAGGATTCGCTACAAAAATTTTCTAATTTCAATTCAATTTGTAAGGAGATGGAAAAAAAACACTTTCCTGGTGCATTTTCTGAAAGCGGTTTTCCTCTCATAATTGTATAAATGTATTCTAGATTCTGGTTTTTTTTTGCTCGTCTGTGGTTAACCACATACCACATCCTTTAACGGAGATTTACGATAAAATCAAGATTTGAATTGAAATTGGAAGAACAATTAAGAATACAACCAATTATGTACACATGAAATTAACTCTACGTACAGACACACCTTCGCCTCGTAAGGATAATGAGAAGATATCTCTTTTAATATTCAATGACATGGAGAGACCACCACACTCACACAATTGGAATTCCGACACTATTTCGTCCTTTTTATATTTACTTTGTTTAGGTTGGTTTTTGTTTTGGGTGGATCTGTGGATGGCGTAATGTATATGCGAGGAGGTGAACATAAGCTACATTCACCTGTGCACCTTCGTTTGGTGTGTCAATATTCGTTATCCTTACGAATTCATGATGGCTACTTGGATGGGTGTCATAAAGTACAGTGAATGTCTCATAAAACGTGACGGTAATCATAATTAATGCTCAATATATTCGGGGCACAGCCACACTGCACGCATACCATCGATGAACATAAGTTTACTAGAAGAAAAGGCACAAGAAGGGGTGGATTAGCGGCGACGCACGGTGGATAATTTTTCGGGGTTAGTCTAGTTGTTGTCGGTTAATTTGTTGGTTTTTGGAAGTTGATCGTAGATACAGGGGTGGAATGGGTGGATGACACAATTCTTGGAGTTCTCTTACACATACATATGTATATCGTTCCTGCATCTAACTAAGTACACCTCCGCCCTTTAAATTTTATCCTGCATCAGACTAGCCATCTTGCCGAAAATCCCCCTTAATCCGCTCCTGTACTTAAGAAACCTGTTCCGCGTCTTAGAAACTCCTTAACCAAAGGTTAGCATAATAACTTTTCGACTCTCTCCCCTGCTCTGTCTCCTTGCATTCTCAAGGAAAGAATGTATCCTTGCTACCACCAAGGGACTCATTACCTTCACTTCATCCGCATGGAATAAAAGGAATAATTTTGATCTCGTCCATCCTATTGGACTCACCTTCTTATTGCCAATAAATTACCCTTCACTGCTGGGAAGCCTGTACAGTGCGGGGTGGGGGGAGGAATCTTCTAATATAAACACAGACGAAACGAAACATGCAACCATCGTTAATTCTAATGAAAATTATATTCCATCTCAGCAGTGTTAGTGATTGACTATTACCTTTGGGTTATCGGGCGGTATATCTGGGCACAAGGAGCAGTAGCTCGTATCACAGCCAAATCTCAAACAATCATAAATTAAGATCATTACTTCCCATTAACTGTGTGCTGTGTGCCACACTTTTCTCGTCTTAAGGATCTCTACTACTCCTCTTGATGCAAATATGAGACGGAGAATAGCGTACGGCATCCACTGAAGTGAGTTATCGATGCAACCTTGGGTAGTATGGTGGGGGGAGGGTGGTTGTGTTTCTACTTATTCCGTCTGATTTTCCGAGAAGAATCAAATAATTCTCGCTAGGAAGCAACTTAGCATTCCAAGTTGAGACCCACCACCCTCAGCCATGAAACCGAAAGAACAACACGACGCACGGCATCACCATTTTTATGAGCCGTGCCAAAATTTATTGCAAATAAGTTTTAGATAACGAGTCATCTGTGTGTCACAAATTCCAGACACCCAACCCTCATTGGCAGAGGGAAACCTCTGTCTGATTTGGTGGTTATTTGAGAGAAATGGTTGAGGAGGGGGATGGCACGTATTCTATCATGGCGAGTACTATATTTGAAGAGTGTTGCCGTCGGGTAGTGTATCATAAAGGGAATCTTACGAATTAAAGGATTTTTTCCATAAATAGTGGTCGATCTTGGATAGAGATTAAAGCATTTTCAACTTGGATCCAAGCATCGCTGTAACTTAAATAAGGTGCCAGGAGAAGAGCGTATTCCTAATATATACTCGCTGACGAACATTACACAGATTTACCTCGACAAGGACAAACAACTTTATGCGTTCTTTGTCGATTTGAAGGTGGCTTTCGACACAATTGACAGAAAGGCATTATTTTACCAGCTAAGTAACTTAAGAGTGTCAAGGAAAGCCTTTACAAAGACCATAGAACTGCTGAATGGAATGAAAACAAAATGTCCAGCTGGTTCGAGCCTGATATGGGGGTTAAGCAAGGTTGTTTGTTAAGCCCACTCCTCTTTTCAATATTCCTGGATGACCTCACAAGAAGAATTTTGTAGAATAATCGTGTTTGAAGGTCTTCATATTAAGCTTCTGTTCATATTGTCATTTTGGCAGAATCCCCGATAATGATGCACAACATGGAACCACAGAGTTTGCATCTGTAAGCCAAAAATATTGGTGCTAAATGAATCCGGACGGTAGTCAAGGAATGAAAAGGTATAAGTACCTTGGGGTACCTTCAATGTCTTTCTAAAATCATCGGCGAAAAAAACTTTAAAAAGCAACAAGGGCCATAAATTGCAATCTGCTATATGCTGTGCTACACTAGTTTGGTGTCTTTCTCGGTATGAAGATGTAGAAAAACTTGCTTTAAGCCGATACGCCTTACCTCAGTCCTACTCAAGACACTTAAAAGGTTAATAGATTTACACTTCAGTTCTAAACCAAATCTTAGGGATTCGTTCTCAACCCAACGCACCTATGTTTACTAAAGGCCGATGTGTTGAGACAGGCCTGCATGAGGTTGTAACAAAGATCGAAAGATCACTCCATTCACGCTAGCAACATTCCTAAATACAGAAAGAGCCTTCAACAATGTAAGATCCAAATCTATAAGAATAGCATTGAACCAACAAAGCGTAGACCCAGTAATCTCAGAGTGGGTTGAATATATGCTCAAAAGGAGGCACATCAACTCAGAACTAGGAGACTCCCAAGAACATGTGCTGGCCTCTAGAGGCACCCCACAAGGTGCCACTATAATGAATACTGGTCGCGCACGGAATTTTAAAGAAATTAGATCTAAGTGGGATCATAACTGTCGCATATGGACGGACGATGTTGCAATAATGTCGACAGGGAAGTTCGCATCCACCATCACCGAACTACGTTAATCCGCCTGCAATACCCTACAGAAATAGACGGAAAGTTGCGAATTAAATGTTAACACACTGAAAACAAAAGTGGGCTCTTGAGACTCAATGGTACACCCCTCTCTCAGATAAGGCGAGATACTTGGGCTGCATACTCGACCATGAACATGAAGGCAATACGTCAGACATGCTACAAAATCTTTGGTATATAATGGGGACCCAAGCCTGCCATTATCCACAGGATCTAAACAGCCATCGTCAACTGATTCTATCATATGGATGCCTAGTCTAGTGGCCCGCAGCAAAGAAGGTCACGTACCTCAGGGGCCTAAAGACCTGGATCTAAAGATTATCATGCATAGGGACTACCAGCGCCATCAGAACCATGACAACTGCAGCCTTTGAAACCATTCTGGCAGTCTGATTCCAATAGACTTGTACCTAAAGGAAACAGCTGGAAAGAGTGCTCTAACTTAGGAAAGAGGACAACACTGAACACCTGCTATTACGAGATGGGTATACTTGCATACCGAGATATACTATGTATACACAACCATCCCACGGCTTCAGCCTTAAAGTAAAAACCACCTCCTCCTCAAGGGAGAACTGGATAAACAATAGAGCCATCAACCCGAACAATATCACGATTTTCATGGACGGGTCAAAAACTGATGAAGGAGTAGGCTCTCCAAAATTGATTTCTCACTCAGATTTCCAAACAGTAGCGTGTTCCAAGTGAAAGTGTTAGCAATCGCAGCAGCGGCAAGTGAATTAACCACGAAACTACACTCCAGGAAGGTGATCGACATATGTATATCTATGTATGTACATCGACAGTAAACCCGCCATGAATCCAAACTCGTTAAGCGATGCTGAGAAGAGCTCAATACTCTCACAATAAATCACGATGTTACATCTCCTTGAGTTCTAGGATACAGCGGTATTCAAGATTTAGCAAGAAAGGGGTTCGAAAAGGACCTGGCAATGGTCGTTACATCCGTTCTACAAATTCTAGCTCTTGTTTAATCCAATATAGAACAAGCCTTCGTGAAACTAGCTTATGAGAGATCTCATTTTGCCATGTCTCCAGAAAAACACGACAATGCCAAAACCAAACAAATTACAGCTCTTAATGGACCCAACTTAACGCTCTTCACTGAGATTAATACCAGCCACAACCGCCTGGCGGCCCACTGAAAAGAATGGGACACAGATGACCTTTGCAAAGGCTAAGGCGACACAGAAGCTTGTGTTGAACTGGGAAGCCCTCGGCGAATACCACTTCCTGGGAGAGCTGTCTGGAAAGGCACCATGAACCATCCATCACAATTACGATTACTACTACTACTAGGTGGACGGCTTTCTAATATATGTAGGTTAGTAGGTTAGCTGCGAATAACACATACATATGTAAGCAGTGCCTGTAAGTAAAACGTGGAGAACATCCCAAGAGCCAAAGATGACAAATCAAAAATAGGAGATTGATAATCTTGCTAAACGCAATCCGAACTTCCTTCAAGGTAATGGAAGAAGGCTAGGCAGCAAGGAGAACGTCAGCAGGCAAGAAACATACAATCTAAGGTCTTGAAAGACAATGTCTTGAAAGGCAAGGTCTTGAAAGGCAAACGACAGCTACGACTCAAAAGGTGGAGAAATGCGACTCCCAAATCAGAATGCCAGTCAAGTCCACCATATATGCAACTTCATCATCGAAAGAGCAAAAAAAAAAAACCAAACGAGTAAGAGTAAATGATCAGCAATCTCAGCTTTGGAGCGGACACTGTGACATATTTACGAAGCGATGGACCACCAACGTACTAATACAAAATGGAGATCACCAGATGGCGTACAGTATGCTAACGGACGATGTTATTGGAAATATCCTCCCAACCAAATTTTCACAAAAATTTCAAATTTGGCCACACACTTACATACTATTATTTCTCTATGCTCAAACTATGTGTCAAACTTTAATATACGCCTAGGATAAGGTATAAAACGCGTTCAAAATCGCGCACTGGAATAACATCTTAATAGCACTCACGGCCTTAAAACGGATAATTTAAAACAATGGAACAGAAGAAGTAGGCAGTAAAACGTTAGAAACGGTGTTCCCCAAGGTTCTGTACTCGGTCCCCTACTGTCGGAATTTTTTTTTTTCTTTTCTAACGATATAGCAATCATTGTGGTAACGAAACACTTAAAGAAATTAAAGCATGACTACACCGAAGCCATCGCAAAGATTGCTATCAGGATAGTTTGAGACTGACTGACTGACTGAGGTTGTAAAGGCTCTCACCCTAAATATCGCTGATCATGTCGTAAAGTAAGTTAGCTGGTTATAGATGGAAGGCTTCACTGGCTAGCTGCTGTTAACAAGTGTTTCAAATACAATACTGGACTGGTGGCATGCAAACGAAATCCTGCATACTGAATACTGCATGAGACGAAGGCATTATACATACATAATCAACCCGCTCAGAGTATAGAGCGCTTTATGAACAATCTCATATGAAAAGTGTAATAACTGGCATGGTGCCAATTGACCATCTTGAAGCGCAATGCACTACAACAGTGAAACAGGCTTTAAAAAATGGCAACGATAGGATCACTCTGACAAACGCAGATGGGTACGCAGCACAGAGTGATCCTCTACATATGTACGTATATGTACGCTTGGGGGATCAGGAACCATGGGAGCTTAACACCTATCTGGTCCAAATGCTTAGAGCCCAGCGATGTTTGAGGGTATATCTCCACAAGTTTGGGCACGACGACGACTTCTATTGTCCAAATGGAGCACGTTATGCTGCATTCCCCGCGGGACGATAAAGATTGATCGTCTAGATAACATAACGAAGCAGGTGATGATCACAGAGGACGACTGAGACTCATTTAGCGACACAGTCATCATACACAAACAAGTGAGATAAATATCTAAAGCTGTAGCCCAACTCACGATGAAAGGCTTGAAGTCAGTCCTGCTACGCCAAAATGCAGGAAGTTGGAGGTGTTTTCAGTCGATAAGAATCCGATATAAATCTAAGGGCATCCTCACATCCCTAAAGGGAAACTGTTAAATAAGTTGATTACATTCGTCCACACTGCCTTTTTTAGATTCCGTCAACTCAGCAACACTTCCATCCAGCCGTATGTATTATAATCACGAACTTTGAGAGTAATTACCACCAAACGACGATGAGCGTCTTCTTCTTCAAAGTGTAACCTTGATATGCTATGATTGTTTGTGTGTATGTGTTTTGCTCGCCATTTGTGTGGATTTATTGACAACAACGGTGTGTGGCAAGCAAACAAAAAAAAAAAAAAAAAAAAAAAACGACAACAACCTATCCCCACATGCTGCTGCCAAACACACATTAACATTCGCCCCGTTAAGGAACTCATAAGTTTGACGCCTAAGTGCCTAATTTAATTTCTTCCCAGTAATTCCAGGATATATGGTTATACCCACCGAGCCTGTATTCGGTGCTTAGTGTCTCTCTCTGCTACTGCCGGGTAGGTAGTGTTTATGTTGGGAACAATAAGTTAGTATGTGTTCTGGGCCCTGACATAATTCACCTGACATTTATGATGATGATGTTGATGCCGTATGTGTGTTGGCGTGTGATGAGTAGGATGTGCGTCGTGTAAGGTGTCACACACATCTCACTTCCAGTCTACAACTATAGTTAACTACTTTCCGCGAACTTTAGTTTAACCACGCCACGAAAGCGATTCCTATTTAGTGATTCCTTTCGTCAAACAGTGGTGGTGGTGGTGGCAGGAGGACACAAAATTTGTATTTCAAGTCGGCAAGGGGTGGTGGTGTTTGCTACAACATATTGTATATCTTGGCCATAATTGTTATTTATGACGTGGAAGAGGGTGCATTTTATTGGTGTGGCCCGACGTGGTATTCCCTTCGTCCTGTTGCTGGAGTTTTGGTGATTTGGGTTTATTGCCCGATTGATTGGAAGGAATTTTCTTAACTCCGGAGGGTGACTAAAAATTCAACCCCAGGAAAGACTTAATTTTGTTTCGTTTAAAATTATTGTCACAGGAAGGGTTATGGAACATGATGTAGTTTAAGACATTGCTCTAAGCAGGGACCTTATGCTGAAGAAAGTTTGCATCAGTCATTAGCTAAAATGAAAGAAAAATACCTTGTAGTCATAATAAGAGTTAGAGTTCTAAGGTAGGTGACACTTACAGGCTTTTAAATATTAAATTAGTTCGGCCTTGCACCGGGCGCCACTATTAGCAAGTTCTACAGAGTCCTAATGGAACAACTGGAACTACAGGTATCAAGCCTAGTTTTTAAGTTCACAGTAATACGATAACCGACAGAACAGCCCTCTCGACTAATAAGCACTGTTCGATAGATACCACACCACCTATACGCTATAGCCCAATCGAAAGGACTCCTCAATTGGCCATCTATCATAACCTCACTTCTAGCAAAACGATCGTTAATCAGGCATAATGTCCTTGACCAAAACCAAACGGTGTCCAGCATCTGCCCACCTCCGGAAATAAACCCCGACAATATAGAAGTGTGTGTCTATATTTATTCAACACCCCGGCGCAACCACAAAACGGATACTTTGTCACATTTGTTCATCATGGCCACATAAGGCCACATCCAAATACCGGCCAACAACCGGAATGAACCGACTTAACCATCCTCTATACTCCTTCGAAACCGAGCAATGCCCACCCATCCTCTCCAGTTCCATTATAGGAGAGAGAGATTGGCAAATGCGAATCTGATTGTCTGCCTGTGTATCCTTCAAATGGTTGCAGGACTTTAGAGAATGATGACCAATGCCTCCTTCATGCCTTACCCATTGCAATAAATACTTAGGATGCAATGTGCAATGTGAGAGATCCTGGGTGTCCTTCTCTTCTCGATTTATGGAGTGTGCCTCGATTGGCTATCATTAGATGTACATTTGGACCGAAAAGGACAATTTGTCTCCTTTTTGGATCCTTTAAACAAACAAACACACACACACACACAAATATAAACGTATATGGAAACAAACCCCTTTGTTATGCCATAAATTTAACAAGTAAAAGGACCTCATTGCCAACCTTTGGTTGGTTAGTGGTGGTGATGGTGGATACGTCTCATCTCTTCTCGGCGCCCCCATCCCACCTCGTCGTGCTCGTGAAGTTTTCGAAAATCGTAAGTGTATTATATTCATGTGTAAGCGCACATAAATTAAGGACATTTATTGTTTTAGCAAATGCTGTTGGTTTCTCTCTCTCTCTCGCCTTCTCTGTATGTGCCTCTTCCTACCTCTTGGTGCCTTCGTGGCCTTCGTACGTATGTTCGTCGTCGTCCGTTCAATCACCGAAGTAAACGGCAACAAAGGCAACTTGTTTAAGGACATCTGCTTGTCTCCTGCTTAATTGGTATTAACTGCTTAATTTATTGTTAAGGGCTATGTGATTTGTTTAAGAAACATTATGGCACACGTCTGTCCGTCTGTTCGTTCGTCGTCGTCGTCGTCGTTACCATCGTGTCGTCGTCCTTTCTCTCTCTATCTCTGGCTTCTAGGGAAATTATTTCGCTTCGGTTGCCAATGCAGGACATAATTGTAATAAATATCCACCACCACATGTGGGCTCCAGTGGTGGCAATTGAATAACTTCGATGTACACAAACCAGAGGATGTATTTATAAGGACAATCTCCCCGGTTTTGTGCAAAAGGACATTTTAAATTAAATTGAAATTTTGCTAAACGGTTTCTAATTTACGTGTCATCCTGGAAAACAATCACTGGCATAGGTACACTGCCATACACATACAGACGCGCGTGAATAGCCGTTAGAAACTCACACACGGTGGGGAGTCCTTTTTTATGTGCGTCGAAGAGCAATAAAATACTTGGAGAGTGCGTGCGTGGAGCATATCCTTTGCGGAGTGTTGATTGCGTGCGTACAAATTGTAGATTTATTCAAGCTGTTCCCTGTTCTTGGTGAGGAGATGCGAGGGAGAGAATGGTTTGTTCCTGCCTTCGACATCCTTCCAATTTGTAGTAAATCTATCGAAAGGTTCCTTAATTTATTTACTCATGGTGTGTAGGGTGGTTGGATCTTTGCTAGGGGGTATGGGAGTAGAGTGATTCTAGGAGTTGATGATGCTTAAGTAGATAAATAGGCGTTTACCACAGGATGCAAAGATTACCATGCACGTTGCCTTAGTGAGTAATTAGATTTGAAGGACGGTAAATTTTGAGTATTCAGTGATTTGTGAGACTGCGATTATAGAGTAATAGATACAAAGATTTGGAAAAGAAAAGAAAGCTGATATGTGACAGCAGGACCTCTTATAGAGAAAGAGCGAACAGGTGGTCGATGATCCACAGCAACAGGAAGAGATCCCAAACATACTGTTGGATGTCTGTCAGATGCTCACGAGAAGTGGGGCCTTAAAAGTACTTTTAGGTGTCGTCGGTGAAATTTTTTTTTCAATTTGAGCGTAGCTGTCCCAAAACTTGGTACGCCATGCTTCCGTATGTCAAAGAAGTACAGAAATTTGGGACGAAGGCGGCTTCTACTCGATCTTCAGACATTTGTCTGGCTATCTAAGCACTGTCTTCCAATTTCACACCAAAAACGAGAAAAATCAATGCATATGCAGCTAAGCTACCTCTGTCCTGGAGTAACCTAAACAAAGACAAAAGTTTAAAAGCTTTGGGATAACTAAGCGGCCTCCCTGAACCAATCCGATATTGTTACAAATTTCAGGATGGTTAACGATGGCTTTCTTGACAAGTAGTCAGGACTTCGAAGTGTTATTCGCCGAGGGCCGTTTTCCTAGTTCTGCACAGGTTTCGGTATTCGCATAGGAAGTGAGATGTGCTCTCTTCTGGGTCCGTGTCGCAGCAGCCTCGGCATCGGTTATCAGTGTCTAGTCGCATGCTTCCTCGATGGGCTGCCAGGAGATTGCGGCCGGTACTAATCCTCGTGAAGAACGCTAAGTTGGGTCAATTAACACTAGAATCTGCTTGGTTGTGGCATTATTGTACATTTGTGGAGACACGACAAGATGAGAGTACGTTCCATCTTTCATTAGCTAGTCTTGCGAAGGTTTGCTCTACATTGGATTTAAGAAGAATTAGGGGCGGTAGAACAGAGGAAACAACCATTATCAGGTTCTGTTCGTCAGCCCATTCGTTTCCCTGAATGCCACTTGGGTGCAGATGGGTATATGCTCCTTTATCAGTTTTTGACCCGTCATGTCAGTGAAAATCGAGATATTTCACTGAGGGGTCAACTTCCATCAGATATCCAAACCACGTGAGTGTGTTCCAAGCGGAAGTATTAGCAATGGCAGAGGAGGCACGACTATCCACGAAACTGCAGCGACTTGGACTCAGAAGAGAGCACATCGCACTTTCTATGTGAATGTCCAAGGGCTTGTACAAAATTAGGAAAACGGCCCTCGGTGAATTCCACTTTGGAAAGCTGGGCGACCTGTCAACAAAGCCACCCTTAATTTTTTTTTAAATTATATATCAATCTCGGTTAGGTTCAGGGAAGCCCTTTTAGGTATCCCAAAGCTACAGAACAAACTTTTGTCTTCGTTTTAGGTTATTCATGACAGGGGGGTTCACAATGGATCCATTGGCGATCCGAATGCTGTCTGCATGTGCAGGCTTAACTTTGCCGAAGCCTACACCGCTTCTATTTTTATGGCCAAAATGTTAGACTTTACTCACAGTAAACAGAGGTTCGACTAGGTACTTTCCTTCAGAGGTGTTTCAAGTACAATGGATGAATTACTATTTCCAACTTCCAACAGCACATAAAATACTGTGAATACTCCTTGAATTTCCAGAAACCTAAAACTGCCACAATTGATATAGGACGGCCGTCTTCCGAGCCATATTACTGTAAGCATATCGTTAGTCCTTATTCTACTCATACTATACCCACTGGCAGTACAAATTCAAAGCAATTAACCACTTACACACAAGTCACTTCAGAAATTCATTGAAAAGTCAAAGTACTAAATTCTGATACTTTTTATCCCAACCCCCATCCCCTAAAATAGAACTGCAGCAATACAAATGATGCATGTGTGTAGGCTATGGGTAGAAACTTTGGGACTTTGTCGGGTACAATGCACGCATAACAAACTGCAGCACTATGAGACCATATATTATTGTATTAATTAACGAAAACAGGATCACCAATCAACCGCTTGATTAATGATGTCATACAAAATCGTAAATCTAATTCGTAACATGCGATACGGATTTAAATCCATGAGGTTTGCTCCACAACCTGGTCTCCGTCTCCACTACCTCACCGGATTACTTTATACCCAGTGTATACACATCCTGTGTACATCCCTCTAATTCGTAGTTCATGTGTCTTATAATATTGTGTATTGTGTTGGTCCTATGTTGTGTTGTGGGTGGTTTTCGATACATTGTGGTGTATCTATTAAAATGTTGTTACATGCGACTAACATTAGAAGTGGGTTGTTTTTTTTTGTACTGTGTTTGTGTTAACTTGACTTCACCGCGATATGGTGTCAAATTATGACTTGAGTGGGTAAGGGTACCTTGAGCAGTGGTCAAGAAAAGAATTTGGCCACGCTTCCATCAACCCAATCCTACAAATCAAATCTTATAGAGAAAACCAGAGAACCACGAAATTACAGAAAAATACAAAACTGCTAATGCCAACTATAAATATACAGAAAAGCTACAATCCGTTTAGACAGATGGTTTCTCCTTTCTACGGAGCCCTGGTAAAGTAGGCGTGGCATAGTGCATTTTTTTCTCGAACTACAACGATAACCATACCACCATAACCATACCAGTAAAGTAATAAACTATTTTGGTACTTAAGTACAATTACCTTGTACTTTGTTTTTTAAGTACAAGTACAATTAATTAGTACCAGGACTTGTACTTGGGGTCTCAGCTGTACAGTCGCCTAAGAATAAGCGAAATCAAAAGTACTGTCATCCGCAAAGGAATGGATTCGATTGAGAGTAAGAGAGTGAAGGTCGTTAATAAATATTAAATATTAAAAACAGGGTCGGAGAAAGGACTGAGCCCTGTGGTATGCCAGCATTAATTAAAAAAGAATAAGGTATAGAAGTACTCGTGTATCCGTCCAATACAACTTGCATTGACCGATTATGCAAAACACTTGCAATCTATGATACAGGAGATGCTACCGACATCGTATGCTTGAATTTTACTTAAGAGGGCACTGTCCTACGCTGTATCGAAAGCTTTAGAAATATCAAAACCAATTACTTGACATTCACCATAATTGTGAATACTTTGGTTCCATTTTTCAGATAGGTACACTATAAGGGCCCCTCGTGGAACGTTGATGACGGAAACCTTACTGACGGTCATGAGATGGAAATTTACAATACTTTCCATGAGCTTAGAGAGCACTGATGTTAGAGCTATGAGCCGGTAGTTTGATGGGGAGATCGGCAGGGACGTGCGCGACTTTCCAATATCCGAAAAATTGCGTGTAGAGAATGAGAGGTGGAAGATCTTACGTAAAGTTTTAGACAGAGTAGAACACCTTTTCAAAACAGGGGGACCTGAAAATTTGTTACTGTTGAGATCTTTTAGAACTCGAGCTACAGAGCGGATTCGAAAAAATGCATTTGTTCAAATGTATATTGAACCGCATTCAGCAATGGTGGTGGTAGAGAAGTATACAGGTCTATGGGACCCAGCAGGGTCTAACTTCTCACAACCATTCATCTTGTGCGTGTTATATTTATTTACATGAATAGAAGGGACCTGTTTAATGCCGTTTCCGAAGGGTAATTTGAGAAGATTTTTCATGACAGTTATGCTCACAGATGTTTGTCAGACGCTCGCGAGAGGTGGGGCCGTGAAAGAAATTTTAGGTGTTGTCTGGGGATTGAATTTGAAACTCCTTGCTTCGTAGTCCACTGCGCTAACCACTTAAGCCACGGCGCCCACGAACATATCTGCTAGTAAATTGAATTTCTCTTGGGAGTCAGTGGGGATATGTTAAGTCGCATATCTACGCTGTCTGAGCACCTAAAGCACGTGCCACAAAATCAGCTGGGTCTCATCTGATAGGCAGAAAATATCAAACCAGATAGACCACATCACTATTAGCCGGCGATTTAGAATCTGTCTTTATGAGGTCAATAACAAGCGGGGAGTTGACATCGTAATGGAGCGCGATCACCACCTTATGGTAGCTAAAATACGCATTCGTTCTGCATCCGTACCTAGCAATCTTGCCAACATGGTCACTATACTCAGGTACAATACCGACAGAGTTTGGGATCCCGCAGTGCGCTAACAATTTAGGGACCAACTCAGCTTAGGAGCACTGGTGATCTGTGAAAAATGTTTTCTTTTGATTTGATTTGATGATTTATCGGTAAAAGGCAAATAAACCACAGCACATGGTTACCAACTGACGCCTGGAGACGGATCGAAGAGCGTATTTCACTCTAAGCTCAAATTGTATCAGCCCTAGCAGCAAAAATCACAGAACTTGCATCCCCGTACCGTGTAAAAAGAAAGGAAATACAGCGTAGTGTAAGAAGACGCGATAAGCGGTAGCCGCACAAGTGGAAGAGGCAGAAAACCGGTGCGACAGTAGGCCCATTTATACTGTTTCCAATGAGGTTACAGGGCACCAAACAGCATCCTACTTATACCGGATGTCCATATAGACAATAATGCAAATTTCCCGATCCAAAATGAACCATCTCAAGTAGCAGACTCCCGAATTCGCACTGATCCCCCTAGCAATACAGAGCTTGCAATCGCGATAAAGGCCATCAAGAAGAACAGCGGTCTGCCTATCTATGGGATTCCCGCGGAATTGTTCCAAGTTGCGCTAAATGCATCGGCATGGGAAAATGAGCGTTCTCCCGAGAAGTGGAATCAGGGGATGACTGTCAAACTGCCGAAAAAGGGCCGAAAAGGGCAATTGCCTTCTGCCAAAATAATAATTAATAATTCTGGCCAGAATCAAAGGATATTTAGAACTCATCTCTCAATGTCGAACTAGTAGGCTTTCGCTCTGAATCCTCCTGCACCGATCATATAAACACCTTACGGATCATCGTAGAACAATGCGTCGAGTATAGATCTCCGCTCTACCTGCTTTTTATCGATTTCGAGAAGGCTTTTGATAGTTTATATGGAAAGCCTTTCGTAGGAGGAGTATTCCTGCTAAAATCGTTGATATTATAAAGGCTACGTATAAAGGTGTATAATGTCGTCTTCTGCACAATGGAAAGTTATCAGAAGCCTTTGAAGTAGCCTGAAGTCGGCAGGGTGCGAATTGTGGTGTTCTTAGCGCAGCACTGTCGGAGTAAAGTAGAGTTGTTCAATGGACAATGACATCTTACCTAAAACATTTTCATAACGCTGACGATATCTGCTTGCTTGCACACACGGTTTTGGATCCACACCAGATGAGTCGGAATCTGGAAGCCAAAGCCAGTAGAGTGCAACAATAAATTCAGCTAAAACCAAAGTGCTACTGGAAGTCGAGAAAGTGCAGAGTTTTTTTTATCTGGAAACCACCATCTCGGCGGCACCGAACTCGATAGTAGTAGCAGAATCGGGAAAACAAAAGCTACATTCGGAATGTTGTTTAAGGTGCGGTGCACCTGTTTCGCTCCAATGTCGATTCAGTAATGTTGTATGGGTGCAGTACTTGGAAGGTGACCAAAGCAGTCACTCGGAAGTTTCGTTAACAGATATTTGCGTATCATTCTGAGAATATTTTGGCCCAACCGAATCTCAAATGCAGAACTCCATTTTAGAACACTGCAGGAGCCAGTCGGCATCACTATAAGAAAAAGCAAATGGTGGTGGATTGGTCACAACTTAAGCCGCCCGCGAAGACAATTCCATTGCAAAGCACGCCATGCAATTGAAACCGCTAACCTAGTTAGGAAGAGCTGGTCGCCCAAGTCAGAACAGTTGAGGAGGAGTCGAGTACACTTAGAAATAGTTGAAGAAGAAAAAACCGAACAAGATGGCGAGGGGTCACAGAAACTAACTAACTATTAGGCGAAGTACAGAGTCTAGGAATAGTAGTAAGATCTATCATTGCTATGCGGCTTCTTTCAGTATGAAGAAGCTGAAAAATTGCTGAGATACATTACCAAAAAAATCTTCAGATTACTAGAAAATACGCCAAATGATATGGTTCACTTGGAAACCTAGATCGATTCACCTGTGTCACTTTTAGAAGAGGAGTGCAGGAAAGTCTTACCAGGAACCTACACCGAACTCAGAGATCTGATCCGGGGGAGAAAATTAATTTCCACGACCAACACAGCTTAACCAGTAAAAACATGAAGTTCCATCTAAGAACTCCCATACAAAAACTAGTCTATTACCACAGAAAGTAGCCTTCAACTGCAGTTCCCTCATCCTTCCAACCAAGAGACCATCAGCCGCAGATTCTTCTCCCATATATTATTTGCATACACAGACTTTCCAAGTGCAAATCCTTTCGCCGATAAACTGCGAGATTTGATTGCTAAGCCTACAAAAAAAAAAAAAAAAAAAAATCCCCAGAATAAGAAACGTTACCAATGTCGCCCCGAAGTGTATCTCTAGTTCATTTCGCTGTGTGCTCCTGAGCACACTAACTCGAAACTCAAATTATCAGGAATAAACAACTCCAGCCCCTTCCGACACAAACGTGTAAACTTTAATTAAAAGTTTCCTATCCGACGATGCCACGGACGACCGACATGCCGCCCACACGACCCCCTTTAATAATATTATAAAAATTAGGAAAAACGACGAACCGACAGACCAGGCGAGTGAAAGCGCTAACGGTAATCAACCTCAACCAGAGCATTTCTTTGCGACGACGAGCTCAAACTAATGCAAATGTCGAGGCAAGAGGCGACCCAGGAACTAACACCCTCAACACAGCCTTCATAATTGGACCTGGTCGAGTTGGATGATACGGTGGTGGTTCCAGATTCCAGTAGCGTCGGCAGCGTTGCCTTCAGATGATGTGCGGATTCTAAATTGAAAGTTATATGCGCCTATGTAGCGCACCAATTGTATGCAAAGATAGGGTGGGTGCACGGAAGACCGTCCCGTCCGCCTGTGAACTGGAACTTAATCCACTGTCCGGGGGTGGGTGACTGGGGCTACCTGCTGGGGGTTGGGCAAGAATCCCCTTAAATACACAAATTTATTGGTTAATAAAAATAAATTTAAATATTTTTCCCCCTTCGTTGTAATTTTCTTTTCTGCTTTGTTCTCTTTCACCGTACATACCTACTGCATTGGTATCTAGAGGAGAGGACTCATAGAGATACATAGGAGTTGGGGCCGAACTTGTAAACTAGCCGCGTGTTTACCTTTTCATCATGATACACACCCCTCGGTGTCTTGGTTAGTTAACCTGATTTGTTAACCAGACCAGAGGTTTTTTTTTCTCCTTTTCTTTTATTTTTTTGTTGGTTTCTTTTTTTCACGTGTGGTTCGTGCTTTTTAATTTCAATAAATTTTCCGCTCTCCCCCGTGAGAAAAAGATGATTTTGATGAGGTCGGGATCGGGAAAGAAAAGTCAGTCCGTCGTCGTCGTCGTCGACCATTAAATGTGAGAAATGAATATTGAATGAATGGCCGACTCAGGACGAAAAAAGTTATGGTAAATTGGTTCCTTTTTCGTATTTCTTTTTTTTTTTTATAATTTTATTTATGCGTCAAATTAAAAATTACAACAATGGTGGAAATACGGAAGGATGTGTCGTTGGGACTTAACTTTTAATTTTCATAAATTCTTGTTAAGTGTTTCTTGTGGTCTTTTTTTCCCCGTTTTGTTTTCGTTGATAGAGCCTTGGGGGTGTATTGTGATGATGGAGGGTCCCGTGATAGAGTCAATATGGATGGACGATTGTTGGTTGGTTGTTTAGTCCGATCCAATTATAATAACTTTTGCTTAATGTCGCGCGGTGGGCTTAATGTGAATTGATGTCGAATGGGTTTTTTTCTTTAACAAAATCAACACAATTACGATGCACTTGAGGGTGGTGTTGAGAATCCAAACTATGTTTCGACCAGGTGTCAATGAGAAATAAGAGGCTACGTGTGCTTCTAGAACTAATCACTTTAGCCACAGTTTGTGGAACTTCAACTGGATTCCATAATCGTCCTGTTTTGGCACCAAACAGCAATATTTTGATTACTACTCGAGTAAACTTGTAATTCGTTGTTGTCTTTGCTGACGTTTGTATGTTATAAAAAAAAAAACCTATTACCAGCACCTACATGGAAACTTCCATTTAGGGCAGGAGACAGGGCAACCAGGTTCGGTGTAAACCCATGCCGAAGAAGTATGGTTCGCCGTTTAGACATTGAACCAGTTTTACCCGCAGACGAAGCTTTTATTTTGTTTGTCAAGTCTAGCTAGATCGTTAAGACCCTGGAAGAAGTACTTTCCTAGGGTTTTTCTTCTGAAGACCGATAGAGCAGGATAGATGCACAGAAGATGTGTCATGGTTTCCTCCTCTTCCTCGTCTCTACAACTTCTACAGAAATCGTTGAGGGAAGCACCAAGCCTTCTTGCACGTCTACCTGCCAGACAGTGTTCTGTGAGGGCGCCAATTCTCTTTCTCAGATTTACATATCTTGACGGAAATAAGTACTAGTTTTTCTACAATCCAGCTCTCGCCAGATTTGTTTAGAAGAAAGACATGTGACATGTGTGCTGATATTGTTCCACCTACTGTTTGCCATTCTCATGACTACGCTTTCTAATTGGAATTTTATTTGATAGGTGCCGAAGATTCCCCCTATTATCAGGAAGGTAACGATCTTCACTCTCTTTAGGTAACTCGTCCACTCTAGAATTTCCTTAAATATCCTTGTGGCCTGAAACCCAGCACAGGAATACGTCCCACCTGTCAGCGATCTTGTTAAGAGATCCGCGGCATTGCTTTACCAACTTGATTCGAATTATTGGCGACTCCAAGGCTTTTGACTAGTCTTCGCAGACTGCTGTGACTTCTGTTTGAAATACACTGCAGTGGTCCGGCAGTCGAGCGGTGATACAAATTTCTAGTGTACCGGAGTAAACTCCCGCACCTTTTCCAGACGCTACCTTGGATCTTCTGTGTAAATCTATGTCGCAGATTCGTTTCCCAAGCACATCTGCTAGGAATCCTGGTTTTAACTTGACGTTTAAAGTCCAGATAGGAGGCAATGTATTCCGAATTACTAGGAATAGTGTTACGTCCGTTAATGATGCTTGTATTGCCTATATTTCCTCGAGCCATCAGCTTTTAAAAGATATCAACAGGAAAAGGATGGAGCATAGTTTCTAGTGCAACTGTAGGAGTGGTTCTTGTTATACAGACGCAGGATAACCTTTGAACCTTCTCAAGTATTGCAATGCTACTTTTCCTGTCTAGTGCCGTTCACCAGAATAAAACTCAGTACATTAGGAGTATACGACGCCAACCGACATCTTTAAAAGTTGGCCGTGCTAATGTGGGGTAAGCCAGGCACACTTGTGCCTTTAAAAGGCTCCACTTCCCCGCACTGATCCATCCTTTACCACCGATCTGGTCAATGAAGAAGGATACCTTCTGGTTTCAGAACTGGTTGAAGGCCCTCCTGGATAAGGACGAGTCTCGAAATTTGTGTTATCTTGTTTTGTTTGGTTTGCTTTTGAAGGCTTCATGTTGGTCCAATGAGTAAGCCGGTAAGAAACGGTCTATCCTCAGTATACCTGGTGTTACTATTACGACAAGCCCTGTCAAAGCATTTGAAGGAACCCTCAGCATTGCATACTCGGGCACGGTTTGCTATGCGCTCACACCACCACTGGAGTCAGGTTGAATACTTTTTAGCTTGCACCCGCCTCCATAGCCCTTACAGCATGCGCGATTGTTCCCTGGATTCATACGGTCGTACTGAAGGCAAGCTTAGACAAACAGAGGGGCCACATGCATGTGTATGTATATCGATAAGCTACAAATAACAAAAAAGCAGTCCCCGACTGAAAGTGGCAGCTAAGTAGTGTAAGATGGAGTTAGTACAAAACGAAGGATACCAGAGCTGTCTAGATGTCAGAGCAATAAAATCAGATAAAGATAAAGTCAGATATAAAGCTGCACTTATTCTCGGCTATGATGGCAATGTACATCATATATTTTGGGGCAGTAGCAACTTCAATTGAAGAGGTGAGAAACTTTTTGGCTATGTTTTAAGTACTAACCTCTATCACTGTAATATCAGTTGCGGGCCTACATTTATCACTAGCAACAAATAGGAAGATTTGACATATCCCAAGTCTCTAAGAGAATATTACGTAGAATCAGGGACTTGGTTTTACTGACTTTCTTCCCAATGAATCAGTCTTTAGGAATGTCAACAAGACCAATCGATCCAAATACAGGGAGAGTGTAAGAAAATCAGAAATTTGCAGATCCCTTGACCTGAAATGCGGACTTGACTATGCATCAATGAAGCAATAAGAACTACACCTGCATCGGTCATTTTGTTTCACTTGACACCTTTAGCCTGTGCATCCACATGTTCCGTTTGAAGGCCATATCTCAGTGGTCTAGTCTAAGTACTGGACACTAAGTCTTTTCTTAACTATCTTGATCTTCTACCGCAAGACATCGACTACGTACTTCCACAGAGAATTGTATGGTCGACGAACATGGCAGGCAAGCCTCTCGCTACAGTTAAATTGTTGTTCTGTCTCAGGGAGGTCTTATCTCTCCTCTTCTATGACTTATCGTCATCAATAAAATAATGGCAAGACTCGACGGCGATGGAATCAAGATAATCACGCATGCGCACGACATGGTTATTTTAGATTCCGGAAAGTTTCCTTCAATTCTCAGTGAGATCATGGAAGGTCCTTTGGAGAAATTAGACATATGGGTTACTATCAAAACTGAACTGATGCTTTTTACTATGAAAACCGAAATACGTCTCCACTGTTAAACAACCAAATACTTTCCTTATCCTCCAGCGCGAAGTACCCAGGCGTTGTACTCGATTCAGAATTTAGCTGAAAGCTTAACATTCGGTAAGAAGAAGAACCCAGAGTGTACAGGGAAGAAGATAACCACTAATATAGGAATATGAAACAGCAATTTAGACAGGTGCTGAAGTGTTCTCAGAAACGCTCCGAATATTTGAATTATACCGGCTCCCAGATTCATCCAGTGTCTTCCAGACTGAAGTGTCGGTGGTACTCGAAACTTGCTCCGTTTTGAAGGACAATCCTGCATCTGTCAGGACAGCCAGCCATCAAGCATCGAATACGACATCTTCTAAGCTGGTGGAACAGTAAAAAGAGGAATTCGCTCTGGGTGCTGGGGATGTCCGCAACAGGTTCCTCGCGAAGTGTATTCACATCCTGTTGGGAGCCGTCAGAGGAAGAATCATCTCGTTTTTTCTATTAGAGACCAACACCAGGTGGCACAGGTTGCAAAATTGTGTCTTATCAAAGCAGCTAAGGCCTAACTAAAACTGGTCCAGAATACAGGATCTACAAACCACGACTCGCTCAGACATTGCAAGGATCATAGTAATTAATACAAGTCACTGGCCCATAGGAACACACGCTTCCAGATTAGGCACGACAGAGAGAACGAAACAGTTGTTCATCTCCTCTGCGGATGTCCGGTTCTATCTATCTATCTAAGGACGGTTGTAGTGGGATTTCCGCTACCTTCTTCTACGTTCTTACAACATTGACAAATAGGTCAGATAAGTTGTGGTGTTCAAATATGACACTAAAGTGCTAATTAAGCCTCATCGTCGAATGTTGATGCTACCACTTCTACCTATGTACGTCTCCAAACTAATAACGAGCAAACTGACAGGTCCATGCAAAAACGGCAGAAACACAACATTCATTGCAACGACTATTCGTAGGTAGATGATTAAAATTCAATTCAAATACTCAAGCAACTAGACCAAATATCAACATCACCCTATTCCGTTTCATTTTCAGCTGACTGGTGGTGACTTCAAACGCCGAATTCGCCTAGAGTGTACTCTTCATACGTATCTCTTAGATTGTGTTACCACCACGCGAATCCTTTGTCATATCTTAATTACAATCGAGAAATAAACCCAAAAACTTCATCACAACTCAGGCGACATCCGGTGAAATGCCAGTGTCACCATCAGCAGCAGCAGCACCGCCAACTGGAGAGTTCCGGAATTGGGAGGTATTTGCAGAGACCCCACACCGCCTTCTAGTACTCTCTCTCTCTCTCTCTCACTCATTCTCTTTAATTTTTGGGTTGAAACTCCCCCTGAAGTTATGTCGTCGACGACAATCGTTAGCAGTAACTGTTTCTTTTCGTATGATTTTGGCAATCGGGACCTCGTTCGGATATTCGCAAAAACTCCTGTGGATATCTGCAATAGCAAATCACAAGACCGAATGCTCACAAACACACACACGAACAGACACAGAGGCAGGCATACTACTTTCTATAGAAAAGGTTGCAAGGGCGCAGAAGGACCTCAAGTTTTAGTAAGTTAAATATCGCATCGCATCGCGCTGTTGTTGTAGTCATCGTTATGGCGTTGTCGTTGTCGTTGAAGTTGAAGTATTCTTGAGGATTTACAATGCGCTTAACGCTACACAAAGACAAAAATGCCTTGAAATGCCTCCTGGCAATGGAGAGAACGAACCAACTCCTCGGATTCTTTGAATGCTAGTCCGCTCCTCCGCTACCATTCCACCGCCCTCGGATGGATGAATATATCTAGCGCACTCTCACTCTCCCTCTGTGTGTGTATGTGTGCGCCTTTACTGCTGCTGTGTAGTGTAATAGAAGTGGTGTCATAAATTAAAACTTAAACTTTTGGAAATGTCAAGTATAAAACGGTAAATCTCTGCGAAAAAGTCGTCCCACCACCACCACCAGCACCACTACCGTCACCGTCACCAGTGCCGCCGCCTGTTCTTCGTTCATAAATCGCAGCTAACTGTAGATTACAACCCCCAATACCGCACCCATCACCCCTCCTTACAGCCACTAGCTCCTTACAGTATTTAGTGTACAAGGAAAATCTTATATTTCGATTTTTGCCCAAGATAGGTGTCATTGTGTGTGTGGGAGTGGTATAGTTTTGCCAACACTACTCCCTTCCGTCGACCATAAGAAATGCCTCAATCCTGGTTCAGGGTAATCCTTCATATGGGGGCCGAAGGATATTTGTGTGGGAGGGATGTACGCCACTAAATTATAGGCGGGCGGTCGGCCGCCTCGTTGCATTTTTTGACTGAGCTAGTGGCTGGTGGGTGGTTCTTATTTTTGTTTGTCAGTCGAAGTTCTTCTTCGTCGTTGTCGTTGTCGTTGTCGCAGGAGTCCTCGTTTTGCCGACTTCCAATTGGAATCCGTTTTCCTGTTCACGCCATAATTGTCAAATGCTCGCGCAAAGAGCGAAGATTTAAAAGTTTGTCGGGACCAGCGAGGACTTCTTTGAAGTTTCGGTGTCGTGGATTTGTGAGGACACAAATGTTTGGATCTGGAATGTATGTGGAAGTTTTTGTATAGGTCCTCGGCAAAAGTTTATGTGATATATGTATAATCTCTTTCAGAAGAGGAAGGTTTTATAGTCAACTTCAGCATTGCGATATTAGGTATGGTTGCATGTGGATTAGGGTTGTTGAAGATGCCTGCTCTGGTATAGAAAGTCCATTAATTAAATATTGGTCCCTAAGCTAAGGGTTGGATCGTAAGTACTGTTTGAAACTATTTTCATTAAGTCAATCCTATGACTTCTTCATCTTCGAATGCAATTCATTGGAATGCATTTGAATACAGAATGCTTCTAAGCCCACAGGATTCTTTCAAGGAATAAACATTAAATTCAAGTCGTTGTTATTAAACTTCAGTGGATTTTGGTCCAGCTGCATGGTAAGCAATGGTTTATGTGAAAAGCCCATAAAGGATTGACGAAATAAAAAACCGGAGCATAAAAGCCCTGACATGCGATCGAAAAAACACTTCAACCGGTGATGCTACAAGAATTTGACGTTAGTTTTCCATCACTTAGATTTCCACATGTTACAACTACTAGATAAAGTATGGGTTACCTGCATTCCCCGACTGGTAAAAATTCTTGCCCTCCACTGGCTGGGTGCCAGCCGGTAATGACTACCACAGTAGTCTTGTACGTGACAAGATGGGGTAAGCCAAGGCCAAGAGGCATTGTATAGGATTCTTAAATCCTCAATAGCTTAATTCTTTACTCATGCCCCTTGGCCATCGGATCGAGGTACCTGATTTCTATGGTAGTGTGAGCGCTTTAATGCATGAAACCGTACCCAAGAATGCAAGTCGTATTTTTGCCCTATCCCGTGTTACGGCACTGTTGGGACTGACCGTAATTCCGTATTACTCCGAAAAATTTAAAAATGAGTAACAAAAATTTTGAATAAAACAATTTCCGGGCTCTTCATCGCAAGATGAACTGCTCGCCTCTAGCCAGGAGAAAACAACGGAGAACGAGACGCTCTGCAAACCTTTAACATCCACTACACCTACTACGCCGGACACCCGGCAAAGTGCCCATAAGCGCGCAGCAACCAATACCCATAAATCAGCCAGCAACCGCAGAAAAAGCGCGTACCAGTGTGCTATTTTCATTCTGGGTAAGATCACTAAGAACGAGGCGGCCGGCCTGGCTAAGCGGGACCTGATCGATGAAGTCAAATACCTTCCCCATAGTACATCAACTCCCACGATACTTCACAGCCAGTAAAAAGCGAAGCGGCAAAGGGTAATCGCTCAAGTCCGATTCCCAAAAGAGCAAAGTCGCCATGTTGTCAATACCCAAACCCAACTACCCTTCGACCTCGTCGGCGAACCAAGCGATGCGAACTTTCAGCAAGGTTATCAGAGACGACCTTCAAGTCGCACTGGTAGACGAGCTCTTTACCGATGGCAAGGCAGTGACTAAAGTTTGGGTAGCCATTGAGGTCAAAATATCTGACCATGGACCATCTTATTAACAACCAAGGAGTACCGCTGCCCTGCTTTGACTCAGCCGAGGTTATACGAGGGTATAGGGCCATCAAATGCGAGGATGCCTTCTCTAAGGAATTCCTAGGCGTCTGCGTTCACAAGATCCGTGACGCATGGGAAGGCTTGAGACTTAAGCTGATCCTGGCCAGAAAGATTCCGCTTCTGGTTCCCGAACATGACCAGCGAAGGCCACCGACTATTACAACTGCCTGAAGCAGTTCCCATGGATGACTGGTAAGTTATAGAGGCCGAGGAACCTCATATTCATAGCCTATCCTTCCTCGTTCGAATAAATGAATGCAGTGCAGTCTCCATTGAGAAGAATGGATGTAAGATTCTATCCAAGGATCATTCCAATACATCTCTCCCGAAAAGGTTGGATGGGAATTGGACGGAGTCAACTGTAGACACGAATTATCCCAGATGTAAAGATAGAAGCACAGAGCCTAACAGTTCGCAATGCCTGCAATCCTGGGATCACATACCACCCATTATTACTGAGGAAAACATTTCTTGGACCATATACATTATGCTACAAAAAATGCAAGAGGTATCATATAGATTTTCAGGAGCTGCATTTAAAATAACAACATATCCCTCTCATGGCGACGACTGAGAGTGTTCTTCATTCCGAAGGTAGACGAGGCGATGAAAACGCGAAAGATTTCAGACCTATTAGTCTTCGTATTTAAGACCCTCGTCCTAGATAACCATCTGCGAGATAGAACTGTGCCATCTCTCTCCAAGACCCAGCACGCATACCTCAAAGGAAACAGTGCGAACAATAGAAAAATCCATGCACTTTAAGGAATACACCTTTCTAGACATAGCAGAAGCGTTTAACAATGTACACACGGAAGCGATTCTGCAGTCCCTCACAGAGCTGGGCATAGAAAACTAAGTTGCTGGATAGTCTCTTTGCTTAGCACTAGAATTAATCAGGCATCTCTAGAGGAAGTAGTACCTTAACAAAATTCGTAGTAGAGGAATACCCTAAGGCGGTGTCATTTCACTTTTACTATAACTAATAGACATGAATAGAATCCTTTTATGTTTAAACACAGATAGAATTAAAGTAGTCGGGTATCCGGATGAAAGTGTGATATTAGTGTCTGGACTGTTTCCCTCCGTGATACGTGAGATAATGGAACGGGTTCTGAGTAAAGTCACCGACTGACCAATAAGTGCGGACTTGGAGTCCCAAAATACCTGAATTCATGCTTCCTCAACTAAACAGTCAGTGCTAAGTACCTAGGAGTCACCTTAGACTCTAAACTTAGCTGGAAATTAAATAAAGACCAGCGAGTAAAGAAATCATGCATAGCTTTCTATGGCTGCAACAGAACTTTCGGCACAAGATGTGGTCTGCAACCAAAATTGTCCTTGTGGATGTGTATAGCTGTAGTACATCCAATCCTCACCTATGGGTCGGTATTATAGTAGCCGATGCTTAAAAAAGCCTATAACATAACCAAACTGAGTGAGATACAAAGAGGCACCACAGGCGCTCTACAGTCAACACCGTCAAACGTTCTTCCGTCGATGCCAACGTGTTGAACTACTCACTATCCGCGAAGCCTATCACCAAATCAAGTGACCACAGATATAAACCAAGTCGTGGTATCACAACGGCACAACTCTGCTTATTGAGTTCTGTTACCAGAACCTACCTACCTGCATTCCAAAGTTTGAGATGGCAAGCCGTTCTCGTCTGTTGCAGATTACTTTAAATTATCCTAATATAAGGTAGCCAGTCCAATCTGAAAATAATAAGCTAGTAAAACTACCAAAGTCGAGTCCTTGGACTTGCTACAGGCTAGCCAAACGAGAACCACTGAATACCGTCAAGACGACTCTAAGGGCGCATACGCAGGTATATGTCAAACACCTTAAAAGATTACCCTTTCTAGAGAGACGAATAGAGCTGTAGACAAATATTTGGATTACTATGCTAGAGCTGCACAAGATCTGTGAGTTGAAGTTAGGCAGAAGCGGCTGGCAGAAAAGCATTGAAGTTATTGGCTAGAGTACCGGAAGGACCTTTGACTTCCTAATGCAAACAATCAAGAACTGTGTAAGAACGAGACTGTAGAATTGTAAAAATTAAGACAATGTCATTGCTTGATAAAGATGATGACTCGATCAGCAGTATTATCTAATGGTGCTGAACCAATGATTCTGGTCAAAGCCATACCTACCGAAAGTTTAAATGTAAGCGGTGAAGTCTACTCACTGTATATTGCGGGTACGGCCTGCATTAGAACGATGCTTCTCTGAAATTGGGTTTGGCGCTAGCGTGATTTACTATCCTTTCTAGAGTAGAGCCTTTCTAGTGCAGATCGACTAAGGGTAAGATACATAACAGCACTCTGTGCTATCGGTTCAACAAAGACTGCCGATGAGTGGACTGACGAAGTCAGGGGAGACCACTGGGCGAGTGAACGACCCAAAAAACGCTTTGTTGATGACACAACCGGCTCGACCATAATTTCGATGTCCTGCTGCTGAGCAAACTGCCCGAGGCAAGTACGTCATGTCCCTGTCAGAGAGGAGGAAGACTTGACACTGGTGAATGAAGACCAACTCTCCATCAAGAGCACGAGCAGCGATAGATAGTTTACCACCTAACAACTAAAGGTCAGCAAAGGACTGAAATCACAAATAAATTCCAGACAATCCGAGACATCACTGAAGTTTTTGTTTCACGATATCACCTCTTGTGAACGTCTGACAAACATCCAAGAGGATAAATCTCCTGAAAAAGCTTCTCAAACAAAAAATTGACCTTCGGATAAGGAATTAGAAAGCAGGCCGCTTCCATTCGTGTGAAGAATATAGCACGCACAACAGAATTGGTTGTCAGAAGCTAGGGCCTGAATCCTATAAGGAACAGGGCGACAGTACTGAATATTTGTATTATTTATCATAACCATCAAAGGTGGCGCACTCAAGTGGAAAGGGACCTCAATCAACTTGGTTTGCGAAACTGGAAGCAGCTGGCTGAAGATCGAGCTGGCTGGAAAGGCTTCTTAGTTGAGGTCCAAGTCCACTCCGGACTGTAACGTCACCTAAGAAGAGGAAGAGGAAGAGATTCTAGAATGACTACGGATTTGTAGACCGGAGTGACTGTAGGCTTGATAAACCTTTTCCAACCATACGAGTGATGCGTAGGTTATTATTGGATCACGATGGTGAGGTTAGCTCAGTGGATTACCTTTGATTTTAATCGTATTCATTCCCGAAAAGTCTGATTAGTCACAGAAGGCTTTAGTCGCGTTTTCAGTGGTTCTGTCTAAATGAGGCTTCCAATGGAGTTTGTGGTTCAAAGTTACCTCCACATAGTTTGTTTAGAGGTTTAAGCTTCTCCTTTTAGTGAATGGTATGATGACTGTTTCAGTTGGGTTAACGTTCTTCTTTGCCGTTTGCTATTATGACGATTCCATCTGCAGAGCCTTGATTTAGAAATCTGGAATGTTTTAGGTGATTTAGAAGTGTGTCCACTACAATTGACTATAGTAGAGGGAATAGAAAATCAGCTTAAAGGCAATCTCTAGTAGTTTTAATGGAAATCGAGAACTGTCCGAGGTTTTTCGAAATGATTCTGCTGCTAAGCTCTGAGATATCAGTCTACTAGTTCGTGAGTCAATGCTTTTAATATCAGCAGCAGTTCTGATGGATTGAAAAGATGTCTTATAAAAGGCTTCAGAAATCTCCTGAAAGGCACTCCCTCTCTTTGAAAAATTTTTAAAATGTGCTAAGATGATGCAAGGCCATCGATGGATATGCGAGTTGATGGTCATTGGACAGCTACGAATATTCGTACGAGTGTACCTTAGTTCCATTTCTGCCGGGCATTGTATTCATTCGCAATGAAACCACTTTGACTGAAAGAACTTGCGGATCATAGATAGTACATTTGTTGTCGACTCCTACTTTTATTCAATAATATTGGATTTATCGAAAGGATGCCACTGCCGAAAAGCATTTATTGGTTATTTGTCATTCAAACGCACAGACAGAGAAATTAAATTCCTGCAACGACACAATGCATTGTAACCCACCTACTAATCAGAAAAGACTACCTCCAGAATATCTATGCATTTTGAACTCCAGTTCCAATTCTATGAAGATCAGCCTACTACTATATCCTTTGAACAAACCAAAACTTAACCTAATCGCATGCAAACAAATAATACTTCTTCTAACGAAAAAAATAAAAAAAAAATCAATTCACTCTCGCATCCTCCCTTAGAAATATATTCCTAACCCATTCAAGCATATCCTTTCAGAGATTAAAAACTACAAAATGAACATCGCAAAAAGCAGGACAAACACATTCCACATACGCCGCCCTACACACCATCTCTCTATGAATCTCTCCCGCACTCTATCTCTCAACTTTTCATATCCTTTTGCAACCTTTTGAGATAATAATAATTTAGTGTTGTTGATATGACTTTTGACCATCATTGCCTCCCCGGGTACCCATTCCTCGTGTGTCGGTTTGAAATTTTCCAAAAACGAAATAAATCTCACATTCTCGGCCCAAAAATATACACACGCGTACACATACCCATGCCAGGAGCCCCCGGTTGGTCCTTTTGGAAAAGTACAAAAATTATTTCGATTGTGCAAATTATTCGATTACACACACAGAACTCGTCCTTTTGTGGGCACATTTCAGGAATTTCGCCTTAGAATCGTATCCAGCACCAACCGCACACATAAGGAATCCTTTTGAGCGAGAGAGGCTCGAGAGATAAACCGAAGACGGGGCAAGTCCCTACCACTCATTCGAAATGCAAATGGTTTGTAAAAAAAAAAAACAAGAAATCAAGAGAAAAGTATTCGAATGTGTGGACGACTCTCTAAGGAAAAATGAACCTGAAAAATCGAAAGGAGATTCAGGAAAGTCCTGAAAATGATTTTTCATTTATTGTGCGGAGGCAAAAACTTCATCTTTGACTTTGGCAACTACCTACACTTCTCTTCTGTGCTATTTGAGGGTACAAGAGGTACGAGTACAGCAGGACTACTTGGCGGCATGACGATGAGGTGTGCAAAGGACTACTACTCCTCTGCTTGGCTGCGTGCAGTGGGTAATAATTTTCATTTGTTCAGATACATATTCGATTGGCTGGATGAGTACTTTCGGTTTATCCTTCGAATGGGCCGAAGCGATATATCCTTAGAATGAGGGAGTCAAATGCCGGTGCACAAATAAATGAAGTTTGTACTAATGGCATAAAGAAGAGATACCATCAGGAGAGATGGGTGTTTGGTCGGCTAGTCGGTGGAATGCCATTGAAAAAGGATTTCCTTTGTTCACCAAGGACCTACTGTATAGGTAGGTATGTAGAGTTTGAGTTCATGTTTCTTCTGATTCAGGGTCCAAGTTTCTGGAGAGTGTGCATAGCCTCCTTTCGAAATTATTTATGTTACCATACATTGTGTGGCGTTTTATTCCTTTGCATATACAGGACATGCATAGATGGAGATTGTACGGGTAAAGAACTTTTGTATATCCTCACATGTCATCGTCGATAATTTTCTTTTAACCGAACATTTTGATGCAAGGGACAACCGCATCTCAGAAAAGTTTCATCTGCACACAGGGATAAAGGATTATGAAAGAGAGGTCGTCTTCGTCGTCGTCGTCGTCGTCGTAGTCGTAGTCGTAGTCTAGTTCTGCTGCTGCTGTGATTTAAGGAAAGGGAAACATTTCACACTCGGTCGAGATAACTTTTTCGAGACATCTTAAGTCGCAGGGTAACTCCATTAGGCGGCATGACACTTACATAGGTGTATATGTGTATGTGTGTGTATGTCAGTGCTTGAGGCTGGGAAAGGGATTAATAAATATCCTATCTAGCCAGCGGATGTCCTTTTTAGTCCTTCGTATCGGGATTTTCGATGTTTGGTGGTTTATACGTAAGTGTCGTCTTGAATTATCCACTTCTGCTGGCAGAAGGTGGCTTTATCTTTCCACTTTGGTAAGGAACGGTTCCAGTCAGAAATTAAAGGTCTGCATGATGGGGTTATTAATTGCTTAATGGATAGTAGTGGTTGCTTTGATGATTACACCAGGGAATGGATAAACGTTTGTATGTATATCCACTTATACCATTTAATATAATTTTCACTAGCATCCACTTCTGACACTACTTTTCTAAACGTCGGTACTGACTCCCAAGTTCGGAGTGCTATTGCAAATTTGGAGAAGCTAAAGGACTAAGCTGTTCCGATCCAAAGTAGAATCAGTACTCCTTTATGGGTGCAGTACTTGAAAAGTGGACACCACTACCATACGCAAGCTGCAAACCGTCGTAAAGAGATGGCTAAGAATCATCTTGAGGATTTTTTGGTCCAATCGTAACCGAGTGGTCTTCTAGAAGGTCGTTTGATTCTGAGCCTTTTCTCGCTAGCTCATCGTCCATTTCATTTCCGTGGAAGCCGATACGTTCCAGAATCCAGCAGAGCGTGATGCTGTACCTTGAGCTAAGGCGCGAGTTATAGATTTTAACTTACGCCTAAAAGTATGCACTCTATTGCCGACGTAATGGAATATTCGATCTTTCGTAAATTAAGACTTAAAACACTCAATTATCCCAACACTTCTTCCACTTAAAAAAAATAGATTGATTTGCTTTGATAGGCACACCTTGGATGTTTTTTGTTTGCTTTTTCATACAAATCAAACTTTTTATAGACAGTATAAACAGTGGGTATAACACCCACTTCTGACACTACCCCACGCCTAGTGGCATTGCAACAAAACTGATTTATTTCGACTTCTACCTTCTGGACCGCAAAAAGCAAAATCCTTTTATTGTTCCTCTATGTATGTGCGTGGTATTCTTAAAAATAAAACAAATTCCTCCGGCAAAAAAGGATAAAACCGATTGATTTATTTTGACAACACCATAGAGTCTAGAGTTATGTTTTTGTCTTTGTGAAAAGACCTACCACATCCCCTTCATTCGATTCCGAAAAAAGGACACCGCTGGACAGTTTTTGTATGTATTTTTGAGAGCAAGTGAATTTCTCTAATATTTTATTTCACATCTTTCTTATTTTAATCCTTTCTCTGCCCTTAGGCCAAAAATGTAGACCGACAGTAAAGAGAGGGACAGGACATGGCAATAAATGGTTCGTTAATTACCACTAGGCGAATAAATTATTATTTCAAAACGAGAGAGAGATAGAAAATAATTTTATACTCCTGCCAAAGGAGTAAGTAAGGAAGGTGCACCCACAGTATACGAGAGAAAAATACAAAAATAAAAGATGAATGACTGTTATGGCAGATCCTATTCTCTGCCAGTCTGCCGGGCTAGAGGGAAGTCTGGGCGACACATGAAACAATACCGCAGTGGCTTCTCTGAACAGACACCGGAAGATGTGTAGGACATTTTTCTTTGGTGCTGGGGCGATGGGTATGGAATTAAATGTGAATAAGTTAAATTATTAGTTTGGCCAATCCGGTGGATTGGCGGTGCACAGGGCCACTGTCAGCCCTTTTTGAATGAAGTGGTGGCGTTCATCTGTGGGGTGCATAAATCGTAAGCTTTGTTTGAAAAGTTTTCGCCGAGTTTTATGACGCTTCTTCTTTTTCTTTTTGGTATGGGGTGCATTGTGGGAGGAAGAAGTTTAAGAAGAGCAAGTAGTTGAACTGCAGCTCAAACATAGTGGAATCTTTTGGAAGAGGTTCTATAAAAATTAGGATGAAGATCCAAATAATGTCGTGCATCGGTGGAACTTGTCGACCGCGAAAGTCAAACTTTTTGGTGACGGAAACAACACGAGCCTTAGATGAAAGGACTGATGCAACTGTTGACAACCCTAGGATATGTATAAAGGACAACGACTTCACCTCTCTTTACTGCTACCATTTGTTTTCTGTACTTCTTTTGCTTAAGCCGATTTGCCCATATTTCGCATGACAGGAGGGGTCTTCGTTTACTCATGGTACGATCTCCAAGGTTTGCTATGATCGTATGTAGATTTAATCTGTTGCTAGAAGGTAAGTTTGCAGCCTAGAATCATTCCCGGGTATTTCTTTGCATTCTTACTGGTGATCACTTCTGGTTGTGTTGGAATTCGGAGAACGATCTCCGTCATCTCCGTCACTAGGCTCAGTCCGTGGTCTATCATCCAGGTAAGCACCCGTCTCATGAGTTGCTGGAGTTTTCTCCCTGCGTCCTCCGTGCTTCTTGCAGCGATTACCTCACCGATGTTGCCTGCGTACCCTACCAGAAAGGTATCATCGGGTATCTCAATGCGAAAAATTTCATCGTAGGAGACGTTCCATAAGTTAGGTCCCAATATTTAACCTAGTGCTGCTCCTGCTGTAGTTTCGTTTCTGCGAGATCCATCTGTGGTGTCATACATCAATGTGTTACCTCTACGGGACCCCGAAGGTGTTATCCGACGAGTACCTTCCCACCTGGCTGAGTTCTTCTGAGGCTTCTCAATCACTTTCTCGATTTCTCCTATTGTAAAGTGGACTTTCCTGAATTCGTGTTGTCTTTCGGACATACCGCCTGCACTCTGGATTGTTGTTGTGAGGCGTGGTTTTAGCATCTTCTCCAGCAGTATTTCTGCTGTGTCCAACATGCACAGTCATCTGCACGCTGATGGGGGTTGTGGGTCTTCTTTTCATTTCTTTGTGGAAAATGCCGGCCTTTAGTCAGCTGTTATACATGTTCAGCAGTAGTTGAGGACATGTTCGCACCATGATTTTCAGGACTTCCGCTGGTGTGCCGTCTAGTCCGGGTGCCTTCTTATTTTGCATCAGCTTCTCTTCGGTGAACATAAGGACATCTGGTTGTTGGGTGGAAAAGATATCGGGAGAATATAACAGGATCCACAGAGGATCCACTATGTGCCTCATCTATTCTGCGTTCATTACTGGTCTTATGAACCGGTTTGCGCATAACTCTCTTGTAGTCTAATTCCCAGGAGTTGTTGTTGATGTCCTGCCAAAGTTTCTCCCACTTCAGTCACCTTAACCTAACCTACCCAAAATTACCTCTGGTTTCTGACACAGGATCTACCCGACCGGTCATGTTATTGGAGCAAGTTCGGGCTCCCTGACTAATCTGTACCCTATTAAAACTCAAATATTCTTTAGATTTGAGCCAAAAATAATATCGCAATAAATTACACAGCCAAACTAGGCCAATTGAATTCTGTATCCTTATTCAATGAAACATGTGCTTGACCAACAATACAATTAAACAGCAAGTATCCACTTTTTGCTGGAAGTTTGAATTTATTTCTGCTTCTGCCTTGTGAGCCTTGTTTTCAGACAGTCACCACCCTGAAGGCGAATAATTGTTACCAGCTACCTCCTTCAAGGATATACCCAGCGCACCATATCGAACGCATACGAAATTTTCTTCCAACAACAGGACCAACACCACACCGTTTAATTCTCATCCGATATCGCGCACTCTGTCGTGAAAAGTTATGCCTTAGCCAGCGCCACCACCTCCACCTCCATCTCCGTCGAGTACTTATTACTGCAAATGCCACTTGAGAGAGAAAGAGGCGCAAAGGATCTGGAGTGTGAGAACTAAAGGCACCGCCACGCCACACAGGATGTGCGATGCTATTGCCATTATAAGAGACAATTACAAAAAACAACTTGGCAATTAGTGGATCTAATTAAAGACAGTAAATTAGGCGCATAGAGCATTTAAAATCGCGCGAATATCAAATGAGAACGGGAAAGCGGATGGGGCTGGAGCTGGGACCAGGGCAGGCAGCAAACAGTTGGTGTGGCGGATGCTCCTGCCGCTGGTAGATCTTTGTGTGATTTTGCTCAAATGGCGGCGAATGTGTACCACTTTTGCATTTATTGTGTGCGATGCGGTGCTGCAATGGCCATTCCCTTTCCATCCAGAATGCCATCTCAGTTGCATCCTTGAAGGAGAATGACTTTGGTTGTAATACTGCTGTGTGTCGTCGTCGTCGTAGTCGTCGCTGCTCCTTTCAATTCAGTAAGTCGGCGGCTGCCATTATTAAGGCTGCGCTCTTGAATTATCATTTTATGCAAATGCAGATAACGATGCGGCATGATTTCCTCTTTTACTTCACTTTTCGATAGGGCGACGACTATACTTGGTGGGTTAGGGAAGCAATTCTGCAAGGATATTATCCCGGCTGCTGCTCAGTGTACGAAAGTATATGTTGTGTGACTAGAAAGTAATCATTTGCCAGCATGCGAGACGGATTAAGGACAAACGATCTCTGTTTGAGAATGAAATTCAAAGCCTTGAAAGAATAAGTAGAAGGAAGAAGAAAGACGTTTCTAGGATTAACTTCTAAGGATATTGGGATGTTTTTTAATTATTTCCCGTCTAGTAGATCCGCGAATTTATATAAATGATGAGAATTGGTTAACTCGCGGAGAGAGTTAAACTGAGACAGAGACAAAGACGGCGCGTAGATAAGCCCAAAGCTATTTGTCTTTTATAATTGTTATGTGGGGATTAAATGTTGTTCCCTGGACGTCCTTCCAGGGAAAGAGAAATAATCAAGCATAAGAGTAGCGCTCAGTTTTATTTAATAGTCACTGAGATAGTGCTAACTGCCGGCAGGGCATTAGTGTGTTTTATTTATTATTGCAATTGGTCTTGGAGTAATTATAAATTTTGGAAGGATAGAGTTAAGGACTCAGTTGAGACTTTGCATAGAAACGACAAAACTAGAACACAACCAAACTGCAGTAACTAAGTGAAAGATGTCCAAGAAGAAATAAGGTCTGTTCACATCCAAACTGAGATCATCGTCGTTTTAAGACGCAGGAGAGGAAATGTCAGCTGAGGAACACCTTAGAGTGACAAACATTCTCTCACCATTTCTATGGCTCTTTGTGGTAGATAAGATTTTGAAAATAAAAGAAAATGATGACCCTGTTCAGCTTCCGAAGGTCACGCTGCACCACACATCGGTCGTTTGGCAGTGCCTTTGTGAAGATATATAGGCCGTGATACCGTGGTTCTAGCTTCCACAACTCACCCGTGGCATCAGGCTTATTCGAAATCAACACAGGTTTTTCGAACAGGTGCTGGGTTGACTTCCTGTGTTTGGAGTCAAATGTTGTCTTCTGTTGAAAGTGAGTCTGCCCGATATTCGCCAGGGCCTTGTTTTTCCACTCGTCGGTTTTCTACCAAGGCCAGAACGTATCTAGTTCCCCCTTTTCCTTTCCGAAAGGTTCAAGATGGTCCGAGTGTACGGTGTCGAAAGGATAAGTAATGCGTTCTTTTCTATGGAGCTCCGTTCGGATACGCTCTTTGCGTATTCTTTGCATATGCGGACTATGTGAAGCCTCTCAATTTTAGGAACCAAAACGTCAACCTTAGGTTCTCAGTCTTTTCGTCAACCAAGTGTCCGACGTTATCATGGCATAGCTTCAAAATTCTCCATCTTATGGTTTAGGGGACCGCCCACCTCTAGCTATCACCCACCTTCTCAGTGGATGTCGTTTGACGACATAATCCCCTTGCAGCGGAGATTACATCCTTGTAGCTTGTGATCTTGCCACTGCATGGTGGTCACCCAATTTTCGTCAGAGATGTTCACCCTCAGAATGAATGGAGATGCTTTCTTTACCGGCTGTTAGTCTTTGTCTGGTTGTCGGCTTAGGGCGTCGACATATGCTGACCTCTTCTTTGACTGATGAAGCGTTTAACAGTCGAACTCCTGCAGCTTAAGCCACCATATCGCCCAATCGAGGAATCAGTTTCATGTTGGTTGCGATTTTGGCCTCACAATCTGTGACGACCTTGAACCGTGCGTCGACCCAATAAGAAAACCCTGAATTGGTTCCAGCTTTCTAAGATAGCCAGAACCTCAAGTTTGTACGAATGGTACTTCGTCCATAGATAGCTTCCGATTATAAAAGACCATCGGCCTTAATAGGGCGTCTTCGTTGCCCTGTTCCAATCGTATTCCGGCCATGCCAGACGAAGGCGAATCGGTGTGAACTTAATGAGCGCAATCTTGGTCGAATAACCCTAGTACGGGAACTGAGAAAGGCCTCCTCCAGCCTTTGGAATCTCTCTGTCATGCTATATCAAATATATGACAGTGGGCAATGCAGCTATCTCCACAGAAGAGAAAGTTGAGGTATGTACGTATAGAATCATAATACCGCATGAAAAGGAAAGAAGTAGGACCGTTTGTGGAATCACAAAGGAACTAATAGGTCATCTGAGTTCCAAGAAACACCTTGTAAGCAATCTGGACGGTTTCTTACTGACTTCGGATCAACGTCGATTGTAAACCATTTGGACGATAAGGCCTAAAACTCGAGTAAGGCAAATGCCTTGATTTACATCGGTCCTCTTAGTAAGTCAGATATCATTGGTTGGTTGGTCTTGTTGGGTGGCTGTCTCCGCTCAGCCAGGACACACTTAGACCCAAAGAAGGTCCATTGTGATACCACTGTGGAAATACGAATTACGAGCACCAGAACCTACATGGAGACTTCGCAAAACGGACAAGAGGTAGGGCAACCAGTTTCGGGTTGAATCCATGTCGAAGATATGAGGTTCGCCATTTAGGGATGAAACCAGTTTGACCAGGAGACAAAGCTTTTTATTTTGCTTAATTTAAGTCTATCTAGATCGTTAAGATCTTCGAAGAAGTACTCGCCTAGGCTTTTCCTTCTCAAAGCCGATGGGGAAAGTCAGGTACACAGTAGATGTGTCATGCTTTTTCCCTCTTCCTCATCTCTACAGCTTCGACAGAAATCGTGTCTTCTGGCATGTCTGCCTACCAGACAGTGCCCTACGAAGGCACCAACTATATTTGTTAGATTTCTCCTATTGCCGGAAATAAATGCAGATACTGGTTTTCCTACAATCCAAATCTGGCTAGAATTATTTAGAAGAGAGACATGTGCTGATATTGTTCCACCTACTGTTTGCCATTCTCATGGCTGGGTTATCTAATTGGAATTTTGATGGGATGCTACTACTTGGGATGAATACATAGAGGGTACGAGGGAGTTTAAATAGTCAATCAGGTAATCTACAAACAAAGACGTGAAAACAAAAAAAAGGTATGTAACATGCCACATTTGGTAGAATACTAAAGAACGATGCAAGTAGAACTATCTGGAAGCCCCAGGTCCAGAGATCGCTTTTCCCGCAATCCCTGTGTGATCTAGGACCCGAACAAGTCGTAAAGAGCTCAGCCTTGCGACCAAATTCAAAGAGTATTTTCATTTGCCAACTATTTTGTAACTGGTTATTGGGTTGAGCAAGGCTTTAAGCGCAGCCTAACTGTCGCTACAGATGCCAATACTCCGACCCCTCCACCTGCTCTTAACAATATGGTTGGCAGCCATTAGGATAGCATAGATCTCCGCTTGTAAAACAAAGCCATGCTTGCCTAACGAGTAGTAAAGTCTAGTGTTGTCGATCTCCACGAAAACTCCAGAATTGGACCCTTGACTAGTTTTGGAGTCAACCGTGAAGATTCGACTACAACCCAGTCCAGGCTCAGTCTCTGGCCGATGCCAATCCTAAACGTATAGGAAAGTCTATTCGAAATTTGCACAGAAGCCGAAGTTCCGGTGTCATTGCAGCAGGCAGCCTATCCATGCAACCAGGGTCGTAGAATAAGTGTCGCGTAAGGCCATCGAAAATCCAGTGCGGATGATACCAATAGCCACCCCACTTAAGGCGATAGATTACTTTGATAGAACAGCCCATAATAAAAGTATCAAGCAGAGGCAGGCGTACTATTTAAAGCTTCCGTGCAGCAGAAACAAACCGTTCTTTGAGGATTAGTACAGAAGGCAGAGTATTTTTCTAGGTTATAAGCCCCATGTCTTACCAAAAGCAGCCTTACACTGCCAGAAAACTGAGAACACTTTAGATGTCTCCGACAATATTTTAATTTTTTTTTATATCCTTGGCCATATGGCTGACACTGCGACCTAAAAAGATCTATTGTATCAAAATTAGGGCATATTTAGGAGTCGAGCACCTTCCTTAGTACGTCCTTAGCAGCATAATTTCTCAACTCCGCTGACGAACATATTTCTTATAGAAAATAAGCCTCCTTCACCAATGTAATTCTGGGTATTTACAGGGAATGTGCTCAGAAGATTCGTCGTCTTCCGAGCAGTACCTGCATTCCGTTTCTGAGCACAGATTAAGCTTGTTAAGGTGATATCGCAGGCCATAGTTACCTGTGAAAAAGCTCACTAGCTTTCTAATACTATCGTTCTAATACTTTCCTTGTAGGATTAAGGTCTGATTAATTGCTTGGATTGTCTCAGCCCCCAGACCTTTGCCCAGTGGGCCAGATGAAGTTTGTGTTCCCAATCGTTAATCAGCGCTGTGGCCCAGTTGACACCACTACTGTAGGTCTTTGGTCCTGTGAACACAGATTATGAACCAGCCCTAGCTAGTTCATCTGCGGATTCATTGCCTGCAATTTCTTGATAACCAGGGAGTTTCACCAACCGAGCTTCAGCCTTTTATGTCTGACAAGAGATTATAGTAGCAGCATGTAACTTATATACAGTCCTATCTGAGAAGATATATATCCTAGCGCCCATTATGTCTTTACTAAGGTTTATCCTAGCGCAGATCTCAATGGCATTGGGTTCAGCCTGGAAAACCGTGAGACACATTCACAGTTGAGTCCAAAAACGCCAGCTCCAAATGCAGTTTCCATCTACGATGCATCTGTGAACCAGATCAGACTCTAGAATCCAGTGCCAGAACACCATTAGACCAGTTTGTATGGTCCAATATTTCTACCGAAACAGTACTCCCTGACCATGATGTCGGGGATAGTGCAACACATGACTTTTTTGGGAATTGAAGCAACAATGGTGTCCCACATGGTCTAATGCAACTTAATAGCGCATCTAGCGTCCATCTTTCAAATTTGTAGGGGAGAAAGCCCAATAACAGCTTCTAATTCTGGCGTAAGGCAGGTACGCACAAAAAATATAGATACATAAATTTTTGACGCGACAGGTCCATGGAACCCAGGACCTAGCTTCTCACAACCATTCGCGTTGTGCGTGTTATATTCGTCACACGAATGAAGGGGCCTACTGTTTAATGCCGTATCCAAAGGACAATTTTTGTGTTCAGAAGCTTTGTCATGACAGTTTTACTCTCGGATATTTGTAAACCTCGGGAGAAGAATGCAGGTACGCATCCGCACCCGTAATACTGAAATAGGGAATTCTTTAAAGCATCTGAAGCTTTGTTACCGTTGTCCTTTCAAGAACTTTCGGCCGCGTATGTGAAAATTTGGCCACACTATCATTGTATATATCCAATGTATCATTTTTGGATTTAGACCTCGAGTTCTACCGGGTCTACTGACCCACATGGCCCTAGTAGCGCGCTCGATGGCGGGCTTGATGTAAGAATTCCAGTTGCCGTTTATCGATTTGAAATTATTGGCCCAAAGAAGTTTTATATCTAGCTTCATCGGAGGTCTGGATAGCGATGCCCTTTAGCACTGCCCGAGCCCGACCGGTCACAATAATTCTTCCCTTGAAGAAAACAACCTCAGTTTTCATTGGATTGACCGAAACCATTCATCGATCATGTCTAAGACTATAAGCGGTAGAGAACAAAGAGTCTCTAGAAATGACCCATCAGAAATCATCATTCGTATATCCCTTACTAGTAGCGTAGGCGTTTGAACTACTGAGACTCGACCACCATGCACCATAGCAGTGGAGACTAAACTCCACTTTGCGGGAAGCCTCTGTTTACCCCCGCCAATGCGAATGTCGAATGCAAACAAAATGTCCCAAATTTTTTTTGTTTGACATCAGAACATTTTATATTAATAACAAAATTGGTCAAGGCTCGTCTCTTTAAAAAAACAAAAAAAAAAGGTTCTCAACATCTGCAATCCACATGGGTTAGGTTCCAAAAGGCACATGCCTCCACTAAAATAATCTTATATTCGCACCATACACACCTATAACACTTTGAGAAGAAATCACGAAAAGTGTTCGAACGTATAACAATACGAGTGACATTTCACTAGATAACAATAAATGGAATAAAACGTAAATTAGAAAGAAATGTTATAGATAATAACGTCATTGTTTTACCTTACAACGTAAACAGAGGGGAAAGTGAAAGTAAAAAAACTCGGTTAAAATTTTACTTTACCAGACAATTTTTTTTCTAGTAAAGTGTTTTATATTCCTTTGCCCCTGAACAGACTCTTTTTAATCCACTGTCAGTGTAGAACACCACCAAGAGCAAATGTCAAAATATTATTCATAAATTCCCAACTCGCCATCGTCTATTGGTTTGTTTTTTTCCACTATCCCGTGAATATAAATGAAAGCATTAATTATTTTAAATTACATTAGAATGCATTTGCAACAATGAACCTGGACGATGTGGTGTACCTCGTCTGTTTGCTGTCGTGCATCGGACTGGGTGTCTTAATGCGTAGGATCAAGGATGACTCGCAAAGAAAGCTTCTGGGTACGGCATTCGGAGTTTTGATTGTTTTCATTGTTTCCGGATTGCATATCCTTCATTGTTTGATATCGTTTAGTCTATGTGCCCTAGCTATTCAATATGTCCATCCAAGGTGAGTGTCGACAGAAAGCAACCTTTGGACCAGACCTATCATTTTAATTCATTTTATTTCCAGTAAATGCCACCTGGTTAGCTTTGCTATCATGTTTGGTTATTTGGTATTCTTCCGGACAACGTCATACTTTGGCCTTCCATCGGCTCCTGGACATACAAATATGATTCAAATGATTCTAACCCTTAAGGTGACCTACAGTTGAATTTGAAAACATACAAATGATTGTATAATGCCACTTTTTTTAGGTTGCTGGAGTAGCATTCGAAAAGAATGCCGCCTACAAGAAAATCCAACAAAGAAAAAAGGAAATAGAACAAAGGAATGAACCATCAACAAGCAGCGAGAACAAAGATTTAGGACCTTTAGTGGAATTGACTGACTATGATATGGAATTGCAAACCATTAGCATTGTGGAGATATTCCATTACTCGTTCAACTATATCGGGGTTTTAACAGGTGATTAAATTTCATGCATATGTATGAGGTGTATTGGTTCTAGGTCACTATCAGTACCGCGTTAGTTGATTTAGATTTAAGTGGGAAAGACCTGATTAGATTGAGGCTTATCATATGCGTCCGAGCGTGAGACAGCATGAAATGTGGAATGCGACTGAATGCAGTCTCATTGACCTCTTATCTCTACCGACAGAGATTTGTTTATTTTTTTCTTCTTCTCTTTCTGCACTGAACTCAAATGACTTTCTTTTGAATGAGAATTCATAGAAAATCTGAAATGATCTACAGAAGGAATGCCGATGTGATTAAACGTCGCGACGTTCAAATACAATCACTGGTCCAACACGACTTTATTTATACATATGTACATAGGGTATGCTTTGGAAATATTATAATTACGGGCGTATGTATGTATTTCAATTATTACTCTGGACGTAAAAAAATGCTGAAATTACTTTTTTTCTTAGTAAGTAGGGTAAGTTATTCGTCACTGTTAAAAAAGTTCTATTTGTTAGTTTAATTAGAGGTAGACCTTGTATACTACCTTGCCTACAACCTTGCTTAATACAAGCGAAGAATTAGCAGAGGCCCTAGACATCACCGCCATCCAGGAAGTGCTACTACGGTGATTGCTATAGAGAACAGAAGCAGCGCTTATTCGAATGTGGATTTGTCATAAGCAGCAGACTTGGGCAAGCAGTCTTGAGCTTTCGACACGTGAGCGATCGTCTTATGACAATCGGCATCAAAGCTAAATTCCTGAATTCGCCTAATTTCATACTCATGCCCACACAGAGGACAAGGACAGCGCCACCAAAAAATGCTTCTACGAGCTCCTCGGCAAAATATATCAGCAATGTCCTAAGTATTACGTTAAAGTCGTGTTAGGGGATTGTCACAACAAGATAGGAAAGGAGGACATCTTAGGTAGCATCATTGGAAAGCATAACTTAAGAAAACTCCAGTATTCACTCCTAGCAAATATTTTCAGCAATTTAAGAGCAGAATCAAGGGCATCCCGTCTCTTCCGAGATAAGATTAAAAAAAAAAAAAGAAAACAGCCACCCGCTCTATCCAACCATTACAACAAAATCAAAAAAGCCTGTGTCCCTGGCAAGCACGTTTAGATCAAACAGCAGTAATGCACCAATATCCTTCTACATCCTTCTTATCTATATTTTCGAACGGATGATTGTGCAGCTAGTGTTGTTTTCTATTAGGATATTTATTTTTTATATGTAGGTACATATGTCTAATAAATAAAATAACTTTCTCATTAAAGGACCCTACTACCGATATCGCACATATCGAGACTACTTTGAGATGCCTTTCAAGGACCACGCAAAGAGCGCTGAAGTAACAATCCAAAAACTCAAATACACGTCTCTTTATTGTGTACTCTATGTGATTTCAAACTACCTTTGGCCTTTAAGTGTAAGTTATTTAATTTCAATTTAATTTTCTCTTCATAGCGATTTTTTTCTCTGTAGTACGCTCTAAGTGATGAATTCTACCAGCAACGTAGTTTCCTCTATCGCCTTTTCTATGTGTGGCCAACATTCTTTATCTTCCGTATGCGCATCTACACTGGCTTGACACTTAGCGAATGCGTCTGCACTTGCGCCGGATTTGGTGCATACCCTGATGTAGCTACTGTTACAAATGGAGAAGGACCCAAAGGACAATATGTTCACCTAAAGCGCGATGCTGAAAAGTTAACATACAACTTTACAACTATAGTCAATCTACGAGTATATGACACAGAAGCTTGTACGACAATGCGTGAAGCCATGAAGCATTGGAATGTCTGCGTACAGTACTGGTTAGCAGTGAATGTGTATAAGCTTTTCCCAAGCAAAAAATATAGGTAAGACATTTAATATTTTATAGTTTCCCTTCTGATGCATAACTTCTTTGTAGGACAATTGCCACCCTCCTAACTTCATCATTCTGGCATGGATTCATGCCTGGCCACTACTTCTGTATAATGGGTGCACCCTTCTACGTTCCTGTGGAGGATATGTTGCATAAGCTTTATCGCAAGGATGCAACTGGCACCAAACGTAAGATTTTCGATGCACTCTTTTGGGTGTCAAAATTCTTCGGATTGAGTTACCTGGGAACTGCATTCCTTTTGCTGACATTCAAACGTATTTGGTTCTTCTACTCGTCTGTCTATCACTTTGGTTATGTGTACTGGGCCGTTATGATGGTATTTGCCGTTGTTATGACTAAGAAAAAGCGTGCAGCCGATAAACGAAAGAAAAGAGCACTTGAAAAAACAGTCGAAGGAGGGGACATTTCAGCTGTAGATGGAGTGAGTAGCTCGAAAGAAAAGGTCCAATAAAAGTAGATACCTGACATGATATTATCACTGGCCATCACAGCTTTCACTTGTGCGAACAATAATTATACATATTGTATTGACTGTTTATAGTTCAAGGAAATTTCCAGTAGTTTCTATGCTTTAGTTAATTTAGAATTTTCTTAAGCAAATTTAAAATGGGGAGACTGTATTTTGTCTCATAGACTTATTATAAGGTCAGCACTTTTAGTAGTTTTTATTCTAGTGTTTGATTATTTTCTTGTGCTTAACTGGTATTTGTGTGTATTATTGGAAACAATAAAATTATTTGAAATAAATAGTTTGTGTTACATAAAATAGGTCAAACTAATCAACTCCTCTCAAGTCAATCAGATGAAACCTCAGATTGTAAGTATCGTTTCTGGATCTTGGCAACGTGATATCTAAGTTATTCTCTTATTTTTCTCGTATTACTCTAAGCTTTTTAAAAACATCATACATTTTGCCCTGTACAGGCGCTTGTCCCAGCTTGATTGTTCTTTTACCGTTGCTAGCAGCCGTAGCATCAAGAAAACTTGTGTATGGCAATGATCTTTATCTAGCGACTCAATGCAAATAGGAATTTAGGAAGACTTGCAAATCTAAAAACCCTCAATGAAATAAGGTCAGCATTAAGACCCCATGTAATGAAGGAAACTATATACTAGACAAGTTAAACCCTCTTTGATCATCCCATCGTCACACATATGCCTGCCAAACTAATATTTATGTCGGGCTCCAGACAAACATAACATGACAAAAACTCATTGACGCTGATGGTGTCAATATTGATGGAAGGTTAAAAAACTAAAGACGGAAACAATGCCAGCGTCTCAGAAGATCTAGATTTCTAGTCCCAAGTCACTGCATCGTTTCTTTAGCCGAATTTAATACTGTATCACATTTGAGGATTCGACCATACAATGAATACGGACCATGTTGGAAACTGCACTTAAAGGCTGCCCTCAAGGAGTAGTTCTGTCTCCCCTCTTGTGGTCACTAATCATGAAATGAATTTTCTGGTCGTCCCCATTGACTATTCTTGGCGATTTTTATAAGTGATAAACATAGCACAACCATTTCTGGTGTCATCCCTGGATCTTTACTACACCTTTTAGCATGATGCAATAAAAAAGAACTCTCCATGAATACACGCAGAACGGTTTTAGTGCCTTTTACAAAAAGAAGAAAGCTCAATCTGGAACCTATTATCATCACATCAAATGCCTCACATTAGTCTATTCCAGTGACGCAAAATATCTCGTCATTCTAGACCAAAAAAACTTAAGTGGGACAATGCCACAAGTGCATTGTGGGCCACTAGGCGCCTTTATAGCAGAAGTTGGGCTCTCAGTAACCAAAATTATATCCTGGTTGTATAAATAATGATGGCGAGACCCATTGTCACGCAAGTGTTTACCATCTGATGGTCAAAAGCACTTCAACTGCAGCTAGAATACTAGTGCAAACCAGGTGTCCCACAAGATCACATGAAATACTTGACATAATTCCAAGAAGGGATATGTTCTGCACTATCTCCAACTTTATGGTCAAGGAATACAAGGAAGATTATTTGAGACAGAAATCTTGAACCATGAAAACTGGTCCAATGGTGTTACGGTATTGGTCTGGTTCACTGACAGATCGAAGATGGTGTCTGAAGCTGGAGCTGGAGCTGGCGTCTTTGAACCCAACATCAAAGTCTCGATATCTATGGGAATGTGTTCCACTGTTTTCCAGGCTGAAAGCAACTGACATCTGTGTTTGGGTAAACTTTCGAAAATGCGCTAAGAACTTTGTTCAGATAGTCAGGCGACCCTCAAAGCACTATCGCCCAACTCGGTGGACGTAACAAGGTAAAGCTTAATTGGGTCTCCGTACATCACGCAATTGTAGGCAACGAATCTGTTGATAAATTAGGTGGGGTTAGCTCAATATTAAAAGCTAGGACTGGAACAACTGGACGCAGTTAGGTAAGGGCTAAGGGCAAGCTAGAGTGGCTTATTGGTTAAGGTTCAGGTGCACTACGAATTGTAGTGCCTAAGGTATCCATTCCTAAAACGACTCTATTTCTTCCCAATAATTTCTCAATTGTTCGAACAACTCGCCTAATGGAAACGCTGATCATCGTCGGAAATGCAAGCGAACTCATTTAATTAACACTTGCATCCTATAACTATTGGCTTTTAGACTCCTAGACGAATGTGAATATCTTTCTTAGCATTAGAAAATACTCCCAGGAAACATGTTTGTAGAAATTTTTTTAAATACAAATAAATAAAATCAACTCACCCCTTGGAAAAAAAGGTACTCTGGACACACTGAATTTTTATTAAATAACGATCAAACTACTTTTTATGTGCTTTTGGTGCACTTATAAAAAAGACACACGCGGTGGGACCATAGACCGACTTAATCGAAAAAGAATAAGACGAAATGACTACTTCAGCTTAAAACACAACAAAAATCAACTTTTCTATAACACTTGACATCTATGACATCATTTAAGCGGATCTAAGGACTTCACTAGAGATATGATTTAGTGATAGTGATCCACTAACTTAACTGTGACATGTACACTATCGAACACTGATGAAGAAAGATGGTATTTTTTATTTTATTTGAAGAAAAATTCGCACGGACTTATTTAATGATAATTAACGGAAAACTTTTGTATTTTTGAACGATGACAAGAACGAGAAACCGCTACAAACCACATTTGAATTATTGTAGACTGTAGACATTTAAATTACGCGTACTGGTTAAAACGGATTCCTTTTTTTTCATAAAAAATTAAGACATTTTTGAACTGTGATTTCTTTTGCAATCAGAGAATTAAAATACGATTGCTAAGGTAAAAAGCATGAGTAAAAGGTTTTTCAATTGGGACGCCCCATTTTTTCATTTCTTTCCCTGCTCGGGTTTCTCGGCTATGCGTGAAGTAAGCAGCGGTTTGTTGGATGTTTCAGCTCGCCTGTACTTGTTAATAAATCATGAAAAAATCAGAATCATTTTCTTGCCCTTTTCTGATTCAACGGCTTCGTTAGGAACGGCAAGTAAGGAAGTGGAAGACACTCACGAAATGCCATCCTCCCTCAGTAAAACAGGCAGCAGGGTCATAGATAATGGAGATAGCCAGCAGATCCTGTTGACTATTGTTAGAATAAATTGGAAGACGCTGACTGGGAGCATATGTGGTTTTAACAAGACAACACCACATGCCACAAAGCTAAGAAAATAATCGATTTTTTGAAGTCAAACTTCGCTGAGAGTCTCACACACTGTCCGTTTGCGAGTGTGGAAATGGAATTTGCCGAAACGAAAACGGCAGGATTGAAATTTCTTTCCTTTTTTCTTAGCTGACAGAACTAGCAAATTCTTCGTTACTCGCTGCTCTATACGCTGTTGTTGCACCATACTCGTGATAACTTCACTTGCCTTCACTTGTCGGCAACATAGATGTGATCAGGCTCGTTGGGGTCAGTTGGCTGTCAATTTCTTTTTCCATTATGTTTCTAGTCCTTGTGAAGTTTTCGCATTTCATCAGTGCTCCAGGTGGTCCCGCAGACATCTTCGCTTCTAGATCGATAAGCATTCGGCATGAGATGACACAGATCCACAACGCCACTCACAAGTCAATACAGACCGATTGTGATATCCATAGGGGAGAGATATCCCTTGCCCATTGGTTAACCCTAGTTCTACAAATATGATCCACTGGATAATTCTTCTAGGTCACGGAAGAAGTATCGCCGTAGAAATTTAAGTCTAAGGTGGATAAGACCTGGATAGTGACAGAGAAAGTGGGTTGTATCCTCAATGACTTCCTTATCACCACATTCACGACAAATGCCTTCTTCCGTTAGTCTTAGTTTTTGCATGTGATACCGCAGAGTGTTATGATCCGTTATAACTCCTATCAGGGTATAAATGGATTTCCTGCCTTCATAATTGAATTTGCATAATTCAGTCGGTCCTACTCCTGTTTTAATGTAGATTCTGAACCTCTTCTGGCCAGCTCACCATTACCTGGTATATTTTCAAGTTCAGGGACCCAGCAGAGTGCAACCTTGTGCTGTGTTCCAGGAACCTTAAGCTCTTCGCGACAGCACTTTACAAACTTGAATTTTATTTCGATAGCAACATATCCTTAAAGATGCAATTCTATGCCCCGAGTTCATCTAATGTACGACTCACGGTACGTCGCTCATGCCCATATTGGGGCAGCATACAAGAGTATTGACTTGCTCATAGACGGTTTCTAATTGGCTGTCTTAATCTTCCGATGCTTGGCATTATTCTACATAATACCGCTGCTGTCGTGGAGGCTTACTCGCGTGCGTATGTTAGGTGGTCTCTGAAGCTCAGTCTGTGGTCCGGCACAACTCCCACGTACTTGATACACGGCTTTAACTTGATAATGCGCTCGAACTGTATTGCTAGGTATTCCACTTTTTTACGGGTGCTTATGATTCGGGCTTTGGTTTTCTGTAGCCATAGCTTCACATTCCCGACTGTTTGATTACAGTCTTGCTTCACTTTCTCTAGTGTTTAGGAAATTACTACAAGTACTATATCTTAAGCATATCCAATGATATCTTCTGCCCTTGTCCTCGGTGTTCTTAGTATGCCAACGTACATTATATGCCAAAGAATTGGTCCCACAACCGACCCTTGTGGAATTCCTCCTGTATTCTTGTACTTCTTCGGTCCCTCTTCCTTGTCATAGTAGAAGGTTCTATCTTCAAAGTAGTTGCCTATTATACTCACTCACTATAGGGCACTCAGTGCTCTTACTACATGACTCCAGTCTACTGAAGTGAACGTGTTCTTGACGTTAAGAGTTACGACAGTACAGTACTGTTTTGTCTCTCATTAAATATTGAACTGCGTGTGAGATATTAAACGAGTCGACTGCATACCGTGTTAGAATTTTGCAACATCTCTGGGTTCACTTACGAAATGTATGTACCTTTTGCAGGACTTCCCAGTAATTTCCGATAAATTCCCACCCAACTGTATCGCGATACAGTGGAATCCCACTCTCAATCAACATCATAAACAAACACAAATGTTTATTCTCAAGTTTGTACACCACGCACGGTGATAAGATGTATGCTTCCTAACATTCTCACCTTCCAAATGAGATCTAAAAATAGTATTTAATTTATAATCGAAGTTTTGTACGAGATCACCTATTCAAATATCATCTTTCCAAGGTCTAGAGATACAGTAGCAAATACATTTGATACCAGCCAACCGCCTCTTATTTGTTGAACAGTACACTATAGAAGTAGGTAGATACCTACATATGTATCTACCCCAGCATAATTACCGCGCTCCATCGCGCAGTTTAGGTGATTATTTTATTGACCGTGTCGTCGTTTATTATTTTTAGTACACAAACATTGATCTTGTCGCGTACGATATTTGTTTTAACGTATAATTACACGTTTTATAGGTGTCGCCAAAATAATATAACGGGTTTAAAAAAAAAAAAAACAGTGTGTGGGAGCTTTTCAGTTGTTTAACAACAAACAAAACTCAGAGACAGTGAGCTTTTAATTTTTAAGGCACGATCAATGATCCCTGAATTGAAAGAGAGATAGCTATAGATAGTGTATCTCACAGACAGCTTCAGAGTACTCGTACTCGTATGTATCTCAGACTATTCGCCAGCTGAGTGCCAGTCTTAGCTCAGACGTCGCGGTCGTGATAACTGTTTTTTTATTTCATCGTCGTCTTCGTGGTCGTGATCGTTATTGTTGGATTTATATACACATATGTATATCGGGCGAAAGGTCTTTATGTTATCACAATGAATCGATAGGCAGCGCAAAGTGAAGGAGAGCAGTGTGAAACTACATTTATGGTTTACAAATTAATCTACACGGCGCACACTATCCATTATGTATATCTGTGGCTGGGAAATGACTAATCCGCCACATATCCCCCCTAGATAAAACTTGTATCTTTGTATCTTCATGCGTTTTTGTATTTTTTTTTTATATTTTCTGTGTGCGATTTTTGTTTACAAATTCAATTAGTTTATAATACAAATACTTAAGTGTAATTGAGTATCCGAGAAGAACAGAGAAAGAAAAAAAAAAAAAAAACAAAAAGTCGTTTAGCAATTTAGATCTAATGAGTGGCACCACTCACGCGGTGTATCTGTGAAATATCAACTGTTTTGTTTCCCTTTCTACTTTGCGTTTTCCTCGCCCCGAGCCGCCGCGAGTGGTCTATTCAAATTGGATGGCCTGAACGCGGTATGGAAAAAATTTGAATATTTTCCCTCCGATCAATCAAGAGAAAATTATGAATTTAATTAACGAACAATCAGTGACAACAAGTAGTACATCCACAAACGAGGAATTATCTCCCGCTCAAGTCCAACTCAAATCGTCGTCTTTAGAATCATCAGTTGTTGAATTTGTTGGAGCAGCATCGTCGTCGTTGTCGTTGTCGTCTTCTTTGGCATCGTCGTTGACATTCTCGAGTTTAGTTCGTTCATCATCATCAACATCGTCAACGATTGAATCAATTAATGGACAAATTGAGAAAATTTCCAATACACTAAGTTCTAGTGATGCCAATCAAATCAATTTAATCAGAAAAATGCCAACAACAACGAAACCAATAACAGCTGGTAAAACAGCAGTACCACTATTATCAGCGACAGCGACAGCCACAGCATCCAATGCGATGACTACTGTCAATATCGATAGTGTCAATGACGTCAGTGATTGTATGAAGAATAAAAATGGCGACAATACAACCAGCCCAACAACAACAACGACACCCGAGAAGGAAAGAAAAATTGGCTGTGAACACTACAAGAGGCGTGCAATGTTTGTCGTATGTACTGTATAGCTTAATGATTTGTTGATTTAGTTAATTACAATTTAATTTACGGTATTTTAAAGTAGGATTCAGATTTTTTTTTTTTTGTATCGCTGCTATATTTTTATTTTTATTTTTTTGCTGAGGAAATGTGGATTTGTTCAGAGAGATAGAGAGAAAAGTATTTCTTTTTTTTTTCCATTGATAAGCTAGAACTATACAGAGCTGGTATTGGTTTGCATATTAGATTTAATTAACATTTATTGATTGATGAAACGAGTATATTTGCTCTCTATGGTGTCGGCAGTGTTTTAAGAGGTTTTTCTTCATTCACTGTGAATGTAAATATTGTGGGAGTTTAAGTTAGGGAAAACCCTGAATTCTTAGGCATAACAAAAAAACTTTAAGTGATTTCTTTAGCATAAAACTTGTATAAACTATTGTTGTGCACATCACAACAATAATGGTGTCAATTGAATTACAAAGAAAGCATGGCGCGCAATCTAGGTTCCCGAAATGAAAGTAAAAGTGTTGGACTCTAGTGAGAGAAAGAAGCAGCTTTCTTTTGTTAATGACTATTATCCAAAAGCGTTTAAATTCACCGAAAAAAGAGTAATAATTTAGTTTTTTTTTGATTATAATGAGTTGGAAATGTATACAGTGAGGTCTAACAAATTTTAAAAACTGGAATTATAGCTGATTTGCTTCCGCTAGTGTGGCCCAAAGTGGTTGAGAATATTTGTGGATTTTTTTTTAAAGTTACATAGAAGGGTCAATGACTGAGGGTTTTTTTTTTATTGGTTTCGAGAATACAGCCTTACTAAGCCTGATTAGTCAAATATTAACATAATATCTATTTTTGCCACAAATATGCATATTTTATAAAAGCGAGCGTCCATCTGGGGTGAATTTTTCTTGGAATGATTCTAAGCACGCGCAAATAAAATATAATAAACTCTGACTAAATGAAGGGTGACTCATCTGTTGGTTTGTTTTTAAAACGTGTATAAAAAGACTGTAATATTTTTCAACGATAGAGTAAACATTCCGATTAGTTATGGAATATTATTTCATCCAAATGACTCCCTCTGCTGACTTGGCTGTAGGCTATCTTGTCAACCCAATTTTTCAATACAATTTCGGTGGTTTTGGCGCCTATTTCACGAATAGCTTAACCAATATTGTTGTTGAGCGAATGAATCATCTCTGGATTGTTCGCATAGCATCGATCTTTAATGGCACTCCACAAAAAAAAGTCCAGCGATCAAGCAACATCACCAAAACCAGAAATCATTGAACAAATGATTTCTCAATGATTTCTGACCAAAATGACTCATTACACGGTTATTGAACTTAGTGTGCAATAAATAGATTTTTGGTTGGCTTGTGTAACTAGTAGCCCCGTCTTGCTGGAACCATAGTTGGCCCAAGTACAAATCTTCCTTTTTTTTTTTACTCTCCATGACTGTAACGTTTCTTCCATTTTCGTCTTGAAAGAAAAATGGATCAATAATGGCGCCACTCTAAAGATCTGCAAAAAACTGCAATATTCTCGATGAACACGGGAATATGTTCGGTTATCAATCAGCAAACTAGTCTGACGAACTTTCATCACAAATCTATCCATTTCGTACCGCGAAAATATAATACTGAGTTTCTGTCAATTTTCTGAGCGCGTAAGAGCTCTGTCAGTGTCAAAATAACTTCAAATTTAAAAAGAAACCAACAGATGGCCCCCCTCTTTATAACACTAAGAAAACGAGTATTTCTGTCACAGGCTCAGTTTGAAATTAGTGCCAATGGGATTAGTAGCTTGGGCACTGCTTTAAACTTGACTCGATTTCGGATTATCTTGTCAACACATTTTCCTACACGAAGTTGAATGCTTCTGAAAACTTACATGGAGTTGCTACTAGTATAAGGCTTGTCCTTCCATCAATGTAATAGCCGCTCGCAAAACGTTGGAATACAATAAACTCGTATCTAAACTAGTCTGAAACTATCGAGCAATATTTATGGCAAGCAGAATGAGATTGTAAAGGTTCATCCAACAAGAGGAGTCAGTTTTTAAAATTCGTGCCATTGTTGAACTGTCTACATTCAACTATGATTGCGATGACTTTTCATAAGTAAGAACTAGGAAGTTAATAAATATGGATAGTTACACACTCGCATAACGTGTTTAAATAGTGAAAATTCATTACAAAAACAGTGAAAATATCGCGGAAATATTTCGCAAAGTACGTACTGCTTTTGGTCATCACCAGGCGTCTTCTTTTCTCTTATCTTCTCTTCTCACACGCCTAAGGTTTTCCTTCCCAAGACCGATAGAGCAGGACAAGTGCACAGAAGATGTGTCATGCTTTGCTCCTCTTTCTCGTCTCTATAGTTTTTACAGAAATCGTTGAAGAGGGCACCAAGATTTATCCTATTGCTGGAAATAAGTCTACTGGTTTTCCTACAACCCAGCGTTTAGAAGAGAGACATATCTGATATTGTTCCACCTACTGTTTGCCATACTCATGGCTGCAGTATCTAATTGGAATTTTATCGATTTTCTAGGTGCTGAAGGTTCCTCCCTATTGTCAGGGAGGTTCCAGTCTGCACCCTGCTCGTCCGCTCTGCAATTGTCTCGAATATCCTTATGGCCTAAAACCCAGCACAGTGATACGTCGCACCTGACAGCGATCTCGTTAAGAGATCCGCGGCATTGCTTTGCCAACTTGGGTTAATTGCGATTCCAAGGATTTTATCGCAGCTTGACTATCTTTATAAAAAATAATAGCACTGCACTCTATCGAGTTAATCGAAAGTCGGGTCGCGGCTTCATGACTGCTGAGACTTGACAACACTACAGTGGTCCGGCAGTTGAGTGGCGATGCGAATGCCCAATACACTGAAGTAAACTCCTGCACCTGTGCCAGACGCAGGCAGACCAGCTATAGTGAATTTAATCGATAAATTTAAACGTCTTGTACAGATTAATGATATGAAGACTCCAACACGTGTTCGTCCGGCAAGGTCAGCTAAACATATCCTCAGCGTACCTGAAAGTATGACTGAAAACCCAGGTGTGTTTATTTCGAAACAATCACAGCAATTGGTCACTTTGCAGCACATTTTGTATAAAGATCTTGGCCTACATGCTTATAAGGTATAGTTGGCCTAAAAAACTTTAAAACAAAACTCTTGCTTGTTCCATAGTGAATATAGGAGAGCCTTATTCCACGTTTTACATTGGCGCATCAAAGAAAATCTCTTCATAAATCCTTGCAAGACCGTTCTAGTGATCTTTATTATGAAATGGAGACAGGTCAATCTTGAACCTATCATCATCAAAAGCACCACATTAATCTGTTTCAGACAGCAGTCTGACATAAAATATCTCGGCGTCATCCTAGACTAAAGACTTAATTGGAATTCCTAATTCATGCCCCCAACTGATAGATGTGGTATTAAACTGCAGCAAGAATATATAAGTACAATCGAGACCTTGTGGAAGACCTTAAAATCGTTGAGAAATACTGTTTCGGAAGGGCATTTGAGGTAAAAATAGTGGACCGTGAAAACTGGTCTAATGATGTTCAGATACTTGACCCTAGAAGTTTACTATGGTTCACCGACAGGTCAAAGATGGAGGTTGCGTCTTTGCAACCAACACTTAAGTCTCTATTCCTATGGCAACGTATCTGACTGTGTTCATGCCACTGATGTGCGCTAGGTTAAACCTTCTAAAAAGTATAAAGGAGACTAGAATTTTTTTCCAGATAGTCTGGCGGGGCTCAAATCACTATCGTCCAACTCAGTGGACTCCTTGTCCGTGAAGTACTACAATGCGTTACAATCTCTCGCCATGTATAACAACGTAAAACTTAGTTGTGTTCCTGGTTACCAATGAGCTAACTAGCGCTAACTCGGAACCCGCATAGGATCATTGAACCAGAACATTACTGTCGCGTCAACTAAGCTACTAACACAGCCCTGATTAATGGCTGGGAACACAAACTTCGACTAGCACACTGGCAACTTGTCTCGTGGTTTAGACAATCGAAACAATTAATGAAGCTTTATTCCTACAAGGATTTTATAAGTAAATAGTACTTCCGACAGATTGGTCTGGTAGTTTATGGGGCATAATTCCCTGCGCTTTTTTGATAATCCCGAATGAGACACTTTTATCACTTTTATCATTTTAAAGGATATAAAGAAATTTATACGACCCTTTGCATTCAACAATATTGCATGCAAATAGCAAATAATTGTTTTACTGCACTCAAAGTTTGAAGATCCCATCATATGCAAAAAAGCTGATGATCAGTTGGCCACAATATACAATATAAGTCGTTTAAATGACTTTCTTTATGGTTATTTGAAAAGTACTCGTAAAACGTAAACCCATAATCCACCACTTCCAGACCTGAAAGACAACACTCGAAATGTGTAGATGTCATTGATCAACTCTTATTGCGAAGATTTGGAGGATGAATAAACATGGCCTTGGGAGGGCTCTTGTGGGTTACGAACAATAGTCATAAATCAAACTTTCTACAATAAAGATTTCCGACGTATGAATGTAAATACGTATTTAATTTAAGAGAAACGTTCCAAACGTATTCTCCAGTCTTGTAACTTCCAAAAACCGACTTTCAGAAGTCCAAACCTAAAAAAAAACTTCAGAACAATAAAAAAAAATGGATCACGACACATACGTCGTTTCCTGACTCATTATAGACTTTTTAAAATTTTAAGCCACTTAATCTCAGCATTGTAGAGTTTTCAAATTAAGACGCATTATTTGCTAAACTGGCTTATCTTCCAACCCTGAAACTCACATTCACTACATTCGACGTCAGATGTCTATAAATCTTGTTCTTTGTGTTGACTCCTTTAATCGAGGATAACATTCATTCTCTGTTTGTAAAGTAGGCCAAAACAGTAGACGTAAATCATAAGGCGCCTTAAAACTTTTCGATAAGAAAAACGTGTTAGGGATGCCATGCTATTTAAAGAAAAGTTTGTTTAAATTTTATTCACGTTTTGGAAGTATCGTGTGCTGCAAATAAAATTTTAATATTGTGACTTATAGTTGTAAATTTTAAAGATATGAGAAAGTGCGCAATTTTAGTTTAATTTATAGTTTATGCCAAATAAGAAAAGAAAACTATGCAATTTGTTGAGTTCTAGATAAATAGATCTATAAAGTTCTAGTTCTAGCCTATATCTACAAGCTACGTACATCAATACGCACATACTTAGAAAGTAATGGTAGAGGGTTGAAATTGAAACAGATTTCAGGAACAAGGTGCCACGTTCTTGACTGTACCACTGACTATGTGATTGTAGAGATTTTTCATTTTTTCACTTCAATCAGAACCAATTGGTCCATTGTACTACCAGGAAGCAAAATCCAGTATTACCCAATTTACTGAAATTTCTTTGACTTTTCGAAAAAACGAAGAACGCACATCAGTGATGAGAAGCTTACAGTATCAGCACTCACTACATCAGCACCGAAGATCTGCAATCTAATCCGAGCAAAGGCAGGACAATAACAAAGGAATTGAACCGCAGTACTGTCGCCTTCTCCACTAGCGTGGCAAACAGTGGTATCCCTTGAGCCTAGCACACTAAGATGCTTAGCAAAAGGAAAGCGTTTCGTAAGAACCCCAATAAGTTGTCTACAGTATTTTCTGCTGAGAGACAGCAAGAATACCACTGATTTCTCACAGACGTTCGGGGCATACGTTTAGTCTACCTGCATCCTGGAGAACCGTGCCACACACAATTCTGTTCCTACGAAACCCAATCGTCAATGGAGGCCCTGACCGAGGACCGAAGAAGACCTAACGCAGGTTTAGGTCCTGAGAAATCATCCCCTGAGTCTTGCTTATCAATCTCATCGGAGACCTCATTTCTCGTAATCCCAGTGTAACCCAAACAAGGGTCAAAGATTACAGCCTTGCGACCAAATTCAAAAGTTCTTGCATTCTCGAACTATTTTCAAACGGGCTACAGGGCTGAGCAAGGCTTATTAGGATACCACAGAGTTTCGCGTGAAAAACAGAGAGAGTTGTCAGTATCCACGAAATTTCCAGCACCGGTCGCTCGACTTGCTTTGGAGCCATTCGTGAAGATTTGGCTACATTGCAGTCCAAGGGACTTTGGCCGAAGCCAGTCTTGAACCCAAGGAGCGTCGATTCTAAATTTCCACAGCAGCCAAAGTTCCGGTGTCTGCATCAGACGCCAAATCCATAGAATCAGCGTCGTAGGATAAAAGTCAAGTCATTGAAAATCCAGTGCTGATGATACCAAAAACCGTCTAACACTGTAGATTACTTTGATAGTGCAGCTCATGATAAAAGTATTAAGGGGAGCAGATCCAGGCATACTCGGGAAAGCTCCCGGTCAACCGAGGGAAGCCGTTCTTTCAAGTTCAGTGCAGAAGGTAGTCACATACTTACACGAAAACTCCCATATTTAATAGCTCAAGATTTAAGACTCAGAAAGTTACTTCAAATGACTTTAATAGATTGAATGCATCCACAACATTTTTTGTTATGACTTCAATGAATGCATTCTCCAACGGTTGCATTCTTTTACAGCCGTGCTATGTAGTAACCAATAACATGCGCCACTAGCGGCTATGCAACCAAGTTAAGTCCGATCTTGTATATCTCCTATAACAATGTCCGATCCTAAATGAAGAGAAGCTCGTATTCAATGATCTAAAAGAGATCAAATTTCTTTACAAAAAATCCACAGGATGATCCTCTGAATTAAAAACGCAACCTAATCCACACAGGTTACAGGTTAAAAAAAATCCAACGGCGTTAAATCGCATGATAGAGGTGGCCAATCGACCGCACAAATTCTCGAGATTACATGATTACCGAACTTTCCCTTCATTAGATCAATTGTTTGACCATCTCTGTGGCATGTGGCACCATCTTGTTGGAACCACACCACATCACTGATGTGAAGTCCGTCCAATTCTGGGCAAAAAGTCTTCCGCGATAGCGAACTCCATTGACAGTAACATGACGATCATTTTCATCGGCAAAAAAATACGGTCCAGTCTGACAAAGCCAGTTCTTCAAACTTTTGCAGAGCCCAATCGGAGAAGTTTCTGCTGGGTTTCGAGAAGGTTTTAGGCCTCAGTTTATTGGAATTGTTCTACAGTCTACAAACAAAATCAAACCTGAGGTCATTCTACATAAATACATAGCTTTACGAAATAAACTAGTATCTATTAAATGTCGCTGACTATATTAAGGATTATTTTCCAATTTCCATTTTGTACCCATGAGTCAGTGACCTACGAAACAGCCGCTGAAAATAATATCGCAATCACTTAATACTTAATAGTATGCACAGACTTCTGGTAAGCAATTTATGTACATCACAGGGGAAAGCTGTGTGCAGTTGAAAGTAAAATCTTATCTTTAAAACGTGTCAAGTCGACGACAACGATAACAACACAAAGTGCTTATTTAAAATTCCATGCAAGGCCGACGCCAGCCAACTACCTGATGAAATCATATAAATAAAATATAATTTAAATGCTAAGCGAATATTTAAACAATCGTGAGTACTTGTACATGAATAACTTGAAACTGGAACACAAAAGATGAAGCAACGCTAAAAAGAAGAAATGACTGCCAATTCAGAGAAAAAAAAAAACGAGCTCTGATTTAGAAGACCGCTTCCACAAGCAACAGCCTAATGAGATGCCATTGGCGAACTTGTTCATAAGTATGTTGTTATAGAATGCAGATGACCCCTCAATCAATAAATAAAATGAAGAGAATTTAACGAGCGCATCACAAGAAAGTTATTATGTTTAGCGAAAGACGAAACAATTGGGTCACGAAAATAAACGTGACAACGTGCGACCCAGAGCGTGACTCAATTACAAGGCAACGTTCCTGGCATACTACGGTGTGTAAGTCACAAGCCAAAAGAACGCCTTCCCCAGTAGCTCGCATAATTAATTATTTGATTCCATTGTACACAACATTGTATAAAGCTGTACTCACAAAACTGAGAGCGAGAGGGGGAGAGGGACTGAAAAAGTGTGCGCCTGATAATAATTAATTTATTCCATTGGGTGTACGCTACACTCATATGGTTATTACCAGTGAACAAATAAAATTCGCTTCGCTGATTGTCTTAAATTTTCCGTCTTGAATAAAAAAAAAAAAAAACATTTATTTGGAGACTTAACTTAGAAAGAAGCCGAATAGTGTACACTTTATCTAGATCATGTTGCAGATAGTGATCGACAAGGATGTATACTTAGTTTTATTTGTAGAAACTGTCTGGTAAATATTGGGATCTGTACTGAGTTTGGTGATCCATTCATTATTATGAATCGCAATTTATAAAAAAAGTATCAATAAAATTAACACTGTAAATATGTTGTTATTAGCGGCTATATAAAAATCACTGCTATTTTTCACAGTGATTTTAGAGTAAGTAGTCGTTCTGAAAATGATATTTATCTTGTCAGCTCTTTAAAAATTGCTGGTTTTATTTCAATCACTGTTATTTTTCACAGCGATTTTAGAGTTATAGTCGTTTTAGTAAGTTATCTACTCTAAAAATTATGTTCATCTTGTCAGTGCTTAAAAAATCATTGGTGTTATTTCAATCACTGTTATTTTTCACAGTGATATTAGTGTTAAAGCTATTCTAACATTGGTATTCTATATTCGATACTTCTTGTTTTCGTTAGGAAGGTGAAAATTTACATCATACATACATATATCTACATAAAAAGAACAGGAAGTCATAATTTTGTAGGTACAAAACAGTTCCTTTACTGCCTTTTACGCGTCGTGAGACTTGGTGCCTCTACAGATACCTCTAGAGTTTGAAGTAGCATACCGCACCATCTGATATTCTCGCTGGCTTCGTCTCAATTTCCTTTTCCAGTTGTCATTAGGTTTTCCAGGGGCTATACGCTTTGTCAGCTTGTTCTCTATTGGCTTTCTTTCTTTCGCATAGAGGGATGGTAAATGTACTGAACATGTACATTGGATTCGAAAATAGGGATCTCCATCTTTGTGATCTTTTGTCAACTATCCGTCAACTTATCCAAGACAGAGATGATTCTATGTACAAGAAGATGATGCCATAAGAGGTGTGGCATATATTCTTGACCTCTCAATTAACCTTAACTTCCCTTAACTGAACGCATAATTGGCAAGGACCTCTAAGGTTATAAGCAGTCTCTTTCAAAGCCGCAGGATTTTTAACAGAACCTGGACACTATTTCACTGGATATCCGCGTACATTATTAGACCGTATTTAACGTGGAGCGATTATTTGGTGGCCTGTGAAAGTCCAGATTTTTGATAAGTCGAATGTGTAAGCTTTAAAATCACACTTGTTTCTGGGTTAAAGGCAGGATGAGACGAACTGCCACTGCTGCCATGCAAGTCTTTCTCTGCCTCCCTTCCGTGCATCTCTTTGTTGGAAGTGAAATCAGAACCTGCTGTTTGATCAAAAGTGAACAGAACCAAGTATCTGCATACACTAAATAGACATGGCTTAAGAGCCTTAGTAGTCGCTTTGGTTTTACTATATGTGGTATTCCAATTCAGGTAAGATCCATGCCATATAAGCTGACCTATAATCTCCCAATTATACTTCGAAAATAAAGTGTACTCTCTGAGGAAAGTGGACTAAAATGATACACGTCGTTCATCTAAGAAGTAGGATAAAATTCACTACCAGTAACCTTAGGTTAGGTTATATAGGGTTAGGAGTTCGTCATAAAGCACTAGGGACCATAGTAAGCCCATCGCAATCTCTAGGGAACCTTCATGGTCAGAAACCTAAACCAATTGGCCCATACACTTAATGTCCTACAGCACCTAAATATGTCCTCAAATTAGTTCGAGAAACCAAACTCCTCTAAATTGTTGAAAAAGTATCTTCCTACGTACTTTACTCTCCTCCGAGTAATATGATTGCAACTCCTTTAACATATAAGAAGGTTTATATCGCTCTAATGGAATCGAGCTCTTTCTCTGCCAAGGCAGACCAATAATCAGAACCTGTGTTGCGCAGAACTGTAAATAATTTTCAAGTTCCTCTTTTTGAATCCCCAGGCTGTTTGCATTAACAGTTCCTGATTATAATGACTGAATAATGACTAATGTCTAACGACTAATGAATAATGACTAACGAAAAGCGAGTAAAACATAATAACCAACGAGTAACGAGTAACAAACATTGACATTGAGGCGTGCAAAAATCCCTTTTGGGTTTTGACTGCCTTCGGTTATGTTGATGGGAATCAAGACCAAGGATTAGAAAACAAATTCTCTATATACAGTACTGTGCAAAACCTAAGCAACCATCTGGAGTCAGCACTTCATAGTAAATCTTTTCAACTTTCTACCCCACCAAATAAAAAGAAATGGATATGTAATGATGTGTAATAGAGTGTATTTTGAAATTCACAACTTTTTATAAAAATAATAATACTTCAGATTTAAAAAAAACGCATAAACCAACAAAGTAGCCAAATTGAGCTGTGCAAAACCTAAGCAACTTTTTTAATATTTTGTGTAATATCCTTTATTTTCAATAACAGAGGCGCAACGACGAGGCATAGAAGTAATTAACTTTGAAAGTGTATCCTGGGATATATTTTCCCACTCAACTTTCAAAGCATTGTATAGGTCAGACCTGTTGGAAAAGTGTTGTCCAGCGACACGTCTCTTAAGGATACCAAACAGGTTTTCTATTGGATTCAAGTCGGGTGATTGGGCCGGCCAATCAAGGACTTGAATTCCACTATCCGCTAACCACTCCTTTACCAACTTCGATGTGTGTTTCGGATCGTTATCCTGTTGAAACACCCAACGAAGTGGCATTTCCCACTCCGCATGTGGTAGCATTACCGATTCTAGAATGGATTTATATTTGAATCGGTCCATGATTCCGTCTATTTGGTAGAACGGACCTACACCTCCTGCCGAAAAACAGGTCCACACCATCACACTACCCCCACCATGCTTTACAGTGGGTGTGCAGAATCTAGGATTGAGTCGCTGCCCTTCACGACGCCTCACATAACATATCCCGTCAGAATTAAATAAATTAAATTTTGACTCGTCAGTGAAAAGAACTGTTTTCCATTTTTCGGGAGACCAGTGTTGGTATTTTCTTGCAAAATTTAGCCTAATGTGAAAAAGATTTTAGTTTGAATTATTTTTAAAGACTTTAATTGCACTACCTGTTCCTTAAATGCCTTTTTGTGAGCATCGGTTTTTTGCACGGCCTGTAACTCCGAAGATTATTTTCAATTGCACGTCTTCGCACCGTGCTAGCATCAATGTTTAAATTAAGTAATTTTACGACTTCATTCGAACTTATGAACGGTTGTTTTTTAATTGCACCACAAATGTTTCTATCCGTTCGACATGTTGTCTTACGCGGCCTACCACCGACATTTTGAGTTTCAACGACTCCTGTTGCTTTATATTTTTTTATTAAACGTGAAATAATCGATTTATTAATATTATAACGTTTAGCTAATGTTGCCTGAGTATCTCCAGACTTAAATTCATCAATAATCTTTAGTTTAAAAGAAGAAGAGTAGCTCTGTCGCGACATTATTAAAAAATATCAATTATGCGTCTAACTTAAAAGAAAACTGATCAAAGACAATCACTCAAGATCAAAGACAAAGAGCTTACAACATTTCATGTGTAACCTGACTGGAAAAGTACTGTTAGCTATTTGTTTTTTACAGTGGGTTACAAAGTTGCTTAGGTTTTGCACAGCTCAATTTGGCTACTTTGTTGGTTTATGCGTTTTTTTTAAATCTGAAGTATTATTATTTTTATAAAAAGTTGTGAATTTCAAAATACACTCTATTACACATCATTACATATCCATTTCTTTTTATTTGGTTGGGTAGAAAGTTGAAAAGATTTACTATGAAGTGCTGACTCCAGATGGTTGCTTAGGTTATGCACAGTACTGTAGCTACTATTTAATTCTCAAAAGCGTTTCCATAAAAATTGAATTGAAATGACCTTAAGCGAGTCGAGTCTAACGAATGTCTTACACTCTCTCAAAACGATTGCTAAATGTCTATCGTTTAACAAAGCCCTTGGCAAGTAGCTAATTTATAGTAGACACAATAATTTGAATCACTTCAGAGAGACTATCAAATTAGTATTGCTGATAATAAATCGTGATGTATATACATACATATGTATGTATATGTATGTAGGTGGGTCTACATACAAGGATAATTTTAGACTATGAATTGCCACACGCCAATGGGAGATTCATACTTTTTAATTTGTACAAACTAAACGTTTAATTCTCCTCTAGATCTAACACCTCCGATCGTGACCCAAATCTATTTATGGAAGCGCCAAGCTTCGATTTAATGGAATCCAATAAAGTTATTTTTGACAGTCACGGCCCGTGTAGCGACAGTGCTAATGTCACACCTCCATTCGTGTATGGAAAATATGAAAGGAAAACAACGCACATCACTCTCAGCACAGTACAGAGAACACACAGTGCAAGCATTCTAAAATCCAAAAACTGATTAGCATAACAATAATTAAAATGGAGTAAGAATTGTCGTCGTCGTCGTCGTCGTTGTCGTTGTCGTCGTCGTTGTCGGTCGTCGTAACGCGTATAAGCCAAAGTCGTGAAATCGAAAAGTTTTCTGATGTAAGATCGATCAAAAATTGAAAGCATTCAAAAACAGATAGCAAATCATCAGTCACCAGCCTTGGTGAATGCAACTTTGCTTCTGCTCTGATGCCTGGGCTTTGGTGGAACAAGGTGAACTTGTTGCCCTGAACGAATGCAATTCGTTAATGCCATTGAACATCTATCGTTTAAACTGGCAACGAAACTGGATTGCATTTTTTTGAACTTGTTGTCGCTGTGGATTTTATTGATCTTAATTGTACTACATATGTACGAGTATGTATCTATAAATGTTTGGATTTACTTGCATTTGCTTTGTTTACTGATGTAAATAACATTTTGAAGGTTTTGTGGGGTCAACAATGCAGGCGCAGTTTTGGATCCAAAGTTCTTACGTAGAGAAGGGCAAAAGACAAACTGTTTACTTAGGAACTATTACATTCTTAGTTCTCCATTTTCATGCAGCACTTTCCATCATCAGAGTATCACATCATTCATCATTATATTATCAGGATCAGAGGCTGTTGAATTGTCAAAATTTCATGACATTTGGACGAATAGAAGCGGTGGTATTGCGTCTGAAGTGACAGTATATTTGGGTGATAAAAAATTGCTCAGAATTCAACATTCGTATGATATCATCAAGGAGGCAAAAAAGAACGAAAACTTCCTTAAGAACATTCTGACCGATGATGAAACGTGGTGTTTTCAATATGATTCAGAAACCAAGCGCCAAAGTGGCGAGTAGAAGGCGCTAGACGAGTCAAACCTTAAAAAATCTCATTCGAAAAAGTCACTGAACTGAAGGAAATATTGATTTGCTTTTGCGATTCCAAGGGCAGTGTCCACAAAGAGCACGTTCCACCGGGCCTTGGTGTTTTGAAACTTTGGTGCATCCAATTCATCGTATTCGGCCAGAATATCGCGCAGAAGCAAGTTGGCATTTGTTGCACGATAATCCACTGCCCTTTTCGGAAAAATGCATTTGCCAATCCAAAGAAAGTGTTCTGTGGATGTAAAAGCCATTCAAAAGGCTTGTACCGAAAACCTGAAGGACATCCAGGCCTGTGATCTAAAATAGTAATTCGACATGGTTTTAGACCGTGCAAATCGCTGCATTGCGTCAGAAGGGGACTATTTTGAATAAAATAATTCAGTTTTGCCAAAAAATCTTTTTGTTGTTCTTACTTTTAAAAAGTCCTGTTTAATTTACCTCGCGCCTTGTATATTCAATTTGATCATGCTCACCTCCTTTCTAGCCAATCAGTCTTTAGGAATTTTGTAGAAAGTAAAGGGACTGAGTAGGAAATTCTGTACTGTGCAGATCCCCTGACCCCCATAATTAAATGAGCTAGAAACTCTGAAAGAGGAATTAACTGGCCCACTTAATCACGCAATGTCAATGACCTACCAGTAAAGAGGTAAACCTAGACCTTCCTGATGGAGTCAGGAGATTAGAACCCTTCGGAGTAACTGCAGACCGGGCCAAACAGTCTCGCAACTCTGAATCTCAATCTCAAAAATCTCAATGGACCCTGTATAAAGAGGCCCTCAAAGTTTACAAAACCAACCTAAGAAAGGCCCAACGTAAATCTTGGAGACTCTTGTGAAAAATAGAAGAGATCTCTGAGGTATCATGGCACAGAATAGATTTAGCTTCCTTCTTTAAGTCCCCTAGTTATCTGAAAATAATGGATAGCTCCTAAACCACTGCTTGTATCGAATGGATTCTCATTTGACATGGCGCATCCCTTAGAAATGCCTTAGTATCTGTGCCATGCAACTTAATATGAAGAGCAAAATTCTTTGGGCTTTACGCAGCTTCAACAAGATCGGATTTTATAATCTCCACTGAAATCCAATACACTACAGATCTTATCATCCCCTGGCTGCTTGAAATATTCAGAAGTTGGCTGGATCTGATTCAAACTTATTTTAAACTTTTGGACAACGCTCTTTTTCTACTAAAGGCATGTAAAAGCTCGTGTGCTAATCCCAAAGATTTCAGACCCATAAGTCTATCACCATTTTTTCTGAGAACTCTGGAGACACTGCTAGATATCCATATTCGCTGCAGTATTGAATCAAACCAGCTGTCAGTCTGCCAGCATGCGTATACCAAAGAAAAATCGGTAGGAACGGGCCTGCACTCATTGAAAAATCTCTAAATTACAAAGAATACATTTCTCCACAACTGTTAATAAACAATCTTATCACTTTGAAGCTAAGCGACGCTATAGTTCGAAGGTTCGTAAGTAGAGACACTCCCCAAAGCAGAGTCCACTCTCCTTCTTGGAACCGAGCGGTGAAAGAACGGCTTCTTATCTTGTAAGATGAAGGCTGTAATGTAATTGCTTATGCGGATGACGTTACTATACAGCTGTTGCTTGGTAAATACCTCAATACGCTCAGAGGTCTTTTCAAAAATGCGCTCTCTTAGCTGGACTAAGGCATGTGAGCTCAGTGTCAACCCTCAATTAACATTGAGAGATCAAGAAAAAAACATATAGAAGAGCTACTATCCATCTGCAACTGATCGTCTGATAACCTATACTTTCTTTTCTTAGTATCAGCGCTAATAGTATTGGCGTGGCATACTACATTTGTTTGTTTGAATTACTACGATAGCCCTAAACGTTTGAGGATGTTACATGCAAAATATCGATTTTTAATGAAAACACGCCCATAAAGTGGGCCATGCCCTTAAACCAACGACTGGATCGTATCTAAGGCAACGCCATGAAGTGGTGTTTGTCGAATTTGAATGCCTAACAGTCACAAACTAAGTTATTTGGTTTTAAAACAAACAAAACAAAGAATTAAGACATATACAGCGGATAAAAAAATGTCACATTAATTAATAACATATTCCTTGACTATTCGAAAAGTAAACAAGATAATTTCTTCTCTCAATAGAGGTGCTAAAATGTAAAAATCTACATGGTTCCGGATTTTTAATCCATGCATACCTTGGATTTTGCACGCCCTACCCAAACAAATAATGAAGCGTGAATACGCGTTACATGAACATGTTTACCAACTCAAAGTACTTGTACATCACGATTTTAAAGTTGTAACGATCGGCTAATATGACGTTCAAACACTTGGTCCCTACAGAATGTGGGCTTAAACTTGTTTTGTATTTTTTTTTGTTAAAGCTTTACTTTACCCGCTGCACAGTAGTCAAGCTGAAATTAAAAACCTGTAAAATTGCAGCGCTAATTGGTTATGCCCTGTTTACACTTTTGCTAAATATAGTTTTCACAAAGCGTGTTCTCGACGCCCTGCTAAGTTGTATCGATAGTTCTCAGATTGTTGAATTAATTTATCCGTAACTGAGTATAGCGTGTATACAACTCTATTACCAGTGATCATTGTAAATGTCAACAAACATTCAATTTATTAGCGAAAGAGAACTTCGACAATGTTGAGTTCGAAATGGAGCTTTGCTCTAACTTTGATTGGTCACACCACACAAATACACAAAGTGTCATATCGCACGTCGGTATCGGGAATCGGAATCGGATTTCGGAAGTGCGCAATAATTAAATTTTGAACTTTTCTTTTGCTTCCAGCTAGTAATTAATGTTAACTGCATGTTTCAATATAATAAAATGGTAGACGGCGGGCACTTACGTATGCTTATAGACTTTTTGGAACGCTCGATTAAATCTGGATCTTGTGTCATTTGTAGGTATGCGCGTTCAGTTGCGTCGAGTTGTGACAATCAAAGCGAGATTTTGACTTTTGTAAAGAGGACAAGAATTTTTTTTTCGTTAAATAGAAATTATCACCTTTAAAATCGATAATGTGTTTTATAGAATTATAATTAGTTTTGCGTATTTGGGCTGTTCAGTGACCAGACAAAGAGTCGGAATAAATCACAATTGACGTTAGCAACAGGTTGTAGAACAGCATGGCTGTTTATGGCTTTGACGTCTACACGAGACGCTTTGAATTTTATTTTTAAAACTGGAGTTTCCTTTTAATATGTTTATGGTTTCTATGTAATTTACTTAGACCGAGAAGTTAAGGTTTCGAATACCAGGTTATTCTAGAACAAAAATAAAATCTTACCATGCTGTGGTCACCAGTCATCGACAATCATCTAGTTGATCTACAGAGATCAAACTACATCGCTATTGGTTATTCAGATGACATGATCATTTCCAGCGTCATGCAAGGTACTTTACTAACCGCTTTAGAATGGTGCAGTAGAGAAGGACTATACATCACACTAATCCTTGCAAAAGGAAGGAATATCCATCACTACTATCCTTGCAAAACAGTTCTAGTACCTTTTCCAAATAGAAGACTAGTCAATCTAGGACTCATCACCATCGAAGGCACCACTTTAATCTATACCAGCAAGGCCAAATAACTCTGCGTTATCCTTGACAAACGACTTAGCTGGAATTCTCATATCACATATCGCTATGGCCATTTGGGCCAGTATACGCATTTGCGTCAGAGCTTGGGGTCTAAATCGAAAAACGGTACATATAGTATTCAATGATCACGTACGCAGCCATATCGTTTGGTGGCTGAAAGTTCTTGAACGGACAGCAGCAACTAAATTTCCGAAGCTTTAGGGAAGAAGCTGTTGTTGAGCTCTCACCCCTACAAATCTTCATTTGAAAAACGCCGAATAGACGTGCTATTTTGCACTTGGTTATTTCTGTAGGTTATTTGAGCTAGAAAATCGTGCAAACTAGTCTAATGATGTTCCGGCACTAGACCCTAGAGATCTGATCTGGTTCATAGATGGATAGAAGGTGGAACCTGGAGTTGGAAGTGTCTTTAGACCCAACACCAAAGTTTCGATACCTATGGGAATGGGTACCACGGTATTCCAGGCTGAACTCCATGCCATTGAGTTTTGCGGTAGGTTAAACCTTAGGTATTCACCTTTTCAGACAGCCAGGGAGCACTCAAAGCGTCATTCAATTTACTGGACTCTACACCAGTTAAATGCTGCTACGATGCACTGTAATCTCTTGGTAGAGATAACAGGGTGAAACTCGAATGGGTTCCTGTTCATCGAGGAATTGCAAACGACGAATCAGCAGATAAACTAGCTGCCTTAGAACCTGGGTACATAGGACCTGATCTTCACTGTGGCACAGAGCTGATTAATGATTGGGCACACAAACTTCAAGACAAGAAACTACAACTCGAGTGCTGCAAAAAATTTTAGAAGTTAGCCGGAGACAAATTCAACGAAATTTGCAAGCGCTTCGTACTACATCCTTTGCACAAAGAGGCCATTTTGTTTTATTTGACACCCCTTTGACATTTTTAGTAAGCAAATGGCTGCTAATGCATCCGTTCGTCTTAAAGCAATATCACAGTGGTCCAATAAAGAGTTTGACCACGCTTCCATTCTGAATAATTTCAAAATCGTTTTTGGAAACGTAGACTACCCTATTCTTCAGTTAAGTCGATTTACTTTTATATCAGATTGAAAACTAATGACGGAGTAGGGGGATGTGTTTTCGCTGATAGATTTAACCTCTGTCTCTCTTTACGTCTTCCAGACTTTGTCCTTATTCGATAGTCAAATGTCAGCAACAAAGTATCAGCCTAAATCTATGGCTTGTTGGAGCATACTGGAACAATTGGAGTTACAAGATGTTCGGCGTAGTCACAAAGATAGCCCTATGACATATGTAATATTACGTAATAATGAGTCGTTGCATGGACAGTAACGGTCAGTAGTTGTTTAAACACTTAATAGATGGCCCACTGAGTGATCCATTTAGCTTGCCATAATCAATGCATTCTGGTGTTGTCATAGGATTTTTGAAGTGAAGATTATAGACTCACGCCAACCCCATATCGACTCCTCAACTGTACCAAAAACTAAAACGACGAGTAATGACAAACAAGACGATTGCAATTGCAGAACTCCTATCAGAAATCTTATCACCATATGCCTACCAAGCAATAAAGTCCCTACGTGCTGTAAGTATTAGAAGCAGTTTCATCTCGGAAAGTTAAACCATGTACAAGCTTGATGTCCTCGAAAAGTGTAAGGATCGGAATTATAACATCAGATAATTCTTCAATGTCTAGAAAGCAGTACCTTCCTAGAGCTTTGTTCCTCACGTCACAGATGCTTGTGAAGTGGCAAAGAAATTGAGGAGTATCCTAACCTCGTCATCATTTAGTTTTAGTTTCAATGTGTGACGTATCAGTCAGTACGTCTATCAGTAAGGAAATGGATCCCTCTCTTATGTATGTAGAAAGTTGTTCCCATTAAGTGCTTACTGCCTTTAAAATTTGTTGAACCACAACTCCTTTGGGGCCAGTCCTTATTATAAATGCCTCGAGTTACAAACTCCAAGTTAGGGGTGAAGCACTGGTGCCCATTCGCAATAACTACTGTGACGCTTAGTAAAACTAGCTGAACATTAAATTACACGAACTGAAAATGTCGGATCTCATCGGAAACAGATTTTGAGTTTAGATACAACTTGGCAAACCGAAAATTATATGAATTACTATCTGGCTTTTATTTTTCCCAAACACAACTGTGATCAGTACTCACGTGAGGATACTATCGTTGGTAATATTGAGAGAATTATACTTTTGTAATTTTCATTTGTATATGCAAGTCATTCGAATCCCATTCTTTTGTTTTTGTTTTTTTTTGTTTTGTTTTGTTTCTTGTTTATTAAGTACCTATTGATGTTTTGTTTAGCTTTCTCTTGTGAAAACCTCCATTAGGTTGAATTTATTTTCAGTTTTCTAGCAAAAACTCCACATCAGCATCTGGTCGAATATCAGAATTGCTGTCTACTTTGTCTGCCTGGCACTAACATGCAAGTCAGATCATTGAATCAATTACGCAGCGCTCGCTGAATGAAAATGATCATCATTCCTTGGGCCGTGTTACGTGCCAATATGTGGCGAAACTGACCTGCGATATTCACATCCATGTTAAAATTATAAGACTTTGAAATCAATTGAGGTTTTCAAATTTATTTAATTATTTGTAGCTGCTCAGTCATGGGTCTGTTCGCTTTGCTGTTGCTGGTGGCACGGGGTTTTTATTTAACATCTAGGGATGTATAGTGTTTTAGTTTTTTTTTTTTATTTCTGCTAATAATAAGATCTTTTTTTTTTCAACAGAAAAAAAAGAAAGAGAATTAAGAATGTTTACACTATACAATTTGTTGTCAACGGAGGTCATGTAGGGCCAAGCCTGAGATGTTTTCCATTTCTTTGTGTATTATTGCCAATTTCATTGTTATTGACAGACAATAGTTACATACATTTCCCAGACTGTATGGGCAATCAAAAATTATTATTGAAAGTTATTGAGATTATTTTCTTCAGATACTTATGTGAAACTCCCACCAGTAGCGCTAATTGTTCAGTACACTACAGGTAATGAGATTTGCTTTGAATATTTATGAATATACTGTAGTGTGGTACTGTTTTCATTTTCTTTTCTTTGATGGTGCGTATTTATTCGATTTATTAGCACAATTAATCAAAGCCCAACCACTGAAGATTGTCATGAAGACCCACGAAACATCTTTATTAGAGTGAATTATATTTGAACCCTGACGCTGTTATCATGTGGTGAAAATATATTAGAAAGGCAATCAATTTAAAGGCACAAATATGTAAAAATCGTGCGATTTCTGTTTGACCCTAATTAAGGGAAAAAAATGAGGTTAAGGCTAGTTAAGACTCAATAAACCAGACAGAAATAAGCTAGTCTTTCTGATATAAGCTTTCTCACTCGATACTCAAACTAAGAGGAATAGTGTCGTGTCAAAAATTAGAGCGTTGACTGAATTACTGCTAAGAGATTTAAGGAAAAAAATCGCCATTAGTTACTAGGAAGTAGGATTAATCAAATGGCAAAGATTTTTTAAAGATTATCTGCATACAAGAAAAACTCAACAGCAGAAGCCTTCGTTGATGTCATTGTCTTCAGACTGTCAAATGACTGTGGTGTTATTGAGTTGCCGGTTTGTTGGTTCACTCCAACAAATATATATACCTACTCTATTTTTCTAATAAAAACTGCGTAAAAACACTCGTAATTAATACATATTAGAGTTTTAATATACACAAAACTCTATAAATGCCCCCTGACTAGTTCAGGCACCCACATCATCCACGGAGTAATAAAACCTAATAACACCTGAGTTTCAAAATACCACTAGCGCTTTGTCTTTGTATTATAAGGGTATTCATGAGTATAAGTGCCCCTTAAATCATACGTTCTCCTTGGGCAGACCTAAACTAGTGCGAAGAAAAACTGCCCATAACTTGTTTCTCTTGTTTCGTAAGGAGCGCGGTTTACGAATAGCAAGGAGGGCAAGTGAGTGATATTTTACGTTAAGAAAAAGGAATGTATGTACGTAAATATTTCTCTTATTTAATGATAGATTGTCAAATTCAAATAAAGACCTGCTGAGGTAGGCATTAATTTTGAGGAAATTTGCTTTATGAAACTCGTACGAAGATATGTACATAGAGCTGTGGAATAAGAGGACTGGTGTTGAGAGTTTTGGAAAAATGATAGAAGAAGGGGAGGATTGTAGTTATCAATAGTTGATAGAACGAGAGAACATCAAGGAACGCAACTGATGAGTTAATGGGATCTGTTGAGAAAATGAGCTCTAATTCCATGCGCATGTAGTTTTTGATGCCACTAACTTAGATTTGATACAGTTAGCCGATCTAAGAATGTGTCAATCATTTGGTCAATTGCGTCGATATAACAACACATAATGCAGAAGAACATGTTTGGGAGTGTTATTTTTGAAATGAATTCGAATTTGGAAGTTGAAGAAGCAATAAGAGAAGAATTAAGACTGTTATGAACGACAGTTAGACAAGTAGGACAGATCGACAAGGAGAGTAAGCCATAGGGTGGGCGTTATGGTGGAAAACATGAAACTTGGAAGGAAATAGTTCCTGGATATACTTTTTCAGAGCACTGTATATACTTTAAGAGAGCTGTAAGGCATGTAATTGGTTATGCGGACATTTTGCAAAATGCTCTCTCTAAGCTCTCTAATGGATGCGAGCTCAGTGTCAACCCTCTTACCAAAGAAATACAAAATTCTGCATTTTGACAATCCAAAACTATGTGGCACCAACTTGACATTTGGGTCTTATACTTTATAAGAAAGTTAACTAGAAGCCCATTATCCTAGAACGTGTAATGAAAGCCACTACTGCCTTGTTCTGTAATAAAAAAAAAAGCAACAGGAATAAAATAGGTATTACAGGCACATATTAAAAATTAGTGGTACGTATCCATCATCAGGCCTATACTAACGTATGGTGTGATTGGCTGGCGGACAGCTTTAAAGAAAACTTATCATCTAACTTATCTTGATCGGGTACAGAGGTCGGCTGCCTAAGCATCAGTGGAGTACTAAGAACCACCCCAAACACAGCTCTGGACATTTTGTTTCACTTGTCACCTTTAGCTTGCGCAGCCACTCATTTAAAAGTCATATCTCAGTGATCTATCCTAAGTACTGAACACCGCTATATTCTTAACCATCTTGAATTTCTTTCCCAAGACATCATTTACGTAATTCCACATCTTCTGTTTCATAAGAACTTTGAAACCCATATCCATTCCAGAGTTAATTGGGAGAAGGATCTGGGGTTACAAGAGATGGGATCCGTATGCTTCTACACAGATGGATCAGAAACAGAATCGGGGTAAGAATTTCCTTCCGATTCAATCACTGTCTTCCACGCGGATATCGTGGCTTGATGTGTGATATTCAATCGAGATATCCTCATTTTTACGGACAGTCAAGCCTCGATTAAATCTCTGGAATCCGTCACGCTCGTTTAGAATGACATTCCAGCTGTCAGTTCTTTAAACAAGGACAATTTGCTTTCAGCCTTTTGGGCCGTTCAATTTAAGTTGTTTTGGAAGGTTTAAAGTTTGTAATGCATCATATACGACCCTCTTTTTCGTCTTCATAAATGATCTCATGTCTGCTACATCTAGTCCGGTACAAACTCTTGTTAATAACACTAAGTCCCTGGTCTTCGGCCATGGAACTGAAGCAGTAGCATATGGTAAGCTTATTAAGTCTTGATCTTGACACCATAATAAAACGGGTATAGATAACAGAGTAGAATTTAATGCTTCAAAAACCCAATGCTTTATTTTGTCGTTTAAACTAAACCTAAACCCTCCAAAATCATTAAAACTCGTAAACTATCGATTCTCAGCATGTTTGTTAATGACAACCTTCGTGAGAATCACCACTTACACTATGTACATGTCGTAGGCTTTAGTGTCACTTCTAAAGGTGGGACGATTTCTTCCTACGTACAGCTCATAAGAATGTTTGTAGAAATTTGTGGTTTTATGATTTTTAGTGGAGAAAGTAAAGGAACAAACCTATAACGACTTGCCTCGATTTAAAAAGCGCGCAACTTTTAAACATCAGTTGTAAACAGTGTGTAAACAGTGTGATTCCAATATTTTGTTAAATGTATGCAGAGGTGGATACATAGCTAGTCTATTTTTATAAAGTAATCGTTATTTCTAATCTAAATTTATGTATCTACATACATAGCCGAAGGTCTTCGATTCTCTGGCTATCTAGCTTATCATTTTTAATTAAAAGTTACTTTTTGAATAATAATAATAATAATAAATTACCAAGTATGTTTTTTATCACCATACATATAACTTTAGAGCTTCAACGGCTTAAAATCGCTCATATGAATGCAAATTAAAACAAATGAATTAAAAGGAATATCTACATATGTATGTGTGTAAATGACTTCAAATGAACTCGAATAACTTGAAATGAATGTGAATGACTTCAAATGAATGGAAAATGTTATAAAATGAATGCAAATTTTTTTAAATTATTTTTAGTGAATTCAGCAGAATGCAATTGGATTTCAATCTTTTCAAAATATGTTCAAAATGAACTCTGACTTAGTTTCCCAATTCATCATTCGTTGAATGAAATCAATTTGCACAATAATCAAATGAATCAAAATGGATTCCCAAATGAATGCATTCTCTCACAGTTCAATTCTATGAAACATTGCTGTGGAAGTGGTACTGGTTAACATAAAAAAATGTTTTCTTTTGAAATGCCAAAGTTACTATGCTTATTATGAAGAAGTGAACTCTCATCATCGTTGATGTGCACAAGAGAGAGGCTACATCATCCTGATTTGCACACTTTGCCAGTGGTTTACCTTGGATTTTGGCTTTTCCTTAGTTTGTTGGGTATTATGAGAATTCGTGGTCTGTGTTTCATCATCTTTCAATGCAATGTAATGTATTTAGATTCTTGTGGTATTACCTGGTCTCTTAGTTCTTCCAGCAATCCAACAGGCTATGACTAAGTATGCCATTGATTCAGTCGTATTGTTTCTAAAAATTTGCACCGACTGTCCATCAAAAAATTAGCGCAATTTATTTAATTCAAGACAAGACTTCTCCCACCCTTTACAGCAACGCAAGCAATCATTGTTCTTAATTTAAATGTTAATTCTGTCTCATCAATAATTTGAGATGCAATAAGTAAATAAAAAAAAATAAAACAAAAGCCCTAAGAGAGCGATTATCATATTCCAAGCTTCATTAGTTATTAAGTTTAAGTTGAATGAATTGTGTTCTATACCGTGGCGCACGAAAAATAAAAACCCCAAAAAATGTTGGACAAGAAAAAGTACAAAAGATGGACATGGACTTCAGAGTTAAACTCGCCCAAACCGGATTTTAATTGGTGATTGGTTTCTTATTTTATTACGAATATATTGATCATTTTTTATTTTTTAATAAAATGACAAACAATATTTGCAACGAATAATACTCAAGTATAGATAAGTTTAAATACTGACATTTAAAGTCTGGCTCTACATTCAATTGTAGTGTACACCCGAAAGTGGTTACCTTGTTGAGAATGGGTTCTTAAAATTTGGGAATTAAAGAATAAATAAAAGTATTTAAATAGTTTCTAGTTTTCAGAAGGTCATCACCAAAAAGTCTGAGTGGTTTTTTCCGTTGATGTTATTTTAATTTCTTTAGAAACAAATTTGTATATAATTTGATGTTTCGAATTAAATTTAAAGACAACACCGATCGTATTCATTGAAAACTTGTTAGCGCTAGCTGGCGTCTTTTTTAAATTAGCAGTGCTAAGGAAAATCATTTAACCACCACACCGCTATGTGGTAAGAGCCGGATAGCCTAGTGGACTGGCAAGTTGCTAATTCAATTAATGTCGTAATTATTGAAAATTAATAAACTTGGGTACCATGCGGTGATACGCTTGATCGATTAATATGTTTCAGCGAACGCCATTGAAAATTGTCGTCATTACAATTATAAATCATTCACACCCAGATGTGGCAAAAGAAGAGGTCACTCTGAATTGGTCTACATCCGAATCAATACGTTTTAATGTAGCTACTCATGGCATATGTGTATGATTGTCTTGTCTGCATACTAGCAGATACCCAAAACGTAATAGAACTCATCTTGGCCAACCTTGGTCAGTAGTGTGTAGTTCGTATCCTGGATGGTAAAGGCTAGTCGGTTTAACCCTGCTCTGACTCCTTTGCTACACTCCTAACGGGCAATATTGTTTTACTGAAACAAGTCAATTAAACATTCAGTGTCTACACAGACCGAAAACGTAATGGTCTAAGTGTCGATAGCCTGACAGAAGGTCAAGTTGTACATGAACATTCTTACACCGCCATGGAGTATAACACTTAATCCTTTCTTAGAACCAATTGTAACTTTTAATGAAATAAAATAAGCTCCTGACCTTAACATTCCCCAGTTCTCTTAGATTGTCAAAAATATAGGACCCGACAAGTGGAGTGAAAATGAAGAATTGTCTCCTCCTCGTCCATGGAAGAGATCGTTCATAGCAGCCTTGGATTGGGTTGGCTTACACTTAGACCAAAAGAAGGTCCATTGTGATATTATTATGGAAAAACCAGATTACCAGCACCGGAGACCTCCATGGAAACTTCCCATGGTTCCGTCTGTATAAATCTCTGTCACAGATTAGTTCAAAATTTCACCCGATTCCCAAGCACTTCTGCTACGAATCCTGGTTTTCTACTTAACGTTAAAGTCCATAGGAGACAATGTAGTCCAAATTACAAGGAATAGTATTATGGCGTTTAGGACGCTTGCTTGACCCATATTCCCACAGTTGCAAGGAGTCACTAAGCCGTAATGCTGCTTTAGCCGCCATCAGCCTCCCAAAGATACCAACAGGAAGAAGATGGAGCATAGTTTCTAGTGCAGTTGTGGGAGTGGTTCTAAAGGCGCCCGTTATATAGATGCAGGATACCCTTTGAACCTTCTCAAGTACTGTAATGTTGCTTTTCTTGTCAAGTGCCGACGACCAGATTAGTACTTCATACATAAAGATGGGTCTGTCGACTACCGAAACAGATCTTTATCTATCAATTAATACAAAAAAAGTTGTGTTTCAATTAGTTTTTGTGAAGCAATTAACAGTTTGCAAATTTTTCCGCAAATAGGCGCATGCTTTTCGCGAACTATCAAATTTTATTCATATTCCACACATGTAGGACGCAATCCACATTTGCAGAGTTTAACTCACAATTCTTTGGTTTGTTCTTGGTGTAAGAGCTCGTAAATGACAAGTAAAATTCGCATATTGCTGCGACCAGAAAAAAAGTTGCTGTCAGTGAAATGTCAAAATTGGCGAATATTCGTTCGTTCGCATTCGTATTTCGCTGAAGTCTGAATGACTTATTCGTCCACTATCCATCCACTAGATGATAGAGTACCATTCAACAAAAATATGAGTCTGAGGTTGAGGTGAAGCCAAATTAGTTTTGACTTTTGCAAATTTGACATTTGACTCCTGCTTAGACACAGCTGCATTTTCAGCCACATACCAAATAATTTAACTGCACCACCTAAGCTACATATTTTCATCACATGTAGTCAGGCAACAGCGGCTGGCGGCGGTGGTACAGCTTTCCCTAACCTACTCAACCAACCAGTCTTACGAGTCATCAGACGTATTGCAAAGGAATCAAATGTGTTGTATAATTCCAACTAGTCGCCTTGTGAGTATTTATGTTCACATGGCAATTTTCCATTTTCAATAATTGAAGTTGTACAACCTACAGCGGGTTATTTGTGGTTGAGAGTAGAAATTTTGCTGTTTTAGCGTGATGATACCATGATTTTGTAAATAAATGCCTTATGTCATGAGTTAGGACATCAAGTGCATTTCCATGATAATACCGAATTCATTTCTTCCGGGAGAAAGTATCTAAAATTTATTAGACAACTTTTCTTTATTAGACAATTTATTAGACAAGAAATATAAATCTTGAGCTTTTACTGAGATATGATGCAGCGGTAGGAACTTAAACATTCAATTCCTCGAAAGATATTTAAAGAATGTACGAACCTTAAAGACATGTACGAACTTTCGGAAAAATCTGTGAAGGAATTATGCACATTATTTACTTTAAGGCTGCGTATGACAGCATTTATCGCTTGAAGCTCAACAAGGTGATGCCCTGATTCCAGATCTCGAAACAACTGACCCAGTTATACCGCGTTACGCTAGAACGTGGTGTTCAGTGCAATATGAAAGTTCCACTTCCGAACTATTCCAGACATGCACCGGACAATTACCGTAGCAAACCTAGTCAAAGTTGCTACTTTGGTTTGGCAAAACAACTGGATTCAGAGCTCCTAACATGAAGGACAAAAAAGATGCAGAATTTCAATCCAGTAAGTTCTGCTATATGGCGCCGAGCAGGAATGTGGAGCAGATGTTAGGTATCTTCTAAAGAAAAATACTTCGTCGAAGATTGGGTCACATACAAACATATGCGAAGAGGACGAATGAAGGAGAAAATCCAATTGCGAACTGTTGAGCTGTACCAAGATATGAATGAAGTCCGAGTTCAAACTTTCATTGTTCTCATCATGTCTTAGTGCGTTCTGTAAAACCGCAACTAATAAAAGCGGATTATATGACACCCTATCCTCCCTCCAGCCCAAAATAGTCTTTCTGTTTTTGCTTAAACCAGCTCACAATAGATTCTAGTTGAATCATCCTTTGAGTTTCCCTTTTTGAATGGTGACTGACTATTTCAAAACCTTAAGTAATCAATTTTAGTGTTTAAGTCGTTAGAAGTTATACAGTTTCATTAAACATTTATACAAAGTGAATGCCCACAAAGTTCATTTTTAGATGCATGTTTGTTTTGTTATGTCATATGCACTTGTACTTATCTATTTTTCCTCTCCTTTTCCATTACAGACCCCCTGTTGTAATAAATTCTACAAATGCCGGTATTGCCATGATGAGAAGGAAACCCACCACTTCGATCGGAAAACCCTAACCGAATTAATTTGCGTTGAATGCAACACGAGGCAGCAAGTCCAAGAACAATGCGAAAAGTGCGGTGTTCGATTTGGAAAGGTAAGCTCAATTAAACATCCGTCCACCTAACTTGAAAACCTACAACTCTCTCATTATAGTATACCTGCCTCGTATGCAACCTATTCGACGATGAGGACAAAAATCAGTATCACTGTGATGGGTGCGGCATATGCCGCATCGGAGGTCGTGAGAACTTCTTCCATTGTGAAGTGTGCAATATGTGCCTGCCTATTGAGCTGAAAATCGAAGGACATAGAGTAGGTTTTGCCAAACGGCAGTGCGTTCCTCACTTTTAAGTAAAAGCTAAAGTTTTATAGAACATTTCCAGTGTGTGGAGAACATATCCCGATCGAATTGTCCCGTTTGCCTTGGTGCCATACACACATCACGAATACCTTGCCATATTCCAGATTGTGGTCATCTGCTGCACAAGATGTGCTTTGATCAGCTACTCGCATCCGGACACTATGTATGCCCCACATGTCAGACTTCACTGCTGGATATGACCAAAATGTGGGAATACTTGGACGCCCAAGCGTTACTAATGGCTGTGCCAAAGAAGTATGAAAACCAAAGAGTTTACATCTTCTGCAATGATTGTCATGAGGTAAGCATCTTTATAACATCTCTACAGCATCTCTCATCAACATGAATTTGTTTTTTTTGTTTTTTGGTTTAGACTTGCAAGACAAAGTTTCACTTTGTCGGTTTGAAGTGTATCCACTGCGGCGGATATAACACAACACAGGACGTTAAAAGGCGAATGTCATGGGCGAATGGTGCCGGTAAGCTGTCAGACAATTTATCTTCATAGATTCACCTGTTCACAGTCTAACCTGGCTCATTTTATTTTTCAGATAGCTCAACATCCGCCTGACATTCGCTCAATTTCCCCCTCGAAGGGAAACAGTTTCTCTCTGTGCATATACATACATTGGTCCGTGTGAGAGTATGAATATTCTGCTATCACTAGAAAGTATCTATTAAAGTATCTGTTGCATGCATTTAGATTTTATGACACACTTTTAGAATTATTCTCTATACAAAATTACAAAATTACAAAATAAAAACTTCACCATTGCATCAAACTGCATCAAATTTAGACTAAACACGAAAAACAAAAACACACATGCACACACAATTCGAATGTTCCTGTTATCATACATTATTCGTGAACAGAGCTCAATACAAATTTACGTAGCAATAGAATTTTATTTTATTTTTATTTAATTTTATTTAGCTTTAAATTGATAAATTTATAAATTGCACAACATTTATGTATTTTTTTTTTAATTACAAATATAAACAATATAAAAATGTGAGGTGTTTTCTTTTGAGGTCCTACTGTAAAATGTTGCACATACGCCATGGGTATCCATCGGTAACCATCGATAGAATGATGTATTTAGAGTTATAGCAAAGGCATCTGTCTGAACAGCTGTCGTGCCTCAAAAGACAATCTAAGAGGCAATAAGGGTATCAAGTTTTTTATATTTGTGCGGTTCGTACAACCTTCATACTGAATGGGAGAAACTTAAGTGATCCGGCCGGCGAATTTACATTTGTGCGTTATTTTTCTCGCTCAAATCATAGATTTTTGTACAGCAGCTGTAAACTGATTGAATATCATATTTGATTTCAAGTTTGGTGCAAAAACGTTTTCAGATCAAATGCCACTTATCTTAGCCGTCCGAAATACTAGTCCTGATACTGTTGACGAAAAATAAAACAATTGGATGGGTCGGGCAATAGTAGGTTGAAAAACTGTGACATATACTATGGTGATTGCTGTAGGGAGCAGAACCAGCGCTTATTCGGACTCAGATTCGTAATACACGGCAAACTTGGCAAGAAATCTTAAGCTTTCGACACGTGAGCGAGCGTCTTATGACAATCCGCTCAAGCCCCTACAGAGGACAAACACGGCACCACCAAAGAATGTTTTTACGAGCTCTTCGACAAAGCATATGATTAATGTCTTGAGTATGACGTTAAAATCGTGCTAGGGGATTGTCATGCCAAGATAACAAAGGAGGACATCTTTGGTGAGGCAGTTGGCAAGAATAGCCTACACGACACCACATCTGACAAAAGACTTAGGCTTATTGACTTTGCAGGGCGTAACGTCACTATAGTAAGCATGCGGTTTCCTCATCTCCATATTCACAAGTGAACATGGTGGTTTCCTTATCATTAAACGGTCAACCAAATTGACCACATTGCGATCGAAACAGTATTCTGTATGTTCGAACCTTCCGAGCAGCTAACATCGTCTCAGATTACAATCTTGTTCCAGCCAAGGTTTGAATGCAGATACTCCAAAAGCCACAACAAAGAAGCATTACGGTGAGAAGACACAACGTCGAAAATCTGCAATCACAAGAAATCACCAGAATCTTCGCCGAACGCGTATCCCGAATTCTCTCAACGACTCCTATGACGTCAGCATAAAGTGCCGAAGACTAGTGGCAACCAAAATGCCAACATGCCAACAGAAGTGCCGCAATTAATGTGCTGGATATCACCCGACTACTCCTGATTTTACGACGAATACCGATAAGCATAAAGCTAAACAAGAGGCGTACAATGCAGCGCTGCAAAGAAGGACGAAGGCTGCTCGTGAGTTCTAAGAGCAAAAGAGACCGGGAAGAACATAGACTTCTCCGAAAGAAGAAAAAGGAGCAGTAGAGGCGCGTGATCGAAGATATGTATTAAAAGACTATACTCCAGGAATAATGTACGGATTTTTTTTACCAAAAGATAAAAAGATCGTGTCAACGCAGCAAGACCCGTATATAAGCCTATCCAGATGGAAAGGAAACCTTGTAGTAGAGTCACAGCTGGGAGTATGAAAAAATTTCTTCTGCAGACTGCACAACAGCGACGAAGACCAATATCATGCTGTCAGGCAGAATGAACCATTCAACATAGATGATGACAATTCTTTCAAGCAGGTATGTTGTTAAAGAAGTCACGTGACAGCGCGTCACCTTGTCTAAATCCTTTTTTGATATCAAAGGTCTCGGTGAGGTCGTTAGCGACTATGATGTAGCATCGAGCCTTCTCCATCGTCATCCTGCACATGAGAACGAGTTTGGCAGGGATGCCAAAACTAAACACGGGTCTGTATAGCTGTATATGTAGTCTCTATAAATGCTATCATATGTGGAAATCAATAAGATGGTGGGTATCAATTTGAACTTCTCGGGTTTTATCCAAGATCTGTCGAAGTGTCGAAAATTTGATCGACTGTGAACTTTCAAGTGTTCAAACAATATGGCATATAGGATCTTATACGCGATGGATCTCCTTTCTTGTGGATCGGGGAAACGATATTAAGATTCCATTTATCAAGCATAAAATCGTCTGACCAAATTTTAGAGATGAGTTAGTGAATGATCTTTATCAGATCATCTCCAGCTGCTTTGAACAACTTGGCCTGTAGGCCCAGCAGCCTTGTTGGACTTAAGCTTGAATATCGCTATCCTAACTTCGTTTTGACCAGCTGGATGGTAATTTTGGCAAATTTTGAATTTTATACAGGACCATGTCTAGTTTTGGCATCCCTACCAAACTCGTTCTCCTGTGCAGGATGAAAATAAAGAGCGCTCCATCAAAGTCGATAACAACCTCACCGAGACCTTTGATGTCAAAAAAGGTTTTAGACAAGGTGACGCGCTGTCACGTTAGTTCTTTAACAACATATCTATTTGAAAGAATTCTCTAAAACTCTCAGGCCAACACCGGAGACACAATCTTTCAAAATTCTATCCAACTATCAAACGGAAGCTATCAAAATGGGTGGTCTAGCTATAAATGAGGGCAAAACCAAGTATATATATGCTGTCAACACGAAAGGACACACAACATCTTTGAGGTAGTAAGGGACTTTGACTACTTGACTGTGCTATAAGCTCTAATAATAATATGTTAGCAGAAATTAAACACAGAATAACTCTTTCAATCGCTGTTTCTTTGGGCAGGAAAGGCAATTGAGTAGTAGGATCCTATCCCGGACAACTATGGAGACTCCTCCTCCTTCAAGCTGTTCAGCGACTTCGACCTAGTCAAAAAATTAGGCATTATCATCTAAGATGGCTAAGACATGTAGAGCGAATGGACACAAATGCTCCGGCCCGGTACTAACCCGGAGAGACAACTCAGTAGAGGAAGACCTCGTCTTCGGTGGCGCACGCAAGTGGGAGGAGACGTCAACCGACTTGGAGTACGCAAGTGGAGGCAGTTAGCTAAGGACGGAACTAACTGGAGGCTTGTATTCCTGTCTTCAATTATCGTCCCGCTTTTTAAAAAGTGAGACATTAATCTTCCAGAAAATTGTAGAGAAAATTGCTTCGCTTCTTCCTAAATCGTATCTTCAAATTACCATCCACAACGTCAATTTATGTATATGCTATATATTAAGACTGGATAGACTGGATTGAGACTCATAGCTCAAAGACAAGTTTAAGCGTGTCTAGGTCCTCGTAGCTCAAAGGCAGTTTTAAGCGCGGCGATGACCGAGCTCAGGCAAATATCAGTGTGTATATGACCTCATAGCTTAAAGCCAAGTTTAATCTTTTTTAAGCTCTCATAACTCAAAGGCATCTTTAAGCATGTCATGTCATAGCTTAAAGACAAGTTTAAGCGTGTTTACGACCGCATAGCTCAAAGGCAAGTTTAAGCCTATCGATGACCGCATAGCTCAAAGGCAGTTTTAAGCATGTCGATTATAAATAGCTCAAAGGCTTGACGCTTGACCCGCAGGTCTACCCCGGACCGTAGCGCCATCTAAAGTAAGAAAGTAAGTTAAATTATCTATAGCAACCCGTGTAGGATAGAAGCTGTCTAAATTTAACCAAGTGATCAATTAGGGGTAATGGTTTGCCTTCCTATCAAAATCAATGCTAAATTGTTGACACTAGTAATCTTAAACAAGGTACCACTTAAAATAGAATGATTGATGTTACTAAAATTTACAAATAGATATTTTATTATCGCAATAGTAACCAAAGCATTTGTTTTCCATGACATGAGACGTTAATTTTGCCTCTCACTTAACGACTGTAATCTCGACAAGTTCCTTTGCCGAATGACAGCATTGTCTGAAGAAAAGAAGCTTTTACATATTGCCGGCCAAGATAAAATGTTTGGATTGAGCACCTACCAAAGTTATTCATAGAAACAAAGAGCTTGTGTACCTACAAACTTTATCCAACAGTAATTCATATTACGTTGTATTTATAACGATTCATATTAAAAGCGTTTAAAACATAATTAAAGTAATAAATCATTGAAATGTTGTGCCAATGCTTAATGAGTCCATTAATAAAAATACGCCTTTCGGAATATTAATAGATAGGTTTTGTATATTTGAACAATTTAGAACAAGGCTAGACGACAGCATAACTTCGGTAATAGATTATGGTTAACATGTTATCTTGACGGTGTCAGTAAATAATTGTTGACGATCTTCAACGGCACTTTGGAATGATAAATCGTAGCCAGAACCTTTTAACATAATCATTTGAAAGTATACACTGGCAGTTATGATTGGAAAATTTATTGTAAGACGTAATGAGGTACGAAAACGAATTATGTGTACAGATGGATTAAAAGTAAATGTTAACACAGACTTGATCGTAAATCAAGCCCTAAAGTCGGCAGACAACCCCTGGAATGAGGACGCATGTCATGTGGTCTTTAAAATCGCATTTAAAAGTAGATAGTGCTCAGGCGAGGTGTCAACAAGTACAGCGAGACTATAAAGAGGCTTAAAGGTCAGTACGTTACTGACGGCAGCTGCATTTAAACTGTAGATTAAGTCATCCGATAGTTAGTCTAAATTTGCAGAATTGCGATTAGTAGTTCCCAGCCCGCTTACTTGAAAGAGAAGTGGGTTATTGTGAAGAACTAAGTTACAGAGCGAGAAGCCAGAAGTGAAAGTAGCAAATTGGTGTGCCATGCAACTAAAGAGATAATAGGTGGCCACAGCTTGCATCAACAACCGACATAGAGTTTCAACAGTATAGAAAGACTTAGAGTGATACAACGGGACAAAGGGATATCTGGAAGGAAATACAGGCAGGTTTGGGACTCGTAAGGGATTCGAGCGACATTTGAAATAAGGAAACCAATTTCAATACAAGGCACACAGTTCGATTACCCTAAACACAACTACATTAACTTCTGCAAATCCAAGAACCAACTCAAAATTGGTGAAGGAATCCAAGGAAAAACTTAATATCTTGGCAACCTCCTCCCAGGTCAACCGGATTTGGGTACCTAATTACTATAATATACCATGGAACGAAGCTGCGGATGAACTAACGAGGAAGGGGTCGAGAAACATAGATACGCCTACGGTTAGAACCTTAAAAGTAGCCTTTGAAGTTGTTAAAACCGCACATAGCAGCTCGTTCGCAAGATACAACGAAGATATGTGGAAAGGACTGCAAAACTGTAAAGCTGCCAAAGCCCACTCAGACACGGCTTTGCCACCGTCAGGTAAAGAGAACGTTCGATCTAGGCAAGAGATAATTAAGATGGATTGTCGGTTTATACACCGGACAATCAACCATACGCATACAAACTAGGACTGGTGACATCAAGCACTTATCCAGAATGTGAGGAAGAGGAGGAAAGCCACGAGCACCTAATCTGCGAATGCCCTGCATTGGAAAGACACGTCCTGCCCTGACGTTACAGTTTTAGAAAAAACCCGGAAGCTCGTCAGAATTTACAAGACGTTTCTCGGAGTAGTGAACCCCACCCAACTCCCTATCACCAAATCAAACCTCCCTCACCTACATCCCCCCTTGTATTTGTTACCACACAGTTTTTCTACAGGGGAAAAAAATGGGCCCAATTGGCGACCAACCAAAGACGTAGAGTGCGTTCCGGAAGTTTTAAAATTCCCCAGTTCATTATATTTTTAATAGAAAAGCACTGCTGGTTAATCGTTTCATGAGCATGAGAGCATGAGCCAGAATCTCGTATCCTCATATCGTAAAATCGCGTATCCTGAAATCCTGCTATACCACAAGCATCAAGTGCCGAAGACCAGTGGCAACGCTACCGACATGCCATACAAGGCCTGTCACCACACCACCACAAGGGTGATTATAAAAAGGAATAATGTACGGAAGTTTTACCAATAGATAAAAAGAACGTGCCAGGCCAACAAGACCCGTACAGAAACCTGTAGAGACGAAGAAGGAAACCTCGTAGTAGAGTCACAATCGGTGCTGAGAATATAGAAAAACTTCTGCTGTACACTGTATGACGGTCACGAAGACCAACATCTCAGTGTCAGGCAAAATGGACCATTCAATTTAGACGATGATAGCCAAACTTCCGTCCACCTAATCAAAACGAAGTGAGGATAAGGATATCTAAGCTTAAATCCAAAAAAGCTCTTGAACCTGACGCCTTATCAGGCGAGTTGTTCAAACCGGCTAGAAATGACTTGGTAGAGAGCATACACCGACTCCTTTCTAAAATTTGGTCAGACGAGTGTATGCATGATGAATGCAACTTCAGAATCCTTTGCCCGATTTACAAGAAAGGGGACTGCCCCAATTACATAGGTATCAGTCTCCTCAACATCGCAGATCTTATCTGCCATGTCACATATCACGTCTGAAACCCTTTATCAACAACCTGACTGACCCTTTTCAGTGTGTTTTTAAGGCAGGAAAAGCACAATTAAATTAATTTTTCATACTTTGGCAATTCAAGACGTCCAAATCAATATCCACCATCTTTTCATCGATTTTAAGGTCGAATATAACAGCATTTATAGAGACGAGCTATATGGAGCCACGTCTGTTATCAGATTGTGCAGAATGACGATGGAGAATTCTCAGTGCTCCACCAAGGTCGGTAACAAAACCACCGAGACCTTTAATGTCAAAAAATGATTTAGACAAGGTGTCATGTGACTTCTTTAACATCAGACTTGAAAGAATTGTATGAAACTCACAATCTTTCAAAAGTCTGTGCAACTATTAGCGTACGCCGACGATGTTGACATTATTGGTAGAACTCAGCGGGCTGTCACCGGTCGCTAGTAATGAAGCCAAAGCTGTCAAAATGGGTTTAGCGGTAAACGAGGGCAAGTATACATATGTTGTCAACAAGAAGAGACACACAACATCGACGAATTGGACAGAACGTCACAATCGATAGCTATAACTTTCAAGTCGTAAGGGACTTACTTTGTTCACCTGACAAAAACATATCAGCAGAAGCCAAACGAAAATAACTCTTGTTAATCGCTGTTTCTTTGTGTGGAGAAGGCAATCGAATAGTAGAGCCCTATCCCGAACAACAAAGACAAGACTATAATCTTGCCTAACCTACGCAGAAAAATGCATCAAAACGGCTCTCTAGGGATATGCGCTTGTATTTTTTTTAATCCGATAAGTCCGATAGACCTTAACGGTTATATTTTTCACTCTATCAAAACACTAGATTTGCAACAATTTATTTTCAAAGTGCCTTTGACTTCCGAGCAACCACTGGATCAGTCGAGAACGAGTAAAAAATAAATCACGAGCAAGTTGATCTCAATATGCTTCCCCAACGCATAACATGAATTTTGAAGTAGTCCTACAAGTATTGCTTGTACTATATTGTAATTTTTGGTTCAAGAAGCCCAATAGAAATGATGAAAATTTAATAACACACAAAAAAAGAAATATATAAAAAGCAATAAGTTAAAAAAGGAAACAAACCACGTACCTTCATGTGTCCATTGATGCTGCAACAAAATGGCTGACCTTCAGTGGCTGCTTCTGGATAAATTTCCAATATGGGTGCTACTTGATGGCTAGTAGGGCAATTTGTTACTCAGCCTGTATTCCATTTTAAAACACTTATTTCAAACGGGTAATTTGCGAAACTATCCTGTAAAATGGCTGCCATTCATTTTCATGCATACGTACATATACATGTATTTCTCATGTTGATTTATAAAATTTTTTTAATTTTTGATTAGGATTTGAAAAATATATCAATTTAATAAATGAACGCCAACTGCATGTTTTTTTCAACTTTCTACTTGTACTTTTCATGAATACTCACGTCAAAATCCAAAAGAAAAATAATCCATGGATTTCAAATGGCAGCCGTTTTTCTAGTCCTCAAAGGACTTGTGAAAGAATTTAAGAAAATGAAAACACTTCCAGTTCATTAATTAACATTTATTCTTTTCTTATATCTTTTTATTAAGCTACTTACGCAACTAAACACAAAATTATCAAAAATAAAAAAATATATCACACGAAACTCCACCAACTTCTTTTTTTGTAACGAAAGCCGCAAAACGACACGGAAGTTCCGTTACTTTTAGATAACTCCCGCGCCACCTGCATGTGAAACACGCTTCGCGAACAAAATGACATTTGACAACAACAACTGCTGTCAGTCGAATCCGACTTTTGTTTGTTGCGGCATTTTTTTCGCAAAAAAAAGAAGTTCCTCGCAAATTAGAATTCTTTTTTCTTGCCAAAGGATAAAGTATTTTTGCCAATTTTTGGTGTTGTTACCATGTCCGACAACGATGATGATTTCATGTGCGAAGATGACGAGGATTATGGATTGGTAAGTGAATTGGGTGCTCCGTTGTCCTAACAATGGAAAATTATTTTCCATCCCACACACATGACAGGAATACTCAGAGGATAGTAATTCTGAACCCGATGTGGATCTTGAGAATCAATACTACAACAGTAAGGCATTGAAGGAAGATGAACCAAAAGCTGCGCTAGCCTCATTTCAAAAGGTACTGGATCTGGAGAACGGTGAGAAGGGCGAGTGGGGCTTCAAAGCACTAAAGCAAATGATAAAAATCAACTTTAAATTGGTAAATTGCTTAATAAGTGTATGAATATAAGGTTAATCAAAATAATATACCTTTTAGAACAACTACGATGAGATGATGGTGCGATACAAGCAGCTATTGACGTATATCAAGAGCGCTGTAACAAGGAATCATTCGGAGAAGTCAATTAACTCGATCCTGGACTATATTTCAACGTCAAAGAATGTAAGTGAAATGCATTTGGTATGTCAATGTGTCTTGTAACTAAATGATCTTCAACAGCTTTAGATGGTGTTGTTCTAATTGTAGAAACCTTTGCAGCATATAATTCCGTTAATTAGGTTCAGTTTTATTTCGTGGATCTGACATCCACTACAGAAACGTGGGTTTTTTTTTTACAATAAACTGAAGTTCTATTTCACAGATGTGATTTCTTCTCAATCGTTCGTGTCTTCGACAACAAATTCTTTTGTCATCTTACCTTAAAATCCCTGTCTGTAGGTACATATACGTATCTAGTTCTTTTAGGGCATGGTAAACTGCGCAGATGAGGGGGTATGCAATAAGAAAAGACAGACTGTGGCAAAGTTTTTCCAAGAATTTGTTTGCTTTAGTTGAAATTTCGAATTTGTTCCTCTTTTTGTCGCTCTTTTCATGGAATAGCAAACGGTATTATTCAGTCAATTCATATGCATGAGGACTTGCAGTCAATCACTTTGGAAAGAGTTGTGTGGTATCATAAACCCTATCTTATTCACAGTTGGTCGTAGGCGTCTTCTAATCGACTGTCTTGTCTGGACAGTTACAGTTCTCTGCAACTACATATTCTCTTTATGCCGTCATCCCAACCCGATGGTGGTCTACCTCCGTTTCTCAAGTCTACCATTGGACTCCATTCTGTCTCTTTGTGCATCTATTACATATGTATCTATTATTCTCGCCACGTGTCCTGTTCACCTTCACTTTGCCTTTGCGATCTGCGTGGTTATATCGGATACGGACTTTTTCTTTTGTTAGTTGGTCCCTCCGTATTCTCAGCTAGAAAGCGTTCGCAATAAAGAGGCTATACTACACTTCAAAAGTCCAGAACTAGCAAATCTGCAAAGCGTGTACGTGTTTCATGAAAAGATCTTAAAGTGCCGCTCAAAAGCCTTAAGAAATACGATTTGGTTTATGTACTGTTTTTTATAACGCAACACCTCTAAGAAATGCCTTAATATGTTGATTGGCATTGCAGAGAACCATAAGCCTGCCTTAATTTTGATGGACGCATCTTTTCATCGCTTTGAGTATATATTTATTGTACCCATAACCTACCCATTGGCCTAAACTTTAATATGTCCAATCTACATAAAGCACTCTCTCAACTTAGTTTTGGCATATACATACATATGTGTCGACTACCTTTCCGTTACTTGAGTAACGAGAGAGAAGGGAGCAACTTCTATTCATCGAAGTTCCTTCATAAAAGTCGCAACAATAATCACGGCAGCATCAACACAATGTATCATGCAATGAAAGCATACGTATTATGATGTTTCCTACATTTATCGATTGCATTCTGTGTTTACTTCTGCGATCTCATGAACAATTACTGATCTGGTTTTTATACCCTTTACGTCTCTGCAGATCTTATAGAGTTTGTATACAAATTTTGTTTTTTTTTTTAGATGGAGCTGCTTCAAAACTTTTACGAGACCACATTGGATGCCTTGAAAGATGCCAAAAATGATCGTCTGTGGTTCAAGACAAACACAAAACTGGGAAAACTCTATTTCGATCGAAATGACTTTAGCAAATTGCAGAAAATCTTAAAACAGCTTCATCAATCCTGTCAGGTAGCAGACAAAAAAACCTTCTAATTGAATTCAGGAAATCCTCTCAATGTTTTATTATCCTTTCAGACCGACGACGGTGAAGATGATCTAAAGAAGGGCACCCAGCTACTGGAAATCTACGCACTAGAAATCCAAATGTATACCGTACAGAAAAATAACAAAAAACTGAAGGCACTGTACGAACAATCGCTGCACATTAAATCGGCCATACCACATCCACTGATTATGGGCGTCATTCGAGAGTGTGGTGGTAAGATGCACCTACGAGAGGGTGAATTTGAGAAGGCACACACAGATTTCTTCGAAGCATTCAAGAATTACGATGAATCTGGCTCGCCAAGAAGAACCACCTGCCTTAAGTATTTGGTCTTGGCCAATATGTAAGTTTTATTGATTGCCCCGCAATTTATCTCTTATGCGGCACTCTGCTCTTAGGTTAATGAAATCCGGTATCAATCCATTCGATTCACAAGAAGCCAAACCATATAAAAATGATCCAGAAATCCTAGCCATGACTAATCTTGTCGTTTCTTATCAAAATAACGACATCAATGAATTTGAATCGATTCTGCGAATTAATCGGAACAACATCATGGCAGATCCTTTCATTCGAGAACACATTGAAGACCTACTGAGGAATATACGCACACAGGTGTTGATTAAGTTAATTCGACCGTACAAGAATATTGCAATTCCGTTCATTGCGAACGCCTTAAACATTGAACCGGCAGAGGTAGAAAGTTTGCTGGTTTCATGCATTTTAGATAAGTAAGGAAGGGACTGCGTGCTTTCTGTAATACAGGAGACTAACTTTTTTTTATTCTTTTTAGCACAATTCAGGGAAGAATCGATCAGGTCAACCAGGTTTTGCAGTTGGACAAAGAAAATAGCAGTGCAGCTCGTTACAATGCCAAGGATAAGTGGTCGAATCAAATTCAATCGCTGCAATTGGCTGTTGCTAATAAAATGGCTTAAAGCTTATGTATATGTTAACAGCATGAATGCTTTTTCGTACCATAATTAAATACTTTGAAATACTACACCAACTAAGATTAGTAGTCTTATTTTTATTTTTTTTTTGTCTGGAGTTCAGGACCGACTCATGGAAAAGTTATCTAAATTATACTTAAAACACAGTAGATCGTTAGTCCCTAAGATTTCTTTGCGACGAAGATGAATAATGGGTTGAAACTCGGGTTTCCTTGTGCACTTTATTGGTGGTGTCTGTACTAAAAGCGGAATAATTATTCCGAATTTTTGCATTCGAATTTATTTTTTAATTATTTCATTACCTTCAAACCATGGCGAACTCGAAGGTTAGGCTAAGTTAACGTGACAGGCTGCGTTAGATACAGCTATATTTTGACCAGTGTAGGTCCTTCGTTATACCACAAAAATCTAAAATCCCCAAAAATTACCTGCAGAATCAGTCTGAGATTATTATAAATGGTTAAAGGCTAATGTGTACGTTAGTCAGTTGGCAGGAGTTGTCAAAAAGTAAGCTCCTACAGTCCTAAGGATATTCTGCTACGAGCGGAGGGAGCTTGACACCTGCTAAGAAGGTGTAGTAATGACACCTAATGTTCGTCATGAGCGACCTTATTAGGCTTATAAGGCAGTTGGAGCGTTTTTGAACCAGCTTAAGCCAATGGGCCAGCTTAAGCCGAATACGCTACAGTGTTTGGGAAGGCGGCAGTATAGGCCTGATTACGCATACATGCAATACGTAAGGTGGATGTAGTCTCCATTTAGTTCCTACTACTGATTCTTTTCAGATAGTTAGTCATTTTAGGGAAGGTGGCTGGGAACCTTGGTGCCTTACTGAGCTCTTCTATTTTACTATAAAAATTCTCCAAGTCATATGTTGGCTTTTACTTACGTTGGTCGCATAAGCTTTAACGGGTCTTTGTATGGAGTTTAAGAGGCCTTTGAAGAACACGAGAATGCTTGGCTTACAGTCACTCCGAGTGTCTTTTTTTCGGGTTAAGTAACATTCACTTGGAGCACTCAGGCACAACTAGTCCATTGTACTACCAGGAAGCAAAATCCAGTATTACCCATTTTTCTGAAATTTCTTCGAATTTCATAAAAAACCGAGAATGCACTTGAGCGATGAGCAAAGGCAGGACAATAACAAAGGAAATGATCTGAAGTCTCGTCGCTCTCTACACAAGCATCGATGACAATGGTGCCTCTTAAGCCTAGCACACTAAGATGCTTGGCAAAGAAAAGTGTCCCGTAAGAACGCCAATAATTTGTCTACAGTCTTTTTGCTGTGAGACAGCAAGAATGCCGCTGATTTCTCACAAACGTTCGGGAGCCTACGTTTAGTCTGCTTGCATCCTGGAGAGCCATGCCACAGGACCTTTTTTGATGATAAGCCCATATCTTGCCCAAAAGTACTTAGTCATTGTACGAATGCCGAATGTTATTTCAGGGTTGCCGTTAGGCGACTAATGTTGCCATTTGGCGACTTTTTGGGTCCGGGACACCAGGCGACTACTTTTTGAAACATCCTCAAATTGGACACTTTTTGAAAATCTTGGCGACTTTTCGAACACTTTTTTAGTTTTTACTCATAATATCTCAAATCGTTTGTTCCTTTCTATATAAAATATTAGTGTACGCCAATTTTTCTTTACTCGGCGGCGGCGTCCACACAAGTTCTGGCAAACAAGTAGCTTACCTTCTGTGAGGCAGGTAGGTTGATCCTCGGTAATGGTTTGTATAATACACTGGTCCAACCCACCGGAAAAGTGCCGGGAAGGGTAGGGTGGGGAACTGAGAGGAGATTACTTACTTTTTACTTATGTAGGTGGCGCTACAGTTCGGGGTGAACCTGGGCCTACACTAACAAGTCTCTCCAGTTAGCCCGGTCCTTAGTAAACTGCCTCCAGTTGCGCACTCCAAGTCGGTCGAGGTCCCCTTCTACTTGTGTGGGGCACCTAAGGCTAGGTCTTTCTCTACTACGTTGTCCCTCCGGTCATCTTAAATGACTGTTGCGCTGTACAGCTCGTATAGTTCATCCTCCAATGCCCGTCAACACAAAAATTTTACGAACAGTCTTTCTTTCGAAGCGACTGAGGATATCTTCATCGGCCTTAGATAGAGTCCAACTTGGTTTTGCCGTTGTTTACCGCTAGACCTATTTTGGAAGCTCCCGGTTCAATACAGCGCGTCACCTTGTCAAAAAACTTTTTGAAATCAAAGGTCTCGGTGAGGTCATTACCGACCTTGATGGAGCAGTGAGCGTTCTCCAACAAATAAGTTGGTGTATGCTCTCTACCAGGTCATTTCTAGCTGCTTTGAACAGCTCGGTTGATAGACCGTCAAGTCCAGCAACCTTGTTGGATTTAAGCTTCGAGATATTGCTATCCTCACTTAGTTTTGATTAGGTGGACAGAAGTTTTGGCTATCATCGTCTATGTTGAATGGTTCATTCCGCATAACAGAGCTATGTTGGTCCTCATCGCCGTTATACGAACTGCAGAAGAAATTTTTCTTCATCTCTGCAGGTTTCTGTACGAGTCTTGTTGGCCTGACACGTTCTTTTTACCTGTTGCTTCCTACACGATACGATAAAGCGGACAGACATTGCAGTCCATTTGAACGATCTCATCGTGTATGGCTTTGTTGGATGGTCTGTCCGACGGTCGGATGGATAATGTTTGATATTTGGTCGGACAGACAAATCGTATCGTGTATGGGCCCAATTACACTCAAATGCCTTCAGCCTTTGGTTCGACACCGCACTTGGAATCATTCAATGACCTTATGAACTTTGATTTTAAAGCTTTCCCCTTAAAAATTATATGAACATGAAACTAATCGTTTGTTTTATCGCTGAAATATTGATAATAATAATAATAAAATTTATCTGTTTCATTTCAATGACCTTTGCCTGTGTTTTATTCCACTACATCCCTTGTGTTGTTTATATTTCACTGCACGCACTCAATCTTTGTTCTTCCACCAAGCGTCAAATTGTCGGCCACTAAAACCCAAGCCTCTAGTGACAGATGTCATTGTTCTAAACAACTTTACAGTATGTCTGTTAGCGTATCCTCGGAAAACAGCGAATATTCCCGAATTTCTATGCGAATTCATAAAGTTCTGTTGTAGTACGAAAAAATTTCGTATTTTTAATATTTATGAATAGGATCTTGCGTTAAAAATGACAGATTGTATCGACTTGACTGAAGAAGACGTCGATGCAGATCTCGACACACAGTTCGAAACGGATGTAATTGAAGCTGTAAAGCAGCAACCATGTCTGTTTATGAAGGCCCATCCTCGATATAAAAGCAAAATGCACAACGAAATTGCATGGCTGAAAGTATCTAAAATTCTGAATAAACCAAGTAAGTGTACAACTTGTATTGCATCCTTTGGAAGACGATATGATTTGGTCAATAACTCTCCAACAATAAATCCTGGCAACTAATTAGTGTTTCATTTCAGCCATCACTTGTATGAACAAATGGTATTTCTTGTTACAAACATTTTTATACTTCTCCAGATTGGAGACCAATAACCATACCAATGAAAATGCATTGAAATGGCCGCACTATAAGGTCTTTAAAGAATTGCAACCGCATATGATAGATAAATATGTGGAATTGGTAAGTAGCAGGTATGCGGTCAAAAGTACAATGCATTTATGTCTCTTGTTGCAGCTCATAGTTAATTCCTATGGATATAATATAACAAATTTACAGTTAAGGAATTTGCTTAAGATAATGGAACAGAATAGCAAAAAATTGATGAGTGTCTTTATTAGTATTGAGGAGCGGCAAGAAATATGGGCTAACATTGCAGCTAGTCTGAATGCAGACGAAGGTGATGCACCATTACCTATTATCCGATGGCAGAAGGTAAGCAAAATTCAATGAATGACAATAGTTCTGATATTTTCTGATATCCTGAAGAGAGTGTCCTAGGAATAGAAAATGATTTGCCTCTACATTTGGTTTAGACTTTCGTGTAATATTTTTTAATATATGTACGTAGTGTTCGGGTACCCTAGCTCTTTTCCCGCTCATACTTGTTTAGAGAGACCAAATCGTATATCTGATTATGTGAGTCGATTTCATTGCACAGTGTATTTTGCAATGGATTTATACTGCTGTAGGGTGTGACCATATTATCGCTTTATTATGATGTCTATAAGATCTTGAACGTAAATATCAAATATCCTTAAAGTAAATCTGCATTGAATCAAAACAGTCGCAGCTCGGTTATTATGTTGAAAACATTGCTTATCCAAATTTTTTACTGCATTCTAAATGCTAGATTTGTTTTCCCTATTCGGCTAGACCTATCCAACAAGGTTCCTTCGTAGGTCGTACACATGAACTTTTTTGAAGAAAGTTTTTCTTAGTATTCAAGGAAGTTATAGTTTTTCAGGATAAGTCATTGTTAACTATCCTATTTGAAGTGAGGTTTTTTTTTTTTGTTACGTTATACTGGTTATACATATATTTTCTGGCTAAATACTAAATTAGAACACTTTCTATCGTGTACTAACTGTTGTCCGCGTTCCCAAACTGTGGGCTGAGGTTAAAGTCATCTTCATGCCGAAAGCATGAAAAGCTCACACGTGAACTCAATCCTCTATTTCACCTTAATTTTGTCTTCTTCTTTATTTCCATTAATAATTCTCTAAATGTTTGTTTGGACAGTCGAAAATATTTCTACGTATGGATAAAGATAAGGAATAATTTTCTCGATAAACAATACTCACAACTTTTCTTCCAATTCCAAAGGGTTATCTGCATCTCTTCATTTTCTGGTTCCATTTTTTATTCACAGCGTTCCTCTACCGATTGAGTTACACAATGCAATAACTAAAATCAATCGATGCAATCGACAATTGTCGTGACGATTCCTGATCAATACTCACAATAAGGGCATATTTCTTCAATTGTTTCTCGTCGAATCTAAATACATATCCACGAAGATCTGAGTAATAGCCTCAACCTCATTTCTACACTCACAATAAAAACGTTCTTGCGAATTTTATATGTATGTCTAGTAGGAAGTAAGAGATTTTCGACTTCTTATAAAAGACATGTTGGACTGTTGCTGTACTCTTTGCCTGAAAGACCATAAAAATTGATTCCAAATATTGGCGCCCAACAGGAGCCTTGGTCCATATTTATAAGCCGCCTTGTTCCCGTCCAACCTGTCTATCTAAAGAGTCTATAATGTGAATTGGTATAATGTGCACAGCTATCAAATGAAAGTAAGGATTATTGGAAGATCATTGGGCTTCAGCGAGTACTTGTCCTATTTCTTTGAAAAATTCTTCTGACACTTTTTTATTAATTTTCCTTAATGGTTTTTAAGGTTTGGTGGAATCTTAAGCAAGGACTTCGCAGAAAAATTGAGAAAAAGGGTAAAATCTATATATGTACATTTTTCGATTTCTTTTAACAAAAACAAAATACATTTTCTAGATCTCAGTGCAATGGCAGCGTTGCGTTTCCAACCGATCGAGGTGTCCATTTTAACCATTTGTGGTGTAACACTATCGAATAAAGAACAAATTATAAACAGTTTGGTTTCGTATATTGAATTTGATGTTGATACGGTGAGTTTTGTTTTTATTTGATTTAATTTGGTCAAGTTTCTATTCGCCAGCCAAGACCACATAAAAATATATCATCTTCTTCTATATCCAGGATCACTTAATATGTAAGCAATGTATCACCCTGCAAAATGGAAATAATTCCAAGAAATTATGTGAGAAGTGTCTTCAAGCGAGTATTGTTTCTTGCGATGTTTGCTCGAGGGCTCCTTTTTCCAATGCTTGCGACATATCCCATTGGAGCGCTGCTGCGAAAGAACTAATTCCTCTAGCACTGCGAAACGAATCCAAGCTATCAGTGTGCCAAATTTGCTACACAACTTTGAAAAGTAGGTTTCTACCCCTCTTATGCTTTTAATGTCATAACTAAATCAATTGTTTCCATTCTAGGAAGAGCGTCACTGACTTGGAAGGTATGTCGGGTTTGTGCGAAAGAAACTAACTATAACAATCTTGAAAATATCCTAGTAAGTTCCTTTCAGGATATGAGGGATGAATTCCGTTGTGCTACTAAATTTACGGTAAAGTGAATGGATTTCTTTTCTCCTTTTAATTGGACTGAACGTGTACTTTTTTATAAATTCCAGTTCAGTATAACAGATGGATTGCCTTGCTACATTTGTTTAAGATGTAAAGAGCGACTGGTTGAATTTAACTTTTTCTATAAAAGTTTTATTTCTGCACAAACTCTACTACAGGATATACATAAAAAAAATTTCATTGGCGAAGTATTAAAATTAAAAAATGCCTCTCTTCAAAAACCATCGAAAAATGTCTGGAATAAAAGACCTGGAAGCTTTCCAAAACCATCTTTTGTAACAGAAGAGTTTGCGCCGAGTCCTAACAAACGTAAACGTTTAACTACAGTCTCCACTGTCAGTAAAGATGAAAGACAAGGAAACACTTCGGTTATAGTAAATAATTTTGAAGGTGTGCCACAAAATCCTAATCCCAAGGACTCAAGCTCTGTCGAAATTAATGAACGTACGACTGACCGTAGTGCTAAACCGCAAATTATCCTTCAACCCTCGGTACATTACACAAACTGTCTGACACCGCTCGGGACTTCCCAAGTGAAAACATCAGTCTTTTGGACAACATGTGTTCCAATTTCAGGGAATAGTGCATTGGATACTTCTGCATCGACAAATGCTGCTCCTGGTTCTAAAATGGGGAATATCTCTAATGTAGGTCCAGTGATCGATATTAAAAGGCTCCTCAATTCTGATCAATCAAAAATTACTGAAACTCGGGGAGACAAACCAAACTCTTCTACTGTGCCACAGATTTCAATTGGAAATGACTCAAATGTAAATTTACCGCCTGTTGCTTCATCACCAACGATTACTATTAAAAAAATGTCGAAGAAAAATTCAGATGGCAACAGCTTTAATCAATCGAGTGTTGCTATGCCTCACAGAGAAAAACCAAGGATTGTGATAACGAAAGTCCCCATTTTAAACAAACCAAATCCAGCTGCGCCAACAACAACTGTTCCGAATACATCTTTGTCGTCACAGATTTTCACCGTTTCTAGCAATGAAAATAGAACGTCGAATTTAAATCAAATAAGTCTATCTTTGGATTCTCAAGTTGATCGAGGAACTTTAAATATCAGATCTTTGTCTCTGCAAAATACATCTCATATCATCGCTAAACCCAAGGAACAACAACTAAGTCCTTCTTCTATCATTCAGCAAACACTGACACACTCTCCATCTATTCACTCTTCTACACCGCTTCGACAAAGTGTATTAAATCCACTTTTGCAGAATTTCTTAAATCGACCTGCGTTGAAAGTTACTGTTTCTCCTGTTGCTGGTTTCAACTCTCTACAAATCACCAAATCTGCAACTCCCGCTGCTCATATAAGCTCTGTACAACTGCCGAAACCTTCTTCATCTCAAATAGAAATGTCCCAATCGTCTACTCAAAAATATGTAGAAATCAAGAAATCTACGAAAGCTAATCAATCGACCAAGCAGCCACTTAAGGATTCGACTACCAAGGAAACTGCACGGAAACCACCTGCACGCAGAATGACCATTCACCATTTGTCATCGACGAAATTCACAGACAGACCACGAAGGACTTCATTAGACGGAGAAGTTATTGAAATTCGAGATGATACGCCTCCAAGAGAAGTGCAACCACCGGAAAACGAAGACATACAAGTCGATCATATCAGCTCTCTACAACTGCCAAAACATTCCTCATCTCAAATAGAATTATCCCAACCGTCTACTCAAAAATATGTTGATATCAAGAAATCTAAGAAAGCTAATCAATCGACCAAGCAGCCACTTAACGATTCGACTACCAAGGAAACTGCACGGAAACCACCTGCACGCAGAATGACCATTCACCATTTGTCATCGACGAAATTCACTGACAGACCACGAAGGACTTCATTAGACGGAGAAGTTATTGAAATTCGAGATGATACGCCTCCAAGAGAAGTGCAACCACCGGAAAACGAAGACATACAAGTCGATTTAGGATCAGCTGTATCTAACTTAAATCCGTTAATGTTTTATCCTGATTCAGTCGATTTAGATAAAACTCTTCTGAAAACGGATATTACATTGAATAAAGCTCTAAAAGCAAGTCAGGAAACCGAAGCGCATCTATTGAATGGTGACCAATTAAATATTATAAGCCCGTCATTACTAATTGACGTTCCTACCAGTAAACCATTTAGAAGGGTTACACCAACTCAGCAAATGTGTGGAAAGCAGTTATTAGATGCCACAACGAATAGACAACCTTCTAAACAGAAAACAATAGCTGTCAATAACAATAATAATTCACAAACGAGTAGTGAACAGGTCAATAGTTTACCAAAACCAAAAGCCAGACCGAAAAAAACTATGCCACTAATGTGGACTAAAGTTGCAGACACAACACAACCTAGACGAATAGGTTTAAGAATACGTAAATCGACAAATTAAATATTATTAGAATTAAGCAAAACTCTTCATCAATAAAATTGTTAGAGATCGATATATTATAGCCTATTTTTATAGTCGCTACAACTTTAGTATTAGACAGAGGAAGCTGTATTTATTTGGCAAGGTAAAAAGAAAACTACAAATCTGGAAAATTACATGTCTGGAACTTAAAACCTTTACAAGTAGGTACACAGAAAATGAAGACTACACTATCTCTCAAAAGCTGAAAGGTACTTATTGGCTTAATTTTAGTCGGTTCTATGGAGAACTTAGATACTTGGTAAGTACATCTACATACAATTAACTAAATCTTAAGTATGTATAACCTTTATTTGCCTAAGAATCAGCTGGTTCTTCAAAGTCGCCCCTGTTATTCATCGGAGAAATATTTAAAGTCGTTCTATAAGATACCAAAAGCAGAATTCGTATTGGATGACCTCACTGCAAAATCACCAAATGCAGGGCAATTGTTGGATCCTACTATTTTTTCCTCATTGACTAAAGCCCATGCGCCGAGCACCAAAATCAGCGTTGTCGTTGGCTACGGTATAAATGCACATCATATGATGTGGGGCAGTCTTTAACTGATGTGAGTGGTGAGTCGTTCCATTAACCTTCATCGGCTCGAGTGGGCCGGAGATCCCCGTTTCTTATGAAAAAATATCTTTTATTTGAGGTTGGCAGAGGCAGTAGTAATTTCTAGGTACATGCTTTCTCAATGAATAGCAGCGTACACAGTTCATTTATGAGGTTCCTTAATCCCACAAAATCCAAGCAAAATCTTTTGACCGAATTTTAAAATAATAAATTCGGTCATATGGCCAAATCTGACCGAATTCACATTTTTTTAATGGCAACACTGGTTATATGTGGCATTGGTTGGTTGTGTGGGTGACACCTTCCATTCCATTACTAAACCGTGCTGGCTTTGACGAAATTGTTTATCATTGAAGCGAGAGTTTGACACTGCAGTCACTGCAGTCACATTGCACAATGTCCGATATAGGCATCCTATCTGGACCAGTACTTTATGGCCAGAAAGAGGACGGTACATGCAGTATTCAGTTTTTCCTATAGTGCCTCGTCTGTTGGAACTAGAAGCACTTCATTTCACCCTTAGCCTTTATTGACGGCTCTTGTCACTCCAATTTACGTTGGCGAGAAGGTGTTCCCTAAAACTGACTCCTGGTTCTTAGTCGGGCGATCCATTGGAATCTCTCCAAAAGGTCGTTGACTGAAGTTGCCTTCAAGTTGGTAGTACACATCGCAGATTCCTTGGACGATATACATATGTACGTACTTGATCAGGGAGTTTTATTGAACACATCCTTGAGATGAGATCATTTTCATCTCAAAGTATACATTCTTCCACTTTGCTTCTGGACTACGCTCTCCCCGTGTTTTATTGACATCCGCGTCAATCGTCATCCAGCGTTTCCAGCGTCATGCTCTGTCTCCGAAATCTGCCACGCCTACTTATTTCGTCATTGCCGCCATCAGTACCTAGTCTAGTTTATAGATGCGCTAGATGTCATCTAGTTTTCTTCACCGCTCTTTCGAAAACAACCCCGCTATCGTAATCATCTTGTCTAATACTTGGAGCGTTCCATTCACTCTGCTAGGGGAAACAACATTTTTATATAAGGATTATAACTAGCTAAGTCGAAAGCGACATTTATTATCCTGGTGTGAGCGTGTTGTTTTTGCTAGTGCTGGCGGAGTGCGTGGAACATATCGAATGATTAAATTAGGTTAGTCTAGATTAAACTAGAAATAATTTCTTATTTGTTTGTTTAGGAATTGTATTCAAATTATAAAGTAGTTTTTTTTAAGACAAAATAAATAAGATCTTAAAAAAAAAAATTTTTTTATACATATTTGTAATTAGAATCAATAGAGAAATCGCATGTCCGTCTGTATGTCGCCATTTAAAATGTTTGGTTATCTACAATTCATTACATTTATATATGACCAAGCCCACTTTTTGAGAATTTTTTTTATTAAAAACAGATTTTGATGAAATTTTACAACCTATCATTGTTTTGATGTTATCACTGTTTCTCAAGCAAAAAATATTATAAGCCATTTACACTTTATTAGGGCTTTTGCAAAGGAAGAAGGGGAGGTATCAAAAGATCTGTTCCAGACGTACTATAGCTTTTCTGTATGTTTGTTTATCACTTCAACAAAAAAAAAAATACTGAAATTTCCAATCCATTCTCTTCTTTGTTAGTATCAACCTTAATTAAGTGGGTTTGGCGTACTGGATTTTAACTTATGTTCTATCTGAAAGGTATATAGGTTTGGTACATACATAGCTCGTAACATAGAGAAATAATATGATCAGTATCTACAGCGAAATCGATTGTGCCATGTCCCTGCGTCTGTCGGTTTGTCCGTGTGTCATCACTTTTTGGGGCTTATATTTTGGCAAAAGACACAGTACAAGTGTTTGTTTTTGAAATTCGCCCACTGCCACTCCAAATTTTCATATTTCAGGGGCTTATTAATTAAAATTATGGGCGCCGGGGCTCAAGTGATTAGTGCGTTGGAATACGGAGCAAGGGGTTCCAGGTTCAATCCTAAATGCCTTCCTTTCGGATACGGCAATAAACAGTAGGCCACTTTCATTCGTGTAAAGAATGTATGTAACATGCACAACATGAATAGTTGTGAGCTAGGCCCTCGGTCGCATGAACCTGTCGCGCCAAAAATTCGTATTCGTATTCATTAAAATACCGATTTTTATGATAACTTGAAACTGACGACAACATACATTCAAGGTTATCATTGTGGGTCAATTCCAACGTCAAGCGTTCCAAAATGCAAACAAAGGCATTGCAAAACATCATGTTCCAAAACGCATCATGGATGAATCAGCTGCGCAAATAGTGCTTCATGAATTCTTATAATGCGAATGAGAGAATGTATCTCAATCCGTACGCCCCGTCGACATTATTAGGATCCATTCCATACGGTTTGTTGCTTTTCTGTATGTTTTAGCTTAAACATACCAAAGCTTCAAGTATTTCGTTCAGAGCACGGTCTAATGAGCCAGTTGGTAGGTTTTTTTTACTACTATAGCATACTAATCTATACGATACGATCATCTTATATTTGCAAATATTATATGCACTTATTTTTTTTCTAAATACGAGCGCTCTGACCACGCCCAATTCAGTGAACACTCGTCGTGCACGAGCTTTGTTAAGAGCTCTCCTCCAAACCAGGGGTCGAATTACCACCATCGATAACGATTAAGTAAGTAGGACTTGGTGATCGAATGATCGAGTAACATACCATAGACCTTTTCGCCTGCTTGTCAAAATTGTGACGTTTAAGCTGTTAAAGACTTCTGGTGGCCAATCAACCGATGTTTTTGTATGAGAAATCCATTAAAAGTGGAAAGAATTATACAATGCGATATTTGTAATATATATTTAAGTTTCTTGTATAAAAATTTATGCGTACAATTGTTATTAATTAATTTTAGCAATAAAATGCCGATTAAACGTCAAACGGCGGAAAGATCTATTGGGATGATGCGAATGAAAATAAAATTGTTCTAGAGAAACTTTAGGTACTACAATGTGTCAAAAGTGACGTTTCTCTGGTTGATGTAAAAGTGGAAGAATTAAATAAATTTTTTAAATTAAAATTGAAAGCAAAAATGCTCATATCTTTCTTGTTTCACTCGACAACTCGAAAGCACAATAGTCTTCGAACGGAATGACGCGCGATATCGTGTGCTATCATCTCAAATTTCGATAGTGAATGCTCGATCTGCGGTACTTCGGCCCCAATGTTGCCACTTAGATATTATTGCTTAAACTGATTAATAATATTTGTATGCATAAATTTGCATACAAGAAATTTAAAAATACATTACAAATATCGCACATTGTATAATTCTTTCCAATTTTAATACATTTTATATACAAAAAACATAAGACGAGCTACAATGCGTTTACAACGGATCGTTTGATACCGTATTTTTCTTTCTATGCACCTCTAATAAAGTGGGCGTGGCATACCTACAGCATTTTTTCTCGAATTTCAACAATAACTTCGAATGTTTGAGGATTTTACATGCAAAAAATCTCCAAAATCTTTTTTTTTTTTTTAAATTAAAACGCCCCAAAAAAGTGGGCGTAATGAAAACTTTTCTATGGGTTAATTGTAGACTAACTGAATATCTAAATATTTGGTCTTAACAAAATTTTTCGGTTTCATATAATTTAATGAAGTTATGAAAAGGTGGGCGTGTCAGCGGGCAGATTTAAAAAACCCTTGTACTGTATCTTTTTCTCAAATGCTCAGATATGTAATTTCATCCCCTTACCTCAAAATTCGAGTCCCAAAAAGTGCTGACACGGACAGACGGACGGACGGATGAATGGATATACGGACGGAAATGGCTAAATCGTCTTCGCTATTGATACTGATCACGAATATATATAATTTATAGGGTCTACCTCGACTATTTCTCTATGTTACAAACTACGTGAAACGGCGAAAAGGTGTATTGTAGTTTCCTTATAATTGTTTTCGCAACTCCAAAATCACGCTGGTGAACTCCAACAAAAAAAAAGAAGACCTCTCAATTGTGCCAATTACAGAGGTATCATCTTTCTCAACATCGCGTACAAGTACCTATCTGCCGTATTACGTCTGAAACCCCTCTGAAAAAATCTGCGCAACTACTAGCGTACGCGGATGATATTGACATTACTGGGAGAGCACAGTGGGCTGTCATCGATGCGTTCGATAGTATTGAAACGGAAGCTGCCTGGATTTGGCAGGGCTGCTGAATGTATCTAGCAGGGCAAAACCAAGTGTACTCGTATGCTGTCAACAAGAAGGGACAGACAACATCGACAAATTGGATAGAAAATTCATAGCTATAACTTGGTGGTAGTAAGGGAGTTTGTCTACCTCGGCTCTGCTATAAACTCTGACAACAACATCTCGGTAGAAATTAAACGAAGAACAACTCTTGCCAATCGCTGCTTCTTTGGGCTGAGATGGCCTTATCGCGAACAACTAAGGAGATTCTATATAAGATCTTGATTATCCCAGTCCTTATGGCGCTGCATAATCATGGAATTTAAAGAAAGCGGATGAAGATATCCTCTGTCGTTTCGAGATAAAAATTGCTCGTAAAATATTCGGTCCCTTTTGTGTTGACGGGCTTTGGAGGAGGAGATTCAACGATGAACTATACAAGCTGTACAGTGACATCGGTCCAGTAAAAAAATTCCGCATCAATCTTTTGAGATGGCTAGCACATGTAGAGCGAATGGACACCAGCGCTCCGGCCCGTAGAGTCTATGAATCAAACCCGGAGGTACAACGCAGTAGAGGAAGACTTCGCCACAGGTGGCGCGCACATATAGAAGGAAGCTAACGGCCGGGCTAACTGGAGACGCTTGTTAGTGGAGGCCCAGGTTCATCCCGAACCACGTAAGTAAGTAATTCATACATTAAAATATTTGAAAGTTTCAAAATTTGGTATGCCATATCTGAATATTCCTTATAATTTATTAATTTTAAGCCCTATCAACGAACAAAAGATCGTGAAAAAGGTTATTGTCGAAATTACCGTATGCCAAAAGTATGGTATGCCATTTAATAGGGAGTCGGACAGAATCCCGAAAAACAAAATCCCGAATATGAAAATTTTTGTATGGATTTAAAGAAATTTTGCATATTCCCAACTTCGCATTTACTCCAAATCCAACAGTGACTCCCAGCAGGGGGGCAGCGTGCCCCCCCCATACATATTCCATTGTTTATGCACAAATCGAATTGTGGACTTATGATTCTGCGCCGAAAAGGATTAGATGCTTTATTACATTGTTATATTGTTATCTTTCGTACCCAACCCAATTTTTCGGTATTTTGGATTTTCAGGATTGTGACCCCAAAACTGTGCAGACTTAGTCACAGATTGACAGACAGACAGACAGAGTTGGCGGACCCACTTTTTTGGACTTCTCCATCAAGTTGGAAATTTTTCAAGAAACCGATACGACACTGCTGTAGGTGTAAGTAACAACTCATTTCAAAACGTCAAATTTGGTTATTGATTAGGGCCATTGAATCACCTGTAATAGGAATATTATTTAATTTTTTGTAATTTACCTTTGTATAATATTTTGGCTTTCTAATGAACTTATAAAACTTGAACTTATTTATAAACATACGAAACAAAAGTTTCCTTTGGAACGGATCGTTTGACACCCTATCCTTCTTCCTTTCAATCAGCCGTAACAAAGTGGGCGTGGCATACTGCATTTTTTTATTGTATTAATACGATAACTTCGAACGTTTGAGGATGTTTCACCAAAAATATTATGAAAATCGGTTTTTTAATGAAACGCCTCCAAAAAGTGGGCGTGCCTAATTGTAGATACTCTGAATATCTTAATATTTGGTCTTAACAAACTTTTTCGGTTTCATGCAATTTAGTCAAGTTAAGAAAACGTGGGCGTGGCAGTAATCGGATTTAAAAAAAAATTCATACTTGTACTGCATCTCCTTAGATATTAAATTTCATCTTCCTAGCTCAACATTTAAGGACCAAAAAGTGGTGACATATGAAAAGACGGACGAACGGATATGGCAAAAGGCAAAATCGCCTTCGCTATTGACACTGGTCGCGAATATATGTATCGCTGTGTTATAAACTATGTATCAATCTTAATTTCTTCGAAAATTTCACTTAGAGGATTTGTAGGAGAAATTTTACGAAAGTGTAGTGAAAATTAGGGATTTTTCCCATCGTCGGTACTTGTTTTTTGTTTTTTTAATTAACGTCACTGCTCATCACTTGATAGTGAACGAAGCAGGTGAAGTTGAACATTCTATTCTTATGCTACTACTGACGTTGGGTTTAAATCTTTTTTTTTTTTCCTGAAATCATGTTTACATTCCTGTTCCTTGTGTATATACATATGCTTGACACATAAATATATGCATATAATGCATATTCTCAAAAATACTCAAGATTGCTTCCATTTTTATTTCTGAAATTTTCATCCCCTGAGTGTGAACGAAATGGGAGGAATTAAAGAGTCCATTCTCCTGTTTCCTTTGATGTTGACGTTTAATTTTTCTGAGGCGAAGTTTACATTCCGTTGTTTAGGGGGTATGTTTATAAGTTTGATATAGGGAAATGAATTTATGTCGTTTTCCATTGATTTTCATCCAGGAATTCACTATTTGTATTTCGAATCGAATATACAAGAACCATCTTGGTCAATTGTACGAGTAAGTGTGTTGGTAAAATGAAGATAAAGAAGATGAAAACAATTCGGTTAACTATTCTATCGTATTTTGATTTTTTTGGCTCTGTAGGAAAATGTGTATATGTACATACATATAGGTGTACATAATATACATTTTGATATTTATGGTTGCTCTAACCCGGACGCCACACGAGCAAGTTTTGGCAGGAAAGTGGCCTACATATTCTATTTGTCAAATTCCTATTTCTGTATTTGCTGTGACGTGGGCTACACGCCAACTGACAAGAAAGTTGCTCTTAGAATTCAATTATAAATTATACTGTTGAATTACTTGGGTTGGAAAATTCCATACCAGTTGACGGGCAAGTAGCAAAAGTTTGTATGTGTTCGTAAAAAGTGTCAACTTGCTGGCCAGTATTTCCGCGTCTGGCCGCGAGCTAACGGGGCTAGTCTTAGGGTGTTCACTTTAGATCTGGGTGTAGGTGTGGTTCCTTATAACTCGTTGAAGTATATATTAAGTATAGTTCGCTGTATTAACTACCCGCTGTATTATCTACCAGACATATTTCTCTCAGGCTTTATTTCAGAAATTTAAATTTTTTTACTGGGTGGGCAAATTCGCAAATTCGTCACGTAAGAGTAGCAAAGACTAGTTCTTTGAACTTGCTTGAATCTGTAGGAATGTTTGGTTTTCACCAGTGGCTTAAAATAGTTCCTCATAGTGACATCAAATGGTGAAGCATGTATGGTGTGGCATCTGTTGTTGAGAATTGATATCAGGAAGTGGTTGATTTGAGTGATTCGTAGAGGTGTTTACTTATAATAGTTGGAGTTCCACAGGAAATAGCAATATTTTGAACCTGCACCAACATAAAAAAAATTAAGTCATAAACCTTCCCCAGTAAGAACTCCTTTGTTGTACCTCAGGTTTAAAATATATAACCATCATGGCACCGCCCTCCCCCATTTACAACATTGCACAATCAACGTCTAAGACATTAAGCTACTTGATAGTTTGAGTCAGGTAAGACCGGGCTTGTGTATTGTTTTCAGGCAACATCAAATGTTTTCAGTAGGCCTATTACATCAGTAGGCTCTTTCATTCATGAATGAAACACGCTCAGCGCGAGTGTTTGTGAAAAACTAGGACCTGGATCGCACCAAATGTTTGTAATCCCAACCAATAATGCCGCTGAGCGCACCATCTTCCTGTTCAATTCTCAACGTCGCCAACATATTTATACTGAAAGTCCTTGCGTTACCAGCAGACATATGACCAGAGGATTTCCTACACTAACAATAACAGCAGAATCAACAGCCACGCTGCCCTTCTTGACTACTGATAATGATCTCAAATATATAAATATATATATAAGTATGTTCTCAGTGCTCGTATTCTCATCCATACACATAATCCTTGCACTAAAGACGGGTCCGTTAACCGATACAGTAAGAGAAGAGTAAATTTCATTAGAAAATGAAACATCAATAGTTGCCGATCCAAAGAATGCTCTTCGAATATTCCATCAAAGTCAAATATTTCCACAATAGTCAGATTAATAACTTCACCACCTCTATCTATAGGACATATTTGAACATACCTGTACTGATTAATCCTTTTCATTGCGTTCCTTGTAATGTTTACTTCATCGCTGAGAACTGCCATTTTGAATTTTACTGACAGCTGTCAATTGTTCCACCGTTCCGGAATATTCCCATAATCTCAAATCACAAAATAATTTAATAATCCGATTCCATTAAAAGTTGGGGTTTTCTTTTTGTTTGAATTTATCAATTTAAGTTATTCAAATGGCAGAAATGTTCGGTGATTTGGCTGCCGAAATAGTCGCGGAATTAGATCATGAATTTGAAAAAAATTTAATAGAAGCAGTGAAATGGCATCGATGTTTATACGCAACCGATCATCAAGACTACGAGAATATGCAGCAAAATAAAATTGCTTGGCTAAAGATTTCGAGTAGTCTTAAAAAATCAGGTAATGCTAAGTGGTGACATGGAGATCATAGGACTTTCTCTGAAGGTTTTTGATTGTAACTATTTAAGATTTAATTCAAACATGACGTTGATGCGAGCGCTAAATTTCCCCTCCTTTGTTTTACGCATGCTTATGCATCGATGCATTGTATATTATGTGATAATTTGCGCTGAAGAATTGTTGACAAATTTTATGTCTCAATGAAAATTTTCCCCACTTTCAGTTCCTGACTGCATGAACAAATGGTATGCACTGCTGCAAACCTTCTTGCATTACTTTAAGATAGAAAGCAACAATGTGACGAATCCGGGTCCGACTACAGTGTGGGCACACTACCAGTCGATAAAAGAAATGCAGCCGTACTTAGCAGAGAACTATTCTGAACTGGTAAGTTAGTATCACGTATGCAATCAAAATGATAATCATAACCTTTGTATGTAGATTCAATTGAAACCACCTTTCCTATATTCCAAACCAAGTGCAATCCAAAAGGAAGCACTTTTTGTTGAGTTGGAGGCTAATCGAGTTCTATTAGTGAGTACTAATACTCCTATGGAGCTGCGGCAACAAATCTGGCACCAGATTGCCGAAAACTTGAATGCAATGCAACCTGGGGCAAAAATGCCAGTTATAAAGTGGCAAAAGGTAAGAAAGCAAAATATTAGAATGTGAGATGGTAAAATTATCTTCAATTTTTTTCACAGTTCTGGTGGGACTTGAAGCAGAACGTTGGCGTTCAAAGGTCTTGGATTCAAACAAGGCTGAAAGCAATGGGTAAGTAACTGAGCTGAATGCAAAGGATAGAGTTATGTATATCAATTTTTTTCTCAACAGGTACCCAAATTGAAATGTCCAAGTTCTCCGAAGAAGACGTGAGGATTTTGAAAATTTGCGGAGCAACACAAGTAGATTCTCCGTCTTGCATAAGCTCGCATTTGTCAAGTAATTTAGAGTTTGGTAGTAACACGGTAAGAGTAGCAAATAATCAAAATTTAAAATTTCTAAACACAAAGTAAGTCTTGTAAGTTTTTGTTTCTTGGACAATACCAAATTGTATCTCGCCTTTAAGATTCTATTTTAACTGAAAAAGGCTTTTCCAAATCGCTGAGAATGCAATAGTGCCTAAACAAGGAATGACCAAACCCTACCAGATACCCTACCATTTGAATCCTCCAACTTTACTTAGGTGGCGTTACAGTTCGGGGTGAATCTGAGTTTCAGCCACCTGCCTCTGAGTCCTTAGCTACCTGCCTTCAGTTGCGCACTCCAAGTCGATGGGGGTCCCCTACTACTTGTGCGATATATGTACATATGTACGTTCATTTCTACTTATTCATACTATGCACTTTCAAAACACACGAGCGAAGCCAGTAGTGTTAGCAAGTGTTTTTAATATGATCAATAGGTCAAAAGTGTAAAAGTACTTTAAGAGCTTTAGTCGGACATCGTGTCCGACTACATCAAATGTAGTACTTGCTCAGATCAGGCCAGCAGAATATTAACTCGTAAGTAGAAGTAGAATGTATTACTGCGGTGTACGAAATGTTCTTCGAGAAATATCTAACTAGGCTAAATAAGGTACATATATTGCTCGAAGTGAAGGTCTGTATAGGTAGATCGTCCCTTGCGTTTTAAGATTTAGTTAGAGGACATTTTTCGAATATCTAAAATACATTCCAAACCTTAAACTTTCCTTGCATCTCATTCCAGGACCACATCATTCGAAAATGTAAAAAGTGCACCATACTCCTAAATGATCTCATAACAAACGATTATTGCGATACATGTCGTAAAATTCCTAAAACATTGTGCGATATATGCTCAATGCGCCATGAAGACCATCTACTCGTTTATCAGTTGAAAAATTGGAGTACACACGCAAAAAATTTATTGCCATCAAGTTTTTATACATATGCTGAGCTCTCAATGTGTACAGTTTGCTCAAGTTACCTCAAAAGTAAGTTACAATTTTAACGAAACTGATAAAACATAAAAATATAATTTCTTTACAGAACAAGCCTCTCTAATTTGGAAAGCATGTCGTATTTGTGAAAGCTACAATCAAGTTCTGGAAAACTTATTTGCTCCTTCAAATAATAATCTACGTAAAATTTTTAAAGAAGTCACTGGTATTGAGGTAAGTCAGATGTGTTTATCCCTATTTCGTACAAAAAGTCCTATCAGTCAGTGCATACCAACCAACACTATATACACTAAAACCATAAAGTTTCACAGTAAACAGCCTTCCATGTGTCACTAACATTTAAACCCAAGACACACCTAAATATTTAATCCACTTCTTAAGAAACAAATTCCCTTGTTTTTTTTTTTGTTTTTTTTTTCAGTTTAATGAAGGTGACGGTTTACCAATTTACTTTTGTAAAATTTGTAAAATTCAAATGCAACAATTCAATAATTTCTATTTGAGATTTTGTCGGGCACAGACTAGATTGCGTGAGATACATATGGAAAAGTTTATTGGTGTTCCCACAGGTAGACCACCTGGGAAAAAGAAAATTATTAATTCCATTGCATCACCTAATCAAGTTATGATTCTTACACCCGACGGAAATAATTCCAATGCAGAAACAGGCGGAATACAACAAAACTATACATTACAACCTAGATCTGTGCCAGAAATTCCAGCCCATAACATACCGGCAACAATAAAACCATTGATCAATACACAATCGCCGGCCCCAATGGTAGTAAGATCAGAGCATACTTATTCCAAGCGCATATGTCCAATACAGGCTGGGTCTACAAAAATTATTTCTGTCACCCCCGGAACAATAATAGCAAAACAAATCGGTAGTACCGTACCACCAAAGCCCACAAAATTAAATGCTAGAGTACAACCTTTGTTGCCGAAAGGAATTTGTCCCTTGCCTCCAGGAACTGTGTCAGTGACATCCACCAACGCAAACATCGCGCCAACAGTAGCAAATCGAATCTGTTCAACAGCGGTGACTCCAGTATTAAATACGACATCAAGTTTTAGATTGCAGCCAGTACAATCAAATGCTAAAGCAACACAAGGAATCCATGCAATATATCCAGGATCTATTCCAGTGACCACAAATGTTGGACTAACGATAACACAACGACCGTTAACTAATACTACATCAATCGCAACAAACGGAGTCGGTGTATTATCACTGGGAACATCAGCAATTCCTATAAATGCTGAAACGGCTAAAACAAATTCTCTATTCTCTCTTGCACCAGCACCAATGAATACAGTGGTAACAAAAGGAAATCCTTCTCTCCCTTCAGCATCTACACAACTTTCCTCGATGGCAGTAAACTCCGGAATAAATGTATCAAATCGAGAGCATACATCCCAATCAGCAGTTTTTACCATATCTGGAGTGGAAATAGATTATGAAGAACAGTTTGATTCTCCTTCAATTTTTTGTATACCTAAGTCTGCTTCCGCTATAAAGATTGCCAATAATATATCATCCCCAATTGTCAAACCCACCATTACAACATCTTCTACCACAGAGAACACGACATCAACGATCACACATCCAACAATTAAAACTGAAAAGATCGACGATGGTTATCCAGGAGAACAATTACAAACTGCCAGTTCACTCCACCCAGGTCACCATGGCACCAATCATAATACTACCCCATCAACATTGGAATCCAAAAGAGATTCTGACATTTCATCCAACGATTCAACAATTTCAGTGGAATCAACAAATCTACCATCGGACCCCAATACTCCAAAACGAATGAAATTAGTCCGACTAGATGGTTCCACGGTAGTCTTTGATCCAAACCTTCCTAGAACTCGAAGCTTAACCCCAAACATACAGAATAAAAACTCTTCATTTCAGAATGAATTCACATCTGCCAAATTTCATCTAATTCAACCAAGAAAAGCGTCTAAAGGACGAATCGGCCCATCAAACACTCAAAAAATAACGTCTGGACGAAAACTCCAAACATACCCTCTGCTAACTGAAGAACAACACCGAAATCACTTGCAACAACAATCATCATCAGGAAATAAGCGAGCACGAAAGTATTGGGGTGCCGTTGATGAATTCCAAATCACTCCACAGTCAGCGAAGACAAATTTAAACAAACCCAAGCAACCAATAAAGCAACGGCGAATGACAATACACAATTTGTCGCCATGGTCAGAAGATATTCCAGATAGACCTATAGCAACAAGTACTCCGCCGGCGAATACATCACTACCCTCTGGTGAGATTCCTACAAATGTAGTTGTAAAAGTGGAAAATGAGCAACCATTGAATAGTGACCTTAATCCTTCGATGTTCTATCCAGATTCATTCGAATTGGGAAACTTTTCTTTGGATGCAGATGTTTCTTCAATGATAAGCAAAATGATGACAAAAAAGGAACCATTAGATGAGAATATTAAAAGTTTTGAATACATAAATCCATCGTTCCTTGTCTCCTACGCTCTGGATCAAGATCAATCGAAAAATAAAGATGAATCTAAGAAAGAACAGGGCAACGAGGATGATCTGAAGAAAGGAGAATCCAAAGAGACACAGCCAGAGACAGACAAACGCAAAGAGAATAACGAAACTGTAAAGCATGATGTTAAAATACCAATAAGAAAACTGAGAATTAAGCTAAGACGGAATAAAAGCCTAAAAAAGCTGGCTTCAAGACTGAAAAAAAAGGTTCCACAATCTCCACCACTTATTACCAGAAAATCACTGCGAAAAAGTAATGTTAGTAGAACTGATAAGCTTATTACATAAATTTATTAACTTATTTGTATCAATATTTATTATAATGTAAATAAAATAATATTTAAGAACTTAAAAACATTACAACATTAAATTTACTTATTTCAATGGAGCATTAGTAACACTAACACAAAGGGTGAGTTCATATTAGAGTTCATTATTGGTTGCAATCTGAGCCCACTTTTGTTACTCAAAATAGGTAAGAGGCAATTGATATCACATTGTCCACTAACTCCAACGCTCTAGCTTTTGTTGACTGGAAAGTCTCTAATACAGTCTTCTTGTCCGACCACCGCATAATTCAATTCTCGTTCAACGGTAGGAACACAATCGGTCGATCAAATGGGTGACTCGCTCTACAAATCGCATCATATGATGCTGTAAAGGTCCATGACTCTCAAGCATTTTCATAGAGTGCCTCAGCTGCACTTTCATATGTATCCCAATCATGGAAATAACTAAATAAGTCAACGCCATCTTTATCCCCAAGTCGGGAAAGCCCAGCCACTCCACAGTAAAGGATTTTAGATCGATCAGTCTAACATCCTTCCTGATCAAAACCCTAGAAAGACTTTTAGATATCTATGTATGTATGTATATCTCCTCCAAATTATCCCCAAGAGACGTCTCACCTGCCCAACATGCATATATGAAGGGCCCCTGAGTAGAGTCAGCACTACATGAGGTGGTTACAATAATCGAAAAATCGGTCCACCAAAAAAAATTTACACCAGCAGCATTCCTTGACATTAAAGAGGCCTTGAAAAATGTAAACCAGTACGGCACTAGACCACGCGTACGTGAATCTTACCCTATCAGACTGGATAGAATGTACCTAGGGTGCATTGAAGATTAAACTGGAAAGAAAGCATCAACAGCTTTTACACATACAGCAGAATCTTTGGCAAAAATTGGCGCCAAAACCAGCCACCACCCACTAGATGTACACCGCCATCGTTAGAGCCATCCTCACATACGGACACTTCGGCAGATCCTGGAGAAAGCTCGAGAAGACTAAATCGATATCCACCTTCTTTTCATCGATTTTAAGGCCCCATATGACAGTATCTATAGAGACTAGTTATACAGAGCCATGTCCAGTTTTGGCATCCCTGCCAAACTTGTCAGATTATGCAGAATGACGATGGAGAATTCTCGCTGCTCCTTTGATGTCAATAAAGGATTTAGACAAGATGATGTTATGTGACAGCATAATTTAAAGAATTGTGACAAGGTGATGTCATGTGACAGAATAATTTAAAGAATTGTGCGAAACTCACAAGCCAACACCGTAGGCGCCGTAGGCACAATCTTTCAAAAGTCTGTGCAACTAGTAACGTACACCGACGATATGGAAATAATTGGTAGAACTCAGCAGGCTGTCACCGCTACGTTCGCTAATATTGAAACGGAAGCTGCCAAAATGGGTTTAGCACTAAACGAAGGCAAAACCAAGTATATGCTTTCAACAAGAAGGGGCACACAACATCGACGAATTGGACAGAAAGTCACAATCGACAGCTACAACTTTGAGGTAGTAAGGGACTTTGTCTACCTATAAATTTTTGTCTGCTATAAATTTTGAAAACAGAATGCAATTGAGTAGTAAGGCCCTATCCCGAATTATTAAGGAAACTATATATAAGACTTTGATCATCCCAGTCCTGTTTTATGGCGCTAAAGCATGGACTTTATCGAAAGCGAAGATATCCTCGGTCATTTCGAGAGAGAAATTCTTAGTAAAATATTCGGTCCCCTTTGCGTTGCCTGGCTTTGGAGGAGGAAATTCAACGATAAACTACACGAGCTGTACAGCGATATCGACCTAGTCAACCTAGTCAAAAAGCTGCGCATCAGTCACAGTAGTTTGAGATGGTTAGGAAATGTAGAGCGAATGGACACCAGTGCACCGGCCCGTAGAGTTTTCGAATCAAACCCGGATGGACAACGCAGTAGAGGAAGACCTCGCTCTAGGTGGCGCGCACAAGTAGAAGGGGACCTCAACCGACTTGGAGTGCGCAACTGGATGCAGTTAGCTAAGGACTGGGCTAACTGGAGAGGCTTGGTGGTTGAGGCTTAGGTTCAACCCGAACTGTAGCGCCACCTAAGTAAGTAAGTAAAATATTTTTGGGACTTGGGTAATTCCTTGCCTCTTGCCAAAACTTCGGTTTTACTCATTTGATAAACTTCCTACATTGCTGTTCTCTTTTGAAGTTCACTAGCTGAATAACGAAGTATTAATTCCGGTTGCATTGAAATTCCCTGGAAAAGTATTCACAATAGCTATATTTTCCGAAGGAATTTATTCTCATTTTCGAAATTAGTTCACGATACGTTTATGTATGTGTAAATTCAAAAACGTCAAACATTTGTGCAAATGCGGCATCACTGCTTATTTGTGATACTAGGTCTGTTCCCTTACCTAAAAATTCGTACAAATTTGCACATTGAGTGTGGGTGCTTTCCTAAATGCAGTACTGCCTGCTTTGTGAATCAGCAACCATTCCTAAATGCAAACTCAAAATGATGACACATCGCATTACGTTCCGAAATGCATTGTGAGCGAATACACTGCGCAAACAAAAGTAAACAGCCGATCGTGAACTAACACGATGCAAATGGTATTTGTTATCGCTACCCTTTTTGGATTAGCTTTAAAATATATTTCGTGAATATTCGATTGTCACCAGCACCACAATTTTTTAGGAAATGATTAATTATCTGAGTTGCAATTAATTTATTACACATTGTTCCAGATTTCCAAAAAATAAATTATGCGCATCGCATAACATTCCTAAACGTCATAATTCACAACGCTACAGAATGCGCATCGTATACTGAAAGTATCGTGTGTTTGCAGCACGGATGCGATGTGCAGTCACAATGCGCATTTTGGTTGAATTTAGGAAAGCAGCCTGTGATGCCATTTGTTTGTATTAATGAACGCTTAACAAACCATCATGAGCATCATGATACCATTGATGCCTTACTGAATTTACACTATTTTTGGGAAATGGGAAACATTCCGGGGCAATTTTATCCACGATTGTGGGACAAGACCACTTTAGATTTAAGGTTGATTTAGCATATGGTGGTATCCTATTATGGTATCCGTTCCGAAAAAGTTACATATCGTAGGAATATTCCGATTGCAACGCATGACACGTTTTCGTATAAACTCTACGAAAAATTGGAAAATTTCTCCGCGACGAATATCTGTCGGAGAACTTCGGGAAAGTCACATGGACTGACAGAAAAAAATACAAACGTCGCAACGCTGTACACAAATTTCTTTAAACATTTGTTGCACATGGTTTGTCTTGAAAGCATTAGCACGACATTTGCATTTAAAAATGGATTTTATTGGTCTATAAATTTTATTTGTAAACTTCTTTTAATAAATAAACGAGAAAAACAATTTATATTTATTTTGTTTTTTTATTGAAAATAGTTTATTTCACATGTATTATTATGATCACCCTTTCTTTTCTCAAATATGAATTCAATTAGAATTTTGCTTATAAAAGCATGTAAAGATTATCTATTTTTATTTTTTAATTATTATTATGCTTGGGAGTATTTATTAAATACACCACAGCGTTAGATTATTTTGTTTTGTTTCGACTTACAAATAAGAAATTGTATTATTTATCTTATAAACTAGATTATCTTCATTTTCATATAATAATTGTTCATTTTCACATCTTATTTGTGTTTATGTTGGTTTTATTTTTAATTTTAATAAATAACTAACAACATAAGTCGTTTGGAAACGATTTAAAATTTTTTAATCGATTTTTTTTTTTTAATAAAAAGAAGCCCAGTTATATGTATATGAGTTTGCATGTGCTTTGTTTACATAATAAAAACATAATATCTGAATTCTTATAAAAAAAAAAAAAAAAAAATAAGAATACACATTAATAAAGATTCAAAAAGAAGAACAAAAATATCACGTAACAACTTTTTCGAAAATTAAACACAGTATTAAATCAATTACACCAAAACAATTAAATAATAAATTCACATTTTAGTGTAATAAGGATATTAAATAGAAAGCAAGAAATAAGAAACGTATAAAAATGTTATAAATTAAAACAATTGAGATTTCCCATCTTTCTCCTAGTTTTGGGAAATAATTGAAGGTAGAGATGTCTGCTAATAAGATACATATTTTGTTTTGTTTGATTTAAATTTATGAGAGCTTCAGATACGATGGTGGTGAACATTTCTTTCTTAGGAATTTTATGATATAAAGTGGTAGACACGAGATTAAGGTGATGATAGAAACCTTCCAAAGGAAATCATATGACCAGATGAACTCCCAATCTGTAAAAGAATTAAATACAATGGTTAGTAATGTTAAGTAAGTGACTTTGGTGCCCTAACGATGGATGGAGCTTACAAAAATAATATCAAATTTATATCTATGGATGCATCATAAATGTTTAGAAAATGAAAAGTAAGGTCTTTTCACGAAGCACTAAATTAACTACAGATGTCTGTATTCTTTGTATGTGTTGATGTAATATGGAGAATATTCAACGACAAACTTTGCGACATGTGCAGTGTCATCGATCTTGCCATAGCGCTTCGAATATACCGACCTTAAACTCGAGGCGCTCGAGGAAGGCCTTACCTTCGATGACGCGTACATTTGGAAATGGCACTTAATCAACTTCAAGTGCGAAACTGCAGGTAACTAGCTAAGGATCAAGTTGGCTAGAAAGACTTTAGGCACTGATCTATCCCAGTGCAGCCATGGAAAGTAAGAAAGGAAAAATACAGAAGTGATATGTTAAATGGTACGTCTCTTTAATAATCCACGATGGAAAGACAGCAAGGCGTCGTGTAACAAAGTATCATCTTTCTGCTTAATAATCTAAGAAGCAGCAAATCGTCATGCGTTACGTTATTGTTAGGCATAACAACATATAACTGAGTTCAGGACACAACCTGAATTAAACTTTTTAGACCAACGAACATAAGCAGCATCAGCTACCAGAAACGCACAACATGGATGAAATGGCTTGGTAAAACCCTCAAAATTTGATTTACGTTTACGTATTTACAATGAGATCGTGCTGGCAGAACGGATGATTTACGATTTTGTAAGATCAGCCCAGCAGCTAAATCAATGACAGAGTATGCGAAAGTGGAAACACAAAAAGTATGACAAGTACAAGCATAGGTACATGTTGAAAGCAGTAGATACCGAATGGCACGCTGTGCACAAAATGAGATAAAGAGGAGGCATGCGATTTTGAGAGGTTTAAGTGCAATAAATGATGGACGTCAATTAAGAGACTCGTCGTGTAGCAAAATAAGGCCAAAGTTGGTGTGCGCGAGCAATAAAATCTTTGATGTTTTTTTTGTATTCAATTTAAGTCTAATACATAAGGGATGCTCTCCGAGGGGTGGAGCAAGGGTGTCAAGAACAAGCGCTCTTCATTAATGCGGAAAAGATAGTTCTAATCATCCTGACAAGGAAGAGAAGAAATCTGGAATTTCAGCCCTTGAAACTTTTCGGATTGGAGCTATAGGAGACCAGGAAGGTTAAGTATCTGGGTGTATACCTAGATACTGGAATAACTTGGAACTACCATGTGAGAGAACAGAAAGACGAAGAGGGTGGTTCATCAGTGCAAACGGGTATGTGGACAAAGGTGGGGAATCTCGCCGAGGTCAGCATACTGGATGTATACGATGATAGTTAGACCGATTATCACATATGCGTCAGTTGTATGGTGTCAAAAAGCAGACACAGAAAACTGTAAAACAAAACAGTTAGATAGGGTCCAACGTCTGACATGTTTACACCGGCGGTGTAATACGAACGACACCAACATGCGCAATGGAAGTGATCCTAAGTAATTTGCCACTGGACTTATTTATTATTTACTGGGCCGGCCGCGACGGAACAGCCATTTTCGCAGGCAGACGAAAATTTCGCAGACAGGCGAAAATTGCTGTTAAAATGCTGATTGGTACCACTATGAGAGAAGTTTTAAGCTTGGGGCGAAGAACACTGAAATGGGTGGTAGCGTTATCTACAGGTCATGGAAATTTCGGGTATCACCTAAAAAAGATGGACCCTCTGGAGGATGACACCTGTGAACTATGCCTGGAGGAAAACGGGACGGCAGCACATATTTATGTACATATATTGTATCAATGTCCGGCACTAACTAGCAGAAGGGAGGTCTGGGGGAGCCACTGGGTAGAAACCCAGAATATGAACCAGATTTCTGTTAAACCAATGCTAACGTTGACACGAGGAATCAAAGCCAGAGAGTCACTCGAGCTAAGATGGGTCGTGGAAGAGAGACGAAAAGGGACAAAACACTAGTCTGGTTCGAAATCTCGCGAATAATATATATAAGGGATAAAGAGGCAACCCTACAGCCGTGAATAAACAGTGATAAACAGTGACATTTGTAAATAATTTTTCTTACCAAAGTATTCATGGAGCACAGCCAGCGATAGTAAATAAAGCGTTAAACTGAACAATTCTGCCAGAACCATCAATCTGCAAAGAAAATACCCAAAATGATTCATCATCAAGAAAACAATTTTCCATCTATGTAACTCACCGATGCCATGTGCGTATTGTTAAAGCGACCATTATCAATTCTGTCAATATCAGCGCTGAGAAACTGATCGCCACAATATGTATGAATTCATCCTCGAACAAAATTAACGCTCCGTACATTATCACACCACCCTGATAGATACTAATCAGTACCCATATGAAAAATGTTTTATAACTCAAACTCCTGCCTTTGGAAAGGTCTTTATAAAGCTCGGGATATGTCACAGCTGTTATCGATGTAATGTCTTGATCGAGGACCAATGAAAAGACCGGAAACATTGTGTATAACGTTGAATAGCCCACCATAAGGAAACCTTGATACAGAGCCACCGAGCTCAGATAGAAAACAGCAGAGAATACCGCTTGCAGGGTGGTTATGATGAGGCCACGATGGATAACAAATTGCGACAGGGCAGCGGAACGTTTATATGATCTCCTACCATGTACCAGCAGCAACTTGGCGATGTGTGAGAATTGTGGGATACTAAAATCACCGGCTAAAGATGCTTGCCGTCCCTCACGACCTTCAATGCCAACACCCGCATCTGCTTGTTGGATCATACTAACATCGTTGCCTCCATCACCCACGGCACAGGTGCGCTTGCCAGTGTGTTCTTGTATAAGGGACACAACCTGTGCTTTTTGTGTAGGACTACATCGGCAGCAAACAACTGCTGGGCATGCCGTAGCTAGCTCCATGAATTCAGGCCGGTAGTATTGCAGACAGACTTCTAAGCTCTCGCCGGAGACCACCAGTGCGCAACCCTGCTTCCGGCGGAATTGATTGAGTTCTAAATGAGCGTCTGTTCGAGTTTTAACGCTCTTCAGCACATGGAGTCCTTGATTTCGGCCAATCAACTGTGAACTCTTTGCAATACAACAAGCAGTCTCTAGCTTGTCACCAGTCAACATCCACACACGCACTCCGGCATTTCGTAGAAGCTCCAAAGTAGGCCTAACGCCTTCCTGAAGACGATCCTCAACTCCTGTCAAGCAGACAAGTTCCAGCTCCCTTTCCAGTGACTCAATCACAGCCGCAACCTTCGCCACACGATCAGATACACTTAACCGCGCTGCGTTATAGCGTGTCTCAAAGTCGCTATATTGTTCCTCAGTAAGAACCTTCTTAGCCACCACCAAAGTTCGTAAACCCTCGCGTGCCATATTACCAGACTCTTCGCTTAACCAATCGTTGTACTGAACAATCGATGCCATTACCACGTCGGCGCCCTTCAAATAAAAGGTGATCTCGCCCGAATAGCTATCCTTCACTATAATCCCCATCCGTTTCGATTCGCTGGTAAATGGAAAGATTTGCAGAATCTGAAAGTGTAGCACATCCTCCTTACCAGCGTTTGCTCCAGCATTTACTGAGCTCAATGATGCCGTACTTGCGCTGCTTGTCGATGGCGATGGTGACACCTCGTCTCTCCTCAGATATAAAACATTTTTCTCTGGAAACTTGGGCGCCTTCAATTGTAGGGTCATTGAATTAACATCCCGAGCGATCAGTGTTAGTCCCACCTGCTCTGTCCATTTGACCAGAGCAATCTCATCGGGACTTGATGCCTGATACGTTATCTCTTCCGTGGGTTTTTTCTCTTCTATATTTATAACGGACTTTGTTGGAGAACTTCCCTTGCTGTTGTTACTACTTGTATCATCATCCGTCACTGGTGTGACATTATGGCATAAAGCCAAAGCTTTAACTGCTTCCCATTCACGCCATCCTTCAGGACGTCGCATTCTACTGCCCGAAAACATCAACGGTTTGCTAGGGGGATTCTCTGGGCCATGATGTATCAACGGCGATAGATTCTGTATAATGGTCCCAATGTGATGGAAAGTATCGCTGTCATGGGATACAATCCCCAAATGGATTTTCTTGAAGACCATTTCGTTTTGAGTTAGTGTACCAGTTTTATCAGTGAGAACGTACGATATGCGACCAAGTTCTTCGGGGATGGTCGTCGATCGTGCTACGGTACCTTGGATTTCTGGATCATTTTGCATTTGCCAAGAATAGAATGCCTTTCCCATGTCCAGATTAACTCGAAGACTGATGGGGATGATGTAGGAAAATAGTAAGACAAAACGGAACATGTAGCGATACCAAGGTCCATTGAAACCTTTCAAGATCATCATGACCAGTGAGAGGCCAAGTACTGCACAGAAGAGAACCTGAAAAAGAGATTGATAAGTTACATAAAGATTCGTCACATGGGTAATTCGTTCAACTAACCTTTGTGAGTCCATTGATTTCCATGTCCAGCAGACCTACTTTGGAACGTGGCTGAGAGTTGTTCATAACACTACGAGTCTCACAGCCCGTGTAGATGACAATGCCTGTTGCTGTCCCAGCAGCTACCACAGTGTTCGCCCAAAGGGTGTTCTCCACATTTAAACTACTCTCTTCGCAGCCATGTTGCTATAAAATAAAAGGGGGAAAGTTAGTGAATTGTTAAAAATAAAACAGTGAACTAGTTTCAGAGAAAGTAAACAATGTTGTCAAGACTGCCTGTTTTAAAAAAAAAGGATCTCCACTTACCATAGCAAATGTTCCGATAAACGAATGAATGTCTTTCTGCGGTTTCTCAATATACACATTCGCATCGATGCTAAATAAATCCGAATCCTTGGTCAGTTTTTGAGTTAGAGGCACAGCCAGACGTAATTTCCAATCGGTTTCACCTTAAATGCAAGGAAAACCAAGTTACGAAATTGATTTCTGAGCATTCTATCTCAACTTACCATCAAGTTGATCGGTTCTAACAAAAACCGATCCACTCTTGTCACTGGTTCGTAATAGAATTAAATCCGCTGGCACTCGTTCATTTTTCTCCACGATAATAACATCACCAACTTTTAATTTCGATGATGATACCATCTCGTAGCCATGCTCTCCTGTAACCATCAGCCGTTTGTATTTTTGCGAATTGACTTCATGATCTCTTTGATGTCGTCGAAAATCATCGACTGCTTCTCGACATATTGTTACCATTAAAACAAAGCATAATGGTCCCCAGTATGTGTACGGATAACCAATTCGTATGTCCGGAATAAACTGACTCAATGCCATTAACAGGAAGTACAAATTCAAAAAGAAACGAAACTGCTCGAAGAGTACCAACGGCAGAAACGTTAAGAAATTGTACTTCTGATTGCGTATTTCATTTGGTGGGAATTTATCGCTTGTCGGACGTCCCAAATGGACAGTCCGAGCGCGAAGTTCACGGGCCGAAAACCATTTTCGCCACGCTCTCCCCCAGCAGCTGAAAAAAAGAAAGAAAAATAAAATTTAATTTAAAATAAATTAAGATGTGATTGAGTTTGTGAATTAAAACAATCGCCCACGAACGGAATGTATCTAGAAGTAGGCTATGGACAGCCTCTATTGCATATGAACGGAGGCTGTGGATAGTAGTTTTGACGTCATTGGCTATAAACTGAATCCGTAAAGTGTTTCAGTCAGTAGGCTGAAGTAAGTGGATTAAAGGTTTATTATGAAGTTCCAGTTCAGGTTTTCCAGCTGGTTGTGGACCTTGCCAGCTGAACGTCCCCATCTGGTATGGTCTAGCAAATCTCTCCGAAGTACCCCAGACACTCAATGTCTATGCCTCATATGAAACAGTACAAAATTGTGATTTCTCATCGTAGAAAGTTTTCTATTACCGTTCTTTAAATTTGGAAAAATGCTCCATTTTAGAAAACAGGTGCGTACAGATAAAGGGTAACTCTAGTTCTCTGTCAACACGGGAGTTTTATTTTACAATCTAAATCCTATCTCAAAACAGATCAATTACGTGCAGGCTATTACTATAGTAATGAGCCATAAAAATCTAAAATAATTGCCTAGCGGAATATTCGAATGCAGGTTACCCATCCCCTAAAAGTTTTTAATTACTTAATTGTTTAATTAAGTTGATAGCACAACCATTCGAGTGACAATTGAATGATGAATTTTTGGGTGCAGTTTGTTGGTAAAAGGTTTAACCACGGGAGTACGGTCAGTTTAGTGTTGAGTTTCTATTATTTATTATTTTTTTGAAAGCGCTTGCAAGAGAAAAGTGTTAACTCTGACAACTGTGGCGATAGTGAGTTAAATAATAGTGTATTCATCATATTATCGTACATGCAAAGCTTACATAAGTGTCAAGCGATAAGAAACTAATTGAGTTTCAATGCGCAATAAGGTGAAACTAATTCAAACATTGTGACTCATATAGGACCCATTGTCATGCACGGTACCTACTTACATAATGAGGCCTCTTGGACCAAATAAAAAAAATACAAATTTTTGGCCTGACAGGTCAATGTCAACATACATATTCACTATTGAGTGCTCCTGTGCCAGTGAGACAACGCACCGGTCGAAGTACCGAAAATATCGCAGCCGTAAATGCTTCAGTACGAAATAAGTCAAATCAGTCGATTCCACGCCGTTCACAGGAATTGGGAGTCTCTCAGTCCACATTATGGCGAATGTCGCGTAAAGAGGTAGGCCGACACCCTTACATACATTGTTCAAAAGCATCTTGATCATTTGAAGCACCGAAACATCTCCGATTGGGCTCTCCAACAGTTTTAAGAAAATCCTGAAATTTATCTGGCCTAATGGCTTTGGCAATAAGCAAAATATGTGTTAATGAACTGTGATAAACCCATATGGTTCAAGAGACTCCAATGCATCCACAAAAAGTGACAGTTGGGTGGATTTCATGTCGGAGGTATGATTGGATCGTATTTTTTCGTTGATGAAACTGACCGCACGTGACATGTTGGAGGACTGTTATTGGCCAGAATTGGATCGGCTTGACATCAGTGATACGGGCCCACACAGCTGGTCAAACATTGCTGTATTGAAGAGAAGTTCACTAATCTCAATAAATGGTCCGGTCGAATGGCCTCCTCGCTCACGCGATTTTACGGCATTGGTTGTATATGCACCCACTTGTCTTTTCGACTAGCCTTGTATTTTATTTCTCTAAAACAAAGCGCATCGACACAATAAGCCTGTCTGGGCTTCTAATGCCAGAACAGGTCAACTGCTTAATAACTAGATTATTCAGCCTCAAATACAATCTCCGATCGTACGACCCTTGATACGACTGCACGATATAGAAATATGAATACAATAGTTCTGTTTATTAATTGTGAACAGAATTGGGTCAACGCAGCAAAGCCAATACATACATAGATATACAATGTTATTGCCCCAAGTCTTTGTGTTTACACAGCAACAGCATCTTGAATCAAGCAATGAGGAATTGTGTGTATTCAAACCAGAATTGGAGTTCAACGAAGAGTCGAAGGAAGTGGTTATTTTATCGCTTTTCATTTCCGAAAACAAAATAGTACAAGTGACTGCCTGATCTTAATGGCGTTAACTATCAGGCTAAGTAGAGAAACTGTTAAGCTGTGTTCCTGCTTTTTACCCAACTGACACTATTTTACTATCGAAAGTAGGCAAATGCTAAATTCTTTAAAGGATATAATTTATCGCTTTGACTACATCAATTATGACACTCCTTTACACAGTCAATTTGAAAACACATGCAGCTCTAGGCTTTGTATTCTCCTTGTGTTGTGGGTTTCAAGGCATTCAAATGAAACAAACTGCGTCAATGCCAAGTCCACTTCCTTCCATGATAAGTTAAACATCATGTAGACATTTATTCAAAAGAGAATACATTCTCCACTGTTCAGACAAGAATACTCACAGCCTAATGTGTATAAGAAATAGACAACTACCCTCCTCTTATGCAGCAGGCTGATGTCACATCGGACTTTAGCAAAATGTAATTCTTCGCCATATTTTCCCCATTTTCATAGCACTATTCATGTTAACATACATATGCACATTGCATGGCACAATATTTTCATTTGAAAATCGATAAAATAAATTCTTAAACACTCAGCTGTACGCCATATAGACATGTTTTATAGGTGCAGCCTCTCAAAAGCACGCACATATTTTTAATCAATTTCACAAATAAAAAAACCCCAAGTCAGCTGAATTAAACAAAATAAAGCGACTAAAACAACGATGACTGCTCTGGGGGCTTAAATGGGATGATTCACCTGAAAAAGTTCCAACGACTTCTGGGTCGATTTATTAACGGAATGTTCTCCTTAACTATCGGCGTAGTAGCCGAACTTTGTGATGTATCATCCATGCTAAATGTTTCAATGGTGAACACTTAATCGGGTTTCTTTAAATTCCACGTAAAGAATTCAAGAAATTCCCATATTTTCTCGATAAACGAAAAACAACAAAAACTAGAAAAATTTTCACTTTGTTCTTTAGTTAATGTGAGAAAGGAAAAAAAAAACAAGAAACTTCACTTCACACTCATACAACAGTGCAGAAAACAGTGGCAAACGACAGCACACAGAACGAAGGAGAATTGTCAAAATCGATATAGTTTTGGTATTTGTATGTTGGCAGCAGTTGAGTGCACTTGCTGGCTGGAGGAATCCGCAATCAAAACAATTCGTTAAGTTGTTCGTTGAAGGTGTGCGCGAAACTACAGGGTGTGGTGGCACTTTCATATTTTAATGGTGGTTGAAGGCAAAATATTGACTATAACTATAAAATGTGGGTAAGACCATGCAATTATTAAAAACTAATTTCGTCGAGCACTGGAGAATAGTAAAAATATAAGAATAAATAACAATGTAATTAAAATAAGAGAGTTGTTCCAAAAACGAATAAGTGAATCTGTAGATCAGTTTGTAGTGAAACAATTCAAAAATTCAAACGGTTTGAAGTAAATAAGTAGTTGAATCCCTTTGATCCCTTAGACCTTCAAAAGCTTTCATAAAAAAGTTAAAATAAGTAACACAGAACTCGATTGGATGGCCTATAGAAACGTTAGAAATTGGCTAAAAATGGAAATAAATATGGCAACACTTCAAACAATAGGCCTGTTCCCTCGCCTCAAAATTTTGTCCAAAAAAACCGTAAAAGAGAGGGCACAAGGGAGAGTAAAATATGTTTTCTCAATGACAAAGATTATACATGACATTTCAGATGTGGGAGTGGGATGGTTTTGCTGTTCGATGCGTTCCCTAATTTCCATGAAATTTTCATCATTCTCTGAAAGGATTATCCCCCACTCTCAGAAATTTGTGATTTTACGATTTTTAGTGCAGAAAGTAAAGGAACAGACCTAATATGTATTAAAAAAAAAAGAAAATTGTGAAATAGTAAATCTTAATTTTGATGAGTCAAGTGTATAAAGAAGCGGGCAATTGAGGAAATAGAAAGATGCTATTGCAGCAATAAGGTTCGAAAGTTTTACCAGAAAGAACATGTCACGGCTACAAAGCCAGAACAGAAACCTGCAGAGACAAACCTACATAGTAGTAGAATCGCAGTCGATGTTGAGAATATGAAAAGATCATTTCTGCAGACTGTATAACGACGACGATAACCAAAATTCCACTGTCAGGCAGAATGAACCACTCAATCTGGACGATGATAGCCAACATTTCCGTCCAGCCGACCTGGATGAAATTAAGATAGCGATATCTAAGCTGAAAATCAATAAAGCTGCTGGAACTGATAGCCTGACTGCCGAGTTATTCAAAGCAGCAGGGGATGACTTGGTAAGGAGCATGCTCATATGCAAAATATTGCCGGACGAAAGTATGCTCGATGAATGGAACCTTAACATTATTTGCCCGATCCTCAAGAAAGGAGATAGCTATTCTATGTGAACGCTTAAAACTTTTTGTCATCAATCTGATCGGTCCATATCAGTGTGGTTTTAACACAGAAAAGTTCATCATCGACCAAATTCTCACACTACGGCAGATCTTGAAAAAAACTCAACGATTTCAAATCGATACTCACCACTTTTTTATCGATTTCAAGGCCGCCTATGTCATCATCTATAGAGAAGAGCTATATTGAGCTATATCTTGTTTTGCCATCCCTGCCAAACTAGTCCGGTTGTGGAGGATGATAATGGAAAATGCACGCTGCTCCATGAGGGTCGGGAAAGACCTTACCGAGACCTTTGATGGCCAAAAAGGATTCAGACAGGGCGACGCGCTGTCATGCAATTTCTTCAACAACGTTCTTGTAAGAATTGTGCAGAACTGTGCAGAGGACTACTGAGCTGGAGGTTCGAGGTACGAATCCCAGACAACACCAAAAGTTTTTTTTACAGACCCAACTCTTGCGAGCATGAACATCTGATGGTAAAACTGTCATGAAAAAGTTTCTCAAAACAAAATATTCGTGTGTAGAATATAACACGCACTACGTGAATGGTTGTGGGAAGCTAGGCCTTGGGTCCCATGGACCTGTCACGACAAATATTTGTATTTTTGTATTTGTAAATGTAAACACATTTACATTTGAGTTAATTCAAAAACTGTATGCCTAACTCAGCTATTTCATTTTATTTACACATCTGTTGAGCGATCGTATTAAAATATTGATGGTAATTCTTTTATTCCAAATATTTAAGTCAGGACAGGGGAGACTGCTGAGGTTTTGATTAACCAGTTCGACCTCTCGGAGTAAGTAGTTACTAAAGGTAGGCATCATAATACGGGCGAAGGCTCTCGATATTAACAGATAAAATGTGAAGTCGCTTCATCTACCTCAAACCATCAAGACAGAGATTCTTACGCCAATGGTTTTGAGATGCTCTTTGATTTGCCAATGGTTTTGAGATGCTCTTTTAAGAAACTAAAGAAGATACTAATTCCTGTTCACGTACGCCTATTATCGTATTTGAATATAGAAATAAGCTAAGGTCATGCCAAATTACGAACAAGACTGAGTAGTTTTCGTACATTGGTCCCCTGAAATAATTATCATTAATTTGCGTCCGGTGATAGCGGTCAGTTTATAGAACTGTTTGGCCGTAAATAAAACAAATTGGTTGAGTGTTTGTGTTGTGTTTCTCCCTCTTAGAACGATTCATGAACCACTACAGATCGTGTTACTATGATTGGAGTTAAAATTTTTCCTAATCTTTCCTACATGCACTCACTTAAAAAATTCTTTTTGTTGCATGTAATTTTATACACTTTCTGAATGTGGTTTAAAAGTAAAAGTATCATATGTACATTGATTGTGTTTTTATTGTTTTTTTTCCTCTGCTAATAAAAAATTTAACTATACATACATATGTAATTCTATTTTGATATTACTGTACGGAAATTAGAGAACAAATGTGGAAATAAAAATTTAGTAATAGTAAATAAAAAGTAAATATGTAGGTCTCGGCTCATTACTCCTCTAAAAAAAAGAAAATTCATAGCGAAACAGTGTGTTTAGTACTTCTAAACGACAGCTTTTAAGATAAATTCTTCAACATATGTATGTACATACATATATCCTTGCTATAAATTTCTGTTCTAACTACTGCTGTTCTATTTGATTCCATTGTATGTACTTCTTTGTCACAGAACAAAACTTACGTTCATTTACATTTGTATAGGTCATCATTTTAATTCAAAGATATTTGCCTAGAGTAGTCTAGATTTGGTAGAATTTGCGTCTGTTCATTTGGGCCTTATCTAAATCTCTATTATGTTCATACTTTTGTTAGCTCAAAGCAATAACTGGGTACAAGAAAATTGTTTTATTAACATTTCCCCCGTCCTTCAAGCTCCGGTTTCTTTTTAAAAATCTAACATGGTCTTATTTATAGTTTATTTGAGTATAAGGTTATTGTTTACTTTATAGTGTTTGTGACCCAATTTGTGAAAGTTCACCCAGAATGGAAATTACGACCAACAACTACCCAAGCATGACAACAAAAATAAGTAAACATACATATCTCTAACCTCTGCATTAAAAAAGGTTTCCGATTGGTTTAATTGGACCAAATTAATTGTGTGTACACACCGTGTTTTTTTAAGAATAGAATTCAGTTCAAATTAGCTGTTACGATTGCAAATTCCCATGGGCTACAAAACGCCTTTACACAAGACTTTCGAATGTTTGATATGAGTTTCTCATTTTCATCATTAATTTATTTATTTACGTTTTCCAAAAATAAAATTCAATACATATCATCTTGTGGAGTTCTTGGTATTTTGAAATACACACACTGTAGAAGAAGAGTGACTGTAGTAGTCTGCTTTTCACTCATCAACGTGTACATAGCGTACTTTCTGAATAGTTCACCTGATTATAAAACTTTATTACCTGCATTTAAGCAGTTCACTGATTTCCGCGATACACCTCACTGAATTCGTCATGATTTTAAATTGCAATTGCTATTTGTTATTAATTTGTTCTAGCCAATCGACCAACCGTAAATTATGAAAGCGATTGCACTCCACAAGAGCAATACAAACAGATAACACATTTGTGTCTGTTTTTATTTTGTTTTGTTAACAGAATAGCAATAGAACTCACACAGAGTAGGTACTTGTTTCTCGTTTTATTATTTGTTTTTAAGATTATGCAGCAGCACATATTATCTCCCTTGATATTATATTATGACGAAACACAATGTAATATCTAAAGATAAGTAATTACTGATTTTATGATAAACATGGAAGCATTTATATACTCTACGGCACAATCAGATGTATTGGTCTTTATTTCAGAAACAAAAACAAAACATTTATAAGCTCATAACTTAATTGCTAGATTTAAAAATATGACTGGAAGCAATTTGAGATTTATTAGTCTAAAGCTCGTAAGCTCTTGTAGCTGAAAGCCGAATTTAAATGAAAATAAACTGCACTACTGCTTACAACTCACTGGGTAACTGCTAACTATTGTTGTGGTGGTGCTTAAATATTGATTGTGCACTACATCTTCTGATTCTATCCCATCCATTGGCTGAAACTAAGAATGCTAATAATGCTAATTATTTACCTAGACACTACACTCTTCCACACGAAATCATAGATATGTGACGTGTTTAATGATTCAGAACCTAATCGTTCTAATTTTCGCAAATGCAAAATTTATTGGGGATTCTTTTGGTATAAATAAGAGTTACGTTTTGGATTTATCATGCGTCAATTACGGACTGTTTTAGGGCATCTTGGAGAAAGTTCAGCTCTTCAGCACCTCTTGTACTTTTGGTTTTATCGAAAACTTGTACGTTACCTTCAAAATATAGTCTGACGCTCTAATCACTGAGTTAAGGTTGTGTTGTCTTCATCTCTAATTGACCTAAATCTGCTTTTGAGGGTATGTACAAAACACGGCTCTTAAAAGCGTCTGAAACTGCATTTAAATAGACCTAGAGGTAGTTTAGAGCTAGTGTTGGAGCACTTTATTAGCTGCAGTATGAAAGTGGAACTTGCTTTTCTTGTGCAATATTTTCCACCAGATTAGTAATTCGTACATTACGAGGGGCCTGACGACTGCCGTGTTTATCTAATGAACAACTCGAGGCTGAAGCCCGATTCTCGGACATCCCACTTCCCCTGAGCGTTATAAAAAGCTTCTGAATTAAGAATTGCTCTTTGGACACGATATTAAATAGTAGGCTCTTCCATTCGTGTGAAGAATATAACATGCACAACACAAGTTGTGAAAAGCTAGGCCCTGGGTTCACCAGTAAGAACCTGTCGCGCGGAATAATTGTAAAATGTATCACAATGTTTCGAAGTTAGATCTTACTTGATCTTACTCTTACTTACGTGTCTGGCAATTATCTTTCAAGTGAGTGGTAACGACATTATTGATGAGGATGCGATCGAATGCAAATTAATGGAACTCGGGTATCCTTTCATGCGAATCTTTCAAACGCAATCTTTAGAGAGGTACTTGATTGGCGTTGAATATGGGGAAACCAATGTCTGCTAAGATTTTTTTATCAAATTCGCATCGTAGTCTGCGCTTAATACAAACTATTCCGGCATGTACATACTACATATGTATGTATGTCGAGATCAGAAGTATAGAACTATTCCCTTAAACTCATTTTTGTAAAAAAAAAATTAGATATGTTCAGAAGTACAAGCAGGTAATTAAGTGTGGAAATATATGTATGTATACATACATACATATATCAACACATTTCGTTTACACTTACTCATACCAAGGTGTGGTATTTAGCAAATGCTAAACAAAAACGTAAAAAAAAATATATATACAAGTGTTTTATTGTGCTTCTCCCTTATTCGTAACTAAATGTATCGACCCAACAAGCTACGCAAAGTTAAGCAAATAAAATGCGGTAACATCATTGTTAAACCAGGAAATAGCGTAGCTCCGCTTCACATTGAAGTACCATAGTCTCTCCCTCGTCAAGCCGCAGATTAACTTTCTGAGATAAGCCATAGTACAGCACAAACTTTTCAAACTGAACACACAATGTGAATCACACTCCTGAGCGAGTTTCACGGTGTACTGGAAACCAAATTTCCCAACCAAAACCGCACCGCTCTGACTAATACGGTTTCAATTATGAAACGATAATCTGGCCTAAAGGCATAGAAAACCACTACAATAGGCAAAAAAATGTAAGTTACTCTTCACAAGTCGTACTCGTTCGTTCATAACTCATCGCATAATTTCGCGATTTTATTCACTTTTCCTCGCACACAGCTAACCCAAGTGCATGTTGTAATGGGTGAACTATTTTTAAGATGACTTGAGTAGAACACCTATAAAGCACTCAAAGGTGAGGTAAGACGAATAAACAATTTAAATGCAAAAAAAAAAAAACTAAACTTGTCGACCTCCAAAACAAGCCACCCGTCGATGTAAGCTGTGTCGGTTAACTTGTTTCTATTGCTTCGCCCCTCTAAATCCGCGGGGATCCACCACATGGTGACCAGTTGTTCTTTAGATTTTTTTTTTGCAATAAATTAAAAAAAAAAAAAAACAATTCTACTCAAGCGAATGTGTGGAGGAAAATACATGTCCGAGGGGTATTTTTAGAGTTTTCCTCGTATTTGCTTTGCGCTTCAAACAAATAAACAAAATATTTAATTTAATTATGTAAATACGTCATATACTCCAGAAAGAAAAGGGCAAGGAAAACCCCTAAATTGATTTTCTAGGCAAGGTTCATTATTCTTCCATGAAATCGTGCCAGTTGGCGAAAATATTCAAATTCTACCTCTCTGCCTCTTTCACTTGTTAACTTGTTAGCACGGTTACGGCGAAATTCGTTGCTAATTAGCAAAGAAAGCAAAAACCGAAACACAGACCACGTCTCTCAGCAAGTGTTCCACTAAAGTTGTTAACTCCTTTTCTTCTTTTTTTTTTTCTTTAACCAAATTAGTAACAAACTCACCCGCAAAAAATTATTTTACAATAATTCCCCAGATTTCTTGATGATTTCCGTCTCCGATTTCTATGATAGAACACAGTATGCTGCGTCTGCTGTTGTATTGCTGGTGATATACTGGCTGCTCCACCACCGCTACCGCCAACACTGGTGGCAGAGAAGTTTTGTTGATACTCTGATGTTGGCGTCGTTGTTGTCGATGATGATGATGGCAGTGGTACAAGTGTGACACGTTCTCTGCTACGATCATTTCTGAGACGAACCTGTCCGGTTTGTCTGCTGCTACCACGACGAAGACCGAATAGTCTACTGACGGCATTGCCGTCCATACGTTTGTTGCTGCTGCCGCTGCTTCCACCACCAATACCATCAACGACAGTTGTCCCTCCCGCAGCCGCCGCCGACACCGATGGATGTATTAATAGTTCAGTCTCTGAGTCACTCATTTCGAAGTCTCGCAATTGCATATCCATTTGAATTGTGCTGGGTAAATGATTTTTGTGAATTACTTTGACGTCAGGTGTGCAGGTCGTTTCGTGTCCCTTTTGTTGATGTGTCCTCCTCAATTAAATTGCAATTGCTTTGTGCATTTCTTTGGCAATTTGTTTTTTTTTTTTTAATGTGTGCGAGCGTGCGTTTTTCACCGATTTGTCCGAGGAAAATGTGGATTTTCCATTTGAGCTGGCGCTGCCAGTTGAGCGGTTATCACTTGGTTTGTTGCTGGGTGCAATTTGGCAAAGAGTTTTATTAATTGGAATTGCCAAATTGATAAGGAATTACAGAGGGTGGACGAATTTCTTGAGCATTTCTCTGCTCAAGTGGGTATATTTTTTTATTAGGAAGCTTTTTCTTTGCTTTCTTTTCGTTCTGCAAGGTTTGACAGTTGTGTTATGTTTTCTGTTTCGGAAGGGGTGCGATTTGTAGGAGGGAGGGAGAACTTGGGGAAAATATTTTGAACGAAGGAATTTTGTGCGAATGGAGCTATGTTATGGTGTTGCCAAGTAAGCGGATATTTAAAACGTTGATCGTTCGGTATTCTGTAACTCAGTCGTTTGTACGACATTGACCTGACATTGAAGTTAAAAAAAATCAGAGTCTGCTTTGTTGGCTGTCTGTGTGCGTATGTACTCTTGACTGTAGTCAAAGCTGCCGAATGAATTTGCTTCAAACATCATATATAAAGTCGATAGGGTCACAATTCTAAGCGAAAGCGATATTTTAGTTCGATTCATTCTTCTAAATATTTTATTCTTTATGTTAGTCTGGATATTGATATCAGACAGCGCACCACGTCTGGTAGACAATCACTGGCTGCCATTGGAGCAAGTTCTGGCTAGGAAGTTGCAACACACTGAAAAGTTTTTATGAACGCATGCAAAATTTTGCTACTTGCCCGTCAATTGGTATGGAATTGCCTAGCCATAACCCTCAACTCAAGAACTAGTCGTTATTTACACTTACGCGACATGACAGACATCAAATCTGACAAAAATATGTCTTGTGGAGACTCGGTGTAAATTATTTCAAGAAATTTGCAATCTCAATTGGAAATTTCAATTGGAAAACATTCTTGCAATGAATTATTGCCAATGGTAACCAGGGGTTGACATCCTGCTCCCGGTGACAACAAAAATATTTGAATATAACCGCAAATAATTCTCAACTACAATTGGCAACGCATCTTTCGTTAAATATGCGCGAAAAAATGTAAACAACTCTGTGCGCATATCTACCAACATCGTTTGACAGTTCATTTAACGGAATGCAACAAACAAGAGAAGTACGAAAAAAAAGTTATCTTCTGCTAATTCATTCAAATTCCAGAGCTCTGCTCGTTCGTGGTGTGGTGTTTCATAGTGAAGTAAATATTTGGAAAACAGTCTTTCCCAATCCTGAATAAAATTCTCCCCCAATTTGTGCCAAAAAGTGTGAAAACGTAGTGAAACCAAACCCAATCCTTTGCTTTGCTATGATAAATCTATTTGGAACTACCAGGAAAATGAAGGGCTACAAGATCACCGATAATGCCAGGACGAAGAAATATGGAATAGGAGCAAACTCCCTTAAGATGCTGCTGGATAAAGCCAAGTTAAAGTTTCCTGTGAGTATCTAAAAACCCTTTTTTAACCTTAAATCTGAATATTTGATTGAATTGAGAAAAAATTTCAAGGAAATTGCGTCTCAGAGAACTGAGAATTGGCAAGGACGAAAGTCGAGGGCACCCCCTTATATTCGCCCTTCCCTCGTTAGTTTTCAATGTCACTGTGATATAGAAATTTCACTTCCTTTTCTCTGGCTTCTATTTTTCGCTCGTTTTTCTGTTGTTGTTGCGCACTGACGACAGGAGTCAGGTCAACCTGTTGCTACCACATAGACACAAAGTGCGAGTATGTATCCGTAAATTGTATTCCTAGTAGCAGCGCGTATCCTTGTCAAAGTTAATTCCATATGCACAAACACAATGTGGAGCAAGGACATTCAACTTTTAACTCTTCGGGTGTCCTCTTGCAATATACCGTGCCTGTGAATGTTGGTCATGGTCATTAGGTTGCCAGTTTTTGGATGCTTTTCTGCTCCAATTTTGGGGCGAATTGTTGCTCTCGGAAACCTTGTGTCATTTGGAGGTTTCTAGGTTTCTGTGTCATTGCTAGCGAGTCCGTAATTGGAAGAAGATTATTCAATGAAATTGCTTGAATTGGAGATTTTTCCGGAGAAGGATCGATTGGGAATGAATTTGGAAGAGGAATCAATGGGCTGCAGCTGGTCATGGTCATCAATGAGATATTTGAATGCACAGGGAGACGTACAATCAAGGGCATTCGAGGGTTTTTTCTTTTTTTTTTTTTTGTAAAAATTCTGTGATTGCGCAACTAGGCGTCGTTTCAATGGATCGAGCAGTTGAAGGTCACATTTGCGACAGGAAATATAATACACAGATTCAATGAATGATTTTTAAAATTGGAAAATAGGTACACCATCGGAGGAAGGTCAGTGTGGGCAGATAATACGTGAGACGGGAGGGAAATTCTGAAGAGATTCTAAAGAGGAGGACATTACAATTACGTCTGAACGCTTTCATGAGACAGATTCTTAATTTTAAGTCATGGGTTTGTACATTATTCCATTTCTTTGTCATGATGCTTGTCATCAGAATCTGAGAACAGAGGAACATTAAGGGGAATCGAACTGTTTAACGCGTGAGTTTGCTAAATCGTTTGGTATTTGTTGTATTTCATTGCATCGCGTCTCGGTCTCGCGACCTTTTACCGTGTGCTGTGAAAGGAGATGCGTTCCAATCAAGAGGATTATAGTAAATGGTATAAACTGGGCAGTGCAAGTAAATAGAGTCGTGCAAGATTTGAATACATGCAAGAAGCAGAAAAGGGAAGGTCTCAATGGTGAGTGGGCAATAAAGAATAAGAAATGTATGTTGATAATGGAATGTCAAAAACACTTGCATAGGAGCGTTAAAATATTATGTTCTGGACACAAAGCGCAATCAAGGAAAAGGGATGCCAACATTTTATTCATTCAACCTCGCTTATAGAACGCTCGATGCATATACTTACATACTTTGTGGTCAGATGACAATACAGTTAAAGCTGCGATTTAGCAGACTTCTAGAAGTAGAGAGGAGAAAAGATTCCAAGTCTCATGATTGACGAATTCGAAAAGATCCTGGAAAGTCTTAACTACGAGATATCATCACACATGTGATCTGTGAGGAAAAATGCAATATAACAACGCCATGGAATCACGCCTAATGTAACTTGTACCCATTTTACTGGTAACACAAGAAGAGGGCCACCAAATGGTTGATTTATATTTTCAACTTAGCTTTCTAGGGCGTCTAGGACTGTCTACAGAGTGAGGGACTGTTTCCAGATCAATAAATTAACCAAAGATAGGTGTTACTTCTCAAGGAAAACAAGAAAAAACCGCCGTCGTCGTACCTCTCTATATGTTGACAAGCATACTAAAAAAAAAATATAAATTTTTGGTGCGACAGGTCCATGGGACCCAGGGCCTATGCTAAGCCAAGCAAAGTCCCCTTATTATGCTGTCCCTCTAGGAACTGATGACTGCTACATTATTTAATAACTGGTCACATTGACAATTCCGCCCTTCTTGCATCGGTCTCATTTAACAGCAATTCCGTAGACTTAAGTTCATTCCCCTCTTCCGTCTTTTAGTACTCATCGCACCAATTATGGTTATAACGCACCTTTGTCTAGAATGCTTCGTTTGACTAACAATGTGGAATACTCATTTGACTTTCACTGCAGCAGGGTGGCGCTGAACATCCTTCAACAGTCATTTTCTCGGATCAAAGCCTAAAATCTAAATCAATTCAAGCTATAATAAAAGTACTACAAGCAATTGATCTGTGTTCTACGATTGTCAAGATTTCTCTTCTTAGAACCGGCAAGCAATTCTGATAGGGAAACTGTGAATAAGATTAGTTTTCGTAATGTGAATGAATGAGTGCATTTTATTTAAACACATCCACCATCACATCCGGTTTGCACGTTGGGGATAAGTAGCCGCTTTACAAGAAACATACAATTTATTTTCCAGATAAAAGACTGTCGCATATATCTCTCCACCGATGGCTTTGAGGTCTCCGACGAGGATTACTTTCAGTCCATAGAGCCCCAAACATTGTTTATTATCGCGGGCCCTGACGAAATCATTACCACTGGTAAGTGCACCCCATCCCTGCAATCAAATACTTTAAAATAATTCATATTTATTTAAAGATTCTGATTTCGAGTACGAGAAGCTGCGCCAAACATCTCCACTACTCAAGGTAGCCGACATCATCTATGAATTCATTGAACGTAATCCAGAGAAATTCAAACGAATGATCTGCGAGTACGAGAAGAAAAGACCCCAACCAGACATAGAGAAAACTCACCTGAGTTTGCGCAGCGAACACTCTGAATGGTTTGAGGGTCAAGAGGAACGCTGCAATTCCAAAGAAGAAGCCATGGCTCGCCGTGCACAGGATCGCATTCGTAGTTACTACTACAAAACAAAAGATGAACTCACACGAAATAAACTCTATCGCAGTAATGCCAAGGCTCGTGTGGTATTCGAGAGAATTTTGGAGAAATTTCGCTACCTCCTTATAGGCTGTGATTACTTTTCAATGATTTTCGATCGAAGTTGTAAGAAAAAGCATGAGTTCCTGGATGAGTCGCAAAATGATGATGAAACTGACGCAAGACCGCGGCCAAATAAACGTCTGAAGCAGATCATCAAGGAATACACAACAAAGAATGAACTCTTGGACGAGTGGTCAGTGTCGTTGTGTACCGATTTGGGAGATTTCTACTGTCAAGGACCATTTAGTGAGAATCAGCCATGTGGAAAAGATCACTGCATAAATCCCTATGCATCGAGAGAGAATCTTATTCTGTTCCAGGTGTGGAATCTTGATCATCAAATAGAGTTATCGCGTACAATATTGCCATCGCTAATAGAGAATGTCAGGGATTTGGTGGAGAATCCAAATCAGAAATGTCCCATTCACAAGAAGCGAGTGGTGGACATCAGTGTTCTGGAATATTTTCTAGAGATTTTCAGTTTAAAGAACTTGAAACTGGTTCACATTGTGTGTCACGAAAAAGTGCAACGATCAAATGTGTCGAACGGGCGTTTGATCTGCGAGAGCTGTCATGAGTACAAAATTGTTAAGGAATTGCTCGATGTGTCCTGCCCAGAGGAGGTGGATGCTTGTTGATGGTATTGATTTGGGGTAGTAACGGGGGCTTTAGTTGTAAATCTTGGATAAGTTTTAAAGACTGTTCTCTCGAGTGACTCTCTATTTATTGTTCTTCGAAAAGCATTTATTTAGTGACTCCTTGTTATAATTTTAGAATTTAGAATGGTAAACGGTAATAGACTGATTTGGAAAATGTTGTTTAAGGAATTTTTCCCTTAAGTGGAGAATACGAAAGAAGTAGATTTTGCTAATGTGTGTAGAGAAATTTGCTTGAAAATAATTTGAATATTTCCTCGGATTAGATATAATGGTTAGCTTTGGTCAGTGTTTTCTGTTATAATTCCTTCCTATACTAAATCTATGTTCGAGAATCTGTTCAAGCAGTAATAATGTGTCTATGGGCGTCTTCGATGAAGCCCTTGATATTGATACTTCTATCGTGGAACACGTCGGATCTAAAATTCCCTTCAGCCATTATATTCTAGTTCACTTCGATCCGTCGAATACGCTTCCTTACCGTCGAGTATTGGTAGTTATGAAGTCCTCTTGTAACAGCTTGTTTAACCTAAGAATCTTATTTTTGTTGAAATAAATAAATACTGTTTCAAGGAGTGGGCGCCGTGGCTCAAGTGGTTAGTGCGTTGGTTGAGGTTCAATCACTACACAACACCTAAAAATTTCTTTTACCGCCCCACCTCTTGCGAACGTCTGACAAAAATCGGAGAGTAAAACTGCCATGCTTCTCAAATAAAAAAAAATTCCCTTCCGATACTGTATTAAAAAGTAGGCCCATTCCATTAGTGTAAAGAATATAACTCACACAATACGAATGGTTGTAAGAAGCTAGGCCCTGGGTCTATTTATTATTTTATTTAGACTTAAACTTAAACTTAAAACTTGCATTTATGAATGGTCCCTACTTTTCAATAATTAGCAAGTATACCGAAGTTAGAACGTCAAAACAAACCGCAGCCAACTTCACCCATAACTGAAAAATCCTATTGGGAAAGTAGAACATTCCAATTGAAACCCCCTTTAATAAAAATCCAATGGAATGTGCGCCGAAACTAGAGACCACACACGACTCCTATCGTACTCCGGTTAGTCACGACCCAAGTCCACTGCAACGGAACCCGTCGTGTCACAATAGCATACAAAACGTCATAACATGTGTGCCGTGTACTTCAAATAACGCGAGTGCAATACGACCGGGAACCAACATTTGTCATGAACGAAAGACGATACCCTATTGGGTGACATAATAGCACACAACATGACCAAAATATGACACATATAGGGCAATTAAGTGGAAAAACGAAAGCGATGGATCGAGTCTTAATCCGAACGTAATCGAGGCAAGTCGTTTCGAGAAAAGAGTTTCTTGTTGTTATCTTTGTTACAGCAACAGGAACACAAAATCAGTTCCAAAAAATTCCAGAAAATTCGACTTAGAGGAAGTTTGAGTTAGCGGCATTCGACTGTAAAACTTAACATAGAGAGAGTTCAGGAAGTTCGACTGTATCACATGATCGACTGTATCACATTTAATAGGTAGCCTAGACAATTTGGTTTTTCAAGTAAACTTCCAAGGTTTCATGGCATTTGAGATTACATTTTAATTTTTTTCTGCGCTGTTTGGAAAGTTTAAATGTTAGAAAACTTCCATCATCCTCTCCTATTGGGCGGTTCAGTGCAGTTTAAATCTTGGCACTTTTATAAAATGTATCGTCTAAGCTGTGAAACTGCGTATGAAATAGAATTACTATGTAGATAAAATATGTAGCTAAGATTTGCGTAAAAACATATAACTGCCATCCTAAAAGGTTTATTTTATCTTCTACCTATTTTTAGGGTAATATCCCTTTTTTGTGGTTTGAAGAATGTAAAGAAATCTCTTTGTTCTACTGCTGTGGTCATCAAGTACCTATGTATTAAGTATTTATGTCACCGCTTGAATCACTCCAGAAATTTTCTTTGCTTCAACCAACTGAACCGGCCCATTATTAAATTTAATTAATTTTTTTCAAATTTATTCAAAAATCGCTCAAGTAGATACATACAACAGTATTGTAAATTTCCATAGTTCATAATTAGCTTTATTGTTGGTATTAAAAAAAAAAAGTAAATGCAATAATTATACCAAATAGTAGGAATATATAATAAAGTAGTAAATAAAAAACATGTACTGTTACTAGTAGTTGAAAATGTTTATTAGAAAAAATAAAGAAAGAAATAAATAAAACGCTTTTAACTAAATTGCATCTACACTAAAATTGGCAATTATTCCTTCCACTATGTATCTTGTTACAAATTTATTTGTTGCTTCCTTACGACTATACAAAATGACAAACAAAATCAAAATAGAAAAATAGAAATCGTTTGTTCGATGTGTTCAAAAGACAAGTTCTTCTCTATTATATACATATATATAAAAAAAAGGAAAACGGTTTACTACTGCATAGATGTACTTTAGCAAAAGAAACAATATTTTCGAAAATGAAATTTTAAACTACTAACATTGTTGCATATAAATCTGTTGTTACATACATATATTTACATATTGTTAAAAATAAATACAAACATATATATACTATTATATAATATATATTCAGTTCATGAATAAATTATTGTTAGTTAAATAATCGAGAATGTTTTATTTGTTGTTTTAAGTATTTAGAAAACTATACTCGTTTTCTTTACAGAAAATCAATTAAAAAACGTTTTTTCTAACCTCTTCTTCGCTCTGAGTATTGCGTTTAAGTACTTACCGAACTTGATGGAGCAGTGAAAATTCTCCATTGTCATTATGCACAATCTGACGAGTTTGCCAGAGATGCTAAAACTAGACTTGGCTGTGTATAGCTCGTCTCTATAGATGCGGTCATATACGGTATTAAAATCGATAAAAAGAATGAAAACTTAACTCACCCACGCCGATATCTTCTTTACAGCTCGAGTCACACCACACGTTTTTCTTTGGCCTGATACTTTTTATTCGGTTAGGAATAAAGGATTTCATGGCAAGGAAAATGGTATTAGTGGTCTGTCGCGGTGAAATATTCCGATATTTTCGTAGTAAATACTATATCTATACGAGTTGGAAATTAATGTACGAAAACGGATGCCATAATGTTGTTATGCGTTACAATCGGAATTTTATTTCGGAACGGTTACCATGATAGGGTTTAGTTAACACACATTCCAGCGGGGTACATCGCAACACTTAAATGAAACATTAAGCTTTCAGGTTTGAACCAATACTCAGTCTTATTTTGTATGACGTTTTACTAAAACGCTGATTGTCGTTCTCTAAGGCGTTTCGTTCTTTAAGAGTGGATCGGATGTGGAGTTTATACCTACATACCGTCGAAGGCATTTTGTGGCGTTCAGTTTCTGCAATAACTCTTAAAAAAACGAAACGCCTTAAAAAACCATCGGTGTTTTAGTAAAATGCCACCCGGAATACCTTTTGGTACAGATTTGGACACGTTCATAGGAGGTAGAGAATGATTTATTCCTCCACCTCATCCCTACAGCTTCTACAGAAGTCGTGTGAAAGAAGCCCAGCCTTTTACCATATTGGCCTATCAGACAGTGTCAAGTAAGAACACCGATAACGTGGCTGATCTGTGATCGCTTCAACAGAATCAACTCAGCACTACGTTTCAGATCAAGCCTGGGTCAGCTCTGTCTTGAAATGTTCCTAGTAGAGAGATTTTCCCAACTGCAAGTGGTTTTGCTGTAAGCTACCAGATTTAAGAGTTTACAAGTAGCGAGGGTCATACCCAGGTTCCCAGGTTCAGCCACTTCGACAGGACTCTATGGGTCGTACCCTGTCTGGCGAGCTCGTCAACCTTGCAATTCGCTCCGATGTCTCTGTGGCCTGGTACCTAGCATAGATGAATGTCGAACTGCTCATTTATCTCCGGAAGAGATAAACGGCAGTTTAAAGCTACCTTTGAAGTGAAGAAGTACGATTCCAGGCGTTTGATTGTAGCTTGACTGTCAGTAAAAATGCTAATATCCCTGACAGATGTTGCATTATATTTCAGCTAGGACATGCTACAATGATCTGGGAGGCGGAAAGTGATGCTCACAACCCAACCACTCGACAGTCAACCGTATAGAAGTGGACTGAACTGTCCTTAGGAGAGGGAGCGTTCCCATTCACCCATTTGCAAATAACAGGGTTAGCGGGGTTTAGTCGGTGTCTTCTGTGGTTAAATTGAGGAGATCAATGATCGAGGAGTAGTTTTTATGATAGCTAGACCACTCTGAGGAGGCTTTGAGTCGGATAGCCGCACTCGCACCCAATTGCTTGCTAAGAATATCTAAGGGGAGCAGGTGGAGCATAATATCCAGCGCCACTGAGGGAGTAGTTTTCAGTGCACCACTGATGCATGTACATGCAGACCTTTGCATGGGAAATAATGGAAAAATAATTAATAAACGAGTGACTGATTCAAATTTCGCAAATAACACCTACACACGTTCTAAACTCATTGCAATTGAATATAAAAATTCAGTATGCTCTCTATAATCATAATCCAGAAAAAAATCTAAAGTTAAAATGGAGACTGGAATTTCGAAATCTGGAAAGAAACATATTAGTCACTTTTGCGTTCCAAATGCAATGCTTAACATATAAGCCCTAACATATTATGTAGTCCTTAGTTTTTGGAGCAACCAATCTGCATCCAGTCCTTTCTATGTCCAATAGCAGACCGTTGATCATTAGATTTCACAGAAGACGGGACATAACCGCACCCTGAGGAGTGCCGCAACTAACAAGTCTTCTTGCGCCGTCGAACTGCGAATTGATAATTCTGCGTGTGAGCAAATGATTGATCAATACTCCAAACGAAGAATCGACTTTCAGACTGCAAGTGAATTCATGATTGACGGAGATCTGGCCTCTCACTATGTCCAGGAACGGGACCAGGGTAAATTCCTTAATGCTCAGTGATTACGTACGCATGTTGGGACGCAGAGAGTATAGATTGGGTGATGCTCTGGCGTAGATGGATATCAATCAGTCTTTCTAGTGTTTTCAATTTTATCCTCCATTCGCCCTCCTCGCATACGGTACCAAATATTCGACGAAGAATTTTCTTTTCTGTGTGGATTCAAACCTAGTGCTACTTGTCACCGTATTACGAGCTGCTGAAAAATCGTCTGTCGTCGTCTCGTCGAGGGTGTGTTTTCCGACTAATCCACCGAAGATGTTTTCCTTACCAATTCTGGCACTGAAGTCCCCGAGTATGATTTTGAGATCATACTCCGGATAGGCTCCGTCCAGGAGGTCATAAAACTCCCCCTTGATAAAGTCTTCAGCTTCGTCGGTAGCGGCGCACATATTATGCTGATGTTTGATTGATTGGAATCACTGATCGGCTTAAAGTCAATTATCATTAAGCGTAGCCAATTTCCCACGACGAAAACGCATCCTAACATGTGCAGTCTTTGGTGACAGCTGTAAAAAATGTCGCAATCCGTATCTCCTAGATCGTGGTAATATTTGCCTTGTATCGCATGAGGAGAGATTCGAGTTTTTGAGTAGCACCAAGAGTTACAGTGTAGGTATGTTCCAGGTACATACTCTTAATTCGTAGTTCGTGATCGTTCCGGGTGGTGATGTTAAATGAGGGGGTCGGTTGTTATGCGAAGCTGATGTATCTCCCATAAGTAGTCTTTTTTTTTACCTGGTGAGGAATTACTTAACTTGAACTTGACGTAGCCTCATAGAAAAAGTCAAAACGGCTAACTAACTGGCCCATTTCTGGAGATAACAATGTCATCCAACACCGACTTCAATAGCTCCACTGTTTGGCCAGCTGTATGGCCATCTTGTTACAATCACATACGCCCAAAGTCATCCGCTTCCAATTTATTCCAAAAATAGTCAGACAACATGGTCCGATAGCGATCTCCTTTTGTTGTTCCTACACCAGGTTGATCTTGATAATCGTTAAAATATTGTATAGAACAATATTCGGCTTTAGTCACTAGGTTTTGTGAATTTTACTATATCCTTTGTAAACTGCAGTCGCCCATAAATCTCACTCTGAATCCCTGACTAACAGGTGGATTCATAGGTTAGTCATTGGCTTTTTACTTCTTAAATAAAAATGCCGGAAGAAATTACAACATTTAAAGAGCAATATAAAATGTGATTTCATATGATTTGCAGCTGCTATTAATCCTCCATGAAATACATTTCTGATGTATACTCTGACCTTGTTGCTTAAATAATCCATAAACTTCAATAGAGCCAGACTAATTAATTGTATCGAACCGTATAATAGCGCAGTAGGGACCACCATAACACTTATTCCTTTATTGCCCTCAATAAAATTGAAGACGACTATAAAACAATTTGTTTCTTTCCAAAAGTACTTAAAAGTTCGTGCTTTCTAATTTTTCACAAAAAAAAAAAACAAAAAAACAAGAAAGCGAAATGATTTCCTATTTATAGACAGCCGTATGCGAATGTTCCTTTACGCAAAATCATGCGTCTGACTGCGTCGATGAGTGCGTTAAAATGTGGATCTGTGCGGTTTGTTGGCCCGTTTCATCGAAAATTCGCGTTCAAAATTAGAAGTTAGCGAGAATGTCAATGTTTGAATTCAATGATTTTTTCTTCACTTTTGTCGACATGGTGAGACCCATCGTTTAACGTATGTACGTCGTCTGTTGAAATTTTCGAATACACAATGATTTTGAACCTGAAACGAAAGGAAAAACAAAAAAGAAATTAGTCAGCCAAAAAAAAAAAATTCACCGCGCATTAACACGGGTTCAATGATACTGACGGACAAGGTCGTTAATAATGTTAGACCATCGACCGAAGTCGTATAAACACTGTTTATTTATGATTTTGCTAAAAGAAATACATATGTACATATACACAATCTGGTCACTGGAATATTTTTGCTAAAATTAGTACATGTGTTCGTACAAACGTATGTTAGAGATCAGTGGGTGCCAAAAAGTCATTGGATTGGTTATGGAAATTTTGTCACAAGAAGGTCGAAAGAAAGGCTGATTCTACAAATACGATACCTACTTGTAATCTAGGCCATTCTCAACTATGTGGCAGTTCTGTACTACAAGTTTGGCCTTCGGTAATGGAAACTTTAGAGCAGAAATTATATTCCCTATAATCAGCAATCAGTACCATCATACTTCACTTCGCTCACTTTTTTTTTGGACGACATTGTTTTTTGGCTTTAATTCACTTTAGGTCTGCCTGCGTCATAATTTTAATAAATAACAAAATATATTCGCGCGTGGCCTGGCCACATTCCTCAAATAGATTTTTTTTTTTTGACGACAGCAATTGTTCTTCATAAATATGTATGTACGCAGTAAACATACTTGTTAAACATGTGCATATGTATGTAAGAAATTTTTTGTCTCCTGTTCTTCAAACATAAAGATGGGCTGAATTCCAAAACGCAGTACTTCAGCATAATCAAGCGTTGCAAAACGTAAACGCATACCTTTTCAAAAAGCATTGTGAATGCATCAACTGCGCAAACAAAACCAAACAGACCATCGTAAATGATTATGATTCAAATGACATTTGGCCTTTCAGTTTAAACATCCCGCCAAATAAAATGGATTCATCGCTGTGATCGGAAGTAAATAACATATTTTAATTTGATTTACAGTAATTATAAAAATGGACAAATGAATCTATTAAACTATTACTGAGCACCAGACTGCAATTTGAGCAGGTCTCTTGCAGCAAAAGAAGGAAGAAAAAGGTAAAGGTGCTATGGAGAATCGTGCTTCAGTAAAACAAAATAATGAAACTGAAATTCTATTTTTTCGTGAATTTTTAATTAATTCATAGATTAAGATTGACTTTAAAATTTTTGAACAAGAAAGGATAAGATATGAAAGGATTAAGGACAAAAATTGCACATCTGGAGAATCATCCTTTTATTAACATCAAAGTCATACCAAATAGTCAAAATTTGAAAAGCATTACAAATGCAAAGCAGGGCAAAAGTATCATAACCTCGCATCACGAAAGTAGGGTACATTCACATGTTCGGTTGAATTTGGTGTTCTCGCTGGCCGTGTTACATCACTAAAACATAAGACGACCAGGAAGTTTTGAATCCCGATCGTTTCATGACTTCTTTTTTATCGGCCTCGAAGAAGTTCTTCGAAAAGGAACAGGCCAATCACCCTTTTTGTACTAAACAAAGCACCAAACAGTATTTTTTTTTTGGGAATCTAAAGGCCTCTCGTACCTTGGTCTAGACTCTATACCCTTAGTTTCTGGAAGAGGGCCCAAAGTAGTCTTGATACTGAAAGCTTGTAAGATCTCTCACGGATCCCCTAAATTCTTTCGTCCGATCAGCCACGTCCACATTAAAACAAATTTAGATAGTAATCTCCTATCTCTACACTAGTATCGCAAGTGAAGATCGGTATTGACTACCCTGCACTCGTTGGTAGGAATCATTAAGAAATATTTTGAGGACAAGGATGTCATTATGGTGTCCTTCCTTGATGATTTTAAAGGTACTTTCAAAAATGTCAAAAGAGACGCTATATCTGTTGCATTTCTTGAAATTGAAAGTTGACAATTATCTTTACTATTGGATCGACCACATGGTTTTACAAGAGTAGCGCCGAGGGCGGAGAATTATCACCACTATTGTAGGTCATGGTAGTGAATGAGATACTTCTAATCTTGGGTAAAGAGTGGTTCAGTGTCATAGCCTCTGCGGACGAGATGTTACAGAAGCAATATCAGGAAAGTTCCTTCTTACAGTTAGAGACCTGATGGAGTCTGCTCTAAATAAACTCGCAAAGTGGAGCAATAATATCATTCTTGGAGTTAATCCGCCCAAGACTGAGTTAGTAGTGTTCACAAGAAGTTATAAAATACCATATATGTATAACTCTTCAGCTGGAAATTGAATATTCAAGCTAGAAAGACTTTATTCATGCAGGAAGGCTTTATTCTCAAAGTGGGATTTCCAAACCCGGAATGTCCACTGGATATACTGAAGAATCGTTAGACCTACCCTCATGTACAGTGTACTACTTTGGACTTCAAGTTCAAATTACGACAAATACATACAACCCGAGCACTTGCATACTATTTTGAAGACTTTCCTTACGAATAGATTATTCTGCGTTAATTGCGGAAATGAATATTCAGACTTTAAAGAAATAATGGCTGGCGTACTGCAAAGAAGCGTCATCGGTCCACTTTTGTATCGATTATATAATCGCGATATTCCGCAAGTAGAAGGCATTGCGCTAGCTATCGACGATACTGCTACCTTGAAGTAGGTAAAATGGTTGAAGAGACTACTGGAAAATTGCAAGAAACATTCTCATCTTCTTCTTAGGTGGCGCTACAGTTCGGGGTGAACCTGGGCCTACAATAACAAGCCTCCAATGAGCCGGGTCCTTAACTAGCTGCCTCCAGTTGGGCACTCCAAGTCGGTTGAGGTCTCCTTACACCCGCCACCAAAGGCGAGGTCTTCCTCTACTACGTCGTCCCTCCGAGGTAGATTCGAAGACTCTACGCGCCGGAGCATTTGTGTTCATCCGCTCTACATGTCCTAGCCATCGTAGAAGACTGAAGCGTAATTTTCTGTCTATTGGTTGCTTCGCAACTCTTTATTTTTTTCGTGGTAGACATGACATCCAACCTTTTCCTTTTTATACCTCCAGGACCAGAGATCCGATTCTCCAGAATCAGTATCCCAATACGGGGCTATGAGCGTTAGCCCATTACCAGCATTTTCTAACACCCTGGCTCAATGTTGGGGATCCCTATAAACTTGGGATTCGAATATGCAAAACAGCTCATATAGTGATGACACTAGATAGTTCGGCCTGACTGAAACAACGGACGCCACCGTTGATTCCATCTAGAGAATTCATCCGGTGCTGTCTGGATCAAGAGGAAGTGCCTTAGTGAGAAGACACTTCTCCCACCTCCATCGTTTGCTAGCATCAACGACCTTCCAAAGGGGTTAGTTACTCAATCTCCAACTGAGGTTCTAGGCACCCAGTAGCCACCAAAGTGGAGGTGTAGAGTAAGATTTGATAGTGAGATGGTAACGTGAGAATGCTTGTGCTCTCATATATTCGCATCACTACCCTTTTGCCACTAAAACAGGGCTAGAACCTGGAATAACGATCCTAACGTAGCATTGTAGACTTAAGGAGCACTTAAGGAAAAGGTATATTTAAAGAAGGTTTTTGGAGATTCTGCGATTAGTCCAGTGAAATCTCAGAACATGCGCTGGGACTAGACTGAAATATTTGGGCAAGTACCAATTATCAGATGAGGAAATATCGTCACTGGAGCCAACTCTCATTTTATATTCTTAAAGGAAACTGGATTAGAGAGATCTATTCCAGCTTTCGTAAGACTTTTGGCTTCTAATTACATAGATCACTATTACATTTACTTTTCAAAATTTATTTTCAAAAAGTAATCGCTCAAATCTATGGAAACAAGAACTGTGAACATTATTTAGGATCAGTTGTATTTATTCATTGATTTCGAATGAATGATTTACACGTAGATCCAATATAAATATTAAATAAACAGTATGGTAGCACACTGCAGACAGTATGTCTTCCCATTTTTGCCGTTGAACTGAATTTTTTTTTGTTGTTTTGGATCACCCTTGTTTCAAACTATTCGCATGAAATAGAAGCATTTAAATACTGTCATGGGTTACTGAAAATATTCATTTTAAAAGACACTTGATCTTAAAAGTATTTCCATTACACTTAGTTTGCCTTGAATCCCGGAATCAATTTACATTTTCACATTTTCAAGAACTATTAACAGATAGTCCTTCTTCTGTCTGTCCAAGTTTTTATTTGTCATTGTCACGCTGATGGAATGTCGGTTCATATGTGTTAAGGTCTAAGATGTTTGTTTTTTTTTTGTGTTTTCTTGTCTCTTGGCCAAGTTCTAAAGCCGTTGTTATTTTTCTACGACACACAGCACAAGCACTAAACAATTAAATAAAATCAATTTCGATCTCCCAACAAAGACCGCCAGTTAGAGACTGCATTTCCCCCAATTCGCAAGGACTTTATTTCCGCCACACTCTTAAGCTATCAAAATAATAATAGAAATCGTACGCCCTAACATCCTACATATGGAACATAATCAAAACGTGCGGCAAGTGTCAAACAGTGGCATTATACTATTATACTAGCCCACACACTCTTTTTTTATGGTTTCTCAAATATTAAAAAAAAATTCAAGTCTTCTACACGTCGTCGGATACATCGAAAAAAATTTGTGCGTTTTCCTCTATATCCTCAAACAGTGGGATTTTCAGATAAATCAGCAACAATTCGTTTAAATAAAAAAACATAAAATCACACATGTGTCTAAATTAGAAATTAGACAAAAAACAAAAAAAAAAAAAAAAAATGTTTGTCCGAACACCAAAGGCCGAGGAACGCAATTTTGAAAACGGGGTAGAGCGGGACGGACTTTGAATGCACGAAACGCGAATGGATCACGGGCATTCGATTGCTGGCTGCCCCGTGTATAGTCTACATATATATATATCGTTGACGATATTCCAACAGCAGCGGCAGATGAATTTTTTTGTTTTTTTTTTTTTTTTTGAAAAAGATTTGTGGTAAATTTGGCAACGGATCAAAAAGTGCGACCGTTGTGTACATTTGTATGTATGTGTGTGCGCCAATATTGGTTCGAATTCGAACGAACGAATGGACGGACAATTTTCGCATTGAACATTGTGCTTACTTAAAATTAGCCGAAAATGGTTTTTCATGTTCTTTCTGCTTTTAAATTTTTATGTAATTTTTTTTTCTTTTTGTTTTTTTAAAGCAAACGGAGTGGGGATGGTTGTATCTAGCACTATTTCCAAAAATGGCTATGAGCACTTCTAATACATCTGTTCTGTGATGATAAATCTGGAAAGATGTATGCATATTGGAAATTTTAAGTTTTTTTCTTTATCGTTTTATTAGAATATAAGGGGACAGTTAAACGGTATCGTAAGGTTCATTTGGTTGCTTCGGAACTAGTAAGGTTTCCCTGGGCTCCTGCGGGGATGAGAGCACTGCCATTTGTTCAATAAGGGCTTCTCTTCTTCAAAAACTCTAACCCAGTCTTCAAGTTTACATGGTTTATGTTTACAGGCCTAAGCTTCAAATGCGTCGAAGTAACCAATTTAAGGTATAAGAAAACTTGTCAAAATAATATTGGAGTAGAATTCAGGCTCCTACGAAAATTTTAATGAGTATGAGTAGGTACTCTAGAAAGCAAATTAATAACAGGATTTCACAAAAACAAAAAAAAAAGTTTCTCCATGAGTTATTTACACACAGTGTACCAGGTGAGGGATGTCAGCTTTAGGATCAAGTTATTGAGTTTTGTAGCGGTGTTTTGAGAGTGCTGTTTAAATGACAGAGTACTATCCATTGTTATCCCAAGGTATTTTGGGTTATTATCGTGCTGAAGAACGGAGCCATTGAATTCAACATCTAGTGGGACATGGGCTAACTAGTTATTTAGGTGAAAACGAGCTGATTCCATGTTGGTCACACTAGCTGTAAGCCGCTAAGAACTTCCAAATCTCTTGTGAGCCTATCCTCAATTGTGTGCATATGTTGGCTTTGGTCAGCTAAAGTCAGATCGTCTGCGTACGCGAATTTGAATTTGGTGGTAATCCGCTACTGAGCAGTCTGGGTTTGCTCTCTTTTTTTTTATTGATAAATACTTTAAAGGAGCAGTTGCTGAGCATGTTGTTGACAAGATTTGCTACTTTTTTTTGCAGCGTATAACTTTCAGGAGTTTGTGAAGCGTGTCAGTTTGCCTAATAGTATCGTACGCAGCAACTACATAAATCTGAGTTTATTTTTGAAACCTTCTTCTGAAAACCAGCTTATTTAGCAGGAATGATTTCGTTTATGGCTCCTTCAATGCTGTTGTAAATAAGGCAATCTAGGATTTTCAGTACTGACACTATTTTCGATCAAGATCACTGAACGATGCCGACTGTAAGGAAAGAAAAACCCGGTATCTGTTGTTGTCGTTCAGCATGGTTGGATATAGCAAAGCGGAGATCGAGACTGAAATCCTTGCGCTACCGGCTAGAGTGGAAAGTTCCCTTATTCTTGGCGTCAAAAATGAGGGAGATGTGGTTAGTTTCAGATTATCCATTAGTTTTCCCCTGATCTTGTCATGTTCTTGTATTCGACACAGGGTATTGTGGGTGTTAAAGTCACCCGCATATACTGTAGAGTGCTGATATACAGGGAGAATTTAAGTAGGCCATGAGCTATTAGGAGGCTTATAGATGCTGACAACTTTCAATTCCGTTATTGAGATTGCAATCAAGAATATATTTCCATTATTTTCAACTAACCTCGCAATTTCGATATCGGATCTTACATACTTATACGACTATGCTGTAGGCGTGATGATGATGAGTGCCTATAAGTCAGTAACCAGTAATTTTTTTCGAGGTGTCTTCATCCCCGCAGTGTGCAGGAGTACCACAATATCAGTTAAGTAGGGCAATCGGACTGTAGATACAACCATTGTTCAAAGTTAGAATGCCTTATTAAAACCAATCCGCAGGGATGTAATTGCTACCTCCAATAACTTTTTAAAGAGACGCGTCAATTTGACATATTACCCTCGTCGATAAGGCTGAAAAAATATATGTCAATTTTAACGATATTGGTCAGCTCGTCGTTCTGCATTGTACATATGTATGTATATATTCAGGACTATTTTGAGGGGAGTTGTGTTCACAAAACTAGACTTCATAAAAAGCATTGTTAATTCCATTTCAGGCGAAACTCTTTTTTTTTCTATTACTCTTTGACTTTAGCAATTCAGCAGCTTATAGTTTTTTTCTTTTTTATTATAGTTATGCACTACACGGCGCGGCGTTAAGACCAGTTTATTTTTTCAAGAAAGAAACTAAAAGTTCAACGAAACCAAAAAAGTGGTAAGTGACCTCATACTTCATTTTTATTTTATTTATCTAATAACAATCTATAAATATCTATTAATATCAGCAAAATATTTTGACCGCGCTTTGATGTTGCGGATCAACACCATTATAGACAACATTCTGACCCGCCCTACACAAATAAAAAACTGAAAAAATAACTCAATATATGCTGGGTCATCTGTTGCTTTCTTTATAAAAAGGCTATAAAAAAAAAACACTGTTCGATATTTTTCATCGATTGTTACTTTATTGAAAAGAGTAAACCTTTCTATTAATTCTGGAATATTATTTCATTCAAATGATTGCCTCGGCTGACTTGGCAGTAGGCCATCCTGTCAACCCAGTGGTTGCTGTCGGCGCCTATTTCACGAATAGCTTGACATACATATATTGTTCTTGAGTGCCTGAATCGTCTTTGGATTTCATAAATCGATCCATTTCGTACCGTGAAAATAGAGTACTGAGTTTCTGTTAATTTTTTGAGCTCATTAGAGCTGTCAGTGTCAAAATAACATATGTTTCCAAAAGAAACCAACAGATGGCCCCTTTAAATATATGTATGTACATATGTAGGTAGCTCGCTTAAACTATTGTAGTCTAATATTCAACACCTTCTGTGTTTCTGTTTTTGTTTTTCTGTTACAATTTAAATTTCCGAATAGTTGTTTTTTCTAAAAACCGCCTTGGACTTGAAAATTTCAGCTAGTAGATACTATGCATACTTTTTTCACCCAACCGCTGGAAATTAAGACAGCGTGAAATTTGAAATATATTTTATCTCTCTATTTATTTCAATATGTTTATTCATCAAATATTTATATTTATTACGAACTTATGCGAATTCCGAGTCTTGCCAATTTGTCGTTTGTAGAGGCACATTTGCAGTTTGAGAACAACTGCATACTAAAGGCTCAACCACATAGTCGAAAGCAAGCGGATGTCAAAATTCTATGTTAGTGTCCATACTAGGCGTATGTGAACGGAGGAGAAATGTAATCTAAGAACAATTCTTTCAAATCATGATTCTATTAATTGCAAATGGGTTCAAATTATAATTAAAAACGAAAATTATTTGCTTAGAAACCATAAAATTTAAATTACAAGACTTTTAAGATCAAATGTCAAACTTTCGAATGGATTTGCTTTTTCGTAAGTGAACATAAATGAACGAACACTTGACGAATCTGTGTAAGAAGCTATTCTGGTCATGAAATACAAGTTCCTTGCGTTCGCACCGTTACGTTTGACGACGTATGTACATACGAACCCAATCGACCATGATGGTTGAGCCTTTAAGAAGTTCGGGTCAGTCGTGTTTTAAGGCTTCCTGGTCATGTAGTTGTCCTCTTAATGTTGCTTTTGCATAATGGTCACCACAGTGTCGTTAACTGATTCCTAGTCATTTTACATTACCTTACCATCTACTCATCATCAACTTAACAATGGTATCTGGGGTTATCTATCCATATACAGTTTCTCCATCAGCAATGAAACATTGTCATGTTTCTTATCTTCGACTGCTTCCGTGCGGGTTTTCAACAGGAGTTTTCGCCGATCTCAAATATATGGAAATAGACTCTTAAGCATTTATGGCTTGTAAAGATTTATGTCCGATAGACGTTTAGTACTATTGATTCATTTTGCAGATAACTCTTCTCCGCATAATCCGTTCCAGGGAAGTGGTTCCCTGCAGTGTCTTGTCAGCTGTGTTTGAGACAGTGCTTTGTTTAAATAATATCTTTTACTGGAAGTGTTCAAGTTCAAGATTCCGAAAAAAACTTTTGTGTTGAGGATGAGGTAGTGTCAGATCGGGTGATGAATTTTATGAAAGTATTGCTCGTTATAGAAGCAATGGCGGGACATTCGCACATAATGCGTTCAGCAGCAGTTTCAGGGTTCCAAAGACATAGTCTGTATCTGTCAGATTGACCAATGCCAATTTATCTGAAGCGGTTTTTGAGAAAGTTAGTTAAGATCTTAGCATTACGTTTATTCATCGATGGAATCTCTTTCGATCTATTCATATGGAAAATAATTCATTAGAAATATCTTAAACCTGTTTGCTTAATTGCTTACTTAATTTGCAGACAAGTATAGATTCAAAGCTGTAGGATTTGTAAGTCTTAAGAGCTGCTCGGCTATTTGATAGAATCTTAATGTGTTATCTTTGGAGGTTTCTTTTGATGCATTAAAAGAGTTGGTGTCAAGTAAGACTAATAGTTTGAAGTTAGGGCTAATGATTCCAACCGCAACTCTGGTATTTATTTTTAATGAGTCCGTAAACCAGATACTCTGGTTCTCTCAATCAGACATATTTGAAGGTTGTCCTAATGATTGCGATTTGGAATGATCATTTAGTTCATGGCTTACGTATTTATTATGTATTAGTGTTAATTTTGTAGTATGTACCTTTGTATTGTGTATCTGGCCTTATTTTCCATAATGCTGACTACAGTGTAAAATATTTAACAGGTTCGCTTCCAACTTCATAATTCTAATTTGGGGCTGTGTCATCTCTTTTAAAGTGCAAGTTATCCAAGGGAGGGCAGTGAATGTTTACCTTCTTCATCGGAATCTTTTTCAATCACCCATTGTTAACATAATTACTTCAGTGTTGATTAAAACACCACGTCATTAGACTATAATTACAATACATGTACATACTTGGATATCCGAATTTAGTTTCCCGCTACGTAGGGCGTATGTGCACTATTTTTTCAAAATTATACTTCTCCGGAAAAACTGTCAGATTAGCTCAAAAACTTTTTCAAATACACACCCACTGACCAAAAGTGCTACAGCAGGTGCACATTTAAATCCCCTAAATCCTGTTTATTTTCGTTTACTCAAAAACCACACGATTTCGAATACCACCTCCCTTTCTTCCCATACCCAACAAACCGATCTAATAGATTAAATAATACAATAGACAGATACGTATCTACAAAGAGTAAAAGAATAGCATCAAAAAAATCCGTACATGAAAATTTCTCTGTAAAAAACCAAAAAAAAACTCAGTTTGCTTTTGTATCCGTGAGATACACATGTATCTCTCACACTATTTTCAAAAAAAAAAAAGGAGAATTCGTAACCGAAAAATAAAATCCAATTAAAACAACAAAAAAAAAAAAACTCAGGCTACATTGCGCGCTGATGATGAAAAACGTTTTTTTGCGCGATCAGTGCGAGTTGGGCTACAGAACGCGTCGTTTTAAAATACACATAAACTAAATGAAATATTAAATTTTAGTTTTATAAAAAAATGAAATTATTTCGCCTCGTATTGGGAGGTTAAAAACGAATTTTTCTAAACTGTATTAGAAAAATATTACAAAAATAAAAAAAAATCATTGAAATACTACATCAACTACATTGCTGCACCAACGTTCGAAATACTTTTTTATTTTTTTTTAAAAAAAAAGTACATCATCTCTGACTCTGACTTGTCGAAGGATTATCAATTTTAATTTATTTTTTTTAAGTTTCTAAGTGATTTTGTGAATATTATTTGCTCAAAGAAAGTGTGTTGAGAATTTACATTTTCTTATAAGAAAAAAGGATTACACAGTTTGCACTTATTTTTTTCTTGGATTATCAGTGAAAGATAGTTAAGGATTTTTATTTTATTCATTTCACAATAAATAGTTACATTCTCTCATAAAACAAAAAAAAACTCCTACGACATGGATTCAGCTAGGTGAGTTTTAAATTTAAAAAAAAATAAATAAATATATAAATATATAAGAAAAGTGTGTTTAAAAATTTTTTCGCGAAGTCGAGTGTATTCCCAGCCAATCTGTCCCCACTTTCCAACAAAGGCGTTTCTTTGGGTTAAAAAAAAAACTGCACATCAAAGCTAATAATAAAAAAAGATTCAGACTTCCCCGGTCGTTAATCAAAGAAGTTTTTTTTTTTTTTCATAAAATATTTTTTTTTTTTAAATATTAAGTCTAAGATCATCCGGTGACAATTCGAATGACTGCCGTTGTGTTGATGGCAATGCTTAGTCTAATGCTAAAATTAGACTTTACATTTGGGATATTTTTATAGAAACAAATTCAATTAATTAGAGCCAACAACAGGCGTTAACTTTTCTTTTTATTTTTATTTTTAAATTCTTGTGTTGTTATAAACACTGAGAAAAAACGCATTAAAACAATATCCTTTCCAACGGGAGATAAAATTTAAAATAAATTTTTACTCATTTATCAATGTAGTGGTTAAACTTTTATCGTGATTTATTCCAGTCAACTGATTGCCATCTCTATTAGTAGTGGAAAATGGAGGTTTTTTTTTTTAAAAAACATCATTGATTAATATATTTTTTATTTGTAGCGAAATGCAATAAGATATAGAGTAGATTCTTATATCTGGCAAAAATACAAATGAATTTTTGTTATAATTTTATGGCGTAAAATATTCTCAAGCAAAGATGTATATTTTTAGGGATTTCGGAAGGCATTACAGCAAGATGCTCGTAAATAAATGTGGAATAAAACTTGTTTACGTGCAACGAATTGGCAAAACTGCTCAAATTTTATATCCTAATTATATTTTGTGTTGGGACAAATACAGTCATTAAATTTTGGGATGTGGAGATACAGACGGAAAAAGTTGTTTCTATAAACAAAAAACTGCAAATCATATTGCGCTACTTCTCATTTTTTCACAATTTTTACTTCTCGCAATACACTAGTAATGTACTAAAAATTCCAGAATAGGAGTCCTTGTTAAAATCATTTATCCAAGGAATGAACTCTGAATAGTCGTCGCATTTATAAAAATACAGTAGTTCTGCATAAGTTGTGTTTATTTTTGCATGAGAACTGCATGACTTTAAATACTTTGGCAGAGTATCTTTTCAAAGTTGGTCAAAATTGTGGATGTTTTTATTTTGCTGCATGATTGAGGTATCAAGCCAGCATCGATTGTGTTCATAAATCACAAACAAACACACATTTATGTACAATTGTTTATAAGGTTAAAGTATTTTCGAACTTTTGATTATTTGGTTTCTATGAAAATCTTGGAACTTAGTGTCGTTTTTGTCCTTCTAAATTGTTAGTCTAATAGGCTCAAGTTTTATCTATTGCTTCTGAGTAAAATTCTACTTTATTTCGGAATTTATTTCTGAGCCATCGTATTTTTTTGATCACTTATCTCATCATTAATGAAAACATAAACAAGTTTTATTGCAAACGATAGATTTAGGATTTTTAGGTTAGGTGGCTATCATCCTGCAATAAACTATCCAATACACCATTACCACCTCTAATCACGGTAGGATACACTTGGACGAGGAAACATCCATTGTGTTACCACGCGAGCCAGTCACTTTCGTTACTCTTGGAACCATTTTGATTTTTGGACCAGCTTCCAAAATTTATTGATATCCGAATCGGAAATACTTATCTTCAAGCTCCTCAAAGAAGTCTTTTCTCAGAATCTGCTTTCTTGATGAGGATAACGTTAGTTCGTCTGCTTCGCAATTTCCTGTGACGTCTGAGTGACCAGGAACCTAGCACAATTATTAGATATCTCATTCAGAGACTAGCAATATTGTTTTACTAATTTAGGTCTTATTATTGATGATTCGAGTGTTGTAATACTTGCCTGACTGTCGGTGTAAATGACGATGTCCGCACTCGATACCGATCTCATCGGAATACACTGCAATAATCTCAAAGAAATGCTTACTCGTACGCCAAGGGAGACTCAAAACAGTCCAGCTCCTACATCCTCGCTTGTCTTAGACCCATCAGTGTAAATTTCCGCTTACTAAATATGTCTGATGACATTCGGCATGCTATTGATGATGATGCTATTGAAATCATTCGCTTGTGTAAGTCCGTCAATTCTCCGTAACAAACTGTCCACACAATTTAGCTTTTCTGTTCGTTCTAACAAGCTAATTTACTCATATCTGACTTACAGTGTCCAAGCTGTTTCTAACAATTCCAAAATGTCTTTCCTCGCTGCCCCACAAGGATCTATACTTGGTCCTTTACTCTTTATCATGTTTATTAATGATCTTCTGAGTGTGTTGTTCCCATAGTAGTTTTCATAACGATCCATTCCAAATGGATTGTGGCTTTTCTATTTGTTTTCGTTTTGTTTTAGTCCAGAAACCAAAATTTCTTATGCAAAGAAGATTTTTTGAAACTTGCATAATTTACTTTAGGACTTTTGAATTTAATTTCTCTTACTGTTGTAGTACTAATTGGTCTCATCTACAAATTTTTATTCGGCAATTTTAAACTATCTTAACTTGTATAGGAAGAGCTACATGTCGGGAATTTAAAAAGCTTTATACATTACAATTGATTCTAATCACAATGTGTGACCACTTTTTGAAAAATTCTTGTTTTGCTTTGCTTTGAAAATGCTATATAAAGATTCTTCGAACAAAAAGCTTGTTTTTTTTGCTGTCTGTTTCCTTCATTTTAAATTTCATATCCTGAATAACCCTATGCTGGAACTTGTAAATTCTATAATTTGTCCAAAAATTCAAAGTTTCTACACCACTGTACAAAGGTGTATATGTAGCTGGTGACTCCTTCAATCTGTTTTCTTTCTAACTAGCTCTAAGTATACCTATTGATATCCTTCACAGTATAAATAATCAAATTTGATTTCAAATGATTAATATGCGAAAAAATCATGTAAACATGTTTTTCTAAAAAAAAACCAAGAATATGCCACTTTCTTGATTGGAAAATTTTGTTTTGACTTGTGTCCGACGAATTAAGTAAACAATACTTAATTCTTTTAGTCGCAAATTGGAAAATGCCTTAAAAAACATGCAGAACCTGAAGATAAACAATGAGTTATGGTTTTTTTTTTTATTTTAAGGAAATTTATTTTTAATGCATTTGAGCAAAATTTTAATGGTTTTCTTCTATCAACAGTCGTTTATTTTTTTTTTATATTTTCTTTTTACTTTGTCTTCGATGTGTAATCAATTGATTTTGCTTAGTCTATCCTAAACAACTAATATACTGTGTGTATCTAAAATAAGAAATGCATCATTCTTTATTTGTGAGGCATTTCAAAGCATTTTTAAAAGGATACGTGCCGGTTAAAAATACTAAAAGTTCACTTTATTAAAAATCGTTTATCGTTGTTTTGATCAGTATTTGCAAAGTATTCGAATTATTGTTTGTAAATTAGACTATATTTACAAAACCTATAGAGCTGGAACCTATTTTAGAAAATATATCCGCAATTCACTGGCGAATAGTTTATGAGAAGACGGTTTTTAATATTAAAGCTTCATGTTTTTGCAAAAATAAAGATGAAACCGAAACACTAGCTTTGTTAAATCTATGTATGTATAAAGCCTTTGAAAAATCGAATTTCTATATGTACTAACTTACTTACATACTTACTTACTGTGCAATGTCTGTTCCACAAGTTTGAAGAAGTCACATGATAGCGCATCTCCTTGGCGAAATTCGGTACATATTTTGAGTAATTCGGAGGATCTGTTTCTGATTTGCACATTGCGTGTTTTCCAACATCACGTGGCACAGCTGGATCAGTTCTGCCGAGATCCCGAATTTGTCCATCGCTTTGTATAGCTCAAGACGATGAATACTATCATATGCGGCTTTGAAGTTCATGAAGGTGGCTGCAATTTCATGCCTATCGTTGCAGGCTATTGAATTTAAATATTTAACTCGAGCTTCAATCCTGAAAAATCAGTATAAAGGTGCAAGTACGTACGACCAAATCTTTATTTTTGACGTTATACCACCATAAAGATGGTTCTTGAACGAGGAATCTGGTAAACATGTACATTTTTTTGAAAATTTACCAGGTTTCTCCTTATTTGTTCTTATATTGTAGAATTTGGGACTTTTTCTTGTAAAACTTATTAATATTCAGGGAATGGATATTCTTATTAAAATCTATAGACTATTTGTTTATAAAATTTTATGTTAATGTTAAGTTACTATCCCACTTCAGCAATATGTCAAGCTGTATAATAAATGTATTTGTGATTTTAATTCATTTTTAAACATTTTCTCGTCTTTAAAAAACCTTTTTTTTTTTTATAAACTTGCTTTCTAATTCTTTTTTTGTTTTCTTATAAAAGTGCATATTTATAACTAAAAGTTTATTATTTTCCTTATGGCTAAAGAAATTTATGACTGTCAGGTATACCATATGCATCTCTTAAATTATTAGAAAAAATAAATATAATTAGCGAAAGATTTTATTGTTATTTCAAATCTCCTCTTGTCTACAAAATTTTGCAATTTATTTAATAGCAACAGCATTCTTATTTATTTATCGTCAAAATTTGTATTATTGCTGTTTATTCTTATGTTTTTTTATTTGAAGAGGAAATATAAAATTTGGAATTTGTATATTGAAATTTTTTTATAAATATTGTATGCATATGAGGAGTTCCCTAAACTAGAGAGCTTGGTTTCTTGCGAACTAAGAAGAAGTTAGAGATTATAGGACAACTGAAAGGTTATACATATATCTACTGCCAAATGCCAGTCATGAGTCCATCTGGAATAATTCGTGACTGTCTTTCAGGCAAAGATTTTTTGCTATACTTAAGAGTGCGGAACTATTACTGAGTACCGGAAACCAAGACAACTGCATTAACAACTCGAAATTGGCAAAGGAATGAAAAGAAAAACTTAATATCTTAGGAAACCACCCCGCCGTTCAACCTGATTAAGGCATCTGGTCTACCGGCGAGGTGGCGGTTGGAAACGTAGATACGCCCACGGTTATAACCTTAGGAGTAGCCCGTGCTTCCAGGCAAAAATTGTGCTTGATCTAGACAAAAGACAATTAAGACAGACGGTACACTGGTCACATCAACCTGAACAAACATGCATACAGACTGGGACTTCCTCTGCGAATGCCTTGCGTTAGCGGCGCTAAGATACAAACACTTCGGAAGGCATGTCTTGCCTGGGCTGAGATGTCTTAGACATTACAGTTTCGTAAAAATCCTGGAGTTCGTTAGAAATACAGGACGTTTCGCGGAATAGTGAACCCTACTCAACTCTCCATCCCCCAATCCAATTGCGGATATCCGCACACTCCTAAACCAACTAACGAATCAAGCAACCGTTTCGTAAAAAAAATTTTAAATTTCTTTTCTAATTTTTATTGTTTGTTCAACTTGTTCTAAGGATTTGCACCTAGCATTGAGAAGCCACCTCAGAAACAAAACTTCCATAGGTAGGTCAATAAAGTTGCTCCATTTCGCTTTGACAAAATATCAAATTTCACCTTCTGTCGGACCTCTGTCAAAATGTGTGGTATTCATCAAGCAGAAACATTTCCAGCGGATGTTGTATACTTCATGGATGTCGAAATTGGACTCGTAACCGCTACAGGATGTTTTATGCAACTAGTGGCTCATGGTTGGAACTTCGCTCACTTTTAAACTCAGGGCTACCATATTTTAGTTCCAAATATGTTACTTTATTGCTAAACAAAACATGAAATCCATCTGCCCCAGATCATCAATTCAACTATGATCCCTCCATCCCAACATGCGTACAGCAAAGGCAAATCATCACTCGAGACAACCTTACATTCGCTCGTGCGCACCATTGAAATATCTCTAAGCATTAAGGAGTATACCTTGGTGGCCTTCCTTGACATTGAGGGAGCTTTTAACAATGTAAAATCATAAGCAATCACAGGGGTATATGGAAGTCTGAAAGTGGATACATCTTTGTATAATTAATGTCTTACATGGAAGATTATTAACACACAGCTGAGTGGTGCAACAGCTCAAGGTGGTGTCTTGTTCTTTCTTCTCTGGAATTTGGTAGTCAACTGGTTATTATGGTCCTAAAAAAGGACAGGAAGCAGTGTGATTGCCTATGTAGATGACATTGTCTGACTACAGTCCCAGGCAAACATAAGGACACTCTCTGGGAAATCCTTTACTATGCTCTCCTCCTGCTCATGAGATGGATCTTGAAATGCAGACTGCGACCCTCACAAAAGCGAGGTTGTTAGCTTCACGAGGAAACATCACATGAAAACATCGTTTTCACTCCTTCAAAACTGAGATTTACTTGGAACTTCCAATCGAGTATCCCTGCCCACAGTGAATGGGACAGTGATGCCATAGACAGTCTAAAAACCTAAAAACCAGTATTCTCAATAAATTTCCTCTTTAAACTTTGCCACTGTCGAATAATGTAAGGGTAATATTCTGGTTCTACCAATTGGGGAACATTTCTTTTAACCATAAATAGCACCAGTCCACAATGTCCTGGAGCAAGTATCCAAAGTTCCTAGTCAATTTGCTCGCTAATCTCCGAAAACAAATTTATCTGTTGCTACCGGAACAACATCATTTGCATACGCTGTAGTATAGTACGCATCCAAACCGCAGTAAAAATTTTAATGACTTAGCCAAATTGTTCTCGTCAAATTGCCAGACAATGTCATTAAAAATAATTTAACCTGTCCACACGTCTATTGTTCCTAGTTAATGCAATGCAGACAAGTCTTTTTAGAATCAAATTTCCTTATGTAATGCAACGTCTGTGACAAAAAATAATAATTTACTAATTATTAAAAAAATCAAATTGGCAGCACTCCCGACACTTGCAAAAAATTGTTTTGTTTTTTTTTTTTTTTTCAAGCAATTACGCCAACGAATTTTAAAATATTTTAGATTATAGAAAACGTGCAACACAAATTGGTTTTAGGTCATCAACAACAAGCAGAATCGTTTCCCCCCACCGCAGCGTAGGTGTCAATAATAATTATCGGCACAGGCAACCTAATTTCAGTTCCTTATTTCTCGCGTTTAGTGGTCTATCATACTCGAAAACACATCTAGTCATACTTTATATTTAGGTTTTATTCATTTTTGTTTTGGGTTGTAACTTATTTGTATATGTATAGTAGAGTGTTTGGCTTCGGTTGTGTATAAAATAAAATTTCGAAAAGATGCTTTGATAGGATATTTACAAAAATATTGACATGTAAAAAATAAAGTTGACAAGATGAAATTTAGTGGCATGTGTGTGTCAACAATTTGACATGAATATGATGTATGAGACTAAAATTGTTTAGTACAAAAAAGATCTGAAGAAAAGTCTTGTTAGTCATTAGTAGTCGTTGTCGTTCATTAAAGTTAACATAGTGTTAATGCCAATTAAACGGCTCTATTTTTACTACCCAAAAGGACAACTAAACAATCTATAAGATAACATAATTTAATGACTTTCTCGGGTTGAATACTAAGACTTTATGTTCTTAAATTTGGAGGTATTACGTTTGGTGTTATATAGACACAGTTAATCAAACACGTTGCTTTAATAATAATGGTTCTTTATTTTAAAATTAATTCTATGGCCTCCAGGTACCTTATTTGATTTCACTTTGGATTGCATCCAAATCGTCATCTCTTATTGGCGCATAGTGTATATTGGTAGCTGTTTGTGGTGGACTTAAGAGTGACTCAAAATAGCTTCTGAATTCGGATATTCTAATAACTGGGTTTGTTCGAAAGTCTTGGTTTCACATTTCCTTGGCTAGCGACCACCATTCTTTATTTCCTCTGACTAAATTTATTTTGCTTTCAATTATCTTTGCATACTTGCTTTTTGCTTCGATGTACTTTATTTTATCTTTAGATTTTTGGGTTCTTCAGAATACTTTTAATGCCAGAAATGATTTCTATCTGGCACCCCTACATTGACCGTCATACCATTTGTTTTTAAGGTTTGATTGCTTGTCTGTTCCTGAATTGTCTGTTTGTCTGCTTGGAACGTAGCTTTGTTGATCATGCTTCTTAGATTATCTAGATTTATTTCAGCCTTCTGCTCAGCTATTATTTTTAGGTTGGTATCCAATTTGTCTTTGTACTGTTCCTCGCATATGCCTTTCCATTTCAGTTTCAGTTTATTAAAAAAAAAATTTGAAGGTTAAACTAAGTTGTATTTGAAGATGATCTGACCAAATCTTTCCTTCTACAGTGAATTTTTCAATCATACCCAAAACCTTTTCTGAAGTAGCACAGATATCACTGACAGATTTTCCCATATTGCTTATGTATGTAAGACTGCCATTTAAGTCCCCTTTAGTTCTGCCATTCAGCACTATCAGCCCGTAGTCATCACAGAATTCTAAAAATTCCCTGCCTCTTCCAGAATTGTGTCGTGTGATTTTCTTTCTTGTCTTCCTGTCACAAATTTTATCTATGTACCTACTGCTTTTGTTGTTCAATCCTCACATTCAAATCTCGGATTACTATTTCAAATTCATCATTCCGATTGACTCCTCGGATGTTAAGGGGCATAATTGTGATGCTATTTTAATTTTAATGAGATCTATGCCATTCACCTTGTCAAAGGAGTACTCCACTCCCTTCCCCCTCTGAATCTTTTTTGAGACCATAAACATATCCACCTATGCTTCCTCTAAATCAACTATTGCGAATTGTTGGTTTTCAGAATCTTTACATTCTGCGAACGTGAGTTTTCAAGAGTGCAAATACTTTGCAATGTCTAACCCATGTATATTGTATGCTACTACCAGTAAGTTCTTATTCTAATTCTATCGCTTATGACCTGTATCTTATGGCTTTGGTCCAGTGCTAGAGAGCTGCAACATTTTCTTTTTGTTTTCTTGTCATTCATCGCATACGTCTTTTGCTGTTTTTCAAAGTAAAAATCACTTAGATACCGTTTATGACATTCTGACAGTCAGCAGATCATTGACCACAGCGTTTTTTTAAGTATCTGAGTCATATTTTAATTTGGACGATATGCTCTAAGTTGATGACTGTACACCATTGGTACTACGAAACAAAAAAAAAAAAAATCAAGAGCGCCTAACTATTTATAGGTTCAAAGCCTCTAATAAAAGACAAAATTATTTACCACTTCAATAACGAATGACTTTTGAAGTCTCACCTTCCTACACCCCCCCAACGTGTAGATCGCGTCAACTCCAATGGAATTTAATTTACAACCCCAGAGATAATAAACAACAACCTAACCACTGATATCTAAAGAATTTCATTGTTTATTTACACAAAGATATATAAATAAATTGCATCATCATCATCATCATCGCTATCATTCCCCAGAGAGATACACCGGAAAGCGTGTAAGAACAAATTAAGAACATAATCATTTATAGGCTGATCGCTGAGCCTAATGCACTATTTTTCTTTTTTTTCCAAAAAAAGTTTCATTAAGACAAATGCACAAACCAATAATATTTACTATTGCGCAGAAAATCCATTTTTATACTATTTTTGGCTTAGTGATTAACATCTTGCACACTTAAGAGTTTTAATAATTTTGCTAGATGTAAAATCTCCTCTGTCATTCGTAATTTTCTATTTTTTCTTTGAAAATTGTGGGCGTGGAATATTTATGAGGCAGCAGGGTTATCTTGTATTTTTTTTTTCGCGTGGTTTTACAAAATTGAAAAAAAAAAATTTAGAAAATATGTTTCAGGGTTACACCGGTATGTATGTAAATAAAAAACTTGGTCAAGATCGAAGTAGATAATAATATAAATTAAATAAATAAATAAATTGAATAATGAAATTTAATATTTATTGAGATTACTAAAATTGCAGAGTATTAAAAAAAGATTAAAAAAAAAATATATATTCTTCTTAAAAAAATGCGTGCTTTACTCAATAATTCGTATTAAGTGGTTTTTTTTTTTAAATTTTTTGCCGAAAAATAAATAACCAGCAGCATATTCTATCAAATAAATTGTTTAATTCTTTAGTGGAAGATTTTGATAATTAGTTAGTTAATATACATATATTAAGAGATGCACGAAGACCTTGACAAAAATAAACATATGGCAAATATTTCAAAGTAACATACATATCTATATACATTTAGAAAAATTAAGAAGTTTAAGAATAAGTTTTTAGCAAACAATTAACAAAAAAATGTATATATGTCTTAAATATTAATTAGTTGCATACTTAGGAAGGCTAAAGATTTTCTAAAAAAGTGTTGCGTGATCCAATAATTTGTGTGTTAGTGTTATTAGAAGTATGGAGCAGTAGGGCTCTTGAAAATATGGTCCAAGCAAGCATTCTAAACGGCTATAACACTATTCCTAGTAATTCGGACTATATTGTCCCCTATTTGGACTTTAACGTCAAGTTAACAAGGAGAAATGCTTGGGAATCAGGAGACATTTTAAACGAATCTGTGACAGAGGTTTACACAGACGGATACAAGACAGCGTGTGACACCGGTGCGGGAGTCTGCTCCAGTGCATTAAATATTTGTATCACCACACGACTACCGGACCAGTGTAGTGTATTTCAAGTAGAAGTCAAAGAAGTCCGAGAAAACGCGACCTGACTCTCAATGAACTCGGTAGAGTGCAGCGCTATTGTTTTTATATAGGCAGTCAAACAACGGTAAAAGCCTTGGAATCGCCAGTAATAAAAACCAATGCCACTAGACTCGACTTAAGCAAAATAAAAAGCTTCGTCACCGAGTCAAACTGGTTTAATGCCTAAACAGCGAATCATGTTGCTTCGGCATGGGTGCATACCGAAACTGGTTGCCCTAGCTCTTTTCCCATTTGCCGGTGCTGGTAATCCAGATTTCAATAGTGGATCACAATGAATATACTTTTGGTCTAAGTGTGTCCCTACTGAGCGGAGACAGCCACCTGATCCAACCCATGGATCAGTAGTAAAATAGTCACATTTGGAGTGAAGAATACCCACAATACATATAATGATCTTACATCTACAAAAATGCGCTGTTTGATGCCTATTGTATGGTGGTGGCATCATTGGGTATTTTTGTAAATGGTAACTGAAGTTTGCGTTACCATCAGTGGAGCTCATTTGCCAATCAGAGATTATTTGAAGACATGTGATTTGAAGAGTATTGTGCAATATGCCCAATTGTCGACCAAACTATGAAGTTATTGGCGGAGCCAGTCAATTATTCATCAAGATCATGCGATTTAATGCCACTGTAATATTTTTTTGTAGAATTATGTTGAATCACCATTGACGACTGAAGCTTTGGAAGCCACAATTGTTATTTGCGATATTCGGCTTAAATGCACTTGATAGCCTCTGGCATTTGGATGTTAAACGCAAAAAAAAATTATAAATACTCTGTACTTGATATAGGAATATACATTATGTCTGGACCCTCCATCTTTAAATGACAAATTCCATGCAGCTTTATCTTATAATGTTCCTCATTGACATTCTATACTTTTGTGTTATAGACAGCATTCTCTACCCTAATATGATGCTTCCAATCTGCTTCGCACCTAGGGCCAGGGTTTTCGAAAACGTGGTACCTACTATGGAGATAAACTCCACGGGAATTCACTAGAAGAGTTCTATGAATATACCTTGAGAATCTCTCTCTTTCCTTTGTTCGGTGAGGTTATGATTAGGATTATAGGAATCAGAACCCTCCCACTTTACTGCATTCCTACTGGTCTGCCTGTGGGGTTCGCCGATTCGACCTCAAAAAGTATCTGTATGCCTCCCGGTTTCGGATCACTTCGTTACTGAGGACAATCAAATGCAGCTATATGCTCAACTTTGATAGACATTACCTTTTTGACAGGGTTCGTAGGATCACTCCTTTGAACATCACAATAACAACTGGGCTGATCGCACTCCAAGCTTTTTTTCGAGATTTGTGCTTTGACGTGAAGGTTTCCTTGCATCCTTGAACTTCTGATTTGATCAAGCTTTGTTACTCCTGCTGTCATGTAATCTTCATCTCAGCTGTCCAGCACTGCAAACCGAATGTAAGCGTCGGACGAACAACTGTCGTGTGAAGCCTTCCTTTCAGCTTAAGCAGGGTTTTTCGGTCACTTCAACCGCCCTACAAGTGCTCATTGCGGACGTTTGCTTCTCGCTTATATGGTCACCAAAGTATAACAGATGCACTTTGGGTTTGTCATTTTTCCTTTAAGCAGATTATCTAGGACTACAATAAATAGTAAAGGATTTAAGACACCGACTTTAATTGGGAACTCTTCGGTGATTTCGGCAGCGCATCTTACTTTTGTCTTTGCTCCATCATACGTGTTCATGATCATCTGTGCGTAGGGTTCTGGAACTCCTCCATATTAGATCTGTGTGTCTGTCAAATGCTTTTTCAACACTATATGCAAATCCGTGAAGAACCCTTTAAGGATCCGCAGATAACAGCATAGGAAAATGATGTTAGGATTGACCAGCTAAAAGACTCAATGTTGGCTCAATGTCCTTCAAAACCTACTGTTCTTTTGTCAATTGACCTACAATCATAAGTTTTCAAAAATCAAAAGAGTCCATTTCCTTCTGTTTTATTTTAGATTTTGACATTTACTTATGGATGTAATCTTTTATTAAATATATTACACATCCACTTCAAATCCCAAGATAAGCGATCGCTATTTCCTGTCTGCTTAGCGTCTCAGTCAATCATTGTTTACATTAACCCGATGGCCACGTAAATTTTTGTTCATAAATTTTCAACCAGATGGGTATAGTTGCTTAAAACTACTACATAGGTATACATACATTGTTGTTGCCGTATACATATAATGGATGTAGATACTAATAGCTAACACTTGGACTATTTTAATTCTCTAGGTCGAACCGGCCGGCTTTTATTCGTTATATTCTTTTTTTAACTTAAGGATTGAAAATTGTATACCAAAGAACTAGCTAATTTGTTTCATGCAATGACCTAATTGTTACAGTGTGTATTTATTCTTGTAAAGGAGAACAAAATATAAGACTTGAGAGGCTTTGTTTTGAATACATACATATGGTGGTAAGGCGTAAAAGACTAGAGAATAGAGAATGCTTTCTTTAACGATGTTTTCGTGACCAGCTCTCATATAGATTTTATTTTAGAAAATGGAATATACTTCATTCCTTTTACCCTTTCTCATGCATGACTGCGTGAAATTTATGGCCAAAAGGCGATTTTAGAAAGTAACGCAATCAAAAGTACCTACCACGTGCATATCCACTCATGAAGTGACAACAGGTCCTCGATCATCATCCGCAGATCGAGATCTTAAAAAACAACCAAAGCCGTATCCATTACAGCGATAAATTTCCGACACAGGAAATGCATGCATCCATAAACGGAATCCATTATAATTATGCAAAATGCCGGACTACATCAAGTGCATATGGAGTGTCCAGTAAAGTGCAGAAATTTCCATTTCAAGTACATGATACATGACAAGCAAAAAAAAAAAGAAGACAAACGAACAAAAATCCTTTTAAAATATTAGTCCGGTTTTTTTTCGGTCTGTTGCGGTCTACACTGTGGTCCAGACGTAACCGGTGAGACGATAAAGTAGGAAAAAGGTTTGAACTTTCACTCTCTCTCTCACTTGATCTTCAATTTTGAGTGGTCAAGCCATCAATTGTAAAAAGCACACACGCTATACGATGAACATCATCATCAACTCGTTCATACTGAGATTCAGTACTCCATCTGCGGTGGCTATGCGAATCTGATCATCGAACGAAAGTGGTTTCTTGTCATCGTAAATCTTCCCAAAGAGTCACAACAGCATTCAATGCCAGCAATGCCAGCAGTAGCAGCAGCAGATACCCAAAATTAAAACCGCACTCTTGGACATATGAGGTAATATGAACGCGTGCACACACGACCGCCTGGTTAATTGCAATGTGAAGGCATGCTCAATGGCCATCAGATACATATTTTAGCGGCTAATCCAAGGTGAAAATGTGCTGCTTTGCACATGGTGCTGAGATTAGACAGACAGACATGCTCGAGATTTTTTTGGGAATCTATTTGATATATGAGGATTAAATTGGAATTATTAAAATATTTGTGTCGAGTGTTCTTGGGGAAACAGATTCGTTGGCATAATAATTTTTTTAAGGCGAAATCCAAGTTGAAGTGGAGAAAAGATTTCAGAAAGATTTTCCTTCAATGGCACTGACTCCGAAAATTGATCTACTCTATTCCGCAAAAGGGCTTTCACGAACTCTGTTGCACTTTTCTTGTTTTATTTTTTCCTGCTCAATCAAACAACTATTTTTCGATCAGTTATACTTTCGGATGTTTGTCAGACGCTCGGGAGAGGTGGGATCGTGAAAGAACTTTTTAGTATTGTATGAGAATCGGGTGGTTGTCCCCGCTCAACAGTGACGCCCAATAAAAGGTCGATTGTGATATCGATTGTGATACAATGGAAAAACAGAATTATCAGCACCGGCGACCTACATGTAACATGGAAGCAGGGCAACATATTTCGGTATGGTTCGCCGTTTAGGCATTAAACCAGTTTGACCCGGTATTCGTAAGCATAGGCTGGATTTGACCTACGATAGTCAAAATAGTTTTAACATTGTAAATGTTGTCGTAAATTTGTCGTCTCCTGTCGAAAGTGAGCATAGAAAGCGGAAGTTCGGAATTGAGTGGTGTTACAACTAGATGTCTAGGTGATCTTATTGTCTACTATATCGTCCATCGTACTGTATAGTTTCTTACTATCGATGATAGTGTAGAAGCGTTTTTCTTGCTCATATCCGACCATATCCGGCAGTATCGGCAACTCCTTCCTTCCCTTCTAGAATGCATTTAGTAATTGGAGTGCGAGATTTCATTACTATCTTTGATTAATCATATAGAATCCGAATCACTCTGACTATGTACTAAAATAGCACGGACTGAATTTGCTGACTTTACGAATAGAAACCTGCTGTTAGGTATATACTTATCTTATTGAATGTATCAGTATAACTCTAGACTAGACCACACTTCAAGCTCTGTGAGTATATATATAACGATATAAATTGAATTGTGCTCTCACCATTAAACTAAATTACAACCACGACCATGGTACTTATACATTAAAACAAAATCCATTGATGCACTTTTAATTTCATTGATCTTCAAATAATGGAAAGTGCACGTATCATAATATGGCAACGCTGCTGCTATTACAAAACCACCAGTCCTTCGTGGACGACTACAAGCTATTAATTACCAAACACGGTAACAGATGTACATATATTACGAGTATTCATAAATCATCATCTTTGAACATGAAAAATATGAGGTGCCTACTATTGGCATAGTTAGTAACCACTTGTTAGAAGCACACCGTGCCAAAGATTATTTTTCAATCAGCTCGCGTACATCCATATGTTATAAATCCGATAAGGACAAGAAAATTATTAACAAACTTATAGGAAAGAGAAATTTCTCGGTATTGACAGCCAATTTGTTAGCTGCATGGTGTCAAATTAATTATTTTTTTGATCTTATCTTAGTTATTGCAAAATTGCCGGTTGTCGGGCTAACGAATAGTATAGTTGTTTGGAGCAGACAAACTGCTCTACTGACTAATCAATGACGGAAGACGATTGATAAAAAAAAAAACTGGAAGTTACTTTTGATTATAGCTCATAAATGTCACATCATTTGACAGTTGAGCATATTTTTTGCATTAGATTAATGATAGTGTTTGGAGAGGTTGATAAATGTGTTTTATGGTCATCACTAGTCACATATGGCACACCTCCTTCATCCTACTAATATTTCTCAAGGCTTCTGTGGCATTATACGTATGTATCAGCTATATGCATATCAGATTTTAATCACTCATCACTAACCCACCCAGGTAGAGCAACCTTAAACCTTACTCACGCATGAAACAATATCGTCGTGTTGCACTAAATTCTGATTGCCTGCTCTACGAGCGCAAAGACCTCGAACGCGCGTCACATGACACACAACAAAATTCCTCATTTTCAAAATGCCATTCTATTTATTTAAATTTTATTGAAGAGATTTTATTTCTTAAATAAATATTTATACACTGCCGGTGATGCCAAGGATAACTCACCGAAAAAAAAAAAAACAAGAAATAATCAAAACAAACAGAGTCTTCAACCCTTTGTCATACCCCACTCCGCAGCGTAAAACCGCAAAGAAGTGCAATTAATTAAATTTATTTAAATTTCTCGGTCATGACGGTGACAAGATCACGTACACGTGCAATTAATTTAAGATAAATTTTTGTATCAAAATAAATAAATACACTTACACTTCGATTTACATAATGTATGTTGGATGGGTAAGAAGAAGGACAACATAATTTTGTTTCCCCAAAATAAACAATAAAATCTATAAAAAATCATTGCAACTTAATAATCCTAAAAGCCAAAAATTTGTAACGCCGCAGGGAGAGAAAGAAGTTAGACATTAATCTTCGGCTTAAGATAGACTCATAGACTGTGTTGTTGCAGCAGAAGTCAGCTGCATTTAAATCGCGTACTCACAGTGCGAAAAGTCTTCCACATTGAAAAAAAAAATTAAAAAAAAACAGAACAACGAAAAACTAAAAAACCAGTCACTCACACACGCAAATAGGCACTTAGTCAGTCAGTCACTTTTGTTCGTTACTACACACTGGGGTCACAAAAACTTGAAGGGATAGTTTCAAATTAAAAATTCGTTTAGTGAGTGATATTACCTGTACCCTTAACATATTTTTAGGATCTTTCTGTAGGACAGGCTTAGGAATAAAGTTATTTATAATATTTTTTATAAACATAATTTTAGAGATCTTTTGTGAAAAAAAGTGATCGTAGTTGGTGCCAGTTACCGGCAAAATCTAGCAATCAATTATGCCCATTAGATAGTGCCCTGCTATTCTTTGAGCGTTTTAAATCCAGCTTTGGCCAATTTCGTTTTGTAGCCTAAGTCCACCTAAGATTTGTACTCCCTTGTGTACTTGTATTCCTTGGAATGTCCCTATATACCGGGACCTAACATCTCCATGAGAGACAGTCTAGAGGTACTGAAGCATTAACAGAGATCGATTTCAAGGATTTGATTGCTGATGGCTGTCTGAAAAGATACGGATATCTCTAACAGATATCACGTTTTCTTAAGCCAAGGTAAGACTAATTTAATTCTTTAATTTCCGCCTGGAACACGCTATAATGTCTTGGTAGACGGAAGCTAAGATTAAAACTACTCCCACCAAATTTGTCCTTGGTTTTTGATCTGTCAGTGTAGAAGTGAATCGACTCATCTCGACTCATTCTAAAAATGTACATATCTTCATTCCAGAATGATCTGAATTTATTCAGAATGGAGGCGTGACCACATTTTTTTCTTTGCCAGTGCTTCAAGGCGAACGGCTGCACTCGCTATTATTTGTTTGAGAAGGGTATCAAACATGATGTCCAGTACCCTAGAGTGAGTTGTACTGTACGCTGCACCTTGCTTAGATAATCGCGATTTATAGCTTTTTCTAAACTGTCCACCAGACTATCATCCCGTATGTGAGTATCGGTCTAATGACCGAGATGTAGAGCCAATAAAGTTATTCTAGGTAGGTCTATCTATTTCCAATAGGTTTTTTTGCAAGAGAAAATTGCTACTGTAGTTTTCTTGATTCTTTCTTGAATGTTAGGTTTCCAGCTTAATTTTCTTTAAAATAACATCCAAATATTTTGCTTTGTCAGAGAATGTTAAGCTGATACCATTGAGAGAGGGACGGTCGACCTACCGAATTTTGTATTTCCTTGAGAAAAGTACAAGTTCAGTTTTGGGGTTAACGATAGAACCACACCGAACCACTCAGCTACATAGTATATAGCTTGTAGCGTAGAAGTTCTTTTAGAGTATCTAGACGTCATCTGCATAAGCGATCGCCGTGCATCCCTGGCCTTTTCAAGATTATCATTGATCATCAAATTCCAAAGAAGAGGGGATAGAACACCTCCTTGCGGAGTGTATCTACTAACAGATCTTCTGGTAGACGTTCCCCCAGCTTGGAATTGTTAATCGGACAATTAAGCAGTAGATTAATCATTGCTATCGTATTGACATTGTTGTAAGCACCTTCTTTATCCAGGAAGGCAACTCCTTATGAAATAGGAAATATTCGATACTACACACTAGTGAGTGAGTGAGTGTAGTGCCGTCTCCACTGATTAATCTTTGCAATATGCATGTTGGGCTGATGACAGTAGTTTCTTATCAATACTGTTGCGTAAGTGGATATCTATTAGTCGTTCTAATGTATTTAAAAGGAGTTATGATAGACTAATTACTAATCACGACTAGCCTGGGACTAATTACTAATCAGACACTCCTCGAACACGACCCTTTGCATCATCATAAGCAGCCTTAAAAATCAGAATCAGCATGTCGGGGATTCCTCTATTAACTAATGCTTGTCAGATAAAGTTTTGGTTCATGGTATCGAAAGCCTTGTTATAGAATTAGTTAAAGAGCGGTCGACACACTGTTTTACTTATATAATAATCTGTATGGTGTTTTGGTGACAAAAAAAATATGAACGCTACCTTTCTCTTATCGATGTAATTTGTTATGCTTTCGCAATCCTCGTGCTTTATTTCCTCTCCAATTTCCGCAATCTGCTAAATTACATTTCTTCTCATAATTCTGCTGTTTTAGAAAGCTTGTGCTTAATACGTAAAGATAATATAAAATTATAACCCTAGAAGACAAATGAGACTTTTATTCTCCTATTCTCCCTGTTAGACTGTTTTTCGCAACAACGTATCTTATATTATATAGAACAAAAATTATATCAACTAAACCCTTTTACACCCCATTGGCCTCACTGTGCTATATAAACCATGCCTATAGATGCACGCGGATACATCAGATACGGTAGTAGATACGCTTGCCAGTGTACCAGCCGTTTCATATTCCCCAACGATGGTCATTCGTTATAGTATCGTCGCAATGAACAGTTCTCCTGTTCACATTTAACACGAGATGCGCCCCAACATTGAAACTCGGTGCTAACGTTCGATAGATACAATTTTTAATTTTTCTCCCACGGAGCCCAAAACAAAGAACCAACAAAAAATTCCCACATATCAAAGTCTGGAATTTCGTTAACCATCATCGGAACTATCAATTTAATTTTTTTTTTGTGGTGTGTGACTCACGCGCGTGCCACAACTTCGGCCGAAACCGATATATCGCGGCTTCTAAGTCCAATAAATGTGTGCGGGAGACTTACTCACTCTTTGAACCGTCAAACATTAACGGCCAGCAGCTGTCTTGACCCTAATCGGATTACGGAATAAAAAGAAAAAAAAAATTTCAGTTCGAAGGTCTTTTCCGATTTATTCGATGCCATCTCGAGATATTTAATGAAACTTTATTGACCACAGATGATAGGAGTCATCATCATCATCATCGTGTGAACCTGAGAGTGATCTTGTGACTCATCCAAAAGTGATAACTGTCGCAGTTTAAGTTGTGTCGATCAATTAATTATATAATTTTACCTGTATTGTGTGATTTATAGTTCTGTTTGTCAATTCAACGTTATCCAATGATGGCGGCAACAATTCAAACGCCCGCACATCAACCGCCACCAACGTCGAACAATACGTCGCCTGCGAATCCGAAACTCAAAAGGATGGTTTACTCAAAGTATCGTGAACTGTTGGGTTCGTACAATGACAAGGCGAATGCAATTATTGAATCGCTCCCAGCCTATATGGTTAAGGAGGATCGAGGATTCCATTTCGATCCGACAATCATCGACGAAGTGGATAAAGTTGTGTAAGTTTATTGGCGAATCATTAATTTTGCGTTGAAACGGCGGTGTAGAGATACTCGCAAAACAAAGAAAGTATGTAGATACATGAAGTAGGTAATAATTTAAGGAATATTTTTACGCAACTGTTATCTTTGTGCAAAAATATAAACAAAAATATATTTTTTTTATCATCCATCACGACTATAAAGAGGCAGACGTTGTTGGGGGCTGTAAATTCCGGAATAATGATGCTTTATGACGGACTTATTGTGTTTTTCGTGGGGTCTTATCTTTGGTACACAATTATTCAATGTTAGCAGCTGTGAATTTTGCGGAGGTGGGTTGTTTTTTTGGAGTTTGTTTTTGTGGAGATTATTTCTTGGAGACGTATCTTTGTTCGTAGATTTGGTAGTACATACAGTGAAATGTGAACCACAGGAGTTCTGGGAATTTTATTTCGAGTCAGTTCTTATAATCATGAAGTAATTGTGTAAATCTGTTGCTTTGCAATTTTTTGTTTGATGAAAGTCTTATCGGACATTACTTGTTGAAATTTTTGTTTAGCGGTCAAATTTATTTCTGGAAAGCCAGCGAATTGTTGGAGTTCAAAGTTCACAGGGTCTGCAATGAAATTTTGTTCTCTCTCAGTGGGAGACTTTCTTTATTTTTCGATTTGGAAAGGTCTATACTATATAAGTGAAGATCTTCGGATTAAATGTGCTTGGAGGCGGTTTTCACGTCTATTTTGTATGCCTTTATTTCTAAGTTCTAACACAGTTCTAATGATAATATATTTAGAAAGTTATTATTGGATTGTTATTTCCTCTGTATATCGCCCTTACTCTCCACTGTATTTCGACGAAATTATGTCTAGACTATTGGTCTGTCGTGATTCAATGATCTACAAGTATTTCACTTATAGCTTTTTTTAAAAAGTTCATGGTGATAGATTTCAAATGTTTTTTTTTAATAAAACATATGTGATCAAAAGTATTGATCGAAAGTGTCGTTCGTTTGATCGTTTTTAATAATGATCAACGTTTTAGCCAGTAATCGAGTTGTATGATAGTTAGTAGTTGTACTCTGATCTTGTTTCTATCACCCATCTTTCACGGAAACAATTTTTCTAAACGTAGATCACTTGACTACGATTAGTTACTGATCTACACAAGTGGTTTTAAAGATCATAATCAAGGCAAACCGATTACGGAAGCATTTTTGATTAGAAAATAATCGGTGGTCGTTGGACTACATCTGACTTGTTAAGTCCTAACTCATTGAATGAATGAATGCTGCTTATGAAAAATCGTAGATTTCTAAATGACGAGCTGCATAATGCTAAGTGTACCTACCTTTATTTAAGGATATAACAGACAAAAACATTCTGGTTGGGATTGTATTGGTGCTTTTGTTTTTAATTTTATAAAAACGCTGATTGAATGGTTAATGATCAATAAGAAATTCGGAGAAGAAATTGATAAAATTAAAATAAAACAAATCGTAGGTTAGATCATTGATGAATTTTGTATAGATTACTTGATAATTCTAACATCACTGATCGGTTTTGTCTTGTACTAAACATATCGTAAATCAGGCAGATCGCTAATACTTCCAAGAAGTCTTAGGAACGATCGTTTATCGACTTTGAAAAAATATGATCTAGAATTTGATTGCGAATTATGGGAATATCAAGCTATTTTTCAAAATTGTCAGTTAGTACGAACAACATCACTTATCACTGGTGAACGATCATTGATCTTCATGATCTTCATTTTAAAATAATACACTTTTTTATTGCATAATTTTGTTTTGAATAATGGAATCATTTTTAACAATCCCACCTTGTACAGAAAAATTCAGCAATTCTATACAATTCTCAGTCACTACCAGCAAGATTACTGATCACTAGTCAACGATCGTTGATATTCTTTTCAAAATATCACAGTTTTTGATGCAGGATTTTATTTTGAATAAAAGAATCATGAACACCACTCCATGTAGGAAAGATTCAGCAATTCTTTAAAATTCTCAGTCAGTACAAGCAATATCATTGATCAATAGTCATCGATCGTTGATCTTCTTTTCAAAATATCACAGTTTTTTGGTACAGAATTTGGTTTTGATTTATGGAAAGATAAAGCAATTGTTTAAGATTGTCAGTCAGTACGAATAAGATCACTTATTACTGTGGTCAACGATCATTGATCTTCTTGCCAAAATACCACAGTTTTCCAATGCAGGATTGTTTTGACTAATGGAATAATTATAAACAATTCCACTTCATACTGGAAAGATTAAGTAATTCTTTAAAATTCTCAGTCAGTACAAGCAAGATCACTGATCACTAGTCAACGATCGTTAATTTTCTGATTCCAGAATTTTTCAATGCAGATTTTGAATAATCCCTGTCAACAATCCCACTTTGTATTTATATTATTATTTGTATTCATATTTATAAAATCCCCTTGTCCTCCTTTCAATTAAATCAATCTATGTAAACCTGTTCAATGTCTTCCGAATGATGCCAATACCTCTTGCGTAGGTGTGTAGCAAGGCGCCGAGACTTATAAACTCTTGTGATTGAAGAGATTCTTGAGACTGTTGGTACTTGTTCCACCCCACATAAATGACATTCTCACCTACTTAGCATACTCCACGATTTCTTCCTTGCAGCTATATTCATTCAGAGATATCTTTTATTCGCTGCAAAAAGAAAACCTCTCTCAACAAACCACACAATCCGTCTAATGAGCTACGTAATTTAATTCACCCAATGGATCGCCTCGTGGGATACTTCAACTAACTACTTTCACAAAACAAATAAAAAAGAATAGCTTAAGTACTCTAACTGAATATTCTTTCGTAATTAACTCATAACCTGAAAAATAATAACCATATCTACATTCAACATCGTTGGGTTACATAAACGGTCACAACATGATGTCTTGGTTAGATTCGTACCAAAGTTATAAAGGCTAGTAAACCTACTTTCAATAAATGTTTTTTTTTTTTTTCTTGTCTAAGTATTGTCTCATTAAACCATCAAAGAGTAATCATTCAGGTTTAGCCTTCTTCAAAGTGCTAGAACCAACAATGTTGCTCCAACACCTTCAATTTTTTTTTTTTCAGGGAACAACCATAACCAGAAGGCTAGATTTATTTGACCTACATTTTCTGTCTGGTGGATGGATCTGTAGTTTCATTGCTACACATATATGGAACCGGCTAATTCTAACCGTACCAATTACTTTGTTTCTATTTTGACTCACTGTCCGGTTTGTGCGTGTGCGATAATAAAAAAAATCAAAGAAAAGACAAGTTTGACAAATTACCAAGTAAATGCATTTCAGATGTACCGCTGAGGTTGTAATACAAATCATTTCGTTGGAATTAAATGAATCGAGTTTATTAGTCATTTCATTTGAATTAACGTTTTCTACGTATGGTTGAAGAAAACAGCTGCAAGTGCATTCATTTATTTCGTTATCGCTGTTTAGAAATAGCCACTTCCTGATTACGGAGAAATAGTGTAGAACAGTGATTTACTTGGTTACTTTTAAGCTGATTAACGATCTACAAGTATTCAACCAGATCAATCTCGAAAATATCTTACTTTGATCAGAGGTTTATTTAAAGAAAAATTTACTGATCATTCTCAACAAGATCAGTATCAGATAGCTAGATTTGAGTCACTGATCATTCTTGTCCATTTCAACAATTTTTTTGTAGAATACTGCTTAGTTGCAGATAGAAGTGATATTGGAATTCACTGATCAAATTATTTAAATATCTTGCAGATCATTGATCAGTCTGAACGAAAATCAAGATCATTTCCGTAAAGATCAGTCACTTAGAAAAACTATTTAGAATTTCTGATCATACAAGCACGTACCATCCCCGAATATGGATCAAAATTTGGGCAGTCTCAGAAAGTATACTGATTTCTAAGATCAGTTTGGAATTACGTAATCTATCAGCTAGATCATTGCGGGTTTTTTCCTTAACACAAGACACTCGCTCAGAATTGAACGCACCTCCAATTAGTCATCAATCAATCAATCAGTTGTACTGTTAATTCTGTTCAGTTACATGGGTACTCCACTAATCAGTTGTCACTTTCAGCCTTAGTTCGATCATTTATTATAATGAGATCAGAGATTTATCTTAACTCGATCACTTCTTAGTACAGATTGCCTATTCTAATTATGTGCAGATTAGAAATATCTTCTTTTTTTTTCAGTTAGCAGATGCACAAAAGATCCTCTGATCAGACAGTGTTTTAGGATATCCATGTCATCCAGATGGGATCATTATTGTTTTTAGTGATCAACTCTTCTGTTATCACTTGGCTAGATCACTTTTCAGCATGAAACATCGACTCGATAAAATCTGCATGGATAAGTGATTATTTTCACATAGATCAGTGATCACTTACAATTGCAACTATTACCTAAGAGTCGGTTATTAGTTCCCACAAGCTATTGTCTAGTCTTACGCAAAACACTGATCATTGTGCTGCCACATACCAATTTCGGGGTAATTACCGAAGGCGATGCTCGCAATTGATTTAAAGAAAAGGTGCATTATTATTTTTCTCAGTTTTAATAACCAGTCTCTCGAAGAGTTTCCGTCATATTGTGTGGTATACATGGTGTTGCCTATTTTGCAACCAAATTAGAAGAAAACTATCCAAATAAAGTGCCAGTCGTCTTGTTTCCTAGTAGGAAGATCTAGTAACTGCAAAATGTTGATTCAGCCTTAAATGGTTCTTTCAATGTTAATGATCAATAACGCTCGTATATTTATCATCATCATCGTTATGATGTTGAAGCTGGAGTATAGCTATAGCAACAGCAATTACATGTAAAGCACGACCAGATAGTAGATACATATTGTAACATGTGTGTGGTTAAGTTCGTTGCGTGGCCTTTTCTGTCGTTTATGCATTTTGTGATTTATTAGTTTTCTTTTCTCATGTGTGTGGATGGATTTTAATTGGGAGAACAAGATGAAATGGAAACAAAACCTACTATGCTAAACAAAGATATTATGGCGCCTCTGTCGCGATGTAAATTGATGAGTAATAAATTTGCCTTTTTTTTTTATTTTTGTGACGAACGGTGGTTCTTGAGATATATACTAATTTTCTTAATTGGGGCATAATTGATACAAATTTTAAGTGCTGTCGGTTCTTAATCACTGTGATGGCACCTCAAATGTGCCAAGAAGTGTGAAACAAATTACATTATGTTATACATTCTTTGAGAAATCATTTGGAAATATGATTCACTCCTTTTATTCTTTGTTATGGCATAGGGTATAAAATGTGTGCAGTCTTGCATAATGAAAGATTTATAGGCGCAGGATGCTGAAAAGATCACCAAACAACTTCGAAGATATGTATTTCAGTTTATTTATGAGTTGAATGGTTCGAAAATGTAATCAAATAAGATTGGTTAGAAGATCATAGATTTATCTTATCTGAAATACATTTCAAGTTAGAGAAAAAAAGGTTACTAATCACAGATAAGCTGAAAATAGATCGAAAATAGAAGATCGGTGATCGACTCTCACTAAGTTAGATTATTAGTTCTATAATGTTAGTATGATCACTGAATGTCAGTAAACTACAAATAAGTAGCTGTTCCAGATCGGTCCTATATGAGTTTTTGGTGATGGTCTGATCATTTTTGTTTTTGTTGAAGTAATTTTCAGCCCAAACGACATCTTCCTCTCAACATTCGCTAACATTTGGTAATGGTCCATTATTTTGTGAGAGAGTAGGCATACGTCGTCAGCGTAGTCGAGGTATTTGAGTTCGAATGTAAGAGTCCATTGAATTTCACCATATCCCGTCGATAAAGCAGCATTTAGCACATCGCTAATCACCATCAAAAACAATATTGGTGAAAGTATACAGCCTTGCCGTACCCCATTTTGAACTTCGAACTCCCCAGATGGTCTTCCTCTATGCAAAAATATGCTCGCATCATTTTCAGTTCTCTTCTAATAGATTGGCAACATAGAATTACTGATCTTTTCAGGCACGATCACTACACGATCCGGCTTAACAGATTCCCATAAAAATAGTTCTTCTACTGAACCTATTTTGGTTGTGAATGTTATTCTCGTCTGCGATCCATTTATCAAATTCATCCTTTGGAACAAGTGAACAATTTTGCATTGTCACCACCCACCTATCAGACGAGTTTGTCCGCCTTTTCTGATTAATTATGTCGAATTAATTTCTTCTACGCCTTTGCTTGCGCTTTTCAAAATTCTCGGTTGACAAAATTCAAAGTCAACATTGTACCTTGGGTTGGCATTTCATTCGAAATTAGCTTATTAATATGTCAACAGTTTACAATATTCCGTTCTGCCATTATAATTTCGATTTCTGTTTTTTTTTTGCATTTACCGGACCATCTGTAGGAGGATGTGAGGCATCCAATGTGAATAAGGATTCTATTTATAGAAATATTGCTGTGCACATCTTTTTTTTTTTGTTTTTATTATTTTTTAGTTCCTCTCTTGTAATGGCAGATCAACGGGAGAGGGAACGGATGTGGTACTTCATCTCTGATAGAACTGGCCATTGCCCAGCCCAGATGCAAGAACAACCTCATAACCCACGGGCTTAGATACTTGTTACATAGTCCACAGATACACTCACATGTGTGTTTGTACTTACTTGTTTATAGTTGCAGTTCTGAGTACACGACGACTGTACGTTTAGCAAACCAAAAATATTGTTTAATGTTGGAAATTTAATGGTTTAACAATTCGGGATCAAGCGCGTACAAACATGTAAATGTTGTGGAGGAGAAGGAGAAGAGAAGAAAATTAGTTTTCGATCTTTAAATGATTACACAATGTCCAAGGGAGAGAGTAACTTGTGGATTCTCCTTCTACTTGTGATGTAGTCTTTTGTATGTATGTACATATATCTTTCCGGTTTTACTCTCTGAGTGGGTGTAAGAGTGTTCTTTGGGACGTAGGCGGATCATAAGCATTTCGAGACATCAATTAATTAGAGGATAGTATAAAAAGGGAAATTTATTTATAAGATTTTCGTACCTAAAACAGATTTCACAATTTATCACTTTCACACGTTTTTGATGATTGTGGCTTATGTTGGAGCACCTATGGTATTATGTCATTCTGGCACGTGTCGGCAGATTCATTCAAAGAAAGTCTGATAATATGGTAGTCAGATATATATATGTATGTATGAAAATCAGTTTAAGCTGGTTTATGTAGTGCTTTATGTACCAGGTCATCTATCATCTACATAGAGTAGTTTTAGAGAATCCTTTGATCAAATTCAAAAGTAGCGCTTATTCAGTGAATCCCTAATCAATATCCACATGATATTTTTAAATGTAATTACCCATCACCAACTTATGTCATTTAACATTCAAACAAATCGTGTTTTTAAACGACACAACTATCAGAGAAATTACTGTGGTCGTAGGAGCGTTGCGAAAGAAATCATTTGGTGACATGCGTTGGTAGCTAATAGATATTTTCGGGAACATAATTGACTATGTTAAGCTATGTTCAGAAGATTGTCAGATATCACAATACTGTCAGGTCTACCAATGAGAAAGTTGTCTCAAATATCTGACAATCGTGTGAACTACCAATTTTCAGACAATTGTCAGACCAGCCATCTGACAATAAACTGTCAGAAATTGACACAAAATCTAACAACCGAGTGAACTGACAATTTAACTTTGTAAAATAGTTTGTCAAGAGGCGTTTTTCTTTTTTAGTTCAGAATAGAGCTCTGAACAGAGCCTGAACATGTCGTGCGCGCTCTGAACGGAGCACGCTCTGAACGCTCTGATTTATTTAAGAAATACGATTGAGCAGTACCTGTCATATGACTGCAAAATTAATCGACCATTCATGCTTTTTGTCTTCATTCATTTAATTATTAACTACTAATAATTACATAAATAAAAACAAAGCCTCGAACTCCATTTCAATTGTTTTCGATTTCGTTTTCTCATTGCTTTACCCCCTGTTAAACGTCAAATTCACTGTGCTCGGGTTTTGCTCAGGATGCTCAATCAATTCACGCTGAGCTAATAGAGCGCGCTCTGAGCACGCTCTAAACGAAAAAAGAAACACGAATCGAGTGCTCTAACCGCTCTGAACTAAAAAAGAAACACAAACATTTTTTTTGACAACTCAGGCTCTACTCTGAACTAAAAAAGAAAAACGACTAAGGTCTAATTGTTTTCAGACCTGACAGTGTTGTCAAATTTGACAATCGTTTGAACATAGCTTTAGGTTTTTCGCTTTTAAATCAAGTCGTGGCTGTCATTTCTTATCGAGTTACCATGCCAGAGTTACCAACGATCGGTTAAAAACAATCCATCATATAGCGATCAGTAGACTATGTACTATAATACAATCAGTAACGAAATACGCATTGTCAATGTTTTGATTAGAATATATGCAAATATCTACGTGGTAGATACCTGTTGCCGAGTCCTTACCACACAATCCTTGCAAAATCGGTTATAAATGTTAGAAAAACGTCAAGACCCGTCAAGAGAATGATTAGGTTTATGTTAGAACGGCTCTCCTCACAAGTGTGCAGACACACTTATACCAATAAATGTCCATTATGCTGCCAAGGATCGCACTATTTGACTACCCAGGACTAATTAAACCAAGCTGATTCGTGACACCTAATGACGCCTAGGATGTCAAATAAAGGATCTCTTAGATGGGGTAGTTTTTTTTTCTTGGGATAGTGCTGGGCATGTGGATAGGAGGTGGAGTGGTTTTTTCCTGCAATGTCTCTGTTGCCTGGCACCCAGCTTAGGTGAATGTTGTCATTTCTAGAAGAGATAAACGGCAGTTTAAAGCGACATTTGAAGTGCAGAAGCACGTTTGGAGGGATTTCATTGCCGCTTGAGTGTCAGAGAAAATGTTAATATCTCTGACAGTAATTGCATCACATTTCAGCCAGTACAAGGCTTCCTTGAAAGCTATGATATCCACTTGATAGAGAATGCTTAGAATGCAGCATTGTTCATTAGCCACTTATATGTATAATACATTCTTTACTTTCTGGTATGGCACACGTATGGTTGTGAAAAGCTAGACCCTGAGTCCCATGAACCTGTCGCACCAAAAATTTGTTTTTTTTTTTGGTCATTGCCCTGAGGTATGTAATCTTATCTGCTGCAAGCCACCAGACTAAGCACCCTTAGCTACATCCAATGGATGATGGCGGCCTTCAGTGCTCATTTTTTCCAAAAACTTTGTTGCGTGTATGCATAGAAGTCTATGGATGCTTTCTTTATCCTTTCTGACATGTTTTCCTGTCACCATTATGACAACATCATCCGCGTATGCCGGTACGTCGAACAGAACAAACGGAATATTTATAATGGGTTCTCTGTTTTTTAGATCGATTAGTAAAAATGAATTCAACTGATCTTCCTTATCAGGCACACAATATCGGCGGACCTGAAATGGGAAACCCAACTTGAGCATACCCTGAATAATAATTTTTATGAAAAAATAGCATTGAAATTGCCAACACTTGTCAACTAATTCCATAGTTTAGAAAGAAAAATAAATAAATAAACAACCACACCACAAAACCCATAAAAAATATGAAATTGCAGCTGAATACACAAACCTGTCATTGAACAATAGAAAATGCCTTTGCGGTCTTGGAACAATCTTGAAACCTACATACATCCCCTGCTAGACGCTAATTACTCTGTTAATAGAAAAGCAATTTTCTATATCGATTACAACTTCTGATCAAGATGTTTTCAATAAACCAGATCATTTCCAAAAGTAACCACTTGACTTGAAGACAATTCACCCAAAATTGCCGCCCACTTTCGAAAATGAATTTTACGATATTTTGCTTTTGAACCACACAATGACTGCGTTGTGGAGACCGGTGGAGACAGCTAATTCAGTGCGCACTGTGTCTCCTGTTGGTCTATTTTTAAGTCGATGATATATTCATTATTTGTTATGAATAAATCTATCGAAATATTTCTTATACACACGACTTTGGTCGTGGGTGAGTGTGTGACTCACATTTAGGTGAGTAGCTCATGCGAAAGCAAATGCAATACTTTTCAGCTTGTGGTGGTCGCTTTGTTCGCATTTTCTGTAATCTGTGGAAGTGCATGCATTCCTTACTAAAAATATTCAACTTAGTCATTTAAAGATTACACGCGATTAGTAGAAACTTATTCGAGTTACACAAGTGACTGTGTTTGAGGTGGTGGTTATACGAGTACACCCCCATGATTGACTGCCAAATTTGCAAAGCCACGATTAGCCTCTGGTTATTTAATACTTATTATTATTACTAATTAATCCCCGAATGAGGTTTACAAAAAGCAAAACCACAATTCAGTCCAGATCGTGAGATTATGAAATTCGGCCGGCCCACTAATCCGATTGCAAATGCTGAATGAAACCACAGATGGAGATATATCCCGCATGCACAGCCCCAGCAGCCTGTGTTATAATTCGATACTGTTGCCCTACAACAAATAGTCCATTGCATCGCATAATAGACCTTGCAGCATCATCATAGTATGTGCTGAATGGATTCATTTAAATGTTCAAGCGGTAACCAAAATAAGGGCGAATTTCGCAAAGAAGCCCGCTGACGGGTGAAGTGGTGTCGATTATGACTTTGAGTTTTGACTAATGCTACCACAAATTGTGGTTTCAAAATTTAGGTGAATAGAGTTAGAGCGTTGTGTTTCATGCTGTCGATGATTGATGGGCAAATTTGTTGCTGCAAATAGGCCTGTCTGACACATTTTGGTTAGATCGAGTTTGACGATGTAGGACATACAGACGTGTATGTGTTCTGCTTGTAGGGGTAGACTATGTATTCATTACATGTTTTACATTGTGTTTGTATATCTAGACATTTTTATCCTAAAGCAGTAATAACAAAAGCACATGCCATAGATACAGAAGAGAAACAGATGACACACTATTACCACATTCCGTATTCTAGGCACTGCGTTTCTGATTGATCGAAAGATTCAGATTGGAGGTAGTGTAGTAGTAGAAATGTTAAAAAGAGCCGATTGGTTAGTATTTTTTACTTGTGCTTTATAAATTAAATGGATTGCATGGTTAGGTGCGCTCCGGTTCATTAACGTAAGGCTCTTTAAAACCAGCTATGTAGAACACAGCTCCATTCTCAGGGAATCACTTCCTTGGTACCCTCGACTTCAATATACCATACGAAGTATTATATACGGATTAGAATGAATAAATCTTCCCAAGCTTAAGTTGTATACACCCCATTTTATTATGCTGTCAAGATCGAAATTTAATGAGCTTAACATACAATATTGCTTCAGTTCCACAATCGAAGAGCAGGGTCGTGAGTATGAGAACAAATATGAGCAGTGTACTGACGTCAGTGAAGGAATGCATTGGATTAGAAGTTGAAGATTGGATTTATGAAAATACGAAAGAGTGTCGGAGATAAAACGGAGCCTTGTGGGGCACTAGCATTTACATATATAGTGGATTGCAGACTTGAAACCGTCCAAAACAACTTGAATTGAAGAAGAGATTCATCGATGCCAAATTTTGAAAAAAAAACTTGATGCCAAACTCTGTCAAATGCCTTTGAAATATCAAGCACAACAATTTTACATTTACAAATATGATGACAGTGGTTTCGTTTTTTGGTGAGATATACCATCAAATCCCCAGTTGACCTTTTGCTACGAAAATCATACTGCCAGTCATTGATGAGTTTTCGTAACTCAAGACATTTCATAAGCTGACTATTTATCAGCGTTTCCATGACCTTGGAGAGAAGTGACGCAAGTGTAATGTCCAACGTACACTGAGCCACGGTCGGCAGTTGGAGGGAGAAAAATTCGCCTTTTTATGGACTGTCTGAACTAATGCTGTTTTCCATCTAGTCCAGAAGAGTAGGACAGATGAAAAAGATCCAATAATTCAAACATTCCATTGTAAAAAGCAATGCAGGGTCTTAAGTCCACAATGGACGCAAATCCACAATTCAAATGTGCCTAGCTAGATTGTACATAACTTGTAGTCCATCTTCCAATTTTTACTCAGTTTTTCCAATCTAAAGTCAGTAGTGAAGGAATCTGGGTCAAATTTACAACTGAAATATAGACTTCTGCCCTATAGAAGCGGTGCTTCTCTGCTCTATTCGCCTTTTCTTAAAGAGCCTTTAGGCTTTAATAGTTTGCCTTATTCTGGGCGACTTTTGAAGATAAGGCGAATAGAGCAGCAAGCTTACTTATTAGAAATTGTTTTCTGGGACTATTGACTATTGAAACCTAGACTACACTTAAAAAAATTTGAGTAAAGATCTTAGGCCATAGGTTTGCAACAACTTTATATGGACTATATATATGTAATATATTAGGATCTTGACCCAACCTCAAATAGTTCAACTTTTGTAAAATACTTCAAGAAATTTCTAGTCGTATCCATTCAGCGTTAATATCAAAGTTGAAGAAGTTAGGTTAAGAGCAGAAGAGCTACTCATCTCGATTGCATTTAGATATTCGTTACTTATAAGACAGAGTATTTGAAGATTGTTGGAATTTCAATATCACTATTTATTGCACTTTAAGGGTTAAGATAAATCATAATTTGGATTTTCAGCACTTGCAACGTATACAAACATACCTATAGTAGAGATATCCGAGTTGAAAGCCAGCAGTTTTTTTTTTTTTTAAATACAATGAAAGGCAAAAGACATGCGTAATGTTCTATTACTCTATTAATCGTGATGTACACTTAAACTCATTTGTCAGACAAAATGTTCTAGTCTCAGAAAAAATAAAGTTAAAAATAATCAATGCTATGATCTAAATAGAACATACATATCGATCTGTTGATATACTTATGTACTTCCCAAAAATAAATCTGTGTTGAATGATGGTGATTAATCCTGTCTTCTGTTCCATCAAAGTTGTCCTACATACAGTCTGCAGTAGGTCATTGCCTACTTAATAATCTTCCTCATTGGACACACTATTCGCACATGTTCACAACCCACATCTGATCAGCAAAGTGCAAGTAATGTGCGCGGCTCTATGGGTGCTTCGTTTTGCGTTTTAACCCAAAAATCATAGAAATCGCTAAACGATTGGCATCTCACGCGTATTCCAAGCATCTGGTTTTTTTTTTGGCTTCTTCCGCCACAGACAACTCACATGGTGGTGGTTCTATTTTGAGGATGACGTCAATGTTCCAAATTCTCTGCTTTCATCACGTCAGTATGAGATTCAATTAAACAACCCCCACAGACGTCTGTGTCTTGAGGTCTTGACAAACAAAACATAATTGTTGCGTGAGCAATAGTTCCCTTAGATACAAAAAAAAAAAAAAAACAAACATCAGTCTCACGACACAATAGAGTGTGAGTTAAGTTCCCGGTGAGGTCAATTTGGTCGAAACAAATAGTAATGTTTGCCAAAAAACAAAGAAATGCCGCTGATTTTAACTGTCAAGGCATGACACGTCTTGGGCTAACGTCCAATCTTGCGAGAGACAGTGGACATTATGTCATACCTAATGTACAAGGTTACTCAAAAGCTAAAGTGAATTTTTGTTTTCTTTTCTTTTTAGATATGGCACACCCCCAGCTCCACCACCTCTATCCACTGGCTCAGTACCGTCGCAACGATTGTCTACTCAAATGCCCCAATACAACGTTGGAGAGGCACCCGCGTGCGTACAGAATGCTATGATGACAAAAGACAAGAAACCGTTCACCTATACGCCCGGTGGTATCGACTTGTCACAGATCAAGAGCCAGCGGATGGCCAAACGATTGGCACGCAATGCCCAAAGTGAAGGCGCAACCGGTCAACAACAAATGAATCGGCCAACGCCTCCACCACAACCACAGAGCAATGGTGGCACACCACCTGCGGCTGCACAATTGGGCGCTACTGCAATGGGAATGCCATTCCAGGTATTTCCAACTGGACCACCACCACCACCGCCACCACAGCCCAATAAGGGTGGTGCACCACCACCACCACCACCTGCACCACAGAACAAATTGGGTCCACAATCGAATGGAAATGCAGCACATGCTCGGAAATCCCCAACTCCACAAAATTTCGAACCACCACCAATGGGCTTTCGTCCTGAAATCAAAATTCCCCCCAATCCAATGGCCGCCTTGAAGAAGGTACCACCACCACAGGAGAAGAACAATTTCTGGATGGAGGAGTACCGCAAGGAGCGTTCGAAGAGTCCAATGGTTGGTAATGACGAAAACGGTAAGCTCATGTTTTGGTCTTTTTTTAGAAACCCTCATCCAATGTGTATGCTTTTTGTTCTCGTCCAGATTACAATAGATCTTCACCGAATAACCCACAACCTGAAACGAATCAGTACACATACAACAATAATAATAATCAACAAAATGATTACCAATCACAACAGAACCAATATCGTCGTTCTCCATCCCCACAACCGATGCGTCAGCAACAAGAATACTATACTCAGCGGCCAGCAAGTCCACCAAGAACTCCAGGACAACAGCTGGATCAACAAAGACGCATCGAGAGCCCTTATCAAACGCAGTACTCACCACAACCACAACCGCAACCGCAACCACAACAACACCAACTGCCTTCAATTCAGAGGCAAACATCACATCAGTATGAATCACTGTACCAACCACCACCAAGTTCTCCTCAGCAGCAGCAGCAGCAACAGTCGCCACCAATTCAACGGCAACAGACCGCCCCGCCGCAACAATATCAAGGCCCAGCTTCGCCTCAATATCAACCGCAACAACAATCGCCACCAACACCACAACAGCAGCAACAATCAGTGCCATGGCGCTCACAGAGGCCAGTGGCAACAGGCATACAGAACAACGTCTCCCGACCAAGAGATGTCATGAGTCCTGCACCATCTGAATCGCCTAGGCCACAGCCTCAGCAGCAACAACAACAGCAGCCGCCGCAACAACAGTATCCAGCTTATTTAAGATCTCGCGAAGTTCTAAGTCCAGCTCCCGAACCGCCACAGATGTCACAGCCGTATCAGCAAAAGAACGTGAGTAGCATCGCTAAGCTAAGTCGCGTTTCCTCGATTTCTTTTTTGATATATTGGATGTTTTGCTTGTTTTAGTCAGCTGGAACCAACCACTGTTGGACCAAGTCTTTATGATCTAGATTCTTATTTCTGCATTGTCTATCAATGCTGTTTCTGTTCTTAGCGATTAGTGTAAACTCAGTGATGGTGAGACCGGAAAGTTTTATCGGATGACTGGGTGTTGCATATCCGTCCTGCTGTACTTAAAGTAGTAAAATGTGCTACAGTGTTTAAAGATACAGGTCTAAAGCGATTTGTAGTTGGATTTGACGCCGGTGGACCTTAAGACTAGGTATATGTTAAAATGGTCTTAGAATTTGTCAAATTCCCTCACCCATTTAGAGCATTCTAAACTGATCAGGAGTTACGCAAGATAGTGACTTAATTATTCTGATAAAGTGGCTACTCTATTTCCCCCCACCATTGATGCTTATTCTGAATTGGATACACCATCAAAGGCAATTTCAAGTACAGTTGTAAAACTTCACCCCTGTGGTTCTCCATTTTTCTATTTAAATTCACACTTTGTCTGGCATTCGTCGTCGTCATTCGCACATTATATCTCATTCCATCTATACACATGCAGTATTTCCTTCAGCTTCTACATTTTTGTTTAAAAAGATATCATTTTGCAATCATTCTGCTGCCGGAAAAGATAAATTTAAACGGGTATGATCGTGTGTGTACGATACGAGTGTATCTACTAATCTATGTATCTACATGTATATGCAAAATAGTGCAACAATTTACGATGACATAATCAAAATAAACCAAAAAATTCGCACGATGACGGTAATCAATGATTTTGCAGAGGTATTTCTTCTTCTTCATCGGTTCAATGGAGAGAGGGGATATTTTTAGATATCCGCACACGCAGAGATTATTTTTAATTTCGATTCGTTTCGAACGTGTTTTCTATTCCTTTTCCTTGTTTAATCTTCTTTTTTTTGCATTGACTGAGAGACCGATAGAAACAAATAAAATTTTTGTATGTAATCCTTTTGCAAAAGTTTTGTCTGTTGGCAACTATGAGGCCTGGTTCTTTTTTTGAAAAATATACCAACATACATACATATTTTTCTTATATATGTATACATATGTATCTATATATGCATACAAAATTTGTATAAAAATTGTTGGCACCCATTTATGCGGAAGTTTCGATAAACGTGCCACAAATGAAAAGTGATTAACATTTTTTATAGCCTTGACTGTTGTATGCATGCATGTATAATTTTATCGTTTGATTGAAATTTTTTTACAGTCGCAAGTTGGATCTATCTACATCCCCCCAGTGGCTACACAACAACAACAACAGTCTCCACCTTATCAAGATCCTCAAGGAGCTAGACAACAGCAATCTTCACGGCAGGTTCCAGCAAATCGATGGGTTTCACCACCTCAGCCATCATCGGTTGAACCGCAATCCTTGAATCGTATAAAATCACCACCACCACCATCGAGCAATGGTTTTGGTAGCAGTAATAATACTGGCTTAAGATTGCAGATAAATAATAATACATCAAATGCAAAGGTTGGTATCGAGAAACGTCCTGAACCCGTCCTGAAATTCAGTTTAAATTTTATTTGTTTTCTAGGAAAGAATTATTCCGATTCAGTTGGAACATACACCAACACCAACACGTACACCATCGGCTCCAGGATTTGGACCACAACCCTTCTATAATGCTAATCAACAGTATAGTAGTGTGCCTTCTCCACCCTTGGCACAGGGAGCGACTAGTAATGGTAAGTGGGAAATTGCTAAGTGGCATATAGATATAAAATGTTGTTTTTAGTGGAACTCCCTAGTTTGTTTGAAGTGTCTGCTGGCAATAACCAACAAACTTAGACCTGATATATGTAGGTCCATTGTTATACCATAAGGATCTTGGAAAACAATTTCCCTTGCTTTTGCAAGGTGCTTGTGATGAAGCGTGGGAGGCTTCTAGTATCTATATTTATCAGATCGCCTTGATCAGTGTAGTAAAAACCTACTAAGTGAAATTTTTTTTGTGGGAGGGAGCAGGCAGATTAGTGGTGTCTTCGTCCATACAGCTTCTACCGAAATCGTTCAAGTGAACACCTAGCCTTCTTGGATGCTTACCTATTAGACAGTGCCCAGTGCAATCTACTGGAATATATCAATTTCTTAGAGCGTGTCAGATCAATTGTCCAACCAAGATTTGTTCTTTCAATAGAGTCTATGTAGTCTTAATTTGAGTTTGCATATGACGATCGGTAAACATAAGCTATCCTTTCAGTAAAGATTGGTATAGTTGTTGCATATGTTCTTCAGGCTTACAATTCCCTAGAATTCCGCTATGACCCGCCACCCAGCAGGTTAGCCTTCGTCACTATGAGAGATGATCGGGAGTTAAGAGCTGTTATTGAGGTTATAGAAAATAATTCCAAGGACTTGATTGATAGCTGCTTGGCTGTCCGAAAAGACGCAGATAACAAGTTTTTCTTTGGTCAGTTACCCTTACAATGTGAAGATACACCGCAAGCGATGAACACTTTTGTTTTATTCAGAAACAGAAGCAAAGATGATTGGCTTGTAGAATCGTTGCACTTTATCCACGAGAATTTTTGTTTGTAACGTCTACTTCGTCCAGAAGTATTTCAAACTCTCTTTTCACATATGTAGATCTTGTATTGATATTATACCTACTTTTATATATTAAAAACCTTCCTTCCATCAATAAAAAAAATTACGAAAAAACTAAAGACATTGGAGCTTTCTATTAATTGCAATGAAAACTTTAAAATACAAGCTCCTTACTCTTTTCTGCATCCACACTAACTGATTTGCCTCAGTAGTTTTCTTCGGTTTATGGGTCTTAGATTAATATTTGGAAGAATACTTTACTTCAAGTAATCATTATATGATATCTCGAACTCTTGGTCAATATTCTCTTTTGTACTTATTTATGTAGGTCAGTACCCCAAAAGATTCCAAAATGTGAGATAGTTTCAATATATATTTACCATGAAATAAACATTCAACGTGAAGAATTAAAAATGGTCTTACTATTTTATTTTAGTAAACACTCCTTTTTCTTTGCAGGACAAAATTCTCCCAGCTACATAGTTCGCTCACCGAATCAATTCGTGGATCAAGGCTACAACAATTACCCAGGAAGCCAAGATCCCAACAGGGTCACTTCGCCGACAGCGCAACAGATGCAATCTCCACATATTGTCCAACAATCAAACACCGCTGGCGGTGTCAAAACACGTATCATACCGATCGCTTTCGAAACGCAACCAGATGGACCGCTAAATCCTAACAATGTCCGTGGACCGATCTCTCAACAGCCGCTAGTTATTCAAAAGTAAGTTGCCTCATAATCTAATAAGTGTATTTCTAAGTAAATTTATTGCAAGTAGGCAACGTAGCTTTGTTAGTGATAATCGTAGATAGTTTTCCTAATTATCGCTTTTTTTTCATTTTTCGTTTTGTTTTGCTTTTTGAAAACACTCACTCTTTAAGTGGCAACTATAGACTATTCATTCATGACTGCCCGCTAGAAGCTGAGATAAGATACAGAAAAAATCTTCTCAGGTATCGTAATTGCATCCTAAATGTAAAAAAAAAAAACAATGTATTGCCAAAAATCGAATGACGTAAACACGTCATTGAAAATAAATAACAAAATATAATAAATACAGATTCTATTCATAAAAAAAAAGAAAATGTTCAAATTGTCCATTGCGATATGTACTCTGTTCTGTGGATGTCACATTGTCGTCAAACCCCTTCGTCATCGTTAATAATTCTTGTTGACAGGTTCATATCTTAGTGCTAAAAACAAAATATCAACTGACGCACTTATCATTTTAATTTTAATGTAGTTTTCGTAGGTGTTTGTATGCTTTATAGTGGAATTCTTATAGCTGTTTGTATATTCTATGTTTTATTTAAAAAATTATTTTTTGTGCAAAAAATGTTATAAGTTTTTTTTTTTTTTTGAAACAAACATCTTGCCGCCAACACTTCTAAACCGGAAACGTTTGTCGTTCAAATTTCGGGCGCGTGTTCGATAAAAGGTTTTAATTTGATATAGGACTAGGCAAAACACAAACAGAGAATATGATACTTCAAAAATATGAAGGCTGTTTCAACTGTAGCTTTGACAAGAAACGTTATCTTAGTGTGGATTGTACTGCATTTTCTCGACCTAATGTCTAGCGGCATGGGCTAAGCCTTATTGTCGTTTCAGGTGTTTGAAATATTCTGAGTAACTTCATTGAATTTCACCGCAATCCGTAACTCAGTCGTTATCATATAGCTAGCATATGAGTGAGGATAGTGTAGAGTCTTGTAAAAATCCATTTTTCATGTCAAATTTGTAGGACAGCCTAAGCCAGAAAGACACAGTTTTAATCACAATCTCAGATTTGTGTGCAAGAATTCTTTTTGATGATTGTGGAACTTGAAGTCTTCCTACGGTGTGAGAGAGAGAACTTTTAATTTAAATATTTTTGAGAATGAATGTTCTTGGTGAAATGCATTCTGTCCGTATAATTTAGGGTAAATATTTTGAGCAATGGTGGGTGTATACATATTACGATTAATATAAACAGGCTTTCAAAAAGCTTCTAAATCCTCATTAGCTGCTGGTGTATCAGCATAGAGCAGAACCTTACGTAGCCCTAAAAAAAGGAACTAAAATTAATGTAGTGTGGCTTAGTGGTTAGTTAGTCGTGAACGTTTGACAAACATCCGAGAGTAATACTGTCATATCATAACTGTCGAAGACGGTATTAAGCAGTAGGCACCTTCTATTTGTGTACAGACTTTTAACACGCACAACACGAATCGTTGCGAGAAGCTAGGACCGTGGTTCCATATGGACCTGTCGTGCCAAATTTTTGTATTCAAAAGTGACGGAACTGTGCCTCGAAATCAACCAAATTGTGATTTCAAAATCGATGGTTTTAGTCACCAGATGCGACGTCGATAATGTTAGATTTTTTTTTGCCCATTTTCGTGTATGCATGTTCTATTGATTGTGTCCAAGTTCAAGTGATTCTGGGCCTTAAAGCGAATGCCTATTAAAAGAATTCTTTAACTTGAAGATAAGCGTAGACTTTTTCATTTGGACCGTGGCGTTCAAAACTCTTTGCAAGAGGATTTGTTGAAATTTCGTATTTCTGTATATTTGTTATACGTTTTCACATTCATGCCATTCTCATGTCACGGTATCAAAAGCTTCAATCACGTTATAGATGATAATCGCTAATTCTTTTCAATAGTAAAAATTTCCGTAGTAACATCACTGACTTCTGCAGTCAACCACAACCAATAAGAAAATTTACCCAAGCGGGATTTTAAGAGGAAAATATAGAAACTTAAGCTTTTGCTAATTTCAGTGTCAAAGATAATTCCATATTTTATTTGAAAAGAGCCTTCCAATATTGTACTTGTAGGTCGCGTAAAAGGCTACTCGAAAGTAATATGTAGCTCTTTTGTTTTTTCCAAGTAATTTTAACCACAGCAACATTTTTTGCCCAAAAAACAAAAAGATAGGAAATGTATATCATTAACTTCCTCTTAATCATAATTTAACATTCTTAAAAACTTAACTTTATAGTGATCCAAGGAATCAAAACTCTTGGGGTAGCGGCAATACAACTCCAAATCAATCAAAATCATTTAGAGTCTTACAAAAGATCACTGACACCACAGATGACGGTGCTTCTGAAAGTAAAACTGTCGAATCTGATAATGTTGAACAGGAACCACAACTACAACGGCCAACATTTGCTCGTCAAATGGGCCCTGGTCAAATAAATAGTCCAACCATTGAGCAAATGAAACGAATGCAGTTGAATAACGAACAGGCCTTTGCAAATCGGGCCAAGAATCAAGGTGAGTGTAGTAAAAAATTAGTTTTCCAATTGGACTATATTGTAAATGTCTATTTAAAAATAAAAAATAAAAAATAAAAAAGATGATGATAAAGAAACGAATGCAAAAGCAGCTAACGAAGATCCCAGATATCGTGGACCTTCAAACCCTTCAAAAACCTTTAAAAAGTTACAAGGTGCTATTGAACAGTGTCCTCCAATCAAAACCGCCAACGAAGACGGTATGAAAAATATACTAGTCTTTCGCAAATTTTTCATAAGGCTTTCGTGTGAATTAATTTATCATTTATAATTGATCGACATTGATGACGTGGGCTATTTAAATCGAAATCTTAACGCCTGTCTTAAAATTTAAGCCTAAGCTTGCCTAGAAAGCTAAGCCGCCTAAATTTGGTAATTGTTATTTAACGTGCAATCATACATTGATAAAGCGGAACAATTGTACATATTAAGCTTGAAGTTTGGCTCAAAGGACGTGAATTCAAGGAATATCTTATAAGCTGCATTTATCTATAAGGCCAAAGGGGGATGCCATCAAAGTCTCTTCTGTAGTCAGGGGTTAACAAAGATGATTTAATTGACTAATGCTTCCAATCTCGATCGAAATAAGAAACCAGTAGTTTTAACATTTTTGCTGGAGCTTATGTGTTTTTTTCTATATTTGGACGGATAACTTTGTAAATACAATATTAATCTTATTTATAATTGCATAAGTTTAACATATACATACATACATGCATACATTTGATTTTTGTTAAAATGTTTTTATTTTTTTATAGGTTTCTCTCCTGTTATGAAACAACCTCAACCTAATAGATACGCCAATCAGAGACCAGTTTATAGCCCAGAGGGTAAAGTATTCAATTTGTTTATATTAATATTTAAATATTATTTTTTTTTTTTTTTGTATTATAGAACAATCTCAGCAATATGTTCATCCTAGTGAACAACACGTACCAGAGCCGAAAAAATATACAGGAAGCGCCATACCAAGCCGATCGTTTAAAATTCTTCAAGCAATGACAACACCAGAGAATGCTGGTAAGTGATCAGGTTAAGAGCCAATATATTATGCATATAGATCAGTTGAATTATTTATTTTATAAGTAAAAAAAAGTTAAGTTTTTTTTTATATAGTTTTTCTTTAATCATTCATTCATTAATTTGTTGGACATTTGATAGAGTTGGTAAAAGGTCACATTTTGTATTTCTTGTATACAAAGTAACCGTGCAGGTTCGACTACCAGATAGATCCTTAGGTAGTTGCACAAATCAAGAGTTTATCTTCAGAGTTTATTTATCTATTAGAGTTTATCTTATTCCGGCGTTCAGATTCAACCACTAGCTCGATCTCTAGGTAGTTGCACAAATCAAGTGGTTTGAGATTCCCTTTCACTTGCATATGTCACCTTACCTGAGCTTATCATTTAGCACATCGTTCTGTTTAATCGGATTAAGTCTGACTGCCTAATGCAATGTTTTTTCTAAATGGTGTAGCCACCCTCGTTACCTTTGTAAAAAATGAAATATGAAAACAAAAAATCTAATCTAATCTAATTTAATATCTCTTCATATTAATGCCGCGGTTGAGCTCGTGATTAGTAAACTGATCTCAATTACTAGATTTGTTCAATAAGTGAATCCATGCACCCACCATTGTCTGTAGTTCACACATCACCTCACTGACTATTAGGTGATTGACTTACTCTTATTCGCTTTCGAAAACAGGGTAAAATATTCTGAAACAACTTCAGAATTGCTTGTGCGTAAAAATATAGCTTTGCATCGAGCGTTTGGTATTTAACTGACCCTTCTTTCTATTCATCAGCTGGTAGTCTGGATAAGACTAAACAAATTTTACGTAGTTACACTTACAATGGGCATTAAAGGAAAGAATTTTGTTTTTGTATGAGAGATTTTATTTGTCCATAGTGAGTGAGTTTTCTCATTTCCTGAATTTTTATTTAAATAAATCGTTGATCAAATCCTTGGAATCTTACTACTGTTCGTCTCTCTTAAAGATGGCAGAGCAGTTTAATATTCACTTTTGTTGTATGCCGGAGCATAGGGATATTCCAGGGAATTGTAGGGCCGATCAACTCACCAGACATGGAACTACTGTATCTCAGATACTAATTTTAATATTAATTGAATGACTTTTTAAAAAGCTAGGCTGAGTTCTAAAATGTTAAAAAATAAAAAATAGTTTCGTTGCGGTTGTACTATTCTTTTGATGCGCATCTGCAACGCAACTTTGTTGATGTTCCGGAACGTATTTCATACACAGCAGACACAAACACCAGAACCCATCGCGATCCCTAGAGAACCTTAACGGTGACAAACCTAAACCATTTCTCCCATGTATTCGATATCCCTACAAAATTTAGGAAAGACATATTTCCCAAGGTTATTCAATCTACTCCGGGATATAGCTTGGCATTCTTCGGAGACATGTAGATCGTTGCAATGCATATATCCGTATTTGATAATCCTAATCACATAGCGTTCTTCCTTACAAGGCAATGACCTGAGAGAATCCCTATTTTGAACCGTGACCTACTTAATTTTATTTTATCCCCAGATTTATAGCTATTCTGCATGTTTTTTTGTGAAATTTCACAGATAGCGTCAGTTTAATGTTCCAAAATGCTACATTTGATAAGGTTTCTTCTATAAGAAAAGCAGGACTTTAATTTCAGTCCTAAAAAGTCTTATTTCAGCTGCTGATTTGAAAGATTTTAGTAAGAATATGGTGCATAAACTATTTTTCCACTATCAAGCGCAGACGGATCGTTCTAAAACCTGTACATAGTAGATAATCATTTAAACTTGAAAGTGTATTCCATTTTAATATTATTTTTCTGTGACCGATGTATCACTAGCGGATGTATCACAGAGGATTCAGTGTTTACTTATAGCATTGAAATATTAACCTACAATGTGACCTTAGATTAATAAAAATCGCACTACCGACTATACTAAATGACCAACAACTCATAATTCATCTTTCAAACCTGTCAAAATTGTAAATATATATATTTCTTTTTTTTTATCTAAATACATAAGTGCATCCCATATTTCATCCACAAAAACATACACACAGCATCCCAAGTAATTTAAAAAAGAAAACAAAACAAAACTGATTGCACTTTTGTGTATCCACATCACAAAATTACATTTTCTTATCCTTTTTCTTTCCCCAACGTGCACTTTTATTTTGTTTCTTTTTTTTTTTTTTTTTTGAGTTTTTATTTCGATTCATTTAGCATTAAGCTTGTGTTGAAGAGAATGTAATTTGTTTTCAATTGCACAGATATTAACTTGTTGATAGAGAGAGAGAAAGATTGATAACAACAAACTTGGAATCTAATTCAGATGGCATATTCTGATGTTAGCTTCCATAGGCTAGCTTTATAAGTTTCTATTTATTTTTATTTTGTTACTCCTCCCTACATTCATCTCGCTTTCATGCATTCTCAAGCATTTTCCAAAATTTATGCAGTTAGTGAAAAAAAAAAAAACTCATTTTGTCATTTCTCTTTTTTTTCTCTTCTCTTCCTCATTTATTTTTGTAGCCGAGATGGAAGGCTCGGATGTTGTTGAATCAAATAAATCAATAACTGAAAGTCCTTACCAACAACCTCCTCCCTTTGTTTATCCTTATCCTTATTTGCCACCATGTTGTCCTCCTCCACCACCACCACCTTCCTCATCCAGTGGTGATATCCATAATTGGCAATACCCATTACCACCACATCATCATCCCATGCAGCATCATCATCATCATCCCCATAACCAACATCACCAACACCACCAACATCACCCATATGCTCCATGTCCTTATTACTACTATTATTCTCCTAATGAATATGATTCGCAAAATTATAGTCAATATCAAGCTCGCGATTCGTTAAGTAGGGGTAACTCTCAATCTCAGGACCTTCCGAACATAATTATAACTCCAAGTGCTGAGGATATACCGCAGGTGATTAAGGGAATACCTTTAGTTCGGGAGCAGAGAGAGGGATCAGTAATCGAAACTCTGTCGCGTAGACTAAGTGAAATCGCGCAACCGGTCCACATTGACTTGAATATGAGTCAAGAGGACGATAAGAAATACGTTGGAGATGGTGGCAAGGAGTTTGATAACTCTCCGTCGCCTATTAAGTCGGAGTGTGAGAACAACAAGATCTCTTCTGAGGATAGTTCCGACGACCTACTAACATCCTCAACAGATCCAACAACGACTTCCAGTTTTGAAGACTGTGCAGAACAAATCAACAACGATGGCCTTCAAGCTATCAAATCGGTGACAAATATCCAGGTTTACAACAAGAAGAATCTGTCGATAATGGATACGTTTGACGACGATCGTACCGTAGCCGATGGAGAAAGTATGACCTTCGATGACGAGGACGAAGATGAGGACGAAATTATTGGCGACGACCTCGAATACGATGAAGAAGAAGTTCTCATTGAAGAAATGGACTCGGAAGATGAAGGAGGCATCGAAGAACTCGAAGAAGATGAAGAAGATGAAGTGATCGTGATGGACGATCTTAGTGTGATTTATGAAGAAAATGAAGCAGATGCGGTGAGTCCAAGGCCAGGAAGCCACATCAGTTCGAGTGTCAGCGATTCAACTACGCTGGCGAATGAAGAATGCGAAGAAGAAGAGGAAGTGATCAAGGAAGAAGACGAAGATGAAAACTCAAATTCAGTTACAGTCCGCCTACCATTGAAATTCTCATTCAGCAGATCGTCGAATGACGAAAGTATTGCTACCGTTGAGGTAGGTAACAGCCAGATTGAAGACAAACGAAGATCGTTTAGTATTGCTTCCGTGGAGGCAGATCCAGAAGAAAATGATAGCGATTCTCAGGATCGCGATGTTAGTGTAACTATAAGTCTGAGTCCATCAAGTGGATCGTTTGACAGAAAGTCGAGTTTGTCACCAGTACCACGGATGTTTGGATCAATTGTGAAAGAAAACGTAAAAGAAGAAGACGTTTCTGATTCGGGGGCTGAAGATGTTTCAGTGTCGTTCTCACTGCCAATGCGGAATAAATTCATGGATCAAACATGGAGTGGAGACGTAACAAACAACATTGCTAAAAAGAAGACCAAAAAGAAGAAGACCCATTCGAGTGAAAATACAGCTGTTGAGACTTGGATGAAAAATAGTGGTGCGTTTGAAGAAATAGAAGAGAAGAAAATTTCTCAAATAGAAGAGGTAGATCATATTGAAAAGAATGATTTATGGAGCTCAAGTAGTGTTTTGAACTCCACAACTGCGGTGAATAAGGCCGGAGATACGCCAGTAGAAACAAGGAGAAGAAATAGTAGCGTCTTTGAAGATAAGGACGATAAAACGGTTGTTTTGAATAGGAATGACATTGCCCAGGCACTGGCAGATACGGAGACTAGGGAGATCAGAAAAATTAAGGTCATTGAAGACTTATCAGTAAAGAAGAATGAACAGGAGGCCCAAAGTGAGAAGCAATCTGAAGAAAATGCCGGCGAAGAACTAGACTTTTGGGCTACCCTACAGGCAACAAGGAAAGAAGCACAACTATTCCTTGAGAAAACTGCAGATTATTGGGGTAAGAAAATCAATGGAAATGAGAAAGATGTAGCTAAGTCTGAAACTGTAGCCACTGAAATAGAAAAGCCTAAAGATGTACAAACAGAGGAAGAATTTTGGGCTTCAATTCGAGTCCAGGATAAGACTGAAAAGATAGAAGGCGTTGAAGCACCAGTTGATAAGGTTGATGAGACTAAGGCCAAGAAGGAGCCGAAGCCAAAATCTACAAAGCCCAAAAAGAAGAAGAAGATTATCAAAGCACCTGAAGAAAAGCCTGAACCGGAGCACGTTTGGTCCACAATTAAGGTGTCAAATGCCAACAACCGAGCAAAAATTGTCGAATCCACAATCCAGATGATACAGAGCAAGGCAAAGAAGGAATTGGTTAAATCGCATAGTAAGGAGGTAGAAGTCAGTGATTTAGTGGCTAGTATTAAAGAAACTTACGATAAAGAGGAGAAAGGAGCAACAAAATCTGAAGAAGCGGTGCCATTGACCAGTACAAAAGCAACCAGTGAAAAGAAGCAGACAGAAGAACCAAAGAATGAAGATATTTTGGCCAATGTTACTACACCAAAGAAGCAAATAGAAGACATTCGAATTAACCTAATCAAAGAGAAAGCAGAGCTCAAGACTCAAATTTTAAATCAGAAATTTGCTAATGCCTTCGTGATTCCCGATAAACCTGTTCTTTTGAAAGCAACTATAAGTGAATGGAAGGTTGAGTCAACGATCATAACCCTGGCCGAACCGGTAGAAACCTTAAAAGTCGGTGAAAAATGGGAATTCTCGGCAAATGTTTCAAGTCCAATCTCATATGAGACTGAGAGCCAAAAGATGTCAACACCGGGCGTAGAAATTGTGATAGAAGAGTCTGAAAAGCTAGAAAAGCCTAAGAAGAAAATCATTAAAAGTAAAAAGGTTGTAGAAGAAGCTGAAGGCGACACTTTACAACTTCCCAAGGCTAAGACTGTCAAGAAGTCTACGAAAGAAACGAAGAAGATTAAAAAGAAGAAGCTAGAAGCAACAGATATTGAACTCAAAAGTGAAGAGATGTGTTCAGCTTCATTGGCTGTAGAAGAAAAGACTTCCAAAATTGGAAAAGAAACTGAAACGCCAGATTTTTGGGCGGATATTGAATCCTCTAAAAACAGTCAGGACGAAGGTATCTCAGAAAGTATTTCAGTTACAGTGGTAAATGAAGAAACTGACTTTTGGGCTACAATTGAATCTTCTAAAACTAACAATGAAGAAAAGTCTGAAAAAATGCCAGAAAAGTCAGAGTACTGGTTCGAAGTTCAATCTCCAAAGGAAGAGGAACCCGACTTTTGGGCTGAAATTGACTCCTCTAAGGATAAGTGTGAAGATAAAATTGAAATACAGACTGAGGAGATCGATATTTGGGCTGATACTGTGGATTCAAAGGCTGACGCGACAAACAAACCTTTCGTACATCATCAGGAACCTGATTTTTGGACCACTGTAGGGTCCTCCGCGGCTAAGAAAGAAGATGAAATTAAAGTGCAAACCGAGGAAATAAATATTTGGGAGGAGATTGAGGCTTCAAAGCCTAATAATCCATGCAGCTCCTCAGCGAGCTTTCAGGAAAATGACTATAGGACTAAAATTGAAGATAGTGCAAAGGAAAATCAAGAAACTGATTTCTGGGCTGAAGTGGAGTTATCAAAGGCTAAGAATCTAAATGAGCCCTCAGCTAAATATGAAGAACCCGATTTTTGGGCTGAAATCGACTCTGCCAAGCCTGCTTCTATCGAATCTCATCAATACCAAGAGTTTTCGTCAACAATCGACTCTTCCCAAGAAAAGAAGTGGGAAAGTGAGCCTCTTGAGAATAAAACTTCAATTAAACATCATGAACCGAACTTTTGGTCTGAAATTGACTCCACCAAAGCCGAAACAGAGTCTTCTAAAAAAGAAACCGACATTAGAGCTCCAAATATTTCAATTTCTAAGACGAAGTCTCGAGAATTCGATGATTCTAAACCAAAAATAAAGAGAAAGTCCAAAAAAATGGTTTTAGAATCTGAATCTGGTTCAGAAGCTGTTCCTCTCAAGTCCAAGTCGAAAAATAAGACCTCCGCCATAAAAGAATCCGTAATAGATTTATCTTTTGACACCGAAGCTTCTGTTAAAACCAAATCAAACAGCAAAAAGAAAATCCTTTCATCGCCTAAAGAAGAGCTTCCAGATACTGTCTTTGTATCAGAAAAACCTAAAACCAAAAAGAAAATCTCTCCACTTAAAGCCGAAACAACACCAACTGATTTCTGGGCTGAAATTGAAACATCTAAGCCTAAAACAACTAAGAAAACCATCAAATCAACAAGCCTCCACGTTTATAGCGACTACGACGTAGAATTGATAAATCTAGAACCAGTTCCAACGTATCATGCGATTGTTACTCAACCAGAACTAGAGGTGGACTTCTGGGCTACAGTTAGCTACGCTGATGAAGACACCTTCCCGAAATCAAAAGTATTCGAAGAAAAGGAAACAGACTTTTGGGCTTCGAACAGCTCGGGCAATGAAACAGAAGTGAACTCTGAAGTAGACACGGGAAAAATAGATTTCTGGGTCACTCAAAGAAAATTCGAAACAAACAGTAGTTTTGCCAGGGAAGCTACTCCTACAAAAGAAGAAGAACCAGAAGAAGTCGACTTTTGGGCAGAGATAAAGGGATCCAATGACGATAAAGATGATGTGCAAGTTATTCTACCCAAGGACGAATGTGAAGCTCGTCGAAATAACTATAAAAAAGCTATGGCATTCTTCACAAACACCGTGAATGTCGAGAAGAAGGAGGAGAGTCTAGCACCCCCGAAAATAATGGATCCCGCACCGTTGTATGAAGAAGAAAAAACACCCGAAGCAAAACCTTACAATTCATGGGCTTGGAGGGAATCAGTGGAACACGATTGGGAAGCTCCAGATGACCGAGAAGTCAATGATGTGTTCCTGATCGTGGAAGACAATGAAGCAGAGGATGAACCAGACACATTAATAGAGAACAATCCCTACGAGATGGAAGAGGGTTGTGATTTCGAGGCCATTGAAGAGGAACAGTGCGAAGAAGAGGAGAGCTCTGAAAGTATTAGTGATTCAACTCCAAATCACTTCCAAATCGAACATCAATACCCAAAACCTGAACCAGAACCTATCAAACCAAAGGAAAAATCTATCGAACCGATCTCGAATAACAAGTTTAATGAAGAAATCAAGATCTCAGTTAAAGACCGGATATTTGCCTTCGAAACTGGAGCCGTTGAACCGCCATCAGCTAAGCCAAAAACTTCTCTCATCGTCGACAGTACAACGCCGAAGAGCAATCTCAGTCGTAATAGTTCTCAGCGTTCCGAATCAGAGATCGAAGAAGACGATTCCGGCGTTACCGATATGAACAAATTACTCTCTGAGACAGACACGGAATCCGAAAGTTTCCCGGAACTTCGTAAAATGACACGCTATCAGCGTGCTTCAACACATTCCAGGCTCTTTAAGCTTCTCCAAGACGACGGCGATGTCATCGAGGAAGAGTCACTAACCGACGATAAGAATCTCGAAACAGAGTTCAACTTCAAGCCTCGCAAGAAGATTGTACACAATGTTTCAATTACACGAAAGCAAAACCCGAAAGCCTTGCAAGAAGCAGAAACTCTAATACAACGTCGAGAAAGACTCTCCTTGCCATTGCATAAAAATTCTAGCATTGACGCTGATAATCTGTCATCGCCGAATTCACCAGCTTCGCCGATCTTTGGACAACCATCTCAGGCTGTGAGCGATAAACTTGTCAATGAATTAGTTCAAAGTTTGCTTCTCAAGAAGAGCAGCAGTACGTTGAAAAATCTTCCCATGGAGAAGCTTCAGGCGGCTGCCAAGAGGGTTCTAGAAGAAGAGCTGGACTCACTAGAAAATACCTCCCTCGACTCAACACCTGCCTTGACACCTCAAGAGTTCAAAAGCGAATCATATTCTGATTATTATGACTCGTGGAGTGCTAACACAGACGCGTCTGACAATTCGGCAAATGGAAGTTTTGAAATACTGCCATCGAAGGCTTTCAAGGCCTTGCAAGATACAACAGCGACATCTAAGCGTAAACCATGGGCAGTACGGTGTCCTCGGGTCTTAAGTTCGAAAACAGTGAATAGAGACTTGGCCCGCGTTACAGAATCGCCAGAGATCTTCAGCAGGAGTAGTAATTCACCTGAAATTATGTTCTGTTCGGAACGGGCGAGTTCAGTTGGTAGATGGCGAAAGGTCTAATAGGTTTTGTGTAAATTTGTATAAAAAAAAAGTTAAGAAAACGTGCTTTGACTGATAGAAAACGGACCAAAGGGGCCATTTCAGGTGCATTTATTTGTAGGCCAGTTAGATTGGTTGTATTTCAAGAAACCCTCCGCCGAAGGGTTTACCCCGAGAGACATGAGAAGTCTCTAAAATGTTTATAAACTTGTTTAGGTTAAATTGGGCTATAAGTTATTTTTGGAATATTCTTTTTTTTTTAAAAAAAAAACATTCGATGTGCTGATAGTCATCAGTAAATTAAATTCATATTGTCATGAAAAAAAAATCGTTGCTCTCCTAGATTCATATTTTCTTTAAATCACTTATTAAATATTTCACTTTATGTTTTAAATTTAGGTTCTCCAAGCAGAATCATTATTCATTTCCCAGTCTTTGGGTTTGAAAATGATTAATCAAACTTTTGTCTTCACAAAGGTAGGTTCAAAACGTCACATTTTGTTCAGTTGGCGTTCGAGTTGAAAGATTTTGTTACTTTCTTGAATTAATTTTGAGTTGAAATACACAGACTAAAAATCGTCTGAAGTACTTACAAGATTACTAAAGGTCATGGGACTTCCTTTAACTATTCGTTATTAAAAGTTGGCCCTTTTTATTCAAAGAATTTTAAACCATTTTGATACATATATAGTATCACTGACCTCGTTCTGAACTCATCATGACATTTTCAATCATTTTTAAAAAGTTTTTTTTTTTTTTTTTTAACTCTGTTGACTACATCACATCAAAGTTTTATACCCACTCACACAAGAATTTAAATAGAGATATGTATTTCTGATTGTAAATATTTTATTCTCTAACTTTAAAAATATATTTAACGTTAAATTTAAATTTATTATTTAAAGCAACAAAAGAATATACCAAAAATATTTAACCACCTACCTCAAACAATCACTGCCAATAATCATGCATTTGTTTGCCTTTTCGATTCTCCTATTATTATTTAAAAAAAAATAAACAAAAAACAAAAAATTTGTAAATATTATTTGTAAAAAAAAAACACAAAATATTTTATATACTTCTATTAGTAAGTAAATTAAACAAAAAAAAAAGTTAGAAAAGTAACTTAATGCATTTTTGTCGAATCATATATCATTTCATCAATTTACTACCATTAAACCCATAATATAATCCTATCCAGTCTATCCACTTACACATAACCGAGAGAAAACTCATCCGAACAAAGTTTTAAAAAAAAAAAAAATTTAATTTTTTTGGAAAATTCGTTACAAAAGATTTCGAACAAAAAAAAAAATCGCAAATAAACCTGAAGAACAAGAATGACAATTCTAATCCCCACAATCATTGATTGCATTAAAAACCAAAATCAAATTTCAAAAATATCAGTTTCGTTAAAATCTTAAGGTACCATAATTTTAAGCATTTTGTTTCATTTACTATTTTTTTTTTTATTTGTGTGCGAAATATTATATTTTTTTTTTCTTACGTTGTTTTTTTTTTATTTATTTATTTATTTTTTTTTGTGACAAGATATGAAACAAAACATCATTTAAGTTAAAAAATAAAAAATATGTACTTGTTTTGTCGCAAAAATGTAATAAAACTAGGTCCGGTGTTAAACTAATGAGAGTTTATTAAAAAAAATAATTATGAAAACGAGTAACATTATGAAGAATAAGTTTATCTGTACTTTAGAGCTGAATTTTCGTATATGTTATACTAACTTGTCTCGTTCTCTACTAACACCGTTGTTGGTTCCCAAAAAAAATGGATAAATCGTATCTAAAACTATTTGCTATCTACATTGTATGTTCTTTAAATAATGCTTGAAGGCTACAACGTTCTTAAAATTTTTCAAGTACGACAGTAGTTGCTAAGTACGCTGGATTCTGAAATTCTCGACTTTTTCGCTTTTTTTTATAAACAGTGCAGTTTGCTGCTTTTGCCCGTTCAACAGAAGACCGCAATACATATGTATCTGTTTCTTGTATTTTGTGTTATCCCAGTCAGCTGAATGAATAAGTGGTCCTCAATCGCTACTCAATTTCCCTCAATACTTCGTCGTTACCTGGTATCTGGCTTTCTGTCGTGTGGACGCTTTGGATCTGTCCATCTATCATTCGTTTATGTTGTGCTTAAATAGATATTCACGAAAACGTCAGCCTAAAGATTGATTACTTATACTCCGTACCCACAGAACTCAACCACAAGGCACCAGCAAATTTCCAAATCTTTGAGGTTTTCCCATACATTTTCAAGGTTTTGAAATCTCGTGATTTCAACGAAACCTAGTTGAAATCCTTTTGAGTTCATCCATCTGTGAGAGGTTGTCAAAGCGAACAAACCTACAGTCTACGAACTTTGATTTATTTTGGTGTTCATACTATTATATATTGTCATTGCAGATGCCACCATTTTTTTTACTTTTGTTTTCATATTAAATCGGACAAATTAATAGTATTTTCAAAAAAAATATTATAATTACACAAATATGTAACTAATTTTTTCCAGACTTTTAAAATTGTTACGTATTGACATTTGAAATGACTTCTAATTGGTGGGAACGGCTTTCGAAGTGTCGGTAAAAGTTTATCGAAAGCTCGAAGTTTCGGTTTGATGAGAACATAGCATTTAGTAAGATTGATATCCTTCGCACATGTGCATCTGGCTAGCGCAGATCACAATTTGCAAATTGTTGCATTTTAATAACTTTTTCCAAAATATTTCTGTAAATCATTACATATTTCTGCCCAATTTATATTGATTCTTTGTGAGATGACACGCGATAGGTTGCTTCATCCTGCTGGAACCAGCGTGTCATAAAAATCCTTACAATCGAGGTAACAAGACCTCGATTGTTATGCATTTCTGGTATCATCTTCGATAATAATATACTGCCATGTCGTCGAGGTTTCATAATACATTTCCGAAACTTAATTGATGAATTGGATGCCGGTGATTCTAATGTTGGCTTTAGTAGCAATATTTCTTAAATTTTTCAATTTACCTTACATTTTGGTACACTTTTTTGGCCTCAACAAACTGTCCTCATATGTATTCCCACAGGCCTTAACTTAATAGCGGCCCATTAAGAGCCCGTCCCGTCATAGACTAATTTATTGGACTAATTTTCTTGTTCACTATTTTCAGGTATCCCACATCGGGGAATGCAATGGATCCCTTGAGATCCGAGTAAGGCTGCACCTCCGCAGTTGCAGTCATCCCCCCTAACCTACGTACCTACCTTTGGTGCACTTTGCCATGATGAATGATTGCAACAATAGCAGATGATGCGTATTATAGTTGTGGAGCCATTAAATTCTACGCTCCTAATACCCTGATTTCTGAAAACCACTCACGATCGGTCTGCACAAATGATCCTTTTGGATTTTATAATACAACCTTTAAAGCACAATAGACTAGAATTATTGAAAATTGAACTTCAATCGGTAAATTTATGGAAGTACGAGTAGTGTTTTTATTTTACCTGCCAAGTCTTTTTTCATATTGAAAAGGTCAAAATCGGGATAGAATCACGTTAATATAATAGAACTAATACTAGGAATTGCCACTAGTGATGGGTTCAGTCGAATAATTTGGAGACTCGTGATATTAGAGAGTTCTGGACAATTTTTTCAAGAACGACGTTGAAGAAATCGCATGAAACAGCATCGCCTTGTATGAATCCTTTTTTGACATCAAAGGTCTCGGTGGGGCCTTTCCTGACCTTGATGGGGCTGTGTGTATTCTTCATCGTTATCCTGCACAACCTGCACAAGTCAAAACTAGACATAACTCTTCCCTAAAGATGCTGTCATAAGCAGCCTTAAAATTGATAAAAGGTGGTGAGTACCTTTTGATTTGAAATTCCTGTTTTTTTTTCAAGATCTGCCGTAGTGTGAAAATTTGATCGATGGTGAATTTTCCTGGCCTAAAACCATACTGATATGATCAGATTGCTGACAAAAGATTTTAAGCGTTCACACAGAATAGTAGATAAGATCTTGTAGGCGATGTTGAGGAGACTTATTCCTATGTAGTTGGTGCAGATTAGAGGATGTCTTTTCTTGAGGATCGGGCAAACAATGTTGAGGTTCCATTAATCGGGCTCTTTCGTCCGACCATATTTTGCAAATGATTTGGTGCATGCTCCTTACCAAGTCGTCTGTTATCTTGAAATACACAAATTATATAAATTTGTTTAATTACATTGTATGTGGTTGTCCCCGTATACGAATCCGGCAATAATGTGGCTGCTGCGTGTTTTTGGGAATTGCATATACTCCTTAGCTAACTGCCTTTCGTGTTGCACACCAAGTTAGTTGAGGTCACTTTCCAATTGAGCGCTGTACCTATGGCTAGATCTTCCCCTACTGCGCCATCTTTCTTGCTGGATTGGACAACTTTCTTCTAACAATCTTATTCGTTGTATTTACTGTATACAGCTCAATGTTGCATCTTCTTCTCCACTCACATTCTATGCAGACGATATCAAGCTCCCTAGGTAGAATGGTGTTTCCATGTTGGCTTAAGTGATTTTGTTAGTCCCAATTAGACTGAACATCTAGACTTGCTTTGCTTAATAATACATATATTCAGTAATGAGGACTAGATAAATAGCTTCTGCAGCAACGAAATAATATCAAAGCATTAGTTCAGTTCAATTATTTATTTACTCATAGCATTAAGTTATAAATTTTATATTTAGTATACTTAAATTCAAGTATAAATTTGTTTATAAAAGTTCTTATAACTCTCATTACTTTAATATTCAGACCCAATATTTAGCTGAAAAATTTATTATTTTTAATTTTTTTTTTTTATTATATCGGTTTACTTCTTCCAGTCAAAACATTGGAGTAAACTCCACCTTTGGCTTTTAAATAAAAGAATTTAAAAGAAAATATATTACTATTCTTGATCAACACAAGATTATAATGTTAAATGAATCTCATTTCAAAAAGAAAAAGTCAGTTATACATTTCATAAATAATTTTCCAAGCGTTTTGTTATTCATATATTTTTTTTTTCTTTAACCGAATTAACAAAATAGCTTTTTTGAAATAAATAATTTAAATTAATTTATACAAAAAAAAACTACAATTTGTTCATTGTTCTGTTGTTAAAACAAATAATTAAATACAAAAAAAAAAAGGTGAAGTTTTCTCTCTTGTCTAATGATTTGTTTTGCATTTTTATTAATTTCCTCTTGTACATAAACATGATTATTTAATTTTTTTTTATTGAATTTTGTTGTTTTTTATGATTTTGTTAATTGTGTATTTTGATTGAGTTCCAATTGTATAAAACAATAACTATAAACCAAGTACTACCTTAAGCTTAAGTGGAAAAATATTTTGTATTAGAGCTTTAAGTGTACATTTTTTTTTTGAAATTTGTTTTCTAGTTATATTCTAGATGATACAATTCGTAAAAATATTATGCGATAGTATTTAAAAAAATAATTGGAAACAGACTTTGTATGCTACTTCCTGTCTCAAGTTGATCAAAGGCACATGTATCATTCAAAATGTATCTCCTTGATCTAACCACTTCGTGTTTCTCTTTGAGTTTCACACAACTCATTATGTACATACATATGTATGTATGTCCTTTCTTTTATTCAGTCAAAGCTAGGAATTAAAGGTAAATTTATATGGCTAGTTGTCGCTGTTACCATAATTTCATTATCAGAACTCAGGGATCACCTCCTCTACCAGCCTCGCTGTAGAAAGGTAAACATATGGTCACGATGGTTTTATTGGAGATGGACTCCTTTTGATTCTCGACAAAGTTTTCCTCGGAATTTTATGCCTTTATTGCTTTGGTTTGTTAGACTTCTGTCTGTCTACCCACTTTAGATATTCAAGCAGTTCAAAACTATGCACATAAATTCGTATAGCTGTCATTTATACAAGTCCTGAGACTGTACATATATACATGTATTCACATTCTGCTCACTGTACCCTCAACCGTCTCTCGTCCTTTAAGAGGACTGACTGATTAAAATGAGTTAAAGAGTTGATAAGATGCGATTAAAGTTTTTATTCCTTAGTTCACAGTTTCCTTCTGATAGCAAAAGCATACATCTTCTGCAAAAATTATTTGACAGATGTCAACTAGATCTCTCTATTAATACCTGACACCTGATGCCATTTTTCCATTTAAGTGTACGGCCACAGTGGCAAGTATACGTCACTTTATAGTACCTCCTCTAAACCAATTTCCCTAAGGAATCTAGAAATTAGAGAATAAGAAGCGGGTCATTCACTGCCTCACTAATTTCCAAAATGTGTTTCAATGTCTTACAATTGCACAGAATTTGCAAAGACTTTTATCCACCTACAGTGTATAATTTGATACAAATCAAATCAAAGACGGTGAAACGTTAGCCAATGGATTCGACGTGTTTTGTTCTCTTTTTGGGTACTCCTGATCCAATTCTTTCCCAAGTTCCATAGAATGTGGATTCATGGAAAAGTAAGTGGAAATGGTTATTATTCGTATTTCGAGCCCCAATCAAAGATACTCCAAGTCAAGTAGATCCCCAATGGCCTCAAATCGTCTTACTCTGCTAGTCGACTCTCAAAAGGGCTTAGAGAAATTGAAAAGGGTCAAATAGAGGTTTTTTTTTTAAAAGTCTGGTCAAAGTCCTTTATCGTCAATAATGAGTCAAACATTCGCATTGCGCCAACACAACTTTAGTCTAAGGTCTTTGGGGTAAACGTGAGAATTTTGTCTTGCTTGGGTATGAAGACTTTTTGAGATTTCTTCAGAAGTTCCACGATCACCTCGTTTATCTGACGCTTCCAAATGTACAAATATTTGTACGTATTTCATAACACAAGTAGTCATACATTCAAAGAGCACCATGCCTGCTTTGGAGTAGTGTAGCTAGTAGCTGTTATGTAGCTAAGTAAGACATATTTTTGCTTATAATATGATAAATTGCTTTTGCTTAAGAATTGTATCGTCTATCATATACACTTACATATATATCAAAAGATGTCCTTTTTACATTTAATATATCCCATACAATACTAATTATATAATTTTCTTTCTTTTCCTTTTAATTTCAGGACCTGGACAATCCGATCTATAATTATTTCTCAATTCAATAGAAATCAATTATAGATATAAAAATTAATTTAAGTCCAATATCAAAATTACGAAACGAAATTATCTACATAAATTTTTTTAAATTTTAATGCATCAACAACACTAAAACAAAAATAGGCGGGGATAAGAAAAAAAAAATGCTCATCGAAAATCAAGGAGAATCAAGGTACATATCAACTTGGTGGCATTTAAATGTTTGAAATTCTTGTTCGATACAAAACAAAAGCAAACAACAAAACGCTAATTAATTAAAATCAGGTTTACGGTAACGAATTTAAGTAAAAACAAAAAATTACTAAAATGAAAATATTTTATCAAAAAGTATAAATAATCGAAATTAATATCGACATGGAAACATATATTTATTTCTCCTTAATTTTTTATTTTTTTTTTAACATTTTATCTATTTTATATGAATTTTTGTTTCTTTTGTTTGTGCTTTTTACGAATCACATATAAACTAACGACGAACTATGTAACTTTTTCTCTTCATATTAATTCGACACATATCTCATTTTATTATTATTATTATTTTTTAACTTAAAAACAAAAAAAAAAAATACAAAAAAAAACTATTAAAAGAAAATGGAATAAAAAAAAAAAATATTATTTATAGAGATATATTATCATTGCTGTTAAAGTTTTTTTTTTTCTTTTTGTATGATTTTATTGAAAAGTAGTTACAAATAAAAATATAATTCGAAAAATAAAAAGAGTTTTTTATTTTTTTTTTAAGTCTTGCATTGTTAGAGGTCATGAATTTTTCTTGACGGGATTATTAGACTTTGCTGTTGCTTCCATCTAATGAAAAGGATCATTCGAAGATATGTCTGCATTAAAACACCTAAAACATCAAGAAGTTCGAGGAAACAGGAATGGACAAATTCTTAATTAGACCTGCGTACATAAGTACATTTGTAATTGCAGGCATGTCACTAGCCAAATGCGACAATTTCTTTGCTATTGCACTATTTTCATGTCTCCTGCCACAACGTATGTACATACATACCATACCATACATTCAACAACGTGTGCACCGCACCACATGCCACAACGTTCATGGCACATGCCACCTTGTCTTGTCCATGCCACATGCCACCAGCACCATGCCACATGCCACCAGGTCCATGCCACATGCCGCCAGGTCCATCCCACATGCCGCCAGTTCCGTGCCACCTGCCCATACCCCATGTTCAGACATATATACATATCCATATATGAAAATACAGCCATGCATAATTTTGAATTTTTTGAAAATTTTCTAATTTCCAATTTCATACAATTTTTTGTAAAACACCAGGCCACCAGAAGTCTCCAAATAGCAGCAGGTATCTTTCCTGCGCCATACATCGGTAAGGTCGATTTTCAGCCCAAATGTTAATTGACGTTTTGTAGGTAAGGCAGTTTTGCAGTGAGTTTAATTATACTTAATGAAATTTGTCCTTTTACCGTCTAAATTGTTGTTGTTTTACATAAGTGATTTCGTTAATTTATAGCTGAACTTCCATTTAACAATTTAAAATAAATAAAAGGCAACGTAGTCATATACTTTTACGTGTTTTTATTTAGTTTTTACAAAAAAAAAAAAACACCGGGGCAGTACATTTTTCATTCATATTGATTACACTTTCTATTTGAATCCATTTTGCTGGCCAGTAATATGAAATAAACAATTTCTACATTTTAGCAAAAGACCGAAGTTATTTTAGACGATGTTCCGGCATTCCGGTGAAGTAAAATTTTGCCGATTTACGCTGGTTTTTCTTACAGCCTGGGGATGGTATTCTCGTGGAATTTTGGGGCAATTTTCGTAGTGTACGCGAACACTTTCTATCATTTTAATCAGTCTTGCAGTTCCATCGATAAGTCTTCGACATGTGGTTTGTCCAAGGTTAAATAATGATCCTCTCTTCCTATGTACTCCGCTGCGTAAAGCGCGATGAATTCATGCAATGCATAAAATGCAGTTGACAGCATGCTGACACAGGTCACCATCATCTTTTTCAATCAAGTAGTAAGGCTGTAAGAAAGATAAAAAGAATATTGCATATTTGTTAGTCTTTATCCTTTCTTTGATAGTCTCAGTTATACAAAAAATAAATTCATAGATTAGACAGCAGAAACGCGTATTGCGCACCAATTGCGTTGATATCGACGATGGTTTGCAATACACCGTCGAAATTTACTACTCGATTCTTGCGCTGAGCTGGAGGAGGGTTTCAGTTGTTTAATTATTCATTATCATTCAGAAATCCTACTGCATGTCAACACAAAACAAAACGGATGGGGTTGTACACATTTCACTGAATACATAAGTAGATTCTACAAAAATAAGCGTTTATATCGAACAAAACAGTGGAAACGCGCTGGGTGTGCTGAGATGTAGTACAGATTCATGATACATATTTTGGGTAAACATATTGGAAACTCTACGCATTTTTAGCCCTGTGCTCGAGGAGGGTTTACAAATGTAAAATCATAAACACACTACTAAAACAGTCCTCGATGTCAATATGTGTGCCAAGTTGTAGTAGGAATTCCTAATACGCTGCAGAAACAGCAACAGTTTCTACACATCCAATTGCGAAAGTATGGACGTACATAAATGCAAAATTATCGTACAAATTTTCTACTTCTCGCGTCCTACTGCTAAGAGTCTTGCTCTTGCGGATAATTTGCAAAATGGATTAATAATTCTATATTAGGATATGAACACAACATCAGCAAATACCATTATGGTGTGCAACACATACTATTCAGTCGCATTACGTTTTTTCACTCAAAAGTGATGGCATTTCTTACTGGCATTCCAAGCCAGAACAAATACTCTACATCGACTCATCCACTTAAGAAAATACAATATGTTCCAAAAAAGAAAAAGAAAAAAACTGAAACTTATGAAAAAATGTCTACTTACCCGAATTGTGCAAATCCTTCGAAGGGTGTGATGTTTTAAAGTCAAAGTTGTTCTCAAAAGTAGAAGAGACTGTACACGCACATATTTAACATTTGTCCGGAGGCGCATTCCCCACTATACAAATACTTAAACTGCTTCTTAGAGTCCATCAAACATCCAAGATTTTTGTTCAACTTTAGATTTAAGGATAATTGTTGCAACGATGGATGCATTTGTGATAGCTGTTTGAATAGGAATAATAATATAAAAAGGCTGGATGGATTATTATATTTTTAGGATTTACCTGATAGATTTCACTAAAGTCTCCTGCGTAGTTACCCAAATAGACCAACTGAACTTCCAACGAGTGTTTGGTTTATGAAAGATTACGACCGACTGCTTGTTGATCACTTATGTGTCATGCCGATATCCAGTAATTTATTTATTTTTTCCTTCGTATGCATGTATTTATTTTTACTTGTTTTCCTCCAGTTTTTATTTGAGGAACACAAATTTGTCTCAGATGATTCTATGGATTAGTTGTTATCCGAATGGGAGTACGAATATTTGTCAGATTCATACGGTCATAATTTGTTGCATATTTTTCTGCTCTGAATACCGTCACTAGGAGAATTATTTTGCATATTTCGTGGAACAAATGATTGCTGCCCGTAAATATACAATTTCAATGGTTTCGTGCCAACAGACAAGGCTTATGAAACAGTCCCGAGTTTTTTTTTCTTACATAAGTAGGTACTCTACTCTTTAAATATGTAGTGAAAGTTATCACATGACATGACATGAAAAATTTGTACGTTCTATTAAGACGAAACCTTGTTTAAGAGTGGGAGAGACTAGGGATAGCTAATAAAAGTCTAAAACTAAAATCCACAAACTAACAAATGCCTAACTTTTCAAAAATGTAAAAACAGAAAATCCCCAAACACAAAATATCCATGCTATGCCCACGATCATTAAAGAGCATCAAAGCGGACCGAGCGGTAGATAAAACGATGTGTTGTTGAGCGTTTGTATTCTCATAAATCTGGAAAAGTAGACTAGGATACAGTTTACAATGCGTTCAAGAAAATTATGATGCAGAACCTAAGGTGCGAAGAAGGAGATGTAGTGCAATTAAATTCATAAGGCTACTAAGGAATAAGGTTAGGGATGAAACAAGATAATTGAAATAAAGTTGAAATCGGTCATGCTCTCATTTTGCTTCGCAATTCACCTTAACACAAGGCTACTATACGTCACAAATTACATCAGGCATTAGCAGGATTAGAACTGAAACGATAAAAGAATAGCTGTTGGACCTGAAAATAATTTTAATATAAAATCTATTAAAAGAAGGATAAACAGCAGTGAACCAATTGTACTCTGCATGAACTCGAATCCTAGCCATCAAATATTTTGTATTACCATCATTTATTAGATTCAATCTTGTCGCGTCCAATTGCACTGCAATTATCGTTGTAGACCCGCTTCCCAAAACAAATACAAAACAATATCACGTTTTTTTCCAAAAGAAATAATACCCAAAAGAAATTCGTTCAAATAATATCGGTCCAAATAGTTGCTGATTCACTTGAGATTCTTCATGATCCATGGTAAAAATGCTGTTACTCTCGTATAGACACCAGGATATTGCCCTTTGCCACAACCAATGCCCCATGACACTATACCAATTTGTGTCCAATGACCGCCATCGCTGATCATCAAAGGACCACCAGAGTCACCCTAAAAAGGTAAATCGAAATAAATACATATGTACCTACCGAGAGTCTTGATTTTTCTTTTCCAAGCTTACACTACATGAATCCCTTGCTGCTTGACCTGCACACACCATGGATTCGATAATACCTCCCGGAGCAGCACGTCCATACTTACGGGCACATTCTGTATTTGCCCAAATGGGAATGTTCACTTTTTGTAGAATCGATGGTTGTGGTCCATCTAGGAAATACAAAATATGATTATTTAAGTGCCAGGAATATAAACGGTTTGTTTAACAAACTTTCTCGCAAGCTTCCCCAACCAGCAACGGTGGCTATCTGTCCAGTGTACGATTTTCTTATTGATGCATGTGGCAGGCAAATTGGGCGAACTTCTCTTGTAAATGACACTGGTCTGTCTAGAGTTAGAACTGCCACATCGTTGTGCTATGGAATAGAAATTCCACTGATGATTCAAAGATGACATAACTAAACCGAAACTTACCAGTGTGCTAAAATCAAAGCCCTTGTGTCGTACAAGTCGCTTGATTTTCCGTTCCACGTGCTGTACCTCGAAAGTAGATCGAATGTTGTGATCTCCCAAATGGGCTGTCAATCCAGCGACATCCCATGAGGTCATTCTAAAATAAGACAACCTTTCAATTAAGAGCTAACTAGGCTTTAAATCTAACCTTACCTCGCTACACAATGCGCTGCCGTCAAAATGTGCATATTGTCAATCAGCGATCCTCCACAGAACTGCTTGCCTTTGTTAAACAAAACTACTACCCAGGGCCATTCATGTGGACTGGAATTCTGTCCACCAACAATCCGTTCTTGATCAGGCGAGACACCATTCTTAGCACCACATCTCGCCGTTGCTGACACCGGCTCTGTAACGCTTGGCGGTCTAGGAGTCGGTCTCGCAGTCGATGGATATGTGGGATAAGTTGGCCTCTGTGTTGGCTTCTGTGTTGGTCGATATGTTGGATATGTCGGACGAGCAGTGGTGGCTGCAACCGGTGGAAGTGTTGGCAAACCTGGATGCGGTGGATGGGTTGGATAATGATGATCTGGTGGATGTGTGGGTACTGGTGGTGGCCATTGACTAATAGCCGGCGCATGTGTTGGCAATGGTGGTGGCCATTGAGCTGCTGCTACAGATGGGTATGCCGATTGTGATGGCCAATTGAATTGATATTGTTCACCAGATTCAGCAAATTCTTGACCAGTTGGAGTGTTATCTTCTTCGGGTTCGTAGCCAACGTCATTCTCAATGGGATTCTGTGGTTGCACATCTTCCTCGTAACTACTGGTTCCAGTAGGCATTTCACCACTATCTTCTTCACTTTCTGCAGTTGGATTTTGCTCGGCCGTGATACAGCAGACCCCTGCTTCCTGATGACCATATTCATTGAAGAAATTGCAGGTTTCTTGACCTTGCATGATCCAAGGGTTTGATGTATCCCAATTTTGTCTAAAGAAGGAACTGAAGTCTCTGTAGTTGGGGTAACAGGTGCGGAATTTCGTACATGAACCAACCGCTCCAGTAGACGTTAAGCAACCGCTTCCCTCGCTGAACGCTTCGAACCAATTCAAAGGATTGATGTGCTGAATTTGACGACCATTGCGGGAGTTTGATGTCACCGGAAATGAACGCGCTGAAAAGATGAAGAATAAAATCAATGTATAGCTATGTACGTACTCGTATATGATTCAGTGGTCAAAGAGTAGTGATTTAATTTCAGCAATGTGCTGAATATGACGTCAAAATCGTGCTAGGCGATTTTAACTCCAAGATAGGAAAGGAGGGCATCTTTGGTAGGACGGTTGGCAAGCATAGCCTACACGACACCACGTCTGGTAAAGGACTTAGGCTTATTGACTTGACAAATAAGCCAAACTTGCTCGCTGCTCCATCAAAGTCGGTAACGACCTCACCGAGACCTTTGAACCAAGAATAACTTTTGCCATTCGTTGTTCCTTTGGGTTGAGAAGACGATTGAGTAGTAAGGCCCTATCCTGAGCAATTAAGGACATTTTGTATAAGACCTTGATCATCCCAGTCCTCCTTTATGGCGCTGAAGAATGGACTTTATCGAAAGCGTATGATGATATCCTCGATCGCTTTGAGAGAAAGATTTTTCGTAAAATGTTCGGTCCCTTTTGATTTGACGGGCTTTGGAGGAGTAGATTCAACGACGAAGTATACGAGCTGTGTCATATCTGTCGTTTGAGATGGATAGACATGTAGAGCGAATGGAAACCAGTGCTCCGGCCCATAGACTCTTCGAATCAAACCCAGAGGGACAACGCAGTAGAGAAAGACCTCCCCTTAGATGGCGCGCACAAGTAGCAGGGGACCTCAACCGACTTCGAGTGCGCAACTGGAGGCAGTTAAGTAAGGTTAGTCCGGGCTAACTGGAGCGGCTTGTTGGTGGAGCCAAAGGTTCACCCTGAACTAGCCACCTAAGTAAATAAGTAAGTAAGTTTCCGATTACTTCTATATACATGTGTATGAACCAATAGTGTATTTTTACTGAAAGATACATTACTACACAGTACTACATTAAATATGATTGTTAAAGTTAAATTGAATGAGTTCGTTCCATTAGGATAGTTGTTTTTTGTGAAAAAAGCCTTACATACATAAATTTAAAAGCTAATAAAAAAAATGTAAATCCTTTATTCCACATTTTATGGCAACCCAATTTCAACTAATGACAATCTCTTACACTCTTCATAAAAGTGAGTGACCAGGTTTTCATCGTACAAAACCACAAGATTCGCAGCAAATACACCAAAGGTATGATTAAGCCATCAAAAATGTCTGATAAAGAACGTGCTTGGAATGATATTTCATTGAATAGCAATTGCACTGAAGACTCATACAATTCTGATATTTTCGTACAACGAATGTTAACGTAAATATGTACGCATGTACAGTCTGCCTTCCAATCAAGGCAAATTCTTTAGAATATCAACCGCTGCCTGTTTGAGGGAATCAGGGAACCGATTTTTGTCGAAAACAAGAAAAACAAAAGCAAATACCAATCGATATTCAAATTGCGATCACGTCCTATCGAAAAACTCATTTCAATTGAAAATGTTTCACGATACACACAGTACTCAATCAAAGGAAACTTTATCCTCAATTGAGATACATAATTTGGCGCTTAGAGTGAAATGGGTGTGAAATTAAAATACCACTGGGGTGTTAATTTGGCAAGTGTGACTGAGCAATTAGCAGTTGACCTTGAAATTTTATCTTGGGATTGAATTTGTAGGCCACAGAGTCAGGAGTGAAAGGATCATGTTTGCTGTCTGTCAGTGATTAAGTATCATAAAGAAAGTATACGAGATCTATCTTCGTAATTGCATAATTCAACGAGCGTGGATTGACTCTTAAACTGTCCAGAACTGAATACAATAATACTGTACTTCATCTGATAAGTCTACATTTTAAATACGCGTACAACAGAATTCTACGATCGAAGCTGAATCATAGAGAATTTTTATCCGAAGTCTTTGGATTTGGGTTTCTAGTTGTAAATACGTCGTGAGATTGCACAGATAAGATTGATAAACGGTCTTTAGACTCTGATGTGTTACGAGTCAATGACATACTTTTGTTTTCGAGTATTTTACTCTTCGCGTATTACACAATATTTTGTTGACCTATTTGAGACAGTGTTCATCTTCTTTAGTATAATTCTTCTGATTTCTTGATTATGATTATGTAACAGATACAGTTGTTATGAAGGCATTTTGGTATTTTTTATTTAATTAAAATTTTTCAAGGTCACTATCCCTATCTATCTGGTCTTTCATCTGAGGTATTTTTAGCAGTGACTGAGACTAATTTATAATAATTTAATTAAAGTAATTAAGGACCGAGACATCCCAAGAATACAGTACCATGCCTGTAATACATGCATCCATTTTAATTTTCGATGACTATCTAGTTGAAAGTGCTTCCTTACATAAAACCAGTTTCGCTTCTTCTGTTACTTAAAGTCCAATCGAAAATATATGTATGTATGTACACCGTCGATTAGAAAGGAAAAATGAATTTAACTCACTGTCCTCGAAATGCCATCATGAAGGAACACCCTTTTATTTTATATGAATCCTGTTTAGCAGGATCGGTGTGATTAATGTTGATAGTAATCGCATGTACGTTTGTAGACAGACAGATTTGTTATCGGTGATGATTGGAAGCAAAACATTTAATTGAGTTATTTTTGTGTTTTTGTTCCTTACTATGATTGATGAAGTGAGAAACAATTAATTGCTGTAATTGTGTACCTGTGCCCTACTGCGTTTTCTTTGTTCATCTGCATTGTAACAACGCAAAACGATGCCTTTAACCTTGAGTACAATTATGAAGTTAAATGCATGTTGTTGCACTCTCTAAACCATATTTAACTAGTTTACTTCTGTTGCAATTCCAGTCAAATTGACATTAAAGTGAATCTATTATACGATATTACATATGTAAGAAACCAAATGGACCTGTTCAGATAACTTAAAATTATCCGGTATCTAGCATTCTAAATTTAACCAGAACGATAAAGGTTTTATGCAAATTCTCAAATATTGTTAGTTATGTAAATAAGGAAGGACTTTTGTTGGGAAATGGGACGACAAACGTTGTGTCTATCATCAAGTTGGTTAGCTTAACTTGGTCACACTGCTTGACAGGATGCCGGTTTAAAAAAATTCACTGTTGACGACTCTGCAAAATGAAAAAAGGAAAACAACGTTCGGATCGATCTGCACCTGGAATGTTCGGACCATGAGGAGGCCACGTGCAGCCGAACAATTAGCGCAGGCCCTAGACTGGTATAATGCAGATATCACCGCTGTCCAAGTAGTGCGGGGGGTGAACCGGACAAAAAAAGGATGAAAACATATATTACGTGATTACTACAGAGAACAGAAACAGCATCTTTTGTAAGCGGCAGACTTCGGAATCAAGTCTTTGCCTCTCGAGAAGTCCTATGTAGCCAGCATCAGGTGCTGAAGATCAGTGAGGTCGATGTCAAGAAGCCAACAAAAACGTCGTAACTGATGTGCTGGGTTTCACCCAACCACCCCCACGAAACCCCTGGTTTGATGAAGTATGCCATCAAGCACATGCAAACAACTCACCTATGAAGCGGCGCTGCACAAAAGGTTCACATAAGAGAGGCTCATAAGCTCTACGAAAAAAAAAGGAGGGAAGCACATTGGCTTCTCCGGAGGAAAATGAATGATCACGAAAAGCGCCCGATCGAGGAATTAGAGAGGTTCTACTTCAGGAACAATGTTCGGAAGTTTTACCAAAAGGTAAAAAGAACGTGTTAAGCCAACAAGACCCCAACAGAGGCCTGTCAGTCTATCAGAGCCTCTATCAGTGCGGTTTTAGGCCCGGTAAGCCCAAAACCAATCAAATATTCAAACTATGGCAGGTGCTGGAGAAAACCCAAGAAGTCCAGGTCGATCTGGATCATAAGGCCGCATATAACAGCATTTAAAGAGACGAGCTATATAGAGTCATGTCTAGTTTTGGCATCCCCGCCAAACTCGTCAGATTGTGCAAAATGACGATGGCGAAGGCTCGCTGCTCCATAAAGGTCGGAAACAATCTCACCGAAACCTTTGATGTCAATAAAGGATTCAGACGAGGTGATTTGCGAAACTCGGAAGCTAACACCAAAAGCAAAATTTTCCAAAAGTATGTGCAATTACTTGCATACGCTGATCACATTGACATCACCGGCAGAACACAGCGAGCTATCAGTGGTACGTTTGCAAGTATTAGAACAGAAACGGCAAAAATGTGTTTAGTTGTGAATGGGGGTGAACATATATGCTGTCAACAAGAAGGGCCACACAACATCGATGAATCGGACAGAATGTCACAATAAACAGATATAACTTTGAGGTAGTTAGGGACTTTGTCTACCTCGGCTCCGCTATAAACTCTGATAACAACCTCACATCAGAAATCAAACGAAGAGATACACTTGTCAATCTTTGTTTCTTTGAACAAAGATGGCAATTGAATAATAAGTCCTTGTCAAGAAGCAGTAAGGAAACTCTATATAAGACCCTCATTATCCCAGTCCTGCTGTATGGGGCAGAGGCATGGACGTTAACGAAGGCGAATGCAGATATCCTTGGTGTGTAATTTTGAACGCAAAATTCTTGGGACGATTTTCGGTCCCATTTGCATTGACGGAATTCGGAGGAGGAGATTTAACAGCGAACTCTACGAGATGTACAGCGACATTGACCTAGTCAGAAAAGTATGGATCAATCGTCTAAAATGGGTAGGACGTTTAGAGCAAATGGACATTAAATCTCCGACCCGTAGAGTTTTTGAATCCAACCCGGAGGGACAATGCAGTAGACGAAGACCTCGCCTAAGGTCAACCAACTTGGAGTGCGCAACTGGAGGCAGTTAAACAAAGATCGGAAAGATCGTACTCGTAGTTTTTTCATTAGATTAATTTGTTTTAATTGGGGCACCATGGCTCAGTGGTTGGTGCATCGGACTACTGAGCTGGAGGTTCGAGGTTCGAATCCCAGTAAACTCAAAAGCCCCCCTTCTCGCGTGCGTCTAACAAACAGCCGAGATTAAAAGTGCCATGAACAAGTTTTTCAAAACAAAAATTGCCCTTCGGAAACAGGATTAAACAGTAGACCCCTTCCATTCGTGTAAAGAATAAAACGCACACAACACGAATGGTTGTGAGAACCTAGGCTCTGGGTCCCATGAACCTGTAGCGCCAAAAATTTTGATTTTTTTTTTTTGTATTAGAATATTGAAATCGTTTTAAAGAGATGTGGAAGCGCCATGATTAAATTGTGACTGTTACTAAAAACATTTTTTTAAAAATGTTAGCAACATCGATTACAAAACTTTCCTTCGAATTGTTGGTAGCAATCGAAAAAATTTGTTGAGATAAAACACCCCCTTTCTTTGACATTAAAAAAAATGTATATAATAGGTTACCACTCCCACTTTATTAGTTCTAAACAAAAGCAGATACATTCAGATTATTAGAGATGCAGATAGTTTGTAACAATTTTAAATTGCTGTCTTAACGATTTTATTAGGTGACATAAAAAATCTTTGAAGGAATCCTATCGTTGTCTAATCTTGCGCCACATAACTTTGAAAACATATTTTTTTAATGCCATTAAAGAATTATAGAAAAAAATAGGTATGCTAAATAGATAGCGATTACTTTTACTTTTTAAAGACTTTCTTAGTGTTATCTATCACTATGGGTGGACCTAAATTAATGGACTTTTCGTGTTGAATTCAGTAGCCAACTTGACTTTCTTCTTTTATCACGTTTAATGAGATTTTAATTAATATTATGTAGGTATATGCATATTCATGCTAATGCTTTGAACGGCTTTTTTTAGAACTAATTTAATTCACTAAAATATCGTTCGAATTGGAACACTTTTATCTTTATCTTTCCCACTATGTTCCTCCGAGTCAGATGCATTCGTTTATCCGCATTTAGTTCTATAAATATTAATTAAATAATTATTTAAATTCATTTCTAAATTCAGCCAAAAAATGTTTTCTAAAATGAACAGGCCCTCACACACCCAAAGAACAGACTCGATGACGAATTCGACCTAAATACCAGTCCGCGATTATTTTCAGTTTCTCTCAAAATTTCTTTGCCTTCATCTTCTGGACCGGTAACCGGTAAATAAACGCCCCTATTGGAATTACCCTCACGAATGGTCTTCGGTATTTCAATATAATATGTACCTTTCAGCGGGGGAGTTATAGTACGCATACAGAAGTTGTTTATGCTACACTCTTGACAAAGCCAAAGAAAGGTGTTAACAATCATAAATCAAATATTTCCGGGTGCTGTAGTTCATTGAAATTGGTAAAAAGTATACCTCTGACAGAAAAATGTACCTATCGCGTGTCAATAATAATTCTTTTATGACTTTACCGCAAAAAAAAAAACACTATCTGCACAGCATAACAATTGGCTCTAACAAACTAAAGAAGGCAGATCAAACACAGACGACAAATGGTCTGCAAATCGGCGCTGAATTCCATTACCATACCAAAAGCCGAAGGATAAACGAAAGAAGATAAGAAGTAAACAAAGAAGCTTAGAAATGAAATACACACATTGTTATTTAAATCAGCACAAAAAGTGTGTGGAACTGTTGGTATTTCTAAGCTGAACAGAGCTCATTATGGTTAGGGCTTTGTTAAATGAACAGAGGCAGGTTTTGGTAATAAATTTTAATCACGGGTCGCTGGCTATGCCATTCCATAAATGGCTGGCAAAAAACAAAGAAAGTGTCAACATATTAATTTTCATATTATTTATGGCTTGGATTTACCTACTAGTGATGACGCGAAAGTGTGACTCACACTAAACACTATCAATGTGTTAAAATCACATTCGAAAGAAAGTTCGTAATATTGGATAGAAAATTAGGCTAACCAAAAAATCTCCTTAGCTGTTTGGCTTAAGATATAAAAATTAAGTTCCGATCACGTACATAAATCGATTAAAAGTCCTTCGCAAGAAATAACACTGTTAAATTCTTTTGAAAAATAATGAACCACTCAAAATCACTGAAATAAATTACATACTACTCCAGATACAGGTAACTCTGTCAGTTCAGAAGGAGAGTCACATTGTTAAACAAATAACAATACTAGTTCGTATTTATCTGTGATTTTTTTTCTGTTTGTTCCTCGTTGAATAGGTCTGGCTATTTATGGCGAAATGCCAGATTCTAAGAAAGATTTCAATACATTTCACACCCATTTCACAGAATTTGCATAATAGCCAATTAATCATATGACACTAACCGATCTGAAAGCCAATTAATCATATAAATTTAGCTTCCTCATAAAATTAATTGAGTTGATGAAAGAACTAAACCAAAACAAATAGAAGCCATAACCTTCACAGCAATTAATTAATTAAGCATTTCTTCAACTGTTCTGAATTTCTGAAAAAAAATCCTCAAAGGAAAAAAGATATTCGCCATCATTTGCCTTGCGGCAAGTATGTTGAAGTGTTAATAGGGATTTAGGCTTAACGAAACCTGAAACCATCATAAATTAAAGTTATGAGTGGTCACTTTTGTATTTAAGACAGGTTATTGTAAATTGTTTTTTGATTTGATTAATCGTGGACTTATGGGGTAAAAGAATTAGTAGGATATGATATAGATTATTATTATTATTATTATGGTATGGATTGCGGTTCTATACACATGGTTTCGTTGAAGCAACACATTTAACCAAATATGTATCACGAATACAGGATGTTAGAGAATTGTTTCTCTCATCCAATTGTAGTCCTTCTGAAGATTTATATACTTGTTATGTGAGTACCTATTCCATATTCCAAAAGGACAAAATTTTAATACTTAGTTACACATGTCTACATGCTTGATGTTTTTTGGGATACGAATGCCAGCACTAAATGACGATTACCGTATATTACGTGCATCTAGAAATTGGTTAAGCTGAACCACGAAAATGCAGATTTTTGAGAAAAACAGAAAACCAAGCTGGGGTTTTGAAAAATCGTACAATGTTATTTTTGTATTTATAAGACTTTAGTACTCTGAATGAACATAAAATTGGAGATTAGCAAGATAATGCAATCACAATAAGTTCTGATGGAACTGCGGAGTATAGTATGCCATTGTATGCAGCTGAAAGAAATTTTCTTGTGGTAAAATGTGTTAACTTCATGTGGTGCAGAAACTCGGTAAAAAAAAAAACAATTCAAACTTTGTGTTAATCAACTCCAAACCTTTAAAATACTCTCCTGTAAATTTACGTTTCAAACTTGATTTTTTTTTTTAAAAAAATTTAGAAAAGCTGCAAGCCGTCTGTAACGGATGGTATAATATCCTATAATTTTTCTTTTGCAAAATTGTCGAATTTGGAGCGAGCAAAATTTAAAGGTGATCTATCAGCTACCGATGTACCCCGAAAAATCCACTTTAGTGAGCGATTTATGGGTTGGCAGCATCATCGGTCGTACTTCTTCAAAAATGAAGAAAACCAAGATGTCAAGATGGGATTGGACAGGGGATTGGATAACCATCCACTTTGAAAGATCGTTGGTGGCAGCAGCACTTCCTATTACTCCACGGGAGTAATACACGGATTTGTTGTAAGCGGCAGACTTCGGAATGAAGTGTTGACCTTTGACATGTCAGGGAACGCCATCCGCATCAAGGCTAAATTCTCCAACATTAGTCTGATATGCACTCACACCCCCACAGAGGAAAGAAATAATGCTACCAAAGAGTGTTTTTATGAGCTGTTCGACAAGACATATGAGCAATATCCTAAGTATGACGTTAAAATCGTCCTAGGTGATTTTAACGCTAAAATAGAAAAGGAGAACATCCACCACTGGAAAGCATAGCCTACACTACACCACGTCTGGAAACGGGACGTAATGTTACTGTAGCTAGCACACGATTTCTTCACTTCAACAATCATAAGGGAACATGGCGGTCAGATCAGATCAACCGTTAACCAAATTGATCATGCTGCGATCGACGTAAGGCACTCCTCCAGTATCCTCGATGTCCGAACATTCCAAGTGGCCAATATAGACTCGGACCACTACCTAGTTGTAGCCAAGGTATGTCTATGGATATCTTAAACTCCACAACAACGGGAAAGTACTGTGAGGAAATTTAATGTTGAACGGCTGCAATCGCAACAAACCGCCAGACTCTTTGCCGATCTTGCGTATCCCTCCCGAGAAGTCTTATGCATCCAGTGGCATCGTTGCCAAGAAGCCATCAGAATCACCGCAACTGATGTACTGGGTTTCAACCGACCAATCAAACGAAACCCCTGGTTTTATGAAAAATGCCGGCAAGTACATACAGCAAAACAATTCCTGCTGCAGTTTGGACTCTATCTAAAGCAGATGTCCTCTGTTTCTTCGAAAGAAAGATTCTTCGTAAAATGTTCGGAGATTCAATGACGAACTATACGAACTGTACAACGACATCGACCTAGTCAAAAAACTGCGCATTAGTCACTTGAGATGGCTAGGATATGCAGAGCGAAGGGACACCAGTATTCCGCTCGCAGAGTCTTCGAATCAAACACGAAGGGACAATGCAGTTCAGGAAGACCTCGCCTTAGGTGACGCGCACAAGTAGAAGAGGACCTCAACTGACTTGGAGTGCGAAACTGGAGGCAGTTAGCTAAGGACTAGGTTAACTAGGGAGGCTTGTTGTTTGAGGCCCAGGTTCACCCCGAATTTTAGCGCCACCCTAGTTATTATGATAGTAACATCTTGAACAGGTTGCAAATCCAAATACATTATTTGTATTGCCTATGTTTTGCCTAAATGTGAGATAAAAGGACTGTAGTTAATCTTGAAATTCGAATTCAATTTCCAAATACAAATTTTTTGGCAACAGGTCCATCGGACCGAGGGCCTAGCTTCTCACAACCATTCGTGTTATGAGTGTTATATTACACGAATGGAAGGGACCTACTGTTTAGAGCCGTATCCGAAGGACAATTTTTGTTTTTAAAAAGTTTTTCAAAGCAGTTTTACTCTCGCATATTTGTCAGACGCTTGCGAGATATAGGACCGGGAAATAAATTTTAGGTGTTGTCTGGAGATTGAACCTCGAACCCCTCGCTCCGTAATCCAATGCACTAAACCTTTGAGCCTCGGCGACCACCGAATGAAAAATACTGAAACTCAATATTTTGGAAAGAAAATTTTGGGACAAGGAAAAATACGTTTGTCTTCAATGGTTACTCTAATATTTTACTCAAAAATATTGGGTACAACGTATACAATCACGAATACAAGTAATACAACAATTAAACATAAAGAAAAAATGCAATCTGTCTAGAACACATCGTATGATACACTTTCCTTCTTCCTTTTCCTCAGCCCTATTAATTTGGCATGGTATCTTATATTTTCGGATTGAGATACCATTATAAAACCATTTTTTAAAGGAAAACGCACCTAGATAGTAGGCGTGGCCATACATAATGTATGGGTGAATTGTACACAATTTGAATAGCTAAATATTTGGCCTCAATGATTTTTTGCAATTTCAAGTAAAATAGTGAAATTATGAAAAAGTGGGCATTGGGTGGAATTCAAAAATTTTACACTAGTAGCGTATCATTTTGTCAGAAGCCCTGATATGAACTTTCATCCTCCAAGCTTTAAATTTAAGGCCGAAAAACTGGTAACGCATGGACAAACTGACGGATGGACGGACATGGCTTAATCGTCCTCGCTATTAGACCTTGTCCGAAAAATTATACCCAGCTACTAAAATAGTTTGACATTATCATAAGTTCCATAATAGTAATAGCTTAACCCTGCAAGCCATTTCCTGTATGTAATTCTAAATAAAAAGAGCGGAATTCGGAAGATTCTATTTATAACGAAAAAAAAAAAACATTTATCCAAGGGCAGAAACTACCAGCTATTTATTTTCATGTCTTTAAATTAATTGACTTTACTATGTAAGGTATTTTAATTTTAGGTTTTTACTTTATATATAGCAATTATTTTAGAAAGGTACTTATTAAGCGGTTAATCGAAGGACTTCACGAAAGGCTATAATAAAATTACCCATCTTGTAATAGCAGATTTTAAATAACCCGTCTTTGCTCCATTACTTTATTTCTTGAATCTGTCTAGCATAGGGAGAATGTAAACAAGTACATATCATACCTATAACATGTTTGCAAAGAAGGTGATATGTAGTACAGCTTAATAATTCAGTTCTTGTGCAGAAATCTTGTTTTGCTAAAGGACCTTCAGAGTAAAATATTTTTCTTCTGTCTTCTCACATATTTTCAAAAGAGTAATAAAAAATAAACTGTCTTGCCTTACATTTCGAAAAGTTAATAATTAATTTGCACTTTGATGAAAATATTTTTTTTGGTTGAAAAAAAGACAAGTGTTAATGGCAGTTAATGGTTTAAACAACAGGCTCCTCTAGGAACACCTTTCCAAAGTGGGAGGATTCGAGCCTTATGAGTAGTGTAGGGTTATGAGTTTTTTATAAGGCACTAGGCACCATAGTGGGCTCATTCAAACCTTACAAACTCGGTAATTAATTTATTGATACATTTTCATAATCAATGTACCTATGGAAAAAAAAATCATAAATTTTAAATCTCAACAAGCAAAAATGCACTTTATTCAATACTAAATCAATGCAACTATGTATATTCAAAAGAAAAATAAATGCAATCTATCTCACCTTCCACAACAACAGAATCGTCATCATCGTCCACTAGTGTAACATTATTCGCGCACAGTCCAAAATCTAGCACTGTAGTCCACAACAAGATTAAACTAACCCACTTTGGTAAAACACCCATTGCCACTATTTCGTCTCGTTTATAGGTTAACCTCGTTAAATCGAAGAACTAATAAATAAAGCACAACGGTTAGACAAGACTATATTACGAATACGAACCGAACACCACCTGTCTAACTAATGTGTGCAGATCACCGAAATTCTAATTTTATTCTTCTCAGATTCACAATTATTGGCCAAATGGCAGTTCATTGATCCAATCGAACACACTACTAGAACACTCGTTGAGATACAAAAACAAAGTTTTTATTTTTATTGCTACACTCTGCGCGAATTTGTAAAATTTGAATATTTATTCTCGCCGACATACACCGTAAAAGAATCGAACAAAGTGTCTCCTCTCCTGGGTAATAATTATTCCATCGGTTTGCCGCGGTATCCCAAGAACGACTGCCAAATAGCTCACCGGCGAAAACACTTTCAATATTGGATTGTCGCTCAGGGGACGCACAATGAAAGAGTACCTGACTTGGTGGAGTACGTATAATTGTCGTTGGTGGTGTTCTTATTGCCGTCGTGGTTGTGTTGTTGTTGTTGTTGTTGTTGTTAATTCTTAAGTCAACAATCTCGGATAGCTATGCAAGGTGAAGGTCGTTCTACGACGCGGACATTTTGTCAGCGGTAGTGCAATCTACTACAGATACTCTTAGAGACTAGTTCCACGACCCGTCAACGTTCGTGGATGGAACTATAATGAACTTAAGTCTGACCACAGCCACATCGGAGCTTCTTGTGGTTTCTCTTAGGTTCTTCCCTCCTCTTCGTAGATAAAGCAGAACGAAAGATCCAATAATCCAATCAAACTGTGCGCAGTGTGTGAATGGTAAGCAATCACTTTTCCATTCCCTTAGGTTTGTGTTATGCGATTGTGAGTAGCGTGTCGATTTTGAAATGCGACAGTTGTATTCCGTAACGCGTCCGTCGATACTTTTCCAATTGAACTGATCTCACCTTGACCACCGGCAAAGGTTCTTATATGAAAAACTTTTGAGAAAATGCTGTTGAGTTCGATGAATGGTGTTCGGAGGGCGGAGACGACTGATGGGATCAGACACTCCTGTTAAGGCAACGGGATAGGAGTGAGTAATATGTTGTGGATCGGAAAGTAATTTTTTTTTTACAAAGTGAGTATTTGTTGATCGATTCGATGGCAATGAATGGAATGTGTTTTTGATGATTGTGTCCCATATAGTGACGATGGCAACTGTTTACGCAATGAGCTGAGTAGCTTTGGGAGTGAACTTTTATGTGGGGTATTGCCGACTCAAAGTAGTTTGTGTTTTATGGCCGCCACATATCTCGGTTCTTGCGAATCCGGTATTGAACCACATTGGCTGAAGAATGTAATATAGGCACTGAAACCTCAAGGCTGTATGCAACTTAATGTATTAACGAATATGGTGCCCTTAGAGCGACTCCTCTGCATATTTCTCAATAGGTTGATTGTCAAGCAGTCATTAAGGTAATAACAGCTATGAAAATTAATTCAGAAATATGAAGTTACACTGTGATACGTACAACTTAGAGCTAAGAGCCCGCATAGATTAGGCTTATCCTTTAATTTTCTAATTCAGCTAATGAATGCTTTGAAGAACATGGAGCTTAGAGCAGAAATACATCATACTTGTTACGTGGCCAGACATCGTTGGATTTTGTATACCATTTGCGGAATAGGGCACTGGCACTGGTATGCAGATGGAAAATCAGTGGAAGGACAACAACTGTTTATTCTACATACATTAAGTTGCGCTCACAATACATTAAATGTATCACCAAAATAGCTATTTCCAGTAATACCAATATGTGAAAGATTCCCGTTTATTTAAAATTTCAAATTTGAAAATTACTTTGGCCATAACCGAATGTAATTTTTTTTTTTTGTTTTGAGAAAGCATCTAATGATAATTATGTATACTCTCAGATGTTCTCAAGATGTTCGCCAGCGGTATCGCTGTAAAATAAAATTCACGACTGTGTTGTACTTACTTGCATCATAATGTTATAAAGTTTAAAATCTTAGAGACATTGAAATTGAAGGACGCAGGAGACCTAATTAAGTAGGCGTGGCATTCTGCTTTTTTTTGATGGAATTATGATAATGACATTGAAACAAACATTCATATCTGTCATGAAAAAACTTCTCAAAACAAAAATTGCCCTTCCCTTCCATTCGTGTAAAAAATATAACACGCACAAAACGAGTGGTCGTGAGAAGCTAGGTCCTGGGTCCCACGGACCTGTCGCGTCAAAAATTAGTATTTGTAAAAATACAGTCAAAAAGTGTTACAGGGTGCTCAGTTGAATTATAGAAACCTGCAAGGTCTATAAATTTTGTTTTAACAATTTTTTTTCGATTTATAGTAAAAAAATTTGGAAAACTTAAATTTTTTTAAATTAGATGTAACTCGGTACGTGATATCTTTGTGTTTGCCATTTAGATCGCAGTCGAGCATACAGATAAGCAAATAGAATTGGCGGACGCACTTTTTTCTAACTTCTCCATCCTAGTAATGTCAAGTTTGATAAAAATCTATAAATTCAATTTTTTCCGAAAAACAATACTTACTCTATAGGTATACATACCTACGTGCATAGGTCTAAGTTAAAAAACTTTTTGCTGTTTTCTGGGATCCGAATGTGAATTGACGCTGTGCTATGGACAGTATCGGGGTATTCTATATCACACTGTGCTGCGAGACTAAAATAGAGTGATTTGCTGATGACACTTGAAAGAAGAGGAACGGTTAGGCTACATATGGACAGTAAGAATTGTTCAGCAACAGCTTAATTTGTTCAGCTTGAAACTGGTAGAGAATAACACTTAATCACATTCTATAGGGTGGGCCATCTGTTGTTTTCTTTTTGAGTCATATATTATTTTGACACAGATAGCTCTTATGCACTCAAAAAATTGATAGAAACTCAGTATTATATTTTTGTGGTACGAAATGGATCAATTTGTATGCTGTGTTGCCGAAACAGTGCAATTTTTGAAAAAAAAGTTGATCAAAATAATGCACCAACTGCAAGTGGTGTACGCAAGTTTGTGAGACTGGTTTTCTGATTGATAACCGAAATATTTCCGTATTCGTCCTGAAAAACGGAGAATATTGTAGCTTTTTGCAGGTTTTTGGAGTAGCGGCATTATTGCCCATTTCTCTCCCAAGATGAGACAAGAAACATGCAAAGCGGCGCTACAAAGCAGAACATCGGCTTCTGCGAAAGAAGTAAAAGAAAAATGTACGGAAGTTTTACCAACAGGTAAATAGAACGTGTCAGGCCAACAAGATCCGTACAGAAGCCTGTAGAGATAAAGGTGGAAACTTCGTACTAGAATCACAGTCGGTGCTGGGAATATGGATAAACTTCTTCTGCAGACTGTGTAACGGGGATGAAGACCAACATCCCACTGTCAGTCAGAGCGAACCATTCGACATGGACGACGATATCCAAAACTTCCGTCCACCTGACCAAAAGCAAGTGAGGATAGCAATATCCAAAGTTAAGTCCAACAATACTACTGGACCTGAGGTATCAGTCTCTCCAACATCGCGTACAAGATTCTATCTGCCATATTGTGTCTAAAACCCTTCCTCAATAACCTAATTGGCCCCTATCAGTGTGACTTTAGACCAGAAAAGTCCACAATCGATTAAATCTTCACACTTCGGCAGATCCTGGAGAAAACTCAAGAATACCAATTTGATATCTACCATCTTTTCATCGATCTTAAGGCCGCATATGACAGTATTTATAGAGACGAGCTATAAAGAACCATGTTCAGTTTTGGTAACCCTGCCAAACTTGTAAGATTGTGCAGAATAACGATGGATTCTCGCTGCTCCATTAAGGTCGGTAACGTCCTCATCGAGACCTTTGATGTCAAAAAAAGATTTAGACACTGTGACGCGTTATCATGTGACTTCTTTAACATCATACTTGAAAGAATTGTACAAAACTCACAAGCCAACATCGGAGGCACAATCTATCAAAAGTCTGTGCAACTACTAGCGTACGGTGACTGTATTGACATGATTAGCAGAACTCAGCAGACTCAGCAAAACCAAGTATATGATGTCAACAAGAAGGGGCACACAGTATCGACGAATTGGACAGAATTTCACCATCGACAGCTATAACTTTAAGATAGTAAGGGACTTTGTCTACCTCGACTTTGCTATAAATTTTGATAATAACACCTCAACAAAAATTAAACGAAGAAATTCTCGTGCCAATCGCTGTTTCTTTGGGCTAAGAAGTAGTATAGCCATATCCCGAACAACTAAGGAGATTCTATATAAGAACTTGATCTTCCCAGCTCTGCTTTATGGCGCTGAAGCTTGGACTCCATCTAAAGCACATGAAGATATTTTCGGTTGCTTCGAGAGAAAGATTCTTCGTAAAATTTCAGATCCAGTTTGCATTGACGGGATTTGGAGGAGAAGATCTAACAACGAACTATAAGAGCAGTAGAGCGACATTGACTTAGTCAAAAAATTGCATATCCGTCATCTAAGATGGCTAGGACATGTAGAGCGGATGGACACAAATGCTCCGGCCGGTAGAGTATTCGAATCTAACCCGGAAGGACAACACAGTAGAGGAAGATCTCGCTTTAGGTGGCGCGCACAAGTAAAAGGGGATCTCAACCGACTTGAAGTGCGCAACTGAAGGCAGTTAGCTAAGGACCCGGCTAACTGGAGAGGCTTTTTAGTGGAGGCCCAGATTCACCCCGAACTGTAGTGCCACCTAAGTAAGTAAGTAATGGGACCTTTAGAAGCCGCATAAGGACGTACGAAGCAGTTGAAGTTCGACGTTGACACTCAAAAGTATCACTGTAGAAAGTAATTAGTCATAGGTAATTGAATTTGTAAGTTCCGAAATAGGCAATTCCTGAAAATAAAACCTCTGCAAACCAAGGTGTGTTGAAGCCTCATCTCACTATTATGACTAATTTTTTTCCAGCGAATCCTGAGTAATAGTCATCACAGCCTTTAGGCATAGGTAAAAGGTTCATCCCCCAAATTTGGGAAAAGTGCAAATCTATTCAAATCCCAAAAACCCAAGCACTTATGTATGTATGTACGTCCTCTGACTAAAATAACAAAAACAAAATTCCCGACGCAACAATAACATGTCTCCCTGTGGTTAAACAAAAATTCAATGCCAGTTCGGCTGGGTGCGTCTCCCCCTACCAAAAAAAAGCGTACACTCATCATAATCCCTCACTTATGCGGTCATGAACTCTTCTTATTTTCGCCCCGTGCTCTACGTTCTCAAATCCTGATTTATTTCGAAAAATTCCTTTGGTCTCACTTTCAATTTAACCAACCAATGAACGTTTCATTTTCTACCAAACAATTATTATTTGTTATTCTTTGCCAAAAACCGAAATCACTGTCCGGCACTCAATAAGCTTATTAAATTACCACCTATTCAAGTGAAGTGTTATTTTGGCGCGCAAAAGAATCTCCACAGATAAACCGAATGTGGATTTGTTTCGATTTCGATTATTTTTTTTAATTTTGTCCACAATGCGAATGTGTCAAATTGTCCCTTATACCCTACGTTCTTGTATTTTGCTAGAGAATGAGAAGCAGCCTGGAAAATTAGCCATGGTCTGCAGATTGTTTGTTAATTTGGTAATTGAGTCGAGAACGGGTTCCGAATTACTACTTCGACAAAGGAGAACAAAACGCGGTGATCTATCTTCTGTGGCAGGTTCTGATAGAGTTTGTTCTCCATGCCGTAGGGGACATGTATTCACAAGTGATTGGCCGCACAAGGCGCGAAAGTACTACAATTAGATCATGCAGGAAATATCATTCCATGTCGCCCGAGGGTCACGTTTACAAATGGGTGTTGAAAATTCAATGAAGGATGTGGGAGTTTTGGCTAGGTAAATATTTTTCTTTAAAGATGTGATAATAGCCACTTGATGATAGAGGCGGCACTTCCATGTAAAGTACCGTGAAGTTCACCAAGTTCAAGCACTACAATTCCTCACCTGAACGAATTTGATTAACAAGAATGATTCTAATGCGGTATGTATTAGACACCCATGCTGTTGACACACATTTTAGTCGAAATGACTATAAATTGAAAACGAATTAGCATAGAAGTTTGGCGTCTTTTCAATATTAAGCTTTAAACTCTCGATTATGCTAATTCATTGGTTTGGAATGTCAGAATCGTTGTTGAGAAATAAATCTTGTGCTTGGCTTGGCCCAATATGCTTCGCGGCTTGGAAGCGGAGTGTTTCCTAATAAATATAATTCATTGACTTTCTTTCGAATGAAAACTAATAGAATGCAGTCAAGGGTACAACCTTTGGGTGCATAAGAAAAACTCCCTAATGGAAATATATTATCAGCTGTCAGAAAGGGAGATTAGTTTCAGAGATCTGTGGAAACTTTCCAAGCAAGTTTCCAATGTGAAAAATTGACTTTCTTATTTCTGTAATACTAGAAGGTGCCATTCAAGTATGGATAAGCTCAGTGAGAGTTCAAAATTGTCCTACGTGACAGAAGAAATGTTGTTTGATACGTTTTTTGTGTTAAGGAAAATTTATTAGGGAAATCTGTGCTTCTTTTTGGTAAAGAAAATTTATTAGGGAAATCTGTGTTTGTCTGGTATTAGAAATGAATTTTTTTGTTGTGTAATTAAAGGGATTCTTTTAGAAAAACATATCTCACTCGACTGGGTTTTCACTTTCGCTAGGAGAAGTCAGCTTAAGAAATCTCAGTGATTGTTCAAATGTACTCATAACGCAACAAGCGTGGCAGTTGAAAAAATCATGTTTATCATTGAAGGGTGGTAATAGAGTATTATGTAGTGCATATGTAAATTTGTGACAGCAGGTCTGAGCTTTTGTGACTGAGCAGGGAATATCAACCAATAAGCAACGAAATTAAAAAATGTACTCGTAATAAACTACATCGTTGGGTCTGAAAAGGAAATTCCTTTGAGGTTAGTTGATTTGGCAATTCATCATGAATAGACTCATGCTGGAGCAACGTTTGCAAATTGTTCAAATTGTTGGTGCTCATAATCGTCCATCAGAGCGATTAATTCTAGAAACTATGGATCAGAATTGCCGCACTCGGAGCGATGATAATCCGCAAGCCATTGTCGAAACATCATTACATCCAGAAAAGTCACTGCTCCATATGCCTTCAAAAATAATTATGGTCAGAATGTTACAGTCAACGGTGAGCGGTACAGAGACAGACATTACTAACTTTTTCGTGCCTCAAGGAAGGCATTAATGTTGCACATATGTGGTTTCAGCAAGACGGTGCCACATGCCACACAACTTGCGATACAATTAATTCACTGAAACATTTGACGAACGATTCATTTCAAGAAAAAGACCTGTTAACTGGCCACCTCGTTCATGCGATTTGACGCCATTAGAATATTTTCTCTGGGGATATGTAAAGCCGCATGTTACCGCCGATAAACCAAACAATTAAGTACATGCAACCTAACATTCGACGCGTTATTGCCGAAATACAGCCTGATTTACTGCGAATAATGTGTGAAAATTGGACATCCAGATTACGCCATGTACGCCACAGAAGCGGTGGCCACATGCCCGAAATTGTGTTTAAATATTAATGCCATAAAATTATCTGTATAAATAAAGGCAATTTTATGGGTATTAAGAACATTTTTCTGTGTGTTATTTCAATTTAAAATTCTTCGCCTCTATAAAAAAAATATCCTTTACATGTACTGTGCTGCATGAGTGTCCAAGCTTTTTGTCTTCAATCTGGTTCAACCTTATACTGACCAATTTGTATTACTGTGGGAATTCAAATTGAGAAACGGCACTTAAAATACCATTTACAGGGACATTATTCTTAAGAATAATGATGAAGAACAGAGACATTTGACAACGAAAAAGGATTTAAGTAAGGTGATCCGTTGTCTTGCTGTTTCTTTAAGGTAATTTTTCAAAGTATGTACGCATGTACGTTGTGCAAAACTCAGATGCTCAAATTACCACAAGGATCTCCACGAGAGGTTTTGAAACTGCAAGATGATGTTTCAAGAATGCCATTCGAGCGAGCAAGAAGAGAGGCTTTACCGACTTGTATAACGAAGAACCATGGGGTAAAGCCTACCAAGTCATAAAGCGTAGACAGAGAGGTGACTTGAAACCCTCATCAACCTCTGCAGCTTTCTTGGAAAATGGGGTTGCGGTTTTGTTTTTTGTTGCAACACCAAGAAGAAGTGGAAACTATGAAGGGAAGATATGTAGCACTAATTCACTCGATCCCCGAGCGTATCATCAGCGATAGACTGTAAAGTGGAATTGTTGAATCAGAAGGACTCGCAGATTACTAAATTGGTTTTCGAAATGGGCACCCCATAATCGACGCTATTCATGAAACCGTCAGCACAGTGACAAAAACCAGCCAAGGAGCACGATGGCAGCGCGGCAGTAAGAAGTACTGCGCTATCATCACCTTAGACGTTAAAAATGAATTTAAGACTGCGAACTGAAGGAATCGTGCAGTTACTCACTGCCATAAGAGTGCCGGAATACCTCAAAAAAATACTCATTGACTACTTCCGCAATAGAGTACTGTTCGACGATACCGACAAAAAAACTAAGCTTCATACTGAAAGGCGGAATCCCTCAAGGTTCTGTATTGACTTCACCACTTTAGATTCATTTGCAGAAGAAAAGCCGAAAATACTAGAAAAGTAATGGAAACTATAAGCCCAACCACAATGTGCATAACCTAGCATATGGAAAACTGTCAGAAAATGATGAATGCATAACTATGCACGGTCAATGCATAGTTAACCCGGAGAGGCATATGCAAACTGACAATATATTAAGCAGTCAAAAGTGTTTTACGGATACAAATTTTTCTGAATGAATGAATTATTAAAAAATAAGGCATCTTCTTCCATTTCGGTTTGAAAAATGCAGACTAGTGTACAGCGGTCCTTACACGGTCATTCGATTGACATCAATCACTAACATGTGTTTGTGAAAATGTATCTGTATGAGTCACACACATTTGGTGAAGTCTGATTGACGAAAATCAATGCAAGTTTGATTTTGCATGATGAACGTCATGCTGATTGATGTGTGTAAGGGTTGGATTGACGTAATTACTTCATTGTGTTTTGTGTCGCGGAAGAGAAAGCATGCCTAGCGGGAAATTAAAGGACGATGAAGACCGAGCATTCGTCGGTCCGTTTCACTCATCGCACATCCGTACACCACGAAAACTTAAAAAAACTAAAAATTTCACGTCAATCGATTGAACTGTGTAAGGAGTAGCGTTAATCCACACATACACAATGCATGATGTCAATCGAATGACCGTGTAAGGACCGCTTACGAGTATTCGTATTTTGCAGTGCAGGCTTTATAAATGTAACCGTCGGCGACTACATAGTGGTCAAGCTATAATTGAAGAACATTGGCATAGTCATAGATGCACCAACAAGGATAATATGTACCAAATATTAACGGGGCGCTTTTGCTGCTACCAAAAGTATAGACGAACCGAATTAACGCTCTGAGAGTGAGCAACGCTTTCCAAAGCTAGTTAACGATCTTGGAAACAAGTTACTGTTTTATAATTTTATCATCATAGGAGGATAAATAAACTCACCAAACAAAACCCATTTTGCAAGGCGAATCATTAAAACTTTTAAACATTTCACTTACCTTACATTGTAAGAACAATATTAAAACTTTAAAGGGACTTATACAAAAACGTTTAAATTAAATAATTGTGTACACAAAATACCAAAATAACTCTTCCAGTATAAGGGTGTAAACTCGCATAAGCACGAGTACAGAAACTCGTTTGAATTAAAACTATCAGAGGATCAAAGTAATAATGTAACAAAAATAAAGATACCACCTACATTATATAAATAATTGCAATTGAAAGTCGCTTATAGGTTGACCCAACCAGTAGTTGCAAAACTGTCTTTGTGAATAACGTCCGCCCGAGGATATGCAATATAAAAAACTTCAAGTAGTATTCACAATTTTCATCTAGGCGAACATCAGCAGTAGTCTAACATTTGAAACAACAAATTGCGATCTCATGCCATTGAACCTTGATAAATTACTATGCTTTAAAGGCGTATCGCTATAAAATGTATAAACTTATACTTATTTTCTAATTATAATAAAAATGAGATATAAAAATGATTTTAACCAACTTTTGCCTTTTAATTTTAACAGTGTGTCACAGTTCGAATCTTCCGAGCAGAGAATATCGATTCGGATTATTATTTCGGAGCAACTAAGAAAAAAAGAATTCGTACACTTAAAAAAAATTACAATAAAAAATTTAAACTTCACACTACACTCGCGAGACTGGAAAAATCTTTGTTAAGCAATTTCCTCTTAATATCTTAAGTAGAAATGATTAGTGACATGTTACGTCAATCTGTCCGTATTTCCAAATTATTAAAATTTTCTGGATTTTGTTTAACGTTTGGAAATATATATCTATAGGTCACTCGACAAAAGTGTGAAAATAAATAAAATTCTAAAATTCCTGAAGTAAAAAACAACCAATTTAATGGTTGTGAAAAGCATTTGTTTTAAGAAAAATGGTTGTGAAAATGCAAACCAATTTAACTTACTCCGTCAGAACGTATCTTTAGAAATCAGCGAGCTAAAACATGGTCACACTAAAAACCGAGCTTCTTAATTCTCTGAATCTGTTAAGTTCATCGTTTTTTACTTTCACCTATAACATAGGGCAAGTATTGGATTCGTGCAGATTTTCGATCGCAAGATATTGATGAATTTGGACGTTAACATTATAGAGAAGTCAAAAAAATGGGTCTGGAAATGCCGTCTTTCTGTCTGTCTGTGCACGAGGCTACAGCCTGAACGGGTGGAGGGACTTGGACTTAACTTCATAGGGTCTGTGAGATAATGCCTAGAGGCTAAATTGGAATTTTCATTCTAACCTCAAAATTAAGAGTAATTTACTTGAGGGTGACACCACTAAAAATGGATTTTCTCGATAACGGCTACAACGATTTTGATAAAGTCATAAGTGATTCTAGGCATATGCTATTATGATGACATACTACGTTTTGCACAAAAGATACGTATGACGTAAAAAAAACTCCAATAATCATATTCATATTTTGACCAGAAATTAAAAAAAAATATTAGGACACAATTCATAGGCGGTACAATTCTCTTAAATTCACTCATAATATAATATACGGCTCCGTTCAATTTTTGGGGGTGTTTAAAAAAAACATTTTTTCAATAAAATTTTGCAATTAACATCTCTAGTGCTCTCAAAAATGCTGAGTGACACGCTCACTAAACTAAGCCTCTTGTATAAGAGAATGGGTGGATTTTCATACCTAGTCCGCTTATTGACTTATTTTACTTGAAATTCAATCCTGAATAATTTATAATCGTTCAGCATAAAGGTTGAACTTACGTATGATCCAGTTGTGCACTTTATTTTATAAATATTCAAAGCACGATCCCAATGACTTGTTTGAGTAAATGTTGCCAGACCAATGCACAGACAATTAATTTATGCTGAGGGCAATTTAATGTTGGTGAAACCAAAAAATTGGTACGCATATCAGCCTGCAGATGATAAACACCAGCACCACCTAAAAATTGATTTGTTCTGCAGGTATACCATATTTAAGTGTGTATTTACGTTGGTTCAAACAAAGAATAACTCGTGCCGATCGTTGTTTCTTTGGACTGAGAGGCAAATTAAGTAGTAAGGCCCTATTCTGAACAAGTGGAGATATTCTATATAAGACCTTTATCATCACAGTCCTACTTTAGGGCGCTGAAGTGTGGACGAAGTGTTTGTGAGATTTTCTGTTGAGTTCGCGTTGTATATTTATACAAATATATGTATGTAGATGTATAAATAGTTTTAGGAAGTTCCAACCTTCACAAATTCAAGAAAAGAATCAACAGTTAACATGAACATCTCGGAACGCAACATTTTAAACTGCCGCTTTCGAGAGAATATTTACAAAAAAAATTCACATGGCTTACCAAAATGCATACATTGACAAATGGAGTTGCTATAGAAAGAAACAAATACATAAAAGCTAACATATAAACCCCCTTTAACGCCAATATTGGTGAATTTGATGAAATATTATGTTACACAATAAACTTACTTAAGTATGCAATTTAATACGAGGATAATCAATAGACTTCCTCTCAAAGCATTTCACCTTTTCACTTTTAAACTGACACCACTTTATTTTATTTTTAATTTACATAACTTTGAACTTATAATTCCAAAATTCTCTCCTTTTGGTATGGAACAAGGCAAAAACAAACGAGAAGGCTTTCTCTTTGACATGCAGAAGCATGTTTTGTCTAGACCAAACTGCCTGATCGACAATCAGAGTGAATTAACTTAGTTCAGTTTCAGTGCGCTGCATAGTTTATTGTACGTAAGCTGATATCTAGACTTAAAGTCATTTATTGTCATCGCGCGTGTTAGGTAGTGAATTAATTAAAGTATTCATACCTTTTTGCATCTTAAAAACATTTTTAAATTGAATCCAATGTAAGTACAATATTTCTCAAAAATTAATCGTAAGTTTGAAATCAAATGACACAAATGCCCACAAATTTTAGCTTTTATCATGTATTCGCACCGTATTTTCGTTGAGAGCTTTTTTTCGATTTCGGTGTATCGAACTTTTGATAACATTTGTGTAATTGCTGTGAAATGATGAGTAAAATAGATGTGGGATAGCATTCGGAGAAATTTAATTGCACATACTACTTATATTTTTTGTTTTTTTAAGTAACCTGTACCAATACGATTTATTGTATGAAATACTATTTCATTGGAGTCTCAGTGTCTTGTAGAAATCGTTCCAAGATAGTAAAATTTGGGAATTAGTAATTCGAGAGAATTATGAAGGCAATGATTCTGTATGTCTTCTATTTACCACACAAGAATAGAATTTTGAAAAAGGATTAAATTTAAATTTTCTATAAAATTAAATACAAAATTTTCGTTTTCTCACCAGCAATGATAAATCTGTCCAGAGATATCAACTCCGACAATCCTATAATATTCTCATCCAATACGTTCCTATTTTTTGCGTTCTTCCAGATTTCGTCCCTGATTGATCGTGTCTATAGCTAGCAGTTCTTGCAGGTGATCTATTCTTTTTTAGTCTTCTAATCAGTACTCAGGATTCTTATTATTTTACCGTTGCCAAAGGCCCATAGTTGACCACAGCTCATGGTGATCAGTATTGAATTATTTATCGATCAAACCTTAACCTTCTTCCTAATGTACCAGGCTACCTTTACGTACACTTTGATCCTCTCTTATCATGTCATCTAAACCAATGTCGATTTGTTTAGAATTGTACATTCTTCGAATTTCTGAAGGCATACCAAATTCAGTACTTCTGCTCCATGTGCTTGATGTTGTTTTCTATGATCTTCTCTAACAGAAGGTTTTAATACTGGTCTCAAATTACTGCATATTAAAACATGCTGGAAATATGGTTACGGGAGTACCATGACATAATAAAGTGAGAGTGAAATAAGACCAAATTAAAACATTTGCCATTATTTTACTTTTACAAAGCGACATACATAGGTTAGGTTAGGTTATATAGGGTTATGAGTTCGTCATAAAGCCGTAGAAATCATAGTGAGCCCAACACTATCCCTAGCGAACCTTCACGGTCAGAAACATAACCAATTTGTCCATACGCTTTATTTCCCTACAGAACCTAGATATGGCCTCAATTTTGTTCAAGGAACCAACTTCCTCTGAATTGTTGAAAAAGTATCTGCTGAGGTACATTATTCTAATTCAGGCAATAGTTTAACACAGAGTAGAAGAGTAATATCCTCTACAATATGTACATACATACATAGGTCATCATAATACCTGCATGTGTTCGCATTTGTTAAACCTATTCTCTTGGCGTGCTTCCCCAGAAAACAATGGCCAGAGAGTAACCCTATCGCTATTCTTAACTTTAATCTGCTGAGCGTCAATTCTCCAGATTTTTTCGATCTAACTTAGGTCACATGGTCTTAGAAACCCTGTGCCTCTCTAATTTTGTCCATATTAGATCGGTAAGATTGCTGATTTTATCGAGAATAGTTCTCTTAGCCACGGGCATTGGTGATCTTTTGGCTTCAACTGTATCATTTACCGCGAGCTCTGCTCCTTTTTTGTTCAGTATATCGGCACTTTGTTTACCCTACTAAGCGACATAAAAGTAAACGAATTCGCGGCAATACCAAATGCAGAGAAGCTTTTGACCATGCACTTATTTACAATATAGTGTAATGAAATAAAGCCAAATTAGTTTTTTCCGATACTGGTTTCTTGTAAGAGTTCGCTCATTCTGTAACAAAACATTGCTTGCGCGTGAGTCGCTGTAGTGTTGTGTCCTGGCAAACTTTCTGATGAGACGTCCAAGTATTATATTTCTAGGGATCATTTCATTGAGATCTTCGTAGCAACTACCAGAGTAGAATCTGGAACACAGACCTATGTAAGTCAGCTAGGTGCCTAATCGCTAGTTAATGAAGGGTGTCGAGTAGATCTTAAAGACTTTCTTTCAAGTGCAGGCGTAAAGTTTCTAGAGTTGCTGACTAACTAACCTAAGTAAGTAAGTAAAATACTAACTAACATAATTTTTCAAAAGGTGAACACCTTTTATTGGAGGCTCATGTCTATCCTTCCTTACGTACTACGTCAATAGATGAGAAGAACATTTCTGCTGTTTCGTTGGTCATACCTTAAATGGCATATTTACATTCATTCCATATTTTAAAGACCTTAAGTATATGATCCTAGTGATCCTCCACATGATCCTTATTGATCTATATTCCTTTCTTTACTCGTTTTCATTTGTATTGTAATGTTTGTATGTTGTAATTGTCCCCTTGGTACTCGTATACTTAGTCTGAATCAATGTTGAATTATATATTTTGAAATTTGTGAAAGATATAAGTCTTGTATGTATAAATTATTATGGGTTGTGAACTTTAGTTAATAATCAATCGTCTTTGTCTTTAACCTTCATCGTTTGTCATTATTCTCAAGATGATATGTTAGGTTAGTATTCTCTAGCCTCTCATTCGATGTGATGACTTTTTAAGTATCATCTCTTGAAGTGGTGTGTCGTTGATACAAGTAGTTATTTGTCGATGGTGCGCCATCGTTATTGACTGGTCATCTGAAGTTTGCACTTATCATTAACTATTCCTTCTTGCATTATGTAAATACATACTTATACATACGCACCATGATTGAAATCAATTAAACTGTTGATATTCCTGACATTGACTTCCTTACGACAAATGCCTTGAGAAAAAATAAGAGCAGACTAGTGGCCTTCATTTCAATTGTGTTCACTTGAAATAAAATTGAACTCAACAAAGTTTTAGAAGGCCAAAGAAATTATTGAACCAAAAGAAAAGAAATGTAAGAAAGGAAATATATTGCTGTTTTGATTCTAGAATCTGTCTCACCATCCTTAGTTCTTTGTTAACAATCATACTTATGAAGACGTGAAATTAGTTACCAATAAACAAAAGCATAATCTCATTTTAATTTCCATCATTTTATTCAAAATATTGGTTAACCCTACAAATTACAATCTAAATGCTAATATAAATAAATTAATCTATTCGCGTATAAATGAGAACTTAAAGCAAAATACTGTTTAACCTTAAATTATGTCTATCAACACACTATGCCAGCGTGACAAGTTTATCTATTGGTACCTTCGAGAAGAAATTATTCAAATGCTGCACTAGTATTGGACCCCATTGATCCTTAGTAGCTGGAATTCCAACTCTGATGATTTCCGGCAAATTCTCATTTACCAAATTCAGAATCATTGCATCTGCAAGGAAAAAACCATAAACCCACACTATTAAAGAATATTTTTTTATACTACTCACTCAAGTTGCTATCCGAAAATATTCCATTGGCACCGATTCTTGCATTACCCACAGTAATATCTGCTGTAAATCTATTCAATACTACTCGTCGTCCAACTTCGGTTTCTTGAAAGGCTCCATCTGTCAATATTACGGCCTTTATGTTGTCTAGAAAAACAAAGGTAAACCCGATAAAAAAATAAATTTAAAAACTCCATTGAGTTGTGGTATTACTTAATGTGATGTTGAACAACCCCTTTGGCACTAATCGCAAACCACCAAATTTAACGTCAGCTTTGAAGTTACCGCCCGCTTGGATTTTTGGCAAACTCACATTGACTCTAACCACAAAGTTGTTTCCAGTGAAATTGCTCGCAAAGTCCATGACACGAATTCGACTGATGCCATAGATGTTCATATTCTTCACCAGCAAACCGCCTTGAACTCCTTCATTCGAATAGCGGAAAATACCCTTTTTGAAGAAATATGGATCAACGGCATCCATGTTCAGTTCAGGGATTCCTTTCTAAAATGTGAAACAATTAATATTGGTAATTGGTTTCGTTTGTTTGTGGCATACAGTAAGCAGTGGAATTATGGTCAGGAATTCGTTCTTAATGCATTCGTCTCGGTTGTCATCGTTCACATTACACGGTGCTATTAGGGTTGGTATTGGCTCTAGAATGAAGAAAAATATTGTAATTTTGTAAATTAGATATGTGCCTTGGTGCTTAAGAATAATTGTGTAAACAAAGATTGAATATACTGGGTTCTAAGTTTGGGTTCTTTAGTTTGAAAAACAACGCATATACAGGTCTTAACTGCTTGAGATACCATCTCTGCACTTTAATCGATAGCTGGACTCAGTTTTTTCTTTAAGTATCGTTGCTAGAGATTCATCGTCTTTTACAAAAGATGGAAAGGAAGAAAACGCAACACTGAAGCAGTGTAATTTGTTGGTTATTGTCTCACTATATTTTATAGTGGCTGTTTCAATAGTAAGTTTGTACCAGTTCTACAAGTTCACCAAACTACCTTTACTACATAACGTAGTTGGATTGGGCAATGATTTGCTCATAAACATGATTTTTTATCTATTTCTGTTTCTATTTCACAGAAAATACAAGAAGTCTTATAGTTCATCCCAGTTAGATCCCCTGTTGTTCCAAATCAGGCGACGGTCATTAAATTATCTATTATTGGGGTCAGTTGTAGAGGTTGTCCATAAAGAGGATGGATTGAAAAATTTGCGGTCTGCTTCACAAATAGCTTTCCCCTTTATTTTCCAACATTCTAAGGGTGACTATGTGTAGTTTCATTCAATTGTTAGATTTAGTTCGGTTCGAATGCACGCTTACACTAGTATAAATGCATTGTCTGAATTTCCTAAGGAAAATGATTCACAGTATTTCTAAAGTCGTTGAAATGATTTGGAATCCTTGCAACTTTCCCCAGCATCTGCTTCAGCTTTTCTTCCTTGTCGTAGAGATGGTAAAATAGGAAATCGATAAAGGCAGCATTTAAACTTGATTGAGTCATGGGTCACAACTCTTACCCATGCAATATTGACCATCGGGCTGTATCAATTCCTCTCTTACATAGTAAGTTAGACATAGCAAAGTCTCTGAAATCATGTCCCACTAAGGATATCTGAACAAGAGAAGAGTTTTCTTTCATAATTCTTGTTTTAAGGGAGTGTCTGGTTCTACCCTGGTTGTACAGTCCATCTACCAAACTTCGAATCATATTCCAAAGTACTCCACGGAATCTATAGCAAGATGTGGTGGTACCTAAACTGACATCAAAAAGGTGGGTTCCTGTCTCTGTATATATTTGTCGTTAACCTTCTCGCTTATTACGTATGTCTTTTTTGGTATATCGTAAGCTTCTTTAATTTTTTTAATAACTTTAATATGAACATAAAGTGTATCAAGAAACTTACAAGGTTTACCTACAAGCATAACTTTTGTTGCAAGCCATTGTATTCCCTATACTTCCTGACCAACTTGAGTTACAACTTGAGTTTTAATTTTAAGTACTTAATCTTTTTATTTTTATTATTTTTCCGTATTACCACATGACTATCAGTCGGCTGTTGAATTCACCATCTTGACTAAGTACTTAACGCTATGACATTTATATTGTATTGCAGACCTAATCCAGATCATTCCAATCACTTTATTTAGAAGGTCAATCAAAGCTTAAATAGAGTGCGTTCTTAACCAACATGTTTGCCTTGGTTACCAAAGAAATAGTTTTGTATCTAAAAATACAATTGAACAACATTAACCGTGTGAAACCTTAAAGTCTGATATCATAGGATTGCGTTTTAATTGATGGGTGTACAATTATGTATGTTGTTGCTTGAGAGATGTCTACCATCTAGTTGATATTGGATTGAGGTGCCTTCTAATTACGGAAATTGGTAACTGATAATTACATTATGACTAAAGACCAAGACTGATTAAAAACGGATAGTATTATTGCTAACCAGTTATAGATTGAAGTGTCTTCACCACAAATAGGGAGCGTCTGAAATTGCTATGTATAATTGAATGTAAATTTTAAAATCATTGTTTCAAGTCAACACTGAACAAGTGAACAAGCTCAGGCACTCAGCTTATTATGCAATGTTTTGTTATCATGAGGTTTTAGCGCATAATTTATGGCAGTTATCTGTGAGCACTTCCCCAGATTCACAATGAAGGTAATCCTCATCAGTATTACGTAAGATCTATAAGGAGTTAATTGAACAGAACATACAGGAAGAGAACTTTTTACCATATCGAATTCATTTAGCGCCACTAAAACTATTGGTAGCTATAATCGTCTGGGATTGTGCAAATTGGCAAGACCTTCAAACAACAGTTCACTGCAACCCTCGGCTTCTAGATTGTGCAAATCTACACGCAAAAATTATACGCGTCAATTATTATGTAACATCAATTAATTTCTCATCTTCAATTAATGTATTTATGCCAACAAATATCGCAAATATTAAAATGCATTCAAGCGAAGAAGTGGAAATGAGTTTTTGCGCTTTAATTCACAAACACTACGCACAGAGCAAAAACAAACTTAAGTTCGCAATTCAACTCTTTTGTTTGCAATGCAATCTCCAATGGGAAAGATTTTTTTTTGTTTCACTCTTTCAACTTCAAGTGGTTACAAGTCGTACAATCTACATCAAAAGTAGACACAAATTGTATGCGAAAAGGAGAGACAACTTACAATTTTTTTTTTGCACAGTCATAGCTACATTTTGCAGAAATATGCAACCTTCTTTATCGATTGCAAAACCTTTGCGAGGAATTACATTCAATTAAATGCTGAAGCCAACCTATGTATGTATGTGGAAATTTTGGATAGATGACTAAGCTGATTTGTTTTTAATATATTAAAGAATCTATTCACGGATATGAGTAGCTATAAACAAAAAAATTGGTTTCAAACAAAGAACTGACAGACTCACGAAAATGGGAAAAGTGTACAAATTTGTTGTCATTAAAATAACAAATTGTCGTCACCAAGGTTGAAAGGCAATTGAAAGTGCCGCAATTGGTTTGGCTATAACTAATTGCATGTACACATGAAATTGAATTGAAATTTGACATTTTTATGAGTAATAGTCACTTTTGGGGAAGTGACATGTGAACCTTTTATTTCGGGCAAAAGAAAAAAACAGGTAAAAGGTTGTTATTTTTTTGTTTATAGGTGTGACCTATATTTTTGAGTAAGCATTGTTTTAACCCTGACAATCGTTATCTGTTTAAGCTGTGAATAAATCGTTAAGTAAGAGACATTTATTTTGATGGATGTCTATTTAAAGAAAAAAAAAAAATGTTGAGTGGTTGTGATTGACTTTAGACAAACTATAAATTTCGTGTGACGACAATCACAGTTCAGATTTAGTCAGTTATGGCAACAATTGAAATTATTATTTATGATGTGTCTGGGGTGATGAAAACAATTGTACAATAGTTAATGACTGGTATGTAGCTATTATCACGTCACAGTTCTCTAGCTGCGAAATGATCGTATTAAATGTTTACGAAGGATGATCATGTCTACTTATGTAGTTCAATTAGCTATGTGTTGAATTGGGTTATGGTTTTATTGTTGCTAGGCTTTTAAATAAAAACAATTGCAGCAACATGGCTCAACTTGATAATTGCTTATTAATAAAGTCTCAGAAGAACACGTATCTTAAGCTAGTCAGATAGTCAGTTCATTGGCACTTTTAAATAGAAGACATGAAGGAAAATAATATTACCCCCTACCAGAGTATAAATTGTCATGAAAAAGTTTTTCAAATTAAAAAAAAACTTCGTATAGGGCATTAATCTCCAGGTTCCTTCAATTTCTATGCACAATATAACACTCATAACACGAGTTGTTATGTGAGTACGAATATGTATTTACATACGTGTTATGTATATATTTGGTCTATGTTGTTTTTGAAAACATTTTACTGACCAGTGTAGTTTAATTTAGAATTATTTTGAATATGCAATATATATTCGAAATATGATTTAGGTTGATGGATTGATTTTAATCAGAAAACTAATGAAAACTGACCTGCAACTCAGAACTATTCAAAATTGTAAAGAGGTATAAAATCGAGAAACAAGAGTAGTCACCCTGTTATTACGTCTAATTGAGTTGTAGTGAAATCTCAGACAAATACCTAACTGGATTTAACTTGTTTCAAATTAATTTCATTGACACCATTTTCACCGTACTATGGTCGCCTCTTAATCACGTAGATCACTTTCTTGTGATGGTTTAGGTGATAGCTTTTTCCTCAGATTGGTTGTGAAATTTTTATTAATTGTTCGTGCGTTTTGCAACTAAAAGAATGAAGTCTGCATTTCTATTATTTGAGTATAAGCACTGCGCGATAACTAGGATCTACTTCAATGTCAGCTAAATTAAGTGTAGAATATTAAGTGACTTAAGATAAGTCAGCTGGCAGAAGCATTTTCAGCTGCCAATAGATAGATTTTTTCGAAGGATATTTAAAGTGAGGAAGAACTCACAAAGGTACTCCAGTGTGAACAGAATTGCTTTTAACAGGAGAAGTTCCATAATTTGAACTTTCTACTAAAAATGAAATTGCATTTCGATACACGAAATATACGACTAACTTTGATTATATGCTAGAAACTTATCCCGGGAACGACTCCTTTGATCGAGCATTTACAGACTAGAAAGCCTTTGTAAGTGTCACAATCGGAACATCTCTGAAATATTATTTCAACATCTAAGTTCAGAGGTGGATGCACTTTAAGGCAATTTGAAAATAATCGTCGTGTTCAAATTCTAAAAACAGTAATAAAATTTCTCTGCGAAAGGTGTCTAAAGGTCGCAACAAACGTCACCTTATAGTCATGTCAGCAAAGATCTAATTGCAGTTTTATGATTATAGCTATATTTTTAGGTAATTTTTATCAAACGTGCTTATCAACGAATTGAGCCTTTTACTAAAAATGATATTGCAATAATGTAGGTATAGGAAACATTGTAATAACTTGAGAAATCTTTTGGAACTCTTCCCATTTGATCGAACACTTATAGTACATCGAAAGTAAGAGTGTTTCTGAGATACTTTACAAACTTGCTTATGAGTGTCCGGATAAGAAAAGTTGCAATTTTTATTAAATTAAACTAGAAGTCTAATTCTAAAAGTCAATATGCAAGTTATCGTCGTGCCTATATTCTAAAGTCTAGAATAAATAAATAAATTAGAAGTCTAAGTCTAAAAGTCAATAGGCAAGTTATCGTCGTGTCTATATTCTAAAGTCCAGTAGTAAAATTCTTAGCGAAACGTGGCCACAAAATGTGGGCAGTATTTATTCTCCTTGCAGTGCTGTCAACAAAGAATTCGTTTTTTTTTATGATTATGACTATTTATTGCTTTTTTTAGTACAGTTTTATTCGATTCCTTTAAATCTTACTTTAAAATGCAGTGTTTTTAAAAAGAATCTCGATCGAAGGTTAGCAGCTATTTTCTGTATGCACTTTTACTCGGTTATTTTTTTTAAGCCAACACATAATTGACTGGCAGTAAAAATGAATTCCTTGTGGGAGATAGATTAGGTTAGGTTCAATTGGCAGGCTGCAGCGAGTGCAGTCACACTTAGGCAAGAATATGCGCATTGTGATATCACAGGATTAAGTCTCAATAATAAGTTGTGTACGAGATAAGTAAGATCATCTTACAATCGTGGTTTTATGTATAACCTTTGAAAAATAACTTCCTTGCATGCAGTAATTTTCCATGAGAATCTATCAAACTTGACATTTTTTCTTGACTTGGTCGAAGTTCTTAGATTTGAAAGAAATCACATTAACATACTCCAACAGCCTTATGCTTTTGCTTTTCGATAGTTAAATGAAAAAATAAAGTGATCAGACACTTTAAGAGAAAGATGACCTAAAACAAAATCTTGTGGACAAAATTCTCTCGATGTTGAGGAGAGACACTTGGAAACAGTATTAAAACGCTGAAGAAAGCTTGGCAAAATGCTTTGAAATTAGTAAAATAAATTCTTTTTTAGGTACTAGATTCAGAAAACAGGTTATTTTACGCATTCCTTTTAAAGAAATTTGCTATACAATGGTATTTGAAAAAATTGCACATACAGCACTTGAAACCCGATCTATGTAGTTCGCAATTCAACTCTTTCGTTTTTTTTTCCTGGAAACGAAATTAACATGAGAATACGCGCAATAACTGAATAATGCAGACCATAGCTGCAAAACCAAATCTTATTCTTCTCACGAAATGTTAATTTAACAAGTAAACAATGACTTGCATCACATTCAACCTACCGAACTACAGCATCATCAATTTATTCACACCTCGTCTTGAATGTATTTAACAACCAATTTAGCGCAATTCTGTCTAGCTACATCAGTACAACAAAAAAATGGGAAACCCGCCTTGTAGCAATAACAAAGAAGATTTTACGTAAAAATGTAAATATTCACTTGCAACACCCATCTCAATATTCAGTTGAACAATATGCCTCCTCCTTCGCTTTTTCCTTTGTGCCAAATCCATCCATCGATCTGCACAGATTAAATAACTTTAAATCCATTATTAAATCACCATCATCATCATCATTATACTCATCACCATCGCACGACCTTTCTCACTTAAGGCAAAAACTAAAATAATCGAAAGCCAATATATTACATAACTTCATCACTTAAGTGTCTTGTGCACCACTCTTTCGAGTATCTTTCACCTGTGCTAAATATTTCTTATAATGTATTGTGCTCCACTCACGTGTATCAAAATCTTCTGGTATAGTAGCTGCAAAACCAACAGCTGCACACCCGCATACTGCTAACAGTGTTATGGCCAGTAACTGATTCATTTTTTCTTTTTTTTTTTTTGTATTATTTTTTTTCGGCAAACTTTATTTTCTCACTCTCGATGCGGAAATTCAAAAAGGCAACGCGAACACAAATTCCTTTCGTTTTCGAATGTTTTCCGCGCCCGGTACGAATTTATCCACACAGTCAGAGTAGACACACAATATTTGATTCCCCTTTCTCGTTGAGGTAAAATCTTTTAATGCGACCGAAAAAGTTTTATTTATAGTTTTTATACAGAAAATCGGTATGTGCAAGTGCGCTTTGCGCTTTTGATCGATTCTGTTTTTTTTTTTTTTTTCTCGTTTCTTATATATATCTCGTGAAACAAATTTTCGACATCGACGGTTAGCTGAACACTCTCAGATGAATTTAACGCGCCACAAAATTGAATTTGAAACTTTGTTGAGAGTGTCGGGAGGTTTCGTTAAGTCTCGACGAATAGTGGAGAGTATATTAAAATTTTGCACTCGTATCTTTTGTTATTTATCTGTGAAATAAATGTGGTTTTCTCTCCCCACCTGTCTCTCATTTTAAACCACATCATGGGAAAAAGAAGAAGAAGATGGAAAAAAAAGTGAAATTGGAATTATTGCATAAAAGAAGAAAAATAAGTTTACCACTTTACCACTTTACCATGTTAACCTTGAAAAGAATTTCGGCAGTTTTGGGTTGGAATGTTTACTCTTATGTCGTGTGTTGTGATTGTGAGTTACTGTCAGTTGGGCAGTCCCTTTTGTTGGGCTTGTCATTTGTCGCAGCGTGACATTTTGCTATGACGATTCAGTTGCCTCAACCATAAAATTACTATGCACGACGAATTTTTAATAACCACATTTAAGGTGGAGGTAGGCAGCACCAGTACCTCGCTCTCATTTGTATGCACTGTGGAGATGAGTGCTGGGGACGTATTGAATAAGAAGTGATTTATCTAAACTCATGATAGACGTACATATGTATGTATGTATCTTTTGGGTTTTCTTGAAAAAGGTAAATTGTGATCGGGCCGCCTTTGTTGCCGGATGAATAGGCTAATTGCATTAGTTGGGTATGCAATTTTCTTGTGAGGTTTTTCTGGTCGATTGCTTCAGGTTGTGCCTGTTGGAATAAAATATTGTCGATGCTTGCAACAGAGTTGGATGGGATGATGATGATGATACGGATTCATCTTCATAGAGGATGATAGCGCAGAGTGGGTATAAGTGAAAGGTGGAAAGTAAATTGCAGTAAGGTCAACTGGTTCAATGTATTTTGGTAAATATTTTCTTATAGGAAAATCGTTTTCTTCGGTTTGGATGAGTCACCATACTTACTGATTTACTTTTTCCTCAATTTGAATGCCATTTGTGGTGTTACGGGAATAAACTTTGTATTGGATCATAAATTTATATTCACCGATGAGCGCGGATCTTAGGCATCGTTTCCCCTAATATACAAGAAGAGTTAAGTATAGTACAATCCCTCAAAAAGTGTGGTCTCAACTACTTCGTTGAGTATCATAAATATTCGTACATATCGTCTGTTTTCTTACGGGTCTTGAAAAGCTTATTTTTACGTAGATTAAATGACTATCTCATAAAATAGTTTCCTTTCCATCATAATTTTTTCTTGGCAATAATATTGCATCCTCTAAACCAGTTTCTCTGATTAATCTGATATGGATATCGGTTTTGAAAAGGAAAACCCTAGGCGAGTACTTCTTCGAAGATTTTAACTATCTATCTAGACTTGACTTAAGAAAAATAGCAATGCTTTGTCACCGGGTCAAACTGGTTTAATCCCTAAATGCCGAACAATACTTCGTCGGCATGGTTTCACACCGAAACTGGTTGTCTTGCCTCCTCTCCCATTTAGGAAGTCTCCATGCAGGTCTCCGGTGGTGGTAATATGGATGCTGAGCGGGGGCAACCAACCAACAGAAAGCACCACAGCTAGAATGGTTTTACATGCTCTTCCACAAGTTTCTGCCATTAAGGAGAAGAGTTCTATTCATTAGATGCATCACATGTATCATCACATATCGAAGAGTCTATTGTAAGTTAGATTATTATTATCTACTTCGAAATCACACAGATTTGCAGACAAATAGTCGCTGACCATCGTTTGTTAACAGATTTCACTGACAGTAACGCTGTATTCACCAGAAATTCAGTTGGTCGCCGCATCACCTTGAATTAAATGAGATCCTCGATTTCTCCTTGACTGTTCTTCTTCACATTTTCTTAAGGAAATCAATTCTTCTGCCTGTCTGAGTACTTAGATTCGAATGTATCGCATTTTTTTAGGGTTATCTTCAACAAAATAGTCTTCAGAAGAATAGTAGCAGTAAGTAACTGAGGGTACATAACAGTCTTTCTAGAAAATGCTTTACACCTATGCATCCTAGCCTACTTTAATGTAAAACGGCATATTCCTCAAATTCTTCGTTATTCATACAGTTTAGCTGAAGCACGCAATTCATGTACGGCCTTCCATAAGAACTTTTTTTTAATAGACTTGTGAAAAGGAGTGAAATTCGTTGATACTTGTCTGGATTTGAAAATTAGATCTACCGTCGATATGCCAGAACCGAAGTCACTGAAGGACACACGTGACAGTAAATACTTTAAAACTTTTATGAAATACTTACATATGATGGAGATAGCTAGGAAAACCACACGGGCTCTAATGATTTGCGAAAAAATTGTAGAGATATAGCCCTACTTTCCTTAGATCGATGTATAGGTATATTGCTATTGTGAGACCAATGACCACATATGGAACGATGAACGATGACCAACGAACATATGGCCACCACGAGGAAGACACTTAACGACGTGCAAAGACTGGCATCCTTTTGCATTACAAGTGCACTGAGAACTTGCTTGACTGCAGCCATGGAGGTAGTCTTGGAACTGATTCCTTTGCATCTTATGGTTGAACAATGTGCAAGTAAAACGGTTTTAAGAATTCCCAAAGATGGAATAGGAAGAGATAAGTGCATTATTTGAAAGCAATTCGATGACTTAACAAAACTACCATTACTGGCCTTTCGTAGAGACAATATTACTAAAAGGTTTCAAAAGAAGTTGTTACCAAGCTCAGCAAAAAAGAAGAGTTGGAGCAATAATCCACAATCTACAAACTGAGCAATCACACAACAAAGTAGTACACAGATGGCTCAAGGAACTGAAGCAGGAGTATTCGGGCCTACCCCCAAATATGTGCTTCGAATCCATGGGCTAAATTACCAACAATTTCAGGCTGAAATCTATGCAATGGGTAGGTGCGTCTAAATCAATCTTTACAGAAACCACGCCAATTGTGATAAAGGTTTAATGTCAGATAGCCAAGCTACTATCATGGCACTTGATTCCTATCTCATTAAGTCTAAACTTATGTGGGAATGCCCGCGAAAACTTAATGAATTGGGTAGAAGAAGCAAGGTGACCCTAGTTGGCCATATGGTCCTTCTAACAGGAATATGCTTATATGAGGCTCTGCACATGCATACATAGTACTAAGTACTTTCTGTCAGTGAGGGGCATCATTGACTTCATTGACATCATTGACATCATTGAATGTTTAATTGACTTCATTTATTTAAAGTTTTATTTTCTTTGTGACTTCTATCCTATTTTCTATTCCACTTTTTCTATTGTCTTTCTACCAATATATATCTTAGATCTCTCCAATTTTTCCCAAATTGACGTAACTTTTTCTTCACCTTTATACTGCATGTAATTCTATGTGAACCCGCTACTCTGCGTCTTTCAAGATCAATTGGTAGTTTTTATAGGTTCCTGCCCTGATGAGGGTGGAAAATCTTAAGTATATTCGGTATTTCATATAGCAATTCAGTGTTATTTTAGTACATTATGTACCCATAAGTTATGAAGGTTAATGTAGGCTTTATCATCAATTTACTGATTTACATTAAACTCACGAATGCTTAATTGAACGTTTTGTGTCTTACATTAATTTCATGTTTGTGTTCTATCTCTCGTTTTTCTGTTTCCAGACGCACTTTGAGCTAGTTGATTTAACACAAAAGTGATCAGCAGTAAATACCAGTTACGAGTATATCTGCATTTAGATGAGAATTTTGTAAATTCTACTTATCTATTTGTTCGGTTAATCAATCAGCTGGCAGTTTACATTCACATAAGATAAGTTGTTTTGTTTTAAAAGCTCATTTCCCATATCACCAACTTGTTCACAGAGAATATGTGTATTGCACGACTCAAGCTTGCCTGCTTTCATTTTCGTCAATTGCTCATAGATTTTTCCATTCCCATCGATTTCTGTTTAATTGTATTTCTTCTTGGTATTATATCTTATTCAAGTATCTAGCTAGAAAAATCAAGAAAATAATCTATTACGGAATGCGAAAGGTCTCAAAATGTATGCTGGATGGGTATTACAAACAATCGTCAAATGCTTAGTGGTGTCATGGTCAAGAGCTTTTCACGGCCTTATTATTATGGTAATTTTATTTTCATACATATTTCTCATCTAATACAACGATATAATCAATTAGAAACGTGCATATCATAAGTTTTCCCAAAGCAAGCACGTTGTAATTGAGAATTTTTAAGTTATGAAGATTTCAAGCAGGTGCCTGCTACTACTACTTTAATTTAATTCACCAATTCTTGATGTACATTGACACCATTCTTGCAAAAATAGAAAAAAAAGCTGTTTCCGATTTCATTGCCAACAGTGATCCGTATCATACACTCGTGTGATGAGAAATAATCTTCACGGACAGCATTGCTAAATAACTAACAAACCTAACAATTTGTCGTGATCTTGGCTTTGACATTATTGTTGCTGTTTTTTTTCTTTGTAACGAAATTTGTTACAATGGATTTGTTTGTTTAATTGTTAGAGGAATTTTTGTATGCTTTTCAATGTCAGATTAATTTTACGCATCATATTTTCTTAACTAACGTCATATAATTAACAAAACAAACACAAGAAGAGTAGATACATAAAAAAAAAGTGCAAGTTCGTTGCTCAACTCTTTTGTTTCTGCTATGCCGCATAATTAATTAATGAAGTCACTTTACTTTCCTGGAAGTTCAGTGGGCTTCCTATCGGAACTATCGTGTTGCAATATCAGTGCGAGTAGGATTGCACATAAGGTTTACCTACCGTAACTGATGTTAATGAGTAATAGGAAATAGGAACATACAGAGTATAATGCAGCAATAGAGTACATTGTTGTTGAGAATGTTGAAAACTTGTGGTATTTCCCAAAGCAAAACATAACAGAACATATCTTTTCATTGTGTATGGCATACAAAGTGCTTACTTATACACAAGAAGTTTGTTTAGAAGAGATTTGTGTTTATTATTATTTGATTCGACAGGAAAATAAAAACAATTAATATTTATAAGATTTCTCAACTACCTGACACGAATACAAACTGGCTTATTTTAAAAAGCAACGTAAGAATGTATATATTAAATAAACAAATTTGTTTTTGCTCCAATTGAGCACTTTTTTTTGCCAATAAGTTACCAATCTAATAGAGATTGATTAAAAGAGTTGTGCAGTTTCCCGTTGAAGACTGAATGCAGACAGCGAAATGTCCAAGCAGTTTGGCAAGAAAAACTAGTTTTATAGGAAAAAAAGAAAAAAGAAAAAATCATCATGCAGCTAGTTGTGACATAAGGGTGTGCAGTGTATTATCATTAAATCTAAGAGAAGGCGATGGAAAAAAAAAATTACAAATCGTTGGTCCATGTTCAGTGATGCAATGAGCATAATGAGCTGCTAAGCTCCAAAGCATGACTCATGTTGGTATGCCACGACATTTGAAGTTGTGTGGATAATTTTAAAACACAGATACGAGTAAAATGGTTTCATTTATTGATTTGAGGGACTTTCCATTAACATTCGTTCGATTTAGAGAGACTTATGTCTTTATTGGTTTATTGCAGTTGTGATTGAACTTTAAATAACCAGGATACTAAATTTTCGAACGCAAGAACGCACTTGTTGTCGTCAAAGCTAACTTTACTCTTTAATCCAAAATTGCCATAGTTTTTGTAGAGGCTTCATTTTTTCTAGCACGTTTTTTTTAAATGTTAATTCCAAACATTTCAATTCATTTATCTTCTTGTGAATAAAAACTCGTCTACTGGTAATGATTAATAGAAAACTTAACCATACCACCTCTGTCCGTGGATGGAAGCATTATGTAGCTTTAAGAAGCTAAAAATAATTGCTCAGACCCAGTAGAATACGGCTATTGTTGCAAATATTTTATTTTTATATTATTGAGTAATTATTACATAACCACAGGCATCTAAAAATATGCATATGCAAATTTGTTGCACTCAAATTGGCCGAGTAAGTTATTATGAAATTAACCGCAATACTACACGATTGAACAATTTGAAAATAGACACTGCTATGTATTCGCTAATGTCAATTGTAAATTGGTCAAGGTGGATAGAGTGCAACTGCTGCAGGGTTCTATATGAACATTTAAAGAGGGGTTGTTGTTATATACAAACACCATTCAGTGTTTTATTACTCAAAAAAAAAAAATTAGGAAATGAACCAAATATGGTGGGTGGGAGTAGAAGTACTGAACAAAATAGATGAAGTTAATAAGACATGAAGTTTTTCGTGACTTTCTTAACAGTCTGTCGATTTGGGGTTATTTATTGAACAAAAACATATGAAAAAGTAAAATGGAAAAAATTCCCATATACTCAAACAAATAATTCTTTCCTTCTCCGTCGTCTTACGTCCTTACCCGACAATCACACTCATCCTTAAAACTAGCGCGCCATCTAAGGTGAGGTCTTCCTCTACTGCGTTGTCTCTCCGGGTTCGACTCAAAGACTCTCCGGGCCGGAGGGTCGATGTCCATTCGCTCTATATGTCATAGCCATCCTAGACAATTAATGCATACTTTTCTGACTAGAGTTCGTTGTTAAATCTCCTCCTTCAGCGTAAATACATTGTCCATTGTGGAAAAGTTTTTTCTGAGACCAGCTTGGTCCTCCCTTAGTATACGATTCACCTCAGGTCAATCTGTCAAACGTTCCAAGATGATTCCCGTAAATAGTTTCATTATTGCTTTTAGGAACGATATCCTTTTATAGTTGTTCGGGTCGTTACAGTCTCCTTTTCTAAATATTGGGAAAATTATGTTTTTTTTCTAAAACTTGTCAGAACCTCACCTCGAAGATACATGTGTCAGTTTTTCGAGAAAATCATTTGTCGCATATTTAAAAACTCGTATGGTATACGATCATCTCCAGGTGCCTTGTTTAAGCCAGCTCGGTGTTTGGCCCTGCAGACATATTAAAGCATAATTTTCCGATTCAGTACCTCGATTTTCACGAATGACAGGGGATACTGCAGTAGAACTGTGGTACATGGTGGATTCAGTAATTATTTAAAATGCTCTGCTAATACAGGTTCTTCGATTTGGATACTCTGTGCAAAAGTTAAACCCTTGATGGATCTTTATAGTCTTTAATATCAGTTAGTTTCCTAGCTAGATAAAAAGAGTACATTTTTTGTGTCTGTTTGCAAATTTTTTTTTTTTTGTGTCTATTTGCACACATGGTTTCTAGGTGTTTGGTACCTATTGCTCTTACTAACTCCAAAAAGGGCTACCACACATTTCCAGTCATACCATGTTTGACTACAGAGTGTACGATTCATTTTCGTAAATAAATAATAAAGTCAGCAAGCAAGAAATTTTAAAAAAGCAAGTCTGCCTGTTTCGAAATATAAAAACATAAATTCGTTATAGTGTCATAGAACTTAGATAATGCCAATAGCTAGAAAAGACGTGGTAATTCTTCCCTGTTAGATCTTTCTATCTTGCTGCTATCTAGTCTAGTCTTCGGAACCTAGTCTACCAGGTTCCGAAGTTTCGATGGTTTTCGAATTCATGTTCTCAGAGGCACTTTATCGACAAATGTTCCGACAATCTCCAGCGATTGTAGCCTTTCGACGTTGAACTTCTCACTTTTTTTTGCATTGTTGCGGATGTTTCTAGTCTTTTATTACCTGGCAACCATGAAGAGACTAAATTCAATGTTGGCTTAAATATTGAATGAATATCTTCCGAATCGATCGTATTTTTAAAATTTTTGTTTGCGTGCAATAGTACGACCATTCCGGATGTCTACGTCTGGCAATTATGTACCTTAACTTGGCTTAACATTTTCTATTGCCAGGCAAATGTTGATATTCTTAGATTTTCTTACATCAAAATGTTCTGCGAATTTGATCTTGTATTGGATCAACTATGGGCTTATTTACTGTGCTAACTCACCTAAGTGAGCTTTTGTCTTGTTAAGAATAGCAGCATTTGAGCTTTGAGGTAGGTTGGCTAGTAAATTCTGTACTACTACTTACTGGTTTGCTTTCAGGGATTGCCCTGATCCTAAGAGTATACTATTTTAGTTAATAATTTCTGCATGAACTGATTGGTGCATGAGTGATGTCTGAACTAATCGGGGATAGTTCATGCGATATTTGTTACAACCATTGGTTGTGATTTATACTAAATTAACATTTGGTCACAGCATTCTGTTTTATAACTAAAAGAATACAATACACATGTTTGGGACTTTAATTCCACCATTTCACTTAATAACAATGTCATGCTATTTCCAATAGCTTCTCAAAATTTCATTAAAGGACTGATTATAGAGTAATAGTGTTTAAATTACAATATTTCGTTGACTGGTTAATTGAAGTGGCTGCCAACTTAGAAACACCAACATATTTTGACCAGCAATATATCCATTATGATACCACGTGGATTATAGGATAATGTTTCTCTCTGCCTACTTGTTGAACCATTTTGACCACCTGATGAAGCGTAAGAGGCTCGTTATAATAGAGGGCTTTAAACTGAAGCTTCCTTCTACGGGAGAGAGCTGGACAGAAACAAATAAGGAAAGGAATAGTTTCTTCTATTTCTTCATTGATACGGCTTCTACAAAAGTCGTTCGCAAAAAGCCCCAGCGATGTAGTATGCTTGCCTATTAGGTGGTGCCCAGTGATGACACCTATTGTAGTGCCGGTATGCAATCTGTTGGAAGGAATCTAATTCTTAGAGCGGTTTAAATTCAGGTCTGACCAAATTTCTTTTGTCCTCTCGATATCATCCAGTTTGAATTTTAGTTTGAAAGTAGCGAGGTATACCTAAGGTGCCTTTGTCTGGCAGGATAGGTATCGTTGTTTCTATTCTGGGGTGTTCATATGCCCCGGCACCCATTAAAGGTGAATATTGAACTGGTCATCTTCGTCAGAGACGGTCGGCAGTCTAGACCTTCTAAAGAGTTTATAGAGGTCGAATCCATGGATTTAATTGCTGTTTTGGCTGTCTGAAAAGATACACATGTCTCTAACAGATATTAAGTTTTTCTTCAGCCAAGATTAGACTTCACCAATCGCCATAATTTCCGCCTGGAACAAGCTACAATGAATTGGTAGACAAAATGAAAGCTTAAGATTAAAAAAAAATACCTCCTTCAACTCTGCCCTTGTTTTTTGAGCAGTGTAGAATCATCATGTAGTATTGTAGAATCATCTTCTATAAATGAAAACTCCAGAGTAATCTGGAAGGAATGGTGACGAACAAGTTCCGTTTTTAACGCTGTCCAAACGATCGCACCATTCCTAATTATCGGTCTAAAGACCGAGATCTGGATCCAGTGAGTTTTGCGAGGTTGAAGGCAAGAGAAAGGTGCTACTGTAGCCTTATTGACTCTTTATTGAATGTTAGGTTTCCAGCTTAGTTTCCTATCCAGGGTAAGACCCAAATATTTTAATTTGTCAGGGAAAGTTAAGCTGATACCATTGAGAGCGGGAGGGTCGACTAATGGAATTTTATATTTCATTGAAAAGAGTACTAATTCAGTTTTGCGGGGGTTTTGTAGACCTTTTTTTTGAGTATTTAGGTACTTTCCCGAGACAGCTAGACCATAAGCGACCGCCTTACAGGATTATCAATAGTTCATTGACCACCAAATTCAAAAAAAGAGGGGATAGAAAACCTCTTTGCGGAGTTCCTCTAATAACCGCTCTTCTAGTAGACTTCCCACCTATGTAGCTTGGAATTGAAATTGGACCATTAAGCAGTAGATTAATCGACTTGCAAAGTGAAGTAGTCTGAAAGTGCATCTGCTATCGCTCATGTATTGATATTGTTGAAAGTGCCTTCTATGTATATCAAGGAAGGCAACCATTGAGTACTTCTTACGAAAAAGGAAATATTCGATATTACGCAATAGTGTAATGTCTTGTCCATGTTAATGACAAATTAGAACTTATAACCTTCTCCTCTAACATTAGGTAATGCAATCGTTTGAATCTGCCTCATGTTTTCTTTTAAATTCACGTATTTAACAGTGATTAACATTCTGCTTAGTTAGTTTTTTTTTTTGAGAAACAATATGTCTTCTCCATCACAGCTTCAAATTAATGGTCAAGTAATTCCCCTGCTATCGAAAGCTTGAGTATTGGTGTCACGTTTGGAGTTCGGCCTCAAAATATTGTCTCCATCTACTTAACACAGAGAACAGTTTACATAATAGAAGATCCTATCAATACCACACCAATATCGATACCCATCACCTGTTCATTGATTTCAAACCCACTATGGCAGTGTGATTAGAGAAGAACTATACCGTGGCATGCTCAGCCTTAATATTAGTCAAAATTGGAAAGGATTCCACTGAGACCTTCGACACTAGCAGAGGATTAAGACAATGTAACGTATCGTCATACAGATACTTCAATATTGTGCTAAAAAAGTACGCAACGCCCAGGCCATACAAAAGTAAGTAAGTATGTAAAATCAGGTATACAATCTAACTTGTAACAAAATCTTACAATTCTGCATTCTCATCAAGTCAGTCTAACTAAAAATTTACATAAATATCGCATTTCACATGAATCAATGTATACCACCATATCATGCACAGTAGATCAGTACCACGGCTGACAATATAATCGGAGTTCCACCCATTAGTGGCTTTGTAATGGATACCAGCCCATCACGTTTAATTACACAGTCGAGTCATGCAATAAGAAAGCTCTTGCCCCCTACCCAGATGCATATCACGAGATACCTGTTGTATTTGGTAAAACAACTCTCGTACTCTTTGGCGTATGAGTAACTTTTTTTTTCATTTTTCTTTAGTTCACCCAATTTTGGTTTATTCACATTTGCACTTGAGCACGGGGCACGTCATTTGATATTTTTATGCTCGACCTTAGCCTAGTACTCGCATACGTATTATGTAAGATGAGAACACTGTTCCAATTTCGAATGAATTAACCATTTTTTTTTTTAATACATTATAACAAAATCACACTTTGAACATTTTCTGTGGAGCCACAGTCGATTTTAAACAGAACACCCTATGAGTATAAATATTTATCTTTAGTTTTTGGTAATAAGCTTTTCGAATGGAACATGCAACATAAACTCGTTCATTGCGTTCAAGACAAGAGGTTCCCAATAGACACGGGTTTCGGGCAACATAACTTTGTAGATTTCACGCCAGTATTGGTTGATGAAGTCCAGGACAATAGCATCTGTAAGGGAGTGAATTTAGTTAAGAGCAGTAACTTGTGATAATATTTGTATATCTTACTCAATGTTGGATCTGGGAACAGTCCATTGGCATAGATTTTCATATCACCAACATCTGGACTCATGTCGTATTTAACAAGACGGAGATGACGCTTTCCCTTGATCATTTCGAATTTGCCTTCCATCTCTTGGGTGAAATTGACATCGGCTACAAAAAGAAAAGTAAAATAGTAAGCATATGGCTTAACGATGTTTAAACTTTTGTTTCTTACTCATTGTTACATTGAAATATCCCTTTGGATTCATTTTCACTTCGTTCAGTTTCATATCGGCCTTGTAATTACCTTCGATGAATACACGTGGTGTGAAGGAATCAACTTCCATGTGAGTACCTTCTTCGGTGATATTGAAACGAACATCCTTAATTTGTGTACGGCTCAGACCATAAACTTTAGTATCCTTCAGACTAATGCGACCAGAAAGAATTCCATTGGAATATTCGTATTTACTGTTTTGTAGGATGAAAGGATCGATCGCTGGAATATTGAGTTCCTTGTTACCATTCTAAGGGAAAAATATGGGGGATTACTTGTTAGGGTTCTCATTTTAAATAGTTTTGTATGACTTACGTGCAATTTTGGGAGCATTTGTTGGAAGACATCACGTAAACATTCATTTAGTTTGGAGTCCCCCTCGTTACAGGTTGGGATTCCACTAGCTGTTATAGAAAGGAAAGTAGAAATAAGTGATTGAGAAAGATGGTAAGATATTGCGTATTTAATGTAGGTAAGAGCTATTCTTAGGTTAGGTTAGGTACGTGGGTAGGTGAGTGGAAGCATAGATTCACAATGCTACACTCAGGCCAATAAAGACCCATTATGAAAACTATCCTGCGAGAACTTACAGACAAGAGAGTACCAGAATACCTACACAAAATAATGACGGACTATTTTAGAAATAGGATACTGCTCTACGAGACCAATGATGAAACGAGGAAGTATAACGTCACATGCAGCATTCCTCAAGGCTTCGAATTAGATCCGCTACTGTGGAATCTAATTTATGATGACGTGATTCAGACTTGGAATCCCGAAGTTTTCGAAAATAATTGGCTTGCCCGACGACATAGCAATCGTTATAGTGCACAAACTCGTTGGGGAGTTGAAGCATGACTGCAATGAAGCTATTGGAATGGTCTAGGACTGACTAGTATGCAAGGGCCTAAAACTTCCAGATGAAAAGACCGCAGCGGGCGAGTCACAGAGACTATTAAAGTAAGCATGAGCGATTATGTTATAGTTTCCAAGCCAGAGCTGAAGAATCATGGCATTACCATATTTGCAAGGTTAACTTATAGGCAGCACCTACAATATGGAGCTGAAAAAGCAGCAAAGGCAACGCCTGCACTGACAAGGATTATGCCAAATACCGGGGGACCAAAACACAAGAAGATATTACACTTAGTGAGAGTTGTCGCATCAATAATGCTCTACGGCTCCCAAATATAGCCTGGTGCCATGAGAACAAAGTTGTACAGGACGAAAACTGAGGCAGTTTACAGAATCAACGTGTTGAGAGTATGCAGCACTTTCCGAATAACCTCCTACGAAGCAGCGTGTGTAGTGGCTGGCATGATACCAAAAGACCTATTTACCGTGCCAGCAGAACAATGGCAACGTCTGGAAGTTATGCTGAAGTACCACCAAGTCTGGAAGAATGGCAGGCGAGATGGTGTGACTATAATTAATAGGAAGCATGGAGTGCTATGTGGAACTGATAAAGTATCCACCATTCTTCACCTTATCATCAAGGCAACATTCAGAATACTGAATTCATATCATCTTATTGGATTTAGGCTGGGAGGACATTTACAATCTCTCTCCCATGAGAACTGACTTAAATATATTTATTTACCGAAATTTTAGACATCGGTGCAACCTTGGATTTCTTGAATCCAGAAGATGCTGACATCTTGCTTTCAGTGGGTCATAGCAGAGACCGAAAATTGAAAGTATTATTATACGATAATTGCATGCAATGAATAAAACAAAATTATTTATGTATTTATCTCAACGTAAGTAATATTATAATTATAGGCATGCGAAGCTACTATGACCTTAATTTGCCGAAACTAGTAGCTTCCAAATTTCTACAAGTAACCCCGGAAAAATAATTATTTAATGAGTTGACGCAATCGATCCATGCATGGTATCTCAGAGTCATGCCTATTGTGTATGAGTCCCAAGGATGTTATTGAAAATTATTCTCATGATAATTAAGCACATTATGTATATATTTAAAAGTTTTTCTTTTTAGAAAATCGAGAGAATTAACACTTTAAAGATTCTATGTTTTGAACTCCGATCTAGCACCTATCTTTGCAATAGCTAGATGTATCGAGATAATTTGAAACTGAGCTGCATTATTGGACAAACAAGTTTTGTCTTATAATCTCAGCACATTTTTTTCAGCTCATGATATTAACTGACTGTGGGGATATTGTTTCACTTTTTTGGATAAGGGTAAGCAACTGTATACCATTTTAGGGGATTTTAAGGCAGCTTTTGATTGTATAGACAGAAGAGCTCTATTCGTTAAACTGAACAACCTGGGAGTTTTGACAGAAGTACTAAGAGTGATACAACAAATGTACCAAGATAACACCAAAGCGATGTGGGATGGAAACATTTTCTCTAACCGGTTTCAGTCGAAATGTGGAGTGAAGCACTGATGTCTGCTGAACACTCGTCTATTCTCAATCTTCCTGAACGATCTCGTTACATATATACCTTCCAGGGGGAATATATTTCTCGATGGTCAAGGAATACAAATAATATAATTGAAAAGGGATTTTGAGAAAAATTGAAATCGCGCCGAGTGTAAACTACAAACTCTTTGAAGCAGTGATAGTGTCAATCATGTACTATGCGGGACAAGTGTGGAGGATCTGGCAGTAGGAGGTTGTGAAACTCTTAAGATACTTTCTAAAGAAAGTACATGTTCTACCTGTAAACAGGATTGCCATTGCTGTATATGTTTATGCTCAGACTACACTGCTTATATGTTTTCAAAATTCTATCTTAACCAAGTCATTGTCTTCCCTATAAAGTTGATATGCACCTCAAAAGTAGGAATTTTTATTTCTTTGCCGAATGGACTAGACTGGGCTGTGAGCATAATGTACTCCTAGACGAAGTACACTTAAACAAAACCAGCTTGGATGATGGACTGCAGGAACTCCTAATTAAGATCGAAGCATCCATGTGGGAGTTATTTTAAAGGAAAGCGAACAAAGTCAAGTAAGAAATATTTATAAAGTTTTAAAGCATTACCTTGGGGAACAAAACTATTTTCATGATTGTAATAGTATAAAGGTTATCTCAACAGTATTCAAAGCCAGAGGCGGACTTCTGCAATTAAATTACAGACCACATAGAACCGATGAAAACGACGAATGTACACTGTGGAACTATAGTACAAAAGAAGACAACCTTCACTTCATTGGAACCTGCCCAATGCTGAGCTCAATCAGAAGAATATTTGATGGAAAAAACTCTCTCGTTGAATGAAGTCTTTTGCATTCTAAGTGGAAAAACTTGGACTGCACTGTATGTATAAATTAAACTTGAACTGCATTGTATGCTCTAAGATACCGGCTGCAAATTATAAATCAAGCTTATTAGAAATATATTAAATTAGTTCTATAATTTCAAAACTCTCAATAGACAATAGGCAATGCTTATCATTGTAAATCTTGTAACAACTGAATTTTCTTGCATTGATAAAATTACACTATTCCTACTAGTACTGCTATTACTAGTAGGAATGCTATATATTTGGAACTGCCTATTTTTGAAACCCTGTACCAAAGATATGATCAATATATCGTTGTACATTCATTGTCATTTTCTCTCGTAAATCTGTACAATTGAAATAATTAATCCAAGCTTAAGAATATATAAGCCTATGAACTATACATCTCACCCTATAAATTAGACATACCTAACTTTTTTAGAGCTCACTTTGTAACGTTTATCCCTTTAAGTGAATCCAAATACAAGGCTGTTGGACCTGATGGCTTACCAGCCGAGCTGGCCAAAGTTGCGGAAATGAGCATACTTACACAAGCTCATATCTAAGATTCGGTCAGATGACTTTATGTCTGATGAATAGAATCTCAGCCTGATCCACAAGAAAGGAGATGCCCTCAATTGCGCCAATTGCAGAGGTGTCAGCCTCCTGAACATCGTGTACAAGATCCTATCCTAGTAAGTAAGTATGAGTATGAGCAGTTTTTTCAAATATTTGCATTTCTTTTCCATCCGATATAGAGAGGGTTATGACTTGAAATTCCATTTTCTGTTTCAAAATTGAAGGGCTTTAGTTATCGACTTATTAAGTTCTTCAACCAATTTATTAATTTTAAATAAAGTGTAAAAACAATTGGCCTCTTTCAAGGATTCTAATAGAATCTATTTTTTATTCTAACCATTCCAACTACAAACCACAATCTTGCCCAGTTTCAAAGAGAACCGCAAATTATTTTGTTAATTGAAGGTCACACTTTAATACCTTTTTTTTCTTTCTTCTTTTATATAGTAACGTAATAACATATTATCCAACATAACGACCAAACACGTCTAGCAATTAAATAACAAGATATCTCGACATTAATTAATGACCATCCAATCAGATGGTGTAATTAGTTTACGTTCTAAGTAAGTACAAATCGAATGACGACAAGCAACTCTGCTTGTGACATTTATTGTTAGACTTTTTTTTCATTTTAAGAACTTTAAACCCAAACACACCTGTTAAGTGAGATTACTTAATGAAAAGTTCCCCCTAATTCTTTTTGAGTTAGAGTCTTATTATTTGCACAGCAGCTTAGTGCACACAATAAACTATCTGCAGTATCCGGTAGTGTTGAAGTAAAATATTGTTTTTACTTCAGTAAATATGCAATTCATCAAATCAAACAAATACGATGACAGAGAGAGAATCATTAATTTGTCAAAATTGTAAACAAGATGATTACTATAGCATTAAGTTAAGAACCGGCCGGAGGTCGTCTGCATAATTTATGTTAATTTATTCTATTTGTATACTAAGCAGGTTTTCACTCTCGATTTTATTGTACTTTGAAGTAGATGGATTTTTTTTTGTAAATAGTATGTTTTAATTGGTTTCCTAGAATTCTTTGGCAAATAGACTTTTGAAGATTAAGCTGAAGACCTACTATGCATCCATAGCATTCAATATTCTTTTATCTGATTAACAGTCTTTCAAAATACTTTATGACTTAGAAAGTGAGGTGAACAATCTTGTAACCTTAATCCATTATGACCTATAGTTTATGATGGCACTCGTTCGCTAAGATGTCTGTCAGAAAGTGGATCTTACAATTAACCGAACCTGTTGAATCTTACACCATAGAGCCTTGACTTGACTAATAATTATGTAATTGGCGCCCGGTTGACTGGTAATGTAGGTTAGATTACAGCGCAACGACTGACAGTAATAAGGTAGGTTAATATGAGTCATTTGTTCATCTAGCATTTGAACTTTAAGCTTAGTAATCTAGAGACCTCTTATTGACGTTGTATTCATTGATTGCGAAAATATTTTAATTATATAAAGTACACTGAGTCAGCACGAATGTAATAAACATGGCACTTACATTATATTTGTTATTATATATTAATTACTTTTCAATAAGTGTTGTTTTAATTTGTTGACTTACTACAAAAATATATCGTCGGCTCATTACAGTGTTAAAGATCTAATTAAACTGCACTATGAACTGCGCGAATCAATGCAAAGCGATTTGTATTAAATCAAACCTGAATATATTTAACACAATTTAGTACAATTAGCTTTGACGTAGCTATTTAATGCGAAGATATATTTTTTTTTTTAAATTTAATACAGCTAATTTAATGTTAATTTTAATGATGCAATTCGATGTCTTGTGTTACTTTAAATGCATAATTTAATTTAATGTAATAATTGAATTGTAGGTCAGTATATTTATGTGAATATTTTTGTATTTAATTAGATGTTGACAAATATTGTAGTTTGCAGATGAATGCAGTTTTAAACAGTAAATCTAGGATATTAAGAGGCCAAATTTGTCTTTATTTTGAAACAACTTTTTTTTTAAAGTCTTATGACATTAATATTATGGGTAAGCTTATGTTATACCAGCAATAAAACAAAGATTGATTGATATACATAAGTGTGTGCAACTTTTTCAAATAGTTGAGACAATTGCGGCGTCGGAATATGTTACACTGTAATCGTTTCATTGCGTGACTATAGTAGTTACAATCTATAAGACTACATCCGTTTCAAGTGCTTGAGGAGTTAATTTAAAATAAAGATATATTAGGAATAGAGTTTTGTAAATACACATTATTCTGAGTTTTTTCGATATATAGAAATGTGTCTTCGAAGACATGTGCCACATTATAAAACAAATATTTTTTTTTGTCTTCTAAATCGTCAATATTTTGTTTGCTGGATGAGCTACTAAATAAATAAATAGAATAAGTCAACGCATTAACTAGAGAAAGATTATTGCTTCCATCTCGCAAATTTGAAGTCTAAGGAGATTATTGCTTAAGCTAAGTCCAGACAATCGCTAATTCCAAAAACCTTGTAACGTGTTAGGTTCTTTAGTAGAAGATTACTTCAATTTCTAGGAATCATAATGACGTAATTTTTATTCACGAAATAATAATCAAAGCCAATTCAAACCCAAATTATTCTTTTCGTTTATTATGAAAACCAATTAATAATGGTTTCAACGGCAACGGACTACTAAAAAGGGAGTTCAACGATATCAATATTTTTTCACGGTACCACCTTTCGTGAATGTTTGATAAACATTCGAGGGTAATAGCCATAGCCATAGCCATGAAAAGACTTCGGATATAGAACTCGACTAAAGGATGCTTTCATTCATATGTAAAGGATTATTCAATGGAGCAATTTTATATTTTAAACAAAACGCACCCTTAAACTTTGTTTATGATCTGTCAATGTCAAAACGTCAGTCATGGTTTACTTTTTATCATGGTGAGGCTCAACTTGAAGTTTGGAAATTATTAAAAATTACTACTAAAATTTCGAGTCGGTGGTAGCAACTTTAAGAGAGCTTACTTCAATTTTCGGTCGTAATCGACTGTGATAAATTTGAGTCAACATATTCACTATTGAATGTTCTTGAGCGCACCGGTACCGAAAAGTATCGCTGTGCTTTTGTTCAAAATGAGCCAAATCAGTAGATTCCATGTCGCTCAGAGGAATTGGGAATCTCTCAGTCCACATTGTGGCGAATTCTGCATAAAGATCTTGGCCTACACCCTTACAAGATCAAATTTACTGAAGAACCGGAAACCTTTGCGAATTGGCTCTGCAAAAGTTTGAAAAAATCCAGAATTTCATCGAAATATCAGCGATTAAGTTCATTTTTGGCTTAATGGCTTTCTCAATAAGCATAATATGCATTATTGGACAGCAACAAATCCACATGTGCATCCACAACAATTGACCGTGTGGTGTGGATTTCATGCTCATGAGGTATGGTTGGACCGCATCTTTTTGTCGATGAAAATGATTGCCAAGTTACGGTGATTGGAGATTGCTATCGTGCCATGTTGGAAGAAAATTTTTGACCAGAATTGGATGGACTTGACATTAGTGATATGTGGTTCCAACAAGATAGTGCCACATGCCACACAGCTGGTCAAACAATTGATCTATTGAAGGGGAAGTTCGGTAATCGTGTAATCTCGAGAAATGGTCCGGTCGAATGGCTGCTTTTGGATTTCTTTTTATAGCGTTGCGTTAAGTCGTTGATGTATGCCAACAAGCCAATAACTTTAGAGGAACTCGGGAACAACATCGAACCCGAAATTTCCAACGTTCCGGGCGATATGTGTGGAAGAGTGGTGGTAAATTGGATCCAAAGATTCGATCGCTGCAAACGTGCTCGCGGTACTCATATGAACGAAATCGAACTCCATACTTAAACTTAACATGGGGTCATTCATTTCGTGGTTTCAAGTTGATAGCGCTGGCATTTGACACATGCCAAACTCAGCTGTCATTTGAAGTGTCATAATATTAGTAGAATGTTTGCCATTTACGATAATGGATCGCTTAACAATCGAACAACGCGTTAAAATTATTGAAACTTACTACAAAAGTGGTGATTCAAACATAGCCACTTTTCGCGCATTACGTGATGATTATGAACAATATTTTCTTCAGTGATGAGGCACATTTCTCACTCGGTGGGTATGTAAACAAACAAAATTGCCGCATATGGGGCTCAGAAAACCCACAAGTGATCTAAGAGGTGCCATTGCATCCAGACAAAGTCACTGTTTGGTGTGCTCTATGTTCGAAAGGTGTCATTGGTCCGTATTTCTTCGAAGATGCCAATGGGCGGACGGTTACAGTCAATTCAGAGCGATATGGTCGAATGATAACCGATTTTTTTGGCCGGCTATTGAAGATCATGACTTGGACGATATGTGGTTCCACGCAACAGGACCAATTATGGCTTTATTGCGTGAGAAGTTTCCTGGTCGAGTAATTTCACGTTTTGTTGACATCAATTGTCCACCAAGATCATGTGATTTGACAACGTTAGATTTTTTATGTGGGGCTACGCAAAAGACCGTGTTTACGCGAATAATCCCCGAACTCTAGACGCATTTAAAACCAACATTACTCAAGTTATGGCCGAGATACCGCCGGAAATGTGCGAAAAAGTGTTTAAAAATGACCTCAAAAGAATCGCATGCTGCGAATCTTCCCGAGGCGGCCTTTTGAATGATATTGTTTTTCACACTTAATGGCAAAGTCCAAACTTTATAATGAATTAAAATTTTCATCAAAAATGTATGTACTGTGTGTGTTTTATTTAGTTTTCTTTCGAAACCGAAAAATTAATGACCATATACTTCTGAAATAAATTTCAGTCCGATATCTCAATTATTCTGGCTTTTATTTAAATTCAAAATGGTTATGTCCTTATTGAAAAACCCTTATTATAAATATAATATGCTCAGCAGTAATGGTTGTGAGAAGATAGGTCTTGAACACCACAACTAAAGTAAAGGCTTTCAGTAACGGACGGTACGCTCCAAATTATGTAGACGCTAAGTAAGCGGTCATGTGTCTTATTTATTTAAGTTTGAGACCTCTCTTATCCTTTGAGTTCTTAGCACTAAAATTTACTTAAACTGCCTAATAAGTAAAATTTAAATAAAGATTTCAAACTGCCGATTGTTAAAAATATGTGCTGTTCCATCCAAATTGTTCTTAAATCACTCTGATTGTAGAATAATGTTGGTTATAAACAGATTCCCAACACTAATTGGTAAAAATCAATTGAGTACTTAGTGAGCAGGACTAATTAGTGAGACCTTTAAGGTTCAAATTTAACAATTTTCCTTTTCTGAATAATGGATAAGCGTCTAGGAGCAGGTTTAATTGTCAGAAGAAAGTTTAAAGGTCCTTTTCACGTGCGTAGTGCACAAATGTTTAAGCATTAAGCATTGACGAATTCTAATTTTCAAGAAAGATTACTACATTCAATCTTCTTTGTCTTTTTAGCTCATGTCTACATACATATGTACATATGTATATAAAGTGCCAACTGTCAGTAAATTATTGTTCGGTTTCGTGTTTGACTTCATGTTCCATTATTATTTTTGTCTCAAGTTTGAAAATTGATGTGACAGCATTTGCTACATTCCTGCATCTATAATTATATCAAACTGTCTTTCAGAATTAAAATTACTAATAACGCTAGCCTTGAGTTTGAAAAACTTTACGACAAGGAACATTTTTTTCAATATGTCAGCATCTGATTTTAAATAAAGACTTTAAGAGAACAAACCACAAAACCCACATCATAGAAAATTTTTTTAAAATTCAGATATTCATCGATAATATTTCCGCTTTAATTTTGGAAATCCAACCTTCTCTAAACTATCAATTCAAATGCCACTCACGTAAAACGAACTCCTCCGAATCGGTCTCTGGTACACTCGCACCATACACCACAGCACAGAATAGTGCCACTTGTAAAATTATTAATTTCATATTTATTCTCACTAAACGTAATAATATGCTTCAAAAAATAAAAAAAATTATTTTAAATCACCAGCAGTAGCAACTACAAGCGCGTATTTCACTGTACAAAGATCGGCGAGTATCTAAAAGATACTTCAGCTGAAGGCCTTGTATATATTGGATTTTATAATAATTTTTTTTCCCGCTCGTTTGTTGTTTTTGCTGTTTTTTTTTCTCCTATACTACATACATTCGCCATCATTGAATTAATTACATGGATATGTGGAATTGCAACGGGTAAAACAAATCAAAGTTGAAGACCTCCCTCCACTTTCGAAACAACGATCTGTGTGTGATTTAAAATGAAAAAAAAACCATACCTATCCAAACAGATTCGCTATGAGTTTTAATTTTTGTGGTCATACGATTAAGATTAATCCATGAAAAGTTGTTAACTTTTTTTTTGAGTTTATTACTATAAGCAAGTTTTATTTGTTCTTTATTTCTTCTTACCTAGGTGATTCTAGTTAATAGTGGAGTGCTGACATAATGAGTACCCATCTGTGACCTCAGTCACTGTGTAACATAGAGCACCAACCGGCTTCACCTTGGCCATAATAGCATACCTAAGTGACCTATAAAAAATGTCACCAAGTTGAAAACAGTATGGTTAGTGCATAGGTTGTCTATTTATACAAGAAAAGACTTCTAAAAAACCCCACCCTTACCACTGTATAGAGTTTTTTTTAAACCATATCACTGCGATCACAGACGAATTGGGATTTCCTTTAATTAGAGCTTGCTCATGATACCCGAGTTAGTGATAAATCCAAGTAAATCCCTGTGTGATCTAGCAGATATGTATTCTAGAACTGCAGTATTTCGCAGTGCTGATATTTAGCCCACAGAATGGTCTTGGCATCATGAAGGTCGATGTAGATCCTTTTCTGGCTAGTCTGCCGTTTCACTGACTATATGTCCGCTGTGTCCTGGCACCCAAATGAGATGAACTCTTTTTGTGCTGGCTAATGACATAAGTAGTTGAAATCAGTCCTATACTAGTTACGATGTTATTTCATGTGCCTTAATGGCTAGAAGCGCAGCTTTGCTATCAGAGAGAATAAAAATTTTCTTATTTGTTATGGATCTGTTTATATTTTCTCTGAGACATACATAGCTCTATAGCTAAGATTTCCGCTTGAAATACAGGGTTACACTTATCCATGCTTGTGTAGACGACACCGTATACTTCCGCCCCAACTCCTTCATCTGTTTTTGATCCATCTGCGTACCAGCAAATGCGGTTTTGTTCCGTTCCCGGTTATGGCAGTCTGGAAGTTTTAGCAAAATTTAAATTTTGGTAAATAGTTATCCGTGAAGGTAATTCCAAATAGTTCATCTTTGCATAATTCTATGATAATGTGTGGATGGACTAGCTTAGATTTGTCATCATTTTCAGATTTAAGCATAAAGCCGTCTATCATGGCTTCTTTCTGTATCTGAAGATGTAGGGGTGGAAGGTTAAGGATAACTTCAAACTAACAGCAGTAAGAGTTGTTCTTATTACGCCTGTAGTGTATACACAAGCAAGTCCTTGAAGTTTTGAAGCTTGTCTTGTGTAGACCTTTGATTCATTTTTAGCCACCCTACGGGTGCTGCATATGTGACAATTGGTCTGGTTATGGCTGTGTAAAGCCACGACATAATTTTGAGGTTTATACCCCACCTCTTTCAATTAGACTTCTACTGGTCCATAAGGAAATCCTGGTATTGTCTAAGGCTAGGCCCAGAAATTTGACTTCTTTTGAAAACTCTATTACTTCACCGAGCAGAGTGAGTTTTTGTAGTTTATTTTGAGTTCATCTTTTTGTGAAAGTAATTATGGCGCTCTTTTGGGGTTGACGTTTAGGCCAACATTTTTACACTAGTCAGCAACAAGGTTGCATGCCCTCTGGAAGAGTTCCGTGATTGTTTCTTCGAATGTGCTTCTAATTAGGATTGCAATGTCATCAGCGCATCCTTGGTCATAGATATCGTCATTGCTGAGTATATTTAGCAGTTCATTTGCTACGATGGATCGTAATAGGGGGAGAGAATACCACCGGGGTGCCACCTTTCACACCTTTGACTCTGATTCTATCACTGCCTAATGTAACATTGATATTTCTACCGTTAAGCATGTGCTTTATCCAGGTACATATAGTCTTATCTACCACTGTGTTTTGGATGCATCTGTATATCTGGGCATGTTCGGTATTATCGAAAGCTCTTGATCGATGTCAAGGAAGCATCCCACTGCAATTTCTTTGACTTTGGGAGAATTCTTAATCCTCATGTTGAGCTCCTGCAGAGAATGCTTTGTGGATTTGTCTGATTGATAGGTATATTGGTTTGTGATGGTTAAGTTGTGAAGATAACTACTGAACCAAACTATTTCGTAGTATTCCTAGTGGTCACGTTATAGAAATGTATTATACTTCTTTTCAAAAACCCACTATTATTACTTTAAATAGCAGAAAGAGCTCACACATTAACCGTTGTTAAATATTAATGATTATGTTTTTAATCTGGACAGGCAAATGCTCTTGTGGTCGTTTGCAATTGCAACCTTCCAATGTTGAACTTTTTCACATTTGTGGTTCTAATCGTTACTTCATTTGATATTCACAACCATACCTTCATTACAACTCGGTAATTGTCCGAACCGATGAATGCATTACGAAATGTTAGAATATCAAATAGACTAGAGGAGAGTCTTCCATCAATCTCAATGCCATCAATTAAGTTGGTGGTAGTTTAATCAGATGGCTGTCAAGTTGCATTAGAAATGTTGAGATATGGAAATTTTGTTCTACAACGTAGCAAAGTCGATGAGCTTAAGTTCGATGATGGTGCCCAATTATGTCTCTGATAGACACAGTATATGCAACCGTTGTCTTAGAAGTAGTAATCAGCATAACAGATGTCATATATGTATCTATTTTAGATTATTTTCATTTTGTAGTGTTTGAGTTGAATTTATTCCACTTGCGGGGTGACTGCACCTGCGAGAATGCAGCCTTACTCGGATCTCAATGGATCCATTATGTTCTTATTTGGTAGATCTTTAAATTAGTCTTCTTAATACGTTTAGTGGGGTATGGAACTGTTTAGTTAGTTCAGTGTTTTTTTATTGTGAAGGCAACACGTATTTAAGTTTTTTTTTTAATTATAACAGTTTAATAGTTACATACAATTACAAGACAATGCCATTTTATATCCTTTAAGGACTTCAATAACATATCTATAACTACTTGATATTGGCAGTTAAATATTTTTGACCATAAAGAAGAAATATTTTTAATAACGAAAGATAGACATTTCTCTTCAAAGTATCTTTATTGTACTGTCTACTTTTAAAATATTCTTAAATTTGACTTCCTATTTTTATCAATTTACATAAAAATCAAATGTGCATAGTTCTTTATTTTATTATATGTAAATCTAATCTTATCATTATATTATGGTTAACTTTATGTTCCTAATTATCTAATAAAATAATAAAGACTACATCGTAAAATTTTTATTATTATTAGCTTAAATGCACTGGGATAATAACATACTAAGTATGCATGTATCTAGTATCGCCAAGGTCATCATATCTTAAAAGATTAACTGACACTATAAAACAAAATAAAAAAAACTAAATAATCGTGGCCCTTAAGTTCTCCCTTTTCGGCTGCTCCCCTTGAATTAATTTCTTACTCAATCAATAATAAAAATATATTGTATATGGAAGATTTACTTGAAACAAGTTTTCGAGTACTTCACGTCAATGAGAAAACCTGTTGTCCTACTGGATGCTTAATAAGCGAAACGAACATATGCAGCAGCTTCTGGTTGCTAAACTACCTCAGCTTGAGTGTATTGCTGGGAATTATTCACGCCAAATGAACATGCCTATATGGAGTTTTCATCGTTAGACTTTATAGTCTATACTTTGTTTGGATTTCATTTGAGTTTGATAAGTTTCTTAACTTAACTTCAATAGATGGATTGGGGAGGTAGAAAGAATATAGGACATCGTTCTAATACTTTTCTAAGCTGACAGATATAGAATGCACCCATTTAAAATCGTAAAATATCCTTGGAATCATTGGGGCATAGTAAAATCAGTTGTATGGAAATATCTTCTCCACAATAAAGACTTTTGAACTACTAAGGGCAAGCAGGTTGGATATGGTAAAACGGACAACGACGTTCGGATTTGCACATGGAATGTTCGGACCATGAACAAAGAGCGAAGAACATCGGCATCACCGGAGGAAAAAAAATGATCACGAGAATTAGAGAGGTTCTACTCTAGAAACAATGTTCGGAAGTTTTACCAAAAGAAAAAAAAAAAACATGTCAAGGCAACAAGACCTGAACAGAGACCTGTAGAAATGAACAAGGAAATCTTGTAGTTGATTCACAGTCTGCGCTGAGGACATACAAAAACCACTTCTGTAGACTGTTAAACGGTGACGACGACTCAAATTCCGCTGTCAGGCAGACATTCATTCAACCTGGACGATGGCTAGGTTAGGTAAATGGGTGCCTTGTGACAGTGTCACTGCTCTGTCACTTAGACTTAGACACAGATAATGGTATGAATCTCAGGAGGTCCGTCAGCTCTACGTTACCTAAGTCCTCCAAATCCGAGAAGAAGTCACTGCCAAAAGTCCTCATTTTTCTGACTCAATTTCTTCTTCGTCCCTGCAACTTCTACAGAAGTCATTATGTAGTACAAGGAGTCGCTTAGCGTGGACGCCAATGGCACAATGACCAGTAATTATCGCTGAAACGACCCGTTTCACCAGAGAAGTTGATTTCTTCTTGCTGATACCCTGCCATAGGGCCCTTGCTGTTGCGCATGTTTCCAGATGAACCCAGCGAGTATTTGCTCGACCGATGGCTTCATCCTCTATTTTCTTCCGTAAGGCACTGATTCTGGTTACTACAAAAGGGAGGACCCGCGATAAGTGCAGCGTCGACCCTTTCCTAGCAAGTTCGTCAGCCCTTTCGTTTCCTACGATATCCATATGCCCTGGCACCCAACAGAGGGTCACCGCATTAGCTGTAGATATCTCATTCAAAAGCGATTTGCAGATCTTCACAAGCCTTGATCTGAGTATAGATGTCTATATACACACACAAGACTTGTATCGTCCCGATCAGAATGAAGTGAGGATAGTAATATCGAAACTCAAGTCCAACAATGCTACTGGACTGGACGATCTAACAGCCGAGCTATTTAAGTCAGCGAGGGATGACTTGGCATACACCAACTCATTTCCGAGATTTGGTTGGAGGAAAGTATGCCTGATGAATGGAACCTTAGCTGCGTTTGCTCGATCTACAGGAAAAGAGACCCTCTAAACTGCGCCAACTATAGAGGCATCAGTCTCCTTAACATTTTACACAAGATCCTATCGGTCGTATCGTGTGAGCGCCTGAAACTATTCATCAAAGAGCTGATGGGCACTTATCAGTGCGATTTTAGGCTCAGTAAGTCCAAAACTGACCAAATATATACACTGCAGATCATGGAGAAAAGCCAAGAAGTACAGATCGATACCCACCATATTTTTACCGATTTTAAGGCCCCATATGACAGCATTTAAAGGGACAAGCTATTCAGAACCATGTCTAGTCTCGGCATCCGGAAAAAACACTCGCTGCTCCATAAAGGTCTAAGACAATCTCACCGAGACCTTTGATGCCGAAAAAGGATTTAGGCAAGGTGATCCGCTCTCATGTGATTTTTTCAACATCATGAGAAAATTGTGCGAAACTCTCAAGCCAACACCAAAGGCACAGTTTTCCAAAACTCTGTGGAATATTCATCATCAGCGGGCTGTCACTGCTGGTGCGTTTGCAGGTATTGGAACAGAAGCCAAGTATATGCTATCAACAAGAAGGGACAGACAACATTGACGAATCGGAATGAATGTCACAACAGACAGTTATAACTTTGAGATAGTTAAGGACTTTACCTTGGCTCTGCTATCAGTTTTGATAATAACACCTTAGCAGAAATTAAACCTAGAATAAGTTTCGCCAATCGCTGTTTCTTGGCCTAAGAAGGCAATTGAGTAGCAATGCCTTGTCAAGAAATACTAAGGAGAGTCTATATAAAACCGTCATCAATCCTGCTATATGGCGCAGAAGCATGGACGTTAAGGAAGGCGGATGAAGATATCCTTGGTCGTTTTTAACGCAAAATTCTTTTAGTCCAGTTTGCATTAACGTGCTTTGGAGGAGGAGATTCAACTACCAACTATACGAGCTGTAAAGCGCCATTGACAGACAGGTCAGAAAAGTAAGCATCAATCATCTAAGATGGTTAAGACATGTAGAGCGAACAGACATTAACGTTCCGGTCTTCGAATCTAACCCGAATGACGATGCAGTAGAGAAAAACCTCGCCTATGTGGAGCGACAAAAAGGAAAAACACCTCAGCCAACTTGGAGTGTGCAAGTAAGCCAAAGACTGCGCTAATTGCAGAAGCTTGTTGGTTGAGGCCCAGGACCACCCGGTATGTACCGCCACCTAAGTAAGTAAATAAGTAAAAAAAAATTGTAATTTTCTTGGATCAATTTAAACTTTTTTATTTATAATAATTCTTCATCACAATATGGTTCGAAATTTTCAGTTACATAAGTGCATTTAATTATTCTGATACTTCAATTACTTCAGATTCGTCCATCTTCTTCAATTCCCTGTAATAAGCAGTGTATCTGATTTGCAGATACATAAATACATCAAATTAATCTGATATTTCAATTACTTCAGATTCGTCCATCTTCTTCAATTCCTTGTAATAAATAGCGTATCTGACTGAATCCTCTGCCATAAGAAGAGTCTTATCCTTCAAGGTCTTGTATTCTTCCTCGATGGCAACTTGTTCGATTTTCTTAACTCGGCGACTTCTTCGGCATGCTAATGTATTTTTATCCCGTCTTTCTTGTTCCTTTGGGTTGCGTTCTTTCTTTGGGAATTGTCGCACCATGTTGTTGCGGAATCTACAAATATCCTCTAAGGCTACTCTGGGAATTTGTGGAACATTAGCACTAAGCTCGATGAGTTCCTGTTTAACTTCGACTGATATTTCATTTGGTTGAGACTTTGGTCCATTTTCGATGGTTGTTGGCTTTAATACGAAAGTTTTAGTAGGGCTGGCGATTTCTTTCTTTGGGAATTGTTGCACCATGTTGCTGCGGAATTTACAAATGTCCTCTAAGGCTACTCTGGGAATTTGTGGAACATTAGCATTAAGCTCGATGAGTTCCTGTTTAACTTCGACTGATATTTCATTTGGTTGAGACTTTGGTCCATTTTCGATGGTTGTTGGCTTTAATACGGTGGTTTTAGTAGGGCCGACGATTACTTTCTTGGTTGGATTTTCCTTGACTGTGTTCGACCTCAACCGTCTGCGTTTGGGAGGATTGATGGTGGATGGGTTTGTTTCATTTAAATTCATGAGGTTCAAGCCTACACAAATTTCGTTGTCGTCAATAGTAAAGTCGTCTTCACGACTGCGCTTTGATACGTCGAATTTCTTATGACGGTACTCGAATATTGTTGAAGCCATTTTTAATTTAAATTCACAATTTATATATTAACTTTTGCGGATAACTTTTAATCGATTTTTAACACAAATCTATAATAAACACTGTCACGGCAGTTGCAAGACTGATGCTCTTTTAGGTGATCCTAGCGAATTTATACCAAATTATAATCTACCTGTCAGGGATGCTTATTTCAAAAGGACGACCGCATACCCAATCATCAACGCTACAGGTCAGTCGTTGATTTGCTGATGTAAGCCTTTCACACATCAACAGGGGCACGGTAATTAAGGACTTTGTATCTATCTCTTTCTTATTTTAAGGAGTGAGCGATAGATAAGAGGGTAATTAAGGACTTTGTTTCTATCTCTTTCTTATTTTAAGGACTGAGCAGTAGATAAGATAATATCTTGTTTTAATTTCAATGTTTGTTGTTTTTGAGTGCGACACAGGAGGTAATGACGCATAGATTACTTGCAAATATTATTTGTTATTGTTGTGTAGATAAGCGAATTCCTTGCATAGACAACATGTCTATAAATGAATAATCCCAAAACCGTAGATGGAGCCGATTTAATGGTTTTTAAATACATATTACCGAATAAAGTGGGCGTGACTTATTCCCGATTTTTACAAAAATTATCCAATAAACTACCTGAAAAGGGTTAAAACCAATAATTAAAAAAAAACGTAATTTTACGACAGAGCTAATGAATACATTGTACATATAATTATGTATATATATTCCAAGTGTTTACTAATGACACCATCTTAAGTACTATAGACTACAAAGTCTACAAAGGTCCTTGAAATCACAGTTTCTCAAAAACTCCTAGACGTAGAAGCTTGAAATTGTGTACAATAATTCCTTATTATTATGAGATGGGAAGGAATTTTTCGAAATTCGAGGTTTAAGTGGGAGAAAGGGGGTTAATGTTGAATTTTTAGTCACTACAAAATTATTACACAGGCCTATCTTAATAATGGCTTTATCAAATTTAAAAACAAAACATTTGTTTTTTAGTAAATTTGTCCCCCATTAATTTAAGCTATAAATCATCTTTCTGCGTTCTCCTGAAGACGAGCAATGCTGTAAAGAACTTTTATATGTTCGAGTACCTATATTTAAATTTCAAAAAAACAAGAACTTATCCACAGTAACAGCTAGATCCCCTTTTAAAAAGTTGTCACTCCCAATAAAAAAAAAACTAACAACTATGACCTCCATTTCTAGAATATCAGTGCATTCTACGAAAACCTAACTCGACACAATGGTGTGAAAGAATGATATCTTGAAGAAAACTTAGAATTGGAATAGATTTTTGTTTAAAATCTTAAAGAAGTTGTAAAGATGTTTTGAAGCTACCTTTTGGTTCTAATATATGGCTAAACTTTAAACTAAATTTAAATTGCTAGTGCTCTCAACTGGAACGTCCCCTTTTAAATAGGGTTTCTCGACTATACATTATGTAGGCTGCGGTTTACCTTGACGTTTCGATAATAATCATGCAACAGTATACACGCTTCAGCAACATGTGCAAGCTATCCAATTTTTTTTAACAAAGTTCGATAAATCCCATTTCTGGCTCAGTGGCTACGTTAAGAAGCAAAATTGTCGCATTTGTGCAAGTCAGCAACCGGTAGCCATTTACGAAATGCCATTCCACCCATACAATTTTACAATTTTATTGCATGGTAGAGGATTTGTTCATTTGGTACTTCAACTTAAATGATGCTGCCAACACAGTCGCGGTCACTGGAGGTCGCTATCGGACTATTGACTATTTTTGGAAAAATTGGAAGAGGAGCATAGGCAAACCAGTCTCACGAACTTTCATCACGATTTGTAATCATTCGTTTGGGTGATGTTACTTGACAGGCACGGAGCTGCGATTTGACGACGTGGTTGGACTTTTTTATAATGTGCCATTAAAGATCGATGCTAGGCTTGAGCGTTAAAAGGGAAGTTCGATCTTTCCTGTCGCCTCGAACCTGGAGGCTGTGATTCCTCAAGATCCTCTTTGCTGGACCATTATTGTCAGTGTAGTGTTTTAGCTTTGTGGACTACATCCACATCTTGGTACAGCTCATAGTGTTCGCGCTTGTATCTTTTCCTCCATTCACCCTCCTCGCATACGGTTCCAATACAGCAGACCTGGCAGGATCAAAATTTTGTAGAGTATGCATTTCGTCCTCCGAGTTATGAGTTCTGAACCCATTTGTTTCGCAAAACCGAAGTACCAGCGGTTTCCTAGGGTAAGTCTTTGTCGAATCTCCACTAAAGTTTCATTCCTGGAGTTGATATTTACTCCGAGGCATGTAAACTCCCTGACCACTTCGAAGTTACTGTTGCCAAAAGCGACGTTTCTTTATTTGTTGACAACATGTACTTGGTTTTGTTCTCATTCGCTTCAAAACCTACTTGTTTCGCCTGTTCTTCAATTGTCGTAAAAGCTTCTAAAATGGCGCATTATCTGTTCCTGCATGAGATTAAAGAAGGCACATGATAGCGCATCTTCTTGCCGAAATTCAGTGCATGTTTGGAATAGTTTGGAAGAACAGATCCCGAATTCGGCTATCGCCTTGTAGAGCTCAAGATGATGTATACTATCATATGTGGATTCGAAGTCGATGAAGAAATGATAAGTCTCGACTTGAAATTCGTTGGTCTTTTCCAGGCACTGCCTTACTATGAAAATTTGGTCGATCGTCGATCTGCCAGGTCTCCGAGCCACACTAGAACGTGCCGATTAGTGTGCTGCAGAAAGGCTTCAGACGTTCACACAGTATGTTGGATACGATCTTATATGCGACATTAAGCAGGGATATGCTCGATAGTTCTTACAAGACGTAGGATCGCCTTTCTTGAAGATAGAGCGGATTATAGAGCTGATAGTCCATTCATCGAGCATGACTTCATTCACCCATACTTGATTGATGATTTGGTGTATGCACCCTACCAAAGCATCACCACCATGTTTGAAAAGGTGGCATTTTTGTTCTTCAGCTTTTTGATAGCTGATCTAACCTTCTAAAAATTGAGGGTTGTGACAAGGTTTCCTTCACTGTTTCGAAGAGCTTACGTTTCGGGCGAGAAGCCACTTGCCAGTTGCTTGGCTTTCCTAAAAAAAAACTTCGGATGTTATTCTTATCGCGGGACTCTTCGATATCCTTGAGTTGGGAAACTCCGTAGGCTCTTTTTTTACGCAGGATCTTCTCCTCTCTTCTTTTGGCTCGATACTATTCTTCAGCTGCACTTGTTTTGCGCTACAACGCTTGCTTTTGTGCATTTTCTGTCATATTTTTCCGGCGCACGCATTCATTATCAGACCAAGAGCGTTTTTTGGGTGCTGGCTGGTAACCATCTAGCCCGTCGTCTCCAGTTTCATACACCAAGTCGACGAAGATCTCCTTCTAACTGGTCATGCCATCGAAAATGAGTTTTGCTTTGGTTTCTCGATCACTCTGGTATGGCGTTGAAAACTGGGATGGAGCGTAGAAGTTAATCCGCTCTACATGACCCAGCCATCTTAGCGGTTTGAGACGTATTTTTTTGACTAGTCTTGTGTTGCTGTCACAATGGATCTTCTTTTGGTCTAAGTGTGACCCTGCTGACCGAGGACAACCACCTAACTATGTACCGTACGTGCTATTCGTCGTTGTATCTTCTTCGCCAGACGTTGTTTTGCTCATCTAAATCGTGCGTAGGACTATTCTCCCGAATACAGCAAAAATGCTTTCATCCGACTGGGTAAGGGTCCATGCTTCTACCCCATAGAGCAGTACCGGGATGATAAACGTTTTGTACATCATCTCCTTGGTTTTTCTCAATACGGCTTTATTCGTTAATTGCATACTCAGCCCGAAGAAGTACCGATTAGCAAGAGTTATTCTACGTTTGACGAGTTTACAGCAGTGTCCAGATAGACAAATTTCTTGTCTACCTCGAAGTTATACCTATCCATATCGTTCTGACCAAGTCTGCGGTGAAAAGTAATTCTTGTTAATCGTCTTCTCCTCGTTGATAACCAGTTTCATTCTGATTCCTGCTGACACCATGCTAGTGAACGCACCTGTAACTGCTCGATGTGTTTTTCCTATCACGTTCATGTTGTCAGTAAACCGAAGATATCGCGTGCATATTGGACTGATAGATACTGAAGATACTGGCCTGGGCGTTGCTTTTTTAGCACAATATTAAGAAAACTGCGGATATTAAAGGTGAGCATGTGACGATATAGTTCTTCTCTATTCACACTGTCATACACAGCTTTCTATTCTGGAACGAATCTAAGGCTTAGTATGCATCTGTACAATTGGTGCCATTAGAACGACAGTGATTGCTGCTACTTTCCGGATAACCTTCGAGAAACTTGTAGCTGTGAAAGCAGTATTAAGACCACAATAGCTACACTATACCTAGGAAAATGGAAGGGATTGTTTCAAACTACTATTTCGAAACAAAATTAAAGACTAGAAGTCCAAGTAAAACAGGATGAAAACTAAATAAAAATTAAACAACTGCGCAGTAGACATATACAGACAATTTTCGAAAGAAGCTCCCTGGCATTCTCTGAATGAACAACTATGAGATCCAAAACTGTTAAGCAATTCTGGGTGACTGTTCCAGATCGAGACCTCACAGAAGATAGCGAAACTCTTTCTGTCCCCATTAAAGTGATTAAAATGTCTAAGAACCGAGAAGATGCTGTGTGATAGTCTGTTTGCCTTATTTATGCATGCGCCTGCAAGTAACATCAAACAGAAGTAGAAGTAACTGCTGTGTCATACGAATAACCGAGACTTCAGACAGAAGAAGCAGCAAATGGGGCTACCACATGCCTCTCTTTTAAACAAATCTGATCAGAGCTGGATAGAAGGAAAACCAGTAGAGTTATATCCGGCAATAGGGCAAATCTAAGAAAGATAGTTGGCTGAGCGAGGTTAACCACCCAACCCATCCCCAAACAGTCTTCCCATAAGTCAGCAAACGCTGTCGCTTGTGAGTAAATAAGCTTGTTGCGAATGTATTAAGAATACTTATAATTTGTTTAGATCTATATATATTTTTTATTTATTAATACAATATAAAATACAGAGATTTAATATTTTGATTAAAAATTTTTGTTATAATTGTTAAATTTAATATATAAATAAACGTTTTATATAAAAATACAAAAAAAAATCTAGAGATTTAAACAAAAAAAAAACAGTTCTCTCAGAAATTATTTTGGGTGATTTAAAATACGTTCGGCGCGATCCAGGGCTTCCTGGCAATAAGCTAAGTATCTGCATATGTGTTCTATTAGGTTGGCTTCGGAATACATAACCTGCTCTTGTTCAGCGGCTTCTGCAGTGGTATTGTCATCATCTTCACGAGTTTGATTCCTGACTCGTGTGTCGTATTTCTTATGTCGGTATTGTTGTTCTGGAGGCATTTTCAATGGTAAACTCAAAAATCTAAATTTATTAAATTTCTGGTAATAATATCCTTTTACAGATTTGTATCTAAAATATTTAATAAACACTGTCACTGGCTATTGCAAGACTGATGGTATTTGAGATCTGGCTAGCAAATTTATGCAAATTTCGATTTTTCCTAATTTTTGCTAATGATAGGGATGCGCCCTTTATGAGGATGATGGTTGCATAGTCATTAACAACTATAATCACATGTTGGTTATTCTCTTTCTTACTTTTCTTACTTTATGGTTTACAAAAAGGATGAACAATAGACAATCAGGAGTTAATGACACACGCTAATTATTTGCAAACATGTATGGATGTTTTTGCGTAGATAACTTAATTCCTTAAACACATTCCTTGGAAAGATATAATTAGGCGCAAAGTAATAAACAATTTATCTCTAAAATTTCCTATGTTTTGATTGGTCAGAGCATATTTAAGTTTAAAACATCCCACGCTGTACCTCTTTTGGATGTAGTGGACACAGCCATCTATATCTTTGGTTCTGGCGTGGTATTTTAGATTTTATGCTAGCTTGATGATACCATAATTAGTAGTGCCCTTCAAGTATCTAAAGATGCGTTTAATGTGTTGACCTGCGGGATTTTCTAAGCGTGTTCGCAGAAATACAACAGAGTATGCTATGTCCGGTCTAGGTGCCAGCATCAGGTACATGACACATCCAACTGCTTCACGATAAGGAAAATTGATTATTGTCTCTACTGGTGAAATAAGAATTCACGTCATATAGGACAGCAATCGTGCATTGCAAATTTTAATAAGAGTCGTTTAACATAGCGAGACTGGCTTACATAAATCGATCCATCCAAGCTTTGATAAATCTGGAGTCCTAGGTACAGCTAATTTTAACTTCGAAATATTTTTGTAATCGACTTATCAATTCAATTGTTTGTTTCATCCATTTCACTGGCGAAGAATAATTTTTCGTGAGTTCTGATGAAAACAGAAAACGCATGGATCTGCTTTGCACACCTTAAACTTCAAACCGAGAAAAAGTTCCGTGTATTTGGAGTTCCAGCACCCTGAAACTTGCTTTAAGCCGTACAAGTTCTTTAGTAAACTGCAAACTCGACCGGAATTATCATTGTAGCCAGGGGGTTGAGCCATATACATAGATCTCTTCTTGCAGGTTGCCATTGAGAAGTTTTTCCTGTCCAGCCACGGCTAGAATACCACAAATGGAGGTGAATTTTGCAACTGGACTAAAAGTTTCCTCATTGTCCAAACCAGCGGTGAAAGCTTAGTTTTATACATCCATTTGCATCCGATTACTAGTATATTTGGTGGCAACTCTATTAGATTCCAGCTTCTGTTTTTTTGGTGTGACTGGATCTCTTCTTCCATTACCACAAGCCAAATCGTAAGTTTTCGACTCATCACTAAAGGTAATGAAAGCGTAACCATGCATGGCATTGGCAAACATACTCAAGCTTTCACTGGAAGATACTGACTGACTACGCAGTTTCATATGGCACTTTATTGGTTGAGTGTCAGCTTCTGATATTATATTGTCTTCTGGATCTTTATCCTCTTCTTTCTTCTCTTTAATGGATTTCCTGTGTTCTTGGCATTGATGCCCTTCTACCTCAAGTAGAAAAGGTGCAGTGCCTTTGAAATGGTCATATGATCCTTTTTTAAATACAATATCCCTGCATACTTGTTTGATTCTTTGAAGCATATGCGAAAATCATTGTTATTTTCTCCGTACCCCACAAAAAGCCTGGTCTAGACTTTTTGTCCCTCTTCTGTAGTTTTGCTTTGGGTATATCGACATAGACCTTGCTGGCAGGATGTTTCTCCAGTTTGCGGTGTTGAAAGCGTTCTTGACATCCACTGTGATGATTCAGCAGTGCTGTTTAATCCCGCCCTTCCATCGGCTTTTTCGCGGTATTCACGACTTCGTCGATGGCGTGAATTGTAAAGCGAGCCTTATGGAAACCATACTGGTGATCTGCCACCAGTCTCATCGATTGCATTCTTCAATCTATCACTTATAATGCGCTCCAGTATTTTTCCCATGGTGGCCAACATGCATAGAGGCATATATGAGGAGGGTTCCTGCGTTCGGAGAATACTCTTTCAAGTATTGAATATATCTCGAAAGATGTGTGGGCACCAAGTTATTGCTGTTTTTAAGACATTGTTGTGGATTCCAATCGACTGCAGGCGCTTTTTCGTCCTTGATTTGTACGCAGTCTTGCAAGACATCTTCTTTGGTGACGAGGATTGGTAACGCCGTGTCGTATTTACCCTCTTCACGTGTTCTTCCATTCCCTGTTGTTGTGGAAAAATTACAGTCACCATGTTTTCTAGGAACACTGCGTACTTCAATTTCATTATCACCACTTGATAGGCTTTTCTCCACAGATTTTGATCGGCTTCTTTGCACAGTTCGACGAAGCTTCTATTTTCTCTGTTTTTAATTGCAGTTTTTAGGTTTCTCAGGGCGTTAGTCTTCCGTTTTTGTAAAAGGTGAGCTCGCTCCAAGAATTCGCGAGGAAGAACTATGTCCAACGCCTCCAGGAGTGTTCTTTCTCTGCGCTGCAATCACCTGCAATGACTACGCGCTTTCTTCCTCTTGCAGTCGTTGTGATGTTGTCAACTATTGTTCAAATTCTTTTTGAGTGATGCTGGGAGGCGCGGAGTAGCGGAGCCCTGACATGTCGTCATTTTCTCTTCGAATGCTCGTTGACCGTATATCCATATTGCTGCTTTGGTAGAAGTATCCCTTGTCAACAGACTCCCATTTAGCTGCTTGTAGGGTTTGCAGTCTGTAAGTAGGTCCTGAGTGACCTCATAATGGTTGGGGTTTAGTTGGGTAACCTTGATGATCGCCTCTGGGAAGCGTTCAGGGTAAGCTAGAATATAAGGTATCTTTTGTTTCCAGTACTGTGCTGGTCGCGATTTTTTTACAGAGCACGCATTCCGGCTCTGAAGAGCAATCCTTTTTGCTTTGAGACCCTTTTCACCGCATCTGTAGCAGTGTTCGGACCGGTCTTCACACTTACAGTCTATTGCACGGTGGCCATACGCTAGGCACCGATAACATCTTTTCAGGTCCGGGTTTTCTTTTAATCGGCAATTAACCCAACCGATTCTAGCTTTTTCGACTGCTAGCACTTTCTTGGCGATGCTTGCTGGCAGACTTATTACTGCTATGTGCGTCCCGGAATAGGTCTTACAGAAATCGTTATGTGGTAGTCCTAGCTTTGAAATATTGCTTATTGACACATAACTCATTTGCGAACATGTTTCTGTTGACTAAACCAAGCGCTCTAGCATCCGTGATAGATTGCTCCTAAAAACGAAGGATCGGCCCTCCTTGTTTCACAAAACCTGTACCAGAGGGAGGTAAACTCCTTGACCACTTCAAAGTTACTGTTGCCAACAGTGACGTTTTGCCCTAGGCGGTGAATAAATGCTTCACTATTTGTTGATAACATGTACTTGGTTTTGTCCTGAATTACTTCAAGGCCAACTCAGTTTGCTCGTTCTTCGAGTGCCGTTAAAGCCTCTATGTCGGCTCGCTAGGATCGACCAATGATGTCGATGTCGCCTGCGTATCCCAGCAGTTGGCTAGATTTATTTGAAGATAGTGCCTTTCGTGCTAACACCTGCCCTGCGCACTATCTGTTGCAGCACGGAATTGAAGAAAATCCTGGAAACCTTTGGAATAGGTTAGAGAAACTGTTTCCGAATTCCTCATTGCATTGCGTATTTTCCACCACGTGGCACATCGAGATGAGTTTTGCCGGGATCCCGAATTTGGCCTCAAGACGATGAATGCTTATGCAGCTTTGCACTCGATGGAAAGATCATGATCTGGACCTGTAAAAGTTTGGTTTATCGTCGATCATCCTGGCCAGAAGCCAGACTGATACGTGCCAATTAGAAACGTTTCAGACTTTCACACAGTACGTTAGATATGAGCTAGGGATATGCCTCAATAGTTCTCACAAGACATAGGATCGCCTTTTTCTGAAGATGGGACATTTAAAGCTGATAGTCCAGGAATCGGACATGTATTTATCCACTCATTCCTGGTTGTTGATTTGATGCATGCAACTTACAAAAACAGGATCTTCTACTCTTCTATTTTTCTGCCTCAATACTCTTTTTTCACTTTTTTAGCGTACGCATTCATTATCACACCAAGGGCTTGGCTACCTCTTTGATGATATCGGGACACTGGTTCCACAGATTGATGGCGTTTGCGGATGATGTTTACAAACTCAACGCACAGTCTTTTCAACGTTGAATTTTCTTTTTTTTTTTTCGCTTTTCGCAGCTTTTTCGTATTGAATAGTTCACTCTCTCGTCTATTGCCACGTGGTTGATTTGGTTTGACCATCCGATGAGCACCATTTTGTTATCTGAATTCGCAGTCTTGGAAAGCTAGTGCTAATCACCGTGTTATAAGCTGCTACAACATCCAAGTCAAGTGGAGTCTAAATTTTCTCTAGAAAACTCATCAGCTCTGTCATTACACGTGATGCTCATATTCCCATTACTTACATAAATGGGAATCATCGCACTAGTTGCTGTAATCTCGCTGACAGATTTCCTCTAGCAGTGGTTCCTTAATGGTTTCGGCCATCTAGGCTACTGTCAATATGATGATCTGCTCGACTTAACCAACAGCCAACAGTTTACAGCCCAGCTCCTTACGATCTTGCGAAACACTTACCTTAAACGTCCAAATATCTACGAATGTAGATACATATGAACATTAATCCCTCAATTTACATCGGAAGTGTGTTCTCCTTACCGATTATGATTGATTACTTCTTTTTTCGTTTATTTCTCTTGATTACTGACACCAGTAACGATAGAGATACGGGTTATGCTACTACATCAATTACCCAGTATATTTTCAGTACTTTAGCCCAGTTAGTAAGTAATTTACCACTAACATCAAATGTAATTGTGCATTTAGCTGACCTAAATGAACTCGCTAAGCTATAGTGTGTCTGTCTCTTTCGTGATGGGGTAATTTAGCATGCCAATGAGTCAATAAACCTGCATAGAGCTAACTGAAATGGAAACAAATCAAACTGGATCGCCTTGATTCATAAATTGCTGCCCTCGTTGATATTTGGCCGATCAAAGTTTCTTCTGTTTTTGTTTTTTGTTTTTCATTTCCAATTCATTGAACCGTTGAAGCTTGAAGTCTATGTTTTTGCCGGCTCGTCTGTATACCATAGTCTTGCGCATTACTTCTTCCATGTTTTCCGATTGAACGCAACTTTAAGTATACTTGGGCTTTAAATCATAATTGCACTCTATTACTCAATTCTAATCCCGCCATAGATGGTGAACTATAACCGTGTCCAACAATATTGTGCGTCGATATAAACATAATAGATACATAGATACTCTCGATTTTCACTTTTATTTATGAGCAACTCGCATTGCCTAATCGCGGAAAAGTGGCATTTGATTGAGGAAAAGTCTGTGCTGGATTGGTAGGTTGAAAGTGATGAGCTGTGCCCCACTTTAGAAGGAAACTCAGTGGATGTGAAGTATATTTTTCATATGCAGTTGCATCACAAGTCCCAGTTGTCCGATCAGTCACTATCATCACTGAAGAAGATAAAGAGTTAAAGTTTAACATATTAAGATACATATTTGGTTTGTGTTTAGGAAACACACGAATCGAATCGGAGATAGTCTGAATATCTAAATATTTGGTTCAAACAAAATTTTTCGATTTCATGTAAAATAGTGAAGTTATGAAGAAATTGGATCACATTATAGTGAATTCTCAACATATGCATGTATTTTATGACTTTTATGATACGGGAGTATGAAATATACCTGTTTTTCGTTCTTATATAAAACCAAGCATTAATGCCATTTAATTATTCAAGTTTCAGGAAATCGTTATCTTCATCAGAAAAGTTAACTCATTTCCGCGCGTACTATAGAACAATAAAATAAAATATACCTACCGCTTCTAAAGACTTGTTGAAAAAATATAAATGGTATTAATTATGTAATTAGTGATGAAGAGAGGTGACATACATAACGCGCGTACCCAGGTAGAAAAGTTGTATATCTTGAAAATTAACCTCCTTCGTTTTTCCTAAAGGTCCGCGTTCCAGGAAATGGGTTGAGACATTCCGTCGTCTAAATTATGATTAGATGCAATTCTAATCTCTAACTACAATACATACATACATATGTATGTATATTCGTTCAGAGGAAACAATCAAAAATATAAATGAATAATTTATCATTTTGTATTATAAAAAGGATAATAATCAGAAAACCAAGAATACTACAGAAGACTATAAAACTGTAAATGTCCCTGTCTGAATCCAAAATTCAAAGGAAACCATAATTGATACAATTAAACCAAAAGGTGAAGTGAGGAAAAATCCCTCAAAATTTCCTTAATCCCATTTATGTGATACGCTTTTTATGTATTAAGGCATCTCTTCTAATATCGCATTATATTTCTACAAATATGTAATATTATATGTGATTAGCTTCAAATATTGTTGAAAGAAAGTGTTTTCGTGCCTTTAAGTCCCAGTTTATGACTTTAAACTCCCACAAGTGGAAAATTTTAATTTAACTTCAAATGGATGGGATGTTTAAAGTAAATATCTGGGTATTATCATCAGCAAGACCATAATGGGATAATCTGACTTAATCTAGATCATAAAGGTAGCAATGGTTTGGTTATGCTAAGTCCGTATTGAGTCCCTTTTCGTCAATGACTTTTGCACAGCTACAGAACCTTTTATGCACCTGTCCGGTTTCATTCCAAAGATGACTGTTCCAGCTCTTTTCTCTAGATGCAAGGAGAATCCTTCTCTTCATAAAAAGCTCGGTTGGTGCTGCCTCTTAAGCTGGTTCTCCAATCTTTGGCTCTTTCCGCATTATAAACCGCACATTGCTGCTATCCTTCGTTGATTGAGGACAACCAGGTGCGCTGAATTGACGTATTAAAGCTACCTCAACTTTATTTAAGATGCATTGTGATGATTGGTATATGATCGCGTCTTGTTACACAGAAGTCGACGGTGGGTCCTTGAGTGCATATTTTTACTTTCTTAGTTGGCGCTACAGTTCGGGGTGAACCTAGGTCTCAACCAACGAGCCTCTCCAGTTAACCCCCTCCTTCCAGTTGCGCACTCCAAGTCGGTTGATGTCTCCTTTTACTTGTGCTCGCCAACCAAGGCGAGGTCTTCCTTTACTTCGTTGTCCCTCCGGGTTTGATTCGAAGAGTCTGCGGGCTGGAGTAGTAGTGTTCGGTCGCTCTACATGTCCTAGCCATCTCAAACGACTAATGCACAGTATTTTGACTAAGTTGATGCCGCTGCAGGTACACTTCGCATAATTTGTCGATGAATCTCCTCCTCCAAAGCCACTCATCATCGCAAATAGGACCACCGGTGACAGCCCGCTGTGCTTTGCCAATAAAGCCAATATCGTCAGCGTACGCTAGTAGTTCCACAGACTTTTGAAAGATTGTGCCTCCGGTATTGATTTGTGAGTTTCGCACAATCCCTTCAAGTATAATGTTAAAGAAGTCATTTGACATCGCGTCACCTTGTCTAAGTACTTCTTTGCCATCAGAGGTCTCGGTGAGATCGTCACCGACCTTAATGGAGCAGCGAGAATTCTCCATCGTCATCCTGCACAGGCGAACGAGTTTGGCAGGGATGCCAAAACTAGACATGTCTCTGTATATCTCGTCTCTATAAATGCTGTCATATGCGGCTTTAAAATCGATTAAAAGATGGTGGATATCGATTTGGAGTTTTTGAGTTTTCTCCAGGATCTGAGGAAGTCTGAAGATTTGATCAATTATGCACTTTTCTGGTCTGAAACCACACTGATAGGGACCAATCAGGGTGTTGACGTTCACACAATATGGCAGATAAGGTCTTGTACACAACGTTGAGGAGACTGATACCTCTCTAATTGGCGCAATTGAGGAAGTCTCCTTCCTTGTGAATCGGGCAAACGTTGCTGAGATTCCATTCATCAGGCATACACTCGTCTGACCAAATCTTAGAAATGAGTTGGTGTATGCTCTCTACCAGGTTGGTTCAACCCTTTTATTCTTTCTTGTCTATTTCACCCAGAAAATCAAGGGAAAGCCGTAATATGTGACTTTTACCTAAATTTCGGGACCTGGACCAAATCGAAAATTTTTCTGGATTGGGTTTTTCCAGCAACGAATCTCTCTTTCATTTACGTTTTATACATTGCTCCATAAATGCCACATATCTTGCAACAAAGTTGCCCATGTTTTAGATCATCCGATTATAGGTCTTTTGGTTCAACCCTTTTATTCTTTCTTGCCTATTTCACCCAGAAAATCAAGGGAAAGCCGTAATATGTGACTTTTACCTAAATTTCGGGACCTGGACAAAATCGAAAATTTCGCTGGATTGGGTTTTTCCAGCAACGAATCTCTCTTTCATTTACGTTTTATACATTGTTCCATAAATGCCACATATCTTGCAACAAAGTTGCCCATGTTTTAGATCATCCGATTGTAGGTCTTTTGCTTCAACCCTTTTATTCTTTCTTGCCTATTTCACCCAGAAATTCAAGGGAAAGCCGTAATATGTGACTTTTACCTAAATTTCGGGACCTGGACAAAATCGAAAACTGTGCTGGATTGGGTTTTTCCAGCAACGAATCTCTCTTTCATTTACGTTTTATACATTGTTCCATAAATGCCACATATCTTGCAACAAAGTTGCCCATGTTTTAGATCATCCGATTGTAGGTCTTTTGCTTCAACCCTTTTATTCTTTCTTGCCTATTTCACCCAGAAAATCAAGGGAAAGCCGTAATATGTGACTTTTACCTAAATTTCGGGACCTGGACAAAATCGAAAACTGTGCTGGATTGGGTTTTTCCAGCAACGAATCTCTCTTTCATTTACGTTTTATACATTGTTCCATAAATGCCACATATCTTGCAACAAAGTTGCCCATGTTTTAGATCATCCGATTGTAGGTCTTTTGCTTCAACCCTTTTATTCTTTCTTGCCTATTTCACCCAGAAAATCAAGGGAAAGCCGTAATATGTGACTTTTACCTAAATTTCGGGACCTGGACAAAATCGAAAACTGTGCTGGATTGGGTTTTTCCAGCAACGAATCTCTCTTTCATTTACGTTTTATACATTGTTCCATAAATGCCACATATCTTGCAACAAAGTTGCCCATGTTTTAGATCATACGATTCTAGGTCTTTTGCTTCAACCCTTTTATTCTTTCTTGCCTATTTCACCCAGAAAATCAAGGGAAAGCCGTAATATGTGACTTTTACCTAAATTTCGGGACCTGGACAAAATCGAAAACTGTGCTGGATTGGGTTTTTCCAGCAACGAATCTCTCTTTCATTTACGTTTTATACATTGTTCCATAAATGCCACATATCTTGCAACAAAGTTGCCCATGTTTTAGATCATCCGATTGTAGGTCTTTTGCTTCAACCCTTTTATTCTTTCTTGCCTATTTCACCCAGAAAATCAAGGGAAAGCCGTAATATGTGACTTTTATCTAAATTTCGGGACCTGGACAAAATCGAAAATTTCGCTGGATTGGGTTTTTCCAGCAACGAATCTCTCTTTCATTTACGTTTTATACATTGTTCCATAAATGCCACATATCTTGCAACAAAGTTGCCCATGTTTTAGATCATACGATTCTAGGTCTTTTGGTTCAACCCTTTTATTCTTTCTTGCCTATTTCACCCAGAAATTCAAGGGAAAGCCGTAATATGTGACTTTTACCTAAATTTCGGGACCTGGACAAAATCGAAAACTGTGCTGGATTGGGTTTTTCCAGCAACGAATCTCTCTTTCATTTACGTTTTATACATTGTTCCATAAATGCCACATATCTTGCAACAAAGTTGCCCATGTTTTAGATCATACGATTCTAGGTCTTTTGGTTCAACCCTTTTATTCTTTCTTGCCTATTTCACCCAGAAAATCAAGGGAAAGCCGAATATGTGACTTTTACCTAAATTTCGGGACCTGGACAAAATCGAAAACTGTGCTGGATTGGGTTTTTCCAGCAACGAATCTCTCTTTCATTTACGTTTTATACATTGTTCCATAAATGCCACATATCTTGCAACAAAGTTGCCCATGTTTTAGATCATCCGATTCTAGGTCTTTTGGTTCAACCCTTTTATTCTTTCTTGCCTATTTCACCCAGAAATTCAAGGGAAAGCCGTAATATGTGACTTTTACCTAAATTTCGGGACCTGGACAAAATCGAAAATTGTGCTGGATTGGGTTTTTCCAGCAACGAATCTCTCTTTCATTTACGTTTTATACATTGCTCCATAAATGCCACATATCTTGCAACAAAGTTGCCCATGTTTTAGATCATCCGATTGTAGGTCTTTTGGTTCAACCCTTTTATTCTTTCTTGCCTATTTCACCCAGAAAATCAAGGGAAAGTCGTAATATGTGACTTTTATCTAAATTTCGGGACCTGGACAAAATCGAAAATTTTGCTGGATTGGGTTTTTCCAGCAACGAATCTCTCTTTCATTTACGTTTTATACATTGCTCCATAAATGCCACATATCTTGCAACAAAGTTGCCCATGTTTTAGAACATCCGATTGTAGGTCTTTTGGTTCAACCCTTTTATTCTTTCTTGCCTATTTCACCCAGAAAATCAAGGGAAAGCCGTAATATGTGACTTTTACCTAAATTTCGGGACCTGGACAAAATCGAAAATTTCGCTGGATTGGGTTTTTCCAGCAACGAATCTCTCTTTCATTTACGTTTTATACATTGTTCCATAAATGCCACATATCTTGCAACAAAGTTGCCCATGTTTTAGATCATCCGATTGTAGGTCTTTTGGTTCAACCCTTTTATTCTTTCTTGCCTATTTCACCCAGAAAATCAAGGGAAAGCCGTAATATGTGACTTTTACCTAAATTTCGGGACCTGGACAAAATCGAAAACTGTGCTGGATTGGGTTTTTCCAGCAACGAATCTCTCTTTCATTTACGTTTTATACATTGTTCCATAAATGCCACATATCTTGCAACAAAGTTGCCCATGTTTTAGATCATCCGATTGTAGGTCTTTTGGTTCAACCCTTTTATTCTTTCTTGCCTATTTCACCCAGAAAATCAAGGGAAAGCCGTAATATGTGACTTTTACCTAAATTTCGGGACCTGGACAAAATCGAAAACTGTGCTGGATTGGGTTTTTCCAGCAACGAATCTCTCTTTCATTTACGTTTTATACATTGTTCCATAAATGCCACATATCTTGCAACAATGTTGCCCATGTTTTAGATCATCCGATTCTAGGTCTTTTGCTTCAACCCTTTTATTCTTTCTTGCCTATTTCACCCAGAAAATCAAGGGAAAGCCGTAATATGTGACTTTTACCTAAATTTCGGGACCTGGACAAAATCGAAAACTGTGCTGGATTGGGTTTTTCCAGCAACGAATCTCTCTTTCATTTACGTTTTATACATTGTTCCATAAATGCCACATATCTTGCAACAAAGTTGCCCATGTTTTAGATCATCCGATTGTAGGTCTTTTGGTTCAACCCTTTTATTCTTTCTTGCCTATTTCACCCAGAAAATCAAGGGAAAGCCGTAATATGTGACTTTTACCTAAATTTCGGGACCTGGACAAAATCGAAAACTGTGCTGGATTGGGTTTTTCCAGCAACGAATCTCTCTTTCATTTACGTTTTATACATTGTTCCATAAATGCCACATATCTTGCAACAAAGTTGCCCATGTTTTAGATCATCCGATTCTAGGTCTTTTGCTTCAACCCTTTTATTCTTTCTTGCCTATTTCACCCAGAAAATCAAGGGAAAGCCGTAATATGTGACTTTTACCTAAATTTCGGGACCTGGACAAAATCGAAAACTGTGCTGGATTGGGTTTTTCCAGCAACGAATCTCTCTTTCATTTACGTTTTATACATTGTTCCATAAATGCCACATATCTTGCAACAAAGTTGCCCATGTTTTAGATCATCCGATTGTAGGTCTTTTGGTTCAACCCTTTTATTCTTTCTTGCCTATTTCACCCAGAAAATCAAGGGAAAGCCGTAATATGTGACTTTTACCTAAATTTCGGGACCTGGACAAAATCGAAAACTGTGCTGGATTGGGTTTTTCCAGCAACGAATCTCTCTTTCATTTACGTTTTATACATTGTTCCATAAATGCCACATATCTTGCAACAAAGTTGCCCATGTTTTAGATCATCCGATTCTAGGTCTTTTGCTTCAACCCTTTTATTCTTTCTTGCCTATTTCACCCAGAAAATCAAGGGAAAGCCGTAATATGTGACTTTTACCTAAATTTCGGGACCTGGACAAAATCGAAAATTGTGCTGGATTGGGTTTTTCCAGCAACGAATCTCTCTTTCATTTACGTTTTATACATTGTTCCATAAATGCCACATATCTTGCAACAAAGTTGCCCATGTTTTAGATCATCCGATTGTAGGTCTTTTGGTTCAACCCTTTTATTCTTTCTTGCCTATTTCACCCAGAAAATCAAGGGAAAGCCGTAATATGTGACTTTTACCTAAATTTCGGGACCTGGACAAAATCGAAAATTTTGCTGGATTGGGTTTTTCCAGCAACGAATCTCTCTTTCATTTACGTTTTATACATTGTTCCATAAATGCCACATATCTTGCAACAAAGTTGCCCATGTTTTAGATCATCCGATTGTAGGTCTTTTGGTTCAACCCTTTTATTCTTTCTTGCCTATTTCACCCAGAAAATCAAGGGAAAGCCGTAATATGTGACTTTTACCTAAATTTCGGGACCTGGACAAAATCGAAAATTTCGCTGGATTGGGTTTTTACAGCAACGAATCTCTCTTTCATTTACGTTTTATACATTGTTCCATAAATGCCACATATCTTGCAACAAAGTTGCCCATGTTTTAGATCATCCGATTGTAGGTCTTTTGGTTCAAACCTTTTATTCTTTCTTGCCTATTTCACCCAGAAAATCAAGGGAAAGCCGTAATATGTGACTTTTACCTAAATTTCGGGACCTGGACAAAATCGAAAACTGTGCTGGACTGGGTTTTTCCAGCAACGAATCTCTCTTTCATTTACGTTTTATACATTGTTCCATAAATGCCACATATCTTGCAACAAAGTTGCCCATGTTTTAGATCATCCGATTCTAGGTCTTTTGCTTCAACCCTTTTATTCTTTCTTGCCTATTTCACCCAGAAAATCAAGGGAAAGCCGTAATATGTGACTTTTACCTAAATTTCGGGACCTGGACAAAATCGAAAATTGTGCTGGATTGGGTTTTTCCAGCAACGAATCTCTCTTTCATTTACGTTTTATACATTGTTCCATAAATGCCACATATCTTGCAACAAAGTTGCCCATGTTTTAGATCATCCGATTGTAGGTCTTTTGGTTCAACCCTTTTATTCTTTCTTGCCTATTTCACCCAGAAAATCAAGGGAAAGCCGTAATATGTGACTTTTACCTAAATTTCGGGACCTGGACAAAATCGAAAATTTTGCTGGATTGGGTTTTTCCAGCAACGAATCTCTCTTTCATTTACGTTTTATACATTGTTCCATAAATGCCACATATCTTGCAACAAAGTTGCCCATGTTTTAGATCATCCGATTGTAGGTCTTTTGGTTCAACCCTTTTATTCTTTCTTTCCTATTTCACCCAGAAAATCAAGGGAAAGCCGTAATATGTGACTTTTACCTAAATTTCGGGACCTGGACAAAATCGAAAATTTCGCTGGATTGGGTTTTTACAGCAACGAATCTCTCTTTCATTTACGTTTTATACATTGTTCCATAAATGCCACATATCTTGCAACAAAGTTGCCCATGTTTTAGATCATCCGATTGTAGGTCTTTTGGTTCAAACCTTTTATTCTTTCTTGCCTATTTCACCCAGAAAATCAAGGGAAAGCCGTAATATGTGACTTTTACCTAAATTTCGGGACCTGGACAAAATCGAAAATTTTGCTGGATTGGGTTTTTCCAGCAACGAATCTCTCTTTCATTTACGTTTTATACATTGTTCCATAAATGCCACATATCTTGCAACAAAGTTGCCCATGTTTTAGATCATCCGATTGTAGGTCTTTTGGTTCAACCCTTTTATTCTTTCTTGCCTATTTCACCCAGAAAATCAAGGGAAAGCCGAATATGTGACTTTTACCTAAATTTCGGGACCTGGACAAAATCGAAAACTGTGCTGGATTGGGTTTTTCCAGCAACGAATCTCTCTTTCATTTACGTTTTATACATTGTTCCATAAATGCCACATATCTTGCAACAAAGTTGCCCATGTTTTAGATCATCCGATTGTAGGTCTTTTGGTTCAACCCTTTTATTCTTTCTTGCCTATTTCACCCAGAAAATCAAGGGAAAGCCGAATATGTGACTTTTACCTAAATTTCGGGACCTGGACAAAATCGAAAACTGTGCTGGATTGGGTTTTTCCAGCAACGAATCTCTCTTTCATTTACGTTTTATACATTGCTCCATAAATGCCACATATCTGGCAACAAAGTTGCCCATGTTTTAAATCATCCGATTGTAGGTCTTTTGGTTCAACCCTTTTATTCTTTCTTGCCTATTTCACCCAGAAAATCAAGGGAAAGCCGTAATATGTGACTTTTACCTAAATTTCGGGACCTGGACAAAATCGAAAACTGTGCTGGATTGGGTTTTTCCAGCAACGAATCTCTCTTTCATTTACGTTTTATACATTGTTCCATAAATGCCACATATCTTGCAACAAAGTTGCCCATGTTTTAGATCATCCGATTGTAGGTCTTTTGCTTCAACCCTTTTATTCTTTCTTGCCTATTTCACCCAGAAAATCAAGGGAAAGCCGAATATGTGACTTTTACCTAAATTTCGGGACCTGAACAAAATCGAAAATTTCGCTGGATTGGGTTTTTCCAGCAACGAATCTCTCTTTCATTTACGTTTTATACATTGTTCCATAAATGCCACATATCTTGCAACAAAGTTGCCCATGTTTTAGATCATCCGATTGTAGGTCTTTTGGTTCAACCCTTTTATTCTTTCTTGCCTATTTCACCCAGAAAATCAAGGGAAAGCCGAATATGTGACTTTTACCTAAATTTCGGGACCTGGACAAAATCGAAAACTGTGCTGGATTGGGTTTTTCCAGCAACGAATCTCTCTTTCATTTACGTTTTATACATTGTTCCATAAATGCCACATATCTTGCAACAAAGTTGCCCATGTTTTAGATCATACGATTCTAGGTCTTTTGGTTCAACCCTTTTATTCTTTCTTGCCTATTTCACCCAGAAATTCAAGGGAAAGCCGTAATATGTGACTTTTACCTAAATTTCGGGACCTGGACAAAATCGAAAATTGTGCTGGATTGGGTTTTTCCAGCAACGAATCTCTCTTTCATTTACGTTTTATACATTGCTCCATAAATGCCACATATCTTGCAACAAAGTTGCCCATGTTTTAGATCATCCGATTCTAGGTCTTTTGGTTCAACCCTTTTATTCTTTCTTGCCTATTTCACCCAGAAAATCAAGGGAAAGTCGTAATATGTGACTTTTATCTAAATTTCGGGACCTGGACAAAATCGAAAACTGTGCTGGATTGGGTTTTTCCAGCAACGAATCTCTCTTTCATTTACGTTTTATACATTGTTCCATAAATGCCACATATCTTGCAACAAAGTTGCCCATGTTTTAGATCATACGATTCTAGGTCTTTTGGTTCAACCCTTCTATTCTTTCTTGCCTATTTCACCCAGAAATTCAAGGGAAAGCCGTAATATGTGACTTTTACCTAAATTTCGGGACCTGGACAAAATCGAAAATTGTGCTGGATTGGGTTTTTCCAGCAACGAATCTCTCTTTCATTTACGTTTTATACATTGCTCCATAAATGCCACATATCTTGCAACAAAGTTGCCCATGTTTTAGATCATCCGATTGTAGGTCTTTTGGTTCAACCCTTTTATTCTTTCTTGCCTATTTCACCCAGAAAATCAAGGGAAAGTCGTAATATGTGACTTTTATCTAAATTTCGGGACCTGGACAAAATCGAAAACTGTGCTGGATTGGGTTTTTCCAGCAACGAATCTCTCTTTCATTTACGTTTTATACATTGTTCCATAAATGCCACATATCTTGCAACAAAGTTGCCCATGTTTTAGATCATACGATTCTAGGTCTTTTGGTTCAACCCTTTTATTCTTTCTTGCCTATTTCACCCAGAAATTCAAGGGAAAGCCGTAATATGTGACTTTTACCTAAATTTCGGGACCTGGACAAAATCGAAAATTGTGCTGGATTGGGTTTTTCCAGCAACGAATCTCTCTTTCATTTACGTTTTATACATTGCTCCATAAATGCCACATATCTTGCAACAAAGTTGCCCATGTTTTAGATCATCCGATTGTAGGTCTTTTGGTTCAACCCTTTTATTCTTTCTTGCCTATTTCACCCAGAAAATCAAGGGAAAGCCGTAATATGTGACTTTTACCTAAATTTCGGGACCTGGACAAAATCGAAAACTGTGCTGGATTGGGTTTTTCCAGCAACGAATCTCTCTTTCATTTACGTTTTATACATTGCTCCATAAATGCCACATATCTTGCAACAAAGTTGCCCATGTTTTAGATCATCCGATTGTAGGTCTTTTGCTTCAACCCTTTTATTCTTTCTTGCCTATTTCACCCAGAAAATCAAGGGAAAGCCGTAATATGTGACTTTTACCTAAATTTCGGGACCTGGACAAAATCGAAAATTTCGCTGGATTGGGTTTTTCCAGCAACGAATCTCTCTTTCATTTACGTTTTATACATTGTTCCATAAATGCCACATATCTTGCAACAAAGTTGCCCATGTTTTAGATCATCCGATTCTAGGTCTTTTGGTTCAACCCTTTTATTCTTTCTTGCCTATTTCACCCAGAAATTCAAGGGAAAGCCGTAATATGTGACTTTTACCTAAATTTCGGGACCTGGACAAAATCGAAAATTTCGCTGGATTGGGTTTTTCCAGCAACGAATCTCTCTTTCATTTACGTTTTATACATTGTTCCATAAATGCCACATATCTTGCAACAAAGTTGCCCATGTTTTAGATCATCCGATTGTAGGTCTTTTGCTTCAACCCTTTTATTCTTTCTTGCCTATTTCACCCAGAAAATCAAGGGAAAGCCGAATATGTGACTTTTACCTAAATTTCGGGACCTGAACAAAATCGAAAATTTCGCTGGATTGGGTTTTTCCAGCAACGAATCTCTCTTTCATTTACGTTTTATACATTGCTCCATAAATGCCACATATCTTGCAACAAAGTTGCCCATGTTTTAGATCATCCGATTGTAGGTCTTTTGGTTCAACCCTTTTATTCTTTCTTGCCTATTTCACCCAGAAAATCAAGGGAAAGCCGAATATGTGACTTTTACCTAAATTTCGGGACCTGGACAAAATCGAAAACTGTGCTGGATTGGGTTTTTCCAGCAACGAATCTCTCTTTCATTTACGTTTTATACATTGTTCCATAAATGCCACATATCTTGCAACAAAGTTGCCCATGTTTTAGATCATACGATTCTAGGTCTTTTGGTTCAACCCTTTTATTCTTTCTTGCCTATTTCACCCAGAAATTCAAGGGAAAGCCGTAATATGTGACTTTTACCTAAATTTCGGGACCTGGACAAAATCGAAAATTGTGCTGGATTGGGTTTTTCCAGCAACGAATCTCTCTTTCATTTACGTTTTATACATTGCTCCATAAATGCCACATATCTTGCAACAAAGTTGCCCATGTTTTAGATCATCCGATTGTAGGTCTTTTGGTTCAACCCTTTTATTCTTTCTTGCCTATTTCACCCAGAAAATCAAGGGAAAGCCGTAATATGTGACTTTTACCTAAATTTCGGGACCTGGACAAAATCGAAAACTGTGCTGGATTGGGTTTTTCCAGCAACGAATCTCTCTTTCATTTACGTTTTATACATTGTTCCATAAATGCCACATATCTTGCAACAAAGTTGCCCATGTTTTAGATCATCCGATTGTAGGTCTTTTGGTTCAACCCTTTTATTCTTTCTTGCCTATTTCACCCAGAAAATCAAGGGAAAGCCGTAATATGTGACTTTTACCTAAATTTCGGGACCTGGACAAAATCGAAAATTTTGCTGGATTGGGTTTTTCCAGCAACGAATCTCTCTTTCATTTACGTTTTATACATTGCTCCATAAATGCCACATATCTTGCAACAAAGTTGCCCATGTTTTAGATCATCCGATTGTAGGTCTTTTGGTTCAACCCTTTTATTCTTTCTTGCCTATTTCACCCAGAAAATCAAGGGAAAGCCGTAATATGTGACTTTTACCTAAATTTCGGGACCTGGACAAAATCGAAAACTGTGCTGGATTGGGTTTTTCCAGCAACGAATCTCTCTTTCATTTACGTTTTATACATTGTTCCATAAATGCCACATATCTTGCAACAAAGTTGCCCATGTTTTAGATCATCCGATTGTAGGTCTTTTGGTTCAACCCTTTTATTCTTTCTTGCCTATTTCACCCAGAAAATCAAGGGAAAGCCGTAATATGTGACTTTTACCTAAATTTCGGGACCTGGACAAAATCGAAAATTTTGCTGGATTGGGTTTTTCCAGCAACGAATCTCTCTTTCATTTACGTTTTATACATTGCTCCATAAATGCCACATATCTTGCAACAAAGTTGCCCATGTTTTAGATCATCCGATTGTAGGTCTTTTGGTTCAACCCTTTTATTCTTTCTTGCCTATTTCACCCAGAAAATCAAGGGAAAGCCGTAATATGTGACTTTTACCTAAATTTCGGGACCTGGACAAAATCGAAAATTTTGCTGGATTGGGTTTTTCCAGCAACGAATCTCTCTTTCATTTACGTTTTATACATTGCTCCATAAATGCCACATATCTTGCAACAAAGTTGCCATGTTTTAGATCATCCGATTGTAGGTCTTTTGGTTCAACCCTTTTATTCTTTCTTGCCTATTTCACCCAGAAAATCAAGGGAAAGCCGTAATATGTGACTTTTACCTAAATTTCGGGACCTGGACAAAATCGAAAATTTTGCTGGATTGGGTTTTTCCAGCAACGAATCTCTCTTTCATTTACGTTTTATACATTGCTCCATAAATGCCACATATCTTGCAACAAAGTTGCCATGTTTTAGATCATCCGATTGTAGGTCTTTTGGTTCAACCCTTTTATTCTTTCTTGCCTATTTCACCCAGAAAATCAAGGGAAAGCCGTAATATGTGACTTTTACCTAAATTTCGGGACCTGGACAAAATCGAAAATTTTGCTGGATTGGGTTTTTCCAGCAACGAATCTGTCTTTCATTTACGTTTTATACATTGCTCCATAAATGCCACATATCTTGCAACAAAGTTGCCCATGTTTTAGATCATCCGATTGTAGGTCTTTTGGTTCAACCCTTTTATTCTTTCTTGCCTATTTCACCCAGAAAATCAAGGGAAAGCCGTAATATGTGACTTTTACCTAAATTTCGGGACCTGGACAAAATCGAAAATTTTGCTGGATTGGGTTTTTCCAGCAACGAATCTCTCTTTCATTTACGTTTTATACATTGCTCCATAAATGCCACATATCTTGCAACAAAGTTGCCCATGTTTTAGATCATCCGATTGTAGGTCTTTTGGTTCAACCCTTTTATTCTTTCTTGCCTATTTCACCCAGAAAATCAAGTTAAAGCCGAATATGTGACTTTTACCTAACTTTCGGGACCTGGACAAAATCGAAAATTTTGCTGGATTGGGTTTTTCCAGCAACGAATCTCTCTTTCATTTACGTTTTATACATTGCTCCATAAATGCCACATATCTTGCAACAAAGTTGCCATGTTTTAGATCATCCGATTGTAGGTCTTTTGGTTCAACCCTTTTATTCTTTCTTGCCTATTTCACCCAGAAAATCAAGGGAAAGTCGTAATATGTGACTTTTACCTAAATTTCGGGACCTGGACAAAATCGAAAATTTCGCTGGATTGGGTTTTTCCAGCAACGAATCTCTCTTTCATTTACGTTTTATACATTGTTCCATAAATGCCACATATCTTGCAACAAAGTTGCCCATGTTTTAGATCATCCGATTCTAGGTCTTTTGGTTCAACCCTTTTATTCTTTCTTGCCTATTTCACCCAGAAATTCAAGGGAAAGCCGTAATATGTGACTTTTACCTAAATTTCGGGACCTGGACAAAATCGAAAACTGTGCTGGATTGGGTTTTTCCAGCAACGAATCTCTCTTTCATTTACGTTTTATACATTGTTCCATAAATGCCACATATCTTGCAACAAAGTTGCCCATGTTTTAGATCATCCGATTGTAGGTCTTTTGCTTCAACCCTTTTATTCTTTCTTGCCTATTTCACCCAGAAAATCAAGGGAAAGCCGTAATATGTGACTTTTACCTAAATTTCGGGACCTGGACAAAATCGAAAATTTCGCTGGATTGGGTTTTTCCAGCAACGAATCTCTCTTTCATTTACGTTTTATACATTGTTCCATAAATGCCACATATCTTGCAACAAAGTTGCCCATGTTTTAGATCATCCGATTGTAGGTCTTTTGCTTCAACCCTTTTATTCTTTCTTGCCTATTTCACCCAGAAAATCAAGGGAAAGCCGAATATGTGACTTTTACCTAAATTTCGGGACCTGAACAAAATCGAAAATTTCGCTGGATTGGGTTTTTCCAGCAACGAATCTCTCTTTCATTTACGTTTTATACATTGCTCCATAAATGCCACATATCTTGCAACAAAGTTGCCCATGTTTTAGATCATCCGATTGTAGGTCTTTTGGTTCAACCCTTTTATTCTTTCTTGCCTATTTCACCCAGAAAATCAAGGGAAAGCCGAATATGTGACTTTTACCTAAATTTCGGGACCTGGACAAAATCGAAAACTGTGCTGGATTGGGTTTTTCCAGCAACGAATCTCTCTTTCATTTACGTTTTATACATTGTTCCATAAATGCCACATATCTTGCAACAAAGTTGCCCATGTTTTAGATCATACGATTCTAGGTCTTTTGGTTCAACCCTTTTATTCTTTCTTGCCTATTTCACCCAGAAAATCAAGGGAAAGCCGAATATGTGACTTTTACCTAAATTTCGGGACCTGGACAAAATCGAAAACTGTGCTGGATTGGGTTTTTCCAGCAACGAATCTCTCTTTCATTTACGTTTTATACATTGCTCCATAAATGCCACATATCTTGCAACAAAGTTGCCCATGTTTTAGATCATCCGATTGTAGGTCTTTTGGTTCAACCCTTTTATTCTTTCTTGCCTATTTCACCCAGAAAATCAAGGGAAAGCCGAATATGTGACTTTTACCTAAATTTCGGGACCTGGACAAAATCGAAAATTGTGCTGGATTGGGTTTTTCCAGCAACGAATCTCTCTTTCATTTACGTTTTATACATTGCTCCATAAATGCCACATATCTTGCAACAAAGTTGCCCATGTTTTAGATCATCCGATTGTAGGTCTTTTGGTTCAACCCTTTTATTCTTTCTTGCCTATTTCACCCAGAAAATCAAGGGAAAGCCGTAATATGTGACTTTTACCTAAATTTCGGGACCTGGACAAAATCGAAAACTGTGCTGGATTGGGTTTTTCCAGCAACGAATCTCTCTTTCATTTACGTTTTATACATTGTTCCATAAATGCCACATATCTTGCAACAAAGTTGCCCATGTTTTAGATCATCCGATTGTAGGTCTTTTGCTTCAACCCTTTTATTCTTTCTTGCCTATTTCACCCAGAAAATCAAGGGAAAGCCGTAATATGTGACTTTTACCTAAATTTCGGGACCTGGACAAAATCGAAAATTTTGCTGGATTGGGTTTTTCCAGCAACGAATCTCTCTTTCATTTACGTTTTATACATTGTTCCATAAATGCCACATATCTTGCAACAAAGTTGCCCATGTTTTAGATCATCCGATTCTAGGTCTTTTGGTTCAACCCTTTTATTCTTTCTTGCCTATTTCACCCAGAAATTCAAGGGAAAGCCGTAATATGTGACTTTTACCTAAATTTCGGGACCTGGACAAAATCGAAAATTTCGCTGGATTGGGTTTTTCCAGCAACGAATCTCTCTTTCATTTACGTTTTATACATTGTTCCATAAATGCCACATATCTTGCAACAAAGTTGCCCATGTTTTAGATCATCCGATTGTAGGTCTTTTGGTTCAACCCTTTTATTCTTTCTTGCCTATTTCACCCAGAAAATCAAGGGAAAGCCGAATATGTGACTTTTACCTAAATTTCGGGACCTGGACAAAATCGAAAACTGTGCTGGATTGGGTTTTTCCAGCAACGAATCTCTCTTTCATTTACGTTTTATACATTGCTCCATAAATGCCACATATCTGGCAACAAAGTTGCCCATGTTTTAAATCATCCGATTGTAGGTCTTTTGGTTCAACCCTTTTATTCTTTCTTGCCTATTTCACCCAGAAAATCAAGGGAAAGCCGTAATATGTGACTTTTACCTAAATTTCGGGACCTGGACAAAATCGAAAACTGTGCTGGATTGGGTTTTTCCAGCAACGAATCTCTCTTTCATTTACGTTTTATACATTGTTCCATAAATGCCACATATCTTGCAACAAAGTTGCCCATGTTTTAGATCATCCGATTCTAGGTCTTTTGGTTCAACCCTTTTATTCTTTCTTGCCTATTTCACCCAGAAAATCAAGGGAAAGCCGTAATATGTGACTTTTACCTAAATTTCGGGACCTGTACAAAATCGAAAATTTTGCTGGATTGGGTTTTTCCAGCAACGTATCTCTCTTTCATTTACGTTTTATACATTGTTCCATAAATGCCACATATCTTGCAACAAAGTTGCCCATGTTTTAGATCATCCGATTGTAGGTCTTTTGGTTCAACCCTTTTATTCTTTCTTGCCTATTTCACCCAGAAAATCAAGGGAAAGCCGTAATATGTGACTTTTACCTAAATTTCGGGACCTGGACAAAATCGAAAATTTCGCTGGATTGGGTTTTTACAGCAACGAATCTCTCTTTCATTTACGTTTTATACATTGTTCCATAAATGCCACATATCTTGCAACAAAGTTGCCCATGTTTTAGATCATCCGATTCTAGGTCTTTTGGTTCAACCCTTTTATTCTTTCTTGCCTATTTCACCCAGAAATTCAAGGGAAAGCCGTAATATGTGACTTTTACCTAAATTTCGGGACCTGGACAAAATCGAAAATTTCGCTGGATTGGGTTTTTCCAGCAACGAATCTCTCTTTCATTTACGTTTTATACATTGTTCCATAAATGCCACATATCTTGCAACAAAGTTGCCCATGTTTTAGATCATCCGATTGTAGGTCTTTTGGTTCAACCCTTTTATTCTTTCTTGCCTATTTCACCCAGAAAATCAAGGGAAAGCCGAATATGTGACTTTTACCTAAATTTCGGGACCTGGACAAAATCGAAAACTGTGCTGGATTGGGTTTTTCCAGCAACGAATCTCTCTTTCATTTACGTTTTATACATTGTTCCATAAATGCCACATATCTTGCAACAAAGTTGCCCATGTTTTAGATCATCCGATTGTAGGTCTTTTGGTTCAACCCTTTTATTCTTTCTTGCCTATTTCACCCAGAAAATCAAGGGAAAGCCGAATATGTGACTTTTACCTAAATTTCGGGACCTGGACAAAATCGAAAACTGTGCTGGATTGGGTTTTTCCAGCAACGAATCTCTCTTTCATTTACGTTTTATACATTGTTCCATAAATGCCACATATCTTGCAACAAAGTTGCCCATGTTTTAGATCATCCGATTGTAGGTCTTTTGGTTCAACCCTTTTATTCTTTCTTGCCTATTTCACCCAGAAAATCAAGGGAAAGCCGTAATATGTGACTTTTACCTAAATTTCGGGACCTGGACAAAATCGAAAACTGTGCTGGATTGGGTTTTTCCAGCAACGAATCTCTCTTTCATTTACGTTTTATACATTGTTCCATAAATGCCACATATCTTGCAACAAAGTTGCCCATGTTTTAGATCATCCGATTGTAGGTCTTTTGCTTCAACCCTTTTATTCTTTCTTGCCTATTTCACCCAGAAAATCAAGGGAAAGCCGTAATATGTGACTTTTACCTAAATTTCGGGACCTGGACAAAATCGAAAACTGTGCTGGATTGGGTTTTTCCAGCAACGAATCTCTCTTTCATTTACGTTTTATACATTGTTCCATAAATGCCACATATCTTGCAACAAAGTTGCCCATGTTTTAGATCATCCGATTGTAGGTCTTTTGCTTCAACCCTTTTATTCTTTCTTGCCTATTTCACCCAGAAAATCAAGGGAAAGCCGTAATATGTGACTTTTACCTAAATTTCGGGACCTGGACAAAATCGAAAATTTTGCTGGATTGGGTTTTTCCAGCAACGAATCTCTCTTTCATTTACGTTTTATACATTGTTCCATAAATGCCACATATCTTGCAACAAAGTTGCCCATGTTTTAGAACATCCGATTGTAGGTCTTTTGGTTCAACCCTTTTATTCTTTCTTGCCTATTTCACCCAGAAAATCAAGGGAAAGCCGTAATATGTGACTTTTATCTAAATTTCGGGACCTGGACAAAATCGAAAATTGTGCTGGATTGGGTTTTTCCAGCAACGAATCTCTCTTTCATTTACGTTTTATACATTGTTCCATAAATGCCACATATCTTGCAACAAAGTTGCCCATGTTTTAGATCATCCGATTGTAGGTCTTTTGGTTCAACCCTTTTATTCTTTCTTGCCTATTTCACCCAGAAATTCAAGGGAAAGCCGTAATATGTGACTTTTACCTAAATTTCGGGACCTGGACAAAATCGAAAATTGTGCTGGATTGGGTTTTTCCAGCAACGAATCTCTCTTTCATTTACGTTTTATACATTGCTCCATAAATGCCACATATCTTGCAACAAAGTTGCCCATGTTTTAGATCATCCGATTGTAGGTCTTTTGGTTCAACCCTTTTATTCTTTCTTGCCTATTTCACCCAGAAAATCAAGGGAAAGTCGTAATATGTGACTTTTATCTAAATTTCGGGACCTGGACAAAATCGAAAATTTTGCTGGATTGGGTTTTTCCAGCAACGAATCTCTCTTTCATTTACGTTTTATACATTGCTCCATAAATGCCACATATCTTGCAACAAAGTTGCCCATGTTTTAGAACATCCGATTGTAGGTCTTTTGGTTCAACCCTTTTATTCTTTCTTGCCTATTTCACCCAGAAAATCAAGGGAAAGCCGTAATATGTGACTTTTACCTAAATTTCGGGACCTGGACAAAATCGAAAATTGTGCTGGATTGGGTTTTTCCAGCAACGAATCTCTCTTTCATTTACGTTTTATACATTGCTCCATAAATGCCACATATCTTGCAACAAAGTTGCCCATGTTTTAGAACATCCGATTGTAGGTCTTTTGGTTCAACCCTTTTATTCTTTCTTGCCTATTTCACCCAGAAAATCAAGGGAAAGTCGTAATATGTGACTTTTATCTAAATTTCGGGACCTGGACAAAATCGAAAATTTTGCTGGATTGGGTTTTTCCAGCAACGAATCTCTCTTTCATTTACGTTTTATACATTGCTCCATAAATGCCACATATCTTGCAACAAAGTTGCCCATGTTTTAGAACATCCGATTGTAGGTCTTTTGGTTCAACCCTTTTATTCTTTCTTGCCTATTTCACCCAGAAAATCAAGGGAAAGCCGTAATATGTGACTTTTATCTAAATTTCGGGACCTGGACAAAATCGAAAATTGTGCTGGATTGGGTTTTTACAGCAACGAATCTCTCTTTCATTTACGTTTTATACATTGTTCCATAAATGCCACATATCTTGCAACAAAGTTGCCCATGTTTTAGATCATCCGATTCTAGGTCTTTTGCTTCAACCCTTTTATTCTTTCTTGCCTATTTCACCCAGAAAATCAAGGGAAAGCCGAATATGTGACTTTTACCTAAATTTCGGGACCTGGACAAAATCGAAAATTGTGCTGGATTGGGTTTTTCCAGCAACGAATCTCTCTTTCATTTACGTTTTATACATTGCTCCATAAATGCCACATATCTTGCAACAAAGTTGCCCATGTTTTAGAACATCCGATTGTAGGTCTTTTGGTTCAACCCTTTTATTCTTTCTTGCCTATTTCACCCAGAAAATCAAGGGAAAGCCGTAATATGTGACTTTTACCTAAATTTCGGGACCTGGACAAAATCGAAAATTGTGCTGGATTGGGTTTTTCCAGCAACGAATCTCTCTTTCATTTACGTTTTATACATTGTTCCATAAATGCCACATATCTTGCAACAAAGTTGCCCATGTTTTAGATCATACGATTCTAGGTCTTTTGGTTCAACCCTTTTATTCTTTCTTGCCTATTTCACCCAGAAATTCAAGGGAAAGCCGTAATATGTGACTTTTACCTAAATTTCGGGACCTGGACAAAATCGAAAATTGTGCTGGATTTGGTTTTTCCAGCAACGAATCTCTCTTTCATTTACGTTTTATACATTGCTCCATAAATGCCACATATCTTGCAACAAAGTTGCCCATGTTTTAGATCATCCGATTGTAGGTCTTTTGCTTCAACCCTTTTATTCTTTCTTGCCTATTTCACCCAGAAAATCAAGGGAAAGTCGTAATATGTGACTTTTATCTAAATTTCGGGACCTGGACAAAATCGAAAATTTTGCTGGATTGGGTTTTTCCAGCAACGAATCTCTCTTTCATTTACGTTTTATACATTGCTCCATAAATGCCACATATCTTGCAACAAAGTTGCCCATGTTTTAGAACATCCGATTGTAGGTCTTTTGGTTCAACCCTTTTATTCTTTCTTGCCTATTTCACCCAGAAAATCAAGGGAAAGCCGTAATATGTGACTTTTACCTAAATTTCGGGACCTGGACAAAATCGAAAATTGTGCTGGATTGGGTTTTTCCAGCAACGAATCTCTCTTTCATTTACGTTTTATACATTGCTCCATAAATGCCACATATCTTGCAACAAAGTTGCCCATGTTTTAGAACATCCGATTGTAGGTCTTTTGGTTCAACCCTTTTATTCTTTCTTGCCTATTTCACCCAGAAAATCAAGGGAAAGCCGTAATATGTGACTTTTATCTAAATTTCGGGACCTGGACAAAATCGAAAATTTTGCTGGATTGGGTTTTTCCAGCAACGAATCTCTCTTTCATTTACGTTTTATACATTGCTCCATAAATGCCACATATCTTACAACAAAGTTGCCCATGTTTTAGATCATCCGATTGTAGGTCTTTTGGTTCAACCCTTTTATTCTTTCTTGCCTATTTCACCCAGAAAATCAAGGGAAAGCCGTAATATGTGACTTTTACCTAAATTTCGGGACCTGGACAAAATCGAAAATTTTGCTGGATTGGGTTTTTCCAGCAACGAATCTCTCTTTCATTTACGTTTTATACATTGCTCCATAAATGCCACATATCTTGCAACAAAGTTGCCCATGTTTTAGAACATCCGATTGTAGGTCTTTTGGTTCAACCCTTTTATTCTTTCTTGCCTATTTCACCCAGAAAATCAAGGGAAACCCGTAATATGTGACTTTTACCTAAATTTCGGGACCTGGACAAAATCGAAAATTGTGCTGGATTGGGTTTTTCCAGCAACCAATCTCTCTTTCATTTACGTTTTATACATTGCTCCATAAATGCCACATATCTTGCAACAAAGTTGCCCATGTTTTAGAACATCCGATTGTAGGTCTTTTGGTTCAACCCTTTTATTCTTTCTTGCCTATTTCACCCAGAAAATCAAGGGAAAGCCGTAATATGTGACTTTTATCTAAATTTCGGGACCTGGACAAAATCGAAAATTGTGCTGGATTGGGTTTTTCCAGCAACGAATCTCTCTTTCATTTACGTTTTATACATTGCTCCATAAATGCCACATATCTTGCAACAAAGTTGCCCATGTTTTAGAACATCCGATTGTAGGTCTTTTGGTTCAACCCTTTTATTCTTTCTTGCCTATTTCACCCAGAAAATCAAGGGAAAGCCGTAATATGTGACTTTTATCTAAATTTCGGGACCTGGACAAAATCGAAAATTTTGCTGGATTGGGTTTTTCCAGCAACGAATCTCTCTTTCATTTACGTTTTATACATTGCTCCATAAATGCCACATATCTTACAACAAAGTTGCCCATGTTTTAGATCATCCGATTGTAGGTCTTTTGGTTCAACCCTTTTATTCTTTCTTGCCTATTTCACCCAGAAAATCAAGGGAAAGCCGTAATATGTGACTTTTACCTAAATTTCGGGACCTGGACAAAATCGAAAATTTTGCTGGATTGGGTTTTTCCAGCAACGAATCTCTCTTTCATTTACGTTTTATACATTGCTCCATAAATGCCACATATCTTGCAACAAAGTTGCCCATGTTTTAGAACATCCGATTGTAGGTCTTTTGGTTCAACCCTTTTATTCTTTCTTGCCTATTTCACCCAGAAAATCAAGGGAAAGCCGTAATATGTGACTTTTACCTAAATTTCGGGACCTGGACAAAATCGAAAATTGTGCTGGATTGGGTTTTTCCAGCAACCAATCTCTCTTTCATTTACGTTTTATACATTGCTCCATAAATGCCACATATCTTGCAACAAAGTTGCCCATGTTTTAGAACATCCGATTGTAGGTCTTTTGGTTCAACCCTTTTATTCTTTCTTGCCTATTTCACCCAGAAAATCAAGGGAAAGTCGTAATATGTGACTTTTATCTAAATTTCGGGACCTGGACAAAATCGAAAATTTTGCTGGATTGGGTTTTTCCAGCAACGAATCTCTCTTTCATTTACGTTTTATACATTGCTCCATAAATGCCACATATCTTGCAACAAAGTTGCCCATGTTTTAGAACATCCGATTGTAGGTCTTTTGGTTCAACCCTTTTATTCTTTCTTGCCTATTTCACCCAGAAAATCAAGGGAAAGCCGTAATATGTGACTTTTATCTAAATTTCGGGACCTGGACAAAATCGAAAATTTTGCTGGATTGGGTTTTTCCAGCAACGAATCTCTCTTTCATTTACGTTTTATACATTGCTCCATAAATGCCACATATCTTGCAACAAAGTTGCCCATGTTTTAGAACATCCGATTGTAGGTCTTTTGGTTCAACCCTTTTATTCTTTCTTGCCTATTTCACCCAGAAAATCAAGGGAAAGCCATAATATGTGACTTTTACCTAAATTTCGGGACCTGGACAAAATCGAAAATTGTGCTGGATTGGGTTTTTCCAGCAACGAATCTCTCTTTCATTTACGTTTTATACATTGCTCCATGAATGCCACATATCTTGCAACAAAGGTGCCCATGTTTTAGAACATCCGATTGTAGGTCTTTTGGTTCAACCCTTTTATTCTTTCTTGCCTATTTCACCCAGAAAATCAAGGGAAAGCCGTAATATGTGACTTTTACCTAAATTTCGGGACCTGGACAAAATCGAAAATTGTGCTGGATTGGGTTTTTCCAGCAACGAATCTCTCTTTCATTTACGTTTTATACATTGCTCCATAAATGCCACATATCTTGCAACAAAGTTGCCCATGTTTTAGAACATCCGATTGTAGGTCTTTTGGTTCAACCCTTTTATTCTTTCTTGCCTATTTCACCCAGAAAATCAAGGGAAAGCCGTAATATGTGACTTTTACCTAAATTTCGGGACCTGGACAAAATCGAAAATTGTGCTGGATTGGGTTTTTCCAGCAACGAATCTCTCTTTCATTTACGTTTTATACATTGCTCCATAAATGCCACATATCTTGCAACAAAGTTGCCCATGTTTTAGAACATCCGATTGTAGGTCTTTTGCTTCAACCCTTTTATTCTTTCTTGCCTATTTCACCCAGAAAATCAAGGGAAAGCCGTAATATGTGACTTTTACCTAAATTTCGGGACCTGGACAAAATCGAAAATTGTGCTGGATTGGGTTTTTCCAGCAACGAATCTCTCTTTCATTTACGTTTTATACATTGCTCCATAAATGCCACATATCTTGCAACAAAGTTGCCCATGTTTTAGAACATCCGATTGTAGGTCTTTTGCTTCAACCCTTTTATTCTTTCTTGCCTATTTCACCCAGAAAATCAAGGGAAAGCCGTAATATGTGACTTTTACCTAAATTTCGGGACCTGGACAAAATCGAAAATTGTGCTGGATTGGGTTTTTCCAGCAACGAATCTCTCTTTCATTTACGTTTTATACATTGCTCCATAAATGCCACATATCTTGCAACAAAGTTGCCCATGTTTTAGAACATCCGATTGTAGGTCTTTTGCTTCAACCCTTTTATTCTTTCTTGCCTATTTCACCCAGAAAATCAAGGGAAAGCCGTAATATGTGACTTTTACCTAAATTTCGGGACCTGGACAAAATCGAAAATTTTGCTGGATTGGGTTTTTCCAGCAACGAATCTCTCTTTCATTTACGTTTTATACATTGCTCCATAAATGCCACATATCTTGCAACAAAGTTGCCCATGTTTTAGAACATCCGATTGTAGGTCTTTTGGTTCAACCCTTTTATTCTTTCTTGCCTATTTCACCCAGAAAATCAAGGGAAAGCCGTAATATGTGACTTTTATCTAAATTTCGGGACCTGGACAAAATCGAAAATTTTGCTGGATTGGGTTTTTCCAGCAACGAATCTCTCTTTCATTTACGTTTTATACATTGCTCCATAAATGCCACATATCTTACAACAAAGTTGCCCATGTTTTAGATCATCCGATTGTAGGTCTTTTGGTTCAACCCTTTTATTCTTTCTTGCCTATTTCACCCAGAAAATCAAGGGAAAGCCGTAATATGTGACTTTTACCTAAATTTCGGGACCTGGACAAAATCGAAAATTTTGCTGGATTGGGTTTTTCCAGCAACGAATCTCTCTTTCATTTACGTTTTATACATTGCTCCATAAATGCCACATATCTTGCAACAAAGTTGCCCATGTTTTAGAACATCCGATTGTAGGTCTTTTGGTTCAACCCTTTTATTCTTTCTTGCCTATTTCACCCAGAAAATCAAGGGAAAGCCGTAATATGTGACTTTTACCTAAATTTCGGGACCTGGACAAAATCGAAAATTGTGCTGGATTGGGTTTTTCCAGCAACCAATCTCTCTTTCATTTACGTTTTATACATTGCTCCATAAATGCCACATATCTTGCAACAAAGTTGCCCATGTTTTAGAACATCCGATTGTAGGTCTTTTGGTTCAACCCTTTTATTCTTTCTTGCCTATTTCACCCAGAAAATCAAGGGAAAGTCGTAATATGTGACTTTTATCTAAATTTCGGGACCTGGACAAAATCGAAAATTTTGCTGGATTGGGTTTTTCCAGCAACGAATCTCTCTTTCATTTACGTTTTATACATTGCTCCATAAATGCCACATATCTTGCAACAAAGTTGCCCATGTTTTAGAACATCCGATTGTAGGTCTTTTGGTTCAACCCTTTTATTCTTTCTTGCCTATTTCACCCAGAAAATCAAGGGAAAGCCGTAATATGTGACTTTTATCTAAATTTCGGGACCTGGACAAAATCGAAAATTTTGCTGGATTGGGTTTTTCCAGCAACGAATCTCTCTTTCATTTACGTTTTATACATTGCTCCATGAATGCCACATATCTTGCAACAAAGGTGCCCATGTTTTAGAACATCCGATTGTAGGTCTTTTGGTTCAACCCTTTTATTCTTTCTTGCCTATTTCACCCAGAAAATCAAGGGAAAGCCATAATATGTGACTTTTACCTAAATTTCGGGACCTGGACAAAATCGAAAATTGTGCTGGATTGGGTTTTTCCAGCAACGAATCTCTCTTTCATTTACGTTTTATACATTGCTCCATGAATGCCACATATCTTGCAACAAAGGTGCCCATGTTTTAGAACATCCGATTGTAGGTCTTTTGGTTCAACCCTTTTATTCTTTCTTGCCTATTTCACCCAGAAAATCAAGGGAAAGCCGTAATATGTGACTTTTACCTAAATTTCGGGACCTGGACAAAATCGAAAATTGTGCTGGATTGGGTTTTTCCAGCAACGAATCTCTCTTTCATTTACGTTTTATACATTGCTCCATAAATGCCACATATCTTGCAACAAAGTTGCCCATGTTTTAGAACATCCGATTGTAGGTCTTTTGGTTCAACCCTTTTATTCTTTCTTGCCTATTTCACCCAGAAAATCAAGGGAAAGCCGTAATATGTGACTTTTACCTAAATTTCGGGACCTGGACAAAATCGAAAATTGTGCTGGATTGGGTTTTTCCAGCAACGAATCTCTCTTTCATTTACGTTTTATACATTGCTCCATAAATGCCACATATCTTGCAACAAAGTTGCCCATGTTTTAGAACATCCGATTGTAGGTCTTTTGCTTCAACCCTTTTATTCTTTCTTGCCTATTTCACCCAGAAAATCAAGGGAAAGCCGTAATATGTGACTTTTACCTAAATTTCGGGACCTGGACAAAATCGAAAATTGTGCTGGATTGGGTTTTTCCAGCAACGAATCTCTCTTTCATTTACGTTTTATACATTGCTCCATAAATGCCACATATCTTGCAACAAAGTTGCCCATGTTTTAGATCATCCGATTGTAGGTCTTTTGCTTCAACCCTTTTATTCTTTCTTGCCTATTTCACCCAGAAAATCAAGGGAAAGCCGTAATATGTGACTTTTACCTAAATTTCGGGACCTGGACAAAATCGAAAATTGTGCTGGATTGGGTTTTTCCAGCAACGAATCTCTCTTTCATTTACGTTTTATACATTGCTCCATAAATGCCACATATCTTGCAACAAAGTTGCCCATGTTTTAGAACATCCGATTGTAGGTCTTTTGGTTCAACAATTTTATTCTTTCTTGCCTATTTCACCCAGAAAATCAAGGGAAAGCCGTAATATGTGACTTTTACCTAAATTTCGGGACCTGGACAAAATCGAAAATTGTGCTGGATTGGGTTTTTCCAGCAACGAATCTCTCTTTCATTTACGTTTTATACATTGCTCCATAAATGCCACATATCTTGCAACAAAGTTGCCCATGTTTTAGATCATCCGATTGTAGGTCTTTTGGTTCAACCCTTTTATTCTTTCTTGCCTATTTCACCCAGAAAATCAAGGGAAAGCCGTAATATGTGACTTTTACCTAAATTTCGGGACCTGGACAAAATCGAAAATTGTGCTGGATTGGGTTTTTCCAGCAACGAATCTCTCTTTCATTTACGTTTTATACATTGCTCCATAAATGCCACATATCTTGCAACAAAGTTGCCCATGTTTTAGAACATCCGATTGTAGGTCTTTTGGTTCAACCCTTTTATTCTTTCTTGCCTATTTCACCCAGAAAATCAAGGGAAAGCCGTAATATGTGACTTTTACCTAAATTTCGGGACCTGGACAAAATCGAAAATTGTGCTGGATTGGGTTTTTCCAGCAACGAATCTCTCTTTCATTTACGTTTTATACATTGCTCCATAAATGCCACATATCTTGCAACAAAGTTGCCCATGTTTTAGATCATCCGATTGTAGGTCTTTTGCTTCAACCCTTTTATTCTTTCTTGCCTATTTCACCCAGAAAATCAAGGGAAAGCCGTAATATGTGACTTTTACCTAAATTTCGGGACCTGGACAAAATCGAAAATTGTGCTGGATTGGGTTTTTCCAGCAACGAATCTCTCTTTCATTTACGTTTTATACATTGCTCCATAAATGCCACATATCTTGCAACAAAGTTGCCCATGTTTTAGAACATCCGATTGTAGGTCTTTTGGTTCAACAATTTTATTCTTTCTTGCCTATTTCACCCAGAAAATCAAGGGAAAGCCGTAATATGTGACTTTTACCTAAATTTCGGGACCTGGACAAAATCGAAAATTGTGCTGGATTGGGTTTTTCCAGCAACGAATCTCTCTTTCATTTACGTTTTATACATTGCTCCATAAATGCCACATATCTTGCAACAAAGTTGCCCATGTTTTAGAACATCCGATTGTAGGTCTTTTGGTTCAACAATTTTATTCTTTCTTGCCTATTTCACCCAGAAAATCAAGGGAAAGCCGTAATATGTGACTTTTACCTAAATTTCGGGACCTGGACAAAATCGAAAATTGTGCTGGATTGGGTTTTTCCAGCAACGAATCTCTCTTTCATTTACGTTTTATACATTGCTCCATAAATGCCACATATCTTGCAACAAAGTTGCCCATGTTTTAGAACATCCGATTGTAGGTCTTTTGGTTCAACCCTTTTATTCTTTCTTGCCTATTTCACCCAGAAAATCAAGGGAAAGCCGTAATATGTGACTTTTACCTAAATTTCGGGACCTGGACAAAATCGAAAATTGTGCTGGATTGAGTTTTTCCAGCAACGAATCTCTCTTTCATTTACGTTTTATACATTGCTCCATAAATGCCACATATCTTGCAACAAAGTTGCCCATGTTTTAGAACATCCGATTGTAGGTCTTTTGGTTCAACCCTTTTATTCTTTCTTGCCTATTTCACCCAGAAAATCAAGGGAAAGCCGTAATATGTGACTTTTATCTATATTTCGGGACCTGGACAAAATCGAAAATTGTGCTGGATTGGGTTTTTCCAGCAACGAATCTCTCTTTCATTTACGTTTTATACATTGTTCCATAAATGCCACATATCTTGCAACAAAGTTGCCCATGTTTTAGAACATCCGATTGTAGGTCTTTTGGTTCAACCCTTTTATTCTTTCTTGCCTATTTCACCCAGAAAATCAAGGGAAAGCCGTAATATGTGACTTTTACCTAAATTTCGGGACCTGGACAAAATCGAAAATTGTGCTGGATTGGGGTTTTCCAGCAACGAATCTCTCTTTCATTTACGTTTTATACATTGCTCCATAAATGCCACATATCTTGCAACAAAGTTGCCCATGTTTTAGAACATCCGATTGTAGGTCTTTTGGTTCAACAATTTTATTCTTTCTTGCCTATTTCACCCAGAAAATCAAGGGAAAGCCGTAATATGTGACTTTTACCTAAATTTCGGGACCTGGACAAAATCGAAAATTGTGCTGGATTGGGTTTTTCCAGCAACGAATCTCTCTTTCATTTACGTTTTATACATTGCTCCATAAATGCCACATATCTTGCAACAAAGTTGCCCATGTTTTAGAACATCCGATTGTAGGTCTTTTGCTTCAACCCTTTTATTCTTTCTTGCCTATTTCACCCAGAAAATCAAGGGAAAGCCGTAATATGTGACTTTTATCTAAATTTCGGGACCTGGACAAAATCGAAAATTGTGCTGGATTGGGTTTTTCCAGCAACGAATCTCTCTTTCATTTACGTTTTATACATTGCTCCATGAATGCCACATATCTTGCAACAAAGGTGCCCATGTTTTAGAACATCCGATTGTAGGTCTTTTGCTTCAACCCTTTTATTCTTTCTTGCCTATTTCACCCAGAAAATCAAGGGAAAGCCGTAATATGTGACTTTTATCTAAATTTCGGGACCTGGACAAAATCGAAAATTTTGCTGGATTGGGTTTTTCCAGCAACGAATCTCTCTTTCATTTACGTTTTATACATTGCTCCATAAATGCCACATATCTTGCAACAAAGTTGCCCATGTTTTAGATCATCCGATTCTAGGTCTTTTGCTTCAACCCTTTTATTCTTTCTTGCCTATTTCATCCAGATGATCAAGGAATAGCCGTATTTTGTGAGTTATACCTAAATTTCGGGACCTGGACAAAATTGAAAATTTTGCTTTTTTAAAAAAAAGAACATCGTTTTGATTTAATTTTCGTTATTTTTTATTTTAGAATTTCCTACTAGGTAGTCGCAAGAATTATAGTTAAAACGGATACAAACTGGGCTCAAGGAACGCAATCAACTGCAGCTGAGGTCAAGGTACTTTATATCCGTTTGCCTTTCGCAGTTTCATGGGGTTTGCTCTCCCATTTAAGCAGTCTAGCTCGCAAAGCCCAAACGATCAAAAACACTCGTGCTTTTTGAACCCATCAAGGGTTTTCTTGATGCAGATGGTATTCCAGATCCTGCAGAAGCGCTTGCAAGGCTTACACGGCCAATGCGATTTGTTAACTTCGACACAGATGGCCCGTTTTTCGCAGCTCCTAGTCGACTGTAGACTGGTTTATCGGAGCGTTTGAGGAGCTCATCTGATTTCATTCGAATCGTTTGAGCTTTTATCGGACTGATTCGCATTTGTGGTGATGATGGCTTTAGTTTCACGGATTTCTGCGTTTTGTGGATTCTATCGGCTGTGGGAAGAGAATTACATTTAGAATAAGTTCCTTGCTGGATGTAATAAGATCTAATATTACCATGCATACTTCCGCCTAGACGTGCTTTCACCGTTGTGGGGGTGATGCGATTCTTAAGTTTTGGTTTGATTGTCACGACTCGCGGGGCGATTTCTCGAACTTCTGCTTCCGTAGCGAAGGAAACAATTTTATCGCCACTGGTGTCCATCCGCATGTCATCGTCGTCGGTATTGTCCGAGTAGTCTGATTCGGATTTGAGGGGAACTTTCTTAATCAGCAACACTTTTTGACCTGAAGTCTTTGCGACGGGTTTCGTTACTCCTGCTGAAATCTAAAAAAAAAAAAGAGATCTGTTAGTGCCTATAGGATCAAAGGGAGTCCTCGGAAATCTTACATTTTTAACAGATTTCTTGAGAATTGGCTTCAGCAGATGTGAGGATTCGGATTCAGATTTGCCTCCTAGGCGGGAGAAGATTGATGATGATGTCATGTTTTTGCCCACTCCCACGATACGAACAAGTTGTTCTGTGGGCTTCTTAGTCGTCTCTGTTAAGTCTTCGAAGTCTTGATATTTGTTTCCGGAGAGGCGATCAAAGACACGCGTTTTGACTGACTCTTTGTCCGAATAAACTGTAAGAGGAAAAACTTAGTGTCATCTTGTTTGAAACGGTTAAGACTTTAACTTACGCTTTGCTTTCTTCGCTAGTATCTCCTTGCTACGCTCCGTTGTTCCAGATGGCAGTTTAACTGTGTACTTTCCTTCGTGCTCTGGTAGAACTCTTCTCGGCACTTTCGGCAGTGGGACCACTGAACTAGTTTTGGAAGAAAAGTTATCTGTAACAAGAACCCTGCATTAGTTATCCATTTCTTCACGAAACAATCAAATTTCCTTACTGTTTAGAGTAATTTTAGTTGATTTCCTTTCCGTTGGCGCCACAGGGTTAGCAACCACAGCCGCCACAGGAACTGGTGCATCACTGGAGAGTACTCGTTCTCGAGCAGTTTGCTCACTTACATGCTTTGAATGCCTATAAACGATAAAGCTTTATTAACTGCTAGGACTTTTCGGTGATATAAGCGTGCACTTACCTCAAAATTGCAATGATATCCCCCATCAACGTGATACCCATTTCGCGAAGGTACTCCTTGTTGAGATCCAACAGCATGTCGATTTGAATTCGATTTTCGACGAAAATATGCGCATATGTGGCCGCTGTAGGTGATGGAACACCTGCAGCATTGAAAAACTTAACCCATTGGCCTGTAAAATAAGAAAAAAAAAAAAGTATTAAAAATAAAATATTTTCGTGGGTGTTGTGCTGCGAGTAGTAGAACAAGAATTTTTCACTTACCCGCTGATGTTGTAGACATTTTGATGAAATGATACTATAATAGGAAAGTTTAAAATCGATCTTCTTTTAGAAATAATCCTAAGACGTTAACGCGAAGGACTCTATTTAAAGAATAAATCTTTGTACGCGTTGTGATGTGAGTTAAAAACAAACAGCCGCCATTTATAACTAAAAAAAATGTTGACATCTGACAGCAGGTAGTGGAGAAACAGTCATTAGTGTGGGTCTGGGTCATTAATGATGGATGCATTCAGTAGGTGCGTATTTTTCTTAATTACTTTTTTGTAAGCATGAGTTATAAATACCTAATTACTTTTTATTGTTCTAAGGAATTAATTGAGCAGCAGAATTTAAGTTTGTTTTAATAAAATTAACTAATTTAGGGAAATTCATCTTTTTTTTAATTCATGCATTTTTTGTCAAACATATTTTTTGGAATAATTAATTTATTCTTTTTGACAAAACGTGTGTCTATTAATTGGATTGGAAATTACCGTTTTTTGCCGGTCATAAAAGAATTAATTACACATTACTTCACCAAAAATACAGAATTATAATCTGGACGCATACATCGAATAAGAAACCTCCGACAGATGTCGCCAGCATTGATCAAAGGCAAAACAATCTGTCTGTCACCGGTTTGTCAGAAATGTGCGTGAATCCATAAATCGCGTTTAAAATATGAAATATCATAAATTAACTCAGAATTAGTTAAAAAATGTCTGGATATAATCTCCTCAGTGAGCAAGGACTTCGTTTAGATGGTCGGAGACCTCATGAACTCCGGCGAATCAAATGCAAACTTGGTGTATTCTCTCAACCAGACGGTAGTGCATACATCGAGCAGGGAAACACAAAGGTTCTTGCCGCCGTCTACGGGCCCCATCAAGTAAAAAACTTAAGTATATTGTACACACACTATAGCTTTGTCCTTCCTTAGGCATCGTTAAACAAAACGAACCATGAAGAGGTGAGCGTCAATTGCCAGTACAGCATGGCAACCTTCTCAACAGCAGAGCGCAAGAATCGGCCTCGTGGCGATCGAAAGTCACAAGAGATAACCCTTCATCTCCAGCAGGCTTTGAAAGCCGCCATAAAGACTGAATTATACCCCCGATCACAGATTGACGTGTATATAGAGGTGTTGCAAGCCGATGGCGCCAACTATGCAGTGTCGGTAAATGCTGCGACTCTAGCCCTTGTCGATGCTGGAATTTGCCTCAAGGAGTACGTATGCGCTTGTACAGCATCTCTAAGCAAAAATAACATTCCACTGACTGATGTCTCGCACGTGGAAGAGGTGTCAGGTGGGCCAACTCTGTCGGTGGCATCGCTGCCGAACTCGAACAAAATCGCTTTCATGGACATGTCTCAGCGATTCCACTTGGATAACCTTCCCATTGTGATCGAACAGGCGCTGGGTGGTTGCCGGGAAATTCAGGCAATAATGGAGAAGGAAGTGAGGAAGCATTTAACACAAATTGGCTCGGCTGGCGATTGGAGTAATATAGCAAAGTGAAATAGACATGAATTATTTTTTATTTGCTTGTAATAAATCTTTGGTTTCCACATTGGAAATCAGTTCCAACAGCTTTGATTTCCTATTCTCGTCAGCTAGACGGTTAATGAGAGATTCTAGGTGGTGGGTTCCCTCAAAGTACTCCTCAAGATTGTGCAAAGTTCCGCCTTGAATTCGATGATCGGTGATGCGGTCCTGGGGAAAGTTGTACGTTCGAATCTTTTCGTTCCGATTTAAAGATCCAATCTGCGATTTACGTGTGGCACTATTGGTACTCTCGTTCTCTTCCAACTGCTTTTGCAACAATTTCGCTTGGAGTCGTGCGAGAGCGATTTCTCGGTTCTTTAACTGTGATCTTTGGCTTTGGGATTCAACAGCTAGACCTGAGGGGATATGGACTATCCGAACGGCTGAGTCTGTTGTGTTGACGTGCTGGCCACCGGCTCCACTCGCACGTTTAGTTTCTATTCGAAGGTCTTTCTCGTTTATTGTGCAGTCGATGTTAGCCGGACGGGGTATAATCGCCACTGACACAGTGCTAGTGTGTATTCTTCCGGCTTTCTCGGTTGCAGGTATACGCTGAACGCGATGTACTCCTGCTTCGTACTTAAGAACATTGTAGGCATCGTCTCCATGGACGACTAGGTTTGCATGGCGGAGACCTGGATAGAAACGAAATGAAAGCATGGACTTAGTGACTGATTTTTTAACTTACCTCCAATATCGGTTCGATCCTCGTCCATAATGTCTACGTCCCATCCCTTGTGATCAATGAAAGTCGAATACATGTCGTACAATTCCCTAGCAAATAGCATGGCTTCTTGACCACCAGCGCCGGCGTTTATTTCCAAAATCACCGATGGATAACTTTCATCATCGGCCAGCGTAAGCATTTGCTCGAAGAGTTGCTTTTCCGTTTTACCCAAAAGATTCACATAAACCTGTTAGATGACCATGTACATAAGTAATTGGTGTACACATTTGAATTCGTTCTCACCTCATGTTCCTCCTTGATCAACTGTTTCATGTCCTCGTCTTTCTCATTGTTTAAGTCGTCCAGTGAGGTCATATTCGATAGTAAAGCGCTTCGCGTCTCAATTGAACGGACTACTTCGGAGAGTCTATTGATTCTAGAGTATTCTCCACTGTTTACGCGTAGGTCATAGAATTCTTTGCGAAGACTCTCTAGAAATTGTTTCACTTTGTCGTCTTGAAATGATATTTCCGCGTGCCATTTCGCAGCTGTGACGGCGATACATCGTTTGTCAAGCCGAGTAAGGGATTGAAGAATATGTGAGCGGTGCTGTGTTATTATTTTAAGCAAAAACATTTCTTGTTTTATTATGTTTTTTTACTTTAAAATAATTTTTCTTGTGCGACAACGTTCGTAATTAGATTTTTTGATGGACATGTTTTGACATAGCCGGTGACATTTGATGGAGCTGTTTGCTTTGGTAGTGAAAATCAAGTTTTTTTATTCTTAAAAAGTGATTTCATACTACGTTAAAGCTTGGTACTCAAAAAATTTTCACAGAAAGCATTCCATCAGATTGGAAACTGAAGTTACAAAATCTTACTTTACCAGAACGCGTGTAAATATATTTTTTATGTTATTCCGTTAGATTAGATTGTAATAGCAAAGTGCAATAATATGTATGTACTTTCTAGAAGGCATAAGCTGCCCCCAAATTTTCAACAAATGGCATCAACATTTTCGAATTCACACAGTGATTTTTAGAAAAGTGAGTTATTGCACTTTTATGATCACTATGCATACATGCTACTCTGTCGACTGCTCATGATTATTCAGATTTCAAGTCAAACATATCTAAATTATTACTGTCAAATTCCTATTAATAGAATGCTCATGTTATCTGATATAACACATTGGAAACAGTTCCATTAACAGTTTCCGTAGTGTAGTGGTTATCACGTGTGCTTCACACGCACAAGGTCCCCGGTTCGAACCCGGGCGGAAACATATCACAGCTATGCTGTTCTCAAATTTTGTATTTTTTATTTTTTTGGTTTTGTATGTTGACCAGATTTTCCATAGGGCGTCCCAATGTTCTGCCTGGTTGAGTGAGTGGATTCCACTGTGTGGCGTTTTTCGCAATGGAGCTGTCTTCGCGCAGTACTGATTCTACGTTCGACCAGAACAATCGCAGCTTGGTCCTTAAGCTGATAACATTGCTTCTTCAGATTTGGGATAGCATTCCGAACGCAGCTTTGGCTTTCCCGATTTTGCTGCGCACATCCAGTTCGGTGCCACCTCGGTTAGCCGACGCCACACTTCCTAGATTTAGAAAGTCGTTCACTTTCTCGACCATCTGTCATTGTGTACCATTAGATGAAGGTTCATTATCCGATGTGAAAGTAGGTAAACATTCGTCAGCATAGTCAAGGTTTTTAAGGTAAGATGTCATTGTCCAACGAATTTCGTAGTTACCTTCCGTCAATGCTGCAGGGAGTACATCACTGATAACCACTAAGAAATAGTGGTGACAGTATGTACTCCTGACGTACTCCTCTTTGGACTTAAAAATTCTCAGATATCTTACCATTGTTTAAAACGTGACACTTACCACACTTGTATGTTACCTTGATAATAGTTTTGAGTTTTTCTGGAATGCCTCTCCCGCGCAAGGCCAACCAAATAGCATCTCGATTCAAACTGTCGAAAGCTTTCTCGAAGTCGATAAACAGTAGATGTAGCTATATTCAGCGCATTGCTATATTATGATCCGTAAGGTGTTTATGTTGTCGATACGGAAGCATCTGGCGCTAAACCCTGCCTATTCGACATCAGTGTTGAATTTAAATACTCCAGCTTAAATGAGGAAAAGATACTTGTCACCGGACAAAAGAAATGAATAAAACGTTTCTCCTGTACACAAACGGAAGCATTTATGGATGATTGGACTCGTACAGAATTTCGTACAGAAAATCCCTGAGGAACCTGGTCTTTTGTTTTCTTCGTATGAGATATAACTTCAACTACTTCAGCTCAGTGTTTCGAATGCCAAAGCTATTAAACTTTTGAAGTAGGATATCTCTGTCCACTGTGCGTTATTGAAGCATAATTTTGAAACCAAGTCCTCCCTTTCGACGGGTTTTTATGACCGATACAGGACATTTTTTTGTGTAAGAGAATATCAGAGTTCCTTGCTTTTTGCAAGAACTAAATTGTGTCTCCAGAGTGGTATGAATGAAAATCATCTCTGTATTTTATTGCATCTGTTGAATACTACAAGCGTTGTCAGAGTAACTTTAAGTAGGTACTTATTTAAATGACGCTACACATACAGGGTAAATTTGAAGAACCAAGGCATTGTCGCTTTGTAGTGCATTCGGTGGAACTCAAGATCACAGCGTTGAAGTTCATCCGCTCTACATGAGACCCTGACTAGGTCGATATTGCTCATATGGTTAACGTTTACTTATGGTTAACGTTTAAACTTTGTGGTTAACCACTCTGCTTTGCAACCGAATATTGTCTGTAAACCTTCTTGGTACGAATTTGAAAATCCATTTCCTTGTTAAATTTAAAATTAACTGAAAACAAGTTCAAAATGATATCTTAATAACAGAGAAGCTTCATAGATGGGGATGTTTTCGTTAGAGTGACCATCTACGAATTTGACACTTGTAAGAACATAAACAAAAATTGAATTTACCGAAACCATACTTTCCAATTTATAAGATTACTAAATGGCTGACTACGATTCGGATGAAGAAAGATCCCAACTGGAGAAACTCCAATACGCTGATGTTAAACCTGGCATGTTTGTGAGTGGTTGGGACGATGAAAACGATTTAATCGAAGAAGACAAAAATCCACAAGGTAAACCAATGGAATTCCAAAAGAAAAGTAAACACTCCTTGTAAACGTGTTTTGCAGCCAGTTTGGAAAGAATGATCCTCTGGTCAGTAAATGAGAATAAAATCGATAAGGTACGTGAAATTCTGAAAATCAATCCAGAAGCAGTGAATGCTGTCGACGACGATGGTTATACCCCGCTGCACAGGTATGAATAAAGAAGTTTATACAGAAATCATGTAACATATCATTCTTTCCAGAGCTTGTTACAACAATTTCACAGACATTGCCCAGCTGCTGCTGCAGTACAATGCGAACTTAAATGCACTGACTGAACTCAAATGGACCCCGTTGCATTCGGCTTGCAAATGGAGTAATGCAGAGTGCGCAGCTCTACTATTACAGCATGGAGCTGATGTGAATGCTAAGTCGGATGGATTGCAGACACCATTGCATATTGCTGCCACAGTGTCGAATTGTAGGAATACCGCAATGACACTGCTATTGGATAGAAATATCAATGCTCAGGCGGAGAATAATTCAGAGGAGAAGGCTGATGTAATTGCTAGGAGGACAGGAATGACATACCCGGTATTTGAAATTGGGCATCCGGCTTTTCAAGTGGAAACTGGGTTAATTGATTAGAAAGTAGTGTTATGGGGGATTGAAAGTTGTATGTTGTGCTGAAATATATTGTAATTGAAATTATATTCTCAACATTTAGATTTGAATAATCAGCTCCACATAATTCTTCTTAATCTATTTGTGTCTTCCAATATGTGTATAATTTGGGCTACGATGTTGTGTGAACGTCTGAAACCCTTCAAGGTCGGTAACGATTTCACCGAGATCTTTGATGTCAAAAAAGGATTTAGATTTTTACATCATACAAGAATTGTGCTAAATTTACTAACCAACACCGGAGGCACAATCTCTCTGTGCGATTAAATGCTTCTGCCCGTAGTCTTTGAATCTAACCAAAAGGGACGCAGCAGAGAAAGACCTCGCCTTCGGTGGCGGGCACTAGTAGAAAGGGACCATAACGAACTTGGAGTGCGCAACTGAAGGCACTTAGATAAGAACCGGGCTAATTGGTGAGGTTTGCTGTCACAGATTCACCTCGAACTGTAGCGACACTTAAGTAAGTAATCCCATATAGGGAAACACAATGGACGCGTTGAGATCCGAGTGAAGCTGCACTCCCGCAGTTGCAGTAACCACCCCAGCCTACCTACATACCTTCTTCGCATCAGAATCTTGATTATAATAAAAAAGCAATTGCTAAATATTAATGGATTGTATAAATGATGTCGATTCATGTATTTCCCTTATTGGTCACTTCCCGTCCGAACGATTGTATTTATTAGGAAATTTGTTTACATCATACTGTCTCCCCACCAAACGATAACCTGTTCCTTGCCTACCAAGTATGCTTTTAAATCTCAATTTATATATATTTTTTTTTTAATAAATTCCTAATCTAGTACGTAATCAACCATTCTTGAAATAAGTAACTCACCTATACCTGTACATATGTACACAATCATACATAATTTATGTGAGTAGAATAGGTACTAGGTGGAGAAAACCTTGGTGCATATGTTTTCCATTGGAATTTTTGTACCATTTTAATGTATAATAACAAAGGCACGTTTTCATTTATTCCCTATAACATTTGTATCATAATTTAGTTTCAACTTTTTTATTGAAATTTCACAAAAAACGGAAAAAATCCTGCAAACAGTTGAAAAACATCCTTCAGTCCTGTACTAGATTTCTCTAGACGTTTTGCCATCGCCCGCTAATTTCTACATGTCAGCTGTCAACTGTCAGCTATGTGAAAAGACGCGTAATCAGTACGAAGCAGACGAAAAACAACAAAAAGAAATAAATAGTTTTAATAATTTATTTGTACATCTATAACTAGTTAATTTATTAGAACAAACATGACATCTGCTCTTTATCTAGAGAACTACCTCGATAGTAAGTAATTTTGCATACACAATGCCGCAATTCTGATGCACATTTCCCTTACCACCCTCTAGGTCTTGAGTCCCTGCCCACGGAATTGGAGCGAAATTTCAAGTTAATGCGCAAATTGGACGATCGTGCACAGACCGCAATGAAAAGCATTGACGGTCACGCAAAGGAATTTATGAAAAATCTAGTGACCAGCAAAGATGTCATGACAGAGGAGGATCGTAAGAAACGATTGCATGAAATCCAAGTGCTTTTCGGGAAAGCAAAAGAGTTCAGCGACGACAAGGTACAACTAGCAATACAAACTTATGAGCTAGTGGACAAGCAAATCCGACGATTGGACAACGATTTAGCGAGGTTCGAGGGGGAAATTCAGGATAAAGCATCATCTACTCGAAGCAAGTCAGAAGAGGCTGTTATAAAGAGTTAGTTTTCACCGTTGCACATCTATCTAAGCGCAGAGTAATGTGATTTGTTTTCCAATTCTCTACAGAAGGTCGTAAAAAGACAAAGGATGCCAAAGCGACTGGCAAAAAGAAACGTTCGCCATCCTCGGAGGATGAGACGCGTGGCGGCGGTGGTAACACAGCACAAGGTAGCAAAAAGAAAAAGCAGAAGGTAAATCAAGAAAAAGAGAATCGCAAGGGTCAAAAGGTAATCATCATCTCGTTCATTACACTCATCCAAATAACCCAACGAAACGATACGTTTTCAAACAATGTTTTTTTGTTTGCTCTTTTTTTTCGCTTTTCTGTCGAGTCTAATTTTTGAACAACAAAATTCTTTCTATTTTAGTTGAGTTGCTTGACACAGGTAATTTGCCGTTATGTTACAATTTCCTTCTCATTTGCTGCATGGTTTGCATTTCTTTATTTCATTTCGGTTTTCATTTTCATTTTGTTCATCATTCCATTTGTTTTTTTTTTGACAAATATAAACATACACAACCTGTCTGTCTGTGTGTAACGTGTAATGAAATGCTAATATGGTACTCCCCCGTTCCTTCCATCCCCTAATTTGCCCTAGAAGAATGCCGAAGTTGAGGAATCAGAAAAGGAATCGGGTCCAGCAACACACCCTAGTGATGTATTGGACATGCCAGTGGATCCAAATGAACCGACGTACTGCCTGTGCCATCAAGTATCCTACGGTGAGATGATTGGATGCGATAATCCTGACGTAAGTTTTGTTTTGTTTTTTAAATGAATTGTAACTGATGTTGTGGTTTATTTTATAGTGCCCCATCGAATGGTTTCACTTTGCCTGCGTTGGACTCACGACGAAGCCAAAGGGGAAATGGTTCTGCCCGAAGTGTGGGCAAGATCGGAAGAAGAAATAAGCAAACATCTGCTGTTTATACATTTTTATTTAAGTTTAAGAACAAATTTAATATAAGCATCAAACTAAGCAACATATTCGAAGAATATGGACTGAAGTCAAAATTGTTTTATGTAAAGCGTGGTTGGAAGGGTAATAGGAAATCGAAGAGAAGTGGTTACTGATATATCATCGTCATCGAACTTACCATTTATCAAGAACCTAACACTAAATAGTGAGATCCTCATTTCGTTGAAGTGAAAAGCATCATCTAAAGGTAAATTGGTCTTTTTTTTTTAGAGCATTATCCCGGGCATAGTCTCTCAAGAGTCACAATTACAAGTGATGAATCTTCTACAGTTTAAATCATGTTGCAGATAGTCCAATTTCTTATAACACCGAGTACAATAACGGAAGTTACGAGTGGTATACTAAATTTCATTCAAATTGATCATAAAGTGAAAATCTGTTTTCTTGTAGTCAAATGTTATAAATATCAACAAAAAGAAGAAGATGGAATTATTAGTCAGTTTTTCAGAGAAAGAGTATAGAAGGTCAGGTTCAAGAGTTTATCAAGATCAGAAGGTACTGTGCATTGTTTGTTAGAACTAATTACAATTCGTTATAATAGCTCCTCAACGCACAAATTGTGCTGTTGGCTTGCCTTAAATAAATTATGTTATGCAGAGCTCATAAGAGAGCGCTTACACAGGAATCGGGGTAACATAAGCGGCCTATCGGGTTTTCTATTTAACAACTCGTAATATCCGAATGGATTTCCTATTGTCATGCTTAGATGTTTTTTTTAGAATTTAGTCTTAGGCTTATCGTGTTTCTTCTTAAATCTAAAGCGAGCTATGAGTCTTGTCTCAAATATTTATCAATTTACTACAGTTTACAATGCCCAATGTAAATGTAACGCATGTATGTACATTTCATATTACCAAACAGAGCAACAGCTCAGGACTATTTCAGAACTGATAGTGGACCAGCTCCTGTAACATCACGTATAATCGGTTTTTATTCCATTGCTTGGAGTTTATTCTACTGTCTGTCGAATAAGGATCGTCTGAGGTCATCTCGGTTTGGTAGTAAATGAGAAGAAGACGCAGACACATCATATAGTATTAGACAGGCTGTAACAACTTGTATTTAAGATAATGCAGCTCCAAAAAATACAAATTTTTGGCGCAACAGGTCCATGGGACCCAGGGCCTAGCTTCTCACAACCACTCGTGTTGTGCGTGGTATATTCTTCACACGAATATGGAAGGGGCCTACTCTTTAATGCCGGATCCGAACGGCAGTTTTGAGAAGCTTTTTCATGATAGTTTTATTCTCGGATGTTTGTCAGACGCTCACGAGAGGTGGGGCCGTGAAAGAAATTTTAGGTGTTGTGTGGGGATTGAACCTGGAACCCCTCGCTCCGTAGTCCAACGCACTAACCACTTGAGCCACGGCGCCCACTATATAATGCAGCTCCAGTGAATAGAAAACTGTCATCAAATGCCTCGCATCTTTTAGATTCATGACTTCAGTTACCTATAACCAATCCTGTAAGATCTTAGGAACCACACCAGACGTTGAATCTTCCTTGTCGCCTCGAAGGTTCTCTTTGCTGGCGCATATTTATCCAATTCTGGTTCGTTACTTACTTAGGTGGCGCTACAGTTCGGGGTGAACCTGCACCTCCACTATTAAGCCTCTCCAATTAGCCCGGTCCTTAGGTAATTGCTTCCAGTTGCGCATTCCAAGCTTGTTGCGGTTCCCTTCTACTTGTACGCGCCACCTAAGGCGGGTCTTCTTCTACTAGAAGACTACGGGCCGGATCATTTGTGTCCCTCCGCTCTACATGTCCTAGCCATCTTAAGTGACTGATATGCACTTTTTTGACTGGGTCGATGTTCGTCTTTGAATCTCCTCCTCTATACCCCGTCAACAGAAACAGGACCGAAAATCTGATACAGCCCATATAATTCGTGGTTGCGACTTCTCAGTCATTATCCCTCCTTGAATACTGGATCAAATATTTGATCCTCGAAGTTGTAATCTTCATAGCCAATGGACAGAAGTCTCTCTTTTATTGTTAACAGGTACATACTTGGTTTTGTTCTGTTTAATTCAAGAACAACTAATTTTCCATACTCATTAATTGCCGTAAAAGCCTCTATAACAACACGCTGAGAGCGGCAGATAATGTCTCTCCGGTGCACGTACACCAGCAGCAGATGGACTTGTTGAATATAGTGCCTGCTTTGCTGACATCTGCCTTTCGTACTATCTGGTACTTGTGTGAAAAAGTTTCAAAAAGCTATTTCCGAGCTGTATCTTGCTTCGTGAGGTGCTCTAGCATTACGGGACGAAGCTGGATCAGGTTTTTAGAGATACTGAATTCAGTTATCGCTTTGTAGAGTTGGTATTCGACATTCTGTAGGTAATACCTATACATATGTAAGTGGGTTCCGTTCCCAAGTGTTTAAGTGCGTATTTTTTCCGGTTGTGTAAAAAATATAACAAGGATAATACGAATGGTTGAGGCTTTGGGTCCCGCATGAACCTATTGCGGCAAGTACTAGTATTTACTTGTAGTGTATGTGCAAGTTAGATTAATATTTACAGCATTTGCTATGCCTTGGTCTTTAAGAGATATGTTTGATTTTACGTATCGCTGTAAAGTGTGCCAGTGAAGGGTTCTCCAAATCCCTGCTCGGTACTCCATCATGGAACAAATGCTTTGTTGTTAATGAACTATAAATTGCGAAATATACAAAGGATCGACCCTAAGTGACTTCCCTGTGGATTACCAGAATCACAGAGATTTCGATAAGGTACCTCTCAATTTGTCTTATACGTTTTCATACTACATAAGACCATACCCATTCAATTAATTTATTATTTAACTGTTGACCCCAAACTTCTTCCAGTAACAATATAAGGCGCTCTTACCCTATTCTTATAATAAACAAAACATTCAACTCAAAATTTCCACTCAAAATAGTAAACAACACTGGGTGCGAATGTCATTTAATGGCAATCATGCAAAACAGCTGGTGTGTCGATAATACAGCACCGCTAAACGTTAAACAACCCAACCCCTCAACCCTAAAGACGACTAACTACAGACAACTGCATTGCATTGAGTGTGCTTTTCCTTTCTTCCGTTATTCTATGTGGCGTATGCTGTTGGCCCCCAAAACCATTTTTTGCCAGTCGAACGAAGAGACTACAGGAAAACGGTTGTGCTTATGGGGTGTTTTTAGTAAACTTTTGTGTAAAAAAAAAAAATAAATCCACTTGGGCTTTTATTTTCTTGTTTCAATTGAATAGTGAAAATCTTAACAACCTCATTTAATTGTTTGATCATAATACTTATGAAAATTCAGGAAATTAGATTAAATTAAAATTTGCCACGGAAGTTCCGCTTTATTTCGTGAGTTAAATTACCAAAACTAGAACAAAGAAAGAGAGCGACAAATTGCGACTTATATAACACAAAAGAACCTGGCTCAATTTCAACCCTACACCACCCCACAGTGAAAGTGACTCCATCAATTCTTGTGAGGACTAACAACAGCAGCAGCAGCAGTACCAATAGCAGTGTTATTTTTCTTTGGTTCGTTATACTTCCGATTTCGTTGTGGTGCAGTGCACTTGTCGTCACATCAGTTAGGGCTGTGCTCTCTCGCGTGTGAAGTGACATTTTAGAAAAACGTGCGCTCTCTCTCTCTTATCAACCCTCAGAAGAAAGTGTAAACAAAGGAAAAGGGTGAAAAGTGATTACCCCACTTTCGTGTAAAATCGTGCCCAAATCGCTTGTCAAGTAACTCGCCTATCAACTCGGCGGGCTATTTCGCGAATAAGGTGAGAAATTGCCACCACAAATCTGAGTATCGCCGGAAGTAGCAGCTTCTATCAGATGGCTTGGGAACACTTAAAGCCGGGCAGTTCGCCCGTGGATTGGTGCGAGGGTAATTACCAAATATCATCGAATATAGCCGAGTTTGTGAATACGGTAAGTGGATGGGGTAGGCAATAAAACTTTCTGTTTTGTTGTTTATACAGTGCGGGTGTCGAATGTGTGTCAAGTTTCCATTTCTATTGTTTTGTGTTGCGTGAACTTGAAGAATTATTGTGTTGTCTTCTTTTGCTGCCATTTCTTTGTTGTTTTTTTCCTTTCATTTCTTTGATTTTCTGATTTGTTTCTATTTTGCTTTGTCTTTCGTATGGATGAGGAAGTTTTGCAATGCAAATTGCACGTTGGGGTTGCGTTATATGGGTTTAGATGTCTGTCTGTTGTTTTATTCATTTGGTGTAAGTTCTAGTTGGAATACAATTTTAAGTGTATAATTGACTCGGTTACAAAGTGGAAAGAAGAATGGGCAATAAGTACTCGTGAAGTAGGATGATATAGAGATGAGAATATAAATTTGGCGCCAGGATTTATGTAATTGTGCTTAGGCGAATTTTTGCTCGAATGAAGGTCGATGGCAGTACTACATAGTGACCTTGGTTTGAGAATAGCTACCTATTTCGCTGTGGTTCTTGAGGCATGCTTTATTTATGAGGTTCTTGACTTTACCTTGAAGAAGGTATGTATGTGTTTCTTGTATAGCATTGAGATTTTTATAGTAATGACTTAAAGCGAAAGAAGATAAAATAGAGAATCGTAAAGTGTCATATGTAAATAGCCTAGGTACCTAATAAGAATTTTTATTCATATTTTCTTTTCGATGCTAATAATTCTATATTAAATGGTTTCTGCATTCCGAAAGCAATTTTTGGACAAACTTAGCTACTATATTCCGAATGCCCAAGAGTTTGTTTATAAACTTGTTTTTATGTACTGTGTAGGCACATTAGCTACTTTTTTGCGTTGGAAGGTGGGAATCTTTTAAAGACGAAATTGAGCCCGTACTCCGCAACATTTAAGAATTTCCACCCACTAAAGCCAGCTCCCCTCCTAGCCCTGGTCCTCGCGGCACTGCCGTCAAACATTTCAACGTGATGGGGGACTTCAGCCGTATGTACTCGGCTCATTCGTGTTGGCAGCCTGCTGCGCTGGGCTTTATTTCGTTGTCGCTCCTGGTTTCGCTGTACATTCATAATGTTTGTCACATTGTTGCCAATTGCTTCCCAAGCCATTTGCCTGCTCATCATCTGTCTGCGACGTTGTCTGGGGTTAGGTTCTCACCCAGTTTCTGCACTAGCTGGTGCTGTTCTTTATGATATCGTTGACAATGGAACATAATGTGTTCCGCATCTTCAACTGGTTCCGTGCACGATGAACAATAGGGGTTGTGGTCATGTCCAAACCTATGCATGTAGGCTCTGAAGCATTCATGGCTAGTAAGCATCTGGGTCAGGTAGAAATTCATCTGTTCATGTTTCCTATTAATCTAAGCGTTTACATTGCGTATCAATCTCTGCGTCCACTTACCTTTATTAGAGTGACACATCCCCTTCCATTCATCCTAAATTGTCCTAGGTGGTACCTCAGTATCACTTCGACGACGTTACGCTTCTTTAGCAAGAAGGTATATTGGTACCATGTCAACTACCATACATGCCGCGCCGTAGGAGGTTGCGCATTGATTTGGTAAGCTGCCTCAGTTTTCTTGCTGTCAGTCTTCCTGCCTCAGTTTTGTTGCATCTTCAAGGTACTAGCCCATAGTTGGGAGTCGTAGATCATTAACGATGCCGCAACTCTTGCTAAGAGCAATATCTTCCTGTGCTTTGGTCTGTCGATATTTGACATGATCCTTTGTTGCCTTTTCACCTGTATGCTACAGGTGTTGCTTAAAAGTTAGGCTTGCATCTAAAGTCTAAAGCCAATGTTCTTGAACTCTGGTTTGGAAACTATAACGTGATCGCTAGCGGTCTTATAGTCTCAATCTCCATGACTCGCCTGCTACTGATGAACACTACTTTTTTTTTTTTCCTGCAAGTTGAAGGCCCATCTGCACTACCCAGTCCTGAACCATCCCGATAGCGTCATTGCTGTCATGCTCCAACTCCTCAAGGAGTTACGTCACTACAACGATTGCTATGTCGTCGGCAAAGTCAATTATTTTGAAAGATCTCGGGTTTTCAAGTCACAGTAGCGGACTTAGTACGGAGCCTTGAGGAATGCTGCCTGTGATGTTATACTGCCTCGTTAGAAAGTAAACATCAACTTCCAGAAGCGAGCAGAGTTAGGAGGAAGACTCGTTATAGGTTTTTTAATCACATTTTATATCAATTATAAGGACTACATATTTTTATGTAGGTAGGTAAGTAGTCGGCACTCGGATCAAAAAATTAAACAAAAATTGGTCTGTATCTTTGGGATAGCTAAGCGGACCCCCTCTACCAACCCGAGATTGTTATAAATTTCAGGATGGTTAATGGTGGTATGTATTCGCCAAGGGCCGTTTTTCTGGTTCTGCTTTGCCTTGGGAAATTCGCATTTCTTCCTCTTCTGCGTCCGTGTTCCCACAGGCCCTGCAGAGGTCATCTGTGTCTAGTCGCATTCTTCTTCGGTGGGCCGCCAGGAGGTTGAGACCGGTAATAATCTCCATGAAGAGCGGGTCTATTAAGCGCTAAAATTTCTTCATCTTTAGCATTGTCGTGATGCTAGATGGAAGATGAGAGTGCGCTCCATCTCTCATAAGCTACTCTCACGAAGCCTTGTTGTATATTGAATTTAACAAGGGCTAGGTGCAGTGGAACAAAGGTAACGAGAATTATCAGGTTCAGTTCGGACTCCTTGCTAAATCGTCCTCCAGTTCGTTCATTTGAATACCGCTGCGTCCTGAAACTCAAAGGAGTGTAATATCGTGATTCACTGTGAGAGTATGTACGTATTGATCTCTTCACGGTATCGTCTTATGTGTTTGGATTTGACGACTGTGGATGAGATGCCCTTCACGGCGGTTTAACTGTCGAATTACATACATGTCGATCATCTTCCTGGAGTGTAGTTTCGTGGATAGTTCTCGTGCAGCTTCTAGAATTGCTAATACTTCCAACTGGAAAACACTACCGTGGTTTGCAAGTTAGAGTAAGCGAGCAATCTTGTGTTCAGATGAGTATATGCCAGAGCCTACTCCTTTTTTTGTTCTGGTTGATGGCTCTACCGTTTATCCAGTCCTCTCTTGAAGGGAAGATGGTTTTCACGTTTGATCTAAAGTCGTGGGCCGGTGGTATATTGTCGCCCTCTTGTATAAGGTTTGGATTGTTAAAGCGTAGGCCACTCATTATAGCTGTTTTGGTGTAAGACTAATGGATTAAGCGCCAGAGTGGTTACAAGGGCTGCATTTGTCGTGGTTCTGATGGCGCTGGTAGTTCATATGCATGCTAATATTTGGATGCTGGTCAATACCCTGAGGTACACCGCCTTTGTTTTTTTTATTAAAGTTACCTACCACTTTTTTAGCTCTTAAAAAGAATTGTATTGACTTACACTTGACTTATCTTCTAAACTGCTTTCTTTATTTAAAGAAAACATTACTTTATTGTCTAGATTAACAGTAATCAAATTTCTAGACTTAAATTCAAGCAAATGCTTTTCAATGTCATATCGACATTTATATTGCAAAAACCTTATCTTTATCAATTCAATGGGCACTAGCACCCATTTATATCTACAAATATTGTCAGATATTAATCACACGCTTTGCCATAGAAACACCGACTCACTCCAAAGTTCGGGCACATTGCCGAACACTTATGCTAACAAATATGTAACTTAAAAACAGTAGGTACCCATTAAGAAATATAGCCGTCGCATGACTACTAGTTTTTAACTGTCCAGAAGCAGATCAATCAATGAACTACCCACCGCCCCTATAATTTGATTCCACATTCGGTAAACAAACAATTAATTTCCTTCTCCACTTCATGCATTAACAAGCTATGTACTTATTTGCATAATTTATATGTATCTTATTAGTCAATTTGAATTTATCGCAATAGCCCGTGCTTAAAATTTCCTAATTAATTCCAACACCATCGAAACGATTATCTACAAATATTTCTGATATCGCACACAACTCAGACAAATTGAAATCTTAAATCAAATCAGTTGTGCTATTAAAAGTGCTTGTTGTTGTTTTCAGAAAAACAACACAATATTGTAGTTCACTAGAACAACTGAACTCGCTGCAAACCCTAATCCGTTTATTTTCAGCCTCATGGCACAGCACATACGCTAGTAAATTAATTTAATTTAATTAATTCGTGTTGAGCTGATTCGGACGCGCTGCCGCTGACCAAAATAAGAAGTACAATGACCACTTGGCATAGAGAGTTTCGTCACGCCGCGCCGTCAAATCCCAGCAAACTATCTTCTCACAGTGATATACACATCGCACATACATATGTATGTATGCATGTATGTCGACATGATAGCCGTAATAGCATTCAGATTTTTATCGTAGATACGGATACACCATCAACCGCACGACGTTGTTGATTACACGCGATGACGACGCGACGGTGGCTGTGAGTAAGTACGAGAGTACGCAGTTGCCTTAACGCGAGCAGGGCTAAGTTCTTTGTCTGCGTCTGTTATAATTTCTTGGATTCACTTTCGTAGTGTACCTACGTCTGTTTATATGGGAATCTTTCATTGTTTATGTACTTTGATGACACAGGAGATGATGCTACTGTGGGGTCAGTAGTTATAAGAAGAACGAAATGTTTTTTTTCTAAATTGGGTTATGGCGACGTTAGCACTGTGAATGAAGTCAACAAAAACACTAGAACTCGTAAGTTGATTTATAAATAGAAGCTCGACTGAAAACACGTTGTAACTATTGCTCTAGTATCTATCTAATTGGCGCATCAGGGTTTTATGAGTTGCTTACGTCAAAGTTACGCCAGGTCATTGTTGCTTTGATTCCTTATTCCAGTAATTGCCTCCACTGTACGGGCATGAGACAACTTCGTATGTTATGATATCACAAAGTGAATATTGCCGTCGACCCCTTATGGTTACTACAAGTGCCTCATATGGTTCAAGAAACCCTAACACTGTTGTTCTCTCTCATTTGTGTGTACGTATGTGTTCAGTTTTGCTTTGTCTCCTCTTGACTCATAACCTTTGTCTTTGTGTTAACTACTCGACTACCACTTACACTTCTATGTGTTTACATGTGTATATGTACATATGCCCTCTTCTCATTACAGATAAGCAACTTCTTGTTCCTGCTGTTTCCGCCGGTGTTGATCTACCTATTCAAGGAGTATGGACGATTTGTCACACCTGGAATACACATATTGTGGGTGCTGCTGATTGTTGTCGGACTGAGCTCAATGTATTTTCATGCGACTCTTAGCCTAATTGGACAATTGCTAGATGAGTTGGCAATTCTGTGGGTGTTTATGGCGGCGTATTCATTGTTTTTTCCGAAACGTTATTATCCACGATTTTGTCACAACAATAGGTAAGTTTTAAGATAAGAAATTTTAGATTTTTGTACTCTTCATACGAAATAGGGGATATTTGAAAAACGAATGTGGGTATTCGGGTCTTATTGTGTTTCAAGGTAAACAGGACCAAGAATAAGCAAAAAACATTTTTTATTTTGCCAAAACAGATTTATTTGATTCAAAATAGTCCCCTTTCGACTCAAAACAACGATTTGCACGGCCTAAAAGCATGACGAATGAGTGTTTTAGATCGTCGGCCGGGATGTCCTTCAGAATGTCGGCACAAACCTTTTGGATGTCTTCTACATCCACAAAACGCTTTCCTTTCATCGCCAAATGCATTTTTCCGAAAAGGTAAAAGTCGCACGATGTCAAATCAAGGGAATACGGGGAGTAGTTGATAGTTAAAATGGGGCTTTTAGTCGAAAATCGGGCACAAATGTCGATCGATGAGATGGTGCATTATCGTGGAGCAAATGCCAACTTTTGTGCGTTATTCTGGCTGAATACGACGAATACGATGCACCAAGCGCATTTGGCCCGTTGAAACGAATTCTTTGTGGGCAATGCCCTTGGAATCGTAAAAGCAAATCAACATTGTCTTCACTATTGAGTTCTCCAAACGAGAGTTTTTGGCTTTTGGCTCGTCTGGCGCCTTTCACTCGGTACTTTGGCTTTTGGTTTCTGGATCATATTGAAGTTTTTGTCCTTTTTGACCTCCTTGATGAAGTCCTTCGAATGTTGAATTCTGAGCAATGTTTGGTCGATGCTGATTTTTGTACCGATGGATAGTGCTTGTACACGTACATATATCGTATTGTATAATTTTTAACAGAGAAAGTTAGCCCTTTTACAACCTGGTTCTATCTGCTTTTAAGTTTACGTAAAGGGCAGTTTCTCTCACGTCCCCGTTGTTTGCAATTTCGGTACCCTATTGCTGTCGCTAATTTGTTCATCCGTCCGTCTGCCCGGAGTTCATCTGGGTCTTAACCAACACATCTCTCCAGTCAGCTCGATCTTTAGGCAGCTGTCTTCAATTTCGCACACCAAGTTAGTTGAAGTTACTTTACATTTAAGCGCGCCACCTCAGGCGAGCTCTTCCTTTCCTGTACCGTAAAGGATTCGAACACATTCCGGACCAAAGCACTCTTGTCCATCCGCTCTACATGACTTAGTCATGTTAGTCCTTGTATTTGAATTCTTCTGACTAGGTCGATGTGGCTATATATGTACATAGCTCGTAAAGCCCATGGTATTTGTCTCTCATAACAACCGATAGCGGCAACATCCCTGATGATCAGGGTTTTGTATAGGGTTATTTGAGTAGTTCGAGAGAATGCTTTGCTACATAATTGCCTTCTTCGCCCAAAGAAGCATCGATTACCGGTGACAGCCCGCTGTGTTCTCCCAATTATGTCGATATCGTCGACGTACGCTAGTAGTTGCACAGACTTTTGAAAGATTGTGCCTCCGGTGTTGCCTTGTGAGTTTCGCATAATTCTTTCAAGTATGATGTTAAAGAAGTCACATGACAGCGCGTCTAAATCCTTTTTTGACACCAAAGGTCTCGGTGAGATTGTTACCGACCTTGATGATGCAGTGCGAGTTCTCCATCGTCATTCTGCACAATCTGCCGAGTTTGACAGGGATGCCAAAACTAGACATGGCTCTGTATAACTCGTCTCTATAAATGCTGTCATATGCGGCCTTGAAATCGATAAAAAGATGGTGGGTATCGATTTGGACTTCTTGGGTTTTTTCCAGGATCTGCCGATGTGTGAAGATTTGATCGATTGTGGACTTTCCTGGTCTGAAACCACACTGATAGGGCCCAATCAGGTTGTTGATGAAGGGTTTCAGACGTTCACACAATATGGCAGATAGGATCTTATACGCGATGTTGAGGAGACTGATACCTCTGTAACTGACGCAATTGAGAGGATTTCCTTTCTTGTGTATCGGGCAAACGGTGCTGAGATTCCATTCATCATGTGTGCTCTCTACCAGGTCATTTCCAGCTGCTTTGAACAGCTCGGCTGGTAAGCCGTCAGCTCCAGCAGCCTTGCTGGATTTAAGCTTGGATATTACTTTTCTCACTTCGTTTTAGTTGGATGTTTTGGCTATCATCGTCTATGTTGATTGGTTATGTTGGTTCATTCTGCCTGACAGCGGGATGTTGGTCTTCGTCGCCGTTATATAGTCTGCAGAAGAAATTTTTCCATATTCCCAGTACCGACTGTGACTCTACTACGAGGTATCCTTCTTCATCTCTACATGCTTATGTACGGGTCTTGTTGGCTTGACACGTTCTTTTTCTTTCGTCATCCTGCACAACCGGACGAGTTTGGTAGGATGCAAAAACTCGGTGTACATATGTAGCTCTATATAGCTCTTCTCTATAGATGTTGTCATAGGCGGCCTTAAAATCGATTGAAAGGTAGTGCGTATCGATTTTAAAATCCTAGGTTTTTTTCTAAAATCTGCCGAAGTGTTAAAATTTGGTCGATGGTGGACTTTACTGGCCTACAACCACATTAATATAGACCAATCAGATTGCTGACAAAAGGTTTTAAGCATTCACACAGTATAGCAGATAAGATGTAAGCGTTGTTGAGGAGACTTATTCCTCTACAGTCTATAGTCTCCTTTCCTAAGGATCGTCCAAACAATACTGAGGTTCCATTCATCGGGCATACTTTCGTTCGATCATATGCGCCAAGCTTTTTACCAAGACACTCCCCGCTGGAGCTGTTTTGAATAGCTCGGCAGTCAGGCGACCAGCTCCTTTATTGGATGTCAGTTTAGATATCGTTGTCTTATTTTATTGTCTTTGCAATGTTCTGAATATCCGCATCCGTACCGTGGCTACAATAAGGTAGTGGGCCGCGTCGATGTTTGCTCCTCGGAACATTCGGACATCCATCATTGTGTCCATCGCAATGTGATCAACCATCCTGTTATGAATCTTAGGTGGCTTGTTTGCCAGTTCGCTCAGGTCGTTGAAAGATACTTCTCCGAGGATTGTGTATCTTGTTCTGATGAAGCTTGGACATACGCAAAGGAAATGTACGAGTTTTTCTCGAGTCTCTGCACTGCACAGTACTGATTCTTATTCTTCTTATATGGGCCGCCTTTGAGTTGTTGGCTGTGAGAAGTCCTATAAGGATGTCAGTAGTGTTCTGTTTAACGATAGAAGTTCCTTAGTCCTCTTTTTTTTTATAGAGTCCATCATTTTTATTGAGACGCGGCATGAGCTAAGTGCACACTACAATGTAGGTAAGAAAAATGCTTCGATATACGAAATTTATCAAAAAATTCAACATCGTCTCAATAGGAATAGTGATCTGTCCTTCATCAATTACTTATTTTTTCCTGTATTTTTTCCACAAGTAGTTAGTGAAGAGTTAGAGAAGCGTCCATAAATGTGGTCTATGCATATTCCTGATTCTTCTCTAGTTGGCTCTTTAATAAGAGAAGCCAGTAGCAGTCGAAGCTCATACCACTAATATCACTAATACTTCAACCTGACTGAAACTCGTAGAAGCCACCGTTGATTCCATCTAGGGAATTCGTCCGCTGCCGCCTGAAGCAAGAGGGGGTGCCTTAGTAAGAAAGCACTCCTTCCCCCTCTCTCGTCCGCTACTACCAAAGACCTTCCAAATGGGCGGTTTACCCAATCTCTACTCGAGGTACTAGGCACATAGCAGCCTCCAACGTGGAGATGTAGAGTAGGAGTTGATAGTGAAAGGCTAACGTGAGAACGCTTGTGCTCTCATATATTCACATCACTACAAGGCTATACTCGTAACTAGAGTCTATGTATGTATCCCGAAATTTATCTTTCTGAAAAGTAGGTCTAAGACTTCTTTCAAAGAAAAATACATACATATGTATATACGAGGGAGTATGTATCTGTACAAAGAAAAAAACTAATCGACCATGACATAACAATAAGTTTATGAGTCACAAGTAATTTTATACAGCAAAGTGCTTTCGTACTATGACTCTTAGTTTCGCGGTAATAATGTCCAGGAGCATTGTTATTTATTGCAGCTTCCGATACGACTTAATATAATGCACACATATGTATGAATGATTTGTCATTCTGTATTTTATTGTTTTGGGCAAAGAAATTGAACGTTTGCAAGAATTTAACGAGGCTGTTCCGTCGAACCGGATTGGTACTTTCAAAAGAACCCTCTTCAATCTGAGTGCATTCGGCCAAACCTGTTCGCACAAGAGGTAAAATAGTAAAAGGTAATGCAATTATAATTGCATTTATAACGTTGGAATCTGGCCCTTTAATTCAATTCGATAATCATTTTTAATTCGACGAATTCAGAAACGCATACGTACATACATTGTCCCCTTATTCCTAGTGAGGAGTGCATAAACATTAATAAGTACGTCATAAGTAAAACAAACAAAAAAAAAAAAATATTCATTTCTTCTTTGTTTTCCTTTTCTTTGTTTAAATTTTTTATTTCCAGAAAAACATTCAGCAAGTTTATGTTCTACTCAGCCCTGCTGGCGACCGGTCTATCACTATGGAAGCCAATCGTTAATGCCTTTGTTTTAATGGGTTTATCGGTGCCTACAATGGTTATGTTATACAGCGAATTACAGCGGTAAGTGTTTTATTAACAACAAAACTAAAAACAAAAGATTTACAGTCGCAATTATTTAAATGCGACAAGGTGTTGATTTTGCAAACCCATTTAGAGCTTTTGTTAAAATTAAAAGAGGAACACAAAGAACCAGATTGCAATAAAAACATTTATCATAAATTCATAACTGATTGTACCTATTCGATTTGAATTTTGGGTACACACTTGTCAGGTGGAATATTCCCCACAACAAGGTAGGAGATGATAACGAACTTGGTATCGGTGTTCAAAGTACAGAATGCTGATAAACTGCAGCCAAAATTTTGGGTATCAAAGCACTTAAAGTGTCACAGTTTTCTTTTGTTTAATTAGTGTAGACACAGGGTTAATGGGCGTTGAATGACACTTTTCAGGGTTAACGTGGGGTTTAATGAGAAAAGCATATGCATTAGCCAGACATTGTTAGCTTGTTTTCTCCGTAAAAGTTTTTTTTTAATTACTTTATGTGTGTATCAGAGTTTTGATGCGTTTAAGAATAATGGGCACGGCTTTGTAATTGGGAGTGATAGTCGTGATTTATGCACATTTATTTAGAACTCGGTTTTCATGTCTTCAAGTTATTACGTAATAGGATGAGTGTCTTGTCTTCAAACACATATATTTTTATATGTTAAACTAATAGCGGGAGTGTCTTATCTCTAATTCGTTTATTTTTTTATTCATACATAGTCTTTTTATAACTCAGCAAAACCCGAGTTCATCAATTTTAAAGTGTTTACAATTCACTAACGCTTTCGATAGAGTGTGGCACAATCCCCTCTTAATAAAAATTCAAGCTTTTTAAGTAATGTGTCAATACAAGTTTTATTGGACGGATATACTTCTTACTTACTTACTTAGGTTGCGCTACTGTTCGGGGTGAACCTTCGCCTCAATCTACAAGCGTCTCCAGTTAGTCCGGTCATAAGCTAACTGCCTCCAGTTGCACACTCGAAGTCGTTTGAGGTCCCCTTGTAATTGTGCGCGCCTCCTAAGGTAAAGGTCTTCCTCTACTGCATGGTCCCTTCGGTTTTGATTCGAAGACTCTACGGGCCTGTGCGCTGATGTCCATTCGCTCTACATGTCCTAGCCATCTCAAACGACTGATGCGCATTTTTTTGACAAGGTCGATGTCGCTGTATAGCTCATCGTTGAATCTCCTCTTCCGTCAACGCAAACGGGACCGAATATTTTACAAAGAATTTTTCTCCAAACGACCGACAAGGGGGAGGATTTTTCGGAGTCAGTAACTCGCTTCGGGGAAGTTGCGAAAAATGACGCTAGGTGCCTTGGGTTCCTCAAGAACCTAAACTCGAATACAACTGTTTGAGTTGATTAGATCGTGTCTTGCGTCAGATATGTTGATGGATTAGTGACCTGTCAATTTGCAAACCAAATCTCTTCACCAGAGCATCGTCGAAATGTTGCATGCTTATCGCTTCTGTACTCATATTTCCACCACAGTTGTTCCGATGAAATCTATAGTTGTGTCCCGTCTGTCCATCAGTTTAATCATAATACACGAACGGCCTCGTCCGCACATCCTTATCACAAACCTATTTTCGGTTGCACATACATACATATGTACATATGTATATGTATGTACATATGATGAATAGATGGGGGCCTTTTTTCTTTATGGTTAGCCATAAGGTTGTGAGACAGCAGTTCCATTGGATGTTGTTTAGAATTTGGTCGTTTCTTCGTTGTGAAATTAACGGAGTTGCAGTCTCCTCTTTCGCCAGCCTATCTACCTTCACATTACTATGCACTCAAATTTGACTTGTTACTCTATATAGGGTAAATGTGTTGACCAGCCTTAAGTTTGTCTAGGCATTCTCATTTTGGGAGATGATTTTATTGGAGCGTGGCGAATAGTTTCCTCAGTTTTCTCTTTCTAGTTCAGGGAGTTTCGTTCTTGGCCAGAATTTCCATTTGTGCTTATTCCTATGTATTTCACTTTCCGCTTAAACTTAATGTAATCTCTTGCCAGCTATACATATATGTATGTTCGTAGACTGCGGACTTAGAAGACCTATCTTCAATGTTCGATGATTGTATTTTCTTGGCTATAGTTTAGAACTTCTTTTTATTTCTCGATCCTCTGCCTAGTCCAACCAATGTCAGTCAGGACTAAAAACCCCAACACTTACCCTCACTTTAATTGTGCTTACGCCTTTTCATATCTTTCGATCGGTACGTGTCATTTTATCTGAACCAATGTCATGTCGTTTTAAACAGGACAGGATAACGAAATGCCTTCAAGAAGGACTACCCTCCGAAATGAAGAATGCTTGCGAATTCTAGGGTGCACGCATTTCTTTGTTCACGGTTAGTTTGTCGATCGTTCTTTCTTCCACCGTCTTTTGGTTTAGACATTGAACTCAACAAATAGGAACGGTTAAAGAAATATAACGCGGCGCCATTAGGATTTTAAAGTTGGTTTTGGGCATTTAGGGCATGCAATGAATAAATTTATTGTATCTATAGTTTTACATACAGTATATGTAGTAAATATAAATAAAGCAAAACAAAACTTACACCCTAGCTTATTTTCTTTAAACTATGTATGTATACACACATGTCCATGTCCACTGTATAATGAAGATAACTATGAATAAATGGTAAGTATTGGAAGATACAAAAATAACATTGGGTGTGTTGTCACCCAACTATAGCCTCAAGTTAGTGCGTAGAGTAATAATAAGGTAAGCTTATTCGTTCTTATATACAACTAACTTATCCTATAAACATGCAGTTGGTGTCATACACCACATGCCGTGTCACACGCCAGAATATGCGACATCCCACATGTTCCATTCTACCTATACATAAATACCACATGCCGTATGCCACTTGCTGTACGCTACATGCTTTTAGGCCCGCCTCCTGTCATTGCTATGGACCACATGTTCTCTCTTAAGCCATCATTACTACACATGCTACCTTTTTTTCTATCGACATCGAACGGCGACTTTCAAAACGAAAATTTCTATTAAACACCAGGCCACCAGAAATCTCAGATTTGCAGTAGGTATGCTTTCTGTGACAGGAGTCGGTAATGTTGATATGTACGCACATGCCAAATGGTGGGTAAGGCAGTACAACAGTGACATTTCATAACAGGTTTTGGCGCCTAAATCTAGGTTAGTCGTGTTGCTACCAATGATTTGATTGAATTGAACAAAGATAATCCCATTTTGGGTGAAGGTATTTATTTTGATATAAAAATCTTCTTCTGCAGTGAGATTTAAAAATGATTTCATACAAAGTTAAGGCGTATAGATGATGAGGCGATAGGACGCGGTCGAAGGTCGTCATGTATATCTTGCAAGTGTGTGATGTGGTGCTTTTACTCTTAAAATGATGTAATGTGCATACAGCGCAATCAAACGATGACTACGTAGTTGCTTGTCCAGACTCTGAAAGTACAATCGGTTGAAATGCCTGAAAGATAGAAAAACTGTTAAACGTGGCGATGCTCAAGCTATATGAATGTTTATATGTACATACTTATGCACTAAGATTATTACAAAATTTGTCATCTTGAGTACGCCGGAAAGCTTATAAGATCGTCCAATCTCAATTTCGTAGTCACACTGAAGACATTTTGGTGAAGGCTACAAAACCATTAATAGAGAATGTCAATTTTGTGCTAAGTGCATGGCAGACTTAATGTCGTATTAGGATTCGTAGAAGTCTGAATCTGAAAGAAAGACAAGTTAGTCACGAAATGAAAGAAGCTTATGTAACTTAGTGTGCTTGATAAATTTCATCTGATTGTGGGCAGATTTTCCAGAGGTATTCCTATAACCTTGGAGTGCTTAATTGAGTTGAATTCTATAACATTGATGTCCCTTATATCGTTGAGCCAATACAATTGCTTTTCGCGTGTGTTTCAGCAGACTGGTGTCCTAATTGCCATTGCATCGTCATTTGACATAATTTAGAGATGCTCATTTTTATGGGGTTGAGAAGTTGCAACACTTATTTGAACTAGAAGAAACAAAAATTAATAAAACTGCGTTTAACTGCTTGACTGTGATTCTGTACCTAATCCGTTTGACAGAAAGTTCGAATACTGTTCTGCTATGTATAACAGGTCAGGGTTAGAATTCCTTTGTGATCTGTCATACAATGTATTAGATTCTTGATTTTGAGTACTGAGGACCTGCTATAAATTAAGACATCCAAAACAAAGAACTGGTAATACGAAAAAGAACCAGTGAAAATTATTTTCATGCTATGCAATTTAAAGGAAGAGGAAACGACCTTATATTTCATGGGGAGACGTCCTATGCGTAAGCAGTTGAGAGAAAATCAAGGCATGACTCTCCTGCTGCTGATTAGTGTCTACAAGTTGTAGACCCATCCATTTCAGCCAGTCTCGAACTATCCCTATGTATTCATTTCAGTGAAACTACTCCAGAAATGCGGTTAGCAAAACGATTACTCTATCGTCCGCAAAACCAATGGTCTTTGATAACCTCGGAGTTGCCAATCTAAAAAGGTTATCATACGCCAGGCAGAGTGGGTGTCTAATATAATACAATCCAAAAGATCTAGGGATCAAAATCTACACGGATGACTCAAAAATGGAGGTATGTACGGGAGCAAGTTTTTACCATTCAGTCAAACTCTGCTGGGTTCCATGACATAGCAATATAGAAGGTAACGAAATGGCGAATGCTTTGGCAAGAATGGGGTCGGAAATGAACATCATTAAAGCGGACACATCCCTACTGCTATCGATTGGTATAGCATACTTGGTGGAATAATAGAGAAAGACGCCAACTCATTCTGGTTATCAAAGGAGGACTGTACGTTATGGCTGAAATTAGATAAAAAGAAAAAAATTAATCGATCCTCTATCCGCATACTTCATCAAGAGTACCATCATCAGTAACATAATAGACTTTGGTTTTCTTCGATTTTCAGTCTTAGTTTACTTTCAAAAAGATGATTCACAATGGATCTTTAGGTCTCCGAGTGGACGTTCTTTTCCATCACACATCCCTTCATAACCTGACCTAACCTATCATATGTATCGTATACCAGGTTCCACAGTAGCACATCTAGCAAGGCATTGTACAACAATAGCTTTTTTTTTGAAATGTACAATATTCTGTTGATTTCGATGAAAGTATGGAATAACATGCATGCAAAGCTTTGCTGCAGACTAGGATTAGAAAAATTTAAACAAATATTTGGCGTATCCTGGCTTACAACCTTTCGTATTGCGTCTGTTTATTCTTCACACGAATGGAAGTGGGCTACTTTTTAGTAGTCGCGCCAAAAATTTGAATTTTTTTTGTTTGTCTTCCGGCATACTGTGAATCAAAAGCCAAAAACCCTCCAAATCACATCTTTCCTCCAGTCTATTTAAACTGAGATACCCCCCGCCTAGACTGAATCAAATATATTAACACATTATTGGGTAAATAGCATAACACTTAGATTCCTCCAACAAATGTCACTTTGTACATCATTATCACTCTTTGCTCTGCTTTAGTGCTGCTCGGTCATTAATTAACTAAATGGAGTTGATTGGAAGTGTATCTAAATCGATCAATTATCATTCATAGCATTTGTTGCTCTACGAGCTTAATTTTCTCAATCATTCACGTGGACTGCCACTTCGTAAAGAGGGTCATAACCTCACAGTCGTGCTGTGCAAAGTGTCTAAATTTATTTTATCTATTCGTGGTCAAAGGTGGGTTGCTGGGTTGCTATTTCATGGAATTCACTTCGTTACACTATCGATAACATAAAACATATTTGTGTGACAGGTTTAACACCCGAATTTATTATCAGCAGTTTTTTTTACCCACACCATGTATGACAACGTCAAATAGATAGCTTTTGTGAAATTGATCGGCGAAAAAAAAAGACGAATTGCCGCTGACGATTAATCGATTACGAAAAATTCCCTAATAAGTCAGCCTTTAATAAAAAAAAAAGACCGAATATTTATTTTGATGGATTTATTGGTTTTTCTGATTCCAGAAGTTAGTAAACATGGGTATCGTTGATAAGGTATACAATATCGGAGTATTAATTTTACACCCTTTTACGAAATGCAACAAGTGTGATAAAGTAGAACTATGTATAGTCTGGCTTAGGTATTTCGTTTAAATCAGATAAGTTAATTAACTTGGAGGACAAAGCAATTATGATTGCTTTATTAATCGCAGGGTTTACATTGGAGGCTCAGAGTGAACTCAAGACACTTGCAGTCTGCCGTGTCGTCATATAGGTTTCGATGGCAACGGACCAAGTGAAACGAGTTTATCTCGGCTACAAAGTGAAAAACATTGTCGTTGTTTATAATAAGCAAAGCATGTAAACGAACATAGTCTGAGCGCACTCGGAACTCTCTGAATTATTTATGAAACACGATTGAGCACTAGGGTCTCACATGACTGGCAAATTAACCGCACATCCTTTTTGGTCCTTTTAAACAGTGAAATAGTGTTTATACACAAATATTTTTTTTATTATCAACTGCAACTGAATCTGTTAAGAACAAAGTTTCAAAAGCCCCATTTGAATAGTTTTTGATTTTGTTTATTTATTGCTTTACCTCCTGTCAAATGCTAAATTCACTGTGCTCAGGTTTTACTCAGGATGCTTTCGCTTTGTCAAATCGTGCCGAAGTCATAGAGCGTGCTCTGCACTTGCTGTGACTAAAAAAGAAACACGGACTCGGAGCTCTGAAGTGTTTGAACTAAAAAAGAAACATTAACTTTTTTTGACTATTCAGACTCTGCTCTCTTACACACTTCGGTTCTGAATAAATTCAAAATTTCTTCTCAAAACACGAACTACACTACAAATACAAATTTTTGACGCGACAGGTCCATGGGACCCAGGGCCTAGCTTCTCACTACCACTCGTGCTGTGCGTGATATATTCTTCACACGAATGGAAGGGGCCTATACTGTTTAATGCCGGATCCAAACGGCAGTTTTTTCTTTTGAGAAGCTTTTTCATGACAGTTTTACTCTCGGATGTTTGTCAGACGCTCGCGAGCGTCTTCACGTTTAAATTGTGGCAAAAATTTGCTTGTCACTTCTCCCTTCCAGATCACTCTGGAATGACGATACATTTTTAGAAGCTGAGTCGATTTATTTCTACACTGCCGGCCATCTCAAAAACCAAGGACGGAGTTGGTGGAGGTGTTTTCTCCGATAGTCTTAATCTTAAGCTCTCCTTCCGTCTACCAAATCATTGTAGCGTGTTCTAGGCGAAAATGATGGCTATTTAAGAAGTCTTATCTTCGCCTAAGAAAAACGTGATATCAGTTAAGAGATATCCGCATCTTTGTAGACAGCCAAGCAGAAATTAAAACCCTCGATAAATTCTTGAGTATTTCTAGACTGCCGATCGTCTCTTCAGAAGATGGTTGAGGAGTTCAATATTCACCTGTATTGGGTCCCGTCGTGAGAGATATTCAAAGTAATAAGCCCGATGAACTCGCCAGAATTGGAGCAACTATACCTTCCCTGCCGGACAAATGCACCTTAGGTATACCAATCGATACTTGTAAACTAAAATTCAAGCTGGATGCTATCGATAGTACAAATCTTAGGTGGACAAGTGGACAAATTAAGAATTTGATTTCTCTTAATAGATTGCATATCGGCACTACAATGGATGTCATCACTGGACACTGTCTAATAGGCAATCATGCTACAAGGCTGGGCCTTTTTACGAACGACTTTTGTAGAAGTTGGACGGATGAAGAAGAAGAAACTATTCCTCACCTTCTTTGTTTCTGCCCAGCACTCTCCTGTAGAAGGAGTCTTCACTTAGAAGCCTTCTATTATAACGATATATGCTTCATCAGAAGCTCAAAATGGTTTAACTAGTAGGCAGACAGAAACTTTCTCCTAGTATCACAATGGACCTATTGCACACTAAGTGTGTTGGCGTTTCTAAGCTGGCAGCCACTTCAATCAAACCAAACTAGGCTCTGCTTTGAAAACAAAAAGCCCCAATCCGACGACTGGATTAGATAAGAGAAATTGGGCCATTGGACAACAATGTTCCATCGAAGTGGGACTTTGAATTCGGGCCCAAAATAGTCCTCGAAAATAGAATAGACGCGTGTTTTGCCTTTCCAGGGGTAACATGTTTTAAGTAAGTAAATGAAGCAGGAATTCTGTCAGACTTTCACAATATATTTGTTTGTCTTATTACTGCAAAGGTTGTGGTACCAAAATTGAAGTGTTCTATACGCAATATCCTGCCGTTTCGATAACCTCACCATATTTTCTATTATTTATCTTCAATTGACTCACGAAATCTATACAGATAACCTCGAACTAATCATAAAACCATTTTATTATAATAATCCCTATCAAAGTTTAATCTTATGACCAGAGTCTCGTGTTTGCTGCTGTCACATGCCCTACTCTATTTTTACTTGCACCTATGTATACCTATAGGGCAAGTATTGGTTTCGTGAAAAATTTCGAACTCGAGATTTTAATCAAACTTGACATTACTATGATGGAGAAGTCCAAAAAAGTGGGTCCGCCAATTCCGTCTGTCTGTCTGTCTGTCTGTCGGTCTATTCGACTGCAGCCTAAACGGCTGGACGGATTTGCTTCAAACTTCATATCTGGGGTCTGTGGGATAATCCCTAGAGGCGAAATTGGAATTTTCATTCTAACCTCAAAATTAAGAGTACTTTACTTAAGGGCGATTTCACCAAAAATGGATTTTCTCGAAAATGGCTCTAACGATTTTGATAAAATTTCATACGTAAGTTAGTTTGGGTATATGCTATTAGGTGGCATAACACGTTTTGCGCGAAAAATGCGTATAACGGTAATTTTTAGAAATTTGCTGTTTCTCGGCTATTTCTTCAGCGATTGAGCTTAAAATTAATATCTGAGGTGGGCATTGCAAAGGCAAAGATATGAAGTACCAAGTTTTGGAGCAGCCACGCCCACTTTTAAAAAATGTAGCTTTTTTCAAAATTTTTACAAGAAATCGAAAAATTTGTTAAAACGAAATTAATAGTCCTTGAAGCTTTCTATAATTCAGTTGAACACCATACATAAACTTTGAATTTCAGTGCCTATAAAATAAGGTGCAAGTATGTACGACCCAGTCGTGCACTTTATTTCTAATGTAAAACGAAACAAAGTCCTCCACTTAGAATAGTGATACAATACATAATATAGTACTTATCAACAAAACGTTTTACGACTTTAACATTCATTCTATATATAATCAGGTACTTATGCCTTCTTAAGCACCCTACCCCCATAAAGGTTATTTATAAATAAAACTTTACATTCAAACAACTTAGTGAAATAGTAGTGAAAAATAAGATACCAATACAAACTGTTTAAATATTTTCATGCAACTTTAAAAATCGATTAATAAAATATTCGTATCTGAACATTTTCACCTGGTTAGCCCTAAACTTTTGCATATCAATTAGCTTTCTGTGGAGTATTTCCATCCTGAAGTGGACAGGAATTCAGAATAACAAAGCAAAAGTATATTGAGGTTTCAAGGATATAGATTTAATTATAGACGACCTAAACATCGATTTCCTATCACATGCCTATATCCGTTTGCAAATTGTATGTATGTATCTATGTACGTAACCAGTTACATTTTTTTTTTGAGTTCCATGCAAGAATCCATTAAACACATGTACGTACATACATATGTATATATTGATTATATACTATTATCCAATTTATTTGTAGAATTAGACGGGAAGTGGGTGAAATAGATAGAAGAGTGATATTTCATGATACAGTTTGGAGTATTTGCGAAAATAATTGTTTTATGGTTTTGTGGGTTCGTGACAGTATCCGCAGTGCTAATTTGTATATCGCCCTCTTGTATCAAGTTGTGCATGGATTCGGCCTGGTCATAGGCTATAATAAACTTAAAACTTCGAAAGAGTTGTTAATTGAAATACAATTTTTAGGTGTCATGATTTTGATGTTATAATTAGCGTGTAGCCTACGGCCCGTGCCGGACCTTGTAAATTAGAAAGAAGAATTTAATTAATGCATGCAATTTTGGCATGCTTGTTCACACACACTAAGTTAATCATTTTGGAATGTTCTAAAGTTAAATTCTGAATATAAGTTCTATTTAAGCTACACTCACTTAGGTGGGTCGCAACTGGGACACTTTCGTGCAGAATACCAGTAAGAATAAAACACTATTTTAATTAATAAAGTCATAAGTCGATACTTGAAGTGAGGATAGAAACGTTTTATTGGAGACAAACTCTACCTTGTAAGATAGTTTCCAATGCCTTATTGGAAACTTTTTACTAAAAGAGTAACTTGGTTTGACCTTAACCCCTGGTCTCCACTGGCAGTAATTCAGTGCAAGAAATATGTCATGTAATTGAAATTTCCAATGGAGACCGCAAATTTCTTGGAATAATTTGTGACAAAACATCCATTTCTCGTTTTATTTCTTGCCACCTCTGTCGACATAAACCCTGAAATAAATTTGACATTGACTGTCAATTTGAAAACATGGTTGACTGCAAAATTTCACGATAACATCGTGCAGAAAAATAGTTTTTAAATCATTTCTCTTTTCTAGAAATGGATTAGTCCAAAACCTATATTTTCTTTTTCTTTTGGATTCTTTCGACTTAATTTAAACCCCTCAAGGCAAAAATTATTTTGTGCTTACTGTTACGCGATATAGTTGAAAATGAAATGTCTTGACATAATTTGTCTACCTAGTAAAAAAATAAAAATTTCTAACATAAAGTCTGACATAAATACATATGCATGTCTTGTGGAGACTCGATTTTTGATTTGAGTTGACCTTAACCCGAACAGCTGTCATCACTTACTAATCGAATAAAGGAGAACGTGTAATGCGGCTGAATGAGTGCTTCTAAGAATGCTTGTACATGAAATATAATCTATAAACTTTACGTTTGTAGGTACATAAGCGGTTGTGATACACAGTTTTGCAGAAGGAGGTACACAGTGTATTATTCGGGGTTGCAATATTCTTTTGCTAACACCCCATGGGAGGGAATGATTGACTAAGAATGCAAAATACTCATTGTGCAATCCGCTGAAATGAACTATTTACATGTCGACAAGGAAATTCCGTGTATCGTGGAAAGCGCACAGATCGAATCTCCCAAAAACATTTGACATTTAGAGCTATGTACATATTTCATTGCGGATTTGGTGGTTGTGTTGTAGTTAGGTAGAACTACTACAAAAAACAAGAATAATTTGGAAAAAAAACCGGCGGAGCAGAGTCGAGAATATAGGGAGGGAGAATCTACAAAAAAAAAACATAAGATTTAGGGGTCTAAATAAATGAACTCTTTTCACAAAGCTGCAAACTCATGTTCTCTAACCAGGATCAGAAGCAAAAGCACATTTGGGTGTGCGCGGAAATTATTGTTATTCGGCGGTTAATCATTGAAGCCGAGAAACTATTTAGATTGGAAATCCCATAGAAGGAAGGAAATCATATACTCTATTCCCCGGTTGTTCCAAAGTTGCATTTTATCTATTAATCAACACTTCTCCCATTTCTGAGAAGAAAATCCTTTGGAATATATGTACATACATACGTATGTACATAGATTCAAACTGCCTGATGGGGGGATAAGTCTTTTAAAACGAACATTAATTCGAACATTATTCTGCCCTGACTAAGAACTATCTGCAAGGGAAGTGTGGATCTAGTCCACATGCCAAGATTGTGGAGTGAGGTTAAGGTGTATTCATTCTCATTTTCGGAAGATAATCATTTTACGCTATTCATTTGCTCAGTAATATTTATTTATTGTTCCTTCGACCAAAAATTTAAATCTTTAACTTTCACAAATAACAAATACCTTTCAAATAAACTGTCAACTGTCAAACAGAGCACTTCCTAATCAACAATAGTCGTTGGTAAGAAAGCGTATCCGACGGAATAGATGCACGTGAGTGAGTGAGTGATGGTTAAGTGATTATCAGATCCGTCGGTTTCCACAATAGAGGTGTAAGAATGACATCCTGAGAGGTATCCTAAGTATTTTCTAGCTGAGTTTCCTGTCAAAAAGAAGGTATTGTTATTTGTGAAATAGTGTAAACAATACCGCTCTTGAACAATTGGTTGGGTATTTAATAGATTTATTAAGGAAAGCATTTAAATGATATTCATTTAATAAACTCCTAGAAACAATTTGGTTGCAGCTAGCTTTTCTAATACTTATCCTTGTTCTGCCTTACAGTCTAAGTCAAGAAGCCATTCTAGTTGAAACTAAGGGTTTGGAGGGACCGAAGTGTTTGCATTTTTAGTGATGCTTCATCGACTTTCAAATTAGTTCGAGAATAAAAGATCCTTAAGTTCGGTTGAAATATTACCAAATTTTATTTGAGTCCCAGGTTACAATAGGAGCGCGGAAAATGAAATTTCCTATGAACATGCTAAAAAAGACTCATCTGAGGACTTCTCAGCGAATGAGCCTATGTTAGATCTTTTTTTATTTTCGTACGTCCTCGGATTTTTGTATGAAAAGAGTGTATGGGGATCACACCTTTCCCAAACATCTGCCTCTTTAATGACTGAATACTCTGAGCTTTTCATCTTAGGGTTTCACATATTATAATATATAAGAGAACGTTTTGAGAGACTGCTAAAATGCTAAATTATGTCAGAAAACAAGGACTAGGTACCTCTCAAAAGTAAAAAGAAAACCGTTTGCCTACAGTTATTACTCGGATAAGGAATCAATTGAGTAGGAACTCTTACCAAGGAGAGTATATCGGGTTTATAAAAATGCTGCTATCTCTTTTAGGAAAATAAAAACGACAGCCATCTGTATGATTTGGTTTGGTTAGGTTGAAGTGGCTGCCGGCTTAGAAACACCAACACATTTAGACTAGCATTAGGTCCACTGTGATACCAGATGGATCATAGGAGAAGGTTTTTCTCTACCTACTCGTTAAACCATTTTAAACTTCTGATGTAGCGTAAGAGGATCTTAATATCAATGTTTATCAAATCGCCTAGATCGTTGTAGTAGAAAGCTCAAAAGCGAAGCTAAAAACAATTAATTTGAGGAATAGTTTCTTTCTCTTCTTTATCCATGCAGCGTCTACAAATGTTCGCAAAAAGGCCCAGTCTTTTAGCATACTTGCCTATTAGACAGTATCTAGTGATGACACCTATTGTAGTGCCGATATGCAATCTATTGAAAGAAATGAAATTCTTAGATCGTTTTAAACCCAGCTTTGGTCAAATTTGTTTTATCGCTAGCCTGTTGATCCACGTTTCAATCTAAGATTTGTACTCTCGATAGCGTCCAGCTTGAATTTAAGTTTGCAAATACCGATTGGTGCACCTAAGGTGCCTTCTGGCGAGTTCATCGGGTTTACAATTCCTTGGAATCTCTCGATGGCCCATCACCTCACCCAACACAGGTAAATATTGAACTGCTCAGCCATCTCCATGAGAGACGATCGGCAGTCTAGACCTACTAAAGAATTAATAGAGATCGATGCCAAGGTCTCGATTGTTGCTTGGCTGTCTAAAAAGATGCGGATATCTCTAACGGATATCATGTTATTCTTAAGCCAAGATAACACTTTTTTAATCTCCATAATTTCTATGTACCTGGAACACGCTATGTACAATGATTTGGTGGACGAAAGGAGACTTTAAGATTAAGAACCATCTCTACAGCCCCTCAGAAAAATTCCACGTTAAGATGGCAATGACACGGAGAGCTATCCGACTAAATGCTGCGGTCCAGATGTCAACGCCTCTGAGGAACGAATTGGCTATAGAACATCGACCTTTGCAATTTACAATTATTACATGTACTCTCAAACTTGGTCAAGATAAACTTGATCATTCTCCTTGACTAAGAAGACCGCATTACAACAATTAACTCATTAATTGACTTTGAAACGTTAAGTAGAAGTTGCGAAACATGACGAAAGAAACTAGTATAATCCTGCACCAACATACGGATTCGCAAATAATTCCAACTTCCTCTTAAAACTCGACCAGGATATCTCGTAAGGTTTTAGACATTATAGTGGATATGAAATGCCCAACTTTCTTTCCCCTCAAAAACATATGTATTTACTTATATACATAATATTTGTCACTGTCCTCCATTCAAAGACGGTTTTCCGTTTTCTGACAATAATAAGTGGGTCACTAGGTAAAACCTCCATGAAATAGCAAACTTTTCGTGCTATTTACTCATTAGTTACGATCTACAGGAAATACCTTTAAGTCTTCAGCAAAACAATTTAAATCGCTTCAACGGGTCAAAAATAACCCCACTTTCAGATATATGTACCTATTTATATATAACTGAACCCCAAGAAGGAAAGAAAGTTTTAAATAAATGCACACCACTGCTACCGAATATAGACATCCTTGAACGTGTCCCAAAATGTCAAATAGCTTATGCACAACGAGGTCACGTTTTCCACTTCAAAATAACAACGCCCAACCTTAATTCGTTTCGCCCACGAACCCATATAGTTGTTCATTATGCGGTTAACATAGGTTTTTGGCAACGAATTTCGGCGCTATGCTTTTGCTGGACGTAAAACATTATCCTTTTTACAACAACATTATCTAATACACCCTGCCAAGGATTAATTACGATGTTTAACATTCTATAGCATAGCGTGTACAGGAATGGGGTAACATGGTGTAAAGCGTGTGTCGTCGTGATATCTATCACTTTTATTGATGACAAAATTTGGTATCAATAATTCACGTTACTTTGGACGCTGTAAGTGACATTTTGCTTCCATTACCAGAATTATTCAATAAGGACTTAATGGAAGTGTTAGAGAACTTTATTATGGGTATTTTTGAAACATTGTAATGACTTGAAGCGATTTCTTTATGAAAATATTGATTTGTCGGCGGGAACTTACTTTCCTCTAGGGTATGAAGGTGCTTTCAATTTGAGAAAAGTGTTTTCACGAAAATTATTACTCATTTTCAAAGTAAATTGATTGGAATTCAATAAGAAGCAAAGGGGACACAGTCGGTAGTGCAGGAAAGTATTACATATGTGGTTTTACACATCTTCAAATAGGAAGTCTTTTTTTTGCGACACAGTTTAATCAGAAGTCTTTTAAGACTACCTCAAAATAGAGGTCGAGCAAATAGTCGCTGGGTTCATCTGGAAACATGCGCAACAGCCAGGGCCCTATGGCCGGGCATCGGCAAGAAGAGATCAACTTCTCTGGTGAAACTGAGTCGTTATAAAGCACGGGTCGTTTCAGGGATAATTACTGCTCATTGTGCCATCGGCGTCCACGCGGAGCGACTCGGTGTACTACATAATGACTTCTGTAGAAGCTGCAGGGACGAAGAAGAAATTGAGTCAGTTCGTCACCTGCTGTGCGACTGTCCTGCCCTATTCGTCAGAAGAATGAGGACTCTTGGCAGTTACTTCTTCTCGGATTTGGAGGACTTGAGTAACGTAGAGCTGATGGACCTCCTGAGATTCATATCATTATCTGGGTGGTTCCAATAGCGGACTTTATAGGTTTCCGGGGTTAAATGATTGGACACAATGAACCCGAACTGTGGTCTAAGTGAGCAGTGACACTGTCACAAGGCACCCATTTACCTAACCTAACCTAAGACTACCTCAGCTACTGAAGCAGAATAAGCAACAAACAGTGCGATGGCAGAACCGTTTATAGAATCTCCAAAGAGCTGATAGGTTGTCGCAGCTCTACCCAACACTCGGTGAAAGGCTTAAGGGATTATTTGCTTTTGTAGGGTGAGGATCAACTGTAGAGATGGAAGGAGCATTTTGCTCGGTCTTAAACCGAGTATTTGCTAGCAAAATGCACCCAAATCAGATTGAGGTGTCCGAGGCAAGGTATACCCGAATTCGCACCACATCCCCCCAATAAGGATGAGGTCATTATCGCGATCAAAGCACTGACACACAACAAGGCTGTAGGACTTGACGGCATACACGTGAACCTATTTCGAGTAGCGCCAACTGTATCGGCCGAACTACTGCGCCTACTTGTTGGGGGAGCCTGTGAGGCCGAGAGTGACAGAAACAAGAGAATGATCGTCAAGCTCCCTAAAAAAGGCAACCTAATGCAGTGCGAAAACTGGCGAAGTATCTGCGTGCTGGCTGTTGTGGCCAAGATAATACCTAAAAATATCCTTGAGCGAATCAACGAACACCGCGAAGATACACAAGATACCGAATAGGCAGATTTCCTTTCTGGATTCTCCTGGACCTTTCAATCACCATAGAGCAGTGGGTTGAATATGATTCACTACTTCACCTGTTATTCATCGATTTGGAAAAGGCGTTTAATAGTGTCGATCAAGAATTTATTTGGGGTGCTTTACGCATGAGAGATATTCCAGATAAACTAAAAGCAATTATTGAGGTTACATACGTTGGGTTTTCATGTCACGTTTTACATAGAAGAATGCTGTCTGAAGAGTTAAAAATTCAATGCCAAGGTTCTCGGCAAGGTTGTATCCTTTCACCAATATTGTTTTTATTTATGATTAGCGATGTGCTAAATGCTGCTTTGTCGACTGAAAATGGGACATTCGATTCTTAAACTCCTCGACCATGCTGCCGATGTATGCCTACTCTCTTACAGAATAATTGACCTTCAAATACTAGCGAATATTGAGAGGGAAGCAAATGCAATTGGGGTGAAAATTAATTCGGCAAAAGCAAAAACGATCAGTATTGTCCCAACAGATGGCGGAACCGAACTGGATATAGTCAGCCGAATCTACAAGCAAAGCATGCGTTTGGGATGCTAACCAAAATTTGACGAAGTAATGCAATTAGCTTAAACACCAAGTTACGATTGTTCCATTCCAACGTTAAGTCCGGGTTGCTATATGGATGTGGTACTTGGAGAGGAACCGCTACTGTCATGAAAAAGCTGCAAATGCTCGTTAACAGGTGCCTACGCAGTAGCTTAAGGATTTTCTGGCCAACCTTATCTTGAAGGAACAGCTTTATCAGAGAACGCGTCGTGAAGCAATAGGCATCACCATATAAGGACGGAAGTGGTTGTGGATTGGATACATTTTCCGAAAAGGTGACATGTCCATAGCTAACCATGCGATGCAATGGAACCCGGTAACTCAGAGCACATGGCGCAGAACATTAGAGAAGGCAGCAAAGCATCTGGAAAAGAGCTGGGGAGAGCTGAGGCATTGCTGTAGGCATTGTGGCGGACCTAGGATCCCTAGGATCCCTAAGGAGTAGGACAGCAGAAAAAAGTTGGGGTCTGAAACCGCAATGATGCATTGGCTATATATTATGGTAGTCATACCCATTCTAACATATGGGGCTATTGTTTGGTGGAAAACTACGACCAAGAAGAAGACATGGGTTATGTTGACCAGGGTACAAAGAAAAGCCTGCATTGCCGTCACTGGTGTTCTATGCATTAAGCCAACGTCTGCACTTGAAACATTTAAGCATCTTTTACCACTGGATCTATAAATTAAATTACAAGCAGGTAACGCTTCGTCTCCCTAACGCAGAGGTCTTCAAAACTAGCCATATGGGACATAGATCTATTCTTAAGGCAACATTCCTCAACATCCGTCACAAAGCGGATGAAAATCGTAGTACACTCGACTTCGACACACTCTACGAAGTAATGTACCCTGATAGGGTAGATTGAAAATGAAAAAAATTTCGATCGAAAACTAAATTTCAATATACACGGATGGTTCCAGAACTAGTGAGGGTACGTGGTCAGGCATATATTCAAGAAAAATAGACCTACACGTGACTCTGAGACTGCCGGCAGTTCCAGGCAGTGGCTCTGGCCATACTCAAAGGTGCGAAACTACTTGATATGTTCGCAATATCGCTATCTACATTGATAGTCAGGCTGCGCTAAAGGCACTTAATCTGAACTAGTCAGAAGGTGCCGCACCTGCCATCAGGGCATTATGTTCGCAGAAATGAGTCAGATTATGTTATCTATGATATAGAGGGTAACGAATATGCCGACGTACTGGCCAAAGGAGCAGTACTCCCGATAAATGATATAATTGAAGGCATAAGACCACCTATAGCCGTGACTAGAAAAATTATTCTCCATAAAATCATCAATATGGTCGACCTAAGATGGTCAAACTTAGAAGGGCACATGGTTTCTAAGGCCTTGTAGCTTAAGTTAGGTCGGAAAAAAATTTGGACAAGTAATAAAACTGAGCAGTTCAATGTTAAGAATAGCGATAGAAATACTCTTTAGCCATTGTCTTCTGAGGAAGCACGCCATGAGACTAGGTTAACGAACACCGACACATGCAGGTATTGTGATGACCTTCATGTCGCAGAGGATATTACTCATCTACTCTGTGAATGTCAAGCCATTGTTCGGAGTAGAATAAAGTACCTCGGAAGATACTCTTTCAACAATTTAGAGGAGGTTGGTTCCTTGAATAAAATTGAGGCCATACTTAGGTTCTGTAGGGAAATTAACTGTAAGGGCGAATTGATTTAGTTTGGTTTAGGTTTGGATGGGCCCACTATGACGCCCAGTGCTTTATGACAAACTTATAACTGTATATAACCTAAACTAACCTAAGGTGACTGTCTTGAGGGACAAGTGATGTGACCATAAAGAGATTAGAGACAGAAGATTTAAATATAACCTCGATCTTCTACTTTGTCATGATAAATAATTGCTTTATTTTAAGATTTGTACAACAAAATTATGCATCAAACTTTAACTGAAACAATTGTTTGTTCTCTTTTCAGTGTTCGCGATTTACGTGTCTACCGTTTAGGTCTCCGTTCGTGTGCCGTGTGGCTAGTTGCAGTCTTCTGCTGGGTCAACGATCGAATGTTTTGCGATGCCTGGTCAGCTATCAACTTTCCCTACCTCCACGGACTGTGGCATGTCTTTATATTCATCGCCTCATACACAGTACTCGTCCTTTATGCATATTTCTATGTAGACACTGAGCTACCACAACGACAACCAATCCTAAGGTATTGGCCTAAAAATGAATTCGAATTCGGAATACCATACATATCATTCCGAAACCCAAACGCAAGTCACAAGAGTGCCATATAAGTTCGAAAAAACTTATAAATACTCAGGACAAGGTTAGACATTATTTAGACAAGTTCGATTATAAATTATTTATTGAGTGAGAATTCCAAAGAATCATATACGCAAAACACACACATATACACCACACACTCAGTCGACAGCACTATTTTAAGCGCAAAAAAACTGATAAATTCTTAGTTTTAAGTCAAATAAAAAAGTTGTTAAAAATGGAGTATGTATCTTATATATATAGTATTAAAAGAAAAAAAGGACAAATGATTTAAAGACATTAAGTACATACTTAAGTATGTACATTTATGGCTTCCGAAATAAAATTTATCTGCTTAAATACATAAATACTTGTTAAATTAAAGCTGATCGCTTTAAAATAAGTCTAAAATGTTGGTCAATTTGTTAACAATTAGTAAAAGGTATAATAGGTATAAAAACAAAAAAGAAAAATAATATATAAGAAGCGGCGGTGTTACAAACGGACATGGGGTATGGACATATCGCGTGCTGTTCATTTGACTGATTAAACAGTTATGCTTATAATTAACAAAAAATAACTCATTCATAGTTATTATTACATCGCCGATCTTTATAGAGAGAACATATGTATTTTTAGACAACCTGCCATTTGTAGTGCTCGTGATAAAACAATGAATTATTGATAAGTATTATTAAGAAATAATATTTCGTTAAAAAAAAATTGTTAGTAAAAATGCAGCTTCATTTTTGATTAACTTAATTTTATTTTTATTTTAACTGCCTACTATACATCGCAGTAACATAAAGAACGCGTTGTGTTTTACCTCGTAAAGATACTGATACCAAAAAAGGAAACTAATCTTTTTTTTCTTACACCAAAGAATTTTTTTGAAAATGACAAATGTTAAAGGTTTATTTCATTAGCTTCTAGGACGTTGATTGTAGAACATTATTTGTAAGTCTTGTAGGTAAACAAGTTATTATAAGTAAAGAGAAATGTCTTAAAAATGTAATAAAGGCATATATACATACATTTAAAGAAACGAAATTGAATTTGTTTTATTATCATGTTTCAGAGTGGTTTTTGTATATTCACGACACTTCGTGAATATACAAAAACAGAAGTGGCACAAATCGTTTCCATGAAAAGGAAAGAGTTTTGAATGTTGGCCAAGTTTAAAAAGTATTAGATAAATACTTTTGTTGCTCTTTTTATCTACTTTTAGCATTTTTATTTAGTTTTTTTTTGGAAAAACACCTATTTACTTCACTAGCCGAAGGCAAAAATTACATATCTCCGAAACCCTGGGTACTCAACTTGTACTTATGACGACAATTGTCTGACGATATCGATTGTACTCCACGTATTCCTAAAAACTGTCAAACACTATCTTCAAGTGTGAGTCTAGGACTCATTTGTCCTATTCATAATAAATGAGATAACACATTCTGTAGCAACTACAAAGGAATAACGCTTCTAAATATAACATCCCATTATTTGAATTTTTTTGTATTTGGAAATGCTAATCTTGCAAAGCAAATCTTGCGCAAAGCAAGAGGAACAAAACAGGTATGCAAAAACGGAAATATTTATTACAGCTGTCACAAAAGACAGAATGGGGATTTGTTATAGAAAATCGGCTCGATGATCCGCTTCAAGGCAGCATTCTAAAAACATCAGCATAATGTGCACACGCTCCTACCGACGAAGCTGAAGGCTCTATCAAGGACGAGTTTTATGACCCCCATAACGGAGCCTGTCTGGAGTATGTTGTCCAAATCATACTCGGGGACTTCAATGCCAAAATCGGTAAGGAAAACATCTGTCTGGAGTATGATTTCAAAATTCAGCGAGGGAAGAATATAGAGCTAGAAGAAGGGAGGAGAAGAAGATCCTAAAATGAAAAGGGCCTACACAGTCTCCCAGCTCTAGAATATTTAAAAGGAAAACCAAGCAGCTGGTAGCTCTCTTCGAGTCCAGAACACAGGCTCTTAGAAAGAGTGACGGAAACCTAGTCACCGAAGAACAGGGAATAGTAGATACGTTTAAGCAGCATTTCCAACAGCTGCTTAATGGGCATCAGATAGAGAGAGTGATAGGCCAAGAAAAGAACCCGCATCCAGGCAATGAAGAATCCAGTTTTTTTTTCAGGAGGTTGGCTCAGGTATCGAAAAATTGAAGAACAACAAGGCTACCGGCTATGATAGTCTACCAGCGTAGCTTTTCAAACATGGTGGTAAATCTTTGATACGATGCATGCACCAAATCATCAACCAAATATAAGTGGATGAAGCCATGCCCGATGACTGGACTATCAGCTCTGTATGCTCAATCTTCAATAAAGGCGATCCAACGTACTGTGTTAAGTCCTGAAGCCTTTTTGCAGCACGCTAATCGGCATGTACCAGTATGGCTTCCGATCCGGCGACGATCGCCCAAATTTTCACACTAAGGTAAATCCTGGAAAAGACCAACGAATTTCCAGTCGATACTCACCGTCTCTTCATCGACTTCAAAGCCGCATAGATAACATTCATCGTCTTGAGGGAAGGCGATTGCCGAATTTGGGATCCAGCTGTGCTGCGTGACCCTGAAAAACATGTGAAACAGTTCCTCCGAACTATTCCAAACATGTACCGGACTTCGGCGCTATCATGCGACTTCTTCAATCTGCTGGAGCAGATAGTGCAACAACGAGCGAGTGGACAATAATGCTTCAGGAATGAGGATCTTCGAATCACAGCCCCCAGGGTCGAGGAAGACCGTACCTTCATTTTAAGGATGAAGCTATCGCGGATGCCAGAGCTCCAGCCATTTACGATTTACGTCGCATATTTTATATCCAGGCCTTCCTTTTAAAAATTTAATGTTGGTTGTATACCAATGACATTGGCTCAGTTTTAGCGTAAAAACACAGATCGGCCTGCGGTTAGAAGTAATGGAATAATCCTCAGATATACGAAATTTAGATGTCCCACCAGATTGACGACCAGGGCACATCGCATAGAACGACCAGGGCACTAGAAACATCGCAATATGTACCAACATTTATTTTGTTACAAAACAAGCAATAACAAAACATATTTCCAGAAAGTTATAATTTTAACGAATTTAAGAGTAAAATCAACAGCCATCTGCAAGCATCACGAAGCGTTTTTCTAGAGTTAAAGAAACTTATTAAGTAAGTAATAGTAATTAATTAAATTAAGTAATTAAGTAGTAAGTAGACACAGTTGGAAAATATACTTTCTTCGGGGAAAATTCGAAAAGAAAATGAATGTCCTCGTGCTTTCAGAGCCATTACCCAATGCTCAAAGTTTTTTCATTAGCGTCTAAATGTATGTAATCAAATTTTACTCACAGACCCGCTACAGATATATAGAAATAATAGCATGCTTTTTGGGGTATTTCAGTAGCGATTGCTAATAATTATTACCAAGTCTTTCAAACTTGCATACATAATTAAAAATAACAGATACATCAAAATTTTCTTTGACTTCATATGATGCTATACCAAGTATGTACATTCATTTGAATTTGTTACACAAAATTGTGTACTGCATTTCGTTCTGGCCATGAGTACCAATGATAATCGTCCAAATTAGTCGCAGCTGAAGATTAGTTAAAAAAATTCGATCCCACTTCTCGCGAATATCTGATAAACATCTGAGTCTATTACAAGTCATGAGAAACCTTTGAAAAATAGTTTTTGTGCGAAAATGTTCAACAGATATGCATAGACAAATATTCATAATCAACTTTAATATTGCATGCGCAATTTATTTGCAATAACTAATACAAATCATAAACTTATCCTTAAATCATGCCACATTATTTCGAAAAAAGGAACATCAACGAGGTTGTGTTCCGTTAAAATAATAATAATCATACATGTATAAATTCTGATAGTAATATTGTAAAATTGGTAATATTGGTACATATCTCCAATCACTCAATCACAGCGTAGGTATTAGAATCCGTTTTTCATTTCAATGTTCTGAGAATTCGTTGGGTTGGTCAATTCTTTGTTTTAAGGAATGTCAGCGTCTTCTTTTTTATTTTTGGTTGATTGTCCTTTAGTCCGAGTCGGAGGAAATATTTGTACAGGACTCAGTTTGGCTACGTTTTCCATTAGTATAGATATTGTTATGGAAATACGGTCCGCGATAGATCACTGAATTTTTATCGGTTTCATTGATCTTCACCTCGTACAGAAGTTCAGGTTTTTTCAACTGTTGACGTAGGTTATCCCAAATGTATACTGAAAGATTTTCAGTTGTACTAGGCTGTTGAATATAAAAAAAAAACGTTCTTAGCTATGATCTACAAAAGTAATATTTGATGAAGTTACAATTTGTTGAAAGAATTCAACATCTTTGTCCAGATTTTTGTGATCTAAATTCTTGAAGATGACAACATCCATAGCGGCCTTTAAATCAGTAATATTCATAACCATTCCAGTACGAGAGTCAATCGGTCCACGAACGGTAACTTCAACTGGAAGTAAAAAGAAGCAAATGAATCCAGATATTATAGTTTGGAGCGTAAAATGGCAGGAATTACCGTTTTCTTGAATCTTGCCCTTTTTAAATGGAATTTTTCTTTCTTAACATAAATGTCATACACTAATTGTTAATTGTATTTCTCATACATAAACTTACATCACCACGTCACTTAATAAATAATCAAACAATGTACCATGTGTGCTTGGTGTCTACAAATGTCCAAAGAATGAGTACACATATGCATTTGGAATTATGTGGACATATTGTCACAGTACGGGTTCTTTTCAAGACTCAGTCAATGTTTAAAATTGGGTAGTGTTTCATAAACTCTTAATGACAAAAGGCAGTGTGCGCATCCTGAATAAATGGTCTGACGTGGGCTTACCTAACTTGCAATTGACGCCGTCGTGGACAGTAGGCCTTAGTAGAACCAAGTATGTGGTTGGGAGCTTCCTTCTCCCTAAACTGTCAACAAAATTATTCAGGAAGCCCAACGGAAATCACTCTAAAATTCATTCTGAGCTTAGAACGATCCAGTGATCATAAATTTGGCTATATCTTCACATTGTTTCCATTTTTGTTTTAACACAGAATTACACCATAGAGTACGATGTATCCACAGAGATTCTGTGGAAGTATTTGGACAGATATCCCACTTAATGTGTACATCTTACTAGGTGCAGTCTCAAAATACATTCCAATTTGGCATGTATGACATGAACATCAGTTCATTCGATTTCAAAGGACCAAATAGTGTACGATTGATGCAGTTAATCTAATTTGCATGAAGTATGGAGTGTACCAGTGAAACATGCTACAGAACGAAGGGAAAATAAAGATGGGACCTATATACATATGTATATAAACAAGAAAATTGGCGGCAGGGAACACGGTGCTCACAAGAACAAAAACGTTTAGTAGGATATAAATCTAGGCAAAGACACAGTGCCATGAAATGTACACAATAGGGAATTGAATGAAAAAATGCAATGAATTTTAATTTATTTGAAATCGCGTGTAAAACGACCGAATTCTTCATTAAAACCACATGATCGAGGTCACTGTCTTGAACTAGTTCCGCCTCAGGATTATAGTTTAGAGAAAGTGAAAACATATAAACAATTCATATGAAAACTTACACCTAGTCACTTGGCAACTCTACGCATACCAGAACGTGAACCATAATTGAATCCCTAATCTGTTATTCGATAAACGATCCACCACCGATTGGTTCACGTGTCGCACATACATAAATTAAACAAATTAGCCTGCTAAAACCAGTTCGCAAATCATTTGCAAAGTTGATAACAATAATTTACGCAATTCTAAGCAATAGGACTAGATAGCATTATTATTTAGGTAGACTCCACAAAAACAAGTCAACATTCTAAAATTAAACTTTTTTTTTTTTGATACGGTTTAGTATGTACTTGTGTATGTTGCGTTTTCTTTGATCTCTATTCAACTGTGACGTGGATTACCTTAAGAATATGAAATTGTACACCAAACTTAACTCTGCATCTCACTTACCAGTATAATTATGTCCATGGCCATTGGGATTATTACATTTTCCGTAGATTTCCACATTCTCGGCATCGGTTAGTTGATTGCTGTAACGAAACAGAAAGCAATTTGTAAACAAATTAAACCAAAAACCTAGCAAAAAAGTAAACAAATTGTGCGTCATTGCGGGCACTAATGTGGGGTTTTTGAACTTGTCGGCGGAATTACCTGTGTAAACGATGACAAGCACTGAAGATTTCTTTACGAGTTAAGAATGCAACCGGTTGAGACATATTTCTGCCAATAAATAAAATACCAAATTTATTACTCACAAGTGGAATGGAAAAAAATGAGCTCAATACAGTTCACTGACAAAGGAGGAAGCACTGTAAATGTAGGAAGTACTTCATCATGGAAAACTACTTTCACAGTATTTACTTGAAATACTGTGTTTATACATATGAATAATGGTAATGTGGAGAAAAAACTTACTAATAATTGGAATAATTAATCGTTTTTGTTTAAAATTTCACTGCGATGTGGCGACTGGGCGAGAGAACTTGTTGATTTTATTTGTTTTCCCAATTCACTTTGCCAATTGAGGTTAATTTGACGTATGAAAGTTTTATTTAGTACGGAGTCTGTCGTTCAGGTGGCGTATGAGATGCGTGCGTGAAGTGCTTTTGAAAAGTTGTTCGATGGTTGGTGGCATAGACCACCATAGACATAGACTAGACCACAATAGATGGACGGAAAACTACATTATCACAGGAAGACTATATTACCTACCTGAGTAATTTATACCCTCTCTGGACTCTAGATGGCACAATAACTTCCTGACATATTTTATAAAAACAAAAGTCAACTAGATTCGTTGAAGGTAAAGAGAACTGAAACTGGCGTCTAAGTTTTATACGTAAAATATTGAGGTCTACGGTATCGAAAGATCAGAACCTGATCCGAGGAAAGGCCGGACTATAACAAAGGAAATGATGCGAATTATCGTCGCCCTTTCCACAGGCGTCGCCGACAGCAGTGTCTCTTAAGCATAGCACGCTAGGATATAAGTTGTCTACAGTCTTTTCTGCTGAGAGGCAGAAAGAATACCGCTGATTTCTTACAGATGCTCGGGAGCATAGTTTGCTTGCTTCCTGGAGAGCCACGCCACACACAATTGTGTTCATTGGAAACCCAATCGTCAATGGAGGTGCTGATTGAGGACGCGCGAAAATCCAACGCAGGTTCAGGTCTTGAGAAATGATCCTCTGAGCCTTGCTTAGCAATCTCATTGGAGATCTTAATTCCCGCAATCCCAGTGTGACCTGGAAGCCAGACAAGAGTCAAAGAGTTCAACCTTGCGACCGAATTTAAAGAGTTCTTGCATTCTCGAACTATTTTCGAACGGGTTACAGGGTTGATCAAGGCCTTAAGCGTAGCCTAACTGTCGCTACAGAGCCAGATACTTCGATCCCGCTAAAACAGAGGCATGCTTGCCTAACGAGGAATGAAGTCTAGTGTTATCGGTCTCCACGAAGACACCAGCACCGGACCCTTTGACTAATTTTGAAGCCATCCCTAAAGATTCGACTACAGCCCAGTCCAGGCTCAGACTCTGACTGAAGCCAATCCTGAACGCAAGGAAAGTTGACTCTAAATTTGCATAGCATCCAAAATTCTGGTGTCATTGCATCAGACGGTATATCCATGGAACCAGGGTCGTAGAATAAGTGTCGCGCAAGGTCATCGAAACTCCAGTGCGGATGATATCAAAAGCCACTCCGTCTGAGACCATGAAGAAAGAATCAAGCGGCGGTAAAGCAGAGCATTTAGAGCAAAACCAGACGTACTCGGGAAAGCTTCCGTTCTTTGGAGTTTCGTGCAGAAGGCAGTCACAAACAAGTGAAACATACGTTAAAAAAGATCTTATCATAGTCCAATAAATCCAGAGGACTTTTTTTTGCTGATAAGCCCCATGTCTTGCCAAAAGCACCCTTACTCTGTGAGAAAATTGAAAGTGCTTTGGATGTCATCGACTTGACATGCTTTGCCCAAAGAATTTATTTATCCAGGATCACTCACAGACGGAGATCTTTTACCATTGGTTGAGTCAGACCGGTCACAATTCTCCTTCTAGTAAAAAAAACAACCTCAGTTTTCAAGGGTTTGCCCGAAAGCCCATTCCTAGACCACCATACATCGACCATGTCTAAAGCTATCTGCGCGTTAGCACAGACAGTCTGTAGGCATTACTCGACAGAAAGTATAGCAACATCATCCACGTATGCTTGAGCGTAGACGTTTGAACTATTGAGAGTGCAACAGAGAGTCCACTACCATGCACCATAAAAGTGGAGGCAGAACGCCAGCTTGCGGGCAGCCTCTGTTAACACCTGCTCTAACATGGCGGCAGTTCTGAGATCCACCATAGAACTGGCGATGTGCAGCAGGTTTTCATAACCGGGCATGTCAGTTCGAAACATCTGGTGATGATACTAGTCAGGTTTTGAGCATCATCTTCTACCTTCCGTCTTGTTCTGAGTTTAGGAGGAGTTTTGACAGATTTGTCTAGCTCTTCTCTAAAGCAAAGTAATTGTTGCGCATTTCATTTGGAAGGCGATGTACCTATAATCCGACAGGGACAACTTCGGCAGAACTTCATTTTGTAATCAACTTGAAATACCGGTTAGATAACGTCAAGCCAATCACCTTCTTTCTTCTTGCCGAAACAAAGGTCGGCTGAGAACCAACATTTTTGATGACTATGTCAGACGATAGTAGAAAGACTATGAGATAGTTTCCTCGTGCATTGCATTTGTTGCTGCCCCAGACTATATTCTGAGCATTAGCATCCGCACTTATAAGTCTCCAATTTCCCGAGAATCACAATATTCTATGAGTTCGAACATAAATTTCGGAGGCTATCGACGGAGATACTATCGACTCATAAGGAAAGGCGCAACAACGAAGGTTTTCCATTTTCCGTTCGCTTAGTAGCTTATAGCTCCAGCTACCAAATCCTGGCCACAGAATTTTCCAAGTTTTGTCACTGAGAGAAAGTTTGGTACTCGGTCATTCAGATTGCTCGTCACAGAGTGCCGTGATACACCGAGTAATGTGATTCACCGAACACCACCAAAACCACAAATGCGTGGGTGTGAAACCCACGACTCTTCGATGTTATATGGGGGTTTGTATACTTCACGGAAAGTCGCCTACTTAGAAGGGCGGTAGTAGCCTTAGAATATTGCAAATGTATCTGAACTAAACTCTAAATTCAAGGTTCCGTCCGTTTTCTGAGTTAAAGAAACAGGAATCGCCTTCGGATCTAAGACCTCATCCTCATCACCTTCGCCAACGCAAACGAACTACGTTCAGCGCTTGCGCCTTCAGCTGGTAGAGCATCTTTCCGCCGTTCAAACGAAGCCTTCTTCCTTCTCCTCTTCCTTTGGCTCTTAGTCCGAAGCCCATCGGAGTGCACCGCTTCCGATTTTCTTTCAGCCGAGACTTCCCGAATGGACCCAGCAGCAACCGGCTATGTTGAGAGAGATTAAGCGTACCGAGCAAAACCTTTCCGCCACTTACTCTTCCCTTCCAGTTCATTCTCATGAACGAATCTGAGAGTGAACCGAAGCAATCTTGAGAAACAATCACTATACTCGGACCTGTGTGATTGTCTAAAGAGACGAAGCCCATAGTATTTATGGTGGTTGGGACCTCCAGAATCCTTGTCCCGATCGCAGTCGAAAAGACTACAAGTGGATTTTTGCTTCCGCGGGTACCACCTGGAGTAATCAAATTCATAGGTTTGTCCGACATACTCTGACAAGTTTTACGCCATTCCTATCTCGGGTATATTCTCACCCCTACCCGAAAGGGTGTATTATAGCTTAACAAGATATAATTACGTATCTACAACTGTCTTTAGACAGTTAGGTAGACAGGGTACATTCCAACCGAATTTAATAAACTCAACAGGTATGGTCAATTCCAGAATTTGGAATTAATCTGAAACAGAGTTCAGGTCGTCTGACTTCTTAAACAATGACAAAGATGACGCTTTATTCAAAGGATATAGTAGCTGTATGATACTTAGTTCCAAACAAAATATAAAAATTCACTCAGTTCAGAGAACAGAAGGAACTGAAAGTCTGTAATATTATTCAACAGAATGCTGTGCCGACATTACAAAATTAAAGATACTTTGTCCAGAATTGATGCAGGTTATTATAAGTCAAAGTTCACCTTCACATTGTAACCATAAAAGCACTTTGCCACGCAAACCCTTCGGCTCTAAATATTGCATAAGAACATCTCATCCCACACAACAAAATTCAACTCAACAACAAAAAATTTATTTTTATCAACTGCCCCAAGGCGAAAACAAATAGAAACGGTCAAGTCTTGGCCGTCAGATTTATAGCCAAACCCCGAGCAAATAAATAAACCGACCAAACGATATAATTGGGCATTGGGGCCAACCCAAAATTGAATCTATTGATACTTTGCCTGGACAATTAAGATGTTAATCATTCGCATTGGCGTCCGACGAGCTCCGGCGATAGCGAGTGATCTATGAATGCATCCCATGCTTCTTCTACACTTCCCCGATGCCACACTACAGATTGGGCTGATTGCGAAACTCTGCCCACTAAGACCTTCAGGTAAATTAAACTGTATTAAGTTATAAAAGTGTGTATAGAGTGCACTGGTACATCCAATAAATGCTCAACACTAATACATAGAATAGCAAAAGGAGGACCGTGAGAAGGGAGGGATATGAAGGTGCGGTGCTTCATCTAGATTTGAATTTACAATGAAATTGTATCTTTTACTCTCTGTTTGTTTATAGTATTCATCCAAGTCCTGGGAGTGCTATGTTTCGCAGATCCTCTTGGCTGCCCATTTTATTATATGCCAAACGCAATAAATGATAATGTTGTTCTTCATAATTCACCAACTGATTACTGCAGATAGGAAGAGCAGTACAGCTCCTCCTAACAACGATTTATTGTAGTGGAACTGTCATAGCTTCCTTGTTCGATGCGAAAAATACATACATATGTACATACCTTGACCATCAACTCCGGAAATCTTCAAAAGGGAAATCAAACAACACACTGCATAGATTCATTCATCATCATTATACTTGGTTGAGGCGCAGCAGTATCTATCGCTTGATAGTCTGTGTTTACTTTGAGAGTGGAAATGAATTAAGTGAAAACAAACAAAGTTCGATGACACTGGAATGGCATTAGGATGGTAAGACCCTCTCAAAGGGTCATTAAGTGGGGTCAATGGCCCTTGAGTGGTTCCTTGTTATGGCAATCAATTGATGTCATTACCATCTGAGGTGTACCTCTATATTTGCTAGATAGATTAGAGAACTGATATTAATGTAGCTTCCGCCCTTTGGGAGGAAATGGCTCTGATTGTAGTTGACTCTACATTCCACTGAAGTTCATTTGCTGCTTAATGAGTCGCAGTTACGTATAATATCCGCTTTAAGATCTCAAACCGAACCATGGATCAAATGATCATTAATCGAAGGCAAAATCAGTTGCTAAATTATGCCATAATCATATCTTGAACATCCATACATCTACCGCTTCCCTGATGGAGATAGAACTTTCACACGCGGTTTGAAAAAGTTGTGTGTGGACACAAGTATTTGTCGCAGATGCTCTTAGGGAATAAATTGTAGTCAGAGGAGAGGAATCTATCTTAAGCGGGCGGAATGAAATTGTAAGTGAAATCGTTTGGTGTTTATTGAGTGCAAAAGGCCATTTATGTCTTGGAAATGTGGGTGGTCTGGTAGACCAATTCAGAAGCATGATTGTTGCCACGATCATTTTGTTAGATCCAAGCTTTTACAAGTGGTTTCTAGAACAAGTCACAATAAATAGAGGGGGCCTATTATTTTAATGCCATGTCTGAAGGGCAATTTGTTATTTGAGAAGGTTTTTAATGACAGTTATACTCTCGAATGTTTGTCAGACGCTCTAAAACATAACGTAAAAAGGTAAAAAGGTTAGTCATACAACTAAAGCGATTGGCTGATTTACATTTGATCCTTAACACCGTGTCTCCACAAGACATATTTATGTCAGACTTAATAGGTCTGTTTCCTTACTTTCTGCACTAAAAATCTTAAAATCACGAATTTCAAAAAGTAGAGGATAATTCTCTTGAATTCTCTTGAGAATGATGAAAATTTCATGACAATTAAGGAACGCAGCGAACAAAACTATCCTACATCTACAATGTCATGTATGTATGATGAAGAATAAAACTTTTGACACTACTCACCTACTGAAATTTATTCGATAAAAAGTCGTAACTTTTGTCACTGATAGAAAATATTTTACTCTCCAATGTGCTCTCTCTTTCACGATATTTTTTTTTGTGTTAAGGAACGGAATTGGACAAGAATTTGTAACAATTCGTAGGAATTTCAGGTAAGGGAACAGACCTAATGTCAAACTTTATAGAAATTTTTGTTTCTGTACGATGTTTTCGTGAAGTTCGGCAATCAGTCATGTTTTTTTTGTAGTAAAACTCTAATTGACAGCCAACGTCAAATTTATTTTAGGGTTTATGTCCACAGAGATGGAAGGAAATAAAACCAGACATGGATGTTTTACCATAAATTATGTCAAGAAATTTGCGGTCTCCATATGCTATGTACCTGTAAGTCTCCACCAAAACTAAATCCGGGATTTGGTGGACACATAGCAATAGGGAAATTCAATGGCATGACATATTTTTTGCAATGAATTATTGCCAGTGGAGACCAGGGGTAACAGACATAACGCAGCCGCAACTTTCACGCGGAAATAAATAGGAAAGAGGACGTCCTTCATCCTTCATGCTTCGAAAGGATAAACATCAAAAGAATTGATAACAATCTGGAAAATCGTTTTCTAGAATCTAACATCACTTGCTCCGTTGCTAACTCTTTCTTTTCTAATTGGTCAATTAGCTCCAAGCGATCGAAGAACTTCAAGCTGACTATCAAGAGATTAGAGACTAAGAATTGGGGAGAACTATTCCAGCAGGAAAGGAAAAGACCCATTACACGCGCGAATACCTACAGATACTGTCCTCGAAGAAAGGTAGGCCTATTGTAAAACCCCTGGAAGTGACAATTCTTGCAGTAGACCTAAACGAGGAAAAGTTGATGTGACAGCCTAAATCCTCGATAATGTACTGCAAGTCAGCAATCTCTATGGTGTGACAATGAATTCATACGAAAATTTAAATGTCGAATTTCAATTTCGGGGCACATAGTCCCAGAGAGAGGATTGAGTAGTACAGGAAGTTATCAAGATAGGGAAGCAGAACTAACAAATCAGTAGTCCTAGTGATTACGACTATGTAAAATTTCCGTAGGTCTTAGCATTTTTCCAGAAAGAGACACAAAAAGACACACTACCATTTTGAACAAACACAAACCGACCAAAGTTATGTAACATTATCGTAAGCCGCGTACTTATTGGCGCAGGGACATAAGTCCACGAGACATAAGTTCATAATTCAATCGTGAACATATGTCCCAGTTCAGTGTATGGTCTTATGTCCAACCTAACCTACATACATATGAATTTGGGAGGCAGGCGCCTATATGCTTACTTACTTTGGTGGCGCTACAATCCGGGCTGGGCTCGTGCCTCAACCAACAAGCCTCTCCAGCCAGCTCGATCTTTAGTCAGCTGCCTCCAGTGTCGCACACCAAGTTGGTTGAGATCCCTTTCCACTTGAGCGCGTCATCTTAGGCGAGGTCGAAGACTCTCCGGGCCGGAGCATTGTTGTCCATCCGCTCTACATGACCCAGCCATCTTAGTCGTTGTACTACGTTGAACTCTTCTGACTAGGTCGATGTCGCTATATAGCGCATACAGATCATGATTATATCTTCTTTTACACTCTTCAAAAATCACTCGAAGTATTTTTCTCTCATAACAACCAAGAGCGTCCTCATCCATTCTTGACATAGTCCATGCCTTTGTGCCGCAGAGTAGGACTGGGATGAACAGGGTCTTATACAGATGGTTACTTTAGTTGCTCGAGAGAGGGCTTTGCTACACATTGCCTTCTGAGCCCAAAGAAGCAGCGTTTGGCAAGAGTTAATCTTCGTTTGATCTCAGCCCTGGTGTCATTGTCTACCTCAAATTTACATCTGTCGAGGGTGATATTCTGTCCGAGGCGTCGGTGTTGTATGTCCTTTTTTGTTGACAGCATATATTTACTTTGTTCTGCCCTCATTAACCATTAAATACCCATCTTAGCCGCTTCCGTCATAATGCTCACAAAAGCACTACTGATATCCCACTTTGTTCTTCCGATTATGTCAATATCATCGGCATATGCGAGCAGTTGCACGGACTTTTGAAAGATTGTGCCTCTGATGTTGGCGTGTGGGTTCTGCACAATTCTTTCAAGAACGATGTTGAAGAAATCGCATGACCGCGCGTCGCCCTGTCTGAATCATTTTTTGACATCAAAGGTCTCGGTGAGAACTTTTCCGACATTAGTGCATTCTTCATCGTCACCCTACACAACCGGAAGAGTTTGGCCAAATTCTTACGAATCACGAGTTTCGGCGTGTGTTTCGTCAGCGTTTAAACAGATTTTAGTGCAATTGAGAATACGTGCTAAACCGATAGAAAGGGTGAAGCTGAATGAAATAAAAAATTCCAGAAAACAGAGAACGCAGAGACAGCTCAGTCGGGTATGAGCATTTTCGGTCCTTCTACTACCACAAATATGGTACAGGGAAAGTTGGAAAGAAAGTGTGACCATCATACAACTATCGAATGAGCTGAATATATTCTGGATGTGGACGCCTCCGGGTTTGCTAGATGTTAGATGTTTCTTTTCAACAAACTGGAAGAAGTAACATATTATTGGATTTTAGTACTCCAAACACACAACAGTGTCAGCGACACAGCCTATCCCCCTATTTTAGAAGAAATTTTCAGTTTCTTTCTCTAGAAGTTCCCCAGTTGTATTTTTTCTGAGAATTTTAATACCCCACAGAGGGGCTGCCAATTGGGTTGGTGACGAAATGTCCTTTTGTAAAATTCCTCTCCAAAATCTCATTTCCAATATAATTCGAGGTCCAATCCCAGACAACACCAACAATTTCTTTTCTGGCCCACTCACGAGCGTCTGACATCCGAGAGTATAACTGACATGAAAAGGCTTCTCAAATAAAAATTGTCCTTCGGACATGAAATTGAACAGTACCTAGGCCTCAAACCAAACCTCTTCTGATCAAAGAGTGACGACTTCAGGGTGAAGGTTAAAGAACTATGTATGTACATTCTTTAGGAAACTCCCAGGCAGAGACTATCCTAGCAAATTTCAATTGAGAAAATTCAAATGCTTTATGTAAAAGATCTCTGAATCCCAGACTTCGGATTAGGTTCAGTAGAAAGTTATTAGGAATTTTAGTTGCTACGTTACAAATTGGAGCATAATCTGCAAGAAAGGACAGATAGCTACCTTACACCGACTCGAAAGAACTAATTTCCTAACTACAGTATTTAACAAGCTTAGCATCAACAAATAGATATTTTTTGGTTCGGAGTGATTTGTGACAATGATTTTGGAACCAGTTCTTTATTAGTTGGATAAACTAATGGCAAACTTCCAAAGGTATTGTTTGAGATTGCAAACAGATTCAGTCATAGTCGATAACTAAGCTAGATGGATTATAAGATTCAAAAATGCATTCAAATGTAGCAGTCTCCACTCAAAATTACTTCATATTTAGTTCTGTTTGCATACCCCTGTAGCAGTAACCGTTTCCAAGGTGCATCTAGTCGCGCAATACGTTACAAACACAATTCTTGGCATGATAATGAAAAGGCAAACGACGACAAATACAAGAAATGCGAACAACGACGGACGTGAATGTCTACGGTTCGGTTCGATTGTATAGGATCACATGGAGAACACTTAATCGTGCATCTCACCATAGAGAGGCACACTAGTCTCGGCATGAAACCGACCGGACAGCCAACTCGTCGGTCCATGTTTATTGATCATTACAAAAAAGGGCGCACACGTAATAATTGCCAGAACGTCGTCAGTGGCTGGCTGGGGTCATGTGTTATATTTAAGTTTACCCGATGCGATTGATCTTTTCGACAGCTTCACAGCACGAAATCATGATCGAGATTAATGGAACGATCACAAATGGAGAGGTAGTGCGGAGAGCGAAGAATGAAAACCGAGCCTCGTCTGCAGTGTGTATGGGGAACACATACAACGGTGGGTGGCGAGGATTTTCCTTCAATTTCCATGGGAAACTCAGTAAGTGAGGATGGTTTTGAATGTAAAGTGCTTATTTTGAATGTGCTTGATCGCCTATTAAGCTGAACGTCGGAATAAGAGTTAAGAACTCTAATGAGATGTGGAAGAAGTGAACTTTATGTGGAGTCTAATAGGATAATTGAATTTATATGCTATGATCAATGATTGGGAATGAAAAATGATAGAGAGTAGAAATGAACTCGAAATAAAGATGAATAGTAGTGAAAATATTTTTGTTTTTTTGCTTTTTGCGCTACTTTAATGAGTTAATATGTACATAACATGGTAATACTGTTTTTTCTATGAGTATGTAGTTTTGATGTAGTCATTTTCTATTTTCTGGACAATTATGGGATTGTACCACTGTTCCAGTTTTGAACCTAGGCTTACTAATGTATGTACCAGAGAGACTAGTTAAAATGGTACAGGGAGATAACTTCACGTGAATCTACTTTACATGGGCATTAACTTCAACCCAAGTGAGAAATAAATGCACTTTTATGATGTAAAGTTATTTCTCTCTGAAAGTGGGACCTTTACCTTTTTTTTCGTAAATGTACATTTGCTGGGATTCGACTCTAATCGTTGAGAGCGACCAATGATGTGGATGCAGTCTGCGAATCCCAGCAGCTGGACAGAATTATGGAAGATAATGCCTTCCGTGTTAACACCTGACCAGCGCACTATTTGTTCCAGCACGAGATTGAAGAATTCCCGTGACAGCGCTTCTTCTTCCCAAAATCCGATACATGTTTGGAATAAGTTTTTTTTTTTTCACGCGGCACAGTGAATTCTATTCGCCTTGTAGCACATTAGAGCTGGCGGCCTTGCTGTTCTTCAGCTTTTTGATAGCTGAGCCAACCTCTTCAAAACTGTGAGGGAGAATGGCTTCTTCATAGACTGGATGCGGGTTCTCTTCTTGTCCTACCTGATACCCATTAAGTAACTGCTGGAAATACTGCTTAAACACATCTACTATCCGCTGTGTTTCGGTGAAGTGGATGTGTTTAAGAAACTGCGTTCTGGGCTTAAAGCCAGCAACCAGTTGCTTGGCTCCCCTAAAAAACATCCGGATGTTGTACCTATCGCGGGAGTCTTCGATTACCTTGAGCTAAAAGACTGCGTAGAACTTTTTCTATTTACCACAGGATCTTTTTCTCCTCCAGTCTTCTGGCTCCTTTCTCCTGGCTCCATACTCTTCGCACGCTGAATTTGTTTTGCGCTGCAACGTTTGCATGAGTGCATTTTCTGTTACCTTATTGAAATTAAATTGAAAGCGAGTATGGAATGAACATCCTATCAGACCTACGATATAAGAGTTATTAGATCCTTAGAATAACAGAACCTCTGTTTTTTTTTGTGGTTTAAATTGTCTTAATGTTTGGAATTCAAAAACACATAACTTAGGTAGAGGACTGCCATCAAAATAACCTCTAACAAAATAACACCTACATATTTCGGAATTTACAAAAGTCCATCTCTCAAATACAAATTCGCAATCAACTAGAGAGGACATTCTTACACCCGTTGTGTGAAGAACAACAACACCAATTGAAAACTCAAACAACGATGACATTTTTCAACTTAATTAAATTCTTTTCATTCTGAAAAGCAATTTCGTTGGAAATTTTATTTCTTTCGTCTTGGAATCCAAAGAGATAAAGCAAATGTTATGAAGGACATTTCCCTTGCCTAGAACCATATTTGAGTGGAATACACTTTTACGATTGAAATCATATTTGTGTGCCCTATTGGATAGGGTATATTAATTCGGATGTATATACTGCTACATAGAGAACTGACAAATGTATATACTATATGTAGATGGACTGTTCAAACCATTTAAAGTCACATTGAAAAGAGTAATTACGCGGGATACGGACAAGAGGATAAAGAGTTGGCTTTTCGTCTACTACTGAAAAGATCCTTGCGCAGTTTCAAACCATACAAGTCTCCAGGACAGGATGGTATCATTCCAGCTGAGCTTCAGCAATCAGAAGATGTACTTCCTTGGCTTAAAACCATAAAGTCTGGTTTTCTGTATGTGATTTACATTCCCAATTGTGGTCCGAAGTTGAAGCTGTTTTTACATCCAAAGCAGGCAAATGCACGCACGTGGAACTCCGACCTATCAGCCTATCATCCTTTCTATTGAAAGCATTAGAAAGACTGATCGATATCCACCCACACCAGAGTATTAGTCCTTCTATGCTCTCTGCATCCCAACATGCGTATTACAAAGGCAAATTGATTGAAACAGCTTTGCATTCGTTAGTGCGCATCATTGAAAAATCTCTGAGCATCAAGGAATTTACCATGGTCGAGTTCGTGCACATTGAGGGAGCCTTTAACAATGTCTAATTTGCGGCAATTACAGATTCACATGCAAATCTGAAAGTCGATTCGAAAGCAACTATAGCTCTATACTCCTGTAAAAAGGCCATTGGTAAGAGGTGGTGTTCTCAAGCACTGGATGTATGTACGTGTCTGTTATTAGGCCTATAGTACGGTCTGGTTGCCGGTAATTAATAGGGCTACTTACCTTAATCTTCTATCTAAGGCCCAAAGATCTGCATGTATGTGCTTGAGAACTTCTCCCTCAGCAGGTCTGAACATTATGTTCCACCTGATCATCTTAGATATTCTTGGAAAGCAGTTGGCTCAAAGCCTCCTCACAGTGGTCTAGCTATCATGAGGGCCACTCTTCGATCATTGATCTCCTTAGTTTTAGCCTAGATGGCACTAGCCTAGACTACACCCCCCGACCCTGTTATTTTGATCGGAACTTCTGTACAAGCATCCCTGACCGTAGTGAATGGGTCACTCCTCCTTCTTCTGAGGACGGCTACAAGACTGATGAAGGGATGGACTGTGGTGTCTTTTCCGACAAGCTCAATCTGAGCATCTGCGTTCGCTAGTATTCAAACGGAAGCTGCCAAAATGGGTCTAGCTATAAATGAGAGCAAAACCAAGTACATATATGCATGCTGTCTACAACGAGTTACAGGCAACATCGAATTTGAACAGAATATCACAACAGACAGCTATAACTTTGAGGGCTGAGAAGCAATTGGTAGTAAGGCCCTATCCCGAACAACTAAGAAGACTCTATATAAGACCCTGATCATCCCAGTCCTTCTTTATGGAGCTGAAGCATGGATTTTATCGAAAGCGGATGAAGATATCCTCGGTCGTTTCGAGAGAAAAATTCTTCGTAAAATATTCGGTCCCGTTTGTGTTGACGGGCTTTGGAGGAGGAGATTCAACCACGAACTATACGAGTTGTACAGCGACAAAAAAAACCTGCGCATTACTCGTTTGAGATGGCTAGGACATGTAGAGCGAATGGACATCAGCGCTTCGGCCCGTAGAATCAAACCCGGGGAGACAACGCAGTAGAGGAAGATCTCTCCTTAGGTCGCGCCTACAAGTAGAAGGGCACCTCATCCGACTTCTATTGCGCAACTGAAGGCAGTTAGCTAATGACCGGTTTAACCGGGCTTGTTGGATGAGGCTCAGGTTCACCCCGAACAGTAGCGCCTTCTAAGTTAGTAAATAAGTTGTTCTTCCAATTTGTGAATTATAAAAGGAAAATCGACGGTTACCCCACGTCCCTGTCTTTTGAAAACAAATCATCAATTGGTCCACATACCATTGCGAACCTTTTCGCCAATTTTTTTTAAATAATCTTTTGCCGATAATTCTTTAAAACTCTACCCAAACTCTTTGAACGTATTTTATACGATGTCTTAAGATTTCATTTGTAAGCCTCTTACTTCCACCAGCCAACATGGCTTCCTGAAAGGTAGATCAACTACTTCAAACCTCGTCGAATTTGTGTCCTTTGCCTTTCGAAAATGGAAACGAAGTCGATGTAATCGGAACCGATTTTTGTAAAGACTTTGACAAGATATCTCACCTTTGGCTTTGAACACATATTGTTAAAATGGATATCTTCTTATCTAAAAAAAAACGGATTTCATAGTGTCTGCTTCAGGTCCGTCCTCTCGGCTTCTTTTTTGGATACCTCCGGTGTCCCACAAAGCAGTGATCTAGATCCCCTTTTTTCTGCTACTCCCACGATCCCTCTATGCTGATAATATCAAATCTATTTCTATAGTCTATATTTTCCTTCAATAAGACTTCGATAGTTTTTCGATCTGGTGGTTAAAAAATTGTTTAGAGCTCAATATCGCCAAATGTCAATCTATTACTTTTTCAAGTAAGTGGAACCAGTCCCCCTGATTTTATCGTCTCCACAGCGAACCCATATCCATAGTTCAATCTCGTCTCGATCTTTGCATATTGCGTGACAGAGAGCTCGATTTCAATTTCCACATTGATGAGATAATTCTTAAAGCTAACTCATCACTTGGTTTTGACAAACGGTGGTCGACAGAATTCTCCAACTCTTATGTGACCAAAGCCTTATACATTGCCTTCGTTCGCCCATTCCTTTGAGTATGCCAGTCAAGGTTCCCCTCCCAGATAGGTCATTGAGAACATTCAACGTCGTTTTCTTCGATTTGCTTTTTATTTGATAGATAGGAACGACCGTCTTATCTTGCCTCCCTATCAAGACCGCCTCAAACTCATCAACTTAAAAACTCGCGAGTATCGCGGACACGTAGCCGACATTTTTCTTCACCCATCGGCTCCCCTTAGGTTCCGTCGATTGCGCGGCCCTTTACAACTCTATTTTCTTTAATAGTAACCCCCGGGCTCTCTATCAAGACCGCCTCAAGCTCATCAACTTAAAAACTCGCGAGTATCGCGGACACGTAGCCGACATTTTTCTTCACCCATCGGCTCCCCTTAGGTTCCGTCGATTGCGCGTCCCTTTATAACCCTATTTCATTTAACACTAACCCCCGTAATTTACGATGCCCTCATCTGTTCTATCTACCGACCTACCGTACCTCTTATGGCTCCAACGAACCAGTTTCCCGAATCTTGCAGAAATATAACTCAAACCGTTTTCGACTTCAACCGCAGCACTTTCTCGCCTTAAAATCTATCTCCCTACCCTGAATAAGAATAATATCCTAGTTTGCAACTTAGTTATTAAGTCTTGGTTGTAATTTGTATTAAAATTAAAATTAAAATTACTTAAAGTACAAGGATAGGGTATCACCCAAACTAGTCCGCCAATGAATGCGACTCTCTCGTATATTTTATCTCAGATTTGAATGCTATTTTTGCTTTCTTGTTCTACTGCCTTTTCATTTATCGATTGATTATTTCGAGGCAAACCAATTCGACAGAGATGTGTACAAAAATAATTCAATTACGCTGTGTGACACTTGGATTTCGAGAATTATCTAAATTTGTCTTCCCAGTTATCTTCTACTTTCGTCTTTGAAATTCTTAGGAAATTTAATTTCAACCCCACACAGTCTATAGAGACTTATCCTTGCCTCCGTAGAGTTAGTCAAAAGTTTGATTGAATTTGGATGGATTACATCCACATAAGATAGGACTTAAAGTGTTGGTTTGAAAGTCCTTAGTTCTCATTAAATTGATATTTGATTTGAAACTTTTCGAAGACATATCAATTTGGAACTCTCAGTACAGGCCAAACTAATTCAATATGTGTATGGAGTTGTATGGCAAAACAGAAGCAGCATTTCTTTGATTAGCATTTGTTACAATATTCAACATGAATGGGCCAAGCAATCACTTGTTGTCCTGCATAGGAATTGCTATTTCTACGTTGGAACGTGACTTTTAGTACAAATATTTAGCCCTTGCTGCTATTGTTGCGAAGATGGATATTATACACACGTTTTCATGTTGCTGGGTTAATAATCTTCCATTCAGAAGCCATGTTGTGCTTATTCTTAGGAATACTATGAATAAAGAGTGCCACAGACTGTTACGATGCTAATCTTTTAGGGGATGGTTTCCTTCGACATTTAGATGAAAAAAAAAAAAAAAAATATTTTATCTTTTCGGTGGTAAGAAGGACAGCTACATTTGACCTCTTTAAGGGCGATGACATCAGCAGTGATGGCAACAAAAGGTTTACATTTACATTGCCGTTGCCAATTATATGATTTAAGGACGTCTGTGACGGATTATGATAAGAATTTTGGGCAATTTCTTGGAGTAGTCAACAGAATGGGGTCAAAGTAAAGTGCGAAAGCAGACAAGTCGCTTTAAGTAGGAGTTTTAAGCATGCAAATACGAGAGGAGATGTTAATGGGCACTTATTTCGCGACGATGTGATGGGACAAATATTTGGAGCAGACTCGTCATTGAAAAAATTCTCGAAAAATCAGATAATTCCTCAAACCTGTCGTGGGGTATTTTAATTATATTATTACTGTGCCGTGGCTCAAGTGGTTAGTGCGTTGGACTACGAAGTGAGGGATTCGAGGTTCAATTCCCAGACAACACCTAAAACAAATTATTTCACGGTTTCACCTCTTCCGAGCGTCTGACAAACATCCGAGAGCACAATTGACATGAAAAAGCTTCACAAAACAAAGTTATCCTTCAGATACGGCATTAAACGGCCCCTTCCATTCATGTACAGAATATAACACGCACAACACAAAGGTTGTGAGAAGCTAGGCCCTTGGATGGACATGGACCTGTCGGGCAAAAAATTTGTATTTTTTGTATTTGTATATGTAGGACGACTGAATCAAAGCTGAAAACTATTACTAGCAAAAGTTACCCAGTCAACTACACTGAATATCATGTCGGTCTAGGCCAATGTGGTCTGTGAACCAATTTGAACATTGCTGGTGTTTAGGCCTGTAGATTACAGTGCTAAAAATACTAAGGATCGTCGAAACGAGGAAAGGAAACATGATGGGTCAGTGCCTCATAAGATTCCAGCACACGTTTTTCGATTTTACTGGACTCGTCGCAGAATCTGCAGTGACCTTATTCAGATATACCTTGTTTCCTTAGGTGCTCCTTGAGTCTACAATACCCCCTTAGAAAGCCCGTTTGGATACGAAGGTTATTCGTGCTCATCTTTTTCAGTTATGGTGCCCTAGAAGTTTCTTGGCTTGCCTCATGCCCTTGTTCTCCTTTACCTATATCACAGTTGGCGTGGTTTCTGTCTAGATTGATTTGGACACATCTATCTATCCCTCAGATTTCAGCCTGAAAGATGTTGAAAATTTTGCCTATGGATTCAGAGTATTTGGTTCTAGGCCCGAAAACTCCTGCTCTTCATCAGTTCTTGACCCATGTGTATACTACTTCGTGATGTGATTGCTCAGTTTGTATATTGTGGATTCATTGCTCCGACTTTTTTTGTTGCTGAGCTTGGTAGTAAAGTTCTTTTGAATGTTGAACCTAATAGTATCGACTCCTCTTCTATCGCTCCCTGAGCTACCTGTTCAACAGAAGAAGCAAGTGCTTCAACCCCTTGCGAATCTTTATGCTCCACTGTGGGTTCTGGCCTCTGCAAAGTTGGATTTAAGAGGATTTGACCCACAATATCCTCAGACTTTTTGAGTCCAGACACTGCGACCTTGCCGACCCTGTACCTCAGGGAATCGTTTTGGGCCCTTATGACATTATGGGACTCGGGATCGATTCCGAGGCCCAGTACTTACCCTGTTAGTTCTTTTCGTATATTCGAGACCATCCACGTTCAAGCCGTCGTTTTGCGCTTCAAGGAGTGCCAGTGTGGTTTGGTGCTTTGTTATTGAATACGTGCTATCTCCTTCCCACACTTCGCAGTGAGGCCCACTCCCTTCCAATTGCTAAGCCTGGGTGCTACCATCTTTAGCTTATGGGCTTATGCTTCCATTCTAAGCCATTTCGTCCAGTGGAGCATTTTCTAGGTCCCTGAGGTCGTCGGTATGGTTTTCATTTTTGCATTCATTTCCGTCGTCAGCTGTGTAACCACTTTGGACTGCAATAAAGTTTTTGACTTACATACATGCTTAAAAGGTTCAGTTGACATAAGAACTGAAGGCAGCAGACTACGCACATTTTGGGCTTTTACACCGGGGAATACTGTTGCTCTACCTATATATGTATACTCTCCATCTAAATACCTCTACAACCTACTGACCTGGTCTGTAAATATCTCGCATCAATGTATTTTCACTTTTCTCAACAAAAATTAAGGTTGAAGCAAGACACCCAAACTCCTCCAGAGGTGAGTCCCATTATGACTATTTAAATCTAACTGAGACGACTATTTCGATTGTCAACACCGACCATACTGAACAGTTACTCCTTTCATTGCCAAACATTAAGACCTTCCAGTGTCAACAGAAAAGGCAGTTATCATACATATTCTCTACCTCCCGTAAACACATTAAAAGTTCACCTGGTGCCTGTTGCCCGTTTTATCACTCCAAACTTCTCCAATTTCTCTTGTATACCGGCTTCTCCTTCAACTACCTCATCAGGTGGTCGAAATCTACACCACGACAAGCCAATAAGTCACATTCACCTCCAAAGTGGAGCGACGAGATGGTCGTTAGCTTCCAAAAAAAAAAAAAAAGAACAAATATCCCATTACACTGTCCCTGCTTATCTACTGAATTATGACAGCCATTCCCTTAGATGAGTGTTAATAAAAGTTGGCCCACCAAAATTGAGATCCTCGACAACGGGGACCAACCGCAATTGGAGTAAACGATAGAATCTTATAGCTCATTGAATCACATGACGGTGTGGCCCACATCTCAGATTTCTCGAAATCAACCCCGAAAGGATGTGCCAGATGTTGCTTCTGTTAAATCTGAAGGTCTTATGTTTTGTGAACTCATTCATGCATTCATGGTTATGAATAATTAAGGTCACGTTACCGCGATTAAAAATGCATCATAATCCTGCAAAGTTGGAAGTTGACAATTCATGACTCCCAGAGGCGAACAAGTGATTGTTCAAGTGGGAAAAATGAAAATTTATGAAACTTTTTCTCAAAAACAGGGAGTCTCCAACCGCTTGATTGTTGTCTGTAATGCAGAATAGGTTATGTACAACATAACCTTGTAGCATCGTTGCAAGCTATCCCTGTACTACACAGATGGGGGATGTAAAGCAAGGAATTGTTTGGAGAAACTTTTCCAATTTCCTATTTAATTGCAAAGGAAGGACTTTCAACTGGCATTTGAGTTTGAAAATTTAAATTGAAAGAGACTATCTTTTATATGTAAATAGTACTAACCAGTTTGAATGGTTTTCTCGTATATAAAGGGATAGTATTACTTGATGGGAATACACTTGACACTAAACACATTATTGCATGTCAACCAAGTTCTCACACCACATGAACTCATTTTCTAGGTGAAGGTAGTGAACGTAGAACTGCGTCTTCTTAATTGCATGCTTAATTTTTTTTTGTTATATTTTGTAGTCCTCATTGATCCGTATTATTTGGTTTGGGCCTTGCGAAGCCTAAAAGCGGTACTCCTAACTTTTTATCAATGTCATAGTTGCCTATGGAAACTAGCTGAACAGAACAATAACTAGCTTTAACATCCCTGTCAAACTTGTTCATATATAAGATGAAGTGGATAATAATACTCTTAATGACCGACACCCTTGTGATAAAAAGTGTTAAAGGAAAGGTGATGCACTAAATGTTAAGTTACAGATCATCTTCCTTGAAAGGGTAATGTAAAATCTGTACTGAAAAATCTTTAATCCCAATTCAGAGGAATTGCAGACTATGTAGAAAAAACTATACATTAAAACTAAATTAAAAGATTTCTAGCATTTTCGAACTATTTTGAAACGGGTTACAGGGTTGAACAAGGACTTAACTGCAGCCTGGCAACCTATTCTTGGCAATATAGTCGGCAAGCCTTACAATAGCATAGATCTTGGCTCGAAAAACAGAGGCATCCTTGCCTAAAGAGTAGTGAAGTCTAAAGTTATTGGTCTCCACGAAGACACCAGCACCGGACCTTTGACTAGTTTTGGAGCCATCTGTGAAATTTCGACTACAGTCCAGTCCAGGATGACTCTGGCCGAAGCCAGTCCTGAACGCAAGGAAAGTCAACTCTAAATTTGCACAGCAGCCGAATTGCCAGTGTAATTGCATCAGACGACATATCCATAGAACCAGCGTAGTAGGATAAGTGTCTCGCAAGGTCGTCAAAAGTCCAGTGTGGATAATACCAAAAGTCTCCCCTTCTAAAACGGTACACTGCCCAATATAAAAGTATTAAGGAAGGTACATAAATCAAGCAGAGGATCAAGAGCAGATCCATGCGTACTCGGGAAAGCTTCCTTGCAGTCGAGACATGCCGTTCTTTGAAGTGAGATTCAAAAAGCAGTCACGAAAGTGCCCTCCACCAAACAATAGACGCATAAGCTAGAAAAGATCTTATAACAGATGACCTTTTTCGCTGATAAGCCCCATCCATCTCTTGCCAAAACCACCCTTACACTGACAGAAAACTGAAAACGCCTTGGATGTCTTCGACTTGACATAGTTTGCCCAAAGAAGTTTCTTATCCAGAATCACTTCCAGATATTTCACTTCTTTGAAGATCTGAATAGTGACGTCTTTTACCAATTGTTGAGGCAGACCAGTCACAATCCTTTCAAAGGATTGAGTGAAAGCCCATTTCTAGCGCACCATTCATCGCCCATGTCTAAGGTTATCTGCTCGTTCTTAGGCATGACCCGACAGAAAGTATGGCAACATCATACATTCCACGGAGTTTTGTAAAATCTGATATTCATGCCAGCAGACCAAAAACAAATGCTGAACTCAACGCCAACTTCGAATGCATAAATGTTGAGATTAAGCAAAAATGTCAAATACCACACAGGTGGACAGTCTTAAAAAATTAATTTTAATGAAAATGATATAGTTTGACTGCTAATACTACAATCCTTGTAGCCTACAATTATTGCATTTTGAAAGCATGTGTCCAATGTAATATCGCTCTCAACAATGAATGTATGCTTCTTGATATGTTTCCCATAGAGAGCTACACCTCTCAGATAAGTTCAGGTCAAAGCACCCTAAGCATTGATAATGCGATACTTTCTGAACATAACCTTCATCATCTGTCACTTGTACATATACCTTATGCCACTTAACTACATTCAGTCTGCATGTTGTTAAAGGTGATGTCAAATTAATGTTAATGACAATCCCGATCCATTAAGTGCGGGTTACATCAATTATCGATTCGACAACTTGTTGACTATAAAATCGAAAATGTGGAAGCCACAAAAATATAAAAAAATAAATAAAGATTTGACTCCAGAATGATTAACATTTTTATTGTTGTCTTCACGATACACAAAGAAAAAGAAGATAAACAACAACATTTCTACCCCAATCATCATCATCACCATCAATCCATCCATCCGTCCATCCATAGACCTGCCTGTGGGAATGTCAGGTGTTAAAAGGTTATCTAAATACAATTCGAACCATTTACAAGGGTCGTTAATGGATAGACTACCTACCTCTTTGAGTGGTAGGTGGGCTTCAGGGATATGTATATAGGAACCGCAAAAGGCATTCAACTCGGGTTATGTTTATTTATCTGTTTGCCATTCAAACAAATAAATTTTTGAAGAACAAGGGATCATTGTTACGATGGGGTCGGTGAATGATTGTATGATTTCAAGGAATGCAAATAGGTTGTAAATTGAGTTTTACTCAGGGAATGTGTCCTGCATATCTTACACGGGTGGATAGGTGAGTGACCTCTTAATGTTAGAATTCCTGTAATCTGTGAGAAAGTTTTGAAACCTAATTTCAGAGCAACATGGTGAATAAATCTAGTCATATCCTCAGACACGAAGTGATCCATAAACAGCAAATAACAATCCTTCCACGCTTTCAAAGTGGCAATTACTAGTTTTAAATTAACACGAATCCTTATCGTGTACACCTACAATTTTTCATGCCTTCACTCTTTTCGGTGCCCTGTACACATGATAGCCATAAATTGTTCTCCTTACTGGGCAGTAACTTCAACCATCTAATAACCCACTCCCGGATTACACCTACTTCGCATAGTGATTCATTTGTCTGATGCTGGCATGCCAGCAGAAGTGTATCCATCGTCTCGGCAGGACGCACGCCAAGTGAAGAATAGATTACTGCACTTCTGAGATTTTCATCTTAATTAGTAAGTTAGCAGGCTTTTAATGGGAATGGTGCTACTTATTTTAATATTAAGTCATAAATCAGACTCCGGAATGATGCCTAGTGGTTTGGTAACGCGCGCTAAAAATAGATCCTCTGGTTATTGTTTTAATTAACTTCTTTTGACGGGTAATTAACTCGACTAAGAGCTCTTAACTTTAAAATCCTAAATTGGGATGTTTCCTTTCTTGAGTTTCATGTGGTTATGATAGTAAAAGGTGATGGACAAGTTGACTTGTATGCAGTTTATGAATATAGAATAATTTGTAGAAGGATATTTAATTTCTTTTTCGGGACGTTTCGACAGGGATTGATATCATCTTCAGGGGATCTGTTTATTATTGTAATTTAAAGAAGAACATGATTACAAACAAAGAAAGTGACGCAGCTGTGAAATGAACTTACATGAAACAAAAAAACAATAATTTTGTCTAACGACCAAATTCTGAAATTACTTGGAAAATCAGGAGTTTTGAGTGCTCTAAAAGAAAGATCGAACGAAACAAACTCCTCTTTAAAAATGCAGACTTCACAGCTACACCTTCCAAGGTACATGGTCACTGAAACCAGCACCCCCTAACGGAGATAGTTCAACTCTTGGGAAAGTAATTTGGTTTCCACAAAATAGTTGGCGGTATGCAAAGTGTAGTTTAAGTAGTCCAAATAGCCATAGACAGCAGAAGCTTAAGGTCAAGCACACGGAAGTTGTAGCAATAGACGTTGGAAATGCCTTTAACTTGGTAAACTAAAAAAATTTAAAATTCACTCCAGCGAATTAGAGTACCACCATAAATGACAAAAATAGTTGATGATGATAACAACTGAACAACAAATTTCCATCCACGTCGGGTTCCTATAGGGCTACTAGGCACAGGGATCAGTAAGCCCAGCCCTGTGGAACATTATATATGACCGATGGAATACGTATGGAAAGACCAAGACGAGTGTACTTAATCGGATATGCCGATGACATCGCGTTGGTGACAGTACCTAAAACTCTAGAAGACGTGACGCAAAACTGCAATAACACTATCAAAGACGCGAAGATATGGTTTCGCTCACGAGGTCTGGAATTAGCGGACCACAAAACTTGAGCGCCTGGTAATACAGACAGGAGAACACTCTATCGAGTCAAAGCCCTACATACAGTACCTAGGAGCACTGCTTGACCATATATTCAACTTCAGAAACGACATTACATACACAAGTGTGAAAGCTAACAGGGCTGTTGCCGTATTTTTTGGCGCGACATGTTCATGGGACCCAGGGCCAAGCTTTTCACAACCATTCATGTTGTGCGTGTTATACTCTTTAAACGAATGGAAGAGACCTACTGTTTAATGCCGTATACGAAGGGCAATTTTGGTTTTGAGAAGCTTTTTCATGACAGTTTTTGCCATGAAAGAAATTTTAGGTGTTGTCTGGGGATTGAACCTAGTCCAATGCACTAACCACTTGAGTCACGGCGCCCACAATATCTAGGCTAATGCCAAATATTAGAGGACCCAGGCAGCCAATAAGGAATCTATTTGCGATGAGCAAGTCAATCGTTATGTAAGCAGCTCCTACATGGGCACCGCCAACAGCGACAAGTTCGTACATGAGTAGTAAAAATTCTGTGCATAGAAGAGCACGTAGAACGGTATCGAGGGATGTAATAAGCGTGATAACGACGGAAATGTCTGTCGAGCTGGAGATCAAAGTTGCAGCATCAACATAGTACAATGACAAAAACGCGGATAAAAAATCCATCAGAGCAGCTGCTGAAATAGAATGGCACCGGGGCGATGGAATAAGTCAGAAAACTGCAGGTGAACATACAAATTGCTGCCGAACATAGAAGAGTGGGCAAGAAGAAAGCACGATGATGTAAACTTCTACCAACTCATGGAAGTTGGACATGGAAGCTTCCGGGAATTCGTTTACAAGTATAACGTCGTAGATGACCCATTCTGCAGTCACTGTAAAGGCAAAGTCCAAAACGCCGAAGATGTCCTGCTGCAATGCAATCAATACGAAGCAGCCAGAAATGTTCTAGAACAAGAGATAGGCAATGAAATAACCCCAAGGAGACTGATATCATTCATGTTATCAACAAGGGGAGCATGGGACACCGCCAACAATATCATTGCAAGCATCATGCAGGAACTACGGCGGATCATAAGAAGGAAAAGACATGATGTCAAAATCTGCCCCTACGGGGGAATCAGGACAGGGTTATGGGGGTGTTTTAGCCAGATAAACATGCGGTAGCATGCAGTCTGGCATAACTCGTAGCATGAGCTGCCGAATATCCACAAAGGATTTCACCTCTCCAGCGCATCAAAAAAAAAAGTGTTCGACAAAAAATTAGAGGATGTGAGGATATCACCTTCTTCATCGAAAGCCAGGCAGCGATAAAAGCAATATCTGCTATCTGTAGACCGCACCCATCAGGCCAAAATAAGATCCTTTTGGAGTATGTAGGGAATTTAACAAGAACAAACTACGTGACACATTATCTTGACTTTATAAGATCAAAGGTTGTGAAGTGCTGTCGAGTAGAGTTTAAGGTTCTTGGTAAGTTAAAACTCTGCTGGATCCCTGTTCAAAGGGCTGATGAACTGACTAGAATAGGCTCGGCATTTGACCTGGAACATGCAACGGGCAATAAAGCCCAAATGAAAGCAAATAACAGACGAAGTTTTTTTTTAACACATGTGCTTAAACGAGAAAGACTTGAGGTCTATTTAATAAAGGAAAAACCGACAGACCTGATACAAAAAGAAAGGAAATTCCTTTCTATCCTCTTATGAGTGATTACGGGACACAACACTCTGCGGTACCACATGAGGAAACTACGATTGACCAATTTAGATCTTTGTAGTATATGCGGTGATGAAAATATCATTGCCCAAGCCTCTGCCACTCAAGAAACAAATTCCTTGAAAGATTCTTTTTTCAGGACATCGAAGAACTGTCCGACAAACCGCAGTAAGTAGCACACATTCAATCTTAGCTATTATTGGTTAGGTGATGCTCCACGAGGTAAGGAATACATCTTGTTATCCTATAGGTAACACAGTGAGTCTATATTGATATGAGCCCGGCAGAGAGAGAGGTTTCTCTCCTCTTAGTCAACCCATCTACCTACCTAGCTTACTACCCTACACTTTTGCGTAGAGATCCAATAAGAAGAATTGGCGCTATGTACGCTCATAACTACTTATTCATTCTAGGCATTTTGAAAACACATGACCAAAGTCGGGTGGGTCAGCTAGTTTTCTATAAATCTAAGGAATACTCATACGATTAAATGCAGACAATGAAAATATATAACTTGTATCCTGTTCCACTCTAAAAATATGCATACATTAAGAAAAAAATATATCCATACATGTCAACCTAAAGGAAAAGTACGCTTGTGACAGGAAGATCCATGGAAAGCACCAACGATGTTTGCCTGCACCAAGAAAACCTCCAACAAGCATCCGAGAGTATAACTGTTAGGAAAAAGGTTCTAAAATAAAAATTTGCCCTTCAGACCCGGTATTAAACAGAGACCCCTTCCATTCATGTAAATAATATAACACGCACAACACACATGGTTATCTTATGAGAAGCTGGGCTCTGGGCACCATACGGATCCATTACGCCAAATATTTGGGTTTTTTAGTTCAAACTGACTACGATTATTCGAAAATTTATTTTCCCCCGACTGTGGGATTTTACTTTATTTTATAAGTATCGGTTTAAGTGCATATAATTTGAAGTACTTTTAACCATCTACAAGCAATGCAAGTGCGACCTATTGGCAACATTCAAAACGCCAAACCAATAACAAGACCTTTAAATTTCGCAAGCCTTCTTCACTATTTTGTCTGCATTTTTTTTTCTCTTTAAAACAATTTAAACAAGACGAGATGTTTATTCACGCTAACACCATCGATCGAAGGTAACAATTCGTAAAGCACTTAGTTTTGCACTCAAATTAATGCGAGATCTTGAAGACAACAACCCTCTCCTCTTACACAATAAACTACAAAATTCAATTTGATTAAGTGATGTAAGAGTTCGTTGATTCACTCAATGATTTCTCATCTTCAACCTTAAGTACCCGTAAGTACGTCAATTACTCTGCCAAATTTAATCCAAAGGAAATGATTCAAATGATTTCATTGATCCCAATTTGCAAAAAAAAAATTTAAAGACTATCATCACATTAAAGTCCAGTTCTAGTTGAGATACAAAAAAAAAAATAAATTGCGAAAACCTCTAAAAGTCTCGAGTATGTAGGTACAACCAATGAATAATAGATTCATTTAAGGACTCATAAATCAGAAACTGCTTGCTACCTAACTGACAGTTAACAAAGTGGCAGTAGCTATCAGCCCGTTCTTCAGCGAGAAACCAAACCGAAATCCATGTAATATTCATTTAAAGTCGTGGAGATTCATTTGCTGATTTAGTGTAATTAAGAATTTTCTCGAGTTTTTTTTAAGAGGAGAGCGAGAGATAGATACACCCAACAAGCACCCACCCACCTATCATGTGTATAGAGGTCGTAGATACTTTTTGTGTTTTTCCTTCTAAGAATGGTAAATTAATTAACTTTTTTAATTAATCGCTTCGTGTACATCCGCCACGCAGATGGTTACTACCGACCATCGGCTAAAGTCTAATTGTGAGTGCTCTGAACCAAAAGTTAATTGAGCCCCAACGAGCGAGAGAAAAAGTGTATCTACACGATTTTCGCTGTCATTGTGTCGTGATGTAACCATCCCCTAAAAAAAAAACTGCGATTCGACTGAAGTTTTCCACTTGGATTGGTAGTAGTAGTTAACACGCTGGATACGGAGAGGGGGAGAATGCTTTTTTGCTTCTAGAAATGTTTGTTTTTTATCCTTTTTCGAAATATACAGCTAAACAGGCAACAACGAAACGGGCAGAAAAAAAAAAGAAGAAAAAAAAAACGAAATACTAATCATAAAATGAATTTCAAGATAATGACCTGTGTTATTTTCGTCTTTCGTTACAGGTTGATTCACTGGGTGGTGGGTGGTTGATGGTGGGTGGTGGGTGGTTGATGGTGGGTGGTGGGTTGTGATGGGTGAGTAGGGGGTTCGACTGAAGGATACACGTTTTGCGATATACACATTTTCAAAAGCCAAAGCAAGAATGATAGTCATTTAGTTGCCTTGTCAATAGCTGCAGTAGAAATTCTTGAAATACGCGCAGAGGGTAATAAAAATTGTATTTCTTCTTTTATGTGAACAAAATTGAATTTGTGGTTGCATGTGTTTGCCTCTACGTTGTGTGTATGTGTGTGTGTGATATTATAGGCGGAAAAGATACTTACATATATCTACGGCTGAAGGACGCAAAATAAAACATAGGACATACCAACAACACTGGAGGACCATTAAAAGGACAACACTGGAAATTGAGTATCACTGACCTTTATTTCTGGTAATGGGGTTTTCATGTTGGGTTCTTCTTTTTCCCCCCAAAAATTTGACGTACGTCATGTAGGCTATTTTTCAAGTTAAGGTGACCAAAGGTTTTACTTCAACTTGAGTCAACTTTTTGTTTTTCATTTTTCTCTTCGAAATGTGGTCTGTAGTACATAAGTGTAGGGATATGGAGCAGCGGTTACAGAATGAATTTAAGGTCCACTTTGGGCGGAGTGCTATAGTTAAAACGATGACAGTTAGGCAATTATTTTATGATGAACTTTGGCATTATGTACATGTAACGACCAGAAGCGAGAATTACGAATTTAGTTAACGTTGTCACTGTCTGCGAGTTAATACATATAAATACTTTTAACGGAGTTCATGAGAAATGTCAAGCCAAGTTCGGATGAACCTTTCTATTTCTTATGCCATACCGGATAGCATTCGTTCCGATATGGACTGAATAATGTAGGATTTCCGTTGTTGTCCTGTCTACCCAATGCTGAAATTACTAGTAAAATCAGGAGTTGTGAGTGCTCTGAAAGAACGATCGAACAAAACAATCTCCTCTTTAAAAATGCAGGCTTCACAGCTACACTTTCCAAGGTACAAGGTCATGGAAACCACCACCCCCTTACGGATACAGTTCAACTCTTGGCAAATCAATATGGTTTCCACGAAATTCGCTCCATAGTTGGGCGTATACTTCAAAGCAAAAGTTTTTATATGCTGAGTGAGGAAACATGGCAGTCGAAGGCCAAGAATGAGCATCCGAAATGGCGAGATTGAAGACAGACACGAAACATTTTTAAACTACGATTGGCGATATATGTAAGTCAAGAAACACAGATTTTGATAGAACAATCACCGGCGGGTGTACCATTGAAACCATTCACCGCAAATGGTATTCAGCATTCTGAATGAGTTGCAAAGACAAAAAGGAAACTCAGGGCTTTAGGAGACAAAGTAAACACGAAGAACTCCAACCAAGTTGCACCGAGAAACCTTAAAAATGCCATCTGATGGTTTATGGAAACTTCCAACGCTATTTGTGAGGCACAACTTCCCAAGTTCTAATGAAGGAACTACAGGGTGGATACGTTTCGGTTCTGCGTTAGGTCATTTGCTATGAATCATAATGTAAATTTAGCCTCTTTACAATGGTTGGCATTGGATATTTAAAGAGTTAATGATGGTTGGTTGGTTGAGACTGGCATTAGATGAGAATGCACAACAGACCAGAAGAAGGTCTATTGTGCTGCCGAAGATCACCCTCTTACTCTAGGAACCATATACTCCTTTGTATGAAGGATATAATATCCTGGAGGCTGGAGACATTGCTATATCATTTAGATAATTGAAAAGGTATTCCCCTAGTGTAGCCTTTCTGATGACGAGTACAGGGTACGTCCATAGGAGGTGTCTTCTCTTCCTATTCCTTTTCATCCCTACAGCTTCTACAGAAGTTACTGCAGGAAATACACAATCTTTGAGCTTGTCTTCCTATAGCACAGTGTCTGGTGAGGGTATTCACTATCTTGGAGAGGGTCTCTCTTTTTTTTTATTTTAGGAGTTCGATGGACCTAGTTTTATTTAAAGTCAGCCAGAGCAGCGAAGTGATATGACATTGGTCGAGTTGATGCCATCGATACTTGGCCTCATTCACTGCGTCGGGGTTGATAAGGTATGTAGCATAAGACGTTGACGCCTCGATGTCGGTGACACTTATGCTATTTAGACCAGAGGAACCTAGTCTAGCCAGTTCGTCAACCTCACAATTTTCTGTGATGATACAGTGATCTGGGTGAAGAGTACTGTACAACTATCTTGTTATGAGATACGCGGCAATTTTTCACTGCCTTGGACCTCGTTGTGCTGGATGTTAGAGATCTGATGGCTGCTTGACTGTCGATTTATATAACAATGTCCAATGCCTTTACTGCATTAACCGGCAGCCAGTTAGCTGCTAGATAATTGGCAGTGACTTCGGCTTGAAAATAGCTCCAACAGTTTGAAAGGTAAAAGCAGAGGTGAGTATCCAGGTCTTCTGAAAAGACTCCAACACCACTCCGTTCTCGGTTTCTGACCCGTTCGTAAAAAATTGACAGCGATTCGTGGTACAGGACATCGCCGTGTGTCCATTAAGTTCTGTTTGGTATTGAGAATTTGTAGCTCATATTGAAGTTGTGTTCAGTGGGCAGGTGGTCGGTGACCTGTGGAAGATGACGATGCACCGATAGTACATATTCTGGTATGTGCAATGTGTTGCTCCTTACATTGTTTGGAGTTTCTCAGTCACATTGCAGAGCAGACAGCCTGTTGTTTACTGACGATGTCAATTGGAAGTAAGTGGAGCATGGTTTGTGGGAGAAGTTCTTAGTGCACCAGTAATACTGAGACAAGCAACTCGTTGAGTTGTTTTCATTATAGTTAGGTTGAAATACTTCTCTAGGACGGGCCACCAAACTCCATACATGAGGATCGGTATTATTACCGAAGTATATAGCCAGTGTATAATTTTTGGTTGTAGGCCCCAAGTAGAACCTACTGCCTTTTTTAAAATTGTTTCTAGTTCATATTCTACTGGCTGCCCTATATGTATATAGGATTGAAAAGATAGCAACGCCGCCCTCCACTCGTGGCACAACCCACTCCACCACCCAAGGAGCTAATCTCTCTCATCGAATACGTAGCCCCATCTAAGGACTCATCGAATTGAACTGTTCACCGAACACCGAATAGGAGGCAATCTGCGCCCAAATGGCGAAGATCCACAGATGAGGAATCCAACGCCTCGAAGAAGACTCGGAACTCAACGAGCCCCAATACCTTCTCCGAGACGGTTAAGGACAAGCTCGTCGTCGAGATAATGGATCAATCTGACGATGAAGGAAGGATCTCTTGTGAGAAATGAAGACTCATTGAAGGCAGAGTGATGAACTGTATTTACGAGCATATTACCACCTATCCAAACTCTCCACCAACTTTTAAAGATGCTGGCTGGCACCAAGGCTATGCAAATCTAATAGCCTACGACAACTAAAATTGGTCGATTTCATTCCCACTGCCATAAGCAGGCCGAAGGCACAAATCGGGGTTCCAACTTAACCAAGTAAGCCAAAAAGATTCAAGGTCTCCTGATATGCAAGTATCCGGACCTTCTAGTCAAAGACTGGAGTTTGCATTCTTACTAAATCCACACTAAATTTGACTTTTTACCTAGTTCTACCCCTAGCACTCTTTTAGCTATCTATTCCACAGGGAATTTTCCCCACAACTTGAAAGAACTCCCACATAATTCCCATTTACAAAAAAGGTCGTAAAGATGAAATTTCTCGACCCATAGCTAAGCTCTCGTGTATACCTAAGCTCTTTGAGAGCATTATCTACGACTCAATGTATTTTCATTTCAAATCTATTTCCTCCCAAAACCAACATGGATTTCTAAAAGGTTGATTCACAACGACTAACTTAGTGGTTCCCAAAATTTGGGTCCAGTTTGACAGATATGGCTTCTTTTACCCGACCGTTGGTACTGACCATGTATACTTTCAAATTTCTAGAGTATAGAGTGCTTGGATACCAAAACTTGGGTTAGGAGAGCCTTTGAAACATTTTCATCGGCACCTGATGGTGCAACTAGAAGGTTATACAATGACAGTTAAGAAATTAATGAGAATTTCAATTCGACTTGAGGGATTTATAAATTCTGAATGGCAAGCTGTGAGTTTCTAAAATTCCTTCTAAAATTCCCTTCATGGTTTTCCCAGAAGTCCGTTCTCAGATGGTAGCACTAACTTGAAGCCATAAAACTCCTTAATAATTTTCTTTAGAATTTTAAAACATCACAAACTTTGCGTGCAAACTTTCCACAATATTGGCCGCCTGCTGTTTAGGGATAAACGAAGTTATATCCGCCCATTTCCATTCTGGGCCAATGAAGCATTAAAATATCTTTTCCTAGAAGCCCATAAACCAAAACACGCCAACCTTTAAAAAAAAAGTATCTGCACGTTTTCTCCTACCATCCCCCATCGAACAGGTACCATCACCACCATCTTTAGTCACGTTTATACACCATGACTCTTCCAAGATAAATATTCTCCTCGTAATCTATTCGAAGGACAACGCGACAAATCCTAACCCATCCTCTGCTAAAGCAACGATAACCAGCCAATCCTTTGCAGATGCCAGGGAAAGTGAAATGAAGCGAAATAGATGATTGGCATTTACCGAAAAGGAAATCAAATTGTACGTTTCGAATATCCGAGATTAATTGAGATACAGCGTGGCGTAGAGCTGTTGAGGATGAAAATCCCTACCACCGTCCGGGTATGGCGAAAGTGTAATCGAATGAGACCCAGTCATGAATATCCCTTCACTTTGCAACAGACGTAGCAATGATTTTCTGGATGTTTAGACCCTGAAGGATACGTAGGAAATGTAGTAGGTAATTTGGAAGAAATGGATGAATGTTTTCCTTTTTCGACAGGAAAGTAATTAAGTAATTTTGAAGTTGCTCAATTTGTCGAAACGTAGCTGGTGTTGGAATATTCTCAAATGGGAATGCTTTGCTCTGTAACATTCTTTATTGGATTAGAGCTAACTTGATTAAAGAGATTCCTTGGTCCAGATGCAATTTACGCAGATGATGTTCGTTCATTGCAAATAATTTCGTTTGCATTGTAAAGGGGAGTTTAAAGTTCCATTTTGAAATGGAGAAATTTTTAGCTGGCTTGGAAACAGCATTGTGACGTCATGCCACAGTTGCGTATTGGTCAACCCTCCAACACAACCGAGCCGATGACAGATGACAGCTGTTGACAACTGAGTGCGGGTGATCGAAACGTGTTTCCGGTTCGATTTTGGTTCTGGGTAGAAGTTGACTAATTATTATTTTTGCTCTTTGCAATTTTCTTTTGTATACCTAACCATAGTAAAGTGAATTTGTAACAGTATAATACTACCTATTATCGAGAGGGACAAGATTTGGAGAACATATCTAATATCTTGGGAAAAGAGAAAAATTGTTGAACTGTAAAATTAAGGTTTTCACCCTCAGGAGCTGATACTGTGTAAATTTATTTGAAGTACTTGCTCAAAGCTCTTAAAATTGCAACTCCGGTCTGTTAATGTAAATTGTATCCTACGTAGGTTAGGTTATAAAGAACTGATCGAGTCCACTAGGAGACCTAAATTCCCTTTTAGAAGTAGAATGACAGACGGAAAATAGAAATGAACCAATTCTTCGGACGATTTGACAGGATTTGGAGGAGGACATTGAACGACGAACTATACGAGCTGTAAAGCGACATCCACCTGGTCAAAAAAATGCGCATCAGTCTTTTGAGATGGCGCTCCGGCCCGTAGAGTCTTCGAATCAATCCCAGAGGGACAACGCAGTAGAGGAAGATCTCGCCTTTGGTGATGCGCACAAGTGGAAGAGAACCTCAACCAACATGGACTGCGCAGCTGGAAGCAGTTAGCCAAAGATCGCGCTAACTAGAGAGGCTTGTTCCTTGAGGGCCAGGTCCACCCGGACAGTCACGGCACCTAAGTAAGTAAGTAAATGGTTAGCAAGATACATTCAAAGTATTCAGGCTCTTCAATAAGTTCAACAAAAATAAATCTGAAACGCCAAAGAAATAGCTTCAGACTAATCTGTGAGAGGACTGCGCCTACCCTGACAAACTGCATAAAGTGGCATGCAGTCTGAAATACCAGCATACCGACACCATGAACAGGGTTATCAATTTAACCATTAAACTTCATGAGTAGCTGAATGACTTTTCAAAGTTCACTGCTTTACGTGTGCAACATATTCAGCAATCAAAACCATGATTTGTCTATTTGCAGTGCTACAGTAAGGAGTAACGACTGTGGTAGACAATAATAACCCCTTCAAAAGGATGGCAATGAACTTCAATAAACTCTATCCAGACTCAAGGTCTGCCATTACCTTGATAACTGCCATCAATGGCCATTAACAATAACCTGGAAGTACATTAAGCAATTTACACCTTCCCTGCGTACATAACCAAAGGCTGAGTAGCTTTGAAACTGAGACGATTGGATAAGTTTATTGGTCCAACAACAAACTCTCTCAACTTCAACTATCGATTGCCATTAACACCTTTCTCATAGTAGCCCAGAGTACATAGATCAATCTTGGAACAAACCACGTACGCATAACTTAATTACCATCGATAAACTTTCTGCAACCGACTGCACGTTTAACCAATAAAAGTTTTGATTGAAACTAATTCCCTCGAGTGGGGGATGGCTAAAAACGAGGTTATCCCGATGCCTTCTTCTCCACCCATGTGGTTCAGTTGAAGGATAAAAGCGCTTTAAACTTTAATAGTCCCACAAGTGCAGTTGAGTTGGAAAAATTGTTTTCCAAGCAATTTCAAACTGCAACAAACGGAGGAGGACAAATCAGACGTGAAAATTTAACGACTTGTGTACATTATGACCCCAATGGACTGCTTCTGCTTCAAATGGGTTTATCAACAAAAAAAAAAAAAATTATAATACGAAAAGGATTGTAGAGCACTCTGGTAACTGGTCGGACATTCTCTCTCCCGCAACAGAAGGCTGTTGAACTGCTTTCAATTTCACATCGAGAGGGGGAACTCATTCATCGTGACACTGGAGAGCACAGTACCACACCTTCTTTGTATCCACTCTCCGAGTTGGTTATATAAGTTGGCACCAAACCATGCTGTTTATAGATAATAGTGTTGGCACCTCCACCATTTGATGCACATTCACTTGGCGTTGCAGTGGCCCGAAATAGATTGTTAAGCCATTTAAGCTGTGCCCTGGCTTTGGATTGGAAATGTGTATACGGTTCAGGCAGGCATTTGCACGACTTTCGAAACGGCTCGCTGGATTGCTGGAAAGATCAAATCAAAGCCATTATAACGCCCGACAACATGCAAAATGTATTCTATGAGTGCAGGCCTTTGTTTGAATTGGCGGTTGTGTGTGATTTGGATATAGATTTTGGAAGGAAATATTACCATTGCCTCATGCGCATTAAGAGTAGTTCCATTGATATTGCCTGCCTCATCGTCAGTAAACCTATTCACTTTCAAGATCAACAAATGGCATTTTCCCATGCCGCCCGACCTATCCCTTAACGATTTATCATTACACACAGATACACATTCAAAAACCCACTGCTTGGGGGCAAACAAAATTAAAAATCAGGAAGACACAAATAATTTCCCAGCAACGGCGGGTCCATCAGAGTGTGAACAAATTCGCGCGACATCACTTAAAAACACATTATGGTAATTTAATCAGGACGCGCAACGACGCAGAATTATGTAAGTAAGCAGAAATAATAAGCGAAAACGAATGCGAAAAAAACGCGCAGAAAAATTAAAAGCGAGAGAGAGAGTGAGGGAAAAAAAGGAACCCAAAGGAGCCCAGGAGTGGCACTGGCACAATGCTTGGCCATCATCAACGCCACAATTACCGTCTCTGCTTCTGAGGGTGGAGAGAGATGAAGACTGCATTGCCATTGCCATTACCATCATCATCATCTTCGTCACCACCACACTACTGTCGCATTCTCGTCATCATCATCATCAGCACCAGTATCACATCTTTTTGATTTGGACGCACCTCCATCCACTGTTCCATGTAAAGTTATTTTTATCTGCCACAGCAGCACAAGGACGTTAGTAGCACCCCACGTCGTCGTCGCGGGAAAGTAAATATATATTTCTTTTGGGTTTTTTTTTTTTTTCGTTCGTTGGCGTATTTACTTATGCTAATGACATTTAACCACCTGTGTCCTTCAATTTGGAATGTCCTAAGTGTCGTCCGGTGTGTGCGGAGAAGGAAATTATCCTACACCTTGAATAGGGTCATAGCATGTGCTTTTTAAATGGTGTCGTCGTGCCTTTGATTGTGGTTCATTAACAGGCGGGCCATATTTATTCATTAGGTTCATCTAAGGGGTTGTGTTGAGCGGGCTCGAGCATGAATTTGGTATTTTGTAGACCTCTGGGGAGTAACAATTCATAGAAAACCAAAGGCATTTCACAGCTAGTCTTAAATTATGATTTGCGAAATGAATTATGGTTTGTTTTCATTTCGCTGAGTTTTGGGGGCTAATTTACAAAAAAAAAAATGTCGCCTTCACAAATTAACCCAATCAAATTGGGAAAGCCAATCAAGTTTCTGTTGAAATGGCAAATTAGGAAGGCGCTACCTTATTGCTGCAGTGGTTAAAGGTCTAGAGGTTAAAACTAGGAGTTTTAGGAATTGTGAGCATTTAAACGCAATCGTGGTTTTGATTATATTTTTCAAAAACGCCAAATTAGGAAAAAAATATTATTTAATCGTGACAAGGATAAGGTGTAGAGCTGGAAACTATGACTTTTAGGAATTGCGGGCATTGAACCGAAATGGTTAAAACTAGGTTTTGATACCTGATAATGATTCCAATTAATTCAATCACCTTGTCGGTCAGTAATCGGACGAAATCTTAATTGAAAATCTAATAATGAATGTGATGTTACACAACGTTCAGTCCTAGGACCCATGTTATTCTAGGCCGAATTTGGGACGGGGTAATATTATTGGCTTTGTAGACACCATTGCTATAGTTTTTGTAGTCATTCTACTTCTAGAGGTGGAACAATAAAGCAATGATTAGATTACTGTGCAACGCTGGAGAGTAAGTTAAACAAAAAACAACGTTTATGCCCAGGAGGAAGAAAATGGACAGCAGCTTAATCACAGTACGAAGTCATCGAATTAAATTTTGAAATATTTAAGCGTAGTTACAAAATTGGCATTTCCATAACATTTAGAACTTACTAGTCCAAAGATGCAGAGAAAGCGTTTGTCACGATCAAAAATAATGTCGGCGATAAGGGGTTCATCAGATAATTTTGTTTTGTTAAACTTAAACAGCCTTCAACGTCTATTGTATCCTGATAGTCTGCTAAACCTTAACTTAACAAATCATAACTTGCAAATCATAAAACAGTATGCCTAACTTGGACCGGGGCACTGAAATATAGCTGCCAACAAGGAATTGGAGTTTCGCTAACAACATTCAAGACAGCCATTGATTAAGCGGATCCATCAGCAGTTCAATAAGTTCTTGGCGAAACCAGCGATCTGTAAAAAGGCCAGATCAATGTTAGAGGGGCCAAACAACACGAAGCGAGATCTAAGTTCCAGTAGATAGCAATTAAGACTGGTGGTGGCACTTCTAACAGGCTACATCAATCTCAATAAGCATGCGCACAGGCTCGGTCTACAGATACGATAATCTACGCGAAAAGGAAGAATACTTGGAGCACTTCCCCTGCCATTGTCCAGTAATAGCGAGGCTGTGGCACAAAGTGAAACATTCGAAACACCAACAACATAGGAATCGATGATTTAATAAAAAAAAGTTTGTACACTTATAAGATGAATAAATAAATAAATAAATGTAAATAAAATTCGCTAAGCAAGCAGAGAGGTTTTTTAATCAACGAAGTCAATAACCTCCATAGAGTCAACAACTCTTACCATTCCTTCTTAACACAACTCACCAACAAACGTTTGTTCCTTATAGAAACGACGAGGGGAACAACACAACGGGCCCGATAGAGGCCTAAGTAAGAGTGAATGGATCACCCTCTCCAGCCAACCAATCCAAAATTTTATCAAAATCGAGAATAAGTCTCGAGTCTTTTTCGAGAAAATTCCGATTTCGCCTCGAACTGTGGCCCTACAGACTCGAGATTTTGTAGCAAATCCTTCCAACAGGTTAGGCTGCAGTCGACCGTACAGGCAGACAAACGTCACCATCATCATGTGAAGTTTGATTAAAACCTCGAGTTCGAATAGGTGCAAGTAAAAATATTCAGTCTTTCACAGTTCACTTCCTTTATCTTGTAAGTTTTGTTTCACGCAATACGTCCGAAGATAGCTTGAGGGTATACCCAGGACGATTCGAAGCGTGACGGGTATTGCGAGAAAATTGTTGTTTGTCCCGTGACTTTGAATTCTATCAGCAAAGGGGTTTTATAAACCTCAGACCAGACATGAGGATTATACTCGAGCTTGGGACGGATGAATGCCTTATATGTATATTGCAGCCGGATCAGAGGGGATAAAGTACTTCTTGCATCGTTTGAGGAAGCCTAGACATTTTGCAGCAAGTAGCAAAACAAGATTATTTATGAAAATAAGAAACAGAATCGTGGACAAAATGGAGCCTTGTGGAACGTCAGCATTTATAAGATGGATAGCCGATCTAGAACAACTTGAATTGCACGTTCCGAAAGGTAATATTTAATTTAATTGATGCCAAATGCATCCATTTTCTTCAGAAGAGTTTGATTCCAAATACCTTGGAAATATCAAGAGCAACAATTTTACCTTCAACAGAATGATGCAGAGAGTGGTTCCACTTTTCGGTGGGATATACCATCAAATCACCAGTGGACCTTTTGCTACAAAAACCATACTGCGGAGTTTTTGTGATTCAAGATATTTCATAAACAGACGATTTATCAACGTTTCCATGACCTTGAGGGGTCGGTAGTGGGAGGAGGAAGAAGTTTCGCTTTTTTTTTTTTTAAGGACGGCTGGACAAATACTGGTCCCCATCTACTTGGAAAGAGTCCAGAAAAGTAAAGTAAAAAGCTTACGCAGTAGTTTTGTCGGCATAGAAGACCATCTCTTCAGAATATTATGGGTGAAATACTATTTGGACAAGCGAGTACGAGAGTGGATTCCTCCGATAGAATATTCAATCCGCTGAAGTAAGTGGGAGTGTGGAATTTGCCGTGAATAGGTCTGCAAGTAAATTGGCTTGTGTAAAGCGTTGTCAACTGGAATGACATTGTTGACGAGGGTTGGGCTGGAAGATGAGACACATTGTTTAATGTTTTCTATTCCAATTTCAGACACATAAATAAACTGGAGAGCTACAAGCTGCGAAAACTACTATTGCGTAAATTGTATGAAAGCAATCGAAGATAAGAAGCACTACATGTTCTTTTCAAGAACATTGCTCGGTTGATGATGACTATGGAAAATGGCTGGAATACTGTTATATACAACGAATGCTGGAAGCTGTAAGCTATAAATACATTTGGTGATAAATACTATAAGTGTGATAATAGTAAAATTGAAAAAAAAAAATGGCTATGTCAAAGAACATGGTTATAGAATAAGTTGGCATCAATGCTAGTGGTGTAATCAGCCAAGTTTTTGATGCAATTAAGAAACTAGCTAGGGTTAGGAAAGAAACTCGACAACTCCTAAAGCAGTGACAAAAGCCGACTGTCAGACTGCGATGGAAATACTACCAACAGATGATACATATTATGTTTTTCATTGATAACCAGAGAGCGATACTGAAGTTTTGTGGAACACAGTGTAAAGTAAGTAGGTAAGTAGGAAGATAGAAGTGAACCCCTGACGTGGAATACACTAAAAATAGAGGACTAAAGTGGGTCTGCAGCTTTGGTATAGCTAAACGACCTCCCTGAACCAACCAAAATCGGTTTAAATTTCAGGATTGTTGATGGTGGGTTTCAGGATAGGTCACCCAGGTCTTTGAAGAGGTGAAAATTTGCCGAGGGTCGTTTTTCTAGTTCTCGCATTTGCATAAGATGTGCTCTCTTCTGCGCTTGTATCGCCAAAGTCTCTGAAGAGCTCGTCTGTATTTAGTCACAATCTTTTTCGGTAGGCCGTCAGGAGTTTGTGACTGGTAATAATCCCCCGAGCGCTAAGTTTCGTTCTATTAAGCGCTAGAATTTGTTTGGTTTTTGTTTCGTCATGTTTTGTCTGTTGTCTTTAGGTTTAGGTCTAATGGGTTCAGTGCCAGTATGGTTTCAAGGGCTGCAGTCGCCGTGGTTCTGATGGCGCTGGTAGTCCCTATACATGCTAATCTTTGTATCCTGGACAGTGCAATGAGGTACGTGGTCTTATCTGTTGAGGGCCACCAGGCTAGGTACCCATAGGTTAGAATGGGCCTATGGATACCTTTTTTATCATAGAAGCCTATGGATACCTTTCTTATCGTTTCTAAGGTGTTTCATTCCAAGTCAGCTTACGGGCGAGTATACAGCCCAAGTATCTCGCCTTATCTGAGATTTAAATGGATATACCGTTGAGTGTCAAAGACCTGATCTGTGGGATTGTTCTCTTGTTAGTAAAGAGGATCACCTTTGTTTGAAGGAGTTAACGTTTAATCAACATTTTTCCGCCCATTTGTGTAGGGTATCGATGGCGGATTGAAGTATTTCAGTACTGCTGGGTATGAACGTACCTGTCGCCATTATAACAACATCATCCGTGCACGCGACAACTTTGACCCCAATTTGGTCTAATTTTATTTAAAATGTTGTACGAGACCAGTATCTATAGTAGAGGGAATAGGACCACACCTTCCGAGGTGCCTCTAGGGGCCAGTGCATGTATACTTGTAAAAAGAAAAAATCTGCTGATCCCTTGTGAAGAGAAGGGTTAACACCGAACCTCGGAGCAAGACGCCTACATGGTAAATATCCCGCCTGGTACACTCAGATTATTAAAAAAATCCAATAATTTCTCATTCCTTAGTTCTTGAAATCCAAGGCTGTCACAGATATCAAAGTATAAAATTTCATTACAGTCTTCCCACTTTATGCATACTCATATTCCTTTCACATCAAAGCAATGACGCTGCCATTAAACGTCGAATAACATCGCCTCCTTAACTCATTTGACAAACTAAACTTGCTTCCTTAACTCATTCAATGACTTCATCCTTATTCAGCGCGATTCCTTGTAAAATTTATCGTTCAGTAATATTGCATGTGACTGCCATTTACCGCCTGATTAGAGATTAAAGTCATTTCCATGTTGACTTCCGCATGCGATGTCATTCTTGTTGTCGCCTCGTAAATGGAACTTTACGGTCTCTCATCGCACTTTATATTATGGTCCTCCATCCCGAATGGCAATTTCAATTATCGCTTGTCATAACGATCATGTTTATCTTTCACGTGGCTTCATCGCCGTCATCCTCCTCCTGCCGAAGTGCATTGCCTTGCATTAGCATTCTCTCCTCACGCACATGGTCTTTTCCTGATAGCATCTCTCGTGCGCGTGTACACGTACATACTTATATGGCTTGTGGGTACGTCTCCATCTCTAACTACAAAAAAAAAAAAAAAAAGAGCGTGTCAGGCGCTTAGCTTGTTTCCTAGTTTTGATCTATTTATGCTCACGTAGGTTCCACAAAGAGGAGGAGGAAGATTATAAATTTCACACCACGCAGCTCGTTGGAACACGCCTGCTTATTTGCATTTACTGCTGCTGTTCTGCGGAGCAATTTGCTTCAGAATTATTGTGGGAGTGGGTGGGTGGGTGGTTCTTCCCGCTCTCTCTCTGTTCACTGTTGGACAATAAATTTAAAGGCTTTTCAACGGCTACAACGACGACGGGATGTCGCGTCGTAAGTGTATACGCAGCAGGATTATTGCGTAATGTTTGTAAATAGTCGCAACGACCGTGACTATGAAGAGTTTTGCGTGCAACTCGTAAGTCAACTCTCTGTGTCGCGCTCGGAGTTGCGAGTACTATGTTGTTATGCTGAGTTTAGAGGTCATAAAGCCCGATAGGCTGATGATGATGATGATGATGGCGGGCGAATAAATTACTTCCGTGAGAGATGGCAGTAATTTGATTATGTTTCGGTCTGGCAGTTCCATGTCCTAGTCGTTGTCGATGGGCACACAGTTGAATGCTGTCCATTTGTGGATTAGTGTTAGAAGGTGTACCATAATACGACCAGTGGATGAAGAGTCATACAGTACACGACACGTGTTTAAAGAACGGCACAGAATAGCTCCCAAACATTTCTATCATACCAATCACCACTCCAATAGATCTCCATCTATATTTAAGGATTTCAGAACCTTCCTTCTCTGGCACTAACTGCACAACTGTTACAAGTCTATTATCAGTTAATGACCAACGTTCCACATTTTTATGACAGCCTAAGCTAATGATGCAATCCTCGTTGACATTATCTCCTTTAGCCATATACGACTCCGAAGACGTGCATTGGGGGATATCCGTTTATAGCGGCGTGTATTGTGAATTTTATGGAGTACGACAAAGAAATAACAAATTTTATTTATCGAAATCACTTTTACTAGCATTTCATGCATAAATTGGTAGCGCTGTCGCGACCAGCAACTGACGCCGCCGCTGCCGCCGTCGGATGTGAGACAATTTATGAACGCAAATGATGTGGGTTTTCGCATACGACCGGTTGGCACGAGTCAAATTAAGTACCAAGACGGTTGGGACTGTGGATTGGTATCTACTTTAATTCTTGAGTTGAAAGAGATGTTGATCTATATAGTGACTCAGAGTTAAAGACACGTAAAGCACTGTTTGATTAAGTAGGGATTTCTTGAAAGTGACTAGTGGCATTTTGGAAAATCTTTCAGGAGTAGTTGTGACTGTTAAGTTAATGGTACACCCGGTGTTAGAATTTGGAAGAAAAATTGCTATTTTATTTATAAGAAGAGGGGAGGAAACCACACATGATAGTTTGAAATTGTTCCATCAGCCGACTCTTGCGAAACCAACTCTAGATGGGACCTGGTGTGTCAAAGGAAGAGGTATGAGACCCAATGGTTTTAACTTTGTGTGTCGTTAATCATTCACGGTTTTATTAAGTTTGTGTGCTATCAGGCAATTAGACTATTTCCTCTTTTAACCCATGAAGAATTATTGTCTTTGACAACTTTAACATCCACAACCCGAGCTGGTAACCCTCGTCTTATAGCATTGATGAAGCATGAAGAGAAGCTTAAGTTAAATCTAACCTAATGTTTTCAAATGACCAATTCGAATCCTCCCATTTAGACCGTGGATACACCTGTCCTATTGGAATATTCACCGGATATATACTCCAATCGCTCATAAGACAACATGAACATCTCCGCCGTTTTTGAAAAAAAAATTGTCTAGAGTAGGTCAAAACTACAATGTTCCCCTACAAAGTACTGGAGATCGATTGGACATCTGTTTAGCTTTCTAAGCATAAAATACAAAATTGCCGTCAGGGCCTACCTCTTAATAAAGCTGAGAATCATTGCCATCATTTTGCGGAGTCTAGAAACTTCAATAAATCACAGCATGTATCAGTAGCGACACCTATCGTCAAGGCAGTAAGTTTTGTGCGCTATATATGTATGAGGCCGTATGGATTAGAGCCCCCAATCACATTGCACTGTAGTCGGACGCACTAATAACTGAGCTATGGATATGCCTCTTTCATTTATGCTCGTAAAATCCAAAGATATGCCCACAAGTGATCTTCTTGACTGTGGCTGGAGCAAGCATTATAAAGCCTTATAAAGCTCAAAACGAAAACTTCCGAAGACTCTTGCAGTTCGCTCTCCTAAGCATTCTTTAGACTAAGCTGAAATAAAGCAAAAACTGGAAGTCCTATCATCTTAAGATTGCTCTCTGTACATACTTAATCTTAATCAAAAAGCAGCAAGAGAAGGTGATATCAGAGAACTGTGCAGAATATCCAAAGAAGTTGTCGTTCCAAAAAAGCAACACCGATCCTCCTGTACTGGATGTGGATGGCGCTCGATTTGTATCAACTGATGATCAGCTTCCCAAATGGAAGGACAATTTTTGTGCTCTGCTTGATGACAGTATCGGCGAACAGAGTGCAACAATAAGTCCCTAGTTGTTCGACATGCGCAGATTTTTTAGGGGTATTAACACCGGATCTAGGAGGTACAGAAATTAAAACTGCGATCAATCTACTCAAAGTCAACAAAACAGCTGGACTCGATGGTCTATAGTTACTTTCGTTACTACAAGACATTTGGGAAAACGAAATCTACCCCAAAGACTAAAAGGACGGAGTTATTGTTAAAATACCCAAAAAAGACAATTTTATGTACGTTTTTCCCGAAACTAATAGCAACTATAATTCTCGAACGGATAAATGTAAGAATCGAGTCTACCCTCGAAAGGCATCAAGTGGGCTTTCGCAGTGGTCAATCGTGCGTCGACCACACGACCACGAACTTGCGTATAATTCTCGAGCAATCGCCGCTCTACCTCATATTCATGGATTTCCAGAAGACCTTTGACCGGGTAAATCGTGAATGTATCTGAAGATCCTTTTTCAGGAGAGGGATCCCCCCAAAAATAGTTTCTGTCATAAAAGAGTCCTAGAGTAGCGCAAGGTTTTTTGTTCTACACAATGGCCAGCTCTCCAACTTGTTCGAAGTGCAACAGGAAGTGGATCAAGGGGATGTTCTGTCGCCAATCCTCTTTTTTTACTGGCAATAGATGATGTGCTGACTGCCACCGTAGGCGCATATGAGAGATGGCATCCAATGGAGACCGTTAAAAAGGCTAAATCATTTGGACTGTGCCGATGATATCAATCATTACAATTGGTAGACGCTAATTGAGAAGGTCGAGCAGTTTAATTATTTGTGAAGTTTTGTAGCACCTGATGGCAGAACGTACCTGGACATTAAAAGGAGAATAAACAAAGCTCGAGGTGCCCTTGCAACACTGTCTCCAGTTTGAAAATCTAATCATGCTATTGTATGCTTGTGAAACCTGGAAAGTCTCCGCAAACATCACGAGAAAGTTACAGACTTTTGTTAATTGCTGTCTGCGATACATCCTGAAAATTTGTTGGCAGCAAATTATATCTAATCAAGAATTGTGTCAAGTCAGAAGCTTTTGGATGTTGAGATAAGATAAGGAAATAAAATGACATCATCGCGAAGCAGTCCTTCGAATGGAATTCTCATGCACGTGGGATTGGAAGATCAAAAACAACTTGAAGATCAACAGTCTTAGTAGAAGCAGTGACCCAGAGGAAAGCCTGGCCGCAGTTGAAATATCTAGCTGCAGATCGAGATAGATGAAAGACATTTGTTGTCACCCTATACCCTCCGGGGTTAAGGTAATGCTTTTTACAACGAACGATTCTAAAATTCTGAGCCTGTCCTGAACGTCTTGGGCGATATGCGGGTATGTTCAAGCAAGCAGTGGACGTCTCCTGCAAGCAAGCAGGAGATCTCGAGAATTCGTATCTGTAGGCTTGAGAGGACCGTGAAGGTCCGATGTGGTCCAAGGAGTTGCTCAAAACCAAGCTTTTGTTCGTCCTTCTGCTTTTATGGAACCTAACCCCATCTATATGGAAAAGATTTGTATATTTGAGCCTGTATGTGGATACATTGTAGCGTATATTCCGACTTTCGGCATCAGGTCTATAATAAGACGCAAGTCCTGAAAAATGTTTATGAAACACAATACTACAGCTTCATACTTCATTTGCGCTTGTAGTTACAAGTTTACAAGTACAATACTTATAGTTTTATGAAATAAGTCCCTGAATGCTTCTGGTGTATGCAGAATTGACAATGTCATTCTGGACGTTTTGAGGAATCATTTTGCATAGTCAGCTAACGTCACGGAGAACGGACTAGTGTCAGGCTTGTTCTACGCTAACCCTGAGTATGTCAGAAACAATTTGGTGAATGTTTGTATTCCATCTGAGATTTTTGCATCGGGATCCACATCGATATTTATCAAATTTTTATTTCTATCCTCTATGAGCTAATGAACGTAGGAGATGGAAATGATGATCCGATACTGCGTAACCATAACAGGAACGGATTAGCACAATACCGACAGGTATAATCGTGAAAAATATTGGTAACTTGACTTGAGCATCGTTGTTTGAGCATCGATGGACTGGAAATCACATGCCAGGGCCTAATCCTAGAATATGTTACATAAGTGGCAAATAGACAGAAAATAGAGATCAAAACAACTACAACCTTGTAGATAACTGTGATACATATTGCCCTGTGGTTATTGCTAAAATCTGCAAAACTTGTTGTAAAAAATCAATGAAAAGCTATAACAGAGGCAGGGACTCTTGCACACACCTCATAAATCATACTGCTGTACTTGATATCCCTTACACCAGCATTAGTTCCAAAGATTAATGACTGGGAAATGAACAAATGCAATCCAACAAAATGCAGTGAACTAGTTATAACTTTAATCGATGAGTCCGACTGAGAAATATTCGGTAGCTCCTTTAACTATAAACATTTCTCATGATAAACGTCTTCGTGCCAAGATACAAGTTTGTATTTACAACAAAGCAGACGACATTAATTAATGAAATCGAGGTCTACCTTCAGGTAACAACGATAAGCGAACAAACAGTGCATCAAGTTCATTAATTTCTTTCTCACTTCGGTGTCATGATCATCGCTTCAACCTCAAGCCCACAAGCATCACCTTGAGGGCAAACCCACACACGGTATAACCGAATTCGTATCTTCCAATTAAAATTAAATTATCTCATGGCATCGAGTAAAAACGAACGACATTGTATGACGGTAAGGCAGATCATCAGAATGCTGCCGTCTTAAACAGTTATTTGAGAAATTCCTTTTTTTTCATTATTTTGGTTTTTGGTAGACTTCCGGTTATGTACATGTCCCTATATATTGAAAGGGTGAACATCGTCGTGCGTCGCTGTGGTCACTTTATGTGACAGATGTGTAAAGTTAAGAAAGAAGAAAACCCGTCAGACAAATTATTTCATTGCAACTGTTTATCTTTGTCAAAGTAAACCGCAAATTCCTTGATACTTGTGGATTAAGAAAAAAAAAAAACTCCTTTCATATTTGCAACAATTTGAAAGTACTCACCAGGAAGTGCACACATCACATGATGACTCGTAACGTTCATCTCATTACTCCTTATCATGTGCACGAATGCATACTGGTACAGAGATACTTACATAGATACATGCGAGTAGGTACGTGTATGTGTAACCATATACAAGCGTATAGGCAAAGAAAACGTATCTGTATCGTCCTCAGTTGGCGTGAAATTAAAACGTGCATATAAGATGTCCTCTTTGAGGTTGTAGAAGTCATTTCTTTGTGGGAGACGACAGACGAATTACAGATGCGGAGGAGAGTGCTTTACGGCACTCTATGTTGAAGGAGGAAACGACTATGACACGATGGCGCGTTGTCATAGGGCTTATGTGACACGTTTTGCAAGCCAACACACCATTATGAAAGATGTTTAACGACGCTGGTGTACGATTATAATCGTGGTAAAAGGATTTTGATTGCATTGCGTTTATCACTTTCTTGTTGTGTTTTGAATAATTAAAAAAAGAACAGTCGCATGTTGACGGGAAGAATGTATCTTTTATGTTTAATTTTGTATCTAATTTTTAAAATAGATTACAAAGCATTACGTTAGAACAACAGCAAAAGAATGGAGGGTGACAATAGAAGGGTAGATGTTGCTAGAAGATGGATAAATGAGTTCAGAACATATCGTAAGGTAGCCAGTGCACTTGTTATATGATCATTATTCCATGATTACGATTTGTTAACTTTTGTTCAAGCTTGATGGGGAATTACTATAACAAGACCAGTATTCAAATGCACAAAGTCCGCTATAAGTATTTCACGGACGCCGAGCGGTGAAATCGAAAGGGACGCAATCTTCAGAGGGTGGTTGACCACGTATCGTTAAAGGGCACTGGTCTCATGAATTCTTTATAAGAAAGAGCTAATAAAGGTAATCGAAACCAACCTTTATCACAGTAGGGTAGCAGCTGCCCTTCTCCGAAGAGAAGTGTCCTCCTTCGCGCTCAGTTACGAAGTTTATTGTTCAAAGAATAAAGGGGTAGGAGGGGAAACAAATTTAATGACAAACTATGACAGCAGACAGTAAAAATAATAAGTGTAGAGTTTGTACCGTAGCTCAGAAATACATAAACATGCTCTTTATCAACAAAGATTAGTGCAAACAGTAATGACCCCAGGTATAGGGTGAATAATAGCGAAGACTATTATTATTATTTTGGTTTTTGATCATCTTAACCAGTTTTTGTTCAGTTGGTATGAACTTGAAGTGACAAAGTACAAATATCAGCAAGAAGTGTGAGTCTTTAGTCAAAAATTTAAAGCACTGGTCCTTAAAGCACTGGTTTCCTCTTCGTTTGAAACTGGTACCTACATTGTATGTACGTACATAGAACAGGGAAGCTTTTCTGATAGATAGTTCACTTTTCTGATTTCCGTTTATTCAATTTTTCCGTACATATATAATTCTTTAAAGGAATTCATGTGTAATCTTTCGTCTCGTTAATTAGCTACTCGCATTGAAAGTAAAATGGTGAAAATATACCAGAATCACTCACTAATTTAAAGCTAAACATGAGGTTCGGTTTCTAGGAAACCGATTTTTATTATGTGGTATGGTTTTCATCCATTGGATCATACAAGAGCTAATTTTCACAACTTGCCTTACAAATGGAATCTCAACAAGTTTTCCGACTCAAACTCAATTTGAAGTTTCTTAAGCCAAAGATGTGGAGCACTCAATACACCATGACAAACAGCCAATTTACTGATGTCTTGATGTTGTTTTTTAGATAGAGGTGGGCTGACTACAAATTTCTAAGTTGTTCATGTACGAGTATTGTAAGTTGTTAAGTCTATTGTAGATCTTCCCAAGCAGTTTTTGCTGTTATATTCTTCTGATAGTTTATACCTGAACTAACCCAAATAGTTATTTATGTAACTAGGACCGATTTGGACTTGAATTGCGAAGCGAATGAAATTTGTTTAGAAGTTCATGCTGCAGTCGGGTGTACAGACAGAAGGACAAACAGAATTCGTGGACTGACATTTTTTAAGTTCTCCATCATAATTGTATCAAGATTGATTAAAATTTTAAGGCTGACGAGCTTGCCAGACAGGGTACTGGTAGTTCATTCCCAATCAATGCTTATGTACCCCAGGGCTCAGTCGGCTCTTCGGCCTTCTTTTTAATATTTATTAACGACCTTCTCTCTCTTACTTGCAATCCAATTTATTCCTTTGAGGATGACAGTACTTTAACCTACGCTTTTTCTTTGGCGACACCACGGCTAAGACTCCAAGCTGTGGTGTCTCACTGGCAGCGAATGTCTACCGTGCTTAACTCTGGTATTGATGCAATGTGCGGGACCGTAAAAAAAATTTAGGTGTTGTCTGGGGATCGTACCTCGTACGCGTCGCTCCGAAGTCGAAAGAACTGACAAATTTCAGGTTTATCCAGACAGATACTTCTGGCTTAACTGGGGTGTGTAGCTTGACACGACGTTAGACTTGACGAGACTTATTACTGACATTGTGCCTTTAGGTGTACTGTTTTTTTTATAAGGTTAGAACTAGGGTAGCTAGTTTAGTGTTGATGTTATTTTTTTGTCCGAAATATTTCTGGTAAGATAATCAGTACCTATGTATGTATGTATGTTGACAGTCAAGCAGTCATTAAAACGTCACAGTCAGCATCGGTAAAGTCCAAACCCGTTAAAATGTGCATCAAAATATTGGACGATATCTCAGTGACCCTATGTGTACCGGATCACATGAATATCCCAGATAACGAAAAAGCGGATGAACTAGCCAGAGCAAGGTCACATTTAAACTCCGCGCAGGCATCATGTGAAAAAACTGCGTGATAGGCAATCATGCACCACCTCAAAGACTACCCCATAAAATTGGACGTAAAGAATTTTAGCTGTCTTTAGCGGGGTTATCAAATCGGTTTGATAACCGGCTTAATAAGTCATCTAACCCAAGTTTGATGTCTCATTATGACATGAGATCCAAACCACTAATACCAAATAACAAAGTATGCACTAGTAGCGATGAACAAATTATATATACTCACGTTCCAGTCATCGTCATCGATGTAAATTGTTTCTTCACGTCCCCTATCCGAAACAATAACAACATTTTTTTCGAATGTTCTGAATGTCCGATTGGTGAGTTTGAATTACAGCTAGATGATCCCAGGTGCTTTGGAGCTTTGTGCTGTTTTAACATCTCAGTTTCTTTGGCAGAAGCTGAGGACCAATCTGTGGATGTATACGGGAATCGGAAATCTACACAGATGGGTCAAAGATGAATATACGATAAGGCGCCAGTATATTCTTCCTAGAAATAAACATACACAGCTCTATTAGACTTCCTGACTACAGCACTGTCTTCCAAGCGGAGGTCTTGTCAGTGACAAAGACAGACAGTATAGTATCAATTATGGCAATACCATCATCCCATGGTATCATCAGCATTTTTATTGACAGTGAGGTGGCCATTAAAGCAATTTTTGCTGCAGAAATCAATGTTGGTAGGTGCACTCACTGGCCATAGTCTTCTAAGCTACCACACAATAAAACTTAAACTCAACGATGACAACATATGCAGAAGATGCGGTGACGAAGAGATTCAGGAGGATACACTACCGGTGTCACTGCCTAAGCCTATATCAATTGAGCAACAGAACACTAGAAAGATATAACTTTCAGGATTTACAAGAACTGTCTAATGTCTCACTTTACAATCTTTTCAGGTTTCTGGGGACATCACGACCTCTATGGGGACCCTATTCACCAACGAGCAATAAGGATGTAACTAGAAAAAATAGTACAGGAACTGGGACCAAACCCTCCATTGGGTGATACAATGGGTCTACAAGGACCTAAGTGTGATGAAGTGGGGCCTTACTCCTCCCAACAACCCACCACCTACGTACCTAACATCTCAGTTTACAACACGATACTATAAATCATCTTTACCAACGCACAACACTTCTAACTTCTTTTGGATTGCAGGTGTTGATTGTCTTTTCTTCACATTAAACGAATCTCTTACTCTGTGATATTAAATAAATAACAAAACTGCTTTAATTGTAACATGGATGAGCTCTAACAAAGGAGGCCTCACCGTGGTAGTAGAGAAAAATGTTCAAAACAAAGGCTTCTATTTAGATCGAGAAGTTACATGTGTTCTTAGACTCAGTCCACAATAATTTAGTTTTTAAAGTAAGATTTTCCCGGATTTCACTGTATCAAACCAAAGATAACTATTCAAACCACATCCAACAAAATTCTGCACAGCACACGCATCGAGAACAATCAACAGGCAAAGATAATGGTTGCGCAACACAAATTTTCTTGCACCCAGCAACATTCAGGCAAATGTATCTAGAACAATATTCCAAACATCCATCACGCACTGGATGCTGCTAAAAAAAAGTCGCCCTGTAAAATCTCAAAGTTCTCTGCGAGGCGCTCTCATTTTCCAACTGGAATAGTATCTGTGCAAACATAACCGAGAAAATGATGTAACAAGTGTGTTCCGTTGGAAAAACCTCGGAGCTTTTATGCAATAAATACTTTATCTTCATTGCACTGCACACAAGCACCAACCATTCCAGTCTGCAAAGCCCCATACAAAAATCATTGGAAATGGAATGGAATACCTGCTCCAATCCAATTTTCGAATAAAATTCACATTAACTTGGCTATGGAAGGCGCAAAAATAACAACAACAACCGACAAACTCGTTGTTGTGGCTCATTCCCGTTGCTGTTGCACAGCACCATTAGATAGTGGCCTGGTTGGCTTTTCTTCTCTGTTGTCCATGGTAGCTGCTAGCTAGCTCAGGTGAGGTGTTCGGCAGCGGAGGCGGATAGACGGTGGTGTGTATAGATACTTTAGCGACGATGACGGGGTGCCGCATCAATTGTGCCCAGGCATGGACAACAGTTGATTTTTACGGCTCGTCATGTTCGGTTGTTGTCGTTGTACGAGAAACTCGCGAAACAATACCGAATCTAGCGCAAAAGAAAAATTCAAAAGAATAACACCGCGAGAGATACATTGTCGTTTGTTTGTTTGCTTTTCGTTGCTGCTGGCTAAGTCTCTTTGTCTGCACGTCGTATCCGTGGTAAACTCTGCGAGAGATCCCGGGATATAGATTAGGTAGGATGCACCGCCATGGTCCTTATTGCATAGGAAGTTCAGTTTTTTTTTTATTATTATTACACGCGTAGGTAAAGCGAGTGTTTTCTCACCCTGAGAGCGTAGATCTAGAAAAAAAGATACAAATTCACCCAACAGCAGCAACTGATAAAATAGCAAAAACAAAAAAAACGGAGTTGTGTGTGCCGTATTTGGGCATTGGCATCGGTTTTAAATGCAACAGCCCCAGCATCAGCAGTAGTGAATTCTTGTTTTTCGCGGGGCAATGATGATGGTGATGACGACAAGAGGATGAGGATTGCTGCTGATGGCGATGATGTGATGTTGGGATTGGAATTGGGATACTCCATCTCCTACTGACTTCATGACGTTGTTTATGGGGAGGATGCTGCTGTTTGTGAGATACGAGCATACGCTTGGGCTACCGTTTTGCTATTTATCCTGTTGCTGCTGTTTTTCGTCACGATTTTTATTTTTTCGCGTCAGTCCTGTGCATCTGTGAGTTATTGTTCGCGTGTGTGTTGTAGGTTTTTCAGTTCTCAGTATTTTTTTGCTTTTGAAAATTTTTCAACATATCAAAAAAAAAAAAAAGATATCACATTTGTAACAATACCTGTATCAAGTGTCGAGTTAAAGCTTGATGAATGTTTTAATAAGGAAATCTGATTCCAAAACAAATGTTGCTTAATTAATAAATTTATTCATCGCGACGTGAAAACGTGTTTTCCAGTTACTCTTAGTTTTGTTGTGTTTTTTTTTTCTCTCTCTCTTTCCATTTTCTTGTACTTCTTGTTGTGTATTTTATTTTTTTTTGTTTTCCAGTGTGAATGAGAATGAGTTTAATTTATTAGTTATCTATGCATCTCTGGCATAGTTACGGTGTGTGAAAAATAAAAAAATAAAAAAATAAAAAATCCATTCCTTTCAACTCCCCTAGTACCTACATAGTTTGTCGCAACTCAATTGTCACGGAAGGAAATCATTCCATCCCCACGACCGTGTAATAAAATTTGACGATCCAATTGTCTATATTGCAGCAATACAACTCTACAACAACCACCAACGTCTTCCTGATATTCACTTTGATATTTAAACCGTGTGTTGGTTTAGAGATACAAATAAAAAAAAAATCGACAACAAAAGACAAACAATTGACATTTACCAGAAAAACAAAATAATAAAAAAAAAAAAAAAAATTTAAAAAACAAACTAATCGTGGAGAAAGGAAAAAAGATTCATGCATTAATAAAGTTGAATGTTGTCTTCTGGCAAAGAGTGTATCTTTTTTTTTTTTAAGCGAATGTCGTCGCTGCTATTGTAGATGGAGGTACAACTTCAAAGTAGTATTTGCTTAGTGCATTGAGTGCAGTTTGTTGTTTGTATAGTAAGGAGGTAAAAAAAAAAAAAAAAAAACAACCAACCTACCTACCTTCCTACCATCAAGATACAATTCTATTATCCTCTGTGTGCACATAAATTTAACTAATGACAAGTGAAACAAGCAACCGAATTGTGGTAGGAACAACATTCGCTGATTTCCTTTCTATTGGAGCATTGAAGCAGTTTTTCGTATCTTTTTTGTGGTGGATACATGGAATGTGGAATAAAGTGAGTTTACTTTTAACTTATTCGTTTACTGTAGTTATTTTCGATCAATAGATACAAAAACATATACATTTTAACATAAGATTTGTATTAAATTTTCATAAATTATGGGGTACTGCAGGGCAGAGGTGTTAGGCCGATACTATTTTTTTCTTATACAGTTCGTTTACAAATACGTATCTTTTTATTATTGATGGGTACGTTATCAGATTAGAAGCTTTTTTCTAGTTTTAAATTGGGATTGTATATTTTTGGATAAGAATTCTTTGGATATAGAAATGACAAGTCCCTACTCTTAACTTTGAAGTTTAAAAAAATCGATTTCATAACTGCAGGGTGTTTCTTTAAAACATTTTCTGGTATTTGCGTTTAATTATCACTGAATTCGACAACTGATAGGTTGTAAATGGCGTTCTTGGTGTTTTAGTAAACAAAATATCATACTTTATGAAAAATTATCATTCTATTGAGTTAAGTGATAAGTAAAGTAAAGTCTTACGAAATAACGAAATATTTAAACATGGAAGATGTTAAAAATCCTGGCAGTTTGCTTAGAAGTACATACTTAATGTACTCATGAAAGTTGTATAAGAAAATATTGGTAAATATATACATATGTATGTACATACATATGTAGAAACTTTCCATAGATTTGGTAGAGAAGGAAAGTGCTGCAGATTTAATACTGGTTCATTGAATTAACACCATACAAGCTCACGATCGTCGAATGAGAAATAGTCGCTTCAGGGATGATGTTTGTAGAAAGTAAGAATGCCGCTGATTTCTTACAGATACCTAAGGGCATCCATTCAGCCGCTGTTTTGGACAGACATGTGACATAGAGAAATAAAAATAAAAAAATAATGATAGAGTACCCAAAGAAGGCCCGACTTAGATTACAACCATTTGTAATATAATAATAACCTATATCTGTAATGTTAAATTTTCAAAAATATTCCAATCAATTTGCAAGCCCTCTATAGATTGGAGGCAGTATTATTATAAAGAATCGGCAGCAGTAACAACTTCACGAAAAAAAACTTCTTGGTAAAAGGTCGTTAGTTTTTGTATAAAGAAGTGAGTGGACGTTTTTTTTATAGAAAGATGGAAAAAAAAAGTTTATGCATTAAAAGTTCATTTCTTAAATTTGTTTGGCAAATTTATTGTTTAAAAAAAAACAATCTATACCGCAACAGGTCTGTAGAGAGCCCCAAGCCTAATTTCTTAAAATCATTTATTATGTAACTAAATCAGTTATAGTTTCTCATGACTGGTTATATCCTCGGCTATGTATTAGACGTTCGCAAAAGGAAGGACCATTGAAGAAAAACGTTAGTTGTAAGAAGATAGGTCCTGTTGCGCCAAGTATTTGTTTTTTTTTTTGTTTAACTCAATAGTCCAAGTCACTGAGTCACAATGCCCACTAGATTGATTACAATAGGTTTCGTTGAAAGTAATTCAATTGAGAGACCGTATCCTAACAAGCCATAGTGCGTTCAGTTTTGTTACTAATTTCAGAGATCTACTTTAGTCTTTAACTGTCTTGAAAAGGTTCGGATTGAAAAAGGGCGACACAGATCCTTCACCTCGTTCACCACTAAAAGAAAAAAAAAAGAAGTCGTAGGATAGCTATCGCATAAAGTCTTTTTTTGGTGCAATCGCTGTCATCGGCTGAATATGTTATGACCAAAGAAGTTTCCTATCCAGGACGATTGGCTGAGTAAGTCGTATCTCCTTCCTCCTTCACTGTAAATGAGCGATTTTTTAATAGGACTGATTGGAGCACATTTGTATTATACCATTTGATTGATCATGTCTCTGTATACAAGATCCAAAGCTTCAGTTGTAGACGTTATATGTACTTTTGTATATACACCACGTTGTCTGACTCGAAACTCATGTTTTGAACATTGCATTGTCAACAATATGCTCTATATCGATGGGAATTCCCAATGTTTAATCTATTTTACCAATTAGATGAAAATTCGGTTGCCGTCTATAGTAAAAGATATTGTACTCATGTGGTAATGCAAAATTTATTTCTTATCGCAAAAGATTAGAACACGTTTTGGCTAAATCGAACAACTCCGATAAAGCCAATCATACACTCTGGATCTGCCACAGTATATGCAAAAGGAACTGCGGTCTAAGTCAAACTTGAACTGATGTGGTGCTATACGAGCTGAAATGAATCGTTCGTATCCTCTTCCTTTCCTCATCGAGGGTCGATTTTAACCAACCAACCAACCATCCTCCTCCTAGGGCGGAATTCGTTCGAGTTAATGTCTAGTTCAGCAATAAGGAGTCCAGCGAGAAGTGGGCGGGATAATGTAATCTTGTAAAATAAATGGTTGCTTACTTCTCGCTGAACTTCGTATTGCTGAACTAGACTTCAACTCGAACGTAGGCTGGCACCCAGTATAAGGTTCTATAGAATGGTAAAATAGTTTGATGAAAACTTAGCTGTCTAGTCTAAGTTCGAACATCGTGTTTCTGAAAAAGGAACAACCAGACTTTTAGGGATATTCTAACATATTGGGTAGTAGTCTGACAAGACATAAAATTCCGAAGTGAACGCAGTAAGAAAGCTGGATGGAAAGCACATCGCTCCATATTATTCTGGTCTTACAAGCTCACATATGTAGATATGGAAGCTATACTGGGACTTCAGTTACAGAGTCAAACTACTTACATTTAATGTTGTCTGGGTAAACACTCCTGAATATCTGACTCTCGTCACATACGATAAGACTGCAGTACCTATTACGAATAATTTCAAAATCTAATCATCTCAACTAACCCTTCCTTATCGGACTTATTCCTCACAGATTTCTTTCTATTGACACCGACTCTGCTTATATTCACCAAAATCGATTTAGTAGTTCATACATTCCCAACGCAGACTGATCTGACAGAGACCTTGTTATAGAAATTCATCAGTGTTCTGTCAACTAACTTTCACAAAGGATTACTTTCCCAGTCAAGTTTTATATAAAATTATAATTAAAATCCAAACAAATGCTTTTGATTAATTTTTAACCTTGCAATCCTTTGGTAAAACAAAGTTAAATTCATACGAAAAACGGATTAAAAACTTTCGCTCATATCTATTAGCATTTTTAATATATTATGCACATTCCTTGGATGCTTCGCTCTATGTGTGTGAGGTCATAAAATTTTATGAAAATAGTTTCACGATAAGGGTAGTCAAGTAAAAATGAAAATTTTATGAGGTTTTCACCAGATATTCCGGTAATGATTTCCAATGAACTTTGCTTTGCTTTTAAAAGTTTTCAAATATACACGCAAAATATTTAACCAGCCAACCCTTCCTCGACGTTTGTTAATAGGTGTTTTTTGAATTTACAAAACCTTTGTTTTTTGTTATATAAAACTAAATTGCTTTACATTCTGTGTTAAAAAATTATTACCCATAAACAAAGATAAGCGATTTCATACAAGGATCATACATACATGCATACATACAGATGTTCTGACAGAGTTTAAAATTGATGTAAAAAAGTTTTGAAAATGGAAATTTTTATTGAAATTTTATTGAGTTCCAGTAGACAGAAAGCGAATATTCAATTAAAACAAGATTGGTAGTTGAAAGAGTAGTAGTCGTAGTAGTCATGAAAAATGTATGAGTTTTTGAAATAGAATTTGAAAACAATTTATATGTACGACGAATCAATAGAGAGCAAGTTAATATTTTTTCCATTTCCACAACTTTTCTTAGAAAGGGTTCAAACAAACTCCCAATGAGTAATGTTTGGTTTATCCTTGTGGGTCCTATGTATTATCAGTTAGGGTTTTTGGGAATATGTGTCAGCTCTATCCAACTCCTTTTCAATCCCCGAGACTCCTCCTTCATGGTTTTGTGACATGTATTACGTGATTGAGTATACTCTCGTTTTTCAGTTCCGGAGTTTGAAAATTAAGTATGAGAATTGAGCATACTACATCCCCTCAAAGTAAGATAAGGATGTCTCCTTAATAAATGTAAATCTTCTGGAAGCATGTCTGACATCGAAGGACATCGAATTCACTTCCATATACGAGTATGAAGCTGCTTACATTTTAGCAACCGAGATTGAAAATATATTCATAGCAAACAGGAAGAGTTTAACCCACATTGTATCCCAAAACGATAGGCTTGATCTTTTTAAAACTCCAGACAAGGTTCTCGTTCCCTCTATCAAAATTATCCATTCAATGCAACAGCTGACTAGCCAAATTCACACAATTCAAACAAACAACATGTACTCGATCATTTCAAGAATTTTAAAATTGATTTCGCTCAGAAATTCACCTAAAAATTGATGAAATTTTCGAAAATTGTGGTGGTAGATTGATAATTGCCAACAAGCCACAACAGACATTTTTTATGGAACTTGGTTCTGAACAAGCTAATCTTGGTAGATTTGAGGTTTGAATTGGCTGTTTATGAGCTCGATGTCTCAGTGTTCTTTAAATACCTACATTCAGATTCAGGTTCCACAAACTTGTTTCTTTGACTGAAGGCTGTAGAATAGATGTCAATCCTAACCAAAAGGTAGCATCATACCTAGCAAAATTCAAAAATTCTCTTCTGAGTTTCGGGGACTCCTTTAAATATTTGAGTTTTAGATTAAAGAGAAAAGAGACGGAACTGGGATATGTCGCTGAACACGGTAGGAAATTTAAAGTAACAGTGTAAGAAGGCGACAAAATAATCGTTTCTACCGCTTTGTTCCTCCGGGTTAGATTTGAAGACTCTACAGCCCGGGCAGTAAAACTATTCGTTGGGGCTTTTTAGGCACAGGGAAACCGCCTTCTTAAAGGTAGGTGTTAAACATTTTGGCAAATAAGTCGGGTTGAGTTTTAATAGCATCTTTTACGGCTCTATTTAGGACTCCAACCATCCCGGAGCCTTTCTATGGCTTACCTTCTTACAAACTTCGAATAACTCGTCGAGTATTATCATAGGTATGGACGAGCTATAGTGAACGATTTGATCACTCAGCTCCCTACTTTCTTGATGAGAAAATAGGGTCTCAACTATTTTTCGGAGCAAAACAGGGCACTTTGGTAACTGCAAGCTTTTAGTCTCAGGGGCCTTTTAGTCTCATTGATATAATTTTGTACGCCTTACCCCAGATGTCGTTATTAAGTTCATCACAGAGGTCCTTAAAGCTAAGACGCTTGCTACACTTAATCGCTTTTTTTTTTTATCAGGTTCTCGCTTCTCGATATGCATTTCGAGTAGATTCGAGTTGCTGTTGATCAGCGTTCCGGGTCCGGAATCAATTATAAATTTTGCGTCTTCGGTGACATACCGATCTCAGTTCCGCGATTTCTGGGGTCCACTACTATACTGGAGGTCGATATTTTTCTGTTCCTCTGCAGTTCTGGGTGTAATTATCGCGTTTCATTTAGTTCGTTTCAATCGGTTGGTGACCGGTGAATAGAATTGCATTGTGATCACTAAGTGTATAGTGATCGCTCACGCGGCATTTAGCATTTCGAGTCAGGCCACTGCTTGCAAACGTGATAACGGTGATAGATCCCGATCTGACTGTACTAAAGGCGTTTTTACTTCCGTTGTTAGCTAGAACAATATACAAATAGAAAGTAGAACAGTCCCTCTATGAAGATGATGATATATGAACTGCCCCATTCAGTGGCCTAAACATTGAAAGCGATCGCTACTATGACAGGATGCCTGTAGCATCCGCGACTAATCTATCTCAAATCGTCTCCAAACTTTCGGTAAAACAGAGGTTTAAGGTGTAGGAATTGCCGCACCACTCTCAGGACATTATCTACGCGGAATCATTTCAGATAATCTAGCTGGACCCATTGGAACCCTATTAGAACCCCTTTGGATCAATTGGATTACCATTGGAAACCCATTGGACCAGTTGGATTACTATTGGAACCCCATTGGACCCATTTTAACACCCATTGGACCAATTGGAATCCCATTGGACCAATTGGAACCCCATTGGACCAATTGGAACCCCATTAGAACCCCATTGGACCAATTGCATGGGTCCATTGGATCCTCCTTGGACCAATTCGAACCCTATTGGACTAATTGGATTACCATTGGAACCCCATTGGTCCCATTGGAACCCCATTGGACCGATTGGAATCCCATTAGAACCCCATTGGACTCATTGGAACGCCATTTGTATGGTTTGGTTTTTGGATAATATTACATTACCATAATATAAGGTACCTGGACGAAGAGGAGCTGAGCTTCAACGTGACATAAGTCACGTAATTGGAGTATGGCTAAAATGATTTTTTTTCGATAGAATCATCAACTTGAGTGATGTAAGATGGTCCAACTTAGAAGAGCATAGGGGGTCTAAGGCCTTGTAGCTAGTATTTGATCGGTAAAAATCTGAGGCCATTACAAAACTAAGTATATGATAGATAAGAATAGCGATAGGGATACTCTCTGGTCATTGCCTTCTGAGAAAGCATGTTATGAGATTAGGGGTATCGAATACGGATGTATGGAGATAGTGCATATGCATGTATGCAGACCTACAAACCTGAGAGAATATTATACATCTATTCTGTGAATACCACGATTTTGCTTGGAAGATTTTGCCGGAATCGCGTTGGGCTCATTATAGTCCCTAGTGTCTTTTAATTTTTCAATTTGAGGCTTGGGTCGACACCGGTCATTTATTAAAGCTTAGTACTGGAATTCTAGACTTACAGCTAACAAAGTTTCTTAAAACTAACAAGGTTCCTGAAAACTATAATTATGAACTAGGGATGGGAGCAATGGGACGAGTAGGGAACTTATTCATTGAAAAGTCTTATGATAACCTCATAACCCTACTCAACCTAATCTAACTCCTAAACACGTCTCAATAGAGCCAACGTAACAATATTGATTGCAAATCTTCTGCAATATTTATATGAGTAAATTAGTCTCTACATACGAATGAATTTATTTTTAATCCTCTAAGTCAATGTTAAAGTTTCAGTCAATTAAGAAAACTAAACAATATCAAAAGCACATGAATCACCACCGCCTCTGTGGTAAAACAAAAATTTCAAAATCAATAAAATTGCAATTAGTTCCAGGTGCAGTCTCTCCACCCTTGACCAAGGCAAGGTAAGACTAAATTGAGTCACACAGAAATCAAAATCAATATAATATACATACTCGTATAAATGTAGCAATTAGAAATAGTGGTTTCACATGTTTCCCTCTTTTATTCTCTCTTTTCGACGATTGAATATGGCTGGGGTAATTAAATTGGGAAACAGGAAATTTAATTTAAATCGAAATCGAAACGTTCAAGAGGAATGACTTTTGTGGTTCAAGTAGAACCAGTAATCATTCCATTCGATTCGATTCGAATGAAAGAAAATATTCAAACTTATAAATAATTAAAATTTCTTTGAAAGATCAACTAATATCAACTGTTTAGCATACAAGTGTGTTTTGGATACATGCATGTTTCAATTTGGAAGCGTTTTGAGGACGACTTTCTATTTGTAGGTGTACATCAAGCTAATAGTCTTTTAATTTTCCAAAAAAAAAAACCTGTCACTATCTCTTGACCACTTACTGCGACGCATTCATGCTAAGATGAAATCATTTTCAAAAGACATTAAATCTATACAATGCTTGGTTACGAGTATTATTCCCAAGATGTTTGTATTTTTGTTTTTTTTTTTATTTTGTGGAAAAATAACAACGAAATTTCGCTAATGAGTGTTTGTGTGCAGAAATTACGAAAAGAAATTCTTTTGATAGGTATCCTCTCGAAAAAAAAAGAAAAGATACATTTTCCTTCTTAAGTTTCCATTTTAATCCCATGTTAATGGTAGGACCCTCCCCATAGGCATTTAGAGAAAAAGATACAAATATGTGCATATATTAGAACACGATGTTGAATATTTTATACATACACATATGTATAAGACATTCTTGGAACAAACATTTAATGTACTCCAATTCTATTAATGTTTTACAAGATGTTTTTTCCTTTTTTTTTTTTAATTCACATTAGAAATGATGTGAGAAGTAGATATCTGTATCTTTTATATTTTTATTTACTCTTTTCTCTGTATAAAATCAATAATATTATTAAATCGAATAAATTATTTACATAATGGGTTGGTAAACGGCACAGTTTAGTTTGGAAATGCTTACGGGGGCATTCCGAGAAATTTGAAATGCCTACGAGTACGTAATACAAAAGTGAGATGTGTGTCTTTGAAATGGGATGACTTTTTTTTATAGGGTGGGCTTAAAGAAAGCCTTAATGTGAATCGGCCTTAATCTTTGTAAAATACACTTTTATAGGTGTGGACTGTGGTAGCTAAAATTTGTAGTAGATTTACATCCAATCAAATTCGTATACTGTGTTGTGCTGCACTGTGAAGATAATTCTGGTTTAACCAGGTCCAGGTCTTTTCTGAATGTTCACACTTTCAAAGGGGCAAACGTTGACTCTGACCATTTTCTTGTTGCAGCCAAATTCAGAGCTCAAATATCGAACGAGAATAAGCTGCGAATCGCTTAGAAAAAAATTCAACGTTGGAAGCCTAAGCACAACTAGAGTATCGAGAGAAAGAGTATCGAGACAGAAGAAGGAAGGAGAAGAAGACCATTCGTGAAAAGAAAAGGGGCTACGCAGTCTCCCAACTCAAAAATATTGGACAGTCCCGCGAGCTCCGGATGTTTTTAGGGAAGTCAATCAACTAATAAAAGCTTCTAGCCCGGGGACCGCAGGCATTTTGAAATAGTGAATGAAACCTAGTCACAAAAGCGCAGGGATTAGTAGATGTGTTTAGCTAGCTACAAAATGGTCATCAGTTAGAGAGAGTGATAGGACAAGAAGAGAACCCGTATCCCGTCAATGAATTAGCCATCTCCCTCCCCGATATTGAAAAGGTGGACTCAAATCCTGGAAAAGACCAAAGAATTTCAAGTCGAGACTCATCATTTTTTAATCGACTTAAAAGCAGCATATGATACCTTTCATTGTCTTGACCTCTACAAGGCAATGACTAAATTCAAGATTCTATGTTAGGAGACATGGCTCTAAGTCTCCTAATTGGAAGTTCGAGGATCAATGGTCAGATAGTGCTGAAGTTTTTTTTCTTTGAATTTGCGAGGTCCGATATATTGCGAATGTCTGACAAACATTGGAGAGTATAACCGCTCTGAAAAAGCTTCTCAAACAAAAGTCCATTCATGGCTCATTGGGTTAGGTTAGGTTTTAGGTTAAAGGTTCATTGTAATGCCATGGGTCGTGAGGCCAGTTTGCCTAGGTTGTCAAAGAAGTGAACTCCTTGATGGATTAGTCTTTTTTGGAACAGAGCTGGGCACTTACATAGGAGGTACAGAATAGTTTCTTCTTCCTCCTCATCCCTACAGCTTCTGCAGAAGTTATGTGAAAAGATGTCCAGCCTTGTGGCATGTTGGTCTATCAGACCGTGTCCAGTAAGAACACCAATGACGTGGCTGATCTGTAATCCCTTCAACAGGACCAACTTCTCATTGCGTTTCAGATCAAGTCTTGTGAAAAATTCTTGTCTTGGGTAAAATTGAGGAGATCAATGATCGAGGAGTGGCCCTCATGATAGCTAGACCAATATGAGGAGTCTTTGAGTCAGATAGCCGCACTCGCAGCCAATTGCTTGCCAAGAATAACTAAGGGGTGCAGGTGAAGCATAATGTCTAGCGCCGCTGAGCGAGAAGTTCTCAATGCACCACTGATGCTTATACGTGCAGATTTTTGCACCTTAAATAGAAGACTGAGGTCAGTAGCCCTACTTAAAGCTGACCTCCAGACGTAGTATAGGCTTAATAACGTACATCCAGCGTATGATATGAGGTTAAAAACCCCAGCTCCTACCAATGGCCATTTTACAGGAGTATAGAGCCACAGTTGCCTTCTTTACGCCTTCAAGTAGATTGGTTTTCCAGTTTAATTTCCTATTCAAAATGAAACCCAAGAATTTCGTATTATCTTTAAAACATATACTGATGCCATTAATCGTGGGAGGGTCAACAAGCGGAACTTTATATTTCCTCGTAAAGAGGTAAAGTTTTCTTTTGAGGTGGTTAACCCTTTGTCCGTATTTTGTGACCCTTAACGCATCGCTTACATACATACATATTGTACATATGTACGTATTATATTCATGACAAGCGTTTCGAGGTAGCCCAAAAAAAATTGAAAAAAAGAATTCCAGTCCTAGCAGGACTCGCAATAGTCACTTTCCGTTGAACTGGAGTATGTAGATACAAATATATGTGTATCTCTACTCAAGTGGTGATTCTAAACAATATTTCGTTTGATCTTTATTTAAATAGATGGTGTAGATACTTATAAGATTTAACACTATATTTGTTTACCTGCTGATAGCCTTTTCGTTAAGACACATTCTGGATTCCAAACCTTGAACATACTTAAATAACAACACAACAATCCAATTAATTGAAAAATATGGGCTCTCCTTGGGATCCCATAAGTAACTTCAGACTAGACCTCCAAATCACTACTCATTTATTGCTACCAATATCTGATATCATATCATAATCGTTAAATGTGTATGGTGTCTGTGACTAACCGTAAGATGCTGTACGGTGGTATCATTCAAAACTAGTCTCATGTTTCCGGCACAATCATTTCCCGTATTTCTGGTTCGAATACTGAGTTCCCTCGCATTGTATACCCATTACCCATTTTTACCCATTACATGAGCGCCATCAAGATAATACCACAACACTAAACCCGACACCCGTCCTCTTCGTCGCGGTCAACTCTATAATTTACATTAGTAGCAAACGATTCGACATTTATGGGCTCTACAAACAAAACATAGAAAAAAACATACAAAAACAAAAAAAAAAACAAAAAACACCAGCATTACAACCATGCAGCCATTAAAAGCTACTGCTATGCAGCCACTGCCGCTGCGTTACCGCACGTAATAGCCATGACATGACTCCCCAATCGTTCAACTATTCAACTAATCAACTTGTGTAATTTTCACTTTGACCCATATAACCATTTCTGGCCATCAAAAAGAGCCAGAGGAGAAGGAGTAGTTACCAACTATCAAATGAAGAAGAGCAGAAGCACTAAAGTGGCTGCCACTGCCAGCAATTGACGTTGCTGCGCCGAGCTGCGTCACGCCGCACCGTATTTATTTATTTAGCCCCAACAACGTTGCCTGTCTAATTACCAACGGAAAAGTTGCAATTACGTTCTCTTTCACATTAATCGGATTATGTCATTTGAATGGTGAGATACGGAAACGGTGGCAACCCACCAAAAAAGATAGATACTCTGTATTGTATAGTAATTCGTCTGTGACGAGTTTTAAGCTCCAATTTGATAGAATAATTAACGTTTGACAGTTGACAGAGAGATGTGTCTGATTGTATAATTGGTACCCGGAATGGGAGTGTATTTTTGACAACCTCTTGCGTAATGTATAAGACAGTTGGTCCTGCATTTGTATCCTATAGATACATACATACAAACCGGAATTCGCAAACATAAACACATAAACCGAAATGACAGCCGTTAAAAATTATGCCGTCCATAAGCAAATTATTTAATAGACGGCTTCACGTTTTATTAATGATGCAAAAGCCGATTAAATTGTTTGGCTAAATGAAAATAAAAGAATCAACAAAGTGAGGCAAGGCATAATAATGACTGCTGGCTTGGAGGGGCCTACTTTTTGACTTGTACCGTGTATGGTCTTGAAATGTCGATGATTAATTATAATTTCTCTTCAATTCCTATTTCACTGCTCATTCGTCAGCAGTCCACGTGTCGATGGTGTCGGGAAAGACCCATTTTCCAAACTTGGACTAAAACCGGAACTCAGACATTGACCTCTGGATTATGAGTTTCCTCTGACGTCTGTGTTTGGGTTATCATATTATGAACGTGGTTTGCCTCTCATTGGTAATTATGGTAAATTGTTTAAATTTAATGCAACACCCTGTGCCGCACTTAAATGGCAAAATTAGTCGTCACTGACTATTCTATTTGAAACCTAAATGACCACATCGACATGAAAATTAAAACAAATTCACAAAACGTGTTCAGAATTGAAGCTGTAAAAAGGTAATTTAGGTCCTCGTTCTCTCCTGAATGGGCACTTCAACAGGTGTAGATGCGAATTTCTATTTCATACCTACTGGGGGCTACTCTAATGCCTCCTCTGCCATCCAAAACACAGTCGACTTTTGTGTTCTTCTATTCTTTCGTCAAATTACCCCCCACGGAGAGATCGTACAAAATTAACAACGAATGGTTTCATCCCTCTTCTGGTAGGGATGTTAAAAGAACATTTACGCTTTTAATTAAACTCCTCGAGAAGATACTACACATAGGGCTACTGGCAGTAGGAACAAATGGTTTCCCATGCGACGAAAACGGTTGACCTCATCGAGTGGAGAAAAAAAAAAGAAAAGATTAATATTTTCTCACAAATGAAATAAATAAATTCCGAGAAACTACCACCAGTTGTATGCATTTTTTTTACAAATATACCTACCTGCCTCCTCTTAACCCACATTCACAGCCCTGGCCAAACAAAATGCAGAACAGAATTAGCATAGACACATCAAGAAGATACAATAGCAAGCGGCACATCCTGTGTGAATCTGGAACCTGGGAAAATATATGAGCACAATATTTTTATACTTTTGGTTTTCTTTTATTTGAAATACACTGACAACCAAAAGTTAACAATCGGTTTGGTTTGCATCCAAAAAGAAATACTAGATAAAGAATTAAAACAAAGAGTAGAGCACCCTTTATTCTATAGGGCATGGAATGCAAGTGTAACTCATAAGAAAAAGAGTTTAAAGTAGCAGATACTCATTTACAGATTTTTTTGGAGTGGACACTGTCCTCAAAGATTTTTATACGAAAAAAAAAACAATTTTTTACGTCAATATTGAGACGTGTCCCTTCTTGTTGACAGCATATACTTGGTTTTACCCTCATTCACAACGTAACCCATTTTTAGTGTTTCTGTTCCAATATTTGCAAATGCACCAGTGACAGTTTACTGTGTTCTGCCAATTATGTCAATGACATCAGAGTGTGCAAGTGGAGAGATTTTTGAAAAATTGTGCCTCTGGTGTTGGCTTACGAGTTTCGCACAATTTTTTCAAGTATGATGTTAAAAAAGAAACATGATAGCGCATCACCTTGTCTGAATCCTTTTTTGACATCAAAGGTCTCGGTAAGATTGTTTCCGAAATTTATGGAGCAGCGAGCCATCGTCATCGCCATCGTCCATCGTCATCCTGCACTGTCAAACTAGTTTGACAAAGTTGCCAAAACTAGACATGCCTCTGTATATCTCGTCTCTATAAAGTCCTGTCAAATGCGGCCTTAAAATCGATAAAAAGATGGTAAGTATCGATCTGGGATTTCCCCACGAACTGCGGTAGTGTAACTATTTGGTCGGTTGTCGACTTGACTAGCCTAAAAACGTACTGATTCGGACCAATCAGCTCGATAACAAATGGTTTCAGGCATTTACATAGTATGGTCTACCGCATCTTGTATGCAATGTTAAGGAGACTGATTGTTGGCGCGGTTTCCTTCTCCTCCTTAATGACGTTATCATCAGCAAATTTTATGGATATTCTGTCGTACATTGTAATCGAAAGAAATGGCCCTAATACAGAAACCTGCGGGACCCCGCCTGTTACCTTTTGAAGGTTAAAGCCGATTGTATTTGCATTGTATATCTTTGACATCATGTATATCTTTGTGTAAATACTTTTTATTTTTTTGGAATACCGTGGAATACTGCTTGACGTTTCACCACCTAGCGGACAACCCACAACTTATCGACTTGAATATGCAGAAACCTTCAGCATTCACTATTGCGTTAAAAAGCGAGACAATTCCTCTCCATTCACTGAAATAGTGAAATTCCATGCATGAATGTATAAGCACAAGTATATAGGCTTATAGTGTCAAATTAATTTAAAACTTTCATCCCACACTGTTCTGTTCGACTGGGGGCATCGTTTTGTGCAAATTATTGTCCTAAACTTCACTCGGTATACACAAATCTTCGGTGTGCTTGCATAACGTTGAAGTCATATCTTTACCAAAGAATCACATTTGTTCCACCTGCCATGCGATTGTGTGTAGCTTCGCTACTGCCTGGCGCTGCGGCGGGTTACTGCTAAGACAATGGGAGCCTGGGAACCAGGTGAGCGTGGTGTGTTTATTTATGGGTATGTTCCAAATGATGGCAGCACCAAACAGTTACTCTTCGAGAAATACTTCCCTGCTCCTCCTCCTCATTCGGTGACATATGTATAGTTGTACATGTTCAAGATCTACGACGTTGATGTACAACCAAAGAGCACTAGTCGACAGATTTAGAGATACGAAGTAACACACAAAGGTGGCATAACAAGATGTACGAGACGAGCATTACTCATGCGAGACATAGATACAGAAAAATGCGGCACAGATGGTGGAATTTCAATTAAAAAAAAATAACAAAAAAAAAAAAAAAAACCAGAAATTGGTGCAACATCAGGTGTAACTATTGAAGGTAATTCACCTGACATACCGAATGACGAGACATCAATGAGAGCACATGCGCACCCAAGCAAGACGCGTTCAAGAGTCGTTACATACAGTCGTATGTATGGTATATACAGAAGAAAGGTGTGTATAGCTGCGTCAAGAGTTATTATGCAGAGCGCGCCAGCGAGGGCTTTAATTCGGCTACGCTCTGCTGAGTTGTCATGTTGGCTCTGTCAATTAGGTAAATTTGCGTGTTTGTGAGTGTGCTGTCGGTTTAAACACACAACAGCTGGTAGCTGGATAGCTTAAGAAAACCAAAACCAAAATGCCAACTATGAGCTTGAAAATCGTCTACCTTGACGGAACAGTAGAATGCAAATAATGCAGTAGCGTGGAATACTTTGTCAAAAGATCACAGCTCGGCGCGGAAACCTAGACAGCGGAAAGGTATGCGAGAACAAATTTACAGTAACAGATGGTACAGATGGCAAGACGAAGTCTTGTGGAACTTACGGATTCTAGGAATTATACTAATTTGATTTTGGAAAGCGAAGTGGAGGCATCGGGTTTGGTCAATGGGCGGAATCGATTTGTAGTACAGCACATTGGATTCAAGTTTCGAAGGGGGAATCTCAATTAGAAACACATCGAAGTATGCCAAGAAATTGGTGGGCCATTTTGTTAGCACTTCAACTTATCAACTTATCAAATTATCAGTTTCTTTGCTTAGTTAAGTAACAAAATAGAAGCTCTGATCTGGTACTAATTGAAATCTTCTATATATTAGGGCTCTGAAATATTCATGCGTTTGGCAATATTAAAAATTTATTTATTGAAAAGTTTTCATTTGATAAGTACCAATTCTTACTCATATTTTGTATAGTACGATAGATACAGTGTTAAATAAGCATACCTATGTATTAATGTAGGGTAAATATCAATTCAGTGAAAAGGTTATCATTTAAGTATGTAAATCTCTACGACTTATCATTAATACTTATCATTCTGTTTTGATAAGTGTAAATAAAAAACCAAATTCAAACTATTGAACCAAAATATCTGTATTCAGTTATGTATAACTAGCTATAAACCTGTTAGCCTTTTGGAAGCTGACCCATGAGTCTTTAAAATTCACTTGGGATCATACCTACTTACTTTGGTTGCGCTACAGTTCCGGGTGAACCTGAGCCTCAACTAACAAGCCTCTCCAGTTAGCTAGGTCCGTAGCACTTGGGATCTGCTTGTAATATTAATCAAGAAAGTCTAACGTCTAAATTTAGTCTTCATCTCTAACCTGTTTGTATACGTCGATAGGTCTTAAAGTAATAAGAAACGTTGGAGTCACTGCTGATTTGTTGTATGACATCTCAACCAACAACCCTATCCAGTTAGCCCGGACCTTAGTTAACTAAATGCGTAATTTTTTGGACTAGGTCGATGTCTCTGAGCAACTCGTATAGCTTCGTCGTTGAATCTCCTTCTCCAAAGCTCGTCCACGCAAACGGAACAGAAAATTTTACGAAGAATCTTTCTCTCGAAGCGACCGAGGATATCTCCATCCACTGTGGAAAGAGTCCCAGCTTGCAGGGATGCCAAAATTAGATATGGCTCTGTATAGCTCGTCTCGATAACTGCTGTCATATGCGGCCTTACAATCAATAAAAAAATGATGGATATCGATTTGGACTTCTTGAGTTTTCTCCAGGATCTGTCGAAGTGTGACAATTTGATTGACTCTGGACTTTCCTGGCCTGAAACCACATTGATAGGAGCGAAGGGTTTTAGGCGTTCACACACTATGAACGATAAGGTATTGTATGGGATGTGCGAGACTAATATCTCTGTAATTGGAGCAATTCAGGGGATCTGCTGTCTTGTGGATCGAGCAAATGGTGCTGAGATTCCACTCAACAGCATTCATATACTCGTTTGACCAAATTTAGAGATGAATTGGCATCTGCTCTCTACCAAGTCACGTGCTGCTTTAAACAACTGCTGCTGCTGTTTTCGATTTTTGCTACATAATTGAATGAGAGGTTGAGCTCTGTTAAATCTTGTTAGCATTCCTATGTTCTCGAGCACCTCTCTTTTGGCACAGTTTAGGCCTAATTTGAGTAGATTTCACTTTATTCACAGGCGATCAGAGTCTGAAAATCTAAAAGCAGGATTTTATATGAATGATAACCCAAATAAAAGGTAGCAAACAGTGCTACCTTTAAGACCTTTGATCTCACGTAGCTGTTAGCACTGGCTTTTGAAATCAAACGAAATATTATAATAGAATAACCGTTTGATGTCTCCAACATCAATGCTTCTAAATTTATCCACTTGTTTACCAATAACATGCTCCATAAACTTTCAAAGAAATTCATGGACCAGTACCTACTTCCGAGAATTTTCAAATCCTTAAAGGGCCAATCTGCTTATAAACTGCGACCACGAAATTCCCAAGGACATGTTTTGCAAAAGAGTTTCTTATACCATCTTCGCGGTTACAAGGAAGAAATATTTCTATTCCGAGGCATTCGGTACTAACGTGCCTGGGGGTGAATATTTTTCAGCACTTTTTCCCAAATCTCATAATATCCATGGACGAACATCAAAGCCATTAAATGGTAAACAGAGTATTTAAATTCGTTTGCAAATTTAATGAGAATCCTTTTTCTGGTTGGCGTTCTGTCCGAAATTAACTTTTAGTTTACTTTTCATTTAATTTCTCTGAATCGGTGGTGTAAAGGCTACTTCTTTGCTTCTCCAGCAGCAGCAGCACTCTAAACAAATAAATGGTTCCGTTTATTTAACCTCGGCTATCCATTACCTGGAGAGCCCTTAACAAAGAGAGGAGGTAAAATATGGCCACTTCACCTTGCATGGAATTGCGAGGCAAGAATTGCCCCCAAAGGCTGATGATTTTTTTTTTGTTTTTTTGTTCCAACCACCACCATCGCGACGACATCCGTTGGAATTGAGAGAGGGTGCACAGCGGGTAGATTATGAATTTAATTGTCAGCAGCAGTTGCAGTAGCTCTAGCACCTATTCACACAACGGATACACCTTGGCTAATTTACTTTGACTTGGTTGTACACATAAAAATGGAATTTTAAAATTTTCTGTTTGCAAATCGGGCCATGCAAAGCGAAGGAAGGTAAAACTTCCTACAGATACGAGTGTATCCATGCCTCATCCGAACCAGGGTAATAAGTCCAAGGGCAACTCCACATTTTATTTGCCTTTCTGCTGTACGGTGTACACAAGTCTTTTCAACTGCTGCTGCAGCATCAGTGATCTCATTCTTTGTGCCCACGGCCGGCACCATGGCGCATGAGAGGAAGCCGCTGGGTAATAAATCTTCATATGTTTTATTGACACGACAGATCTCAAGAGCGAGAGAGAGAGAGACGGACTTTAGGCAGACCTTTAACGACGATGTGCAGTAGACACGGTAACAAGGTGTTTTGACAGTCACGAGAGATACCTGTGGCTTCTATCTGACTGGCTGTCATCAGAGCCGCGTCGTATCGTGTCGCTTGCATGCTGTCCGGAGCAAGTTTGCGTTTTTTTTTTTTCGTTTGTTTTATTAATATTACGATTGACAGGGTCTGTGGTGTATCGAGTTTGAGATCTACTCGTACTAGTGGGTAGGTGGGCGTTTGACTGTCGGCTGAAGGGTTTTTTTTTTTTTAAATTATTTGCTTGTCAGTATCAACGAGGTGTAATCAGGACATCTTCTAGTAGGTGCTGGGAAGCACCTAGGGAAAGGGTTAAAAAAAACTAGACGGAGACAATAAAATCCTCCAGAAGTCAGTCGTCAATATAGGAACAGTACTCTATCTACATAGGTATTCGAACGGAAATATTAAACTTTTATTTGTGTTATGTGCGGTGACGATTGTGATCTTCAGGAGTGCACTGCGGACGCAATGTGATGTGAGTAGGATCGCATCGTATATGTACAAGTCCACATGGGTGAGAGATAGTATCAGGGTATTCTGTGACGATCGATCTGAAGGACCGAGAGCTTGTCTAATTGCACCAAACTTTCTCTTAGTGATCAAGCTTGGTCATTTCTGTGGCCGGCATTTGGTAACTGCAGCTATAAGCTACGGAACGATCGGAAAATCGAAATCTTTCGTCGTTGCGTCAGTTTACTTTCCCTATGATTTGGTAATACCTCCGCCTCGAAGGTTGTTACAGAATACAGTCTGGGGCAACAACTTATGTACTGTACGACTGTAGCTTCACCTAAGTGACAAAACTCGACGAAGCTGGTATACTATATCGGTCAAGCTTCAAATCGCCTCGTACCAATGGAGTGTACCCAGTCTTGCTGCAACAGGATATAAACCAGTTACTGTCAACTCTGAAATGAATCTGCATTGCGTGTCTGGGATTGGCATATATTCCTATGCCTTGGCGCACGGTTCGAGTGGCTTTTATTCCAAAAATTGGTAGAGATGACTACTCCCTCGCTAAGAGTTTCAGCCCTTAAGACTGTCTTCCTCCTTACTGAAAAGCTTGGAGATACTAGTCGAGATTCATGATGCTGCTCTGCATTGAAGATGCGCCGTCTTTCTGAGATGCAAGAAGGAAGATTGTGACTGCTTTGACTCAGCCAGTCCTAAAAGGCATCCAGATCTCCGATGAAGCGAAATATCTCGGAGTGATCCTGTATAAGAAATTTCTTTCTTTGGGCAAAGCATTTCGAGTCGAATACATCCAAGGCGCTCTCAGTTTTTCGCCAGGGTAATGGAGCTTTTGGCAAGACATGGGGTTTATCACCGAAAAAGGTCTTGAGGACCTACTTGACTATGATAAGACTTTTTCTAGCTTATGCATCAGTTGTTTGATGGCATAAATATGTGACTGTCTTCTTCATTGAACTCCAAAGAACGGCCTGTCTCGGATGCACGAGTTCCGAGTACGCCTGGCTCTGCTTTAGATGATATGCTTGTTTTCCCTCCCCTTGATATTTTTATCATTGGCTGTACTATCAAAGCAATCTACCACCTTAGACGTTATGGCTTTTGGTGTCATCCGCACTGGAGTTCCTATAGCCTTGCGCGACCCTTATCCTATGACCCTGGTTCCATAGATATGCCGTACGACACCGGAACTTCAGCTGCCGTTCAAATTTAGAGTCAACTTTGCTTGCTTTCAAGACTATCTTCAGCCAGAACATCGTCAGGTCCATACTACTCATGGAGTGTTTGTTTGGTGGCCGATAGTAGAGAGGAGATACGCCCTTTCAAAACTTGAACCCCACACCAGCCATAGAGACAATTTTGACCTTACTCCCTATAAGACTAAAGATGACAAAATCCCCCCAGACAGGCTGCTCTTAGACTCAAGATTTTAGGACATTTCAAAGGTTATCTGAAAGGAAGTACAGGCATCCGAGCCTGTACTGGAGTACAATTTCAATACAAGGTACACAGTTCGATGCCCCAAACGCGGAGAATGTCAGCAGCGCACCGCCGTCAATCCAAATGAGGATGAAATAGAACTATGTATACAGGGTTAGGCGTCGAACGTCATCTCGCAATCACTCAGTTCATCTGGAACCGTTCGTGACTGACAGAGATTTTTTGCTATATTTAAGGGCGCAAAACTATTACTTAGTACCGGAACTCAAGGCAACTGTATCAACATTTGCTCTGACACTCAGGAAGTCCTAAAGGCACTAGCGAACCCAAGAACCAACTCGAAATTGGTGAAGGAATGCAAGGCAGAACTTAATATCTTGCTAACCTCCTACTAGGTTTACCTGATTTAGGTACCTATTCGTTGCAATATACCAGGGAACGAAACCGTAGATAAATTGGCGAGGAAGAGGGCGGGTAACATGAAGACGCCCACGGTTACAACCTTAGGAGTAGGCTTAAAGTTTGTTAAAATCTAATTCCTGACTGAGTACCCTTGCTACCGTCAGGCAAAGAGGGCTCTCGATCTAGGCAAAAGACAATTAAGATGCATCAACCTAAACAAACACGCCTATAGACTGGGACTGGTGACATTTGTCCGGGATGAGTGCAAAAGGTCGAAAGGCTCGAGCAATCCCTCTGCGAATGCCCTGCATTGGGAGCGTTAACATACAAAAACCTAGGAAGACAAGTCATGTCCGGGCTGAATTATCTTAGACGCTACAGTTTCGAAAAAATCCTCGAGTTCATCATCACATCACCCTACTCTCCATCCCAAATTAAACCATCCATAAGGGAGTAGGCAATTCCTTTAGGCTTATTCCAGAAGAAGCTGATAATGGAATATCTATGTATGTTTCGAAGTACCTATGTCAGTGATATGTACGAACTTTCAGTGTTGAATTGAATTCTTTAAACCTTTGAGCTAAGCTCTGCCCTGCATGAAGACTCGTAACTTAGTACTTTTGACCTAATTTGTGCCTCCACACGTTCATGCACACGTGCATGCTCTTTCTACGATATTTACTTTGTATTCGAAGATCAAAAGCATTTATGTACAACACAGCTCCTAGTGATGAAGGACTCCTACCATAACTTAAAAAAAAAAATACAAATAGGAAAACTAGAAAACAAGAAAAAAAAAGTTCTTCTCTGACTAAAGCTATTAAAATTGTAAATCGCGATTTCATTTCTCCTTTCGTGAAACATCCATTCAACAAATAATTGCACTTTTAATGAAACCTATTCAATCGATTCCTCATTCCCAACATTGAACTCTTTGTAAGCGCAATCATGCTGCATACCTATGTACATCATGCAAATCAGTTTACCATCAATGGTTTCTCATTAAATGAATACCTATTCCTCTTCAATTCAAATCCGTCTGGTTGCACTTTTTGTGTAAGAGAACGCTGCGCTTCCTCCCTCCCTGCTTGTGTTGCATGGATTCGGCTCGTTAAATTAATTTGCAAACATCACAACCACAAAAGCTGAATTCAATCGCCATGGATTCAGTCAGTCGTCGACAGGAAGATACTCAAACTCGAGACAGAGGAAAACACAGAGATAATGTTCCACCGCAGACGAAGGTTTTGTGCCGGGTTAACAAACTTTTCGATACGTTAATCTTTCTCCTCTTCTCCCTCTTGCTAACCCTCGTCGTTCGGTCGGTCGAGTAGCGACTTGCTGCCCTACGGTTTGCGATAGCAAATCCTCCCCGTTGCAATAAATTAATGCAAAAACCGCAGAAGCCCTTCAACATCCTTATAACACAGAGGAAGTTCCATCTCTCTCTCTCTCTTACTCTCTCTCTATCTATTCGACGCGATGCCATGACAACGAAAAGGTAATAGGGAAGCAAGTTCCAAGTCACATAAACCAAACAATATTCCTAACTTTGTCTAAAGACACCACACATTACAAAGAACAACAAAGTGGAGTGGAGCAGTAGTAAAAGTTTTTCCATTTCAAGACCAAGAGGGAGCTACTCTTATATGGAAGTGCATCTATGTTAATGTCGTTCTTGTTCGGTGGTGAATCGATATGCAAAACATTCTTAATAAAGTCATACACGGCCAGGTAGGCAGAGAGTGGCCACTAAGCCAAAAGAACAAACGTCCATCAAAGCCGCAGTCCAAAGCAGCCGCCGCCGCCACTGGTACCAGGACGGAATTGGGTAATAAAATCGGCGGTATATATGGCACCCACCACTATCTACATACCTATGTGCCGGTAGCACGAAGAGGGTACAAAATATTTATACGATGAATGGGAGAAGGGAAACAATAACAAAAACACACACACCCATGCACATACATGACCGAAAAGAGGAAGTAAACGAAAACGTGAAATTATGTTTGAACGTTATGTTTGGCCAAAGATACATTTTCTCGTCCGGTGTTGCCTGGAGCACCCATACAGTCTGTATATAGTCGGCGTGGGCATAGCAACAACAAAACGAAAAAAAGATAAAAAAAAAAAAATGCTGAAGTAGCATAATTATGTTCCGGTAGAGTGATCCCCATGATGCGAAACCATTGGCAACATGGAGACCAACATAATTTTACCCCGAATCGACTCTGACCATCTGACTGAATGGTTATCCGCATCCATAGCCACCACACCGAGCCGCACAATGTATTCGATTCTATTTCCCAGTTCTGGGGCTCTTTGTTGTGAATGAACACAGATGGGGTTCCAAGAAAATACATATAACATTTGGTTAGGTAGTCAAGCGTATGTTTGGTTAGTTTCGTATGACGGATATTCAGAAGAACATAGGGTGACTGTAGCTCAATACTGTGCACATGTTTTGGTATATAATTAATTTCGAATTATCCGGTAAACGTAGATTGTAGTCGAGAAGCAGGTTAGGTTAGATTAGGTAAATCGGCGACCATGTTGACAAGAATTGTCAACGGCTCACTTAGACTAGCAAAGAGTCCATTGTGCCCAATTATAAGAACCTTGAGAACGTAATTTCAGTCTTCAACGGCTGAACTAAACCACCCAGATACGTATCTGAATCGTAGGACTTTGTTCAGCTCAGTATTTCCCAGATCGTTCAGTTCTGCATGGAAATACCTCTTTCCTTTTGTCTTTCATCTTCGTATGTGCACTTCCTACAGAAGTCGTTATGGGGTAGTCCTAACGATGCTAGTGAAACGACGCCAGCTGTCCAAATATCCATGCGACTGAATTTCTGGCCATAACTTTAAAATTCGCAGTATACACCAGCACCAGTACATACATCCATTATGGATCCATCTAATCCTGGATTTGGGCTAAGTCAAGCTGCTTCTTTCGAAGGAGCAGTTTAAGATTGACCGAGGCGGCCTCACTGTGATGAAAATTTACTTGTACTACCTTCCTCGGTTGCCAAAGTATTTTCCACAGTTCCTCAAAAAGAGCCGCATCTACCTTCTCTTTTTTACTTTCTCGGGAAGTTCCTCCATAACGAAAACTAGATTTTTGGTGCCGTCTTCGTTATTTTCTACGGCGACAATCTTCCAATCGTCCATAGGGACCACAGGATTTTGCGGTCAACTTCATCTGTTCCAAAGAGTATTTTCAGCTTGACTTACTGGTATTTAGAACATTTCGGAACCACTCCGTTGGCCCTTACCCTTTTCGATAGGTTGGTCACCTCTTCCTAGGATCTCACCCTCTTGGCAGCAACCTTCTTCCTTGTTGGGTTAGTTGGCGTCGCTGGTGTTTTACGCTTACGCGGTATTTGGTGTTTTTTTGAAGGTTTGCCTTAGCGGCTTCTACCTTGAGTGTGGCTTTCTTCCTCACACTTGCGCTGGACATTTTGGTATCACTCGGACCCGCCTTATTGGCTTCGGTGCCCTGAGCGATTGGAGGTGGGAGAAGAGGAGCAGACCACATTTTGATGGGTATGCAGGCTCTCTAATCCGGTTTCCTTTAAGAATGTAATGTTGAGAGTTCACTCTAGTGACGGTATTTCCTCATCTGATAATTGGTACTTGCCCAAATTTGTCTTTTGTTGGTTAGGATCCCAGCACGTGTCTTGGGATTTCACTGGACTCATCGCAGAATGGTTCGAGACCTGTGAAGGTTATTGATGCCCCATTTCTTGTTAGGAAGTCGGCCAATTCATTATTCTCTATTACCACATAGACAGGCATCCAATAGATATATTTCTCCTACCTAATAGAATATTTCTCCTACCCAGTTCATTAAGTTTTTGCAGACAATCGGTCTATAAAAACTTGATGGAAGCAGTTGGATAAAGTCTAAAGAGGATAAAAGAACCATTCACGATACCATCTACGGGGTTTAGATGCCCTAAAATCTATAAGAGAAGTCAATATCTTACTTAGTACGTAAATAACCCAGCTCTAGCCCGAGGTGTACAACGACATCGCTGTAAAATTATGGAAAACATATTTATTAAGGCTTGTCGTCAAACAAAGTAGGCGTGGCTGTCACCATTTGTAACCAAAATGAATTATGATCAAATTTTGAAAACGCTAGTAGCATTAAAAAGAAAAATTGTGCAACGAAGCTGACCAAAATCCGTGGAAAAAGCCTACCAAGTGGTGTGGATGAAGTTGAAGTGTGGCCCAAAACCCTCGCCTACGTCCACAGTATTTCTCGAAAACATAGGGGCTGTTGTACTCTTCCCACAACAACAAGAAATGGAGAAACAAACGGAAAAGGTATATAAGACGAGGCGTTATCCCTATCATACTCAATTGGCAGATATTTACAACAATTGCCTCAAAGAAGAAGTATTCCCCGACCAGTGGAAGAAACAAAGACTGGTCATGGTCCACCGCAGGATCCATGCATGTTCGACACCAATGGTGAACTCACTGGAGCGCTTCATAAGTGACAGACTAGAGAGTGCAATCGATGAGGCTGGAGACCTTGCAGATCACCACTATAGTTTCGATCGTCTACGATCGACGCTATCGATGAAGTTGTGAGTACCGCGAGAAAACCCAAAGGAAGGCAATGGATGGGCGAGAGTGAACACTACTACGCAATTATCACACTGGACGTCAAGAACGCCTTTAACATCACAAACTAAAGAAATATGCTACGTGCACTTAACGCCAATGCCAGAATACCTGCTGAAGATAAAGTCGTATTTATTTTAGAATTAGGATACAGCCGACTGCAACACCGACGATGGAATAGGCAGTATAACGTCACCGGCGACGTTGTTCAAACCTCCGTACTAAATCCACTACTGTTGAACCTAATGTAAATAAAACTTTCAGACTTGGAATCCCGAGGTCTTCGAAATTGACTTCACCAATTCACCAAAATTGAAGGATGATCAAGATACGAGATCAAAGTGAATAGTTCTGAGGCATACGCTTTCATGCTTGGCGTGGAAATATTTTGACCTCTGGAACATTTCTACATCTATCTAGATGACACTCCTCCACAAAATTTAGAAAACAATTTTAAAATCGTCGTCTCCTACCAAAATCTATGTCATCTCTCTGCAACTACCCTATACCCGTGGTTAGCAGTCAATTTACAATTCTAAATTGGACGTAGTTCTTTTTAAGTATCTACAGGCGTTGACACCTACCATCTAAGCCAATAACACTCGACCTCATTCTTCTGCGACACCTTTCTTTGGAAGCACCATACCTACTTGTTCTCAATAAAGGTCCAGTTCCCATAACGAAGTTCACACACATATGTAGATACAACCCGTAGCTGCTGCCTAATCAAATCCCAATCTGCATTCAATCATATTCCTTTTGAACTGGTACATGATATAAATTCTTGTGAACTCACAAATGAATAGAATACAATACCTCTGTAAAAGCAGAGTGTTAAGTGGGTGCCTGTGCCTGGTCCCCCAGCGAATACGTACGAGTACAACACACAACACAAAGTGTAGATCGCTTGAATCGTATACCTACTCCTGGCTCTTGCTCTGTGTATTCGAGAATCACGATTTTGTACTTTCTAATTGTGTTCCACTACACTCTGAGCCATTGAGGAGAGGAGAATATAAAGATTACCAGCGATGCTGCCACCATAGCTAAACACAGGCGGCAGCGGTGGCGGTCTGCAACGATCTGACCTAATTTCATGATCTGGCAAAACCTCCTCCTCAACAGCGATAGATAACTCTTTTTCCTAGGAAACAAAAACTGGCATCAAATAGCCCATTGTGCCATTGTGCAGTCATTGTGTATTGTGTGCCCTGACATTTGGAGTGTAGATACACTTAATTGTTGCTGGTAAATGCGGATGAATCGTTAAAAGGAATACGAGATGGTATCGGAAAAGTAAAGCGTTGTGGTGGTTAATGTTCCTAAGCGTGGCTAAGCGCTAGAGGTTTGGTCATAAATCATTTCAATGGTGAACGGTGGGTTTTTGAATCCTATGCATGTGGGGACTGAACTTTAGTCTATAAGATGGAAATAATAGACGAATTTTAAGACGCAGTATGAAATGCTTGCAGTTGAGTTAAGATCTGTGAATTGTCAGGATATCTGTATGTTGTATCTAATTAATACAAACTTAAGAAACCTAGTAGGAAAAGAAGTCCTGACTGGAGAAAACATCGTCCTCTTCGAAAGTATTGTTGACAAGTGTCATTGGACACAAATAACATGATCAAGTTGTATCTTTCAACTTTTGTTGGGTTGGGTTGCTGTTTACCCTCAGCAGGGACACACTTAGACCAAAAGAAGGTTCATTGTGATACTACTATGGAAAAACAGGATTACCAGCACCGGAACCTACATGGAGACTTTCCATATAGGATATGAAGACACGACAGGACGTGAAGCATGGCAACCAGTTTCGGTGCGAACCCATTAGGCATTAAATTGACGAAGCTTTTTATTTTCCTAAAATCGGGTCTAGTTAGATCGTTAAGATATTCAAAGAAGTACTCGCCTAGGTAGGTTTTTCCTTCTCAAAGCCGATAAGGCAGAACAGGTACACAGAAAGTGTTTCATGGTTTTCGCATCTTCCTGGTCTTTACATGTCTTTACAGACATCGCTGAAGGGAGCACCAAGCCTTATGGCATGTCTACCTACCAGACAATGCCCAGTGAGGGGCCCAACTATCTTTCGTAGATTTGTCCTATTAACGAAGACAAGTCTTCTCGTTTCCTACATTCCAGCTCTGGTTAGAAGAGAGAGATCTGCTGATATTATTCCTCGCTCGATCCAATGGCAAAAATAGTTTTCAACCTTTAAGTTAAGAAATCCAGCAGAATTCAGAAGGACACCATAGTGAAAACCTTGTTCTCAAAAGATTTATGAATGATTCCTACCAATTTTCCATGTTGGGATACCGATAGGAGATTGCTATCCAATTTTTTTCTAATATGGACGTCGATCAGCCTTTCCAAAGTCTTTAATAGAAAGGAGGATAGACTGATCGGACGGAAGTCTTTAGAGAATATGTGGAAGGTCTTACCGGCTTTTGGTATGATGACTAATTTGGTTCTTCTTCAGAATCTGGGGTGTAGCTGAAGTATAAACAGTTCCTAAAGATAATGTGGTGCCAAGGACCTAATGTCTCAAAACTTTGCTGTAATTCCACTGTTAAGATACCTTCGACACCAGGGGATTTATACGGGAGGAACCTATGCACTGACCGCTGTATTTTCTTGGGGGAGACGTCCTTATCCTCTGGTACTGTAATTAGAGTGTAAATTAAACTCTCTTATGGTTTTCTACAGAATGTACTATTTCTGTTTTACTGCCGAGAACAGGGGGTTCCATAAGAAACTCCAAGGTATCCGTGCTGGACCTATCTGGACCTATCTATCTATCTAGTTTCCATCTGGTTTTTCATGTAACTAGAGATTTGGGTTACATGATGGCTGGATGCTGTAGGAATAGGGTAGGCACTGACTGGCGCCACCCTGGCGACGTCCAGTGTTGTAACTGTTACTGCGCATCAATTGTGCTTATTTTTACCTCCTAGTGGTAGCCATCGGGTACTGGTTGGTGTCCATCCGGACCCGACTTGCTAAACTTATAAGCGCGAGTGTTGAACAAGAGAAAATAAATACGACAGCGGACGAACTCTCTCGATGGAGTCAACGGTGGCGTTAAAGCTTCAAACGGAAGCACAAAACTTTATCTGGGCTACTTCGACATATTCGGAGCTCAGGCCGATAAAGATTTCCAAGAATAAGTCAGGTTTTTGGAAAAGAGATGGTGGCGGATGAGCCCTTATTGGGCCAACGGCAGCGCTCATATCCCCGAAGCGGGTTACTGACATCGGTTTAAAACCGGCCCCTCGTCCTAGGGGTTTCAAAAAATGGAACTGGCCCTCCAGGTTGGGGGTTGTGCCGTCGGGGTAACTCCCTTACCACGTAAAAAAAATTTAGTTATGAGAGACACACAAGCCTCGGATCTGTCCTCACGCGGTACAAGGCAGATATTACCGCGATCCAGGAGATACGATGGATAGGATCAGGTATGCAAAAACGGAAAAAAAGCTGCCACAAAAGACTGCACATGTTAGGATGCGGATTCGTCGTGGGAAATTGGCTACGCTCAATGATAATTGACTTTAAGCCGATCAGCGATCGCCTGGCTGTGATCCGCATCAAGGCTACATTTCAAAACATCAGCATAATATGTGCACACGCCCCTACCGACGAAGCTGAAGACTCCATCAAGGAGGAGTTTTATGACCTCCTGGACGGAGCCTACGGAGCCTGTCCGGAGTATGATGTCAAAATCATACTCGGGGACTTCAGTGCCAAAATCGGTAAGGAAAACATCTTCGTCGGATTAGTCGGAAAGCACACCCTCGGTGATAAGTAGCACTAGGTTTCCAAGACTACGAATCCACACAGCAACCTGGCGCTCTCCAGATGGTCGAACCGCCAACCAAATCGACCACGTGCTAATAGATGCGAGGCACGCATCCAATATTCTGAATGTGCAAACGTTCAGAGGGGCAAACGTCGACTCTGACCATTTTCTTGTTGCAGCTAAGTTCAGAGCTCGACTATCCAATGAGAAGAAGCTGCAGACCGCCCAAAAAAAGAAATTCAACGTTGGAAGCCTTAGCACGTCTGGAGTAGCCAGAGCCTACAGGGAGCGCCTGAGTGAGAGACTCTCCGTTGTGCATTCACCATCCACAAACGCCAACAATCTGTGGAACCAGTATCGCGACATCATCAAAGGGGTAGCAGAGACCACCATAGGCTACCAGCCACCACCTAAAAAGAGCCCTTGGTATGATGATGAATGCGTACGCCTGAAAATGGCGACAGAAAATGCACACTTGCAAGCGCTGCAACGCAAAACAAGGGCAGCGAAGAGAAGAGTATCGAACCAGAAGAAGGGAGGAGAAGAAGATCCTGCGTAAGAAGAAAAGGGCCTCCCAGCTCAAGGATATCGAAGAGTCCCGCGATAGGAACAACATCCGGATGTTTTTCAGGAAAGCCAAGCAACTGGCAGCTGGCTTCAAGCCCGGAACGCAGGCTCTTCGAAACAGTGAAGGAAACCTAGTCACCGAAGCACAGGAATTAGTAGATGTATTTAAGCAGCATTTTCAGCAGCTACTTAATGGGCAGGTAGAGAGAGTGATAGGGCAAGAAGAGAACCCGCATCCAGTCAATGAAGAATCCATCCCCCCTCCTAGTTTTGAAGAGGTCGGCTCAGCTATCAAAAAGCTGAAGAACAACAAGGCCGACGGCTCTGATGGTCTACCAGCAGAGCTTTTCAAACATGGTGGTGATGCTTTGGTAGGGTGCATGCACCAAGTCATCAACCAAGTGTGGGTGGATGAAGTCATGCCTGAAGCCCTTCTGCAGCACACTAATCGGCACGTACCAGTGTGGCTTCCGGCCCGGCAGATAGACGATCGACCAAATTTTCACACTAAGGCAAATCCTGGAAAAGACCAACGAATTTCAAGTCGAGACTCACCATCTCTTCATCGACTTTAAAGCCGCATATGATAGCATTCATCGTCTTGAGCTCTACAAGGCGATGGCCGAATTCGGGATCCCGACTAAACTGATCCAGCTGTGCCGCGTGACGCTGGATAACACGCGGTGCAACGTGCAATTCGGCAACAGTTCCTCTGAACTATTCCAAACATGCACCGGATTTCGGCAAGGGGATGCGCTATCATTTGACTTCTTCAATCTTGTGCTGGAACAGATAGTGCGCAGGGCAGGTGTGAACACGGAAGGCACTATCTTCAACAAATCTGTCCAGTTGCTGGGATACGCAGACGACATCGACATCATCGGTCGCTCCCAGCGCGCCGTGTTAGAGACTTTTACGGCAATTGAAGAACAAGCGAAATGATTTAGCCTTGAAATGAATGAGGATACAACCAAGTACATCTTGTCAACAAACAAAGTAGCATCTGCCCACCGTCTACGACAAAACGTCACTGTTGGCAACAGTAACTTCGAAGTGGTTAAGGAATTTACCTACCTCGGAGTAAATATCAACTCCACGAATGACAACTTAGTGGAGATTCGACGAAGATTTACCCTAGGAAACCGCTGCTACTTCGGTTTGGCGAAACAAATGGGGTCAAAACTCCTAACTCGGAAGACGAAATGTTTGCTCTACAAAACTTTGATCCTGCCAGTTCTGCTGTATGGAGCCGAGTGCTGGACGATAAGCAGGAAAGCAGAGCAAATACTGAACACTTTCGAAAGAAAAATTCTTCGTCGGATATTCGGTCCCGTATGCGAGGAGGGCGAATGGAGGAGAAGATATAACCGCGAACTCTATGAGCTGTACCAGGATGTGGATGTAGTCCAAAAAGCCAAAACACGTCGACTACACTGGCTCGACCACATCGAGCGAATGGACAATAATGCTCCAGCAAAGAGGATCTTCGAATCACAGCCCCCGAAAACGAAATCGTACAGGAAGAAGACTGAGACAGCTTACATAATCATACGACGCGGCATATGTATATAGCGTCTGGCATGGTACTAGTAGACCTTTATACTAAAGAAGCTCAACAGAAATACCGTGCAAGCAAGACAACGGCTTCAGCGACAACTCAAGTGATACTGAGGTACCACCAAGGACAATTCTGGAAGAACCTAGTCAAGTGGGTCCTTAGAACGTTTTCATTGAATAAAAACTTGTCCCAAGAATATTCAGAGGCATGGCTAACTATTTTTAAGTTTCTTACCACGATTTCAGGGCATCTGTAAGGGAACTTGGTAAAAAAAACCTTTAATCCACGGCATTCACTGCATGTGGGCTGACTCTCTAAGCAATTTCTGATTTCTCGGTAAGCAAGTTCTATTGAGTCCAATTTGGCAACTATGCACAGACTCGAAATTACTAGTGCTAGATGTGTATGGTCGGACTGATGATATTTTTTATCTGAAGTTCCAAAACTAGTGGTACGTACATATGTATGTATCTGACATTGTAACTATTTTCAGAGAGCACTGACTACCGTATTGAAATTACAAGACCCGGTTCCACAATAAATAATTTAAAAGTCAAATCACAGCAATGTATCCCACAAAGGTCGCTGCGATGCTATCATCTACTCCAAATCATACAACCCACCTTTGACATATTTTAACTTTCCGACACGTAGTAGTTCCCTTTCCAATGCCACCGCACCAGCAACTCAATACAAACAAAACTGAACGAGTTAATTACATAAATAGTGCCGCGCCGGTTACACCTACACTTTTGAAAAAAAAAAAAAAAAAAAAAAAAAAAACAATCCAACTCTTGTGACAAAGGTAGTTAAGAGTACGAGTATCTAATTAAAACTTGTTCACCCGCACTGCTACTCGTCGTGTCGGTCGGAGTGATGCAGTTTGAGAGTATCTCGCCCGAAGGTCACAAATCCAATTCCACGTCTCAGGCTGTACTACAACCAGAGTCTCATGTGCTTTGAAATTAGAGAACTCAAAAGTCACAAAAGTAAACACGACAAAGTATCTAGATACATGCATGACATGAACAACAACACATCCACCACGTTCAGTCACAGTTGGTCGGTAAGCAAAAAAAGAAAAACAGAAAAAAAACGAATACAGTCTATTGGCAACTGGGAGCGGGCTAATGCAATGGTCGTGTTGGTCTTTTTATGGGCTACGCGAACAACGGTCAGAGGCTGAAATACGGGTGCACTAGTACACTAACCCCTACCTCCTCCCCCTTCCCCGGCTGGGCCTAGACTGGACCGCTCCATAATCTCAGGCTAGTTTCTTTCTTTGTTCCGCAAATCAATGTCTATAGTTGTATGTATGTGTGGTTGGTCGCAACCGACTGTGTCTCATGGTGGCCATAACAGCGGGAGCTTGTTGCAGCAACAGCTGTCTGTACTGCATCTCGGAGCGAGATTCGAGATGATGATGCCGTACAAGAGTATCGGTTTACTGGCAAGCGAACGGTAATGTTTGGTTTATGACGCTAGGTAGCTAATACTTTGCCAACCTACATACATACATGCATATATATGTACATATGTACATATGTAGGTCCCTGGCTAAAACTCAAAACAAATTCTGCTGACGGGACTGTTACGGGGACAGCGCGGCGGCGGTGACGCGACGGGTAGCTCTACTGCCATTTATAGCATCAGGTTTTCAAAACATGGAAGCAATTCAAGAGTTGTCGTTCCCATTACCCGTCTGGCTCTCCGGCTGCCGGCGGCGGCAGCGCGGCTTGGTAGATATAACAGTTAAAATGCAACGAATGGGCATCACAGCGAGCGGCTGCAGTGGGCCTTGGTCATTAGCGGAGCAGTTGTGCTGCGGCGGTGTCATTCGATTTTCTTTTAATTTTTTTTTTATTTTCTGTTCATTTGCTGGCGCGCTTAATCTATGCCATTTGTAGTGCCACCTATGTGATCGCGCAGAAAGCTGCCATTAATATTCTCATTTCACACCGCATCGATCGTATAACGGGAGCTGCAGTTTACTGTGTCTGTTTACATTTTGTTGCCATTTTTTCTTGACTCTACTTCTATATTTTGTTTTTTATATTTTTCTTCTTTTTTTTGTTTTGTTTCTATAGCTTGGTTTGGTTTTGTTGGAAGCGTTTGTATTGCGTTATGTAATTTGGGGATTAGTTGTGTCTGGGATTGGTAGTCTGTGCTGAGCTGAGGCTTTGCCAGATTATGATTTGTTTTACGTAAGACTTATGATCTTGTATTCTTAAGACATTTCTATAAGGAAACTATGCGCTGTAACGTAACCTTTCACTTTTGTGGATCATGAGTCTAAGGATTCATTGTTAAAGGGGGTTCATCTGTGAAACAATCGTTTGTAAATCAGCTCAAGTCTTTTGGTTTGTATCTAGAGTTAAAGTTCGAATTAATCGACGTAATAGATACATACTTAACAAGCTGTAAGGTCAACAAGATACTGAACCGATGCGCATGTGTCAAGCAATTGGTATTGGTTCAGTCAGTGACAGTTGATCCGAAAGAAATATTGCTCAGATTACAGCTCCCACAGAAGAGGGTACAGCTTATCTAAAATCCCAGTACCTAATGAAGGAGAAGGATATTAAGCACTCACAAACACAATCACATCGAGCTGAAGCAATGTGCACTATGATCAAACTCTCAATGTCGACCAAGCGGAGTTTTACTAGGGATCCTATTGTATTGAGCAGAGATACATACTCCTTCTTTTGGAAGAATGACCCTCAGAATCTCTTGCATCGCCAAATACCTGGGATTAGTGTGAAAAAACATGATAGCCTTCTACTCGTGTAGTAGAATTTTCGGAAAAAAACATGGGGCAAGTCCGAAAATAAGGCTATTGTAAGGCCTATCCTTACCTATGGGAAACCGCTAGCAAGTCCACTAATCTAAATGGCTTCACAAAAGTACAATGGAAAGCGTGCATTGGTACTACCAGTGGAATGCGAACAACACCAATAGCAAGACTCGAGGTCACCCTCAACCTACTCCGCTAGGCCTTTTTTGATAAGAATTGACAGCCATAAGTACCCTAAGGATGAGTCGATCAGACAGCTGGAGGCCGAACTTGTCAGGCCACACTAAGATCCATCAGGAGTGTACAGCGAATGTAACAAAAGACTACATGACCTTGGTAGCCACAAGCTCCTTACGGATAAGTCAACCAGACAGTTGAAAGCCGATGGGTTCAAAATGGACACCGGAGTAGGAGGTGGTGCATTTTCTGATACTCTAGGCATATCTAAATCAGTCAGACTTTCCGAATTACAATACCGTTTTGCATTCAGAGGTCCTAACAGTGACAATAGCTGCCCGTGAGACTGCAATGAAGACATTACCACATGAGGATATCACCTTTTTCATCGACAGCCAGGGAGTGATAAAAGCGATATCTGTTACAACAATGACATCGAAGCTTGTGAAGTATTGCCGAGAAGAGCTTAAGGGGTTAAGGTTCTTACAATACAGTATAGGTACGACTCTGCTGGATCCCCTGATCATGAAGGTATACCAAGGAATGAGTGTTGAACTGTCTAGAAAAGGCTCGGCAGTTGACCTGGAGCAAGCCGACAACACGGTGAACATCCAGCCTTGCACACTTAGGTTTCTATTTTATAAAGGAAGACCCAACAGACTGATACAAAAAGAAAGGAATTCCCTATCTACCCTCAACTACCATATCTTCTTGGACATACTCATCACAGCAGTCTCTGTGGTCAATCGTAGTTTCCTCAGCAGGGCGTAGTGCCCCGTGATAACTCCTATTAGAGTAGGAAGAGATTTCCTATCCTTTTGCATAATCCTGTCGGTCCTACTCTTATCAAAACCTTATTTCAATAAAAGTAGGACCGACATATACTTACACGAGTGCCTAGAGAGAATCATATGAAATTTACCTCTCTTAGGTCCTTAATTCCTGCTTCGAGTCTCAGCGCGCAAGGCGGAATGAACACCGAATTGTCGGCTTAATCTGATGTGGATTCCGAACCCTTCTGACCAATTCGTCGGCCTTCTCTTTACCTGGTATAATAATAAAAAAAATTTTCATGTCCTGTTTGTCCATGATTTCGGGATCATAGAATGACCCGTCGTGTTTTGTCTCCAGCTATCTGACTTACTTAGTTTTAAGGCACTAACAACTGCGACAATATCCAGTCGAAGCAGATTGAGGATAGACTCCATGCTGATACAAGCCAATCTTTGAATCTTGCTGGTTGACTGTCACCATACAAGGCAGCCACAAGTCAGAATAGGTCTTACTACTACTATACATTCATAGTACAATTTTGGGTTCTTGGTTCACAGGTTTTCCCAAACAATGTACTGCATGTATAGAAAGTAAAGTGGCTTTTCGATTCCTTCATTAATGTTAGGCCTCCAGTTTAGCTTCTTATCAAGTACAAGGCCTAGATATCTAGCTCTCTCCGAGATTCTAAGGCCCCCTGTGGAAGGTAATGTAAATGCAGGAATTTTCCTTCTGTTAGTAAATAATACCACCTCGAACTTCTGTGATTTGACCGCATTTCTTGGTCCAGGGAAATAGGGTCTTCAGCGGACCTTCCAATTTTTCACTAAGGTTAGGGAGGAATTCGCCTGTAGCCAACAAAATGACATCATCCACATAAGCGATGGTGTTGACACTACTATACTTTATTTAGTACAGGTGGGGAGATTACTCCGCCTTGAGGGATACTTCTGAAGGCGTATGCTTCTAAATTCGTAATAGAACGATTGGCTATCTGGTATTTGTCACCATAAAACTGAACATGACCTAAACAAAATAATATGACATGACCATATTCCAAACATGTAAGACGTGTCTCTTACGTGGGACATGTTATCAAACTAATATTCTTAATACATTTCTAGAAAAATCGGTAATCAGACGGTCCGTGCAGAGATACTCAAAAAAAAACTCAGCAACCTCTTTAGATTACTTTACATCACTTCATAACGATATAAGGGACATATCCTTGAGTACCTACATAACAATGGCTCTGTCAAAATCAAATACTTTATCAAAATCGTAGATGATTTAAAAAAAAAAATAATTGAACGCACTTATTGCCAAATTGAAATCCAAACTCTAAGTACTGGGTTACACGAGCAAAAATTCCTAAAAATACCAACTGCAAGTGGTCTTATTCGATTTACCCTGAAGCGGACATGTGTCACCACTCATGTTAAACGCTACATTGAACAGCTTCCAAGGTATTTATGAAGCCACTTAAAAGTTCTCTGGAACGGAAAACTACCTCACAATTAAATTCGAAATATATATGTATATCCAAACAATCAGGAGGACTATCATCTCCCGGCACCATTATAAATCTTTCATTGCTTTATTTTTTTTTTTTTGCAAACAAATGACTCGTGGAACCTTAATGGTCTCACATAACCACATAATTTGTCTGCAATAATTAATTGCATAAAAATATAGCGTTGAGATTATTAAATTTGCATTTCTTCACCAATTAAACAATTAAATTGTCCATTGACCTAGTTTTTTTTTTATTAATATCTTTTTTCTGAAGTGTTGTTACCTTATATTTCTTTAAACGTAATAACAGCCCTGGATGGCGCGCAGAGCTCTTTAAAAAATTTAACACTCCTCTCGGCTGCCAGCAATACCAATAATTACCCGATAATGAGATTGCAAAAAAAAAAAAAAAAATAAGTGAGTAGGTACAAAAAGGAAATAAAAGGTCCGCCAAAGATGGAAACCTGATAAAGTTTATTAAAAATAACCTCAACAAAGTTTGACAGCACAGACAGGCTGACGTCGAAGTATGACACTGATGAAGGAGGGCGAGCAGTGTTAAGTAAACAGTGTCACCCGTGTGATGGGGGGATAATGGTATATTGTTGTACTCAAGTATTCAAGTATCAATGTATTTTTAGCTATAAATAGCTGTACTATTGGTATGAAATAAATTTGGAGCATTTGATATGGAATAAAACTTTCATTTCACTTGACAATTGAAGCGGCGCGAATTAAATCCCAATTCGCGTGTGCGAACGATGATGTCTCGCGAGGTCTCACTGCATCGAATTGTTTTGTTTGTTTGATAGTTTCACATTCGCCATGGTGTGCAATTACTAATTTTTTTTTTTTTGGTTTACAAGAAAATTACTTGACAGGGTGATGAAGAAAGTGCGGCTTCAGTTGGAGGTGTCAGAAATGGCAATACTTTTACAAATGTTAATATAATCAAGAATGAAAGTGGTGTTAGAAGTGTGGTGACACTTGGAATTCTGTAGAAGGTGTCCAAAGTAGGTAGGGGTAAATAATAAATAAAAATAGTGTCATTAGTGGAAGTAGTAGCACTTCGTTGAACATTCACCTTAGGGTTTTGATTTACTGGGCAAATTATGTCTTATGTCTTTCAATGCAGTTTCACTTGTAAATTCAAAGAGAGTGTCAGAAGTCGCACAATTTTTTTTTGTTTTGAGTAGCTTTTTCATGACAGTTTTTACTCTCGGATGTTTGTCAGATGCTCGCGAGAGGTGGGGCCGTGAAAGAAATTTTAGGTGTTGTCTAGGGATTGAACCTGGAACCCCTTGCTCCGTAGTCCAACGCACTAACCACTTGAGCCACGGCGCCCAAGTGAAGTTGTTCATATTTAAATGGAAACGACTCAGAGTTGCAACATACAAATAGGAAGGGAGAATAGAATTTTTTGCACAACTGGTTTCATTATTGAAATCTAATGAAACCAGTAAGTAAGTAAGTAACTAATTCCTCAGGACTAGAAGGAAGTGATTAGTTATCCCCTGTGCTATGTGTCAGTAATCAAATCAGGCACCGCACCATCATCAAGTAGTCAAACGCTGATGCACCTTTGGACCACCTTACCTCCACACGGTCTTCAGCCTCAACCACGATTCTAAATTTCCCTTTAAAGAGAACTAGGCAAATGGTAAGGTCATAACCCTGTTTCCATAATTATGGCTCAAAAATGGGCGAAGGTACTGTCTTAGGAATACTCAAGATACACAAGGCAACTTGGAAGTCACATGATCAAACTACCGCCAATCAAATTGGTCACGTTACGATAAATGGAAGGTATTCATCCATTGTATTGGATGTTCCAACGATTCGAGGTGAAAATATCCCACTTAGACCGCTACCTTATTACAGTAATGGTGCGGATGCCAATATTCAGTAATGTTGCAACAATAACCTGTACTGTGAGGGAGTTCAGCGTTGAAGGACTCTAAACGCAACCGACAATAAGAGCCTTTGCCCAACGAGTGTTTTTAAAATTCTCGAGAAGTCTCCCACCAGCAACAGCAAACACATAAGACGAGGAGGCTGTCACCACGAATGAGCCGCGTAGGTTAGAAGGAGAGGTGAGTTTAGTGGCTAGGAATCCCACACTATTACTGAGTACGAGCTCAGTTTCATCTTTAAAAAATTTCCACCTTCCATCCAACATAAGACCAGTGGCAGCAGTGTCAGCAGGCTATCAGGAATGCTGCGACCTAGGTGCTAGGTTTCTCCTCTCCGGAGAAACCGCTGGTTTGATGCTTACTGCCCACAGGCAAAGGTAGAAGAAATGCCTATAAAGCGCTGCTGCAAAAAATTACGAGAGCCGCTCGCCAGCTCTACGAACAGAAAAGGAAAGACGAGGAGCACGTACATAGACGAAAAAAAAAAGAGCATGAGATGGAAGAAATCCAGAGATGGCAGGAAAGAAATCCGGAATTTTTATAAAAGGAACCGGAGCCTTCAAAGTCAAAAACGGGAATACCATAGTAGAAAAGCAGTTGGTGCTAAACATATAGAAATACTATTTCGAACTGTTGAACGGTCAAGAAAGTCAAAATCTCCCTGTCAGGCAGTCTGTTAGTCTCTACTTGGAGGATAACCAATCACTACAACCACAGGACTGGAACGAAATTCAAGCAGCCTTAGATAGACTTAAACCCTATAAGGCTCCAGCCTGGATGGTCTAGCAGCTGATCTATTTAAGGCGCAGGTGATAATTTGGTGGAAGCACGCAAGATGAGTTGGTCATCTGTAAAATATGGTTCAACGAAAGCATGTCCGATGATAAGCCCGATCCATAGGAAAGGCGACCGCCTTTCCTGCGACAATTACAGAGGAAAATGCTCCTGAACATTGCATAAAGAACTTAATCTGGTGTAATTCTGAAGTGCCTAAGACAAGACCATACCTCGATGAACTAGAAGAGAAATACCAGTCCGACCAAATTTTCACTCTATTGTTCAGAAGCAGGGACTTTGTCAAAGGGAGCGCACTTGGAATTTTCGAAAGGAAAGTTCCACCTTTGATGAATGGTCCCAACTGCTTTGACAGGTCAGGGAGGACAATCTTTAACCACGAACTTTTTGAGCTTTACAGCGATACCGACTTGGTCAAAAAGATCTGTATACTAAGAGAGCTAGGAGCGGATAAATGACAATGCTCCAGCCCGAAGAATCTTTGACTCCGCCTCTGAGGGACTACGCACAAGAGGACGATCTCATCTCCGATGTCGTATGCAAGGGGAGGATGACCAACTGAGAGTACACTGGAGAGGCTTGTTGACCTGGTTCACCCCGAATTGTAGCGCCATTATAAGTAAATAATTAAGGAAGACCATAGTGGAGTTAATGACAATCCGGAAGGTGATTAGGAAGAGGTGAAATCAAAAAGAATGTGAATGTAATCTCCACACAGTTGAGAGGCAAGTAGGCGCGGGACATAAGCAGTGCTGTCCTTTCTCCGAACGATTAGAGCAATAGTTCGGGTATTACTATAGTTACAATGGTTCTCTCCGCTTCCATCTAAGAATTAATTAAACTGGTTGGATGACAAAAAGTAACATCGAAACTGTAGTACCAGCTAATTTTGACAGCTCATACAGTTTTACACTTTAGAAATTTGTAGGTCTAGGATTCGAAAGATTTTCCGTAGAGTCTTAAGAATTTATTGTGTTTGTTAGACTAGAATGTGTTGGGTTTTCTTATGAATTTTCAAGCTAAAGAATAGATCCATTGTAAATAGCTCGTTTTGTTTTTTTGTGTTTAACGAAAATTTTAAATCTCTTGTTATTTCTATTGGTGCAACAGGAGACCTCCTGTTCTTTTACATTTTCCGAACTTCAACACTGTACATAAGAGCGAATAATACTGGAAAGCTATTGCAACAAAAATGAACTAAAAACGCAGTAGCTTAAGTAAACCATTATTGTAAAACATATGGTTTCTCTTGTGGTCTCGTTAAGCTCTATGTAGTAAGCTGAGCTTTGTGCTCACGTAAGAGTTCTTGACAATCATCCAATCCTAGTTATTTGAATTTCGGATCCAAAAGGATTATTTACCTTGCATCCATTATGAAGAGCTGGTAACTGAGGATATAACTAAACGGTTCAGTGTTCAGTGGGATATAATTCGATTGTGGATTTTATAGACCAGTTTAGTAGCATGGACTTATGGACTAATGTCCCTGTGACGGTAACAAAGTATGAATATTTGTAAGCAGAGCTGAAGCGAACACTTGGCAGATATTGTATTCCATTACTAACCTCAGAGTTTGTAGTTTAGAATAAAATATTACCACTTTTCGTAAAAATGTTGTATTTCCCTATTGATTCAAAATGACACCTCTTGTTGGATGACCCTACAATAGAAACCTCTAATCCAGGTTTGATACTTTAAGAAGCTTGATTTCACCACACGTATATATTTTTTTAACATATTCTACAGACTCCCTATGAAGAAACCATTCAATAGTTATTAGTTTTAAGGAAAACTTCAAACTAACAACCTTTAAGGAGACTTTTAAAGATTATAAGGCCACAGCCAGTCCTTCATTTTCAGTCACATAAAGCAGAAGAAACTTGATACAACCTTAAATTAAACAAAGATTCCAATCACACCACATATTTATATCTCCACCACCCTGTATCATATGATCCTACTAACTAGAGTCTGTCACCTCAATTAAGAGACTACAAATGATTTGTTCACCTTCGCCAAGTTAACCAACAGACAACACTCTCATTATGACAGTAGGTAGCTCCGTATCTATACACAAAAAAAGAGAAATATTGTTTTAAATTAATGCTTCGTGACAGTAATTAGGTTTATTTGTGCGTTATGTCGCCCGGATTTGGTGTCGGTTTCCATTAAAAAAAAAAAAGTAGACAAACCACACAAACCATTGTATCCATGGCAGAGGACATTCAACTGTGAAATTAGCAAAAAATACTCGATTACTCGCACACTTAGAGGCGGGCGAAAGGAGAAAGGACAATTAGACGTGATAATGGTTTACATTTGGATGCAAGCACAGAGACTATTAAGCGTACCATTAAGGCGAACCATTATTGCGCGGGGCTTCCATTTGGGGAATTTGTGTTTTACGTCATAACACGATTGAATAACTCCAAACCAGTTCGCTGAACGTATTATAGATGAACCCAATCAGGCAATCACGATTTGTTTGAAAATGTTTGCTATAGCTGCAATGAGGTTGTAGTTTTCGCAAATCAATTTTTTTTTTCTATTTTTTGCGAGAAATGACTTATTGTGACATAAGTTAGGAGAGCAATTGAAATTGTGGGTTTTGGAGGTTTTTCTTTTGACAAAGCTGGATCAAGATTCAGTGCGTTGGTCAAACAAACTGAGTTTTGTACATAATGTTCCACTATTGTGGCTCTTCACCGGATATGTTGTTCTTTGTTCAGTTATAAAGAAAAGGAATTAAATTGCCAGACAGGGGTGGAAATGAGTTTTAAACTCAACTTCTATGGAACAGCATCCTGCAGTAAGAAGTAGAAAAACGTTCCTACACAATCGAATATTACTACTGTTGACTAGGATCACAAGGCTCGATTAAGACTGTATTTGGAGGCAGTATAAAAAGGGCAACCAAGTCGAATATGATCGAAATGATCAAACACAGCGAGAAGTAAATGGAGTAAATGGAGAAGGAAGAATTTTGGTCACTTAGTAACCTAAGGTAAGTATAAAGGTAGACGTGTCCACAGAACAGACGCCTAAAGTCTTTAATATTCGCCTCCGAATACTTTGCGGATGATCAGAACACCGTCCCGCATGATAACATCAAAAAAGTCATCAATTATGGTTAGTCGACGGGAAAGCAGATCATATTGGGTTGCGACATAATCTGGGCAAGCAATAATATCAACAAAAAGGACATTTCCTAATGTCTAGAAATCTTGAAATTTTAAATAGGAGCAATGAGCCCACCTTTATAAACTTCATCACACAAGAGGTGCTAGATCTAACTCATCTCTCTTAGGTTTCAATTACTAATTGGTACGTCTAACAAGAACTCTCAATGTCGGACCATATGCAGATAAGGTTTGACTTTGAGACCATATCGTAGCACATTCTCTGTCAATAGGATGCCTAAATGCACCAACTAGAACCTATGCGCAGAGACTCTAAGGTGTGAATTCAATCCGTCCTGTTCAAATGTAGACTCGCCGCATTTACTCGATGAAGAAGCCTAAAAAGCTAAACTCTCAATCCCACTGCAAAAGCTATTAATCGTAATGTGTCATGGTAGACCAATGAGCCCGAAGACTTAAAAAAAAGGTTAGGAAGCTGTGGAAGGAGCAATTCAAAGAGAATCTTTTCCAATGATTTCATTAGATGGGCCATCGCCACGTAGAAGCCATGCACAGGTCTCTACAGCACGGAATAGACACTCATTGAATCCCTGGTACTTATTTTTATATCCAACTATGAACTGAGTACATATGTAGTACATCACAAAAGTTTGAAAAAAAAAGTTAAAGGTGGTAGCAGATGTCGCTCAGACCCAAAGGCTTTCAAGCCTATCAGTCTCACCTTAGTGTTCCTAAATGTAATAGAAAAGATTATCGATTTTCGAAGAAAGAAAACACCCTTTGTGCCTTTCTGCACATCTCCAGAGCCTTTGATAATATGTACGTCCCTTCATTCCATCGGAAATGCTGCTAATACCCAACCGCTTGTCTCACAGACAACCAGATATGTCCCATGCTCAGCAGCGGAATCATTTCTGCCAAGGTTGGACAATATTCTCGATTTGCGTTAAAACTTCTAAAGGTTGTCCTCAAGGTGGAGTTCAATCTCCCCTACTATATGGTCCATCGTAATAGATACTTTTCTTAACGACCTAAGCAATTCCGGATTTCTAACTCAAGGCTATGCAGATGACTTAGTCATAATAGTAAGTTAATGATTGGTGCCAATTAGAAGGGCTTAAACTTACACCTCCAGACACTAACTCTAAATGGTGCACAACTCAATTTTTTTACTCAATTTTTCTAAAGAAACAAAATATCTCGGGGTAACTCTGGACCACAAATTTATTAGCAAACCTCATCTAGACAGAACCACTGAAAAGGGAGCTAAAACCCTCTGAGCCTGCTCTAGACTTTTCGGGAAAAAATGGGTATTAAACCCAAAGACAATTCACTGGACTTACCTCACCATCATCACTGCAATAATAACCTACGCATCGCTCATATAGTGGGAAAAGGCTAATCAATCCTTCTCCCACTCTGCCCTACAAAAGGTCCAAAGACTGGCCTATTACAGTAGATATTACTGGTGCAATGCGTACCTGTTTCAACCTTATAATGAGTGTATAAGTGTTATAAGTGTTAGGAAGACTATGGCGGTAAGCCCCCTAAAAATTCACCTCTCATGCAACAATAAAGCCACCAACCTAGTTGGACATATGAAGATTCTTGTAAGAATTTCGTTGCTATCTTCAGCGGCAGTATGCACCTCGGACTCGGTGACTATGAACACGGGTTAGGTGGGATATAAAACCAGACACTTGTTTTGTGGACATACTTGACATACATCCCGATGGGGTGGGACATAAGCACATAATTCGATTATAGACTTATGTCCCACTGAACTGGGGATATTCGTGTGGACTCACACATGTCCTTGCACCACGGTTTTCGCAGATGCCATTGAACGGGAGACCTGATCAGCCATCGCAAAACACGGTGAATCAAGAGCGATTTCGTACTGGACATCTTATGCATGCGATCAAAGGGAAGGACCTGCGCGGAGCTTAGATGTGACCCTGCCTCTGCTAGTTCATCCACTTTTTCGTTACCTGTAATATCTATGGGAATCGGTACCCAACTGAGGGTAACCTTATTGGCCACTAAAACATCGTTCAGTCCTTCTATGCCCAGTTTTACGAGCTTGGACCTTACCAATACTGACTGTAACTCTTAAATGGCTGCTGGACTGTCAACATAGGTCGTGATTATCTTACCAGAAATAATTCCCTCGATAATCATGTCCGCAGTTTGTTTTACTGCAATAGCTTCGGCTTTAAAAACGCTGCAATAGTCCTGAAGTCTGAAGGACCGATTTGTATTTCCAAACTCGCAGTAGAGGCCAGCACCAGTACCTACCATTTTTGGTTCTATCGATATATATAGGTATCTCATTCTCAGTACAGATTATACCATCATCCCACTCCTGCCTGCTAGGAATTCTTACAGCGAATCTCCGATTACAGTTTGATAGTGGGACGATGGGACGACGAGTCCATTTCCGTCCGGAGTCTTGGTCTTTGCACCATTTTAGCTGGCGAGCTGCCTCAGTGGATGTCAAGTGGAAGATTCAGTATTGTTTCCAGGGTCCTACTTCTTGTATAATAGATACATAAGAAAAACTTAGCATTTCATGGAAAAAAACACTTAACTTTCAGAAGAAAGCTCATTCATTTGGATATCATCTATAAGTAGGTGATTTTCTTTTAACTCAAAAGGTCAAAGATGCTATTTTATAGATAGATGGATTAAAAATGCAATCCCAAATTTTGTTATGCATGAGTTTCAAATTGGATGGATAGTCCTAATTGCTAAACCGTGAATAAATAAGCACTCAATTCACCCTGACGCCTTACCGTTCTCTTCAACGAATAGTCAGTTATTTGCTGACCCGATTCTAATATTCATAAATAATTTATTTTAAAAATCTCCCAAAGACACATGTTTTTACAATTAATCTTAAGAGTCCTTTATAATGACATCACAAGCGAAGTAGCAATCTCAGTGGTTTTACAGTGTGCTATACCACTTTGTTAAGACTACAGGAAGCACGTTTTGCTGAATTTATTTACAAAATACCCTCACAAACGAACTTCATCCTATAATTAATTGGTCCCTCTTAATAGCAGCGTACAGCAACACTACCTCCTTCCATATCGTGTCACTTTTAATAAGCATATTGTTTGCCTGCTGAACTCAATGAATTCTGACCAAATTATAAGCTCATGAATTATTTATGAATCGATTAGGAAATCATTACCGACGATGATGTTGTTGCCCGACAATATTCACCCCCAATCGACAAGTTTTTGGGGGTTTTGTCAGCCAAACAGTGATTTCCTTAAGAACACCCAAAAACACCATAACCTTTCGTTTTTGTATCAAAAGTCCCTTTTTACGCTTACTTGAATGGAGAGTGATCAGATTCACCCAAATCAACAACAACACCATTAAACGTTCCCCAAATACAATAGATAAAAGGGAAATAGCTACACTCTTGGGTATTCTCCAAATAATCTGCATAAGGCAATCGAGTTTTGTATTTTGTCGTGATTTATCACCGTCATGGACTTTCATTTCCATTGAATGTGTATGTGTGTGTGTGTGTGTTGTGGGTGTCTGCTCCAAAGGCCAACACTATACCATCAACCATCCATTTTCGAGGGGCCATAGAACCCGCAGGAGGCTCTGAGTAGTGATAGGAGGTGTTGTAACAGCTCCTAAATTGATGACAATCATCGAGGGGTTTTTAGTGCAAATGTACACTTCCGAGTTATTATCAGCACGCGTAGTGGTGGCAATCCTTTTCCTTTTTTTTTTTTTTCTATAGATAAGCGACAGATTTGAAATATTATTTCTCGTAAAAATATGACGGCCATAAAGAAAAAAAAATATATATATGAGGAACTTTGAAACAGAATGAAAAAAAAAAAAGGAAAATGTGTAGCCCTGGGACAAGGTTCTCCCCAGCTGATAACCAGGGGATGTTTGAATTTCAAAAGCCGATGGGAGAAAGCAAAATGAATGGTGGTTCCGCTGCGCGGCCGACGAAAGTCGCTTATCTGGGCCAACTGGAAACGAACAAAAATCAATTCAATTTGGACGGAACTTCATTTTATCTGAAATCAGATAAACGACAAAAATTGTAATCGTTATCATGGTCGGTTTTTTTTTCTTTTATTTCATGTGAATTTCAACGGAAAGATTATTAGTTAGTATAGACAGATACATAGATAGATATGTCCGATGGATGCACCTGATGGGTAATTGTCTTTTTTTTTTCAAATCAATGATTTAGGGGAGTTTGAATGAGTCAATGAACTGGAGGATGAACTGATGTTATAACATCAGAAAAAAAGTTTTCTAAATCAAAACCCTGTGCGTGCAATTTAAGAAGAATTTAAATCAAATTAGACCAAGAATCGGGTGGCCAAAGGGGTAGTGATACGAAAACATGAGAGCTCATGGGTTCTCACGTTAGCATTTCACTATAAACTCCCACTCTACACCTTCACATTGGTGGTTGCTGAGTGTCTAGTACCTCGAATTGAGCTATTGTGTAACAAACTGTTTTGAAAGGTCGTCACTAAGGTCACTAGGGCACTTCCCTTTGCTCTAGGCAGCAGCAAATTAATTCTCTTAATGGAATCCGCGTTGGCGTCTAACAGTTCTAGTCAGGTCGAATTATTAAGGGTCAACCCTATATGATATGAGCTGCTATGACATATGTATTTGAAAAATATATATAGGGATCTGCAATACTAAGCCAGGGTATTGAAAAAGAGTTGGTGACGGATGAGCAGTTAATGGGCCAACGGCAGCGCTTATATCCTCGAAGTGGGCTACTGACTGCCAAAAAATCCGGCCCCTCGTCCTTGTGGTATAAAAAAGGAACTGATCCTCCTGGTTGGAGATTGTGCGTAGGGATAACTACCCGATCACGGAAAAACGAAATTAGTTGCGAAAAACATACACGCTTCGGATAAGGATGACTTTACTATTGGTGACCCTAGCAATCGAAATACGGACAACGCACATGGAATGTGCGGACCCTTAACAGACCGGGTTCGAGACTGTTATAAAGCAGACATTACCTCCATCGTGCAAGTGCGATGGAATGAGCCGGACAAAAGGAGGATCTGCCATATTGTGTCAACGTCTGAAGCCTTTCGTCAATACCCTCATCGGCACCTCAGTGTGATCTCAGGAAAGAAAAATCCCGAGTCTATCACATTTTCACACTTCGACAGATTCTGGAAAAAACGTAAGAAGTTCAATTCGATAACCATCAGGTTTTTATCGATTTCAAACTCGCATATGGCAGCAGTTATAGAGACGAGCTAAACTTGTCCGTTTGTGCAGAATGCCGATGGAGAATCCTCGCTGCTCCACCAAAATCGGTAGCGATCTGACCGAGACCTGTGATGTCAAAAATGATTTAGGAAAGGTGATGCGATGCTTAAAAGAATTGTGCGTATGCTGATGATATTGACATTGTAGGCAAAACACAGCGGGATGCCACCAGTCCATTCGCTAGTATTTGGACGGAAGCTGCCAAAATGGTTCTAGGGATAAATGAGGGCATAACCAAGTATATGGTGTCAACAAGAAGGCGCACACATTATCGATGAATTGGATAGAATGTCACACTCGACAGCTATAACTTTGAGGTAGTAAGAGACTTTGTCTACCTCGGCTCTGCTATATATTCTGACAACGACACCTCAACAGAAATTAAACGAAGAATAACTCTTGCCAATCCCTGTTTTGATGGGCTGAGAAGTGAATTGAGTAGTAAAATCCTATCCCGAACAACTAAGGAGATTCTATATAAGACCTTGATCATCCCAGTCTTGCTTTATGGCACTGAAGCTTGAACTCTATCAAAAATAGATAAAAATATCGTTGGTCGCTTCAATAGAAGGATTCTTCGTAAAACTTTTGATTCCGTTTGCCTTGACGGGCTTTGGAGGAGGAGATTTAACGACGAACCTGTACAGCGATATCGACCTTATTAAAATATTGTGCATCAGTCGTCTAGATGGCTACGACATGTAGAGCGGATGTCGGCCCGTAGAGGATTCAAATAAAACCCGAAGGAACAACGCAGTAGAAGTATACCTCGCTTTAGGGGGCGCTTAAGTAGACGGGGACTTCAACCGACTTGGAATGCACAACTAGAGGGAGTTAGCTAAGGACCGAGGTACATGGAGAAGCTTGTTGGTTCACCCCTAACTTTGGTGCCACCTAAGTAAGTAAGTAAGGGATGTGAATATATACATACAAGGTATAGTTGGTATGTTGGGTACTTATGAATATTGTATTGCTCCGACCAGGAGCTGCAAACCAGCTTTCTGACCTAACATTGGGTGCACATTTTAAAGAACTCCCCGTTTTCGGTTGGCATGTCATTAAAGCTTTTAAAATTGTTCAAACCCCTAACTTCGAATGCCTGTGCTGCAATGTGGAATGAAGACGATATGCCTTTCTACTCTAGGTTACGTTGGGTTATGAAGGGATAAGTACTCATCACGTTCACTCGGAGACCTAACGATAAGTATATTGTGAATTCCATTTTTAACATAAAGATAGAGACTAGAGACTAGAATAAATCAAACTTATCGTGTTACTGGTCGACTTGAGAAGCAGCAGATACTCTTAATGATGTAGAGAAGATCTGACATCGAACATCAGTGCTAGCGAAGTTCTTTTCAAAGCGGGGCAGTGGAAAAGCAGATGACAGATTACTCATCCACGCGGCTTCTGCATAAATCATTGGACTCCACTTTTCCACTTTAAATACTACAGACTCTATTCTACAAACACTCGTAACACTCAGGCTGGAGTTCCCCAATCCCCAAGGATGAGTTCTTAGTCCTATCTTGTTCGCACCTTTTGTATATTACTACAATCCTCACTTACATAGACATCTTCTCAAACTTCATCACATGAGTTGGCTCAATGACTTCAAGTTCAATTCTTTTCTAAAAAATTTAGGAATCAAGATTCAGAGCTTAAGAACGTTAGTCTGTTCTTTGATTGGAAACACGAACAAGATGTTTCTCAAAAAAAATTTCCTAATGGGTCCATTGTTTGATTTTGATTGGATGGCCGAAATTAGAGTGTCAAAAACGCAATGCAAACATCTTTATTTATTATGTTCAATAGTAGATTTACGAATATATCAAGGAATTCGTGCTTTCTGCTGTCCTGTCTTAACTTCGAGTTACAAAGTTTGATTTAAAATTCACTCACATTATAGTCCACCAGCTAAACATTGAGAACACCACCTCTGATTTATTTGACTTTCTCTCGATTTTATGGTACCAGGCAAATACATAATCCTACTTGATTCCGCTTGATATTTGCATTTTTGTCGACGCAAAAACCAAAAACAAACCAACAAACCATCACCCGAAGTAGAAGAAAAGTTGTAACGTTGTGCTACTTGTAAACGGTCTTCTTCAAATATATTGAATCCATTTAGGGAAACAATAAATATGACTTTTCAGTGTGTTCACATATTCAATGGAATTAGCATACGCCCACAACACGACTGCTGATCGGAATACATTAAGAGGGTATTTGCAGATTGCAGAGAAGCCATCCATCCAATTACTGCCATGAGTAGGTACACCGATACTATCTATACCTCATCTGATGGCTCATGATGTGAAATTCAAATCGGAAACGATTATTTGGCTTCTTCGTTTTTGCATATTCATGTGGAATAAATACATCTTGTTAGTGAGAGATATACAAACATACATTTATATAGATACTCTTCGATAAGATATCGAAAATATGTAGTAGATACAAAAAAATAAACCAATTTTAAGCGATTTCTTGGATCTAGGGCAAATAATAAGGTCATTGAGAAATTCCAGATGATCACTGGCACACTGTAATAAAATTAATTTAAGGGAACCTTTTGCAATCCACTACTTTTGGTTTCAGTTTGGGTTTGGGAGAGCGTTTTGGCCTGAGGAGAAATTCATGGAAGATGGCTATTTTGAGTTATATCGGTCATAAAACTGTTTGTGAAGCAAGTTGAAATGGAAGCGAATATTCATTAAAATAAATTAACGAATAGAGATGAGGATGAGTTATAAGGCTCGGCTGAGAGCACAGAACTCATAAAATAAGCCAGTTTCATTTTAGGGGAGTGCTGACATCTGGGAAGGTCATATTCCATTAAAGATGGACTGAGATAATAAGTATAATCCGTCCAATAGCAATCAGGTATTTATTGGGAGAAATATAACTTTCTCATAACGCCACCCAAAGATTAAATAAACTCTCTTATTATGGTTTCATGTTCGTGATATAAATTTTCACTAAATATAGTCTGCCCATCGTTTCATTTTTAACACACTTGCATTCTGTTCAAAATTGGACAAATTCAGATGTGGTAACTTCAATGATCCACAATGAAACTTAATTGACACTTTAGTTTCATTTTAGCACCACAACACACGTGATCTGGTTGTCAATGTTATTGTAAGAACTTACAAAAAGGAAACGGAAATCCTCTACAACCATTCTGTGGTGTTTAGAAAACTAACTAGTTCGCTGGTCTTTCTCCACTTAACAAAATTTAAGGTTGTCAAAAAAGGTTTTGTAGGCCACATCTACCTTGATATGACACAATTCTGCAACCCGTGCCATCTGATGTTGGTATCTGATAGAAAGTGCGAGAGAATTCTTCCCTCGACAGGATGTGATCACACTTCGTGAGGGACCTGTCAAGGGCTGACCCGCGCTTCACCAACTCACCAGCTCTTTCAATCCCCTGTATGTTACTATTACCTGGGACCCAGAGGAGACTAATCTTGAAGCGATGCCCTAGTGAAGCGAGTTCCTCTTTTCACTGTTCCACCAGCTTGGAAGATTGAGTTCGGTGCTAGGGCCTTAATGGCAACCTGGCTCTGAATAGCAATATTTTGGATAGATGTAGGCAATACATACTGATATGATTTAATATGAAGATCAAGTTGCATAAGAACATTCAGAGCTTCGGTTGGACATGATCGAATGGCATGTGCTTTTTTTCGCAGTTCGTTTAGTTGTCTAATGTTGTAGTCTTTTCTCAACGCAGGCTACCAATCAAATGACCCGTGTGAGCGGGTAGGACGTACCACTGCGGTATACATCCATAAGACCACCTTCGGTCGAAGTCTCCACATCTTTCCAAAGACTATATAGGCTGTTTCAACTCGCTACTCTATATTAAGCTTTCAGTTGAGTTTTGAATCAAGTACATACAATGCCTAGGTACTTCGCACTGGAGGATAATAAAAGTAGTTGATTATTTAGCCGTGGAGGTAAAGCATCAGTTCAGTTTTGCTTGGATTGACGCTAACTTTCTCTAAGATACCTTCCATAATCTTACAACCAGTCATCTACATACACAACCACCTCACCTTCGACTCTGTTGAATCCAGACAGGATTTTATTGACAACCATAACTCATAGAAGAGGAGAGATAATGTCTCCCTGAGGTATTCCTCTTTCGACAGCCTTGGTTAAAATCCGGTTCCAAGAGTTGATTGGATGATTCTAGTTCTTAGCATGGTCACTAATCAATGGCTGATAAACTCCGCCATGCCCAGTTGGATTAGTGATTCCTGAATCGCTCCAATGTGGACATCATTATTGAACGCACCCTCAACGTCTACGAAAGTGGCTAGAGTAAATACTTTGTAGTGGTTGGTTTGTTCAATCGTTAGCATAACCTCGTAGAACGCTGTCTCCGTTGATCCCCTCTTAGTATAGGTGTGCTGTGAATTGGATAAAGATGATCTTTCGATAGTTTTTCGTATGTTTATGTCTAAAATACGTTCCAAAGTTTTGAGTAGAAAAGAAGTTAAGCTTATGGGCATAGAATCCTTCATGAACGTGTCTCCAGCTCTGGGAACGTGGTTCAACAATGAACAGCTTCTGAAAATCGATAAAAACCATGTTCTCACCTGGTCCAGCGTTTTCCGCAACATAGTGGATAGTATGCCGTCAAAGCCGGGCGATTTATAAGATCGGAGAGGAGCTGGCAATAGTCCAAAATGTTTTTTCATCAGAGTTGCGCATCCTGATGAACATCAGCGTAGCTGTCTTTACATTCTGGAAAGTGGATACTCATTAAACAGTCTAAGGATTTTGGCATATTGATGAAAGAAAAGCTGTAGTGTCCCTTGGACAGAATCCTGCGTTTAAGTTTGCTACAAGGAAAGCAAGGCTATTTTCAAGAAAAGAACAATTTGCGTTAGGATAACCTTCTAAAGCAAGTTCTGTATTGAAATAGAGTCTACTAAAGATGCAGCTAGACTCCGGAAAATCCTTTCCACAGTCCCAGGCTTCGTTAAAAAACAGACGGATTGCGAACTTCTCTTTAGGCCACATTTTCCAGGATGCAAAATTATTACACCTAGCAAAGCAGTAAGTCGACGACGCAGTGCAGCTAATACAAGCCACTTCCTGGGCAACCAGATTGTAGACGAAAAAAAGATCATCTAGGCGATTGATTCTTCGGCCAAAATTACCGTCACGGTCGAGTGCTGTGAAGGCCGGGACTGTAATTCTCCTATGATGCTACAAAGCCACAAGGAATACATCAGTTCGTGGCTAACGAATATCTTTCGTGGGTGTCTTAATAGCTCATATATTCCTCGAGCCCGAAGAGAAGTCAAGATCATTTTCATACGCAAAGCGGATAAGTCTTCACATGTTAGCCCAAAAGACTATAGGCCGATTAGCCTTAACTCGTTCCTACTTAAGTCATTTGAAAAGCTCCCCAAACTAAAACGTCTATGCTAAAGGCCGATCCATTGAGGCAGCCCTGCATGGTAACAAAGATCGAAAGTTCACTCCTCCAGAAAGAATTCACGTTAGTGTGTATATCTACACAGAAGGAGCCTTCAACAATGTAAAATCTGAATCTAATAGCGTCCGAAGCGTAGAAATACTGGGAAACACATCAACTCAGAACTGGAAGACTGCGGACTACATACACTGGCCTCTAGAGGCACCCCGCAAGGGGGAGTCCTATCCTCTCTACTAAGGATACTGGTTGCGAACGACATTTAAAGAAATAACAAGAAGTGTGGTCAAAGTTGTCGCTACAGGTAAGTTCATATCCGCTAGCACCGAAGTACTTACATAATCCGCCCACAATACCTTACACAAATGGGCAGAAAGATGTAGATTAAATGTTAATCCCCTGAAAATAGAGGTGATCTTCTTTACTAATAAGAGAATAAAACCCACAGATTGGGATCCCATTACACGTAAAGGAAACAACTGCAAAGAGAGGGCGACACTGGCCACCGCACCATTGTGACATGGGCTCACTTGGGCACCGAGACAGATTATATATCATCATCCCGCGCCTTTAGCTTAAAATAATCTTCCCCTCAAGAGAGGATTGGATAAACGGTAGGGTCATCAAGCCGAATAATAGCATAAGCTTCTGTAACTTCGAGACTTGGTATTTTTCTGTTTTTTCATTCCTCTCTACTGGATAGAGGCTTGTAAAAGGTCTTATAAACTCAAGATAGGATGTCATGTAGTCTGTTGTTGTTACATACCCTACTTATGTACTTCTAAAGTATCTTTGTGTCCGATGTCCGATTGACTTATCCTTAGGGCGCTTGTGGCTGCTGATTCTTGTATAAAAAGGTCTAGCGGGAGTACAGGATGACCTCGAGTCCTGCACTTGTTTTCATTGCACTGATGGTACGGTACGTGAGGCTTTGTACTTTCGTGATGGCCTTTAGGTTGGCGGCATTGCTGGCGGCTTGCCATCAAACAAGGTTGTTACAGATAAGTATAGGCCTTACAATAGTTTTATACATCCACGGGATGATTTTGTGACTTAGCCCTCATGTTTTTCCGAAAATTATGCTACACGAGTAGAAGGTTATCGTAGTTTCTTCAATTTTTTCGTCAATATTCTGAGTTTTAACAACATTGATCCATAAACAGGAACCTAACTTCCAATACTAGAATGCCAATAATTTAACATCGAAATCCATCTATTTAATTTGACCTCCAAGTTCCGTAAATTTATTTCAGTCAAATATGTATAATATGATTCAGTTTTCATCTTTGCTGGAGACAACCAACAGTTGGTATATCCCATAGCGACAAGAATTAATCGGATTTAAACAAGGATCTCTAAGAGTGACCGGCTTATGGTCCGACAACAATTCAATAATCTTCTTAAAAGAGAAACAAATTTAGAGAAGATGGATGTACGTGGGTATACATGTATAACTTGCCCAACAAGTCAAGCTGTTGCGTCCACAACAGAACCAACAACTACTTATCCAATTGATAAACTCCCTTATGGTATCTTTTAGAAGGAGCATCATCAGGAGAATTCTTCTCCTATAAATAGATATCTTGTTTAAGGATATTTTCTCTATTCTGACTTCGTGTGGCTCTGTGTGTTAATGATGAAAAAATTATAATCAATTACCATGGAGATGAGAGTACATTTCTCCAAGGATAAGAAACAGAAGCTTTCTAATTCGGATGTTAATACGGGAACTAATATGAATTATAGAAGAGCATAGTAGACGGGAGCCAAAGTATCTCATGTTCGTTACTTAATGCTTCGAATCTATTCACATGCCTCGCAAGGAAGGAGAAGGCAAAGGAGTTCAGAAGAATCCACATTTTCATATGCGGATTTCCAATAGAAGGAGCTACAAATCATTAGCGATATACTACCGAGACTATGTTGGAGGGATGCATAAGTTATAAGACCACTTTCACTGTCAAAGGAAAAGTATTGTAGAAAGGGTGTAATCCCTATCACAAATCGTTCAGGTGTATATAAGTGCTTCATATTCTAAACAGCAATGACAAGTCAAAGTGTCATGTTCAATTACAATGACATTTTAAATTGAAAGTGATGCCAAATAAGATAGCGATTCATTCTCAACACTTTGGAATGAGTTTTAAAATACAACATTTCATGCAAACTCTGATAAGCAGAGACTACAATTTTTCATTTGATTTATGTCGGTTGTCACCAGCCCACTCTAAACCAAATCTCCTTTAAGAGGATTACAGAGATGTGTTATGACAAGAAACCAGCCGATTTGAGTGCTCCTTTTTAAAGCCGATTAACGTTTGTTCCGATGAAGTACATAAAAATTTATCAATTGTTGATTGTCCTTGCAAAAGTAAACATCTTTTGTGGATTTATTTTGATTCAGGTTATTATGAAGTGAATTTTAGGGATCTTTTTATCTGAATGGAGATTTAAATGGAAAATGTTGCAAAGGATTTCATCCTAAGCATGGTGCTAAGCTTAATGCCCTATGAAGGTAACTAGACATAGAAAAATGTAAGTGAATCTTATATTAATCGTGTGTCTTCTACTTTGGTATTTTCTTCATCACTGGATATAATACCGCAACATCCTTGACCTGTCGCATATTAATAAAACTCGTTACGCTTTGCTGTCGCATACACTCAGGCGTATGGGTAACATTTTTTTTCTCTTTTTTTTTTGAGAATAGCATTCCTCTTTTATTGTACGTTGAGGGGGCTGGGATTACAGTAATCTTCAGTTACAAATAAAAGTATTCCATCAAGCAAATTGAATACGAACCCACAAAGGAGTAATTAAGATAAAACTTAACACCTGAAGGTATGCAAGATCTTCTTACATTCTGTGGTATACTTCCAGGTGCTGAAGTTGACAGTTTCCGTTTACAAATTCATGGAATTTGGTACGTTCCCTGACATATAATTGATATTGATTGACGTACACATACATATGCATGTGTAGAATTCGAAAGATTTGTGCAATTTAAACTAGTTTCAACAAGTACCATGATTTTGATTGGATTGGAGAAGGGAAATTATTGTGCGTTCTACTTCTTCGTTTTTGAAGGAAACCAGAGAGAGAATGAGAAAACACTTTGGACACATTTAGAACCATCAATCAAAGTTTTAAGTCCAAAGTCCTTTTGAAATGCTTTTAAAACACCCACATAGAAGCAGTTTAATTTTAAGTCTCAAAACGAAAAGAAAAAGTGTAGACACTCATGCGTGAACGTGAGGTAGATTAGATTAAGGACATATGTAACAATTCGCTTGGCAAAGTAATTTAAAGAACGCCCTCAAATTTTACTTTTCCCATTGGTCTGCCTTTGCTTGTGGATTTAATCGTATTTCTTGACAACTCATTTCCATTTGTTTATAATTTTTTTTTTTTTTTTTATTTTTCAAGAACATCATGATTAACATTCCTTCCCCTCTTTTTTTTTCTTCCAGATCCGAAATGGATTAATTTTTTTCATCTTTTTGAAGAAGGTAAGTACATGGATTTATTTTTATTTTTTGTGTACTAGAGTAAGGTAAGCAGAAAGAAATTCTCATCATGGCATTGCACATAACCATGACAACAGACAAGACTCGTTAACCTACTTTACTGTACTACCCACTTGTATTATCATTCAGGTGGGGGGGATGAGAGGTTTGAATCATATTCAGCATGGAAATACTTTGTGAGAGGATGACTTAATCATCTCTGAATAATCTCTGGTAGTTAATTAGATATCTGGATTTTACCCTGATTCTTTTTCAATGGTGGACTAGTCCAGGTGTAATGAAATCTGGAAAACCAGGGAGAGTACATAAGTTTATAATTAGTAACCTGAACAAGAAGGTGATTATGAAAGAAAAGACGTTGGATAAAAGAGGGAGGATTTGAACTATGTATATTAAATAGGATTCGACAGTGGACCGTAGGGTGGAAGTGGAGTGTAAGAAGACAGTTTGAGGATGACAATGGGGACAATGGTAACCAAGGGTCCGTAACTAAATACTTTATAGAATTACTGAAACCCATTAGATATTCTATATATGATGTTAATCGAGCTCTTCACTGGGTTTTACCTTTTTTTTTAGAATATGAAGGGTCCTCCAATAAGAGTTGAGCTATCAATATTAAGCTTTCATTGCGATGACTTTTGAATAGAAAAAAATAGGAGGTTATTAAATATGGATCGATGCACACTCGCACAACGTGTTGAAATAGTGAAAATCTACTACAAAACGATGAAAATATTGTGGAAACGCTTCGTAAAGTTCATACTGCTTTTAGTTATCATCAAGCGCTTTCTAGCAGGGCTATAGTGAATTAAATCCATAAATTTAAAGGTCTCGGATAGATCAGTGATATGAAGACTTCAACACGTGTCCATCCGGCAAGGTGAGCTGAAAATATCGCCATCGTTGCTGACAGTATGACTGAAAAGCCATTTCGGGACGATCGCAGGAATTTGGCCTATCCGCAACCACTTTGCACCGAAATTTGGATAAAGATCCCGGCCTAAGGTCTAGTTGACACAAGAATTAAAGCCAGTAGAGCACACGGACAATGACATACTTTCAGTAATTGGGTGCTGGAAATGAATGAACCAAATCATGATTTTTTCAGAAAATTATTCTGAGTGATGACGTTCATTTCCATTTATCGTATCTGGGGCTTCGAAAACCCAAACAAATAGTGGAACGACCTCTCCATCCACAGTTTCTACGATTTGTCACCAAATTCCAATATATGTATGCATGTATAGTGCCTGAAAGAACACCACATAATGCAAAAAGTTCATTTTGCTTTGCATACATTTAGATGCCATTTGTTTTAAGTAGAACATCGAAACTGGACTTTGATGTAGGAAGCGCTAATTGCAGCACTTGCATAGAATTAAGTTTTTTCTTTCGCATTCTTCTGGTAGAGTACGAATGCGGTAAAGGGGTACAGTTACAAAAAACAACTTGAGGTATGCTACTTATCTAAGACATAATGCATAACCAGAGAGTACTCTGTGTTAACAAGACTTAAAACATGTCAAACGAACAAGTTAGAAATACTTTTAAAGAGAAAAAATATACATATATAAACAAAGAGGTAGTATTACCTTAATGCCCGTAATTAAGCAAACATTATCCCTCTTATAAAGTCCCATGCAGTACCATGCAGACATCTTAACGATGTCAACCGCTTTGAACTTCTTCAAACAGAACATGAATGACACTTAATGCTGCAAGTAGGTACTAAGAACTAGCAGCAAAGTGCGTTTCGAAGTGGCATGGCGTTTGCCTGCTTCAAAGAAAATTCTCTTAAAAACGACAACGGTCGACTTAAGTACTACTAGCTACTACTTCAATAGTTTAAATGTCCATATGTGGAAATATTTATAAAAAAATTCTTCTATTACTTACAAAACTACTCATACTTTGCATAATCAACAACACTGCTTGTGAGGCTTTCTTTCTTGACATTTTACCCAATAAAAGCAGACAATAAGCACACACACGCCCAATGTCCTTCGCCTTGAACGTTATCATCTGAAGGAGCTAAGCACAACGATGAGTCGTCCTCCTTAAAAGTGCACGAGTGTGTGTGTGTGTGTCTGAGTGTTTGTGTGCTCGTCACCTAATAAAATGTGTACAATTTTTCACTTGACGTCATTTGTGTAGGCTTTCGTTGTGTGACACACATGTGAGACTATCCACCTTCCCACCTTGACTTCGTTCAGGCCTTGGGTAGGTAATATGTATCTTATTCGTGTACTGAAGGACGATAGCAAACATGAAACTGAATGAATATGCATGAAACACGTGAGAAGCAAACCTAATAGAAAGGCGTAGTGGTAGTGAAGAAAATATGCTAAAAGAAGTGAAATTTGTATTCAACCTGAAGAGATGACTGATGCAAAACAACCAACGTTGTCTTCCTCATACCACAAGGTATGTACCTACCTATCCACGTGTGTTTAAGCCGACACACCGCTTTTATATTTTATTGTTCATGTATTCTTTTGTGTACGCATATGAGTAGTAGGTACACATACTTTTCAAATACTGTGTTTTTGTGGGAGATGAGAACATAATTCAGCGAATGGTATTTACATAAGACAAGTGCCTATGACTGATGAAGGAATCGTGGAAAATGGAGCATTTAGAGGGATTGACATAGATTCATTGGGTAGTTCGTCACAAAGATTTTAGAGACGAGGAGGCTATATTACAGGTTATATTTAGAAAAAATTAAATGACAAGACCAGCTTTATTTTGAATCATTTAAAAAAAAAATGAAGTAACATTATACGAAATAGGATAGGTTCATGTTTTAAAGCTTTAGTCTCAAGACGTGTCAATGATTTAGAACTTTTTTTTTTGGAGTTCTTTAAACTTCGACTACATTCCTAGGTCCTTGGGGAGGACCAAAGTATTCTTCATGCCGAAAGCCGGTAAGACCTCCCACGCATTCCATCCTATTTTCTATTAAAAACTTTGGAGGGGCTGATCGACGTCCACATTAGAACAAATTTAGATAGTAATCTCTTATCGGTATCCGAACACGCGTATTGGAAGGGAAAATCGATAGAGACTGGGCTGCACTCGTTGGAAGGGATCACTAAGAAATCTTTTGAGAACAAAGATTTCACTATGGTGTCCTTCCTTGATATTGAAGGAGCTTTCAACAATGTCAAAACAGAGGCTGCACTTCTTGACTTGAAGGTTGGAAACTATCTTTGCTATTAAAAAATCATAAAAACATTTTTGACGCGACAGGATTAGGCCATGAGACCCAGGGCCTAGCTTCTCACAATCATTCGATTTGTTCCTTTTATATTCTTTACACGAATGGAAGGGACCTACTGTTTAATGGCGTATAACAAGGGAAATTTGAGAATCCTTTTAAAAACTGTTTTACTCTCGGATGTTTGTCAGACGCTCGCAATACGTGGGGCCGTAAAACAAATTTTAGATGTCGTCTGGGGATCGAACCTTGAACCTCTCGGTCCGTAGTCCAACGCACTAATCACTTGAACCACGGCGCTCATTTCTATATTTGCTTTTGACTTGAATAAATGCTTATCCATTCTGAACTGGGCTGCAGTCTATCCAGAAGGTTGGTATACTGGGGTATCCCCAGGGCGGAGTATTATTACCACTATTGTGGCTCATGGTAGTGAGTGAGATACTCCTAACCTTGGGTAAAGTGGGGTTTAGTGTCAAAGCCTATGCAAACGACATTCCTTCTTACAGTTAGAGACCTGATGGAGTCTCTAAATAAACTCCAAGACTCAAGGGTATTGAACTCCATTTTGAAGATCACGCCAGATATTTGGGGGTGATTTTCGACAAAAAAAAAACTCAGCTGAAAACTGAATATTCAAGACCGTGCTAGGAAGAACTCGACTACCGCCTATTCATGTAGGAAGGCTATGGGCCCAAACTGGGGTCTCCAGCACCGGATTGTTCACTAGATACACACGGCAGTCATCAGACCCATCCTTATGTACGGAGTACCAGTTTGTTCGACGGGACAGAACAAAAAAAAACAATATTGCAATACTTCAGAAGGTTCAAAGGCTATCTTGCATTTGCAAAATGGGCGCCACTCTTACAGCTGCACCCTGCAGTTAGGCCGATCTTTTACCTTAATTCATCACCCGTAATTTTAAGTTAAGAAACCGTCGTTGTTTAGGTCATTCAGGAGCTGATCAACCACAATAAACCAAAATAGAGAAAACAAAAAGCCTCTTTTTGGGTAACCTTTGGTACTTCTGATGGATAGTGATGCCTGACGAAACTTGGCCGAATTAAGCCTGAGGCTTAGTATGGAGCAAATCCATTTAGTTGTTTGCGAGTCTATGCTCCTTGCGCTAGAAACTCTTTCGATAGAGTGAAACGAAGTGTTGTCGAAGGCGCAATAGGCTATGTGTCTGTTTGACAGTGATCTTTCGATCATATCGACCAAGTGATGCAGAGCTATAGTTGTCGATATGCGTGCTTGATAAGCTAATTGGAGTTCATTAAAAGGGTGTTCTAATAAGGCAATATTTTGAAGATCAGTAATATTCTACATTATCTCTAGGAGCACTGATGTAAGGCTAATTTGCTTGAAGAAGTTTAGGTTTGAGGGAGATCTTTGGAAATGAAAACCACATTAACGTTTCTCCAAACAATGTTCATAGCTGCTTTTGAAGATTGGGACCAGTGAACTGATGATGTCATCAATTCCATGTTGCTATGAGGCAGGGAAAAGGCCGTAGAGAGTCGACTCTGGTGAGAATAGTCTTCTTGAGAGAATTCTAAAATTCATCTATTAGGAGGATGGTATAGTGTAGAGGTTTATAGACAGGACGTGCGAATTGTAGAATTATAAGTCAGTTGGTCTAAAATAAGCACTTTTTTGTACTCACTCCAAGAATTGGAGTCTGTTCCTTAAAAGAATGCCAGCTCTCGGTACGAGTCGATTGTTGTCATATATTTTCTTGCATGGAAAGCCTTTTTTAAGTAAGTTTCACTTTAGCTCAGAGCTAACCCTAGCATACTTATGTACACATGTATACAAGCACAAGTCTACCAGGAACAGATTCTGAGTACAACTGACAACAACTGAGCTAATTGTCCTACTTTTATTTTATTTGTTTTAATTTAATTTGAGGCCTGATCAACCCCGGACATTTATTGGAATTTAGTATAAACACAAACCTAAGTCCTAGACATACACCTAACCTAACAAAGTTCCTTTAAATTAGCAAGGTTCCCTAAAATTATAATTATGAACTAAGGATAGGGGCAATTGGACGAGAGGTGTTGGCAGAATAAATGATTTTCTTCAGGGACAGTTTGTTAAGATGAAAGTTAGAGAGACATTGGCTCCTGGTACCTGTAATTTAATCGGTTGGAACACATTTACGGGAGTATGTTGTTGCTTGTCACTTGTTGCCATTGATCTACAGGAAATGGCTAAGGCACCAGTAAAAGACAGTCTGAGGAGGACGATATATGCCTGAAGATATTTAAATCATCTGCTTTAACACATAAATGTGTGCTTACGATCAACATCATTAATTGTGAAGATAAATAATATGGGACCGAGATAGCTACTATGAGGTACTCCAGAGGAGGTTTTTATTTAGGGCGGAAATCATGGAGCTAAACAAAACATTGACAAGTCGATCTCCTAAATAGGATTCAATCCGCAGAATAAAACTCGGCTGAAACCAAAGACCCTTTAACTTAATAATTTAGAATAATTTTGTGTGAGATTTTGTCGAAGGCTTTGTTGAAATCCGTAGCGATCACATGCACATCGACTTGAGTTCCACATTCTAGTGCACACTAAGTTGGTTGCTGCGGATCTACTTTTTAGAAATCCATGTTGGTTTTGGGAGAAAATAAATGTGCAGTGGAAAAACATTTAGTCGTAAATAATGCTTTCAAAGGGCTAAGGTATGCAGGAGAGCTAAGCTATGGGTCGATAATTAGAGATTTCATTTTTACGACCTTTTTTGTGAAAGGGAGTTATGTACTAGTTCTTCTAGGTTGTGAGATGGAAAGCTGAAAGAGAACTGTGAGGGGTTGAACTAGGTAATCCGTACATTTTTTTAAAGAATGGCAGCCAGACAATCGGGGTCAGCGGAGTTTTCATATTAAGGTTACTTATGTATTTTATCTTTTACTTGTTCCAACGTTACTCTAACTTAGTTTGTGAACAGTTGTTTAAATAATAGTAAAAATAGTGTTAATTAGGCTCTTGGACGTGATTGGCAAAGACAAAGACAAAGACAAAGAATTCGGCAAATAGATTTGCAATCGTTTGAGGTTCATCCGAGAAAGTATTTTATAGTTTGAGAGAAGATGGTTAGTTATACGATTTTCTTTTGGCATTAATGAATTGAACGAATCGTTTAAGATGGGAAATGATATTGCAATGCATCCGGTTGAAATAGTTAAAATAGAGAAGCTGACAGAGTTGAGAAAATAGAGTGTAGGTAAGCTGATGGTTGTGAAAAGCTAGGCCCTGGGTCTTGTACGGTCATGTCGCGCCAAATATTTGTATTTTTTTTATATGCCATTCGATCTGTTGACATTTTTCCCATCAATTTGATCGTGTATGTTGAATAGAGAATGAATTTCAACATTTGAAGAGGAAAATATTGAGTGGTAGATTTCAGACAGACCTTGTCAACCGACCGATACTATCGTTTGGACTTTAAAGTAATTTTCTCTTCTCTTTGGACTGAAAATGAGATCGTTAAGTTTTTTGGATCCGGTATCCTACGATCGATGGACAGTCGGATACTTCGATATGACCCTTAAAGCGTTCCATTAGAGAACAGTAATGTATAAGTCTAGCTAATAAAATGTGTGCATCAATGATCAGTGAATAATGTAAGTCTAATGAAAAATAAATGAATGGGATCACACCTCATCTAGCTTATAGGATTGTAAAACTTCTACGCGAAGGTTTACGAGCTGATGCGAGGGTTTGTTTCCATATCCATGAGCTATTCATGAAAATTTGAAACAATGGTCAAAGGTCAAAATAAGCATCTACGTACAGTCATATGTGTATTTATAAATGTATATCGGCTTGAGGACTTCTAGTAGTAGTAGATACCACAATTTTCATTGGTTTCCAAACGACATCCCTCCCCATTCCATTGAAATTTCCTTTGTTTTCCATTTAACCTTCTATTTGTAGATTCATCAACCTGAATATGTCTATTATCATTCCTGTCACAATCACTTTGACAATTTGTTTGCCCTTATGCTTTAAATTGTTACCTGCCAGTAGGTACTCAAGCAGTCTACCTTGAAACTGATCCAGACACTTTTGACACATGTAACTGACACGAGTGCAGATGGTTCCCTTCGACTAATTCAACCTAACACAACGGCCACATCCAGAGAGTGAGACCAAAACAATTGTGTTACTCTTACACGTATTGTAATACGGTGCCAACTTATTTATTCATCGCTTACTTCCTGTCAATACATCTCTCTTCTTTCAAGTTGACATAATGCCATTCAACAGGAAACCCTCCCCGCACACGTATTTAATTCTTCGTCACCTCCCTACTCTAGGGAATGTCCTTGCTTTTGTTTACCACTAAAACCTGAGAGGAAGTTCTGTGCGTCATGGATACCAACCACTTGAATGGTGTTTTTGTTTATTTTTTGTATTTGACCACCAAACACGGTTGGGCGATTCGCCTTGAAATATCATTTAATAATAAAAGGCCGAAACAAAAAGAACTTCGTCAACCGAGCGAATAAATTGTCAAATGGAGTGGTTGTGGGCGACAGAGTAAATAAAAAAAAAAGAAAAACACAAGTAAAAGTATCTACAGAGGTTCTACAATCGGATTGCGGCCATTCGCATGGATACGTTTCGCTAATAACTCAAAAAACAAATTGTATGTATGTTGGTATTTAGTTCAGCCACTGTGGCCTATTGATTTTTCCTTATTTCCTTTCGATTCTCTTAGCCAAGGTCCTTTCTCAGTGAAAAGTGAATTGTGCTAGGGCTTCGTAGCACAAGATTCTTGGATACGTTTGACGCCACACTTAATGGGATTATTTGTGCGCGCCATAAAATTCCTATTCGTATGTGGAACACTACCACGACTACCCTCCAAAAAAAATATGTGGAGGGACACAAAATCAGAATCAACTTTCTGCTGATGCTTAACAAAACTATTTTATGAGCACTCATGTGTTTGTATATGCAAGCACGCTCGAGTATATGTATGTGTGTTGGGTCACATTCTCCCTTATGTGGCGTATTTTCAGGGCCGCATAAATTACCTACTCTGGGTGGCTCACTTTTTTTCACATGGCCGCCTTCAGTACATGTACCAATGAGGTAATTAGTATAAACAGCCAGAAATTGCTGTGATTTTGAACAGTGTGTTGGTTTGTAGGTGTTGTATTGTGCGGTGTTGTGTGTGCCCGAGGAGGGCTTATTGAAATGATAATCTATGGGAGATTATTTAATTTGAACCTTCATTTCGAGCGTTAAGTGAAGTGTACTGGAGTGTACATGTAAATTTGGATATGTTTCGCCATGATTGCCCGGCATGACCTATTAAGTGAATTATTGAATTAAAATGTAATTTGTCGGCTGAATTGGTAAATACATAAGGGACGGGGTTAGAGTCGAACTAGCCTTTACCATGAGAGATTTTATAAAAAATGAACTACATCATATATGTATATGTGGTTGTTTCATTGGTATTTTTCTCTCGACACGTCTTTATAAAAATTTATGAGCAAAACATTCCCACGTATCTCTTCGAACTAAATGAAAAGATTCTTTCTCATCAGTAAAAGTGTTCGAGAGTTATTAGGTAACAACATAGACTCAAACAAGGACAAATTCATAAAAACAAAGGTATGTCAGGTTCATAGACTGACTATAAACAGAAATGCACAATTTATTTTATTTGGAAAAACAAGCGCGACTTTGTGAAATAAACAAAATGAAAAGTATCCTTAAAATACGTTGCAGAGTCTCCGGGAGATATGAAACAAACAAACCTATAAAAAGAAGGATTCTACAAGGAATGGTAACAACAAATAAGAATGCTGCTGCAACACACAAAAGCCGTAAAGCTTTGGAGAACTGGGCGATTGCCTAGTTTGACTGAGATCCCAGTTGTCAACTATAGCGCTAGAGTAGTGGAGAACATCCACAACAAAATAACAAGACCGTCAAGGCATTGGTATTATATTCGGATTATATACTTCATCACCTAAAGTCCTTAACAGATATAAACTCAGTGATGGAGTAAAAGGATAGGGTGTAGGGAAGGTAGAAGTTGGAAGGATGCTGATGCAAATCATAATTTGTTGGAAATATTAAGGAGGGCAAGTCGTTCCGCAGACTTGTTGATTGGCTAAAAAATGAGTTTCTAAATTTCACTGTGCGACAAAAAATAGGTTTCAAAAAATAAGGGTGTATGATTAAATTGTCAGACAGGATACAACTATAGATTTCATCCGAATAACTGTGGTGGAAGTATCGTTACAGGACCGATTTGGTTGCAAAATAACACGTCACCGATCAATCTGCATTCCTGACGTTAGACACGATCTAATAAACTCAAATAAGTTGCAGGAGCTGCCGCCCATGCATTTGAGTTATGTTCAATTTTCGGACGAATATACATATGCTGTATAGATAGGAGCCAAGTCTACAAGACTAAAAAATCGTTTATAACGTTTTTTAAGGAATCTGAGACAACTAGCGCTACTTTTAGCAGTTTCAGAAATCTGATAATTCCAGCGAAGGTCAGGGCTAACATAGATGCCAAGCACTGACATGCCATAAGATACCTCAATATCAGTACCATTCATTGCTAGATTGGCTAGATTATCCCGTAGCCGTAGTATCCCGCTTCGGAGACAGGAAACAGTACTGGATTTTTGACCAATTGAATACAACTGGGTTTTTCGCAACCCAGTTGATGATTGCATCAATATCGGTAGACATTCCCTGGCAGTGAGCTATGCGTCTCAGCCTTGGTTTCGTTAATGAATACGCGAAGTCAAGAGTACTGTCATCCGCAAAGGACTGCTTCAGATTGGAAATGAGAGTGGGAATGTCGTTAATATATATTAAAAACAGGATCGAAGAGAGGACTGAATCTTAAGGAGGAAATGAGGTAGAAGTATACTTACATGTCTCTCCAATACAACTTGTATTGGCCGATTACTTAAAAATCTTGCAATCCACGATGAGAAGGTGCTCCTGACACCATAAGCTTGAATTTTGCTTATGAGGGCACTGTGGTACACTCTTTAGAGTTTTCAAGGTCATCCGTGATGGTGAATGCTTTGGTTTAATTTTTCCTTTAGGCACAGCATAAGGTCCCATATGGAACATTGTTAACGGAAATCGTACTGATGGTCATTTGGAAAACAGTTTCTTTCAAAATATCTCATAAGATGCAAACTTGCAATGCTTTCCATGACTTTAGAGAGCACTGAAGTTAGGGCTATGGGTCGATAGTTTGATGGGAAGATATTATCGCCATTTATAGGGATCGGCTGGACGCCGTACAAGTATGTACGGTGAGTATGAAAGGTGGAAGAACTTACGTAGAGGTTTAACCAGGGTAGATGAACACCTTTTTATAACAAGGAGATGGATCCCATCTGGACATTAAAATTTATTACTGTAACGATCTTTTAGGACTCGAGCTACTGAAAAATATTTGTCCTAAGGTATATTGAACCTGATTCAGTAATGGTGGTGGTAGGAAAGTATCTGGAAAAGTGAAACTTGCAACGAACATAGCTGCTAGCAAATTGGTTTTCTCTTGGAAGTGATATTTCGATCATTGTGGTCAAGAGCTAGGATGGATTATGAGGCGAAGCTTTTCATTCTTTTGACGAGAAACAAAAAAGTTTACTGCCCTTTGCCCTTAATTTAGAAGAAATTTTGCTTTACAATTGAGTTGAGGTTATTGGCGCGATAACGCAAAGTTCTTGCCAATCGCAAAAGTCGGACTGAACCGAGCTCACATTTTTATTCGGAATAAAGGATCGCATTCCAAGTAAAACCAAGTTTGTAATCATGTCAGTACCGGCATTTACATCTCTATCAAGAAAGCATAGATACCAGAGTTGATTATTCTTAGAGTTGAAAGCTGAATCAGTTATGTGCCACGTCATGGTAGACGTATCGCCATTTGTAATAACCACCGCAAAACTGCGGTCGGACCTATCATAAGATACAATATACCTATAAATGATCATCATATGATCAACATGATCAAGTGTCGCCTCGAAAGTTACGATACGTTGTTGGACTTCCTCTTCAAATTCTTTGCCTTTACGAGGACAAGATTGCACATCTTTATCTTTAATATTGGGATCCCATTTAATTGCTATACCTAATAAGCCTGAAATCCTTTCTAAACGAGGTTATGTTTATGGGTTCGATAATCGGTTAGCATCTTAGGTAGGTATTCAAATTGTTTCACTAAATAACAGCCATAATCCTTTAGACACCCTATGCACTCATATCCATAATTGGTCAGTTAGATTGGTTATATTATCGAAGCATATCGCCTTATATGTACATGGCGGTGGTTTTGCGTTTACGACTACATTGTGATGTAAAACACGATACTTTACCATCTTACCGAGACTGGGACCAAGAGCTAATTTCGCTCACTGTCAAAAGTTATGGTAGATGCTTTCAAATTTGAAACCACCAAATAAATTCTTGTTTTTCCAAGCCTTTGTCTTCTCTCTGCATCGTTTATTAAATTCTAACATTAACTCTTTCATAAAATAGAGTGTAAATTAATGCTTCTAAACACAAGGCTGTCTACTGTCATTAAACGAAACTTAAATCTTCAACCATTATTCGTGAATGGCACTTACACTGCCGACAGCGAAAGACTTTCCCGTTTTATCAGGTGTATTTATTACAACCTCCATTGGAGTGACTATGAATTCGAGGTCGAAAAGAACAGACAGGTTTCTAGGTTATCTCAAGTGCTTCAAAAAATTACTGGCTGTTATTTATACCAAATTTAAATTCAGATCTATTAGCTCGTCTGAATTATTAAAGAGCTCATTGCATTTACTATACACAAAAAAAAACAAAGACAGGGCACATTACGAATGGAATCTTCTTTTAATTGCTTGAACCTTGGAGAAGTCGAGCATAAAAAAATTTCATGAACGCACTTGCTGAATAAGTCGAAGAAGCAGCAAGAAGCACAAAAGAACTGATAGGGGGTCACAGCTTCCGTCGACACCCAGAGAATAGTTTGGACGGATCTTTGCTGAATTCTGATGAGAACCAGTTAAGGAGATAAAGGGAACACTTACCCGCCGTCTTAAAGAGCATGATGGACAAAGATCTGCCCTAAAATCAAGCTGAAATGTCCTACAGGACTTGACTGAGAAATGGTGAAATCTGCCAGAAAAATTTATAATAGAAAAACAATTTGACAGTGTATGAAAGCTGGAAAAGCATTTGCGTGTGTCCTGTAATTGACAAAATAATAGCCGACACAATCATCATACTAAGTAAAGAACCTCTAGAAAGCCCTCTCGACAATGAATAAGCAAGTTTCCGTTCTGGATCCTCCTGCCTTCAGGTAGTATTAGCTTACGAATCATCGACGATAAATGCACTTGCTATAGATAGCTTCCTTTACGTTGGAAGTATCGAATGAATTGATTGGTATCGATTTAGACGTTAGCAGCAAACTGAGACTATTCTGCTCTAATGTGAAATCGGTGCTACTGTATGGCAGCAGTACCTGAAGAGTGACCGTCAGGGTCACAAGTAAGCTTTATGAAAGATCGAGCCAGGAAAGTATTCAGGGAAGTGATTGTGCAAACGTAAAAGTTACAATAGATTGGTCACATCCTATCTATCATCATCATCCATCTATCGTTTACGCTGTGTACTTGTATACATTATAAGGGTATTCATAATCCCTTGAGCGTAAGTATATTATAAAAAAAAAAAAACCTACAAAAGGACGTTAACTGTTTTGCTCGACAAGCAATCCAGGGGAATCCGCTAACATATCAAGGGCTAATACAAAGATGTATTGGTATTCGGTGATTAACAAAATCTGGTGCTTGCAGCTGTGTGTAACCGTAGTCTCAACAAAGCACTTCGACCTATAATAGATTCTTTGTGCAGTTCCCTAGAAAAGGTTTATTAAACCGAAATTTCTTACTAACTAAAATCAATTTCTCCACGGAAACTTAGCATCTTTTTGTGTTGAGGATGAGATTATGTCAGGTGGGGTGATGAGTCCTTTATAAAAATGTTTAAGTTTGAAAAGGCGGTACATTCACCAAGAAGTAATCGTCAGTTTAAGGGTCCTTAAAAAACAGTCTGCAAGTGTTCGACTGACTAATGCCAATTCCTTTTAAGGTGGTATTTGAGAGAGCAATGCTCGATGAGGAAGTCAGTTAAGATCTTAGCGTTAACCTTTATACATTGACAGATTTTTTTTCGATCTATGACGAGAAAATTTAATGAATTATTAGAGTGTCTTAGATCTTTAATTCCCAGTATGAGTGCTTTTCATGCTTTGCCTAGTGATTTAGCTCTGGCTTTAATTGGCTAGTTGGTACCTTACAGAAGGGTTCGAGACTTATGAGCACAGATAATAAATAATTACTGATCAATTCACTCAAATATTTATTTCTACGTATCTATGTCTATACATATATTTATTTATTAGCGTAGCGAAATAATATACATTTTAGCTTTTTCAATTAAATATGGGTTACAAGTTAGTTTTGTAACAAATTATATTGATGTATGTTTTGTGATAGGAATTCTAATGAATTTGAACGTATAAACAAAACAATTATTTTTATTCTGATTTGGTTTTGGTACTAAATTTAGTTCTGGCTCTATTTTGATACAAATTTCATAGGAATTTATTAATTTATTTTGTTTTAAAATTCTGGTTGAACATATCCATTTATTGATTTAAGTTAATTAAAAATTAATTCAACTTAACTAATTATATAGTTCCGATTTTATTAGAATTTATAATTTTGTTCAGTTTTGTTGGATTAATGTTTTATACAATTTTCAACGAAATACTGTTTATATACAATTTGACTTACTCGTTCGTATATTTTTCGTTTACATTGTGCAAATATTTTGGGAGTAAAGAATTTCGAATTACATTTTCCAGGTAAATTCTATGTTGCCTCACAATTTATTGTATGTATGGAAAATACACAAACTATCTGTGTACATACATACATAGTAGAGAGGGTTGTTTAAAATACTGCATCGAAAAATGTACCCTTTCTTGGAAATTATAAAAGTACGAAACAAAAATGTCTTTTCCTATAAAATAAAAAATACCACACCAAGGACATGAAACATTAGTCTATGAATTTGTTCCTGCCACTTGGAAACCTTCCAAATGTGAAGTATTACAAAATTTCAAAAACAAAAATCCATCCCATTCAAGGTTGTTTGCTCCTCATCGAAACAAATTATTATCTAATTCATATTGTTTTCGCTGCCACAGGCAGTAATTTAATCCACAAGTCGGTAACTGGTAAACAATGTATACATAGAGAAGGTACATCTGTTTTTGACCAGAATCCTTACAATCCAATTATAAACAATTTGATGACTGTCTTAGGATGAACGACGAGAAAAACATTGACTAGGAAAGGAATACCCCTCTCTATCTTGAGAAATCTGAAAGTCAGGGATAAGCACAGGGATAAGTGCTTACAAACAAGGATCCCTTGCGGCAATAAGCTCCCTGACACAAGGCTCAATGGCCGTTGTGTGCCCCGCTGTGGCATATATATACAGGCATTGTTGTGAAGCTTTTAACGAGATTACTATAAAAAAAAAAAAAGGAAAAAGGGATTTGTACGTCTTTAGGGTAGTAAAATTCAACAGGAAAGATAGATAAGCTTGGGAGCAATTGCCAAGTAATACTCTTTGAAGAGCACTGTAATGTAAGGATATTCTTGTGCAGCATGTCGCGTGGGACGGATGACTGACTGCCGGCAGGAAGTATTGTTTCTTGTTAGTTTGCCAATTATATTTGTAGCAAAAGCACAAGCTACAAATATAATTAATTAGTTTAGGGATTCAAATTTCAACACGGTGTACCGTGGAACAGTAGTCGCGGTGTATTTGGATGAAGTTTACATAATTGTACTCTCGAAGACTTGAAGGTAGCAACAATTACCTGAAGTGTGTTAAATGATTTAAAGAAGACGGTGTACTACGTAAATAATAAACAACACGATAAACTACGAATTTATGCAGAAAGAGCTGATTACTCGCTGTGTTGTTTTCGTATAGAAATAGTATTCGCACGAGACCAGTTGTAGCTGACAGGTAAAATTGTACATATTTAGGGTATTCCACTTAACATAATTGAGATTTATTGCTAAGCAGGAGACAGCATTTTAGAGCATTATGCAGATGGTGCTTTGTAATTTATTAGAAAATTATTATGATAAATCTAAAGTTGTAGCAGTCTTGTTTTCACGACAGAAATGTAAAACTAGACAGAAGTTTTAGCGGGACTTAATTCTTAAAATTTAATACTTAATAACGTATGTAAAAAATAAATATAAATACTGGAAATCATAAAAAATCAAATACAAAAATTTGGAACAAATCTATTCGATTAGTTCGGACACCAACCACACAAAAACTTCAATCCCCTTACAATGGAAAACTGGAGGCAGTTAGGTAAGGACCGGAGCATCTGGAAAGTTTATTGGTTGAGGTCCAGGTTCACCCGAACTGTAGCACCATAAATTTTAATCTACCTACTCATCTAGTGTAACATAAGCTGCCGTATGCATAAACAATCCAGAGCATGGGTTCCAAAGTAAGCGTCTATAATGAAGGGACTAGACATGTTATTAGGTACAGGCTGCAATGATAAGGGCAAACGTTTTGTGGAATTCTGCAATTCCAATCCCTTCATGTTTGGGTATGAGAACTTTTAACTTAGAGGCAAACGTATTCACTCAAATTGGTTTGGTATCAGGCACTATGCAGAGCAGACGATAAAGTGATATTTGGTTGGTGTTCTTCATATTATGTTAACTTATCAACGCTACAACGTCGCAATAAAAATAAGGTCACTATTACTGTCGCAAACTAAGCAGACGATAGCACTTGACGGTGTACCCGCATAGCATTTGCGTTGCCCTGATGAGTGGAAGAAGGGAAAGATTATAAGGCTCTTCAAGGAAGGTGCGAAAACTGATGACATAACTGCTTTTCCTTACAGAAGTTTTTTTGATTCTGGAGTAATTGAAAGAAAATCTTAAAAATACACTTGATATAGTACAGATGAGCGCTCTGTTTCATTCTTTTTCGACCACATAAACACCAATTGAAAAATACTTCGAAAACCATTTGCCACTTCACCTGTTGTTCAGCGATGTTGAATAAAGATCCCACAGAACCAAAAAAGGTTTCGCACAGGGAAGGTGTTGCCAATGAATTATTAGCTGTTATTTAAGGTTGAAAGTGAAGTTCTACATAAAGGAAGGTCGTCTGAGAATTTCGAATTGAGTTAACATAAGGCTGCAGTCATTCACCTTTTTTTTTTTGTTTGATAAATCAGCGACGAATTACCTGCTGGATAAATTTGATGGACATTTCCCTTCCAACTCAAACACAAGTGTACTCTTTCAGAGAGTCAGAGACCTTTATCAATGGTGAGTGTGTATAGGACGGCAAGCGTAGTGACAGGCATGTTGAAAATACGCTGTTATACAGGATCAGAAAGACCTTTACTATGATAATACAACTGGAAGCGTCCATTAACAGGTGCACACAAGACGTCATAGTAATTTCAACGCAGATCTGTATTAGGGGTGGTTCAAGACCCATATTCAAACAGGGTTAACTAAAAAATACATGGTGCCAGATAATCGAGGAGAAGTCTTGACATTTGGATAAGTTGATTGAGCTGAGGCATAATATTAAAGGTCGTACACGATGGAACCTAGCCTAGGACTAAAGGAGAAGCAGTACAAGTGTAAACATTTTTCAAATCCGCCCACTGCCACGTTCACGTTTTCATAACTTCACTATTGACATGAAATTGAAAAAAATCATTCAAACCCAATATTTAAGCATTTAAGTTATCTACAATTTATCCATACATTATCTTTAGCTACGCCCACTGTTTAGGAAGGTTTTTGTCAAAAAACCGATGTTGAAGATATCTTTCATGTTGCAAACTCAAACGTTCTTTATCGTAGTAATTCAATAAAAAAAAATCGTTATATGCCACGCCTGTATAGAGCTGATACAAAAGAAAAATGATAGTGTATTCTACCATCTGTTCCAAACGGATTGTAGTTGTTCTGTACTTTTTATTACTAGTTTTGTAAAACAAAAATAGAAGCCGGAATTTCAGTACGCCTTTGCATAGGCTTATAAATAAATGCAAAGAGCGAATACGTTATTTAGAGTTGCATTTTTTCCTTAAAACTTTCTTTAAACTTAAACCTGTTCGTCCGTCTTTATGGCCTGCAGTTTAGTTTTCAATCCAAAATAAGTCCAAAGTGCATATTTAGGTCTATTAGCTATAAAAATTAATGTTTTAACTTTCATGTCCTTGGCTTAGAAGTTTATACCAGACTTTCTTTAGCACCTTACGTTCGAAGAATTGTCTGTGCAATGATATCACATTTTCATATCACATATCGATTTGAAAATTCTGTGCAAAATTATGGTCAGAAATATGTTTTAACTAAAGGACAGGCATTATCGAAACCAGAAAGCAAAAATCCGTCTTACTTTTTGATTCTCATGACTTTATATACACCCAGTACGACGTGGTTCAGTTTAGCTTTTATTCGAAAGCAATTCAGATAATTATCTAATTCTTTACATCTTCTGATTATGCTTCTAAAAAATAATTTATTTTCATTATTAAATTTTGCCGGAAGCCTTTTAAAGCTCAAATGCTTATATAGTACACATCGGTAGAGTGATTTGCCTCCACTAAGCACTATGGCTTTTAAAATAGCCATAAAAATGTAATCGCCACCGATTTAAAAGTTTTGTAAGTCAATGAACTTCATTTCATTCAGTGACCTAAGCTACGTCATGTCATTTTTATTTTACGCTGCCCTAAAGAAGAGAAACCTTTTAGTCCTTTAAAAACGAAAGTACACGAGTAGGCCTACCTATTCACATTTGATACAAAAAATGATTTATCAGAAATAAAAAGTGGAAAAAAACTGTGAAAAAAAAAGAAATCCTTATCCATTGACATTTTGACAGGTCATAAGTTAGGTTAAAAGCATTAGCTCTTCGCCACACTACCTCTATCAAAATGAGGTTCATCCCTCCTTTGGATACGCCAAACCCAAAACACTTATCCAGACACGTACGCGCGTTTAAAGTTTTGACAGAGCTGTTAAAATCTTACTTTTCCTTCTCAGGAGAATTTTTATCATTTTCAAGGCTATCACGTACATACATACAAGTATATCGTCCTCATTCACCCAAAATAACACACATTCTCCAGAAAATTTTTCGGTTTCAGGACGCATTCCCTAAAAAAAAAATCCCTTCCACAAGTGATACGCCTCGAGTTAAGCATAACTTTTAAATTAGATGTCATCAACGAAACTACGAGCATCATGATAACCTGTCATATGTACAAACATATATGTACACCACCTCAGTACGACGATAATATCGTTTAAAGTTTTATGGAACTCAAAGTCAGACGATAAAGTTTCCTTTTTTTTTTTGCTGCTCAGGGAAATGATTAAATTCAGCGGTGGTAGAACTTAAAGCGCCTCCGGTGTTGTTTTACCAGAGGCAACACCTTCTCATAAAAAAAAATCGACTTCCGCCTGATTAACACCAAAAGTGGTAGCAAAAGAGAGGGAAGGACGAACAAGAAAAGCGTGATTGTGGAAACGTGGTTCATATACCTATAAACAAAAAAGGACTTCAACTCCATATATACACACAGCTGAAATCATGTGTAAATATTTAATAGACCCTTTTATTTACGCTTGATCTGAGGTAAACTTATTGGGTCAAGACAAGGCCAAAGCCAACACACTCACACACATACCACCAACATCCCTTAAATTATTTCCATCGCTTTCAAGGCAGCGGCAGAAGAAGAAGTTTTCAACTGCCAGTATTTGCAGCTCTGTACACTGCGCTCTGCTGCTTGGGTGAGTGTTTTTACGGACCTGTATTTTGTGATTTGTAAATATTTCATTCAGTGGTATGGAGCGGTGTACGTCTGCACCACTCGCGTTGTGTTTTCTCACATCGTTTTACTACCCAAAACCCTGAAATATTCTCGTATATAATACTCGTATTCAGTTGTTCAACATGTCCTTAGAGAGTGAGAGAAAGGGGAGCATGGAAAATCGCTTACATTGGTCCGTTTAGGTTTGAAAAATGTGAGGTTTCCCAGAATGAACACATAGGGTGGCTATAGTCCTTGAAAAGTTTATCTATATCTACCCTATCTGATGGTCGAACGTCTGAAACTTGGAAGCCCAAGGCTTTGCACAAACAGTGATTTTGGGGAAAAAAACTAAATAAAACCTCGGGAGATGTTCGTGCATGAGTTTCGGAATGTTGTTATCATTGGGTGGGTTGAATGGATTTGAGAACTTATAGTAAGTACGGATTCCTAAATTTTTTCTGATGCTTGCAGGCACACTCAAAAATCTTCAAACAAGTATAACGAAGTATCTTCAGGTGTCCTCAATATATTTTCTAAAAATATGCTCCACATACTAAGGAATACTACCACGTACTTGAAAATGCAAGAAAATATTGGAACATTTCTAAGGTTCTATCCGTAGATACTAAAATCTTTTTTGCACCAGGCATTATCTCATATTTGTACGACTATTTTTATAGAAAACTTGATGCCACAAATTGTAAATACTTCAGTAATCCTAAGTACTCTTGTCAAGTGTTAAATAATCAAGGGGACTGTCATTCTGCGGTAAAAATGTATACAATACTGCATCATATTTGCTAAGTTTTTTGTGCAGAACTTACAAATATTGAAGTATTGCCTTTTGTACGATGAGTAAGTGCTTTCAGATACTTCTGAAACAAAAGAATATTTGCAAGTTCAAAAGAATGATCCAGAAGGTACTGGAGATACGACGAATACTACTCATATGAAGCAAATCTTGCAGCCAAGCTAAACATGAAGAGCAAGATGTTTACTCTTAATCCATAATGGGCCTATTTGCGTCAGTGACCCTAGCCTCGTGGCACATACAAGCTTAGCATCAGGTACGCCAGGGGGTAGAATTATCTAAATCGACGTTAAGGATTTATTTCAATTCAAAATTGCACAAAATACCACACCATACCCTATAATGCAGAAGAGTAATAATATTGATGCATGTGTGTCCTTCGGTTACAGAAAAACTGTGTGGTAGAGGTTTTCTTTTTTACATAATTTTTTTTTTTCACTCTTCCTTTATGCGGAGGATTTTTATTTCGATGAGTGGGTGGGTAATGTTGGTTGTTGGGGTGGTTGTATGCGACAAGCAAGCAGCAGCATCTTGTTACTGTTGAACAAATTACAGAGCTATAAAAGTAACATTGAGATACAAAAAATAAACTGCTTGTACTGGGAGGGACTTTTCGACTAACAAAAAAAAAAAAAAAAAATGAGAACAAGAAGATCCTTTTTTTTGTTGGGGAGCAATTTGTTTATGACCCTTAGGCGTTGTGTTGAATTTAATTTTTCCTTTTTTTTTTTGTGTCAGAGTTTTCTTTTTGAAATTAAGAAAAATTGAGTGAAATTGTATTTGTGGTAAATTTTGTTTAATGCGACTAAGTGAAGTAGATTTAATTTAAATTTGAATTTAACAGATATGGAATGTATCTGAGTGTAGAGAACAGGTTCATTTGCATCAGCATGTCTTATGAATTGAAAATTTTATGGAGTTGAAGGATCGTTTGCTCACATATGTATGTATGTGCCTTCTCAAATTTAAAAAAAAAAATCTACTATCATGGTACCATCTTATCACATTTTTCCCTTCGGTGTATCCTGGGATCTATGCCTTACTTTAAAAACTCGAAACGATTGTTCGTATAAATGAATAGTAGTGCGCTTAGTCTTACATAATTCCTACCGTACTCGGAAATTTTTTTCTTTCGGCATACTGTAGCTCTAAATATTTAAATATGAACCTGGCAATTGCCAAGTGCTTCCCGAATTTGTATCCTCTCAAGACCTCCCAATAATTTGCAATAATGCTTGCTTAATGCTTTGCTTAAGTCAAGAAACACAAGGCTTAGCGCCGTTCAATATATACATGCACCTACTTATTAGTCTGAAAGATGTTGCTAGTCAGTTACAATATGAACACCCATGCTGAAGCTCAAAAGTAGGACAAGTATCTTGCCAGAAAATTGTAGCCTGTTGCCCTCGGAGGATATGAAATGAAATAAAATACTGCCTTTGCAAGTTGTTGGTGGGTTTGGGGTTGAATAACTACCATACAACTAAAAGGGTTGCAAGATATCAAGAAAATGTCTGAAGTGCTTCATAGATAGGTAGACAGCTAGTAATTCCCTATACAACGCGTATCAGCAGACACCAAGAATGACGCTGATTTCTTACAGACGTACAAACATTTAGTCTGCCTGCATCCCGTAGAACCGTGCGATACACAATTGTATTCGGAAGAAACCCAATCGTCAATAGAGACCCAGACCGAGGATGCAAAAAGACCTAACGCAGGTTCAGGCTCTGAGAAATCATTCTCTAAGCCTCGTTTAGCAATCTCATCGGAGATCTCATTTCCCGTAATACCAGTGTGACCTGGGACCCAGACAAGAGTCAAAGCGTTCAGCCTTGCGAACGCATTCGAAAAGTTCTTGCATTTCTGAACTATTTTGGGACGAGTTACAGACAGTTGTTACAGTTGAGCAAGGTCTTGAGCGCAGCCTGACTGTTTCTCCAAACGCAGATACTCCGATCCCGCCACCTATTTTTAGCAATACAGTCGGCAGCCATTTGGATACCATAGATCTCCGCTTGAAAAACAGAGGCATACTTGTTTAACGAATAGTGAAGTCTAGTGTTGTGGGTCTCCACGAAGACACCAGCAACAAAAACTGAACTAAATGGTTTTTCAATAGAGACATAACAATTTTGTATTTTAATTCAAACGCATCCTTAAACTTTTTTTGATGATCTGTATATGTCGAAACGTTAGTCAAGATTTATACTTTTATTGTGTAGTTTATGAACGAGCAACGTTTGGGGAACCGTCAACATCTATAAAATTGATGAAATTCCAATTCCAATGGCTGTGGTATAGCCATGAGAATGACAAACACTAGGTGGAACCATATCAGCACATGCCCCTCTTCTAAACAAATTTGGCCAGAACTGGATTGTAGGAAAACCAGTAGACTTATTTTCGGCAATAAGATAAATCTTAAAAAGCTAGTTGGAGCACTCACAGGACAATATCTGATAGGCAGACATGCCAGAAGGCTTGGTGCTTCCTTCAACGATTTTCGTAGAAGCTGTAGAGACGAGGAAGAGGAGGTAACCATGACACATCTTCTGTGTACTCCTGCTCTGTCGGTCTTGAGAAGGCAAACCCTAGGCGAGTACTTCTTTGAAGATCTCAACGATCTAGCTAGACTAGACTTAGGCAAAATAAAGATCTTTGTCACTGGGTCAAACTGGTTTAATGACTAAACAGCGAACTGTACCCCTTCGGGAAGTCTCCAAATTTCGGTCGTAAAATTCGTCCCGTCAGACAAACTGTGCGTGGTATTGAATGTTCCTGTGTCAGTGAGACAAAACATCGGTCGAAATACCTTCAGTTCAAAATTAACCAAACAAGTCGATTCCACGCCGTTTACAGGAATTGGGAAACTCTCACACATTGTACCGAATTTTGCATAAAGATCTTGACCTACACTCTTACAAGATCAAATTAACTCAAGAACTGAAGCCTCTTGATCATTTGAATGGAAAGTTTGAAGAAAATCCTGAATATCACCGAATAAAAGTACGAAAAACCCAAATGTGCTTTAAAAAACTTCATTTCATCCACAAAAAGTGATCGTGCGGTGCGGAGATCCCGGAGGTGTGATTGGACCGTATATTTTCGGCGATGAAAATGATTGCCATGTTACGGTCAATGGAGTTCGCTAACGTGCCATGTTGAAAGACTATATTTGGCCAGAATTAGATGGACTTGACATCAGTGATATGTGGTTCGAACAAGATGGTGCCATATGCCACACAATGAGTCAAACAATTGATCTATCGAAGGGGAAATTCGGTAATCGCGTAATCTCGAGAAATAGTCCGGTCGAATGGCTACCTCGTTCATGTGATTTGACGCAGTTTAATTTCTTTTTATGGAATTACTTTAAGTAGTTTATGCCTAAAAGCCAATAACGTTAGAAGAGCTCCAGTATAATATCGAACTCGATATTGCACACGTTCCGGCCGATATGTGTGAAAAGATTGGTGGAAAAATGGCTCCAAAGAATAGATCGCTGCAAAAGTGCTCGCTGCGGTCATATGAACGATATCGGATTCCGTACTTAAATTTAACATATGTACTACATCTGGAATAAATTTCAGCCTGATATCACAATTATTCTGTGTTTTATTTAATTTCAAAATTGTTATGTCTTAATTGAAAACCCTTTTATATGTCCTAAAGATGGATAGCTCAAACCAAATTACGTAGTTTAGTTCCTTTCGTACATTTTCAATCCCATTTTAGTCATTATTTCACACAATAACCTTTGGCTTTCAAAATCTGTTTTAGTGTATAACCCAAAAGACCATATAATAGCTAAAATCTAATTATCCCCTATTATCGGCATAAATCTAAATCTCATTCCCACTATTATTAAACTACACATTAGATGGAATTTAATTAAAACATATGTACATACATATGTGTATCAACCGTCTGTTGTGGTTATTATTAAAGTTACAATGTTACACTACACAATCTAAGCCATAAAGTGTAAACAGTGTGCCACCGTTCTGATGACATAAATTGTTCACATTTAGCCGACTTTGCAAATCCTTTGGCTTACCTGTTTTGCCAGGGATTTAATTTAAAATCGTATTACCAGACAACAACAGAAAAAAATACACCCATTAATATTACTTACAGTTTAGCCAAGCATTCCATCATCACCACACGATACGAGTGGAAGGAGTGCGAGCATGTTATAATAATTTATAACAATTTCGATAGGGACAAAAAAAAATAATGAAAAGTTCACTCATGTGAGGACGCTAATCCTTTTATTCTGCTTACGCATTCATTATTTACGAATGGCTGTACCATCCATCAATCAATTTACAGCGATATTAACAACGGTTCGCAGAGTGTCACTTCCATTCGCAATTAAATATGCATTGAGTCAAAAAGGATTCAACGTAATACGAGTACACACACAACACATGAGAGAGTGGGGTCCTTTGATCGGATGGTAATGAAAAAGTTTAAGTCCTATCATTATTTTTACTCCTCCACAAACCCGAATACCTTTCTGTTCTCGCAATGTAATCCTTCATCTTAGTCCTTTTTTTCCCCCTTTGAAGTTTTTTTTTTCTCTTTGCTACCAACTAGACCAGTATTTTGGTTCATCTCTATGACCTACTTGAAAGATGGTTTCATTTATAATTTTCAATCCCATTTTACACATTGACAAGAGTCCTGTGTATAGTATGATATCTCCTTTTGTCGAAGAATCAATTTCATTCGCTATGATTAAAAAAAAAATTTTCTTGAGTTCAAAGGAATTCCTCATATTCATGGGGATGTAGGCGGGGGCGGCAGCAGCATTTCACTACCATTCCTCGTACCATTTATTCGTTTCCTTTTTTTGGAACTTATTGTATTCAAATTAAACTTTGTCTCCTTGGATGTCCTTCGGTACTGGTACCATGATTATTGCCATCTCCATTGTCAATTGTGTAAAACTTCTTCAATAAAAATCTGCAAACTAAGGCACATAAAAATCCTTGGGGGAAAAAAAAAAGTTGTTAATGAAAAAATCTTCTTCTTTTTTTTATGGGTGGTGTTAGTCTGAGTTAACAGGAAACTTTTCGCTACACACGACGAACTTAACTATACGACTTTCTTTGAAAATGTAAACCTTGTTGAGATCTGTTAAGTAACAAAACTTTACCTTGTTGATAGGATACGGTATACAGTAGCACTGAAAAGAAATAAGACATGTAGTATAAAATATGCGCTACTTTCCAGGATATAGAATAAAAAAATGGTAGTGTAGTGGTTTAAAACTTTGCTGATGTTAGGTTTCATTATGTACTTCACGGGTGGGTGCCCGCACTAAGTGGGGGAAAATCTGTTGCGAAGTTTCACATTCGGTTTAAGTTGTAGTAGAGTGGAGTTGTGCGAATATTATTTAATCTACTTACTTAGGTGGCGCTATAGTTCGGGTGAACCTGGGCCTTAAACAACAAGCCTTTTCAGCCAGCTGTCTCCTGTTTTGCACACCAAGTTAGTTGAGATCACTTTCCACTTGAGCGCTTCACCTTAGGCCTCTACTGCGTCGTCCCTCTGGGGTTGATTCGAAGACTCTCCGAGCCGGAGCTTTGTTGTCCATCCGCTCTACATAATCTTTTCCATTCAATAATTGAACACATTGCCATTTTACCATGGGCATCCACATGTGAAAGGTCCCTGTGCACAAGTCGTTAAGTAAATATTTTCTGTTATAATTTGAATGCTTTCTGGACAGCGAATTCTAGAAGCCGAATTAGCATCATTTTAAAGTCAGGGACTTCAACGCATCAGTTGTAAACCTAACCTTTTCAAAGGTAGGAAATCACTTGTACGGCCCTTTTCCTTCTAAAAAGAACTAAATGGGTTTGTTTATTTACTATATTACGATGACATAGGTGTTAGTCTCTGCTAAAACCTAGAACTTGGTGAGAAAAGACGTCTAATGAAATACAGATTCCAGATATCATTCAATGACAGGATTCTATGAAAAGATATGACAATTTAAATAACATGCCTGTAGACAGATGTAAATATGTCATAGCGTCGATTCAAAACATAGGTCGATTCCATTCAGGTTAGCACCCGAATAAACCAAAATCGCAGTGCTTTGAACCAAGCTAAGCCCACTGTTCATGCTGTGTGTATAGGTACAATTAAATTATGGATAACTACAATAATTTCAAACATATCAAACGACATCAATGACACTAGCAAATAAGGCATAAGTATTAAATTTTCTTTAAATTCTAACTGAATGAAAATTCTATTTGTTACGTGTCGGTCTGATTTAGTCAACTGTTGACTTTTGTGAGCTCCGCCACCTCTATGTGAACCAATTCTAAGTAAAACAAAAGGTTTCTGATGCATAACAACTAATTGATGATTTTTTCAGGGAAAAAGGACTCTTCCGCAAGGTAAAGTTTGGTGTTATTCATGTGTACAAACTATTGCTTTACATTTCAGAGAAAAAATTTCACGTAACATAGTTGATGTAGAAAAAGGTGGGTCAGGTATAGCTATCACGTGTTACCAAACCCTGAGGTATTCTTCGCAGCACTCAATTGGTGTTTTATGGTAAAAAAAACTTATAACTCTAAGGCTAAATTCAACGAATTCAGCGAACCATAACCCTGTCAAAGCGGTGAACATTACGCGTACATATCTATGTATACACAGCTGTTAAATATTATTGTACAGGTTGGTCAATATTCGTAGATACTTCACTCATGAAATGTAAATTAAAGTAGAGGTACATATGTATGTTCCCCATATTATAAAGCACAATGTTTTAAGCTAAGGTAGATAGTTTTGAATGTAATTTACCACATACGCGGCTTTAATCTAAGCTTTGGTAAAGCATACAGAAACAATAGATTCTTTCGTTTCCACTCGTGAAGGAGTTGTCCTTTTTACAAAAGGACTAACGTTGACTTAAAACTGATCAATGGCTTCAGGTGAGCTTAATATGAGCAATTTTCTTAACCTTCATTCCGAGTAAAATAGGCAATCTCCTGTAGAATGCCCAGAAGTTTCGGCAGAGTCTCATAACTACCCATGCTTTTCATCCCGCTGTCTGGTCTTTTAATGCTCGTTTAAAATTGTTGAAAATTTTGACAACCCTGTACGTTCCAGTTTTATCATTAAACTAAGCTCCCTGGTTAGAGAACGCTGTAATGTGACGCAATCCAACCACGAGTGGAGTACTCCCAGGTTCGATTTTGGGTTCACCAGTGTGGAGCAAAATGTAAGAACAATAAAAAATATCATCAAGTTCTAGTTGCAAAGCTGGAAAGTACTGAAGAGTAAGTAGATACTCACTCGTTAACTGGTCGGATAACTTTGGTCGTCATCTATAAAGTACTGTAACAAAACTTAGGATAACAAGCTCTCTGATAATGATTCTGTGACCTTTGGCGACAAAGGCTTATGAATCTCTCGCTTGAATTAATGGAGTTTTTAAACTGGACTGGGCTGCAACTAAGTTGCAAGAGAAGAGAATAAAAATAGCCGAGAGAGTAGTGTTTACAGTGGTTTGGAAATCCGATATTCTTTGGTTACCCTATTCCATGACACCATCCATGAACTAAAAAAAAACACATAATTAGCACGACATGTCCATGGGACCCAGATCCTACCTGCCCACAACCGTTCGTGTTAAGCGTGTTATATTATGTACATGAATAGAAAGGCTCAACTAATTTTTTATTTGAAAAGCTTTCTCATAACAGTTATATTTTCGGATGTTTGTCAGACGCACGCGAGAGGCGGAGCCGTAAAATAAATTTTAAGTGTTGTCTGGGGATCGAACCTCGAACCCTTCACTCCGTAGTCCAATGCAGATGGACAACAAAGTAGAAGAAAACCTCAGCTTAGATGGCGCCCACAGATAGAAGGTGACCTTACCCCGTTGACTCCCTTCTTCGAGTTCTTTACCTATACGTTATACTTAAAGGACTAAGCAACGCATTGTTTAGCGTACTATAGTGATTTTATTTCAGGGAAAATTCCTAGATACATTGAGCGAAATGATGGAACTAGACCTTAAAAGCCTTAAAAACTAGGCTGAAGACTGTGGGCTTTATGCCAACCAGAAAAGAATAGAATTGGTATTCTTTAGCAGGAAATACAAGTAACCACCCTTCAAATTAGCTAAGGTTGCTGGATTGGAGTGGATCACTTGCTATGGCATAAGATAGAAAGCTAAACTGGACACTTAGCGTTCAAAAAAGAGTACTTAAGAGTCACAGTGATCTCTTCATTTGCAAGAAGACATGGGATAAAAGGGGGACTTAAAACCAGCAATGATCCATTGGCTATACATCATGGTAGTCAAACTCATTCTCTGATATGGGTCTGTAACTTGGTGGAAGGCTACGATTAAGGAGAATGCACGGGGTGCAAGACCAGCCTGCATTGCCATCACCGGTGCTCTACGCACTATGCCCACGATTGCACTCGAGGCGTTTATGCATCTTTTAACACTGGATCTAGAAATCAAATTACAAGCTTAAAGATTACATGATTAAAGATGATTTTCTATTTTGGTACACTCATCTTCGACATACAGTACCAAGTAATTTACCCAGATAGGGAGGATTGGCTAAAGAAACTATTTTTGTATACGGATGGTTCCAAAAAAACTAGTGAGGATACGTAGTCAGGCATATTCTAGAGGAATACAGACGAACACGAAGTTTTGAGACTTCCGGTCTCAAACAGTGTATTCTAGGCAGAGGTTCTGGTCATACTCAAAGCTGCAGAACTAGTTGAGATAGGATCAATATCCAACAAGATTATCGCCTTCTACATTGATAGTCAGGCTGCACTAAGGGCGTTAGAGTCTTACATTAATAAATTCGATCTAGTCAGGAGTTTCCTAACACTGACGCACAGCTCATTACCTGAACACTCTGATATAGAGGATAACAAAAGGGCCGACGTACTGACTTAAAAAAGAGCTCATATCCTCACTAAATGAAATAATTGAATGCATAAGATCACCTAAGATTGGTCAAACTTAGAAGAACACAGGGTTTTAAAAGCCTTGTGGCCTGAGTTAGATCGAAGAAGCGAATAAAAAACAGAAAAAACGAGGGTATTTGTCGGTCATGAAATAATGATCGCCAGATAGTAAATTTAAGTTTATGTTAGAGAGGCTGTCTGCACGAGTGTAGAGAAACACTCAGACCAATAAAGGTGCATTGTGATGCCATGGATCGCACCGTTTTGTTATCTGGGACTAATTAAAAACCAACCAGAGTTTATAGTAAAGCGAAGGAGGCTTCCTACTGACGCCAGTTCGCCTAGGTTGTCAAAAAAGTGGGTTCCTAGATGGAGTTGTCTTTTTTGGGACAGAACGGGCCACGTTCATAGGATGTGAAGTATGGTTTATTCCTACACCTCATCACTACAGCTTCTGCAGAAGTGTGTCAAAAAAGGCCTTTTGGCATGTTGACCTATCCGAATGGCGATATGGATACTCTCTAGTCATTGCATTCCGAGGAAGCATGCTAGGAGATTAGGTTTAACGAACATGGATACATACAGGTATTGTGATGACCTACTTATCGTAGATGATATTACTCATCTACTCTGTGAATATCAAGCCATTGCGTAGAGTAAAATAAAGTACCTTGAAAGATACTTCTTCAGCAGTAGAGAAGGTTGTTTTCCTGAACAGAATTGGGGACATATTTAGGGTCTGTAGGGAAATTAGGTGTATGAGCGAATTTGTTTCAGTTGATGTTTTCTAGTACATTATGATGACCTCAACCCTATTAAACCTAACTTAACCGTTGACTTTGGCTTTCATTTAGAGGGAAAAAGATTTACAAGAACTTTGAAAGAATACTCTATACTTTATACTCTATTTATTCCCTAACTTTCACTACCAACTGTCATTATCACCTTCACAAGGTACGAAACACATACGAGCTTCGTTTCCAAACCCCTTAAGCTTATTTTGCCAACAATCTTACCGTATGCAAACATTTTCAAATTGGTATTTGTTATCCCTAACTGAGTAAAATCTCCTTCTTCAACCTCTCATCCTTATCAACCAGCCCTCGGTCCGATGAGAATGTTTTCCCAGCGCAAAACATTATGTAAATTGTATTTTTTCGCTACATGCGTTAGAAACTTTTTCTCCAGCAAATATATTCACTTAGTAAACCTTTTAAGAGGATCTCTGCCGTCTTCACCCTCGCCGGTGTTATCATTTTAATTCATTCCACAAATATTTACGCGAGCTTTATAATGCCTATTCAATGGAATTGATTGAGTTTAATGGTTTGATTTGAAAACGAAAACCCGGGGGGATGTATTCAAAAAGTTTTCAGATTCTGTAAGAGTTAGGTTTGGTTGAATCGTTTTTTGACGAAGCCTGAAGGGGGAGAGCACCCTTTCCGTATATAGGTAGGTACATAGCTTACAAAGAATGAGGACATCGTACTCAGTGCAAAGTGCAAATAGATTGAAAGGTTCTGACGGTATTGCACTGTAAAGTCAGCCAAAACATAAAACCCATTCATTTTCGAAATGAAACCTCAATCTAAATGAACACTTTGTGACATGTGCATTCCCTTGAAACGATTAGAGGATTTAATAGCTGCTCACCTTGTTCAAAAGGATGATAAATTAATGTCAACCTTATCTCACTGCTCCCAGTTATTCCCTATTAACAAAGAACGTTACTAACCTCTCTTTTCTCTCCAATAGTGTCTTCCACCTACAGTAGCGGTACGAGTAGGTATATCATCAGCATGAGAATAAAATCCAACTACAATTCCCCACCTAAATGCCATGCACCTACCTATGTGCAACAAGAATCATTGGGTTAATAGATAATCCTGGGGACCAACACAACAACAACAGGAATGATCTATGGCCAACAGCGCAATGAATTATTAACCCACGGTTTAATGGGAATAAATTTTATCCTGTCAACATAATTCAAAGCAATCAGCGAGGGATTCTCATCGAATCGCTGCGCGTTGTACATACGAGTTAACCTTGGAAATTGTTTTCTAATGGTTTAATATCATAAACCAAACACACACACAGACAGTCACATTCATGGACGCGTTTCCGTGGATGAATGATGGTTGATGAAATCGCAAGTATTCACGCCTCATATTCTTTTGGTTGGGGGTGGGGAGAGTGGAAAAAGGAAGTATCTTTTCCATGAAAACATCAACATCTCACGGATGCAATTACTAAGCAAATGAATATCCTGTTCATATTATTAGAAGCCTTATCGACGAACTCATCCGGATGCGACAGGGTGCGACCGACGCGATGGTGTGGAAGTAATCGGGATACATATTCATCTCGTAGATTTTATTGTTATTTGATTTAAATTTTTATTATATCACGTTCGGTAAACACAATTGAATGGGTTTGTTTTTTTTTTTTTTGTTATTTCGATCTGGTTGGGTGGCTCGTTTTCGGGTTTTTATTTGCTGAATTTATTTTTCTGTTTTCCATGACAATTCAATAAAACAAATCATCATCTTTGGGGAATTTCCATTCAAGGACATTTTTCTATTTGGACATTTTTTTTTCATTCTGATATCATATCTGCTGTATAGGGTGTGTTAATTTTGATTTATTCCTTTTAACCAACAGAAGTCTGTCATTACACATGATGGTCAGAAACACTGCGCAGATCTTAAAAAGAAATAGGACAACTATCTTAGCTTTGCAGGCTTATCCATGCTGAGCTGGGATACTGTTTAACCAGAAAGTAGGTGTACAGGGATATCCAGTACCAGGGTGGACTATTATCACCACTACTGAGGCTCATTGTAGTGAATAAGATACTCTTGATCTTGGGTAAAGAGAGGTTCGGTGTCATACCCTATGCAGGACATCCAAGACAGAATAAGTATTTTTCATAAAAAGGTACACAACTCAAGAGTATTGAATTGCAAATTGCAGGTTTGCATTTTGGGGTTCTTTTCTATAAGAAACTCAGCTGGAAACTGAATATCCAAGCTAGGAAGGCCTAGATTGCCTCTTATTTGTGTAGGAAGGCTGTGGGCCCAAACTGGAGTCTCCAGCTCCGGATTTTTCACTAAATATACACGGCATTCGTCAGACCCATCCTTATGTATGGAGTACTAGTCTGTTGGCACTGGACAAGGGAAGCAATATTGCAATTGGAAATCTTTGCAACTGGCTCGAGTAAATGTGGGCTACTCAAGTATCCTTAACGACCATAACACTATTCCTATGGATTCGGATTATGTATATTGTTACCCCTTTGGATTTCAAGTATTAAACCAGGATTCCAAGCAGAAGTGAGTAGAAATCGAGAAAAATTTTAAAAGAATCTGCGACAGAGATATAAACAGACGGGTCCAAGACAGCGTCTGGTATAGGTGCGCAAGTCTACTCCAGGGCACCAGACATTTGTATTACTACACGATTGTCGGACCACTGTAGTGTATTTGAAGCAGAAGTCACAACGGTCCGACCTGGCTTTTAATTAAAACAGTAGAGTGCAACTCTATTTGTTTCTATACATGTAGGTGGTCAAGCAGATTTAAGCATTGGAATCGCCAATAATTCGATCTAGGTTGGTAAGGAAATGCCGCGAATATCTGAACGAGATCGCTGTCAGGTGCGATGTATCCCTGTGCTGGATTGTAGGTCACATGGATATTCTAGTCAATTGGAAAGCAGACGAGCTAGCTAAAGAGTGTGCAGACCACAAGCTCCCAGACAATAGGACGAACCGTTGCCGCCTATTAAATCGATAAAAATCCAATTGGATACTACGCCATCAGACAGTAGATGCAACATTATCAGGACATGTCTCTCTTCTAAACAAGTCTGGGCAGAGCTGGATTGTAAGAAAACCAGTAGACTTATTTCCGTTAATAGGACAAAGCTAAGAAAGATAGTTGAGGCCCTCACGAGGCACTGTCTGGTAGGGAGTAATGTCAGAAGGCTCCCTCCAACGATTTCTGTAGAGGAAACCATGACACATCTTCTCTGTACCTGTTCTGCCCTGTCCGCCTTGAGAAGGGAAACCTTAGGGGAGTACTTCTTCGAAGATCTTAATGATCTAGCTATACTTGACCTAGAGGTAGAGGAGGGAACCTGAACTATTGGCTATGAGAAGAAAAGCCAGATGATTTCTTCGAAGATCTTAAAGATCTAGCTAGACTTGACATAAGCAAAATTAAAAGCTTGGTCTCTAGGTCAAACTAGTTGAATGCTTACGGCGGACCAAATTTCTTCGGCATGGGTTTACACCAAAAATGGGTGCCCTGCCTCTTATCCCATTTGGGAAGTCTCCATGTCACATTTGTATCCCAATGGACCTTCTTATGATCTAAGTTTATCCCAGCTAAGCAAGGACAGCAACTCAACCCAAGCAGCCGGTGTTCTGGAAGTTGCCTACTTGGTTAAATGATACCTTAGTGCGCTAAGTTTTAAAAAAAAAATGTTCAACTGAGGCAGAAAGTTTGGCCGATATAAGGCAGAAGCACAACAAATTGAAGAAGGTATCTCAATAAAAGCTGAATTACAGTAACAGTCGAAATAGTATAGACCTAGTCCAAGTACCGTGTGACGAGGTACTTGGATGAGGTACTTGGATTAGGTCCAAGGACGCACCGGAGTGCATGTCAACCCTGAATCAGTCAATAAGTGCGGCAGTATAACCATAACCAAACAAAACTCTATACCAGTGAGTTATACCCCGCCTGGCGTATTCGTCGGCCATGCAATACATCCACATATAACGAGCGTTATATAATAAGGGGAGGTTTGAAAAACTTATTACTGTAATGAAGGCGTTTTAGGGCTACAAGTTTGCATACTTTTGCCACTTATATTTCTAGTCATGATTTGAGATATTTTTCGTGAAAAATTGGCTGGGGAAAATCAATTAACTAAGACATCCTACCTCAAGCACTTGGATTACGCTGACGGCATGTGCTTGTTTTCCCATATGTAGAATAATAAGGTTGTACCAAAAGAAATACAAGAATCTGAAGGGATAGGCCCATACGTAGTTACAGTTTAATGGTGTATCCGTAGGGGATTTGTTTTCTTTAGAAGCGTCTTAACTTTGGAAAATTAATCTTCTTATACTCGTTTTCTTTATCTGTTTATAGACTAGTAGTGATCTACTTAAAATTTATATATGTAGCATGCTGATACGTCGTCTTTTTAAATGCTATGCAAATGTAATAACTTCCAACTACTACTAATTGCTCGCAGTTTGGCACCCCAAGTTCATTGAGACTCATTTTACACCTACCACAAGGTTCTCAACATTCTCTAGAAGAATCTGCAATCGGGATGTTAATGTTCATTCGCTATGCATCTCATCTCAAACGACTCATGATCCGATTTCAGTCTAATTCAATATTCATGTTTTTATTGTAGGTGGGTTCATATTTCACTTATCGTCGTTCAATCTCCTCTTCCGTCAACACAAACGGCACCGGAACGGAATATCTTACCAAAAATTTATCTCTTGTAACTACTCAGGATATCTTCATCCACCTTCCTTAGACTCAATGCTTGTAGGTTATAGGGTTTTCTCAGAAGGTCCTTTTTCTCAATTACATTCTCTTCCCAAAGAAGCAACGGTTGCTAAGAGTTAATCTTTTGTATTTCTGGGCTGTACAAAGTATTTGAGTACCTCCCTCTTTTAACGCCAGGACCATATTTACCATTTCTGTCTTCATACTTGCAAATACATCGCTCTTCCTGTGATACCAATGACATCCACGTATGCGAGCAGTTGAACTCACCCTTAAACGATTGTGCCTCTAGTGTTGGCGGCTGAACTTCATAAAATCTTTTTAGAAATGATGTTGAAAAAGTCTTATAACAGACTCCTTGTCTCCTTGTCTCCTTTATTTAATAATTTGTTATCATTAAAGGTCTTGGTGTTATCCTTTCAGTTAGACAAAGTATAGATAGTGGGTATGGATTTCGAGTTCGAGGGAATTTTTGATTGATTGGCTATGAATACCCTTATAATGCTGAACACAGCGCGAGGGGTAGGTTTTAATATACGCCTCATATGTATTATGTCCTTTTTATGCATGACATTGTGGTGTAGTGGGTTGACACTTAAGGTGTTTAGCTAGGTGATGTCTGAACTAGGCGTCGAGATTTTGTATAAAATGTTTGAGTAGCTACGATTGAGACCTCAACCAGCACCTTATCACTCTATGTTTGAGTCTCTATTATATATCTCTTATCTTGTTTATTTATTTACATGCGTAGGTATACGTATATGTACATACAATTTTAGCTACGTGTTCTACATATTTTCCTAATTTTAATGTACATTTTTTTTAGTAATCAACTTTTATTCTTTGCTTTCAGGTATGTGAAGAACTTTGGCGGACGTTCAAATAAAATATCACTGGTAATCGATAAATATTTTCTTATTCAAATTGTTATGTTAAAACATGCACATACAAAGTAAACAGTTTCAGAAGTTTTTCTGTGAATTTATATCAAATTCAGTATTTAAAACTTAACACAATAAAACCTACAACAGTTTCAAATTTGCTGACTTTTTTGGGTCACTTTTCTAGAAATAAATAGTCACAACCCACTTTCTGGTAGAAAAAAAGTCATAATATCCTAATTCCATATCACATGTAGCTCCCCCACCACCAGGGGGACAGGGTATCACACAATACGTTTCAGACATACTGCAGTCCTTTCGAATGTTTTCATGTTTCTCTCACTGTCTAAAGAGTTTTCATGTCCGTATGACTAAAATAACGACAATACAACGATGGTGCCAATTGAAATTGATTTGCTGTAGGTACGAGTATTGGAAATTTGAAATATAAAACCAGTCATAAATTGAAAATAACCAAACGGGGAATAGCGCAGACAGAAATGTATTTGAAACTGTATCACTCGTATCCGGTTCTGGTGTCTGCAGAATGGAAAATTTGTTTTAATTTCAATGAAAAAAGGATTTTTTTGTTTTAAAAATCGTTTTCTGAGAGAATGCGAATTTATAGTTCCTTAAATATCTTCCTAGATACTTTTGGATTCTGAATTATGTCTTCTGGGACTTTATTCTATAGTTTACTCGTTCTGTAATAACATAACATTTTATAATAGATACTAAAAAAATTGTTAAATATACCTATACCTGGTTGTAGTACAACCAAATGTTTTAAATAGTAGATATACGTTATCCTAGATAGAAGACTTAACTGGAATTCTTATATGAAGTCCAGCTCTGAGCATGCCCTAGGGACTTTTGGGACTGTAGGCGTCTGTACGGCAAAACTTGCGGTCTTAGTCCCGATATGTTATTCTGTATTCTGATTGAATATTATGATGGTTAGATTCATTATCACGTACGCGGCATCATCTAATGACTAAAAGTTCTTCAACGGACAACGGTAGCTAAGCTCCAGAAGCTAGAGAGGATTGCTTGTCTTAGTATTATACCACGGCAGCACTAGAAACTTTCGTTTTACTTCCATCCCTAAAAAATTTCATTAAATGAGCTATAAAACTGTAATTAGAATAAAGTACAAACCAGGTGATTTTGAGAAATATCTGGAGATACTTGACTCAATTCAAAGAATTGACATGTTTAATATTATGGTCATGGTCAGTGAATATTGTAATGTAATGTAATGTAAAGCAACAAAACGGCACCTAGTGCTAATTGGGTTCTCCCAAATAGAACCGCCACTGCTACCTTGGTCTAATGGAGTTTTGGTACTGGACCAAATTTGGTTCACCAAGGAATTCGGAGTTCGAGGTAAAGATTTTGAGTTCCACCATAAAATCTCGAAACCTATAGAAACGGGTCCCACTGTATTCCAGGCGGAAATGCTATTGAAAACTGCGCCGCTAGGTTAAACCTTAGAAAATGTATCAAGGGCGCTAGAATACATATCTTCTGAGATAGTCAGGCAGCGTTTAGTGAAGTTAAACCATCTCAGACTTTACCAGCTTAATTGGGTCTCTGGTCATGAGGGAATGGCAAGAAACAAATCTACGCATGAACTAGCCAGGGCTGGCACAAAATCCACATTCATAGGAACATAAATTTACGGTATCGTCAATTGAGCTGCTGCCACATCGCGAGTTAATGACCGGAATCTCCAACTTTGGCTAAAATGTCCGGGGGCTTATAGCACCCAACAAATTAATGTTCCTACAAGGAAACCCTTTACTTATACAAGGAGAGTATCAGAACAAGTTAACAAATTAAATCTGTGTCCAGTGATAGAATTTTGGTTTTGTACTTGTATACCTATACTTAAAGCAACAGGTATGGATCATGGTAACGCTTCTTTGTGATAAAAGATCCCCACGAGAGAATAGAGGAAAGTTGTCCTCCGACATCTCCCTTTAGAACGACACTCTCTCTTTAGCAATGCATAGAATAAAGCACATTATTCAGCACATTGGAAAACAGCAGTGGTGCAGCCAGTTTCCAAAAGGGTCGATAAGACCCTTTCCTAACATCAACAAGGCATTCAAAACGGTGATCCTTAAACCCCTGAATGAGTTCTGAATGACTATCCAACTCGGTTTCAAAGCTAGCGATGATACCCTACATGCCACTTCTACACTGGTATCAGATATGCAATGACTTGGTTGACTTGAAGAAGGCCTTCGATACCTTATGAGTGACTCTTTTACAAGTTGAGCAGGCTAGGTATAAGCAAACCACTACTTTACATTATCGCCTACTTACAATATGCTTACCACTAGACAGTCTGTTTGAAAAATGGGAACGTCACTTCTGCTGGTAGGTATGTTTCAAGTCAAAAATGGTTTGCAACAGGGTGCGGTTAATTCGCCTATCGTTTTCAATATTTACAACAGCGATCTCATAGATTCCCTTCACCATGCTATTGCGACCGCAGACGACTTGATTGCATACAGGTCAGATCCAAAGATCAAGGTCATTGCACTACTCTTTCTAGCGTGGGAACGCACGGACAACTACTGGCGAGTAGAAGTGTAGTGTAGATACCTTGGGATCTGGATAGATCAGTATGTATATTTGAAGAAACCACTTACTGTTGCAATTTTGCTTACAAAGAGACTGTTTTACAGCAGCCAACTCGATGCAAATATGAAGGTAATCTGCTACACGGCATTCATTCGGCCAATGATCACCTATGGATGTCCATTGTGGTTCAACGTGGGATCAAACTTAATGTATCTGTCAAAGTACACTTCCGAATCAGACCATCGAAATTGTCGAAAGTTATAAATACCTAGGAGTCACAATCGACAGCTATATCATTTGGGACAAGCACATCGACAATTTCCGCTCAGCTCAAAAAAAGGAGTTGATCGCTCTATACCATCTGGAAAATTATTCGACGCTTCAGGTCAAGCAAACTAAGGTACGAGAGACCGTCTTGAGGCAACGCATAAAAAGTCCGTAAAGGGTCACCAACCAAGAGGTGTCATTTTAAATTTTATGCCATTGTTGAAATGTGTCCATTTAGCTAACATTCCGATGATAATGTTTTTTTTAATAAGTAAAAACTAGGAGGTTATAAAAAGAAAGAGAACTAGAAACATACAGAAAAGCTACAATCCGTCTGGAACGGATCGTATGATACCCTATCCTCCTCTCTACAAAGTGGGCGTGGCCAAATTGTATTTTGTACTCAAATATAGCTATAATGTCGAACATTTGACCGTTTAGTGCATGGATGGCGTTACCGAACGATGTTGACTGAATTTTTCTTTGCATGAATTTGATAATTATTATTATTATATGAAGAAGGGGTAGGTTGCACTGCGATCTTTTGATCTATTGTGGCCCCTACTAACACCTTGGAGAGGTACTTGCCCTCATAATGCCAACTAATTTTTCGGAATCATTTTGAGGGTCCTGTACTTTTACTGACCGAAGAAAATTGTTCTAGGGCACTCTCCCTAATCCAGTTTACTTTAAGAATTTAAGAAAGAGAGTTGGGTCTGGTAAAGGTATTTCCTCATCTGATAATTGGAACCCAAATATTTCAGTTTTTTTTATTTCAGGATACATACCTAGTAAATGGAGAGAGGTACGGGTGGTTTTCATTCCTAAAGCAGGAAATTAGCCTCTCATCGTTTTTGCAAAAAACCCTAGAGCGACTCATTGATCTTCATATCAGAGGATTGATGAACTCCCAAAACCTATATGAAGCGCAACACGCTTCGCACGTAATCGGTGGAAAGCGCTCTACATAGCATGGTCAGGGAAATTGATCATTCTCTGGATGCATTCTAAATAATATAAAAACGAACTCAATAATGAAAGCCTTGGAAGATTTGACAGTAAACAAGTTCGTCATAAACTGGGTTGAAAACATGCTTAACTGCAGTATCATCAGCCATCGGGCCTAGTTCTTTAAGGAAAATGACAACAAGGGGCATGCCATAAGGAGAAGTCCTCTCTCCACTGCTGTGGCTCCTTACCGCCAACAAAATTCTAAGAATCTTCACAGAGAAGAGGATCAGAATTGTAGCTTATGCAGATGACTTAGTACTACTCAAAGACCTCTTTGCGTGGGCAAAACAGAACGGTTTGGGGGTCAATCCTCAGAAAACTGAACTTGTTCTATTCACTAGGAGAAGTAAGGTTAGGCACAGAAGCAGGATTGTACTCGGAAGCAGTGCAAAAACAGGAATCTTTCAGATTGTAAGAAGCGTGTAGTGTATTCCAAGCTGAAATCCTGACAATAGAAAAAGCTCCTAGATGCATAAAAGACAGTTACCTTCCCCCGTCGGATATCTTCGTTGACAGTCACGCAGCTGTCAGTGCCGTGATGCACTGATCACGATTGGGCACCATTTGGTCAAACTTTGTCGGGTTCCCGGATATAGCAATATTGAAGGTAACGAAAAGGCAGATGCTCTGGCAAGAATGGGGTCGGAAATGAACATTAGTGATGCCCCAATATCTTCCGCTATTCTCCCTCTCTTGTTTCCTGAAATCTTCTTTGCCGGTATGATCCTCTATTCCGCAGAATGGTTCAGGATCTATGAAGGCTTTTGTTGCTCCCTTTCTTGCTAGGGAGTCGACCACTTTTTTGCCCTCTATTCCCACGGGTATCCAATAGACCTTGTTACTTTTACGGAGTGCATTGAGTTTTTGCAGGCATCCACATACGAGTTTCGACTTAATGACATAGGAATCAAGTGCCATGAGAGCAGCTTGGCAATGTCACAGTTGACGTGGTTTATGTCAACATTTGGACCACCTATCTATGACATAGATTTAAGCCTGAAAGATGCTGATACTTTTGCCCATGGATTCAGAGTATTTGGTTTTAGATCCCAATACTCCTGCTCTAGTGCCTTCGTCAGTTCTTGACCCATCTGTGTACCCCTTTGTTGTGGGATTGCTCAGTTTGTGGATTCATTGATGCAACTCTTTTGTTGCTGAGCTTGGTAACAAAGTTCTTTTGGAATTTGAATCTTCTAATAATATCGTCTCTAATAAAGCCTAGGAGTGGTAGTTTTTTGAGTAGTGAATTGAATTGCTTCGATGTAATGCACTTATCTCTTCCTATTCCTAATTTGACCATTGTTAGAACCGTTTTACTTGGACATTCCTCAACCACAAGGTTGAAAGGCGTCAGTTCCAGTAGTACCTGAATTTTATGCTATGGACGTGGACGACGTTTATTTTCAGCAGGACGGCGCCACACAGCTAGTGAAACAATGGTTCTTTCAATTTTGTATTTTTCTACTGATTTAAAATGACACCATTGTTTAATGATCCTGTAGGTGCACAATTAATTGTCGCACTATTCCGCCGCCGCTGAGACCACCTTAATTGGGCTGTGGAACTTTAACTTTGTCTATCACTGTCGATGGTTTTACGAGATTTTCTATTGACGCTCTTCATTTTGAAAAGAAATATATGTATGCATGCATGTATGTTTATGTAGTCCTCAACCAACTCAACTCATAAACAACTCTGGACATGGACATACGTGATTTTAAATTTCACGCAAACATTCTGAACAACTGGTTGATAGATAGACATTAGACAATATTTTAAAGTTTTTTATAACGTTTTATTGTTTTAGTCCGTAACAATTTAACAAAAAATTTGCAATTCAAATTATAAAACTAAATTTATATTCCGAATATACGAAGCGACATTGACCCGAAAAGGCGTGAATAAATCGCTCTAGGTCATGCAAATATTTTCGCATTCAAATATCTTTCTCCAAACCTGATGGAGGTCTACTACAACCTATATAGAACATTTCGCCTGAAGTCTTGAAAATACTAATGGAATAAGGCTTTACACCAACAGACCAGATGGTCAAGTCAAGGTTGTGATTCAATTGGTTGCTTGGACTCCGACTAAATTGTCAGATAAAGTGTGTGTCTGCTTACATTTATTTGCTTTTAAATTCCATACTACTGTCCTCGGTCTAATAACATTCCGACTTTGATTGTTTTAAAGCAACCACCAAGGCGTATCCTTCAACCTTTAATTACCCCCATAATGATCATTGGTTTTATTGCTTATAAATTGCGGCTTTAAATGCACTCTGCGTTTTTTTAATATCCCTGTTCGTATAGTTTTACAAAATGAGGTACATGCCACAATCCTGGCCGTGGTAGTACTAGTAGGAATAGGCATCTTCTCATTTTTCCGATGAGTTATGTTGGGGGAGATAGGAACAACAAAAGGAAATCTCGGTCGGTTCTAGAATACCCATTCAAAGTACATAAACCATTCAAAGTGAAGCCATTCATTAGCCGCACTCATTCATTTGCCTCGCGCTATGGTTTCGTTCAGTCTCTTGGGGAAGGTAATTTGAAAGCTCATCGCTGCTGTGATGTACCTACTCTTACATATATTAAAATGTTAAGAGTTCCTTTTTTTCTTATTCTCAGATTTATTTCACTTAAATTTGAAGAAAGAAGGTATTTTTTTTTTAAAAAGAAATTGCTTCATGGTGCCATTTGTTTTCCACCCTACGGGGTGTTTAATTTGTTCTGATGGAAGATGAATCCTTCTCCATCCTTTCTACGTAGCTGTTTGTTTCTCCAAACACACCGTATGTGGTGGGATTAAGTGTGAACACTTTTCTTTGATTCGCAGAGCACCACATGAAGCAACCATGTGCGATAATCTAAAAGAAATTCGGAACAAATTCCTTTTTCTGGTTGATGGTGATGGTGGATGTCCTTTGACGATGCGTCTTTGTGCGAATGGATTTATTAATAAAATTCCTTGTAGTGATGGCTTCTGTGGAATTACTTTACTTTACCGCTATTGTGTAAGAAACTCTGGGGGGAATATAAAACTTTCTGTTAGAGTGCTGTGATTGAAAAGTTTTCGACCACACGTTCTTCTTAGTTAATTAAGCTTCTTGCTGGCGCTGGCAGGACTTGAAATGAAGTTTATGGCAATATTACGGAGTGAAGTTAAGATCTACTTGCACGTCGACTTATTTGAGACGAAAATAAAATTCTCTGGAAATTTTTAGTTCCTTGGCAAGGTGTACGGATGGGAGGTATGTCGACTTTTTTTCAAAGTTTTGTAGGATGATGAAGAAATGTAATATTAATGTATCAACAGACGACACCATTCAAATGACAGGCACGAGCATTTTGTGGAAAAATAAGCATCAATACGAATGTCAAAGACACAGACTGCAGTAGAAAAATTTTTCGAAAAAACTAATAAAGATCTATTGCGGTACCACATGGATTTAAAATTCCCATAAGACTACCCTTGGAACCAGTAGGAGCTTAATATAAAGTATTGGAGGGTATGGATATTGACGTTAACAAGTTAGCCTAAAATATCATAGAAATCATCAGAAGAAATCTTGGCATATAGAGAGAAGATGAAGTATGGTTTCTGCTTCTACAAAAGTCATTAGCGAGGAGGGCCAGTGTGATGGCATACCTACCAATAATCTAGTGTCCCGTAATGACACCTACCATGGTTGCTATTAGCAATCTTTTCTGTCTGATGAGGCAGTTGAAGCGTTTCTGATCCAGCTTGTGCCAGATTCAGAGCATTGGGATTTAGCAATAGTTCCGATGTTCTCTTTATCCGTTTAAATTGATAAGTTTGTACACTGCCTGGCGAGTTCATTGGTCATACAATTCCCTTGCATATCACTGTGTCTCAGCACCCAAATGAGGTGAACGACAATTTAGGTCAGTTTTTGAGATAATTGTGAAGAAATTCAGATATTTGATCGCGGTTTTACTATCCATACAAATGATGATCTTCCAATTGGATATCATACTATACTTCAGCCACGACAAGGATTCATTGATCCCCATTATCTTCGCTTGGAAGACATTACAGGGATACAGTGATTAGGAAGACGGAAAGAGATATTTATATTCAGATTGTTGGAGAAGTCACCACCTCCCGTTTTTATTTTTGATCCGTCAGTATAGGAGCATATGGATCCCGTGCTTTGTAGTCACAGATCCTCCTCTCAATCAACTCTTGATGGGATGCGTTCAAAGTTCCTATCAAACAGAAGTTGTGGATGTACGTTGTCTGTGTCTTGCGGAAAGAATTCAAGATTGCTAAGAATAGAGGAGTGTCCTCTACTTAGACTAGACCACTGAAATACAGCCTTCAAACACGTAGCTGCAGAAGCTGCCACTTGCTTACTATAGATATCTAAAGGTGGCAAGTTTGGTTTCTTACAGTACAGGGCTTTCTTTAAACGCTCTAGGATATTGGGTATCCAGTTTCTAATTGAGTATGACAAATTAGTACCACCTAGTTTCAGAGGGTCAAAATGCTCAATTTTGTATTTTCTAATGAAGAGGACAAGGTCCGTTTTTTTAGAGTCAACACTGAGTCCACATCCCTTAATCCATTTAGAGAGCTTGGAGAGAGTATTTTGTAAGAGATCTCTGAGAGTATTGAGGTGTTTACCCGAAACAGCTATAACAACGTCGTCCGCATAATCTATTACATTACAGCCTTCATCTTCCAGGACTAGATGTAGTTCATTCACCTCTAGGTTCCAAAGAGTAGTAGAAAGCAGCCCGCCTTGGGTAGTGCCTTTAACTACGGTGTATCCCAGATTTAAGTTGATAATCCTGTTTGTTAGCAATTGCTTGACCAAAGCACCAATCGGCGGCGCAACTCTAAAGCTCACAAGGGTTCGCGTAATAGCCCTATGTTTGACGTTGTTAAAAGTTCCTTCGATACCCAGAAATGCTGCGAGGGTGTATTCTTTACAATCTAGAGATTTTACAATGGCATGGCGCACCAGCAATTGGAGTGGCATTTCTATCGATTTCCTTGATAGAGGAGCTAGGAGACTGACAATAGGTTTCGTCTATCAATTTCTCCATAGTTCGCAGAAGAATTGATGATAGAGTTATGGGTCTGATATCTTTGGGATTAACATGCGAGCTTTTAACTGCATTCGGTATAAACCAAGAAACTCCTAAAGATTACAAGCAGCCAGAGAAGGATAAGTTCCACAATGTCCTGCCAATTTAAATAGCGTGAAGCTTCGTACTGCCCAAAGAATTTTGCTCTTAGTAATAAATTTCGTTGAGTTGCAGATACTAGGGACATGAGAATCCATTAACAGCTCAAAGGTTTCGATAAAAGAAATGAACCAGCGCCATCCATGCTTTCCAGATGATTAGGGGACTTAGAGATGGAAGCTAAGATCTTTCTGAACCTTGATTCCTCAAAGATCTCTTCAATATTTTCACAAAAGTCTCCAAGATTTACGTTGGAAACTGCTTAGGTTTAAGGCGTACCTTATAAGAAAAACATCGACATTATCGAAGCACGGGAGTATAAGCATCATAGGGACAGTGTTTTCCAAAAAGAGATGGTGGCGATCCTATGTCGGGCGCCAATTATTAAGGTATATTCCTAGTCAGTGATCTTGCAACACACTGATAGGTAAATACCAGTGTGACTTTCGACCTGAAAAAAATGGCTGTAGATCAAATGTCCGCTGAAAACCGACGAGAGATTGCCATTGAAGAAACCATTTTGACCTAGAAACAAAACTTTTAATTTTGTGTACACCAAGACTGGTTTGATCCATCAGATCTTCGATCCTCAAGTCTTCGCAGTCAGTTCTCTCTCTCAATGCCGATAAAGTATGACATTTACAAATGCATCTTGTACGGAAATCTGTTCTCGTGAACAGATCCGTGACAATGCTCAACCAACTTGGATCGTTTTATTGGTGATCCCAAGGATTTTACTATCCATCTAAACATATTAGAACAATAGCGGTCAAAGCGAACCAAGTTCAAGACATCATCAATACAAGATCGATCTGGTGTTCAAGTCGTAAGTAGCTGACTGTATCCTGCCGGCCTTATTCTCAATTAAAATCCATTATTGTTTCAGCTTGACCATTCACCAATAATTTGATTTAATGACACTGTATATAAATTAAACCGCAATATTATACATTACAACAGTCAAAAGGCTTCCCTGGATTCCCAACAAAGACCACACAGCGGCATATAAGTTAATTTAAAACCCATTCCTGTGCATGGCTTTATTCCCGCGCCCGTTAGTTGTGTTGACCATGGCACTGAATAAAATATCAGCCTTAATCCTTTTAAGGCGCGCAAAGAGGACACAACACATCCTCCCCCGAGTGCGCGGTCAGGCAATCCGCAATTTATTCTCTCCCGTGCCGCAACACTGCGGCGTGATAAAAATCCACGGCCAATGATAATTAAGGCCAACAGCGATAGGCCTCGGTTATTACCAGTAATTGCACTTACGTAACTACCCGGCGTATTGTTACCCTCAGCGTTACAATCGAAATCCTAGATTTCCCCCCCGCGCCTGTCTACAGTCAGTGTGAGCATGTAATGCATACTGGCGCGACCTTTAGACACTCGATGGATATTAACCATCCACCCTCTTCTACCTATTTCCCTGGCATGGAGCACTTCGCTCGGCCACTTATTAGAAGAAGACCGCTCGTCCCACGAGACGGTATGACTGAACAGTGAACATGCATGGCTGTTATAGAATTTTCCCACAGATAGTGCGGAACCTGGTTATGGATTTTTTGCCGGTCCGGTTCCAAGAAAAAATTCCAAAGCCAAGTGAAAAACAAGATTCAAGAGACGGTGACGAGGTGATGGTGACTTTTCCCTTTCAGCTCGCACACTGGATCCAATTTCCTCCTCTGTGTGTCTAGTTCTCTGATTGAATTACAAAACATATGAGTTGCGGGAGTGGGAGTAGACCCAACTCTTAGTCAGACGTGTGGGTTATGCCCGTTCAGAGTAAATAGCAATAGTTGGATCGACCAGCGGATGATGAATGCAGAGGGGGTGGGTGGACGTGAAATAACCTAGCGCTCAGCGTATATCTAGTACATCACGAGCACTTGGAATGTGGGTCTACTTCAGTGCATTTCGCATTGCAGTTCTACGGAGATTCAGCCTTCAGGCGGGAAAATATTAAAACAAGACGAGCGCACTCTGCATGCATCCCCACACACACACACACATGTACACAATCAGGCGAATACAATTATCCACCGGCAGATGCTGCTATTGAAGGTTGAAGAGGAAATCAATTGTTTGCGCTGTGGATTGCTTCTGTTCACATTCTGCAATTGTGCATACTACATACATCCAGGCGATAATGATTGTGTGCGTTGATGCAGGTGGCTTTAGCCTTTTGTCGCTTCTCCCCATCCGCAGGATTTGCATCTGTTTTTGCTTATGTGATACTTTTCTCAATGCTTTGGAGAAGTTCTATCGGTGTAAGGATTTAAAACTTTCTCTTTGTTCCGTGCATTGTTAGAAAAGGACTTCTTTGTGATGTCCTTATGCTCAAGAGCTATAAAATAGTGAATTTAATCGGGTAGAGTGTTGACACGCCCCATATTTAATCAATAAGTGAAGATTTTTATTGGTTTTGGCAACAAGTACAGCGGTATTGCATAAAAATAGTTGGTACCTTACTTACAACATACACAGGTCTTCCAAATACTTTAAGTATAACCTTAGTTTCAACAATGGCGACCAATGCGGGGCTTTGTTTTTTGTGGAAGGTTTTGCTAAAGAGAAATGATGACAACTGGACGTTCTGTTGCATTGAAAGATGAGTCTTTCCCGACTAGCAAGAGTCTCTAGGGAGAACATGCAGTGGTAGAATTCTAATTAGTACGCAGTTGTACGTCGCATCGACTAGAAGACTTATCAGTTGTGGAACACTCAGGGTGGTGCCTTAACCCCCTTTCTGTGGAATCCAGTAGTCAACGAGCTGCTACTGGACACATAAAGCACCGAATGCAGAGTGGTTGCCTCCGGAAAACACCTTCATACTCTCAGGGAAATCCTACAAGCCACACGGCTTACTAGTTGAGTCTCAAAATGCGGACTAGGGTTTAACCCCTGAAACTTGACCTCTTTACAAGAAAATATAAAGTTCTATTAATTGACCATCCTGCGATTGATGGCACTAGTCTCTCCTTTAAGAAAGAAAGGGCAGAGAATTTACTTGAATGCGTAAAGAAAGTATCTGTGGCTATATACTCCTGTAAAAATCCCATAGGTGAGAGATGGGGCTTTCGACGTCGTATCAAATGCTGGATGTACATACGTGTCCATTATCAGCACTATACTACTGTCTGCTGATCAACTCTTAATAGGGCTACTCACCTCAATCTGCTATCTAAGGTGCAACGATCTCCATGTATATGCATCAGTGGTGGACTGAAAACTTTTCCCACAGCGGCTCTGGACATTATGTTCCACTTACTCCCTTAGATATTCTTGGAAAGCAGTTGGCTACTAATGCGGCTATCCAACTCCAAGCCTCTTCTCACAGTGGTCTTACTATCATGAAGTTCACTCCTAGATCATTAATCTCCTCGAGACACATCGACTACACACCCCTGACCCTCTTATTTGACCGAAACTTCCGTAAAACCATCCCTGAATGTAGTGAATGGATCACTCCTCTCTCTCCTGAGAATAATTTAGCCCACTGCTACACGGACGGTTCCAAGACTGATGACGAGGTGGATTGTGGTGTCTACTCTGCCAAGTTCAATCTAAGCATCTCTTTCCGTCCTACCAGATCATTGTAGCGTTTTTCAGGCGGAAATCACAGCGATCCCGAAACGCATATCATCAAATCCCTGGAATCGTGCTTATGCACTTCAAATGTCGCTTTAAGATGTCGTTTGTCTCCTTTGGAGATGACTGAGCAGTTCAACATTCATGCTGGGTGAGCTAGAGAGGTAAGGCTTATTAAGTATGACCTAAAAGATCCTTCCGAAATGGCAGAGCCTGGGTATGCCTCTCATTACTTGTACACTCTTACTAAAGCTGAATACTTTTAACAAAATCTGTAAAGGGGAAAATCTCTCTTCTTGCAACATTTAGGCAGATCTGGCTTAGATTAATCTGAAACGTAGTGTCAAGTTGGTTTTGTTGCAGCGGTCACCTACAAGCGACATTATCGGTGTTCTTACTGGACACTGTCTGATGAGCGAACATGCCATAAGACTGGGCCTCTTTTCAAATGATTTATGCAGAAACTGTAGGAATGAGGAGGGGGCGTCCCAGCTCTATCTAAAAAAAAAAAGACTGCTCCATCTACGTGGTCCCTTCTTTGACAATCTAGGCGAACTGGCGTCATTAGGCGTCACGAGCCTGATCCGCTTTAATAAAAGCTCCGGTTGGTTCAATTACTCCCTGGTAACCAAATAGTACCATCCATGGCATCACAATGGACCTTTATTCGTCTTACTATGTCTGCGAAAGTCACTCTAACCTAAACCTAAACCTGATACCGGGACTCAAGAGACAAGAGACTCCTTGAAAAAGAAAAGTATCAAAAATGGGTTCTTTATACTTCTTGTTGTAAGAATCTCACTTCGTTTTGGGAAGAAAAGAGTCAAGATTATAGTATAGGTTTGCTAAATCGCAGTAAAGAGCGATCCACATCTATCCAACTTACTTGTTGATGTGCCTAATAATTTAATAATCTACAATTAACACAATATTCAGTGGTCCCACATTGGGCGCCATTTACATGACCCATCGGTAAAACTTGCTGTAAAACTAAAACTGTAACTTGCTTGTAAAATTTGAATGGTTTACTTTGTAAACATTTGTATTTGTCCTCGCCGTTCCTTAGAGCTTAAGAAAACTGATACTGCAAAGGAACCACAATTCAAATCAAAACAACCCGGTTCCTTTCAATTGATAAATAAAAAATCCCATTACTGTAAGATTAAATCGAAGACAGCAAACTAATTGAAATTCTCGTTGTTTATATCATGATGTCCCCTTCCTAAATGTTGTTATGACACAGCTCCACCATACGCTCCCATCAGTAGTCACAATCTTTTACAAAACTTTCCCAAAGTATAAAAGATACAACAGAAGTGAAAAATCTTCTGTCACGTAATTTGAAAATCCAATAAATTTGAGACAAGTCAATAAAACCATATTGTTGTCCCTCTTCATCATTCTATTTGTCTTAAGTTATTCCCAAAAGCAGATTGTTATCCAATCTGTGAGTCAACAACTTCATCATCCTTAGGCAATTGGTATTGTCATGGCTTATCTACTAATATTTATTTTGCAGTCTAAGTTAATCAAGTATTGTAGTATGTACATAATCAGGAGATAGATACTGGATTTCGAGATACAGAGAATAATTTATTGAGGAATTTTGTGCGTACAATTTTTGTATCTTATCTAACTTGGATGATGGATACCTGTGGATGACAGAAATTGTCAAAATTACGAGTATGCCCAACTTTAACCTTTTCCAAGTAGCCATCATCTGTCAGTTGATGTTTGATACAACAACCTTTCTATCAAACTTAAATCCGCAACAGCGCATTATTATTACGTCGGGAAAAGACTCATCCCGCTAACAGTATACAACGAGGAAGGCAATATTCCTCTTGAACAAATGTACGAGTATGTACTTCCTTTTTCAATAAAAGGGGCATCGATATTTGTTCTGTTTCCATTAAACGGAATCCTCTTATATCTGCACTTACATTCGCATAAATCTGTTTTGCAAGAACATAGAACAAATATTTATCTCCATACCCCATCCGACAAGAATCAGAGAAGAACAGAACACTCATCAAACAGGTTGAAGTTTTACAATTAAAATACGCTAAAGGCCAAGAGTGCCATCATCGCCGCAATGACCGGCAATGTGTATACATGGGTACACGCCTATCACCTGGGTGTTAGACAACAGCAACTACCCGAGGTACCGTCGTTCGCGCAGAACTGTAAAGCATAGAGTAAGAGATGATACAGTTAGATAATTAGCCAAGCATTCGCACCTAAAGCGGTCCGGACAACTAAATTAAATTAATGATGCACATGCCGGTTGGTGGCGTCCACTTCCCTGTTCTCCTTTTAATGTGGCTTGATCGGATCGGATTTAAGCGAGCTTTACTCGCTCCAGTAGAAGTTTATACACGTCCACATCGAATAGATTGCCAAGGTCACAAAATGTTGAAATCGAAATTTATGTAGATACGATCGTATCTTTTGGGAATGCAAATGAAAAACCGCACAAATACGTGATTCAGCAAAGTGTGTGCATTGAGAGGATGCATTGAAATTGGAATTTTAAATGAAAGGACCTTTTAAGGTAAACAAACTGGGATTGGAGGGGTTGTCGAAACGATTTTTAATTGTAGACGTGTACTCTCATGAAAATAAGAGGGTTTCAATGGGTCGGGTAAAATGTATTTACCATTTTGTAGAGGAAAATCACTTTGTGAGTGATTGTCATTTAGTAAAAAATACATCTACACATCTGTGTGCTGCAGAAAGCATGATTATACCCACAAAACTTCTATGTTGTTCTAGAAGGCCAAGAAGGCGACATTAATCCATGGGGCTCAGCATACAGAATGGTGATGATGAAACTGAAGGGCTATAGGATACCTCCAAGAATATGTTTAATATGTCCTCAAAGGCCAGCTCTTATTTGCAACATCATAAGAGAACTCAATCTAGAGGATATATTGCACTTATTACTTTAAAGGAGCTGCTAAAGATATGCAATAAGATAGGCATCCCGAATAATGCAGTAAAGACGTCTGTGCAAAAGAGACCAGACCTCTTCATAACGACAATGCAGAAGTGCCTCGAAGACAGAACCTTACCTGAAAAATGGAGAGCACAACAATTAGTCCTGCTACCAGAAGAACCATACCAATATGCCTATTGAACACCATGAAAAACATACTTCATAAAATAATTTACAACAGATTACTCACCGCAGAAGAGAAAGCAGCTCTCCCAGATCATCAATTTGACTTCAGAAAAGCGTGATCTACTGTCGATGCCATAAGAGCAGTAGTCGATATCGCGGAAGGTGCCACTGAAGAAGAAAAGTGGCTCTACGGCACAAAGCAGTACTGTGCAGTAGTAACGCTGATCGTTCATTATAAGATCACTTACTCATCACTATATAGTGAACAACTACAGGAAATTGAGGTACAATACCGATAAAGGGGCAAAATATTTCAACGTCACTGCAAGAGTCACACACGGATCGGTCCTAAGGCCTTTATTGTGGAACATCATGTAGGACGAAGTCCTATGATTAGCGTTACCAGGGGGAGTAACGCTGTACAATAAAAAAGAGTTCAGAAGGCATGTTGATTATTTAGATTATCCTGTCTAATATCGATGGACCAAGATATGCCAGAAGGATTCTACTCTCAAAAGCTATAACCTAACTTTTGTTATACGCCGCCCCAGTCTGGGTGCAAGCTCCAAGGACGAAGGATACCAAAAGGAGTCTATCGTTAACATGCAGACTTTGCGCACTTTCAAACCATCTGCAATAGGTATAGGAGAAATTGTTAGGGCCTTTCACCATGCCTAGCAGAGCTTATTTTGTGCATGCGCAAAGTTTAATCCTAGAATTGCACTTGTGGAACGTCTCGTATGGTGGAATTTCTCAGAATGAAATAATAGACGAATGTCAACTTTCTACAAAGTCATGAGACGGATGCAAGAGCATGAACTGAGCTCACATGGAAAATGCAATGTTTTAGCAAAAATGATCATGAGAACGACCTTTTCTTTTACAATGTACCTGCGCTCTCCTTTTTGTGAAGAAAAGGCGCGAGCGTTTGATATTAAGAGTACACACTCCTTTATGACGTAAGTTTCAGGGAAGAAGTCGGGACAGTATTTTTGGTGTAATCGTTTCAAACTAAGGTGTATTTTATTGCAGGTTGTCGTTTCAAATTTAATAACTCGTCAGCAGCGTCAGGAGATCAGTATGGATCACAGACTATATACACAATCCGTACTGACTGATAGAGAGAAACTTAAAAAAGACTGGTCACTATGAAAGCGAAAACTGGTTAATGATTTGGCAAGGACTAGTCAAAAGTTTGATTCAGACAGTAATCAAGTTGATTTGTAATGGAACAAGGAGTATGAATTCACAAGCATGATACAAGATCAATGAAGGATCAATGTGAGAAAGATGTTTAGTTCTGAAAAGAATGCACAGATCATTTCGAGAAATCGGTAATTCGAGATCGGAAATCGTAGCGAATTAGTGATATTACTAAAGTCTTACATGTACTTATTTAACAGCAAAAAAAAATTAGTAATAGTAAGACGTCTTGCCTATGATTATGGGAGGCCACTGATCATCGAGCGGTTTTCATTTGGTTTAAGCACTAGTAGAAAATTTGAACTGATCTGGAGTACAATGACAGTCGCCGTAATAGCCCATATCACAACTACTTGTCAGAGAACATTCTAATAAACTTATGTTTCTCCAGAATTTCCATTGAATTGTGGGCATCTTGGTCTCTAGCTAGCGGCTGCCTAGATTATGCCATATTTAATATGATAGTTCTAAGAACATTATTTTGAATTCTTTTTTAAAAATACTACTGACTAATACATTTTTAACTCTTTTCAGTGAACACCACTTCCATCAAATCGAACATAGCTGAGTTTGTCAATTAATCTCTTGCGGCTTAGCTAGAGAATTTCCCCAAATGAAATTTCTAAACAAAGACTGAGTCCTATAACAAAAATCATTCCCCAACTGAGATCATACTCAGTCATATCATGTCCTGTGGTGTACAGACAATGTGCAATAACAACAATACTATACACCTCGCAATGATGGATCAGGATCCTAAAGATCTAGAAACCGCACAGCTGATCATCGATGAACTGCGAGCGAAATGTCGCTTTCAAGCAGAACACATCATGAAATGGAAAAAGGCTTACGCCATTCAGGTAAGTCAAAGTCTACATACGTAATTCATTTCATGTCCTAAGATCCCCCTCCCTTCATAGATTCAACAACACTATCGATATCAGAAGGAAAAAACCGAACAAATGAACGGTCTTACCAGCCAACTGCTTCTGCTGGAATCCCGTCTAAAACGGAAGCAAAAACAAATCGCCGGCATCATTTGTCATCGAGAGTTGACGATTTTACGTCAACAAAAAATCATCGACACACTCTCAAGTCGTTTGGTGGATCATGGACTCGATACACTCGATCCGAGTTACACCGACTTCGACTCACTAAACGACTCTGATTCAGCGGTGGTCCTAGAAGATATCGATTCCGATTGCAATTCCTCGTTCTCGATGAGAAGAAAAAGTGGTGGCGGTTGTGGTGATGTCACTATAGTCCGCTCTATATCCGATGCAATCGAAACGAATATTAACAAATACGGAGGCGCTAGACGTACCAATTGTTTCCTGCGACGTCCCGATATCCTCGAAACCGTCTACAGTGTCGAAGAGGATCCCGAACCCCAGCAGACCGATGTCGCCGAAAAGCGTGACAAATTTAAAAACCGTTCCGAAAAGGCTGTTCTTGTTAGTTCGCTCGAGGGTCAGTTAGATGAGAACAAGACCCACAACACCAAAGATAGTAGCTGTTCGACATCGGCAATGCCGAAGCCAAGCAGTAATGATCCAAGTGGCACCACATCCCCATCAGCTTCGTGTGGATACAATGTAAACGGTGTCAAACAGTCCCAAGTGACGAACTTCAATCGGGTCATGTCAAATCATCGCTCCGTCACCAAACCGAAAGATGTCAAGTATAAACGCATCAACAAGGCCAAATCAAAGAGTCTGGAGGAGCTGAGAGGACGCCTCAAACACTGGGTTGAACGAGGCAGTGTCATGGATCCCACAGGAATTGGCGGTCTGACGGATAATATGCCGCAGACTGCCCAAAGCTATGCGTGACATTTGGGGAGGCTGATCGAACGTATCCGGCCATCATCACCAACTGCGGCAGCAGCAGCGGCAGTAGCCGCCCTAAATCCTGCCGACGCCAAGAACGGAAGAGGCCGGAGTAGCTTTTAGTTTTACGCTAGACTTAGATGATGGTTTGATTTTTATTTTTTGTGATCTTGAGATTTCTAAGATTAAGTTTCCTTAGTAGGCTCTCTATACTACATTTATTTTCTAATTTGTTGTGTGATACAACTTTTAAAGTGTATATAGTGTCGGATTGTAATTATTTTCTTTTTTTTTAAATAAAACACTAAACATATCGTTGTCTGAATCAATTAAAAAATAATATATATTATAGCCAACTACTAATTAAGAATATAAAAACAACTTTTTAAACACTATAACAACAGAGCATGTAAATAAGCCTTTAAACAAAAATATAATTATAATAAAAAAAACACACAATAAATTAAAAAAAAAAAAAAAAACTAAATAAAATCGCAGAAAATACACTTTTATGTGCACTACTTGAGCAGTATGAATTTGTACAATTTACTAAAGAAAACAAAACAAAACAATCAATTAGTGATGCTTTGTACATTTTTATACGATTATACATTTACAAAATAAAAGCTAAATTAAAAAAAAAAATATTAATACCTACTACATATATAAAAATGTCGTTTTTGTGATCAAAGAAAAATATAACAAACTAAATTCTATTTAGATGATATACTTGTAGCGAATAAGAGTATAATGTGTGTAAAGTATTCAACAGTGTCAAAGTACCTTCAAAACTATATAGGAAAATGTAATATGTAAAAAAAATAAACTATATAATAATTATTGTAAAATAACAAAACAAAAAAAAAATAACTTTTTTAGAACAATTACCATTTTTCACATGTTTTTCGTTTTTTTTTTTTAAATCTGTGAGTTTTTAGATCTTAAATTTTTTTTTAAAACAATAGAAGTAGAGAAAGTTAAAAATAAAATTACATACACTCCATAGGAAATATTTATAGAATTATCAACACTTTGAAAAAAAACCATATGGATACATTTCAAACACAATTGTAACTTTTTTTTAAAATATGTGTCCTATGTATGAGTCCTTTAAAGTGATGGATTGAGAGAAAGGTTACAAAGAAGTTAGAAGTACAGATTAAACAAATAGTTGACTTTCCATTTCCTGCCCTCTAAAACCCGCAAATGGGTGGATCCTAAATCTTCTGCAACGATCCGTGATCCGTGAATGCATGCATGTAGAATATATTACACATCAACTCAATGAATTTCATTAGTGTGTTCTAAGTTTTGACTTTGGATTGAAGTGACGAGTATCCCTTTTGTTTTTTTTTCCAACAATTTTTTTACCCCAACAATGCCAAAAATTAATTCAGCACAGCACTAGTTTTGTTCATGTCAACTGATTCATCTAATTGGACTGAATTCAAAGCTGCAATTAGATATTGTGATACTCCTTTCATTTAAGAGTTATATCAATTTCGAATTGCAATTTCCTATAATACCGAATACCAACTAAAAAACTCCCCAGTAGGCTTTTTTTAACACCAAGGTGGCTGCGTCAACAACCTTCTGAATATTACCATGGGACCGAATATAGGTTTGAAAAGATAAGAATGTTCGAAAGTACGATTAAACTTGATGGACAGGCGGGACACAACTATAGATTTCATTCGAACAACTGTGGTGAAAATATTGGTACAGGACCGATAAGCATCCAATATTCCAACGATGCTTTGGCGAAGGGATTTGGTTGCAAAATGACAGATCACCGATCAATCTACATCCCTGACGCTGGATAAGACCTAATAAAGTTAAACAAGTTGAGGGAGCTATCGTCCTAACATGTAAGTTGCATTCGAGTTTTGAACGAATATAAGCTTTATTGATAGTAGCCAAGTCTGTATGACTGAAAAGTTTACGTACCTCTTGATGAACTCGAGGTACTTAGCACAGCTTCAGAAATCTGATAATTCCAGCAATGGTCTGGGGTAACTTGCATACCAAGCGTTGACAAGCCATTAGATTCCTCGATATCAGCTACATTCATTTCTAGTTTGGTTGCACTAGTATTCCTCTTCAGCGACAGGAGACAGCACTGGATTTTTGACGAATTGAACTCATTTCGGTTTTTCACGACCCAACTGATGATTGCATCAATATCGGTAGACATTCCCTGGCGGTGAGCTTATGACTCAGCCGTGGCGTCATTAAAGAATAAGCAAAGTTAAGAGTACTAACATCCGTAAAGGAATGGATTGCATTGCAATTGCTAATGAAAGAGAAGGTCATTAATACGATAACTATTAAAAACAGGGTTGGAAAGAGGACTGAGCCTTGGAGTACACAAGCATTGGTTGAGATTAAGGTAGAAGTATATCGGTCTAATACCACTTGTATTGACCGATTACTTCAAAAGTTTCCAATCGATAATGAGAAGGTGCTACCACAAGGAATTTGCGAATTTTCGAAAAAAAAAATTGTGTCCTTTATTATTAGTATTTCCATTCACACGTTAGTGAGCGGTGTGCGTTTTTATTCTTCTAATTCTGTGATCAATGTTGGTTACTCACTTACACTTGAGTATTCTGCATTCGTTTACTGTATTCCTTTTCCTAGAAGAAATTCAACGATTTCTCTATATCTGTTCTAGTTATCTTTGGATTTCAACCTTTCTGATCAAACCAATGCAATGCATCCACATGTACTTCCTCAGTTCTGTGTCATTTACTGATTCGTAGTTCCAGCTGCCGTTCAAGTAGGACTATGACTATTAACCTGAACAAAATATGGACGAAACTGCAACATTTACACTTGAATATGAAGAAAGAGTTTTGTTGAAGGACCATTCTTGAGCTAATGCCCTCATACAGTATTTGGATCACTAAAAGTGCAACAGACAGGCGACGAATACCACAGTTTAAAGGTTCCGTGGTGATACCATCTGCATTATATAAACCTCCGTACCTTCTTGTGAAACCCATTTGAATTTCTAACTAAGCGTAATAAGCTTCTAATTTCAAATAAGATCATTAAAGTAGAAAGCTCCCAAATTAAGTTTTCTTTTATGAGAGAGAGCAGGGCAGATCCAAAGAAGGCGCAGCTTCTGAAATCGTTTGAATTCACACCAATCCTTGTTGCGACTTTTCCTACTAGACAATGTCCAGTGATGACAGATGACACCTATTATAGTGCTGATATACAATCTGCTGGAGCATTTCAGATCCAATCTTAAGCAAACCTTTTGTCTCCACTCCTTTTTGCCACTTGTCCACCTGAGATTTGATCTCAGCTTCGATTTTGGAAGTAGCGATTGGTATACCTAAGGTAGGTTTACCTTGTAAAATTGTGAGGTCATAGCCGTACAATTCGCTGGAATATCCCTATGCCCTGGCACACAAAAATGCCTCTAAGAGACACAACGGCATTTTAGAGCAACTTTCGAATTATTAAAGAAATATTCCAAGGATTTTATAGCTGTTTGACTATCTAAAAAGATCTGCATATCAGTAGTGGATATCATTTCCTCCTTGAGCCACGATAGGACTTCTTTAATCGCCATTTATTCCGCCTAGAACACGCTACAATGGTTTGAAGGACGGTAGGAGGGACAGCAAAAATACGTTTAAAAAACACTACCCCGTCATTAATTTTTAATCCGTCGTCGGTATAAAAGTGAATCGACTTCTCTTCACACAAAAACCTCTTCCTTCCAAAATGACCTGGTAGGAATGGTTACATGGAAATTTTTCGTCAAAAGGGAATTCCTTAGTATAGTGTATGTGTCCGGAATCGATTTCGAAATTATTCAGAATAGAAGCGTAGCCAGATTCTTTACTGGACCACTATAATATTGCTTTAAGACGAACAACTGCAATAGCAGCTATTTGCCTAAAAAAATGCCAAGGGCTGTCAAATGAAACAGAATGTCCAGTGTAGCAAACTTTTGACTTTGGTTAGATTATTACAGTTTATGGCTTTATCTAAAGCAGTTCACCTGACAACCACCCCGTATTTAAGTATCGTGACGTAGAGACAGTGAGCTATACGAGGTGCCAAGCCACATTTGCTACCAATAGCCTTTTTGCAAGAGAAAAGTGCAGAAGTGCATCTAGCAGTAAAAGCACCAGTTCAATTCTTCAACGGAAAACGGATATCTTTGAATTTGTGTCACGGACATCGCAGAATGTATGCGGAAATATCAAATGTAAAACGACAAGAACATTCAATATAATCCCCCAATCCGATGCCTTTAATTTACTTGGCTTACTTCTGATGGAAAGGCTTTCACCAAAAACGAATTCTGGCAGGTACAAATTAGACCCCTTTAAAATGTAGGCCTTTCTTATCATAAAGCTATGAGAGTAACATAATGCTTGTGAAAGAGTTTCAGAGCATTCGAATACTAAGTACGTACTATTGGGCTCTAATGCAATTTCTTACAACCATTGCACATTTTTTAAAAACTTTGAACCATTCATAATCGACTCAATATCTTAAGGTTTTGTGTGGGATATCTAGTTAAGAATTCTGTTTGAAAAACTGGAGAAAAATTTTAGAGTTCTAATTGTATGAATTTCATTAGCGATATCCTTTTAACCAGTTCGAAGGTAGTTCAATTAATACTCTGTTACCCACTTGAGAATAGTTTTAAAATTTATAGACAGTGTCCTTTCACTAAATATCCCAGCCTGCGATGCGGTCCTCATACTAGTTTTTAATTCATGTGGGATAAAATCTCCATAGTATAAAATTCAGTTGGAATTCAAAGAAATCAGTGCCGAAGTGTTAACTACTTTGAGGACACTGATATACTTTCTAAGCTTTTAAATATAAATCTGTTATTTTTTTTTTTTTGGCAGCTATTAAGTAAAAACTATATGGTTCAAGAAAATGGAAATTGTGAATATAAAAAGTATATTTCGGAAAAGACTATTTTTTTTTCTAATTTCACATAGAGCTCTTATTGGAAGACCCTATAGGCTCGATTACTGAAGCCCTGCTTATCCAAGTTGAGCGGTCTAAGATGCTTGTATAAAAAATTATTTTTAATTTATAAAACAAACCAGTATTGTATTCAATGCATGTAGTCCACTTTCATTAACAAACTGCTCTTCATTTTCCTTGGGTCCATCGATGTTGATCATCGTACCGTCAATGCATCCAACTATATAAAGGAATCCTCCTTGAATAAAAAATTGAGTATCAACATACATATGTATATACTTCCGAAGAATTTTCTCCCTATTAAATGGTGTTTGCAAAAAATTCATCCATTATTGGTGTACTACTCTGCAGACTTATTACATGCTTAGTTGCTTCTCCATGGTATTGAAATCCATTTCCAATCCAACGTAATGTACATAACAGTTGTTGCAAGAGTTTTAAACAATTATTTCTTTGGCTGTAAAACTTCAGCTTTCAATATTAGTCTTTATTAAACGGAAGCTTTGCAGAGTTAATGAATTACATATTTACAAGTTCAAAATTCATTCTTCCTTTTACCACTCTTCGTACACTATTAGTATCCCCTTTAAAATGTACTTCGAAACTATTCATTTTAGTTTTTTTTAATTATTTCCACCATGTTCTCATAACAAATGCTCAAAGTGAGAAGTTGCAAAGTGCAAAGTGAAAAGTAGTTGGTGAAATGGGCCTTACTGCGCAGAAAAATATGAGTTCATCCAACGGTTTGTAAATAGTTTCAAACTAGAGATTTTAAGACTTCTTGACGTTTTTTTCTGATGCACTCTCTGGCGCAGAGCTCAATAACAAAAACCCTAGTCTAAGAAAGGGTCGGTGGGCCATTTATATTGGTGCTCTAGGATTTGAGAATTTGAGAAAAGAAAATGCTGATTGATAATTTTTCTGCCTCATTAATATTTCGCCACATGCACCTAAACTAAAACTTTAAAAATTAGCAATTAGATACATTTCGACAATCGATATCTATTTACATGCAAGTGATTTTCCACTCTACTCCACTTTTACAGACTTTTTAAAAATACAATTTCTATCACGGAAACTACAGGTTATGTTCTCTAAAAGGTTACATTTAAGGTACAATTATTTAATACTAATAATACGTATTATCAATATGTGTACAATCACTTTTAAATATATATTTATAACACAATCCTATAAAATACAAACAAACAGAAAAGTATTTTGTTACATCCCCTCTACAATAGTAAATTTAAGAGTAGGTTCTATACAATATATGATAAAATAAAATCCTTATAATAGAATTAAAAAAAAAAAAATACTTTTAAATACAATTCAATATTATTTTGTAAATATGTACACCAACCAAAGTGTACAAACAAATTAAAAAATAAACATATTACAGAGATACTGTAATATTTAGCATTAAACAAAGCGGAAAATTCTGAAACTACTTATAGTGAAAAGCAAATGCACATAAAAATTGTGTAAATAATGTGTAAACAATTGCATTTAAGCTAAAGTAACTTAATAGATAGACATTAATAAATAAACACCATAATTATATACATATGTACAGTATATTCATCAATGTAAAAACAATTTATGTAATGCATTTCAATTAATTTTTTTGAGATTATTATAAAAAAATAAAATGCGTGTGATGTTTAGAGAGTAATGAAATGATATATAAGAGTGAAAATGTTTTTTTTTGTTTTTCTGGTTTTTCCTTAACATTTATAGTAGATATGGCAAACTAATTAACAATAAAAAAAAAACTCTAATTCTCTATATAAGAAACAATTAATAAATGTAAGCTTAAATATAGAAAAAAAAATAAAAATATTTTATTCAAAAATAAAATTTATGTGACACTAAACTTTAGAGGAACGTTTTATTTAAATTTCATTAACATTATGGTGGTATGTACTCTTTCATTAATCCTAAAAAGAGAGCAGAGGAATTACGTCCTGGGAAAACAACCCTTTCTTTGAAAAGAAAACTGGGCAATGAAGAGCAAAATGTACACTAGTAGCTCAAACAATGTTACGCCTTTGTACATTTAACGAGTGAGCTACAGACTAGGGTAGGAGATCGACAAATGCTAAAAGTAAGAAACTAGAGGCTAGCAACCATCACCAACATGCCCGAATCTGATTCTCGAGAAGGTCAAATCAGAAGAAGGCTCTTCAAGGCAACAGGAAATGCAATCTAGAACTAGTAATATTCGGTGAAATCGCAGTGGAAAAAATACTGAACGCCTGAAAAAAGATAGGCTAACGAAGGACATGTAGGAATGCGATATGTCCGAATTAGGGGTCTCCAGCCCCGGATTGTTCACTGAATATACAGGGCAGTCATCAGACCTATCCTTATGTACGAAGTACTTGTCTGGTTGACGGCACTGGGCATGAAAAGCAATATTGCAATACTTGAGATGGTTCAAAGGCTATCCTACGTCTGAATTACGGGCGTCCTTAGATGCATTCCTATTCTAGAAATTATGTTCCACCTGCTTCCCATGGATATCTTTAGGAAGCTGATGGCGGCTAAAACATAAGTAAGGCTTAGGGAATCGTTGTAACTGGCTCGGGAAATATGAACCGAGCAATCATCCTTAACAGCCATAACACTAGCAATTCGGCCTATATTGTCCGCTATCTGGACTTCAACGTCAACTATAAAACTAGAATTCCTAGCAGAAGTAGGTAGGAATCAGGAAAAATGTACACGAATCTGTGACAGTAATATACACAAATGGATCCAAGACAGTGTCTGGAAATGGTGCGGGAGTCTACTTTTGGTACAGCCTTGCGTTTGGCACAAGGCCACACAGCACCGACTTTCGAGATTGCTGACTTGATATAGTCAGCTGAATTCTCGTCGCTGCAAATTATATTAATAGTTTGTCACCAGTCTCATGCCAACCACCATCCTTAAATTTCGGTGGTTCTAACGTGGGGTTAACCAGGCATTGGGAGAGGATGCCCGAAGACACTTGTGCCTTCAAAAGCCTCCAGTTCTCCACACTGATTATCCTTCGCAAAATCATTGAAGGGCCTAGAAACCGGGATAGTTTTTGTTGGCCTTCTTGAGGTCTTAAAAGGATCCTCTTACTTCTCCTAGCAGCAACAGAGGGCCTTCCTTTTTCGGATGGAAGGCCTGAAACAATGGCCTGGACGGATTGGAATGGCCCGCTGAGCTCTCACCAGAGTACCTTCCCGAAACAAGTTGGCTGCTCTTCTCATTGAAAAGAGCTGTCGCCCAACTGACCAACAGACCTCCGCTCATCCTCATTCCAATTTGCTTCTGCTTTCTTCAGGAGACGCTCTAGGACGAACTTTGCTGATCTGCGTTTCATGTACGCCTTCGCACTGGAGTTGTGGTGCTTTTTATTAGCCGATGGACGTCTCGCTTCAGCAGGTCGTCTATTGGCAAACGTGACTACGATTTTGAACTCCGAAATAGAAGTCGCCACCGAATTGGAATCTGTGTTTGTGAGGATGATGGAGCCGTCAGTATTATCATCAATACTCAGCCTATAAAGCAGTTTGTCCACCATCTTTGTGACACGCCTGATTCGTTCACACTTGAAGGAGCTCGTTAGAGACTGATTTAACCCTCAACCTTGCATTCAAGGGCATGATTTGCTATGAGCTCATACCACCACTGGACCCTCCTCTAAGAACCTCACAGCATGGGTGACCCTACTGGAATCGCTCCCTGGAATCATAAGGTCGTACTGAGCATCTCCACCACTGAAACGTAAGTAGTCGAAGAAGATTTTCATCCCCATACGGTTGGGGATAGCCACCCAACCTAACCCAACCCAGCATAATGTACTCCAAGTAAGGAATCTAAGTAGGATTGGCGAATGCAGCAAACTCTATTCCCAATAACTCCTCATCTCCACAAAAATACCACCCAACCAAAGTACATAGAATCCCCAATCGATCCTTCCAGTGAATCTCCTGCACTTTGTTCACATTTCATCGTCCCCTAGCCCAATAAATAACAAGTAACCCTGGAACAAATCTAAAGAGTTAAAGCTCCAAATGCTCCTTAAACAAAACCCAAAACCGCAAATCACATACTTAACACTTTAGACGCACAAAAAAGAGTACTTAGCACGTAGCAACTGCTACTCATGCCCCATCTAATGGTCCCTTGATTACGTAAATCTTCTTTAAAACGAATACAACCACTATTCCCTGGCTGTTGCTTCGGCCCAAATCCATAATGACAGACAATGGAACGTGTTTCGAGGGCAATTGTCGAAGCCTAGCAAATTACAATCTTCTGCAAATTCCCATTGGTATTCAACACTCGTTTCAGTGTAATTAGACCCGATGCATTAACATGTCAGGGAGTCATGGGAGTCATGGTTTACAGGGACTTAAAGTTGCCATCATATGCCAGGATTAGTAGCAGTCGATTTGGATCGAATTTGCATTTAAATGAATATCATTTTGAATGCAAAAATCGATTTGTATTGTCACATTGAGTGTTGTCAAGAGAGAGGCACAACATATCCTTTTCAGGACACACACCTATGTATATACATGTATAAAAATGCACTCTAAAGTTCATGTGCCAATTAGTTTGTGGATGCAAAGTTAATTACCCATCTGTGGTTGCAATGGCAACCGGAAACTGCTGAAATACTTTTAAGAGATGATGCAAAAATAACAGGAAAATTGCATTAGCGTTGGAAATAAGGTCCTTGGAATGAAAATTCTTTCTTTGTCCTTGAGATTTTTTTTTTTTCAAAAAAACCCATTTGATATGCGAACATAATGGTTTTGGAAGATGGAATGCAATGCAACCGATTGCATGGGTTTAAAACTATCAGCAGTATGTCGTGTGTCCTTTATTTTTAGTTTTTCAACAAATGTGCGAAATAAGTTGAAAATGTTGTGAAGACATATGTACATATATAAGACAGATAGTATTGTTGGTATAGTGGAAGGTTTCTTCACACCATGAGTGGAGTCCGAACTAATCTGCGGAAAATTAATGCCACCTTATGCATTGGGTTTGAACTCTGGTGTTTCTTTCGATTATGTACAAATGGAGAAATCAGTTTGCTTATAAATTATCAGAAAAAAACAACCAAATCATCTTTTTCTACCACCTTGCCGCAGTGAAGATGCTCAGTAAATCCCAACGAGGGCAAGTGGCGATTGCAGCAAGGCTACCCACACTGTAGGGTTCCTGTTCTTATTCTAGTGGTGGTGTGAGTGTATACCAAACCGTAAGTTTGGAGACTAAACCAACCACGAACGAGCTCCGGCAAGTGATTAGGCTTGTCGCAACTAGGGCTTTATCTCTTTAAACCCACCCCTGTCAGAGATGGACTTTTCTGGACTCTTTTCCGGTTCACTCGTGGGACCTAATCTCAAGTTTATATAAACATATCTACATCATGCAAAAACATACAACAAAACAAACAAAACTTCGAGGACTAATCCTCCTAATAAACAGGACATACGAACGAACAGGACAGGACAACTTGACGACCCTAGGGCCGACAATCAAGCGGTCATAGGAGCGCAGTCGGTGGGAAAACGACTGGAATGACTGCATATCGATAACAAAGGCACGCTCCGATAGTTCCCTTACTGCTACCGTTAATGAATATAGGACTTCGATAACTAAAAAGCGTGTTAGGGTCAGTACAGCGACGTACATAGGTCTGACTTCTACAACGTCAAACAACTTGAGAAAAAACAAAAAACAGAAGTAATTGGGAGAAGATTCATTCAAGAATTTTCCAGTGAACGTCCTAGGAATGACGAAGGATTGATCATGGGGATCATTGATCGTGGCCACGAAGAAGATAAGATAAGCCAGGCGCACTGGAAAATTCTGGAATGTCAGCTGATTTTCAGCCTCCTCTCTCTGTTGAAAACGTCAAGCCTATTTCATTGTTCAGGGATAGGGGCTGGAGGCAAACTAATCGCTTGAGACGACGATTGGTGCAGTTGCTTTTATTAAGTCGGCCGTTCCCATCGCTTGAGGCCTTGAGGTACTAAGCTTGAGGCCTTGAGAAAGAATGGAATCCCACTCAGACCATGGAGTCTAGCGAACTTGTGGCTATTCTGCCTCTGCTTTGGAGACAGAATCATTAAATTTCAACCAGTAATTGGAAAGTAGTCAAATCGAAGGTAGTGAAGTGTATGTAGTGAAGCAAAGCCGATAGGTCAATTACCGTTCTATTGAACACGAAGTATCTTGCTCCTATTAAAAGATAGGGGTTAGATGCTGTTTGAAGTCTATACGATTTAAAATCTATGACTCGAAGCCCGCTGTTTCTTCAACATTTCTAAAAAAGTGGTATACTGACGACCAATCTTCTGATTCAGAGGATACGGACACTACTGTGATAGAATCGTCTGGCTTAATCAGCATGTCCGATGATCCGAATAATCCGGATAAACTTCCATCACAGAAAGGTTACCTCTGCCAACCTTATTCTCAACTTCCATTAAAGTGGGGTGACATAATCCTTATCCAGGACTAGAATTGATCGGGGACGTTAAATCGTTGATGGAGAACGCACCTTATGCCATGAACGCATATCTTTCTAAGTCGTAAACATCAGCAATAATCCCCCATGATGGACTTCTGAATTGAACATGCAGAGAAAGAGTAGAAAGGTCTTCAATAGTACTAAAATGACCAATGTGCTCGCGGATTGGGACAATAATAAGAGGAGTATTTGTGATCACAGAAAAAAGATCAGAAAAGTGACAAGAAGATCCTGTCTAAGGCACCTACTGTAAGCGGCTATATAAAAAAAACCTGACAATATCTTGTCGAGAATCTTTAGATTAACTCCTAGATACACACTTTCTAGGAAACAAAGCAGCGCATGTCTTCAGTACTGAGCAGCTTAACTCGGATATCCCCCACATCTCAGAGGAGGTAGTATACGATTATAAGCTTCAATAAGACAAATACTTATGTATGGAATCCTAGTCTCGTGGATAGCACTAAATGCAACCAGCTATCTCTGTCTCATAAGTAGGATTCAGAGAAAGGTCGTTAGCAGCGCCTTCCGGAAAAATCCTACGGAAACAATACTCCATATCCTTCTTCAGAATATTTATAGGAAAGAGGTTGCAATGAAATCGACGCTGCTCATCCTCAACCCCTGAATATATAAAAATAAAAGCCACGGAGCTGGGCGCCGTGGCTCAAGTGGTTAGTGCATCGGACTACGTAGCGAGGAATTCCAGGTTCAATCCCCAGACAACACCTAAAATTTCTTTTAAGGCCCCACCTCTCGCGAGCGTCTGACAAACATCCGAGACTATAAATGTCATGAAAAGCTTTTCAAAATAAAAAATTGCCCTTCGGACACGGCATTAAACAGTAGGTCCCTTCTATTTATGTAAATAATTCAACCCATTAACCTAACCTAACCTAACCTACACGGTTAAAAAACTCACTACCTAATAAATATCCAAAATGCGGCAAATCTACATGAAAACCCAAGAACTACAAATTGATTCTCATCATCTCATCGCATCTCCTTCCATCGATTCTAAAGTAGGTAGCGCTAATGACGACGAGCCGATCAGAGTAATTTCTGGTCTAGAGCACATTTTCTCATTCTCCAAGTCATGATGAATAGTGAACATCACTTCAATTCGTTCGCCATTAGCACCACCAACCACTATCTGTCTTCAATCTGTTTTATTTTTTTAATTTTTTTAATGACAACATCTCCCTGTTGTTTCCAACAGCAGTCCACATGCCAAAAAGTGCATTCAATCATATCTTTGATTTGCTTCAGGATTCTATTTATAGACGAGAGCAATTATGACTGCAGTCACTTCAATTGAGATGATGGATCCCATCCCATCGCATTTCAACTCAACCATCATCTACCATCCACCTGCACATATTGTATGTGCATATGTATCTGCATCATTATCATCTCGAACATTTAACCGTCTATTGTTATGGATAACAATTCGATTCAATCATCATCAGAATAACCACCACCATCACCACCAGCACCAACCAACTAGCAAGTGCAGCGCAAACTAAAAGATAAATAAAAAATCCTTTTGGCATACTTATACACGAGACGGCTCCTCTGAAAAGTGCCTTGGATGCCAATATTATAAGTCATCCTCCCATTGTATGGGTATATGCAGGTGTTTTTGGTGTGAATCGCGCAAATGTACAACAATTCAGCTTGAAATTCGTTTGCATTAAACTTAATCGCTTCTGTGAGTCCTTATGCGATTTGTTCCAGCAACCGGATTGCACGTTGTTCCTTCCTATTCGAGTATTCGAGTCATTATTGCTAATTATTTTGGATTGAATCAAAGTGTAGATAATCGATAAAGGAGTGTAGGATGTCTGCACCCAAGGAGGTTTGCATGTGTACAATGAATCGAGGCAAATTGCAGGATTAGTACGGCAATTTAAACCAGAATAATTGAGTGAATCTAATTATTGATGCGCACACCCTAATGGTGTTCATGATTGCATTTACTTAGATTAAACTTTAAGAGAATCCTCTTAGAGTACCTACCTACTTAAGTGATGCACTTGGCGAATCTCATAACACAAGCAACACGCACCTGATAGAAGATAATAATTTACCAATGTCCTAATCCCCACATACTGTTTGAGTGTATTCGAAAATGCAACTAAATTTCTAACAACAGGATATTTAACAGAAATTCTTTTCACCACGAAATGCGGGTCGTGTATTTGGTGTCTCGAGAAAAATTCTTCGCTCATAGGTGACGCTTCATTGTATTACATGCACGAACCACACGTTTTTATCTCTGCTGGAGTTCTTGGCCACCTATTGCCGATTTGGTAGACATACGATGGAAACACTCTTGGACATGCACACAGAATAATAAGTTTTCAAATGTCAAGAAATGATTGTATACTTTGGAAAGCATTGGTTTCGATATTACTCATTACTCACTCATCCTGTGATTATAATAACTCCATTCTCAGAGAGCGATAAAATCTTTCGTTGCTTGCGAGAAATGAGAACACGCCACCTAGGCGGTCGAAGCGGAAAAGAAAAAATATTGCTTGATGATAGTACTATAAGTTTCATATACAATGGTATAAGAAAAAAGAGGTAAAAGCCGCTCTGCGACGAAGTAAAAGAGAGTCGTGGACGGAATTTTGCTCGAATATGAGAAGCACAGCTGAGGTCAATAGATTTCAGAGAATTGTCTCGAGTGATCCAGTTTCCAAAGTCGGACTCATTCGTGATAGAACGGGGGAGATGGTTGAGACACTGGATCGTACCAATGAGGTCCTCATGGAAATACACTTTCCGGGAAGCCTGAAATCAGATCAGCCCTGGGCTCTGAGGAAACATGGAGCAAACAGGATGGATAGGGCACAGAACCGGAACGGATAGTAACGCCAGAAGCGGTCAGTAGGGCGATAAAAACTTTTTCTCCTTACAAGACCGCAGGACTGGATTGTATTTTCCCAGCTTTAATGCAATGGGGTGCAGACCTCATAGAATCAACGCTTAGGGAAATATACGTCAGTTGTCGTGAGTTCTAGATCTAAGAAAAATTTTCGGAGTGTCTACTACCTTCGTTGCCGTGAGTTCTAAGTTGGAAGATAAATATTCGAAGTTGAATAAAAAGATATAATTTGTTGTTCTAATAAAAAAAATTTTATTTTTCAAGTTTCTTCGAGTCAGTCGGCTGCTGCCCTCAGATGCGTGAGTACATTATTGGAGTAGAAAATTTCGGAATTGAGTATATTGATCAATTTTTTTGTTCTTATAATCATAGATAAAAAATATTAAAATAATTTCATTTTTCAGGGTTCTTCGAGTCAGTAGGCTGGCGCCCTTACCTGCGTGCGTACGTAGCTGGAGCAGATACATTCGGAGTTGAGTATTTTGATAAATTTTTATTGTTCTAATTCTAAAAAAAAAAAAATTAAATTATTTTATTTTTCAGGTTTCTTCGAGTGAGGGGGCTGGCGCCCTTACCTGCGTGCGTACGTCGCTGGAGCAGAAACATTCGGAGTAGAGTTTTTGATAAAATTTTGTTCTTCTAATTCTAGAAAAAAAAATATTAAAATAATTTCATTTTTCAGGGTTCTTCGATTCAATCTTCCCTTAGATGCCGTGAATGCTAATTTCTGAGATAAAATTCGGAGTCAACTGAGTAGATATAGAAATAGAATAACTAAATATAGTTTTTCTTGTTGATTATAAAGAAATAAATATATGGAATACAGTAACAGTGTTGAAAGGGAAAAACCTAAAATATTGTTTATTATAGAAAACGTTAAGTAAAATGAAAGTATTGTTTAAAAAATTGTTAAATATGCATATATGTATATATACGGATTTGAGTTTATTGTTAGAATATTTTAATTAAGTATATTAATTTAATTTGTTTATTAATATTAATAAATGCATTGTTTTTCTATTAAAAAATATATAAAATTATGTTTTTCTATATTTTTTTTTTTTATTTAGTTCCAAATCACACCGCGAACTGAGTGGTTTCGATCTCCCACTCAAGGTACTCAATCTAAGTAGACTCAAACCAGTCCCTCGCACTCAAACTCAGTCGTGGTGAGTGGGTTGGGTGGTCCTCGATGGTACTCGGTCAGCGGTGGTCAGTTTTCACTGACGGTTGTGTGTCGCTCGTCGTCGGTGGTAGGTGGGTGGTGGGTTGTGGTCGGTCGGTTGGTCGCTGGGTGGGTGGGTGGCTGGTCGGTCTGTCCGTCGGTCGGTCGGTCGGTGGGTGGGTGGGTGGTCGGTTGGTGCATGCATGAATACAATAATTTACTTCTCTTTTCATTAACTTCATCCATACTATTCAAGCAGTGTCATCTGCAAGACAATATACAAACAGATAAATTCTTGATGGGCTTGAGCATATTTTGTAGTTAGTTTTTTTTTTTTTATGATTTACCAATATCGCTGCTTGACATTGCTAGCTCGGGGTTCTAGTTTCTTTCTACATTTTGCAAAGTGTTTCCTTTACTTAATCATTCTATGCCCTCTGCATATTTATAGTCTCAATTCATGCCTCAATTCCAAACAATTGAATGCTTTTCGTCTTGATTTGGTAGTTAGGCTCGACGGTAGACGAACACCTGTCTTTGTCTAGACGTGTTGCTTTTAGTCAATGTTAATCGAGGCTTTGTACAATTGTCACTGCAAGAAGCAAATGTGATTTAAGTGCCCTGACATAAGGACAAATTTTGATATTTGTCCTTGTGTTACTAGACCTTATGTCATTGAATATGGTTGCATACGTCTTGAGTTGCAAGCTGCAAGTCGGAGTCTATTGATTATAGCCCTGGGCTATGCACATGCTATGTGTATAGCTTCGAAAAGCGGAAATGTTAATACGTGTTACCAATAGTTAATGCGTCGTAACAGTCTCCATTTTCGGAGTTTAGTCCACTGCTATACATATAGACTTCTACTTGTAGTCTTCACCTCAAGACACGTGTAGCCATACAAATCACATCTGCTCTGGCAGTGAGAATTGTGTGAAGTCTCGATTGACGTTGAGCAAAACCAATTAGACTCAGTAAGTGGTCATCTACTAACGACCCCCAACAACCATATCAGAACGAAACGGATTCAATTCTTGGAGCTGAAAACAATATTTTTTTTTATTAATAGTTCCATCAAATCATTCTCTTATACTGTTACTCACTCACATTACCTTTACAAATATATCATACTTGCCATTTAACATTTACATTAACATTTACCTGCGCCACTAGCAATGAAAAGCAGCAATATTACCTCCCTGCGAACTGTAGGGAGTATTTCTTATGTATTCCCTCCTTACAAACTGTATGGAGGCTTTTAGGTTTTTTTTATTCCCTCCCTACGAACTGTATGGAGGCTTTTAGGTCCTTTCTATTCCCTCCCCACAAACTCTAGCATGACCTTCACATTTCCTCCCAACAAACTCTATTTTCTATTCCCTCCCTACGAACTGTATGGAGGCTTTTAGGTATTTTTTATTCCCTTCCTACGAACTGCATGGAGGCTTTTAGGTTATTCCCTAACTGCAATTTGTATGAAGCTCCTTATACTATCTATCTTAGCAATCCTTTTATCCTTTACTTTACTATAGCTTAACTTAATTTAATCAGTCTTATCAATCTGAACATTGATAACTTGTAGTATTTTATTCATACAAACTGCAAGGGAATGTTAATAGGGTTCTAGGACCTTTCATTTCTTTTTCTTTTCTTTTTTTCTTTTCGTTTCAGGATTTATTCCCTTCCAGCGAATTGTTGGAAGGATTTTAGGTGTCTGTATTCCCTCTCTGCGAACTGTAGAGAGGCTTTTAGGAGCTTTTTATTCCCTCCATGCTAACTGTGGGAAGGTTTCTAGGATATTTATTTATTTTTTTATTTTATTCCCGGCATACTATGTATATGAAACGTGAGTGTAGTTAGAGTATACTAAGTGCTCGCGAATCGATTAAATTGACAGACGGTATGCCATTGTGTTTTATATGTATGATTGCTATTCGTTAACTTCGGTTAGGTCGACATCAAGTTAGTTCGGTGGTTAAGTTTAGGATTTTAGGAAGGATATGTGCGATACTTTATCCCGCGGTTAGGTTAGGATTTTCTCTAATTTTGGTTAGGAAGGGTACTTGCGATATTTTAGTCCGCGGTTAGGTTAGGATTTTCTCTAATTTTAGTTAGGAAGGATGCTTAATCCCGTAATTAGGATAGGTTTTTTTTTAGCTAGGGTTTAGGAAGGATATCCCCCTCTACCGACCGTGGAGGGTAGGCCAAATGGCAACGTGCGCGGTACTAAATTCCGTAATTAGGATAGGTTTTTAGCTAGACTACATAGTTAGGAATTAGGTTAGTGAGTGATTAGATAGTTAGGCATGAGCTATAATCAGATTAGAGGTGGTATTCTCCTAAAGACCGATTGTAAAAGGGACGACCCTTAAGGTTTTCTCCGTACTGACTGTCGGAGATTTATAGCCTGTAGGATAGCTTCATACATATGATATCTTTAGTTTAGTTAGGATGGATACCCCCTCTATGGAACGTAGAGAGTAAGCCATCGTGGCGATTCTTTATCTCGCGATTAGTTTAGGGTTTTAGTTAGTTTAGTTAGGTCCACTCCGGATGTTGGGCACCTTGTCGTGGTGGAGTGGCTTAATTAGATGAACAGGAAGAACTGCCAGGTAGCTACCACTACTTTGGCAGAGCTGAATGTGAATCTAAAACTAAGATCCAACAACAGGTGATGAACAGCCTGTTTCCGGGAGTGTTAATGAGCAAAGACCACATGAAAGTGGAAAGGTTGATGGACAAACCAGGAAGCAGAAAGTCAGTCAACCCAAACCGCAAACATCCTCGAAAGAGGAGTGACCTGGACCGAGCAAGGTTATTCGAAGGCAGAACCAAGCTACGGCGAAGAGAGCAATGCCACTAGAGGGAAAGAAACCTTGAGCTAGAAGCGAGCATACCAAAGGATCAACAGAAAAGACTCAGCTTGGAAAGCCACCCGGTAGGGCGATTCAATTGAACCATAGCAAAGCTGCATCAGCAATGCTGACCGGATGTTTTGTAGAGGAAATTGATATTGCCTTGTATCATGAGCCTTGGATCTTCAAAGAAAGGATTAGAAGTCTACTACGTATTGCCACTTTAGACTATGTTCGATCTGGTGAAAGAGCTAGATCTTGTATACTGGTGAGGCACGGAGTTAAAGCGAATGTTTGGGATAAGAGCGAAGATCTAGTGATTGGTTGCGATGCTAATGCACACAGTACAGTGTGACGTGACGTGACTCTGTGTAGTAATAGAATGCTTGATAGAATATCAAATTGGAAGGTAATGGATCAAGAATCGGTTCACAGAGCTATCTCATTTGATGTTCGATACGGATCTAAAAGGAAAAAAGATCGGAAATATATCAGGAGTCCCAGTAACAAGGACAAAGTAAAATACCAGGAAGTGTTACGGATTAAACTGAATGGGAGGGTACCCAAATCAGCTACTGAAAATGCTTACCAAGAGGCGTGTACACCTACTTTGGTAGATGAAAATGACCCCACATCTTGGTGGTGTAGGGAACTTGAAAATCTAAAGAAGGAGGTGAGAATCATGAATCCTGAATCATGGGATGAGTATAAGAATTCTAAAAGGTAGGTACTTACCTAAGTAATATTATTCGCGAAACGAACCAAGAAGTAACTGTCGCCTTCATGACCACAGAACAAAAAGCGATGCATTGGAAAGTAATCAAGATGAATTCAGTCAACTTTGGAAGCAGTCGTCTCAGATAGCAGTCAACTACTGGAAAATCCGATGGGGCTATAAGACACCTGGGGGCACATTCAGTGAAAGCCTTGCTTTATGGCACTAAAGCTGGAACTCTGTCTACAACGGATGAAGATATCCTCGGTCGCTTCGAGAGAAAAATTATTCGTAAAATAATCGGTCCCGTTTGCGTTGACGGGCTTTGGATGAGGAGATTCAACGACGAACTATACGAACTACACAGCGATATCGACCTAGTCAAAATATTACATATCAGGCGTCTAGGATATGTAGAGCGGATCGACCCAAATGCTCCGACGCGTAGAGTCTTCGAATCTAATGCGGAGAGACAACGCAGTAGAGGAAGACCATGCCTTAGATGGCGCATACAAGTAGAAAATGACCTCAATCCACTTGCAGTGCGCATCTGGAGGCAGTTAGCTATGGACCGGGCTAACTGGAGAGGCTTGTTAGTTGAGGTAGTAAGTAAGTACATGCTGGTCTGCTTTTAATATGAAAATCGAGTGGTTAAGGGTGCAGTAGAACATTCAGAGGTTCAGGTGGACATAATCGCATGGCAACTGTAAGGCCTATAGCCGCTGTTCTTTGCACTTTGTTTAGCTGTCTAATGTTGCAGTCTTTTCTCAATGCAGGCCACCTAGGAGTCTACCGGAATATCCTGAAACCCATAGGAGTGTAACGTCATGATTTGCTGTGAGTGTTGTGATGAGCTGTACCAAAATGTGTATGTAGTTCAAAAAGTCGAATACACTGTATCGTCCACATTGAGCAAATGGTCAATAATACTCCAGCAAAGAGGATCTTAGAATTACAGCCCCTACGTTCGAGACGACACGAAAGAATTTTAAGGAAGAATCAATCTATCGCGGATGCGAAAAGGTGAAAAGAAGACCAAGACACCCGTCCCTGACGGTATTTTCCAAATTATGCTACAAAGCCACAAGGCGTATATCAGTCCGCGGCTAGCGAATATTTTTCACGGGTGTCTTAAGATTCCCCGAGTCTGGAGAGAAGTCAAAATCATTTTCATACCCAAAGCGGATAAACCCTCACATACTAGCCCAAGAGACTTTAGTAAGACAGAATAGCATTACCCTGTTCCTACTCAAGACATTTGAAAGGTAAATAGATCTACACATTCGCTCCAAACTAAATCCTAGGAATACATATGTCCCAAGCCCACCACACCTATACTAAAGGACGATCTGATCAGACAGCCCTGCATGAGGTGGTAACAAGGATCAAACCAAAACCCACCACCACATCACCCTACCACAAAGAATTCATGCTATCGGCCTTCCTAGATATAAAAGAGCTAAATGTATGCTCATACGAGAAACATCAACTCAGAACAGGGAGACCGGCCTCTAGATGAACCCCCAAGTGGACGTCGGTGGTCCAATTTATCCCATAGATCAGGCTCTTGAGACGTGCGCACCCTTCCCAATCACAGATCAGGCCAGATACCTGGGCTGTATACTCGGCCGTAAGCTGACTTGGACAGACCACAGGTCAGAAAAGACAAGGAAGGGATCCATAGCCGTCCATACATGCAGCAAACTTTGGTAAAAATGAGGGCACAAGTCCGCCATCATCCACTGGATGTGCACAGCCATCGTCATACCCAATCTATCTTTCGAATAACTGCAGGAGAAGATCACGCACCTCAGGGCTCTGACCAGGATACAAAGAATAACATGTGTAGGGACATTAGAACCATGTAGTGTAGCGCCATTAGAACCATGCCGACAGCAGCTCTTGAAATAGTGCTACTGATCTCATTAGACCTACGCCTAAAGAAAAAAGCTGCAAAGAGTGCCCTACGCTTCAAACAATCCAACCTTTGGAAAGACGGTGGCACAGGCCCCGGCACCATAGCGAAACGAGTACACTTGGATACCAACACAGATCATACATCAACATCCCACGACTTCAGCTTAAACGTTAAAACAATCTCTCCCTCAAGAGAAGATTCGATAAACGGTAGGACCATCAACCCGAATAAGATCTCGATCCGAATAAAATCTCGATCTTTGAAAATCTAAGCAATCGCAGAAATAGCTAGAGAACTATCCACTGCACTCCAGAAATATGATTGACATATACCTATCTACATCGTCAGTCAAGCCGCCATGAAGGTCATCTCATCCACAGTCGTGAAATGATGCCGTGAAGAACTCAAAGCACTCACACCAAACCACGACGTTTAACTCTATTGGGTTCCAGGAAACACCGGTATCGTAGAGAACGACCTGGCAGACGAATCAGAAAAAATTGTATAAGGTCGTTACTTCTGTTCTACCACCCTTAGCACTTGTCAGATCTCCATAGACCAAGCCTTCATGAGAATAGCCTATAAGAGATGGAGCGCCCTCTCACCTTGGCGTGTCTCCAGACAACTCTGGACAAAACACGAAGAAACTAAAACCAAACAAATTCTAGTGAATGAAAGAACTTAGCGCACTTCGCAGGAACCTCCTGGCGGCCGACCTACCGAAGAAGAATGCGACTAAATACAGACTACCTCTGCAGAGGGTTTGGCGATATAGACGCAGAAGAGAGCACATCTCACTTCCTATGCGAATGCCCAAGCTTGCCCAGAACTAGGAAAATGGCACTCAGCGTATATCACTTCGGATACCATCCTAAAACTTGTAACAATCTCGGTCTAGTTCAGGGAGGCCGCTCGGCTACACAGACAGTATGGAAATGTTGTTCTTTTTTTACGTTACTCCACGAATCCCCTGTTCATAAAGAATCCATTGGTGACCCGAGTGCTACCTGCATATCCAGCAGCCACCCCTTCGGCGATATGCCAAAGCGCTTGGTTTAGACAACTGGAAGCAGCGTGCCCGGGACCGAAGGGAATAGAAGCGTGCCATGTCTCAGACAGAGACGGGTAGGGATCTAGGACAATAATTTACTTGACAAAGTAAAACGAAATAATTTTGTACATGTATATATATTTTTGTTCGAGTGCTGTTTCTTTTTTTTTTTTTTTGTCTCAATATTATCATTATAGTTTCTACATTTTTTTTTTTTTTTTAATTTTTAATATTAATTCACTTAAAAGTAACTTAACTTTGTTTCAAGTAACTATTAAAAATTTGATTTTCATCCTCCCAACGTTTTAACCGGCGGCGGCGTTGTCACTGGCTTAAATTGTACAAGAAATCCCTCCAGAAGTTCAAACTATATATAGATACAATTTCTAGATCTTAAAACTAGAATTCTGTGCAGTGTTAAAAATAATTAAATTATTTTTTTATTTCTTTTCCTTTTTTAATTCGTGTTTTTTTTTGTTTTTTTTAAATTAAAGAATACATTTATGTAAGTATTTTTAACTTTTGTTTAAATCAGTTGTTTTGTTGTAATGAATAAATCTAGGAATTTGTTTGCTTTACTACGTAAAATTAACATCAACATTTTTTTGTACAAATATTTTGTTTTGTTTTGTTTTTTTTTACATTTATGTATAAAGTTATGTAGTCTTCTCATTATGTCATTCGTGCGCGTTTTTATATAAGTTTCTATATAATAATAGTATTACTTTAAATGCGTGGTGAGTATAACTTTAAATATTTTGTAAAATAAAGAAATTAATAATAAAAATATATTTGCATCTTGTTTAAGATTTCATAAGAATCCCATATCGAGGGCAGTGTACAGCGCTCTTATGTCACTGTGGCTGGATATCCGCCAGAAGGGGAAATTCATTGCTTTAGCTGCGGCCTCTTCTTCGGCGCCATCGCCAATCACAACGTAGGTACTTTTTCGACCGAATCTGGTCACTATCCGCTCGTAACAGGTTTCCTGACCTAGAACGAGAAAGCAGGGATGTTAAAAGGATTTTTAAAGAATATAATATTTGAAATTGTTTTCTTACCAATTTTATGTGCGCTGTAAATGTTTTCGATGGAGAATATCTGTCCCAGTCCGAAAAGTAGGACTTTGGCGAGTGCAGGTGCTAGTTGTGTCGATGTCACTAGGACATTTACACAGTTTTCACGTTGGGCTATCATATTTAGGCATTTAGTGGCTAAACTGGCCCAATTGTCTGTTGCCATTTCGATGTCTGATCGAATTTGAAGCCATGTATCACGTTTTGGTTGTCCCAGTAATCCACCGACACTGAAAGGGAGGAAAATATAATTAATCTTTATGCAATAAAAACACCTTATGGGAAATTTAAAGAAGAGATGTCATTTTTGACAGGTTTAAGGTCAGATCGCAATGATGTTTCTACTTCATTAACCCAAATCAAATGTGAGCTGATCAAAACAGAGTGTTTGTCGATTAGACTAAAGATCTTGTACGTAGTCTCAAAATTTGACACTGCTTTCTAGAACTGTCACAAAGCGTCATGCACGGAGCCAATAATTTGAAGTTTTTTTTATCTCAATCTGTCAAAGTCGGCTTGAAGCCTCAATGCTTTATTAATGAGTACAAATTATTAGAGAACAATACTCCAAAACCTAGGAATCTGTCACCAACTAAAATTTGAATGAGTGCATGTTTCTATGTTTCAAGCCTTTCGATCCGAGAGTGTTTGATGTCTAAATAATGTCAAGACTGCTCTGAATATGTTTTTAGATTACCCTTCGTACGTAGGAGTTTGCTCTGAAATGAAATGCGGAATATACTATTACCAAAGCAAGGCTTCGAGACTGGGCGACGATCAGAGTCTAAGTGAAATCCTCTACAATGACGGCTTGGAACAGAAAAATTCCAAGAAAGGTCTTGAAACGATTCAAAGTTGTTAACAAAACGCAAGCTTCTTAGGCCACACCGGCAAGTGCTTTGCAAGTTCTTTTCAAAGTATTTGCCAAAAGAAGATTGATCTATGAACTGAGAATTGTTGATAATATCATCTCAAAGCACTTTGAAAAATCAAATGAGAGCATATTCGGGGTTTTTGACAGTATCCATGCTTGTTAGATCGATTTCCAAAAGTTGAATTTGTCCAAGATCAATGTCCTTATGCAGAATGTAGACAGTCTTCCATATGGAATAGTTGAGATGATCGATTCACTAGTATTGCTGACAAGATGTAGCATTTGAATTTAAAATGCACGATCGTTCTAATTAGACGATCGCTCTTGGAATCGGTTCTAGAAAAAGCATCAAAAAACATGTTGAAAGGGCTGAGGTTGACCTTCCTAAATTTAGATCCAATCTTGGTCGATAAATTCTATAAGTCGAGCTTTGGGTATGTACACCTTTGCTGAGAGATTGTAATCAGCCCAATGACCCGCAATAGATCAATGTGCAAAAAGTCTGGTTCCTTAAGGATCAACAAACCCCTGACTTAGTTTTATAACTTGTTTCAAAAATCATACTTACTTTCCCCGATAAGTATTGTAGATCTCCTTAATCTTGCGATATCGAAAGGCCAACTTCCGCATCCAGTCCACTCCTCCGCGCACTCCAGTGGGTAGGCAGAGATTTGGAGGCGCACCCGCTGGAGCCCCCGTATGGAATCCGTCTGTTGCAAAGTTATAATTACTCAAGTCCTGCCCGTTATCATCGGAGGACACATCATCGATGTGAACCTGATCACATTCTTCGATCTCGTTGAAGAAAAAATGCGTGTCGGCCATGTTGAAAACCATTTCCTCCATCCGGAAGGCGATGGTCATTAGTGCGCTATGATCTTTGGTATACCGATTCGCATAGGATCCCGACAAAAGGGTGTGGAAGATGATTATCGTTTCGTCGAGATCCCAGATGAACACACGTTCCGGTGGTTTCACACTATCAGCGTTGGGGGTTTCCGACGTTGTACTCCTCGTCGGACTGGGTTGTGCATGCCGTCGACCACGCGCTCGCCCGCTGCCACTTTTTCCCGTTGGCGGTGTCGTCTTGGGCATTGGGGCGTTCGGTGAAATCGGCAGTGGCGAGTGCGGTGAATGAGCATGTGTGAGAATTGGTGTTGATGAGTGCCCGTCCGATGGTGATTCGGAGAGGTTCGATGCGGCCACATGAAATCCATGACTAGCACTGGAACCAGGCGAACTCACAGCATATGGAGAATAGTTGGCTGCTGCAGCGTGATTGTAGTAATTGCTGTACTGATCGTTGTAATACCCACTGTAGTCCTGTTGGGCGGCGGTTCCAAATTGAGGAAAGTTGTTGTACCCATACGTTGGATACAACTGAGAAGTGGTATTATTATTGGCTGCCGCAGCTGCATAGCTCGATGTCAAGTAGGCATTTGGAGAGGCGATCTTTGTTGGCGCTCGTGTGGTATATGGCGAGCCATAGGTCGGGTAAAAAGGTGGGGTGTATTGCTGCATACTGTTGTAGTAGTTGTAGTATTCCTGCTTCGGTTCGTATGCACTGGCAGATGTGGAGGAATTTCCCGATTGAACTCCACCAGAACTTCCACTCACGTCTAAGCGAAAATCCGCCGAACTAGGATTCGAGCAGAACAACGAAGCAGTGCTCTCTGAGAGGTGGCTACCGCCAGTCGGTGGCAATAGGCCACCAGATCCAACTGCGTCCAGGCCTGGACTGCGATTCTCCGATTTCACTGTTGCACTGATGTTCGATTCGGCGGCAGCGGCAGCTAGCCAATGGGACATGCCCAGATCCGAGTGTGCCACACGACCTTGTCCTGATGATGATGGTGAGGCAGATGTTAAATTCAAACTTGTCGTGTGCAGTGACAAGCTAGATGAGGTTGCATCGACTGAATTTGATGATAGGTGCAGGCCACCTGTTGCACCACCACCGCTACTACTGTTCGTGCCTAGAGGGGAACTTGAGCTATTCGATACATGGGAGGTGGGTATGTGAGATGTCGTGTGTCCGAGATTGTGCGCTACAATTGATGATGCTAGAAGTTGTTGTTGTTGTTGTTGCTGCTGTTGCTGTTGATGATGATGAAGCGGTTGTTGTGGGATCGACGATGGGATGGGACTTGATTGTGCAAAGGTAGACACTGCGGCAGCGGCCGCTGACAAAGCCAATGTGGATGTTGGATGAACAAGGCTAGACGTAGCACCGCTGCAGCTGTTATTGTTCAACGCTGATGCTTGCAGGCTCTGTGGCAACGCTAGAGGGCTACATTGACCAGCGTTAATGGAGGATGTGGTATTGCATTGTCTGTAAATAAATGGAAAATAAAAAAAAAATGTTAAAAAAAAAATATTTGCAAAATGGTTATGGTGGTAAGGTGGCATTTTCTTGGACAGTATCTATTACAACTTAACAAAGTTTGATTTCAATTTCAGGTACGGCCGATTATTAGTCTATATATGGTCTAGCTTGTGGCCAAAGTTTAAGGAAATCCATTGAGCCTTCTTCTAGGTATGAAGGAACAAACACATCGCTCCAAATAGATTGGATATGGAGAAATTTCTCAATTTGTCACCCCGAGAGAAGTGTCTTTTCGTGGATAAAGAAGAAACCGAGCAATTTCCTCAGAAACATGTCAAACCCAAATCTCAAAGGAAGTCGGTGGACGCTCTTGTATTTTTTTTTATGATATTTTGCGCGTCCTATTTGTCATTCCATTTGACAGATTTGAACATCGCCCGAGCGACAAAAGGCATAGATCACCTCCCTGGAATGGGATTAGAAGGAGAAGTAAAAGGGAAGAGCAAAATCTAAATGGCACACTTAAGATGAGAGATTAAGGGATACGTGCGTATCCCATCCCAACATTTGCTGAACACATGGGTCCTGTTCCTTTTTTTTTTTTTTCTTGGTCGTTTACAAATTTTTATAGTTTTCTTTTCATCGAGTGCACTTGACTTTTATTTGATTCTATTTATGCGTGTGAGTTATTGTATCTCGCCTCACACGGTTTTTTTTTTTTTATTCTATTCGTCGTTTATGTCCAGTGCTCTTGAAAATTTCTGGAATTTTAACGGAGATTTGTTGGATTTGTTTTTTTAATTCTTCACATCTCTTGACAACAATTTATGCACGTTACTTGAACCTTTTTTGTTTTTGGGAATCTTCTATTCGTTTGTGGACATTGGTGGAGGGGAAAGACATCGCATCGGTGAGATCGTATCTTCTAGTGCTTAGATGTGAAGTCGATTAATTTAATTTCTTTGGCACATTTCAAATCTTTGAGATCTCAAAACAATTTGGGGACAGAAATTCCATTGTAAAATGGGACAACGTCAGACATTTATTTGACATTTAACTTTGATGGCTTGGGATTGTGATAGATGCAACATCTTGATCTGTGCGACAATTTTCATGTCACAGTAAAGTGTTAATTAAGCGGATAAGGCATTATAAAGGTTTTTTTTTATTTATAAGTAATTACATACATAGTGAATGAGAAAGTAGATCTCAATCGAAATCTAATAGGAAATTATCTTTTCAGTGATGCAGATTGTTTTTGCTCCCAGCACTATAGTGAAATATCTAAAGCTATGCAACCACGTTTCCAGATAATCAGTGGTTGTCAGTTTGATCATCTATCTTTCCATGGTCTAGTTAGATAATGTATTGGGTTCTTGTATTAAAAAAGGGTTAATGTCCTCGCTAACACATTCGAAACTTCACCACAAACAAGTATATAGAATAACTCTTCTGAAATACGTATTCTAATTAACTACGACTTTATCTGAATATTGGATGACATTGCGTCATGTTATAACATTATTCTAAAAGCAAAAATAAAAGTGCAAAATATGTCTATAGACAATATTGATACACTAAATAGATAGTACGGGCAGTAAGTCACAAGAGGGCGTGTTATACCTCCTTCTCTTAATAAATACCTTCTATATTCTCATATAGGTACCGCGTTCCAAGTTACATAGTAATGTCAGATTTGTACGTACTAAACCTAACCTCCGCTACCTCAGACCCTCGACCCGCGGTACTAACGTTAGGTAATACTTCGCGGGTGCATTTATCATATTACACGGCCGACTTTGTCTCCGATTGCAGCATTCTTCACCTGTCTTGTCTTTTTAGTTCTTTAAGATCCATATAATCCGTCATTCTATTTCGAATTCTTTTAGCTTCATCAGCTTTTTGTGTCTCCGACCAAACTGGGGATGCGTAGAGCATTGTTGAGTTCACTACTCTAGACAGTAGTATTCTCCTGTTGTTTCTTGGATCTCAACAATAGGCAGCATTCTGGAGAGCGTCGAGTATACATTTGATGCTTTCTTTGATATGTACCAAAGCTTAGTTTGTCATCTATTATAACACCAAAGTATTATAACACAAAGTATTTAAAAGTATAAGTCCCCACCGTGACTTTCATGGTCTCTCCTATTTTATGACTACTAATAAGAGCTACATCTGTCTTGTGTTCTGCCAAAGATAGATTGTTTGACTCTAGCCATTGTTTGCGTTCAGTCCTAACTTGTCTATATGTTTCGTCGTAACTACTGTCGTTATGTCGTCAGCGAATCTTATAATTTGCACTCCATCGGGGACTCTGTCTTAATATACCGGCGTACACTATAAATTATAGTAGTGGTCTGAGGACTGATCCCTGCGGAACGTCGGTGAATACGGAGTACTCCTTTGTCTGTATATCTGTTTCGTATAGCAGCACTCTTTTCTTGGAGGAAGTTATCGATTAATCAGAGAATGTATACCGGTCTATTCATAATAATAGTAGAAACACATTGATCACAGCAACAGCAACAGCAACTTCAACTTTAGGCCTAATCATAAATTAGCTGTTGCTGTCCGAATGCATCCAACTTTAAGTCGAAAGATTCAGTCGTACCAACCTGAAAACATTTGATATTTAGGTGCAATCCAGGCAAATATTCCCACAATGTCAAATTTCGCTGTGTGCTGTTTGCTGTGATGATGTGTTTTACATCACAGCGTCTGTTTATTTGCCCCTGCTGTTGAAGTTGCTGTTGGCTGTTGCTGTGTCAATGTGTTTCTACTATTATGAGTGCATCGATAATATAGCCACAATTTTCTGTATTGAGCGAGTGTTTTCACTGTGCAATAATTTTTGTGTCCCCGCTTTAAAATGAAGCCCTCTAGCAATTGCTTGGCCATTGACACCACCTTCCCAATAGGATCTATTGTTGATCGCGTTTTACGGAACCCATATTAGTCCGAAAACCTTCTTCTGGTTCAGTGACCAGGAGTAATCTACTGAATATCATGCGTTCAAGTATCTTTCCCATTGTATCAGGCAGACGGATAGGGCGATAAGACGATAGCTCGTCGGGATTTTTCCATACTTTTGGCAATAGGACAAACTTTTTCTTTTTCCAAATCAAGGGGATGGTACCATTTTCTAGGTATAGCTATAGAGTTATATGTTACTACACTTATCATCCATTATGACTACGGGTATCACCGATAGTGTGACTTTGGGAACACTGTTGTGACGATTTTCTTCAGCAGCTCATTTCTCTTGTGGTTTTTCCCATTACTACTGTTGGGTCCATTATGTCCATTCTGATTATCCTGGAATCCACTGATGGTTTCTGATATCTTGGAATATAAATTAGGTTTAGTCTCTTATTAGGGTCCCAATCGTCCTATTATTCTCTACGAATTATACCTGTTTGAGGGTCTTGTTCTCTAGATTAGCCTTGGCAAGGATTTTTCACCCTAAAGTACCTTTTATATACTAGTTTCTTTGAGGAAATTCGGATTGAGAAGCGAGATAAAATGGTTTCTCTTAGGTTTCTGCCTTAGATCCCGAACAATTTTCCAGGTTCTTCTTCTTTAAAGATATGACCCCTATGCCACAGAATAGTGCGGGTGCTACAAAGGGTTTTCCTGCATAAGTTGAGGCCCAACAACATGGGCATTGATATCCTTTAATGGTTGCCTGATTATAGAGCATTATTGCTGTCTCAGTTATAATATTTTGTGTCAATACTGATTTGGAAGCATCTTCCTGACATCTGTGACTAGCTGTGCTCCTGACTCCTCATTCTATAAATCGTGGATACATTACTCCAGTCTGTCTTGTTTCTGAGCCTCGCCGCATAGGTGAATTTACTGATACTATCATCAATTTTTTTTTTTCCTTTAGAGCTAACAGTTGCATTCTGTCATATTTGACATGGCATAGGGCCTATTTGACAATTGCCTGTTGTCAAAAAATATCTCGAGCCGTAACATATGTAACTAAGATCTCAGCATGTTAACATAAATCAGTAAAAGTTGTGACTAGAGCAGTTTTTTTTTTTTTAAATCGATTCATATTATGCCTTTCTGTCTGTCGGTTGAACCCACAGGAATACCTCAAGCCTCCTACTCCTTAACCATCCGTCAAACCTTTTGCGCCATATGCCCCACTCAATCTTAAAAAAATCAAAACAACACGACCATTGTTAAAAATTTGTCAAAGTCAACTCCTGAATGAAGCTATCATCTTTCTAAACACAAGAACCCTTTTCCTCGGTAATTGACGTAATAATTCAACAAAAAAAAGCCAAACAACCGAATGAGGCATATGAATGCACCTCTAGCCAACACCTCGTGTCAATAAATCTCCTTCTCTTCCTCCTCCTCGTATGCACTTACACGCATTCCAAACAAATCGCTTAATTATCCAAACCAAACAAAAAAAAAATTGAGTCTCCTATGCTGTAACCTAATCGTTTTATGACTTTTAATTGAGTGTCCCATTGCTGGAGCAGCACAACCCGCGTGTCATGGGAAACCCCCAACTGAAATGACGCATAGCGCCTTTGGCTGGTGAAAATAAATCAAAACACAACAACAACGACAACAACAACAACAACAAAAGATACAAATTCATAAAGTCACATGAAATTCGAATTGAGTGTGTACCCCGAGCCAGATACAATATTTACTTTGATTTGACACCAGAATAATCCCAGCAGCGTCCACCACACATGACACTAAACAAAAAAAAAAGTCACAAAACCACCAGAACAACTGCTTCAGACTTGTCCCGTGTCGCAGCGCGTATCTACTACGCACACGATGATAAATCAGCGGGCAATCATTCGGGATAATTTTTCTTCTTCTCGTTATTGTTGGTTTTTTATTTTTATTGAATTTAATTTCTTCTCATGGTCACTTTCTTCGGAATAAAACGGGGGTGTGTGTGTTGTGCAGCCATGTCCTTGTCGGGAGGACGTCGAAGAAAATTTCCAAGAAAAGGCGACAACGAAAGTGTCACTCCTTCGAAAAAATCCATTCTATGATTTATTTGAGACTACAAAACACGAAAACAAAAAAAAATAAATCCTCCTATTCAAAGGGGAACAAGAGCAATCATAAGCAGATTAACCTCTTGAAATGTGTTAAGTAGTAGAAGAAGAAAAGATACGAGAACAACATATGCATATGAGAGTATCTGCTTATTGTTCGGAGGGCATGTGTTGGATTTTTTTTTTAGAAAAGTATTCAAACTATTTCCTTTTTTCGTTTTTATACTTGGAGATACTTTTTTTGCGGTAGAATTTTACAAAAAAAAAAAAAGAAAACTAATGACGTCGGGTCACAGTGGTAGTGGTGGACGTGTGACTGACATTTGGTGAGGCACATGCTGAATATCTATTTTTGGCTAAGCGACAGTGAATTTTGCACATGACGTTGGGTTTTAGTAAATCTGTTCTTTTATCTGTTGGCAAGTTTATGTCTTTAAGGCAACAAGTGTCTGGGGGAAAATAAATTTTGTTTAAACTTTTAGCCAATTACATACGTATCTCGATTAGTAGATACCGCACGTGGTATTGTCTAACAATATGAAAGAAAAGCAATAAATTATAGAATCACTTTGTATTTTTTATGTTTAACATATTAGTTAGTGATTGGTGGCCCCTCAGAAAGACAGAAGGGACACACTTAGAATAAAAGAAGGTCCATTGTGAAACCACTATGGAAAAAACGGGTTACCAGCACCGAAGACTTATATGGAAACTTCCTAAATGGGACAGGAGCTAGAGCAACCAGTTTCGTGGGGAACACATGCCGAAGAATATGGTTCGGAATAAATGGCGAAAACCAGTTTGATCCGGTGACAAAGCTATTTATTTCGCTTAAGTCTAGTCTAACTAAATTGTTAAGATCTTCAAAGAAGTACTCGCCTCGGGTTTCCCTTCTCAAAACCGATAGGGCAGGACATGTACACAGAAGATGTATCATGGTTTCCTTCTCTTTCTCGTCTCTACAGTTTCTACAGAAATCGTTGAAGGGACCACCAAGCCTTCTGGCATGTATACCTACCAGACTCTGCTCCGTGAAGGCGCCAACTATCTTTCTTACATTTGTCGTACCAACGAAAATAAGACTACTAGTTTTCCCACAATCCATATTAGTTGAGAAGAAAGACATGTGATAGATATGATATTGTTCCACCCCCTGTTTGCCATTCTAATGGCTGCGGTATCTAATTGGATCTTTATCAATATAATAGGTGCTGACAATTCTCCAAAATTGTCAGATTAGTACCCGCTTTAGATAGCTCGTCCGTTTTCCAATTGCCTGAAATATTCTGAGGCATGGAACCTAGCAAGGGGATACATACATCGTGACAGCGATCTCGTTAAGAGATCCGCGACAATAATTTAGCAACTTGGATCGAATTATTTGGCGAATTATTACAAGGGTTTTACCTTGACCTGCTTGACTGTCTATATAGTAAACAATAACGATGCACTCTATTCAGTTAATTGAAAAACTTCTCGAACTGCTGTGACTTCTGCCTAAAATAGCCGTAGCCGCTGCTTAAGCTCCCATCACCTCCCATCAGCTTTCCAAAGATATCAACGGGAAGGAGGTGGAGTATAGTTTTTAGTGCAGCTGTAGGATTGGTTCTAAAGGGGCCCATTATGCAGACGCAAGATGTTGCTATTACTCTGTACATAAGGATGGGTTTGAGGACTGCCGTGTATATCTAGTGAACAATCTGGGGCTGGAGACCCCAGTTTGAGCCTATACCATTCGTACATGAATAGAATAGGAGAGGCCTTCCTGACACGATCTTGGATATTCAGTTTCCAGCGGAGTTTTTTTTATCAAAATTAATCCCCAAATATCTGGTCTGATGTTGCAGATATTACAATACAATACTCTTGAATTTTACAGGAGTAATTCATGGTACTTTGTACTTTCTTGTGAACAATACTAATTTAGTCTTGGACGGATGAACTCTGATACTGACATTATCCGTTCACTTTGCGATTTTATTTAGGACAGACTCCATTAGGTCTGTAACTGTAAGAAAGGAAATTTCCTGATATTGCTATTGCAATGTCATCCGGATAGACTATGACACTTAACCCCTCTTTACCCAAGATTAGTTGATACATGCCGCAATTCGCCAATACGTTTTGTAGAATAATTAAAAAAAGTAATGGTTTTACGATCAGACTAAAAAACATCAGCTGCTGCCCCAGTATTGATTTACACTAAGAAACATTTTTACAGAATTTTAGACTTTAACACCCCTTAGCACTAACAACGTCTTGAAGCCTATTTGGCATGCAGGCATAAAGATTACCGAGTTAATTGTTATCAATTTCATTAACTCACAATAATGCTCTTAAGATGCTGTATGGTTTTTGGCATTTTTGCTTGGTTCTTTCCCATGAGATCTGGACTGCTTTCCGACCAAAAAAATGATTCTCCAGTTTAGTCTTTCCTTTGCTCAGGTATGACGCGTTTGCTTCATTTTGCTGGTCAGCAGTGGCTTTTTCGCTGGTATCCTTGCAAGCAAATCAATCTCGTACATAAAGACGATTCTGGATGGTTCTGATGTTAACTTCAGTACCAGCAACTTCTAGTAGATAAGTCCTTAACTCCAATGAGGTTGCAAGCCCGTGTCTTAAGCTTAGCTTCTTCAATTGCCTGTCTTCCCGAACAGTGGTATATATGTGCATCTCTTCAGTCCTGACCAAATTTTTCTCGTCAAAGTGATTCTGACGATATATTTGTTAGAGAAACTTCTTACAGAAATTTTATTACACATTTCGCCACGGTTACTGCCTTAATCACTCAATTGTACTTATGTATACATGTATAAACATCACAATATCAACTCCTTATTTTTACTTAACAATAAACAACTGCACACACTGTAAACTTTAGCCAAAATAAATTCCATTTCATTCTAGGATGTGCTAAACATAACGCAAGCAATGTTTAGCAATAAAATACAATTAGGGAAATCCCCAAAGAGTATTTAGTCGAAAAACATAAAAAAAAAACTAGAGCGGCTTTTTTGTTACGCAGAGTCTACATTTTAAGAAGATAGTTAAGTGCGTATCACAAGCTAAATTGAATGTCCTGATGTGTTATTTTCTTGTTACTTAGACAAATACTTACTTTGAAATCTGTTTAGATATCATGTCATATCGAAAATACTCTGAAGAAAAAATTTCGCAAGCAATGTTGGCAATAAGAAAATGTGTGAAGTTACGAAAACCTAGTCGAGAATATGTCGTGTCAAGTGGCACCCTTCATGATAGACTTTATTTAAGAGTACCAGAAGGACCGCCGGCCCGATGACATCCTGTCCAAAAAAGAAGAATCAGCAATTAACTTTCTAGCAATTTCAAGCTCATCAATATGTAACCTCCAAAATATAACACCTCCAAAAGTAAGATGTAACCCAAAGCGATAACTACTATCGGAAGCCTCGGAAATCAACTCGAAGGTCGAGAATAATGTAAGGACTTCGTTAAAAGCCACTCCTTCTTTCCCAACCTTTATGACTACACTCAACTGTCTACTGATCAATAACAATTAACAAGATACTAAGACAGATAATTGGTTTTTAAGAAAATCCAACACTGGCTGGATAAAATCAGAATTTTTCTGAATACATATATTACGAAAGGATTTCACTAGTGGGTAACAAACGTTAAAAAAAATCATTGCCTTGGGTGACGGGCACCGAAACATGCTTTTGTATGTTCTTCAAGCCTCTCAAATCGGAATAAAGGAATATGCTGACAGTTTTGCTCAGAATTTTAAGAACAAAAAATTTATCATTGTTATGAGTAAGGATTGTACAACGGAGGCATATTCGCGGCAGGTGAGGACGGCGGCCGGCAGCATGTCTGCAGTTGCTCGGTTCTGCTCGTCGGACCGTGTGGTTCTTGCCGATCCTACCATACACCACCTTTGTATAAAGCTACACCAAATCGAAGGCAGACCCTACTAGACATCAAATGGTTTAAAAAGATAGGATTGAATGGCAGTGGCAAGGACTAATGCCAATACCCTGAAGAAAGTAAGGAAAAGAAACGGGAAACTTACCTAACCAATTCTATTCTTATTACCAAAAGTTATTATTAAAGGTTCTTTTATTACGTAAATTGAATCCTAATTAGAAAACCGACTTTATAATGTTGCGTTTAGGTTCGTTATTTCCAGCCTAATGAAAACCTCCCTTGACGTACATCAGGGGAACCATCTAGATACCTTATTAATTATCTTAACAATTAACAAAAGAACAACAATGATGTTGATCGTACCATTCACATTATCCAAGTTTTGAAGATCTTCAGGCATATATCGTCCTCCTCTGACTGTCTTCTAGTGGAAGAAGACTTCGATAGATTTTCTACTTGGTGGCTTAGGAATTTCCCTGAATTTAAAGCCAATAAGATGCAAGTAATAACGGATAACCGTAAGCGTGCTCCAACTGTACCTCGTAGTTACTTGGTTTTCAATGAACCTGTTCCCTTAGTAACTGAAATGCTAACCTAGGTGTTATCTGAGACAGAGATTAGTTTCCGTTCACATATCGATAAAATAATAACGAAATCCAACTTTTTCCTTGGCATTACCAAGCCCGGGCTAAGGAATTCTCTAATCCTAAATCCCTTTACATTACCTTTGTTTGACCTCTCCTTGGATATGCCAGTAAAGTTTGGTCACCTTCTTACACCACCACCATTCTTCTTGTAGAATCTGTACAGCACAGGTTTATTCGATTCGCTTTAAGGGGACTTCCCTGAACTGATACCCTTAACTTACTCCCATACTCAGATCGACTGAAACCTATAAAAATACAACCTCTCTACGTTCGCCGTAAAGTTGCCCACATACTCTTTGTTCATCCACCTTTAGTTGGTAACATTGATAGCCCCTCTCTACATCAGCTTTTCTCTTTTAACAATAAGCGCGTAATCTCAGATATAAACCTATATCTACACCGATCCAATGCCCACCGAACAAATTATGGGACGGATATGCACCTTGTCTTTGACTTTCACCTTAAAAAACTGTCACTTAAGAAAGCTATTCATTTCGTCTACACCTCAAACACCATTGAACCCACTCTTAGTTCATAATAATAGTTTTAAGGAATCTTATTAGTTTTAAAAAACTTTGTTAATTGTAAGTCTAGCATTTAAATTTGTGCGTGTACTAAATGTCAGAGGTTGTCCCGGTTTCAAATTAACAAACATATGTAGATCTTAAAATAAGCCTTAAACTATACCCATGTTGCCTCAAAACTAATCTCCCTTACCCTAAACGTATTCTCTGTCTGTCTCCCCAAGGTAATAGTAAGTGACGCTCCCGACATAAGTATACATATGTACCTGATGTTGTCGGCAAGGTATTCAAAAATGTGCATCCAGCGAAAAGTTGTAAAAGAATGGTTTTGAGAAATTAGATATTTTAAATGCGATGAAAATCTTATTAGGAAAACCAAGCACAACGACATAAAAAACATAGGATGCGACGACTGTGGGTAATGGTTTCAGCTTAAGTCCACCAATTTTGTTGAAAGAATATATAAGAAAGTCAAAAACCTTCCTTTAATACGTATGTCCTCACTGGAATATGTGACTGAAATTTGCAAACTTCCCTTGTTTAGGTTAAAGATTGCCTTGTCAAGAATTAAGGCTTGGATAATCTTTTGGACTCTTTCTCGAATCATTCATCAATCGTCGAATCTCCGATCTACTAATAACCTCGAAAACCGTCTCGATGTCTAGAAATGATCATAGGAAGATTTGCATAGAGTGGTGTGCCTTTTCTATCTACATACATATCTATTTGCCTATGTAATACTGTCAGTATAAAATGGTTGGTATCTTAGCTAACATGTTAGTGCATTCATGTACGTCGGTTTCAATCGCGGAAAACATACAACAGCTCTCCGTTCATCAGTTCTTCCGAAACAACATAAAATTGTTGGTTACTTCCCTTTTTACACAAAATCTAACACAAATACATATCTGTCACTCGGCTTAAATACTGGTTCTAACAGCGGACTAGATCATGAAATTTTATTGTTTTTTAATAAATTAAGATTTAAAGTCAACTTTATTTTTTAAATTGCAAAGTGTCCCTTCAAACTAATCAAACAGAATTTTATTACAAATCAAAACAACTTGATTAAACAATATATATATACATGTAAAAAAAAAAAAAAAAAAAAACAACTCAACCGTCCAGTTGTTATTTCGATAACAAAGCAAAATGGTTCCATTTGGTCACGCACGCACCCTACACTACGGGTAGGGTAGTAAGACACGGCATTTTACGATCTCAATGAGTTAAGAATCCATAAAATGAGAAGAAATTCCAATTGCGGATGCGATTTTTATCGTTTTATCCATACGTTTAAATCAATTAAGTGGTTGTTAAGAGGTTATTTTCGATACGATTCGTTGTAGTTTTGTTTTTATTTATTTTAACGAGGGCGTTTAACGAATGCGCATATTTAGATTTTTTTTTTTTTAGTATTCATTGATAATTTATTTTAATTTTCTTCTTTTCTTGTTCTTTTTTTACAATTACATACATATATATTTGAAGTTTACATTATGTGTTTAATTATTGAAAATGTGATAGAAGGTTTATAGGGAATAAAGTCGAATGTGTATTAAATTACGAAGGGGAAATGTATGGAAATTGTATCTTTTCCTATTTGCTCCCATGCATTTAATCTAAAAATACCTCTGGATTATAGAATATTTGGTTAAATATCTGTGGCAAACTTGTATTAGGTTTGAAAGGACCATCTATGAACTGATGAAGAACTATTTCTTTATATTGAATAGTAGAGTACGTTGACTGGACTGAACTGATTTGAGCCATAATTACAATATGTCTGCATTTGGTTTGAAGCTGCCTACGAGGTTATGCTGTCAGGAACATAATCGGATTCTTTTCGAGTTATACTTTCGGGTAGCTTTTGATCCTATAGCGCATGAAACTCAGTTTTATAAGCAAAACCAGGACAAAATTGGTTTGTCAAACAAGATAATAAATGTGCTAAAAGCGGTGTATGAGAACAACGAAGCTTTCGAATGGAATGGAGAGTTTGTATCGCAAGAATTTGAAATGCAAATGGGAGTTAAGGAAGGATGCATCTTGGGCACGTTACTCTTCATCTTATTTATAGACGATATAGTAAAAAAAAGTGGGAGAAGGGATCAAGTTTGGCGGTGTCCGGATACCAGCACTTAAGTTTGCGGACGACATAGTGTTTCTGTCGAAGTCGGTAGAAGAGATACAATCTATTATGAATTGTATTGAATGAAAACTACTGTAAACAATGGAATTTGAAGGTGAATTTAGCGACATCCAAGATGATGATTTTTTAAAAATGGAGATGGAAGATACTCTTGCAGTGAAAAGTGATCCTATCACGGGGAAACGTTGACATAGTGAAAGGGTATTATATAAATATTTGGGGATGGTAATTTCATCTGACCGAAATATTTCATCAGTTTGGAGACGATGCAACGACAATAAATATATCGAACATATGTACGGAGTCCAAATTTGAGGTCGTTGTTATTTTGGAGAAGTTGAAAAATTCCTTAGATAGGTACTTTCTGAAGCGAATCTTTTGACTTCGAACATCTACACAAAACTATCATATTGTATATGCTGCATTTAGAAACTGGAGTTCCTCCACTTTTTTTCACATATCCTAAAGTTGCATGCTGATTTTATTATAAAAGTACTGGAGATGGAAGAAGGAAGACTCTCAAAGATTGCCCTGATGCATATAACTTCGACAAAAGGCCACTTGGGAGGGAGCATGAACATTGGAGCTGATATACAGCATTCAATGATAAAAACTATATTTACCAATATTTTGAAAACAAGCATTTTTAGCTGAAACACATTCATCGGAACATAGACTGGTCCATTGGGGGCTGAATTTCAATTTTATTGAAAACGCTTCATCGTACTTCCTTAATCTATATTCTTTGCACAAGATAAGCACAATATTAAAACTGAGCGGAGAATTAGGACATCTTTTCTTCATTCCGCATCGAACCGACCTTCCAATTTTATGTAACCTGTGCAACCTTAAAGAGAGGGAGGATGTATACCATTTCATCGGAAGATGTTCCATTTTAACAGTCTTCCTTACAAGATACTTTGAAGCAATTTCGCTGGACTTAGATGTCGTGGATGAGGAGTTGTACACAAGTAAGCTACAACTGGAAACCGATATAGAACACGAAGGCAATTTTTGAACATCCATTATTAAAGTCATTACTATTTTACTTTGCACCTTATGATAGCAATTGTCAATCTGGCAGACGCACTTAAGTCAAACCATAAATGACTTCGTGTAAACATGAATAAGTATGTAATTATTATGAAGTTAATAATATAGTCTTACTACTGTCAGGAACATATAATGAGCGGCTTGTGAAAGACGATTTCTAGCACGATTTTTAGCTGCGACACAGCAGTAATAAACCAGATGCATTATCGTAGTTTTGACTTTAGTCGTTTGTGCTACATCGTGATCCGAAAGTGCTCAGGAATTTTCTGTTTTATCCGCATGAATGGATGAGACCTCCCGTTTAGCTTTCAATAACTTTAAAGCCAAATTGATCATGAATAGTTGCGAAAGCTAGGCGTATCTAGTCTAATACAGAACACATACTTAGTATCATGGTGTCATATGAGGAAAACTCTGCCAAAAGACAAAAAAATCTAGATCTTAATCTGTTCTCTATCTACCGACAACTTGGAACAATAGCTGTGATCCGAGTATACACCCAACTTAGTGAGTTGATTCTGTTTATTAGGGAATATAAAATTGTCTGCTACCATTTCCAAACTAAGAGGATCCGCCCTTAATTTTGCACAGCGCCAGTTAATTGAAATTGAAGATTGAGCAATAGCTTAACTGGAAAAAAATGTCGCTCAGTGTCCAAGAAAATTAATTCATATTTGGAAAAAAGCAGCAAGGAACCTGCAACCAAATAGAAAAGAAAAAAAAAAGCATTCAGTACCATGTCTCGGTATTGAACATTCCCTCCTTGGTGGAACGAGAAACTCTCTAAGCTTGGGAAGATGACCAGAATTCGTATCGTACACCCTGTTCGCATTAGAGGACGCCAAAGAAATCGATGTAATTGCCACTGACTTCAGCAAAACTTTCCACAAAATCTTGGTTTTCATCCGGGATTTATTGCATGGATCAAATCTTACCTTAAAGAACGACGGTACAAAGTCCTCTGTAGATCCTTTATGTCCGACCCTATAATAGCCACTTTCGGAGTTCCTCAAGCTAGCCATCTTGGCCCTCTCATTTTCATCTTGTCTATTAATGACTTTGACTGTGTGATTGAAAAACTTATTGTATACATATATTCAGCCCCCTCGAACTATCGCTCACTTCAAACAGACCTGCACAACTTTTCAAACTGGTGCCAAAAAAATGTCCTAAACCTTAATGTCAACAAATATCCAGCTATTACTTATTCCCGTAATTGCCTTCCTTATTTCTAGGTAGAAATCGCTTTTTGTCTATTTGCGTTAAGGTCTGTCTGTTCTATGACTAACTCCTGCTATCTGGCTCTGTACTATAAGAGACTCTAGATCAACTAGTTACCACAACTCTCTCGGTTTCTTTTGACATTTCTGCAAGTCAATATAAGCTGTGAGGGTAAAAATACATACCGGAACGAACGGAAATCTTAGTCCTTCAATTAAGTGTCCACAAAGAACGCAGGAAGTCCAACATTACGTACACGAAGATACTAAATGTGCACTTTAACGAATGCATGATTGCTCGTATTTTTTCTGAATGCAGAACTCTATAAAGTTTCTTTTAGTTTCCTCGATCCTGAGACATTTGACTCTCTAGACTTTAATAGTTTATTGCACTTACGCTTCTCAAATGAGTCTGCCACCAACATCTTTAAACTTAAACGATAATATTTTATTCAAATTACCTGCTTCTGTCATTAGAATCCGAATGCTCTGTCTTGGGACGTTTAACCTGCAAAAAAAAAGAAAACAAATTCTTTTATTTTATCAAGATCACGCTTCAAAGACATGATAGAGTTTGAGAAGGAAAAGTCACATAAAAGTGCAGCATGAAAGTGTTGCCTTCTAAATTATTATTATAAATTTTTTTCTTTCTTAAAATCAGCACAATTTCGCGTTTGTTTAAAGAATAATAAAAAAAAACAAAAAACACAAATGTAGCATTGACAAAGATAATAAAGACCTCGTCGTTGTCCACACTGGGGAATCGTATTTCGATAAACACCCAAGCGGCAGACAGTCTTTAGTGCATGGAATGTTTTTTCTATTCAATTTTTTTTTGTATTCTAATAAAAAATTACTATAAATGCAGAAAAATTTGCTTACAATCAGGAAGACGCCCTCTTGCACACTTATTTACGTATCTTGATCCAAAAGATACGCGTGTGAATTTGTGAAGTTGCGCGAGTTGCACTCCTTTATTCAATTCAATGACTTGTCTTTTGGATGGGAGACACAAATTAATTTGTATGTTGTTTTTAAGTACTAACCGATGGGCAGATACTTACATACATACATACATAATAGTCGCAGATACAAATCTTAATGTTAATTTGTTTATATGAACTTTGAAGGCACACGCATTAAATCTAAATGATTTGGGCTTGAACCAATGATCGTGTGTGGTTTTGTAATTTTATGGGTTGTTCACGGGTAATATCGATCTTGGCTGGTCGTTGGTGCAGTGATAGAAATTTCCATAAAATAAATATTCATTGGATTTTGGTAGTAGATCACGTTATCATGTTTTATTTGTTGTTAACAAACTGTCACAGAACAGAGAAAGGGATTAAATGGGATTATTTAAATGAGTGTTTATTTTTGGAATGTTCTGATACTGTAAACGATATAGGCCAGTGTTTGGTTTGTTTTTTTTTTTCTTGGATTGAAGTTTAAAATTTACGATCGATGTTGTTGAGAGATCATTAGGTAATTCATTTAGATTGCTTGATAAAGAATGGATTCTAGTGGAGAATTTCTGACTAGATTCACTACCCTGTTCACCTGTCACTCAAACATGCACATTTAGACTGTTAAAGGAGCATTGGACGTATATTTTTCATAGTAGGAATGATTGAGCCTATGCTCAATTAGCTTAAAATGTGGATAGTTATTCATATGTTCTTTGGTGTTCACGTGCATCGTGGTAATGATGTGCAACGCTGAACATAGATAGTAAGTATAGGGTTATCCAACAAGATGTTAACATTCAACTATCATTGCGATGATTTTTGACAAGTAAAAACTATGAGCTTATTAAGCATGGATCGATACATATAAATGTGTTGTGAAAATTCACTACAAAAATGGTGAAAATATCGCTGAAACGTTGCGTAAGGTCCGTACTGTTTTTGGTCATCATCAAGCACCTTCTCGCTGATGCATAGATGCGTAGATAGAAAGGCAGCCTTATAAGCCTTACAATCACCAGCAAGTGATCCAAATTCAAGAAGCAATGCCGTGGGGGACATTTCCGATAAGTGCAAAGTAGATAAGCTACCAAACCGTTTCCACAACAGATCTATGCTTTGGCCTACGTGAAGCCTACTTGCAGCTATTTTTATTTTATTTCCTTCGCACTGCGGAAACTTGAATGTTACATTTGACTCTAGCTTACTCGAATACTGACATTTGTATGTGTTTCAGAGCTCTGAAATAAATTCCTACAATAGAAAACTATACCCTTCCAGACGGAAAAAGTTATAATTTGTCTAGAAGCCACCATTCATAAGGACAGCTTGTAAAGATTCCCAATTTGTAAACACGTTTAAAGTGTATATCTCACTCGTCGAATGGAGTATCTACACTGCCGCGACGAAACTTTTCCAATGTTCTTGTGTACATTATAAGATCACTTTACCGTCCTAAACCTTTGATGTTGGTTATAAAATGTGATATCCATTGCCATGGGCAAAGCCCATGACACCAATTGACACCAAAAAGTATGCAAAAAATTTGATTAACCTACTTTTTCGCATTTTGAACATAAACGAAGCAAGCTGTCAGCTAAGTTTATTTTTATGTTCAGCAGTTTTTTGGCAGCCAAGAAAGTATTGTAATATCATGAAAGATATGTTATAGAACCAATAGAGGTAGATACAATTTATTTTAATTGTTTGTATATTTTTGGGCGCTGATACTCATAATCGATCGCCATGCCAGGCACATGTCAATGTTGCAGACGAACTGAAATTTATATTTATACTGCCATATTACCTCTAGACATGAGTATTAATCACATTTGTCTGAGAACAAAAAAAACTGTCACCACAAGGATGATTTATATCTGAAAATTAATGAAACCCGTAAGCAGTAGAACAGATTTACATACTCGAACGTATTTCTGTGAAATCGGCTAAGCGTAGGAGTTACGTTTCATTTTGTTGTTCAACTTCTCACTGAACTGGGCCAATTCACTTAGATGGAAATTAGATTGCTATTTAGTATTAATTATTAGCGAGTGGAAGAGATCTATAGGGGAGAGATGTCTCTTGCCCATTGTTCTATAGATACGTTTCCCATGAACTAGCATACCAACTAGTTGATTTAAATAAGACCTTCTTCTGAGAATTGACTGCTAGTCCACATTTCTTGGTCCAGGTGTTTGTTGTCTTCAGCACATGTTCAAATTGTTCACTAAAGGTGGGAAGGAATTTGCCTGTAACCATCAACACATGTAATTCTTCACTCTAACTGTCCATCTATTAGTTGTTGATAATGAGGTTCTCCAAAAACTATCTCATAAATATAAAAAAAAAAAAAACTAATTTTCAAAGTTTTACTGAACTGTATGGATCACATCAATATCCCCAAACAAAAGGAATTTATCAACTAACTGCCGATCTTCAAAGATCTTCTCGAAAAAAAAGACTTATTATCCATCCACACAGAGAGATTCCAACTCTCCACCAAGAATCCAATAAATTTCCGCTCTCTGATCACTCCATAGATCTTGTGGTAATTATTTTATACGAAAAGCAACAACAATCGTTTTATACCTTGTAACAGGCATCAACGACACAAGTGTCACCCAACAAGTGAGCCGCGGGAACGGGAAGAGTTGTAGCATGGGACGCACGGGAAGCACGGGACAGCCCAGACAGATCTTCGTGTGTGCGCTTGCACTCATGTGGTAACTAATTTCGATCGGCAACAACATTTTTCACTGCTGTGCTCACCTTTCCCCGTCGGTCGGTTGATCTTATCGCGTGAATCCAGAATTCGGTATATAGAAAATCCCGCAGAGGATCAGTACGATTGACGCGCAATGAAAGGTGGTTCTGTGTGTGTTTTTGTTGCCGGATTGCGGCATAAATTAGATGTTCCATCAGAGATTTTCCCATCGTTTTGTTTGTTTCAGGAATCCTTACAGTGAGTTTTATGTTTTTGTTTATTGCAAATAGTTGTGTTTACAGTACACAAAACATGGAATGGAGTAGATACTCTGGACATGACGTCAGTTGCGCAAAAGATCGTGATCGATTGTGTTCGCAATTGGAGAGTAGGAAGCCATTAAAAGTATTTAGATCGACACTGATGAAAGGTGGGCATTTCTTTGGCGCCGGCATATCATTAATGGACAGCTTAACCCTACACATATTCTAGATCTCATAAATTAGCATCTAGATCTTGCGTCAAATTACAATTCCGTTCTCCAACATCCCCTCCCCCCACTTTGTCTACTTGGAAAAATCATAAACCGACTCAAGTCTCTAAATAATCATTTTGCTGTCTTCCCTTCTGGCAACGTTTTACGAGCGCATTTAGTTAAATTTAATGAGCGTAACCACTGAACATAGATTGCGCGCCACACAAAAACTCCTCGAAATGTTGGTCATTTGACCGAGATGCAAAGATTCGCAATTAAAGAGCTGGAAATGCACTTAAGGAGTGCACATTGCGGTGCCATTGCTTAACCGCACAGAGGTGCTGGCTGGTGGCTGATGGCTGATGGCTGGTGCTAAGCGTGCGCTCACGACCAAAACATTAAGACGTGTGACTAATTTGCATGGCAATTTCTATGGAAATCCATAAACATTACTACTTATGGTCGTGGAGTAATGCACCAAATATGGGAATATACTCCGCAGGAGTACATTATTTATTTTTTTCAGATCTCTGCTGGGAGATTTAGAGCTCCGCATGTGTAGGTAGGTTTGTACCTTTTGTTATGAGTCATTCGTGAACAGTGAACTGGAAAATTCAATCGAAATGCAAAATAACAATGAAATGGAAAATTGTAGGGTATGTAGTCATTTGTTGGTTTTTCTATATACAATTGACATAGAACCTACATAGACAGTTAACAGGAAACAATATGCAATGATCTGTTGGCACGAAATTCAATGAAAAAACAGTGACTTGCATTGTGACGCTTAGCTTGTCTAGTTGAAGCCATATTCTAGCAGTTTTCAGAGAAGTTTTGTCACGAATTCTAGTAATTATGAACTCATGGTCTCAAAGCTCTGTTACATGAATTTGTTCATCCCTAAGCGTCCCTATAGATATCTAGATACTTCCAGCTCTGATAGCATTAATAAAGCCTTGATTTAACCTTGGATTCATGCCTTCGCAGAAGATGTAAAATATTTTGTTCAATCCGAAGCCAGGTAATAAGCCTAGTTTAACATCGTTTTTCTTGAAAACCTTAGTTTTTAGAGTTCGTATGTCTATGAGAGTATTAGAAATGTTTGAGTCGCAAAGGCTTGGTTATTTAACTAATAGGTAGATTAGTCCTACCGTGACGGTATCAGGGTAAAATACTACTCCTAATATGGAATTGGTTCTTCTCTTAAAGTCACATATTATGGGCGTCATGCTACCTAAGCCACCGAGCTATAAACAGATGATCAAGTGATCATGTTCAAGGTTCATTTACCGCATCCTAACGCCCTTAATACTTCTTATAAGTATCATAACTTCTCACAGCATGCCCAAAAGTCTCTGCGAACTCGGGATGTTTCAGGAAGGCCCCCATTCTCAATAGTAGAGATATATACCGCGTTTTCTTATTAGAACAAATATCTATGATTTCTTCTAGACAAAAGACTGGACTGGAGCTTGGACCTCAAGCGTGAAATTGTTAAGACTATCAGTACCATATGGGCATGTGAATAATGTACATACCCTGTGATCACTTCAAATGTCTCGTTTATTATTATGTGTTGACGATACTTCCAGGGATTCTTTATGTAGCTCGAAAGGCGAGTCAAGTTTTGCCCATTTGGAATTTTTAAAACTTAATTTTCAAGTAAAGTGGCTTTCCCCCACTGAGCTCTTCATATTGCACCTAATATGGTACAAATTCCAGTAGAGTGTCTTATATCTTCACGGACATGTAGGCTACACAAAGTGCATTCATAATTTTGTTGACTTCTGAAAGGCACATAGTTCAGACACAGAAGTTCACCTCTGGCCTTGAATAAGTATGAGATCATGGCTAAGTCGTGGAAGCAGTTTCTTCCTCCGTTATCACTTTACTTTGTTGCATCTCTTTCCTTAATTTAGAAAATATGAAATAGAAGCCTGGATCTTGACCAACAAGATCTGCATAGCCCTTTCCAATTCGGAACGTTCTCAACCAGCAGCTGCGCGCAATATTACTTACAGTACTGTGCGAATTAATGTGAACACATCATAATTATCACAATTTTAAAGAAGATGTTCTGGGGCTGCTTTTCGTATAAAGGTACCGGATCCCTTGTGTCGATCGAAGGCATGATGAACTCTCAAAAATATAGAGACTTTCTAGAACAGAGATTAGAAGCTGAACTAAGAAAAGTTGATGACAACGGTCAAGCAGTTTTTCAACAAGATTCGACTCCGTGTTACGTGTCCAAGGTCATGATGAAATATTTCAACAACAAAAAGATATCATGCCTTGAATGGCCAAGAAATTCACCGGATCTTAATCCTATTGAAAATCTGTGGGCTATTGTAAAAGCTAGACTTCGCAAAATAGATTGCACAACAAAAACAAAACTAATTGAGGCTGTAATCCAGATATGGTTTCGAAACCAGCAAATATCAGAAAACTGTAAAACACTTATTGATTCTATGCCAAAACGTATTGGAGAAGTTATAAAAGCCAAGAGAGGACATATTTCTTATTAAAACAATTTAAATCGTATTCTTTTTTCTTTTTTCTACGTCTATAACTAATAAATGTTGTTTTTTTTCAAATTAACACTTGTGTTCACATTAATTCGCACAATACTGTAGCTTATGTCACTAACTGAAGAACTATACTCGTAGGTCGTAGGAAGGCCCGAGCAATACTTGTTATCAAGAATATCTTATCTGTTGTTGAGTATTCTTTCTTAAAGCAGAAAGCAGCCAGTAGGTCGTTCTGCTGAATCCATTCGTTCAAACGTTCTAACATTATCCCTGAGAATATTATCATCACCGTGTTCATAAATGAAATGTGTTCGCGGAGATGTCTTTCTTCATAAGAGGGCAAATAATATATCTCCTAAGACTTCTCCTATGTCGAAAAAAAAATTGTCTGCTTCTGTGAGTTTTTCTAGAAATTTCTCAGTTCCATTTTAAAAAAAATTCATATGAAACTCGGTCATTGCCACGGACTTTGTTCAAACTATATCGCTGTATGAATCTGCTAACTTTTTCCGCCATGATTGTACGATCTAGCGCCACATTTTCTGTATCAAGGAGTGCATGTCTTAGTTGTCCTGAGATGCGTCGTTGTCTTAGTTAATTTTGGAAATGTCACGTTTGCTTCAATTTTGGTAGACCTATCAACCGACTATCTTGGACTCTATCTATCTATTTTTTGTTTTTCCCTCCATAAGTCTTTATACACCCTGTTGGCTCCATGATACATGCTTTTGACTCGATTTGTACCTGTGCTTCTGAACAATTGCCGGTTTGCGAAAGATAAAAGAAACAAGTTTTGAGTGTATGTACATCGCTTGAAATTTCGTTCCATTCTTCATGGAGCCCTATCTTTAGCTCCTTGATATTCCTGAGCTTATTAGGCGCTAACCGACAACCTAATTCATTCATGCTGGAGTTTTTAGAATCTTTGCGCAATTGTATAGAAACCATGGCCTTGCTTTGTAGGATGTGTGCTTCGGACCGTTGACTTTATAGAATACAAAATTGATCGCTTATGTCTACACTTGGTCTTAGATTTTGTCTTAAAATCCATCTGATCCATTTTTCCTTCTATGAAATGTAAACTTCCCCCAACAGAACTGGCCATTTTCCTCACTAAACGTTTTTCATCGTAGTCATCCAATTTCCTTCCTTAGCCCTTCCTGGACATGTATTGAGCTCTATTTTCGTTTTTGAACCACGAAATGATGTCGTGCACTGTTCACATTGGCATAACACCAAAGAAGGAGTGACATCCGCGCCTACATTCATTCTGAATGAAGCACGAAACAAAGATATTTAAATTGTGTAACTTTATTCACAGGAAATTCTTGCATTAATCCTGTACTCCACCATTTAAATCATATTTGGAAGCCATTTTGTTTTGCTTCGATTAATGCGTTCCTCTAGTCCTTTTATCCATTTGTCCAGGTTTTCTTGCAGTTGACTAATTGATTCCACAGAATTAAGAAGAGAGCTGGACAGAACCCTGATGGACACCTATGTATCTTCAAACTTCAAAAGCTTCGCTTACTTTTGTTCTCTGCTTTGCTGGATATGGCAAATTCTCTGGCGGATTTCTGCTATTTTGTAGATATTATTTTCGTTGGGCCCGTATCCTATATTCTCATAGAACTTATTTGTAGCGTCATTATGGCATACTTCCTCAAAAGTCAGAGAGCTGAGAATTCGCACCACAGTTCTGAACTGCGACGTTTCTGTGATATCATACATATGTATTTTCTTTAAGGATTACTCCAGTTTTTCCCTAAAATCAGCCATGAATTGCGTATGACCAATGTTGGCTCTGCATAGGCAAATAAAGTACCTATCGTTACATAACATGTCACTCCACTTTAGGCAGATAGTTTCTAAGGTGCAAAACAACATCGTTCTACACAAGATTATCTTCAAATAGTTTCTCTATCCTACCCTCATTTAGTGACCAGCTTTTGGTATTAAATTATTTTTCTCGTTTTTCGATTTTCTTAATATGGTTTAGAACATTCGCCTCTACCTCTCCTTTTCCGAGAAGCTTTGGGTTTTAGAATCGACTGAAATCCGCGGTGTTAGCCACCCATTCTACCTTTTTTGGTTTTTCTGTTATTTCAATCAGGTCCTTTCGTAGATAGGAAAGTATCTTTTTCTTTGCAGGATCACAACACTGCTTGTGTGCTCCTCTAATAATAGTCCAATCTAAACTCTGATTTTGGAAATGAAATGGTGGACCGTCTTATTGAAATATCTCCCTTAGATCTCTTGGTTATTCAAATCAGGAGTGTATTGCAGTCTTCGATTACTGTCTTCGTTTGTAATGTCAAGTGAAATTGTCCGAGCCAAAACTGTCCGACAGTTTTAACCATGTATTTGGAATATTGCTTACAGGTACTCTCAGGACCTTTTAGAAGCAATGCTTTGCATCGCTTATTTTTTCCTGGCAAGTAGTACGATCACGATTTGAGGAGATGCTTGGAGATTTGCTCTCTGTGCGAATAGTTATCGAAGTAAGACTTTACCCTCAGTTTGTTTTTGTTAGTACATGTTTTAAATCTCTCTGCGAAAAGAGTGACCTCTTAGAGTCGACAAAAGACCACACAAAGGAAAACCGAAAGGTATTCATTAGTAAGCGTTTGAAGATTTTATGTTTTTGCCGTCTGATAGGACTTCGGAACTTTACAATTCGCTTATGAGGTGCTAATCTGTGTTCAAATGCACTTAGTGTGACCTACATATATCCCAGTTGATCACACAAGTGACAGGTCAAGTTGTTACCAGTATAGGTACACAAATCTTACAGACCCAGAGCGATATGGTTCTAACATTTAGAACACCCTTCAAATTCAAGTTTAAGCTAAGGCCGTGATTAAATAGGAAAGTTTCATATACTTTCTAAAATAAATTCTTATAGGAAACATCTAGTCCAACCTGGAATTCCGGAATTACTTCAAAATTGAAACAATGTTCCTCGTAAGAGGAGATCTTTTGCCTTATCACGTATGTACGGTGTTCATAAGATCTTGTAATTTGTTGCACAATCTACAACCCATCACAAGGTTTGACCGGTATACCTTTTTTAAGAATCCGTTTAATATTCCGTGAGATATTTCTTAACAAGGCACATCATGTCGATCAGAAAAGTAATTAACACAACTAAATGTATCCAATTGGAAAGCTCAGAACAAGCTGCGGGAAGATAATTTATGGAAAAGAAATTCTAAGATAATTTTTAATTTTAAGTATATTTTACAGTTGAATACTGAATAATATGCAAAAGATTCATCACTGTCACTTTAAATTAGATTCAGATATGTTTAAGCTGCAAATAAACTGGTTTTTTGCTTTACTAGTAATTTAGAATTTCTTTTTCTTGCTTATACATTGTATTTTAAGTCAGAGTGAAGTTTAAAATTGATTGTAAATTAGTTTTTCAATAAGAACCTACCTATCAACTAAGTTCTCGTATCTTAACCACACAGTTAAAGAAAAAGCCCCTAGAAGATTAGTTTAGATTACGAGAAAGCCAACTCGTAACTTCATGCCGTCCATGAAGAGTTCATTTAGGAGTTCTAACTGGTCGTTATGTTTCCTCGATAACGACGTGGATGCCGCCGCCTAAACGATTACAAACACAATTCTCCTTGGCATGAAATCCTTTGTTCCTCACAGAATAAAGAATATCAAGTCAAAGGAAAAAGCTTGGTATGACTCGAGCTGTAAAGAGGCTAACAGGTTGAGGGAGTAAAGATTTCGGTCCTTTAAGGCCGATACTATAGAGGAAAACCGAAAAATACATAATCGAGACAAAATTGATTGCAATGCTATGAATCGCCGTGTAAAATTGTCCTTCGACCAAAAAATAAGACAAAAGATTGTACACTGTCCCAAAGGCAGCAGAAATTTTTGGTCATTCCCAACGCTCATTCACAATGATATTCCAACAGTAAGCTCTTTAGACAAGGCCAATCTCATTGCAACCCTTTTCGTTGCGAATTCTTTAGCATATTGTTCGTTGCTCCCCTATACCTGAGCGTGTTGAATATTCTACGGGACAAATCTACTTTCACACTCATACAGTAGCAAGAGTACTTAATGATCTTAATATGAACAAATCCGCTGGTTCAGATGATATCTCACCCATTACTTTGAAAAGGTGTTCTTCCACGCTAGCAAAGCTACTGTAAGTTTTTTCACCTGTCTCACTATTCTAGACTTTTTTCGAGTAAAAACAGAATTTGTCCAGCCCGTCACTAATAAAGGCGAATCTTCTTCTCCCTCCAAGTACCCACCCATTGCACTTACGTCCCTTCTTTCCAAGGCCATGGAAACCCTGATAAATCGTCAGCTTATGAAATATTTTGAATGACAAAAACTTCTCAAGGACCGGCAGTACGGTTTTCGTAGCAAAAGGTCCACAGGTGGAAAAGTAGAACCACTCTCTGCGTCATTCTGGTGAATGTAAGATTGTTGCCTTTGATATTCTCACTGAGTGAGAAATTACCTTTCGCAACGTTCAATTCAAGTTGGTTTGTACGGTAAAATCTATCATATGTACATATATTTAAATGCTGGCGTCACTCAAAGCTCCGTTTTGCTTCCGAACCTCTTTTTTGGTACTTCTAATCCAATACATTCCCTCACTGACGACAGTACCTTCAGCTTATCATATTCGTTACCAGAGTCACGTCCATGCTCTTTGGCTTTGGAACTAGAGCGCCAGCGTATGTTGCAAATACAACTATTTGGCTCTACTGGTCCTTAGGGCCCAGGGTCTAGCATCTCACAACCATTCATGTTGTGCGTGTTATATTCTTTACACCAATAGAAGAGACCTACTGTTTAACGCCGTTTTCAAAATGTAATTTTGTATTTGGGAAGCTTTTTCATTGACAGTTTTAGATTGAACCCAGAATCCCTCGATCCGTAGTCCAACGCACTAACCGCTCAAGTAGCGCCCACCATGGTATGTTAAGCTCATTAAATTCCGATCGTGACTGCTTAGTAATATGTGGTATAAACAACAGAGTGGAATTCAATGCTTCAGAACCCAATACAGTCTTATGTCGCTTAAGCGTTTCTTAAACCCTCTGCCAATGAATGGCACTTGCATCGCCGAAACCGAAAAACTTTCCATTCTCGGTCTCATGTGTGTTAATGACAATCTTCGTTGGAATGACAACATATTCGAAGTCGCCAAGAATGCTGCGAATTTAGAATTCCTTAAACGACGCAAGAAGTACTTTACCCCCTTTGATCTGGCTACAATATATAAAGCATGCATCTGCCCCAAGTTCGAGTATAATGCTCATATCTAGTCTGGCGCACCTAAGACCTCTTTGCACCTGGTAGCTAGAATTCAAAATAGCGCGTTAAAAGAATTAGAACTACTCGATCACCGTAAAAATGTGTCCTGTCTCGCATTGTTTTATCGATTCTTCCACCAACAGGGCTCCAGAGAAATAGCCAGTTGCATTTCGCCCCTTCAACAATTATCTCAGAATATTCATCACGCTTCGAATGCTCATCAGTATGACCTCAAGCCTATCTTCGGATGTATCGTCAAGTCTAGAGATTCCTTTCTAAACCGTACAACCCGAATGTGGAAACCAAGCTCTATTTCTCCCTCACATTTATAATCCACAAACATTCAAAACCAACGTTCATCGCTAACTCCTATCTTCTCTCCCTAATTTCACTACCGCCCGCGCTGTGTCTTAACATTCAAAAGTTAGTAATAAACCTTTGAGTGAATTATAAGAAAATTTCATTTCATAAATTCAGTCATTTCTACCACTAAATTAAAAAAAAAACGAAGCTAACCATGGTGTCACAAATTTGTCACAAACAATAATCACATAGTTCAAGTATAAAATTGTTTTAAAAACAGAAACAAACACTATACCTTGGGTTCAATCATTTTATCTATTAATCCACATCTTGGTGCAGAGTAACTGTATGGCATTAGAGTGACCATACTTTGGTTATCTTAAAATTGTTTACTTGAATATTTATTTTTTTATTACTTTTCTCTCCTCTTTTTTTTTTTATTAATGAGTAACCAAACAAACAATTGACAAAAGAATTCAAATAAAATTGGGATTTTTCTTTTTTAGATTTTTTTTTAAAAGTTTAATGAAATTGTGAAACTTACACAAGAAAAAAAAAACTATCACGAGGTATAAATATTTTGAAATTCTTTGGACTCACTTATAAAATAGATATACATTCACTTGTATCACAAAAATTAATAAATAGAAAAATATATGTTGTATATAATAATATTTTACTTAAAACACAAAATAAAAAAACAAAAAAAAAAAAAACAATCAAAAATCACCGTCGGATGTTTTTTTTTATGATTCAGCGGATTAATAAGAGAATCCTCCCATCGGCATACGAAACAAATTCAGATCTTTTACCACGAAATAACCGATATGAGGTTCTAAATCGAACTGAGGCTCAAACGTACGGTTTCAGTTCGAAAAAAGATGCACACATAAGATTTTTTCATGTAAGAAGGGTGTGCGAGAAGAGCATGTAGTATCTCGTTCTGATTGTTGAATTTTCACTTGCGCACCGGGAACTGGATTTTGTATCTAGATGTGTGTAAGTCCGCACACAAAGTGGGAAAACTTGTTTTTTGCTCTCAGTGTATGGGTGTGTGCATATGTGTGCTGTGGGCAAATAGATTCGAAGACCGCCCCTTTTTCTTTTGATAGCATAATTCAATTTTAGATATCAACATGCGCTGTGTACGAATCCAGTTTCGCGCTCTGCTGCCATTTAATTTTTTTTTTTTGTTTGCGGGTATAGATGCATAGATACATTATTTAAGGTGGGTGGGGTGATTTAGGGTTTATTTTCAGCTGCTAAGCATAGTTGTAGTAGTGGAAAATTGTATTATGGTTGGTGGGTTCTAGATTTGTGTGTGTGAGTTGATGTTCCCTCTGCCGTGGAAACTGAGTGGTTTTGGGTGGTTTCCACTCAAAATCTGTCATACAAACGAGATGCGAAATGGAGGTGTTATTATGAGTTTAAAAAAAAAAATTAAATTGTTTATAGATATAGGATTACGATGAGGGTGAGATATGGTTTCCATTTTCAAAATATTGCAATTGTTGTAAATTTGTAGAAAGGCAGCTTTTGTCGTATTTTTTGAGGATCAACAGTCTAGCCACTCAGGTCATTGCTACGATAAATTTAGTAAATTAATGCCTACGATGACGTTTGATGAACATTTTTGGAAAAATACAATTTGAGGCATTGGACGTTGTATATTTAACCTCCGCTGGTTAGAATTTTGTTTAAATCAAGAACATCATGAATGTTTGGACATTGTTAAGTATTTACATACATATACCAAAAACTAACTTAACACGCGTAGCGCTAGAAAAATGAATTGGAATCATTAAGAATCTTTTAAAATTTCATAAAAAGGAAAGGAGATAGGCACCAATACTACTGCCGCGGCGGAGGAGTATAACTATGGAGAAACCTGGCCAAAAGGGGAAAAAAATGGAACTTGTTAAAATCAATGGCAATTGGTATATTATTGTAGCTTAATACCCATTACGTAGGTAGGTAGGTTGGGGGTGACTGGATCTCAGCGGATTCATTGTGTTCCTTGGTGTGGGATACCGAAAAATAGTGAAGATGACAATTAGTCTAATACTTAATCCATGACAGGAGCGGCCCTCCTGAACCATCCTGTTTTCATAATGAATTTTAGGGTGGTTTTAGGTGACGTGTTTGCTAGTTCGATGAGGTCGTTGAAAGATACTTTTCCCAGGGTAGAATAGGTATCTGGTTCTGTTGAGGCTTAGTCATTCGCAGAGGAAATGTGTTGTATCTTCCTCTACCTCTGTATCCTAGCCTCTGCATAGGTGTATGATGCTGATTCTCATTCTACTAAGATGGGACGCCATTGAGTTGTGACCTGTGACCATATCTATGCGGAGAGTCAGCTGTGGTCTATTTAGCGGTAGAAGTTTTCTATTTTTTTTTTTTTTGTCGCATTGGACCCAACACTCTTTGGTCGTGGAGGCCTAGGTTCACCCCAAACTGTAGCGCCACCTAAGTAAGGGCCCAAAGTTTTCTACAGACGGGGCGTGAGGAGAATGTATTCCACTTTAGGTTGGCCATGTTGTGAAAGTCCGAAGTGATTTTGGACATGGGAAGGCTCTATTGACCAGTTTTGACTTGGTTGTGATGGAAGTGATGGCTGCTTGGCTGTATATGTACATACCTACATATGTAGATGTCTGTAGGATGGTTGCTGTTTAGAGTGGATAAGTCCCACCAGGCCTCGGTTATTCCATATATTTCCGCTTACAAAAAACACTTACGTGGGAAGTTTTATGGACTAGGCAATTGATGGTGCCTTTGAGAATATTCCTGAGCCCATACCTTCGTTTATTTTTCACCTATCCGTGAATATGGATATAAAAGCGGGGTAAATGACCTTACCATTTGTTCAGCTCTCTGTAAAAGGAAATTCCGAGTCGAGGTTGAGACTGCAGTCCGGTTGGAGTGTAAGGTAGACAGAAGACGTATTGACGTTTGACCAGTTGGTTATGGTGCTGTATCCGATATGCTTGCTTTTTCACATGCGGGTTTGTCGGAAGCGTAGAGAGCTTTTTGCTTCTACATCTTTGGTTAAGAGGTCCAGTGGACAAAGGTCGAGCATACTTCAAGAGCAGTGGTGGGTGATGTCCTATTGCGCTGGTGGTACCCAAACACGCTAGACGTTGGATCCTTTTGCGGCTTTTGCGGCACCAGGCTACCAGACAGCCGTACGTGAGGATAGGGCTAACGATGGCAGTGTACATCGAGTGGATGGTGGCTGGTTTTGGCCCCCGAAACGAAAAATTCTATTGCATACCTAGAAAGAATTTGAGGAATTCTTTCCTTTGAGGAATTCCAGAGTAGTGGTGGTCTAGTGCTGTTTTGACTGATTTCAAGTTTACATTGTTGAAGGCTCCTTCAATGTCCAGGAATGCTCGTGTAGCGCTGTCTGTACTGTCTGATCGAACCTTCATATAGGCATGCAGTTTGGAGCGAATGTAGATGTCAAGTATTCTTGCTAGGGTTTTGAGCAGAAAAGATGTCAGACTTATCGGTCTAAAATCCTTTGTTGAGGTTTGACTGAATTCTCCCGTCTTGGGGATAAAAATGACGTTCATCTCTCTCCATGATTGGGGTTCATACATATGTAGGTGCAGCTTTAGCAGCCGCGTGAGCCATGGAACTGAATATGCCTTTGAGCTTTGCAATATCCTGGGAATAATGATTTGTAGGAGAAGAAGGTGTCAATGGCTTATGCCACTTTCTTTGCGTCAACAATTTGAAAGACCGAATGCGTTCTTTTTGGTGTTATTAAGCTGCTGATACTCTCTGTGTGAGGAACAGCCTGGGAAGTGACTGTAGATAAGTTCTTTCAATGTGGCAGAACAGGAGTCAGTCCATGTGCCTGTTTTCCTGTTCTTTAAAGAGCCCCGGAACTGATTGAACCTTTGACAGAACTTGTCTGAGTCTGGCAGCGTCTTTGGTGGTTTCAATGTCGCTGCAGAAGTTTTTCCAGACTGTTCCTTGGCGTATGTCGTTCTGTTTTTGAATATCCCTTTGCTTTCTTTGTAGCGGTTCAAGTCATTTAGATTTTTTGTGTTTTTAGCTAAGTTTTACAGCCTTCTCGCTTCTTTACGTAGACACGCTAGTCCGCTAGATACCAGTTTGAGTCTCTGTTGATCTTGTGCTCAGAAGTTCAGACTATGTTATTTACCCCTTTTCTGTGTAGAGCTCGTACCTACAATTGCTTCGTGCGATGTATTATCGAATGCTCCTTCGATATCTAAGAAGGCAGTACTATCTCTTGCGCTTTAAGAGCGCGTTCAATAAGTTCAGTTAGTTGATACAGAGCAGTCTTTTTGCATCCGATCGCTCTGTTGTTGTTCGTTCTGTAGGACTTCTGTAAACTTGGGTCAAAACTATCTCTGCCCGTCTCCACTGGTTTGGTATATAGCCCAGTGCAGACTGCTTTTTAGTATCCTTGCCAGATGTGGAAGTACTTTATGTACCTTGCCCTTTTTCTAATAGGATTGGTGTAATTGGCTCTAATAGGAGCCAATTGCCCATTAAAAGCACCCTCTTGAAACGAGTTCTGTGACTATTTTCCAATGCTCTTTCCAAGGCCTTGGTACATTGGTCCTACGTCTAATGTCTGTGCCAGACTGTCGGGTCTTCTATTCCTCATCTTCGGTGAACCTGACGTCCGATTTTTTTTAATGACGTTTGATATTCCTTTCGTTTTTGCTAGTACCTTGTGCAACCTCCCTGCATCAGGAGTATTCACGATTGTTTTACAGAAATTTCTGAAGCTCTCTCGTCTCGCTTATTGGAGTTCATGGTGGGTCTCATTCTACTGAATTTCTACATCCACAAAAACTGCGATTGTGACCATCAGAACCATATTAACAAGCATCCATTCTATTCTTATGAGAAGCTCCAAACAGTCCGACAGAAACTCACAGCCAAGCAGCGGTTAATGTATTGAATTTTGGAGAAGTTCGATTTTAATAAGGTATCCCTTCCAGGATAACACAGAGCCCGTTTACTACAAGTACAGCCTTGCAATATACCCCTTGTACTGATAACCTTGCATGAGAACAGTTGCCAACAGAGATCTGTGTCTCTGATACAAGAAAATTCACAACTAATTTGTACTCTGAAATAAAAATCTCATCTAAAGCCGGTAATCCAAAACTAAACTCCAACTTACAATGACTTAGAATCGACGAACTTGCCTCTACAGTCGTGCGATTCATCCCCTAAAACCAAAAACTCTCAAACAACAAATTTCCATTCAGCAAAGCAAACTGCCAGCATATTACCAAATCAGACCACCTCGAGCACACTTCTCAACATTGTACGCACTTCGAAAATTTGTCAACCATATTGTTTTAAAAAGACCACCAAATAACCATTTCAAAACGCAGAAAACTATGACAAATTTAAACATCAAAGCGATGTCAGCCGATTCTGTTAATTGGTGTGTCCGTTACACTAATAATTCTGAAATGCCTGTCTGTCTCTCTCTTCCTCGCAACCTGTCATAATTTTTTGACATTTCGAAAAAGTCAAGTCTATTCGCTTTTTACTGATTTCTTTTCTCAGGAAAGCCACACAGAATTATTTCAAAACACACGTTTTCGTCTTATTTTTATTGGGAAAAAGTTTTCGTAGAAAAATATATTTTCAAAATATACGACAAAAGAACGGGAAACGTGTGTAAGTATAGGGAAATAATTTTTCTTCTCTGTGATGCAAAACATTCGGTTTGACAGACGTAATGACGGATGCGCTTGTGTAGCTTGTCACTTGTTGGTGAACTATGGCTACGTCAAGTGTGAGGGAGTTTTGCGGTGAGTTTTCTTTGATTGTGTCGATGTAGCCAACGCATTAGTTACACATAGGCTGTCAAGTGCTTATAGCGGCATGATGGAGTTGTCGGAGGTCAGCGATTTGCTTTTGTTGTTCGACTTCTTGTTCGACTTCTTGTTCGACGGAAGGAAAGTGAATCAATTTTTTGACATGAAGAGGTTTCGGTTAAGGATGTTACACACACTTTTGACATATGAATGGGAGAGGGTGTAGGCTCTTTTATGTGACGCTGCAAGTGTGATGTGTTTTTTTTTTTTTTTTGATAGATTTTCATAATTTGTTCTGTCAATGTTGAAGTAGGAGTGATGGGGTATTTAGTGGAGCGGTTCTTTTGAATTTATAGAAGATGCAGTGATACTAGTGGTTGAAGGGAAACTATGATTGTTTTAAAGTGTTACATTTGCTATGTCTATACTAGGATATGGATCAGTAGTGCCAGAGACTTTGTAATGAATGTTTATTTCTGTTTTTTTGAAAGAAAGTCACCGTACTCAAGCATTTGATAGTATGTAGTTTACGGACTCATCTTTGTTGGGCACACAGCTTGAACAAAAAGCTGACTTTAAGAGAAAGCGATCACATCAGCGCTTTACAAGCTGTCTTTTGGTAAAAGACCCAACACGTGATTATCAAAAGCCTCTTTAGATGAATCGAAATGCGTACAATATGTATATGTATGTACTTCAAAAAAAATTGAGTAACAGTAGGGACAGTTCCAGAACTGCGTGAAAAGGAAATAAGTGCAATACGTTTTACAAAGGTGGGGTTCCACAGGGTTGAATATTTGCACCACTCCCATTTCTCGAAATCATTAATAATCCAAAAAAAAGCCCCTAACTAATGCAAGGAAGTGTTTCAACGTGAAGAGTCTTGATTTGGGCGCCAATTTATTTGTCTCAATCTGCAAATTAAACGGCGCTGTCTATTTGCAACTCGTAGAGAATTATCGATGTCAAAATCCTTACTAAGTGTACTTTAGTCAGTCAATGTCTTGCATGATCCTTTCCAGTGTGCCATTTGCCTTTTCGCCTTGTCATCTGTGGCGTGAAGCAATATTAACGCCGGGTTGTAGATCACGGAATGATCGCCGAGGTTTATCATATCCATGACCGTTTTGCCGTTTAGAATGGCTAGGACATGTAGAGCGAATGGACATCAGTGCTCCGGCCCATAGAGTCTTCAAATCAAACCTCGGCTTAGGTGGTGCGCACAAGTTGAAGGGGATCTCAACCGACTTGAATTGTGTAACTGGAGGCAGTTAACTAAGGACCGGGTTAATTGGAGAGGCTTGTTGGTTGAAGGTCAGGTAGTGCACCGAACTGTAGCTCCACCTAAGTAAGTAAGTAAGACTGTCCTGCCACTGATTAGCAAGCTGTACACCCATCCAAGTCATGCATTAGTCTCGAACTAAATTCTTCCGCAATAAATCACAATCGAAGCCTATATTATCTTTGATAACCTCGAGACTCTCCATGTAAGTTTGAAAACGAATATCTTACTGACAACTCTTTGTATGCAAAAAAAGCTACTAATGCTGTCGTCAGGTTTGGAATCTAATATTATCCCTAAGTCCCTCATTTGAAAGCTTTGTAAAACTCTTCCTATCTTTGAAGGATCTACTCTTCAACTTCTGATCAAACTCTAACTAGTAGGACCGCTGATAATATCGGAATATTTCCAAAACGTCGAGCCGCCCTATGCCATTCACATGCATATACCAGGGTTAATATTATTATACACAACTTGAGCCTAATTCCAAATGGTGTCATACCTGTTTAAATAGTAATTTTATTATTTATCACAATTTCTTGAATATTAGTTACATCTTCCCAAACAAAATCTCATAAAGAATTCATGCCTTTAAGAATTTAATGAAAATAACAATTTCTTTGTCACAGTAAAACAGATTAAATTTCCTCGAAAGAACGTGCCTATCTGATGGTTACAAATCCATTTTCCTCTACAAAATGCACTCATCATTAAGCCTTTACCTGTAACTTAACCATCAAAACCATTTAAATTATAATTTCATCACAATGAACTCATATAAACTACGGCGGCGGTATCTATTACATTTTCCCTCGAAACAATAACACGTATTCGTATCTCACTAATTCTAATTCGCTTGTATAACAAGTGTTATTCCATTTCGACATGACACATCTCGAGCCACACATGAGTGAGAATTATTTAACTTTTTTTTTTTTGTTTTTTGCGCGCACAAATTGCTTGCGAATTCGCTCTGTTGTCGAACTGTAGCTGTCATAGAATTATGTTAGTTAAAACAGAGAGAATTTTTGTATCTAGATAAATATGAGTTACGAGCCTTCGTCCAATTATTGATTTTATGATGGTCTGAAACTCTACACCCGTCCATGATGATTTTTCTCTTTCCCTGCGTGTGCTGTGCCTTCAGAGTTGGATGATAAATTTTGAATATTTATAGATACATTTATGTGTAGTTTTGAGAGCCGCTAGATAAGCGATACACACATAAAACCTCAATTAAAATCAATTTCCCTCAAACAGACATGTAGACATAGACACACATTTGAACCCTGCTCGTTAAATTGAGTTGTTGTTTTGAAATTTAATTCGCCACTGGTAATGGTCGATATGTCGGAAAAGATACACAAAGATACATAGATACATGGGAAATTAATGCAAATTTGTCTCGATCTAGGAGTTATGTTAAAAATACATTTTTTTTAGATACAGATTGTTATTTTTTTTTATTATTAATTTGGCGGCGGCGATGGGATTTCGTTTTGGGCTCGTGCTAATGTTATGCTAATTGCATATGTATCTGGCGCTATTGTGTTGGCAAATTTGTCTCAGAGCGACAAAGAAAATAGACGCAAGCAAAATTCAAATGGAATGAACTGATATTGGCTGTGAGATTGATTTGATTGACGTACGTTATTCGTTGTATGTTGTCGCACAGCACAGACAAATAACAAAATTTGATAAATGCCTTCGTTTAAGAAACAAATTTCATATTCCTCTTGCCGCGCCGCCGAAGAGAATGAGAATGGACGAGTGGAAGAATTTATAATTTATTCATAATTTGTCAGCGCTATTGATGGTTTGACAGTTGCAATAAAAAAGAAAAATATTGTTATTTAGTTTTACCGGTTATAATGTTAAAAATATTCTATTAGTATCTTTGCATCTATAATGTCTATTTCTCGCCAGTCGACGGGTGACGATAATGACTTTTGTCGCTTGAGTCAAAGTTCCATTTGTTTAAATTAGGAATTTCAAACGAGTTGTAGATACCAATTAAAATGGGATATATTATTATCAATAAATACTTGAAAGAATGTAGAAGGAATTTTAGGAATGTTAAGGGAAATGGGAAGAAATTCGTATCTATTTATATTAGTTACTACTTTGAAGACAATCAAATGATGCGAAGCTTTACCAAAACAGTTTTATGCTCTAAGGACAATTCGTAGACAGTAACAAATGCACTTAATTAGCAATCCTCCTCTTTGATTGGGGCTTTGGTGCTAGCGGGGAGGCTTAAATTTTACAATAGACCTTGGTCGGTGCAAACAACTGGAAATTGTTTTCTGGTCGGTTTCCCGAGTGTTTGTGTCCATTCTGTGGTTTGCTGGTGCAAGTTAAAGAGTAATCCTATGCATACTCCCTCCCACCGTTTTCCTATCCCGGATACGGCACCCTCCTCTCTCAACCCCTCCTATTGTTTTTCACCATAGGCGGGATTAATGGTGTCAACCGAACCGTGCCGAGAATCTACCAGGCTGAGGCCCTTGGAAAAATAGCTCAGTCGCAAACGGTGTATTCAAATACCTGGCGCCTTCGGAATTTATTAGCCTTATGTGCATAACGCGGGGCTCTGTGCAGACTGACTACCCGTTCCCTAGCTACTCGTTCAAAAAGAAAAACAAAAAAAAAAGAACAAAATACTTCTAACACAAGACACTCTTGAATTCTCTCCAATGAACGGAAAGCCTACCGCAAAGGCTCTCGGAAGACAATTGGCTCAGGATACCAGCGGAAGGATCTTGGATCAAATTGCAAATTGGCAACACAACCGACGCTGAATGTTTCGCTTCATCACAGGTTAGCTACACCATGAATATGGACTCCGAAAACGAGGCTCGACTGATGAAAGAAGATAGAAATGTATAAGCCACGTACCTAGAATGCCAAGAGAAAAGATAAGAGCCAGTGGATCCAGGAGGAAAGTTTGAAGAATGGCTATCGACTCCTCCCCCTGTATCGGAGGATAAGGACATTCTCAAACTAATAGACAGACAGAAAGAAATTAACAGTCAAAGTGGGAGAATCATATCTTCGTCCATGAGTAAAAGAGCTACCGGAAAGGACCATCTGATCACTATTGATCAAAGAGTCTCTTAAAGATTTGAAGAAAACTGTGAGCAGCTACCCCATGAAAAAGAAGGTAACGAACAAAGGAAAGCTCACAGTGGTGCAGATTAATCTGTATCACTGGAAAGCAGCTACGGACGAATTTTTGCTTTTCATAAAAAGACGTAGATATAGATCTGGTCCAAGAACCCTGCCTGAGATATGGCAAATTCATGTACTAAGGTCCAAGATCTACAAATTGTATTATCCACATACTGAAGGTAAACTGAGAACATGTTGCAAAGAAAAAAATTAACCTATTTCTTTCAAATCCCTACAGCAGCAACGATCGAACGTTGTATCTTACGAGCAGCGGGACAAAAATTTGTTAGTATCGTTCGCCTACATGTCATGCGATGAAAATGAACCTCCACCGGAAGCAGTCTGAACACCAACGATATAGACCAAGCCACCATGTCCAATGGCGAAGTAAGGATACCAATAAAAGAGGTGACTCAATTTTCAAGTTTATTCTTTTTTCTAACCTTACTATACAAAAACAAATGGAACACACCAACGTTTCATAACCGGGTTAGGGAAGAAGTTATCGATTTGAAAATTGTCGCAGATACTAACACCAATATTGTTGAGGGATGGAGAGTCTTCACTGTCTGCTCCTTTTCGGATCACAACTGAATTCTCTTCAGCGTTAACTTGAATAAAGGCCTAACCTTATCCTTCAGAAATCCCAAAAAGTCCATTGGGAAACATTTTGAAACCTAGTCGCAACTAAATCCACCGTCAGCCACATCTTCTTCAAACACGACTAACATTGAGAATGCGGTAGACAACTTGGTATATACTCTGAAAGAATCGTTTAATAGTTCGTGTCCTATCAGGTCGACTGAAAATCAATAATGTAAAAACTAACTTAATAGTGAAAGGTTTGGAAGATTTGAAAGTACACAGGCTTGTCATAAACTCGTTTAAAAACATGCTTAACTGCAGGATCATCAATTCAGATATCGGGCCTAATTCTGTAAGGAAAATGACAAGAAAAGGCACGCCACAAAGAGGAGTTTTCTCTCAACATCTTTGGCTTCTTATCGTCAAGAAAATCCTAAGAATCTTCGCAGAGAAGAGAATGAATATTGTAGCTTATGATATGTAGCTAGACGATTTAGTAAAAAAAAAATAAAAAAAAAATCAGTGAACTAATGGAATCTGCTCTCAAAGAGCTCTCTGTGTGGGCGAAAGAGAATGATTTAGGGATTAATTCTCAGAAAACTGAACTTGTTCTGTTCACTAGAAGAAGAAAGATACCCGACTTCACACTACCAAAGCTAGATGGCACCACAATAGACCTCTTATTGGAGACGAAATTTCTCGGCGTCATTCTAGACTCCAAGATATCCTCGGAAAGAAATGTTGAAGAAGCATACAATGGGCGATCCTCTTCTATGCACAGAGTTTATCCTTCTGAACTTGTTCTGTTCACTAGAAGAAGAAAGATACCCGACTTCACACTACCAAAGCTAGATGGCACCACAATAGACCTCTTATTGGAGACGAAATTTCTCGGCGTCATTCTAGACTCCAAGATATCCTCGGAAAGAAATGTTTAAGAAGCATACAATGGGCGATCCTCTTCTATGCACAGAGTTTATCCTTCTCATGAAGGATTTTGTACCTGTTTGCAGATGCCCATATAAGGACTGCGTACACGATGATTTGATGATTGACTTACTCACTGTCGCCATCAGGTTTCTTATTAGCTGCCTGGGTCCTCCCATATTTGGCATTAGCCTCAATATTCCAGCAACCGCCCTATTAGGCTTCACGCATGTGTTTGGTTATGTGTTCTCAAAAGTCTATAAATCAAGCAATACCCCTAGTCAGGTACTTCAGGGAAACCATATCTTCACATCTTTGAAGGTGTTTTTGTAGCTTTGTGTCACCTCCTCGCGATATCATCTGTGTATCCGATTATGTCCATACTCCTCTTCGTTTCAACATAATAACGTAGTACCTACGTCATAGTTGCCACTCGCATATTCCTCCGCACTTTCATAATTAAGCTCCAGCTGGCCAAGTTGAACGCATTTCTGACGTTGAACGTAACAACTGCGCAGTACTGCTTTTTTGCTCCTTTCAATCTGATCCCAGACATGGCTTGTACCGCATGAATGGTGCTTCCTGAAGCCGGTTGAATAGCCCGATATTACGAATAATTCTTTCCAGCACTTTTTCTACTGTGTCTGGCATGTAAAGCGGTTTGTATGACAACGGTTGCTCTGGATCCTTCTCACCTTTTGGGATTAATACCAGTCTCTGTCATTTTCTTTGCAGAGGCAACTTTCCTTCTGCAAGGCCTTCTTGTGGTTCGTAAATACCTCTGGTTTTGTTTTAATCGCTTCCTTAAGGACGAAGTTTGGGATCCCGTCCATACCTGGAGCCTTATTGATTCTCATTGATCCCGCTGTTTTAAGGAATTCTGCAGTTGTGATGGGTTGTATTGGTTCCGTATCCTCTATTATTATCCGGGGAAGATGCGCACTGGCATTCCGCTAACTATTCATCATGGTCGGGCAACTCGCTGATTGAAAATAAACTTTTTTAAAGTGGTGATACAAACTTGGTAATTGGACGTGTAGTCTAAGAATAAATTGGTAGGGTCGTAATGATCGCTTCCACCATTCGCTTAAGGGCTCGTACCCACTGAAAACTTCTGTTCCATGTTTCATTTGTTTTGAAAAACTCTTAGCTTGCACCTTGACTGAAGGCCTCTTTCTTCTCTCTAAACCCAAACAAGCAATTGTTTATGACACAAAGAAACATTACGTCACTGTAACTTTCAAAATGTGCCTACAAAGAACAACCGTCCTAGCCCTCAAAGTGACTCATAGCAAACACTTGTTGTATGTATGCTAACACATGTACATTCAACTACTCATGCCGACAATATTTGGAACTTATTTGCTATAGTCCCGAAGAATTCGCTTATCCAGCCCATTATCGCGCCCATTTCTAGGTCGACATTATGACTCAGACATCAGACGCCTTTATGGTCGACAACGGAAAATAAACGTAACGAACCCATCAAACGTCTAGAACACCGATATTGCAAATTAATGCGCTGGTGGCATTTTCAACACACCACCCGTGCTGACAGTAGATACAAACGGTAGACTCCAGCGTCGACCCCAGTTTGTTGCCCCTTTTTTTATTTTTTTTTTGTTGTTGTGCGCGCCGTGATTAATAGTCTTGCTATTTGCTAAGCATGAAGAGCAAAACAAAAAAAAAACCATAACTCCCCCGTATATTGTAGATATCAGCGGTTTCGACTAGCTGCTGCCACCCAAACTACAAATCCCAACAACAACAAGTCAATCTTTCGGAACAACCGCGAAGTAATTACATGGAATTGTATTTTTATCGTTCGATCGAGATACGAAGCGGGCTAGTCCGAATCGATATGCTTCGAATGGAATAGGGACCGACTAGCGCGACTGGTCAGCCTTTTTCATTCGGGAGCAATCGTTTGACTCGCAATCAAAGGAACGTGCTTCGCGGTCGGTCAACTACGGATCCCTGCGCTACGCATGCAATCATAACAAGCCAACCAGCATAAACAGACGTCATGTGCCGGGTGTCCCTTTTTTCGTGAAACGCCAAAACGAACATGGTGGCATCATGCAAACTCGCATCGGAAGCATCAACAAATTAGCAAGCATCGCAAGCGCGCTGTGATCTTGCCACAAAAGATGGAACACCGCACCACCGATCGTGGGGAATGCATGTGGTGGACCGGACGGACGGACGGACATGTGGAATGTGTTTGGTTGTTGGTGAGCGCGAATACACGAACGAAATTTATGACGAAGAGATAAGGAACCGCTGCCGGTCGTCGCGCAGAAGCAGAGATTCATTTTATTTTTTTTTTTTTTTCCTTTTTGGATTGGAAGCGTCAAAATATTATAATTCTGCTGATGGGGCAGCAAAGTATTGCTTGCTGCTCCTTCACTTGGTTTTCATTTTTATTTTATTTTTTTTTTCCTTCTTCCTCCTGCAGTTGATTGTTTTGAGGGCTCATAATGTTTTGACTCTGGCAATTCGGAAGCTTAAATAAATACACAGATGGAGGAGGTTTGTTTATATGCCGGCAATCAAGGTTGCGGTTCGTTGTGTTTTTGGGACTCTTGCCATGATGGCTTGCTGTTTGCTACTGTTTTTATTGACCTTCACTATATGGTGTTGGTGTTGTGTCTATTTGTGTTTGTTTATTTGTTAAACGTCTTTAACTGTTGTCGATGGTTTGCAATTTTCTATTGTTTATTACCATGTCTTACGAAAATAATTAGTTTAAAGAATTCTTCATGGTAAGACAACAATAAGCCAAATAAAATCCAGACAATGACATCATTTGGATAGAAATTGTGTTTACTTCTTGCGGTAAATGTAACAAGTTGGATTATATTCGGAATGTTGCTGTCATATTTATTGCGACTCAGGGTGTAGTCTTTAATAAGCTTGCTGACTGCCCCATTTTTGGTCGAATAGAGATCTAAAAAGATACATACATAGTTGCTTGCTGACTGCCCTATTTTTGGATGAATCGAGATGGAAAAAGATACGTAGTCGCAAAAAACACGATCCACAGTTTCCTGCTCTTCACTTCTGTTGAGAGTGTTAACATTTCCAAATCTGGTGTAATAGAAAAGTAAAAAAAAACATCTATGTCCACCTCTTCGTGTCATCGGTCTATTCGTCCATTGGACAATCTTTCCCGCAACTTAATCATGCGTCGTGTTTACTTCTCTCAATCGACTTTCGATAGACAGAGTTTGAGCAATCCTGCTTGATGCATTATTTGGGAAGAATTTCTTCTAATGAGATGTTAAATTTTTGAGTGAGATCGAGGTGATCTCTTAATTTAATAAGATAGAAGAGTTGACATATGCAGGCTTAGCTAGTTTTAGTTTTAACTTTAATTTTGACCGAACAAAGGTTATGTAAAGGGATTTAGTGACATAAGGACTAGGGAATTCCTTAGACCAGGGCTGGATATAGCCAATAGAAGAGTTGACTTTCGTTATAATGTTATCGATATGTGAAAGCAAACTAAATTCTCTGATTGCATGTAGGATTCCCAATCGGAATAAGAGGCTGGACAACCGGTTTCAGTGTCTGAACATTAAACCAATTTGACTCAGAGGCAAGGTTTTTTATTTTGCTTAAGTCGAGTCGGACTAGATTACTAAAATCTTCAAAGAAATATTCGCCTAGGGTTTTCCTTCTTAAAGTCAGAACAGGTACACAGAAGGTATGGTTACTTTCTATTCCTCGTCTCTACAATTTTTATAGAAATCGTTGCAGGCAGCACTATACCTTCGTAATGCACCGTGAAGGCTCAAACTTCCTGGCGAAAATTTAGTAAAAAAAAAAACGATTCCTATTTACCGACTTTACAGTACCTAGACACTAGCTTCCGGCTTGCTATCTGAATTGGTCTATGTAGATAGCCTATTTGTTTTCCGTGCAGATTCTCCCAATCCGCTCTTCTAGGAATTCTGATAAAAAATCTCCGGCTACATTGTGAGAAGGAGTATGATTAAATCTGCTTCCTCCTCCTCCTTCCTTTCGAGATATTCCATCGATCAAGTGAATATTTTCAAGATCGTAGGGGTTATACCTCCCACATTATAGAGCCTATGAAAAAGCCATTCCGAAGCGATTATGAATTTATGCAAATCTTTTAAAGACTTGTCGGAAAGTTCTTCTAAATCTTGGAAGAAATGTCTTCCCAGAACTTTGTTTCTGATTTGACAGAGTGCTGGGCAGTGACAGAGGAAGTGTGAAGTATCCCCATGCACCTACTCATCATCACAGTCTCTGCGTAGGTTGTCCGTGCTGAGTCTCATCTTCTTTGTGCGATACTTCAGCATGTTGTATCCGGTAATTATACTCACGAGAGAAGACAAGGATTTTTTACTCATTTATAAAATTCTCTCGGTTTTTTGTTTGTTGTAGAGTGGCCACATTTTATTAGTTGTGACACAGGAGTCGAGCGTGGTCCATCTCTCATTTGCTACTACAAATATTTTGTTCCCAATCGCTTGTTTAAGGTTACAGGGTGGGATTTTTACTGTAGTGTCTGTTTCGTTTAGTTCAAGTGATGATCCTTTTCTTGCTAGTTCATCAGCTCTTTTATTTCCCCGCAATGTCCGGGAACCCAGCAAAGACTTACGTTGTGCTGCGCGCCAAGAACCTGAAGCTCTTCGCGACAGCGATCTACAAGCTTCGATCTTATTTCAATGGTAGAAATCGTTTTTATTGCCGCTGGCTGTTAATGAAGAAGGTAATATCAGCGTGTGATAATGCCCTCATTGCAACCTGTTTAGCAGCTGCTTTCACTGCCAGGACTTCAGATTGAAAAACACTGCTGTAGTCAAGGGAGTCTGATCGAGTTGGACATTCCGAGAATTTCGGAAAAGAAACCTGCACCAACGCCGGTGTCCATCTTGGAACCATCCATGAAGATGGGTATCGTTAATCCATTAACTGGTGGTTGTTTTTCTTGCCATTCTTCTCTACTGGGAAAGTAAGTGACGAATGGTCTTGTAAAGTCAAGACGGGGGGTTATGTAGTCTGTGCATACAATATTGCTAGTCCAGCTTCCAGTTTAGCTTATTCGAAGGGCACTACTTGCCGCGGATTCTTGTACAAAGAGGTCTAGGAGTTTTAGGTTGAGTATTGTTTCCAGCCCCATTGTAGGGGTACTTCTCATTGCCCCAGTGATGCCAATGCAGGCCATTCTTTGAATTTTTGTCATAATCTTAAGGTTGCCCTTCTTTGTTCGTCGCTTGCCACCAGACCAAGTTGCCATATGTCACATGATGACTTTCGGGCTTGGACCCCAGGTTTTGCCTTAAATTTCCCATACAAAATCCCCTTTTGCCATAAACTATTTCCAAATAAAGTACCTATTGTGAAATAAGATCATCAAAAAATCTATTTCTTTTTTCAAGTATCTCAATTGCCATAGTCTTGGTGTAAATACCTTGGCTGTGGTGTACAATGACTTCACTGTTCAGGGGATTCCCGGTGAATATAAAAATACCCTCTGCTATAAAAATTCCTTATAGTATTCAATTTAATCTTTTTGTAAACTTATAAAATTCTATGCAAACGTAATAACGTTTGTTGTGCATTTACGTGGCTTGTCTATTGTTCTGCGTTCGTGAGGGATTCCAAATACTTCCATCAACAAGGACATTTAGCAGCAGCTGTAATGAATTCAACAGTGAGTGAATTTTTTTTATGCTTTTGTTTAATTTTTCTTTTACTTAATTTAATTGGTGTTGGTTCTAGAGACACTGAACTCATGTCCTCGTTATAAGAATTAGAATAAATTTAGAACGTCTTAGCACCCTCCACTCTTTTGCGACAATCTATTTCCATCCAATATGGCATGGATGGAACTCAATTTTCATAGTTTTTCATAAAACTTTAAGTTTGACGACGATAGTATAGACAAAATAATTATTGATAAGTTCTCTTCATTAAAAATAGACTATTTTTGTGAAACCGTCTGATACATGAACCTACCACATCACACTATGCACAAAGCTTACTTCATATTGGCGCCCGGTACGGGGCCACCAGAAACACCTTTCTAGTTTCTTTGTATAGCCTTCGCTGGAATGGTTCTGTTTGGATGACATTTTTACCATTTTACAATCTTTACATACTTTTACCTACTTCCTTGTAAAGTGACACCTAACCCACATCAATTACTAACTAATAGAGTTGACTCCTATTAAAAATTAATTTTATTATAAACACTTCTTCGTGCTCCACTTTCGATTCTGATTCTCCGCACACACACCTCATACACCATCCAGGCGACAAAGACGACAACAACAACTACGACGACTACAACCAACCGCAACCAAAGGGTGTGTGTACTTCGAAGAAAAAATTGATCGTTAAATAAACTCCAAACACTCGGGAGGTCCACGAAGATCAAATCGATCGTAAATCTTAACGCGCCTCATTTCTCGCCATTGCCGGCCGCTGACTGTTTGTTGGCATTCCCGTAGTTTTACTCCCGCATTTAAGCACGCAGTCTTCGACTAGCCACAGTTGGTACTCCAACAGCTCCGGTCTGTCTGTAATGACAACGATGACGACGATCGCGACGGCTGTTGTGGCTTTCCTTTTAGCAACAATTCGTCCAGTCCAGACTTCAGACTTGTGAAGTGTGCAAAAATTCTCTCTTTGAGACTGGTTTTCGTGGATACACACGTATCTACTATAATGTAGATGGGGAAGGAAGAGAGTCACGTCGATTGGTGTCGTCGGACATGACAACGACAACACATAGCACAGCGCACCACCAAGATCCCAGTGCAAAGATTTTGCTCTACGCGGTCCGTTGTTTAACGCTCCTCCGATGGGGGAAAAATGCCAACATTTGTACAAATCTTTCGACATTTTATGTGCTGCTGACCATGGAACAAGATAAAACATGGACAGTGTACACGCTATGTTGGCGCACACATAATATCGACATTGTTACATTCCAGGAGAGTGTTTAGCTGGAGGTATGTACATATGAAGATGGATAAGCAACGGTGGAATATATTTGCATTTGGAAGAATGAATATGTCCTTTAAAATCTTCTCGATACGTTGCGAATAAGTACAGAGATGATAAATCGATGTTTTGTATAATTTATTCCGATAAGCGTTCCAATTATTTTTTGCTTTAGATGGCGCTCAACTAAAATTGCTTACCAACCAGCTTGATGTCTGGACGGGTGCTTCCAGTTTTGTACGCTAAATTGTGTAAATTTACTTTTCAAGTACAGGAGCGTCAATAGGATTGATTTTCTCGTACTGCACTACACGGAGATACTCAGCGGTTAAGGCGCCAGACATCAGAGTGAAAGTTCGAGGATCGATTCCCAAATAACAGCAAAAAACGTCTGACAAACACCCGAGAGTATAACTGTTATGAAAAATCGTCTAAAAAACATTGTATCCGTCAATGGATACAATGGATGGATACAAAATACTTCTACCACTCCATCCGCGGAACTCCTGTTACGTATTACTTCGCAGGACTGCTTAGCAACTTATGCTTTGTGCTCTGTATCTGTATTTTCAGCTCTTCTTAATTTTTCGAGTCTTCTTAGCTCTTTATGCACTCTCGTTATGAGAGTCGTCAACCAGTCTTCCCTGACCTTGTCATATGGGTTATTAGAAGCTTCAGGACAGGTAAGTCCATTCTTGCCTCTGCGAAGCGTCTCGAGTGGAACACTGTGTGCTCTGCGTTTTCCTCTTCATCTGGACATTCTGGCCAGAAAATCGAGCTACCGTTTTCAAATCTGTGTAGAAATTTTCGATAGCCGCTGTGACCGGACAGGAATTGCGTAAGGTAGCTAGAGTTCACGTGTGCTTTCTGTATTCAGACCTCGATCGTGGGAATCAGCTTGTGGGTCCATCTGCCTTTTGCCGTGTTATTTCACATAGCTATGCCACAGTGCTACAGATGTAGCTTTTTCTTCTGCTTTTACATTCCTTATAACGCTGGTCTCTACTCGGTTCGCGGTACACCTAAGGTTAACCCTTTGCATTTAGTTAGCGAGAATGTCAACAGGGACAGGCTGCTTCGTCCGAGACTGTTCAGAAACCGCATATTGTCTTTATAGCGCAGATACTGTATGGAGATGAGAGCTTTCTTTTTGTCTCCTTCATTGTAGGAGCTCCCGCCCAAAACAGAGCAACATATTGATGTATTGAGCTTACCAGGAGAGGTCCAAGGATAGATCGTTGAGGGACTCCTGCGGAAACATTATACATAGTATTTGAAGTCATCGTCCGCCTGGTACCTCAGCTTCCTGTTAGTGAAGTAGTGTACAGCGGTGTATCCATTCTGGTCAAAGTTACTGCACAGTATTTCTTTGTTCCCCTCGCTATTTTTTCCCCCTGTAGCGCTTCACTTCTACTACCTTCTACCCTGATGGTTGCCAGAAAAAGCTCCTCTGTCTTCTCACAGGGTGATTAGTCTGCCGTATGTGATTGTTCTAGGATCTTTCCGATTGTATCTAGCAGATATATTGGACGATACTACACGCCGATACGCACAGGAAAAATATCATCACCACCGGAAGCTTTGAACGGTTTGAAGGAGCCTACCGCCCATTTAACCTTATCCGGAGTGAAAATTTTACCGGATAAACTATATCAATGCAGACCTTAATGGTCAGATTCGTTCGGATACGTGTGGAGTATAGGAGTAGATGAACCTGTGAAATGAATCTGTAGTAAGGCTCTAAGTGTACCGTCTAGGTGCCATCGGTTCGATTGAGAAGACCTACACAATTTGCGTGATCTTTAACGAGTGCCTTATGAATTCGTGCCGCCACTGGCATGTCAGCAATGTTTTCACACCATTTCCTCCATGTAGCACATTTAGATCGTCTCAATTCTAAGTTGTATTCTGTACAACTCACACTCTTCGTGTGTTTAGCAGAGTTGAAGTTTGGTTTGGTATTCTACCAGGGAACCTTACGTTTATACAGACTGGTTTTGGGAGCACAGCTGTCGTGATAGGATGTAAGCAACACAACATTCAATGAGTGTGCTACATTATGTAGCTCCCCTATGAACACGATAGAAGTAACAAGCATATCTAAGTTTGAAATGAACACATCTCTCACAGAGCTTCACCTTTCTGTGCAAGATGATCCGTAAACTACGAAGAGGAGCACTGGATACGGCTGGATCATAAATGCGGATACAAGCTACAAGAGGACTTCTAGCAAGCAAGGAGCAAGCTTCTACTGTAAAAGATGGCCATGGAGCCACAAATAATCTTGACTAAAACGCTTCAATTCAAAAACGTTGCGGAATGAAGTTCACATTTGTGAACTTATGACTTGTGAAAACGATTTCCTTCTCAACATTTGGAGTCCTTCGCAACATAGAGGTTGCAGATTTGCTCCTCTACAAAATCTTTTCGTTTTATTTCGATTTAAGAAGACACACTGCACATGGAGGGATGCCTCAAGAAGGCGTATTATCCCCTGATTATTAATGATGATGGGTGCAAAGTATACCCTTGCTGTATGCAGTCTCGAGTTTCTACTGATAGTCTTAGTGTGAGCATTAGCCTGTCCAAGATAATACTAGCGCTATTTGCATCATTATTCTATGTAGACAAAGCATATGTCATACGTCAAATTATATGTTGGAAGATTCTCATTAAACCTAATTGTTGTATCAATGTTGCTATAGAAACCCCAAAAAAAAAAAAAAAACATCCATTCAACTGGAAATGAAATTCTTCAACCAATTATCAGGATTTTCTTACGCCACGCTTACCATACTCCTTTTGAGCCATCCACCTGAACAAGGCACGTGTCCATGTTATTATATTAATTAAAATGATTATACACTTCTATTGAGAGATAAAGGTGAAACAAACAGGATTACTTACGGTCCACAGCAGCAAATCTCCGTGACGGAGTGTGACGTTCATCAATTGCAACCCAAAGTCCGCTCCGCATATCTCTCATAATAATCATGAATTTAATTTGGCGTTATTATCCGGCGTATTCCCCTTTTCTTCTCTCTAATTGAATTACATCCGCTGAAGCATCACAAATCATATGTTTCAGGGTAATTCTCTAGAGTAAACAACAACGCAACCCAACCGAAGGGGGTGAGTTTCGCCCTTAAAACCTACATATGTATGTACATACATGGTAACGTTTATTCGCGTTGACATGGAAGAGGGTGGATTGTATCTAACACTTTAATAAATTCAATCATATCGCATTGAAAGTTGTTTATCCAGGTTCTAGATCGGCGTCATGTAATGGATGGGCGCGGATCCCAGTTTTTTTTTTTTTTTTTCTGTTTCTCGAGAATTGGCATCCCCCTCTGAATGTCAAAATCGTTTGCACAAATTTCATGTTCACAACTCAACCAAATGTCTCCCGGGATCAAATTAACACTGGGAAGTGGCTTTTTATCACTTTCGAGTAATCTTGTGATTTGAAACACCACCACTAGCACCAATAAATTTGAGTTAGGTTGTCGTCGTGCCTCGTCGTCGTTTGTGCCTCTGTGTCTCGTGGCTGCTCCCAGTTGATGTTGATGGTTATCTATTGCCGTATCGAATCCAATTAGGCAACATGGCAATGGTGTTTGGTGGAAAATACAATTTTGTAAACTTTTTAGACCGCACTTTTGACATAATTTCATTTGGCTTGTCGAAACGATAAAATTACAATGCGAGTTGTCAACATATGGACGTTGAATGGATGGAGAGGGGGTTTAGAGACATTTATTTGGTTTCAAGAGGCAGAGAGGAATAGTGGAAGAATGCTTCCATAAATGGCATTCATTTCAGTCACTTAACTTAACATTCCCAAACAGTGGTTAACTAGAAATCCTTGCTAGAATTATTTTCAATTCACTAGTTAATCCATAAATAATTGTAGAAATGTTCTTTTAAATTAAGAACCAATTCAACAAATTTCTGTTGCAAGGAACTCAAAATTTTTATCACGTGCAATGGTTTTTTTTTCAAAATCACGGGTGTATCTACAAGGGTAATCTACCCCTTCTTCAAAATTGTACAGATTTACAATAAAATCTTGTTTTTTTGTTTTGAAAATTTCGACAATTTACTTGTAAATCTAAGAAAAATCTATCCCTTTAGGCGACGAACCAGAACGGTTTGGGTCTACCTAATAAGGATACAATAGCTTAACCTTTGACATCTGTGATCGCATATTTCCTTGATAAGAAAATATTTATTATTATAACAGCAGCCTCTAACAGCCAGTTTCTATTTAAGTGGAGGGATTTTTCCTCGAATATAAGGAGTACATCTGAGGTTAATAGACTTCAGAAAATTGTCTCAAAGGATAAAGTTTTCAAAGTCGGACTCATTTGCGATAGAACGGGGCGATTGTTGAGACACATTGGATGGTACAAATGAGGTTCTTATGCAAATACACTTTCCGGGAAGCCTTAAGTCAGATCAGCCTTGGGCTTTGAGGAAACTAGGAGCAAACAGGATGGATAAGGCAGAAGTGGAACGGACAGTAACGCCAGAAGCGGTCAGTGGGGCGATAGAAACGTTTTCCTCGACCTCGACCTCGACACGACCGCAGGATCGGATGGTATTTTCCCGGCTTTAATGCAGTGGGGTGCAGACCTCATTGTACCAAGGCTTACAGCTATATACGTTGCATGCATAGAAACAGTCTACATACCGGTAACATGGAGAGAAACATATGTGGTGTTTCTTTCAAAACCGGGAAAAAAAGGACTACACCGAAGCGAAGTCCTTCAGACCGGTCAGCCTAACATTATTTCTGTTGAAAACAATGGAAAGAATTATGGTGGACCATATGGAGGCATAGTAGACAACATCCATACAGAACTGGAAGACCTACGGAAACAGGGCTGCACCAGGTGGTACGTATTGCGGAAGAGGAGATGCATATCGGAGGCATCGCAATGACCATAATAATGGACATTGAAGGTGCCTTCGATAAGATATGCTTCGAAAGTCTGAGAGTAGCCTTAGAAGAATGCAGACTTAACCCAATGGTGGTGAGATGGGTGGAAAATATGCTTACTTAGCTAGGTACTACTGCAGTTCGATGATAACCTGGGTCTCAACCAACAAGCCTCTCCAGTTAGCCTGGCCTAAGCCAACTATCTTCAGTTACGCATGCTGAAATATAGGGCGATAAATATTCATACAGGGACTTCAAGACTTAGAGGAAGGGTTGGCAGAGGTTGCCCGAAGGGAGGAATTCTATTACCTGCTCTGTGGAATATAACTGTGGACTCTCTCCTGAGAAGACTTGAAGAAACTGGCATCCACACTGTGGGATATGCCGATGACAGCAATAATGGCAAATTTATAAACGTGACAGCAGATACTATTAGAAATGCTCTCCGAATGGTGGAGCGGTGGTATCGGTGGAGAGGTCTGAAATTCAAGACCTTGACAATTTTCGGAACGTAGCTACAGGAAGGTGAACTATCTGGGTGTATACCTAGATGCTAAACTAACTTGGATCTTCCATGTGACAAAGAAAATCATAAAGGCGAAAAGGGTGCTTTATCAGTGCAAACGGGTATGTGGACTAAGGTGGGGAATCTCGGCATGTTTAGGGATCGCGGTGCAAACGAACGACACCAACATGCACATAGACCAACGACTTCAGATATCCCTACAGAAAATATCTTGGATCTTTGAGACCAAGCCACACGCCTACTTCTGGAGACAATGTTGTTATCGAACACTTTCTTCAAGAATTCGATTGTTTCGCCAGCAGTATTGCTTGTGGCATCATCCTGTTGAAACCAAATGTCCTGCAGACCATGTTCTCGCAATTTTGGAAACAAAAAAATCGTTAATCATACGCTCTGTACCGGGCGCCATTGACGGTGTCATTTCGATTTTCTTCATTTTTGAAGAAGTGGATGCCGCCAGCTCATAAACCGCACCAAACACTTCATTCTTGGGGGTGCATAGGTTGTTGATGGATCTCCTTTGAATTTTCCTTTATCCAAATCCGACAACAATTTTGCTTATTAACAAAGCTACTGAGACATAAGTGAGTTGGTAAAAAAGTGGATTGACTTCGTACTGTTCAAGCGCCCAATCAGTGAAGCCAAATAACTTCAATTCTTGCAGCAATTGAATCTTTTAAGCGTGGCGTTGCGCAACATTGTCCACAAAGTCGATGAAAACAGACCAATTTCCTGCGCACGATGGGGAATTGATGAATTAGGATCTTCCTCCACACTGGCCTCAATTGCGCCGATATTTCCATCTATGCGCACTTGGCGCATTCTTGCCAGTAGCTGTCAGTAAAGATGGTGTCAGCTGTCAAATTAATTATCAGCTGTCTGAACGTTGCCATATTGAAAAAAAAAAACTTTACTTCTCAAGAGGACTAAAACCGTTTTTCAATAATATTCCCAGCATAACCCTTTACTTGATAATAAATGATATTCAGCAAACATACTTATGTATATATTTTCCCACAAAACCGTCAAGATCTATAAATTTTTAACGAATTTAAGTAAGAAAAAGGGTAAAAGGTCGTCGAATAGTTAACCCTTTCGCCTAATTGTGGTGATTTTCAGGGTTTTTCTTCAAAAAAGAATTTTCCATTCTTCTAAACAACCCTTCTTGTACATCTCTTGGGTTACTAATTAACAAATTTGAACACGTTTTCTGAGTTACTTTTGGTTTTCCAGCCCTAATGTTAAAATTTTCAAGAAATGTCAAGAAAACAAATAAAAAAAAACCCTTAACAGGTGGACAAATTCAACCCTCTCACAAATGGAGTTCAAACCACAGATGTGTGGAACGCATTTCTAGAAACCTTGCAAAAAAAAAAAACAATTACCAACTCTCTCTTTCTCCGTATCTATGTACAAAAGACTGTAATAGATACTCGTACTCGTAACTACATCCATACATATATCTATTGCTTAGCAAAGTGAAATTATTGAGTGCAACCCTGAAAGTTTCAACACACAACGAAACTAGTTCAAAATGTGTAATCGATCTTTCAAAAACGTATTAAGTTCCGCTCTAGAGAAGCTGCCTACAATTGAATGGGATTTGGAATAGTTGCACTGGTGAACACATGATGGAAAAGTTCATCTCAACTGTCTGAAAAGAAGCATTTGCCCATGCACCAGCCACCAACAGCATCCATCAGTAGCACCTCAGACTGCCATTTAAGGTAGCTGCATACGCACACATACTAATAACTGTAGGGTAGGATCAAATTTCAAAAATCGAACACAAATTCTCTCCTCATTGACGGATCGTTACACTTAAATGGGTCGATGTTGTAGATAAAGACTAGAGACAAAGTACAGTCATGGGACGACATAAATTGGCAATCGTCGGTCGGACGGATTTCCCATCCAGTTGTTCATTTTTTTAGGAAAAATCAATTCAAAAAAATATATGTATACTATCATTAATTTTACGAATTTTCCATGCTTAACTGATGAAAAATTACGCTGCGCTGCGCAGTTGAAATGCGATACTTTTTTCATTTACTGCAGCTACTGGGCTCACTGAAGCCATACACAGTACACACAGCGAAGCAATGTCCCTTTACCAGAGAAAGACGGTTGCAAGTTTAAGTCTTCCATTGTGTTGCAAGTGGCTGCAAAAATTCCTAGAACTACAGGGGGATTGCTGCCTACCCATGTGGCTGTCAAAGGTCGAGGGTAAACGGATGAACTATTGGCAAATTGCAGTGACCTTTTCTTGAGAGAACATTTTTCTTGACTTTTGAGGATTTTTTTTTTTTAAAGAAAAGGGTTGATAACGGGCGGAAAATGTGGGAAATTTCTTGCGTTTTAATTAAGAAATATGTTTTAAAATTTGGCAGTCAACGAATGTGAAAGGGGTAAGGCAGGCAGATGTTTTAATTAGAATAGTTGTGGTAAAGTCGGATGACCCTTTTTTTCTTTGCCTTTAAGAAGACTACAAATAAAAAAACAAAAAAATTGGCTTTTGTCGTCAGCCGAGCAAAGAGAGTTTTGAAATTATAGCATTAAATTATTTTTATCAATATTTTTCGAAATATCTTTGTTTTTAATTTTGCATCCATAAAGCATAGTCCAATCTTCTCCATTTAGGACGCGAAAGATTTCATCTAAAGAGAGAGTCTTTTTCACAAAATGATCTTCTAATTGAGTTCATCATTGAGCAGGTTCCAATGAAGTGAAGGCCGTCTTCTCTTGCTCTTTGGTTGTATAGTGTACGTTCATCACTTTCAATGGTTCAATGTGGCATGTATCCAAAGGAAAAGGACGGTACTACACTATGTAATTAAGTCAATAGCGAAATCTTTAAAAGACAAAGAATACACTTTAGATGCATTCTTAGACATTGAAGGAGCATTTAACAACTTCAGAACAGGCGCAATGCGTAGAAATGTCACCTTAATATCCACAACACCCTGACCAATTGGATTGTGAAAATTCTTGAGAAAGGACACATTATAACCGAGCACGGTGGTATGAAATTAGAAGCATACGCATACGACCCACTATTATGTGAAGTACCCCTACAACTCAGGCATAGTGATGTCAGACCACTGCTTTTGCAGATGATGTTATAATGATGGCTACGGGGGAATTCCTCTTAGTGAACAATAGTGAAAGGTGCGCTGAAGACCCGAAGCACCGGGATCAAGAAATGTGGACTAGCGGTCAATCTCAAGAAGACTGAAGAAGTTTACCAACAAAAGGATAATTCCTGAGTTTCCATTATCTTCTATAGGGAGACTATCCTTATCATCCTGGACAGATATGTAGACTTCATGCTTGATAAGATGCTGAACAGGAGACCTACCACTAACGAAAAATAAACAAAGCCATCTCTATCTTCACATATGGATCAAAAATGAATGTCTCAGGCATATTTTCTGAACAGGTATATTTTCTGAACAGGCATATTTTCTGAACAAGCATATTTTCTGAACCGCTGGACATATACAAATCAGTTCGCCTTCCGAAGCAGAACTGTGGATCCCAAATGGAGGTCCTAGATACGCCCGTGAGATTGCGTTGAAAGCAATACCATATGGTATAAGGAAGGTATCACCTTTTTGATCGACAGTCAGGAAGCAATAAAAGTGATTTCTGCTTTCGAAATAATATCCAAGCTTGTGAAGTACTTAAGGTTCTTGGAACACAGCACAAGGTTACGCTCTGCTGGATCCCTGGATATGAAGATACACCAGGTAATAAGAAGGCTGACGAATTGGCTAAAAGAAGTTCGAAATCCACATTAGATCAAGCCGAAAACTCGTTGTTCATACCGCCTTTAGGGTTGAACCAGGGATTAAGGCCCTAAGGAAGGCAAACATTAGATGGTTCCCCCTCTGGGTATCGCAATAGGTCTGTTTTAATCTTAGTGTGTTGCTGTGATTCACTACCACCTCGCCTACCCACGTACCTAACCTAACCTATGTGGCATGGAATTGCAGTAGTTTGCCCCTGGCTTTGAATACTGCTGATATTAGTTCTAAACTATTCCGATCATGAAAATAGTTCTGCCCCCAAGGTGATGCTTTATAAATGGTTCATACTTCGGTTTGTTCATTTTTGCTTTGAAATAACTCCCGCGTGAATCCATCGATCACCAGTGGCAAACTTAGCTGGTAGAAGAAAAATTCTGCTTTATCTGAATTCTAATTTACAATGTGGTGTCGTAATCCATTATAGCTCTGCAATCACCCGAGAGACGCTTTATCGTACGACCGATGTTTTGCTTGAAATCGAGCCTCATTTCAATTATCATCTAACTGAGGTTACCTCCAAGTTTGTTCAACTTGAATAAAAAAAAGTTGTCTTCCCTTGATAGCACTGCATTGTACTTTGTATTTTCACTATTTAAATGCAGTCATTGATATAAAATTAACAAAATCTATAATCATACTGGAGTACATACTGAATAGGACCTAGCACCGATCCTTTGGGAGCTCGACTAGTTTCCTCGTACCACAATGTTTGTATGTACCCCATATTTACATACATATATGAACTATAAAAGACCGTCCGACGTTTAACCCACCTCCCTGTCTTTCGAAAACAATTCATCAATCGATCCACATACCTTGGCAAACTTTTTTTCCACTTTTTTATACAATGTTTTGCCGACAATTCCTTTGTACCGAACTCATCCTACTTCAACTATCTACATAGCTTTTCCGCTGGCCCCTTTTCACTCTCAAAATTTTGATTCATTTTTAACTGATAACAAGTTAAAGAAGCTTAATGATGAATTTTTACACGGTCCTGATGGTTTACCCGCCATTTTTCTCAAAAATTGCTCTTCCAACCTTTCATAGGGAGAATTTCCTCAAGTTTGGAAGACCTCTTTCGTAACACCGGTACATAAAAAGAGATTAAAGAATGAATGTACTAATTACCGCCCCATTGTTAAACTTTGTTATGTACCCAAACGTTATGTACCCAAACAGTGCAAATATTTTATTTTCTCCAGTCAAATTGACTTCCTGAAAGGTAGGTCAACTACTACAAACATCGTCAAATTTGTGTCCTTTGCCCTTAGAAAATGGAAACAAAGTTGTTGTTATTGCAACCGATTTCAGTAAAGTCTTCGACAAGATATCTCACCAATTAATTCTCTTCAAATTGTCCGCCCTCGGCTTTGAATACATATTTTTAAAACGGATATATTCTTACCTAGAACACCATTTTTATAGTGTCCATTTCAGGTTCATCCTCTAGGCTTCTTTCTTGGCTATCTCCGGTGTCCTACAAGACAACCATCTAGGTCCTCTTCTTTTCATCCTAGCTAACAAACAATCTTGAGAGAGTCAATAAATACTCCCATGTCTCCCTCTACGCTGATGACCCCAAATTTTTCAAATCCTTTTCTTTAGCACAGGACTTATAGTCTCCTTGAACAAGATCTCGATAGTTTTTCGATCTGGTTCCTCAAATATTGCTTAGAGCTGCAAATGCAAATCTATAACCTTTTCACGTAAGTGTAACCAGCACAAAATGTACTGCAAATTATTTAAACGCTTCTATCAACAAGTGGGGTTTGGAAAAAAAATTTAAAGCTTTCTTTCATTCCACATGGTATACATATGAATCCGGTGCCCTAAGGCCCGATTACAAAATATTGCTCCAAGTAGGACTTTTTAAATCCATCTTTCAAACTAAAGTTGACAACACTACAGCAGCATTTCTCGTCATAAACGGATCAGAAGTAATGATATAAAGTGAGGGTTAACTCACTGGAAAGAGTAGGAGTTCCTCTAAGCATTTCTTTATAAACAATACCTTGGAATCCAGTTTAGAAAGAAATTCTAGTCCAGTTTCTGAATTTTAAAAAGACGACTCACGGTTTTGCTAAAATATGCCTTAAGGCGTGCCCACACCAAACAAACATTTTGAAACCCTACGGGAAACATTGTTTTGAAAATATGTTTTATAGATTGTTTCCGAAATGTTTATGAATCGTTTCAAAAGCGTTTTCCCAATATTTTTAGATACATATTTGAATATTTTTCCATGTTTTTTATTTGTTCCAAAGTTTAAGTGTTTAAAAACATGTCTTCGAAACAGAATCTCATTCTTCTGATGTTGGCAAGCGAACAAAGGAATATTTTGCTCTGCAGTTCTCATCCCTGACTTTGTCTTCAAAAGTTTTATTTTCTCGACAATATTGCGTTTTAGGTTGATATATTGTGTTATGAGCTCGTTTTTAGGCACTAGGCACCAAAGTGGGCCCATCGCAATTCCAAGGGAACTTTTACAACCAAATACTTAATTTCCCTACAAAACCTTTTCTAAATTGCTGAAGAATTTTCTTCCTTCCGTTCCATGTACTTTATTCTACTTCGAGCAAAGGCTTGACATTCACAGAGTAAATGAGTAACATCATGATGACATGAGCAGGTCATCACAATACCTACATGTATCCATGTTCGTTAAACCTAATCTCATAGCATGCTTCCTCAAAAGGCACTGAAGAACCAGACAGTACCCCTATCGATAGTCTTAACTTTGATCTGCTGAGTTTCATTAATTCTCCAAATTGTTTTCCTATCAAACTCAGGCCACAACGCTTTTGAGACCTGTGCCCTTCATGATATTATCGAGAATAATTCTCTTGCCCACGGTCTGATGCTTTCAATTATATCATTTGATGGGAGATCGGCTTTTTTGAGCAGTAAGTCGGCACTTTCGCCGACACTTTCACAGTGTCTAGGTACCCAACATAATCTGACATGGTTCTTGCGAACATAATGCCCTGAGCATTGCGCAGTATCTTCAGATATAGTGTAGTAAGACTCTAATGCCTTGAGCGCAGCCCTAGATGGCTATAGGTATTCTTATTAATATTGTACTCTAATTCTTTTATATTTTTTTCTTAATTATCTCTTCATCACAGTTAAACTGGAAGGTAATGTCAATAATCCCACTTACTTACTTACTTAGGTGGCGCTACAGTTCGGGGTGATCCTGGACTTAACCAACAATGTCCTAACCATTTCAAACGACTTATGCGCAGTTTTTTGACTAGGTCGATATCGCTGTACAACTCGTATAGTTCGTCGTTGAATCTCCTCCTCCAAAGCCCATCAACGCAAATGGGACCGAATATTTTACGAAGAATTTTTCTCTCGACACGACAGACGATATCTTCATCCCCTTTCGATAAAGTCCATGCTTCTGGGAGGAGGACTGGGATGATCAACGTCTTATATAGAGTCTCCTTAGTTGGTCGAGAGCCGTAATACTCAATTGCCTTCTAAGTCCAAAGAAACAGCGATTGACAAGAGTTATTCTTCGTTTTATTTCTGATTAGGTGTAGTTTTCAGAATTGATAGCAGGGCCAAGGTAGACACTTTCCCTTACTACCTGAAAACTATACCAATTTGTTGATGTTGTGTGTCCCTTCTTGTTGGCACCATACATATACTTGGTTTTGCCCTCGCTAATGTCAACAATCCACAAATTTATTTATTTCACACTTGTTTTTCCATTTTGAATTACGAGATCTGTTACTAACGACAGAAAGAGAAACGTTTAATTAATAAAATCTCCAACACAATCTTAAACTATTCTGGAGTACCTCAGGGAAGTCATCTTGGTCCATTATTATTCTTTCTTTTCATTAATGATCTTCAGAATTATGTCAAGCATTCAAAATCCCTGATGTTCGCAGACGACTTGAAGATATTTAGATCAGTTAAAACAGTGTTTGATTGCCAGAGCTTACAACATGATCTTAATAACTTCCTTCAATGGTATCAGGCGAACAAAATTGATTATAATATCGCTAAATGTAGCATCCTTGCCTTTCACATGAGTAGTAGTCCTATTGTGCATAACTACTCAATTTTAAATAGACTTTCAAGGGTCCTTTTGAAATTTTTCTACTCACTATGATGACATTGTCTCTTAAGCCCGCTGTATTCGCATCCACTCACTCTGAAGTCTACTTTTATATCCTTAATCAGGTCGAACTTAGAGTATTGTTGTGTGATATAGGATCCTTGCTACTTGTGTAACATAAGAATCGAGAACGTCAAGAAAATATTTACTCGGTACTGTATTCAAAAGCTTAATTGTCAAATTGTTTCATCTTATATTAGTTACGCTCTTCTCGGTTTAAAAACTTTAGAATCGAGAAGGATATATTTTTTTCTTTTCTTCTAGCGAAAGATATATTAATGAGTCACATTAATTCTCCCGACATTTGCTTTGTAAATCGTTTTTGACTCACAAATACCCAAAAACACTAGACTTATTAAAAAATACTCATTAACCGGAGAAATCGTTCATAAGGCTATTTTTAAATTTAAATTTTAAAGGACGATACATAAGTACACAAAACAAAACCTAAGTACTGTGACTTAACATTGTTGATTATCCTTGCAATTATTTCATAAAGACCAAATCACACTAGTTGACATAATATTGAAACGAAAATGGGCGGATCGAATAACATCCCAGCCCATCATTTTTCTCAGATGGTACGCCATACTACATTCAGGTTGGCTGGTGTTGAAAAAGTGGAAAATCCAGTTCTTTCTTTCACTCTGTACGTGTATTTGTCTGGCTGTTATAAATTGTGTAACCCATACCACTGTGCCTCTTTTGTTAGCCCTTTTCAGTTACCACACACAGGCACACATATTTTGAGTGTGAATTGAGTGAAAGAGGAACATTCAAAAGAGGTGAGTGGATCTCACTATGTAGGAAGTTATAATTAAATTAAAGTCCTTGCCAAAGTTTTTGAATGAGAACCAAACGAATGCGATTAAATTTCAATGTTGACATTTAGACTTTAAGTGGTGATATCATCATAAACATGTTTTCGGATATAAATAGCAGATGGCGGGGAAGGACGTACTGTGCCAGCTCTTAGAGACTGACAGTAAGCGATAGAGACCACTGGCTGGAAGTCAAGAACAGAGTTATTAGACCAGTCAACAGATGAATCCATACAATTGGTCAAAAGATTGTAAAAAAAACTTATTAGTCCTCAAAAATACTCTCTGGATTGACTTTGAAAAACATTCTATATAGGTATTCATATATACATACTTCTCTGTGGAATCTCTGAAATAATTGCGACAACGAGTCCACTAATGTAGGTACAAAGCAAGAGTCGTATCTAGATCCTTGAATGAGAAATATTCGCCTATATTCAATCTCAGTACATACATGGACTGGGAACGAAATGATGGCTAAACTTTCGTGAATGTATACCAAAACAGTCTCATTTCAAGAATTGTGCCATGACCCAACCACAGTAAACCATGGTAATCCACAACAAAATGAGCAAGAACCGACCTCACACGGTTTCGTGTAATTGTAGCTCTCAACTCTAGATGCAAACCGTGGAAGTACAGAAAAAAAAAAAAAAAGTGCAATCACATTCACAGTCAGATCCTGGCAAATGGTTGGTTATCCTTTGTTACTTGGTTGGTTGTTCCTTTTTTTTTTTTTTTGTGTTTGTTTGTTCCTATCCCAAACCACGTTCATACACGAGAAATGTATAAGGACGTTCCCTTAACAACAATAGGGAACTACCACCATTGCCAAAGTACTCTCCACGATATGCTTGTGATCATGACGATGATGATGATTATGATGACGGTGCAGAGGAACATACCGATTTTGTGGTCTCAAATTACACATAATCGTCCTCTTTTCGCCTGCCAGCAGCAGCAGCAGTACTAATAACAACAATAAAAGCAGGCAGCTAAGTGCTATCTCGCTAGAGATGGTTGGCGTATGTATGTATGTATCTAAGCAATGCGAACTTTGAATCCCGATCGTTACTGGGACAACAATGAGAATACAATGAATAAAAGATTTTCATTTGTATATAAGTATGCTTGTGCAGCAGCATCGGTTCGTATCTTTCTGTTTTGTTAGATACTTTTTGGAACTCTCCTTGAATTGAAATGATGATGGTGACTGTGTTGGTGGTTGTGATGATGATGTTCGATTTTTTAAAATAATTTGCATTCGGTGTTCTGATTGTTGATGAGACTCTTTCGGAGAATACGAGGAAGGAACGAGGACGAAAAATAATATTCTCCGTGATAACGACTTTTGGAATACATTTGAAGAGATAGCTTAGACTTCTATTGTAAGTTCGGTTAGACTTTTTTTTACTTACTTTCTTAGGTGGCCCTACAGTTTGAAGTCAACTTGGGCCTCTACCAAAAAGTCTCCTCAGTCAGACCGGACAGTAGCTAATTACCTTCAGTTGCGCCCTTCAAGTCGGTTGAGGTTTTCCTCTACTCAGTGATCCCTACGAGTAAGGTTCAAAGTGTCCGCAGGCCAGAGTATTGGTGTCCATTCGCTTTTCATATGTCCTACCCATCCCAAATGACCACTGCATACAGCTCGTATATGTATGTATGTACATATACCTACCTCTTCTTCGAAAGCCCGTCAACGATAATGACAGCCCTGAATGTCTGAGAATTTTTCTTTGGGCATACAGAGAGACTGCTTTCGATTGAGCTGAGATTATTCGTTCTGGGGTCCATCAAGGAAGCCATCTTGGACCATTGATCTTTACTTATTATTATTGAAACTTACCAATCTAAAATCTCAAAGATTTTCAAAGTCGGATCTCAGTTAGCCATCAAAATCTGTTAATACGAATACTTTCAAAATCGTGGAAGGCTTGAGAAAGAGAAGAATACAAAATAAGGAACAAAATCAAATTCTTGGCCAAATCAAAAGCTGTAGACGGCACCTAATGACATGCCAAACATAGCACTTAAGATGGCAATCAAAAATATGTCCGGCGAGGTATACATCTCGTACTTGGAAGAACAAGACTTTCCAAATAAGTAAAAACGACAATGACTAGTGGATCAACCTGGCTGAGGCCCATCCCAAAAATAGCTCAATCGCAAACGGAGTATCCGGATACCTAGCAACCTCGGGATTAGCTAGCCTTATCTGTGTACTGCGGATATCTGCACAAACCGACCTTCCTTTCTTCGTTACTCGTGGGAACGTATTATGGACAAACAAAAACCAAACTTAAATAAGACCGGTTCTTCTTTTAAACCGGGCGGTAGTATGATGCTCCAGCTGTCGTGCTGTCTACCGGTAAAGCTCCTGAAGAGCTGGTTAGTAGGAAGATTGTGCATCTATATGACCCAACTACTTCCAATAGCCGCATAGAGCCTTAAGATACTAGTAAGCCAAATTCTGAATCACTTTGGTAATATACTGGAGTACAAAAGAACCGAAAAGGTAAACGCCCGAGTAGAATGGACTAAAAAGTTCGTCAGTGATGATAAAGCTGCTACTCCACGTCAAAGCTTCGACGATCGTTAAAGAAATACGAGTTGGATTCCAAAAAAGGCAAGGTACATAGCACCACTACCTTTTCCATGCCTTCTAACGCTATATGGAAGTCTTACAGCAATGTCCTGGTGGTCATTGATAAAAGCGATACGGATGGATCCATCGCTTCAGAAAAATGGTAGATTATTCCAACTAGTTTTCCTGGAGATCATGAAGGAAAACCCAGGACCCAGTCCTCCCAGATGTTGCAGATGGCGAATATCATCAAACTGACTATAGGCAAACTAGTGGAGGTATGGCCAGATTGCGAGGTTGAGATATCCTGAGTAGGCCGAGAACACTCCGGCACAGATACGATTTTAGCGATCCTGAAAACCAGCAATCCCAAACTTCCGACACACAACTTCTGTCGCTATGCTGGACAAGCCTAAGGAAGTCTATAGATGTGCATTTATTCTCATCAATTAAGAATCTTTGGCTCCTTTGGCGAAGACTGAAGGTGCTGTTTATTACGGTTTTGGCCCTATTATCATTAAGGTTTATAAGAAGAACGAAGAGTCTGAGCCTCATCCTTCCGACCCGACCCCCGTTTTCCAATGACCCCGAGCCATTCATCTCTTTTCCATGTTTGGAGAGCGATTACTCCTAAGCGTCATTCTTTGAGCAGAATCCGGCTCTAGTCGATGAAACGAAGCCATAGGCTGCCGGGGATTGTCCAAATGAAGTACTGGCTGGGGTGGTTTCAAAAAAATACTGTTCCAACTTTGGATGGAAGTTCCTTTCCCTTCTATTTATACAAACTATTCCAAAGTTAGCTAAGCAGGCTGAACATCAAACCGGTTTGGAAGACCTCTGCACCAATCTTACTCTCTCCCAAAGCTTCAATGTTTAAGCCTTGTTACAAATACTAACTTAAACCAGGATTAATCTAGACAATGCAAACAGGTGTCAAAACACGAAGGAAACAGAATCGGAACTCTTGTGAAAGTATCTCTACTCATCGTTTCAGTAAATCCCATTGTCCTATCTTCCATTTAAACTGCAATAAATGGACGATCCCTTGCACGAATTTTGCACAATGAAGCTACTGGTTGCAATTCATCGTCTCTGAATGAAATACTTATTAGAAACACCTCCGTGACTACTCGTAAAACCGATGAAATTCCCACCGGAAAAATATTCCATTATTCTGCGGAAAACATCCACAATAATGATAAAGTAGAAGGACTCACCTTTTAAAAAAAAAAAAACCTCTTCAACAACAATAGAGATACTTCTGCGATATTCTTGAAACGGCGCTCACACGCAAGTCAAGGTGCTATTGTGATTGTGATCGGCGCGTTTATCTCAAGAACTACTTCATCTCTCCTTGAGGGGAGAAGCTAGCTGCTGCTTCTACTCATCATGGTGTTCCTTCACGGCTATTGATTGCTGACGAATGTTTATATTACCATAATGAAACGAAAAAAAAAAAAATAATATCTTCATCTTCATCTAGGTAGAAGGCTTATAACAAGAGGATTACGTGATACTTGTGTGTGGTGTGGTCATAAAGAACACAAACACTTGACAAGTGTGTGCTTGACGAGCACGCAACCGATGGATTGATTGACTTGTTTGATTGTTTGGTAAATGAGTAAACATTTTGCGATACGAATGATGGCATTTAAGACCGACATTATGTGATGCTCAAGCCGATAATAAAGTTCACCGACAACATTCTCGAAGAATTTCAAATTTATTCCTCTGAATGAAAACCGAACAAGTCCAATTGTGGTGCACTGCCCATCAACGTCACGTGAAGAAGTCCTAGCAGTGTTCAACATGTCGTCGGTTAATCGATTGTTTTTTTTTTCTTTGTCTTTCATTCATTTTCTTTTGAAGATTTACTTTGTTTTTTTTTTTTTTGGTTTTTTCTTTTTGCATGTTTACTGTAGTCGGACACTAGCTTCAACCAAACTGTTGAAGTATGCATAATGTGACAGGAAATCATATTTGCGGATGAGCTGTTCTCCTCTTCTGCTTGTGAATGTTTTTGCATTCCGAATTCGACAGACATTAACAATAACGAAGAAGCCGTAGAAAAAGGTTTCACTTAAACACAAGACAAGAGCGAAAAACTGTGTGACACTCCGACAGTCCAATGATAGAACAGCAAGTACCCAACGCAAATGGATTTCGATTGAAATCGACAATTTCAATGGCAAACATAGATAACCATCACTTGTCATCTGACACCAATCTCATTGATGAAAACTGTCATCAGGATCGAACTCTCCCTTTTCGAGGAGAAAATTCATCTTAATCACATAATCACCGAACGATTTCTTTCGATCATGAGACAAATTAGGTCAACTCGTAGTCCATATACCTGAACATAAGAACACACCCATCCTAACTCACCACACTGACAGGATGCTCTTTTATGAGTAATTGAATAGTTTTTCTCGATGTCACAGTTCGATAAACGCCTAATGATGATGGCAGAGTTTTTTTTTTTATTTTTATGCAGACAAGACAGAAAAACAATGTTTATCCAAAACTGGATTGAAATCCCGGCTTGACTCCTTCTTATAAGCGGATGTTAAAGTGGCCTACTTTCTGCTAAGGGTCTCTCTTTATCGTGGTCCTTCCTTTTTTTTTTTTGAGAAGGAGAATCAAACATTTTGTGTTTTGGGTTGGAAGCGTCGAAATGTCCGGATTAAGATAGAGGCTTGAGGATTCTCTTATTTTTTGTTCGTTTCTTAGAGCCAATCTGCATTTGGGCAAAATATTTAATCCTTAAAAAGGACTCATGGAAAAAAAATCGTCTTAACTTATCACATATACTTGAATCTCTCGAGATGGCTATCTGCTATAAGCTGAGACTTACTTGCAGTGTACACGCGACTGTTCGCGTTCTAATCCGATGTTTAAGGACATTTTTTTTTTGAATCTCTTGTTTGTGTGTCTTCCGTTGGCTTACGTTAATGCTCAAGAGCAGGGGAATGCTTAAGTTGTTTAAGACACAAGAAAAGAGTGAAATATTTTTAACAACCATCACCAGAGTAAAAATCAAGCAAAGAAAGTCTGATTGGTTCTTAGGATCCCTGCTTGAAAATGCTCTTCGAGATTAGAGCAAGAGATTGGGTATGTGACATCGTCGGGTATCGTACAGCACAAAAGACGTATTTATGTAAAGGGTCACCCAACAATAGGTGTCGTTTAGAATCTTGCCTCATTATTGAACTGTCAACATTCCAGTATCATTGCGATGACTTTTGATAAGTTAAAACTTGGAGGTTATTAAATATAGATCGATACTAGGTTTCCAAGACTACGAATTCACACAGCAACCTGGCGCTTGAACCGCCAACCAAGCACCTGAGCGAAAGACTCTCCGCTGTGCATTCACCATCCACAAACGCCAACAATCTGTGGAACCAGTATCGCGTCATTATTAAAAGGGGTAGCAGAGACCACCATAGGCTACCAGCCACTATCTATAAGAGCCCTTGGTGTGATGATGAATGCGTATGTCGGAAAAAGGTTGAAGAAAATGCATGCATGCAAGCGTTGCAGCGCAAAACAAAAGCAGAGGCAGAAGACTATCAAGCCAGATGAAGTAAGGAGAAAAAGATCCTGCGTAAAAGAAAAGGGCCCACGCAGTTTCTCAGCTCAAGGTTATCGAAAAGTTCCGTGATAGGAATAACATTCGCATATTTTTAGGAAAGCCAAGCAACTGGCAGCTGGCAGCTGGCTTCAAGCCTGGAACGTAGGCTCTTCGAAACAATAAAGGAAACTTAGTCATCGAAGGAGTAGTAGATGCCGGGTCTGATGGTCTACCAGTGGAGCTGTTCAAACATGGTGGTGAAGCTTTGGCAGGGCGCATGCATCAAATCATCAACCAAGTATGGGTGGATGAAGTCATGCCCGATGACTGGACTATCAGCTCTATATGACCCATCTTAAAGAAAGGCGATCCTATGTCTTGTAAGAACTATCGAGGCATATCGAGGAATGTGTGAAGCCTTTCTGCAGCACACTAATCTTCATGTACCAGTGTGGATTACGATAAAATTTTCACACCAAGGCAGAAAGGACCAAAGAATGTCAAGTCGAGACTCACCATCTGTTCATCGACTTCAAATCAATATGATAGCATTCATCATCTTGAGCTCTACAAGGCGATGGCCTAATTCGGGATCCCGGCTAAACTGATCCAGCTGTGCCGCGTGACGCTGGAAAACATGCGGTGCAAGGTGCAATTCGGAAACAGTTCCTCCGAACTATTCCAAACATTTACCAGATTTCGGCAAGGAGATGCTTTATCATGTGACTTCTTCAATCTCGTGCTGGAACGGATAGTGCACAGGCAAGTGTTAACACGGCAGGCACTGTCTTTAACAAATCTGTCCAGCTGTTGGAATACGCAGATGACATCGACATCATTGGTTGCTCCCAGCGTGTCGTTTTAGAGGCTTTTACGGCAAATGAAGAACAGGCGAAACGAGTTGGCCTTGAAGTGAATGAGTACAAAACCAAGTGCATTTTGTCAGTAAACAAAGAAGCATCTGTCCACCGCCTAGGACAAAACGTCACTGCTGGCAACAGTAACTTCGTAGTAGTTAAGGAGTTTACCTACCTCGGAGTAAATATCAACTCCACCAATGACATCTCAGTGAAGATTCGACGAAGACTTACACTAAGAAACCGCTCCTACTTCGGTTTGGAGAAACAAATGGGTTCAAAACTCTTACCTCAGAAGACAAAATGCATGGTCTTTGATGCTTTGGTCCCGTATGCGAGGAGGGAGACTGGAGAAGAAGATACAACTGCAAACTCTATGAGCTGTTCCAAGATGTGAATGTAGTCCAAAAAGCAAAAATACGTGAACTACACTGGCTCGGCCACATCGAACGAATGGACAATACTGATCCAGCAAAGAAGATCTTCGAATCACAGCCTCCAGGTTCCAGATGACAAGGAAGACCGAACTTCCGTTTCAAGGATCAAGTAATCGGGGATGCCAGAGCGCTTGGTCTAGACAATTGGAGCGTTTGTCTAAAGGCGGGATCGAATAGAGTGGAAGGCTGCAGTGTCTCAGACAGAGACTCTTCACGGGTCGGGAGCCCGTTAAGTAAGTCCATAAGTAAGCCTTCCGGTTAATGCCGGTTAAGAAGCTAAGTGCCATAATAGGAAATCATCGGCATCGCAAATAGGTTCAGGTTTAGATTACTGAATCAATTCGATTTTATGTGGATACAGGCTCAAATCGTTGCCCAAAATCCTCCAAGTTAGGGTCAGAGCCAGACTCAATTCTTGCGAACAACAAGGAATGATCGTAAAAGCTGAACCATCCCTAATCATTGTCTACACTATTTGAGATTATTGTTTCCATCAAGTGACTGTAACGCATCAAAGCAGCACTTGACTAAATGGGACGTTAATGCTTTCGAGATCTTTCAGCCACCAAAAAAGGGTGACTGGCCTATAAGACTGTAGTAGCACACTTAGTGACGAATTAAATCTGTTATCTAAGACATCACCGATACACTATTCACTCTATTAGCAATGCCAACCCTATGGATAGTTAGGTTTGGGTTTCTGACCTGTTTATTGTCGACTCCCAAATTTAATGACGATCATACCTGGTGTAACTCTGTTCCATTACGAGTACTATGTATCTGTCGCCGTCTGGAACCCTTTCAATATGACTAACGAGCATATTGCTCCACGTCATACTATTTGCATCGAACTGGTTCCTTTTGAAAATAAACAGAAAAACTACAATACGTCTGGAACGGATTTTATGATCCGTTTTTGAATTGAGATGCAATGATAACATCGAACGTTCTAAATATTTGGTCTTACGACTTTTTTTCGATTTCTAGTAAAAATATGAATTTTTTGAAAAGCAAATGGAACCGATATGATACTCCTAACTCAAATTTAAGGCCCAAAATTGATGATATGCAGACAAACGGATATAGCTCCAGATACTTCATATCTATCTATCTATCTTTATATAGATTTATGTAACATACTATGTGTCAAACTTAATATGTGGACTCTTAGGACAGGGTACACACGCACACGATACAACCATGTGTATCGTCATATGTCCAAAATATAACCACCAGCATATCAAAGTTATGCCAGCATTTGTTTCTATCTATTGTTTGTTATTAAAACCACATTTATAATCAGGGATTATGGATTTTGCTTCCCTCAATTCATTACACAATTTTCCAGACCGCCCACATACTCGTACTTCGAACAAAAAACGAAAAAATACCTAATGCGCAGCATGACTAGTTGCTCATTTCATTGCAGCATGGTGCCTGCATGTTGCAGAGCAAATCCTTGACTTCATCTTCATTTTTTTTTTCATACAGAATATCCTTTTTAAGGATTATGCACTAAATTTCTCAAAAAAAAATAAATAAAACCACAAGTCGTTGAGCCGGAAGATAGAGGATGCCTCCTCTTTGTGCTACTGTGTGAGTAAGAGCTCACCTTTTTGCAAAACTGGAACACCAGTAAAAGATCATCCTAATGGCATTTCGATGTTCGTCAGCCTGACAGGGGGCTAGCAATTATTATGATTGCAACCGAGTTTGAGAAAGATTTCAACGTTTCTGGGTCATAGATACTTGATAATCATTAAATTGACTGACAGATCTCTACCCATCCGTCTCGGCGTCAATTTAGATCGTCAATTGAATTAAATAAAAAATCTGCGGGCTATTCGAAGAAAATTATTCCGAAATGCAAACAGCTAGCCCCAAAGTTGTGTACAATTCATTACGAGAACAAATAAACCCTTAACGACTGAGGAAAGCACATCAATGGAATGACAGCATCAACATTTCCTTCAAGGATAATCCTTGTTGGCGTAGTGAATTGCATGGAATACCTGTATGCGAACTGGATGCTAAGGGCTGTCAGCGTTGTTTGTTATTTCGCAAAAAGGATCTCATATTTCACAGTGAGGCGCGCGCAATCAAAAACGGTTGCCTAGGTAGCATTCTTGATGATGCTACGAGTGTACTATATATGTATGTACGTCCTGAGATTGCTTTGCACCGAGGGTACAGAGAGTATTGGAATCACAGGAGCAACGCAAATTGTTGAGAAAAGGGGGAATTGAAAGTATGTTTTCAATTCAATTAGGCAGTTGGCATGGGTACATGTTGTTGGATGAGGTGGAGACGTTGTTAGATTTGAAAAAGGATCCGCAAACTCATTACTTCTTCGAGAAACAAATGTTTTTCTGTTTTCAAATTGCTTTTGGCGGATAAACTTTGGAAATACAGTGTTAACTCTTCCTTTTCTGATTGTAATAGGCTGTGAGGGATGTTGCATTGTAAGAAGAGATACAGAGAAATTAATTTAATTGGAATATACTTTAAGTTTCTTGAAATTTACACGGAACCAGAACCATGTGAGCTTAGACTGAAGAGCAGACAATTTTTTTGCGACTATTCAATAAAGTAATTGTTCCCTAAGTTGCAGATATGACCTTATAGGAGTTGACATTCTATTTGGGCATCGTTCCACTTGTTCTAATATTCACAATTTACTTACTATCGTACTTGGCTCCCGACCCGTGAAAAGTCTCTGCCTGAGATATTGCGGCCTTCCATCCTAGGCATGCTGCTGCTAGTTCCTCAGACCAAGATTCCTGACTCCGGTTGCTTCCTTGTCATCTCAAAACTGAGGAGACTGGTACTCGATAGGTGCCTTGACTGGAACATTGTCGTCCATTCGATCGATGTGGCCGAGCGAATGTAGTCGACATATTTTGACTATTCTGACTACTTTTACATCTTGATTCAATTCGGGACTTAAACTTCTCCTCCATTCGTCCTCCTTGACTTCTCCACGATTTTTCGTAGCTTGAAAATTTGGTGTATAGTCGCTCTGCCGCTGGACAGAATCTTATATGCGACATGTAGCAGCAATATGCCTCGATAGTTAGCGCAAGACATAGAATTTTTTTTTTGTAGATGGGGCATGTAGACTTGACACCCCACTCGTCAGGCGTACTTTCGTTCTCCCATGTTTCAATTACGATCTGAAGGATGCTCCTAATCAGTACATTGCCTTCGTAGTTCAAAAGTTATAATGGTAAGCTATCAGGTCCGGAGGTTTTGTGTTTCTTTAGTTTCACAATATGCATGCCAACCTCTTCCAAACCAAAAGAAGTGACTTCATAGACTGGCTGTGATATTTCTCCTGGAGGTCACTCTTTCTGTTTGATGCTCATTCAGTAGCTCCTGAAAGTGTTTGTTAAAGTTTAAATACATCTATAATTCCCTGCGCGTTGGTGAATAGGTTCCCTCCACTATTTCAATAACCCTGTGTTCCGGATACGATGCCTGCAGCCAGTTACTTAGCTTTCTTGTAAAAATTCCGGACTAGGTTTCTGAGACGAGGATCCTCGACATCCTTGAGCTGAAAAACTACGTAGGCCCTTTTTGCTTCCTAAACTGCTCTTCTTATCCTTTGTTTTGAAGTCGGCCATATTATGAATGATGCTTGTTTGACAGTATGTAGACCCCATCCGGGGTTGTCTATGTAACTATATCGTTCAATCCAAGAACAACGGCGTGGATTTCTTTAAAAAGGTTACCATACTTGGCTAGTACACTCCAGAAGAGGACATTCAAAGGTAATGTATAGATACGAAGTAATACACGGTTTCGATAACTCGTTAGACCAGTGATTTTAACAACCGAGTGTTGGGCTGCCCTGCCTATGCGGAAGGGTATAAACTTATTGTGAAAAAAAAAATAGACGTTTACTTAAAGCATTAAATTCTAAGAAATTTGTTTGACCCAGATGAAGAATTTATTAAATTAGTTCTCCAATAAGAGATCGTCAGCAGTATATAGATTATGGATACATCAGAGTTCCTGTTATTATAAAGTAAAGATCGATGGTCCAAGGTGGCTTCCTTGATGGACCCTCGTTATCAGATCAGATCAAATTAGAGTCCCTGGTACTTAAAAAGTCTCAAAAATTTATATTTATCGTCTTGCAACTATTCTATGGATGATTGTTCTAATACTTAGCTAAGCAGGCAGATATCCCGTTCCGACACAGCTAAATTTCAACCCTTGTCGATACTGCTCAAAGCAGTGGATACTCTAAAAATTTAGAGGATACCGCATCCAAGGAGTTTGGAAATGTTTTGTTACCCAAAATAAGTTGTGCATTGCATTTAAGTCCTCCGTCTGGATTTAAAAAGCTTTATTTTTTTGTAATCAACATAGTTTGACAAATAAGAAACTGATGCAAAAAACTTTCGCTTTTTTGCAACGGAATTATTTCACTACTGAACAAATATGTACGTCTGGAAACGGACTTAGACTAATTGTCTTTGCTGCGTAATGTTACTATAGCTAGCACAATGCTACTATTGCAAGGGAACATGGCCAAAAGTTTCCCTAAAAGATAAAAGAACCTGTCAAGGCAACAATACCCGAACAGAGACCTATGAAAATGAACCAGGAAACCTTGTAGTTGAGTCTCAGTCGAAACAAAGGTTATTGAAAACCACTTCTGCAGACTGTTAAACGGCGACGACGACCTAAATTTCGCTGTCAGGAAGAACGAACCATCCAACCTGGACGATGAAAACCAAGACTTCCGCCCACCCGATTAGAAGGAAGTGAGAATAGCAGTATCCAAATTCATCTCCAACAGTATGCTAGACCGGACGGCCTACCATTCGGGCTATTTAAGGCAGCGGGGGGTAACTTGGTAAAGAGCATACATCAACTAATTTCCAACTTTTGGTCAGATGAAAGTACACCTCATGAATGGAACCTCAGCATCGTAAGTCCACAATTGACCAAATATTCACACTAAGGCATGTCTTGGAGAAAACCCAAGAAGTCCAGATCGATATTTACTATCTTTTTATCGATTTTAAGATCGCACATGACAGCATAGAGACGAGCTATATAGAGCTATGTCTAGTTTTGGCATCCCTGCCATACTGGTCAGATTGACGATGCAGAATGACGATGGTGAACGCTCTTGCTCCAGAAAAGTCAGAAATAATCTTTGACTTTTGATGTCAAAAAAAGAATTCAGATAAGGTGATGCGCTGTCATGTGACTTTTTCAACATCATACTTGAGAAAATTGTGAGAAACTCGCACCCCAATATCCAAAAGTATTTGCAACATTAACATCATCGGTAGAACACATCGAGCAGTCACTGGTGCGTTTGCAAGTATTGGACCAAAAATGGGTTTAGTTATGAATGAAGGCAAAACTAAGTACATATATACATGCTGTCAACAAGACTCAAGAAGGCACACACAACATCGACGAATAGAACAGAACGTTACAATAGATAGCAATAACTTTGAGGTAGTAAGTACCTCGTCTCCGCTATAAAGTCTGACAACAACATCACATCACAAATCAAACGAAGAGTTACACTTGCCAATCACTCTTTCTTTGGTCTAAGAAGGCAATTCAGTAACAAAGTTTTGTCAATAAACACTAAGTATACTATATAAGACCTTCAACATGTTAAGGCAAACTTTAAATAAATAAATATAAACATTCCAGTCCTGCAGACGCATGGACTTTATCGAAAGTGGATGAAGACTTCCTCGGTCGTTTTGAACTCAAAATTCTTCGAACGATTTTCGGTTCCGTTTGCGTTGATAGGATTAGGAGGAGGATATTTCACAGCGTACTTTACAAACTGTACAGCGATATCGACCTGGTTGGAAAAGTACGCATCAATCGTCTAAGATGGCTAGGACATTTAGAGTGAAATGACATCAACGCTCCGGCCTGAAGAGTCTTCGAATCCAACCCGGAAGGACAACGCAGTAGAGGAAGACCTGGCCTTACGTTTCGCCCACAAGTGGAAGAGAGCTTGAACCAACTTCGAGTGCGTAACTGGAGGTATTTAGCCAACGATTACGCTAACTGGAGAGGCGTGTTTGTTGAGGTCCAGGTGAATTTAGATTTTACTAAATTTGAAATCAATATTCGATTCGAATTAACAAGTGCTTGGATGGCGCTAAAAAACAAAATACTCATACACCGGACGACCTTCGGCCTCATATGCACGTGCTCAGGGACTCAAAAAATTAAATTCGACTCCAACTATGCAATTATTTTTTGTTGTTCCATCATGTATACATTTCGGGGTCTTATTTCATTTTTCAATTTGGGGTCTTCTTTCCTAAGGCCTCATTTCGCATAACCTTAAAAACCGAAGGTGGTATCTGACAAAAGATTTAAAATACATAAAATACACATTTGCCAATATCACGAATGTGCATATTTCAGATTGTGTTCATTTTCAAAATATGTATTTGACAACATAAGCAGTTAAACTTAGAAACTATCAAAATTGTATGTCAACATAACCTACAAAAACTTCTTAGTCGATTTACATATATGTATATATTAAGCGTTTAAACATTAGAATTGATTTCTGAGAAAATGTCGCTTTTGTACATTCGGGTTTTTGGCATTAAGCCGACATTATGCAGTTCAATGACTTTAGGAACGTATGTATGTATATCCATTGTAAGAGGACATTTCCTTGTAAATGGTCCTTCAGCAATAAATGTACATATGTAAAACTAAAAATACACAAACCTTGTAGTAATCCAGCGTTGAAAAGTTGTTGTAACAGGGTACATTATACAACATATTACACTCTCTCAATGTACACCCCACTCACCACTTCGATCTGTGATTTATAACAAATTGCTAAGCCTTCACAGATTATTTTTTTTAAAGATACATGTGTATGTATATCACTTCTGTGCTACAACGCCCATATTAGAGAAATCACTTCTCAACATTTTCACTTTCAAAACAAAAAAAAACATTTACCGTCGGCAAAACGTCAAATTAGGTAATCCTCGTTCACTTTTCAAAACATCCGCGTTTTACGAAATTTCGCATTACGTAATCTCACTTCCGAAACAAACGCATACACGACTCTGTTACGTCAAACAAATGACCCACATTGACATTTACACTCCGCGAAGCGTTGTTTTACTCCATTTCTGTTTGAAAAATGATCCGTATTCTGAAATGCAGCACTCAATTTGTCAGCCCAGTCGTCGGCGTGTCATCAATTAATTCTTTCCCGCTTGTCCATGGAACAAGTGTGTCATTGTAAATTTTTTTTTTTTTATGCTTTTTTGATTAATTTAACTAATACTGTCGACATGCACAACGATTAAACGAACAAAAAAGAAGTAAAATCCCGTCGCTGGGTATGTACTCCTCGGGGATGAATTTATCATGAAAAAAAAAAAAAAACTTCACGCGGGTGAAACACTACAGCGGAACGACCAACGCGAAACAATTGAGCACAAATGGCGGAAACTAGCTGAGGCACCGATGGCGATTCGCATGTGAGCCTGTCAAGCCTCTCGTCGAACAGAACAAGTCAATACTGCGGACTGTGGTCAGTCACAGCAGTAGTGTCGTCGTCAATTGGGCGTATGTAGGATCTCGCGATACTGTATCTGTTTGTAAGTAGCATTAGGTAGCGTAAAGGCGTACGCAACTCTGCACGATTGAGTGACTGACTGGCAGTCTACACTGGAATAGATTCTTGAGCTTTGGATGACAATGATCTTGTGTTCCGTCCTGCCTTTGTTGGCATTTCACTTTTTTTTTCCTTTTTTTTTTTTATTCAGGGCGTTTAAGTTTACTTTGCAGAACAATTTGTGATTGTATTGCGTGTATCTATGAGATGTGCATTTCGTGCTTGAGAAGGGAGGACAACCACACACGGTACAGGAGGGAAATATTGAGTGTATTTCATTCATTAATGTGTTTATTTGTGTTTGTGTGGCCCGGTGTTATTGCGTGATTTAGATTTGCGCATTGGCAGTGGTTGGAGGTGGTATTGTAGCGGGTGTGATTTTTATTTTTACTATAAAAATGTAATTATATGACATACATATGTATGTATACCTATGTATCTACATAAGTATACATATATGTCTTCTTATAGAAATATTTTTCTGTATCTAAACTCAGCACTAAATGGAATTTCACTTAAAGCCTTTGCTATTTACCTGCAGTTTTTATGTAGGATTAGTTCATCACCAATAATGGGTTTCAAGTCTCTTCTCGCACTTCAACCTAAGAGTCTATTGGGGCATCTTTTTATATTAGCTGAGGAACGAATTGCCTACATGCATATACCTATTTGTACGTAAATGGTGTTTTTTAAGACCGTACTAACTTTGATTTTAAACAAAACACATGAAACATGAAATTTCATTAAATAGACATTTATTTGTGTTCAATCGAGATACATATTACATTCTGCAATTCATTTTTAAACACAATTTCTGACATATGCTCACCATGGCTGGATTTGATGAATGTCATCCGAGAGACAAAGTTTTCGACCACTTTTTCAAGCATTTGTGGCCACATGTCGTCAATAGCACGAATAATGTTGGCTTCCAATGCATCGATTGCTATTGGCTAGCAGCTTTACGTATCTCCAAAGAAAATATGTAATCAAGAGACGTCAAATCACAAGATCTTGGAGGCCAATTTAGAAGTCCCAAATACAAAAAAAAACACAAATTTTTGGCGCGACAAGTCCATGGGACCCAGGGCCTAGCTTCTCACAACCATTCTTGTTGTGCGTGTTATATATTTCACACAAATGGAAGGGACCTACTGTTTTTAATGCCGCATCTGAATTGGCATTTTTTTTTGTTTTGAGAAGCTTTGTTCATTACAGTTTCCTCTTGGATGTTTGTCAGACCAGGGACCATGAAAGTATTTTAGGTGTCTGGGGATCGAACCTGGAACCCCTCGCTATGTAGCCCAAACGAACTAACCGGTTGAGCCACGGAACCCACAAAACTTACAAGTTCATGACGCGAAATTTGCGTTCATCGAATCGGTTTACTGTATGGCACGTGACGCTACGTGCTTGAATCACATCTCTTCCAGATTCATACCATTCAATCAGAAAACGAAACGATAAGATTCATTTTCGAAAAAAAAAATGGTCCGATGACTCCACCGCACCAAGCTGTGCATTTTTCGGGATGTGGATTATCTTCGCTCCGAATGCGACAAATTTGCTTTACCCATGAGCCTCATCGCTGAACACAATTTTTCGATAAAACAGAAGATGCAATGCCAATTGATTTTAACCCCATTTACCGAAATTGCGACGCAAACGATCGTCATTGGGCTTCAATTCTTGAACGAGCTGGATCTTGTTAGCCTTTAAACCAAGATCTTTGCATATAATTTCCAATAAAGTGGACGGTCAAAGAGCAAACTGTTGTGAACGACGTCGAATCGATAAATTTGGATCTTCTTCAACACTCTCCTGAACGGATGCAATATTCTTCTTATGCGTGTCGGTGCCACTGAATCTTGCAAAGAAAATGTTGTGCGCAGACTGTCTACAATACGGCGAATAGCGATCTCAGATGGTCGATTGTATTGGGTGTAATATAGTGCAAGTGCTCTATAAATTTGGCGTAGAGAACCATAATTTTGGAACCAAATTTCTAAAATTTGGTAACGTTTTTGAGCGTGAATAAAAATGATACTGACAGTTTGCAATCTGACAATTGGTGTGACAGATATAACAGACTGAAGTTAGTATTGGGCTAAGACAAAAAAACACAATTTTCATGATTCAGCCTATTTTGCGTTCCTTACAATATGGTTTAGACGCCGAAGTTTACTCCGCTTCATTGTGAGACTGTTTGTGAGACTAACTTCCTGGGCTGTTCTCAGTAACAAGTCAAAAAGCTCAAAAATATTTCCAGTGAGAATGAAATAAAGCAGTCAAGTTTGGTCGAAGCCGAATGTTTGACCAAAGGTGGCCGAAACCGAAGCTGAATGTTTGTCGGATACTTATAACGAGTAAACACCACTCCGACATGCATGGGTAAGCTGCCAGTTTCTAGACTTTAATAGAGGAATCTGCATATGTAACTTCAATAAAGTGTATCTCAACGTTTTTTTGTTAAATACCAACTAATAGAAAGATGTTCGGGTGATAGGATCACCTATTGTCTGGTTGGACACTCCAATGACGTGTTTCAAGTATAGGCATAAAATGGCTGAATGGTAGTCTAGAGCAACATTAGAATCAATAGAGAAAATTTCAAAAGTTTTGATAGCTGCTGGGCTATCTGAAAAGATGCGCATATCTGTAGTGAATATCACATTTTTCTAGAGTCAGGAAAGGACTTCTTTAATCGTCAGTAAGACAAGGTTACTAAGTATCGGTCTTATGATCGAGATATAGAGCCAGTGAGTTATGCAAGTTGCAAGCCCCATTTGTTACTAACCACCTTTTTCCAAGAGAAAATTGCAACAAGAGCATTTTTGACCTTTTCTCAAATGTTGGATTTCCAGCTTAACTTCTTATCCTATCCTATAAGACCCAGATATTTTGCTTCGTTAGAAAAAGTTAAGTTTATACTGTTTAGAGAGTGCAAAGTACTAGCTATATTTTGTGGGGATTTACACCCAAACCACACTCCACTGCAGTGGGGGTTTACACCCAAAACCACTGTGAGGGTAGCTCCTGTAAAGTGGTTTTTCGGACTTCTTTTAAAGTATCTAGAAGTTTTCCTGAGACTGCTTTAGCAAAGTCTTCCGCTTTGAGTGTATAATCCATGTAATAAGCAGTAGATAGACCAATTCACAAAGTGAGTCATCTATCTCCAGACCTGAGAGTGCATCTGTGATTACTGATGTCTTGACATTGTCAAACGCAATCTCTATATCTAAGAAAGCCACCATTTTGCACTCCTTGTGATGCATAGAATATTTGATCATTCGTACATATGTAAAGCTGTTTAGCATGATTGAAGTGTGCACTCCATGGCAAATGTGGTTTTCTGTGTCCAAAATGGTATAGATGACAGTTTCGGTATCAGAACAGGGCGATCTACGTTTATATTCACTGCAAAGTATCCGTCTAACCCTCTAAATGCAAACTTTATACATTTTCTTTGCAATGAAGCATTAGTTTCTATTTTCTTTGATCAAATTGGTCGGGAAGAATTCCATTTGTACGTCTCATGATATGTTTATTGAAATAGCCAGCTACGGCCTTAACGATTTATTCTATTTTCACTTCGAATTGGTCTTACTCATAAATTCTAATTAGTTTTTTTTTGAGATCCTTGTGGAAGTTGCTACAGTGCAGAGTCCTTCCAAACCAAATTACGCATCCCTTGCCTTGGTAGCTAAACTAGACATGTCTCCAGTGTTATTTGTGTGTCTTTAGGTTGTTTGGTGGCATATTTCGAGTCTAGAAAGTTCTCACAACGTTGAAATTGCTTTCGAGAAGTGACTCTAATATCCCCCTGCTGGAATAGTCTACAAACCTCTGTGCATAGTAAATGTCCTAAATCTTTTTATACCCTTAAATTATAGGTAAATAGATTCCACATCTTGGGTCGGGTTGAGTTGCGTGGCTGTTCCCGCTCAGCAGGGACACACTTAGACCAAAAGAAAGTCCATTGTGATACAATTATGAAAAACTATATTTCTTAAACTTTCCTATTAACAAAGATAAGTTTTCTGGTTTTCCTACAATTCAGCTCCGGCCACATTTGTTTAGAAGAAAGACATGTGCTGGTGTTATTCCACCTACTGTTTGCCACTCCGATGGCAACGGTATCTAATTGGAACTTTATCGATTTAATAGGTGCTGACAGTTTCTTCCAATTGTCAGGGATGTTACACATCTTTAAGAGAAAGAAAAAATAAAAAGATTACCCGTACTAAATCACCACGATTTAGTGGTTAGAGCGTCAGACTACTGAGTGAGGATTTTGAGGTTCAATTTGCAGACAACACCAAATTGAATCGTATACCACCTCTCGTGAGCGTTTGACAAACATTCGAGAGTATATTTGTCATGAAAAAGTTTCTCAAATAAATAAATTGCCTTTCGGACATTGCCTTAAACAGTAGGCCTTTTACATTCGTGTAAAGAATATAACTTGCACAACGTGAATAGTTGTGAAAAGCTATACCCTGGGTCCGGTATGGACCTGCAGCGCTAAATATTAGTCCTGCTAAGCATCTGAAGGATACCATTCGCTGTGGATTTCAAGTTTGGTTCTTTATCTGCTCATACCACCACTTGTGTATTCACCTTTAGATCGTGATCATTCTTATAGCATGGGGCCCCTACTGGAATCGCCTTTTGAAATCATCATTTCACTTTACAACCATGTCAAGGCAGTAATCAAAATGGTTCCAGTTATACTTGTAGTAGGTACCACTTATTATTTTGTGAAACTACCACATTCACATTTTCATCTGGCTGATCTTTTCTCATTTGTCAAATCGAATTATGATCAACCAAGTCAATGGACCAAAAACTTTGTCAATATTTTCTTGGTCACTAGGTTTTGCTTTCTCCGCCTTTGTTTTTTTTTTTGGGCAAAATCTTTACCTCACTTCCTGCAAACTATATAAAAGGAACACCATAACCAAATGTCGCGCCAGACCTTATTTTCGCCAGACAAGATCGCCTCACAAGAAATTGCTAAATTAGCCAAGAAAATCACTGAGTGTTCCAACAAGGATGCATGGTTGGCTTTTTGTTTGGCCATCATGGTCAAGTGCTAGTCATGCGTCTTTATTTTTGGTATGCCAACCTGATGGTGTTATGCCTACGAATTATGAATGTTGTGTGCGATGTCTCGCCAGTTATCGTCTGGAAGATGAACCCATATTGATACCAAGAAAATAATTTTTTTTTTTTTTTCTGTTACTGATTCGTTTCCCTTCTTGGATTCGGTTCAGTCAACCATAATCTAGCGGTGGACATGGACAACATTTTTTGGGGAAATTTGTACACAACATGGTTCAGAGGAAATTTCTTCACGAACCGTTATAAGTGAGTTAGGGGGCATTAGTTTTTCTTGAATAAACATGTCAGAAGGTGTTAGTGGTTGGACTGGATGATGGCTAACTTTGGTCTAGAGGGGTCATCTGGCAGGATAGTAGTTTTGCCCCACTAAATTTGAAATCGATGTTTACACAATCCATTTATGTAAAATTTCAACTCATCTTCATTTTCTATCGTCTACCACCTCTTCTTGTCCATCCATGCAACTGCAGAAACTCTTAAAGAAAACATTAAGTAGCATAGCCACATAGGTGGTCCGCAAATATCTTTAGCAAATGAGACGAAAATCCGTCATCTTTGGTTAGTGACATCGATCGGTTCATAAAGCGGGCAGCCGTCGTCGCTCGGTCCAATGTGGGCACGGTCCATGGTCTTTTCCTTTTCTTTTTTTTTTTTTTTCCTGCAGTTAATGCCTCTCTGTCCGAGTTTGTGTTTTTTTTATTTCTTTTTACCGGCTAAAGTCGAAGTCGGTCGCCTCCATCACGATGTACATATGAGTGTCCTATACCTCTGCCGTCATGTAGAACCGCACAAGGTGAACAGCTTTTAATAAAAATCCGTCATTAAACTTCACAATCACCTTATGCAAGTGCTCTGCTTAACATGTGGTTGCATGTGGAGGACTGTGACGACTCCAATTCATCACTGTTCGATTTTTATGAATGAAAGGTTTTTCCCGGACGTGTCCATGGCAATCGGATTTTAGTATATATTGAACGTTACTTTCAACGATCAAAGTGAAATAATTTTGTGCGTAGACAGGGAAGAAGGATGACGTTTATGAATTGGGTGCTTCATGGAGGAGGGTGTATCCTTTGGCTTTTGGAACTTCTCTTGTGTTGGCCATTGCGCATGTTGCAAGTTGTTGGGGAGTAGAAAAAGAAAAATAAAACCAATCCGATTCTACGTATACACCCACACACCCATACACACGCAAGGATAACAGCGAGGAAGTAGAATTCTCTGCTCTTTGGGAGGAACATTTCAAAATGGCTGTTTAAACAATTCGTTTGAGTGTAGTTGGAGTGGTTTTTAGGACACTCTATGCAGATGTACGGAAATACTCTCAAGTATTGTGGAATAAATTCAATCAACGTTAAGGTATGTTTTCTTTAATAATTTGTAATCCTTGATGATATAAGGTGTCATCTAAAGTGTTTGTAATCTAAAATTTAACATTTAATGCTTTAGGTATATTTTTACAGGTAACATACGGAATGGACGTAGTCTAAATATGTATGTGATCCTCAGGTCAATGTGGGTTATGCCAGATGTTCGCAAACTTGTCTGATACATTTCGAGGTCAATCATTCGAAAATGGAGTCGATGTCTAATGGCCTCCGTCTTTAAAGGAAAGGTCAATTGATTACTCGTAAAGAGAGCATGTCCCTTCTTATCTTCAGAGTCAACTCTGGTCTAACATAGCACGGGCACGTTTTCAAAATTACGAAATCAGAAAGATACTTTCAGTAGTACCTATCTATTTGCATGGAGCTGCTCCAGAGAGTAGAAAAAGTGATTTCGAAATAAGGTACAGGTACATAAACCGAGGAGCTACCAGGAAAATGCATATCCAGTGGGCGGTCGATGGGTTCCTTACTAGAGATGGTCCAGTATGGCTGCATTAGGTGGCTGGGTATATGTAGAAGGATTCGGAGGACTCTTCTATGGGATGGCATCGTACCGTGCTTTTCGCCAGGAGCTGAGTTTCACATAGCAATTTTCAAACTCTTCACAAAACCAATCCCGAAATAATCAAAGCGTCCGAACAGTGCAGTCAGTTACCAACCTATCCAGCAGTAAATAAAAACTTACATAAATACTAAACCTTTTAATAGTGCTTTCTTGTGAGCCATTTGGTCGTAAGCTCTTCACTTAAATGGTAGTATGACGTCTGATACTGAATTTCTCGCTTCAAATCTCCAAATTTGTTTCCGAACTCAGCAAATAGAACGTTGTTCACGATACTAGGACCAGACAGCACCAAATTCCATGGCATCTGATTCGATCTACATTCTAGCCACCGCCGATTCATATCGAATTTCCAACTCACGTCTTCCTGCTGAATACATACATACAGTAGATGTCCATAAAGACGCTTCCATCTAAAGTATCTTTCTTTTAAGTTGCGCTATATGCATGCAGCAACGCTTCGCTAAACCGCGAATGTGAACAACGAAAGAAACAACTAAAAGCTGGGAAGCTAGACAAGTTAATAACAAAAACAACATAAAAACAGACTGACAGTTGATGACATTCTATTATTGTATTTCGATATTTCACCACTACACCAGAAAAATAGGGATTCACTGAGACGAGATACATATGCGGATGCAAATCACTGTACCGGAGAGGCAAACTGTTTTCAACGAAGTCGTACGTACCTACATACATATGTATGTACATATAAAATATTTTTTTCTTTTCATCGAAGGCGACACCATCACCACCAGCAGACCATCAATGAGCTACTTATCCACGCTGCGTTTATCTGCTTCAGCTTCAGCTTTAGCTTCAGTCTGTGTCTGTGCCATTCAAATGGAAAAATTTTGCATTTTAGAATTTCAGGTTGACACGCTTGCTGAATCTGCGGTTTTTAGATCACAAACGGTAATCTTAGATCTGTGAGATGACATTTGTGCAACTGCTGGTTTTCCACTGTGCATACCTTTCTTTAAAACGAAGAGGAGCACACAAATCTAGATACATGTGTACATGAAGAGGCGGTAAGCATTGGGTTAGGAAAACAATCTCCGGACGGCAAGACCTACAAATGATACAAAAACAAATTCATTATTTTGAATGTAGGATCTTCGTGGCGGTTAACTACGCAGTATCAGACTCAGAATGATGAACCGATTCTAATCACCACACATTGGATTGACAAGAAGGGATGCGACCTATTTAGTAAACTTTTGACTAGACTGACTGATTACAAGTCACTATATGCAGAATGGAGGCATTGTACTACTTGGTGTTTTTTTTTTAACGTGACAAACGCATCGATGCACACATATTTTGGAAAATGTCATGTCAATATCAAGTTGTAATGTGATTTAGTGTAAGGCTACGTGACGGTGTGGCTAGCGTGTTGCCAAACCAATTTTTGCTGCCATAAGAGCAATGAATCAAGTTTCTATCTGGTTGCCCTTGCCCATGAGAGACATCCCAGGAAAACTCATAGCTATTATAAAAAATATAGTAAGTGTCACGTCTTACACAGTGGTAAGGTGTCGACGGACATTGAAGTCCAAAGTGGGGTACGTTAGGGGTACATACTGTCACCTCTATTGTTCTTGGTGGTTCTCTTCGATGTATAGTACAGCATGCAGGATAGACCGACGGCAATCATGGAATTCGATTATATTCGATTATATTATTTCAAACACTTCGACTACGTTGACGATGTTTGCCTACTATCTTATCGGATAATGGACCTTAGTCTGTCGGCCCAAAATTTAGAAGCTGGAGCCAAGTGGGACTTTGAACATAAGCACAATTACTTCTCGACCGTAAGCTGACCTAAAAATAAAACGCATCAGAAAGTATGATGAAAACATCCATAGCCTTCTATACGTGCAGCAAAATTTTTGTAAAAAAAATCCATCGCCAGACTCATTTTATGCTGTGGTAAGATCACGTACCTCAGGGCAATGATCAGGATACAAAAATTAGCATGTATAGGGACTACTAGTGCCATCAGAGCCACTTCGACTGCAGCCATTGAAACCATATTGGCATTGATCCCATTAGAGCTTCACCTTAAGGATACAGATGCCAATAGTACCCTTCGCTTAAAACAATCCAACTTTTGGAAAGATGTAGGCTCTGGGATATATTCATCTAAACCCGAAATTGTTCGCTCAATCGCAGAAACGCCAGAAGAGCTATCCACGAAACTACACTCCAGAAAGACGATCGATTTATACATCGACAGTCAAGCTGCTCTGAAACCTATCTCATCTACAGTCGTCAAATCTAAACTTGTGAATGGTTGCCGTCAAGAACTTACAGCACTCACAGCAAATCACTACGTTACACGCCTTCGGGTTCCAGGCCACACCGATATCCTAGCGAATGAACTGGCAGACCTAACAGAACCTGACTATGGTCGTCCCCTCTGTTCTAACGTCCCTAACAATGAGAGATAAAGCGCATTCTCATCTTTCCGCGTCTTCAGAAAACTTTGGACAAAACACAACGAATAATAGAACGAACTTAGCGCTCTGCAAGGGGATTATTACCAACCACAAGAAGAAGAATGTGACTCTCAGCAGAGGCTGTGGCGATATAGACGCAGATTAGAGCAAATGTTGCTTCTTATGCGAATCCCCAAACCTGCGCAGAACTAGGAAAACGGCCCTCGGCAAATACCACTTTGGATATCATCCTAAAACTTATAACAATCTCGGGTTGGTTCAGGAAGACCTCTTAGCTATACCAACACCACAATCGAACTTTTTTCTTCTTTTAGGTTACTCTACGACAGGAGTCGTCACAATGAATCCATTGGTGATCCGATTGCTGGTTGCATATGCCGCCACCCTTTCTATTTACCCAAACACAGCCTGAGCACTTCTAACACCCGCAATCAACGCATTAGTGCAACAGAATCGAAAAGCCAAAAGCTGCATTCGGAATGCTATCTAAAGTCTAAAGAAGTAATGTTCTCAGAACAAGAATCAAGCTACGTCTGTTAGATCCAACTTACAGAGAATCAGGATGCAGTACTTCGAAGGTGGATACTTGATGATTTTTTGCTCCAATCGTATCTCCAACGAACAACTTTACCAGAAAACGGGCCAAGAACCTGTAGACAATACTATACCAAGGACAAATTGAGAGAGCGATTGAACATATGGTGTGAAAACAATTCAATTACAAAATATGCCATGCTATGGAATCCGCTCACCCAGGCCTAACTGTGGAATACCCAAAGCAAATGTGACGCAGAGCAGTTAATGAAAAATCAAGCTCTTTTGGAATGATTTGGAGGCAAATCAAACACGTGGCGGTACTCCGAACATAAGGGCGCGCAGGCGTTGATCCCTTATCAATCGAATCAATCATCGTCTTCAATTTTTTATTGTTTTTTTTGTGTACCTTTGCCCTTTGCAGAATTTCTCAACTCCGCTGACCAACATATGTATCTCTTTATGGAAAATAAATTGCACCACAGCGCTTTGAGTGCTGCCTAGCTATCTGAAAAGACATACATCCCAGCGCGCTCAATACCTTTACTAAGGTTTAGCGCAGATCTCAATGCTCCATGCCATTCACCCTGCAAAACCGTGGGATACATTCCCATAGGTATCGAGACCTTGGTGTTGGATTCAAAGATGCCAGCTCTAACTCCAGTTTCCATCTTCGATCCATCTGTGAACTAGATCAGACCTCTAGGATCCAATGCCTTCCTGACCATGATGTCGGGGATAGTGCTAAACTTATTCTTTTTGGGAATTGATTTGAATTTTCAGGTGTCCCACATGGTCACCTGGTTTATCCTTGTATTTTAGCAGCACCTTAATAGCGCATCTAGTGGCCGTATAGTATCATCTCTGATCCATTCTAGGATCCCGAAAAACTACCCGCAGAACCAAACGGAGCTTATTATACCTCGATGGGGGTGAATGGTGTAGCGTTAGTCAGTTCGCTGAGGTTGTGAAAGAAGTAGACTTCTAGGTGACTCTTCTACAAGTAGAGTATAGTTTCCTCCTCATATTCGTCCAACTTCTACAGAAGTCATTTGCAAGAAGCTCTAGCCTGATGGTCTGCTTGCCAATGATGTAGTGCCCTCTAAAAACACCTATTATTATATTCGTTATGAGCGAGCAGCTTAGGACAGACCTATAAGGTAATGAGGCACATTGTCATATCTGAAAATTTGCGATTGGTCATATTGATTGCATTGAGCTTAAGCAACAGTTTAACACCTTATCCGGTAGAATCGCTGGGATAGTACCCTCTCTGGCGAGTTCGTCGGCCAAGCAATTCCCTGGAATATCTCTGTGGCACTTGATGTCAGGTCACATTCTAAGGTTTCTTGTTGGATAATCTAGGACTGTATTCGACCCTATAAATAAGCCGTAAATGAAAGGAAAGTAAAAACAAAAATGCCATCCATTACAACTTCCAACCGCAAACATATGGGTAATTTCGGTAAAAACCACTCATCCTGCCACCCTCACTCAAAGCACCACACCCACTTCAAAGTTAATTTCATTAGAAATACATTAACCCCTGGACAAACACAACAATAGCTGGTCGTCCTCATCCGCAATGGAAACATCGTCACGCAGCCTTTTGTTTTATTTGCCCTAATGGACCGCTCCTTGACAATCATGTGCACCCGAGAACGGGCATAACACAACCATAGGTTCTCACTGTGAAATTCGCCTGATGATGTCTCAATGGTTGTTGATGATCCTTTCTCCTTTTTTTGAATATTTATCTTGTCAAAAGTTAAACAAATATTTGTCAGTGCTGCCACAATAGCAGCAGCTGAGATTTTTCCTAGTTTGACAACAGTCGAGAGAGAGCGAGAAGTGCGTTAAGAGCTCACAGGACTTCCGGTGCATCACACACTTCAAACGAAGTTAAACTGGAATGAGGTTTTCGTTAATTAAACGACTTCAGTTTGGGGTGACTCCTTGCAACTCTGGCTTCTGTCAACACATCATGACTTTTACTGACCTCTTCGATTTCGATGGAAAAAAGGATAAACTTCTCAATGCACGATATTTGTTTCCATTTGAATGATCATTGTCCTTGCAGTTATGTACACATCGTTGGTTGTCACAGAGAGAGAAAAAAAAAAAGAAAGAATATCCATCGTCTGTTGAAAATTATAAGGAATCAAGGAGAAGGACAACACAAATTTACTCAAGGTAACTTCCTCGTTTCAAATTTCATGCACATATTGCTTGAGTTGGTTTGGTGTGTCCTAACGAACAAGAGAAAGAACAGGACATGCCGAGAAGAGCTGAAATAAATTTTAAAAATATTCTGAAATCGTTCTATTTAAACAGGTACCACGAATTTCATTAACTTAAGATAAATGCCTCCAGGAAACCACTCGCAAAATTTACCACCCAAAACAAGTGATTAATTATCTAGAGTATGCCGTAACATATTTAAAATCCCACTATAAGTACCCTCACGAAGCCATAAGATACAAATCTATCGATCGATATCAATCATATTTACATACGTTCCACAGCGCGAGAATGTCGCGATAGTTTCAAATATCTGTCCAATCACATAGTCATCCACACGACCACCCGCAAAACAATTACATTAAAGTGACATTACCAATAAACCAAATCAAAGTCACAGACTGACAAGAACAAAACAAAAACGAAAAAAAAAAAAATGTATCTACGATCAGAAATGAGGATTTACTATCCCCAATGACAGAACCATAAAAATTCAAATGCACAGACACTTTGTGACAAATATCGTAGATAATCACGATGCCAATAAAATGTGTCAGTTAGGATTTTCACTCAATTACCACTTCTTAGGCTAAGAAGATCTTTAAAGATCTCCACTACTACTAGCAGAGCAGCCGTATGACATGTATTCATGATGTGGAACAATGCTGCGAGAAATGTTATACAGGAATGATTGCAAGTTCGTTGTAGGTTGTTGTGTACCCTATTTCAGTTGGTGTTCGTTTCCATCAAGATGTACATATACATATGTCTTTGTTGTTCATTTATGAATTTTGTCTTTCCACAGATTTAAAGAGATTTTTCTTCATTAATGGACTCATCAATTGCAGTATTATTTGAAGTACTAAGCTGCTATTCTGTGAAGGTTATGGCGGCTAAAGCAGCATTATGGCTTAGGAAATACTTGCAACTCGCTAGTGGAGATATGGGCCACGCAAGCATCCTAAACGGCCATAATACTATTCCCAGTAATTCGGATTACAGTCTCCCTTTAACGGATTATTTTGACTTTGACGATAAGTATAAAACAAGGATTCCTAGTTGAAGTACTTGGGCATCGAATCTAAACCTAAGGGAGTAGAGGAAGACTTCGCCTAAGGTAACACGCACAAGTAGAAGGGGACCTCAACAAACTTGGAGTACGCAACTGAAAGCAGTTAGCTAATGACTGGGCTAACTACAGAGGTTTTTTAGTGGAGGCCCAGGTTCATCCCGAACTATAGCGCCACCTAAGTAAGTAAGTAAGTAGGACAAATCTAAGAAACATATATAGGGCTGGTAGACAGACATGCCGGAATGCTTGGTGCTTCTTTCAACGATTTCTGTCGAATCTGTACAGACGAGGAAGAGGAGGTAACTATGATACATCTTTTGTGTACTTGTCCAGTCCTATCGGCTTTGAGAAGGAAAGCTCTATAGACGACTAGTTCTTTGAGGATCTCAACAATCTAGCCAGACTTGACTTAAACAAAATAAATAGGTTTGTCTCCGGGTCAAAGCCTAAATGGCAAATCATACTTCTTCTGTACGGATTAACACCGAAATTGATTGCCCTGCCTTTTCTCCCATACGGGAAGTTCTCATGTAGATTCCGGTTCTGGTAAATAATGGTAATCCGGTTTTCCACAGTGGTATCACAATGGATCTTCATTTGGTCTAAGTGTGGCCCTGCTGAGCGCGTATCCCAACGCCTTCGTTATGACTATCAACCGTCCTAAATTTTTACCATTAACTGGACGTTTTCTAACCTCAGTTTATCATTAAGTGTTACTGCCTGAAGGTGGACTCCGCGGGAGGTTCGAGGTTCGATTCCCCGACAACACCAACGTTTTTTCACGGTCTCTTCTCAAATAAAAATTGTCCCTTCGGATGCGCCATCATACGGGGGGCCTTTTTCATTCGTGTGAAAAATATAACACGCACAACAAGAATGGTTGTGAGAAGCTAAACTCTGGGTCCCGTACGGACCTGTCACGCCAAATATCAGGATTTTTAGTTAATCCCTAAAGAGTTACTTTTCTTCGTATAGAGGATATATGTAGGTCAACTAAGAATCGTGTCTCCTTTGCACGAGTTGCGTGAATATTTTAAGTCCCGTATCTATATTTTTTAGATTAAGGTTAGGTGGCTATCCTTCGTTCATGGTAGGACTCACTTGGACCAGGGGAAATACATTGTGTTAGCATACGTCATTTCCCTTTACTCTTGGACCCCTTTTGATTTTGAACTAGCTTCTAGATTTTATTGATATTTGAACCGGCAATATCGCCAAGTTCCTCGAAGAAGTATTCGCTAATAGTCTACTTTCTTACTGGAGACAGGTCAGGGCAGCTGCAAAGTGTGAAAAGGTTTCTTCTCTTCATACATATCTATAAAGCTGTGATAAAAGTCGGTAGCCGGAATTCCAAGCGTCTGACCAAGGTACCTATGCATGGGCTGGGTAACTGTGGCCACATCACGCTAGCATGGTTCCACGTCTCAAGATTACGCCATCTTACATTTGCCCTATGGAGAGCTAGTGTAGAGATATTGTATAGTCGAAATCTCCTGTTTAGGGCCACTTTTGGCTAGTTCGCCTGATTCACAATTTCCTGGGACGTCTGCATGATCAGGCACCCAGCACAGACTGAATTTACAATTATTCGATATCTCGTTCAGAGATGCGCGACATTATTTTACCAATTTAGATTTTATTATTGGTTATTCGAGTGCTTTTATAGTTGCCTGGCTGTCGGTGTAAATGACGATACCAATCTCATGGACAACCAATCAGCCGTTTCACAAATAGCAATAACCACCGCTTGGAATACACTGCAATAGTCTTGTAGTCTAAAAAACATGCTTACGCCAAGAGGGATTGAAAACAGTCCAGTACTTATACCCTCGACTGTCTTAGACCGATCAGTGTAGATTTCCAGTGCAGAATTCGTGTTCTCTGCCCAATTCTGTGTGGTATTATATATCGAAGTCTTCGAACGGGCTTTTGTAGTTAAGGGCTTGTATTTGAATATACATATTTTGTATCTGGATTGAGGATAGTATACAACAATTCCGCAGTCGCAACGCCGATTTCATTGTAAACTGTTTCCCATGGATGTCCAGAGGAAGGATGTTGTCCGGATTCCTTTCAATCCAAAGATTTCAGCTAGAAAGATATTGATTCGTAACCTTGAATGGATCGTTGGTTTTGAGTGAATTACAGAAAACTTCGGAGAGTAAAAATGGAATAGAAATCAATCGTTATGACGTATCTACAGTAGTGTAGAAGAAGTCCCTCATTGTTCAAAGTGAAAAGTATTCATTGGGGCCGGATTAAACGCCATTTCTTACCAAGCTAGGCATGGTTACCGTGTACCTGTTTAAGGTTATTTTATCTGGTGCATTTCAGTCTGTATCTGAAGATTACAAAGATCTTAAGAGGGATATCCAACAAGAGGTGTCATTTCTAATTTTGCGCCATTGTTGAACTGTCAACATTCAACTATCATGGCGATGATTTTTAATAAGTAAAACTTAGGAGATTATTAAATATAAAACGCAATTTGTTGGAACATTGAAAATTCACTAAAAAAAATGGTGAATATATCGCGGAAATGTTTTGTAAAGTTCGTTCTGCTTTGGTCATCATCAAGCGCCTTCTCGCGTCCCGGACAGATTAGTGATGTGAAAACTCCAACTCGGGTTCGTTTGGCAAGGTCAACTGAAAATATCGCCGCCGTTGCTGAAGCTGTAATTGAAAACCCAAGTGTGTGCATTTCGATACGATCACAGGAATTGGCCCTGTCCTCAACCACTCCACACCGCATTTCGGATAAATATCTTGACCTACATGCTTATAAGGTCCAGTGGACACAAGGATTGAAGGCAGCTGAAAATGTATGAACAAGGTCATGATTTTTTATATAAAATTATTCTGTGTAATCAAGCTCATTTTCATTTGTCTGGATACGTGAACAAACAAAACTGCTGCATCTGGGGCTCCGAAAACCTAAGAGAAATAGTGGAACAACCTCTCCATCCACAAAGCAAAACAGTTTGGTGCAGTGTTTAGGCTGGCGGGCGTTGTCATTGGGCCATATTTTTTTTTTCGAAAATGATACTGATGCGAACGTTTCAGTGAATGAACGATGTTGACTGACTTTTTTAGCCTTAAATAGTTGCTATGGACGTGGACGTGGTAATTTCAGCAGGATAGCGCCACACATCTGGTGAAACAGTGGCTCTATTGGGTGACAAATGTTCTAAACGTGTGATGCCTCGAAATGGAGACTTCAATTGGCCACCGAGTTCGTGCGTTTTAACAGATTAGACTTTTTCCTTTAGGGCTATGTTAAAGATAATGTCTTGACCAATGCTTCACCAATGATGCATGTAGAAAAGAAAATATCTGAGCTGTTATTCGCGTAAAGCAGCGAAAACGTTTTGAAAAATTTCATCAAAAGAATGACTATTTGTAGGCTAAACTGAGGCAGGCATTTTGTAAATATTGTATTTTATCACTAACCTCAGAGTTTGTAATTTAAAATAAAATAAAAATATTACCACTTTTTATAAAAATGAAGCGTTTTTCTATTGATTTAAAATCACACCTCTTGTTGGATGACCCTATAGATCCAATAAATTATGGACCAATGGTGGAGGTCATTCGTTTATCAAAAAATTTCTTTATTTTTTCAATATATGTTATGTGTTCCGTATTCAAATACATATTCATGCATAAGCTTTTTGTCAAGAAGCTCCGACTTCAACTTTGTTCCTTTTATGGATTCCACTTTCAGTTTACTAACCACTCGGTCGACGAACATCTATAAAGGCAATTATTGGAGGTTTTCCCCAACATCTGATACTACCTTTTGTAAGGTTGTTTTCACTGACTGAATCTTGGTATTTTTGCTCGTTTACGTCCTAGATATGTATATCTTGGTATTAGAACCGCAGTTCCTCCTATTATATCATCCCTAACAGTCTTAAGACTACCCCCCTTCGTTTACCTTCCTAGTGTATGTTTAACCTTGATATCCAAACGTGGAATGTATAATAGGATGTAGCAAGTTGCGTACGCATGTGTCAGTACTGTGAAGAGTGTTAACCTAGATCAGATTATTTTATTAGAAAACCTAGATCTTTGAAAATAATTTTTCTGGGCAATGCCTACCCTAACAGCTATGTATTGTTAGAGAATAGATCCATTCGTTGGTATCTATGAAGCGTTAAGGGTTTTCTTAGTCTACTCAACCCTCACATGCGACAATTATGTGATCCCCACGATCTACAAAAGATGATCCCTTAACGTATTCTATCGAAGTTCCCGGTCAAGCCATTAATTAATATAAACATCAACATCCATTCCAACAAAAAAAGAAAAGAAAAACTTATCCAAACACACCCTATACCGAAAGCCATGTAAAGATAAATTGAAAATCATTTCCACACAGCCTCCCCACTACAAAGAGGCGAAACTAAGCAAGCAACACCAAGCATAAGATCAAGAATATGCCCAAAGAGAAGGAAGTCCCGATCCCGATTCCGATCCCGTATCCAAATCCCCGATCCACCCGAAGAACGAACGCAATGAAAAAAGATCCATAAATGTCTGATAGAGAAGAATACGAGATGAAAATCTCGGACCCTAAATCTTTCGGGAGATTTTCTGTTTGGGGTCTTTATTTTATTTATGTGGATTTACTCTGCGCGCGATTATTTCTTTTTATATGTTTTGGGTTTCCTTGTTTGTTTTTGTTTGTCTTTCTTGTTCTCGTCCAAAGGAAATGGGTGCTTAAAGGTTGCTGCTGCTGCTGCTGCTGATGATGCTGCTGCCTCACGAAGGCGACGACGACGACGACGACAACAACGACGATGAGGATGAGGATGAGGATGGCCTCTCTTCACTTGTTTGTGTCGCTTTTGTTGGGCCATCATATGGCGCTTAGTTGGGCATAAATCAAATTGAAGCCGGAGTTCGTTTATTGGGGAATACTCCGTGCATTCTTTGGAGAGCTAACAATAAAGTGTATAATCAGACAATAAATGAATTGATTTGAAATTAATTGGATGTGGGGCGCAGATAGGTGAGGAAAGGTGGTGTGTGGGCATTAAATAGAAGGTTGACTGATGGGGGACCTACTCCCCCTCTTATCACGGATCTCATTCTCTCTCCTTTTTTGTAAGAAAAAAAAAATAAGAAAAATTAATTCTTCGACCAGGTGACAAATCTTTCCTCAGCCCCGGCATGTCGCCTGCGCGCCAGCCCTGTCAGAGGTAACACTCACTCTGGGACCCACAACGGTGCGGTTGCGGTCCCCTTTTTTCTCGGACTATTATCGCGAACCCTAATAGGGATTTGCATGCATTTCAACAGCGATTTAGTGTGTTGTTCATGGGCATAAAAAATTACGTACCTTGTCAATTCGTATGCGAGGCTCCACTGTACAGAACTCTCTGAGGTGGCATTCCTTCTTAAGCGTTTAAGATCTCACTACGATAAGATAAGCGCGCGACGGAATCACCCAGCGAATAGACTTCACGCGCCGTGCGTCGCTCCAATACGGGGGAGAAGTCTTCTTGTCGTCTCTTGGATGGAGACTTCCATATGCCTCCTCTTCCCTTGTGGCATATGGAAGTACATGTGTTGTGTGGTGATAATGTCTTGTTGCTCGCGCCTCTGCTTCGCCTCTCTCTTGACCTTTTTTGTTTTTTTTTTTATTATTTCTTTTATTGTGAAACAACAAACGTAAAGTGATTATTATTATTATTATCACTCTTCTGTTTTGTGTGTGAGTGTGCCTTGGCTCATCCTCCTACCATTCGTGGTCGGTCGTTGCTGGTCGTCGTCGCCAGGTGAACCGATGCACTGGCCTGGACATTCTCGTCCCAAATTGTCACCGTAATAAATGTGAACTCGTGGTGCGATATAATGGCCTTTTGGTTATATCGTTAAATCTTTGCCTTGTTAATTGATTGTAACGTTTTCAGGTACCCTTTTTTGTTTGTGTTCGGTTGTCGTTTGGCTCGTTGCTCTTTGTCCAGCTTTGGGGGCTGCAGGCTGCTGGCTGCAGGCTGCAGCCATGACTCTGCCCTGTGGACGTCTCGATGTGGATTTTCATTGACCTTTTATTGTGAGAAATAGAATTATTGTTATGGTTAGGTAATTTAATTATGTATATTTTATGATGTGTGTTATGGTGCGGACGGATTTCCAGGAAAATTGGTCGCTAGACTCTGGTGTTTTTTGGTAGTAAACTTAGATTGAGATGCCATGATTACGGCCTAGCGACTGGTCATATTATTTTGATTTTATTTTATGCATTGTTCTAGGATTATATGGATGCTGAGGAACCACACTGTGATTTCAATGCTTTGTGCAGATAGTTTGCGTAAGCAAAGCGTCAGCAAGGCTTTATTGACTTTGGAGTTTAGAGTCCGGCGTAATGAAGTATAATTTACGATGGGTGTTTGAAAAGTTATTTTGCTTAGATACCAGTCTAGCTACTTCCAACATAAACACTAATTATCGGTGCGTGCTGAGGCTGGCTTGAACAAAGTTGTAGTTGATGCTAAAACTACACTTCTTGGGTTTTCTCCAGAATTTGCCGGAGTAGAAAAATTTGATGAATTGAGGATATTCCTGGCCTAAAACCACACTGATAGGGGACTGTTAGGTTGTTGATAAAGGGTTTCAGACCTTCACACCTTGAAGAGACGGATACCTCTACTTTCTTGTAGATTATGCTAACGATGCAGAAATTTCATTCATTAGCTTTCTATGCTTTCTACCAACCATAGGGCCACCTTCCACTTTAACTTACTTTTGATCGAAATCGGGTATGAGCCTGTCCCTACTCCAGGTTACAAGAACAGAAGAATCAGTGTGGGCAATGTGGTCAAATGTCTGAAGTTTCTATGTCAAGTGGTATTTAAGCTTTTAGTGTAAGACACCTCAATATGCTTAGGGAACGCTTAGGGATCTTTTGCAGAACGCTCTCTCTAAGCTCTTTAAATGTACTAAAAAATGCGGTCTTAGGGTCAATCCTCAGACAATCGAACTGGTCCTCTTCACAAGGAAGTATAAAATTCCCAACTTTGTTTCACCGAAACTAAACGACACCCCAGTGGTGCTCATAAATACGGCCAAGTACATAGGCCTCATCCTAGAAAGTAGATTTAGCTGGAAACTCAACATCCTGGAGCGAGTTAAGAAAGCCACCATGGCTTGGAAGTGGAAGTGGAAATTACATATTGGCTCTATGCATTCGTTATCAGGGCTATACTTACTTATGGCGTGATCGTCAGATAGACAGCGCTGGATAAAACCGTCCACTACAACTACCTTAGTCATGTGAAAAGAACGGCATGCGTCTGCATTAGGGGACAAACAAGTGTCAGCAAATGCGGCCATACACATGCAAGCAGGGGCCAGTCTGGAAACTGATCATTCACCTAATCTAAACAAACTAGAATGTATCCCAAAAAACAACACTGATTACACCCTACCCTAGCTCCTATTTTCGAAACCTAAATACCCCCCTGACTGGGAGGGTGATATAGCCTCTCGCAGAGGATTCGTTTGCTTCTATACAGACAGACTCAAAATGGAACCATACAAGCAGCTTGCAGTCTGTCGATTGAAATATTGGCGGACCTTTGCTTAATTCTAATAGTAAAACATTTCTTGCATTTACTCCTAACCTCGAATGGACCATCATAAGTTAGCTGTAGAGGCGTTCGGACTCGTTTCTCACGAAAACATGAGTGCAGTTCTTGAGCTCGGGTTGGATAAAAACACGTGGATGATCGTGGGATAAAGCTTTGTTGAAATGTTCGTCATCATCCGCTGTAAGTCTTTTAATATCTCGTGGTCACAGTAATGCTTCTGGCTTGGTACAAAAAATTGTCCAGGTAGTCGCAGCGTTGTGCCAAAAACCACATCGGCTGGTGTTGCTCCAATATTTTGCTCCAATACCGGCCTTAAGCCTGGCTTCCATGATATCCAAACTGTCTTGCCAATTCGTCGTTTACTGGCATTTCAAGGCCGTCTTCAATGTCCGGTGCCATCTTTCAACCAGTGCCCGCAATTTTACAAACAACAAACGGGAAGTTAAATGATCATCCCATTCTAGCCGAAACGATAATGGAAGTCGGCGATTTCAGCATCGGAAATGGTAACGCATATGCAGGCTTCAGCTTGTTCAATGCAGCAACGCACAACATCCCAAGCCTGCGCATCTGTCAAGCAACAGATTACGTACCTCATCGCGGTCTCGCGGCAGAAATCCATCCAGTTCCTGCTCATTTGCAGACAAATTGTTCAGCTTCGAGAAATGAAGGAGTATGTTGCATCTTCTCCAAGAAATCAAAAAACTAAGTACGACGTTGGTCGATTTTGTTACTGCTGGACCAACGAATTAGCCACTTGATGATAAGCGATGGGCAGTCAAAACATGCATTTTTAATTGACACAGGAGCTGGCGTTTCTGTCGTGCCACCCAAATATAATAGAAAGTTTCAACCATGGAATTATGGAATTTCATCATCGCTGATGTCACATCTCCAATCATTGGTTTCGATTTCATTTAACATTACGGGCGACTAATCGACATAAAGAAGAGCAATCGTCGAGGAGACAAAATTGGAACCACAAGGCTTACATTCCAAAACAGGTACTTTTTGCATTAAAACATTCAATACCAGGGATCCTTTCGCACACCTTTTATCGGACTTCGGAGACATTGCTGTCCTTAGCCCAAGGAGAGCGTCAAGCAAAGCTTACGTGTCTGGCTCAGGTTGGGTCTCCCGGTAATCGATTTCTGCGGAAGCTCTATGGATGAGGAAGGGGAGGAGACTTTCCTTCCCCTTCTGCCAAGGTCTCTCAACTGAAAGGAAACTACATCTAGGAGAATACTTCTTCGACAATCTCGGCGAAGATAAGCCTTAGCCGCTTTAAAATGAGCTCATGTTGGTTTAACGGGTAGATTGAGGACAATAGATCCTGTTAGGCTTCTTCTGTAATCGCTGCCAAAAGATCGACCTCTCTTTACTGCATACATACATATGTATATCAGTCATATCTTGCAAGTTCTAAGTGTTACCTTGTAAGAAGCATAATGGCCTCATTTAAACTTGGCAAATTTGTCTTCGTAAAGTCTGAGGCTCATATTCTTCCTTCCATTTCCACAATTTCCAATGAGTTACGGCAAACACCAACCAAATTCGCACCCAATGCCTGCATGAAACCTATTCAAACAAATACAAAACTCCCTCCTTACAATGTAAACTCTATGAAATCACCTCTCCAATTAATTTAATTAATTCACGCATTCAATTAGTGCAAAAATTATCCTCAAATTAATCGAGCTTCGAATTGAAAATAATTTACACTCGACCCGCAGCCATAGCCCGTATGGCTGTATCCCTCGGCAACACAAACTAGAAGTCATTCGAAAAACGACCAACATGAAATACCATCATTAATATCTATCTCGTGCCTTTAAGTAGTATTGTCCACCCATTGAGGTAGTCAACAAATTATCGAGAATCAATAAATATCTGAGAGATATACGCAAGTAATACACCTTGTTGAACACGATCCTTATCTTCTGCACACAAGCACACATACAAATACTGCAGTATGGTGCACCTAACCAGGAGTTAACCAAAGAACCAACCAAGCAACCTAACCGAATCGACTTGAGGCAGACGAACGCAAAAATAATCCAACCGAGCGCTTTGGTAACCTGAACATTAACACACAGCCCGGAGCGCGGTATGTAGTAGAGACAAGCGTACCCAAATCGTGTCTGTCCGCGTTTAATCGTTTGGCTTGTTAAATCGCAGATATTTTGTCACCCGAAACAAATTATGGTCCCAGACCGGTGCAGTGTGCGGTGGACACAACCACTTGGATCTCCCTAGTCTAACCACAATCGGCTCCTTGGACATTTAAATCTGCAGCAACTGACTATTTTCGAGTGCGCCTTATTTAATGTGACCAAATGGGGATGGCTTATAGGAAAGGATATGCTATGTGCAGATCTCAAATGGATAGAGAAATGCTAGGAATGTCATTTGGGTTTGGGTTTGGGATGCGCTCTCCATTGAATGAGTGTGGCTGGATCATTATATTTGTCATGTCTGGTCTATTCTAGTGTCGCTTTAATTGCTTTTTTTTATCTGGTGTATGCCGATGTATAGTAACAGGTGAGATACATTCTCATATTCATTATCGGAGGTGTTCATCTGGGCGACGCGTCGATGATTTGAATATTTTTTATTGTCACTCAGTTAAATGGAAACAGATTTGTTTCTCTGTTCAAAGATACGCACCACATCGTATCGACGATACTCGATTAATTGTAGAGCGAGAAATTTTAAATGACAGCAACCTATCATGTTGGATACGGCATTGGATTGTCGCTTTGACAAATGGACTTGTATTGACGGAGGAATCTATACATAAATTAAAATCAAATTAATTGCATTAATAACTAAGTTGATTGTTCTTTGATTAGCTTTGTTTAGTTTTTGATTTGAAAAACAGATCAAATTAGTTTTTAGTGGTGTAGATACTTATGCATACAACCAGAATTGAGTGACACCAGTTTGGGACGGTTGCGTGCAAGGAATTGTATACACATTCTAATTTTCAAGTAAAGGAGGCAGACTCAACAAACGCCTTAAGGCTCCACACACTTGGCTTCCAAAAATTCGAACTGAATTCCAGTGATTGCGGAACGTTTGTCTGTCGCTCATCCGAAGGCAACCTTTACTAGAAGAAACCAAAACCAAGTCGGCAATATACTTAATTTCTCTGCAAAACTTAAATATGCCATCAATCTGGTTCAAAGCACCAAACTGCTCTACATTATTGAAGAAGTACCTTCCAAGGTAAGCCATACAACTTGTATGATACAAGTACCGAGGGCCAAATACTTTCAGTCCGGCTTCACCAATAAGAAGACATAGTACTCCCTTAACTTATTATTATTATTTAAGGATGTGGTATGTTACACTGTGACCTGTTTGTCTATTGTGCCCCCAGGTAAAACCTTGGAAAGGTACATGCCCTAATTAGAGTTCCCATCGCATTAAGATTCCTTTCAGAATCATTTTGAGGGGTATGTACTATGCTCTGGGGGAAGAAATCTGTCCTAGAGAACTGTCTCTAATCCAGTTTCTTTTAAGAATCTAAGGATGAGAGTCGGCTCTACTGATGGTATTTCCTCATCTGATAGTTGGTACTTGCTCAAGTATTTCAGTCTTTTGTAGGTCAGTGCCTCACAAGATCCCAGCGCATGTTCTGGGATTTCACTGGACTCATCGCAGAATCTGCAAAGTCCTTCTTCAGCTATACCTACTTTCCTTAGGTGCTCCTTGAGTTTACAATTCGCCGTTAGGAAGCCAATTAGGATACGAAGGTTATTCTTGCTGATGCTGAGACATGCTTCGTATCTTTTTCGGTTATGTTGCCCTAGACGTTTCTTGGCTTGCCTTATGCCCTGAGCGTTGTTCCAGTTTCTTGCCCTGTTTTCCCTCTCGTGTTTCCTGAATTCTTCTTTAAGTATAGTCCCCTATTCCTCAGGAATGCTCCTTTTCTTGTAGGGAGTCGACCATTTCATTACCCTCTATTCCCACATGGCCAGGTATCCTTATTTCTACTTCCGAGTTCATTAAGTTTTTGCAGCCATTCCCACACAGCTATTTTTAATCTTTCGAAAGAGTTCATCGAGCTATTGCTCGTGCGGTGCTGGTGTTCATCCCTCTTTCTGAAGTAACAGGTCCTCCTCCATTTCTATCACCGTCGTATCATGATCCTCATCCGAAAGTGAGCTCTTTGAGAGGAACTTGTACTCCTCTTCCAGCGCTCCCTTAGCTCGACAGAAGAAGAAGGTGTTTCAACCCGCTGCAAAGTTGGATTCGAGAGATTCTCCTCTGACTTTTGAGTCCAGCCACCGCGAGCTTGCCGAACTTGTAACTTAGGGAATTGTTCGAGACCTTATAGCATCATAGGTCTGCTGATCGATTCGATCGATTTAGGATCTTCCACGATTTGACGTTCAAGCCGTCGTTTTGTGCTTCAAGGACTGCCAGTGTGATTTCGTGCTCCTGGTCAGCGCTACTTGGGAAGTAAATTCTAATTGAATGGGCACGTGGCATCTCCATCCCATACTTCGCCCACTTCCAATTGCTAAGCCTAGGTGCTACCATCTTCAGCCATTCCACAGTCTGTAGAGTCTTGCATCACAAACTTGAAATGTATGCCCCGAAATTTTGTCTTTTGCTCCCATCCTAAGGCAATGCAGCAGGACTGTGATCTGCGCAGCTATCGCTGTCATGACACCGCATCCGCTAGCGGCAACTGCTTTTACAGTCGCTGCATAACTTTTGCCGTGCAAACCAGCAGCATGTTTAACAGACTTTGCCCACGACTTCTCCGAATGTGGAGAGTCTATTAATTTTATCCTATTGACACAATAGACCTTTTAAGTCACAGTGTCAGCCATAAGGGTAAGGTCCAACAATGGATCCATTGGTGATCTGTCTGCTAGCTGCATATGCAGCCACCCCTTCTACCTACCTAAGAATAAAAAAAAAACCATTGAACTCAAAAGTGCAACATAGTAATCCGTGTTGGCCACCAAACTGGGACTTCAAAGTTTGTAGTACAGTAAGTAAACTAGTGCTCAAGAACTACTATAGCCAGCTGAACCAATTTATCACTTTAAGAGCTGGGTAATCTCTACAATTCTGCAAATCTCCTTTAAAATAACCAAAAATGTTTTTTTGTTAAATTTCTTAAACTTAAGTAAACTCACAAACAATAATAACAGACAAATTTCTCTTTTTATTTATTTTCAGTTGGGATGCTTTCAAACAGATGAGCTTCACTTCCAAATTCAATGTCAGAACTTCAACCCACCACTGCACAGGTAATTTAATCTCTTTCTAAAATAAAAAATAAAATAAAAAAAAAAACTATAAAAATAACGTCTTGAAACAGATCAATTAGCCTCCACTGGGACGAATTAGTACAGAATCCCACAAATACTTCCGGGCACTACCCGGTGAATTACTTCAACAAAAAAAAAAAAAATAATGTCGCGTCTAGCCACAAAAAAAAAAAAAACATTTTCTTACCCAAGGGACACCGTCCTCCTTTGTTTATTTTGTTTTTCTCAAAGACATAAAGAAAATATCCTCAAATGGGCTGTTTCCTTGAGAGTGTCATCGTGGTCTTCCGTGTTGCGTTCGTGTGAAACTCACAGATTTATGTTCGCTCTGCAAGGAGCAATTAGTTTTAGTTTGTTGCATGTTTCTCCCCTTATTAGTGGAAGTATCCTAATGAATTGCCATCGGGTGCACACATATAAATCCAGGGCGCTCTGGTGCTAATTTGAATACTGGGAAGGTATAGATTTTGAAATGATAAATTGCATTTTTTGATTTTAGAAACTCTGTAACTACGCTGGTCCCACAATGATTGAGTTACCTTTGGTGGATAAATAGTGAAAAAGTACTAAGACGTGTATTTATCGCTGACCGTCTTCCGAAAGGGTAGACGATGAATAGATTCACTTGGTGGGGTTACTCGAACATGGACTAAGAATAGATGGGTTCTTAATGACATATAACAGTTGACAAGACACACATTAGCTTATTTCGTTCACCAAGGCCGATGGGCATTGTTCCTTAGAGTCGAGAGAAGGTCCTTAGATTCAAAAAACCTAATAGTCCCAGTTCGACAACAAAAAGTCATCAGCATAGTAGTCTTTCGTATCTGAGATGAGTCCATACATACCATATTATTTGACCTGATGTGACGCTGAAGGAACCCATTTGTTTGCGTTTATTAATTGTAATTGCATTGTAAAAAGATGAGAAAAACAATCAGCATCAGAGAATGCTCAGCTTACTCTCAATATAAGCCCATGGCCCGCCTTAGAATGGTGCAGCAAAGAAGTATCATTGACGCCATTGTTCTGGCTGCTCAGATACTTCAGCACTTGCGTCTGCATTGATAAGCTATTCCGCATCTTCTAAGAGATGTGCAGAACCTACAGTTTTGTAGTTTT